>JANXHW010000001.1:202057849-204557849 GCA_026170595.1 Plestiodon gilberti rubricaudatus
AAACATAGACTAACTGCGCAA
Organism: Plestiodon gilberti rubricaudatus; assembly: GCA_026170595.1. NCBI lineage: Eukaryota > Metazoa > Chordata > Lepidosauria > Squamata > Scincidae > Plestiodon > Plestiodon gilberti. The sequence continues at coordinate 202,057,871 of JANXHW010000001.1, forward strand.
TCCAGCACAATTATAGGCCAGCAGAGTGAGTGCTCCGCCAGCCTAGGGTGTCATAAACAGCACCCGGAGATTAAGCGGTGCCGGTGCGAAGGACGGCACTGCTCACTCCCCCAGCGGACACCACTGGCACGAGCCAACGCAAGTAGGACCTGTGCAGCTTGGTGCAGGGGTGGGGATGGGCAGGACGGGGCAGTGAGGGAGGGGGGGCCATTGGCCAGCCCGGGTTCGGAGGGGGTGGGGATATCGGTGATGCTGATATTCTATGCCCCTTCCCAGCCCGGGTCGGCCTTACACCGCCTCCCAGATGCATGCCAGTTTCAGAGCTGGCATGCATCCAAGGAGGCCCATTGCGGCCCGCATGGCTGACACCAGGGAAAGGGGATGGACGTCCCTTCCCCCAAGGAGAGCCCAGGCCACGGCGGTGCAGGCTGCAATGCGGTTGGTCCTTTAGGCTAGCCGCTTAAAGTTAGGCAGGATTGCGCTGAAACATTAAATATGAGCATGGTTGCTTGGTGGTTTCTAGAAACATTTTTCTTTATAGAATATTTTTGTGCAGTTAGAAAATACTGTAATGAGACCCTGTTGCAGTAAGTGGCATCTTAACAGGTAAATCATGGAGCTATTGTGCTAACAGGAATGAAAAGAAAAAGTTGATGAAGACTTGGGCAGGGAAGGTGTGACATGGGGACCATTAATTATGTGAGTATAATCTATGTAACAGCTCATTTACGTATATCTTTGCTTCCTGCTGCTTTGTTTATATCCCCTAACTTTAAACCCACTATATTCATGCAGATGCAAATTTAGCATCTGGATCAAGAATTGGAAGCATGAAAGTATCAAACCTCATCTAATTCCCATCCATCTGTGTTTACACTCTAACAAATAATGTCAAAAACCTCTAAAAAAAGATGAAAGATGATGCACAGTCAACATAATCTCTAGCAAAATAACCTGCAACAATTCTGTGCAAATGTGCAAATATTGTCTTCTTTCTGAAATTCCAAACTGTCCAAATAATGTATGTACTAAGGCTTTCGTGGCCAATGAAACTGGTATTTGTGTTAAGATTAAAATTATTCAGGTTTGATGGCCACGGTCTCATAAAAAAAATTGTCTCCTGATGTTTCACTTGCATCTTTGGCAGGAATTGTCAAAGGTGAGGGAGCACCAAAGTACTCCAAACCACCCTGTCTCTGGGAGAAATGAAACTTTATTATATAGGTGTTCCAACTGAGCTGGGTTGTGATTGACATCAGGTTCATGTGTCACTGATTAGCTCCAGAGTCCTCAGTGCTGGTTTAGTGAAGAGCTGGCCGCTGTATCCTATGCCGGTCCTGGGCTGCCTCAGGCTGCCTATGAGAGCACCTTGGGAGAAGGGTACATTTGTCCCCTTCCCCGGGTGTCGGCAAGCTTGGGACCTATGGGCCTCCTTGGATGTACGCCAGCTCTGAAGCTGGCGTATATCTGGGGAGGCTGTATAAGGCTGACCGGGCTGGGAAGGGACTTTGGGAATATTGGCGGAGTACACCACCGACATCCCTGCCCCCACCCAGCCTAGGCTGGTGAATGGCCCCTCTCCCTCGCTGCCCCAGCCTGCCCATGTGCCGAGCGGCCTAGGCCTTGCCTGGGTCGTCCTGCGCAGGTTCAAGTCGCCAGGGGTGTGAGCGGTGCTGGCCTCTGTGTTGGTGCTGCTTACACCCGAGTTGTTGCAAACGTGCTTTATGTTTGTGATGCTTTAGGCCGGTGGAGCAAGAGCTCCACTAGTCTAACGTTAGGGAGGATTGCGCTGAAAATCTGCCACCCACATAAGATGCACAGTCTCCAGCCCCACTTATTCATTTTGGACCCTCCTCCTCGGGTTTAAATCTGGGGCTGGTTTGCGAGTGAGCCCTTTTCAAGAGCAGCAAGTAGCCTCCTGGGACCAAGTGCCTCACTGGGACAAAGTGCCAAAGTAAAAGAAGACACAGCAAGTTAAGCAGCTGTGTGAGGAGAAGGGGCAGAAACTGGACAAGCCTGGAAGCTGATTCTGGGACAAGCCTGGGAGCTGATTCTAAAGAGAATTGCGGCCCAAATTTAAACAGGTCTACTCTGAGTAGGACCAGAGTTTACACAAGAGTAAGAGCCCAGGGCAGAGACTAGAGTCTACTTTAGAGTAGGAGTCCAAAACAAAACAGGAGGAGGATAAAAAGGGGAGAAAGTAGGCTAAACTTAACCTTAAACAGAGTTAAACTTAAGCAGAATTTAAACTACACCTTAAGCAGAATTTAAAACTTTAAGTGTATAGTAGTCCATATGTAGATTAAGGAGGCCAAATGTAAATTGAGGAGGCCAAATGGAAATTGAGCAGGCAGGAACCATAGCAACATAAATTCCTGCCAATAAACCCCATCAGGCCCCGCCCTTAGAGGCCAGTCTTTTCAAACTTTCAGGTAGGCATGGGGAGGAGCTACATAACAGTTTAAATCTGGGGCTGGTTTGCGAGTGAGCCCTTTTCAGGAGCAGCGAGTGGCCTCCTGGGACCAAGTGCCTCACTGGGACAAAGTGCCAAGGTAAAACAGTGAGTTAAGCAGCTGTGTGAGTTCAGCAGCAGGGCGAGGAAGCCAGGCCCCACACACAGCCCGGCACTTCCCTTGAAGAGAGGAGAGCTCCAACAACATTAAGGTACCCAAACTTTTATAAATCCATACCTTACACACAAAAGCTATGCAGTCTGATAGCCAACAGAGGGGTGGGGGCTATCCAGTGTTTTGCACCGAGTGTCACATGTATGATTATCTGCCTCTTGAGTATAAGTCATGGGTGTGTGCTCGGTGCAAAGAGCTCCAGGTTCTCAGGGAACGGGTTAGCTCTCTTGAAGCCATGTTTGCTGACCTGGAGAAGCAGAGACAGGTAGAGAGGGACCAGGGTGAGACTTCTAGGGACGTGGAGGCGTTGTCCCACCCTCAGTTGGCCAGCTCCTCCGCTGCCAGGGAAGGGAGTCTAAGGGCTGGAGGATGTCACTCTGGAAAAGAGGGAAACAATCCCCCAGTGGGGATCCAGAGGCGTTTCTGAGGTAGGGGCGGGGCCGTAAGTTGCGCTGCGTCCTAGTACCATGTTTACGAATGGGAGCGAGGAGGCCCCGCCCCCTCGCCATCGGAGCCATTCACGCAGCGAGGGCGAACGGGCAGGGAGTCTCTGTGGGGACCCCTTCTTCAGGTGATGGACCCGTATCCAGTCGCACTATGGATACTCCTCTGAGGAGGGGGCTTCTTGTCGTGGGTGACTCTATAGTCAGGAACATAGAGAGGGGGGTCTGTGACGGATGTGAGGACCGCATGGTGACTTGCCTGCCTGGTTGCGGATGTCACCTCTCGTCTAGATAGGCTGGTAGAGAGTGCTGGGGAGGAGGTAGCAGTTGTGGTGCATGTTGGCACCAGCGATGTGGGGAAATGTAGCTGGGCAGTCCTGGAGGCCAAATTCTTTGCATCTGTCTTCATGGCAGAAGACCTCGGGCAAATACCGCTGCCTGAACAGCCTTCCCTGACTGAAGAATTAAGTCAAATAGAGGTTAGAAGAGAAGACGTCTCAGACTTATATTGACAAAATAAAGATCAATAAATCACTGGGCCTGGATGGCATCCACCCAAGAGTTCTGAAGGAACTCAAGAATGAAGTTGCTGACCTCTTGACCCAAATATGCAACTTGTTCCTTAAAACGGCCACTGTGCCAGAGGATTGGAGGATAGCTAATGTCACGCCAATCTTTAAAAAAGGAAGGATGGGGGACCCGGGAAACTACAGGCCAGTCAGCCTAACATCTGTTCCAGGGAAGATGGTGGAAAGTCTCATTAAAGATAAAATCTTAAAACACATAGAAGAACAAGCTTTGCTGAGGGAGAGTCAGCATGACTTCTGCAAGGGGAAGTCTTGCCTCACAAACCTTTTAGAATTTTTGGAAAAGGTCAACAGGCATGTGGATGCGAGCGAACCCGTGGATATTGTATATCTGGATTTTCAGAAGGTGTTTGACACGGTCCCTCATGAAAGGCTCGTGAGAAAACTCCACAGTCAAGGAATAAGAGGGCAGGTTCTCTTGTGGATTAGGAACTGGTTGAAGACCAGGAAACAGCGAGTGGGAGTCAATGGGCAATTTTCACAATGGCGAGAGGTGAAAACAGCGTGCCCCAAGGATCGGTCTTGGGACCGCTTGTAACGAGCGTCTGTCTAAATCTTTGGTCTGTCTCCATTTTGGATTTCCTGTCTTGGTTTTTCTGCCTGCCTGCTTCTGTAGCCCAGTGATTGGCACAGGGAGCTGTGCTGTGAGCTACCCTGTTTATTCCTTATCTGCATGGGAACACTGATACCACAACTTCTCCCAATTAACTTCCCACACCTGCGCTGGACATCACGAGTTTCTCAGAGCTGGGAGGGGGAGCGAGGAGTGAGCTCATCTTCGAGAACTTTCCCTTGCGTGTTACCCTTTGATTGGTCTGCTCCCCCCTGTCAATCATCTTACCCCAAAAAGTCTACTTAAGCTACTATCTGGCATCCATCTTTGTTCCTTCTATTTATTCTCTAACTGGTCTTTGTTGGAGACAGTTCTCCCTATCTGCTGTTACTCCTATGGCCTGACTTCAGCCCTGGCCTTGGGCAAGTCAGCCCTGCACCATCCTGCTTGGGATGGCTATTCTTTCTTCTCATCTTTGGGTGAGTGTGTAGGGACAATGTGTTTAGCTGAGGAGTTAGTTCTTTGTTATTTTAGTGCTGTATTCTAGTATTTGGAAGTTATGCCTTTTTGCAGCAACCTAGTTGCTTGTACCTTTTACCTGTATCACTATGCTTGGTTTTGCGTAGCCTAAAACTAAATAAACACCTATTTATTTTACCTGAGAGTGTTTCTTTGGAACCCTGGAGACTAAGTCCTGAAGCCTTGGTGCTTAGTCACGTACTACCTGTGTTGCACGTTGTATCCCTGGCTGGCTTGGTCAGTCAGACCTGGGACCAACGGTTCACTCTTTACCCCTTCCCAGTAGCCTGGGACTGGAAGGGTTAGGAGGCACCCAGTGCTGGTGGCAGATCTCTACCTGAACTATCCCCTTGGACAGGGGTAGTTGTTTTAACCCCCCTGTGGCTCAGGGGTGCCTTCTTCTCCATGGCCAGGAGTGGACAAACAACTGATTGGGGAACAAACCTCCTCGTGCTAAGGTGGCGTGGCCTTGATTTGTGCCAGCATCGAAGCTAGAGGGGGTAGACTTCCCCATGACACCGCTGCTTTTCAACTATTGTGTATTGTGTCCAGTTCTGGTCACCACACCTCAAAAAGGATATAGTTGAATTGGAAAAGGTGCAGAAAAGAGCGACCAGAATGATTCGTGGGCTGGAGCACCTCCCTTATGAGGAAAGGCTACAGCGTTTGGGGCTTTTCAGTCTAGAAAAAAGGTGCCTGAGGGGGGACATGGTTGAGACGTATAAAATTATGCATGGGATGGAGATTGTGGATAGAGGGAAATTCTTCTCCCTCTCGCACAACACCAGAACCAGGGGACATGCACTAAAATTGAGTGGAGGGAGAGTTAGAAGGGACAAAAGAAAATATTTCTTTACCCAGCGTGTAATTCATCTGTGGAACTCCTTCCCGCAGGATGTGGTGATGGCACCTGGCCTAGATGCCTTTAAAGGGGTTTGGACAGATTCATGGAGGAAAAGACCATCACAGGTTACAAGCCATAAGCAACCTCCTGGTTTTAGAAGTAGGTTTTCTCTGTGCTAGGTGCAGGGGAGTGGCAGCGGGAAAGAGGATAACCTCTTTGGCTGTGTGCTGTTGGCTGTGTGCTCCCTGAGGCATCTGGTGGGGCCACTGTGTGATACAGGAAGGTGGACTAGATGGGCCTTTGGCCTGATCCAGCAGGGCTCTTCTTATGTTCTTATGTTCTCCTCAAACCTACAGAAACAGCAGAGGCCACCTCTCTATATTCCTAAGGCCAAGAAGTAAAAAACACAACTTGGCACTGCTGAGCCACCCAGAGTTTCGTTTGGGCTTAGAAATAACATGGTGAGGGAAAGAAGCCACACAGGTCAAAAGTTTTGTGTGTTTTTTTCTAGGAAAGGTCACAGGCTGTTCCACATAGAAGAGAAACAACATTTAAGGTTTTTGCAAAAGGAAGCAGCACAAACTAGCAATCTTCCCATGGCACACCTGCGGACCATTCACGGCACACCAATGTATGTTGAAAATTGCTGCTCTAACAGTACAATCACCAATCTATAATTCCCATGATATTTCAAGGAGAAGCTATGTGAAGCCATGATAACATAACACTAATATGCATCTATAGCATAGATATGCATGAAGAGTGCACATTAATGGTACAATTCACACGAATTGATGCCCTGGCACAGTTTTGCCAGTAAACTGCTTTGTTAAAGCCCGGGAGTCGTGGAGGCCAGTCCAAAGGCCACAACTCCCATTGAAATGCTGGTAGAAGGTCACTGAAATTTCATCCATAAATGAGCACATGAAAGAATATAGCCACTGAATCCAACCATCAAATCACTCCCACCCCACCCTGGCTGAGTGGAACTATTGATTTATTGTCACTTTTGAAATGCTGTTTTGCTGGTTGTTTATCTGATAATCAGCAATCCATTTGCAAAACCCCACTTTCCAAAGGTTTATTGCATGCCCATAAGAATATCTTGTGCTGCCGGTATAATGAAACCTGGCAGCCATGTTCCTGGATTGTATAATTTATTTTCCAGAATAAATATAATTCCAAAGCCAAGCATTCAGATGAAGCCAATTGTTGATGCAGGGCAGTCTTGTACCCGTTAAATGCAAAAACGAGCTCTCCTGTGCATTAGGTTGTGGGATATCAATTGATCATGTACAAATTGTGGTCACCACATTCCCTTGTGATCTCTGTGTTTTTATAAAAAATGTTATTTCTTGACTTTATGAGGAGGTGGGAGGAAGGTTGTAAAACTGTTTACTGTATATAGTAAAGCAGTGATGGCCGCCTCAGTTACTGTTTGTGTTAAGAGTTGACTAGTAGAGGGAAGTTTGGCTGGTGCATCTTTTCACTCCAGTAGAACTGTTGCATGGCAAGCTGCACCCTCTGAATTTTCCTCTGCTAGCATAGGAGCCACACTGTTGAAAGGCTGGCCCTATCCAGTAGTCCCAGAACTATTACTTTCTGGTGTTTCTCAGGATTCAAGGAAGATCAAAAGACATATGCAGAAGATGAGACTAGTGGCAGTATGGAAGAGAGCTTGTTTCACCAAGATGAGAGTGAATCAGAATCAGAAATCTTTTATTGGCATACAAGATTCACACCATAAAAACAACAGGACCCATACAGCTTAGTAGTCTAACATGGACCTAACTTAGACATATCACAGACATCTATACAGGTATTTCCCTTCAACTAACATAAGGAAGGTGGCAACTCCTACCATGACTTCCAGATGACTGCCATCTAATAAATAAATAAGTTTGTTCTGGTCCCGTCTTATTAACTAAGAAAGGTTCTAAAAACGAGTTTGTATTTCGGTATGAAGCGAACAGTAAAGAAGAATATGAGACACACAGCGCAACCCTGTGTAACCTTGCACCAGTGTAACAGCAGATGCACCGGTGTAAGTGCAATTTACACAGGATTGCGCTGACAGTCTCAACCGACTTCAGACTGCAAGGGCAGAGGCAATGTAGAAAAGGGGTCCCTTGATATCTCCCAGCTGTTAAATCTGGCCTGAGTAATAGCACGCCGTTCTTTTGGGTTGGTCAGAGTGTATAGATACAAGGCCATCTGATTGCAATGAACAGGGATAGAAAGATTTAAGGGCGAACACACCCTAGAAGCCAATTGATGCAAAGACTGATGATCAATATCAATCAGTCTTTGCTTGAGTTGCCTAAGGGCTTCGGCCTCGGTAAACATAAGTAGCGAGTCTAAGGAAAGGCCCAATGTTTTTATTTTGTTCCATATTTGGGAAGACCATGTAGAAGACTCCTGTTCCCTGAGCGTATGCTGTAATAAGTTATCTGAGCTTGTTCGGAAAAGAACCCGCAACCAATATTTGAAGGTTCGTAACCATGCTCTGGATACCAGAGATGACTGGCTTAGCTCAAGGTACATAGCAGAATAGGTGATGCACCTAGGGAGGCCGAGGCCCAAAATTTTCCTGAAGAATCCAGCTTGGAGATGTTCAAGGGAATAGTTAATGGAGTCTATCCAAACTGGGATTCCATATAGAAGTTGTGTAACTGTACTTTAGCCTGGAAGACTTTGATTGCAGCTGGAATATAACCATTACCCTACCGAAAGAAAAAACGGATTATAGAGTCGGCAGTATAATTGGCCAGATTAGTTACTAGTTTTTGATGTAATCTCCATGACAAATTGTAATGGAGATTAATCCCAAGATATTTGATGTTTTTAACTTGGTCAATTCTCTGGCCTTTTAGGATCCAAAAACCATGATTTTTTACTTCTTGTAATTCAGTTCCAGCTGATTAGCAGTCAAAAACTCCAGACACCTATTAATCAGGCGAGTCAATCCAACCCGGGAGCAAGAAAGCAGGATGAGAGTGCAATGGCCCAATCCTTACTAGCCTTTGTGGCGACGTCAAGGCATGTACAACAGTGTAAATACCTTAACGACCTTGCAAACAGTGCGATGCTGGCAGGTGGAGGGGGTGGTGGAACAGGGCGGGGAGGGGGAGAAATGAGGGACGTTTCTGGGCAGAAAGGGGGAGGGTTGGAGGCAGAACAGGGGAGGGAGGGGATGGATCCTGGCGGCAGCGACTTGAGCTAGATCATTACCCCGTTCCCGCTCCCTTTCCCTCTCCCTTGCTCTCCTTGGACTTCTGCCAGCCAAATGACTGGCACAGATCTGAGGAGACGCATTCAAACAGCAGAGGCTTGCCCCAGGGTAAGGGAACAAAAGTTCACTTAACGTGAGGAGACCTCCATGACTGCCCCCCCCCCCGGGCTCTTCAGAATCATGTGTGGTAGCCCTGTCCCAATAATCATGCACCAGTTAGCCCCACTTCTCTCTCCTCACATTTTGTGTTTGTCAGCAAAACATTCCAGGGTTCTAATCACAAGGAGCCATTCTTGCTGCATTTAGCATTTTCCTCTGAAGACAAATGCTGAATGCAAGGAGAGGAGCTGGGGCATCATTGGCAAGGACAAGGCTACCATGCTCATTCTTGAAGAGCTCTTCATGCATTCCCTCTCCATGCAAGAGAGGACACCTGAACAGGGCAAAAATCTGACATGAATCCAGTTCTTAATCCAGCAGGATTGCCCATGTAATTTAAATCGCCCCACCTCAGGAAGAAAGGCATCCAAGTGACACATCTTACACCAACCAACGTATCCCATGAGTCTATATTGTCTAGGATAGGAGCCAGGATGGTGTAGTGGTTTGGGAGTCGGACTTAGACCTGGAAGATCCAGGTTCAAATCCCCGCTCAGCCACGAAGCTTCCTGGGTGACCTTGGGCCAGTCACTATCTCTCAGCCCCACCTACCTCACAGGGTTGTTGTGAGGACAAAAGGAGGGAAGGAAATATGTACACCACTCTGAGCTCCTTGGAGGAAGGGCGGTATAAAAAAATGTGAAAAAAAAATGTGAGGATCACAGTGCTTTATAAATGGAGCCTAGAGCTTTAAAAGCATTCAGTTTACAACAGGAACACTTGAACTTGGCATTTTGGCGACATATTAGACAAGTTGTCTAGAGATGACAGATTTATTTTGCTTTAAAACCCAAGATGATGATAGGTCCTGAATTAGCGCTCTGTGCATTAGTTTATCCAGAGCCATTCACTTTTGAATCGATATGCATGAAGTTATAATGTAAAATATATAGTAAGAGTTTTTAATTGCACCATGCCTAAGTGAAAATTGGATCGCTGGCAGATAATCACTGCTGACCTTGTGCAGCTCTGCAGGAGAATGTTAATGTAATGCCTGTTTGTTCAGGAGATCATCTATTTTATGAAAAATTCTATCAAATATCAGGAAGTCACTACAAAACAACATTCTACATTCTGAATGTAGACATATGAAAATCGTATATCTGTAAGCCGCCAGGTTGCTACATTTCTTGGGCATTTAGTGCAGTGCACCTTCCTCTGCTGTTATAGCCGATGCATTTCAAGCATTGACACTTGTTCTACCATACAAATAAACTTCTGTGGAGGAAGTGGCAATGATGAAGAAGTAGGCTGAGATAGAAGCAAAATATTCTCCTGTAGTATTGGACAAGAGTCATCTGTGCATGAAACAAGTATGCGGTGATGTTAAATTTCTGCGTATGATGTTTCCTCTGCAGTGGCTCATTCACTCATGTCAATCAGTCCTGGAACATGACTGTGTCAACCAGACACCAGTGGTGCTGCAGACTGTGAAGCTAAGGGCTAAAAATGTGTTGTGAAAAATTTCAAGGAAGACTTTAAAGATGAGAGGTAGTCCAGTGTTATTAGAGTGACGTTTTGCTCCGTTGCTTCTCTGCTCTATATTGTTGTCCCTCCCCCAGTGGTTTTTATTGTTTTTAATTTATGTATTGTTTTAAATTATGCATTTTTATCTGTTGAAAGCCACCTTGGGCATTTGCCTTGGCATGGGATAAAGCGGGGTATAAACAAACAAACAAACAAATAAATATATGGTGCAGCCACATTTACAGCCCAATCCTATCCCCTGTTAGCGTGCACAATACAGGGCTGCCAGTGCCTCCACTACTCCTCAGTGCCAATCAGGGACCAGACCAACAGGGAGAGGTAAGAAAAGAAAAACTGGGTGAATGGGAGGGCCCTTCTCAGTGTTCCCGAGAAGCTCAGCTAAAGGCAGGAGACTCTTGGGAGCAAAAACGCGCTGCTAAAAGCACCGCGTCAGAGTGGGGTTTCAGTGGTCCAGCCGTTCGAGTACCACCAGCAGTTGGTTGAAGTATCACTGGTGGTAAGAGTACCACTGGTTGAGAACCCCTGATCTACATAATAATTTATTGCTATATAATTCTTGACTCTCTTTTGATCTCTGATTTACACTGCTCTGACCCTGTAAACAAACCAGAGTTAATCTTGGATTTCCTTTTGCATAAACAGTACTAGGTGACTCACTGGCTTTTTTCTACGTAGCATATTTAGGAAGATTCCCCCCCTCCCCAGTCTACTAAATTAAAGAACACCAGTCCTAGCAGTCATTACAGAAAAGTATCCTGTTCCTCCTACATATGCTGCATCTTCATTTTCTCAGTGTGCTTCAGCAGAGAGATTTGTAGAAGTCTCCGTCCATGCATTGCTATCCATAACTTCCTCATACGGTAGCTCATTGGCCTCTAGCATTTTATTGACTTTCACCACTATGTGAATCCCTGGATATTTATTCTTGAAGCTCTCAGAGACCCATTGAAAATAAAATTTATTTTATGGAGCTTTATGACAATCCACAGATCCACAGATAAAATCCTCTCGTTATTGCTCAGTTTTTGTTCTTTGTAAGGAACGCTTTGCCAGCTTGCCACCTAAAACCCATTTTAGATTAAGACAGTGGCAATAAAGATACCTGCAGGATGTTAGCACCCATGATTGAGGAGGAGTATGTTGGCTTATTGCCTATCATTTGCTCAAGGGGAAATGTTAGGACAAAATGGAACGGTAGAAAGATAATATACAGAGACAGACTGAGGTTTGAATTCTCTTTCAAATGCACAGGATGTTTTTGGTCTGAAATTCCCTTTCTAGCTTCTTTGCAGGTGGCATTAAAAAACCATCACATTTATCTCATTTTAGAACAATTGTAAATTCACCCTGAGCTGTTTTCCAGTGATGTCACTCATACATTTTGTTCAAATATACTTTTAATCTGGTGGTCAGAAGCCGAACTAAAATATCAGTGTGAACGCTTGCTAATTGGCTGCAGAATGTTTCTTCCACGTTGTAGGAGTGTCGTGTTCTTGAGGGAGTGCTGAGAAGGACCAAATTCACCTCCGTGAATCTGTGCTTCTCCCTGCTCTCAGATCATGTCAAACACACATTCTGTAGCCGCTCTCAGACATGTGTGGTAGGTTCTAACTGCCACCAGCAAGGTGAGGTCAGGGCCATGTTTCAAACCCTTCTCTCAGCTGGGAGTCTCTCCGTCAACTGGCAGCCCTTACACTGAATTACCTGAGGAGGGAGAAGGAATGTGAGGAGCATCTTAGCTGTGGTTCTTGCGTCACTTCTTTTCCTGTCTCTCACGCATGCATCCCCATACAGTCACATCATAGACAACCAGCCTTTTCTGTTTTTGCTGAGGAGGCAAATTGCTCCTTAAAGTTATATTCGGCTGGTTTATAAATAGGCAGGACGTCTGGCTCAGTTGGTAGAGCAATCGTCTCATAAATGCCTGAAGATCTGAAGGATGGCAGTTCAAGATGGCCGGAAGTCTGTGTCTGTTGGAGAGCTGCCGGCATGCCGAGCTAATAAGTTGCAGAGCCTCTGTGGGGGAGTGGAATTGCAGCTGCACTTGAGTGAGAGTCAAGGTTGCCTTGTCAGCTGAAGCGTGGTGAGGTGAACGCCAGAGTTTTAAAAAAACTCTGTTTTAAAAAAATCATGGTTTTGTGTTATGTCTGAAGTGAACCCAGGAGTGTACTGACCGTGGGAAGAAGCAAGAGAAAGTGTCCCAGGGAAAGGAATTCTGGCTTAGTCTTAAAGGTAAAGGTGACCCCTGACAATTAAGTCCAGTCGTGTCTGACTCTAGGGTGTGGTGCTCATCCCCATTTCAAAGCCAAAGAGCCAGCGTTGTCCGAAGACACCTCTGTGGTCATGTGGCCGGCATGACTCTCCTTGCCGCAGCGCGTAGCATGTGGCTGGAATACGGAGAGTTGTTTATTTACCTTCCCGCAAGCGGTACCTATTTATCTACTCACATTAACATGCTTTGGAACTGCTAGGTTGGCAGGAGCTGGCCAAGCAACGAGAGCTCACCCCGTCGCGGATTCGAACTGCCGACCTTTCGATCGACAGCTCATGGTTCAGCGGTTTAACCCACTGCGCCACCCGCTGGTTAGTTAATTAATTGATGGGATTTTGGTGAATCCATGCCTGCCCATATGGAAACTTTCACCTGATGGTATTTGGTCATAGCTGAACTCACCTTTGATCTTCTGAACTGAGTTTATCTACAACTTCCTGAGGAGTAGCAAAAACAAGCAAAAGAGTTGTTCCAGGAATCAGTTCCAGCTTTATGCTACTTCCGGCAGACTTGGCCCCTCAATATCCCCACCTATTTGGCACCCCATCTCCATTCATGGTAAGCTCCAGAATGAGCATATTTGACACGCCTAACTCTATTGGTGGCCATTCTTCAGAAGAAGATTTATATTATCTCTTTCATCATTCATCATGGTTGAAGTAAAATTTTCACCAAGTCAAGGCAGGTATTGAGGAGCTGGTAGACCCTCTGCTGCCAGTCCATCCATGGCCTCATTTTTTTCATCTTCTGGCATTTTGTAGCTTCCTTCTCTTTGTGATATCCAGGACAGATTCCAGTCATTGCTGAGATTTACACCTTGTTACATCTCTGGCAATATTACCGGCCAGGAAGCCTGCTTAAACTTGAAGGAAATTAGTAACATTAAGAGCAAATTAATCAAGAGGGCAGACAGGTATGTCACTGGCACCATTTTTCTGCTGATCTCTTTGCTCTGAAAGCCCATCATTCATGTCCGCCCAACTTATTACTTGGGCAAGTTTCTAGACGTTGGCACTTTGTGGCTCTTTGCTTTAGGGAAGATGAGAAGCTGCGTAAAAAGACAGTGATGGGAAAAAACACTTCAGAAACCTGCCATTTGCCAAAGAAAAATTATCCACGGAGATCCTTTGTGATTTGTTGGAAGAGCTCAACAACCAAAGGCGACTCTGCAGCGATTGATCAACTTCACTTGTATCAGGAGCTGGCATGATTATGGCCCATGGCAAGACGCTGTAATAGATGAGAACACACCTCTAGCTGCACGATTGCTGCTGTTAGGCATAATGTATGTTGAACATACACTCTGTACTAAGGATAGTGAAGAAGGGAATCAGGCAGCACTGAGTCACATGCCATGGAACAAATTTAGGGGTTCAGGCTGTCATTTCCATCAGTCATCATTAGCCAAAGTAATTGGTGGAGGGGAAAAACAATCTCATGCTTACCAGGAACCTAAACCTTTGTCTGTAGAACGCTGGCAGTGATACTGAGCTAGATGGCCTATTGTCTGAAACAATATGGAATTTTATTTAAGATGGTGATTTTTAGTAAAAAAAAAAAAAGAACACCCCAAAATACATGCGTACTGACACTTTTACCAGTGTGACCTCACCCACTCACTTTTGTGGCACTGGCAGGTGAACCTGAGTAGAGAGTAAGGGCCAACAAGACATTCCACGCAGCCACCTAATTCAGAGGTGTCGCTGGAGCGCGGTGGGAAGGGCGGACCGCCTGGGGGCGATGCACGCAATGGGTGATGCGCGGTCTGCGCGTGCACCCGCGTGTCGCGCGCAGGTGGTCCTCCCTTCCCGCTGCGCTCCAGCGACGCCTCGGAGGAGGCCTCAGAGCGTCCGCCCTCGGCGGAGCTCCAAGGCCTTCTGAGGGAACCCCGATGCGCGACGTCATATTTACAAGGTTTAGCGCATGCGCAGAACGTTTGAGGGCAAATTTGCCCTCAGAAACGTACTGCGCATGCGCAAAAACTTATATATGATGTCACGCATCGGGCCTCCCTCAGAAGGCCTTGGAGCTCCGCCGAGGGCGGACGCTCCGAGGCCTCCTCCTGCCCAAGACAGCCGGCCGGCGAGGATGTCTCCGGAGCCGGCAGCAGCGGAGGCTCCGCTGCTGTCGGCTCCGGAGACATCCTCGCCGGCCGGCTGTCAGGTGGCACGGGGGTCATTAGGGCGGCACGCGCGCCCTCGCACAGGGCGGCGCGCGCCCTAGTGACGCCGCTGACCTAATTATTTCCCAGTCTGATGGGAGGAAGCATGGTTATCGGGTTATTATGCAATTTAAAATATGATCAAAAGGAAAACTGTTATTACATCCCCTAAATATGCTTGAGACTGATACAATATCATCTTAAAGCAGAGCATTAAGCAATGTAAGAAAGGCAATTTCTATCAACTAGAACTAAAAATTGGTTCATTTATGTTTACAGTCTCGGTAATTAAATGATAACGTAAACCATTACTGTCTTTGATATGAAATGGGAACTCATTTTTTCCCCCTAGAGGGTCCATTTCTAACCTGCTTTCTAAATGCTTCTTCTTCTCTTGACGCAAGATGGACTAATCCCAAAGTTCTTCTCACAGTTTCCCTTCGTTCCTCAGTAAAGTGGGCATTTTATGAGACTGAGCAAATCAGTGGAAAATTTATTGTACAATTGCACATTTTGAAGCCACTGTGATCCTGATAGTGAGGCAATGAAATGATGCAACCACTTCTTGTCCTTTTCACAAGAACTGTGACTTTAAAAAAAACTAGCACAATCCTATCCAACTTACACCACTGGTGTAACCAGCAGTGCAGCGAGAACGGGAGGCCCCAGAATGGAAAGGGGATTCAAATCCCCTCCAAAGGGGGATTCAAAGGGGATTTAAATCTCCCCTCCAAAGCCTCCCGCCCTGCCCTCCCCGCTGGTTACACCAGTGGAGTAAGTTGGATAGGATTGCGCTGAAGGTTATTTTTCATTGTTTTTGGACAAGTCTAAGCCCTCAGAAGCTTCTGTGCTGGCTCAGTGCTGTGACATCTTTCTGCAACAGTCTTTGTCCTTTCTTTGAAAATGCCAATCCCAGGCAGCCATGTGCTGGATGTGGATTTGAGTCCTTCTTCATGGCTAGAGTAGCCAAGCCTCCTTGGGCAGACAAACCTGTCTTTCTCGGTAAAAGGGTGGGATGGCCAGGTGGGTTCCACTCATCCAACCAGGTTACTATGACATCATCAAGCCTAGGTTACCTTAAGTTCAAGCACAGGGATGCTCATGTGTGCTTTTGCCAGGTCTGCCATGTAATCTAGTGCTGATTTATGGAAGGCATACCCAGTTACTCTCCAGAGGTGGGATTTCTGGGACAATATACAAACAAAGCTAGCAATAGGAATAAAAAAATTAAAATAATTTATTTTTGTTTTGTTTGCTCTTGTCACTCCAAGACAGCCTGCAAAAATCAGGCTGGGTTAAGGAACCTGGTGTGCGTGCGTGCATGCGTGCTTTGCTGTTGAGTAGCATCCCCGCTCCCTCTGCTGGGTGTTACTTGTTGTTATATCCAATTTGATCAAGCATTTTCTTTGTGTCTGTCCAGTCAGGTTCTGGCATTCTCCATCAGCCTGCTTGTTGTACTTTTTTCTACACCCCTCCCCATTTAATTCTTTTTCTTTTGGATTCTTACAGCCCAATCCTGTGTAAGATGCACCGGCTGACCTAAACGGCCGGCCGCTGCATCCTATGCAGGATGTGGCCCACATCAGTGGAGGGACGTTCGTCCCTTTCGCCTGGCGTAAGCCCCGGTGGCCCCAATAGATACGTGCTATTTATTTATTTATTTATTTATTTAATGGATTTCTACCCCGCCTTTCTCCCAATAGGGGCAATCAAGGCGGCTTTCTGCTGGCGCACATCTGGGGAGGCCATGTAAGGCTGGCAAGGCCTGGGAAGGAGGTTAGAATATGTAACATCACCGCTGGGAGGGTGCTGCTTACTACCTTGTTCCGGGCACCAGCAGGCATTGTTACGCCTCTGGTTGGCAGTGGGGGTGTGTCATGGGCAGGGAACGGAATGACAGGAGAGTTTTGAGGTGGGTAGGGGGAGGTCAGGGGATAGGAAGGGGAAGGAGGGGGGTTGATCCCAGCACCAGCATGTGCCAGGATCCTATCCCCTCTTTTTGAACCTGCTCCACCCCTATATAGCTGGCGTAGGTCTGAGGAGACCCATAGGTCACCAGGAGGCCTACACAGAGGTAAGTAGAATTTAGCTCTGGCAGGCCTCCTGATCCCCCCCCCCCAGATGCAGTGTGCACTCTGTCAGTGCAGCTGCATTGGCACCAATGGTGGGGGATAGAATTGGACAGTAAGTCTCTGATTACTCTTTATATTGTGGAATTTGTTTTTATTGTAAATTGTTTTTATGCTTTTATACTCTTGTTGGCTTAGGTGGGATAGAAATGGATACACAATCTCAGTGTAGGGATACCTTCTAGAATAGATAGAATGCTGTTGCTAGATTGCGTAATACAACGACACCACATGGATCATAATGCTGTTTATAGAGCTTGAAATATCAGTTTTATGTCCTTATATGATTTATATATGAAAAGAATTCCAGCCTTGGAAATGGCCAAATTCCTCTGTTTGAAATGGGTCAAGGGAATTAATTGGTGTAGATTTCTGTGACTCCTGGCAAAGATGACATTAGCTTGAGTAGCTGTACTGAGAACATCTGAGCTGGAACTACAAAAGCAGTGGAAGGGTCAGAGGGAAGCTGGCTAAGAAACCAGAGTCAAAGAGTCATTTTTCAAATGAGAATATTCAAGTGCACCGAAGTGACCAAGAAGGCAAGGGCACCGAAGTGAAATCCCCATGGCTACTCAATAAAACATGGGCTAAATCCCTTCTGTTTTCATGTTTTTGACGATAAAAGGAAAATCATTAGGACTTTGTTCACAATGAAAGACGAAGAAGGGGTTTCTGTGGCGTTCAGACTTGTGACAGCTGTGGAAGCTGTCAAATGTGGCAGTTCCATCCAGAACGGGAAGATGGGGCATTTCAAGGGCCTCTGTCAGAATTTTGTTTTTTCCTTGTTTGGATTTCATTGTAGCCTCGTCTTCCACTCCCAGCTGGTGTTCAAAGTCATATTTCTGCTCAGGGTTTTATCACTTCCTGGTATAGTGGGGCAGTTAGGCTTAAATTGTGCACTTGAGGTTAAAAGTATGAGACTAACTCCATTTAGCAACTGGAGGCCCCAAAGCCTTAATTTATGGTACCTTCCCAAGTGGGTGTTCAAATCCTCTCTGTATAGGTTCCAACCAACCAAAAACATGCTCGCTGGTTGCAAAAGGGACGGGGTGATTGGGGGAGCCCTGGTGCTGATGGCTCCCTCCTTTCCTCTACTCTGCCCTTACACCAGGGTCCAAACTGGTATACTCCACTGACTCCACAAGGACAAAGCCAGGCAGAGAGAGATTGTCCTTGGAAACCTCCCTCCCAATTACATGGAGAATTAGACTGTAGTGAGTAACCAACCAAGAAGACTGGTGAAAGGCTCTCACTGAGTTCAGACAACAGCAAGCAGGTGATGAGTTAAGACATAAAAAGAGTTTATTAAAACACAAAAGGGGGAGAGAATAAAACAAGCAGGCCTGGAAAATGGCTTGGGTGGTGGAAGTGCTTAGGTACAGAGCGTAGCAAAAATGCAAGCAAGTAATTACAGGGACTCTTCAAAGCAAAATAATTTCCTGATGTGTCCTGGTCCTTACTGATCCTGATTGGTACTTACTTGGGGCCTCAGCTTTCCAGATGCCATTATACCCCTCTGATCCTCAGTGAGGCAGGTGGAACTGGACGTGCTCAGATGCACTCTGACAAAGTCGGATCAGAACACACTTCAGCATCCTTGAGCTTGACCTTCACCAGTCTAGGTTCCTATGAGGTCATAGGTCCATCTGACAGGATAGTTGTGATGGCCTCTGCCCCCATAGGCTCATCCCACAGGGGCAGGTCCACATTGTATGGGTTGAGATGGAACATTTTTGTACTCTGTCTGGTTACCTGGACCCACAAAACACTACCAAGGTGGATCAGGTCTATGCTGCTGCTGCCTCATTTATTTGGATTATGTTCTTTACTGTATGCTCTCTGACCTTGATGGTAGGTCCTCCCTGGGGCTGTGCTGTGGTGCTGGCTGGCTCTGTCCAATTGACTGCTGCTGAACCCCGTGGAAAATGGGTTGCTAAAGTTTCATTTTGAAGCCCTAAGCACTAATGCACACCCCCAATAAAAAGTTGCTTCTTGAAATAGCATACTAAAAAAAAGGAAGAATGAATGTGTTTAATAATACCTTGATGCAGAACTAGATTCATTGCATTCTTTTTACATCTGACAGTTGCACTGGTATGAATTTCTTTCAATGATTTTAAAAAGTGGATGATATAATCAGTAACCTTAGGCTTAAGTTAGACACAACAATGGTCCCAGTACCATCAATCCATTTATTTCAATAGGTGCCTAGTGGTGCTTATTTTTCAGTGAATTTTGCATATACATATCAGACCTTTTTATCCACGGATTTGACTCAACATGGATGGCAAAACTGTGGAAGAGGGAGTCCAACCGCACTACATTACCTCTTTTTTCAGCATTGCCGGGAGCCTGCCAGCCACTTCCAGTCTCTTGCGCATGTCCAAACCGCTGAAAAATGCAGCCAGGAGTATCTGGCGCCATTTACAGGTTGCTTCCAGTAGTGGCTTTTGTTTTTTCAGTCAGTTTAAACAAACACAGGAGGAGGAAAGCGGCAAAGATGCTGGAAAAAAGGTAATGTGGCACCGCTCCCAACTCCGCCCCCCCCCCCGGATTTCATATAACACTGGTTTTCTTATCCACTGTGGTTCCAGGAATAGAACCCCAGCAGATAAAAAGGTCCGACTGTAGCCTTTTCTCATGATCTATATGCTGTTTGAAAGTAGGAGGAGATCCATAAAAGGCAATTTGCAGAGGACTCCCTGAAATCTGGAGGCAGCCCTGCTCTTGCAGCACCTAGGACGTAGATATGAAAGGTATCAATCAACATACAGAACGTTCTAAGCAGGAGTGATGTAGACTTGAGTCTATTGACAGACTTGAGTCGGACTCAAGTTGTGTCAATGACTTGACTCAGACTTGACTCAGCGATTGTAAAAGACTTGACTTGAGACTTGGACCCAGTGACTTGGGACTTGACTCAAGACTTGGAGTCAGAGACTTGATCCACATCCCTGCTAAGCAGGAACTCAAACAACCAACTTCCAAATATGAAAATCAGGTCATGCGACCACAGGGATTTAATTTTAAGAACTGCCCTGTGGCTCTTGATATTTAGAGCTTATTTTGCACCAAATCCACAGAGTGCAAGTAATTGTCCATAGTAGGCAATACAGAACAAGCAGTGAGAACAATTAAAAAAGTGAAAATAAGGGGAATGTTTTAAATACATTGCCACCAAATTCATTTTTGCAAGCACAAATGCAAAAGATGGAAAATATTTATAGAAGATTCAATTAACTTCCAAATGAAGGGGAAAACAGAGACAAACAAGGAGTGTTTGCCTATTGGCCTACTACAGAAATCTGTGCTTTGCTAACAAGAAGGCTTCTTTGTCAGTGTTTGCATTCTGATTAGGAATGAGTAAATTGAGAACAAGCCAAGAAGATAGAAAGTAAACAGTCCATAAAAGCTGACCTCCCATGTTGCATGCAGCCTGTAATTTGTTTCAGTCACTATGGGGAAACAGATGTGTATTCATTAGTGCTGCTTTTCCATCTCCTCAAGTTCTTTCTGTTGATTGCAAATGAGAACTTGGGCTGCTGTGAATAAACTTACAGTGCAATCCTGCGCAACTATAGGCCGACGGGGCAAGTGCCTATGACACTGTAAACGTTTATGACACCATAGGCCGCTGGAGCGCTCACCCTGACGACCTAAAGTTACGCAGGGTTGGGCTGCCCATCTACAATCCTATGTACTCTTTCCTGGGAGCCAGCCCATTGAACACAATGGGAGTGACTTTTAAGTAGACACACATAGGATTGAACTGTTATGGCCCAACCCTAATAGGGATTATGCTGCCAGAACTAGCATTCCGGCAGCATACAGGCTTTTATGACCAGGAAGGGGGTGATATCGGCAGCATATCCTGTCCCACCAGCCTCAATCTGCCTTCTCAAGTCCACTTGGACTTGTGCCAGCTATATATATAGCTGGCACAGGTCCAAGTAGACCTAGCGGGGAAATGCGGGCTTACACCAGGGCAAGGGAACAAATGTTCCCTTAGCTCAAGGAGGCCTTTGTAGCCCAAAACTCCCCCGCGGGATGCAGTGCGCGCCCTGTTGGCACAGATGCATTACTGCACCGGGAGTTACATTGGATCGGGCTGCCCATCTGATCTTGAATCAGGCTAGCCCTGTTTGGGAGGGTACTGGGAAGGCAAGATTGATTTTAAAAGGGCTCTTTGCCCGTGGCTCTTCGCCCGGTGGATCGGAGACCACGCAGGCCAGAAGACTTCACCTTGCGGCTGAGCTCACCCAAGCTGTTGTTACCCAGTGGGTCACCATTTGCTTTTAATTGTCAGCCCTGCCATGTCAGCATCGAGAGAAAGGTAGAGTGAGTGGTATATGTATGTGGGTGATTGAGTGTGTATGATTGTGGTATATGGTAAGCGTAGGGGTTCTGTGAATGGTTAACCTTGGCCTCGGTGAGAGGGAGGCATAAGGGGCACGAGTGGGACCTCTACCCCGGTGAGAGGGGGGCAAGGGGTGTGGGGTGCCGTGACCCACGCCTCAGTGAGAGGGAGGCAGGGGTTGCTGGACAGGAGTAATTGTGGGTTGGAGGGAATGCTTTCATATACGGATTGACTGGAGAGTGAGGGGTGATTGAGAGTGTGTGAGTGTGTGAGTTTTAGGTTGTCTGGTCTCCTGTAGGCTCCGCTGAAGGGCTATGTGTTTGACACCTCGAGGGAGCCTAGGGGAGGGGAGGGCAGCCACCATTAGCAGAGTGACGGGTCACGGAAGATATGGCGGTGGGGGCTGGGCAGGCCGTTTCAGGAGAACGAGGGTCAGTCACAGGCAGACTGTCCCTCTTTCTGGCCCTTCTCCCATCCCTCTGACCCTTGGCGGTCTGGGCAACAGTCCCCTGAGTCTGAAACTGCTGCTTTTGAACGCCAGGTCAGTTAATAATAAAATCTGCCTAGTCCAGGATTTAATCCTGGATGAAGGTGCTGACCTGGTGTGTATTACGGAGACCTGGCTGGATGAGTCGGGAGGGGTAAGTCTCTCCCAGATGTGCCCGCCGGGTTTCCGGGTATTGCAGCAGCCACGACTACAGGGGCGGGGAGGCGGTGTTGCGATAGTCTATCGTGATACCATCAGTCTCACTGGGTACCCTGTCCCGCGGTCCACTGGGTTTGAGTGCCTCCATGTCGTGTTGGAAGGGCGAGACAGAATAGGGATTCTGTTGGTGTACCGCCCACCATGCTGCCCAACAGTCTCCCTGCCTGAGCTGACCGGGGTGATCTCGGCGCTGGCGTTGGAGTGCCCTCGCCTATTGGTGCTGGGGGACTTTAATGTCCACGCTGAGGCCCCGAGGACAGTTGCGGCTCAGGACTTCATGGCCGCCATGGCAACCATGGGTCTGTCTCAGAGAATATCTGCCCCGACGCACGATGCGGGACACACGCTGGACCTGGTGTTTACTGCTGGGCAGGTGGATGGTGATCTGGATGTGGAGGAAATTAACATCACTCCTTTGTCATGGACAGATCACTTCCTGGTGGGATTTAGGCTTATCGCGGCCTGTCGCCTCCGCAGTGGTGGGGGACCTCATTCTATGGTCCGCCCCCGGAGGATGATGGATCCGGATGGATTCCTGAGGGCTCTGGGGGATTTTCCTGTTGACAGAGTCGGCGACTCACCCAGCGCCCTGGTTGACCTCTGGAATGGGGAAATGACCAGGGCCCTGGATCTGATCGCTCCTGAGCGTCCTCGACCTAGCCGCAGAGTCAAAGCGGCCCCTTGGTTTACTGAGGAGCTGCGGACGATGAAGCGGCAGGGCAGAGGCCTAGAGCGACGGTGGCGGAAAACTTGTGCTGACTCCGACCGGGCACGGGCTAGAGCTCACTTCAGAGCCTATTCCGTGGCGGTGGCGGCAGCTAAGAGGGCTTTCTTTTCTGCCGGCATCGCGTCCGCGGAGAACCGTCCAGCTGAGCTTTTCCGTGTAGTCTGGGGCCTGCTCCATCTGGCCCCCCCAGTAGATGGGGCGGAACACACGGTGGCTCGCTGTGACGAGTTTGCAAAGCACTTCGTGGACAAAGTCGATCGGATTCGGCATGACTTGGATGCTGCATTAGTAGTATCTAATGATGTCCCTGAGGCACCTGTCTGTTGTTCTTCCTGGGATTCTTTTCAGCTTGTAGAACCTGAGGATGTGGACAAGATTCTTTGGAGCGTGAGACCATCTGCTTGCCCGCTTGACCCTTGTCCGGCATGGCTGATTAGAGCTGCCCGGGTGGGGCTGGCTGAGTGGACGGGGAGGGTGGTAAATTCATCTCTGAGGGAGGGGGTGGTGCCGCTGTCTTTGAAGCAGGCGGTGGTGCGCCCCCTCCTGAAGAAACCCTCCTTGGATCCTACGATTTTGAACAACTTCCGGCCAGTCTCAAATATCCCGTTTCTGGGCAAGGTGATCGAGCGGGTAGTGGCGTCTCAGCTTCAGAGGGTCTTGGAGGAAGCTGATTATCTGGATCCATTCCAGTCTGGCTTCAGACCGGGGTTCGGGACAGAGACGGCCTTGGTCGCCTTGGTGGATGACCTGCGCCGGGGACTGGACAGGGGGAGTGCGTCCCTGTTGGTCCTGCTGGACCTCTCGGCGGCTTTTGACACCATTGACCATGGTGTCCTTCTGGGTCGGTTGGCTGGGTTGGGGCTTGGAGGCACCGTTCTGAGGTGGTTCCGCTCCTTCCTGGCTGATAGATCCCAGAAGGTGGTGCTGGGGGATGCTTGTTCGGCACCCTTGCCCTTGAGGTGTGGGGTGCCACAAGGGTTAATTCTATCCCCCATGCTGTTTAATATCTATATGAAGCCGCTGGGAGAGGTCATCCGGGGATTTGGGGTAGGGAGTCATCAGTATGCGGATGACACCCAGCTCTTTCTCTCCTTTCCACCTGACTCCAAGGGGGCGGTCGATGTCCTGAATCGTTGTCTGGAGGCAGTTGGGAGCTGGATGGGGGCTAACAAGCTGAAATTAAATCCTGATAAGACAGAGGTTCTGTTGGTCCAGAAGTCTACGACTCAGGTACTGGATCATCGTCCTGCTCTGAATGGGGTTGTACTCCCTCTGAAGGAGCAGGTCCGCAGCTTGGGGGTCCTCCTGGATGCGCAGCTGCTCCTGGATTCCCAGGTGGCGGCTGTGGCCAGGGGGGCTTTTGCCCAGCTTCGGCTGGTGCGCCAGCTGCGACCGTACCTGGATCGTGCAGACCTGGCCACGGTGACCCATGCTCTAGTGACATCTAGACTAGATTACTGCAATGCGCTCTACGTGGGGCTGCCTTTGAAGACTGTTCGGAAACTGCAACTAGTGCAGAATGCGGCGGCCCGGGTGGTTGCTGGGGCCTGTCGGTTCGACTCAGTCGGACCGTTGCTTCAGCGGCTACACTGGCTGCCGGTTCGTTTCCGGGCACAATTCAAAGTGCTAGTTTTGACTTTTAAAGCCCTTTACGGCTCGGGTCCAGGGTATTTGAGGGACCGCCTCCTTCCTTATAATCCGACCCGTACTCTGAGGTCATCAGGGGGGGCCCTGTTGACCGTGCCGCCACTGACGGAGGTGAGGGGGATGGCGGCGCGGAATAGGGCCTTCTCGGCAGTGGCGCCCCAATTATGGAATTCCCTCCCCCTGGAATTAAGAACGGCTTCCTCCTTAGAGACCTTTCGGCGGGGCCTCAAGACATTTTTATTTAGATCAGCATTTGATGTCTGACATGGTGGGCTGGCTTTTTTACAAATTGCTTTTAACAAATGTGGATGACCCACTGGGGCTGTTTGTTTTAATTGTTTTTAATTATTTTAATTCTTGATTTTAAATGTACTTATGTATTTTAATATTTTTGTTGTAAGCCGCCTTGGTTGCCCTGGTGGGAGAAAGGCGGGGTAAAAATTCTATAAATAAATAAATAAATAATAAAAGTGTTTCCAACCAGGCTTTGAATGCTTGCAACTTGCCTCTGCTTATTGACTCTTGATATGGAAGATACTGTGTGTGAGTCTGTCAGAAGCAGTGAATTAGGGTCAACCCCACCCAACTGTGGAAAAACTGTGAAGGGGGGTAGATGACACGGGGACTGCACCTGAGTGTGTAGTAAAGTGGTGGTGTGATGACTTTGCCATGTGATCAGTTCCTGATTTATGCACAGACATTTTTTCCATTTCCCTACAAATGCAGCAAAAAACTGCGCAAATAGTGCCCAATTTTTTTTCTACTTTTGGAAAGCCTTCCCAAATATTAGCAATTCATGCAATTATGAACATACAGCAATCCTTGCCTCTAATTTGCTAGCCACTTCTTGGTGTGGGGGAGTGGAATTCCTTCCCAAATTCAGGTGAATCAGGTCTAAAATCCCTTTAGAACTTTTGCCCGACTGAAGCTGTACATTTAAAAAGGGATAAGTGGGTTAAACCGCTGAACCATAAGCTGTCGATCGAAAGGTCGGCAGTTCGATTCTCACGACGGGGTGAGCGCTCGTTGCTTGGCCAGCTCCTGCCAACCTAGCAGTTCCAAAGCATGTCAGTGCGAGTAGATAAATAGGTACCGCTTGCGGGAAGATAAACAGCGCTCCATGTTCCAGCCGGATGCTACGCGCTGCGGCAAGGAGAGTCATGCTGGCCACATGACCATGGAGGCGTCTTCGGACAACGCTGGCTCTTCGGCTTTGAAATGGAGATGAGCACCACACCCTAGAGTCGGACACGACTGGACTTAATTGTCAGGGGATACCTTTACCTTTACCTTAAGCCCCATTGATCACAGTGAAGCGTCTGGTCTGGATAAGCATGTACTGGATCAGTCTGCATGAGTAGTTAAACATCTGCTGAGAATGTCATCCTTTGCTGCTGAGAGAAGTGCAGATATCATTTCTTTTCCGAAGTCTGCCCCGTCTCCTTTAATGCCATTAATCACATTATTTCAATTAATAGAGCTGAACTAGCTGGTATGGGCTAATGCGTTATTAATGAGATCATGTTAGATTTGGACGGTCCCAAGCACCATGTCTGAGCTTTCATCTTCTTGCTTCATGCCCCTTTCATTTGTCTAATCTCTACTCAAGAATCACAAGGGTACCATTCCATTTTCCCTTCGCTCTCATCTTGTCAGTGATGCGCAGCTTCTCCTGGTATCAATTATAGGCAGAGTGAAGTCATATTTTATTTGCAATACTGTACTTTCTCAAGGGGGGGGGGAAATCAATGGTTGTTTATATTACCATTCCACAATCTCCTGCTTTAAAGTAATTCATGACACAGCTGAAGCCATTCATTTTATTAAGCTGTTATTAGTAGCCAGATATTATTCTGCTCCATTGATCCTAAGGTGATGGAATTGCTACTTATTAATTTAGGACCATATGTCACAGATTTCAATTTGCCTTTGCTGCTGAAATCCTTGTTGCTATTGTTTTTTTCTTTAAAAAGGAACAGGCACCTCAACACATATTTTGATTGACTGTGAGTTGGGCCCATTATTATTTTCCATATTTGCATTTTTATGATACGTCATACATATTGAGAAACAGAAAACAAAACTCTGAAGGTAACGTCATGTTAGGAAAGGTTTGATTGATGGTCGTCCCCCCCCCCAATCATCAATAAGGGCTAGTTTTGTATATAAACTCATTTCTATGGGAAGCCACTTTTGCCCAGTCAGTCGCCATGTTCTGCCTGTACCATCTACAGGCTCACCACATCACTCCTTCAGTTCATGTGGAGAATGTCCACACCAACAGTGAATGCCTCCAGCAACCCCCCCCCCTCCCTGTGATTGAGACGATCCACACGGAAAACCATTCTGGAAGCTGAAGCATGGAGTGACCAGATACAAAGTAGCAGTGACCAGATACAAAGGAGGCCAGATACACCTGCAGCTCCTATGAGAGTGGAGAAGGAGGAATGTTGGCAGATGCCGTTCTTGGTGCAGAAGTGAGCCAAATTGGACCTGCTGACCTTCTCAGTTCTGTGAAGGCATGAATGAAAAGGAGTCCTTCTCCTGTGAATCTGGTCCCTGCAGCGGAGAGTGACCCGTACTATATACAGTAAAACTGCCTGTGTTGAATTCCTGCTGTCCTGTGGCTGTTAAAGGCATGGCAACCTTGCCAGCAGAAAAAGAACAACATTCACTGACCCAGCAGCAGATCGAAGAAATGTCTGCATTATGCTGCTGTAGCATATGGATCTGCAGATGAGATTGCCTGGATCGATCTAATGAAACTGCGATTACGGTTTCCCCAATAGCGGCGATGCGATGTAGAAGTGTTTCAATGCATCAGATGTGGTCTGCTTTCCACGGCTGAAATTGCAGGCTATATTAAATATGTGTCTGCAGTGGAAAATGGGCATGCATGAGGAACGTCTCTTCGACATTATGGAGAGCTGAAAGTGCTAAACCAAAATATTCAGGATTTCTGTAGCACTTTGCATGGTACAATAACCTTTCTTATCTTGCTTACCTGTGAGTCAAATGCAGCACTATTGCCTTCAGGGATGGCTGTGGAAACTCATCTCGGTCCTGAAGTGATGGTGTTCTGCTGCATTTCCCTCTCCACATCATTAGCTTCCTCTGGTGGGGGAGGGAGATCAGGAAGTGCACAATGGAGTGATTTCAGGAGGACACTGGCAAGCTGTGGAAGAAGAAGAAGGGGACATTAAATGTGAGCTTTATGATTTGGGTGGCAGCCACCATGCCTTTAGCATATGGGGCCAGCCATGCAGTGCAATCCTATGCACGTTTACTGGAAACAAGTCCCACTGAACTCGTCTCAGTTTTCGGGTTCGAGATAATGTCAATTAAAACAGCCAAGTCTATTACTTGACGTTTGCCTTATACTTTGTAAGGCTTCATCAGAAGTCCCGTTCCGACCTTCCTGTTCCAGATCTGGAAAGTATAAGGAGAAATGTCAAGTAATAGACTTTGTTGTTTTAATTGACAAGGTCCCGAACCTGCGAGACGACGAGTTGAGTATGGACTGTGAAAGTCTGAGCAAAAGTCCCACTGAGTTTAATATGACATACTCCCAGGTTAATTGTCAGTAGGGTTGCTGTGATTGATTCCTATGAATTCATACCTTATGACCACAGTTTAGCTCCTGGTTCTGGAGGGCTTGCCAAACCTGCCTGGGCACTCTTGGTAGAATGAGGTGCAAAGAAAGGTAGTCACTCTGGTTTGGGCTGTCATTCAAAGCAGTCTACCTTTCTGCCAGCCCCTTTTCACTTTCCAATTTCAGAGAGCATGCTGAATTTGTGCCAGGGACGCTGGAAAATATATCCATTACTTTCATGGGTGTAATTTCTGCCATGCTTGGATATTTTCTACCCTCACTACGACACTGTGGTGGGAACAGGGTGAGCGAGGGTGAGCAACGTCCTGAGATTTCTCCTACAGCAGTCGTGGTGATGACTTCAGCAGGAGCATTCAGAACTCGAGTTGAGAAGATGCATCAGGTTCAGCATAAGGCAAATTGAGATATTTGTCTAGGGGCACATATGAATGTCTACAACCCTGTCTAGATCATTCTCAGAGGTTACCTGAGACAATATTAACTGCCCAATCCAATCATATTACTTACCTCTATGTAGGCTCCCTGATGGCCTACGGGTCCCATTGGATCCATGCTAGCTATATACCTGGCATGTCCAGGGAGAGAAAGGGGGCAGAAAGGGCCAAAAATGGTGGATAAGATCCAGCATGCACAATTGCCACCAAGATCCTCCCCCTCTGACCCACTCCCCACCCCCTGCTTTCCCCCCTCAGAATGCCCCTGAAACACTCTAATGAAGACATTTAAAGTTGCTTTTTGTTGTTGTTAGTCTTAATGGGACATGGCTAGATGGGCATGGCTGTAGTATTGGGTGTGTGTGTGTCATTATAAGCTCGTACACTTTGAAATTTACAGTAAACCACCTGCTAGGAAGTTCCACATCTAGTGGAATTTTCTCTCATAAGCAACTCTTGCAGCCCAGTCCTATGGGCTGGAGCCAGCAGCGGAATGTGTGTGTTCGGCTGGCAGTAACTGCTGAAAAAATACCGGAGGTCTGGGGGTTTGCGAGGCAGCCGGAGGCCTGCGTAGGGGGTATGCGGGCCTCTGAAGGTTGGGAACCCCTGCCCTAGTTCAATCTAATCTCACCCATGAACTTGTATGAATATAGTGCTGTCATTTGGAAAGTCTCTCAGCCTCAGATCTCGATCTGTAACATGGAAGAATTAACACTGCCCTTCCTTAGAGGCCTGTTGTAAGGATTACTGCGACAATGTGTGTGGAAGTGCTAAGAAACATTGCTCTATATGCTATGTACAGTAAATGCTAAATATTATTGTTGTCCATTAGTCTTGAGAATCCTCTCAGTTTTGCAAAGTCTAAAAGGCAACATAAACAATACTTTCTCCCATGGACTGGTGACTTTAGTAAACATTGAAAATTCTAAGAAGCAACAAAAAAAAAAGAAAAATGACAGCGCATTTGTATAAGCTATACATCATGCAGTGCAACAAATACATTGCGCAATAAATTTATTACCTTTTGTACTCAAAATGATGCATCACCTTCGGTATCAAATTTATCATGTCTTGAGTTTCACTTCATGTGCTGAATCAGAGTCACCACCTACTTAATTAAAATTTTCACCTGTGGTTTGTAGTGCACTATAAATCAGGTCAAACTGGAATTAAATGTGATGCATATTAAAACCCATTCATCAACTCACACAAGTTAATTATAAAACAAACTAAACCTTTATGAAGATGTGCCAAAGAGAGTCCTTAATACAAACTAGGGACACTTCCACACACAGAAAGTTGGATCCAAGTCTGCTGAACATGGTGCTGCTGTAGAGCTGAAGTCATGATTAATACTTTGCTATTTAAAAACAAATGGCACAGTCCTTCCCACCAATGCCAACAGTACCCTGACACAGCCTGTCGCCCACAGAACAGCACCCTGACATTGGCACATCATTGGTATGACGGCGCAATGTCCGTGCGTCATTGGTAGGCTTACCATATCGCTGACCGGGACGCTCCGTTTTGCACTCTTGTTCCCGGGCGCGCTCTTGTTCCCTTCCCCCCGCCCCACCCCTTAAGGGCAAAACGGAGCGTCCCGGTCGGCGATATGGTAAGCCTAGATTGGTATTGTATCTGTGCATCACATCCTGGGAAAATAGAATTTATTTTATTTATTTACAATATTTTTATCCCACCTTTCTCCCCGAAGGGACCCAAGGCGGTTTACAAAAACAAGAAAAAAATCAAACAAACAGAAACCCTCCCAAACCAAAACCATCACATTTAAAAACAATAAAACCGTTAACTAAAAAGTCATAAACATAATAAAAGAGACCTCTATTACGTTTGGTGGCCAAATGTAATATAATGCCACCGTAAAACATTCACAGTGTCACAAGCATGGAGCCATTCTCTCTCTCTCTCTCTCACACACACACACACACACACACAAACAAACACACACACACACACACACACACACACAATTTGCAACATCCAATTTATATCAGCTTATCATGTGATTGGTCTAGGCTTGCCTTAGAAAACTTCCTTCTCTTTCTTGCCGTGTACCACACTATGCTTTTACGGCTGAATCTCCTAAGAGCTCCCATTCTTCTTATTCCAGAAAAGAACATTAGAAATTGGATTTAGTAAGCTCTCTTTCAAGTACAACCATGCTGCTTTCATATTATCTCCTTTTTAATCTCACCTCTTCAATTCTAATTCAATTAGATTTTGACAGCTAGCAGATGACATAACTTCTATTTAATTAGCCCTCCATCCCACAAGGTCCTGTTCATCAATATATCACAGACATCGCTTCTTACAAATTTTCCCTGATGATTCTTTCTATAGTTAGATACAAAGAGCAGCACGTTGACAACACATCCATCAGTGAGGAAAACTGGAACAACAACCAAATTAGCCAAGTAGAGCCAAAATCCCATCTCATACACATTTTTATTTATTTAGCTAAGAATTTATATCCTTCCTTTTGGTCTGAAAAGGGCCTGCAAGGTGGACTTAACAGCCATCATAAAACACACTATTAACAATTTAAAATAAACAATAACAATCAATTACCCAATTAACAGCCCAATCCTACCGAACTCCCCACGCAACAATGCAGCAATGCCAACGTGGCATCCACTGCATCCTGCAGGGGAGTTTTAGCCTCTGGAGGCCTTCTCGGGAGAAGGGAACATTTGTCCCCTCCCCCCTAGGTAAGCCCCTGCTGTCCAGGTGGGTCAACCTGGACCTGTGCCAGTGATATCGCTGGAGTAAGTCCGTATGGACCAGCAAAGACGGATCGAGCCCGGGAAGGGGGTAGGATTCGGTGGCCACTGCAACTGCAGCTGAACCCATCCCCTTCCCAGGTCCAATGTACCCTCCTCTCTGCCCCATCGCCTCACCATTCTGCCCACCCCTGCCTCCCTCTCGCCCCCTGTGCAGTCATACCTGGGCCGGCAGGCATCCAGTGTCTGCTGCCATGTGGACCTGGCTGCTCACCTCTTGCGGTGGTGGAAAGGCAGCATTTTGGAGCAGGCTCAGGAAGCACACAAGCACCGGCTGGGCCTGAGCCCACTCATCATAAGGCACAAGTTGTTTGGGCCTGATTTAGAATGTGGTATGAATGCACTGAATGGTAAATAACTGTCTAACCAGCTACCTTCTCAAAGTTATGGCTTCTGCTCACAGTGAATGGCGCAGTGGGTTAAACCGCTGAACCATGAGCTGTCGATCGAAAGGTCGGCAGTTCGAATCCGCGACGGGGTGAGCTCTCGTTGCTTGGCCAGCTCCTGCCAACCTAGCAGTTCCAAAGCATGTTAATGCGAGTAGATAAATAGGTACCGCTTGCGGGAAGGTAAACAGCGCTCTGTGTTCCAGCCGCATGCTACGCGCTGCAGCAAGGAGAGTCATGCCGGCCACATGACCACGGAGGCGTCTTCAGACAACGCTGGCTCTTCGGCTTTGAAATGGGGATGAGCACCACACCCTAGAGTCGGACACGACTGGACTTAATTGTCAGGGGTCACCTTCACCTTTACCTTTTTATGAATGCACTGAATGGTAAATAGTTGTCTAACCAGCTACATTCTCAAAGTTATGGCTTCTGCTCACAGTGAATGTACAATATATTTAGTTCACCATGATGAGCAGGATCCACCATGAGCAGGATGCTTTTTTGGGGTGTGTGTGTCTGCTCACCTACAATGTATCTCTGGGGGGGGGGGAATGCTGAGGGATGAAAAAAATAACCATGCCAGTTGCTTTGCAACTCCCTCAAAAGCAAACAAACCTGACCAGGTTGTTTCACTGCTTCTGGTTCGTTGGCAACCCTAGGTCCAAGTAACAAGTGGTTATAGTTTCTTAACCTGAAGTCTGTTCTGGTTACCCTGATTTCATATTTCTCAGTAGTCTTTAAGTTGCCAAAAGTCCAGGTTGGAAAAGTCCCAACCTTGGTTTTTGCCACTGCATGTAAAATCTCAAGGCAGGTTGAACCTGGCTGGCAGCCGTGAGAGTTTCTTGCAGGTGTAAATCTATATTTCCGTTTGCCCCGGAGCTGTTTTCAATAAAACCAGTCTGCTTGCAATGATTACCTTTGCCCACGAAGTACACCACATTTTGGCTGCTTACGAGAGCTGGCTGCCCTTTTGCTCACTCTTGTCACTACATATCATTGAAGAAAATGGAGACGTTGTCAATGAATAGATGACTAAAGACTGCAGACCTGGGAAGATGCAGCTGTCCTCCTTTTGAAGTTGAAAGTTGGCTTCTCAAAGCCAGTGTATTTGTCCCCCTAAATGAGTTATTTTGCAAGCATTGTTTGCAGCTTTGCCATTAAAATTCATTGAACTACAAAAATCAATTACTCTGGGACATTTCATATATTATAAACATGAATGATGATATCTTCATAATTAATGATTATGAGAGAGCTGCTTTAATAGTTTTCTTCTTTGTGGCTGGCTTGATTCCTAGTCTACAATGGTTGCTGCTGGTGAGCACGAAACAGGTAATTGGGGGGTCCGACGCTTGCTGCAGCATCTAGCTGGTGAGTGCAGTTTTAAGCCTTTGACTAATGCTGCCTTTTCCGCTTTTGAATACTTTTGCTCAGCCTGCTCCCGGGGACGCCGGCAGGAAAGTCTATGCATTCCCAACCAGGCAGGAGGACGTCCAGATGTGCGCCGGGAAAATTAAACCATCGGGAAGGCGGGGGGAGGGCGGAATGGGGATGGGGCAAAACTGGGCAGGGAGGGGGCATAACTGGGGACAGGGAAGCCATGAGAAGGAGAGGCTCCATCACGGAAGGCCCGTACCGGATCCTATCCCCCTTCCCTGCAGCCTTCCCGCCCCTTTTCTCTCCTCAGATTTACGCTAGCAAAATTGCTAGTGTAGGTCCCATTGTGTTGGCCCACAATGGAGACCCATTGTGGGCCAAGAGGCTTAGACAGGGGTAAGGAAATTAAACATCCCCTTGCCCTGCAGAAGCCTCTTGGTCCCATCCCCCCCCCCCTGCACAGGAGGGTAAAGGATAGAATTGGGCTCCCATCCTTGAGCCCACAAGTGAACGATGCTATTGTAGGCCAAAATGTCTGAACTAGACCTGTACTTAGTTAGTGAGGAATGTGAGTGAACGGCATGTTTTTTGGTGGCACTGGATACCTGTCTGTATCACTGCCCACTTTCAACACTGCCCATCCAATCAGTTCAGTGAGATCCACATTAGTTTTAGAGAAAGGAGAAAAGAACTGATGCTAGAATTTTGAATGGAAAGTCTTAATATGAGTTGTTTACAGGCCTCACATGGCAATATTCTCTACGACCTAAGCATAGCCAATTATCTAAGCCTTTTATGCCTTTTTATTATTAATCATTTCTATTGTACTCTTTAATGAATAAAATGCCTTGAAATTTTTTATCTCCTTTCTTCTAATCTCTTTCTTTATTCTTACAACAACTCTGTGAGGAAGGTTAGCTTGAGAGAGAATATCTTGCCCAGAACCACGTAGTAAGATCTACGACTGAGCCAGGATCCAACCCTGCACGACCTAAACCCAAACCTCTTACCTCCAACATCATACTGTTGTGATGCCCTTTCCTTCATGGGCATTTACTTTCTATCTTCTCCTCCTGCCTCACTTCAAAATATGAATTTCTGTGGAAATGTAAAAGTTGGGAACATGAACAAAATATACAACTTAAGTGAATTATCATAATTTTGTCTGACTTGCATCATTAATTTTATTGCAGAATGTTTAGTTTTGCAGAATTTAAAAACCTCAAATTACTATAATTAATGCACCAGTTTTCATGGGATTTTATTATCTCTAACAAACCAGATCTTGTAAAGGAAAAATGTTAGCAAAGAAAAGACTGGCGGGGAGGGGGGATATTTGGAGTTCCCCACTGATATCTGGTGAAGTCAGTTTTCCCAATGAAATGGCAACTCTTACTTAGATGGGAAAATAGAGGGCTTTTCAAAATAGTCCTGATATCCAGGATTTAAATCAGGCTGTCTATGAAGCTTATTCATATTGCAGCTGTAGACACATAAGACCTGACCATTCATGATAAAATGATGTTTCAAGTGAGATCATTACTAATTGCCACTGCGGCTGTCAAGAAGATTGAAACTGCAAGCCCAGGAAGAAGGCGAATCTGTTAATTTGTTTTGTTAAATGTTTGCAAACTGTCGCATCAATAACACATAATAAGAAAAGCCTGAAGTAGTGGGCTCGGCAGCGCAATGCAATGCGCCACTCTATTGCACCTTTGCCATTATCAGTAGCACATTTATTATCATAAAGGGGGGGGGACAAGCTTCCTGGCTGAGAAACAAGATCGATTTGTGCATAAGCCATTGCACCGTTTTCTAAGCGATGTAATTAAAACAGAGGGTAGATGTTCCTCAGAAGCAACATCAGAAGTATAGCCCTGTCATAATGAGGATGTACATTGCAAGTTTGAGTGTGCGACCTGACATCATCCCAATTACTTCTTAATTCAGTGCTGCTTGAATTCTTGTTTTTTGTTGGCTTCATAGACAGAGAGACAAAGGTAGGCAAAGGATTATTATTATTATTATTATTATTATTATTATTATTATTATTATTATTGATGATGAAGATGAAGATGATGATGATGAACCAATTTCTGTGGGGAGGATTGTTGGCTTTTGAACTTAGAGTTCTTCTGCTGACACAAGGAATCTAAACATCTTAAATGTACAATCATGCTAAGGATAATCCTAAAGGCTTTTGATTTCTTGAGCCAGGAGATTATTGAGGAGATTATGTATGCCTTGAATCAAGCATCATATATTTAAATGA
The DNA here is from genome assembly GCA_026170595.1 of Plestiodon gilberti rubricaudatus. NCBI lineage: Eukaryota > Metazoa > Chordata > Lepidosauria > Squamata > Scincidae > Plestiodon > Plestiodon gilberti. The sequence continues at coordinate 202,093,208 of JANXHW010000001.1, forward strand.
TACTTCTAGACATCTTTTAAGTGTGGGGTTTGGATTGAACCCCATAGAACTCAGGAGTCCCTGCTGGTCAATATCTGACAGGTTAAAGTATAACAGTATACTTTATAAAAGTATAAAGTATATGTATAAGGTATAACAGTGTGCATATGTAACTGTGCAGAAATATGGCCTGACTGTGACTAATCCCCCTGCAAATGAAAAAAAAAAATCAGTTATTTCAGGAAAAGGAAGAAACCCATATACAATGTACAACAACATTGTGAGGCAACAACACAATGAGGCATTGTGTGTACATTGTGTGTGTGAGGCATTGTGTGTACAACAACATTGTGAGTACAAGACCCAGGGAGGTTCTGGGGGGCCTGCAACACAGTGTAGAAGACTGTGCTTTGGGTTATTGAAATGAGCCAATGAAAATTCTGAGCATGAAGCAACTCTAAAATGGGGGAGGGGCAGTGAAAGAGAATATGGAAAAGGAGAGATAGATGCCCATGGGCCAGAGTGGGAGCAGGGCCAGCCCAGCCAAAAAAATAGGCTGGTGTGGCTTGTAACGGCACCACATGGTGCAGGGGGGATGAGGGGGCATGGATTGGGGTGCCCTTCACCCCTGAGCCTGCCACTGCCTCCCTCCAGCCTGCTGTGAACACGAGCCACATTGATCTGCTTCTTCCTTGCTAAAAGCAAGTGTAAAGCAGATCACCCTCTTCCTTACCATACACCATCATTTTAAAGATAAAATCTTAAAATACATAGAAGAACAAGCTCTGCTGAGGGATAGTCAGCATGGCTTCTGCAAGGGGAAGTCTTGCCTCACAAACCTGTTAGAATTTTTTGAAAAGGTCAACAGGCATGTGGATTTGAGTGAACCCGTGGATATTATATATCTGGATTTTCAGAAGGCGTTTGACACGGTCCCTCATGAAAGACTCCTGAGAAAACTCCACAGTCAGGGAATAAGAGGGCAGTTCCTCTTGTGGATTAGGAACTGGTTGAAAACCAGCGAGTGGGAGTCAATGGGCAATTTTCACAATGGCGAGAGGTGAAAAGCGGTGTGCCCCAAGGATCGGTCTTGGGACCGGTGCTTTTCAACTTGTTCATAAATGACCTGCAGTTGGGGATAAGCAGCGAGCTGGCCAAGTTTGCAGATGACACTAAACTTTTCCGGGTGGTGAAGACCAGCAGGGATTGTGAAGAGCTCAGAAGAGCTCCAGAAGGATCTCTCCAAACTGGGAGAATGGGCAGCAAAATGGCAGATGCGCTTCAATGTAAGTAAGTGCAAAATGATGCAAATTGGGGCAAGAAACCAAAATTTCACATATATGCTAATAGGTTCTGAGTTGTCTGTGACGGATCAAGAGAGAGATCTTCGGGTGCTGGCGGACAGGTCGATGAAAGTGTCGACCCAATGTGCGGCGGCTGTGAAGAAGGCCAATTCCATGCTTGGGATAATTAAAAAAGGGATTGAGAATAAAACGGCCAATATCATTATGCCTTTGTACAAATCGATGGTAAGGCCACATCTGGAGTATTGTGTCCAGTTCTGGTCACCACACCTCAAAAAGGATATAGTTGAATTGGAAAAGGTGCAGAAAAGAGCGACCAGAATGATTCATGGGCTGGAACACCTCCCTTATGAGGAAAGGCTACAGCGTTTGGGGCTTTTCAGTCTAGAAAAAAGGCGCCTGAGGGGTGACATGATTGAGACGTATAAAATTATGCATGGGATGCAGAGAGTGGATAGAGGGAAATTCTTCTCCCTCTCGCACAACACCAGAACCAGGGGACATGCACTAAAATTGAGTGGAGGGAGAGTTAGAACGGATAAAAGAAAATATTTCTTTACCCAGCGTGTAATTCATCTGTGGAACTCCTTCCCACAGGATGTGGTGATGATGGCACCTGGCCTAGATGCCTTTAAAAGGGGTTTGGACAGATTCATGGAGGAAAAGACCATCACAGGTTACAAGCCATAAGCAGCCTCCTGGTTTTAGAAGTAGGTTTTCTCTGTGCCAGGTGCAGGGGAGTGGCAGCAGGAAACAGGTTATCTTGTTGGCTGTGTGCTCCCTGAGGCATCTGGTGGGGCCACTGTGTGATACAGGAAGCTGGACTAGATGGGCCTTTGGCCTGATCCAGCAGGGCTTGTCTTATGTTCTTATGATTTTCCCAAACCAGGAAATGCAGGATTTCCAGTTTTATATATAGAAAGGGACCATGTGAACTAAGGAGCACCTTTGCTCATGCGGTCTCTTTAAGTAAAACTGGAAGTCCTGCACTTCTTGCTTTGCAAAAACCATGCAACAGAGCATAGTAAGGGGTGTTTGTTTTTTAGCATGCCACAGCAGAGGGAGCAATGGTAGACCCAGGGTGGCATGGGGTTGATCTGTGTTGCCAGTCGTGCTGTCCCTGAGAGGGAGCATGGTAACCCTTCAAGCAACTGAGTTTGGGAGATTTGGACAGATGCTGCACCATATCCATCACTTCCCACAGACTTGAAGTTGTACACACCAGTAGCCCTAGTATCTCTGTTCTCCTGGTTCCATAGGATGCCAATACAGTACTTGGAAACTGGGATATCCAGTAACTTTTCTTTGATTGAAAATTGAATTCACACTCTTAACAAAAGCTGTAACAATTGATGTATCTGACCATTGAACATAAAAATAGCCCTTTTGGTCAAACCAAAGGCCCACGTCATCCAATTTCTTGTTTCCCATGGTGGCCAACTAGGAATCCTACAGCCAGGCATGAAGCCAGCAGCCTTTCGCTGTTGTTGCTCTGCAGGAAATGGTATTCAAGTACGATCTGAAGGTTCCATAGAGCTACCTTGACTAATAGCTTCTCACTTTTTCATACCCATCTTCCCAGTAAGGATTTTACATCCATATTTACATGTCAAATTCACTAAACTACAAAAATCAACAGGACTGCACTGTAAGACCCGGGATGGAAATCATATTTCTATGGTTGGAGAAAAGGAGACAGATTCATAAAGGACAGTACATGAATAGCAGAAATGTATTGAAAAGTCTCTGGCCATTAACAAAATGCTTTTTGAATCCCAGTCCCTTTGGAACTGTAGAAATACCTCATACACCATCCAAATTGGCTCATCAAATCAATTTATCAGGGGAACCTAATTTAATCTTGCTATGTGATGGCAAGGGTGTCTATGCATAGGAGTGTGGCTTTAATGATTTACTCAGCTTATCCTGCTTAAGCACCATGAATGTAGTTCGATAGAACTCAAGGGAGCCATAATGGAAAACCATGACGGAGAAGATGGAAGTGTCAGGCCATTGACAGCTTTATCTAGGAGGAAGCAGAGGAGCCTGGAGCAAAAGGAAGAGACTGAGGCATGAAATAAACATGGGGGCAAAATGTCATTGTCAGTAAAAGTCAAGTGAGAGGCCAACAAGCTGTGAATACAGGACATTTGTACAACATGAATAAACAACCACCAAGAGTGTGATCCTAAATGCTCTGAGATGGTAGGTAATTTCTACTCAAATCAACTGGGACTGAAACATTGTGTGCCTAACATCACAGCACCAAATAGACTGACAGAGTATGGTGTAACAGTCATACTGCTAAGCGGGATTTAAAAAGATTTGATGCGCTGGAGATAAGAATTGGGAGTGGAATAGAAATAGCACCTTTTTAGTGATAAGAAAAATACTTATTTAGGGGAACCTTAGGAGCCACCCCAGTGCTGCGAAACTGGCTCAGAATAGAACATTTGAAATGCAAAGCAATCCATGCTAGAATTCAAAACACCCTGGGTTGTGTAATAGAGAGGATTGGTGAATATCCTATTTCCTGTCACGTCAGAACTGTGACAGGCAAAGCCGTACTGCCAAACATCTCAGACCTAGATAGCACTAAACAACATAGGAGCCACTTTTGGCTTGGGAGGCCACAATCCTACCCATTGCCTTTCTGAATGAGAAATGAAAGTCTCATGCTTGAATTACTTTCAGCTTGTGGCGACTCTGATCTTTCACCAGATTTCTGCTGCAAAGTCTTCTGTGCATAATACCATTGGCAGAGGAATCCTATGCGGCCTCCGACCACACCGAGAGCACAGGGCCCACAAAATGCAATGCATTGTCCTGGTGGAGAGGACGGTTGGGGGAGGTGAGGGGTAGGGCTTACTTGTGTGTTCCAGCTGTTGCAAAGTTCCCTATGGGACTCCTCTGAGCAACACCAGTTCTGTTGCTGGTGTAGTGCTTCAGAGCCACTGGAAGCCTGTCTGGCTCAGGAAGGGGGTTCGGGATCCAGTGGCCACCGCCTCTGATTCTTCCTACCCCTGTCCCATTGCCAGTGGCATATGACTTTCTGGTTGCTGCACTGGTGCCCATCCAGCAGCCGCTGTCTGACGGGCTTCTGCAATGGTGGGGCTGTCTTTGCACTGATTTATGTACCTGGTGGCATGCTGGCATTTCCCAGGGATAGAATTGGGCCATAGTGTTGGAGAAAATAGGGGGTTTGTAGCAGAGCAACAGCGGAAGACCCCTCTCCTGTGGTAAAAAGGATTATCCCAACCACCCAGGCTAGACTGCTATCAGTAAAAGACACATGGAGGCAGAGGCTGGTAAAAGTTACAAAAATGAAAGTTTACTTACAGATTGCATATCTTCCTGATTAGGAGATTAGAGGTCTGACATTTAGAGTACAAGAGACCCTATGTAGCATGTGGGTATGGGAGATGGGAGGCACTCTGGTGAAGAGCACATCTCCACACGTCCTTCTCCTCTGAAGGCTGCTGAGGTCCAAGAGAACGTGACTGGGAAGGGACAGGAAGGAAACAGGGTCAGGGGCCACACCCCTTCCAGGGACCAAAGAAGGGACAAGCCAGGTAAGAGTCTTAGGTCCCCAGATGGCACAGTGCTCCCCCCAGTGTCCTGCAGCCAAGCGCTGCTCATTTCCAACACATAGGAGAGTGAAAGTTCAGGTAGATATGAACCTGCTGAACAATGAAGGCCCCTCTTGTGCCTGCCCAGATGATGAATTCTGATATGCGTGCATGAAGTGGCTGAGGGTCAATCAGGGTCTCTGATAGTCAATTACAAAGAAGTCAGTGTTGTCATGAATTCCTCATGGTAATTTGAAATCCATTGCTTGCTTCTGCTCTGAAACATCTCTTGTCAAATGGCTTTGAATTCCTATGGACGACAGCCTTTTAGGGCCTAAATTAGACAAGGTCTAAAATCTTTCATGATTTAATCAAGTGACCTTTCTACTTTTCCAATATCATTTTTTCTCAGGTTAATGTGCCCCAGTGAATTTGATCTGCTAACAACTGGCGTGCCTCCCTTTTCGGGGTCAATCTCCTTGTCAGGAAAGTTGAAAAGCCCTTGGTAGTTTGGGGTCTTTTCCTTCTGTGTTTGTGAGCTGAGTGATGCTACTGTCATTGCTGAGAACCCAGCAATGACTTCGGATTTTTCACTCAGTATCACAGACCAAGACAGCACGGAAAATGAGTTTTACACACTTGTTCCAAAACCTTTAAAGATCATCACCCAAGGAACAGCTGTCAATGTCCGATCCTGAGTATGTAGCAGAAGTGCCATTTTAAAATCAACTCATTTTGCCTGTCATGACCTGTGTGACCCAGACTGAAGTCCAATAATTCTCTATGAAGTTTTGCAACTTCTCTCATTTATTGTAATACATCTTAAAAGTGCCACTAAAAAAAACCAAAAAACTGTCCTATTTAGTATTAGAAAAGGACAAATGAGGACCTAGTAAAATATCTCCAGTGTCTCTGTATTGCATCCTTTTGGAGAAGGGGCAATTGGACCACTCCAAAAGGATGCCACATATATAGGCTTGCCATATTTTCCTGACCTTCAACCGGGACACCCACACACACACCAATTAAATAATTAAATAAACGAAAAATTAAATAAATACTTAATTAAAAATGCATAGAAAAATACAAGCACATCCACAATTTCTATTTATTTATTTATTTATTTTAAAATTTAGGTGGCGTGAAGCGCTCCCTATTGCCGCGCAAAGCGTGTTCGCATTTTTAATTATTTATTTATTTAGTCTACAAACTAAGTAAATAGAAAGGAATTTAATGTCCAAAAACAAAGGGGGCGCGAAGTGGCTCCTATTGCCGCGCAAAGCGCGCCCATTTAGCATTTTTAATTATTTATTTATTTAGCCTACAAAGCGCATTTTTAATTATTTATTTATTTAGCCTACAAACTAAATAAGTAAATAATTAAAGAAAGGAATTTAATGTTCAAAAATAAAAGGGGTGCGAATAGGGGGTGCTCTTTATTGCCGCGAGAAGCGCTCCCGAAATTTTTATTATTTATTTATTTATGTTAAATAATTAAATCTACTTACCCCACCATCGTCGGCAGTGCTGATCTGGCAGTCGTGCTGCTGTGCTGAGATCCATGCTGCTGCTGCTGCATCCTCGTCGCTCTGCTGATCCGGAGAGAGACTGCCCGGGGCCGGCTCGCGCGGGCCCGTGCAGTCTCCGGATCACTCGCTGTCTCACTGGCTCGGAGCCAGCTCACGCAGGCCCGTGCAGTCTCCGGATCGCTCGCCCTCATGGGATTTGGGTGCCGACATCTTGGCTCTTGCGAGATTTCGCGAGCCAACATGCCAGCGCCCGGGTAAGTAACTTATTTTAAACATGGCGGCAGTGGCGGCGGCGGCGATCTGGGATCGCGCCCATACCTCCCGGGATGCTGGGATCCGAGTCCAAAATTTGGGATCGTCCCAGGCATTCCAGGATGTATGGGAAGCGTACACATATACAAACACCCTCAGTAAAGCCAATTCCCTCCCCCCACCATGATCCTTTAAGCTATGAGGCAGCAGTTCCCTTCAAAGTCTCAAAGATCCTTTTGGGGAAGGAAACAGAGTTCAGCTGCAAAGCCTATTCTACCCTCCCACAACATTCTAAGACAGTTCCCTCCTCTACCTGCAGCTTTAAAAGATCCCATTGGTAGATGGGAATTGTGAGCTCAAAGGATGAGGGAGTACATCCTTCCAGGCCAGTCCTCCCCAACTCAGTACTTTATGTTGCAAGAAGATAGTCCACAGTTTAAATTATCCTTTGAGGAGAAAAAATTGGACATAAAGGATGCATGCCTGCAGTGGCGGAGCTCTGACTGCCCCCCCACGCCGGAAGTGACATCACCCCCACAGCTGTTTTTCCATCCAACAGAGGCATAGGGCGGGCGGCAGGAGGGCCAAATCCATTACGTCTGCCCACTCGCTCTGCTGAAATGGCCCGATTTGTGCCACTGCCAGCTGCTTTGACACCCCCCACCTGCCGCCCGGCCCCCAGCCCCCCTGCCCAGCTCCGCTTCTGCATGCCTGAGATTTAGGGTTACCAAATTCTTGACCAGAGATGGTTAAAACTAGTGAAAAGTCTGGCATGGCTGCTCTGGCCAAGCCCTGGTGCCCTTCCTTCTCCTGATCCTGTAATCATTGCCCATATTTTAAATCACAGTGGCAACATACCCACCTCCTGCTGTTGCAGGGCAATTGCAGAGGCAGGGAGCAATTTTTCAGCGCTATGCCAGCACATGGGCACAGGGTAGGTGCTGAAGGCCAGCATGCATTGTAGCCCCTGAGGCAAGACTTTCATTTGATACCCCAATATTTTCCTGCACAGCGCAGCTGCAAACAACACACTCACATTACTAATGCAGGAAAAAAGAAGGGTCATGCAACATAACATTGTAGTATGCACACCTTCTAGGAGTAGATCCCACTCGACTCAGTGGGGTTCACTTCAGAGACTGCTTGCCTTGGCTCACTCTATTAGACTGCTGGTGTGGGTGGGAGTCTTCTGCGTGGAACAGCCAGTCTTATCCTTATCTCAAACCATTTTACAGCGGAACTCTGTTCCAGTGTCCTAAACCCCTCTGCATGCTAGCCCAATCCTTGAAAAATAGGCTAAAAATAAGGGAAAACGGCATTCACCAGACCAATCAACTAGATTCAAGACACATTAAAAAGCCACAGTCTGCACTGCAGGATTGACATAACCTGAAGTCCTAGGATTGGGCTGTAACAGTGGTTTTGCAGTAACTCTAACTTGAGTTGTGGCATCTTTGATCGCCCAAACTCTATATAGCTAATCCTGAAAACTCCTAAAATTGAATATAAAGGACTTCAGGTTATGTCAATCCTGCAGTGCAGACTGTGGATTTTTAAATGTGTCTTGAATCTAGTTGATTGGTCTGGTGAATGCCGTTTTCCCTTATTTTTAGCCTATTTTTCCTTAGACACTTCTAACTCCTCAGAAGCTCCTGTGCACATTCAGCAGTCTACAAGTGGCTAGGACACCAGCAACCTGCTACAGCCTTTTGTCCTTTATTTGAAATGCCATTACCAGCCAGTCATATGCATTTGTGGATTCAAAACATTCTTCCCTGTCTTAAGTAGCTAAGCTTCACTGATTGAGCAGCCAAATCTGACTGCTTAGGTAAAGGACTGGGATGGAGTGGTGAGGTGGGTTCCTCTCCTCCAATCAGGTAACTTGATTACATCATCAAAACTCGGTTACATAAGCACAGGGATTCTCCATTTTGGCCAGGTCTGCTGGAATATCTAATGTTGGCACACCACACCCACTTATTACCCTGGTGCAGGGACCATGATTCCTTGGACAATGTAATTAGCTAGTGATAGGGACTGTAATCCTTTCTAGATGCATCAGGGAATTATTTTACTTTGTTTCTTTTGCTTTCACTCCAAGCCAGGCTGCAAACTTCACTGTTGATGTTGGGGGTTAGTGTGCTTTGCTCATCCCACTCCATCTGCTGGATGTTATTGGTCATTGTATCCATTTGATCATGTCTTTGTGTCTTTTGAGCCAAAGTCAGGCAGTTTCTATCTGCCTATTTTTACTCCCCCACTTTCCCATTTGGTTTAATTCCTTTTCTTCGATATTTTTTAACAAACTAGATATCTTTTGACTCTTGCCTGCCTAGTGCATGCTCACAGGTAATTCAGTGGGTTGTCATGTCTGATCACCCTCGCAGATGCTCCCGTGGTTCTGATTTTAATAAGAACCCCTGGGGTTCAGTGCTCTCCTGGGAGGGATTTTTTCCCCAGTGACCTCCCTTTGACCGATCTTCATGGTCTGGGATGGTGGCAGCAGATAAAAGCTACCAAATTTCCACCCCATTCAGCTACTGACCCAGTAAAAAGGGAAGCGTGAGAGCTAGCCACTAGGCACTAATCCCTTCAGTAAACCTCCCTTCTCCTGGTAAATTCCTGACAATTGGTCAAGACACGATGTTCAGCTGTTAGCTTTCACAAATGTTATCATTTCCTCTTCCACCACTATTTAGAATTATGCATGTGGCAAAATTTGTGACAGACTAATTTGGCAAAGTGAATTGAAAACAAAAATTCATATTATATATAAATGACTTATGGGTTTTGGAAGGATTCCTTTAAACACTTAATGTGTGACAATATGTGCTAATCTCACTGATTGTTTCTTTCTATCTTTTTAAAGAAAGACCTTTTGGATAATGTGATTTTAAAGAATATCTCATTGGGACAGCAGAATTACCTTTTGCAGATAAAAAAATAAGCCCTCGGTATGTTGATACTTTCATTACAGAACAAAAGTTTCTAGTAATTTCCATTCACTTGATGCCTTGTTTGCTCCAAAAGCCAAGTGTCCAAATTGTAGGCTTATAAATTTTTTAATGCTCCAGTAATTTAAAATCATGTCTGCTTGCGCTTTCCAGTGCTAGAATTCATCTGTTCCTTCAGGCATGGGATTTGGAATGAGTGGATAAGAGGCCTATTTTCTATTTGTGCTTCAGTTTGGAAGCAGCTCAGAAATCAGTATACCAGTGCAATTCAGCTGTTGCTGAGCTAATTCACATTGTATCATAAAGCAGAATTACATAGGAAAACAAAACAAATTTCTTAAAGGATAAGAATATGTATGCATAGTAATCTCTGAACATAATGGGGATGACAAAAGAAAACAAATGAAACTACAGCTTCCTCTTGGTGCAAATAGAAGCTTAGGGTGCCCAATCTGAACTGGAACCATGGTGCCAGGGGAAAGTGTTAAAAACCCTCCACCGGCACTGCAGTCTGGATCTGGATCCCCCTTGTAACTGCTGCACAAAGGTTTTCCATTGGTTGCTTCAAGTAGTACTCCCCTTAGAAAGTACCAGCACCACAAGTAGTTTTGATAAAGGCCTTGACTTTACATCACCATTCATTTCCTTCCAAGAATGTCTGTAGAACATTCTCCAGATTAACGCAGAGATATGCCAATAAACACACCGCACAATCATTTCAGAATCAATGATTCCATGGGATACTATGGAAAAACAAGACTCAAACACTGGTGACCTACGTGGCATGGATGGTGAAGGCTTGGAGCAGGTGCACACAAAATGGTGAGCATATGACTCTGTCAGCACAATCCTGTGTAACTCTTGCACCGGTGTAACAGTAGATCCACCGGTGTAAGTGCACTTATGCCAGTGTAACTTGCCGTACACCGACGTACACAGGACGGACACCAGCGTAACCTCCCTCGGATGCCGCGCATGCGCAGTTCGGACACAGGACAGACACCAGCGCAACTCCACTGGTGCAGGGAGCATTCCGGGGGTGTTCAAACACCCCCGGAATGCCTCCTGCGCCAACGGAGTTGTGCTGGAGTCTGTCCTACACCCGAATTGCACATGCACGGAGTCCGAGGGGGGTTACGCTGGTGTCCGTCCTGTGTACGTCGGAGTACGGCAAGTACACTGGCATAAGTGCACTTACACCGGTGGACCTACTGTTACACCAGTGCAAGAGTTACACAGGATAGCGCAGTGTGTCAAGTTGCTTACCAGAGATATTGTACACATATAGCTTGCTATGTGGAGACAGCTGCCTTGGGCTGCCATTTATTTATAGCCTCTACACATGGCAATTTTTTGCTCACTTGCTTTTAGTTGGGAGTTCCAACAAACTATGTCCAGATACGCAGAAACATAGAAAGCTGTGTTCAGGCTACTCTTGTCCTCAGAGGAAGTTTCAAGAGGATTAAACTGGAACATAGGCCCAACCGAAACCTTCCTGGTGCCTGAGGCAGCTGGACGAGGCACCACCCCCTCCCCACTCTAGCCCGCTACTGCCGCACTACTCCTCCAACTTCCTTTCCAGTTCTTTCTTTTGAAAAGGTCCAATGTGAGGAGGATAAGGGTGGAGGAACGTATGCAGTAGCCTAGCCAATAGGGTGGCTGTGGAGGCAGATACCACTTGGGTCAGTTTGCCACCTGAGGCAACACCATGCTTCACTGGGGGGCTGGCCAAGGAGGTAACAGGCCATAGGTCTCATTAATTCCAAAGGCAGGCAGGCAGGCAGGCAGCTTACACCCAATCACCATTTATAACCTCATAATCTTCTGCTGCTTTCTCCTCTCATACGGCCCCTTTTCTCCAGCACTGAGATCTGCACCATTATTCTACCAGCAATCCTACCATTTCATAGCTTCAGAAGAACTACCAAGGCCACTACGGTATAGAAGCACACACCTTTCCTTATATTGCTGCAGTCCATTCTTTTGATGCTTAAAGCCACACTGCAAAATAATTTTTTTCCATGAAGTGAACAGGATCGTTGGGTCTGGGGGTCAAACATCTCAGAACTAGCAAATGTGAAAGATAATAAAACCCACTGGGGTGGCTTTCCACAGGCTTTGATCCATTTCAGAAAACCCACCTCAGTCGTTTCAGTACAAGTCACAGAGATTGCAGGATGCATATGAAAAAATGAGCATATAAAAAAGGAAGAAAAAAAATTCCCACCCATCTTTCATAGGAATTAGAACTGGAACAATAATGATGAGGCTACAACTTTTGAGCACAAGATACCTCACACTTCTACAAGCTGAGAAATTGGACAATTATATTACTGTGCTGTTGAAAGTCACATTTCTAGGCTTTACAAAGAAATAGATGCATCTCTGATTAATTCTCTGAACAAGAGCAAAAGACATCATTTATGCTCTTATCTCCTCTCCTCTGAACTTGGAGAAATAAAAAAGATAAGAAAACACATCTTTCTTGCACAATCACAGAAGATTAGAGCTCTTACACCCCAACTCTAAACCTATCCTGATCCTGTTTATGGGAGTTTCTAAGGACACATCCCTTAGATCATCCCATCAGCAAGAACTTCCCAATTTAGATCCAATCTGTACGTGCAGATCACACGTGCAAAGAGATGTACATGCTGATCTCATCCCTCCATTAAAATGAATAGAGAAGTTGGCAAATGCAAAAGCTTATTCATTTATTTTATTTGCTTCCCTCCAAGGCAGCATTCATGGAGGCAATTTCATTTTGTCCTCACAACAACCCTGTGAGGTAGGATAAGCTAAGAAACAGTGACTGACCCAAGGTCACCCAGTGAATTCCATTGGCGAAGTGGAGATCTGAATCCAGGTCTTTCCAATCCATGTCTATCAATTACATAAACTGGCTCTCATAGATGGGTATGTTGTTACGTGATTTGCTGTTTCCTATGTGCAAATGTTTTCTGTTTAAGAAACATGTCATGTATTAAATGGCTTATTTGTACCCAACAAGAATAGCAATGTGCTTGAGCAACAGTGCAGTCAATCTGATCCATGCCATAGTGGGACATGTGAAATCGGAACCTTTGTGGGCCCATTCAATCAGCCAAAGTCATATTTCTTACCCAGAGGAGATCTCCAGGCCCTGAAACATTCCTGTGGGTGCAGCACGTGCCCCATTGGCATGGCTGCATTGGCACGGTGGGGGTTAGGTAGGAATGGGCAGCCCAAGTCCATTTCTCCTCATAAGTAAGTCTTATTGTGTTCAAAAGGGGCTTACTCCCCAAAACAGAATTGCAGCCTAAATCTCCCTGCTAGTTTTCTATGGGTAGCATTTTTGTTTCTTATTTGTTTAGATAATTTCTATACCACCTTTCAAATAAAGATTTCCCAGGGTGATTTACAAATCAAACAGTAAAGCAATAATACTCAACCATCAGTAAAGACAGCAGTAATTAAAACAGCAATTAAAACTAGCAGCTAGAAATGAAAACCTTAAAAGACCTGGGAGGATAAATAAGCCTTAGCATGGTCCAAAAAGATAGAAGTGTAGGTGTCAAGTGGGCTTTCTCTGGGGAGGACGTTCCACAGATGGGGAGTCATAATAGACTTGGGGGTATGTCGGGCCAGGAAAACGGGGATAAGATCTTGGCGTGCTCTACTGCGATGAGATCCAGCCCCTCCCGTCCCCACTGTCACCTTACCTGCTTTGGCACAGGCTGTGTGAGCCGCTGGTGCATGTGTGGGGCCTCCAACCATTTGTGCTGGTGGCCCTGCAGTGCGCGACAGCCGGGGGGGGGGCTTTTATGATGCTGGCCCAGGATTATGGCAGCAGTTCCCGAGATCTGCTGCTGTATGCCTTCAATAGGATTGGCCGTTAGTTTATTCTCTGCTCTGCTCATTTGTTCTTCAGCATGTTTCATTCACTCACTTTTTCAAAGCTTTGTAAAGGAACCCAATCTATTGTTTACGAATACTTAATTTATGATCTCTCTCCACCTAATTACATAAGCATTTTAAAAGAACCACTCCAAATGCTTGATGGGGCCGGAAGAGATGGGCAGATTTAAAACTACATTGTATTTATTTTAAATTAATGCTGCTGTTCCAGGGAGTTATATACATTTATCTAGCTCACTTTCCAGAGGAAGGAGCCTATTTTTTCCCTTTCCCAAGAGTAAGAGACAAAGTGAGAGGGCCATTATGAAAAAGAAATCTATTTCCTCACTGTGTTGGTTAAAAAAAAGTCACAAACACCCACTCCAGTGTCCTTATGGCTCTGTTTTCTTGGTAACGAGACCTATCATATTTTTACAGCTTGATGTCTCTTGTTTGTCATTTTTGTCTTTGTTACTGAATTCTTCTGGGTTCAGGCTAGTGTAGAAATATCCCATGATGGAGAAGATGACAAAGACAATGAAGAGGAGTGCAGCAAATAAGACAAACTCGACCCACTGGAGAAGAGAAAATTAAAAAAAAGGCAACATATTATTTATTACAGTTATACCTTACTGACTCTTTCTCTGACATATTCTGATTGAGAGTCAAACAAACCAGATGCACAGCACACTTAATGCATTTCGGAGCTTTCGCTCCCCCATCCCAAGTTACATAGCAGCAGTGAGGGGTGGGGCTCAGGATTAGGATAGTGGCACATGGGGAGGGGAAGGGGTATTTAAAACCTTCCCTCTGTGATACCATCCTGCTGAAAGACACCCTGTCGTCTGAAGCTTTCAAATTTGTCTATGGGAGCCTCCCTCATAGGGCTAATAGTTCTGCCCAGGGGGAGGGGGGTTCATTGGGACCATGGTGTATAGTGGAAAGGCATTAAATACATAAGCCCTCCATAAACACCACTGCCTTGATCCTGATTGGGCTCCCCTGCGGCTGCTGTTTAATTTTAGGGAGAAGAAAGGAAGTTCAAATGTTGTGTTTAGTGTCATATCTGGTTTGACCCTTATATGCATGGTTTCCAGGCTGCGTCCTCCTCCAAGTAGTTAATGGAGCCATTCTTGCTTGGCTTCAGCACCAGAATGGCACCGTGTTCATGTGCCTTCAACCCATTCTCTGGATCAAAAGCATGTGGGCCAAGAAAGCAGAGAGTCCATTTTTACAGGGCTGATTTTACATTACTGATTGAGATAGTACTAACTAGAACATCCCCATAGACATTCTAATCTCCCAAGACACCATTGGGCCATTGGCTGTATTTTCTGAAAACAAAACCAAATTGTCCCCATTATTATAGATCATGTTCTCATCACCATTTTGAAGTAATAGCACAAGTTGTAAAGAGACAAACTAGGCAATTCTTTGCAACTGATTGGTCATCTAAATGAGCTGGCACATCTTTCGACCAATTCATATTGACCACAGAGCACATGGTTGCTGCTTGAAAATTCTGCTTGTTCCCGTTTCCACTGGATGCTGCTAGCCCACTCCCAGCCTGTGGCCAGCCTGCCATGAGCATCCACTGCCATAGCCAGGATTTGACTTTTGACCCACTAACAAAGATGTTGCTTTTGAGCACTTGAAGATGGTTGCTGAAAGATGAATCGTGCCACGCAGCAGATGCACATACATGACTGTGATCAAGAACATGACATAGTATTTCTATTAAATTAATCTGTTTTAATGAGCTCTCTTATTCTTTTCAATGTCCTTCCAGTGAACATTTTTCAGCTACTCACATCTATTGTTCCTGGTTCAGCTTGTAACAACACATGTGCTCAGCTAAATGCCCTGGCATTAATGTGGTTTGAGCCATTAATTTGTGAGGGAGGACACTAAATTGAAAGGGGCACTAATTGCATTCAACTCTGTTTGTTGCATCAGCTCCACAGTTTAATTAGTTAATTGCTCATTTGCTCAGTGGCCTTTCTCCCCATTATGCAGGTTAATCAGTTAGTTCTGAGGTGAATCTCTTCGCCGCTCTACACTCATTACTACTGGAATATATACAAGAACCTTCTCACTAGATTGTAGGAAAGTATCCTAATTGTATGTTATTAAACTCCAGGCATTCATCTAGATTTTGTTAACAGCTCTCTACGGCAACTCTAATTTGTTTATGTATTACATTTATATCCTATCTTTATTCCATCCTGGAGTTCAAGAGGGCTTGTGTGGGCTTCTCTGGTGGTTACCCATCTGGGCTCTGACAATCCCTAGACCTGCTTAGCATATCATGCAAGGTGGTTGCATCAGATGCTCTCAGGCATATGGATCTTATGACCCTATGTACTTGCTATTTAGCACCTATGGTCTCAAAAGGAGAACCGGGAAAGGAAAGAAACAAGGTGCTAGACCAGAAAGTCTCTGGAGGCAACACACTAGCGGGATTAAGTAAAAAAACTGTCATTGTGTTGTAGAGATCCAAAGTGCAGAGGCGTCGCTAAAGGGGGGCCAGGAGGGATGCAATGCCCCCAGGTGACAACCGCGGCCTCCTTGCAAGGAGGAGTGACGGCAGGATTTTAGTGCTCCGCAGCTGCCTTTTTCAGCCAGAAGACTGTGTTGGCAGCCATGGAGCATAAACACACTGAAAACAGTGCATTTTTCTGGCCCTCCCACCCGCTCTGATTCCTAGTAGGCTTGAAATAAAGCCTTCCTGGAGTGTAGGGGGCGGGGTGATGATGCAAAACGCATCATCGGGGGGCCCCCTCGGGGCGTGCAACTGCCAAAGTGGACCACTTTGTAGCAGATCAAAGTGACTTGGCTCAAATCTTTGCTTAGTAGTTATTGAACTTAGACCCCCCCCTCTCTCAGCCTATTTCACAGGGTTGTTCTGAGGGAAAAAATGGGGTAACCCCATCTACATGGCTCTGAGTTCCCTGGTGAACAGGCACTGGCGTCGCTGCAGGGGGGCGGAGCTCTAAGTTCCGCCGCAGTCCGACCCTCCATTACACCGGTGCACGAAGCGGCCCCGCCCCCTCCGCCTTAAATGGCTCCGAAGGCGAGGGGGCAGGGCCGCTTCGTGCACCGGTGTAACGGAGGGTCGGACCGCGGTGGAACTTAGAGCTCCGCCCCCCTGCAGCGATGCCACTGTGAACAGGTAGGATCCTGTCAGGGGCAGGGCTTTACAACAGTGGAAGAGCCCTCTGCTGTCATAAAATAGCTGCTGACGGAGTGCACACCGCTCCATCAGCAGTCACTTTGGGAGCACTGCCGCAAGAGGTGACAACGCATCATGTGCATCGCTGGACCTCAACGCGGATGCCGGAAAAGGTAACGCAACAGTGGGGGTGAGGGGCGGGGAAGGGGCAAAAATGGGTGGGGAGGGGGAGGAATGGGGGTGGGGAGACTGCAGGAGGGGGTAGATCTAGCAGCGATGGCATGCACCAGATCCTATCCCCTCTTTTCACAGCCTCCTCACACCTTTCTTCTCCTCGGACCTGCACCAGCTGCAGAGCTAGTGCAAGTCCGAGGAGACCCATTGCAGAGTGGGAGACTTACGGAGGGGTAAGGGGAAATAATTTCCCTTTCCCCTCTGAAGCCTCCTGATCCACTCCCCCGCTGGATACAGTGCGCTCCTTTCATTGCAGCTGGGGGGGGGGGGGAAGCATAGGATTGGGTTCAAAGGCAGCAAAAGTAGTTATATGTGCAGGTACTATCCAATTAGCAGCCAGATGTTAGTCATGTGACATGCTTACATGGAGAATGGGTGTAGCCATTTTTTATTTCATGAAAACTAAACATTCAGGGAGGGGGCTTGGACTATGTATGAGAGAGCCTGGGCCTCACAGACGATGACCTCCACATGGCTGTGGCTCTGGAAACACTAAGAATTAATCTTTTGAAAAATCGATTCCACACCACACTCCATTTTAGTTATTGCAATGACGATGTAATTGTATAATTCTTATGTACTGGTAATTCTCTGTTCCACCACAAGGGGTGCTTAAGAAGTGTCTTTTTCGTGGTCAAGCAGTTGTTCTACCAGCAGAAGTGTCGCCGGAGGGGGGAGGGGCTCCACCGTCCCCCGGGCGACAAGTGGGTTTTTTTGCAAAGCGGGGGGGGGACAACCCCGCAATATGGGTGGTGGGATTGGGAGCGGCGGGGGTGCAAAAAGCGGACAGGTGGTGGTGCAAACGTTTGGCCCACCCTGCGCCTGGGAAGTCCTTTGCGGTGGCAGTGGTGGTGATGTCATTTCCAGTGGTGACGTCATGGGGGGGCATCGCAGGGTGCCGCAATGCCACTGTCTATTAGTCCTCACCCCCCAGACAAATGGTCATTTCTAGTAAACAATTGCCCTTAGTTCTGCCAGTATAAGTATGCGTACCAAACATCCTGAAAGCAGAATGCAGAATCTCCTGCAAGCATTCCCAACAACTTCAGTACAAGAAGTGATGTTGATAACATATTCTGATCCATACCTGTGCCAGAGGTGCAGCCTGGGCAACAATGAGCACAATAACATTTCCAAAGGCCACAGTTAACAGCCAGCCTGCCTGCAGCACCGACTTCATGCTGGCAGGAGCCTGAAGAAAAGAAAGGAAAGGAACCTGAGAAGCACAGGCCATTCTCCAACACTGGGAAATATTTTGCCTCCTTAACACATCACCGCAGAGCAGGGAATACCATGCTGGGACTGAGCCTGGCCACTTTTCTGGTTTGTGCAGAGAAAAACAAAACCTATAATGGCTCTGAGGGCTAGTTCACATATCAGCACACTGTGAAATGTACAAGCTGACTTTATTGACAATGTACCATAGTGGTGGATAGCACATAGTCCGTGATGTCTCATTCATATATACAGTAAATGTCTTGGGTTTACTGCTTATGTAAACATAAGCTTATATAAACATAAGTGAATATCTGCTGCTCTTATGTTCTTGCTTTTAATTGTAATAGTGGTCTCTTTTATTGTTTTTATTAGTTTTAGTTAACTGTTTTTATTGTTTTTTTAAAAAAGGGATTAATGTTTTTGGTATTTGTATTTTCTGTTGTAAGTCGTCTTTGGTCCCTTCGGGGAGAAAGGCGGGGTAAAAATATTGTAAAATAAATAAAATGTCACAGTTTGATGATGACCCATCAAGTGATGAACATGCACATGTAAACCAGCCCTCAACCATGACATAAAATAGCATGTGGAAAGCAGGTTTTTTTTTTAGGCCCAGGGCATCTTTCCTCTCTTCTCTGGAGGCACTCTAATGTGATGGTCAAAATAGATGTGATCTGAAATGAGCAAGTTAACTGTGGTGTGTATACTGTGGAATTAACTTTTTAAAGTTAATATCACTGCATTTTTGGCCCATTTGATTCCGCCCTGTTACCATAAATGCAGTTTTGGACTATTTTCCTTGAACCTATATACATCCCTGGACAATAACATTGGTCATGGACACTGTTTTCTCCAAAACTCCAGTCAAGCTCACAAAACTCCAACTTGACCTTTGCTTACAAGAGTTCATTTCATGCATGTAAGATACTTTAGGAGGGGGAGTGATGTTGTACAAATTTCTATCGTGTTGTGAAACTTCCACCTCCTTTTGGTATCTGTTTGATATACATTTGAAATACTCTTTTGCCATATCAGTGCCCACCAGCATTCCATTCACACACTAGCTCCCAAAAATGGAGACCATCAACCCCCCCCCATCAAGTCCCGCTAGTAATACCATTAACATCACGATATGCCTACCCCTAGAGCTGCACATAGGCCGCACCCCAAATTCCAATAAATATTGAGGTATTTCAACCAGTAAGGTGTACTCTACCTGATGAAGACTCCTTCTGTGAACTGCTTTGTCAAGTCAGAGTCTCCACAAAACGTCTGAACCCTGGCAGACTTCCCAACCACTTCGGATACAGGTAGTTATATGTGTGCTTTACACTCTTTCGCTCTTTCTCTGCAACATCCCATCCTTCTATCTCACCCCTCCTTCTCTTCATCTTAGCTTAGGAACCAGGGTAAAAGAGTAGGGTTTTTCCTAAGCCTTCATCCGTTGTTAGCATTCCCTTTTCTCATGTCTCCAGTGCACCAAATACCCTGTACAAGCACTCATAGAAACACTCATATATTTTGGTTAGGTGGTTCACTATCTATTGAAACTTTTTCTATTAAAACTTTCTTTTAATAAATACTGTGCCATTGAAGGTCCTCCCTTCTCTGTCTCAGGAATTGGTTTTCACCAACACTGGTCTTGCACTTTAGGCTAAAGATCCCTTGTTCTGCTTGGTGCCTGTACAGGGAAGGTTGATGCTGGAGAGGGCCTGGCACCCCACTTCTTCCTAAAGTCATCCCTGCATCAATTAATTAATTCCCGAAATAAATAAAATAAGCATCAGTTATAACACCCCCTTTGTTGCTATTTCTTTGAAAAACTAAAAAAAAATAAAAATGGTTAACTGTAGCATTTAGGGATCCATCTAGTTTGACTCTTACCATGCATATCTAGAGAAAAGTAACCCCCATGGAATTCAGTGGGTTTTACTCCCAGGTAATTGTGTATAGAATTTCAGCCTTAGCATTGCTTTCCTAATAATTTTTTTTATTTCTCTAAAAGAATACATGGCTGCAAATCCCATATTTCCTGTCTCTTTGAGCATTGCTTTCCTCCTTCCCTGCACATGGGAGCTCTTTGCATAGTCTCTCAGAATCTCTAACTTTGGGCATGTGGGACACTGGAACACTCCTGCATAATTGCCTATGCCTACTATGACATCAGGCTATTTCAATGCCTGTTGTTTTTCTGAGTTAGACCTGGATGTCTGAAAGAAGATGCAAATAGGAACTGATCCATGGATATGAGTATAATATGATTTCTATGTTACGGTCCTGAGGTAGACATTTGAGAGAGGGCGTAACAGTATGACTCCAGGCAAACCTGCTCCAAATAATCTTTCTTCCCACATTGATATAAGCCTCACATGTTTTTTTTTTCTAAACACTAAGGATTAAAGGGATTATTCAGGATTACTTAGTATACCATACTACTATGTAGATTTTCCTATCATAGGTAATCTGCATTATATTGTGATAGACAAACCTAATTTTTAAATTCAGTCTTGCAAGTTTTAATATTGTCCCAGAGGGTAATTGCTCTCATAGTAGTTGTGTGGATCACATTTCCTATCTATTTGATCTAGTTCATACTTCACATCATTGTTTCTCATTATACGCTACCATCCATACCTATAATAGATGAAAGTTCCTATGAAGCTGCATAGCTTCTTCCCATTATATCCTTTTAGACTCAGATTAAATTACTTTTTCTTTTGTCATATAATGTTCCTAAACCAAAGTCTCGAATCACTATAGTTAGCAGAAGACATTCCTTTCTCATTCCTTCACTTAAAAAATAAATAAATCTCATTTGGACATAGCAAGTAGCAATATTTTCACTTGTGCTCTAAATACCTGTCCTCAATATTACTGTAGTAGTATGGTCATGCCATTGTATATAAGCATGTAAGTTGCATGGAGAGATCATGGGCAAGAAAAAGAGCAACTGGGAAAACAGCCTGAATGGAGATATAGCAGGAGCTCACCTGGATGGAAGGATGGAGATTGACTTGGAGGTACAGTAGGGCCTCATTATTTGCGGGCAAAGGGAGTTGTAGACTTGTAGCCTAGGGCTGCAGTCATTGGCACATTCACTTGAAAGTAAGTCACAGTCAAAAAATGTGATCAGGATTGTGGTGCAGTTCTGTACTGAACTTGCTATTTGCTCCTTTACTCTTAGCCCTTAGATAACCCAGCAAAGGGCAACGTTATTTCCTATCCCCTCTTTCCCCTTCCCATGCACTTTAGATGTCTAATGTTTTTCCTCCAGGCATTAAGTCCTACATACGCTACCTGTGAATAAGAGAAGGACAGGCCTGTAATGGAGAACATCACTTCCCCAGCTGATATTAACAGGTATTGTGGGATCTGCCACGAAATATGGACATTATTGCCAGCAATGTCTTCTGTTATCCATGCCTGGAGAGTACTATTTGCAGAAGTCTAAAGTAGGGAGAAAGGAAGACATGTGGATTAAGCGATGGCGTACATGATCTGTGCTGCAGTCTAGAATCTATACTGTAAATAAAAAGACTTTTCTTCCTAAGACTGAACAATGTTCTCCTCTTGGGTCCACTAAACAACTATGAACTCTGTTGGTGGACTGAAATGAAGTTGCATTAATCAGCAAATTCTGCTTTTACCAGGAAGGTGTTGGACTTGTTTATGAGATGCATTTAATCACCATAAAGGGAGAGACAACCAAAAGGTTTGTTTAAGGAGGCTAAAAGGGGTGAGTGGTAATTGTGATCATTACTCACCAGTCTATGGAAAAATGTTACAAACGTTGTCAAAAGAAGTCTGATGTTGACAAAAGTCTGGGCATAGAAAATAGCAATTCTCATGATTTACATACTACAATTTGGTGCCATATGCATCATTAAGTTTCTTTATGCATAAATTAGTAGAACTAGATGCTGAACAAAGCATACGATTAATTACAGCAGCCAGATTAGAGATCAGTCATGTGATCAATTGGAAGAATAGGGAAGAAATACTGCCAACGAAAATTCAAGATAGGCCCAGTTGAGGACCATCAATGGTAGTTGCATCCTGATACATACCCTTAATTATTCATACATTTGTAATCAAGATCCCCTTTAGTCTGAATGCAAAACATGTTCCTCACTCTAATGCAACTACAGTAATTTGCTTTAGCAGTGGCGCCCCTGGTACCCAGTGCGCAGAGCCTGGCAACTTGGAAGTAGTATGGTGGTGACATGATGGCATTATCATGTCATTGCATCACCACCAATTGCTTCCAGATTACCGGGATTTGGAGCCAAACAGAGCCAAAGGCAGGCAGGAGGGCCATTCAGTTAAAAATATACTGTATTTCTTCAATTCTAAGACGCATGTTTTTTCCCAATTAAGCATTTCAAAAAATGGGGTGCGTCTTAGAATCGAAGGTCTCCAAAAAGCACCCCAAAATGCTATCTTCTTACTTACTGGGGCTTGGGGGAGCTTCAGGGAGACCTGCGTTACCCTCTGCAGGCCTCCCTGATCTTCAGTTCGGCAAAAACCGGTGATTTTCAGCCATTTCCGGTTTTCGCAAAAACCAGAAATGCCCAAAAATCGCTGTTTTTCGCCGAACTGAAGATCAGGGAGGCCTGCAGAGGGTTCCGCAGGCCTCCCTGAAGCTCCTCCAAGCCCAGGTAACGAAGGAAATGGCACTTTCTGGCGGGGCCAGAAATGCTATGCAAAGGTATCCTCAGCTGCAGGAGACATGCTGGGGAGAGTAGGTGCTGAGCGGGTAGATTCAATGAAGGGAGGTGAGTCTTACAATCGATGGATTTTTTTCCCCCTGCTGGTGGTACTGAAAGTAAAGATGCGCCTTAGAATCGATGGTGCCTTAGACTCGAAGAAATACGGTATATGCTGAAATGGAGCCCTGCTCACCGCTCTTCGTCTGTTCCAGGCCCTATCACGGAAGTGCGGTGCAGGCTGAAAACGTGGCCAGCAATATGGTCACACAACCCCACCCCCCGGGTGCTGTGGCGATACTGTTACCTCCACCATGGGTGCTACCCGGGGCAGCCCACCCACCTCCACCTTTGCTACACTACTGTGCTTTTGGTCTCCCACGCATCACTCCAGAGTATAATTATTTTGGAAGGTGAAGCCTCTTCATATGCCACAGAGGTAATGAATGGATATATGTATACTATGTGTGCATACTACATTTACCTGTAATGTGTGAGAAACGTATTTGTCTGTTTTTGATCATGTGTACACCATGTGTATATAACTATGAAAGACCATGATCCTCACAGAATATACCAGTTATTTTTGGTAACATAAGAAGAGATATTGAATGTTATTAATCACAAGGGATTTTTTTTTCCAAGGTAAGGATGATCACAGTTGCAGGATTACATTCACACATGTACTTGGGAAATAAGTTCCACTGATTTCAATGGGACTGATCCTCCAAGAAGTATGTTTATTTAAGACTGCAACCTGCAGTAGCAATGCTATGCACATTTATTTGGAAGTAAGCCCCATTGAACTCAGTGGAACTTATTTTTGAATACACATCCATAGGAGAAGGCTGCACAAGTCCTAGCATAGCATATAAGGATGTCTACTGGGCTTCAAAAATTGTTCCCACCTCCCTAGATTCAAAATATGGAAGTGTCAGTCTTAAAATTATGCATAGTGGTTTCTCTCATGCACTTGGTAAGAGTTTATTAAAATATATGGGCTGCACTTAAGAGCAAAGGGATCCATTTGCCAACCATCTATAATTGATTTTATCAATAATGAATAAACATTGAAATGAAGTGTAATAAACCAGCAGGGCTCAGACAGAGAGAACAAAACTGCCCAGATTGGCCAGGCTCAAATGGTATCCCAACGTTCTCGAAGTAGTTTATAGAGCTGTGAATAACAAATTGCAAAGTATTAAATAAACAGGAAAAAGAAAAAAAGAGACAATTTTTGTGAAGCTCCATAAGATTTACGAGTAAACATTTCAATTTTGCCAGGTGTCCCTTTCATCTTCTTTTTTCATTCATCTGTTAGAGCTGGAATTTAATTTTCCCATAACAAGAAAGGGAGAGAATGAAACTCTCCTATAATATCTGTCTATCCATTCATCTGTCTATCAGTCCATAAGTCTGTCCACCCTCCCTGAAACCGATATCTCTGCAGCCCAGCATAGTGATTCAGAAATAAGTCACTATGTTCAATAGGGCTTACTCTCAGGTGTCTTCTGCAACTAATTCCACTACTGCAGATGAAACAGAGCATCTTAATGAGTGTGGGTGGAGAATTAAAATTAATTCCAAATTAATTAAGAATAAAATTATTGCAACTTCTGCAGATGATTGAACAAAGTTTGGGCATAACGCAGTTAAAGCCAAGCACTTTTAAGTCGTATTGATTTTAATGGGGGAAGTAAGTAGACCTCCCTATGTGAAATCACTGGGACATACTGTAAAAGTGCTTGACTGGTTAGATCTTGGCCTGTGCTTTCACAAATGTATTAGCATAATGTATGTCATTTGCATATTTTATTCTGCTTGTGGCTGACATGCAGAACTATGGCCTACCTAACTTCTTTGTTATTGTGACTTTTGACATATAGGAATGATAATGCCTTTTTGTTTCAACAGCTGTCTAGATACAAGCATCCAAACTGCATTTCTACCAGTTGAGAGATCAAAACAGCAATGGAAACTGCATGTAAAAGTCAAACAGCAACTCACATTTGTTATAACAACAGTGTATACTGCTCCAAAATCAAGCAGGCCTAGATGCAGGATGAATTCTTCTGCTCCCGTGTGGCATTTTATATTGTTGTATCTTGATATGAAAAGAGAATACAATAGTTTCTGGTTATTCTCATGGCCAAAAAGGTAAGCATTGGGCACAGCTGGTCACAAGCTTCTTCAAGGTGACTTAGGGCAATGAATAACATATGCTTCTAGGCCTGTGTTACAGCCCAATCCTGCGTAGGATAAACCGGCTGGCCTAAATGGCCAGCCACTGCATCAGAGTAAGACATAAGAACATAACATAAGAAGAGCCCTGCTGGATCAGGCCAAAAGCCCATCTAGTCCAGCTTCCAGTGTCACACAGTGGCCCCACCAGATGCCTCAGGAAGCACACGAGACAACAAGATACCTGTGTCCAGTCGCCACTCCCTTGCACCTGGCACAGAGAAAACCCACTTCTAAAAAACCAGGAGGTTGCTTATGGCTTGTAACCTGTGATGGTCTTTTCCTCCATGAATCTGTCCAAACCCCTTTTAAAGGCATCTAGGCCAGATGCCATCACCACATCCTGTGGCAAGGAGTTCCACAGATGAATTACACGCTGGGTAAAGAAATATTTTCTTTTGTCTGTTCTAACTCTCCCTCCACTCAATTTTAGTGCATGTCCCCTGGTTCTGGTGTTGTGCGAGAGGGAGAAGAATTTCCCTCTATCCACTCTCTCCATCCCATGCATAATTTTATAAGTCTCAATCATGTCCCCCCTCAGGCGCCTTTTTTCTAGGCTGAAAAGCCCCAGACGCTGTAGCCTTTCCTCACCTGCACCGGCAGAGCCAGGGAACACTTCGGAGGAAAGGGACGTTCGTCCCTTTTCCACAGTGTAAGCGCCGTGGGCCCGATGGGCCTCCTCGAATGTGACCAGCTCTGGAGCTGGTGTGCGTCCTGGGAGGCAGTGTAAGGCTAGCCTGGCCTGGGACGGGGCAATGGATATCAGCACAATGGATATCGGGTCTGTGTGGCCCATGCTGTATTCAGTGCTGTGGCGGAGCGGGATGAAGGTTTTCTTTGGGGTAAAGTGACATTTATCCTCTTACTCTGAGTAAAGCCCCAACTTCTGCAATGGAGCTACTTGGATCTGGTACAGATCTGAGAAGCCCCGTACAGGCAGAAAAGGCCTGGGAGGGGGTATGGGATTCGTCAGCATGTGCCAGCGCCGCCGATCCTGCTCCTTCCCAGGCCTCCCACCGTCTTGTTACACCCCTCCCTGCCCTCCCTCCACCATCCCCCAGCCCCTGCTCTGCTTGGAGCAAACCTTACCTGCTCTGGCATGTGGTGGTCCTGGCTGCAGTGCTGGTGGGACAGAGCAGGCCTTTCTGCCAGTGCCCACTTCCTCTCTGGGTGTTGCAACATGCTTTACAGCACATTCGCGACACCCTAGGCCAGCGCAGCACTCGTTGCACTGGCCTAAGCCGGCAATAGGATTGTGCCATAATATAGGTAACAAAATGAGATGTGCAGTGCACACAGATTTCTTGGGAAGAGACTCTGTGGCAAAGCACGTGCTTTCCATATAAGGTCCCAGATTCCATTTCTGGCATCTCTAGTTAAAGGACTTCTGAGAACAAAGCTGGGAAGGACTCCTGCCTTAGATTTGGCAGGGTCGCTGATCATCAGAATAGGCTGATAAGGCCAAGGGTCTGATTCAGTATAAGGTTTCATGCATCACGCCAAGTGCACTCCCCATGCAGTCTCCATCCCAGCCTTTCATATCTTTTCTGAAATAGGGGATGGATGGTTATGATGAAGAGAAGAGATGGGGGGGGGGGGGAATGAACAAGAATTATCTGCAACTCTGCATGATGATCCTAATTTCAGAAACCAGAAGTGGTAGCACCTGCTCTTTACATCATAGCCCACACAGTTTTTGGTGGGGCAAAGAGAGGAAGGAGCAGTAGTAATTGTTAATTGTTGCAATTGTTAATCTCTCCCCATGATTCATCTGTTCTCTTAACCAGTGTTAAAGTGAGGGGAAAAAAAAGAGTGTCTGGGGTCAGTGCATGAACATCATGGCTCCATGCTAGAGACTTTTGAGCACCACAAAAAGCAGCACACATGCTACAGTGCTCATACACTCCTCCCTCTCAGACTGGATCAGTGCTGTCGCTTCTAATGATGCTGATGCCCTATTGTAGAATATGTGTGAAGGAAGTGCCTGGAATGAGTGTGATTAATCCCGGGGTGCATTTTCATGATAACTCAGGGACACTCTATCTATGCATTCTTTTTCTGTCCAGGAAAGCTCCATGTGAGCTTCATTCATTCATTCATTCATTCATTCATTCATTCATTCACTGGAGTTCTGGCTTCTTGGAGATTCCTAGCCTAGCCAGTTCCTAGTGTATACTTTTTTTCCCCATTAAGGACTTCTGGGAAGTTATCTGATGATTCAGGTTTGGTGTTATTGAGCCTGTTGATATAATTATGAGGCATGGGTATGGCTGTGATTGACAGAACCATAAGCAGAAGAAGGGCTACTATAGCTCAGTGGGAGAACACTTGCTTCCTATACATAAAGTTTCTGGTTCAATTCCTGACACTTTTATGTAGGACCGGGACAAGCATCTGGAGAGACATTGTCAAGACAACATAGAAAATACAGGGCTAGATGGACCATTGGCGTGACTCAGTATGAGGCAACTTCCTACGTTCATTTGAAGTTCTGACAAGTGTGCCTGAACAGGACACCATGCACACACTTTGCTCATGTCATCACTTTCCCTGCTGTGAATGCAAAAAGGCTATGACCAGAACGGGACCAAGAAATGCCACAGAGAACCAAGAAAGGAAACAGAAGTAGGTTCAGGGCACAGAAATGTTCTTTAAAAATCTCACCTTCCTCTTGCCAGGGTCCTGTAACTTGAAACACCATAGTTTTTCTTAATGCTGACAAACTCCTTATTGGTAAGAGTGGTGTTGACGTCCTGATCCAAAGTATTAACAAATCTGTAAGGAAACTTGATTTCATCATGACAGAAAATAAATAAAGCAAAATAAAGCACCACATATTTTCCTGGAGGCATGCTATCAATTTGAAAGGCATGGTGGTCTTCTACTTCTTTAATTTTATCATAGGCTTGCCAGCCAAAAAACACTATCAATTGTTTCCTACAGGGGTGTCGCTGGAGCGTGGCGGGGCGCCACGGGGTGACGCGCGCACCCCGCGCGCACCACCTCCGTGACGCGCAACACCCTTCGGACACTCCGAGGCCGGCCCAGGAGCCGGCCTCGCAGCGTCCGACCCTGTCGGCGCTCCAGGGCCTTCTGAAAGAAGGCCCAGGCAGCGCGTCCATCCGGGTATTTTCCGGATTTTCGCGCATGCGCAGACCCGTTTTGAGGGCAAAAAGCCCTCAAAATGGGTCTGTGCATGCGCGAAAATCCGAAAAATACCCGTATGGACGCGCTGCCTGGGCCTTCTTTCAGAAGGCCCTGGAGCGCCGACGGGGTTGGACGCTCCGAGGCTGGCTCCCGGGCCAGCCTCGCAGCGTCCGGAGGGCGACGCGGGGGGGGGAGCCGGGTCGGGCTCCCCCCGCGCCGTAGCGTCACTAGGGTGACGCGCGCGCCCTGCCCCAGGGTGACGCACGTCCTGGTGACGCACGTCCTAGTGACGCTACTGGTTTCCTATACTTATATATCTAACCCCTTAAGACATGCACAGCGCAATCCTGTATAATCTTGCACCGGTGTAACAGTAGATGCACCAGTGTAAGTGTACTTATGCCAGTATAATTGCACGTACATCTGTTGTTACACCAGTGCATCTACTGTTACACCGGTGCAAGGTTACACAGGATTGCACTGGCATTGATGTCGCCTCTCTTCATAGGAAAAAAAAAATGGTTGTTGCAAATGATCCCTTCTAGGAAATGCACTGGAATGGGATCCCTGAAGGCCAAATTGCGTGTTTAATATTAGGAATAGTTTAGTCCTGGGGGGGGGGATTATTTCTTGGGAAAGGGGCTACAAAGCATGGTTTTCCATCACGATTATACGTCACAAATAACTCTTTCCTAAGCACTGCACTAGATGGGTACTAGCTACTACAGAAGGCACTGCTACAATATGTGCTG
Source organism: Plestiodon gilberti rubricaudatus (assembly GCA_026170595.1). Classification (NCBI taxonomy): domain Eukaryota; kingdom Metazoa; phylum Chordata; class Lepidosauria; order Squamata; family Scincidae; genus Plestiodon; species Plestiodon gilberti. The sequence goes on from JANXHW010000001.1 coordinate 202,122,138, forward strand.
GACTTGTGCCACCCATTATTTGGGAACTAATAACAACATCGCAGTGTTCAAAGACTTGATACCCATGGAGGCTGACAATTGGAGATGGCTATCATCATCAGTGCCCTGCTTGTGATTCTCACAAAAGCATCTGTGAGAATACTGTCAGGAAGCAGGATGCTGAGTTAGATGAACTGTGCATCTGGCTCAGTATTGCAATGTGAACGGTCCAATCCTATCTGAGCCTTGCGCTGCTGGAACTTGTATTCCAGCCATGTAAGGCCCTTTGCGGTGGCAGTGGCATCACTAGGGAGGGGGAGGCAGAACACACCGGGTGACACCCACCACTTGTGGCCAAACGTGTGGAAACCTTTTGAAAAATTTGTGTTTATGAATAATACCATCACATTATATATCATTGGAAAAGTAATTTAATGCAGCATTGTCCGGGGGTGAACCCGTCCCGAAACCCTTACGGGGAAAGCGCTCGGCAGCGCTTCGGGACGGGCCCACCTCCGGACTCGATCTCCACACCCTCCCGGGCCATCCACGAGTCGCGAGGAGCTCGGAGGACTCACCCGCGGCAGCTGCAGGGTATCCCCGAGACGACGCGGCCCGAGGGGAATTCCCCGTGACCAAGGACGGCTCCAGGCCGGGTCCCCTGTTGATCGGATCATCGACGGGCCTGGGGGAGGGCGATCCGGGGGGGTTCCGCCCTTGCCGCTCCACTCCAAGGCCGGAAGGCCGAATAGCAGCGGACGCCCGGAACGGGGGCGGGGGAAGGGCCGGAGGACCACCACCTGCCTCCAATAGCAGCGGCAACAACGATAGGCCGGCTGGCCTGGCAGTCTCGGGAGGGTCATGGTGGGATTGGCTATGGGGGTGGGGTAATGGCCGACAAGGGCGGGACCAGAGGACGACCCTAAGGATAAAACCGGAGCAGGCCAATGATGAGGGGGCTGGCAAGAGGGCTGGTACTCAGGAGCGACAGCCCGTCGTCCACGAACCAGCCGACTGGGGTGAGGAACCGGGTGAAGCTAACCCCCTCCACCCCAGTCCTGCCTGAGGCCTTGCAAGGACGGAATAACCTGGGTAGACCTGGCCGCCGGGAGCCACTTCTTCTTCGCTGGGTAGACCTGTCCCTCCATAGAGCCTCTTTTTTGACTACAACCCCTCTGGGTAGACCTGGCCGGCGACAACGACTTGACAGCCCACAGTGGGTAGACCTGACCTTCCCCAAGGACTAGCAATCCCTTCATGCCAGAAGGCCGGACCCCTCAACCGGACACGTTACAAGGTCTACGGTAGGTGGCTTAAATCACCCCTAGGGAACTACCTCGAGAAGACTGTCGGTCTGGAGGTTGACCCCTCCCCCGGGGAGCCCTTTGGGGCAGAGGCCGCTCTGACCACCCCCCTACCGGGGTCCCCCTCAAGGACCCGCCTACAAGCATGTAATGAAACAAACTGTTTTGAATTATCTGTATTCTATCAAACGTTATGGCCAAAGAACCAGAAAAAGAAAACACAACTGCCTTATGTAACAATAAGTGGATTTCCTTAACTCAAAACTGACCAATAAGGCTGATTGTTCCAAGAGCCAATGACGTGCTATTGTGACACAGCATGGAACCAATAAGGTGTTAGTATGAGTCAACTCTCATTTCTATGTATCAGAACAATTTTAGAACTCTTATTCAGTTGTGTGAACGTCATCAGCTTGGCCAGTGGTTTTTTGTTGGTTACTGCTTTGTTGGGTGACCTGTACTTTTACATATTAAAACAAATAAAGTTAATGGGGGAGACACCATGTGTTACTGCACCAGGTGACACCAACTCTAGTGACACCACTGGGGTGATGCGATGAACTCTCGCACCGGGTGACGCAAACCCTAGTGACGCCTCTGTGCGGCGGCACAAAAGTCAGGTCTCCATTGTGTGCTTCTGAGCCACTGCTGCAAATGGGCAGAGGTAACAGTGAGCATACCAGTGGCTCCCAGAGGCTCCGCCAGTCTTGGTGTGATGGTGGCAGGGGCAGGGAGGGGGAGATTTGGGGGCATTCTGGGGCAGGGAGGTAGTAGGCGTTGGGGAGTGGATCTCAGCAGCAGACTTATGCAGACTAATGTCAGCTATTTAGCCTGCGTGGGTCAGGGAGACCCATAAGCAGTCAAGAGGCCTACCCAGAGGTATGTTAAAAAGTGTTTTACATACCTCTGGATGGCCTTCTGATTGCCCCACACTGATTGCAGTGTGTGCTCTGTCAGGATTGGGCTGTTAGTTACATAAGACCTGTTATCCTGCACAATTTGTGACTGACCAAGCTGAACACAGCCAACCAGCCAGGTACAGACAGTAGACCTCCAGGTGCTTTACCATTCCTTTGATGCTGCAGTCCTAGAAAGGCAGAAAATGTTGGGGTTTATCCAGCATTTTGGTAGACTGCATTCAGCTTCCTGAGTTGCAAGTTGTACAGGCCTGACACCTGGTGATTTGAAAGAGAGACCTTTTCTAGGACACCTTCCTACTAAAAATAACTTAAAATAGAATTTATAACATTAGTACTCATCCCAAACCTGAAGCATTTGCCAGTGTTTTTAGTTTTTTTTTTTCCTAAATGATAATTGCCCAGATTTGTTCCTTTGTATGCTTTTTGATTTTGCTGGTAATTTTAAATATAGATCTATGTCTACTGCTGGGACAGTTTTGGAATAGGGAAATTGATTTCATTATCTCTTAAATATTTTCATTTTGAGAGCAAACAGCAAAGTTTGGATAATTTCTCAACTGCATACAGTTCTTGGAGGGGGTCTAGCTTTGCAGTCGAGTATGTGCATCGGCATGCCTACGTTCCCAGTTCAGTTTTGTTTTGTCCATCAAAGGATCATGAATGGTGCAACTTGGAAAGACCTCTGACTGAAACGCCTCAGATCTGCAGTTGGTCAGCATATATTGCAGTAGACTAGAATCTAGCGCGGAAACGAGTAATTTTTAAAATTCCGGACAATCAGCTGCTGATCGCAGCTGATAAGGGAGAGGCTCTGGCATACCCCCAGCCGTGGGTTGAGAACCCCTGGACTAGATGGATCACTGATCCAACATGGTATAAGGTAATTCTTGCTTAGTCTAGAAGCAAAACTTCTGAAGTAGGATTAGACCAGGGGAGGCTCCATAGTTGAAGGCTGCGGGGGAGGGGGCTACGGGGGCCACCTCTGAAGCAATAAGGGTCCACTGCTGCTGTTGCTCCCCACTGACTGCTACCCAGTCAATCGGGGCCCATGGGACTGCTCACCTGGTGACTGAACCCCTTCAGTGGGTGATCAGCAGCAGTGGGGATGATCTCCCAGTGCCATTTTACAGTTTCCATATATCCTCTCCCCTGACACTGTTGGGGGAAGAAAGAGGACAACCTGCTGCTATTGCCTGCTCCTTACCGCCTCCCAGTAAGCCACCCTATTGGTGCCCAGTCAGGAAAGCTAACCAGGAGCCGGGCAATGGACAGAAAGGATCCTCCTTTGCCACTGCTGCTATAGCTGCCTGTGGAGGCATGAAGGAGGACTCTTATTCATTTGCTTCCCAGTTTCTGGACATGAAGGGGTTACTGGTGCATGTACCTGATGTCCAAAGCATGGGGAGGGGAGGGCCATGGGGGGGAACCTGCAGGGCCTTTGGCCCAATACCCCTCAAACGCTGGAGGCACTCCCTGGATAGTAATACTTTTTTTTTTTTTTTGCCATAATACTTCATGGTGTTATAGGTAAGACCTGTATAAATTGTCCACAGTTATTGAAGTGGACCTGTCTCTTCCTGTGCAAATGTATATGTTCCCAAATGTATACATTTGTATAAATTTGTGTGCAAATGTATATGTATATGTTCATTCTCTGTGGCTAGAGCGTATCCTCTCTTTCTCAACGAGTGACGACCAAACAAGATGGTATGTGAAGTACCATGATTGGCACCCTCAAACTCTTTTATTTTCTTCCAAAAAGCAGCCACTGGATGGTCCAATTTGGACCAGAGCCATAGTGCAGGGAGAGAGCTGGTTTAGCTCTTTCCCTAGATGCTGCAACCAAATTGTCCTGTTCCTTCCCACCCCAAAGCTATTATTAGTCATGGAGGGGAAAATGTACTGTATTAGCACAACGTTGTGCCCATATGTTTTCCCTTCTGTGAGGCTCATAGCAATTTTGGGGGGAGTGATTTAGATCAGGATACTCTGGGGAGGATTAAACTACCCTCTCTCCACATGTCATAACACAACAATAATTAGGATGGAAAAAATAATTGATTAATCATTTAATTAATCACAGATGTTAACATAAGCTCTAATTTTCATTAGATTTGTGCTTATCCAAAGAGTGTTCAATATAAACAACATTTATTATAAGCCAACAGTGTACATATGTGCATGCACGTTAGGTGTTTGAGACTGCAATCCTATGCACACTTAAATGAGAGGGGCAACCCACTCTACCACAACTCCTCATGCAGTGACGCAATGCAGCCTAGTAGTTGTAGTTAGTACGTAAGTTGTATGTAGTTAGTATGTATGTAGTATGTAATTAGTGAATACGTTGTATGTAGTTGGTGTGTATGTTGCATGTAGTTAGTATGTAATATGCATGTAGTTAGTATGTATGTAGTATACAGTTTGTATGTGTGCCGCATGCTACGTGCTGTGGCAAGGAGAGTCATGCCGGCCACATGACCACAGAGGCGTCTTCGGACAACGCTGGCTCTTCGGCTTTGAAATGGGGATGAGCACCACACCCTAGAGTCGGACACAACTGGACTGAATTGTCAGGGGTCACCTTTACCTTTTTATGTAATTTGTGGTTGGTTAGTTAGTTAGTTAGTTATTATTGATGTGGAGTAGGGAAAGCAGCAACAGGCAGGGTAGGGCAGCAAAGGGGTTTTTAAAACCATTTTAAAGCCGCCATTACTTTTGTTGTGATCGAAGCCTGTGCCTTGCTTTAACAAACGGTCTGCTTCAAGATACACCAAGGATTATCTATGGCTCCCCAGCAGGCGCGTCGCTGTTGTGAAGTGCGTGGGGCGGTCCGCCAAAGGGTGAGGCGCGCGGGCAAACCGCCGGAGGGTGATGTGCGCAGAGGGTGACACGCGCGAACCCATGCACGCGTCACCTCCCCTGCGCTCCGGAGGCTCCGCTCCAAGGCCTTCTCCCGGCCTCGCACCGGGAGAAGGCCTTGGAGCGACCTCCCCGGCCGACCTTTTCCCTCAGGAACGGTCTGCGCATGCGCAAAAAATGTTATAAATAACGTTGTGATGCAGTGGGCCTTCTGACGAAGCCTCCGAGATCGGGAGAAGGCCTTGGAGCGGAGCCGGCTGCAACGGGGGGGGGGGGCAGAGCCGGGGGGCGTCCCGTTGGGTTGCCCCCCAAAAATCGGGGCGCGGCCTAGGGTGACGCACGCGCCCTCACTTTGGGGCAGCGCGCGCCCTAGTGACTCCACTGCTCCCCAGGACATGTCCACTGCATGTTTAGAAATTTATGCATTCTCTCCTGCACACTTTTTTTGGGATGACTTTTTGGGGATATTAGTGTAGCCAGTGCTGACTAGTGGAGTCATGTAACAAGGAGAAAGGAAGGGGAAGAGGCGGTCACTACTTACCAGCAGAATACACACGGCAGCAGTGGAGGCAGAGGACAGCTGGACTCAGCACTGAGCAGATACATAGTAGCTGGCTGGCATGGGGCTCCCCAGAGGCATCATGACGGTGGGGGCGGTGGGCCCCAAGCGTCGCGTTGTGGGGGTGTACTTGTCGCCGGTCTGTTGCCCCCACCCTCCGCTGGCTCCTCTTTGCAGCCATTCGCGGCTGAAAGTTTGGCCCTCCCACCCTCCTGGGTGCCGGAAGCAGAAAAGCACGTGGGGGTGTGTGTTTCTGTGCCGCTGCGGTGCGAGATGACAACGTTATGCTGTGTGGCGTCCCATGGGAGGCGTATGGCGTCCCGTGGGGGGTGTCACGGTGGCGGTGGACCCCTCCCACGTGGTGTGTGTGTGTAGGGCCGCTACTGGGGCTCTCAACACAAGCTGATGACATCACACTGAAAAGTCCAAGGCAATCAGCAAGCACATACCTGACCAGTGCTGAGTCCAGCCTTTCCCTGCCTCCACTGCTACCTTGTTTATTCTGCTGGCAAGTGCATGAACTTTCTCCTGCCACTAAGGCTGTGAGAGAAAACCCATCCTCTTGGGTCACTGGTCAGCCATGGTGGGCTACTCCTTCCCCTTCTTACCTTTTGCACTACCGCTCCAGCTAACACTATGTAACTGCTACATGATAAAACAGCCCTTGCTCCCACTGTGCTGATTAGGTCAAAGCTCTGGCTAAACCGGAGTTAATGGTTTCTGTCATACTATAACAGCAGAGCAACAAATCACCCAAAGCCAGTTCACACCTCACAGCTGCCATTCCTTCCATTGGCTTTTCTCCCATGTCTTTAATCTGGAAACAAGGAAAAACAAAATCAGTTCATAAATTTTGGCTGTGCATGTGTAGAACTCTCATAGCAGCAAGAATCATTCAGGCAGAAGCCCTGAGCAGCCACGTCGCTGGAGCGTGGCAGGGGGGGGCGGACCGCCAGAGGGTGACGCGCGCAGAAGGGTGACGTGTCGCCCCCTCTGCTGCGCGCGTCGCCCTCCGGAGGCTCTGAGGCCGAGAGAAGGCCTTGGAGCGTCCTCCCGGGCCAGCGCTCGTGGGCCTTCTGACGAGGCCCACTGCGTCACAACGTAATTTATAACGTTTTTCGCGCATGCACAGACTGTTCCTGAGGGAAAAGGGCAGCCCTTTTCCATCAGGAACGGTCTCCGCATGCACGAAAAACGTTATAAATTACGTTGTGACGCAGTGGGCCTCGTCAGAAGGCGCAGGACAGCCGGCCGGGGAAGACGTCCCCGGAGCCGGCTGCAACAGGGGGGCAGAGTCAGGGGGCACCCGGGGCAGCATCCCGTCGGGTCGCCCCCCAAACCCGCGATTCATATAGGGGGTATATGTGGGAGGGGATCATTAGGGTGACGCGCGCGCTGCGCACGCCCTAGTGACGCCACTGTATGTCTGTTAAGGTGGAGTCAAGCAAGCTTCCTCCTTGCTTTTCTTTCGCCTGGGGCATCAAGAAAGGTGGGAACTGGCCAGGGATGTGGATCAAGTCTCTGACTCCAAGTCTCGAGTCAAGTCCCAAGTCTCTGGGTCTAAGTCTCAAGTCAAGTCCCATGTCTTTGCCCCCAAGTCCCGAGTCTTTGGTTGTGAGTTGTGAGTCCCTATCTATTTAATGGGGAAAACGGGTTTAAACCTGAATAAAATTCAACTTGTCATAAAAGCCTCCAAGTCTCTAATCAAGTCTTTCGAGTCTTTTACAATTGCTGAGTCAAGTCCGAATCAAGTCATTGATGCGACTTGAGTCCAAGTCAATAGACTCAAGTCTACATCACTGGAACTGACCTCAGGGGTTGTGTGCCCTCAGGCAATATCCCACATCCCTAATTCTCCTTCGCAAAAGGGTTCCTGAAGTTGCAAGAATAATTCCCCTTTGTAGGTTAAGGGATGAAGGAATTGGCTTGACTTTCTTGGGCCAATTTCCTCCTTTGGGAAGATGCCATTTGGGTTTCTTACACATACAGGAAATCAGAAGGATCTTTTAGCAATCATGAGGAGAGGCGAAAGTACACAAGGAGAACTTTGGGAGGGAGAGAAGGAAGTGGTGGTGGTGGTGGTGGTGGTGGCTGGTGGTGGTGGAGATGAGGGAAGGAGGGTGGTGGTGGAGATGAGGGGAGGAGGGAGGAGAAGTGATGAGTGGTAGACTAGGTGAAGGCAGAGGCGTCGCTCCGGTAGGGGCGGGGCTGTAAGTATCGCTGCGGTCATAGTCTCTTTACCGAGTGAGGAGGAGGCAGCCCCGCCCCCTCACTGTCCGAGCCAGTCCCCTACGGAGAAAACAGCAGGCAGGGTCTCTTCCCTGCCGGTTTCTCCGTAGGGGACTGGCTCCGACAGTGAGGGGGCGGGGCTGCCTCCTCCTCACTCGGTAAAGAGACTATGACTGCAGCGATACTTACAGCCCCGCCCCTACCGGAGCGACGCTTCTGGGTGAAGGGAGGAAACAGAGGAGTGAATGGAACTTTGGGTGAAGGGAGGAGGGAGGGAAGAAGGTAATAGGGGATTGTGTGAGGAGATGAGGGAGCCCAACTTCAGCTCCCTCAATGATTCCTTGAATTGCAATGTTGACTGCCTCTTCACAGTTTAAGGGACCATGGAGCAAGGGTAAATGCATTCTCCAGGCAATGGACCCTGGCAATGGCTTCAGAGGTTGAAAAAGAGAACAAACCTCCTTTTCCATCCCACTGCAAAGTGTGGGAGCTTGAGAACCTTGACCTCAGAGGATAAAACTGCCTTGCTGCATTAACCCCCAGAGCCAAAGGCAAATCTCCCCCATAGCTTGAGAGGAAAAGGATGGTAACAAGCTCACACTCTTCAGTCCTTGAAACAATGGTGGAGCTAGACATGTTTTGCATACCCATTCTGCTTAACTTAGGCTGGCATTTCCTAGTTTAACCAGAAGAATCTAAAGCCATGATTCCTTATTACTTTGAGTGGGGGAGGAGAAAAAGGAGGATAAATTTCCTTTCTTTGTCTCCTCCTTCATGATATTTTCCTATAGTAGAGGGCCTGACTTTAAATGCTTTCTTCCCTTAATTATAATGCTTTTTAGACTTTGTGCCCCCCTCCCGAAAATATGAATTTTTTTTCCCTCTCTCTTTCTTTCCATGTCTATAAAGATCTTTGGGTGCTGTGGCAGTTATACATTGGTAAACAGACAATAAATTGGACAACAGTAGATAAACATGATTAAAAAATAAACAATGTTTGCAAACAATCAACAACAGCTTTCCCCTTGACAATGAATTCAGGCTAATTAGCATCACATTAGTGGATCCAGCCAGTTATTAGTACTGACCGACATTGATAAATTTTTCATCAATGGCTATAATGCCAGCATCTACAAGAAGATGTTACCAAACCCATTTATATATAAGTAAAGGTAAAGGTACTGACATCTAGTGAACAGGGGAGTGGTATTTCAAAGAGAGTGACAGTCCAATCCTATAACCTGATTTATGGCAGTAGAACACTGTTCTGCTGCTGTAAATCAGCAGCCATTTTCGAGCCACCACCGCAAAGTGATGGCAGCAACTGGGGCCTGCTGCTGCAGCCAGCGACCTGCTCTGGTGCAGGTAAGCCAGCATGGTGTGGGTGGGTTGTGGGTTATGGGAGGGGGGAGTAATGGGGCATGTTGGGGGAGGCAAAGGGGGCATGTCGTGGGAGGGAGGGGGTGGATCTTGCGACAGTCACGCATGCAAGATCTTATCCCCTCTTTGTAAAACCTCCTCTCCCCTTTTCTCTTCTTGGACATACACCACCAAAACACCTGGGTGTATGTCTGAGGAGACCCATAGGTGGCCTGTGAATTAAGCAAAATGTTTTTTACCTCCCATTTGCCTGCTGGTTGCCCCCCCCCCCACCATAGCATACAGCATACACTTTTTTTGGTGCAGCTGCATGATATAGCATGGCAAGGGATAGGATTGGGCTCTGAGAAAAACAGAGAATTTGTATCTTCATTTTGCACACCATTGTTGTACCTAGTTGTAGCTTATGCAGGACCCTGAGAATGGAAGCACTGAAGGACAGGTGTCAGCTCCAAAAGAGCAAGTGAATGGGAGCAAAGATTGAGAAAGGGATCCAGAGCTATGGCAGCCAGTCAGACAAAGTCAGGACCCTTTGAGTCAGAGAAAATAAACCACACCATCTGGAATGCAGATGGTGGGTTATGGGAGGGGGAGTAATGGGGCATGTTGGGGGAGGAAAAGAGAGCATGTCGTGGGAGGGAGGGGGTGGATCAGAGAAAAAGGGGTCAGAGAAAATAAACCACATCATCTGGAATGCAGATGGTGGGTTATGGGAGGGGGAGTAATGGGGCATGTTGGGGGAGGCAAAGGGGGCATGTCATGGGAGGGAGGGGGTGGATCAGAGAAAAAGGGGTCAGAGAAAATAAACCACATCATCTGGAATGCAGTTGCTGGACTGGATACCATCTGGAATGCAATTGTTCATGAATGATTGAACATTTATACATATGATTGTAAAAAAAAAAACATTAGGGGGTTTGGGAAAGCCTGCCCATGTAAACCGCCTTGGATTAAAGTCAGAGGAGAAATCCAATGACCAAGAAAGGCTGTGTGTGTGTGGGGGGGGGGGGGGGGGAGGTTGGCTCTCAGATGACATGAAAACACACATCATAAGTGAGAGCAGATGCAGCACTCCTTGTAATGATACCAAGAACAATCATATGTCCACGTCAGCTGAACAGTTATGTTAATGAGCCATCTTAGTTGCATTGTGGCATCCATTCAATTAATATTGTACTTACGCTCTTCTTTTTACGGCAGTGATAGATTCCTCCTGTCTAGAACCTGTGGTGGAATGTGCTATCTAGTCTGCCCAAATTAAATTATAGCTTTGGATTCCAGGAAGAGTGGATATAGTTGTGATATTGAAGATTGTTCTGGAAGTTTCAAACCTAAAATGCTATAATTGGAAAACTGAATTATCAGGCCCAACATATTCATGTCCTCAAATATTTGGTAGATTGTTGCCTGAAATCAGATATCAGTGCTGGAACCTTTGAATCCATCTGGAAACACACAAGATGCTTGTAGGTGCTTGGATTTTCTTAAGTATCTGATTTGTCCCATTTGATTTTCACACTTACTAAGAGGCTTGCGAGTCTTCCTTCTGCCTTATAAACAATCAAGCTGTACACTGTCTTTTCCTGTATGGTATGATTAAACATGGAAGGTGATCCCTGGTACTGTATTCTAAAATGAAGACTTTGTTGATCACTATTCAGAATTAACTTGGAGTATTCAGCAGGGTCCTAAGCAAAAGAAAGAAAATAAATATTTTTGTAATGCTATGTAGAGAAAACAAATACGCACTTTCCCAAATCATTCTAAATTGTCTGGTGTGGATCCCCCGTTCATTTTTGTTATGATGAAGTTGCCACAATGTGATTTACAGCATAATCCTATGAGCCTTTTGTGACAGTGGATCTTCTGCTCTGCTGGTGCAAAAGGCCCAGAAATGGCGGAAACATTGTACCACCATTGCGCATGATGGAGCTGCTGACAGAAATTGCCAGTGGCTCCATGCGTGCTCCAGAATTGCCCAGACACTCTGCTGACCCAAGTAAGCTGGCAGAAGGGGTAGTTTGTGGGGAAGTATGGGGAAGTTCAGGGGACATTCAAGGCTCAGAGTGGGGAGAGCAGGGGGATAGGGAGAGGGCTGGAGGGTTGGTCTTCTTGTTGCCCCACCATTAGATGCAGTACACACTTTGTCAGCTTGGCTGCATCATGTATAATGTTGGGGGGATAGGATTGGGCAGTTAATGTTGTCAACTTCACCTGAGCAGTTGGGGGGGGGGGAACATGTGCTGCTTTGTGATGTCAGCTGGTATTTACTACCTCAGGTAGTTAGAGCTTTCCATCTGACATGGTGAAGAGCAGCAGCTGTCACTAGTGCACATTCATAAGAAGTATACATCCACATGAAAGTTACAGCACATCTGGTCCTTACTTTGGATGTCCAAGTACAATTTCTGGCACTATGGCTCAGCCTAGAGGCCACTCTCAAGCACCTTACCTTCTATGCCACCCATGTCTTTGCCTGTCAGCAAGCAGGAGGGATTAAAATATCATGGACCAATGGTGCCCTTTGGGGTGCAATGCCAGGCTCAGCATTGCTAACTATCCTGCTGGCTGTGGTCAGCAGACCCCTCGCTCCATTGGACAGCCTGGCAATCTGAACAATTTGCCAGAGTAGCTAAGCAGACTTGCCACACCTAACCCTGCCTCTTCTTATGACTCCCTTGATACATGACCCTAGCGCTATCTATGATTTCTGCATCTGGCTTTCTCTCTAGTCTAGATTAAAATCTGGTTACCTAATCCTGGCCTGTCCTTGACTGCTCCTCCTGATTCTGGCCTTCCACTATTTGCCCTGCCTGAACTGGGCCTCTCTAGTCAAAGTGTGACAACCATAATATAAAGGTAAACAAGGGAAAAGAAAGAAGGATAGCATAAGACTTCATCCCAGACCTCTAAATGAAGCACAAGCTTTTTCATGAACAAAACAAGCAAACCAGGAAGTGGAGTGTAAGCAATGAAAGATTAGGGTGTGGTATCAGCTGCACCCCCTCCCGGAATGTATATCTTAGCAAAACATGCCCCAAACGTTTGCAGTTGGATGCAGTTGGATGCACTCCATGTGCTTGCACTTCCTGTAATAAACCTGGAATTATGAAAAAAGTCAGATTCACATTTTCAAACTGTGTTTTCAGTCCATTACCCCATTCCTTACAGTATATTCTTTTCCTGTATTTCTTTTCATTTTTCCTGTTCAAGCATGTTCCGTCTTTCAGATCCACACTGAAATGCTACTTGAGCATGAACATCAGGAAACAAAGCTCACATAAAGGGACTTTTTTCTTGGCACATATTCCTCCCAGAAGAATTAACCTTTTTTTCCTAATTATAAGTAAATACAGTCAGCCATCTGTGCCTTTTCCACTGAAATGCACTGGGGGGGGGGATTTGCTGTCAAAGGCACAGTGCCCTGTAGATACATGCCACTGCTCCATATGGCAGGATAGACACAGGGAAAGGAAGGTCAAATCTTCTTGTTCCTCTGAGCATATGCGGGAATAGATGCTTCCTTTATCATACGGAATGCCTGACAATGTCCAATATGAGTCATACACATTGAGAAGCATATTGAATGTAAAATACATATTTGAACGAACAAGAATCACATATGCATTGCTTCAACCTGTGGTTTCTTGGAAATATATCTATCGACTTATATAAGAACAATTGCATCGGATATGCTAGCCTAAATAGCAAGGAAAGAACCAATAAGCTCACCTGAAACGGTCTGATAGGCAGCTGAAATAGGCCATAATCTTGGATTGCCACTTTAATATCTCTGTCTGCCAAATTCAGAACCTGAATGTAACTTTCTTTTGGAGCTGGTACTGGCATAGCATATTCCTAATTAAAATAAAACGTTTTATTGCAGGTAATTTCCCAGTATATAGCTATAATACAACATGGACAGGTAGCCAAGGCCTTATCCCTTCTTTACAAAGTCATACAATGACAACAGAACATTTAAGGAAAAACCTTATTTAAGGAAAAAACTGATGAATGGCAACTTGTTGATTTACCTTGCTGTAAAACAAGGTGTATTCCTCACATATGCTGATGTGTCCATCTAATAATATATATGAGAATACATCCACATGCAGATGGGCAATATTCTGTTTGGTGCACATTCGTAGTACTTAAAACAGGAAGAACATGTGGGGTGGGCAGATGATGTGCTAAACTTCCCAAACCAGTAACATAAACTCCACTGGAAGATGCGGTGCTGGTTTTGAATGAGACAACATCTGCCCATCCCACTTGGTTGTCCTATTTCAAACACCAGCAGTTTGAAACAGGCCCCAACAACATGGAAAAAACAAGCACACCAAAAAGGTAATGGAGGAATTGACTCAGCATTTACACACATGCAACTTCATATTGTTATGGGTTCCAGTATGGCATTACTAGGGCTTCAACATAACATTTTCCCATTTAAAAGAAAAATTATGCCAAGAACATAATCATACCGATTCCATAAATCCCAACATTTTTTGACCTAGTGTGCCCCAAATCAGCAATTGGCTATCTGCAAATCCGTTACACACACTGCCCAATCCTATCCCCCACCACTGGCGCCCTTGCAGCCGCATTGATGGAGCACGTGCTGCATCCAATGGCGGCGGGGATGGGACGATGAGACAGCCGACACGAGGTAAGTCAAAATAAGTTTTACTTACCCCCCCCCCCAGTAGGCTGCCCAATTGCCTATGAGTCTCCTCAGACTAATGCCAGCCATTTTGCTGGTGTATGTCTGGGGAGAGAAAAGAAGGGATAAGATCTGGCGCACGTCAGTGCCACCGAGATCCACCACCCCCTCCCCACCCATGACACACCTCTACTGCACTAGTGGAGGCTTTGGGAGCCACTGCGTGTGCGGCAGTGGCCTGGAACAGTGGCCCACTTTGTGCCACCATAAAGGTCCTTGCACTGCCGGAATTATAGTTCTGGTAGCGCAAGGCTTTGATAGGATCGGGCCCTTAATCTCTGTTCTGATATTACAACCTGCAACCTTGAAGTGTTTATTAACATGTATTCAGCAGCCTGTATCATTAAAAAAATGAGAAAAACAGCCATTGGTGGAAAAGGTCTGCATTTATGCAGAAAGAACGCATCTGTACCTTTTTGCATGCAGCTGTTCACTGCTTACCTCTATCTTGAGTTCAACAATAGCTGCTACAGCAAATGCCAGGCCAGCAAGGATCATGCCAGTTGCCATCTTTTTAATGGGCCTTATAGTAAATAAATACAACTTAGTTAAAAATTGTATAATTTAAAGTGGTGCATACCATTTATCTGAGTCAAGATCATTGCGCATTAAGCCACATGAACAGGTAGCATAGCAATTATGTAATGCTGAATCCAGAAATCCTTTTATTTAAAACCTCTAAGTCAGAGGTTCCCAACCTGTGGTATGCGTACCACTGGTGGTACTGTGCGCGACTGCCAGTGGTACAGGGCAGGCTGGTCATCTGCTTTTCCGATCAGCAGCAAATTTTCTGACTGGGTGTCCAGTGGGGGGAAGCCCCCCTCTTGGTTGACCCCCCAGCTTCCACCGGTTGCCCCCAACCCCTTCAAAGCACTAATCTAGCGCTGAACAATTGATCGACACTAGTTTAGCAGTTTGAAGTTAAGAAGCCCCCCCCCCCCGCATGTGGCCCCTCGCCATTACCTTTTGTTTCTAGCCTGTGCCTAGTTTTAACAAAAGGTCTGCTTCTGTGTTTTAACTAGCACAGAAGCAGACAAGCCGACTAAATGATAGAGAGGCTCGTCCGAATTAACAGGAAGCAGTTCCAGTTCCGACCCCAGTTCTGCGCCAACCCCTTCTGGAACTGCAACTGTTTCCTGTTAATTCAGACGAGCCTCTCTACCATTCAGTCGGCCCGATCCTGCCTAAGTGTTGGGGGGGTTCTTAAAAAATCAGTGCTTCAAATTGTACTGCTCGTTTCAGGGAAAAAGAGTACATTTCTGAAAGTGTAGCTGCAAGTGGCTGAACGGAAGGCTCTATGGCCAATGATACAAAGAAATCAAACCTAGAAAGATTGAGCTTCCCTCCAAACTGATAGGAGTGCACGCTGATGCTCCAGATGCTTCGGCTCCACCATCTCATTAGTAATATGCAAGTAGCCCTAACTTACTTACAGCCTGATCCTGCCTAAGATGCAGCGGCCGGCCTAAAGGGCCAGCAGCTGCATCCTAGTCAGGATGTGGGCCACATTGGTGCAGCCTGGGCTCACCTTGGGAAAAGGGAACATTCGTCCCCTTCTCCTGGTGTAAGTGCCGGAGGCTCCAATGGCTCGTTACCCCTGCCTGCCCTCCCCCCACCCCTGTGCCAACCCGCACAGCACTCACCTGGGTCGGTCAGCGCAGGTCCGGTTAGGCGACTGTATGAGCAGTGCTGACCTCTGTGCCGGTGCTGCTTACACATGAGGAGCCACAAAAGTACTTTATGATACTTTTGTGACTCCTTAAGCTGGCGGAGCATGCACTCTTCCGGCCTATTCCTGCGCAGGATTGCGCTTAGTCATTAAGCATGCACACTTAAGTCATTAAGTGCGTGTGTGCACACATGCACATGCACCCCTATTCACGGTGTGATACAGTCTTTACAAGTCTATTTATATATTGGCACAGGTGTTACTGCAGAAAATTGAACTGTGACAGGTGGTACACCTGGCAACAAAGGTTGGGAACCCCTGCTCTAAGTTATATTACTGTGAAGACAGAACTAAGGCCTAGTTAAATGGATATGCTATTAAAAAAACTGCTCTGTGCTTGCAGCATCATACAATTTTGCTCTTAGCTCCTCTAGGAGGGAATGTTGTTTGGCATTTAGTTTATGTGTGAGGTGGAGAAAAGCACCACTGATTATCTATCTTGAACTCCCTTTTACAGAGGCAGACAGAAAAACTCCCTTAGGTTACTGAACTGCAAGGACTGAAGGAATGCCAGAAATAAATTGAACATCCCCCAAAGCTCCTATCATTACCTACATTTTCACAGTGGAATATTGCATGCAGAGACCCCTTCGGTCTAAATCAGGAGGAGAGAAGGGCAGGTTAGAGGAGTTTTTTAAATGGTGGAGCTCCCCTTCCCTTGACAAAAAATGTCGGGGAATTGGAAATACTGGGGGCTTCCCTGTCAAGCCTCCAAACAAGTTGGGGCTGAGAACTTTGGATTTCTATGAACCTTATGCTTCCAGAGAATATCTAATAGGACAAACGGTCTGATTTTGTACTGTCTGAAAACTACAACAGAGTCTGTGTTTTCCTAAAAGTCAAACCGATAGCAATTAAAGTAGATTCTCTCTTCTGTTACCATCCTTAAAATATTCATGCTTGATGATGGCTAACAGACTTGAATGGTTTCTCAGCTTAGAAGAGTGCATGTGTTTGCACATGATTTTGCACTGTGCTTTGTGAAAGAAGGAAAACATCAAACTGTTTGCTGTTCAAGTACTTACGTGAAATTAAATTTGCACAGGTTTATCAAGGGGTATAGCCCAAAATCAAAAACCGGGATGAAGGCAAGGATAAAGAGAGGATTTAAGAACTGCAACAAAAAAAACAGAATGCATGCAATCAGCAATTTATGGTAACTAGGACTATTAAGGACTTTTCTTTAGCAATAGTAAGACATTGCCACACACTCTAAACCTCACTTAAAACTCATCCTACTCCATAAGTCAGAAATTTCTTTGGTTTTTTCAGATACGATAGTAACTTGCCATTTGACTATACTATCCACAACTGCTGCTGATGTCAAGATACAATCTATGACTTGGTATATGAAGCCAAAAGCTGTTAAGCAATAAATAGTTGTGTAGGGCACCAGTGGGGTGGCATTCAGGCCCTGGTTACTTCTGCACCACCAGCACTCTATTTGCACTGCAATTTTGGCAGATTGAGCTCTGTGGTCTGGCAGATTGAGGGTGCCTTCGAGGCTGCATTCCCAGTCTAAGTATCTGTAAAGCTTCAGTGCTTGCTACTCAGTCTGAGCAATGTCTTCCTCGTTCATGGACACTGCCAGAGCTCCTGTTTCCTAATCATGACCATGACCTCTGCCTGCCTTTGGCCACACACCTGTGTCTGACCCTCCTGATCCTAGTTTGTTCTGATACCTAACCCCTACTTGTTTTTGGACCACACACCTGCTTCTGGCTCACCTGAACTCACAACCAACTCACCTTGACCCTGGAACCCAATCAGCTAGAGCCTGAGCTTGGCTGAAGCCTGGCAAATTAGTACTACATCAGTGTAATCCAGTGTTTCCCAAACTTTTTCAACCTGCGGCTCCCTTGACCATTGGTGACGGCTCCCCATTACATTATGTTGATGCATGCCAATCGGCATTGCAGTGTATTCCAAGACGATTCTGTGGCACTCCACGGCTCCCCTGGGAGCCACGCCTCCCAGTTTGGGAACCACTGGTATAATCAATGGGAAGGCAGAAGTGATGGAAATATGCACAGGCTGATAAATAAATAAATAAACTATTTATTTATAGAATTTATACCCCGCCTTTCTCCCACAAGGGCAACCAAGGCGGCTTACAATAAAAAAGTTATTGCCCTACCTGCATTTGGTCAGGTTGAAGGACAAATCCTCCCTGAAATATAACGACATTGAAACTGGTTAGCAAACAAACAAACAAAAATAAAGCAACTGTGGTAGAACTGACATCAGTGAAGAAGCTAACACACAGGGCGCTCTTAGCAGCTAAAGAGACTTCCCAGTGATTCAATGTTTATTTTTAAGGTTGACTCCACATTCTCCTTGACACTAATGGGACAGCGTTTTAGGAGCAAGCCATCTGCAAAATATAACAGAGATCACATTGCAGAAAGCGCTGTTGTACCATGAGACCCAGTCTGATACATTATGCAGTGTACGTTATGCAGTGTTATCCATAAATGGATACAATTTTGTTTTAACAAATAAGATCTCTGACCTCCATGTACCATGACTAGCCTTGCCACCATTTCAAAACATCTTGAAACAGTGGCAAGGCTAGTCATGGTCCATGGAGGTCAGAGATCTTATTTGGTAAAACAAAATTCTATCCATTTATGGATAACACTGCATAACGTACATTTATCTGATGCTTCACTAATGATACTTTGCCCTGACCCATCCAACCTCGTGATCATCTGGTTGGAGTTAACCTGAAGTGGGTTTACTGTGTTTGTGTATGTGGGTTAGTGAATGGGAACACTCTCCATTTCTGCTCAATATTACTTTGCTCTTGCAATTATGTTCCCAGTCATTATGGACACCATAATGAATCCTTTACTGGTTTTGGCCAAAAGCCTCTGCAAAGAAAACACAAAACAGAAAGCCCACAAGATACGAATACAAAAAACATAGCATAAATACAAAATGTGTTATTATATCTCTGTTATTATTAAATATTGTCTACTTAACGGTGTGCTTAATTTTAAATCAAGTGAAGTATGATCCTTCTTATTCCCACCTTTTAAAACAATGACTTAAAAAAAAAAGGAATATCTTGAATGACCACATGTACTTACAAAATCAGCATTCATTCTAGTGGCTTGCAGTGTCCACCTAGAACCCTAAGGAGAGAACAGACTATAATAAACACTCCAATGTACTGGATACATGAGAGAGAAAACTGATCACACAAGGATCTCTGATAGTTCTTCTCTCATCCAAGCCATTTCCTTCCCTTAAAAAAATGCTGCAGACGGCTAATAATACTAAAAGCAATATAATTTTTTTTCCAAAAACTAATCATGACAATATTATGTAGCAACTATCAGAATTCTGAACATGGAAACACAGCCCAAACGTATATCTTTAACATAAAGAATAATTAAAATCAAAAGACATATTTTCCTCCTCTGTTACATCAAACATAGCACCTTGCAAGCCCTCCCCCCAACTAAAATACCCCCCAACTAAAAACAATAACAAGTAAGGGGCACACAAATGGAGCACAACTAGAAAAGTTAGAGAAAGTTTAAGCAACAGTTAGAGCTTTGCAAACAACAGTGAGAAAAGGCAGACCAGCTTTAAAAATGGAACCAAAAGCGAGACTTTCCATGCAATACAGTTCTTGAGTGATTTCCGAACCAAGGAACACCAGCGCATCTCATTGTTCTTCAACCAAATGGTTTCTTGGCTCAAGAATCTAAACTGGTCTTTGGCTGCATTCACAAGATATGCTTAAATTACTTTTTGAATTTTCCACATCACAGCAATGGCACCACACCAATTAGTGTTCTGCATATGCCCAGATGTTAACTTTCTCCTACTTTTAGAAATAGCATGCTACCATTTTAGAGAATTTAAAATCTAACATGCTACCATTTAGAGACCCAAGAGTAAAGCCCTGGAGCAAAGTTTCTCTATGGAAAAAAAAAGATAATTAGCAACCAATAATACACATCTTTAAGGGCAATTCCCTTAACATATGTGTAAAAAAATACACATAATTATCTACACAATATGTATTTACTGCTTTGATGACTTTTGCCCCACGAAAGTCAGATAACTGTACTTCTGTAAGAGAGACTAAACATCTATAACAGAATTTTCGGCACGCTCACTAAATTACAATTCCCATGATTCCTTGGGGGAAGCATACAGAATGAAACTGGTGCGAAAGTCATATAAGTTAGTCATGACTGGTTCCAGTTTCAGGGAACGTTTGATAAACTGCCCCCCCATGGGCCCCTTCTATCAGGGTGGGCCCAAAGAGAGTTGTTCTGCCACCACCACACAAAGGCTATGGGTACAAAAGCAGTTTTAGAGTTCAAGCAGTGGACCCTAGCCTTTTCAGGGTCCTGACCCCTTGGCAGCTGTTCAACAGTGCTAACCTCTGACAAGTTAGTAATGTTAGATATCTCCAAGGATCTCTTAAGAGCAATAAAAAAGACAAGTCCACAACATTAAGTATGTCCTTTCACATGTGGCTATCATTCAAAATTAAAATAGACGTTAAAATTAAAATTAAAATAGACATAATACATGCATTAAACCAAAGCAAAACTGTAAAGGCGTGCTTTTATTGGCAATTATGTTACTGAAAACAGAGCTGTAGGATACAGTGAAGCTTCAGTTGGGACCTGGTGCATATTACCTGTTGGTCAAACAGAGCCCAAAACATTGGCAGGGGGATAAAGAGGAACAGAACTCGTGTCACCATTTTAACTTCAGTGATCAGCTGGTTCTGTGAAGGGAATCGCAAGGCAAAAGGTAAGAACAGGAATGGCTATCAGGCCGTAAAATGCCACTACAATACAACATTGCTGCATGGAGATAATATCTGTGCAGAAAAAGGCGTGCTTTTTCCATAACGTATGAATGGGAAACCTGTTAGCAGGGGGAGGAAGGGTGGGGTAAAAACCTTTAAAATAAATGAATGTGGCTCAGTTTTCTACTGCAAGTGCACCAATATACAATTGGTACGTGCAGTAAGACTGCCACATTGCTGTAGCTAGACACGTCTGGGTCTGGTCAGTGCCTGGATCAGTAATCACCTGGGAGCCCCAGGTACACTGTCTTGAGTTCCAGGAGTTTATTAATGTTAATTTTAACCTAATCCATAACTCTCAGTGAAACTCTTTTTGATTGCTATGAACATGATCAGTCCACCCAACCAATCAGTCTTTTTCTTGGTATTTTCTCTTTTTGGATACTTTTTCTTGATTGATGTTTGGGAATGTTTTATTTGGTTGAAGACGTAAACACTCTATTGTTCTGAGTGTTTTGTTTTGGAAGGGGGCAGATTGGATTTACAAATGATTCTCCAGCATGCCTGGTGCAGGAAACTACTATCCCCTCACCCCTGCACTGCAACACCTGAACAGCACTGCGCAAGCATCCAGAAAGGAAGTGAACATGTGCAAAAAAAGTTAAGAGCAGATTTAGGCAAAAATTAAATTATTTTATTCGAGTTTTCTAATGATAATCATAATTGCTAGCTTGATTCTGAATCAAGGTGAGGAGAGTCCAACCATCACTACCTTTTAACTGTGGTACTCTGCCAACCCAGGTCTCAGGTCTCTCTCTCTCTCTCTCTCTCTCTCTCTCTCTCTCTCTCTCTCTCTCTCTCTCTCTCTCTCTCTCTCACACACACACACACACACACACACACACACACACACACACACACACGCTTACTTACAAATCTTGACTTACTGAATATTTTTCTGATGCCCAGTCCAACCAGTGCTCCCTCTTGGGAATCTGCTGAGAGCGATTTTTGATCCGGTTTGTCAAAGCAAACTAGAGGGGAAAGGAAGACATTAAGAGCCATGTGTGAGTTAAGCATTCATTCCCTTAGTCCACTACCAAAAGCCCCTTATATTTATTTCCATCATTACTTAACTGATATCTTTGTTAGTCACCCCGGGAGAAGTGAGAGATAGAGATAGAGAGAGATCTCTAATCCTCCCCATTTATAATGTTATAAGTGTCACATCCCTGACTCAAATTTTTCCTAAATGTAAAAAGCCCCAAACTCCTTGCTGTGTAAATTGTTACAGTGACATCAATGCTGCAGCAAAGTGGTCCTAATCAGGATGATGGATGGTAAAGAGCCAGGGATTCTGAACATTTTGGCCCAAAGCCCTCTGGTTTACGTCCAATAGGCACTTACACTTTGAAAGGAGTCGGGCAATATGTGCACAAGTGTTGGGGCTGAACAGATAATTTGGTAACCCTATAACACTTATCTGGGAGTAGCCCACTGAAATCAATGGGGCTTTCTTCCAAGTAGACATGCATAGGATTGTGCTGCAAGTCTCTTGTCCAATCTGATACTGCCTATTGGAACCACTGATAGAAAAGCCCAGTGCAAATCACACAAAGGTGAGGATAATTGAAGGGTTGAGGCTGCTGGCCACACTTCTCACTTCTATGTATAGATCAGGTCTTCTTTAAAAGCCATAGGAAAGTACAGCTTGGAGGTCACTCCCCCCCCCCCCAATTATGCATTATTTCTGCACAGTGTTCATTTCTGGCTCTAGGCAGGGTCATTTCTTACACACAAACATATGCAAACACATGGAAAATATGTTGTTGCAATCAACACCTACTCTTACCTAGACAAATGACTGAGAAGTGATATATAAATAATCTTAGAAACATGTGTGAAAAATGATAGCTAAGAAACACACTTACCCAAATGCACTTCCAAACGTCGAGTAAAACATTTCCTTGCGGTGGAGTCTTTTTGTACATTCCATTTCCGGCAATAAACACAACTTTAAAAGATTAAAGATTAAATGTTAAAATATGCACACTGTTCTGGAACTGTGAAAAGGGAGGGTCCATTGACATATCCATGGCTCACGTTGAGAGAAGGGTACTAAAATCTTAAATTTGATCCAGTTTAAATATTGTCCTCATATCTGAAACCCACTTCTTTTAGTACTGAAGGATCTGTAGCAGTAGTACAGCAACAACAATAAGGCTGCAATCCTATAACACTTTCCTGAGAATAAGCCCCATTGGACAATGGGACTTACTTCTGAGTAGACATGCACGGAATTGTGCCCTAAAATCTATTTTGGGAATATTCCTGAAATGGAACTGCAACATTTGCTCCTGTCAGTATATTTTCCCTTTATCACTTATGTGATGAACTTTTCTAACCCTAGTGTCAGATGACAGCCAATAAACACAATAAATTGAAACAAAGAAGTCATCTGGGAAACAGGAAGCTTCGGGAATTCTGTGTGTATGAAACAAAACCCAACACAACAAAAACATTCCTTAGAGCATCCTCTGTTGGCCAATTGCATCTCCTGGTCTTCTGTTTGCTGGAAATTTCATTAAACCAAAATTCTCTAGGGCTCAGAACCAGGGTAGTTCAAGGACCACTGCTCCCATATGGACCTTCTTGCATCTTCAGGCATCCTGGTGAGACCCTTCTCTAGGTTCCCCCACCTTCTGACCCCCAGTTGGTAGGGACAAAAAAACAGGTCTCTTCTGTGGTGGCACCTCATTTGTGGGGTCCTATATACAGTGGGTTAAACCGCTGAACCATAAGCTGTCGATCGAAAGGTCGGCAGTTCGATTCCCGCGACGGGGTGAGCGCTCGTTGCTTGGCCAGCTCCTGCCAACCTAGCAGTTCCAAAGCATGTCAATGCGAGTAGATAAATAGGTACCGCTTGCGGGAAGGTAAACAGCGCTTCGTGTTCCAGCTGCATGCTACGCGCTGCGGCAAGGAGAGTCATGCCGGCCACATGACCACAGAGGCGTCTTCGGACAACGCTGGCTCTTCGGCTTTGAAATGGAGATGAGCACCACACCCTAGAGTCGGACACGACTGGACTTAATTGTCAGGGGATACCTTTACCTTTACTATATACCTGGCACCTTTATTTATGCTCCAGTTTGTAACACAATTCATTTAGGTTTGCAGGGAGCAAGTCCCATTGACTTCAGAATAGACATGCATAGGATTTTACTGTCACAGCGCAATCCTGGGGATCTTTTGAATGGCGGAGTGTGCACTCCGTCGTTCGAAAGTGTCGCAAACATGCCATAAAGCACGTTTGCGACTACATAGGAGTAAGGGAGGCCGGTGCAAGGCCGGCCTCCCTCACTCCGTTGCCGGACCGGGCAAGCAGCTGCCAGAGGAAGGTAAGCGCTCCCCCGGTGGCCGCCTGGGCGGTCCTGGGCGGAGGGGGCCATTGGTCTAGTCATCCCGGGAGGGGGAGGGGGATGGTGCCCACCATATCCCTGTCCCCGCCGGGCGTCTAGGCAGTTACATGGCCTCCTCCGACTCGCGGAAATCCAAGGAGGCCCATCGAGCCGGCCCCAGTTTACACCCGGGGAAGGGAGCGAACGTCCCCTTCCCGAAGTAGACCTCCGGTCCGCCGCATGGCGGGCACCTGGCAGCATGGGATTCGGCGGGCAGCCCTGGGCTGCCGGTCAGATCCTTACACAGGATTGCACCCTCAGTGTGGTGCAATATGCATGTGTATAAAATGTTTTTTACATTTTGTTGTAAGTTGTCCTGGACATTTTTATGGAGAGGCAGGATATATGTGAAATAAACAATATAGAGTTCATCCAGGGCTTGGTTGCTAGAATCTCTGGACAAAGCCTGTGCTCTATCCAACCAGCTCTCCTGCTAGATAAGCTACGAATGAATCAAAACCAAAGCACTGGAATGTGCCTTTTCAGATTAGTAAAGTTGCTGAGGAAGGCTTCATTCATTCTCAACAAGCAACTGCCTCCAAGGCAAACTTAAAGGGTGTAAACACTGCTTAATTTCTGTAGAGGGAGACATCAGTACTCCAACGTTCTCAGGAGTCACATTCTCTGAATGGAAGTCCTGCCTTCTAATCACAGATGTGTAGGGGCAGGCTGTGATTATTCCATGGTGAGGGAAATGTACTTAGCATATGCTAGGAGGCAGTTTCCTTCTTCTGTTGTTAGCTCATGTGCTCCTGGCCAGAGTCACGCTATTCAAATAGGTTATGGGTCTGAGCCAAATAAGTCCTGGCTCAAAGTAAATCCTGGTCATCTGTTTCTCTACTCTGAATTATCAAATGAGCAAAATCATCACAATTTATTATTAATCAAGCTAATATAATGCAGTGTGAGCATGGAAATCCAATCACAAAGGTTCCCTAGAGCATTATTTGCATAGCTGATTGGAAGTATTATTTCCTTCCCTCCTACGAATCCAAATTTGCTGCAAAGAGTTTCAAGTGTTCACGAGCAAGTGCTGCCAAGGACAGACAATTAAAACATTTACGGTGCTGGTGCAGAAATGCATAATTTTGGCCCTTGCCCTCAGAAACGGTCTTGCCCTTGCCCTCAGAAACGCATGCGCAAAAAAGCTAATAAATGCCGCGTCGACGCATTGGGCCTTCTCAGAAGGCCCCGGACCGCCGGACGGGGCGGACGCACTCAGCAGCAGCAGGGTAGTGTCATCCTAGTGCAGGGGTGACCGGCGCCCCCGCTCCAGGGTGACACACACCCTAGTGACGATGGTGAGTGGGTGGGGAGGGTGTTGAACGGGGAGATGAGGCAGAGTGGGCGGATTGGCCCAGGAGGGGGCAGGTTTGGTGGCGGTGGTGCATGCCGAATCTCGATCCCCTTCCAGGGCTTAATCAACTTGCATGGATCAATGCGGACTTGCACCAGTGATATCACTGGTAGAAGTCCAAGTTGACAAATTGTGGCTGCTGGGACTTTCCCTGGGGCAAGTGAACAAATGTCTCCTTACCCCGAGGAGACCTCCAACAGCCAAAAATCCCCCACGGGATGCAGTGGAAGCATCGGCAGTGGAAAGTTGAATAGGATTGGACCCTAAATCTATTACTTACCAAGAGCTATAACCATCAGAGCGGCTGGAACACCAAAAGCCAAAGCGTAGCAATCTCCTCCAAAGCACTTCACATCCCCTAAGATAATGAGAAACAGGATTTTGTGTTTCAGTTCTGTTTTCCATCCCTTCCCTCCACCACTATAATGTCAAGAGGGCAGGTTCACAGTTTCACTTTTTCTCACTTCAAGTTAGGACATGTCATGATGAGTTGTTGTTTTTCCAGTCAATTTGCAGGTGTTGAATCATGCTCATTGTAAATGGCTCAGTATGTACCGTATATAAGCAGAGCCGGCCAATCCATGACATGAACCACGTGGCTTGTGTCGAGTTGCGGGGAGCAGTGAACAGTAACCTTTCTTTCACACAGATTTGCTGCCACCTCCCTCCAGCCCACCGCGGACAGAGCTGCTCCACTCCATTGCTAAAAGCAAGCAGGAAGCAGATCAGAAGGCAGCAATCCAACCCCTACCCCCTCACCTCGCTCCTTCTTTGCATGGTCCCTTTAAAAAGGCATGATGTATGGGACTGCACACGGGCGTCACTGGGGCGTGGCGGGGGGGCGGGCCGCCAGGGGGTGACGCGCGTCATGGGGTGACGCGCGCACCCCCTCGCGCGTCACCTCCGTGACGCGCGTCGCCCTCCGGACGCTCCGAGGCCGGCCCGGGAGCCGGCCTCGGAGCGTCCGACCCCGTCGGCGCTCCAGGGCCTTCTGAACGAAGGCCCAGGCAGCGTGTCAATCCGGGTATTTCCCGGATTTTCGCGCATGCCCAGACCCGTTTTGAGGGCAAAAAGCCCTCAAAAAGGGTCTGCGCATGCGCGAAAATCCGGAAAATACCCGGATTGACGTGCTGCTTGGGCCTTCTTTCAGAAGGCCCTGGAGCGCCGACGGGGTCGGACGCTCCGAGGCCGGCTCCCGGGCCGGCCTCGGAGTGTCCGGAGGGGGGCGACGCAATGCGGGGGGGGGGAGCCGGGTGGCCCCCTCCCCCCGCGCCTATATCGTCGCGCCCCTAGGGGGGGTGACGCGCGTCCCCGCACCAGGGTGACGCGCGTCTAGTGACGCCACTGGGACTGCACAAGGAAGGAGTGAAGTGAGGGTAGGGGGCCTGATCGCCACCCTTATGCACAGGTTTTTTGTTTTTCAGTGGTGGCAGGCCTGCTTGGAGGTAAGGGTGTGGGGTGGGAAGAGGATCATGCAGTGCCACACCATGCCACGCCACTGGATCCAACCCCCCAGGATTCACACACACCCAGTCCCCAGGGTGGAGTAGGAGACAGAGAAGTCAGAGGTGGCAGCAACAATACTGTTGTTGTTGTTCAGTCGTTAAGTCGTGTCCGACCCTTCGTGATCCCATGAACCATATCCTGCCAGGCCTTCCTGTCCTCCACTATCTTCCTGAGTTTGCTCATTTTCATGTTCGTTGCATCGGTGATGCTGTCTAACCATCTCATTCTCTGCCTTCCCCTTCTCCTTTTGCCTTCAATCTTTCCCAGCATCAGAGTCTTCTCCAGAGACTCCTCTCTTCGCATTAGGTGGCCAAACTATTTGAGTTTCAGCCTCAGTACCTGTCCTTCACTGTAGGGGCAGTGAATTTTGTGCACCTCCAACGTGACTTGCTCTTAGACCAAGCTGAATACATCAAGCATTAGCATGTCTGGTTCCTACCCACTTTTCAGGATGTGGCATCCTGAGCGTGTATTAAATCATGCAAAAGATTAGTTGAGCACAAATCCACTGCAGTGCAACTTGTGTTGATTTTGACATTGAAAAACTACCAGTAGTTATATGGGAATCTGTATCTTGGCCGTTCATCACATGTTTGGATGTGGTGGTCTCTCAGTAACTTCTGTGGATCTGGTTAACAACACAGTGGTTTTAGAGTCCTGCATGTTTGGCATGCAATGACACAATTACATACATGCATCACGCAGATGTACTGAACTCTGTACAGGTCTACCCAATCAACATTCTCAGTACACCGCCCTGCTTGTATGAATTGATCCCCTGTGTCAGGGTTTGTCATCTGCAGAAATGGTAGGCAGGCAGGCAGAAGACAGCTCTGAGTTTACCCAAGCAAAGAATTGTAGGGGGAGGGGAGGAGGACCCACACAGAAATGAAGCCTATAAAGGGCACAAAGCTATTCTGCCCATGCATTTCCACTAAAAAAGGTCTTCATCTGTGGTTAGCATTGCTACCCCTCCAGGATTAGCCTGGAGACTCCAGGAATTAGCATCAGGAATCTCCAGGAATAGCTTCAATTAGAGTTGGCAACCCTATCAGGGGCACTGCAGAAACAAGACTGGTCTCCACAAACTCTGTTGCAAAATGGAGTCCATTTTGTGACACAGCTTGTAGGGAGCACACAGGTTGCCTTATTTCTAGTGTCCCAATGAAGATATTGTATAAAAATACATCAGGGAGCAAGGCAGCAGCTTTTCCTTCTGTCCACCTCCCCTGGTAGTGCACCAAATAATAAACCGTTTTGGTCCAGTTGCCAGAATCCCAAGCATGAAACTCCTGCTGCCTTATACCAAGTGAGACTCAAACCAAGCTCCCCGAGTACTTAGCCACTGAACAGAAAAAGGAATTGGGAAAACACTGTGTTGACATTGTTGGAAGACAGGTCCGGCTCCGAGTCTGAGCCAGAACCTTGTAAACGACTAATGCCTTCAGTAATCTCTCCTACTCAAAAATGTAATGGACCATTTACTCTCCAATTGCTTTATTTACAGGGACACTGGCCTAACACCAAGACTGAGTGCCTGGATATATGCTGGGTGACCAGATTTTCAAAACTAAAAACTGAGTCACATAGAGAGTGAAAGATCATGTCCCAAACCAGGCCTGTTCTGGAAAAACGGAGACATCTGGTCACCCTAACAAATCCAGCTGCAAATACTCCCAGAAGGCATGTTTGCAAAGCTGGGGTTTAACATCCACCACTGTGTACCCTCACTGCAGAAAAAAGAAAGAAATTAAGAGCTCAACGCCCAACAGCACACACACACACACACACACACACACACACACACACACACACACACACACACATTCAGATACGATATTGATCCTCCTTAACTGTGTGACATGATCTTTCACCTGCTGTTTTTGTACATGTGCCTGATGTTGGGTCATTTTGTGACAGACCAGGAAGTGTTCTGCTGCACACCCAGGGTTCTTCTGAAAACTTGATGCTGCCCAAGACAATAACTAGCCACAGATGTCACATGGTTACCAAGCATCGAAGAATGCTTTTTCTCCTCTAGAAAGACCTTTAAGAGCCAAATATCCTCACTCCCCAACATAACATGCCACTGCCTTTATTTGGCCTGGCAATGACCTGTATTGGCATAGGACACAGAGTTTCAACAAAACTGGTTTTCCACTCAGCTACAAAATGTTTATTTAACTTATATGCAGAGTACATTATGAGAAATGCAGGGCTGAATGAATCACAAGCCGGAATCAAGATTGCCGGGAGAAATATCAACAACCTCAGATACGCAGACGATACCACCCTAATGGCAGAAAGTGAAGAAGAACTAAAGAGCCTCTTGATGAGAGTGAAAGAGGAGAGTGCAAAAGTTGGCTTGAAACTCAACATTAATAAAACTAAGATCATGGCATCTGGGCCCATCAATTCCTGGCAAATAGAAGGGGCAGAAATGGAAGCAGTAACAGATTTTACTTTTCTGGGCTCCAAGATCACTGCAGACGGAGACAGCAGCCATGAAATTAAAAGACGCTTACTCCTTGGAAGGAAAGCTATGGCAAACTTAGACAGCATAATAAAAAGCAGAGATATCACCATGCCAACAAAAGTTCGCATAGTCAGGGCGATGGTGTTCCCAGTAGCAATGTATGGTTGCGAGAGTTGGACCATAAGGAAGGCTGAGCGCCGAAGAATAGATGCTTTTGAACTGTGGTGCTGGAGAAGACTCCTGAGAGTCCCTTGGACTGCTAGGAGATCAAATCAGTCAATTCTAAATGAAATCAAGCCTGACTGTTCCCTGGAAGGACAGGTACTAAGGCTGAAACTCAAATATTTTGGCCACCTAATGCGAAGAGAGGACTCTCTGGAGAAGACTCTGATGCTGGGAAAGATTGAAGGCAAAAGGAGAAGGGGAAGGCCAAGGATGAGATGGTTAGACAGCATCACCGATGCAACAAACATGAAAATGAGCGAACTCAGGAAGATAGTGGAGGACAGGAAGGCCTGGCGGGATATGGTTCATGGGATCACGAAGGGTCGGACACGACTTAATGACTGAACAACAACAACAAAATGTACTGGGCAACAGCAGCTTATCAGGACTGACACAGATAAATAGCTTTGCTTTCTCTTTTGTGTTTTAGTGGAAATATAAAAAAACACGTTGGTCCTTCATCATACTCAACCACGTCAACCAAAACTAAACAGGGTTTTCTGGAAATAATAATAATAATAATAATAATAATAATAATAATAATAAATCATCCTGGAGCATTGAAAAAGAACCAAAGAAACAGTACTGTAATTTGTTCCTATGGCTACATATTAGAGAGTGGTCCTCAAACTCTGAAATGTGGAAGCGGTTCTGAGTGCTGCCACCTTTTGGGAACCAGGGCAGACACATGATGCAACAACCTTGGTGAGGCTACACAGGTCTGGATGTGGTCAGTCTTTACTTACGGCATGTTTACAACAGCCAACACCAGCGGAGCTGCAGGGTTACTCTACACTGGATCGGGCTGCCCAAGAGTGAAAAAGGGAATGAGTTACAGAATACAAGAACTAACTGAGGAACAGGAAAGAAACAAACAAACAAAAACAAAGTAGCAGGTCAAGGGCAACACACACAAAAAAGAAATGATGAATTTCTAACAGTTTCTTAAAATGAAACAGAGAAGATGCCAACTAAATAGTTAAAAGAAGAGCATTCCACCCATGAAGGGCCACTGTTGGATAAAAGGGATGGGGGAGGAGAACAGAAAGAAAGCAATGAAGAAAGAGAATAAGGAGCAAGATATGAAGTCATTTCAGTGCTAAGAGAAGAAGCTTCAACAAAACAGCAGAGGAAGCCAGTGCAGGGTGTTACTAGTAGGAGTAACATGGTTAAAGCATAAAGAAAGAAAGAAAAAATAAATGAACAAAGGAGTTGAGAGCAAAGATAATGGAGTCAAGCTGGGTCACAGGAAGACTGACAAACTGAACATTACAGTAGCCACACTCAAGGCCAGCCCGTCCATGAAGAGACGTGAACCTCATAGAATCACAAAAGTGGAAGAGCGGTGAACTGATGAGCCTCCAGCCCATTAGTGTGCTGCCCTTTCCAGCCTGCCACTCCGGTTTCTAACAGTTTCTGCTCCAATCCTCTTCCAGTTGTGAGTTGGAAAAGGACCGCCGCCGCAGCAGCAGCAGCAGCAGCCCCCTTCTCCTTCCAGCGCTGCAGGAGGACGGGGGAAGAAAAACTGCTGCTGCAGGTTCAGTTTGTGTCTCCCTGCAGCTATTGGGCAGCTATCGAAGCACCAAGTTGGCAGGGAGCAGAGATCTGGAGCAACCCCCTCCCTTCCATTTGCTTACCTGGAGTTCAGCGCCCATCCTCCCTCCTATATGCCACTCCTGTTTCAAATGACACAGGTTCCCAGCTCATTCAAAACAGGGCAGCACAGAGGAGGGAGGGTGTGCACCAAGCTCCAAGTAAGTGAAGGGATACCTCCCTTCCCCTCCTTATCCATAGGGGCAGACAAATGTGTGCAATTGAGTAGTGCATTTGTAGTGCACTCAATTGCCTGCCCTCCCCTTATTAACGGAGGTACATGCACTACTAGCTCATCCACTCCTGTCTTTATCCACCAGCAGTCAGGTGGACGTGTGCACTATAGGGGCAGCAAAATTGTGGGGTGATTCAGGCAGCAGGGAACCATTGGCTAACCCTGTCAGCATGAGACAGAATGAGGATCTGATTAAGGGCCAAAGTACACATGACACTAAATGCTAAACTCTTTGTGTAAATACTCCCTAATTTGGTGCTGCAGTTCCAATCCAAATCATGACCCCTCTGTATGACTGCTACACATGAGTAAACAAAAAAGCCCTGTAACTACATACAGCAGTGTTGCACAACTAGTGGCTCGCCGTGTTGAACACAGTCTATCAGCCAGCATTGTGGGTGGCCTGCTGGGTGCTCCAGGATTGTCCTGTTTTTGCAGCCCCAGGTAAGCAGCTAAAACAGGAGGCTTTTTGAGTGGTCCCTAGTGGGCCACCATACATGGCTGCTGGTCTGGGTTCTGTGTGGTGGTTGTGTAGGCCTGACATACAGGCATATTTCACATCACAGGGGTAGTTTTTTTTTTTTTTTAAAGGGGGAGGAAATCAATCAATGAGCTTAAGTGTGCTTAACTCTGTTTGGTATTGTAGCCCTTCTGTAGGCAAGTGTAACTTGCAGAACTTGAATGAGAGCTGGAACGTTCAGCATTAGAGGTACAACAGAGCTCAGTCATGCATACCTTCCCTTTAACCATCTTCTTATGTTACTCTGGTTTGAAATAAACATAGGGCATAGATAACACTGGTGCAGCACTGGCACACAAAGGGATGTCCATAAAAGAGCCCTTCCCCCTCCATGGCGTACTGGCACAGGTACACAGTGTGTACCAGGCCATTCTAGGGAAGGGGAGGTCTGTCTGCTGCTTTCCACTCTGTTCAGTCAAGGACCATGAACTCTGAACTTGCGTTCCTTTACCAATTGAAAGGGGCAGGCTGGATGCTTCCCCCATTTATTTGCCTCCATTCCCCAGACTTCCTTGGAGTGGGGACTTATCCTACAACCATGTGCCAATCATGGGGGTGCAGGAGAAAAGAGGGCTCATGTGCATCTTATGGGAGATCCTTTTGTGTGTGGACACGGGGCCCACAAGGAAGGATCAGGCCCATGGTGTGAAATGCTATATGTCCAAACCTTAAACTGGGTTTTAAACATTGGCTTCTTGTCTACGCTTTACAGCAAAATCAGCAAAGCTCATTACACCATCTTATCATTGCAAAGGAAAATGAAATTAGCTTCATTCAGAAGTCAGGAGAATCAAATTAGTCACATGAAACCACCTTATCCCAGGTCAACCCATTGGTCCATCTGGCTCAGTATTGTTGACACTGTCTGGCAGTGGCTTTCCAAAGTTTAAGACAAGGGTCTTTCCTGGCCGTACCTGGAGGTGCCAGGGCTTGAACCCGGGCCTTTTGCAAACAAAGCAGGTACTGAACACCCATCACAGTGCAGCAGCTAATTCCCATGCTCGTTCCAAATCAACACTGACCTCTCAGCACGGGAGTAATGAAAGTGGAGATCAAACTTCCTGCATTAATTGACAAGTAAAAGACAGAGAAGAACTTGCTTCTTTCCTGGACCTAAAATGAGATAAGATCACATCAAGACCACATTTTTAAAAACAATTATTGGATACACAGGACTGGTTACATAAAAAGTTCTCTGTCAATTCCATTGCTAGAAATTACACATTAATATGGATATAAAATAAAATGCAAGGTTAGAGCCAAGGCAAATGTGGGCCCTCTCTCTACCCCTCTCCACATCTACACACAACTGCCTACATAACTGGAAGAAAGACTGCTCTTCTTTATCTGTGGTAAGGGGGGGAGGGTGGTGGCAAAGGGAGGAATATTTACTTATTCAGAAAAAAGTGTCCTTAATTGAGTCCCAATATAGCCTCATTCGATCCAAGTTGGCAGTGCTTGACAGCTCATCATGTCTAGGCAATATTCTCCACAAACATAAATAGAAAAAGAAACATACTCATTATATGAAACATACATTGACAGCTCAGATAAGAAATAGAAGGGAAGAAGATGGCAAAGTGAAAAGTTCTAGTTTGGAAAGATATAAATTACACCCCAGACTGAAAAATATTTGCTTGATGATATTATCCATTTACTCCACTGGAACTTATTTCTAAGCATTCAAAATTACATCCTAGCCAGTCCAAGTCCCAAGAGGCAGCTAATTTTTGCATACTCTAACCAGGGGCAAGGAAAAAAGAGTAGATGCTACTAAATATGAGCAGCTGTCTTTGAATTTTTGGTTCCTTTTCCACTCTGGGTCACGTTCAGAATCAAATCTGTGAACACCAGGATTGTAAATACGAAAAAGGATTCACACAGAATTGTGTTGCACCAGTAGGCAAAATGATTATGAAACTCTAGATTTACATGAGGCAGATGTTCACAAACAAGAATTAAAGCTAGTGGGTTTATTTCACGGCAAGTGGCTTAGCCGGAAATTAGTTGGCATTTTTTCTTCACTCAAATTGCTCAGGTGCATATAGATAACTGAGCAGCTGGCAAACTCTTATGGTGCATGGACTTTTGCCTGATTGCAAGGTCCTCTTTGGGCATTCCAAAAAACAAAAATAAAAAACAGGAAACCTCTGCAGAAATTTGTGACTGTTCATTTTAATCAATTGAGGACCAACTCAAAACAAGCCATAGAAATAAAGAGTGACTGTGCTCCAAGTCATCCAGCTCAGGAAATGAAAGTCAAGCAAGGGCCACAAGTATCCAGGTAAGAGGCCAAAGATTCAGATTTCACTATCAATTACTTAATTGTGGATGACAGAACAGAGCAAGGAACTGGCAGGGAATAGAAGAAATCAGGCTCAGTGTGTGTTTTAAAGACTTGGCCAACTTACAGCTATGCTCGAGTGTTCACTCTGAAGGTGAGGAAAATGATGAGTGCCCACAGTTCTCTTTGTATCAAGCATAGGCTGATCCTGCATAACTACTGCATGAGAAGATGGTCATTGGAAGTAAGGCAACATATGAAAACATATGCTTCTTTTTTAAAGTTCTACATGGTACATAATTGTTCAACAACAGTTAAAAAAATTGCCAAGTGTCCCACAGTAGAGCTTTTATGTGCAGTACCCAAGCCTTGGGTACCTTCCAGTACCCAAGGCTTCAGAGATGCAAAATGGAAGCATGCACTCATGAAATGAGGCGGAGGAAGCACGTGTTGAAGATCACAGAAATGTACGGCACGTTTGCACAGAGTTTTTTCTAAGGCTAGAGTGTGGTCTTTGGGCAAATGTTGGCCTTTGGGTCACATGGCAACTTTCCTCAGCCTATATGTCCATTTCTCTCATCTTCAGTACTGGTATGTAGAACTGCAGTGCTATTGTCAAGGTGGGGGGAGACATGCACATGCAGCAGGAGTGAGGCATGCACCAGTTCTTCAAAAGGATGTGTCCCATACTTTCATTGCGCACAAAGATCAGACATGATGAATAAATGTAATAATGTGAGCCACCTTGAGCAACTTGCAGCACAAGTACAAATTTAAGAAAAACTGAAAGGATGACAGTACGGGCAACCAGCCCAACATTTACACAGAAAATTGTGTAAGAATCAGAATGAAGATGGTTTATCTACTTCCCACAATACACAGAATGGGTTCCCCCCCCCCCCAATAATATGAGATATGCATTCATACTATGACCTGGATCGATTAATGACTAGAAAAAGTACCACACACGTTAGTTTATGCTTTATTTACGGCCCAATCCTGCCTAAAGCTAGACCAGCAGAGCACATGCTCTGCTGGACTAAGGAGTCGCAAACATGACATAAAGCACATTTGCGATTCCTTTTGAGTAACCGGCCAACACAGATGAATGCTGTGCCTGTCAGCGCAGGGGCGTGGGAAGGGCGGGCAGGGGTGGCAAGGGTGGGGAACATTGTCTGGCCCGGGCTGGGAGGGGGCGGGGATATCGGCACTGAGTTGTGCCAATATTCCAAGCCCCTTTCCAGGCCGGGCTGGCCTTACATGGCCTCCCCGGACAC
This sequence comes from Plestiodon gilberti rubricaudatus, assembly GCA_026170595.1. Classification (NCBI taxonomy): domain Eukaryota; kingdom Metazoa; phylum Chordata; class Lepidosauria; order Squamata; family Scincidae; genus Plestiodon; species Plestiodon gilberti. Next base: position 202,157,531 of record JANXHW010000001.1, read on the forward strand.
ACACCAGCTCCAGAGCTGGCGTACTTCCAAGGGGGGCCATTTGGGCCGCTGGGGCTTACACCGGGGGAAGGGGACGAACGTCCTCTTCCCCCGAGGTGAGCCTGAGCCGCACCAGCACGACCTGCAATGGGCCTAGGTCTAGGAGGATGCAGCGACCAGCCCTTTAGGCCGGCCGCCGCATCTTAGGTAGGACCGGGCTGTCCGTCAAACCAGTGATCCACCTAGCTCCATATATAAACTAACTGAGAGCAGGTCTCCAAAGTTTCTCAGCTTTTTCCTGCAGGTGCCAGCAGATGAAACTGGGACGTTTTCAATGGAAAACGGGTGTTCTATGAACTGCAAGCTTGTAAATCCTTAATTTCTCTAGCATTTGATTAAAAAACAAAATCAAAAGAAATTGTTATTACTGTAGGAGCATACAAACATACAAAGTGCAACAGGAAAAAGATTTGGACCATTAAAAAAAGGTTTTATTGGTGTAAGATTTTCTTTTATAGATCAACATGAATCCAGTCTAAATCATGTCCAAAGAGTAAAGCCAATAAATTCTGGCTAATGGATAAACAATTACATAATTCTTGAATAGAGCCTGTGTATTGTTAACCTTGTGGATATTATAACCATGCAGGGTTAAAGGAAACTATCACAGTATAAACTAACAATGAAAAGTCATATACAAAGACCAGTTTGAAAGCAAATCAATTCTGAACCATTGAGTTGAATACGCACCACTGAATCCTTACAGTGATCAATTGTCTCCCATTAGCCCTTCGTAAGTATAAGTTAGTATAGTTGTACGTATACATTGTAAAACTAACTTCAGCAAGAAATGTGCAGAGCTGGCCTGATTTTGGGTCACATTAATCAGGTGCACTGTTCTCTTTTGTCACCGTCATCCCATCCTATCAAGGATTGGGTTGCCAGGTGGAGCGCATTGTGACAACAGAAGGCATTTCTACTGTCGCAAAATGGTTGTTGACAGCGCGTGCAGCGCTCCATTGGCATCCATTTTGCACTCCGGTTCCAGCCATGCCCACCAGACCAAGTAAGGCAGCAGAGGGGGCAGGGAGAGGGGAGGGAGTGGGCAAAATTGGTAGGGCGTAGGAAGTGGGGTGGATCCAGCAGCAATGGCGCATGCCAGATTCTATCTCCTTTTAACAACCTCCCCACCCCTTTCTTCTCCTCAGACCTGCACCAGCTAAAGAGCTGGCACAGGTCCGAAGAGATCCATTGCGGAGCGAGGGGTTTATGGAGGGGTAAGGGGAAATAATTCCCCTTTCTCTTCCAAAGCCTCCCGATTCTGTTGGATACAGCGTACATTCTTTGGGAGCAGCTGCATCATTGAGGGGGGGGGAGGATAGGATTGGGTTCTAAACCACAGGGATTGGTTGGTTCCACATCCAAATTAATTCCATCTCCACAGCTACTAATTAACAGGACTTGTTATCTGCTGACTGAATAGGCTTCTTGTCAATAACATTTAAGAGGTGTAGAAGCAGATCTTTAGGTGTTGCAGATTCAATAAAATATCGAATTCACAATACCATAATGCGTGCCACAATAGTCTTGTATTTTTGGATATTTTGGATCGGAAACCCCCCCCCCCAATTGGATGCAGCCTGTATGTCCCATTGATGCAGCTGAATCATCATAAATGGTTGTGAATAGGATTGGGCCAGAAGAGTGGTGGTGTTTTTCAAAACCCACCATTAGCTTCCCCCTTCATCGAGATCGTATCCATCCATTAAACCCTTGTGTAACATTATAATACTACCGGTATTAGCATTTGTATAGCACTTTTGACTGCTCAAAGTATTTTATTCGTATTATTTGTATTATCTTCTTGTAATCCATACAACAAGCCTGTAAGGTAGGTATTATTATGCCCATATTACAGATGGAGAGTTGTGGACTCAGGCTTGCCAAAGGCCGTCTTGAGATAATAGTAATAGTGTGATGTGAACCAAAGAATACCTGATTCATAGCTCACAACCAAATCCTGTCTAGCAAGACGTGGCAGCGCAAATAAGGTGCCCGCTGCATCCTGTGCAGGATGGGGTCTGCACTGGTGGAGACGGAGGCCTCCTCGGGGTAAAGGGATGTCTGTCCCTTTACCCCAAGTAGAGCTCCAGTCGCCCCAATGGATCAACACAAATGTGTGCCAGCTGTTTTGCTGGCACACATTCAAGAAGCCCGTGTAATGTCGGCCAGGCCCAGGATGGGGGACAGGATTTGGCAGAGCGTGCCGCTACCAATCCTTCCCTCTTCTCAGTCCCAGCTGACCAATTTCCCCCCCCCCCCGGAATGCACCATTCCGCCTTTCCCCACTCCTCTGCCAACTGGCGGGGACTTACCTTGTTGGCACGGCACAGGGTTGGGATCTGGAATGGGTGGAGCGGTGCCAGACTTGTTGGTGCTGCTTACTCCCAGAGTGTAGAAAACATTAGCGCAGCAGAAGGTGCGCTGCTCCAACATTAGACAGGATTGCGCTCTCAGTCTCTTAGGCATTATATTACCCTACATCAGTATTCCCTGTACTACTATCCGAGGTTCAAAGACTGACTCACAAGGCTTCTACAAAGCCTGTTTAGAGTTCAAGCCAGCAGTGGCTGCTTACATAAACTTGCCAAGGCCCAGGCCTAAGCAACGTTTGGGATGATTACATCTTTTCGGTAGCTCTTCTTTGATGGCTGTGACTGGGATGATTGGTGGAACCGATGGGGGAGCTAATATTAGTTTTGTGCTATCTGCATAAGTTTTAATATATTTCTATCCAGCAGGTGCTTTTCCTTATCTATTTCCAATAAAGACTCCGGGATTATCAAGTCACTTGGAATTCTTGGCATGTTGCTTGCTTGTCATTGCTTATTTTGCTGAAGGTCACACTTCATGAAGTAGCTTGTAGTCTTAAATCTGTGTTACCTTATGAATCGCTTAAACAGCTATTCTTGTGCTGCAAGGGGGGCACTCTGGAAATTGCCCTGGAAAGCTGCATGAGGGACATCGTGGACTGATACCATTTCAGAGAACTTGTTAGACTTTAAGGAAAAAAGTGGAAGGCTCACCTGGCTCAGAATCTTTAAAGTAGCCTGTGCAGAAACAAACCATCAGGGACTGGTTTACAAATGTACATCTCCACAGGCCAGCTCTGTGGCCAGGCTCCACAGGCCAGGCTCCACAGGGCTGACATATATATATTTCTAAGGCCAAAGAGCCAGCACTGTCCGAAGACGCTGTCCGAAGACACTCACATGTTCTTAGTAATAAAGATGTCCAAGTTTCTCTCACACCTGGTTGCTGATTTATTATTCAACGCATAACAGCATCCGTGGTCATGTGGCTGGCATGAGTAACGGAACGCTGTTACCTTCCTGCCGCAGCAGTACCTACTTGCAATTTCTTGCTTTTGAACTGCTAGGTTGACAGGAGCTGGGACAGGAGATGGGACCTCACTCCCGGCAACTGCTGTCCTACCAACCGTCCAGTTTGCAGTTCAGCATCTTAACCACTATCTATCTATCTATCTATCTATCTATCTATCTATCTATCTATCTATATATATATATATATATATATATATATATATATATATATATATATATATATGTCACCAAGTACATTTCATGGCTGAGTGGGAATTTGAACCCAGGTCTTCATGGTCTTACGTCTAACCACTGCACAATGCTGGCTTCTTAAAGAAACTGCAACATGTAGATCTGCTCTTCTTCTCAATTACATTTACACATATATTCTTACATGCTTGCTGCAATGTACATTCCAAAGTGCCACGATGCATCCATGACTTCTAAAAAGAATAAGAGAGTCCTAAGATACGGGCAGCCCAATCCTATCCAGCGCTGGTGCAGAGGGGCCGCATGGCTGACGCTGTATCCAGCACTGGGATTCAGCAGGCTGGAGGTCTCCTCGGGGTAAGAAGACAAATGTCCTCTTACCCCATGTCGAGCCCCAGCCTGCTCAATGGGGCTACTCAGATCTATGTCTGCTAAGTCACTGGCGCAGGCCCAAGAAGCCCCATATAGGACACGTTTGCAATACTCGGCGCCAGCGCTGAGGCTCAGCACAGGTGCTCCTAAAGTATAGGATTGTGCCGTAAAAGTAGTGGTGGCACTCAAAAAAGAAAATGGTGGGCACAGAAGGGGCAAAGTTCATTTTGAGGGGGGTGAACTTTGCCCCATGTGTTAGATTTCTGAAATAAAAATAATACATTTTACATTAACAGTACTAAACATAAGTGGAAATGAACCCATGAGAGCCATGGGAAACTGCTCTTTATATATGATATTAAAGAACAGTAATCTTAGAATGTGCGAACTGTCCTTCCTTCAAGGTACGTTGAGGGTCCAGGAAAGGATGAGGTGGTAGAGGGAGCTACATGTCCGGGGGAAGAGGCACTTGCTTTTTCACATGTTTCAAGAAGCTTCAGAAAATGGAAACATGAGTGCACACACTTGCCTCCATTTCACCATTCGCTTTAACATATGAGGTGACCCTCAGCACATCTGACTTATGGAACAGTTGGCTGAGGCAGAGGACACATGATAACAATCTTTAAATTGTTGAAGCTGGTACAAAAACGAGAACAACGTTTTCCTTCATTCAGAGTTTAGAATTTGAGGGTGAAGCACTCAAAGGTCTCTGGGCTTGCTTAACCATTAGCCTGTAGCAATCACTAGGGATCTACTTAACTCAGGAAGGTAATGCTTAACCTCTCAGACATGAGTGTAGTGATTAATTAGCAGAAACTTGGAAAGCATTTGAAAACAAGTGCTGTGTGTTCTTGTTATTATAATCACACTAATTAGCTGTTAATTAAAATATGATTACAAAATACTACTAATTATTATTATTCATAACTGTTGCATTTCCCTCAGGTACTGCTGCAGTAAGATAAGTGATAGAAGTTTCCCTAATTTCTCAATTGCAGTCTCTCTCTTTTTTAAAAAGAATGTTTTTATTTGTTTTGTTCTGAATTACCACATGTTTTCTACAATTCGGATATTGCCAGCCCTCTTCGCCTAACAAGAATCCCTCCCTGTACTTTTAATCTATTCTTGCTATATTTATGTATTCATATTGTTTTCCAGACAGAGGCCAAGATGCAAAATTCAGGGCAGAGAATATACAATCTCATGCAAACATCAACAGTCAAAGAACTACTCATCTGATTGTTAATAAACTGGGCTTGTTTGCCTTTACTTTGCAATATCCTGAAGCTGTGATACTGTATGTTACTATCTGTTTACAACTCCTAAGTTAAGCTGGATAGTGAGTGTGTTTTGTACTGTATCATTGAAAAATACAAATTGTTTTCCTAAGGTGCTACTGATATAGTAGGTAGCAATGATCTTTGATTCCTTTATACGTTTTGTGTTTTCTTTTAATTATGCTAGTACTCTTCTGTGCACAAGGACTAGAAGAAAGCGGGGAAGCATCCACTATACCACATTGGGTCTTTGTTATGGAACAATTTCTAACTCTAGCAAATTAATTATTATTCCTTCCTAACAACATTATGCAAATATAAAAGGTATTGTACAGTATCCTGGAAGCCCAGAGAGAGCACAAACAGTTCCCATTGTGTTGCAAATGGCATTCAACAGAAAACACACACACACACACACAGCAACTCCAGAAGAGAAAGATTGCCTTTTACAGTAAATGCAGCAAGGCAGGGAAATTTGCTCCCAGAGCAACATGGAAACTCATTAAAAAAAAAAAAAGCCAAGTACACATCCATGAGAACAATGGCCCGACGAGATGGCAGATAGTGAGAGCAGACCGTGAATACTAAGAGGTAGGTGGCAATTCTGCCTCTGGCAGATAAGCGAATTCTCAGGTAGCGAATTTGCATATAAAGAAAACTGACTGTATTTTTTAATGGTTGTGGGTGTGTCCTGAATGGGCAGGGGTAGAGTCTGAGATGAGTGCTTCACAAATCCTGTCTGAGAAACAGCCATTTGGCAGTTATGGAGACAGAGATTGCCCTGAGTTAGCTGCAGGTGAAGCAGTTTGGGATGCAGGTTTCTCTCTCTGGGGACCTTCCATGGGGAAACAGATCAGCTGCCCTTCAGGAACGCCTGTTTGCCTCCACAGGCTCTGCTTGTGTATGACTAACAAAGCCAATACTACATAGGCACCAGTGCTCTCTTGCCCAAAGGAAACTAAACCCTACGGAACTGCCCCAGCACTTCTTGCTGCTCAGGGAAGTGGTAAATGTGCAACAGTGGTCTTGGAAGTGGGATATTGTGTCCTTGGAGGAAAGCTGTGAACTGATTGAGCCAGAAGGGAAGAAACAACAGCGCTGGTACTCCTAGAAGAAATAAGAGGATCTCACCAGCAAGTGGAGGTCTTGAAAACAAGCCTGAGTAACATGGACATGTTTCTTCAAGACAGAATTAGTGCAATGGTGAACAATAGCACGGAGCTGGGCATGAGGTGGTGAGAGACTCATTTGATCAGCAGCTACAAGGGGTCAAACCCATCCCAGGAGTCCAGCTGCAGAACACCCACTGCAAAGTGTTGGATGAGGAGCCCACAAGACAAGTTGGATGAGCAACTGATAGGCTTGGATTGTGGAGTTACACAGCAGTCCATGTGGCTTGTTTGTGAAGAAGCTTTATTCATCCCGGAGGAGCATGCTAGGGGTAAGGAGGAGGAAAAACTCCATTTTTGCGAGTCTCAAAATAGTCTGCTGATGCCTGCGTTAATGGCTGAAGAATGACTTGTAGATTTCCTCATTCCATACGCGCTCATGGAAGAGAGAGTACAGGAGGAAATACAAGATTGGCAGCCCGTGCTAGGAGCAAATAATCTGGAGGAGGATCAGCTGCAGCCTGGACTCATAAGTGAGGAGAAAATCTTTACAGACTTCTTTAGCCCCTGCTTCTATACCCCCTTAGTGGGTGAGTCACTACACCTGGTATATCCCAGTGGCAGTAATAAGAAAGCCCATGAGTTATAGGACAAAGACAAGGCTCTCTGCCTGCCTCCATTGGAGATCATCATGCCCCAATCAAGTTGGCCCAGGAACCAATTCAAGGCCAAGAAGAAGAAAAAAGGAGAGACTCTATTCACAACTTGCTAGAGATGTAAAGAGGGTCTAGTATCAGAATGCATTTGTCAAGGCAGGGAAACCTGGCAAAGGACCACTTCACTGAGTGATGATGTGAGTGGAATGTTTGATCTACATGGAAATGTGCCTAGAGATCTATTGCCAAGCAGCAAGACAAATTGCAAACATGGGGTTCTGCTGGACCCTGAAAGAAAAGAGATGCATAGATAATTCAAGGGGGTATTGGTTTTGTTTTCAGGGTTACTGTTTTGATAACTTCCCTATTGTAAAAAAATTATTTTCTTTTGTCTGAATGTATATGTTTTACGTGATTCTAATATTGCCAGCTCTCTTTCCGTAACACATCCACGTTCATTCAGTTCATGTGTGATTGTTATTGGAAACATGAACCTCATCAACTTTTTCATCACCTCTTTTTCTAGCATCAGAACGTTTCCTTGGTTTGGCCTGTGGTCATGCTATATACCATGTCCATATTGATGGTGTATAGAAAAGGTCTAAGAGCACAGAGATATTCTCTGTTGCTTTCATTTCAGCTTCAGTGATGGCATTAGAGAAAACATTTGGGATGGGGGGGGGGAGGAAGCAAAGAAACAGCACAGCAGGTTCCAAGTAAACAGGTTCTATCTTGTAAACATAAGAGGTAAGAAATGCAGTAACTTCATTTGCTCATAAAGCAGTGGCAATTCCAGCTGTGGCTGCTCACAAATGTCAACAATTATGCTTTGCAAGTTGTGGGTGGAGGAGCCAAATGAAAGTAAATAATGGGGAGGCACATTCCCACTGACATTCCATTGTGCTTCCCACCAATGCCCATCTTTTACAAGCTCTACAGGTGTAGTCACAGGTTAGCTTAGTTCATACTGTATGTTTTCCTTGAAATCCTGCACTATCCTTGGGAGGCTTCAGATGTGACCTAGATGAGTGGAGGGGGGGGGGTGAGCAAATAACTACACTGCCCTTTTAGAGCTTGTGACTAATGTTCAAAGCCGACCTTTACTTAGGGACTTTGTGCAACATCTGTGTGGTATAGATACTGTACATGCAAAAAGTTCACCTTCATTGCATTGCACCTGACTGTGTATTAAAACAAACAGAAAGCCCTGAAAATGAAAGGGATTAAGAAACGATACAGAAAAAAGGAAGAAAACTCTTACATGCTCCTCTTCAAACTGGTCTCCACCGAATGCTGACACACAGGGCTTGATACCTCCCGTTCCAAGAGCAATCAGAGACAGGCCAGTCATTGACAGAACCCTTTAAACAGGGATGAAAACCTCAGCACCACAGAAACTTGGGGGAATAGCAGAGCCCTCTAGAGGCCCGTTCAGACTTAAGAACATAAGAAGAGCCCTGCTGGATAAGGCCAAAGGCCCATCAAGTCCAGCTTCCTGTATCTCACAGTGGCCCCACCAGATGCCTCAGGGAGCACACAAGACAACACCTGTATCCTGTCACAACTCCCTTGCATCTGGCATTAAGACATAGTCTATTTACTAAGACCAGGAGGTTGCTTATCCCCATCATGGCTTGTAACCTGTGATGGACTCTTCCTCCATAAATCTGTCCAATCCCCTTTTAAAGGCATTATGTGTCAGCCTGCCACTTCCCTGTGACAATATTGCACACCACTGCAGCAAGTAGCTGAGTGAGTGGGGATGATTATGAGTCCTTCTTCCCACCCAGTTTTTGCCTGATTTGAGAGAAACAAATAGATGGGAAGGACCGCACAATTGACCCCGAACCATGTGAGCCTATGGCCCAAACTATTCAGTTTGTTAAGATAGTTACTAGCACTGATGGGCTTAACTTTTCTTGTTAAAATAGCAGCCGAAGCAGCCCTCCTATGGATCGGGTCCGGGACAGGGAGGGGGCTTTAACGCTTATCCCTGCCACAGTCCCAGTCTGAATAGGCAACCCCATAACTACTGCTTGCCAAAGGAAAAAGTCCCCCCAGTGGGATCTTTCTTTTCCTTACCAAATAGCAGCTGCATGGAGGGACCAGATCTGGAAGGGACTGTGGCAAAGAGTGAAATAGAACCCTCTTGCTCCCCCTGCCATGCTCCTGATCTATCGGGGGCCGATCTAGCTGCTATTTTTGGGGGGGGGAGTTAGGCCTGCCCGTGCTAACGTAACATCTTGTTTGGCCCTGTTCCAGTCATTCCCCCAAAAATGTGCCAGGACACTCTAATGAGCCAAAAGAGAGGATGAAGCATGCCTCGAAAAACCAAACCACCATGTTGGATGCACCTATAGTTCTGTACCATTTGGAATGGGGAGGCCCCCCTGGCAGTGGTGATCTGCCTCCACCATGGAGGCAGTGATGCCATCTTTAGGGACAAACATGCACCAGCATTCCCTGAGGCAGGCTGTGCGACAGCAGACAGGTGGAAAGGAACCCCAGAGGTATTGCCCATTGTCCAGAAAGCAGAGTCCCATTCCTGAGCCCTGGGCAAAGGGAAGTGCAGGACGCTTAGAGCCAATAATAACCGGCCTATTTAACAGTTACAAGGAAGATTTCCATTATTTCTGGAGTTGAGCTTAGATCAACTGGTAGGTAGCCAAACTGCATAAGAGCAGTTGATGTTAAACACGTCATCGTCTCCTGCACGGGTGTCTTTCCATGTAAAATAGCTGCAGGAGGTCGTCTGATCCAGTTTGGAACTGCAGCACAGGTGAAGGGGAACTTTAAGCCTTTGCCCCATTCTGCTTTCCTGCTGAAAACCACCTGACGTAACTGTTTGCCCCAAAGCTGTCATTTGCTACAAGAAAAAAGTCCTGAGATATTGAGCCACAGTTTTATTCTAGGAACAAACTCTGTGCTCTAGGTGTCCAAACGTTGGGAAGCACTGTTGTGTTCATCTGCTTAGTGCACTAGAATGAGACCTTGCCACGGGGAAGCAGCTCCCATGCCAGTATCAATAAACGTGAACAACACCTCAGATCTGACTCAAACATTCAGAAAAAAAACCACATCGTACAGTTCTGGAATTAGGTTTTGAAATGAGTTGCCAGAAGAGGTCCGCCAATGTGCTTCCTTAATGAGATTTAGGAAGCTTTGCAAATCTTATTTATTTTGGCGAGCTTATAAAAGCTGAACTGTTCAAAGTGATTAACTGAGGTTATCTGTTAGAAGGAATTTGGATTTGAGCTGTTGCTATTTTATTTTTTGATTCTATTGTTGATTAGTACTTATTTTTAGGATAAGGGTGCTTCTTACTGGCTGTGTAGGTTTTAAAAAATGTGGAGAGGAGGGATGTACATTTATTTTTTATTTTTTTAAAAAAGACTGGGATCAAAAGAGGTGCACAACATTTCTGTTGCAAATTGGGGCTTTTCTAGCAGCCCTTTCTGCTGAAGCCCCTCTCACACACCAAAAGCTGTAAACATCAGATAATCCTGCAAAATGGTATGTGAGGCAATGCAGGCAAATGGACCTGGTGATAAATTGACCACACATGCCCTTGTATGCACAGAAGCGCTTTGCAATCATGCAAGGGTTTGGATTCTGGTTTAAATAAATCAGCACTCCTAAGATTGTACCACTCTAAAATAAAGGTGGAAGATCATGCCATGTGCTCAAATGATAGATTTCATTTCAACGTATCATAATCTTTCCATTAAAAAAAAGCCCAATCTGGATCAGATCATGGTTCCAGCCATTCCCTGAACCATGGTCCCAGTCCAGATCAGCTCACCCCCCACCCCTGCCACCTGGTATTTGTTCCAGGAGGAAGAAATAGCAGTTTCCTTCTGGGGACAAAGAGCAGCATTGGGGGTCTTTAGCCACTTCTCCACCTGTCCCCCATTGCTGCTATTTTTTTAAAAAATGTTTATGGATATTTACAGCGCAATCCTAACTAAAGATCCACGGGCGGCCCCAGGGCCACCCACTGGATCCTATCCCTGTTCCGTGCCAATCGTGATTGGCCCGGAGGTCTACTCGGGGGAAGGGGAAGTTTGTCCCCTTCCCCCAGTGTAACACAGGGAGGCCCCAATGGGCCCTCCTTGGATGGCGTACGTCCGAGGAGGCCATGTAAAGGCCGCGTCGGTCCGGAACAGGACAGGAATGCTGCCATCCCCGCCCCCTCCTGGGCTGGCTTGACCAACCACCAGCCTCCCTCGTCACGCGGACAGCCCCCACGCCCGCCGGTGCTTCCCTTACCTTCGCCAGTGGCCGCAGGGACAATCCACGCTGGCCTCCGCGCCGGCAGCCCTTACTCATGAGTCATCGCAAATGTTCTTTACGGTATGTTTGCAACGGCTTAGAGCGGTGGAGCACTCACTCCACTGTTCTAAGTTTACGGTGGATTGCGCCGTTAATGTCACATCTCATTGTTTAGTGCAATGCGCTATATGAATCATGACCCACACCTAAGTTTCTTTGCCTTTGTTAGCAAACGCCACTGACATGAGCAAGAAAATTCACCAGCTGGTAGCCCCAACTTCTAAATCAGAGGTTCTCAACCTGTGGTACGGGTACCCCTAGGAGTACGCAGACCTCTTGCTAGGGGTACGCCAAGCCCTGCCCCTTATCTGCCCCATCAGCAGCTGATTAAGTGTTAATTAACATGGATTTTATATTTTAATTATTTTCGGAGCCCTTCTGTCTGTTTTGAGTTTATTTTTGTACTTTGGAAAATGTACTTTGGTGGGGTGGGGGAAGGAGGAGCTGATTTTGGGAAGTGTGACTTGGAGAAAAAAGAGATCCTTGTCTGTCTGTCTGTCTGTCTGTCTGTCTGTCTGTCTGTCTGTCTGTCTGTCTGTCTGTCTGTCTCTCTCTCTCTCTCTCTCTCTCACACACACACACACACACACACACACACACACACACACACACACAGAGTTAAATAAGACATTTTTTCACATTTAAAATTGTTTTAGTACTTTTTATTTAATTATTAATTACCTAATTAATTAATTGATTAATCCAATTAATTAGCAGTTAATTATCAGGGGGTATTTCAGAAAATTGGACCGTGATAGGGGGTACCTGGGCCTCCAAAGTTTGAGAACCCCTGTTCTAAATGATTACTGCTGTGTGTTCTAAAATTCCGTTCTGGCGGCTGAATTCTATAGCTTCTGTTGGAGTATAGGGCAGATACCATTAGTTAACTGCAAGTGCGCTTCACTTCTCTAAGAATAGAATTCATTCTATTTTGTCAACAATCATACACTTTACAAAACATTTTTTTAAAAAAAAATAGAGCATTTGCTCTTTAGAACAAAACAAAACAAAATGTATTTACAGAAGCGCTTTGCAATCATGCAAGGGATTGGATTCCCAATAAATGTGAACAACACCTCAGATCTGACTCAAACATTTTGATCCTACCCTATCCCTGTTCCTGTATCCCTGTTGTATATTAAAACAAAAGTTATGGTTGCAGTCAATGGGCTTCTTAAGCCCGTGAATCTGAATGGAGGTTCACTTGCAGTTCATTTGTGAGCTGCTCTCCAAGCAACGCCCCTGCTAATGGCCCACCGAATTGAATGGATGGAGGCTGTGCTGGAGCAAAGCTTGATGCATTGCACCCTGAGATTCGAGATGGGAGGGGGATGTTCTCATGCAATGCACTGGGAGCTTTCAAAGCTGTGATGTTCAGATATTGTGGCATTGTGGCAAGATAAAAAAGAACCTGACACAGCCAAACAGTGCTTATTGCAAGGGACATGTGAATGTTCTATACACATTGATGCAAGTTAATTAATGGTAACATTATTAACCACAGCTCCATTACCATAGTTCATTACTTACACATGAACAATCTGGTTTCCCACACTCGGTATTGCCCCAACTGACTTGATCACATGCCCAATCACATAGACAATGGAGAGATAAATGATCGTCCTGTGGAGGAAGAGAGCAAAAGTGAGAACACACTATCAGCCAAAAGCAGAGACATGATTTATGATTGGAAAGCAGAATTTGTGCCTGTGTTTCCTGATAGAGGAGGGACAAGCATTTGTCTATTAGCCAGGTTTGTTTGTACCGGCAGCAGCATTGTCTCTTTCTCTGCCATTCTTCAGGGTACTGGAGAAGAGCAATGGTTAAAGTGCTGAGGTACATGGGCACTCTGGTTGTGATGTGCTGCTCTTTTATCCTACTTATGGTGACTCCGTGGATCATTTGGACCGTTCCCAATTTAAAAAAAACCTCCAAAAGGTGCTGCTACGCCCCCTATGACCACAGGCCCCCCTATAACCGCCCCCCCGCGCTGTAAATGATGTAACGGCAGCAGCCGTTATCGAGCACTCAGAGGCGCAGGGCGGGCGGGCGGGCGGGCCGAACACACCGACGGCACTCCTCGCTTGCCCCGGCGAACGGGACGATCTTCCCCACCGCCAGCCACCGTTGCACCCCCCGCCCACGTGCCATCTGGGGCCCGATCCTGCCACCCGAGGGCCCACTGCCCCAAGGCCCCCACCGCTGACAACGCCACTGAGCATGGCTTGAGTAAAACATAGGAAACTGTCCTATATTGTTGCCCATGATTACAATCCAGAGAAAGCTCGATGCACCTACCGGTAAATCACATTAACAATAATGGTGCTTAAGTGCGCACACATGTGATTGCATCTCATTGGTTTCAATGGGGCTTAGGTGTCACTATGGGTCTTTGCGCTGTGCTCAAAATCTGCAGTTTTGCAGACTTAACGACTGAACAACAGCAACAATCAATAGAGTCAACTTTAAAGGCTGACAGTGATGAGCAAAATGGCAGAAATAAATTCAGATGGTTTGGCAGGTCCATGGTACTGTCATGAGCCTGTAAAAATGGCAATTGTGAGCAGTGTGGAATAACATCAAAAGAGAAATAAAATACAGTTCTATTAACAATATTATGTAATTGCTATTTTAATAGAAAACCAATATATCACATTTTCCAACTCCAAAGTGGTGTATCTGTTTTCTAGGAAGCTACACAGCATTGTTAGTCCCTTGTTTCGTTTTCTTTTTGTAGTAATGTTATTTCATGAATAAGTAATATAATTATTGTACTAATATATATTATGTATTCACTGGTATTTATAGTTGTACTTGGATATACTGTATTGCAAAAATACATGGGCATTTTTTCAATTCCATATATTTCTCATTTTGTACCAAGATTGTTGTTTGCCTCTTTTTGCCTTTTACACAAAAAAATCCTTGCTACTACAAACTGTTACCTATTTAATCCGCACAGTGACTTCTGTATTTCTCTCACTGAATTTACAAATTAATGGAGAAGTCTGGTTGTATCAAACACGGGAGTTTATCCTCCATTTTACTTGAAAATTGAATCTCACAACTTTGTTATCATGTAATGGCAACAATTCAACACAGAGCCATATTCAATTATATCCCTATCTGGATGCGGTATCACATACACAGATTAAAGTTGTACACACAAATCTCCAACTTGATCCACCAGCTAGGGCTGAACAGGGCAGTCCTTTAAAGAATCCTGGGATGGGATCCTACCAATCAGCTATCCTGAAGGGTGAGTGGGGGGTTGGATCCAAGTACTCCCACACACTACCCCCCCATTTTGACCTAACAGCTGCACAGCACCATTACATTGTCCTTTAACCCTCCTACACATTTGGGTCATAAGGGATTTCAGAGGGATATCAAAATACGTAAACTAACATTTTCCTCCTAATCTGAGGCATTTCATATCCCATTAATTCTTCTCCAATAAAGTGGTTGGCTGTTCTGTGGCATTTCAGCTCCTCTTTACCCCCTTGGGATCAGCTAAAGTGAAGGGGGAGAAAAATGAAACACTGCAGTCCAAGGACCAGAGTTACAACATGGTAAGAACTCTTATTTATCACTACTTTATATGGATCCAGCTGCTACGATAAGAATGAGCTAACCATTCATAACTCCATTGTTGAAGGAAAAAAAGTGAGGCATCAGAGGTCTATAAGACCCTCTGTCACTTAACACTGGGGTCATTACAGACCCCAGATACCATTCCTAAATAGTTGCACATGAACTTCAGATTTGTTTGCATTAAATCAGTCATCGTCAAATGTGTTTAAAAAATCTGCCTTTATTTGGGATCTATTTGATGCCAGTATCAGATTCATATAATGCTTTTTATAAGTGCAGGTGGGGGACATTTTTATTTTGCAAGGCCTTTTTTATTTTGTTGCTTTACAGTGCAATCCGACTTAACTTTTGTGCTGGTGTAACCAGCGGCGCAGCGAGAACGGGAGGCCCCAGAACGGAAAAGGGATTCAAATCCCCTTTGAATTCCTCTTTTGGAGGGGATTTGAATCCCTTTTCCTTTCTGGGGCCTCCCGTTCTCGCTGCGCCACTGGTTACACCGGCACAAAAGTTAAGTCGGATTGAGCTGTTAATCAGTCAAATTGTGGCAGCATTTCCTATATTTTATTTTGTTTTTACTGATTGTGACTTTGTTGGATATTGTTTTGTTAGCCATGCTGAGCATGCATCATGAGAAAGGGCAGTGGGATAGAAATCTGTAACATTAAAACAGAAGGGCTACATGTATACTTGAGCCACACGTTGCTGGATTGGGACCAGAATCAAGGGTGCTTAAACTCATGGATTTCAAATCAATGAGGGGAGAAGTGATAACAGCATGTACAAGCCTGTGGCATCCAAATATAACAAGGTTTACTAGACTGTGGAAAGATCTATGTCTTGAAGTGAATCTTCCAGAAATTCTTTGTCTTGCTCACTGCTATGCTATTAACACTTCCTCTCTTATTATGATAAAGATGTGCCTATATTCACCAGTCAACTATTGCAGGGCATGCACATTCTAAAATACTGAGTGAATGCAATTATAAGAAGATTAATTAACAGCCCAATCCTGTCTACCGTAGCAGGACGTAGCGGCACACATAAGGCGCCCGCCACATTCTATTCAGGATTGGGCCTGCCCCAGTGCAGCCGGCGACCTTCTCGGTGTAAAGGGATGTTTGTCCCTTTACCCCAAGTAACATGCCAGCCACCCCGATGGGGCTACTCAGATTTGTGCCAGCTATTTTGCTGGTGCAAGTCCAAGAGCCCCATGTAACGGCAGCCAGGCCCAGGAAGGAGGGGTAGGATATGGTGGAGGAGACCACCACCGATCGCTCCCCCTTTCTGGGCCCATCTGTCCAATCCCACTCCCCCCCCCCGAAATGCCCTGTTCCACCCTGCCCCTGCCCCTTCACCACCCGGTGGGGACTTACCTTCCTGCCGTGGAGCTGCTCTGCGGTGCCAGAGGAGTGGCGCAAGCCTCTCCATCAGCACTGCCTACTCACCAGGTGCCATAAATGTGCTTTACGGCACATTTGTGACACCCTAGACCGGGGGAATGGTCACTCCGCCGGTCTATTGTTAGACAGGATTGCGCTGTAAGAGCCCAATCCTATTGTTTCCCCCCACCGATGTAGCAGTGCCAAAATGTCTATCACTACAGTGAAGGGGAGTTGCGGAGGTCTCCTCTGGTTAAGGGAGCAATCTTTCCCTTACCCGGGGATAAGCGTCCGCAGCGCGGGGGATCTACTCGGACCTATGCTAGCAGCATAGCTGGCGCAGGTCCGTGTGGACCTATGGCATGGGATCAGGTCCGGGAAGGGGGTTAGGATTCAGCGGCCGCCACTGCCACTGAATGCACCTCCTTCCCGGACCTGATCCGCCCATTCCCTCCCCCATACCCACCCAGTTTCACCCCTTCCCTGCCCCCATTCCATCCTCCCGTCACCCTCTCCCACCTCCCCTGGCATCTTTACCTAAATCGGCAGCCGGGTCCAGATCTGCTGGCGCGGGCAGGAAGGCTCTGGCCTTCCCACCAGCATCCCCAGCAGCATCTGGGTAGTGCACTGTTGGAGCGCCTTTTACGACTGGCGCCGACTGCTTTACAACAGTCAGCACCAACAGAAAAGGCGTGACGATGCTGGAGGGTAAGTATAGGATTGGGCCATGAGGCTGTAATCCTATGCACACATACCTGGGAGTAAGTACCATGGAACTCAATGATGCTTACCTCTGGGTAGACATACATAGAATAACAGTGCAATCCTGTGTAACTCTTGCACCGGTGTAACAGTAGATCAACCGGTGTAAGTGCACTTATGAGTGTAACTTGCCATATGCCGACGTACACAGGATGAACACCAGCGTAACCCCCCTCGTACGCCGCACATGCGCAGTTCGGATGCAGGACAGACTCCAGCGCAACTCCGCCAACGCAGGGGGCATTCCGGGGGTGTCTGAATGCCCATGGAATGCCCCCTTACATTGGATGAGTTGTGCTGGTGTCTGTCCTGTGTCTGCTGGCGAACTGCGCATGCACGGTATCCGAGGGGGGTTACGCTGGTGTCCATCCTGTGTATGTCGGCGTATGGCAAGTTACACTGGCATAAGTGCACTTACACCGGTGGATCTACTGTTACACCAGTGCAAGAGTTACACAGAATTGCACTGTAAGCCTCACAGCATAATATCACAGAGACAAATTATGAGATATTCCCGTCAAAAGTAATAGTGAATGAATGAAGGCAAAAACTTGATTTTTTTAAGATAGTACTACTTATTCATAAATGTGAAAAGCCCTATTTTTTTGCTTCAATTGATAGAAGAGGAAAAAGCTAAACTCCATATGCTTGAAGTAATACATTTCATTCTTACTTGTATTTTCCCAGCCAAGAGTCTGCCATGAACGCACCAATGACAGGTGTAAAGTAACACAAACTCGAGAAGGCATGGTACACAGCTGTGGATGTGTTCTCATCCCAGTGAAGGAAGTAGAGAAAATACAAAGTCAGAACAGCTGAGGGAGAAAACAAAAGAAACAATATAATGAGTTGCATCAATACTGTGTGACAATTCTTGTTGTGAGGCCACAGATCACTTTCCTGACAAAGGCTCTGTGCCTTTACCAGTGGCACGCTGGCCTTCAATGGGAGTTCAGCTTTCATGGGCATCATGGAGGTGCAGTGATGGGGAAGCTGACTTTTCTGAATTGTTGGCAGTCAGGCCACAGATAAAAGCATAGAGTCTGTGTCAGGTTAAAAGTTGGCAACCCAAACCCACAGTCCTTTCCTCACTCTCTTTATATCTAACTTCTATTTTACCAACCATTCTGAGCAGAGTGTATTCCAGTGTTCTTTCTAGTGCCACAAAAGGAAAAGGCAGGATAAACTCCAATGCCTGGTTTATAACCTTTCAGTTTGTCCCATTGAGGTATGTATGAGTGAATGAAAGACAGCTGAGATATTTCAGGCCTTCGAGATCTGAAGGCAAGGATTCAGGCATGGAATCTTTTCAATAATTTCTGTCATGGATGAAGAGTCACAATGGATTTGTTGTTTATGCCTTTTTCATGTTCATTGTTGAAAATTCTGATAAACTATAAATAAAAAATAATAGCTCCTATCATGAATTCCCCCCTGCTCTTCATCTACCTAAAGACAAAATAATTGCAAAGAAAACCAAATTTCCCTCAGGAATGCTGAGGAAAAGTGATCAAAGATACACCACACACCTTTCATGCCATAGTAGGAGAAGCGCTCGCAAAACTCATTCACCACAATGAAGGCGATGCTGAGAGGGTAATTGGTACCACATACTTTCTAAAGAAGCAAACCAGAAAGAGGTGGTGTCACGTGAAAACATGTCCTAGTATCATGTGTACAGTTGACATAATGATGCTACACAGACTCTAGGATCCCAGAAGAACCAAACATGCATCCCTATATTTCAAAATCAAAATGAGACAGCTGTCCCTGGAGAAGGGTTTCAAGGGAAACAACACAAAGCTTACAATAAATAAAACCTTGTCCCAGAAACTGACTGACAATCAACATGGTGAGGGAATGTCAAATGGAGGTGAATACGCTGGCATATATTTGTCCTCTGTATATGTTTGCCATCTATAGCAGACATAATTTTAGAGGCTTTGCACGTTATTATGTGGCAGTGCTGAAACAGGGCTTACAAGTACGTCTCCAAGATAATGAGTGAAGGGGGAGGGAGTTGAGAATCTCTCCATGGGAAGAAGCACAGCCCTTGTGAGGGGAAGCAGCTGTGGGCAAAGAAACTGTGTGTGTACATCAGAAGGAATTGCTGGTTCAGGTCAAACACAGTGCTCAAATTATACAGGCCCACCCACAGGTACTTTATTTTTGTGGCATCCGTCTTCATTTTTAGAAGGCTACGAGGGAGGCATGGTTTACCTAAAATTGGAAGGAGTCAGGGAATAGGGCTGTGGATTTCATGAAGTTTTTCATGACTCTACTTTTGCCCCCCATAATTCAAGTGCTGGGAGGATGTCTATAGTTTTCCAGAAAATTCCTTTTATTCCACTGAGTTAACAGTTCTAATCAAGAAACAAATCTCTGCATACGTGTACTCCACCTATCTAGTCATTTGTAGATTTGCCATAAAAATGTGCTACCACAAAAAGGAAAAAGAAAACAATAATTTCAGTGTTAGTAGGATTCAAGTGTCTAGGCATAAATAGCCAAAGGATTATTACATGCCTGAAAACACAGTGACACTAATATTGTTTTCAGTGCCAAAACCTTACTTTTGTCCTCAACTTTGTGAGGCTTCACTGTACAACAAGGAAACAATGTTAGCTGGCATTTTCCCCAGAGTGCTGTTGCATCATTTTTATGGTGTTATCCCAGGACATAAAGGGGAAGCATAGCCTACAGAGAAACATAAACCCATTTAACAGTGAAAAGACACACAATATATCCAGTGCAGCTGACGACAAGTGATAAGTGTACAATCTCAGTTAATTTAAGGCACAAATTTCAATGACGTAGGCACCACGTGGAGACTTGCACTTCTTAAGCTGATGCTGTAAAAGTCCTTGACAGAAAAAAAAACCTCCTTGGGAAGCCAGCTTAGCCCATTTTTTTTTCAGGAAGGGGGGCATTTATTTGTTTTTTTAATCCATAGTGGCCAAGGATGCTGCTGTATTGCAGGGAAGTAATATTCAAGATGGCACCTACCAGGAGGCAGTTGAGCAATGCAGCTCCACCACTGGCGCAAGCAGTGGTGAAAACATTGTTTCAAGTAAGACTGTTTGCAATTTTTTAAGAAAGAAATGAATGAGGGGGGGGGGAGAAACCCAGGAACCTCCAAATAGCTCTAGAAACAAAAAGCTTTGGAGATGAAACAAACCAAATGGGAGCCCCAAATGTGAACAGAATTCTAAAATGATATGATAAATTTTTTTTTTTAAAGTTCATGTCCCTATATCTCCCTACTACACAATCAGGAATTCTGAAAAAGCGGAGGTCCCAATCACACAGAGAAGGTCCTCCATATTTCCAGTTTTCATTGCATTCTGTTTTCGGCAACACATTTTAAGAAAGACATTGATAAGCTGGAACAGGTTCAGAGGAGGGCAACAAATGAGGTAAGGGGCCTGGAAACCAAGTTCTAGGTGAAAAAATTAAAATAGTTTGGTATATTTAGCCTGGAGAAGACTAAGGGAAGATAGGATAGCTACAGTATCTTGATCTGAAGGTACTTGATCTGAAGGGCTGTCATACAGACATAGGGGAAGACTTACTTTCTGTGGCTACTGAGGGCAAGACTAGAACCAGTGGCTGGAAATTACAGAGAAATAAATTTAGACTAGACATTGGGAAGAATTTCCTAACTATGAGTTGTCCAGCACTGAAACAGTCTGCCTTGTGTGTAGTTGTGGGCTCTCTTTCATTGGGGGTTAAGTTTTCAAGCAGAGATTGGATGGCCACCTGTCAGGGATATTGTAGCAGTTGCCTGCACTGAACAGGGGGGGTGAACTAGATTGCCTCCCAGGTTCCTTCTAAGTTCTAACTCAAAACATGATTCTATGTACAGATCTATGTACAGAGACTGTCTGTACATAGGTCAAAGTGAAGTCTGCTGCTGTGATCCCTCTCCCCTTCAACTATAAGGGGCATTTGTGCTCTCTCATCAGATGCGCACTATCCTGCTGTTAATAGCTAGATGAACGCAGTATGATTTTATACCAGGCTCCTGAGCACTAACTCCCATTTTGTAATATGCTTGAGCTCATTTGCACTTTCTCCATTATTCAAGGAACAAGCTTATTTAAAATAAAGTGCCTGCCTAGCATTGCCACAGGAATTGGACGACCTGTCAGAGCACACACAGTAAAACCCAAAGAAACCCCAGCCCTTCCAGTTTCATACTCAACATGATCCATGATCCTGGCTCCATCTAGGCTGCAGCACGAGCCTGCCTCAACATCCAGTCAACTGATCCCTCAAGGCTCAATTCATGCTCACTAGATACTCTAAAAACCTTAGCCTCCAGGCTGGCTCCTCGGTCTGAGCAAGGTGTTACTTGTGTGAGGACATCACCAAAGTTCCTGCTTCCTTCCCTGATTGCTACTTTGATACTTGACCCCTGCCTGGCTTTTAGGCACCTGCTTGTTGTGGCCCATGCACCTGTCCACTGGTGCACCATGTCATGTGTGCTGACAGCCAACTCTGCCGGGTTCCAGCACCAGCTGCCTGAGGCCTGACTCTTGCTGAGGCTTGACAACAGCACACTGTTCACCTGCCTAAACCTGTCTACAGCTAGCATGCATAGACGGGCAGGATTGCGGTGGCAAGCAGCATGCGCACATGCAACATGTGCATGTGTGTGTACAACCATACACATATAGGCTTTTTTGTGCAGTTGGAGACCCTGCACCACACACAGAAGCCCAGTCTTATACAGGGTGAGGCTAGGAGGGTGCAATTTCTAGTGGAGAAGCCGTGGGTGCAGTGGCGTAGCTAAGGCGGGGGCAGGGGTGCTGTGCCCCTGGTGCCACTCCAAATGCACCTAGGGGGATGATACGCACCGCGCACCCTTAAATTTTTTTTTTAATGTTCCGGCAAGAAAAAAAGCAGTTGCCAGCAAGGTTAAATGGGGGGGGGGAGGCTGGGCTGGAATGAGGGAGGCCCAGGGCTGAGTGGGGGGGGGCAACTGGCAGGGCTGAGGGGCAGCAGGCAGGCAGCTGGGCAAGGGGGAGGCGGCAAACAACCTGCCTTTTTCGCCACCGCCTGAGTCTCCTCCAGCAATTTTTTTTCTCCTTGTATTCTTCATAAAGAATAATATTCTTTTAGTGGCAACCTGTAAATTAACCTCCCATCCATGACATAATACTACTGGTCCTGGATCAGGGCTAGCACAAATTTAACACTAAAAGTGAAATCTGTACTTTTTGTCAGAGAGAGAGAGAGAGAGAGAGAGAGAGAGAGAGAGACCACTAGCCCGAAACAAATTTTAGTTACTGCCAAACTGAATTTGGGAGCACTTTTAAAATAAGTAAAGCAAGAAGTGGGCCCACCACCTCTCTCTCATCTGCATATACAATTATTTCTTACTTCAAATGAGAAAAGTCTTGGAATGCATTTTCCAAGCTACAACAACAACAAAAAGTATAGTTGTAATTCCCAAAGAAACTGTCAGTTCATCCCCCCCCCCCCTGCTGCTTTTGTAGTAGATTAATCAGGTTAGCAAGAGAGGATTTCATTTTGAGCGTTCAATGCTAATTCCAACCCTAGGCAAGAAACAGTATTTGTCTGTCTGAGGCCAAAACGCAACAGGGAGGGGAAGAACAGCAAGCTCTTAAGAATTTTCCAGGGAAGTTAAAAGAAGTGAAAAACGAAGTCAGCTGTAATACTTACCGGAGATTTTTTCTCAGGAGGGCAAACTCCTTTTGGAGGATTATCTCCTGCAGAAATAAAAGTGAATGGAGTATCTTTAGATCCTTTTTTCTGTAAGACGTCCATCCTGTTTTTTCAATTTGCCTCACACAAGTTTGCTACTGTAGTGATTTGGCTGGGAAAACTTCCAACCGTGTGGCTTGGAGTTTAGTTCAGATTTAAGTTAACCCTAATTGTGCACATTTCTGCCACGCTGAGGCAGGAGGTGGTGGTAGTATTCGAAGGTTAAGAGCAAAGTTAAATTGGACTATCCTTAAATCAGTCACAGGGCTGTCATCAGCACCTGTGGGCAGGATTATGTACAGTTGCTAGGACACACTTCAGGTACTGTATGTACACCAGTGTTGAGTCAAGCGAGATGCAAACTGAACGATAAGGCCTGTTGTTGCAAATTTTGAAACGTATAATCATGTGCAAAGTTTGTGGCTTTGGGCCATCTCTGCTATAATAGTAGGCTTATTCGGCAGGAACCGCAGGCATCCCTGCCTCTGAAATTAGCTGGCGGAAGCAAAATGAACACACTGAGTGCACAGAACAAATCTGCTCCTCCGTGTGGCTTACACTGAGATTTCTGCTGCTCATTTACTCTTGCCCTTCCTAGGCTCTGGTATCTCACTAATCAACTGCTTCCCAATAATCTTTGCGGAAGGGAGAGCAACTTAGTTATAACATATACATATTTGTACGTATAACTATGAAGAGATTCCTGAATTCTTTTAAAAAATCCCTCTTAAGGCACCCACATATAGGTATAGTAGGTCTCCCCACAAATTCCTCCACACAGTTGGGGGTAGCACAGTGCTCTTTTATTTGTGGCTTGTGGGAAACTACAAACAGTGTTGTTTATAAACTGCACTATTTCACGGGCTGCAAGCCATATAATGTGCTCCAACTATTAACCAGGACAATCCCTGTTTTCTAGAAACTGGCAAATCACTTTCCCTAGTTTGTCATTATTTTTCACTTTGGGGTTGTTAAATGTTTACTGTGAACTTCTACGGCTGTCATTCTTCAGAGTTCAGTTCCATTCCCACAGTTTCTAGAAGCTAAATACAGGCTGAGTATCACTTATCTGGACTGCTTGGGATGGGAAGTTGTCTGGATTTTGGAATATTTGAATAAGTATAATATCTTGGGGATGGGATTAGATTTCGAAAATCTAAATACGAAATTCATGTATGTCTCATATATACTTCTTTATACACATAGCCTGAAGGTAATTTTGTACAATATATTTTTTTAATAATGTTGTGCCCCACATGCCTTGTGCTATGTCAACCAGGTGCTGGGAAAAGTTTTTTTTTTTTTTAAGTAATTGCCCCCCAAAATGTCTGGATTTCGGAATAGTCTGAATTTCGGATGTCCGGATAAGGGGGTGTTGTTGTTCAATCGTTAAGTCGTGTCCGACCCTTCGTGATCCCATGAACCATATCCCGCCAGGCCTTCCTGTCCTCCACTATCTTCCTGAGTTCGCTCATTTTCATGTTCGTTGCATCGGTGATGCTGTCTAACCATCTCATCCTTGGCCTTCCCCTTCTCCTTTTGCCTTCAATCTTTCCCAGCATCAGAGTCTTCTCCAGAGAGTCCTCTCTTCGCATTAGGTGGCCAAAGTATTTGAGTTTCAGCCTTAGTACCTGTCCTTCCAGGGAACAGTCAGGGTTGATTTCATTTAGAATTGACTGATTTGATCTCCTAGCAGTCCAAGGGACTCTCAGGAGTCTTCTCCAGCACCACAGTTCAAAAGCATCTATTCTTCGGCGCTCAGCCTTCCTTATGGTCCAACTCTCGCAACCATACATTGCTACTGGGAACACCATCGCCTTGACTATACGAACTTTTGTTGGCATGGTGATATCTCTGCTTTTTATTATGCTGTCTAAGTTTGCCATAGCTTTCCTTCCAAGGAGTAAGCGTCTTTTAATTTCATGGCTGCTGTCTCCGTCTGCAGTGATCTTGGAGCCCAGAAAAGTAAAATCTGTTACTGCTTCCATTTCTGCCCCTTCTATTTGCCAGGAATTGATGGGACCCGATGCCATGATCTTAGTTTTATTAATGTTGAGTTTCAAGCCAACTTTTGCACTCTCCTCTTTCACCCTCATCAAGAGGCTCTTCAGTTCTTCTTCACTTTCTGCCATTAGGGTGGTATCGTCCGCATATCTGAGGTTGTTGATATTTCTCCCGGCAATCTTTATTCCGGCTTGTGATTCATTACAATAAGGGGGTAATCACCTGTATTAGAGTGATGGATAAGGGGGTAATCACCTGTATTAGAGTGATGGCTGTATTTTGTCTCTAGTGAGCATCCACGTATAAATACATACACATGAACACTAAGGAACCCTGCAGGGCAGGGCACAGCCTGCCATTTCACACACGGACACTGCAGAGAGGGTCAGCCCAACCATGAGGCAAGGTGAGTCAGGCTGTCCCAGGTGGCAGAAGGGCAGAGGCAGTGTGCCCATCAGGCATCTCCGCAGCTGCCTCAGCTAGCCCCCATCTTTCCCCACATACCTCCTCTGACCTTACTTTATCACTCTATGTTTTGAAATAGACATAACAGGTGGAATAAGGAAGCCAGAAGAAGCACCACCCCACTTCTGCTTCTCCTAGCTTCCTTGTTCTGTTTTTCTGCTCTATTTCAGAGGCAGGGCAGAGAGGAGGTAGCAGTGACAATCCTGCTTGCATTCCCTGATTGGGAAGAGATCGCCATCAGCGCAGTCACCTCCTCCACTTTTAAAATGAAATGGAACAGGAGGAAGAAGCAGCAGGAAGGCAGGGGGAAGGGAGGATAAAGAGCGCTGCCCCCACTGCTATTACTCTCTCACCTCCTTTCTTGTCTGCTTCTAAGCTGAAGTGGAGGAGAAAGAGGAGGCATGTGATGCGCTCACCTGCACAGAGATGGTAGCAGTGATGGGGGGGTCACATTTCTGTGTTTCAGGTGCCATTTCTTCTTGGACCAGGCCTAGTTGCAGCAATTTATTTTGCCTGCTGATAAACTACTGCCAGACAATGATGTTTTCCTAATATATCTTTAACCAAAAGAACAAACACTCCGCTAGATTTTAAATCACCAGAAGACTGGTGATTGCAGAGTAAATGAATACTGAATACGGTATATAGAAATCTTCAGCAGTGGATAGTAGTGGGGGGGGGCACCAGATTGCTGGGGGTCCCGGAGCAAAGCTTTGCACTACTGTCTGCCTACTTGTGCCCTGATGTATTGGACACTACTGTATTGTATTGGACACTACTGCTACCACTGGTAGTGAACAGTCAGGGGTCTGGGCAGCCAGGTGAGTCCTCGGACGGGCATGGGCTCGTGGCCTATGCTTGACCTGGCTGGCTACTGATACCACCCCTAGGGCTTGGGCAGGGATTTTGTGTACAAGAATTGAGATGTTCTAAGAATACCACTATTTTTGGTTGTGAAATTTCAGAGCGTATACCACACTGCCCCTAAAAAGATATCCTTGTTTCTGGATAGCTTGATCTAAACAAACATAGGAGTTGCATATACTGCCCTACACTACTCCCTCCCAAAATTCACATTTCTTTGTCCATGTTATCCCCACATAGCACTGGAGACTTTCTCCATCTTTCATTCCCAAATTTTGGTCACATCATAAAAAATATTCCAATCACACACCTCGCCTCTACCCTCAATACATGTAGCGGGCAGACAGATAAAAGGGTTTAAAAGAAAAGCACATGCACACGAGGGAAATGTTTGGGCTCTTCTTCTTCTAGTATTTTCCAATACGCAAACTTGACTACTCTTGAGGAGAAGGTTTGTATAGGACTCAAGTGGGCCAGTAACCCTGCTTGACTGGTAACTGTATAGAAAAATAAAATTACTGATGTTTAAAGTACTGCTAAGCCTATAGCAATTTTTTCAAAAAAGAACTAAGTTCTTGATTGTTGTATGATGAATCTTCTAGAATATTTTGAAGTTTGCCACCATTGCTGCCACAGCTGGCTTTTCAGTAATAACTGATTTTTAAGAATTCCTGGCACTCTGCTGCAAAGACCATGTGAAGGGGGAACAGTTTCTGTTTTGCAGCAGAAACCTGTGTGAGTGGTTTTATTTATATTTATTAAAAAAAATTATACCCCGCCTTATCTCATGCCAAGGCAAATGCCCAAGGTGGCTTACAACAAAGATAAAAATACATAATTTAAAGCAATGCATAACATAAATTTAAAACAATAAAAACCACTGGGGGGGGGGGCTAGATAATCTCAGAGGCCTGTAGAGTCCTAGGCTCAAATGAATTGCAGGCAGTCCTCAATAAGTTGTACTTGTTTTTCTTCAGTCTGAGATTTCTCCACTGTTTTCTTCCAGTGTGTGGTTAGCAATAAACAGTGGAAGAGGTCTGCCATGTGCTGCTGTTCCAGAATCGGCCCTACACCACCACCTCTGTGGGAGGGAGCCGCCGCGAAACACCCCCCCCCCACGGATGCCACACGCCCCGCCCCTGGGAGGCGTTATGTCATAGGCGGTGGCGGGGGGGTAACGGATTGGGTAGAAGGTGCGCCCCCGCGACCCGCCACTTGGGGCCCACCACCCCGACCGCCCCCACTGTAACGATGCCTCTGTGCTGCTCTGATGTATCCAATATATGGCTGACTCAGCCAGACTGAGCAAAATTCAAATATGGAGACTAGCTGCTTGCTGACAGCTTGCACTCGAGTATGGCTACAAGGTCACACCTATCCATTCCTTTAGTATCCTCCTTGCCCTTTTGGCCCCTAGTGTAAGTCCTGGAATGCACTCTTACAGCACAATCCTATGCACGTCTACTCAGAAGTAAGTCCCAGTATGTTCAGTGGAAGTTCTCCCAGGAAAGGATTGTAGCCTTATGCCCCAATCTTATCCAACACCAATGGTGTGCGAATGCATGTGCACCAAGGAGGCACGCACTCCATTCTATAGGGGGCCGTTGCAGGGGACTCCTCAGGGTAAGGGAA
Source organism: Plestiodon gilberti rubricaudatus (assembly GCA_026170595.1). NCBI lineage: Eukaryota > Metazoa > Chordata > Lepidosauria > Squamata > Scincidae > Plestiodon > Plestiodon gilberti. The sequence goes on from JANXHW010000001.1 coordinate 202,185,282, forward strand.
CTTTCATTCCCCTTAACCTGGGGAAAGCCTCTGCTTTCCCTATGGGTCTCCTCAGTTCTGCACCAGCTATTTTGCTAGCATAGGAGAGTGATGGAGAGGGAAAGAGAGACAGAAGGGGGATAAGACATGGCTGCACATGAGTGCCGCCAATCCTGCCCAGAAACATTCACATCCCTCCCACTCTGTCCCTCCCACCCCTGCCCCCACTGCTGCCTTACCCTGCACCAGCAGACCAGTGGACTCTGCCAGAGGCGTTTCTGTAGTGGGGGCGGTACTGTAAGTTGCGCCCCGTCCTAGTACTATGTTTACAAACCGGAACGAGGAGGCCCCGCTCTCTCGCCGTCGGAGCCATTCCCGTGCGGAGAAAGCAGCGGTCAAGATTCTCTCTGCCCACTGCTTTCTCCGCACGGGAATGGCTCCGACGGCGAGGGGGCAAGGCCTCCTCATTCCGGTTTGTAAACATGGTACTAGGACGGGGCACAACTTACGGTACCACCCCTACCGCAGAAACGCCTCTGGACTCTGCCAGTGGACGTTTACCCTTGTTGTGCAGGCCGGCGGCACTGGCGACCGTGACATCACGCGGCACATGCTGGATCCAGGCAGTTCCGCCTGGATCATGGTTCCTCTGCTGGCGGAATGTGCATTCTGCCAGCAGGCAGCTTTCAATAGGATTCAGCTGTTAGTCTGTGAATAACCCCAAGCATTCTGTATACTGGCCTGGATTAAGAAACGGTCAAATTACAACAGAACAGTCTTCCCATCCTGAGGTCTTCTGGGCTTGCATTTTAAAGGGGCATCCACAGTACTATACATTTTCCGATATCTCTATGGTTTATATTGCCTGCTGTTATTTGCTTTTTTGTCACATCAGTTCTCAACAATGATGTATCATTGTTAAGCCTTTTGTTACCTCATTGAGGTTCTATTGCATGTACACAGAGGGTCTGATAAAAAGAAATACTTTTTTTTCTTTCCTGTTTTTCAGGCTACAAGCATCACATAACCAAAATTAAATTACATCCTGAAGTTCATAGCCCTTTATTTGTTGTCAACCTCAGAATCAAATTGCTTACTACCTCCATAATCAATATACAAATGGCAAACATTATTTCCACTGCACTGGTACTCAAGGGACATCCACTGCTAGAGATCCTACTTACCAGTAATGTCTGCACCGTTTTCCTGATGTTTTTGAGACATGCAATTGATCGTTCTTTTATTGCCTCTCTGTGTTACTTTGATACAAATGCGTATATTTTTTAATTTGCTACTGAATCTGTCTACCTTTTTCTTTGCTCAACCTGCATCCATCACTTCTCTGACAGCAATTTAATGCCAAAAAGTACTTCTTCCTTATTATGCATTTATTATTTTTGCAGTTATTTTTCTGTATTTAGGGTTTTCTTTTGGGCAGCCCAATACTACCCCCCCCCAGCCTGGGCCATGCAGTGTCGACCACGCGGCCCACGCTACATCCTATCTGGGGAAGGGTCCAGCTGGAGGTTTCCTCGGTGTAAGCGGACGTTTCTCCGCTTACCCCAGGTAAACTCCCAGTCACCGCAATGAGGTTACTTGGTTCTCTGCTGGCTGTTTAGCTGGCATAGAACCCAGCAGCCCCGTGTGGGCAGAAAGGGCCTGGGAGCGGTAATAAGATACGGAGTACCACGGTGTCGCCAATCCCTCCTCCTACCAGGCCTGATCTGCCCACCCCGCATCCTGCCCCATAATGGCCCCTCCCCTGCCCCCTCCCCCAGACTTCCCCCAGCCCCCGCACCACTCAGTGCAGGACGTACCTGCTCCATGGCGCAGTCCTGTATGGCATGGGGCGTTCCCTCCTCTCTGGGTGTCACAACGTGCTCAATGGCGCATTTGTGACACTGGGGGGGGGGTAGGATTGCACTGTAACTATCTTGCTTTTGGAAAAATAATTTTCTAAAAGGCAGGCCTGTGGCCACAATGTAGTCTGAAAGGGCAATGACTTTTCTCTCAGCAGCATTTCTTGCCCTCCCGCTAGATCCTCATGAGCTGCTGCACATTTGTCATGAAACAAGCAACAATATTCCAAACTAAAAAGGCAATTCATGCTTTGAAATGTCAAAAGGCTCCATTGCCATCGCAGGGCAGAATTACACTTTCAACACAGAGCTGTTGCTCAAAATGGCAGCCCTGTGTTGAATTCTCCTTCTTTCTCTTCTGTAATATTTAGGCACACTTACCCATGTTGTGATTTCATCAGAGGAGACTTTCCCTGCCACATTCCCCATAAATGGCTGTCACTGGGAGAAGTGGAGAAATTCACAGAGTGATGATGTCGCAACATGAATTAATGTGCCTAATGACTCAGTCCTATTGATCCCTAGTGCCGGAAGAGAGAGCGCTCCACCAGCGGAAGCTGTCATAAACGTGCCGTCCTACCAGCGCCAGTGCAAGAGGGAATGTGCACGGAGCATGTAAGTTCCCACTAGGCAGCACTGGGGTGGGGAAAGGGCAGGGGAGGGTGGGGATGGGCATAATGGGGAAGAAGGAGGGTGGCAACGGGGATAGGGGGTGGGCAGATTGAGCCCGGGAGGTGGTGGGATTGGCAGCAGCAGTGCCTGTTTTCCCTAGACGGAGCCTAGGTCTGTTTTCCCAGCCTGTTTTCCCTAGACGGAGCCTCTCAGACTTGTGCCAGCCATATGGCAGGCACAGATCTGATGGACTGGGGCTTTACCCGGGGTAAGGGAACAAAATGTCCCTTACCTCTCAGTGACCTCCAGCCTCCCAATTTCTGCAAAGGATGCAGCGTAGCCTTGCCCTCCCACATCGGTGCACAGAACGTTAAGTAGGATTGGGCTGCTCGTTATATGATGTTGAGGGGAGAGAAATTGACATGGAACTGTGAGGACAGCCCTGTGTTGGAAGTAATATATCGTTTCACCCCTACATAAAGGTATCATGAAGCTGGGCTTAGTTGATTGGATTACTTATGTACTGTATGTCCACTGGTGTTTATCTCCTTTATCTGCATGTGGACCAGTAATGAGTGAGCTGGGCACAATTAATTACCTTAGCGCAAGGCGAACCAGTTTGCTACCCCACCCTCCTTAGGTTTGTGTTGTCATCTTTGTACAGCCTGACTGTAAAATCTGTTTTGGACTTCTTTTGCTCTCTCTCTCTCTCTCTCTCTCTCTCTCTCTCTCTCTCTCTCTCTCTCTCTCTCTCTCGGAAACCCTTTCCAAGGCTGTCTGTGACGTAAATCCAACTGGGTTTGGGTTTTTTTAATCACTTAAACATTCACAATATTTATGACTAAACAGGAACCTGGGACACAAGGAAATCTTTCATTGCCAGGTTGTGTGGACAGTAAAAACCCCATTTGTTTGATACTGGGAGAAGCTGTGTATATAATAAAACTCTCTTTAAGAAATTAACAAATTGAATAATTTATTTAATTTTATCAACAGCCCAATCCTATTCAAAGCCTCTTGCTGGGATGCAGCGGCACAGCTCCGAGCAGCCCAGTGTCGGGCTTTCAAACCCGGGACAGGGGATAGGATCCAGCTGAGGCCTCCTCTGCCAAGTCCACCCCTCCCGGGCCTGATCCGCCCTCCTGCCTGCCCTGAAATGCCTCCTCCCCACCTCCCCGTCGCCCTCCCCCGCGTCCCCACCGGCCAGCACGGAGCTTACCTGCCTCTGGCGGGTGCAGCTCCTTCCCTGGTGGAGGCATGTCGGCGCTACCCTCCATGCCGGCGCGACTGGCCTCCATGGCGGCGCAATGTGCTTTACAGCACATTTGCGACAGCATAGAGCCTAGTACCGCTGGTGGAGGCCAGCATAGGATTGGGCTGTTAGAAACATCCATTTCTGTGAGAAGGGCAGTTCTACATGTAGTAGCAAGGGATGCACTTGCAGAACTGCCCACTCTATCAAAGTCATCTGGGAAGCTTATCTGCACTGGAACTTCATTTGGACATCAGGATGCACAAAGAGCACAGAATTGTGGGCATTTTTTCTCCAGTTTGCGAGGGTGAGGGAGAACTCAAAAATAATCACCAACCTTGTAGCTTCTCTTTTTCACCTTTTGTGCTACTTTCCTTCTCAGCCATTTCTGGTATTTCCTTTACACCATAGAAATCCAGCTGTGTGCTGGCAGAGGAAAATCTTCTCTGAGACATCCTGACCGTCGCTACTGAAGTCTTGTTAATATTTTACTTTACTGTATTGGCCCTTTAGCTACTATAAAAAAAGAAGAAAACTCTGCACCCCCTCCCCTCAGCTAAAGTTTTTATCTACAAGATTAACTGAAGTTACTTATTCTCAGTTTGGCTGATTCAAACTGAGGAGTAAAAGAGTGAAAACCCTATGCAGACAGACCACATTTGCGTTTAAATGTAGCCTATTGATTAACAACAACAACAACAACAACAACAAAACTTGACATGCTTTTGGGGGTTGTTCTTCGGAAATCACCATTAGTTACAGGAGGAGTGGTTGTTAAAGAGGAAATCTTGTCTGTGTTATTGAGGAAACAGAATGTTTGTTCCAGATTAATTAGGCTCAACTCACTGCCTGGCATAAATGGTCACAATCTCTTGCTTTGAATGGGAATAATGCTATTTTGCACCAGCTGGGAATCAGATCCTTAGTGTGTTCATGTGACAGTTAACTCTGAACGAGGAAACAAACTTCTTTTAGTCTTCACAGACCAGCTTTTGTTGCTCTTTCTGCATACCAGAGAGGGCCGTCATAATTCATCATAGTAGATTATATTTGAGGAGGTTCGTCCATCACAAGCTGAAAACATGTTTCATAATTATTTGTAATGCAAGCCCCATATTATTATCATCTCCCCATACTACAGATGTATGTAGAACCAATCAGAAACATAGGGAAGGCACCATAGCTCAGTAGACCACTTGCCATGAATGCAGAAGGTATCTGGTTGAAACCCTTTGTTCTTTGTTCCTCTGACCATTTTGTTCTTTGGCCCACATTTGGCCTTTGAGTTCTGCTTGCCTTGCTGTTGGTCTGTGGATTAAAAACCCATTGGTGCTGCTACAAGTCACTCCATTCCACCCTCCATTCAAGAACCACAATGCCAGCCAGTACCCAGAATGGTAACAAACCACAACCCCCCCTTCTTTTTCTAGCTCTTAATTCCTTCCTCTCCAAGCACTACCAAACTGCTGAAGCCAAGATGGGCTTATCGGCCAACGAGTGCCCCTACCTCCTCTCTTGCTCCTGAGACTAATGGCAGCTTGGCCCCTTGTCTTTGTCTCATGCAAAGTCAAATTGACTGTATGCTTAGTCAATCAATCAATCTTTATTAATACAGTCAAAGACCAAAATACAAATTACCCCCCATATTGTTTATAAATTATAACATACTTAAAACTCTAACAAATGTACCCTTCGTCCTTCAGTATAAAGGAGCTACCACTCTCTTCTCTAGGCTAATGATATCCTTGCGTATTCTACACGCTGCAGCCCAAAACTTGTGCAATGCTTAGTGCGCCACACATTAGTTCCCAGAAGAAGTATCTTGCACAACTCCACATCTTCCAAACCCAGAAATTTCATAATCAGAGGCAGTATAAACTTAGCCCGTAGCCCCAGATAGAATACACAGTGCAGCAGGACATGTTCAACTGATTCTACTTCCCCTGAGCCACATGGACAGATTTTCTCCCTTTCAGAAAAATGGGATCCTGCGAAAGCAACCCTCGACTACAGCTGAGGGCAGTGCTTTCCACCTGGCCAGAAAAAAAGCCCTTCTATGTCTTGGCAATTCCAGCCATGAAAAGATAGATGGCCGGTGCAGCTATAAACCTAATGGTGTGGGGGGAGGAACAGACCAAGAGGGGTGAGAAAGAGAAGGGAGACACTGCTGAGGTGCTGGCAGAGGCCAATTATTACACGGGCCACCCTTTCAGCCCTGCTGCTTCTGCTGAGTCATCACTTCGCAGAGCACCTGTCAGCTGCTGAGCTGCAAAGTGATGCCTCGGCAGGAGCAGCACTGTGGACAACCTGGGTGATAATTGGGCACTCCCAGCACCACCATCAGCCGCTTTCAGCTGCTCAGCACCTCTCAGCTCCTGAGCTGCGAAGTGACTCCTCAGCAAAAGTGGCACTGCTGAAAGGGCGGCCCACGTGAAATTTGTGCTCTCCTATATCTTGAAAATATGATCAAGATTTGCATATTTTCTCTTCTGTCATTTGCAGCTAATGTTGTTCCTGTGTGAGAACAAAGTGCTTATTTCTGGCCATCATCTGCTTAATGATGTCAGTTCCTACACAATGATATCAATTCCAGCCCTCAGCAGGTGCCATGAATGCTATTCGACCTGCTGTATGAAACATGTTTGACACCCCTGATCTAAAGGGCTGTGGCATCAGTCAGGATAGTGTTTTTTCCCATGGGAGAGACTAGCTACCCTAGTACAAGTGGGTGGTGTTTTTATAACCTGTTCTTAGGCTCACACCTCGAGGGAGATCCATTCCCAGCCACAGCTTTTTGCCACAGTTTGAACAACCTGTTCCCCACTTTCTTCCCTACTAGTCCTTCTATCTTTCTCCCCTCTTTCTTCTTCCCCTGTACCCCAAAACCTTCCCTTCCTCCCCCCAGGTTCCTCAGGGAAGCCCAACTAATCTGCTCACATCTGTTCTCCCTCCATGTTTTCCCCCTCTTCGCTCTGACCTTTCTTCTCTAAGGAGATCCTCTCTCCTCCCCTCTCCTCTTTCTAATTGCATTTTTAGGGCCCCTTCGAGTATGCATGTTAGTGATAGAATTCCCCTTTGTATAATTTAAGAAGTGTGTGCTCACATAAGTCCCAATTTAAACCCCGTTTTGGTTTTTTTAGCACTTTTCAAGTAAACTTGGGTGCACCTTTACTCTTGCCTCATTCATTCATCCTTCACTGCTGAAGTACATAGATGTGCCATTAGCTTCAACAAAGGATCCCTGCACACGATTGCTGCCTCCCTCATGTGCACATTCCACATGTGTTTTAAAAATCACTGCAGGTAACACTATGAAGTAAGCATGACATCTACAGGTTCCTATGTGTCTTCTGACTAGACTTCACTTGCCATCTCTTGAGGAGGGGAAAAAGCGCTGTCCATTAAGGTATTTGCACATTTTTAAAAATTATCATCATTTGTCTAGCAACATTATGTGTGTAGAGCCTGTTAGAGAAATGCTCAGGCTCCTACAGTTACACAGTGAGCACGTAAACATTGTGACATGGCTGTTATACAAAAGCTGATGGATCATCTGCAGATGGCTCAAGGTCCCCAGGAGAAAAATAAATTTCTTGAAAATGGGGCTCCCATTCTGAGTTATACAGACAATGATAAGGAAGAATGGTCTTGACCTAAGAAGTACAAAGTCACTTGTACGTTATCAACAGTGCAGTTGTTTATTTTGGTAATACATAGTGGAGTCAGACTATATGAAATGATCTTGCAATTGTAAGCCTTTTGGGGGGCTAGTGAAAGACTTAATATTGCTGTGATTTTTACTATTATGGTCATAATGTTCCTTTTCTGTTGTTGGGCATGTCTTTTTTCCCTGAAAAATCAATACAACGATCAACTCAGAAAAATAAAACCCTCGAGCCATGAGATTTGAAAAACAGTCAGACCTGCTTTTGACATTAAAACATAAGATCAATTTGGAATGTTGAAATCTCTGTCCTTTGAATATTGCTTGAAAGTTCATGTATTTGAACAGCACATGTTTCCATCTTCTCAGTTGTTTTCTTTTTAACTGCTCTTCGATTTAGTAACACTATACACATTTTAAACCATTGTTGGAGTACAAATCATGTAAAACAAAAACCACACCTTGGCACAAACAGCAAGCTATATGATGAAAATTGACAATGAAGATCAACAATAGCCACAACTTTCAACAGAACAAAATTAACTAAATTCTCTTTTCAAAAATGAAAATGAAGCTTGCCTTCTAAGGGTATTACACTATATGCTCGTAACAGCACAAGCTTATACATATTTACTTGGAAGGAAGTCCCACTGTGTTCAGTGGGACTTACTCTCTCAAGTAAATGCATACAAGATTGCAGCCTTAGAAATGGGGGTGGGGGCAGTGTTGCATCATGACCATAGCTCACTCGTACCCGTACCCGTTGGATCAAGATGAGCATTCAATGGTCCAGGGACTATTTCAATGCAAATAATTAAGGGCTTTCTACTGCCTTTTTCCTGACAAAGACTTTAACAGGCAGATATCCAACAGGACTGCTTTGCCCAACAGGAATAAGGAGGAATAAGAGGAACCCTTATTTTAGGGTATATTCAATATAGGTAAAGGTAAAGGTGACCCCAGACAATTAAGTCCAGTCATGTCCGACTCTAGGGTGTGGTGCTCATCCCCATTTCAAAGCCGAAGAGCCAGCGTTGTCCGAAGATGCCTCTGTAGTCATGTGGCCAGCGTGACTCTCCTTGCCGCAGCGCGTAGCATGCGGCTGGCTGCCATCCAAATTTAGCTCTTATCTTAAAGTTAGTTTATTATGGCAATTGGCCATGTTTCTTACATGTCATTATCAGCTCGAGTACAGGCATGTTATAGCAGGGAGCAAATACGGTACATTTTGAAATTACTCGGAAAGACAACAAGGCATAAGTGGTGGAAAACACATACCATCGTTGGGATGGCTGCAGTGGGATAGCCTAGACCTATGGCTGCAGTTAAACATTTTCAGATTGTGAGCCCTTTATGGGACAGGGAGCCATTTAATCATTTGATTTTGTCTGTAAACCGCTTTGTGAACTTTTTGTTTTTCAATTCAACTACCTTTATTGACATAACACAGAAAGACATACAGTAAAGTATAAGTATACAAAAACTGTATAAGTACTGGATTGCAAAAGGAAGAGGAGGACAGAGTGGAAAAGGAAGTGTAAACCATGTAAAACGAGAGGTACCTGCATACAAATTTTTACTACTAATAACTTAAGCATCCATGAATAACGAAGGCATCCACTGGCTAATGCAAAGAAACAGTCAAATGATCATGCAATTGCAGATATTCCATGTGGTCCTTTCTGTAGGTGAAGACAGATGACGTTTGGCCAAGTGATAACTTATCATTTGATAAGTCACTTATCAAGTGACTTGATAAGCTGGTCATCTGCATACCCTACCAAACACTGAATAGAATACCACGCTTCCACACCTGGTCAGGAATTTGAAAAAAGGGAGTGGTAGCTCAGCCTTCCTTATGGGTTCGGCGCTCAGCCTTCCGTATGGTCCAACTCTCGCAACCATACATTCCCAGTAGCAATGTATGGTTGCGAGAGTTGGACCATAAGGAAGGCTGAGCGCCGAAGAATAGATGCTTTCGAACTGTGGTGCTGGAGAAGACTCCTGAGAGTCCCTTGGACTGCTAGGAGATCAAATCAGTCAATCCTTAATGAAATCAACCCTGACTGTTCCCTGGAAGGACAGGTACTAAGGCTAAAGCTCAAATATTTTGGCCACCTAATGCGAAGAGAGGACTCTCTGGAGAAGACTCTGATGCTGGGAAAGACTGAAGGCAAAAGGAGAAGGGGAAGGCAAAGGATGAGATGGTTAGACAGCATCACCGATGCAACGAACATGAAAATGAGCGAACTCAGGAAGATAGTGGAGGACAGGAAGGCCTGGCGGGATATGGTTCATGGGATCACGAAGGGTCGGACACAACGACTGAACAACAACAAAAATTCTCCTCACTGGTTGGCAGGATGATTCACACACAATCTTATCAAAGAGTTACAGATGCAGTGTGGAAATTTACCATGGCTGTCTGTGTTCACTCCGTATCAGAATGTCTCTTCATGAGCTTGGTAGGTGCAGCCTGGCAGGTGGGCTGAGGGCAGAACTACACATTTCACCTCTGCTACATGTATTCAAAGCTGATCTGCTGCTATTCTTTCACAAAGCAGGATGAGAGGATATGATTTCCCTCAGTTCCAGTCTCCAGAACTATGTTTGCGATGAAAGCATAGATGTGGAACTCAAGAGAGACGAAGAATGGCAACAGGGAAATTTCAGGGGGGGGGATCATGGGCATGAAGAACTAAGTAGCTTCCTTCTGCTCCCTGCCTCAGCACTAGAATTGAAATTGTACCTTCCCAGTCCACTTTCCAAAGGAGAAGCAGTTGCCAGGTTTTGAAGAAGTGAAAAGTATAAGCCCCTGTGGTGTGGTTTCCTAGAGCACAGGTTACCCAGTCTCCCTTCCTAGGCCACAATTTGTTACGGCGCAATCCTGTCTACATATAGACCAGTGGAGTGACCGCTCCACCGGCGGTCTAGGGTGTCACAAACGTGCTTTAAGGCACGTTTGCCGCACCTGGAGAGTAAGAGAATACAGTATATAATATACAGTATATTCTCTGGGAACAACTGCTGTGTTGGAGTGAAGTGATTTGGAGATTCTGGTGGACTGATTTCGAATAAGGAAACAGCCAGTGGTGAAAGGGACAAAAGACTCCCCCATGCCATTTCTCCACTTCCAGTTTCCACCTCCCAAAAAATGCTGTGACAATTGCCTGTGCTTAGCAGAGGCTAGACAAGATTACCTGCAAGGTCCCTTCCAACTACAGTTTTACAAGGCAATTTTTCAAGGTGTTTTAAAAACAGCCAGCATCCTACAGTTACACATGTTTGCGTGTAACTTGTAGTTTGACCCTTAGATGATTAGCCTTACATTCAAGATGTATTTATGTTGTTATGCCACTCATGCATATTTCTATATCTCTACCATGCCACACCTATAAGAATTACTTCACTGATTACTAAAATATAATCACCTGTGAAGCATAAATCAGCAATGTTCGTGAAGAAAACTGTTGTCTAGAGAGAGACGGGCAAAATGCCATCTGAGGGAACCTTTGAGGTTTATGGTCCCAGTCACAAAATCCACATTAAAATTTATTTATTCCACATAATAAAGTTTAATAGTTTTAGAAGAATGACAGGCTGAGTTTCCTGACCTTTCCAGGCAATCAGAAAATAAAAGAAAACCCCTAGATGCATATCATTACATCCATCCAATGTTTCTATGAGAGGCTGCTCAGTTACTAATGAAGAAAGATCTGGATCTAGACCACTCCCCTCCCCCATGCACACATTTCAAGACACAAAAGAACACAATGTCAGCCGTTGCCAAGCCAATATGTGCACTTGACATTCACACAACTAATCCAAACTGCACAAAAAAATACAATAGATATGCTACATCAGGGAAAATTCACATTTTCCTGATGACAAAATATTGAATTTTGAGAGCTGAGAAAATGTGATTTCTCAAAAGACGTGTCTCTTAAGGGAAAGAAGACATCAGGATTCCTCAGAACCGAGTAAGAACTGATCACTTGATTACTCTTAAATTGTCTGGGCTTGGCACAGACTGTACGGAAGCCAAGAATCAAGTCATGATCAACAACCTAAAAGACAGTTTCACAGTTTTGCCTAAACACTAACAGCCCAATCCTATCTGGGCCTTGTTCTGACAGAACTCCCGTTCTGTCAGTGCAAGGTCCGGGCCGCTGGTATGACAGCTGCTACAGTGGCGCACAGGCAAGTGTCACCTGCGCAGTCAGCTGGCGGCCACAGAGTCAGACACTCATCACCAACTCCCTGAGCCTCCAGTCAAAGAGCTGGCGCAGATCCAAGTAGGCCTTTGGGGACAAGGTCTCCATCACAGCTCGGTCCCTGGCGGGCCCATAGCATGCAGTGGAGGTGGTGCCAGCGCTGTTGCATGCTCTGGGCCAGCCCAGGATAGGATTGGGCTGTAAGTTTTTTCCATTTCATCATCTCATGCCTAATAGATAGTAATTAAGCAGGAGAAAATGGTGAAAATGAAATAAAAACACATAACACCGCTTTCTGCTAAAAAAAATCCGCGAAAAAATAAATAAAACAAAACCAGATATTTTGCATCATTCTTCATTTGCTGACACTGTACAACCTATACAACCCATACCACCTACCTAGTACGCTTTTAAAGCAGTCACGATTGATAAAAATGGGGAACATGGGAATACAAACACATAACACTGCTTTCTATTTCATTTTGGTTAAACACCGAAATCTGCGAAAAAATAAAACTATTTTCTCCCACTACTACTATTTCATTTATTGAGCCATTGATAACATATTAATAAGGACTGATGAAGAGTGATATGTTAATCATTTCAAAGGAGATAAACAAGCCATTAAGGGTGTTTGTGAAATGCCTCAAAATAAATTAATAACATGCTAATAAAAACATAATAAGATGTTGTGGTATGTTTGGACACCAAAAGGTTGCTATTAGCATTCCATGTCCAGCTTAATACAGTAGGCCAGAAGCAACATCTTCAGAATACTGTATTCACATTTGCCTAAAATGTAGGAGAAAAACTTACAATAAAAACTAAAGCTGGAGTATTATTGCCTCCATAGGATTTTTTCAGGTGACATATATTTAGGTGAGATGCTTAGTGTCATGAGATAAAATTAGAATCTATATTGCTATAAAAATGATGCTCATTCCATTTTCCTGGACAATAAGACATTTCAGGGATGGTCTCTTCTTGACAGAGGTTAGAGAGTGCACTGCAGATGTGATCTCTTTGTAATCTCTGTGTTATTTACAAATATACAAGGCCAGTGTATTTCAAGAAAGCAGATTCTTGAAGCAGGTGGCACAACAGCTAGTCTTGCATTATTATAACTCAGCCCAATCCTGTGTACGTATATGCAGCTGGCCTAAAGAGACGGCCGCTATATCCTAGGCCCATTGCGGCCTACACTGGCATGGCCCGGGCGCATCTCGGGAGAAGGGGATGTTCTCGGTAGGCTTACCATATTTCCCACCCCTACACGGGGACACCCCCACATAATTAATTAATTTTTATTAATGAATTAAATAAAAAATAATTACATTAAAAAATAATTAAAGAAAAATCAAATGTAAAAAGACACCAAGGGGCACGAAGCGCGCCCGAATTTTTTAATTATTTATTTTTGCAATTAAATAATTAATGAAATTTTAATTACTCCATCGTCGCCGTTGTGCTGCTCCTCGTCGTGCTGCTGATCCGGCCCAGGCAGGCTCTCGTTCGCCCGCTCTCTCGCCGGCGGGAAAGCAGGCGATCCGGAGAGAGCCTGCCCAGGCCGTGCGAGCCTCAGTGAGCTGGCGAGAGAGCGGGCAAACAAGATCCTGCCCGGGCCATGCGAGCCTCCGGATCAGCAGCACGACAAGGAGCAGCGCGATGGCGACGATGGGGTAATTAAATTTAAATTAATTATTTAATTGCAAAAATAAATAATTAAACATTTCGGACGCGCTTTGTGCTCCTTCGTGTTTTTACATTTGATTTTTCTTTAATTAATTTTTAATGTAATTATTTTTTAAAGGTTTTATTTAAAGGGACAGCGTGAATGAAGGCATTCCATTCATACTGTCGCTGGAAGTCTTGCACTTCTGGCTTTAAAGATAACGGTGCAAGGAGTAAAGTAAGGAGGGGGATGATCCATTTCTCGCTTGAGTGAGCAGGAAGCAGATCATTGCAGTTTGCAGTTTGCGGTGGGATGGGGGGAGGAAGTGGTAACAGACTCAGGGTGAAGCACACCCCAAATCCACTGATATCTTGGACCCCTTTCAATCCACCACTGATGCAACCCACTTCAGCTCGCCTCATGGTTGGATCAGCAATGCTTATACACCAATGCGAGCTGGGATTGACAGGTGAGTTGGCTCCCTTGTCTCTCGTCTTCCATCCAGCTGGGGGATTCTAAGTAACTGGGCTTACCCAGACAAGAGAAAATGTGTGGAAGGGCACAGTCCTTTTGCCTGTTCCCTTTTCCCTTCTTGGTGGCAGTAAAATATCCCTTGCACTGTCTGTGTCAGGGTGTTGTGTCTGTCGCTGTCACCCTGGGAGGTACCCTGTATGGGAAAGTCAGGTACTGTAGATGTGCCTTGTTTCTTCTTGTCTTGGACAACGGACTGCAGCAGCCTCTTCAGGTCACCATATGAACCAATTAAAAATACAAGAGTTCATAACAGAAGTTTGAGGCATGGAGGAGGTGTGGTCTGGAGGTTGAGCTGTCGCCTTGCCTGAAAAAGCAAAGCAGGATTGGCTGCTGGATGGGAGATTGGGAGGCCGCTAGCGTATCTGTCAGGAGAAGTGTGGAGGAGTCAGCTGGCCAAAAGGATAACATCTCTGAGAAGCCACTCTGAAGCATGCCTGCAGTTGCCTGCAAGAGGCTTGGAAAGTGCAAGAGGTTGCACAGGCTGCACGAGCCTCCGGATCAGCAGCACGATGAGGAGCAGCACGAGGAGCAGCACTGCCGGATCAGCAGCACAAGGAGCAGTAGCATGACGGCGACGATGGGGTAAGTCTCTGTCTCTTTCTGAGTTTCTTAGCTCTGTGTATTGAGTGTGGTTGGTTTTGTGTATATATGTATGATTGAACTATTTAGTAAATATTGGAAAGTAACCCACGTGTGTCCTCAATATTATTTAAACTGAATTCTGGAAGCCCAACTCTGGTATAGTTGGTCTAAAGATCCCTGCATATACCAAATTGCCATATTTAAAGCTATTCCCCATAATAATAAAGGCAATTTTGGTTACACAATCCAATCCTATCAAGGATTGGGTTGTTGCGCACAGCCTTTTGTGACAGTGGAAGCGACAGAGGCGTATCAGGAGCGGATGCCGCCTAGAGCACCGCTCCTGATACGCCGCCCCTAAGGGGCGGCACCGCTCCGGGGGGGCGGCCCGGCTTACCGGGCGCTCCGAGGCCTTCTCCCCCGGCCTCGGAGCCGGAGAAAGCCCTGGAGCGTCCACCCCGACCGGTGGACAGGGCTTTCTGAAGGCGGCGCGCTATTTAGCCTTTTTTGCACATGTGCAGACCGTTTACGTAATGTAAACGGTCTGCACATGTGCAAAAAAGGCTAAATAGCGCACCGCCTTCAGAAAGCCCTGTCCACTGAAGGCGGCGCACTATTTAGCCTTTTTTACACATGCGCAGACCGTTTACATTACGTAAACGGTCTGCACATGTGCAAAAAAGGCTAAATAACGCGCCGCCTTCAGAAAGCCCTGTCCACCGGTCGGAGTGGACGCTCCGGGGCCTTCTTCGGCTTCGAGGCCAGGGGAGAAGGCCTCGGAGCACCCACCCGCGTCACTGGACGGGTGGGCGGGCGCGCGCGGGCGCTCGCTCCGTGGAAAGACTGGAGCGAGTGGAGCAGCACCGCCCGGCGCCGCGGTGCCGCCCGGCACCGCTGCTCCACTCACTCCAGTCTTTCCACGCCTCTGGGAAGCGAGTTCCGCTATCGCAAAATGGCTCCATCAGCAGCCATTTTGGGAGTGCTGCCATGTGAGGTGGCAGCACTCCCAGTCCACCAGCGGATTGCCAGTCACCCGCTGGAGCAGGTAAGGCAGTAGCAGCAGGGACAGGGCGGGCAAAACGGGGAGGGGAAGGGGCAAAACTGGGTGGGGGAGGAACAGAGGGTGGGGAGGCTGCAGGAGGGGGTTGATCCAGCAGCAATGATGCATGCCGGATCCTATCCCCCTTTTCTGCAGCCTCCTCACCCCCATTCTCTCCTTGGACTTGTGACAGCGTTTTCACTGGCTCAGGTCCGAGACCCATTGTGGAATCAGAGGCTTACAAAGGTGTAAGGGGATTCAAATTCTCTTTCTCCTCTGAAGCCTCCTGATCCCTCCCCCCACTGGATACAGTGTGCCTATTTTTGGTGCGGGTACACCAGCAGGGAGGGGAAGGATAGGATTGGGCTCTCACTCACTGTGGAGGATTGCGCAACTCACTGTGATGTTGGAAACTCTTGGAGCACAACATACTAAATAGATACTGTTCTGACAGTTTGCAGTAGCACATAGTGTATTACCATGTCTTTTCGCCATGATTAAGAAAGCACAGGCAACAGCAGTCCTTAATGGCAACATACAAGGTCCTTGTGTCCGATTAGTGAATCTACCTTCTCTCAAATCCACAAATCTAGATTTTGCGAATACATTAGGAAAATAAAGTGAACAGATACATGGTGAGGAAAAATATATTTTGATTGCTGAATATTAGGGGTGAGAAAACTGAATGCAGAAATCTAGAGCCAGTTGGGTCCAGGGTTGATATCTCTAATTTACATATACTAACTAAAGCAATGGCAAGGGTTACATTCCAGTTTTATTGAGAAAGCACTTCTGCTGCTGACCATGGCATCTTGGATCTCTCCTTTCTTTTGCAGTCCAGTATATGAGGGGTTCTTCACTACACGGTGGGACTGCCGAAACGGGAGCACTCACAACCTGTGAGCAAGTCCTTGAACTTACTTGTGACCGAGTTAGCTGGATCATGTCCATGGTCAACGCATCACATTTGGGAGCTGATTCATTCCAAATTTCTGGCCACGAATGCCTGGGAAATGTGCAGTGGTTTGGGATATTTTAACCAATCTCCCTCGCCATTGGCTATTTAAGTCCAGGAGGTGACTAGTTTCAGAGATGGACTGATGTTTTTCACCCCTGGTTTCAGCTGGGAGTTGATGTGCCCTTCTCCTGAGGGGTTTTCTTTTAGTCAGGAGAGGAGTTCTATCCTCCTGGAGTGGTGGAAGAGGTCCTTTTTTCTTACTGTATGGAGTCCACTTGCAATCTACAGGTGTCTTCTTCCCACCAGGAGCCAACTTCCTGCCTCCATTACACACATCATTCCCCTCAGGATCTGCTTTACTCTCTCCATCAGGCATCCTATTCTTCCCTGCCTGGGATTTGTTCCTACTGCTGCACGACTTACTCCTCCCAGTCTGAGACCTGCTTCTCTTGGCACATAGCTTTCTTATCCGAATCTGAGACTCTTTCCTTTTCAGTAGTGACCCTTTAACGCCACAAGAAATGAGCTGTGTTTTGGGAGTGATTTTCACATTGGCAGAAGACTTTTTCCTCATGCCATGTAATCCCGTTCCCTTCTCTGGTTCAGACTCAAAAGAAGACCCTCCATTCTGACTGTTGGGATGCAGTTTTTCATCTTTCAGCTCATTCTTTCCAGGAGGTTTTTCACTTTTCATAGCTTGTTGGTTGTTTTCTTCAGCCTGTTGCTCCTGTTCCCCAACAGGAGGTTTTCTATTCTTAGCCTGTGAGTTGTGTTCAGAAACTATCTTGTGTTTTATAGGGGAGTCATTACACACAGAGTCTGATTTTTTGTGAACTGGATCTGGCTGATCCTGATCTGGCTTCTGTAATCCATAATGCACCTTGTCTAGCCTGGGTTGTCCCTCCTCTTGTCTAGGTTGCCCATTTTTTGTCCTGACTTGTACCTCATCCTGATCCTTATGTCTCTCCCCTGGCTTAACAAAACCAGGATTGCCCTTGTTTTCTGGCCTGTGTTGCCTCTTACTTGTCTTGAGATGCCCTTCATCCAGACCAGACTTCCTCTCACCTGGCTTGGGAAAAATAAAATACCCCTTGTCTGCCTTCGGTGACTCATCTTCTGGCTGAGGTTGTCCCTTATTTGTCTTAGAGTGCCCCTCATTCATGGCCGTTTTCCCTTCTCCTGACATGGGAAATCCAGGAGGATTCTTCCCCCCTGGCTTGAAACCCTTGTCTGATTTGGGATGGTCCTCATTAGCCTTTGGATGTTCTGCATCTGCCCAGTAATGCCCAGCAGAAAAGCCCTTCTTGCCTTCCTGCTGATGCCTGTCTTCTGCCCAGTCACGGCACTCTTCTGCCCAGCTTCGCCACTTATCTGCCCAGCGCCGCCATTCATCTGCCCAGCGCCGCTTTTCATATTTCCAAAAACGCCACTTCTCTGAGCAACAGCGTCCCTTGTCCACCCTGTAATTCCAGTCATTTCCTCGACTATGTTCCCTATCATAAAGAGGGATGCCTGCAAGAGCCAGAGAATATTAGTCAACCGGAGCACTGTTCCAGTGATAGAACGATAGAAATAAGCTTAATGTGAACACTACGGCCATCCCATGCACAGCGTGAGTTGCCTCCAACTTAATCCCTTCACTTGCTAGAAGCAGCTCTAGGTTAAGTGGTCTGTGTTTACAGGCTTTAAGTTAAACCACAGATTTAAACTTATGTCCTACAGTTCAGGTCACTGTTGATCCCATAGCATGAGATTTGGGAAACATGAACATGACTAGAATTCTTGTAAAGTAACTGATCACAAAATTTAAAATCCTGTCTTCAGTGTATCCTCTTTACACTTAGAGGATGTTGATGACAAGAGTTCCAACTTTTTTAGTACACTAAATGAGAAACTGAACAAATCAACATGTAGTTGACAGTGACCGTGTCTGTTATTGGAAATGTTTCATGCACCTCTTCTTTAGGCAAAAGTAATCCAAAATAAGAACATAAGAAGAGCCCTGCTGGATCAGGCCAAAAGCCCATCTAGTCCAGCTTCCTGTATCACACAGCGGCCCCACCAGATGCCTCAGGGAGCACAAGAAAACAAGATACTTGTATCCTGTCGCCACTCCCTTGCACCTGGCACAAAGAAAACCTACTCCTACAACCAGGAGGTTGCTTATCCCCATCATGGCTTGTAAGCTGTGATGGACTTTTCCTCCATAAATCTGTCTAATCCCCTTTTAAAGACATCCAGGCCAGGTGCCATCACCACCTCCTGTGGCAAGGAGTTCCACAAACCAATTATCCTAACTGGACTTTTATTTACATTATACATTTTGATCCTTCCCTTTTTCCAGCAGGCTCAGAATGACATATATGATCTCCCCCCCCCCTCACAACAAACTCTTGGGGCAGGTTAGGGATAGTGACTAGCCCAAAATCAAACAATGTCTTTTAAAGTGACAGGGCAAAGAGTACGATACATACTCAGGATCTCTTAGTGGTTAAGGCATACCTAATCTCTGGGAAGTGATTCTAAGTATCCTGAGGTCTACTTAGCAGTCTTGAGATCCTAGCAGATCCTGAGGTCTACTTAGCAGTTTTGCGCCAATCCTATCCCCCATTGCTGGAACTAGCATTCTGGTGGCAGGACATACTTTACAGCTGTTATAAATGGCCTTCTGGAAGCATGCGGAGCTGCGCACTTCCAGAATGCCACCGGAAAGGTCTCACGTGCAGCAGCGGGGCAAGGAAGACCCGCCAACTCAGGTAGGTTGACGGGGAGCAGAATGTGGCAGAATGAGGGAGTACTGGAGGCATGATGGAGGCAGAAGAGGGTGGCACCTGGCATAGGTGACTTGCATTGGATGCTGTCCCCTCCGATAGCAGCCGGCAGGTCCCCTTTGTCTCCTAGGATGTGCACCAGCTAAAAAGCTGGCACAGGTCTGAGGAGACCCATTAGTGATTGGGAAGCTTATGGAGGTGTAAGGGAAACTATTTTCCCTTTCCCTTCCCTGCCAAGTCTCCCCATCTCCCACCACCACCACCACCACCACGGCATACTGCGAAGCCTATTTTGGCACGACTGCATGCTATGGCAGGGGGAAAGGATAGGATTGGGCTGTTTGTGACATTCCCAGCAGTCAGCAGACACTAGGTGGTCCATCGGAATTTGGTTATTGGTCCAGCAAGTGTACCATGGTCTACCTCCTGCTTATTATTGCACTACATGTTTGATGATAATCACATGTGATGCTCTCTTTGTCTCAGGGAGTTCCTAAGGAACTTTTGGTATTGATGACACTTTGGCAGTCCATGCACCTTGACTAAAATCTAATATGACAGAGATGTCACTTATTGGCAAAATTATAGGTCAGCTAATGTGGGGAAATGTCTGAACTTGCTAACAAATTTGCTATCTTATGAAGTCACATTTAACAAATGTCTAGCAAACAGAGATGCCACCACCAATGAGCACAATGCAAGCAGTGGCGTTGCTACTGCGTGGCGGGGGGCAGGACGCTGGGGGTGATGTGCGGGACGGGGTGACGTGGCAGGAGGTGTGACGCACCGGGACTCCCGGCGCATCACCCTCCTGGCGAGTCACCCCCTCCCGGTGAGTCATCCCCAGGAGAGGATGACGCACCGGCAGGTTGAGCCGCATCTTCTTCAGCGGCTCAGCCGCGTCTAAATAGGCCAAGCAAGGCTTCGAGCAGCATGCACACAACACCGCTCAAAGCCTTGCCCTCAGAAGGGCCGAACGAAGACCCAATCAGGTCTTTGTTCTGGCCTTCTGACGGCAAGGCTTCGAGCGGCGTTGTGCGCATGCACTGCTCAAAGCCTTGCCCGGCCTACTTAGAAGCGGCTGAGCCGCCAAAGACGACGCGGCTCGGCCTGCCAGCACAGCGCATCACCCTCTCCCAGCGCGTGGGCCGTGGGATGAGTACCAAGGGGTGATGCGTAAGGGGGGGTGACGTGGCTGGGTGGGTGGGTGATGTGGCTGGGGGGTGTAGGGTGTGCCACGGCTGGGGTGGGTGGGGGGTGACGTGCTGAGCCAGCCGATCCCTTGCCCGGGGTGAATGCACTGAATGCAAGAACAATTTATAGTGTGGTACAGAGACAGGCAGCCCAATCCTGTCTAACTTTGTGCCCTGCAATGCAGTGAGGCCGGTGCAGCCTCCGCCACATCCAGGGCACAAAGCAGGCAGGTGGGAGGTCACCTCGGGGGAAGGGAACAATGGGTTAGGATTGGGGCCCTAGTGAAGTCATGACAGAGGTGAGATTCAGACTAGGAAATATCTGGTTTGCAGCTCAGGCTGCAATCCTTTCCTATCCACACTTACCTGGGAATAAGTCCCATTGTCTATATAAAACTTACTTTCAAGTAGACATGCATAGGCCTGGTTCTCAGTCTCATAGCAATGTATGCAAATATATGCAACAGTTGCAAATCAGTGCAAAAAAATTTTTTTTTCATTTCCACTGTTCATTCTACATTTCAGTCTCCTTGGTAGAGATTATGTTGCACGAAGTGGCAGAGTTCACTTATCCCTCTTTATCATTCATAAAATAATCAATAACAGCTTTTCTTTTTCCTTGCTTTTGTTTGTTTTTGCAAGGACTAAATAATACAGTGGGGGGGGGAATGAGCCAGCTTTTCTGGGTGTCTCCATTTTCAACTAAGGGTAAACAGTACTTTCTGAAAAGCAGACTCCTCTAAGGTGCCCTACGTAGATTAAGGAAGTAAACATTCAATGCTGGCCATGTGATGTGATCTGGCCCACTCGACTTTACCATTAACGTGGACAGAGACTGTCCTTCCATCCTCTTCAACTTCCAGGTACTTGCTTTCATTTTCAAGATGTCTAAAGTAGAGGCAAAGAAACAGTTACTTTAAAGAGCGGACAGAGTCTTTAGAGAAAAGACCACCTTCCATACTGCGACTCCCTGTCCCACCTCTCACACATTGACATGAAGATATCCTTGTCCCTCGTTTCAATGTCCATAGCTTGTCCTTCTCATGTAATTATCCGACACAAGAATTCTCCCACTCACAGACTGATTCATACCTGCATATCTAAGGCTGTAAAGGCTCCTTTATGACATGCAGAAATTATCCCTCACTTTCTACTATTGACAAGTGCCTCCCACTTACGGGCTGTGGTCTCACAGTTTTCTCCTGAATTCTGAAAGGCTGACATATGACTCACATTCACACACACATATAGTTCATACGAAGACTCCCTGCCCACGCTCAACAATGAACAGTGACAGAAATCACAAATGGAAGAAAGTTAAATCCATACTAAATGTATCACCATAGAAAGGATTAGTGGGTCTTCTGACTCCCTCCTCCATATACATGGTGCCGTCTTCCATATTTCGCTATTGACCAGACAAACTGATGTACAGGTGGGCCCCCATATCCACTGATTCGCTATCCACGGTTTCAGTTATCTACGGATCGTGGGGACCCCCCCAGGCTTTTACTTTTTTCCCAGTAAGCTTCGTTTCTTCCTTAAACAAACAGGAGAAGCAGCCTCTGGCTGCTTATTGCAGGCAAGTAGGACGAGACTAAGTACTAGAGAGGCTCTGCAAGGTTAACAGAAACCTTGCAGAGCCTCTCTAGGACTTAGTCTCGTTCTACTTGCCTGCAATGGAGGCTGCTTCTCTGTTTGTTTTAAGGAAGAAACAAAGCTTGCTGAAAGAAAAATAAGAGCTGGGGGGGGGGGAAGCATGCCTGCCTGCAGGGGAGGCAGGGTGGGGGGCCCTCAGGAAACCATGGAGGGGGTGTTCGCTCGTATCCACGGTTTCAAGTATCCACGGAGGGGCCTGGAACATATCCCCAGCGGATATGGGGGCCCACCTGTATAATGTAGTAGAGTCTGATATTTTGGAAAACGTTTTTGTATTAGAAGGCCATGTGTGTGCACCTCCTTGGATAGAAGGCTCCATCATATTCCACTCAGGGCTTCCAAGCATATTCGCTTATTACAAATGCAAATAGTTATGCATCAGGGAGACCCAAAGCTTAAGGGAAGGCTTAAAAGACAGATGTTCACACTTTTCCCCGTTACCTTTTGGTTGTGATTTTTTTGCCATTGATGAAGGCAGTCATGATGGAAAAGTGGTGGAACCTTTTAGGAGCGCTGAAGAAAGATACAGAAAAATCTGAAAAAGAGAGGTTGGCGTATATTTATTAGAAGATTTCTCAGCAGAGGGTCCAAAGCAGCTCACATCGCCAATAAAACAACGGTCAACAGCAAAGAAAAATGCAGAGATAGCTTTAAAAAAATACTTGAAGGAGATGGGAATTGCCTGCTGGAATAGAAGCATCTTAAGCTCTGATGAAATACAAGCAATAAAGGAGCCAGACATACCTCATGTGGCCGGGAGTTCCACATAGTAGAGGTGGGCTAAGAGGCATCTTGTGGCCAACCTTTCAACATGAATGCTTCTGGACCTTTAATGGTTGTATAGGTGAGTGCATTTCAGCAGGTGCAGCTGCTTTAGCAGCAGCAGCAGCAGCACTTGCAGCTGCCAAGATTCTGTCTTCTTCACAACTCTGAAGAAATCAGAGGCCCTAATGGTGGAAGGTTGGCCACCTCTGTTTTAAGTAGTACTGTAGTTCTTTTACATTTAGCAGGGGAAGAGCTGCTAAAGAGTTTCTGTTTATCCCAGCATGGTCTTTTTTCCAGTGATTTTACTGATGTCTCTTTTTTAGACTGCAAGCCCTTTGGGGATAGGGAACCATCGTTTCATTTATCTTGCTAAGTAAATTGTATTGTGAACTTTTTGTGTTGAAAAGTGGAATATATATAAATATTTTTAATGATAATAATAATCATGGGTGCTACCGTGCAGAAGGCCCTCTCAAGTGCTACTGTCAACCAAGCCCCGTCGGAAAGCAACAGAATGTGGAAGAGAGTCTCCCAAGAAGATTCTTAAACGGGAGCAGACTTGTATAACTGGAGGTGGTTCTGGAAGTACTTAAGGGCCTTAAGTTAAAAGTGACAACCACCAGCACCTTGAATTGCACCCAGAAACAACTGGCAGATGCAACTGAAAAATTAGAGGTGAAATATGATCCTAACATCCAGCATCTGTTAAAAACTTGGCAGCTGCATTTTACACTAGCTGAAGTTTACAAAGAATCTTCGACAGCTCCATGGCAGTATGCATGGCAGTAAACACAGCACAAGATAACCAAGGCATGGTAACCAAAGTAGGTAACCTTTATAACACAAAACTTGTTCAGTGTTCATCTTCGTGGAGACTTCAAGCCACATGGGGGAGGGCAAGTAAAGAGAACCAGCAAGCCCCGCCCCCATGCCTACACATTCCTAAAACTCCACCCCCTGCCCCTACATGATGAACATCATTTGTCTGCATAGACAAACACTGTACCTGGGAAGAAATTCTCCCCCTGATTTGGAATGCCAACAGACAGATGTGGTAAGGGGGGGGGCTTCAGAAGCATGTCAGTGTGGGATGGGGCTTGCAAGTACATTCTCACTGCCCACTGGCCATGCATCCGTGTCCTTATAGAGATGAGTGTCTGAACAGGTCTACTTTATCAAGTATTTCTAGGCTATAGACCAGGAGGGTGGCCAAACTGCGGCTCCTGAGCCACATGTGGCTCATTGACATATAATGTGCGACTCTTGGAAATATGTTGGCTGAGCTCCTTTTTGCATCAAAATTCATAAAAAGTAGCCTTACCAGAGTCCCGGAATCAAGGCGTGCTTTGGCCTAGAGCGGAACTGAGCCACTCCAATGTGTGCACTGTGGCTGCCCAATGGGGCGGGGCAGCTCGGGTCCACTCTAGGCTAAAGCATGCCTCGATTCCGGGACTCCGGTAAGGCTACGTAAAAGGTAAATAAGAAATTTTCAAGCTTTATAATTATTAACCAGGTAGGTATAAACTGAGAGTCCACTGGATTAAAACATAAGTTTACTGTTCATGGTGAGTAAATATATTTAAGAATTTAAATGCTTCTTAAATATTGTAGCTCTCAAACATCTGAAGTTTTATCATATGTGGCTCTTACACATTAAGCAAGTTTGGCCACCCGTGCTATAGATCTTTCTGATTAGACAAGCTCATAGTAATTCCTTTGTGGTCTTCTCATTCAAGCTTCTTTAACCAAGCATGTCAGCAGCAGCAAATTTACAAGGCTGAAAATGACATCTGGGGTTATTGAGCTGCTCCCCAAGGCTCAAAGCATCTTCACAGTCACCTTTGCCTCTTCAGATTCAGCAGAAGTAGCTTCAGTGCTTTCTCTCCACCACCACGGGGTGAGCAAGGGGAGGACGCATTCCCTATTTTGCTTGCCTCCTGCTGTCAGCAATGGGAGCAATGCACGGCCACCACCCTCATGTTGTCACCATCATGGCCCACCATGGAAGGGCAACTTGACCAAACTATTGGAGCTATTCATAGACTTTTCAACATAACATTTATTTACACACACACACACACACACACACACACACACACACACACACACACACACACACACAGAGAGAGAGAGAGAGAGAGAGAGAGAGAGAGAGAGAGAGAGAGAGAGAGAGAGAGAGAGAGAGAGCTTCAGTCAGAAGTCTAACCACAGATAAATAATCAAGCAACCAGATTCATTGTGGTGGGAAACAGGACACATGGCTAACTGGATTTACAGATAAGATCTACAGATTACCTGAAGAGGAACTTTGTCCTGTGAAGAAGATTTTGATGCCATCCTGATCAAATACAGAGAGGTGTTTCTCAGGCTCAGATCTCTCTAAGGAGAGACAAAAGGACAAAATCACAAACGTTGTGCATGCTGAAAGGGATGTCTTAATAAGATGATTTCCCTTTGCTCTGTAAACTTCACTGAGAACTTTTTCATTGAAAAGTGATATATAAATATTCTTATTATTAATATAATATGTTATAAGCTCCACTATTACAATTATTTGGAAAAGTCCAAAGCAGAAACTATATGTTAGTTTTGTGTGTGTGTGTGTGTAAAAAAACGCCACACAAAATTTATTTGAGGATTGTCTCTAGTTTCTACTCCATCTGGGTTTAGGTCTGTTCAGGCCCAACCATTCACAAAAGTATGGCTTTTGTGGCATACTTTCACAACCATTCACAAAAACAGGCTTTTGTGGCAAAACGGAAACGGTTTGTTCTCTCACATGGCCTTTCTCATCCTGAGGCTTTCTGGGTTTTCCTCTTAAAACACAACAATAGCAATTTCACCAAAGCTGTTGTGCCTTTTCCTTCAGGGACTGAAGTGGGAATTAAGTAAAGAAGGCTAGGGATATCTCTGCTTGGAAGCTGGAAAGACTGATTCCTTCCATCTGCATAGCACAGCCTCTCTACGCTAACAGTACGAGAAGTCTTCAGTGATAGTGTTTGTCTGCATAGTAACAGGGAAAAACAGCCTGTTTCTGTCCTGTAAACACTCTGTTCTTGACTACTTACTGTTTCCTCCCAAGTTTAAAGAACCAAAATTTCCATCACCACCACCGCTATCACCAGGCCCAAGATTGAACCTCAATGAACAGCCACCAATGTGCATTACTATAGAATTATATCATCATAATTTATGGATAAAATCATACTTCAGCCACAGATGGAATGATCATATGTTTCACTTATGAAGGTGCTATGCTTCAATGGGCAAAATGAAATCCAGGACAATTTTTTTTTTTCAGAAAGGGGATGCCCATATTTACTACGTATAAAATATAGCATAGAGAATATCAGGGAGAATATTCACTGAGAATAGCCTGGTTGAAGGGAAAGTACTATCCAAGATTTATATATGTCCTCCTTCAGAAGTTGTGCTGTGGGGCACTCTGAAGAAACCTCCACACAGCTTTCTCCTGTTGGGCTACGGCTGAGGCGCCAGTTGCTCAAAGCTGTCTCCACCCACAGTGCTCAGTGCACCTAGCAGGAGGATTCCAAGAATATTTTCTCCTCCTCCGGAAGTGCTCTCTGGGGGCGCCTGGACCATCTGTATGAACTCCAATATGCTTGAAAGAAGAATGGCTCCACATTTGCTCCAAGCTGCTTTCTATTCTACCAAGCTATAACCCGAGGCACAATCCACATGTACATAGTTTAATAGCTACCTGCCACTGTAAGTGATAACACTTTAGTGGGGGGAGCTCTTGCTCAGTGGCAGAGCCAATGCAGAAGGTCTCAGCTCAGTTCCCAGCATCTCCAGGTAGGACTGGAAAAGTCTCCTTGTGGAAACCCCTGGAAAGGTGGTGGCAGTGGCGATAGACAAAGCAATGGTCTGACTTAATGGAAGGCAGCTTCATATGTTCATAGCAGGAAAAATCAGCTTCTGTGTCTTTTTAAACACATATGAGTGACAAAGGTCTTATTGACCTTAAGTGAAAATCATTTACAGCTCTTGGGGTATCAGCTGGAGACTGTTAATAGTCAACAGATCCAGTGAAACCCTGTGAAGTCCCTTGGTTTAATCAAATGTTGGGTGAGGTCCTTGTCTCTTCTCTGGAGCACTTACTTGAGCTTGTTCCTTTGAAAGTATTGTTGTTGCTTCCATTATAGTGATCCTGTGTGCTTTCTGGAATAAAAGATATTAAGTATGTAAATTATGTATAAACAATATGCATAAAATGGTGAGGGTGATGATGATGATGATGATGATGATGATGATGATGACGACGTTTGAGGAAAATTGGAGCTGCATCTTTATCTCTCTCTTGCTTTGAATTATTCCAGTTTTGTTGCTGCTGTTCTGAATAACAAGCAGCAGACAGATCTGTGAACCAGGGAGGAAGTCGTTGGTTCAAATCAGACCACAGCCATGAACCAAGCGAGCGGGTGACCACTAAGGCAAGCCATTGTCATTGAACTTCAGCTTCCCCCACCTCCTCAATCTGCAATATGGAGATAATAACGCTAGCCTATGGTTACATGGTTTCTGTAAGGTTTACTGAAATTGATGCATGCATTGGATATGGGAATAATGTATTCTCAGTGCAGGGGTGGGAAATGCACAGTATACAGTATTATACTACACATTACTGGGAAGAGTAGATAAAGAAATGCAGAGCAGCCACATTATTCTTGTAGTATCTGCTCTACTGCCCCAAACTCATTCTGCATTCGAACAGAGACACCCAACTACGCTTTTTAAAAATTAATACAATCACAGCGCAATCCAGTGTAATGATCCACAGGCACCCCTAGGGCCGCCCGCTGGATCCTAGCCCTGTTCCGGGCCGATCATGATCATGGGTGCAAGCGGGCAGCATGCATGCAAAATCTCAAGGGAAGGCTACAGCTATTTTCTGCTGACTATGACAGGGCGGGTCTGCCTCACCTGCCGCCCCTGCACCACACGTCCCTGCCTTCCATGAGTGTAGGATATTGGCCAGTGCTTAATCTGGCCAACCCGACACCACTTTTGCTTCCAAAGTTAATTTCAGAGGATGGGCTGAATCCATATTAGTAGGTATGAGAACAATCCAGGTTGCTTAATTTAGAAGGAAAAAACAACGCAGATCAAATATAAGAACAGTCTTACATTAAATGCATTGGTTGGAAATGTGCCCTTTTACTGTGCTTTAACCATCCTGATCATATCCTGAACATATGAACAAAAAGGTGATTGAAGTGTGTTTCAGAACTAAGTAGTACAATATATGTGACTTTGTGTTCAGTACCTAAAGAATGGAGTGTCGTGATTTTAATCCATGTTGTTGATGTTTTTTTATTTGGAATTCATCAATGAAAAATAAATGAGTGTAGTTAAATTGTTAAAAATAAATGAGGAGGGGAGGAAATATGTACACCACTCTGAGCTCCTTGGAGGAAGGGTGGTATAAAAATGTGAAAAATAAATAAATAAATAAATTCTGTGAATATCGTCTTGGAGACAGGAAAAGAGAATGTCAAAGGTGTTGAGTGCCTTACTGTCTGAAAGAACTTTGTAGGCTTCCACAATTTCCTTGAACTTCTGTTCAGCTTCTTTCCTGTTATCTGGATTTTTATCTGGGTGCCATCTGAGCACTTTACTCCTGTACCTGCATGGTTCCACAAGATACAATAAATATCAGTGGTCATTCGCCAACCATCAACCTCTGCTAGAATCAAGAGAAGAGACCATCTCAATACCATGATCACCACATTATTTAGGAGAGCTCCTCATTCCTCATGGCAAGCTAGTAACTTGCACAGTGATGGAATGGTAGCCCACCACTAGATTCTTGCTTCAGTGACCAACAGAGGAATCCTACTGCAGAAACTCTTTTCCAGTCAAAAATCCATGAACATCCTGAAAGAGGACAAAGATACCAAGAGGAACCCACTTCTAGAAGGGTAGTCCCATTAATCTGTTACAGCAAAAATGAGTCTTGTGGCACCAAAGACTATTCATTGTATCATAAGCTCTTGTTGACTACAGTAAATAGTCTTCTTGTGAATTGTCACTGTATTTAACATTTAAGTTTCACAAACTATATCTCCTGCATTTTATGGTCATTTTGACCCTCAAACATACTTTTTTTTCTCTATTCTCTTGTATAAACATTCTCTGTATCTTCTAACTGAGGATAACACTTCATGTATCTGATGAAGTGGACTATAGACCATGAAAACATTTATGCTACAATAAATATGTTGGTCTTTGAGCTGTTGAGAAGAACCTAGTTACTTAATATCAGGCTCTGCTAAAGAATGCTGACAGAGAAACAGCAGGGGTAAGGACTGGATGACTGAGGTTATGTGAGGAAAGGAGGATGACCTGAAGAAGGATTATTCTTACGCTCTCTTAATATCAGCCAAAGAGGCACTTTGGGGAATATCCAAGATTTTGTAATAATCCACCATGATGTGCATCCACCCAGTGCTAAGGCCAGCAGAGAAGATGAGGCTGAGAAGCAGTCAAGTGGAAAGGTGATTTCTTTGTCTGAAAATATAATGGAGAAACAGCTGTCTTGAGTTGTCGTGGAAGAATTTGTTCAGGGACAGAAAATTTGCCATTCCCATTTGTTGTTTTTCAGAACCCCCAGCTCCACCTACTCTCCTTATAAATGATTTCATGTCATCTAAGGACCATGACAGTTGCTAACAGCATAGCACACAACAACATCCCAATCAGAGAGCAATTCCCTGGAGAGAGAGAGAGAGAGAGAGAGAGAGAGAGAGAGAGAGAGAGAGAGAGAGAGAGCTATTGAAGCAGTTTAACTCTGCCTAACTCTGCTGTATCACTATGTTTTTTTAAAAAAATGTATATATAGTACAGTATATATGTGATGCCATTCTTGAAGAATAGCAGTGACATCTTGCACTACAAACACATACAGCCCCAGGACACACCGCAACAGCAGCTACACACTGCAGAGAGCTGATCTAAGGGCATCACAAAAGTCCCAGCTTAGAAGAAGAAAAAATCCATTTCTCATGTCATGAAGCATGACAACCAGTACATTCCCTCCCTTCTGTCCCTCCCTTCCCTTCCTCATCAATCCTCTTTCTTTCTCCATCCTCCTCCCCAGGACCTGGCATCTACTAACTGAGGAAAAAGAAGTGTTCTACTACCCTAGGCCCTCTCCACTGTTAGTTTCCCTGTGGTAATTGAAACAAACTGTAAAAGGCAACACCCCAAAATACATTTCAATAGCCCAAGGCTGGTGGAATGAGTGGACAGCACAGGAACAATGGCTAACAGTGCACTATCCCTATTTATTTGTTTGTGTGTGTGTTTGTTTATAATATTTTAGAGTAAGGAGCATTTTCCTCACACCATCCAGATCATGGGAAGGATTGCAAACTACATTAGAGGATGAGGTGGCTGAACCATTACTAAGAAGGGCGGTTGAACTTTGAAATGTTACAAAGGTAAAGAAGAAAAGGGAAACAGCTCCACCACTTCCTGCCCCTATACTTCTAACTTCGCCATTAGCTCTCCACGCTCACTCACACCCTTGTCCACATCAGTTTCTGCTAAAGATTTCATTTGGCAGTGCAAATACTACTGCTTAGCCTGACAGCATTTAAAGTGTTGACCAGTCCATCAGGCACCACACAGAATTGACAACCCCATTCATAAAGATGATAAATGTGAACACTGTGAAGGACATGCACCCATACGAAGTTTCATCCCATATCATATAAAGCAGGGTTTTTTAATCTTTTTATGATGACAGACCCCAATGAACTGCCCAATATGTCCCCATATCCCCTTCACCAGATTGTTGAAATCATCACCATCACCAGGCTGTCGATCGAAAGGTCGGCAGTTCGATTCCTGCAACGGGGTGAGCGCTCGTTGCTTGGCCAGCTCCTGCCAACCTAGCAGTTCCAAAGCATGTCAATGCAAGTAGATAGATAGGTGCCGCTTGCAGGAAGGTAAACAGCGCTCCGTGTTCCAGCTGCATGCTACGCGCTGCGGCAAGGAGAGTCATGCCGGCCACATGACCATGGAGGCGTCTTCGGACAACGCTGGCTCTTCGGCTTTGAAATGGAGATGAGCACCACACCCTAGAGTCGGACACGACTGGACTTAATTGTCAGGGGATACCTTTACCCATGACTTCAAAAGATGTCAATAGCTTGGTTTTCTGACCCCCACCCCACCCACCCACCCACCCACCCACTCTCTCTGCACAATCTGAGATTAGCTGGTTGCCTTCTGAGCTGGGTAGGATTTTTATTTTTTTTTGGCTGTCCACCTGATTGACAGTTTTTATTTTTTTTGCCTACTCCAGACTGTTTTCTTTGGGTTCAGTTACTTTATAGCTGGGGCAGTTACTTCTGGCAGGTTTCGTGCCTGCTGAGGGCAGGAGTAGGGATTTTGGTGTGTACCTGCAGTAAGCAAAAGTCAGTAGGCAGAGGCGTCGCTCCGGTAGGGGCGGGGCTGTAAGTATCGCTGCGGTTACAGTCGCTTTACCGAGCGAGGAGGAGGCAGCCCCGCCCCCTCACTGTCCGAGCCATTCGCCTACGGAGAAAGCAGCAGGCAGGGTCTCTTGCCTGCTACTTTCTCCGCAGGGGACTGGCTCGGACAGTGAGGGGGCGGGGCTGCCTCCTCCTCGCTCGGTAAAGCGACTGTAACCGCAGCGATACTTACAGCCCCGCCCCTACCGGAGCGACGCTTCTGTCAGTAGGTGAGCCAGTACCGATTCCTAGAGGCTGCCTGGCTCAGGGAGGCTGGCTGGTGAGCCCTCGGGCTTGGATTGCAAAGTTGACCTCAAAGGCTTTCTGGCTTGGGCAAGACAGTGCAGTCCAGCTTCCTCAACCCTTCAGGGTTGGCACAGAGAAGCTTTGGCTGTCAATTCATGGGCCACAGTTTTGAGTCAGGGTGGGAACTCCCCAAAGGAAAATCGATGGTGGTTTGCTGCCTCCTCTAAGCTAAATTCCCACTCTAAATAGGGGAAGAGTTGTGAGGCTGGGCATGTTATAGGGTTGCTCAAGTGTGTGATTGCCTTTCAATAAAGTGGCCCAATATCTATTCCAAGCAACTTGTCTCGTGTGCTTATTGGAGGATGTGCGGGCAATTCTGCTTTCTTGGTTGCATAATTTGTCTATTGTAGCGGAATTCTAGTCTTAATTCCCTGTGCCTGCATCTCTCATGCAGCAGAATTTGGGCTTAATTTGCCTTCTCCTTCCCTACCGCTGATGTAATAGATTTCTCTTTTTGTTTGTCACTGTCTACAACGAAGATTCAAAGTACTGTATAACATTTTATTTTTCAGTTCTAAACCTCTAATAATAAACCTTTGTTTTTATAGTACAGCTTACAGCCTTGCTGTTGACAGAGTACAGAACGTTCTCAGTTGTGGATTTCTTACCTTCCTTTCTTTCCTCCCAACCATCTGACCTTTTTGTAGTTTATATGACACTTACTTTTCTCTCTGTGTTGGGTGGTTGGTCCTTGGAGCAGTTATTGCTCCGTTATATCACTGTAGCCAATTCTAAGTAATTTTCTTGAAGTTCAATTCATTCTTCTGCTTGCTTAACGAGTGATAAAAATTTACACCTATTGTAAAATTGTGAATAAAAAGCTGATTGCAGAAAGTAAAGACAATCATGCGCTATAACATTAACTAGCTCAATTGCACTGCATCACTATTTAAAAGAAGATTTGTCTCATCATCAAAAGAGTGATGATTTTAGTTTCTTGTTAAGACGATTGCTGTAACAGTAAAAGCATTTTATTACATTGGTCCTGTTATATGCAATATGACTGTGGCTTTGTACCTTTGCTGCCAATAGTAATCAATCTATTAATTATTAAGCCAAATGGTTCTGTTGAGCAATGGGAGGACAAATCTCTTTCTCCAAAACCAAAACAAGACGTTTTAAAATAGATAAATCAGCCAACTGAGCAAGAGAGATGGGGCACAGAAGACAGCAGACCTTATAGTTCTCCAACAGTCCATAGAACAGAACTGCAGATTTGAATCAGAGTTCCGCATATGGAACAAGTGCGATGATGTCACATACATACAATAGAACCATGGTTCTTAAAACAAATTGATTCTTTCTTTAAGGAAATGCAGGGGGTTCCTAGGAGAAATGCAAGCACGACCCTGTTCAACCTAATTAGCACATATCCTTGGGCAGAAACAAATTCTTAGTGTCAGATCTGATGTCGGTCTGAGAACTGGTCACCACTCACCGCTGAACAGCTGCTAAGTAGCATGGTGGACAAATCAATTTGCGGGGGACATGCTGCAGGCAACAGCTTTTCCCTTTCGTTACTTTTCCCTGAAGTATGGCATAATAATGCATAAGGAAACCCCAGGTGAGGAAACATAACTGGGAGAGGGGGCTGCACTGAAATGCACTCGGTGCAGGAAGGGTTAAGCAACTCCTTCCCCACCTGGTGCTGTTGTGTTCTATTCAGACACCTGAATTCACTGACGCCTCCAGAGTCCCCTACCGCCACCAATAAAAAGGTAAAGGTAAAGGTGACCCCTGACAATTAAGTCCAGTCGTGTCCGACTCTAGGGTGTGGTGCTCATCTCCATTTCAAAGCCGAAGAGCCAGCGTTGTCCGAAAACGCCTCCGTGGTCATGTGGCCGGCATGACTCTCCTTGCCGCAGCGCGTAGCATGCAGCTGGAACACGGAGCGCTGTTTACCTTCCCGCAAGCGTTACCTATTTATCTACTCGCATTGACATGCTTTGGAACTGCTAGGTTGGCAGGAGCTGGCCAAGCAACAAGTGCTCACCCCGTCGCAGGAATCGAACTGCCGACCTTTCGATCGACAGCTTATGGTTCAGCGGTTTAACCCGCTGCGCCACCCACTGGCCAATACATCTCATCTATTGGAGTAGTGAAAATCCTGCTGCAGGTATTTTTTGCCAGCAAGCTATATATACAGTAACCTGTTAAAATAAACTGTAGAAAACCACTCAGATATAAGCCTGTTTAGTAAAGCTTTAGAAAACGAGAACACCTGTAAAGTGTTGAATTCAGAATCAGTAGCTAAGGTTCAGACAATGAACACTCACCTGCTCTACAGCTGTTAGACAATGACCTGGATTTCCAGACCTCTGTGCTGCCAAACATCTTATTCCATCTATTAGATTGGTAGGTGAAGGGCAAAATGTAAACTCCCATCTTTGGGCTGGTTCACACATGTCTGTTTATCACTGTGTCTGCAGCATAAACTGATGACTTGCATGTGTGAATGAGCTATCACAGATCCGCCACCGCAGGCAGAACTTTGATGGTGCCCAGCATCACCTCCAACACAATGCTTTCGATGATGTCAGCTTACAGTCATCAATCAGGGGCTTTGGCCATGAAGAAGGGTAAAAATGAAATAAATAAGCATAGGAAGCTGCCTTATTACCTAGATCACTGGTTCTTCTAGCTCAGTACTGTATTGTTGATATTGATTGGTAGTGACTCTCCAAGGTTCCAGAAAAGATTTTTAGTCACCTGAACTGAAGGTGCTAGACCCAGGGATTGACCCTGGGACTTTCTGTAAGTAAAACACATGCTCTTCTGCATTAAGGCTACTTAGGTACAAGCTAACATGTGTGCTCCACCATGCAGAAAACCCAATCAGTGGGAGAGCTCAGGAACAGAGACACCAGGTACAATTCTGCTCCCTCCTCCAAGTGTAGATTACCCCCCACATTTTAGGGCCTTGGTTTGTACAGGGCCTTGGTGGCTGGGAGCCTATTGCAGTGTCCTAGGTCAGGGATTGAGACAAGCAGCAGCATTCACCTTGCTCCATGAGAGGCATTGCATTGGTCCTTACTGCCTAGCAGCATGAAGAGGTATCCCAGTTTGCCTGGTGGTTATGCCAAGCAGAGCAGAGAAACTGAGAAGCTTCACTCCACTGCTTGCTCTCAGTGCCAAGGACAAACAGCAAGGGCTGAGAGGTTGTTATTGTATGACCTGAGGATTTGCAATTTGCAATCCTGCACCTAAAGCCTGAGGAAGTGAACAAATTGAGCAATGAAAATGTTTTTTAAAAATTACCAGAGAGCCAGAGGTAGAAGCCATTGATTTATGATGGGAAGATTGAAAGAGATAAATATCTCTTTTTAGAGCTCATTGGAGAGATTATTAGATCAGGGGAAAGGAGCAGCCCACACATATTGGGATATAAATACAGGGGATGGGGCAGAATTATCTGGCACAGTGAAGAAGCACAAACAAATGCAAAGGGGACAATGAAAGCAGAAAGGTCTGTGGTCCTGGCTGATGTAAATCGGCACAGATCTATCAGACTTGCTCTGTAGTCTGGCATAATTCACCAGCACTCTAATCTGCTGTGAGGTGGAAATGAGTCTGGCTCAGAAATTTCAGCCTTCATGCGGCTTCTGCACTATAAGGGTACACACAATTGTATGTTATCTGAGCCACAATCCCACTGGAAAGGTGAACTCACTGCATTTCATTTAGATGTTGTACAATGTTCTCTCGCCACACCAAGCTGAAAAGGAACTGGTTCTGTGTGTTTACACCAAAAGCCAGCTATACACTGCATTGATTGGCTGGAAACTAGTGATTTCATAGTGATGTCAGTCATCCACCTCTCCCGCCTCCGCAAAGCAATTTTTCAAAAATGTTGATTTAAAGGGACAGATATATTTTTAATGGAATAAATGTACCTTGTGACATTTAAAAAATAAAAAGGTGTACAACCCACCCAAATGGTGTAAGTGACTTCTAAATAGATAGATAGCAAGACAGACTTCTGAATTTGGTTTAATTTTTTTGACCAGTATGTCTGTCAAATGCATCGCAAAAGGAGGGAAAAGGCTCGAGCTGAGGGGGGAAAAGCCACCGTGTTTCTTGGAGTGCACGTACATCTGTGCACACCCTAGTTATCTTTCATACAGTTTTGATTACAAATACTTGCAGCAAAATTCCCCTATTTGCTATTGTACTATTTGCTGCCACCCTTGCTTCCTGGAAACGCCCTGTCTCTAGTGCATGTTTATGAGCCTCAGCTGTCAGAACTGTCACAGCACTCATACCTGAGTTTTCGTCTCAAATGTGAGTTTCCTTATTCCTGTGGCTATGTATGGTGGATCAGGGGCATCACTAGGGGTGTGTGGATGGTGCAGGCCACAAAAGGTGACACCAATTTGGGGGGTGACACCACAGCTGCCGCATCACCCAGGCTCAGCGGTCTTCTCTTTGGCTGCTCCGAGTTGCTTCTTTGTGTTCGTTCATGTTCTTCATGTTCTCATGAGCTTTGCAACTCAGAGTGGTCGAAAACAGCTGAGAAAGGGTGCCACGTCTCCCCAGGAAGGGGTGACACCCCCTTGGCTCGTCTGTCTTCAGCAGCTCTGCCTCCAAGCCAAAGTAGTTGCTTCACAAAGAAGTGATTCAGCTTTGGCTTGAAGGCAGAGCCACCAAAGACGAGCGAGCAAAGGGTGCAGGGAGGGGTGACACCCCCTTGGCTGTCTTTCTTTGGACACCCCGAAGCCACTTGATGACTCAGGCAAGCCGGAAGTAATTGGCAGTGACTTGATGACATCATCACGTCATCGCCAATTACTTCTGATTTGGTAATTACTTCCGGGTCTCGCACCAGTTGACACCAAGGTATGTGACGCCGCTGTGGTGGATCATCATGCAGAGTACCTGGGGTGTCCCTGAATAATATTGAGCTCTCCCTGGATGGGTTTGGGTATTTGTCAGCCTCCCAGAGAATGCAGCCTTTTTACATTTACCATGAAAGGAGCTCTGTTCCACATTCATACATGATTTGAATAGCCCAATCAAAAGCAAACAGGCATGAGACGTAGTGGGGGCTGAAATATGGCACACACCCCTTCCCTGCTATGCTGTGTGACTCACCTGAAGTCCTCCTCACCATAGCAGGGAACATGAGGAATCACAGAGAAGCTGTAGGTCCCTTGTTTCCAGCTGAAGATTTAAGGGCCAATTTCAGTGTTTCAAGGTGACAGCCCTGCTTGAGGACTACAACAGGAACTGAGACATGGTCTGCTCAGTTTTGGGTGCTGTGAGGGTTGCAATCTTATGGAACCCAAAAATATACTCTCCAAGACCTTTCAAAGCCCAATCAAGGCAATGGCTACACACTACAGATGATGTGCCATTTCTCACGTTTCAAGGAAGATTCAGCACTAGGATGCAAGAGCAGCTTTGTTCTTTTGTGTTTCTCATGTACAAGAATAGAATAATAAAGCAGGTACAATATATCAACTCATTGAGGATAAACAACAAGCAGTCTAAGAATCCAACAGAAGATGAAACCAGTTCAAGCAGCAGCATTAAAAGCCTGCCAGAACTGGAAGGTCTTCATCATCCATTTGGATACAGGCAGGGAGGGAGCTGCCTAATTAAGGAGGGAATTCTACAAATGTGAGGCCACCACTGGGAAGGTCCTATCTATAGCACCTGACAGAGCCAAATCCTTTTTAAGGGCAGCGATGGCATGGCCCATGTAACTGATCTCAAATGCAGGTGTATAAGGCAGTAGGCAGCCCTAACCATAACCTGGTCCCAGATCATTTGCACTGGATCCCATGACTTACCCTTTACCTTTCAGTGGCATGGCAAGAACATACAAATCCCAGATCCAATCCTGTAGACAGAAATAATGCATCTCCTTCCTTCCTTCCTTCCTTCCTTCCTTCCTTCCTTCCTTCCTTCCTTCCTTCCTTCGGCACCAAACAATGGAAAGAGACACCCGTATTTATACCATGACCACCAGCTCCTCCAATCTGGGATGGACACCAGATTTGGAAGGAGATGAGGCTCTTAGCAGCAGATGAAAAAGACATTCTACTTCAATGGCAGTGCTATGCAGAAGAGATATTTTCTGGCAATATGGAAAAGCTACCATCAGCTGAAGTGCAACCGGTCTTTGGCTAAATACACACTAGTGTTGTCTTCCTTAAGAGCACCTTCCGGCAAGCGAAGGTGTCTCATATGAAATCGAATACGTAAGTCTTGAAGAAACCCATGTCTAGTTTTGCAAGATGCCTAGTTTACACCCAGTCTCCTTCAATGGACCAGCAGAGAATGATGCTCACCTCATGCATCATTTGATTGCTGATTTGGTAGCAGCCAAGAGAAGACCAGTGACATTGGATCAATTCTGACAGTTTTCTTCATCCATTCAGGCAAGCAGAAGAAGAACAAAACCACCTTCTCTCTCCTTTTATTTTTAGAGGTATTTTGAACCAGCAGGAATTAAGCAGCAACCATTCCTAACCTTCTTTATCTGTCCCACATGTATGTGTCACCTCTAGCAGAGCTATTAAGTTGTTACATTGCATATTTAAATGAACATCATTCCCATTTTCAGAGAGAAAATAGGCTTTCAATTAACTGCAGATTTAAACAAGCTTTATTGGGAGGGAAGCCAGCCTCATTTCCCCAGAAGGAGGGAAAGCTTTCTTCTTTTCCTCTCTGTGCTGTGATCATGATGAAAAGAAACGTCTCTATTCATTATAAGAATGGCTTTGATTCGATTGAGGGGGCTTACCTGCAATGCTATTGCTGATTTGTAGCCTTTTACGCCTGCATCAGAGAGCAATGTGGGGCTATAGCTTTATGGAGTGCCTGATGAGCTCTAGCACAGGAATATGAGGATATGAACGATATTCCAGCACTGCTGTGGGAAAGTTAAGAACGTACTGCTAGGAGACTGTGAAGATTTTAATTACAGATGTTCCTGAGAAATCCATAGAAACTGTGATTAAACTTCTAATTGCTTTTAAAGAAGTGAATAAGCAGTCAATAAGATGAACAACCGTTGTGTCTTTCCCTCCTTCTGAGGAGTTGTTGTGTGAGTAATAAGAACCAAATATGATTATTGAACACCAGCCTTCTCAGCTTCACCACCGCTGCTTATGGTGGGCAATTGTCATGCAGTGGATTCAATGCTGCTCTTCAAATTCAATTGCCAAGTTCAAATCCCTGCCTAGCAACTGAGTTCACAGAGCGGTCTTGGGCAGGTCATTGTCTTCTAACATAATCTATCTCACAGGTTTGACATGATGAGAAAATGGAATAACTTTATGCATGCTTCCCTGATTGTCTCTGTCAATACAAGGCGGCAGGAGAGTCAATTGGATGTGAGCCTATCCACAAGACCAACTTCCGTGTGGACCCTCACCTCTGACAGTGACCATGAGAATCAGCCTTTGGATTCTAAAGTAGCGCTTGGTAGATAGCGAATCCACTTAAATTAAAGATGGCAAAATACTAGCATATGGGATGTGTCAAGGTCAGATAAATATTGCTGATGGATAAACGTGCCCATGGCATCATTCCATATTTAGCAGACAAGCCATTTAGTGAGGGCAGAGGAATGTCCCACCTGTGTATCAGGTCACGTGTGATTATACTTTGTTTGAAGGTACAGAGCATAGCTCCCCCTACCAAGTACTGTATGCATTTGAATCCTGAAAACATGTTGCTGTCTGTTCCTTGTTACCTCTGCCTGCCCCCAGGGGAGAACAATCATGTGTGAGGGCACAGTGTATTGGCCAATGGCACATCTATGCAATTCGGAGGTGAAAGAATGACTGGGACAAGAGTAAACGTGCACCAAAGTTTACTGAAAGTGCTCAAGAACCAAAACGGGGGGGGGGGGGGTTTGACCTAAGACTCGCTATGCATGCTAACCCACTTGCTCTTAAATTATACAGGGGAATTCTATCACTAACATGCCCTCACAATGGAGCTCTAAGGAAAGCAATTAGAAGGAGGAGGGAGAAGGAGAGAGGATCCTCTTAGAAGGAGAAGGGGGAGAACAAAGAAAACATGGGGGGGGGAGAAGGGACATAGGCAGATTAGCAGGGTTTCACAGAGGAAACCAGGTGAAGAAAAGGGTTTCAGGGTAAAGGGAAGGGATGGGGGAGTCAGAGGGATTACTAGGGAAGAAAGAAGCAGGGTCCAGATGAAAAGTATGAAGACT
Organism: Plestiodon gilberti rubricaudatus; assembly: GCA_026170595.1. Classification (NCBI taxonomy): domain Eukaryota; kingdom Metazoa; phylum Chordata; class Lepidosauria; order Squamata; family Scincidae; genus Plestiodon; species Plestiodon gilberti. The sequence continues at coordinate 202,225,024 of JANXHW010000001.1, forward strand.
CAGGAGTTCAGAAAAGTAGCTAGGGTCATAAACCATCAAATAAGCTGTTCCAGCAGGGTCCAGATGATTCATACCATGCCAAATGGCTATGGCTGTGACTGGATCAATGTAGCCTGAACCAAGAGCTACAGACAAGGAGTAAGCCTAAGACGAGGCCATGAAAGCATTGTGGAAGGGAAGCTAGTGGAAGGAGAGTTAGTGGAAGCTCGCTTGGGGAAGGGGAACTTGTGGAAGAGGAGCTAGTCTCTCCCACCAAACTCTCTTTGGCTGATACTCCAAGCCTCCCAAGCAGACAACCACAGGAAAGAGAGATTCTTCTTCTGTGGACTTGCTGGATCGGACAAGAGAGTTTGATTGAGAAAGGAGGCCTGAAGCTGATCTCGGGCCTCAACAAAAAGATAAAAAGCAGAAATGTACTTACACATACGTATGCACGCAGCACTCACAGGACAGAAAAACAGAGACAACCACTAAACATACAGTCAATCTGACTTTGCATGAGATAAAGACAAGGAAAGATAGTGGAGATGTGGTGAGTCCTTGATGAGGCTGTGCCAACCAAGTTTACTGTTCCTCTTCTGTGAAGCTTGGGAGCTTCGTGTTGCAGGGCTTACAGTAGCAAGGAGGGGCCGACCACACAAATCTCCCTGGACAAAGAGGGGTCTCAAACACAGAAAGAGGGCTATGAAGCAAGCCCTTATCATGCAAGGGAGGCAGCATCCTTGAAGGGAGCTGGGCAAGAGCTGAGCTGCCCTTCTTCCCAGGAAAGAGGAGGTAGGGGTGCTTAGAGAGGGATGCAGCTCAAGAAGATTAGTCGACCAGCCTACACTGGCCTCAGCAGTTTGGTAACAGGGAGAAAGGGAGGGAGAAGCTAGAAAGGGGGTGTTACCATCCTGGTTGCCAGCTGGCACAGTGGTTCTGAAATAGAGGCTGGAAAGGGGGGTAACTTAAAAGGGGGGTGACTTGTCACAGCATCAGTGGGTTAACAATCCACACTCAGCAAGGCAAGGTACGGATGGTGGAGTGAAGGACAAGGACGCCAGGCTCTAAAGCTGAGGGTTTATATAGATTTTTGCCCCATATAATCCTATGGGATCCTTATTTGGGGTGACTCCATCAGGAGGTCCTCTATTGTTAGCTGAGAGTATGGTAGCTGCTTGGATGGTGTTGGATCATCTCCTAGATTGAGCATAATCAAGGGGTTGGTGAGGATTGCTGGAGATATGAAATCTTTCCTTTGTTTTCCAGAAGTTGTTCTTCCCAAACTCAGGAGTTCAGAAAAATAGCTAGGGTCATAAACCATCAAATAAGCTGTTCCAGCAGGACTCAGAACTGGAAAGCTTCATCTCCACTTCGGAGGTGTGAAAACTACATTAACATTTAAGTAGTAAACAGGCTCCATTCAAATCTGGAGCATTGATTTCCTTGGATTAATTCAGGAGTGGGGGGTGTGATTACATGGTTTCATCAAAAGTATGGCCCTCCTAGCCTGTGGATCTCTGTGGCCTCCTGCCATCCGTCCTGTAATTAGTCACATGATGAGTCTGGCCCTTGACTCTGCAGGCAGGCACCTAGCACATGTTTAAATGCATGACTCCTGCATGCCTTGAATTAAACAGAAATAACCAGAAATAAAATATTCAGTGTGTAACAGAGTGGTATTGCCTGGGCTCTGGTGCTCCTCCTCTCCCTTTGTGCTGTGTGGGCTTTAGATACTGCAGTCATCCCACCAACAATGCACTCTCATCGCTGCACTGCCGCCAGTGCAGCATCAATACAGGATTGGGCCATTAATACAGTCGTATTACTAAACATTTCTGGAAGAGAGCGGAAGTGGAGATGGAGGGTTTGCTGCATCCTCAGGTCAGCCATAATGTCAAGTTTCATCCTATGCTGCTATTAGTATAAAAACATTAAACAGACCTCCTCCTGTGTACTAGGCATGCATGCCAAATGCATCCATCCATTTACTAAAATGGTGACAAATGGTGACTGACCTGCATTGACAAAATTGCTGCAGCTATTTTGAGCTATTCAAAATAAGATAACCACAAAAAAGCTCTCAGAGGTGTTTTGTAATGGAATACATCCAAGAGTGGGGTTTGGTCTGAATCCCTCACCTTGATCTCTTGCCCACCCCACTCCGAAAGTGAAATTTGAAATGATGCACCTGACATTGCAATCTACTCTTATAGCTCTGCTTCTCTTCTTCCAGAGTTTGCTGTTCTACACTGGGGAAGGGGGGGAAATCCTCATGCTGTATCAAAAACAAGCACCCCTAAATTCAGAACAGAAGATGGTCAAACCTCCATCTGACCACTGAAAACAGCATGAAACAGCTTTGTTTTCTTTCATTTCAAAAGCCTTGACATCCGTATAAACCTGCTGCCACCTAGAGGATATTATAAATATGGTTCCTGATTGCTGGCAGGGAAAAAAAAGCATAGGTAGATCAGGATTAGAACTTTAGCTTTTTTTTATTCTTAAAGAAATGTGTTTTTTTTAAATCAATATTCTAAACAAAAAAAGATTATTAGAGAACATTATAGAATCAATTCTATTGGTATGTACTGCATCGTACATGCTTCTTTTGTTCACAGAAGCAGCTCAGTTTGAGCAAGGGGAGGAGGGGTGATTTGTGCTGATCTCCCCCCTCCCTCTGCAGACCCCTGTGCCTGAGAGTATCTGCTCCTGAGAGTCACTCAACCCTGAGCTTAGGGCTAGAATCACAGAGTTGGAAGGGGCCTTCACGATCATAGAATCCAAACCCTGCCAATGCAGGTTGCCCACATCTGTAACATCACCATAGATGGCTATCTCGCCTCTGCTTAACGTCCTCCAACAAGGGGGAGTCTACCATGTTCCGAGGCAAAAACACACATGCTGCAAGCCAGGCAGAAAGCAAACCTATAGTCTTCTGATCTGTAGCCAGATGCGTTATCCCTCGTGCCACTGGCCCAACACATGATATCATCTATGACATAGACTGAAGCTATCCCTGGAGATTTTTCCCCATGATGCAATATCTCTGTAGTTTTTCTAACAAGATGTAATGTTTCTTTCAGTAGTCACTAACATAGAAACAGCCCAGCCCCACAAAACCCTAAGATTTTAAAGTTTTGCTTTTCCTCTTCAAGACCGAAAGACTTAGCCTGAGCTACAAATTTTCCGGACAGTGTGTTCTGATACGTTAGAGCCACCAGTGAGGAGGCCCAGTTTCATACTCAAAAAGTTCAAAAGCTGTGGAATATGGTAGTATCAGTCACAGTGCCTGACAACCACTAACCTTTGAACACATGAATCTGCCTCATCATACTGAGCCAGGACATTGATCTATTCAACCCTGTATTGTCAACACTGATTGGCAGCAATAGTTCTCCAGGCTTTCAGACAGAGGTCTTTCCCGGCCCACCTGACTGAAGATGCCAGGGACTGAGCCTGTGCCCTTCTGCATACAATGTGGTCTACCCCAGAGCTATATTGCTCCCCACTTAGACCTATCAGTTTTCAGAAAACATTAGACCTATTAGCTTCTCCCCCCCCCCCCCAATCCAATTTTTGGTCCTCACCAGACTGCACAAAGCATATCTATGTTAGGTACATTCTAATTAAGTAGTTGAATTGCTTTGGATTTGTCAGCCAGGGTCCATGTTTGCAAATAGGTTGACAACGTACAGAAATGCAGGGCGGAAAGCAAGCCAAAGAGAGAGAAATTGAAAAAAGCAAGACTTGTTCCCATTTGATATGTAAAATAGCTATAACTCTGAAGTGTTTCTGTTCAGTCAGCATTTAGCAGGGATGTGAAAGTTTAAATTACCTCATAAACTGAGAGCCAAGTGAATACTGTATTACTTAAACAATCAAAAAAGTATCATTTGCTGCTGTAGATCAATGTAGTACCTTAGAGAGAACATTACACCACAGCATTTATGGGTTATTATTTATCAGTGTAGCTTTGCTTCTTTTACAACAGTTCTGGGTGCTCTGAAATTTAATGGAATTACACCTGACGGATAAGGTTGCCAACCTAGTCTCCAGATACAGGTTTTTACAGTATTTTCAAAGTTAGCATATTCAGGGGCTATTGCTTTCAAACTCCACAGCTAGGATTAGACAGGGGAAACTTTGTTCCAGCAGAGGACTGAAATCCAAGGTGGATGCTAGAATTCCCTATAGGTAAAATGAGATAAATAATGATCTTCTTCATAGGTTTGTTTGGGGTTTTCTGGTGGATAATGAAGTATGATGTTATAAGATATGGCTTATCAAGTGAATTTCTGTGCAAGTTTACATGTAATTTGTATTTACACAGGCTCTTCCTCTGTATGTGGATTATATAGAGCAGGGGTGAAAAACTCACTGTTACATTCAGCAGGCTGAATAGTGAATAGCATTCATGGGGCCTGCTGAGGGTCGGAAGTGACATCATTAAGCAGATGATGAACAGGAATAAGCTCTTCATTCTCATGTAGGAACTCAGTAGCTGCAAATGACAGAAGACAAAATATGCAAATCTTGATCATATGTTCAAGATACGAGAGAGCCCAATTATTAAGCTGAGAGCCCAATTATCTTGCAGGACACCCTTTCAGCAGTGCTGCTTTTGCTGAAGCATCAGCATATAACAACAATGCGCCTTTTCTCTGGCCTGATTTAATGTATTGCCCTCTGCAATTTTATTTGGAAGATTTTTAAAGATATTATACTCAGCTAGATGTTAAGAACATAAGAAGAGCGCTGCTGGATCAGGCCAAAAGCCCATCTAGTCCAGCTTCCTGTATCACACAGTGGCCCCACCAGATGCTGGGTTTGATTTTGTTTTTGCTTGATCGACGATGGTTAAAAAATGTATTTTTTAAGATGGTATCTCAATGGTATCATACAAAAATTAAATTTTCTTGTTGGTAGTGACCAGGAATTAAACCCCTCAAGTCCATTTTTCTACAGTTTACATTGATAAAATTAGGTGGTAAACTGAAATGAATCCAAAAATTTATAACAGGACTTATAGAGATAGATTTATAGAGCATGAATTCACTTTCTATTCTTTTACAGGATCAGCTTTTTGGTAAAACTATCAAAATCATGAGCTTTTTACTTCTGTTCGTAGTTTTAAAATTTTCCTTTAGTTGCTGAATAATTTCTGAATCAGCACAGTGACATTTTTCCTCATATAAATCATCTTCAGAAGTACAAAAATAATTCTTTGTAGGTCCTTTTAATCTTCCCCATCTTTTCTTTACCATTGAGATACCATCTTGAAATTTTGACTGAATGACTACAAGACATATACCTTTAAGTGTGATGTTTTTGACAATTTTAAAAAAGTTCAATTTTTCAAAATTTCAAAATTAATATTTTGAATATTTTTGAATTTCTTGAAAATTTACAATTTTGTCATGTTGTATATCAAATGAAAGCGCTATTCATAAGCTTTAAAACGGCACCTGTCCCATGTCTGTAGCATTCATCATTATCCTGTAACTGGCGTTTGAATGTATGGTGACAAGTGGATTTTGGCCTTTTTTGTCAATTTTGAACATTCAATATCTCAAAAACGGATGGACAAAAAAATCTGAAAAAAATAATAATTTTTAAACATCTCATGGTAAGCTACAAATGTACCGAAAATGAGCAAAATCCGTGACATCAAGTTCCAAAATATATTTTTTATTGGTTAATTTGACACGGAATGACCCTTATGAATAAGTTGAAAAGCACCGGTCCCAAGACCGATCCTTGGGGCACACCGCTTTTCACCTCTCGCCATTGTGAAAATTGCCCATTGACTCCCACTCGCTGTTTCCTGGTCTTCAACCAGTTCCTAATCCACAAGAGGACCTGCCCTCTTATTCCCTCACTGTGGAGTTTTCTCAGGAGCCTTTCATGAGGGACCGTATCAAACGCCTTCTGAAAATCCAGATATATAATATCCACGGGTTCGCTCGCATCCACATGCCTGTTGACCTTTTCAAAAAATTCTAGCAGGTTTGTGAGGCAAGACTTCCCCTTGCAGAAGCCATGCTGACTCTCCCTCAGCAGAGCTTGTTCTTCTATGTATTTTAAGATTTTATCCTTAATGAGACTTTCCACCATCTTCCCTGGAACAGATGTTAGGCTGACCGGCCTATAGTTTCCCAGGTCCTCCCTCCTTCCTTTTTTAAAGATTGGCGTGACATTAGCTATCTTCCAATCCTCTGGCACAGTGGCCGTTTTAAGGGACAAGTTGCATATTTTGGTCAAGAGGTCAGCAACTTCATTCTTGAGTTCCTTCAGAGCTCTTAGGTGGATGCCATCCAGGCCTATTGATTTATTGATCTTTATTTTGTCAATTAAGTCTGAGACGTCTTCTCTTTTAACCTCTATTTGACTTAATTCTTTAGTCCGGGGAGACCGTTCCGGCAGCGGTATTTGCCCGAGGTCTTCTGCCATGAAGACAGATGCAAATAACTCATTTAATTTCTCTGCAGTCTCCAAGTCCCCTTTTATCACCCCTTTCTCTCCCTCACCATCCAGCGGACCAACCGTTTCCCTGGCAGGTTTCCTGCTTCTAACATATTTGAAGAAGCTTTTATTATTCCCTTTTATGTTGCCTGCCATATGTTCCTCAAAGTCTTGCTTGGCCTCCCGTATCATCTTTTTACATTTCTTTTGCCACAGTTTGTGCTCCTGTTTATTTTCCTCATTCGGGCAAGACTTCCATTTACGGAAGGAAGCTTCCTTGCCTTTTATAGCCTCCTTAACTGTGCTTGTTAGCCATGCCGGCACCCTCCTGGACTTGGTCCAGCCCGTCCTCCTTTGTGGGATACACTCCTGCTGGGCCTCTATGACTGTTGTTTTAAACAGCCTCCATGCACTCTGGAGCGATTGGACTCTTTTTACCTTCCCTTTCAGCTTTTTTTAAACTAGTCTCCTCATTTTGGGGAAGTCTGCTCTTCGGAAGTCAAGGGTTTTCGTGTCAGATTTGCTCGGCACTCCGACATGCATGGCGAAACAGATCGCAGCATGGTCACTGTTCCCCAACGGTTCGGTAACATTTACCTCCCTGACCAGATCTTGAGTGCCACACAATATGAAGTCCAGAGTCACCTGTCCTCTGGTCGGTTCCGTGACAAGCTGCTCTAAGGCACAGTCATTTAACATATCCAGAAATCCAGTCTCTCTTTCATGACCTGAGCATGAATTGACCCAGTCGATGTGAGGATAATTGAAGTCCCCCATGACTACAACCCTGTCTCTCATTGACACCTCCCTGATTTGCTTCCTCATTTCAAGATCCCCTTCAGGTTTTTGATCTGGAGGACGGTAGAATGCCCCTACTATTACATCACTCTTTGAGCCTGGTAATCTAACCCACAGTGATTCTATGGAGGAGTCAGAGCCCCCCTCCAGCTCTACTCTTGTGGATTCTACCCCCTCTTTGACATAGATGGCCACCCCACCTCCAACACGCTCCTCTCTGTCCCTCCTATAGAGTTTATATCCTGGAATTGCAGTATCCCACTGGTTCTCCGCATTCCACCAGGTTTCTGTTATACCTACTATGTCAATGTTTTCCCTAGCCACCAAACATTCTAGTTCTCCCATCTTTGCCCGTAGACTTCGGGCATTTGCATAAAAGCACTTATATACCTGGTCCCCCAAGAAGGGCTGCATGTTTGCACCTTTATTCCTGCAGCCTTCTGTCCTGCTAGACTGGCTGTCATGTCCCATCACGCTACCACTCCCAATTCTTACTCTGTTATTACTTGACTGTTCCCCATCCTCTGCACCCTCATTCCCAAGGGATGAGGAGTCCCGAACCAGATGCCCCTCGGCTCCTGTCGGCTTTCCCCCAGGAGTCAGTTTAAAAGCTGCTCTGCCACCTTCTTAATGTTACGCGCCAGCAGTCTGGTTCCGTTTTGGTTCAAGTGAAGCCCGTCCCTCTTGTACAAGCCCGGCTTGTCCCAAAACGTTCCCCAGTGCCTAACAAACTTAAACTCCTCCTCCTGACACCAGTGTCTCATCCACGCATTGAGACCCCTGAGCTCCGCCTGCCTAGCTGGCCCTGCACGTGGAACAGGTAGCACTTCTGAGAACGCTATCTTTGGGGTCCTGGATTTGAGCTTCCTACCTAGCAACCTAAATTTGGCCTCCAGGACCGCCCGGCTACATTTCCCCACGTCGTTGGTGCCAACATGCACCACAACCGCTACCTCCTCCCCAGCATTCTCTACCAGCCTATCTAGACGAGAGGTGATGTCCGCAACCTTCGCACCAGGTAGGCAAGTCACCATGCGGTCCTCACATCCGTCACAGACCCCCCTCTCTATGTTCCTGACTATAGAGTCACCCACGACAAGAAGCCCCCTTCCCCAGAGGAGTATCCATAGTGCGACTGGATACGGGTCCATCACCTGAAGAAGGGGTCCCCACTGTGGGATTGTTTCCCTCTTTTCCAGAGCGATGTCCTCCAGCCCTGAGACTCCCTTTCCTGGCAGCTGAGGAGCTGGCCAACTGAGGGTGGGACGATGCCTCCACGTCCCTAGAAGTCTCACCCTGGTTCCTCTCTACCTGTCTCTGCTTCTCCAGGTCAGCAACCGTGGCTTCAAGGGAGCGAACCCGTTCCCTGAGAGCCTGGAGCTCTTTGCACCGAGCACACACCCATGACTTGTGCCCAAGAGGCAGATAGTCATACATGTGACACTCAGTGCAAAACACTGGATAGCCCCCAACCCTCTGCTGGCTGTCTGACTGCATAGCTTTTGAGTGAAAGTTATGGATTTATCAAAGTTTGGGTACCTTAATGTCTGGCGTAGTGGGGAAAGCTGCTGCCTTCAAAGCCCGAAGACCGGTGAACTTGATAAGTTCGAAACACGCTGCCGGCAAAAAGCTGTGAAAGCCTCCAGGAGGAGTGATAAGAGCTTCCAGCTGCGTCGGTCTAGTGTGGGAGGCGCCAGCCAGCAGAATGTCAGACTGTAAAAAGGATACCATCTGGAAAGTAGCCGTTCATGAAAGATTGGACATTTATATATTGTAAAAACCCCAAGGGGGTTAGGTCAGCCTGCCCATGTACACCGCCTTGGATTAAAGTCGGAGGAGAAATCCAATGACCAAGAAAGGCGGTATATAAATACTGTATATTATTATTATATTATATATATTATTAATGTTGTTGGAGCTCTCCTCTCTTCAAGGTTGTTGGAGCTCTCCTCTCTTCCTCTCTCCTCTCCACAGAGGAGAAGTGCCGGGCAGTGTGTGGGGCCTGGCTTCCTCGCCCCGCTGCCGAACTCGCCCAGCTGCTTAACTCGCTGTGTCTTTTTTACCTTGCCACTTTGTCCCAGTGAGCCACTTCGTCCCAGTGAGGCCACTCGCTGCTCCTGAAAGGGCTCACTCGCAAACCAGTTGCCCTTGCAAGCAAAGCTGCATTGAGACAATTTCACATATCCTTTTTATTGTCCTTTTTTACACTAGAATTGGGGTTCGATATCTAAATCCAATTCTAATAAATAAGATGGGATACTCTGATTCCTTTATCTTATTTTGAATGATTCCTCTCCATATATAACTGAGAAGGTAGCAACATTTTTGTATTATGCTATAGAGTTGCATCATAATAAGCTATAAATTTGACTTTTTGATGGTGTATTTGTATCTATTTAACAACATCCTAATAGCATTCCTCCTTGTATGATGTTTACTTTTATGCCAATAAAGGATTGATTGATTGATTGATTGATTGATTGATTGATTGATTGATTGTTGAAGCATCACTTCACAGCTCAGCAGCACATCTGAAAGGGCAGCCCGCATGATAAATGGGCTGTTCCAGCACTTCTGCAGCGTCTCCCTCTCTCACCACTCTTGGTCTACCTCCTCCCCCATAGCGTTCCTTGCCTTCTGAGGCCTCCTTCCATCTCTCTCTCTCTCCCAGAGGCTTGGCAGAAATGGCACTGCTAAAAAGGTAGTCTCTTTCTGTTTGTGGCCAGCTTCCCCACCAAGCCGAAGATGCCCAATCGTTTTGGGTGTCTTCGACTCCATGGGGAAGCCTGCTGCAAACATGAGGCGCCAAGGGGGTGAGGTTGACCTGGCCGGTGCAGTGGGCGGAGAAGGGTGACAACCTCGGCCTTAAGGGTGACACCCTCAAGGCATCACCCCTCCCTACCTGCCACTGGAACCTTTCCAAAGCAGCCTTTTTTGGCCACTTGGAGTTGCTTTTTGGGAGCGTCTTTGGCTCCCCCCCCCCATACAGGAACATAAGTTCCAGTGGTGCAGCAACCCAATAGGATTGGGCCCTAAGTCTACAATCCTAAGCACATTTACCTGTAAGTAAGGCATATTGAACTCAGTGGGATTTACTTCTGAATAGAAATGCATAGAATTGTGCTGTTAGCAAACATTTCTCATGAAGTGTTGAAAAATTGTCAAAGAAGGATGAAGTTTTTCAACACTGTCAAAAATATTTGCAAAAATTGTGAGTAGTTGGCTCAAATCACGTACTGTACATTTTAATTTTGAATACACCCTCATTATATCTATGTGGGGCAGAGAATGCAAGTTACCAATTGCTTACAATTCTAACCTGATGAATTCAAAGAGAGGCCTGGTAGCTATCAAAATCATATTATTTTAATGTTACTATGAAATTAATCCCAAAGATTAACGTTAATGTCTAAGGCCTGGCGGCATGTGGTTCATGGGATCATGAAGGGTCAGACACGACTTAACAACTGAACAACAACAACAACTTATGATCTTGACAATGGACGTTATCAAGGTCATATGGTAACGTTTATATGAAACTCAATTTCTTTTAATTTTTCAAACAAGACAGCATAAAAAACTGCATCTCAGCTGTTGAACTTATTCCATAGATTGTGTTCTTTCCCATGTTCTGTAATTTTGAATTGTATCCCCCCCCCAAAAAAAAACCTTTCTGACTTTTTAACAATAGCATCCTTATTTCTGTTCTCTTCTGACTCTTAGACCACACACTGTGGCGTAAGCATGATATTTCACCAAATTGCATTGCCTCCTTACTTCCCAGAAAACATCTGGGAAACACTTTGTACTTTTCCTTCTACTTTGTTACCAATAATAATACAGACAGTATTCTCTAGCTCACCACCGAACAACTATTCAGATGTAGTTGTTTCTGTTCATTTCTCTGTCATTCAGCCAAATGCATTCTGGAATCCCACCTAGATACACAAGATTGGAAAAGATTGGTCATTATGGCAGACCATTACATTAACTCTGCCTTAGTTAAACAGTGCCTAAAAAAAACTATTGTTAATAAATGGAGAGTACTACCAAAGAGCAGAGAGATTTTTTTTCTGCTACTTTTTCATGAGGTCATGGGGCATCAAAGCACTCTTTAGCTCTTTGGTTTGAAAAGGACAGCAACAAAGTACAAAGACTTTTCCCATATCAATTGAAGCAAGCCTATAGAGGACATCTAGATCTAATATATTTAAGCACTATAGTAGTGGTGGATTATGGACACATCCTTGTCTGCCGCTAAGAGAGGCAGGGTTATCTCCTAGACGTTCTGATTTTTCAGATCCATATTGTACTGACCTCAGCCATCTAGCCTTTTCCACTTCAGAGGAAATTTGATCAGACTGGCTTGTAACTTTTATCACCAGGGCTAATGAAGCTACAAGAAATGAAATTGGGTTACAGTTCAAACGTTCTGATCTAAGTTTGCTTTTACTTTACGAACATGAGCAAGGAGGAGTGCTGGGTTTTCATCTTTAAGGCTGCTGTTAAATGATCCGGATTTACAGAGAATTCCCCTCAGCTAGTACCAGATTTAATTGCATTGAGCAGCATGGAGGAGCAGGGCGAAAGGGGGGGGGGGAGAGAAGAAGATGAGCATATAGATTCAGGTTATAAAAGTTTCACATTGTGAACAAAAAAGAATCCATGACTTTTCCAAGCCCTTCTTGGACTGAAGTAGGTGTAGAGACAGCAGTGTAGGAGACATCTACCTGAATGAATAGTAAAGGTAAAGGTGACCCCTGACAAGGGTCTTATTGTCCTTCCATACATCCGCTCCTGATTAGCCCAATATAAGACCTACATGATGAGTGCATATGAATTAAATTTCCATTCATTGGCAGCTGACCATGACTTTTCTTGGCTGGATCTTCTGTTCCTTCCTTCCACAAGTAAAGGACAGCATCAGCTGGTTTTGTTGTTATTATTTTGTGCTTCCCTGTTCCCTGAGCGGTAGGAAGATGCAGGGCAGCGGAGGCATAACTAGGATGGAGCGAAGGCAAGTAGTTCTGCAAGACTTCGTTACACTGGAGTCAGCGGCCCCTCCCCCTTGCTGTTGGAGCCATTCTGGCAGCAGTCAACACGCAGGACACTCCCCTGTTGCTGCTGGAATGGCTCCAACAGCAAGGGGGAGGGGCCGCTGACTCCAGTGTAACGAAGTCTTGCAGAACTACTTGCCTCCGCTCCACCCTTGTTTCGCCTCTGCAGGGCAGTCTTCTACACGGTCACTTTCCTTATCAGAAGAGAACAGTGAAAACTTACATTGCTTTTTCTAAACGTTTTCTATGTAGTAGTGATGCAGGGTGAGCACTTTTGAGCACAGCATACACACAAACAAGTGATGTTGGTCCACATTTCATAAGCATCATTGGTCCGTATCCGATGATTAAAAAAAAGCTGCTTCCACCACACAGAAATCTGTTAGCAGTCATTTCTAGCAAGCTCCAAATTGTCAACATTCACATTCTAAAAATGGTTTGTGGGCCAAATTATACATTACACAGGAAATACATGATTGGAGCTCTTGACTTAACCACTGAAAAACTTAAGATTGGTTGAGATGGCGGAAGTGAGTTGGATCGTAGGTCATGCTGGGGGGGGGAGAGAAGCATCTATATTGTGCCTGTCTTATTTTCTCCCACAGTAGAGCTAATAGCATGTTCAGGGACTGATTTCTGGCAGGAAAGTGGTGGTGTGTGTGGGGTGCGTGTGTGTGGAGAATGACACCCTCTCCCTCAGTGCTGCTCTGAACCTATCTGGGACCTGGTGATTGCTTTTAAGTGGGTTTTTTTTTTAAGTTTGGAGATTCAATCCCAGTTATCCTGTGTAATGTGTAATTTGGCCCTCAGTTTCCAGGCAGATGGATGTGACAAAATTTTCAATGTGTTTAAATAAATAGGTGCCAGCCATCAAAGGCCATCAGTAAGGTCCTGACCTTACTGTAGTTCAGGGGTTGGCAACCTACAGCCCATGTGGGCTGGGTCCAGCCTGCCACCCCAAATCATCCAGACCACGCAGAGCTCAGCTTGAGAGGTGAAGCCTCCTGCCCAATTTGCTACGCACCAGACAGGGAGTGGCAGAGCCACCTACCCAAACTTGCAGAGTCCCTGTCACGGCACAGGAACTCTACAAGCCTGGGCAGACAGCTCTGTCATTTCCTATGCGGTGCACAGGAAATCGGGCTGTTTTGTCTCCCAAGCCAAGCTCCACACAGCTGCTTCCGGGAGCTCAACAACCCAGACGTTTGACGATGACGTGATGATGACATCGTTGCTGAACATCCCGCCCCTCTGCCCAAAGAGGTTGCTGACCCCTGCTGGTAGTCGACAACTAAGGTAAAGGTAAAGGTGACCCCTGACAATTAGGTCCAGTCGTGTCTGACTCTAGGGTGTGGTGCTCATCCCCATTTCAAAGCCAAAGAGCCAGCGTTGTCCGAAGACCCCTCCATGGTCATGTGGCCGGCGTGACTCTCCTTGCCAGCCATCAAATGCCAGACTGTATGTCAAAATACCGAGTGGGCCATTTTGCATAGCCATGGATCTTGTTTGCAGGAATATGCTGCGTAGCTCACATGACAGCTATCACTAGAGAGACGCGGCTCTTACTTTCAAACTGTTAGAAGGCCTGGGGTTTTAGCACAGAGAGATTTGAGTTCTGCTAAGTTAGTTTCCCTGGTGTACATCTCTGTTAAGTGTCATTTGTGCAGCAGCTATGTCTGATGCCTAGAGCACCTTCCATTATATGAGACTCACTAGCCTGGGACTCACAAGCAGTCAAACCTGATGTGCTTAAGCCCAAACGTAAGACGGAATATGAGCAATAAAAGGAATTCCATTAAAAATATAAACGATCTAGCAAGAAAGTTTACAGATCCATAAAAACAAGGCAAAGTGAATTAGAAAGATTATTAAAAGGACAATATCTGTTTCTGAGCATCAGATGTACGGAGATTTATTTTCTTTTCAGGTAATAACACTCTGCAAAGTGATTCTCAGTAGACAGAGTGCAAATAAAATATGTGGCACTAAAATGAAAAGGAAACATCAGCAACATCATTTGACGAAATGGTCGGATTTATGAAGTAATGGGACAGGGAAGGAGAAGAACGCTGATTTAGATTCAGAAGACAGTGCTTAGAGCTTTTACATGGGGTCAGGGCTACACAAGATGAGAATAGAGAGGCAATGGGAAGAACATAAAAATGAGGATAGTTTGGGGACAAATGCACAACTCATCATTCTGACATATGGAAAAAATTAATGAAAATTTAGTCTGCAATTCCTTAGAAAGATGGAAAAGGAATAATAGAAGAATCATATCTAGAAACCCAAGCTAACAGGGTTGTCATCTTTTTTCTGATGGAAACTCACCAGGTACAGTTCGTCCCAAGTACAGAGATGAGGAAAGCTGTGCCTCTTGAATGTTTACCTGTCTCACAGTTGGTAAAGATATTCAGCCTTTCCCAGGAATACAGTGGCAACCCTGCCCTACCGTCCGTCCATGAAGTTCATATTTAAGCTACGTGCATGGGAGGGAGCACTGGCCCCAATACCTTGGACAGAGAGAGAGGTGCCTTGACAATCTTCTCCTTGAGAGAACCTTTCACCAAGAGTGAAAAGAGATTTCACCAAGAGTGGAAAATATTGCTGAAAAAAGAGGCTAACTTCACAGAGATTAAATTGTTCACAAAATGCTCCTACCCCATTTTAACTCAGCACTACTTAGCACAGCGACCTCGTGGTCATCTCTCCCACCTAAGTGGGACCCAGTAATAGTTTCAGAATCAGCATGATGATCTCTGTGAGTTCTCTGTGATGATCTCTGTGAGTAGGTATCAGCTGAGCTTTCCCTTCTCTTTACTGTACCTTCTTCTGCATGCCCCTAAGGCAGAATCATTTGGTGTGAACCCTGGTTGTTTCATATTTGGGGGAGCTAAAGTCATTTCTCTCTTAATAGAAAACAGCCTAGAAAGTGACTTTTGCATGCAGTTTATTCCCTTGGTCCTTCTTCCTAGAAGTATGTAAATTGGAATGGTTTCTCAGGCATAGAAATCAGGTTCTGGGACTGAGCATTAACACATTGAGACAAATGAGGTTCAATGACTTCAGTTGTTGTAGTCTTCAGTTGCTGTAGGACGGAGGTTCCTTTCTACAGCAAGCAATTAAGAGATCATCAGGATAAGGTGCAGAGCTCCAGAGAAGTGCAATCTTTGTCAGAGAGGCCCTGCACACCTGCATGACTACCACCCAAATGGGCTGATCAATGTGAAAAGGACTTGTGCTTGCGTGACTTCGGCTTGCAAAGGAGCTGCATGGAGGTTTGCTGCAATCTGGAATAAATCTGCACTTCCGACTCTGGGTGTACTGGCTGCTTGCCTTGACATAAAGATGACTTGCTCCACTTTAGAATATGGTGCCAGGTGCCTAACGGCAGCAGCATCCCAGTATTTATTACGTCAGCAGTAGTCTATGCAGCTTGGTATCAGCGGCAGATACGTCATGTGTTGGTCTGAGGGGGCTGTGGGTCTGCTAGACCTATCAGTGGTATTCAGCACCATCAACCATGGTATCCTTCTGACAATGGTTAAAGGTATAGGCACTTTGTCCCCCTTTGTATATGGAAGGGCTAGGGCTGGTGGCAGCGGATTCAATCTACCAAAGCCATTCCCCAGTAAGCTGTGTGTCCAAACTGGAGAGAAGGGAGCAGGAAGGGAGTGAGCATGCTAACTACTAGGTGCTACTGCCCTGACCAGCGTGCGGTTGCTGGCAGCCCCTCTCTTGACTCTGACACACTCATAAAACCCTCATGAATCAGTTAGTCTAACCTACCTCATAGGGTTGTTGTGAGGATAATCCCATGTATGCTGCTCTGAATTCCTTGGAAGAAAACTGGGGAAATGTGAACTTTGCCATTGCAAACTGGGAATTTCTGCGTACATGTACGTATTACCTTTGCATAATTTATTTGTGAGGTACGTGAAGCCAACATCCTGAGTTAGACCACTGGTCAATCCATCCATCCCAGCACTGCCTACTGTTGGCCCAATCCTATAAGAGCCTTGCACTGCCGGAACTACTGTCCCCCTACCTAGAAGAGATCTTTGGGGCCTGAAACTTCCCTGCAGGATACAGCACACGCCCCATTGGCGCGGCTGCATCATCACGCAAGGAGTTACATAGGATTGGGTTGTGTGGGCAGGGACTCTTCAGGGACTCAGGTGCTGTCTGAGACTCTTTTAATCCAGGGACTGAACCTAGAACCGGCTGCATAGGACATCTACCGCACTGAGTCATAGCTCCTGCTGTCTTGACCTGTGTTTCTAAGACATTCAGAATTTCCTGAAGAAGACTGTCTGCACAGAATACAAGGAGGTTCTGGAAGGAGGAATGCGTACAGACATTGGGGTTCGTGGCACAGTAGAATAACAGCCAAACGCACCCCGTACTACCTCCTGATCTTCCTTTACCGCATTGTTGACCTACTGTAAAAAAAAAAAAAAGCAGCTGAATTTATTCCACTAGGGATCAGCACAGGCTCCATATTAATTTGAGAAATGGCTGTGCAAGAGAAAATCTTTAAGGCATAAAGAACTCACATGGCATCTAGTTCTAACATAATGACAGAGGTGCTGCTCCAGAAAGCTCAGGAATGATGGACTCTACTTCCCTTGGCCTCTTCAACAGCAGAATTAATACAATTCCATTAACTTCCAAAGGTGTTTTAAATAGTAATGCACTGGACCATTAATCGTTACAATGTCAGCATGCTCTTGCTATGACATTTACCCTAATTAGTAATACAGCCTGTTATTTAACACCGGCTTTCACCGGAGATAATTTATACCTGGGCTCCATAATCAACAGATGTACTTAGGCTCCACTGCTGAACAGGAGCAAAATCCAGGTCCTGCTATACTGTATAGTGGGAGATGGAACAGAAGCTGAGGGGAAAATACAGAGCAAAATCCATCTTGAGAAAGATACATAATATTTGGTCATCTTTTAAAATGTTTCTCTCTAGACACAGTGAACATGGTGCTCGCCTTTTCCTCCTGTTACTTATTTTCTCTTCCCTGCCTTCCCTTAAATTATTGCATTAGTTAGGATGTACAGTAACTGTAAACAATTGCATTCCAGAGAGAGTGTCCTAGCTCACTTTATGCTTGGTTATAAATATGTTTGATTTGTGTGCACAGTCAGTTTTAATTAATCAAACACGTTTGAGTTGTGTTCATAACCTTCTTTAAAATAACCTGCTTATTTGTATCTGCTTTTTATATCCGAACTTAGAACTCCCTTTTTATCATCATAAATGCAAATCTGCCTAAACACTCTAAATTTCCTGAACTGAAAATAGATCATGTCCCTGAAAACAAATATTCTTCATCAGTGAAGTCAGCAATTAATCCTCCTGCTGAAGATCAATACATTATTTTTCTTTTAATCTGTATCCACTCCTCAGTGACAAACAAACTAAAAGAACTGAATAATTAACAAGTGGATACTAGGTGGTGTTATAGCAGGGGTGGCTAAAATTGATAAGAGCCACATATGATAAACTTCAGATATTCAAGAGCTGTAATATTTAAGAAGCATTTAAATTCTTAAATATATTTACTCACCATGAACATTAAACTTATGTTTTAATCCAGTGGACTCTCAGTTTATACCCAGTCAATAATTATAAAGCTTGAAAATTTCTTATTTACCTTTTATATATTAATTGTGATGCAAAAAGGAGCTCAGCCAACATATTTCTGAGAGTCGCACATTATACGTCAAAGAGCCGCATGTGGCTCAGGAGCCACAGTTTGGCCACCCCTGTCTTATAGGAACTGGATGTATAATCTGTATTAAAAGCTACACATCTGTAGGACTTCCTTATGTAACTGTGCACAGGATTTGTAGCTGTAGTTTCGCTGTAGGAAGTGTGTTTACATATGCTTTGTGTGTAAGTTCCAAATCCAAACCCTTTGTTTCACCCAAAAGTTGTCATTTCTTTCAGTGCAATTACCGTATTCCTCATGATAGACTCTGCACCTTATGTGGTGTTATGGGAGGAATGAAGGAACCTGAATGAAGAAGACCCATGTTCAGAGCCTTTACTTGGCTGCGACACTCACTGGATGACCTAGTTTTAATCGTTCTCCCTCAGCCTCAAGGAACTGCTGCAAGGATAAAATGGAATAACCCAGTATACGACACCCTGAGCAACTTGGTGGCAAGGTGAGATATGAATTAGATAGGCAGATAGACAGACTGTCAGAAATGACAATCTGACAATGTCATGGAGGTCTATGAGTTGGTCACATGGAGGTCACAGGGAAGTTGTTCTAGTTGACCATTGCGACACAGAAGTATCCTGTGACCATTGTTCTAGTTGACCATTGCGACACAGAAGTATCCATTGCCCTAGAAGTATCCTGACCAGGTACCAATTGGGTGGAAAGGAAGAACCTACACACAGTTGGACCTGCCCATCTGGCTCCAGTATTTCCACAGCGTTATGGGATCTCACCATAAGGAAACCCATGTGTGATGGGGGGCTGCTCTCTCTTAAATTCTGGGTCAAGGTGGGCATGCTGAAAATAGGTAAATCTGCATTTGCTATACTACAGAACTTAAAATGACTACCATGGAAGTGAATGGGGAGGAGGAATTAGCTAGGGACAAAAGGACTTGTTGAAAGGACAAAGGTGCTGGAGGGACTGGGAAACATATTTTCTTAAGACAGCTAGAAGATAAAAAAAATTAATGTCTTTTTGTAGAAATCAAGAGTGATACAAGGATAGCTTCCAATCATAACAGGCCTAAGTAGAGGGGCAACTTGGATCATTTGCATGCTGTTCAGACCACCACTAGCCACCACTAGCCACAATGTAATGCAGCGCTAGGAGGGCTTAAGCCCATTGAGTTAAATGAACTTAAGCATAACACAGTTACGTTATCATCTAGAAAGCAAAAGTGAAAAGTGGCTCGAGCTTGGGACAATCTAAATCACTAGAAAATGACCACTCTAATTTTAAAAAATGGGGGACAGGGACAAAGAAAATTATATTTGATTTGTAGATTCAAAGGAAAGAGACAGCTCTCAAGTATGTTTCCTTAACTCGTTACTAAACCTGTACCTGTAATTGTTTGTTTTCCAAAAACAATAAATTGCATTCTGGAAGGAACGAAGGTTGCAGTCACCAAATGACCCAGGGTTTCTATAGATATGGTTCATGCTGCACACCATAGTATAATTCTTTCAAAAGGATGAGAATTGTTGTGTGATGATAGCCAAGTCTACCATCATGTCTGCACTGTGGCTGATAGAGATGAAATCTAATTGAACGAGACAGCATTGATGTCCACAATGTTGTTTTTCCTAATGCAGAGATAGCAGCAGATACTTTCACAAGGAAAGCTCCAAGGAGTAGTTACAGAGAGCTTGGCTGTCAAGGTCCCCTTCTGCCAGATGACTTCATTGTGCTTGGTGGAGGGGAAGACAGGGAGCCTTGGTCTACAGCAGCACTTTTCAACCAGTGGCACAACAAAACTTCACAGTATGGCAGGTGGGACTGGACCCCACTGCCATGATGACCATGTGGCACTGCCCTGCCTGGCCCCAGCCTGCTGGAAGTGGAGATGGCTGGGGAGAAGAGCACCAGTGAGCAGAGTGTGGCTGTGCAGCTGCCTGGCCTTTCCAAAGAGACCCACAGCCCAATCCTACCCCAATCCTCCCCCCCCCAACCAATGCAGCCGTGCCACCAGAGCATGCACTGCATCCTGGGGGGGGAGGCAGTCTCCAATTACCTGGAGATCTCCTCCAGGTAAAGGAACATTTGTTCACTTGCCTGGGGGTAAGCCCTCACTTCCTCTCTGGGTCTACTCGGATCTACAGACAGTTTGGGTGAGGGGGGTTGCAGACCAAAGCTCCAAATGTGGGGCAAGCCCCCCACTCCTGTGTACAACTGCCAGTTCTGGTGGCATTCTTGGTACTGTATTTGCAAAAATGGTACCAACAAGAGGGGGTATTTGGAAACATGGTACTTGCAAAAACAAACAACCAAAAAAGGTTGAACAATCACTGTACACAGTTCACTCCTCTGACAGTCCAGCTGTAAGCTCCCAAACTTTAAATGCAGCTCCCTTCACACATATCCTCTTCCTCAGACATTTGGCAACAGAACACGGGAGAACAGAAAGTGCAGCCATAATACTGGGAAAATGCAAAATTCCAGCAACAGGAGCGTTACCTTTAGAAAAGGATCCGTCACAACAAATGAGTGCAAACAGCACATGAATTTCCCCTATAGACACCCACATCCACAAACCCATCTGGAAGGTCTCCCAAATACTGGCTTTGATTTTGGTAAAAACAACAACAGCTCTTAGGGCCCAATCCTATCCAACTTTCCAGAACTGTTATAGCTATGCCAACGGGGCGTGCCCTGCATCCTGCAGTGGGGGGGGGGCAGTCACGAAGGCCTCCTCAAGGTTAAGGGAACATTTGTTCCTTTACCTTGGTCCTGCATTGCGGCTTCATTGGCACTGGAAAGTTGGATAGGATTGGGCCCTTATTCTTGATCAGCAGAAACATAAACCATTTCCCACAATCTCGTACAGTGCCCACGACCTAGATCTCCAAAAGTGTGTGTCCAAATATAGACGCCTGGACTAGAGATCCTTGCAGAACCTGTCGGCATTTTATGAAAAGCCAACTGCACCTCAGAAACAGAGCCGCTCTCCCCAGTGAAATGTACTTGGGAGGAATGAGAGTGCAAGTCAGCAGCAAAAGCACATTTCTCCACGATTCACCAGCTTTGATCTGGTGCTGGGCATGAAAGCTGTGACCTGAGAAGTCACACGCCATCTACTTAACACCCATCTAGTCCGTACATTAAGATGAGATGCAATTTACTGGAAGATAAAGCACATGAAAGAGACCCTGTAAACAAGCCAGAAGGTCCTTCTGAAAGCACTTGGAGGAGCACTCCAATGATACTGGTGCACAGGTCAAGCTACCTTATTACAAAACATTACAGCAATGTATAGCCCTATTTTCTAGATGTTACACCTCCATGAATATTGATATTCCAGCAAGGGCATAGTAGTACGCCTCTTTTAAAAATAAAGAAATTAAGCTCAAGGTAAGGCTCATTTTAATAATGTAATATATTCTGAGGGATTTATAGAGCATGAATATCTCAGCAACACTAATGAACACATCAATCAAAAGCTGGTCTATCTTTCCAAGGCCCTTGTACACAGTTCAGTCATCAAGAAGACCACTGGGTGACTGGATGCCATCCATAAATGTGCCCCAACCAGCAGCACTATAACTAGTCAGCTCTATGCCAAAGAAGGCTGCTAATTTTGTGCCCACCCATCTACTGGGTTCCAATAGCACATAAATTCAAGATGATCAACTGGAAAATTATAATATATATATAATGAAGTTAAAAGCACATAACAAGATATACTCTTGGACTAACCCCTATGTGGAGTGATTGCAAAAGAGGAAGTTTGGAGTGACTGTGGACTTGTTTGTATTTGTTGTATCTAAAGGATACTGATACTGAAATTCCAAGTTCTCTGAGTGGTTTTGATCAGAAAATTTGGTGCAGACCCGACCACTGGTCACTGCTTTCCAGACAGCAGCCTAGCTAAGCACCCAATCCTATCTAACTTTCCAGCACTGGTGCAGCCATGCCAACGGAGCGTGCACTGCGTTCTGCGGTGGTGGGGAGTCATGGAGGCCTACTCAAGGTAAAATTTGTTCCCTTACCTTGGGGCTGCATTGCGGCTGCATCGGCACTGGAAAGTTGAATAGGATTGGGCCCCCTAAGTCACATGTTTCCTCCACCAGCAGTAGCCAATGACTGAATATGCTTTATGATATGACGCTGAAGACACAGAGCCAATAAGAAACTGCAGGGGATCCACTCTGCCTGGCTTGCTATCCCCACTAAGCTTCTTGGCAAGCTGCCCTCCAGTTTTTCATCCACCATCTTGAAAAGTGCTTTTATACACTGTAATTCCATACTGAAAATAAAACATGGCAATGATGACTGTTGACATACTACAAGAACTTTTATGTCCTTTTTTAATCCCTGCCAAGGTTGCACCTAGAAACATAAGAAGAAGAATCCTGCTGAATCAGTTGAGAGGTCCATCCTGCTTTCCACAGTGGCCAACCAGATGCTTCAGGAAAGCCCACAAGCAGGTCATGAAGCTCACAGTCTTTCCCTGCTGTTGTCCAACATCAGCTGGCATTCAGGGACTAGGAGGTTCCAGTTACCTATCACAGCTAATAACTATTGATTAACCTGTGAATTTGCCTAATCTCTTCAACCTACCTGAGTGGCCATCAACACACCTCCTGGTAGCAAATTCCAGCAAATACCTTATGTGCTGTGTGTTAGAAGGACAAAGAGAACTCTCTATCCACTTTCTCCACACCATATGACACACCATAAACCTCTGTCAGCCCCCCTTTTTTCTAAATGAAAACTCCCCAAACACTATATATTTTTTCTCATGGGGAAGGTGCACCAGACCTTTGGTACAGCAGACAGGATGTGAATAATGCATGTTATCCTAAGCAAATATAAGCCTGCCAATGAAGCTTTATATTTCTTTGGTCAGTCAATGAAACAATTAAGTGAAAATCAACTAATGAAAACTCCGATCTGTGGCAATTAATCCTCTCTGGCAGGCAAAGCTGCAAGTTGTTGTATCTACTACAGAACATGAATGATGAAAACCTTATGCCGTACCCAAAGAAGGTGGCAATAATGAAGCTGCTATTAATGGTGATCTGAAATATGATCACTGAGTCATAATGTTTCCCCATCCTTTTTAAACATTTCCTGGGGGGAGCTAATGCAGTAATTTAGAGTCATAGAATCATAGAGTTGGAAGTGATCCAAAAGGTCATCTAGTCCAACCCCCTGCCTGTAGCAAGAAATCCTCCTAGCGCATTTCAAGCAGTTGCCTGTTGAGCCTCTGTTTGAAGATCTCCAGTGAGGGAGAATCCACCACCTCCCTCGACAATCTGTTCCACTGCCAAATCGCCTTACCATCAAGAAGGTCTTCCTGAAATCCAGCTGGAATCTCCTCTCTTCCAGTTTGTACCCATTTGATCTACTCTCAGAGGCAGTTGAGAACAAATTTGTTCCTTCTTCCATACGACAGCCCTTCAGGTATTTGAAGAGCGCTATCATATCTCCTCCTAGCCTTCTCTTCTCCAGGCTAAACATTCCAAGTTCCTTTGACCTTTCCTCATAGGGCTTGTTCTTCCATGAGAAGTTCACCACTACTCATGCTTGGAAGCTACAGTTCCACTAACGCAGGCTAAAATTGCGTTAGCCTTCTTTGCAGCTGCATCACACTGCTGACTCATGTTCATCTTGTGATCCACTGCAACTCCAAGATCCCTCTCACATATTGTGCTGCCAAGCCAGGTATCTCCTATTTATCTCCTATTTGAAGTCATATTTCACACATATGAATGCATTTATAGCAGCAAATCCTCCTGAAAATGTTGATAGATCTGGTAGGGAACCTGAACCAGCAATTACTCCCACCTACCCACTGACCTCTGTAGTATTAAAAAGGTAAAGGTGACCCCTGACAATTAAGTCCAGTTGTGTCCGACTCTAGGGTGTGGTGCTCATCTCCATTTCAAAGCCGAAGAGCCAGCGTTGTCCGAAGACGCCTCCGTGATCATGTGGCCGGCGTGACTCTCCTTGCCACAGCGCGTAGCATGCGGCTGGAACACGGAGCGCTGTTTACCTTCCCACAAGCGGTACCTATTTATCTACTCGCATTAACATGCTTTGGAACTGCTAGGTTGGCAGGAGCTGGCCAAGCAACGAGAGCTCACCCCGTCGCGGATTCGAACTACCGACCTTTCGATCAACAGCTCATGGTTCAGCGGTTTAACCCACTGCGCCACCCGCTGGCCCATTCTCTAGTATTACTTAATAATATTATTAATAAGTATAAGTATAAGTATAAGTATAAGTATAAGTATAAGTATAAGTATAAGTATAAGTATAAGTATAAGTATAAGTATAAGTATAAGTATAAGTATAAGTATTAGGCCAACATTTTTATTTTTATTTTATTTTTTGCAAAAGCCCTCAAAATGGCACACAGTCAAAAATCAATATACAATGGGCTCTGCACTCTGGAGCAGGTAAAGACTGCTCCGAGTGGCATGGGGGTGGGGGGCATAATGGGATGGGGTGGGCAGATCGGGTCCAGGAGGGGGCAGGATTGGCGGCACTGGAACACGCCAAATCCATTTTGGACCCCCCACACACACACACACACAGATAGTGAGGATCAGCGGATGCTGGAGTCCAGTACCCAATGACCCACTGTGGAGGCCTCCGGAGGCCCATTCCATGTCAGCCATTCCAGTAACTTTTAAATCACGTCGGTGAGGCTTACAGATGCCCGCGGAGGACTCTGCAGGCCTTTACAGGCAGGCGCTGATGCTGATGTGGAATGGACCTCTGCAGTGAGTAATGGGCCATTGGGTGCTGCTGGACTCCAGCACCCCGTTATTCGTGGGCTGCTTCTGCAGATACTGGGATCTGCGGAAACAGAACCCGCAAATAATGAGGCCCCAATGTACATTAAAAATTAAAAACACCAAAATACAAAATATCACTAAAATTGTCCAATAATAATTTTAAAAACAGCAGGAAAAACAAATATAATAGCCATAAAGAACAACAGAATGGCAGAGTGGTACATAATAACATCCCAAGTTCAACCTTCGGCATCTCCAGTTGTAGGGCTGGGAAAAGGCTTCTTTCCTCAGATGCTGCCAACCGCAATGGTGAGCTATACACACAGGGGTGACATCAGTCAGGTTGGGCACCTGGCTGGGCTGACCCCTGAAACAAGTACCAGTGGCAGCAGCCAACATGCCATTGGGGGAAAATGGGTGTGCCATGAGAGTCCCAGGGCAGGGCCTTGCCCTAGGGCACCCAGAAACGTGGGGCCAGCACTGGCTAGGCAGACCAATGGTCCAACTCAAAGAAAGGCAGCACCGTGTGTCTAATTTGTCAGGAAAAAAATCCAGTTAAGTGAGATAAGGCCATGTAAAAAGTCACCAATTTATTGCATGATTCAGGTGCAAGTGCTAAGAACGAGTCTACATCATAGTTCAAAACGTGGTCAGGATCAGGAGAGTTTGCTTTTCATCTCAAGGTCCCTTGATACAAAACCACAACTATTAAAATTGATATGGTTTTAATGGTGCATTTGGTGTCACCACAAATTTCACAAATTTCAGCATAGCTCAGAAATGATAGATGTACACATTGGAGAGGAGGATATTTTGTTGTTGTTGTTGTTGTTGTTGTTGTAAGACAGCAGCTGGCATTGATTCTCACTGGGGCTGAAGGTGGCGGTTTTCCCTTTAGATGATGGCTAGTGGAATTCTTTTGATGCTCTGAGACTTCAACACTGGGGCCATTGTTGCATTCATACAGGGCCACAAAAAGAGCTGGCAAGATCTGCATTTTGTCCGCCATAACGATGGGTAATGCTGGAGTGCTGTACAGTCTTCTGCATTGTATGAAACACTGGAGAAAAAGTAAGTAATGTGGAGAGAGGTTAGCTCACTTGGCTGGGTGGCTGCCCAATATCCTTTACATTTGGCACCTTAGAGTCAGAATATGGATCTCCTGTGCTGTGTCTAGTTGAACCCTAAATCATTTGTCTTATCCAACACTGTTTCCAATTATGGTGCCTAGACATATATCTCTGGGAAGCTAACAAGCAGGTCATGGGTGCAACCATGTCCCCCTGTTTGTCGCCAAGCATTTGGCATTCAGATTTTCACTGTTGGCACAATCCTGTTCTTCGCTAACATTGGTGCAGTGGCCGCTGTGCTGGTATAGAGTGTTGCAAATATGCTGTAAAGCACATTTGCAACACTCAGTGAGTAAGCAGCACCGGCAGGAAGACCTGTGCTTTTCCGCTAGCGCTGAATCCAGGAGTCTGTACTCTGGAGCAGGTAAAGACTGCTCCGAGCGGCATGGGGGGGCATAATGGGATGGGGTGGGCAGATCGGATCCAGGAGGGGGCAGGATTGGCGGCACTGGAACACGCCAAATCCTATCCCCCTTCCTGGGCCCATTTGCACTACATGGGCCTCCCAGACTTGCGCCAGCTAAATAGCTTGCGCAGATCCAAGGAGGCCTGTAGTGATGCTGGTGCTTTACCAAATGTCCCCTTACCCCAAGGAGACATCCGGCCAATCCTCTTACCCCGCTGGATACAGCGTGGGCTGTGCAACCCCACTGCACCAGCAGGGGATAGGATTCGGCTGCCCATCTGAACATGGTATTTAGCTGCCATAGCTGATAAGAGGGACTGAACAGAGCTGGAATGGCCCACGTAGGAGGAGCTTTGAGTGGGTGAAGATGAAGTTAGTTACAGTGGGAATGGCTGGGTCTTGAAGCACCGCCTCTTCTTGTTAGCTCCAACTGCCAATGGTAAAGATGTACCGATAAGGTCTTGGACTGTTATCACTACTATCACTATTTGTGCTCCTGCCTGGTGATTAAACCAAATCCAAGATAAGACACCACCACCTTGGCGACTACTAGAAAAATGAAAAGTCCCTGGCTCTTCAGTAATGTTAAGATGCTGCATCACATTGAAAGTTCCCTAAACAGAGAGAAATAAGTTTTTCGAGGGAACAGCTTTTAGACTCACCAGCCTTCAGGCTTTTAAGATTCTAGCAATCATTTAACTGACAGATCGGGGAGCAAGATTTGATCCGAGGAATGAAGTATCATCCTATTCCAATCTTTTGCTTAGAAGCTTATTTGTCAGTGACACGACAACACCTCTGAATGGAATTGGCACTGATGTAGTTGACAGTGGTATTTTGCTCTTATGTCTTTGATCCAGTTTTACTTCCGCGTGGTTGAAAAGATGGATCTCATGCAAAAGTGCTGACTGGGCAATGTAGAAAGCACTTCTGCAGTGGCATTAACAGCAAACCTAAAGTCACTATCCCAGCTTTAATGATGGTGTCCTTTCACTAACTGTGGAACACTCTGACAGAACGCCCTCTTATGGTGACAGGATCAGTCACTTGGAAGACGAGGTTATCATTGTACGCTCTCTTCCAAGAATGAGGTGGCTACATGATAGTAAGAAATTAGTTCAAAAAATGTCAGTTCAAGGAAAGTATTGTAAAAAGAAAATGGAGATGCATAAGGCAAACATAATATCTGTTCAAATGGCCTGGAGCACTGAGAACAATGTGAGAATTGGAAGCTCAGGAGCATAGGCACATCGTTTATGTGATTAACCAGACGTATTTACATCCTGCCCTTTCTCCAAGGTCTCGAGGCCAGTAGTGTAGCCAGGTGATCGGGAGCCCAGTGCAGCATGGTGATTGGGTGCCCAGGCAGCGTTACGATGTCACATGACATCGTGACGTAATGATGTCACTTCTTGGTTCCACTTCCAGGTCCTGTGCATACCTCTTAGTGTTTTCAGCAGCTTCACTCTGGAGGCCAATCATGGAGGCCGTCTCACAGAACTGACCTGGCCCAAATAGCAGTAGAAACAGGCCACAGTGTACTTTTAAGGTTTTGGCAGATGAACCAAACCAGTCCTGGCTTCTACTCTTGCAGGGTCCCCCCCTCAAAAAAAAATAAGCAACATGCACCTACCTTTTTTATTAGCATTTTCTTGACAGATATTATAAAGCAGTTGGAATAAAATTCTGAAACATTTCAAGGACACTTTGGTTAAGCTGTTTCCTTGAATAAGTAATGACTGCAAAATTCAGTTCCCTCAGTTGTTGTGTAATCAACATGCAGAATGCTTTTCTGCCCCCACCAAACATGATATATCACTGATGGTTTCAATGACCCTCAGCTGTGATGGAGGACAAAAAAAAACCTATAAAGAAATAAAACCCCAAATCATTTGATATTTGAGTGCTTTTCTGGCCAGCTGCCACCCTACGGATGGGGACCCATCAACACTGGTAACGGATATTTCAAGGAAAACAAGAAGCCACATTCTAGATCAGGGAGGGCAGCTGATGACCCACAAACCAGATTCAGACCAGAAGAAATCTTACCTGCCCCTATTTTATGCCGCAATCCTGTTTAACTATGGAGCATGCTCCACTGGCTCAAGGAGTCACAAACATGCTGGAAAGCACATTTGTGGCTCCTCTAGAGTAAGTGGCACTGGCGCTGAGGCCGGCACCGCTCACTCTGCTGCTTAACCGGATCTGTGCCTGCCTAACCAGGTGAGTGCTGCGTGGGTCGGCTCAGGGGAGGGAGGGCAGGGGTGGCAAGGGAGGGGGCTGTTGGCTGGCCTGGCCTGGGAGGGGGCGGGGATATCGGCGCTGTTTCGCCATTAACCAGCACCCCTTCCCAGGCCGGGCCAACCTTAACGGCCTCCCCGGACATGCACCAGCTCTAGAGCTGGTGCGCGTCTGAGGAGGCCCATCAGGGTCCATGGCACTTACACCAGGGGAAGGGGACGAACATCTCCTTCCCCCAAGGTGAGCCCGGGCCGTACTGGTGCAGGCTGCATTCTGCCTAGGATGCAGCAGCTGGTTCTTTAGGCCAGCCACCGCATCTTAGGCAGGATTGGGCTGCCCATCAAGTAGTGATAAAGATTGCCTCAAGTTTTACTCATCAGGAAAACAAGGATGTTTGTGTTTTAACAAAGAGACCTTTGAACCTTATAATAGTGCTTCACTCCTTCAGGTCTTATATACAATGCTTATATTATCCTTCAGCACATATTCATACTTTAAACATTTTCATAAAAAGGTAAAGGTATCCCTTGACAATTAAGTCCAGTCGTGTCCGACTCTAGGGAGCGGTGCTTATCTCCGTTTCAAAGCCGAAGAGCCAGCGCTGTCCGAAGACGTTTCCATGGTCATGTGGCTGGCATGACTCAACACCGAGGCGCATGGAACGCTGTTACCGTCCCGCTGACGCGGTACCTATTAATCTACTTGCAATTTCTTGCTTTCGAAATGCTAGGTTGGCAGGAACCTTCACACGGATTCGAACTGCCGACCTTTCGATCGACAGCTCATGGTTCAGTGGTTTAACCCACTGCGCCACCCGCTGGCTCAAACATTTTCATACCCTGCTCTTTTTCAAATGAGAAGCAAATGACAATAAAAACATATTACCAACAAAACCACAATAAAAGAACAAAACAGAAGCAGCAGCATTAACAACAGAAGGCACATAAAAGGCATATGGACCATAAAAACAACAAGAGATTGAAAATCAGAAGTCCAATGCAGCAGCATCAGAACAAAATAATCACACCATCCTCAACCCATGCCAGAGGCCTCCCAAAAGACAGGTTGTTACTTGACATCTAAAAACAGTCCATGTTGGGGCTAGGCGGGACCAGCAGCGTCACTAGGGCGCACATCACCCTAGTGACGCTCTGACATGGCGACGCGGGGGGGGACGACCCGGCTCCCCCCGCGTCACCCTCTGGACGCTCCGAGGCCGGCCCAGGAGCCGGCCTCGGAGCGTCCGACCCCGTCGGCGCTCCAGGGCCTTCTGAAAGAAAGCCCACGCAGCGCGTTCATCCGGGTATTTTCCGGATTTTCGCACATGCGCAGAGACCGTTTTGAGGGCAAAAAGCCCTCAAAATGGTCTCTGCGCATGCGCGAAAATCCAGAAAATACCTGGATTAACGCGCTACGTGGGCCTTCTTTCAGAAGGCCCTGGAGCGCCGACGGGGTCGGACGCTCCGAGGCCAGCTCCTGGGCCGGCCTCGGAGCGTCCGAAGGGTGGCGCGCATCACAGAGGTGACGCGCGCGGGGGTGCGCATGTCACTCGTGGCGCGCGTCACCCCCTGGCGGCCTGTCCCCGCCACGCTCCAGTGACGCCAGTGGGCAGGACCCCATTCCGGGGTCATTCCACATGCACTCTAAAACTGTGAAGCTGGTATTGCTAAATCATGGCAGTCGCTCTATGGTGCAATTTGACCCTTTGTAAGTGGGTCAGTTTGTATGGTAAAATACACATAGGCTCCCCTGCCACTCTGGAGACTTGGGCAGCCCACAAGAAGACAGAAACTTGCCATCTCTGTCCTAAATGTTTGTCAGGGGAAAAGGAACCTGAGAGAGAAGGTAGGCCGACTAAAGAGTTTAGGGGTTAGTGCTCACACACTGCTTCCTGCTCTCCACTTTCCCTTTACTGTACCAGCAGCTGAATGGGGAGAACCTTGGTAGTTTCTATTCATTGCCACCATCCTAGGATACAGAGAATGAGGCAGAAGGGGGCTATCCGGCAGAAACCTCCCTCCCAGAAGTGCACTGAACCCCAGGTGTTCTTATAAAAATCAAAACCACAGTAGCATATGTGAGAGCCCCTGCAAGAAGACAACCCACTGAATTACTCATGAACATGAACTAGGCAGGCAAACATCAAAAGAGTTTATTAAAAGTCCAAAGGAAAAGGAATTAAACCAAGGGGGGGAAGAGGGGGGTAGAAAACGTACGAACAGGTTGATGGAAATGCCTGAACTTAGCTAGATGGCCACTAAGCAAAACCTTGATCAAAAGGATGCAATAACCAGTAACACCCAGAAGAGGAAGATGAGATGCTATTCTAAAGCAAAGTCCACACACCCCTCTTCCAACATGTCACTTTGTTAAACTGGTGAAGTTTGCAGCTTGGCTTGGAGGGAAAAGAGCAACAAAACAAAAATAAATTCCTGAATGAATCTGGCTTTAAACACAATTCCTATCCGTTACTCACATTGTCAAAGGTATCCCGGTCCCTGCACTTACTGGAGAGTACATGGGTGTGCCTTCCATGAACCAACATCAGATATCATGGCAGAACCTGGCAGAACACACCCGAGTATCCCTGTGCTTGAACTTAAATAACTTTGGTTTGATGATGTCATAGAGATACCTGATTAGAGGAGTGGCTTCTCCACCTGGCTTCTCCTTCCCCCCCTTTTACCTAGACAGCCAGGTTTGCTTCCCAGTTGTTAGGGCATGTCTATCACTAGGCAGACTAGCCACTCCAGACAGGGAAGAATGTTCCCGAATCCACAAACACATGTGGCTCGCTGGTTATGGAGTTTCAAACAAGGATGCAGCAGAATGATTTTCCAGCAGCTCTAAGAGTGCTAAACCTGCACAGGAGCTTCTATAAAACCATCCAAAAATAAATACAAATATGTAAAAAAAAGGGGGGTGAGGGCAGGACATTCATCACAATGTTCCAGTGAGGGACAACAGGAGACAGATAAGAAGGCAAGAAAATCTGCAATTTCATTGTCAATTCTATCAATGGTCAGGCAAAAGTTTCATTGTCCTTTCTTTTATAGGAGTTGTTCTTTATCTTAGGAAGCCTCCATAAGGCTGCAAGTACGCTTACTAGGGGGTGAATTGTGGATTGAACTCAATGGAATTCAAACCAGCTTAGGAGGATCATACTGAACATTAAGAAAAAAAATTGGCAACGTTGCTCCAAATATAACTGGCAACCACTTGACCCTATTGATTCATGTACACCTGGCAGCAGCACAAAGCAGTCTTTATGCCACTCACTGCAGCTACATCCTAATGCCAGAAGATGGAGCCACCTCTGTTCTCAAATGCTGCCCAAAAATATGCACACAGCATCACACCAAATAATTCATACTATCTGGGCCGGCCCATCCATGAGGCCAATTGAAGACAGGCAGTGAATGGTGGAGAATTAAGCAGATAACACTGCATAGAGGCATCCAGCAGGTGGCACCATTTTCTTATTGTTCAACCCTCCAACTTAAACAAAATCACAAAATTATAGACAGCTGTAGTCACATTGTTGGACCACCACCTCCCCCAAAAAATCTTCAATCCAAAAGCCTTTATTAGGACTAACCAAAATGTAACAAGGTGTGAAAAACAGCAGGTTTTCAGAGTGCATAGGATTCTTTATCAGACTAAAATTGATGATAAGCAAAAGAAGGGGGTGGAGAAATAATGGGGATGTGTTGTAGGTGTTTTTTTAATGTTCAGTATGATCCTCCGAAGCTGGTTTAAATTCCATTGAGTTCAATCCACAACCCACCCCCTAGTAAGTGTGCTTGTAGCCTTATGGAGGCTCCCTGAGAGAAAGAACAACGCCTATAAAAGCAAGGACAATGAAACCTTTGCCTGGCCATTGATATAATTGACAATGAAGTTGGCAAAGCTGCTCCAAATATAACTGGCGACCACTTGACCCTATTGATTCATGTACACGTGGCAGCACAAAGCAGTCTTGTGCCACTCACTGCAGCTACATTCAAATGCCAGAAGATGGAGCCACTTCTGTTCTCAAATGCTGCCGAGAAACATGCCTAGCAAGCCCTACACAGGCTCCTCAGTTTTGCACGGGCAAGGGAGCCATTCGAGACCTATACAGCTGGGGCATTACCGGGGGAAAAAGGGGCGAACATCCCTTTCCCCTGAGGAGTGCTCCAGCTGCACCGGTATTGGCCCAGTCCTGCATAGGATCCAGCAGGGCATGCTTTTGCACACTGCGGCAGTCCTAGACAGGATTGAGCTGCCCATCTGTTAAAACCAATGTGAAAAAAGGTCTTTGTGGTACCTTAAAGACTAAGAGATTTATTACTGCACATACGTTTTTGTGGCCTAGAATCTCCTTCATCAGAAGCATGAGGTGTATCTGATGGGCTCCAGTCCATGAAAGTTTGTGCCACAGTAAATTTGTTCATCTTTATGGTGCCCAAAGACTCTCTTTTGTGTCTTTCTTTCTTCTGACTATGCATGGAGAGGCGTGGCGAGGCAAACGTCAGAGAGAGGGAGCTGGACTGTGAAAGGAACCATCTAGAATGAAGGGCTCTACCAAAGATTAGAACATATTATTGTATTGTAAAAAAACAAATCCTTGGGGCTTAGAAAAGCCTACCCATGCAAACTGCCTTTGAATTAAACTCAGAGGAGAAATCAGATGACCAAAGAAAAGGCGGTATATAAATACAGGTGGACCCCCATATCCGCTGGGGATAAGTTCCAGGCCCCTCCGTGGATACTTGAAACCGTGGATAAGAGCGAACACCCCCTCCATGGTTTCCTGAGGGCCCCCCCTGCCTCCCCTGCAGTCAGGCATGCTTGCCCTCCCCCCAAGCTCTTATTTTTCTTTCAGCAAGCTTTGTTTCTTCCTTAAAGAAACAGGAGAAGCAGCCTATGGCTGCTTATTAGAGGCAAGTAGAACGAGACTAAGTACTAGAGAGGCTCTGCAAGGTTTCTGTTAACCTTGAATGAGACTAAGTACTAGAGAGGCTCTGCAAGGTTAACAGAAACCTTGCAGAGCCTCTCTAGTACTTAGTCTCGTTCTACTTGCCTGTAATAAGCAGCCATAGGCTGCTTCTCCTGTTTCTTTAAGGAAGAAACAAAGCTTACTGGGAAAAAACTAAAAGCCTGGGGGGGGGTCCCCACGATCCGTGGATAACTGAAACCGTGGATAGCGAATCAGTGGATATGGGGGCCCACCTGTACTGGTTTATTAATTATTATTAATATTATTATTATTATTATTATTATTAGAATATAGATAATTCAATGGTTTGTTTCATTGCATTCTGCATGACATTACACATCGAATGATATATAACATGATATGGTATTATTCATAAATACAATTTTTTCACAATTTTGGCCACTAGTGGTGATGAGTCCCAAGGTGTATCCATTGAGGTTGAGGCTTTTCAGATCAGGAAAGAATGAAAAGAAAAGAAAGGTGACATAACAAAGGTTTCTAAAAAGATGAACAAGATGGAGAGTGGAACTGGAAGCACCTCTTATTTCTTAAAAACACATGTGAGGAAGGGAGTGACCCCAGTCAGGACTATGACATGTGGTGAGAACTATTCTTCTCCTCCGCAGTGTTTTGAAGCCAAAAATTGCTTCCCCAAATGGCAGCTTGAAACTGAAATAACGTTTTGAGGAAAATCAGGCTAGTCACTGTTGGGAACAAATGTTGAACATGCGGCTCTTAAGGAGGACATTGATAGGCTGCAGCAGGTTCAGAGAAGATGGCGAGAAGTCTGGAAAGCAAGTCATATGAGGAACAATTAAAAGAGCTTGGTATGTTTAGCCTGAAGAAGAGAAGACTAGGGGGATATATGATAGCCATCTTCAAATATCTGAAGGGCAGTCACACAGAAGAAAAGGAGGGCTTGCTTTCAGTGGTTTCTGAGAGCAGGACTAGAACCAGAGGGTTGAAACTGCAGGGAAGTTTCAGGCTGGACATGAGGAAGAATTTCCTAACTGTAATTGCAGTCCAGCACTGGAACAGTCTGCCTCATGGAGTTGTGGCCTTGTTGGAGATTTTTAAACAGAGGCTGGATAGCTACCTGTGTCAGGAATGCTGGAGCCACCCGCACTGAGCAGGGGGATTGGACTAGAAGACCTCCAAGGTTCCTTCCAACTCTAGTTCTCTATGAGGGAGCACACAGATAGCCAGCATTTATTAAATAGTGAAAAGAAACTAAGCCATTATCTGCAGGAATACCCATGCCACGTTGTGAGCTTTGTCAGTAGGTCTCTTAAAAAGAAAACGTCAGCAATGAAGCTTCTCTCAACCAGCAGCAAGGTTATCCCTTCCTATGATACATGGAGATGGGATATATTGTACTGTTGTCATTAAGGAATTACTCAAGGGAATCTAGTGTCATTTCTAAAACGCACTGGAGCATGTTTTC
Source organism: Plestiodon gilberti rubricaudatus (assembly GCA_026170595.1). NCBI lineage: Eukaryota > Metazoa > Chordata > Lepidosauria > Squamata > Scincidae > Plestiodon > Plestiodon gilberti. The sequence continues at coordinate 202,260,015 of JANXHW010000001.1, forward strand.
TATGATTGTGAAAGACAATCACAGAAAACATAAGGCTATTCAGACGAGCCATTCTGAGCATGTGCCACAAGTGTGGGAGTGGCAGTAAGACCTCCTGCTTTATGGTTGAAATACTTGATTTCCCCGACATCATGCCGATTTTCAGACCTTTCCAGCCACTGAGGGTTTCTGCGATGCTTCAGCTTCCAAAACTGGGCTGCAAGAGCCTCTTTGAATTCAGTACTATTACAGAAGAGCCACAGGTCAGAGTGTAGATTCATTGCCATCTAGTCTGGCTTTCCCAAGAACAACACAGCAGTGATGTAGACTTGAGTCTGTTGACTCGGACTCGAGTTGGACTCAAGTCACATCAATGACTTGACTCGGCAGTTGTAAAAGACTCGAAAGACTCGACTCGAGACTTGGAGCCTTTTACGACAAGTCGAATTTTATTCAGGTTTAAACCCATTTCCCCCATTAAATAGATAGGAACTCATACCTTGCAACCAAAGACACAGGACTTAGACCCAGAGACTTGGGATTTGACTTGAGACTTGGAGTCAGAGACTTGATCCACATCCCTGCAACACAGTCAGTGGCGTCACGAACTGGTGCGTCACCCCATGCGGGGGTCGGCCAGCTCGGCGCGTCACCCCCCACTGTCACATCACACCACCACCACCGCATCAACCTCCCTACTATCACGTCAAAAAAACCCCAGTACTCACCCCAGCCTGGCGCGTCACCCTCGGGAGCCAGCAGGCCGAGCCGTGTCTTCCTTGGCAGCTCAGCCAGTTCTAAGTAGGCCGGGCAAGGCTTTGAGCAGCGCATGCACACAACGCTGCTCGAAGCCTTGCCCTCAGAAAGGGCCGAACAATGACTCCCTGGCACATCACCCCCTCCAGGCGCATCACCTCGTGCGCCACGCCCCCCCGCCACACAGCAGTGACACCACTGAACACAGTGCATTCTAGACAACCCTCCTGCATGAATTGGCATGTGCCACCCACCTGCCCAAGTCAAGAGGTTGCTAGAGATGCCCAGGTGGTCATAAATCATCCAGTCACATGACCCCTTGACACGATCAGTCCTAAGTTATCTAAGGTAGTGTACACGGATGCTCATGTGTGTTCTCTGCCACTGCAAACAGCCGCTGCTTGAGCAAACATGGCACACCTTTCAGCCCTGCTGCAGCAGGGGTTGAGGAACCAGATCCTGGAACATCATGAGTGAACTAGAGCAGGGATGGATGTTGTTCAGTTCGCTGCCTCAGGAGAATTGCTTTTACTGTGCCACTTGCCTTTTAATCTCTGTGCCAGCCACCACCCCCTCCCTTTGGGACATACTGCTTGGCTTTGATAGGTGCCTTAAATCCCCCCCCTCTATTTGCTTTTTTTCACCTTCAGCCTTTACAAAAACCTCTTTGTTTTCTTTTTACCACTTACCTGCCCACTTCAAATTCATTGAGGAAGTGGTGAGTAGAGTTAGAGTACAGTCACAATCTGCTACCATTTTTTTAAGGGGACCTCTTAGATGTAGGGACTCTACTACTCTGGGAGAGTTTTTTTTTGAAAGGCATTCCCTTTCTCTCTGGACTTCCTTGCCTTGGGTGGTGGCTGTAAAAGCTATCATTTTTCCCAGTAAATCCCAGTCTGACCAGTAGGAGTGTGAGAACAAGGGAGAAAAGGGCCTTTGCTAACCATTAGGCACCATTGCAGCTTTGCCACAGCCTTCCTTTCTCCTCAAGCTCAAACAGTCCTGTGATTAGGCCCCCAGCTTAACCCTCAGTTTACCATGGTACTGTATTACATTCTCCATGTACGACCCCTTTTTTAAAAAACACCTGCAGGGTCCCAAACCATTAATCAACCCATGTGCGGTCATTCCACCAAGACTATAGTCTTACTTGTACAAACTGATCCTTTGGGAGTCGCTCTAACATGCAAAGAGCAGCACTGGTGTGTCATGCTTCTACCCACAAGATAAACTGGCCAAGCATCAGACCCAGCCCTTTTCATGTCAGGAATATGACTACATGCAATAAAGTGAAGACTAGGCAGAGGCAAGCCCAAGAACATTAGCAAAATTAGAGAATGAGCCTGCCCTGGAATCTTTTAAGGGCAAACCACCAGCTCTGAGCAAGTCATTCCTCCTTCCTCTATAGTTCCATCCTTTGGTCAGGGGTTGGTGGCGACATCCCTCAGGTCCCAGGTTGAGAATCTGCAGTGGGATCAACTTCTCACCCCAGGTTGTTGAGGGCTACATGAATTCAATTTGCTTACAAACACCATAGTAGCTATTTCACTATGTCACTATTTCATATTCTCTATGAAAATAGCTGTCCCTGCACAGACAATAGCCAACTCACATGTTAACATGTACTTTTTGCATATTGTTTTTCTTCCGAGTGCTAGTTTTTGAGCTCTTGGGGTATTTAAAGATATTACAAGCAAGATGAAAGAGTCTGCTGCAGCACAACAACTAAGCGTGCCTGTGTTTTGCTTTGCTCAGCTTCCGAACTGTGTAAATAGACTCAGAGCCTTATTAAGCAGTTAACAAGTTTTACTCTGGGGACGATTCATTACTCACCCTTGAGGAGCTAGCGTTTCATCATCATAGCAAGGAAGTAAAAAAAAAAAAAAAAGAGCCAGCACACAGGAGAAACAGAAACTCAAACCATCCAACAAAGCCTTTGTTTCAAAAAAACAAATATTCAAATTCATGGTGTGTGCACATTTTTTTTTAAATCCCAGACTGTTCATGACATCCTGCCCAGATGGTACTTTCTAAATTGAGCTCATTGTGGTAAGAAACAGTCTATAAACATCTCATTTGCTGAAATGAGTAAGCACCCCCCCTGTCAATACAATAGCCATTCAAGATCTCTCAATAAATCACTCCTCTTTTGCTTGGCTGATTGGAGCAGAAGGCAAATGAAAAGCAGCCTCTACATTTTTCAGTTGAAAATGTTTTGTCACCCTAGCTATGGAGAGTACCGGTAATTCAGTAACAGTGTAAATAAGAGCAGGAATGGGCAGTCTTCAATCTTGTATGGTAGAACGTAGTTTCCTTTTTAAAACAGAATTTGTGTGGTTCACTTTAAGTTACAAGGGCAAGAATGCATCCACAAGGTCTCTTAACAAGGCATAACTGATCTGTGTTAAGCAATCTTGAGTGTGAGCCCTTGCTTAAAAACGTAAATCCCTAGCAGGGATTTCCCCAGTCTGCCTAGTCCAGCATTCCTTGAAGAATTTCAGCAACTAGAAGTTGTTCGATTGTCCTCTAGAAACTGGTTGGTGATCTACTGCTGCACCTCTAGAGCGGGAGCTTAGCAGCACCACATAAAGCAAAAGCAACGCAATTTATTTCAGGGAGAGGTTTGCAAATGGCCTGGGGGGGGGGAGAGAACTCTCCTGCACAGGCAGAGCAGGTAAGGCCAAATAAGTTTGAAAAGGTGGGATAACTTGTAGACAAGCAGCTGACTGAAAACTGACCCATACACAGGCCAAGAACTATTCTCCATAGTTGTGTTTTGCCCATTGACGTTTCTAAATTCCCTGGGAGATGCAAAGCCTCACATGGGCATCTGGCAAAAATATAGCTCTCTCTCTCTCATCGGAACGTGTAGTGGGAAACCCTAGTTCTTCAGATCTCTCAGCTACTGGTTTTCTCAAGTAACTCACACGGTTCTCGCAAGGCTAATAAATGCCACTTGGAGTTCCTTAGAGCCTAGTAAACAAAACCTTAAGAGGGGAGCAGGTGTAGTTCAGTAGACTGTGTTTATTACTTAACTGGAAAGAACTGGATTTAAATCACAACTCAGCCATTGGCAGTCATAAGCTCAGTGCCCCCTCTGTAAAATGGGCCAAGAGACAATCCCTCATAAGCTCCCTGGTAACTGGGCAAGAGGCACTTTTTCAATTGGTGCTCCTCTTATATTTAGCAGGGGGAGAGTAACTGCCCCCCCCCTTTCACCCCAGCACAGTGTTATGGTGGCTGTTTGCTGGTGGTGTTCTGCATCTTTTTTTAGTGAGCCCTTTTGGGACAGGGAGCCATTTGATTTTGTCTGTAAACTGCTTTGCAAATTTTTGTTGAAGAGCAGTATATAAATACTGTATAATAATAATAATAATAATAATAATAATAATAATAATAATGATGATGATGATGATGATGATGAAGTTACCAAGGACTGTAAAACACTTTAATCCCAAGTACTATAAGGAAAGCTAAACCTAGCATTTTGATTTTGCAAATAAAATGCATTTTGAAGGTGTTTCAATACCAACCATATAATCCCTGCAAAGCTCACTAATTCCTTTATTTCCTGCAGTTAGCACTTGCTGCTTTTTTTTTAATTAAGAGAACACTTTCAAAGTAAGAGTAGAACAAAAGTGAATGGTAGTTCCTGCCCAGTGGCCTACAATACAGATATAGAAAGAGTGGGAAGAAGGGAAGTGATGAAATGCAAATGGAGCCACACACACCTTTGAGTCTCTGAGCTTGCAAGTGGGATGTTGATTTGTGTGTTTAACAGTGGGACAGTGGAAGGAGCTGCAAGAGTACAAAACCATGGCGGGGGGGGGTTTGGAAAATTTAGGGTTTTGCTCCCACTTCAGTTTTGCGCTTGTACTCACTTGCTGTCTCTCACACTATTTTAAACAGGAAAAATCTTCAACTGAAAGTCAATGGAAGGTTGTTAGTTTAAAATAGCTGGGACAACAGAGAGCAAAACTATAGCAGGAGCAACACCCTAAAGCCCCTTAACCCCCTGCAGCAGTTCCAGTCTCTTTTGCATTCTCTCCCCCCCCCCCCCCACTGGGACACTACTTTTAAAGAAATCAACAAGCTACACACGGGACACATTGCATGCGTAGAGCCACATCTGACACTAGACCCTTAGTAAAAATGGGGGGAAATAGTTATGAAAGGGAGAGGTTACTTTTAAAATGTGTAAGTGTGTGACTAAAGTGATTTGTGGAGGAAAAGGGAAAGGAGACCTGGGCCTTGACAAGCATCAAGAGGCATGACAGGAATCATAGGAAAGAGTATTTCACTCATCATCAGTAGAGTCTAGAGAGCATGGGGAAAGAGGATGGTGTAGTGGTTTGGGAGTCGGACTTAGACCTGGAAGATCCAGGTTCAAATCCCCGCTCAGCCACGAAGCTTCCTGGGTGACCTTGGGCCAGTCACTATCTCTCAGCCCCACCTACCTCACAGGGTTGTTGTGAGGACAAAAAGGAGGGGAGGAAATATGTACACCACTCTGAGCTCCTTGGAGGAAGGGCGGTATAAAAATGTGAAAAAATAAATAAAAATAAATAAAGAAGAGGGTATAGATCTGTGTCCTCTGGCTATGGAGAGGGTACCGGGGGGGGGGGATACCCCTTGCTTAGAAGGTTCTGAATTAGGAGCTCCTACTAGGGTCTGTGTGTTGGGGGAATCCCCCCCTCCCCGAATCCATCTCCTCCACAGATTCATCTGCTTCATTCCCCAAGTGCAAGGCTTCCATTTCTGGGACCATGACAGATTAATGCAGGTGGGTTCTGGAAGTACACCATTCTGAGCTCCTTGGAGGAAGGGCGGTATAAAAATGTGAAAAAAAATAAAGATAGAGATCCAGGGTTTTGACAAAAGGAGAAATGAATCCAAGGGAACAAGATGAAGCCTAATGAGAACTTATGGAAGACAGATAAGGAATAAGGGTAGTAGGTAAAGATACAGAATTTGTCGCACTGAAGCTTTGTACTGAGAAAGTCTGGGCAATCAGTAAAGCAAGAAGTAGGATGTGTAAGTAATATAACTGAAGCAATGAGCAACAAAAATAAATACAAGCAGCCAAGTTCAATTAGGATTGAGGCAAGATAGGAAGGCCAGAATATTGGAGAATCAATTCAGGTGCTGAACTAAGGCGTTAGTACATACCATCAACAGAGAAAAAAAGAACACATCGTATAAATACCGGACAAAGATTTAGCAATTGAATTAATTTGCGATTCAACACAATGTCAGGACTATAGCTGCAGGAGGAATAAACAGTCACATTACCATTACTGAGAGCAATAAGAGGAAGATTTAGATGGAAACACAGTAAATTCAGTTTTTCCACATTGATTTTAAGACAGAGATATCCATATAAAAAGAAGCAGAGAAAGAAATAAAGTTACAGTAAATACCAACAGCATAAAGATAGTGTGAAGAAACCGGATTCAAAGGTAATGTGGTTTGTAAACAGAACCTCAGATTAAAGCAGGGGTTGGCAACCTTCTTCTGCATAGGGGCCAGAGGCCATGCCTGTGAGTGGATCATGGCGGGACACATGCATCATCTTTATGAATCCCAGTCGCACCAGCGACAGTGGAGGCTGAAAGATCGAAATCAGATGGAGACTGAAGCATTAACATTTAGCACACTTCTACTCTTCCTCTCCTCCCTTTCCAACCCTCAAATTCCTAGGCTTGTCACGAAGATCCATACTGAACAGTAGTGGCCCAAACTCGGACCTGCATTCCTTGCAGCGATCATCTCCCAGGGCTCTGTCTGCCTGCTCTACACAAGTACAGGACCCCACCTGGACAATGTCTGCAGGGCGAGGGCGGGGAAGTTGCAGAATTGTCTTTCACGCCACAACAATGTGCTATAAACGGAGACTGCCATGGAAGTCAGGTGCCTGGGCAGACCTCCACGGAGGAGGCTGGCCTTGTTGACCTCGCCTCTCCTGCTGGTTCTGACATTACACCACCCCAGATCTGGTCCTTCTCACTCCAACCATGCTTCCACCTCCCGGTCATGCTGGCGGGTGGGGTCTGTAGGATGGGCTCCCTATATGCAGGGATGCCATGTTGCAGCCTGCCACTCACACAAGTGCTCACCTCAACATCGTGGCTGCCAATTGGCTATGGGTCATTGTCTCCCTCTAGCCATGGAATTTCTTTACAGATTATCAAGGTGGGTGGGATGTCATGTTAAAGAACCAAATGAGGATGCTCAAGGACAGGGGAGGTGGTGGGATCTACATGACCTCTGGCCGTTTAAACATGTGTTCAGTCTTACGAACTGTGGTGTGTAGATGGGGGAAATTGGTTAAAGATTCCTAGGGAATGAAAATAGCAAAAAAGAAAAAAGAATAGGACTCAAACAGAGCCTTGAAGTAAACCATCTCAAAGAGAAAGTGGTGGATTAACTTGTGTAATTGATACTTTTTAAATATTTTGTATTGTATTGCACTGTATTTTGAGTGCTCATCTACTGTAACATTCCTTTCAGCACCTGATATGGGTTACCAATATAAAACATTTCAACACAAAAACCACACACTAAGGTGAATAAATGAACACATTTCTCTAATTTTGCAAACACAAATATTTGATTGGGAACTTTGCAAATTCAGTTAAATTTGTTTTGAACCTGAAGATTCAAGTGCAAGGACCTGAACGCACACAGAGATTACTTGAAATATTTGCTTTAGGAGTATGAAAGGTCACTCTATCTAAACCAACTTATAGCCGCCATGAAAGTTTTCTTGTAAACTTGCATTGAAGGAACAGTACTTCTCCCAGTAACATGTCTCATCAGGCATATTTTCTTATCACTAGGAAAACACCTCTGGATGGAAACTGAAACCTAGTCTTTCCTTCAGCCCATTTCTACTCCTTAACCACACAGTGGCCATGATGAGAACTATTATACCTTCCTATAGAATTCCCTTAGCTCCATAAGATGCCCACATTCTTTTTTTAAAATTATAACAAAGATAGACTCTAGAGGAAAGTGTTTACAGCCAAACAATTGGTAGAGTTGCGTAAAGAACCGACTCCACATTAAAACACTCATTTTTAGAGTCCAACAAATGTACAAGAACATCTTGTAACTTTGAATAAATGTTTTTTAAACGATGGAGTTACCCGGTAACATGTTGATTTTCAACTCGGAAATTTGGTCACGTCGTGACAACTTGCGATCTTATAACTAGGGTTGTTTCATTGCCTACGGTTGTGTTTATGCTGAATTCTGCAATGTTCCTGCTGCGGATCTTAAGAGATTTCATTCATTCTAGTGCACAAGGTGGACTTGCAAGTATGAAAGCAGTGCCTATGAGAGATTACTTTGTTTAGGAGCAGAACATACATGCCTTTGTTATGTCTAACCTGTCTACTTGCTACCATTCATTAACACAAAATATATATTTTAAAGCTCAAGTATTTGTCTTAAAGAATGCTAATTGAATTTGTTTACAGACAATTAAAAATCTGCACACTCTCTGGGCCAGTTCTGTAACACGTGGAACGTAACCCCTGCTAATGGGTAAAAGCCATCCATATAATTTAGCGGTAAGAGCCATTGCCCCTGTTTAACAAAGGATCCCTTCCTATTTATTTTTTTCTATATATTTTTTCTTTCTACATTTCATATTTTGTTTAGTAATTGTATTTTTTATTATTCACTAATAAAGGAAATGTTTTCAAAAAAAAGTAAGGGGTCCCCCTTCAGGTGTCTCCCTTGTTTCTTTTGAGCGAGAGAGGCCATTGGTCAGTCTCTATTGATTTTTCTAAAGTATTTTTCCATCCTTAGTCGCATATTTACCATGAGAGGTAGCTTTTGCTCCTGCAACTGACCCAGAAAACTCCCAGAAAAGGACCAGTTTTGAGGCAACCCACAACCACCATCTTTTTAGCTGTGCTCACTGTTGCCAAGAGTGGTTATTGTGCAACTGCTTTTGGAGGACTTCTAAAACTGGTAGAATAAGATATGTGGTATATAAAAGTGAAACCAGAGATACATAAGCACAAGATCTTTCGTTCATGGGATTATGTGGTAAAGGAAAAAAGAGAAGAAACAGCTTTGGTGAGAATAGAGAGATGTCAAAGTACTGAATTAGGCTCGAAATGAATGGATAGATGCAAGTTAAAACAAGAGACAAAATCAAAATATACAGGGGGGGGGCAGAGAGCAATCAAGAGGCAAGACCAGAAAAGGAGAAGAAAGAGATGCAATAATAGTCTCCTGCTCTCCAGATCAAGTCAAAGGCTTCAGCTATGGACTTTTCAGTTGTGTTTTATAATATGCCAAATGCAAGAAATCCATCTCTCACAATGTGCGATTCCAGGCGTGTTAGAAATAAGTCTCACTGATTTACTGGGATAGAGCTTACTACCAAGCGTAGGCCAAATTAAGATTGCAGCCTAAATATATTTCTATTTAAGTGGAAGTAAAATTTCTTTTAGTGCAGGTATCAGGAAGCACCAGTTCCTACAAGTTTCAACCTAAAAAAGGGTTAAAGGTGACTGAAAATATTGATTTCTGCAGTGCTTCCATCAAATGCAAGGAACCCAAGGTTTATCAAATCACTACACTTTCAGACTGTAGTCCTGCATACAGTTAAGGGTTTTTCACGGATTTCAAGCAGATACATATACAGCTTCTGTGTAGAGAACCAGTGTGATGTAGTTCTTAGTATGTTGGACCAGGAGTGAGAAGACCTGTTCAAACCCCTCAGCCATAAAGTTCATCGGGTGAGCCTGGGTCAGTCACTCTCCCTCAGTCTAACCTGTGTCTCAAAAGGTTGTTGTGAAGATAAGAGGGCATGAGGGGGAAGAAATAATAAGCCACTCTGACCTTCTTGGAGGGTGGGATATATGGATGGGTTTCTTGCAGCCTGTACATTAAGGAAAAGTGCTCATAATCTGTACATTCAAGGGCTGTCCATGGATCTGCCAATCTGGTCTGAGGATGCTTGTCAAACAGCCAACACGGACCCAAAGTTCCATCTCTTATACCACTCCAGAACATGGAGCCAATATTGTACCAGAACTTAAGGCTCAATGAACCACTGTTTTGAAGGCAAGATCTAGGAGGGAGGGGGGTTACAGCTACAGAAATGTGTTGACAGATCTCTCCCACACTCTGCAAGTCTCGCGGTCTGACTTCCAGGAAAAACAAACAGCTGGAAGGTCCAGCATTTCAGTCCCTTGGGCCAATGCGAGAACAGGGAGATCTGCCCTAAAGAATCAAGGTTGAGAATATGCCAAGTCCATCACACCTTTTTATTATACCTGTGTTATTCATGGAGGACACCTGACTTACCACAAGCAATAAAAAGTCCTGTCACTAACTTCAGCAGGGAAGGTATACACGCATTTTCTCAACTTTACTGACAAATACAGAAGCCTTCAAATATCCAGGAGCTCAAAGAGAATCAAAAAGCTAGGTGGTGACTACAGGGTCAGGTTTTAAACAAGAACTTTACAACACTGTCCTATGCATGCTCAGATGCAGGGTTTGTTTTAGGGGTAAACAGCAAGGGGGACTATGAAACAAGGCAAAATTACAGCAGGGAAAGGGAGCTATAGTAGTTTGCCCCTGCCGTGGTTTGGAGTTTGACTGTGCCCCCCCCACCCATGCTACATTTAAATGGAGATGCTTCCAAGCACACGTCTGACTAGGCCCTTAGTCATTCCGGGTAGGGCTTGGATTACAAGACTTTATACCAACTCTTCCTGAAGTTAGTAGGGCACTCATACCCACCAATCAAGTATATTTTAAACAGGAAGAAAACACTGCAGTAAAGTCACAATCTGGATTGCATCTTGTGATCTTTCCTTTATTTGGAAATTACATAGAAGCCCACTTTCTTCTAAAAGCCATCACAAAAAAAATTGTGATGTTGGATTTGGAAACATTTAGATACAGGCATCTCAGAACATACTCTGTCTTTTCACCACTCTTACATACTAAAAAGACCCAACCTTCGTCACAAAAAATTACGATCAAAACAAGAACAGGCAACGAATTATCTAGAAACCACAAGTCACCTTATTTTTGGCAAGCTTGTAGGTGAATTCAAATTCAGAGAATCCTACTTGTCTAGACCTCACAACTGTCAAAATCATGAAAAAGCAAACCTCTCAAATTAGAGGCAGAAAGTTAGATTTTGATTGTCTTGTTTATAAAGCAACTGCTTTAAATTATTAACAGTTCCACAATAAAGCAAGGACAGAATAAGTGCAACTGCCGCAGCATTCAAATATTCACCTTCACACACACACACACACACACACACACACACACCAAGTATTATTCAGAAGTACCAGACATTGAATTGCCAAACAAGATTATCTACTGCCAACAACAAAGTTACCTTGGGCATGCCTTGGGTGTGAGCCATTATATCAAACATATTATTAGCATGCAGGCCCAGAGCAAAGAATACTGTGGTGTTTTTTTTTCTGGTGGATAACAATTATCTTGTAGTTTTCAGGAACCTGACTGAGCAGATTTTTGCTCTAAACATAGCATCCCTTATAAAAACCCTACAACACAGTGGGTTTGTTTTATACTTTGCAATATCACAACATTCACAACACTTAATTTAGTCTACAAGAATAACATACAGTTTCCATCATCCTGATACAGCTAACTAGCTTTATTTGAAGTAGTTTGTGACAAGCACAAACAGGCAACTAGCAAGCTGTGCAATAAACACAGGAGATAGCCCATTATAGATCAAAGAACAAGAAAGATACATCTGCCTCTTCCTTGGACACATAGGGTGTGCCTTATTCCAGTTTATGCAATGTCATCCACACCCAGGCTCATAATATCCATAACTAGTTCAAAACTGCCACCCATAACACAGCTCATTTCATTCAGAAAATGGGTCACATGAGCCATGGCACTTCAGCCAACTACATGATCAAGGAATCCTGATATCCCATCATTCTGGACTATTCAGCTTCAAATCTGATTGCATGCTCAGAGCAAATGAGAGTACAGGTGTCCCGTTTGATTCATTCTGAAATCCCCATCATAAAGTGAAGCCGTCATTAAGCAGGTCTTGCTGTGCTTTGAAGTTTAGCAGTTTAGCACACTTTGCTTAAAGTCCCAGCATTAAGCATTCAAGCTCTTATCTTGCCCATTAGCTGTTTGGCTTTAGATGAGGACTTTGAAGTTCAGTGCTATGCTTAAAGCCCCCATGCTGAACTTCAAAGCCCTTATCTAACGCCAAACAGCTGATGAGCTGGGGCTTTAAAAAGTGCACTTTACTCTTTTTTACTGGGGACCTCCATCATATATCCAGATCGTCGCTAAGTGATCCGTCATTAAGCAGGGGACACCTTAAAAAACCAGCCCTACTTCACCACGTTAAAAACATTATCCTTCATATCACTTGTATATTCTCTTTAAGTGATTTAACTATGAATTCTTAAACAAAAGAAGTTAAATTTCTTGTGAGTTAAAGGAAAGCAGCACAACTAATTCCCAATAGTAGAACAGTAGGACAGCTGCAAACCAGACCACGAGAAGTGACAGGAGCTGGGAGGTTACATCAACTTTTTTTTTTGTAGGGAAGTGATTCTATGAGGGGGTCTTACCTGCTGTGGAAAATATATGTAACCTGGCATCTTGGTTGTGCTCAGACGCCCACAAGGCCTCTGCTTTAATGAAGAAAAACAACAATACTACTAGTATTTATATACCACCTTTTCTTGGTCATCAGATTTCTCCTCTGACTTTAATTCAAGGTGGTTCACATAGGCAGGCTATCTAAACCCCCGATGGGGTTTTTACAATACTTACAAAGTTCTATTCTTGCATAGAACTACATTCCAGATGGTTTCCTTCACAGTCTGGCTTCTCTCCGACATTCGCCTCCCATGCCCAACTGATGGCAACTTTGTCTCTCACCGAGTACGCCACATTTTTTTCCTCTCCCACCGAGGGCTTCTGCAGATCCTCAGCAGTGTGTCGACAGCTCATGGATACTTCCGGGTGTCTCAAACTTACGTCCTCAGAACTTCAGGCATATGAGATGGCAGCACTACCACTGAGCCAGACCTCCTGCCTCGTCTGGCTCAGTGGTAGAGCTGACATCTACCACTGCCATCTAAAGGGAGAAGTAGACAAGGATCATGGAGCTCCTGTACTCCAGTGACTAACCCCTATCAGGGCTAGCCTCTCCTGGGCTACCTTAAGGCATTTTTACCCAAGGGTGTATATATGCAACAGGAGTTAAATGCGTACACCTGTGGGCTGGGAGGAAATGGGTTTTTAAGAGGGGATGAGGTTGCTCAGACTATCATGCCTTCCCACCTGCTCGTGGCCCCTCTGTTAGGTAGCAGGGGATGGTTTTTACAGCTCTTGCAGAAGAATGTGCAGCTCCATATCTACTCTGGCAAGGAACGCTGGTAAACAAGAGTTCACCAATTTAATGGACTGGCTATTTTCTCCCTGGCCCTCTTATCAGGCCAGCACTGCCCAATTAACTTACACTTCAGAAGGAAGAGAAATGCGTGAGCCAGTAATGTAGGCCAGATCAGTGTGTCACCTCAAACTTGCAAGTGGGGGGAATTCCTCAGCTTCATCATTTGCAAGGCAAGGGTGCAGCAATTAAAACATGCTATAAAGTGGCTGGCAGGAAGCAATGTAACTTAAGGCACAAGTACACCACTCAGTCAACCAACCAACCTCAAGCAGTCATGTTTTATCACTTTAAAGGGGTCTAACATGGTACAACACTTGTATTTATATAAGTATGTGGCCTTTCTGGAAAGCAGATTGCATCTATCTATCCACACACATTATTGAGCAGTGAAAATACCAATGCAAGATTTCTCTAGGTAGAAAGTCACAAGGATCTTTTACTGTGTACTATGCCAGGTTCTAAAGAAAATTCCATAGAAGTTCTCAAATAAAGACAGCAATTATCAGTAAATGACATATTTTATTAATTTCCTGAAATCCCATCAAAAAGGAAAGTTTTTATCTCAACAGCCTTTAAAAAGATCTGCTTATATTGTGTAGCTATCTACTTTTAGCTAGCAAGATGCTGAAACTATCAGTTGAACCAATCTATTACAAAGGCAAAAAAACCCCAACCCTAGTAGGTCCCATTTGAGAGAATTCAAACTAAAACAGGGGGGAATAACACAAGTACATTCAAAATTTGATGATGTAGTTGCTCAACAACTACACCCAATTAGATAGTGAACCACATTGTCTGGCAACTTCTTTATCATTAGCTACAAGAATAAGATACATAACAGATCTTAACTTTTTGCTTTCTCCTACATACATCTATGTAAAGGTTCTCAAGTAAATATTTGATCAAAAACCTGTGCACTATAAACAAGAACTTCCTCCATGTCAAATTTACACACAGTAGTTATTTGCTGAAAATTTAAGTTCAGGAGGTAGTGGAGGCTCAACTATGGGTCCAACTTAAAAAAAAGGAAAGTCAAATACAGAAATGTGGAAGAGCCACAAAGTTATGGCAAAAGGAAAGGTGACAAATATAATCTCAAGTTTTAAAAAATCAGGTCAATTTTATTTCAAAGTTGGTAACATTCCACTGATGCGATCAGTATAGACTTAGTGCAAAACAAGTGCCTTTCCATCTTCAGCAAAGGAAGCGACGCATCTCAGTCATCACTGTCACTTCCAGATTCACTTAACTGGAGATCGTTCCCTAAAATTAAGAAAGAAAGGGGGAGGGGAAATCACACCATCATCTCCAGATAATATTTCTTTCCATCAAGGAGCAACTTTTCCCCAGTGCATTTTTCTGCAAGTCTAAACACAGGCCTGCTCTTAAGTAGTTGAGCTATATTCCATGGAATATATTCCATATCTTCCTATATGAACCAATTCCTTATTGCAATTTTCAAAATCTCTGCCTTATTCATATTAATCCATATCATATAAACTTTAAACATTATCTTGCCTTCCTTTTTTGGGAATTCGTGCTTCTTACTAGCAAATTTGGAGCAAGAAAATCATGAGAAAGCAGTGAAGTTCGTGCAGACCACAGTTAAATTTAGACTGCAGGCATTCACAGCAAGCATATGGAGGAAAGTTCAGAAAAAGTCATTAAAAACCCAAAGGAACTCCTTACTGTAAACATACAGCAGCTTTCATTATCAGTTTGACTGCATTATGGAACGTTCTCTCAAGATCACCTTTCTAAACACTGCTGACTTGAGCACACACTTTAGTATTTTAAATCTGCATTCTACTTTTTTTTAAAAGCCTCTTTCCTCCCTTATTTGTGCCTGAAGTATATACACCAACAGAAACAAACCAGTTATGCACTATCTGGATAGCACATCAATTTTTCTCAAAGTATTAGAAACCTGCGATCTTGTGCAACTTCCATTAATTTCAACGAAGTCTGCACAAACAAAGTTCTCCATTAACGATGCCATTAGTGTTTGTTTCAAATAGCAGTTTATGGCACCAGTCTGGTAAAAGTGGATGGATAAGAAGGCAGGTCGATACAGTTCTCTCATATTTGATTGTATGCACTTTTTTCAGAAAGAAATGATTCATACAGTCTGTCTTTTAAAGCAAGTTTTATTTACACCTCGACACTAGCATGTATTAGTTCAAAACACACTATAATGTGTTTCTCTGAAGAAAAGGTCTGGCCTCCCTGTAAAGTATTAGTGGAAGCTTCAGTTTTTGGAAAACACAAGACAGACTGGCATTTAAATACAAAGGTGTGGAAAGATGTTTAAGCCTCCTTGCTAACGCTCAGGTTATCTATTAATCCATCTAAAACATTTTTAGAGACAATTTCAGAGCAGTACCTGGATTACAGCGCAATCCTGTGTAACTTTGCACCGGTGTAACAGTAGATGCACAAGTGCTGTTACGCCAGTGCAAGTGCTGTTACACAGGATTGCGCTGTTAGTCTGCACTGCAAAAAGGCAGAGTGGCAGCTTAATGTGTCACAAGCTTCAAAATGCTACTTCATCATGCATACAAAACAGTAGACTGAAAAGGTAATATTTCACTAGCAATCCCCACCTTGAGGACAGAATGCATAACATTGTAAATTACATACATAAGTAATTTCTAGAGAATGATCAGAGAAGGGCATGAAGGTACATGATACAGTTCTACTGCTGAATCCAAAAAGCTCTAGAGCTATAGACAGACTAGACATTTGTGACACAGTAGAAGCTAGGGCATATTGCACCGCACTGGAGTAGTGCCTTTTTAGAAATCTGAATGCTTTCAGCACAAATTACTGGTTTTTAATCACAATGACCACATCTCAGAAGATGCCAATATCATCTATGACATATTGTAAATGACACAAGCTCTAATTTAGTATCATCAGTGGTCAGAGTAGCTTTTATCCCAGTTTCTAATCCAACTCTCAGTAAGCCAAATCCGCATGATTCAGACATGATTTAAAATTGCAAGAGGCATAAAAGCATGTGGTTTCCTTTTAGACTCCTAAAGCCTAACAAGGTGGTCTGAACTGTGTACTTACGCAGTGTGTTCATCAGATGACCACTACTCTCTTGACTTCTGTGATATCCAGTATCCACATCCTGGAAGGCCTGCTGCGATATGGCCATCACAGAAGGCTGTGGTTGTAGGTGTGGCATTGACAAGGGAAGGGACGACTTTGCTTCATCTTCTGAATCACTTGAACTATTTTCACTGCTTGATGATGAGGAACTCTTTGATTCTGATGAACTATCAGAACTGCTCATCTGCTCTATAACTTTAGCTTCTGCCTTTAGCTCTGAAAACAAGATTTAAGTGAAGACAAGATCTTCAAAAGTAAGAGAACATTTAAGATTAAACTAACATGGGTGGGTTTGGAATGCCTGCCAGCATGATGCAGTAAATAGCAAATAAGGTTTAGACTGGACATAGCAGATTCAGATCCCCATTCAGTCGTAAAGCTTAAAGCCAAAGGTCACCCGTCAACCATATTTACGTCACCGGGGTGGGGTGGGGGGAATTGAGACCCTGCCCTCTTGTTGACAGAATTCCATAGCAACATGAGAGCAGAAGACTTGCACTGTCCTAAGTCTATCAATTGGAAGGAAGTACTTCCTTCCACCTCCTGGTTTTAAAACTAGTATTTTCCTTCATAAGTATACAGAAACACACTGTTGTCTGTGGTAGCCTTGTTTTATTGTCCTACTGGTCAGCACAACTAGAGCAACCCATTTCGCAATTAGAGAGAATGAGGTTTCCCCTTTGCTTTTGAATATTGTTTAATGAGTCGTGCATAAAACCTAGAAGGAAACTATCAGGTAATACCAATACTTCATGCTCCGTGATGTGATTTCCAGAATGTGGGGGAACTGCTTTGGGATTTGGTGACTCACTCAGAACAAGTTCTAAACCAAACAAATCCTAGAACATCTCTCAGTTTTAAAGTGCCTGAAACACCCTATCCAGCAACACTGGGTACTTTTAAGGACCTGTTCAGGGAATTAAATTACTGTTCATAGTTTAAAGAAATGCCTGCAAGGAAGTCAAGTACTTCCTGATAAGGATGTCCCAGCTATCAACTACCTGCCAGCATTAATTCAAAAACAATTAACACCTTCCTTCCCTCCACACACTCCAGGTTTTAGCAGGAAGTTCAGCAAGCCTGAATCAATACAATATGAAATATTCTGATGACGACACATATTGCATGACTTACAATCCACCAGAAGATATTTTAGAAGTTTTTATGCCTACATATACATATTGTAGCTTAGGCAGTATTTTGTCAAGTAAAGAAGAAGCTCTGAACAGAGACAAGGAAACACTAAACCGTGCTATAAGAAAAACTGAGGGGGGAAAAAGAGCATAATTGGGTGGGGGAAGATTCGGGACGGGTGACATGGAGGAAAGTGACCACTGCTGCCCTATACCTTCATCTAATCTTGCTGCAGATGCAGCTAAACTGGGCTGCAACTTTGGCAGACCTGGCAAGCAGACCCCTCAGCAGTTGTCTAGGGGCAATCACCCACCAGTCTCTCTCTCTCTCTCTCTCTCTCTCTCTCTCTCTCACACACACACACTTTTCTATATACACATGGACAAGGCTGGGTGGGTGGAAGAACCTTCGCACGACACAGAAGTGGGTCGTGCAGCTTCAAGAAGCCTCATGGAGGCTTGAAAATGCAGTGATTTTGCTAGTTAAAGGTAAAACGGCTTTTCTTATGGCGCACCCGCTATCTGCAGATTTTCGATATTCACATGGGGTGGGGTCCAGAAAACAGACCCCCTACGGATAGAGAGGTCCAATTGTAGTGCTTAATGACCCCATCCTATAAATCAGCAGCAGTAGAAATTCCAACAATGACACTGAACTGCATATGTTTGTCATAGCACTCATGGATTAATCGATTCTGCTAATCACTACTCTCCTTTTCATAGCTCCAAGTCAAGGTAAGTCACATGAGAAGATGCAACAATCAACCTAGAATGATGTCATGAACTCCCAATCTTAAAACCTTTAATTTGCAAACAAAGCAAGCTTGAGATTCTGCAGAAGCCTTGAAACAATGAGTTGCAGTTACAAATTTACCTCTTTCAATATCATCCATAGGAGATGTTGGAGACATCTTCTCTTTTGGTGGAGAACATTTAACACTATTTGGAATCTTATTTGCATTTCGCATTAGCTGTTGTTGCTGCTCAATACGAGACTGGACCTTACTGCTTCCTTCACCTCTGCATGAAAGCATTAAAAGTTTTAGGGGGAAAAAGTTTTACATGAGAACTTTGATATTATTTGTTAACTTTCCAACTAGTTTTTCAAAATACCTGATGTTTATCACTATTCTTGACAGAGAACTAACAATGTAAGCCTTCCATACAAAATAGAAAAACACCAAAATTTAAGCAGATAAGAGAGAAGTCTCTGATGTATCATTAACTGTTTTAATTACAACACTCTTTAAGTGTGAAGTGTTAATTAAGGCTCATCCATTCATGCAAGGGGAGAGGGGGAATTGTTACCATTTCCCCCTAACTCTGCAGCCTTCAGAGCCCTGTCTTATTCAAGGACTGCTCAGCTGAGGCAGCGCCAAGGAGGTTCACTTCCATGAGTTTCCTTCTGCCTCTACTGCAGGACACAAGCCACTGTAAAATGGGACCTGTACACTACGGAAGTAAAAGTCAATCAGTGCTTTATCAAAATACTGTACATTTGTATCAACCCTAATGTTGAAAGCTGTACTGCATTTAGCTCAACAATTCTGATTGCTTCATCCAAAAGTCAATCGCAATATTTGTCTCAGGGAACTCCAGCATGTATTTGAAAGAAGATCAGAGAATGTACAAGAGTGGTGGTAATGGTGGGGAGATGAGGCAAGATGGACTCAGGAGAAAGCACAAAGACAAGGCTCCATCCAAGTCTAAGGTCCAACCTTGAAAAATCTACAGAGACATATATTTTCACTTCAAATACATGGTATCCTTGAAATAAAGACAATGAAGCAAAATTATGCTAAAATAATGGCTGGTGGTTTTTCTGTTTCTTAATTTAAACACAATTTTAAGGATTTTCATGATGATCAAGAATAGTTCTTCCAGACTCCCACCTACCTAGTTTTCTTCACAGTGATATTGCTACTAAGCTTCTCTAGTCTACATTCTCCAGTGTCATGGTTAATAATCAAGATGCATTCTTTTTGGTATGGCTTCTTGGAACCCTTGAAAACTGTTACTGGTGGGGTAGAACCCTATTTTAAAATAAGAACAGATTATAAGAACAGCACACAGAACTGCCTTTTCCTAGACACACAGAACTGCCTTTTCCCCCAGGGCAGCAGCTATTAGTTTAAAATTGTTTACATTTCACAACCAATTGCCCAAGAACACATATTTGATGAAAATCCACAGTATAGTAGTCAGTTTTGTCACTGAATAAATTTTGCAGGAACCTGAGATGACCACAAAAACATAGTCTTAATATTGAAATGGATTGACTTATAAAACAATGCTTTTAATTCTTTCAAGGTTCATTGGAAGAGGCGTTTCAATTCAGCCTAGGGGAGAGTTGACTCATTCTCCTAGCTTGTAATATAGCTATATAAAAGTTTAACTCAACTCGACTCCTTAATTAACATGTTCCTATAATTACAAAGCTGCAGTCAAAAAACGAGTTCTCGCTGGCATCAGCAGCCAGAGATAACCATTACCACAACTTGAGCTATTTCCCCCTCCTCCCTGCCCTTCTAAAAATTTGTACCAAAAAACAGGTAACAAGAAACTTTGGCAGATTATACTGTGCTTGCTTTTGTCTCAAATGACCTCAAGATTGCATATGTGTTTTTCCAGTACATTTTGATCACTTTAGCGCAAGAACTTGAGCTTTCTTTGAATTATTTACTGAAGATCAGTAAATAATTGAAAAGTGACTCGTTAATAGAATCACAACTTGGCCTTGAACAAATCACTCATGCAGCCTCAGTTTCCTCATCTGTCAAGTGAGAACATACCTCAACAGATGGTTGCTACAATCTTTACATTGCTTACCAGTGTAAAGAATGTGAAACTCTTTTTTGGCCAGATACTCAAGTAAGTGAGAGGAAGAATGCATTGGGTATAATACAGACATCTGTCAGACAGACCATGGGAAGAAGCAGAGAGTTGTTGCCCTGCCAAGGCAAAGTGAAGGGGTCCTGATGACTAGACATTCTGTCCATTCAACTGTCCTTAGTAGCAAACTTGATCTTTTTAAAAAAATGTGGAAAAACTGGCACACAAGAAACCACATCAAACTCTGGGCTTCAGGTTCCAAAACTTGCAGTACAATCAGACTAAAGTATTTAGAACTTTGGGCATGTATACAAGACTAAATCAGATTATCATTTGTCCAGATCATTGTTGTTTGAATGTATTAGTTCCATGCTGCCAAAAGTTTCTCTTATTTGCATATTTAGAATCTTCCTCTAGCTATTCGAAAGTTGTACTATAAGTTCTATAACTGAGTTGTAGAATGGTTCACAGTCCTATACATGTTACTCAGAAGTCCCACTATGTTCAATGGGATTTACTCCCATGGAAGTACATACAGGGTGCAATTCCAAGTATCCTTAAAGCAATTTTTGCTTCAAAAAAAGGTAACACAGCAA
The DNA here is from genome assembly GCA_026170595.1 of Plestiodon gilberti rubricaudatus. Lineage (NCBI taxonomy): Eukaryota > Metazoa > Chordata > Lepidosauria > Squamata > Scincidae > Plestiodon > Plestiodon gilberti. The sequence continues at coordinate 202,280,873 of JANXHW010000001.1, forward strand.
TCATCTGTTTCCATCTGTAACACTCATGTTTCAACTGTAAACATGTACATTGTAAGAAGCAGACATATGTTCCTGAACACTAGAAGACCTGAGCTGGAAAGCTCCAATTTGCTTGCTGCTCTCTAACTGATGTCCACTGCAAGTTTAATACTGCATATCTCCCCTTTATGCATTTACTGTGGTTAACAGTGCATTAATTCCAAGGTAGGCAGGACAAAGATTGTCACATTCAAGAATCACTATTTAAAACACACTATGCCTCTCCTCCTCTCAAAAGGGATGAGGAAATCTTACCTCAATATTTGGTAAAGTTATTGTCACCTGTTCGCCTTTACCAACTTCAAGGTCTCCTTCAGAGGAAGTATCAATTGATGCAGGTTTGAAGTCATCTAAAGTAAAATAGAGTCATTGACTTTTTCAGAACTCCCCCTAAGCACTGATGTATTCACAAGACAGAGGAGGGAATTTTCAGTTATTCAACTGATCTCTTTTCTAGTCCTGTTCTATGTACCATTTTCAGATGGAACCTTACTGAAGGACCTGCAGAGCCCACAGACTTCAGAAGGATTTCCCTGATCCTTATCATAGATATCACACTTACTGTACAAATTCACCAAAATAATGCTAAATAGTTTTAAACAGAGCACTGTCTTTTACCTCCAACTAATACAGGGAATACAAAACTAAAATTTTAAGAAAACATTCTTAAAGTTTTAAATCCCAACAAACAATAACTAAATGCAACCGATTCTCAACAGGAAAAACTGCAACTCTAGATAATCGCATGAATAAAACCAAACCATTCCAGTGGAACAAATCATTGATTTAAAACATCTGAAAGGTCCACTTTATTTAGGAGTTCTGTACATTTTTAATATACTGTAGTTTCAGAAAGTAGTAAGATCTACTTACCTTACTGACTTGATATTAATAGATATTAATAACAAGATTTCTTGGATTTACCAACAACCACTGAGGTTGGGATAGTGTAAAGTTTAACTACTGTTCGGTTAGAAAATTAAACACAAATCTAGACAGTTTACTGCAAAGGTTTAGTGTGCCTATTTAAAAAAAACTGTAGAATTGGCCATGGTGGTGTTGGTCCTGCCATCCGAGACTGTTAATTATTGACACTGACTGTACAAAATGTTTAAACAAGTTTTAAATAAATATCTATTTCCACATACCTGGGAACTAAAGTCTCAAGCATCAGGATGCTAGCCAAGATTAGGGGTTCTATGCTCAAACCAAGGCAAACCCTAAATGCTGTTTTATTCGTGAGAGTAGAATGGTGCATCAAACCATGAAATGCAAGCTGGACCTCCCCCACCTCTGCTATGCCTACAAGATGGAGCTTGACACTTAAAAGCATGTGACAGACACAATATTTACAAGCACATGTGCCTGCACATACACCCCAAGAGGAGAAAGTATTATGGCTTGCTTTATATTCCCTGGCTCCTGCACCTGAAAAAGGCCTTTGACTACAAAAGCTTATGCCATAGTAAGCCATTGTTGTGGTGTCATTTGCCCTTATATAATATCACAGAGGTATGTGCAGCAGTTACTATTGTTGGGCAACACCTGGCAACTCTACTCAACTCCTAAGCCTCCTCTCCTCAAACACACTACACCACCACTGAGGTGTCCCCGTTTAGGATCACCAGATGTGCCTTAAAATTGCCCCTTTAAATAAATAATCGATTTTTTAAAAAATCCAACCGAGCAGGCTGGAAGTCACTGAAAGGTTTTTTGAGGTGCGATGCGTTTAAACACATACATGGTGGTGGTACAGCATTCCTTTTTATGCAGTATTACCCTACGAATGCAGAAATAACGAAAAGAATTACGAGCTACATAATTAATTATCATCGACTCACTCCCCCTCAGGCATAATTACTGGTCTCTTCTTCTCACCCAAACTGTTCCCAGTCCCACCACAGGCCGCCACCTGGACATACGTCCAGCCAAGGGTCACACCGACGCCGCCTATAGGGCTTTCTCCTCTTACACCTGCTGCTCCCTCCCCCAACGCGAGCACTCCCTCCTCCAGCAACGCCCCTACACGGTCGCTTCCCCACGTTACTGAAACCCAGCTCAGAATCATCGTCCTCCTCTTCCCTACCAGTCCCTGCCCCGCACTTACAGCGAACGGTGTGGAAGGCGCAGCGCGGTTTCCTCTCGAAGCTCTCCCCTAGCAGCAGCGCGCGCTCCTTACAGTCAAAGAGCGGCGGGGCTACCCCGTTCATTCCCGAGACACCCCCTCCCCTTCTCCGCTGACACGTCTGCCCCACGCGCGACACTACAGCTACTTCTAAGCAACATCCCTCGCCCTCCCAGATCAGGAGAAAGGGGCGGAGCAACCACACGCTCTCCTCACAAACGCCGCGCCTTCTCGCGTAACTCCCCCTTAGCACCACCCCTTCCTTGTGGGGGCGGGGAAAGAAAAAAGGTGGCGCGGGAGGAGCTTGTAGCTTCCTATTGGCTGAGGTCAGCCTACCTGGTCATGGCCATTGTAGGTGTCTGTCGTCACTGAGGGTGAGGTGGGGATTGGGTGGCTGTGATTCCTGGAATTTGATGGCGTACGGGACGTAGACGCACGACAATTTTTGGGATGCGCGAACTAAAAGCCCCCTTATGCAAATTAGGACGGAGGGGCAGTTGGGGAAGTGGGCGCAGCTGTGCTGAGTCAGCTTATCGTGTCAGAGATGGCGCTGATGTTGGGTGGAGCGTGGCCTCACGACTGAAACAAGGCTGTAAGCCCTTCCGGTCGTGGGAAGAGGAAGTGGAGGAGGTGACGAAGGGCTGTTAACCGCTGAGTGAGGGTTTCAATGTCGACTACTGAGCTACTTGAGAATGAGGCAGTGGTTCGCTGTCACTGAACTCCAGGATTCCCTGCTGTAGCAGCAGCCTTTTCCAGCTGAGGGACGACGTTATCCCCTTCCTACTCCTCCTTTCCCTGGGAATTTCCCTAGTTACTAAGCCACAGGCGCTTTAACTGTTGCTCGCTGGCTCCTGGCAGTGTCCAGGAGGAAGGGGATGGGGATTGGAGGGTCACGTTCTGGAGGAACTTAGAATAATATCTTGAACATGTACATCAAGCTGCCTTGACCTCCAGCGATCCTGCATTGCACTGCATTTTTCCTCTTTCCCCTTAAAATAGGTGTGAGGGTCAAACCCTAAATTTGTACCTTAAATAGCTTTCTTGGATGCCTGCCCCAGTTTCATTATGAAGCTTCAATCTTGAAGACGGATATTGCATTCTGTTTTTAGTTAGTTGTATCTTCCCAGTTCCCTTTGAAAGTTGGTGTATGGGGATGGGCATCAAGCTGAATTTGTACTGAAAATGTGTTAGAATTGGCCTGCCTTGAAAGCATGTGCCCGTTTTCTTTCTGACTTCTCTATTTTTGAAGGCAGTATTGCATTGAGTTTTGCATGTAATCGCTCTCTTTTGAAACTTGGGCAAGTGTTCACCTGGTTTTGAAACCAGAAATGTAGAAGTGTGGCATACAGTATAAGACCTCACTGTTCATAGTTACCATGCTCAAAACAAACTTGTACCGTACCCAGAAGCGCTGGATAGTTCATTTGTTAAAGCAAAAATCTAACTTCAGTCAGCCAATTGGGATCTTGATAGCAGAGGTTTCTTATTTGCCCTTGCTGTTCTCCTTCCTCCCAAATGTTTGTTGTCCCCAGTTGTTTTTCCAAGACAGTCATAAAATCCTGAGATGACATTTTAGTTAGTTTTGTTTATAGGACCAGTTAAGCACTGTAGTGATAGCTTTGTCCCATCAATGCAAACTTTGATAGGCATTACAATCGCATGATGATAAAAGTTCCATAAATGATAACTGCCCCATGAGGAGATAAAGAGCTGCCTCCTACTGATGGACCACTAGTCCATCACTATTTATCCTAGCTAGCAGCAGCTCTCTCAGTTTCAGGCACAGGACTATCCCATAGATGCTGCTTGAGATTGTTTAACTGGAGATACCAGGGAATGGACCCAGGCTAAAGTCCCTACCATTGAGAAATACTCCCCTAGCTTAACTGTAGAAAATACAGATGACATCCTTATTAGTGAAGGAATATATTAACATCAGAAGAAACATAATTTATTAATCTGTTTTTAAAATTGATCTGCTTTTCCTCAGACATCATCTCATGGTTACCCAGTGTGGGTTTATTTGATTTTTCTTTGGCAAGTTTTTACTTTATTGTACTTTATTTACTTCTTGCTAATCAGTCACTTGCTACAAAATCAGATCAGTGCTTGTTCTTTCTGAAGTGAAATGTCTTACTATGATCTGACTTCTTTCTGTTCATTAAAAGATGGTTGGTTGTGAGAAATGAAGCCATTACCTGTGGATTCCAGGATATTGTCACTGGCGACCCAAATCACTGATAGCCGTGATCAGGATGTTCCTGTGTTGCTGCTGAAGTTAAAAGGTAAATACGTTGTTTCACCTTCTGAACTAAAAGGTTGATGGACAAATGGTCATATGTACAGATTTTCTTCTTGTTTTATAAATGAGTTCAGTGGGACTCTTTCCGTTAGGGCTTTTTCCCCATCCTTGTACCTTTGATGTTTTCCCTGAGTCCTGTTAATTTGGCCGAGCCTTTCTACCATTCGTTCAGCTTGTCTGCTTCTGTGCTAGTTAAAGCACAGAAGCATACCTTTTGTTAAAACAAGGCACAGGCTAGAAACAAAGGTAATGGTGAGGGGATGCACACGAGGCTTCTTAACTTCAAAATGCTAAACTATTGTGTCCATCAGTTGTTTGGTGCTAGATTAGTGCTTTGAAAGGGTGATTGCTGGGGGCAACTGGTGGGATCTGGGGGGTTGACCAAGAGGAGGGCTTTTGTCGGAAAATGTGTTGCTGATTGGAAAAGCAGATAACCAGCCTGCCACGTACCACTGGCAGTCACGCAAAGTACCACCAGTGGTACGCGTACCACAGGTTGGGAACCTCTGCGGTATACCACCTAACAGGTTGTTGGCTCTACACAAATGTTAAAAGATAGTTGGTTATAGTAATAAAGCAGGCAGAGGGAGTAGCTGAGGTTGCACTTTATCATATACTGTATTATGTTTAGGTAATGCTTTTTCATGTTATGCTTGCTTTCAGGTGAAATTTGTTTGAATGCACCATGTTGTTGTTTTTCTTGATAATCAGTAAGAGCAGTAACATATGCACTTTTTTTTGATCCCTTAGATATTTTAACTAGTTCACCCTCTGGAAGTAAAGAATCTCAGAAAATTAAACAAAACATATACCATTATGATCTGCTTCAATACTGCTTATTAGTCCTTTTGCAAGATTATACCAGAGTGCCTGGAGGTTGGGCTACTGCTGCCCAGATAGCAGAGATACTAAGGTAAAGTCCACAAAACTTTATATCTGGATTGCTTCTAAGCCTTCTGTCTTGAAGTCATTGTGTAGCTGTCCATTGGCTTGCGGGATTTAGGGGCACACATTACCTGCGGACTACTGAGGGGGGAGAAAAAAAATGTGTCTCTTTATTTTCTCAGCCTCTGTTGTGTGGGCCTTGAAGTGAAAGAGGAACCTGAAGAGTTTTACAATAAGCTGCTTCCTTCTGCCATAGATAACCTTCTTTTCTTGGGAAGGCACTTGCAAGCACGATTTATCCAAGCAATCAAGGTATTTGAGATAGATGGCTTCATGTTGCCTAATGGAACTATTTTGTAACCTCTTGACATGTTTACATTCCCAACTGTTGATTTGTGATGGCAGGGGATGGCAGTTTTTTCCAGTACTTGGCACAGACTTGGTTCACCTTGCATGCTACAGACTAAGGGCCTACTGTCCATGTGCTCGGGACCAACAACTACCGATATATCCCAGCAGCTTTCCAAATTTTTGATATCAAAATTCCTAAAAGAGAATTTGAGGGGCCATTTTGTTTTAATAATCATGCATTCTTGTGTATTCATCAAATGGAATGTTTTATGCGCAGTTTCCTGCATGGAAGTAATACAAGTGGAGGAAATTTGTCACGTGTGAAACAGTCCTTGGATGCCGCACTCTTAGTATCCCAGATGGACACTGACTTGCCACAGATATAAGCTATGATTATTTGGTTCCCTTTCCATCATGCAGACAGGAAAACTGTGTTAATTGCATTGGTTCTTGTAAGATTGTGTTAATTGCATTGGTGGAATGTTAAATGAAAGCATTATTACCTAAACTGCAAAACACATATAGAGACAAGCTTTTCTTAGAGTACATTTTCCTCCTAAATACTACTTTTCTCATTTTATCAGTCAGCTTCTTCATTTCAGACAGTTCTCATGCATTGTTGGTTGACAGAAGTGATTATGCATCAGCAGCATAAAATCCTCTATTTGCTCAGTTTTCTTAGGGATGTACACACTGTACACACTTTCCAGGGAGTAAGCCCCATTGAACATAGTGGGACTTTCTTCTGAGTAGACATGCATCAGTTTGCACCAAGAGTGTGAGCGGTGATTTTGTGGGTGATCTCTCTGAAGAGTGCACTTCATTCTCAGTGATTCTCTGGTTTATCCTTCCCTCCCATCTGTTTTCTTTGAGGATTGCTAGGGGTGCTACTATGACAGTTTCTATGCCTTTTGAAGCTTTGGCTTCATTATGAAATGCTCAATCAGAGAACCTCCTGGACAGCCATAATTGGATACTTATTTAAAAACTAGGACAAAATTAATCACAAGTGTGACTTCGGAATCCCACATCTTCAGGCTCAAAAACAAGGATTGCACACTTGGAGTGGGGGTGGGGTAATAGTGGCATGTGCAAGTATGAATGTAATCAAAGTAACATCTAGTTTGGCCCTAGCATGGCTGGGGGGGGGGGAATAGGAGAGATCCTGTTCTGCCCAGTGGGCTTAGCTTAAGGATAGGATTACTCTCAAAGTACATGTTTTAGTAATTGTAATTAATGTTTTGCTGTTCTGTGAAGGATGAAGAGAAAAGTGATTTTTTACACTGTTTCAAGACAGTAACGGATGCCATCTGCTGGCTGTGTGGGGGTCATGTTCAGCTAACAGAAAATGGTAAGGGAGGAAAGGGTTCATTCCTTAAGCTGGAAAATGTGATGAATTCCTGATCAAATTCTTATCATCTTCTTGTTGTTCTGCTTGTAGAGAGCTAAGAAAGTGTGTTTTTCTTTAGTAAAACAATAAATTAATGGATGTTGCTTCCACTGCTTAAATTAGATTTCCTCTTTTCACCCTAGTGCTTCAGAATGAACACTTCCAGCAGCTACTTATGAGTGAAGATGTTGAAACTTCAACTGTAACAATGACAGTGTTGCAGAGTGTTTTAAGGATCAACAGGTAAATGCAAGTTTTATTTATATTAAATAATGATTATTGGATTAAACCTCACCTTAAAATAAAATAAAACTAGGTGCATCTTCAAGGAAATTATCTCATTTAACTGTCCGGGCGATGCCGGATCGCCCGGCCCTACTTGGGCCGAGGAGGCGTCCTCGGCCGGGCCCAGCCCACCCCCACGGCGGGACCTCCTCCCGAGGCCCCGGGCGAGGAGGCCTTGCTCCATCGGCCCCGCGGGCCGGCCTGCTCCCCACTGGGACACGGCCGGATCCGTGGCAGCCCCAGGCCTGAGGGCTCCGGAAGCCTCCGGAGCCCCAGCGGATCGCTCGCCCGTCTGGACGAGTGAGAGGCCCGCTCACCGCCAGGCTTCATCCTCGGGGCGTGCGTGGCCGAAGGCCGGCCGGCGCAGCCCTGACTTCCCCCAGGCGGCCTGCGGATAGGCCCGGCCGCCTGTCAATCTCCCAGGGAGGTGGGACTTCCTAGTTAAGAGGTATATAAGGGAGCAGCCGGCTGAGGATGAGTTAGTCAGCTGCGAGGCAAGGGAAGCCGTGTCTCCCCTCTTGCCTAAGACCAGCCGAGAGAGGCGGCTTGTGTGGTGGCTCAACCCCCGCCCTCCGGCTACCCTGAGGCCTCAGCTGACCCTTCTGCCCCTGTGCCGGTCCAGAGCCCCAGGGCTCAGTTCGCTCCACAGATCCGTCGGGCTGGCGTGGTCCCCGACTTCTGAGGGCTATGCCGAGGGCGACCTTCCCCTCAGCACCCCCCTCCCAGACTCTCCCAAGGGGTCCGGGTGGCGGAGCAGGGGAGGCCTGCCTTGCGCCGGTCTTCCCTGCTCACGAGTCATCGAAAAAGTGCATTACGGCACTTTTGCGATGGCTTCGGGTGGTGGAACACTCGTTCTGCCACCCGCCGGAAGAGGAGGATTGCGTAGTCAGATAGTAGAGGTTAATCTTGCCTGCATGCCTCCATCTTCTCCTGCTGCCATAGGCAGATGGCAATATCATTCCATGTCTTTTTCTTACATCAGCGCTGTGTTACTTCAACTGAATGAAAAGACCCTCCACGGCATTCTAGATGAACTGGTTTACAAGCTTTCATCTACCACCAATCCTGTCTTAGGAAGTACAGCTGTAAAACTCTTACTGTCAGTTGTAGAATTTGATCCCCAACTCGTGACAACACTGGTGACTCGCTACAAAGGTCTGTCATTCTGTTTGTTTACTTGAATTTGGGAAGAATTCTAAAAGTGGCACTGGTAAAGAGAGCATCTTTCATATGTTCTAGCACTTGTGTGTTACTACAGGTACTTGTGTTTAGAGGGTCCCTTTATAAGTTGGGGTTAGGGACTGGGAAGCTTGGACTTGATGAAGCTACTTATAAAACACAATTTTCCGCCATAAGAAATAGGGGTTAATGGGGATTGTACATACATACATGCTCTACATGGCATGGGACAAGGAATTAAAGAGGGCAATTTTCTCCCATAAGTTATAATGGAATAAGGTAGGGATAGGGATTGCAGAAAGTGGTATGCAGGCTTGGGCAAGCACATTCCGAGTTGTCATCCCCCCCTGCAGGGATGGCCTGTCCATGACGTGAGTTGAAAACTTTGCATCAGGCAGTGAGTTGGCAGAGTTATCCCATGCCGTCTGTTGCTTCCCCCAGCCTGCTGCCTCCATGAAGTCTGGACAAGTTTCATCCTCTTCTCACATAATAACATGATAAGAGAATCAGGAGAGTTTACCTTTTTCTCTCAGCATCTAACTCCGGCATCACCTCCTCTTCTAATAGCTGGCAGAAGGAATGTTGGGGGGCCACAGTGGTGTTTCTACACCCCCCATGGGGGGGGCACCGATGCAACACACCCACATGACACCACACACACTGCATTTTTGCAGCCTTTTCTGGGACGTACGGAGCCAGGTAGTGTGGGAGGGCCGATCCTCTTACCCTCCCAGGCTCCGTGGGGGGGGGTGCTTTCACGCTGTAGCGCCGCCGAAATTTGGTTGTGCCCCCCTGCCGCTCAACACCCCCGCCCTCCCTAATGGGAGGCCAGCATTTCTCTGCTTCACTTGCCTCTCTCCCTTGATGTCTGACACCACTGCCGCCGCTTTTTCTAATGGTCACCGAAGGAATGCTGAGCTCCTCGCATTCCCTCCACTGGCCATTGGAGGAGGAAGAGGAGATGGCAGGGGCTATTAGAGGAAGCAGCAGTGGGGGCACTGGATGGCAAGGGAAAAAAGGTAAGTGAAGCAGGCAGGGGTCAGGGGGCTCGCCTCTCTTCCTCTGTGTTCAGTGCCTCCGTCACCACCAATGCTTTCTCTAATGGCCAGGAAGGGAGTGCTGGACTCCCATTGGAGGAAGAGGAGGAAGTGGAAGTGGTGGCATAGGATGCTTAGAGGAGGGTGAGAGCTTACCTCTCTCCCTCAGCATCCGTTGCCACCACCACTGCCGCCTCTTCATGCTAGTGCAGGGAATGCTGGAAGCCCAGCATTCCTTCTGGAGCCATTAGAGAAAGTGGTGGTGCTGGACACTGAGGGTGATGCTGGACACTGAGGGAGACAGGTGAAGTGGGCGGGGTTTGGGGGGTTTACCTTCCTCCTTTTGGCATCCAGTGCCACCACTGCCTCCTCTAATGGCTGAGAAAGGCAATGCTGGGAAGCAGCAGCAGCACTGGACCCAGAGGGAGGGCAGTAAGTGAGGCTGGCGCTTGTGTGTTACTCCAATTAATGCCAACAACAACCATGGCAAAGTTGACAATACTGTAATAAATAATAATGTCCCTTTAAGGGCTTGGAGGAGAAACTATGGCAGTAAAGGATGTGTGGGGAATTTTTACATCTATTTCCTCAAAACGTGGAGGATTTAAATGTGGGGAAATGTATAGCGGGGAGACTTATAATAGGGACCCCTTGTAAAATATCTTGAATGTGTAAATGGAAACACAAAAACATTACAATAACTATTTGGAACAAACTCTTCTAATAATCACTTCTAACGTCACATTCCAGTGCCCCTCTCATGGTGCAGTTAACCTGAAACCAAACAGCAAAGCTGAAGCCCGATGAAACTGGCAAGCCCTAAAACAAGTTTTTCTTTTTTGTTTCTGCTTTGCTAAACTAATATACCTGGGCTGTCCAAAATTGCTCCAGATAGCCACTGTCATTAACTCTGGGTTAATGCCAGGTGATCTGCATGATATCTGAAAGCATTTACTTCTTGGTAAACACAGTGTATCCTCTCCAAATGTCTCTGGATTGAATGACCGTGAATATTGTTTCAACTCTTCCTTGGTGTATTTCACCCCTTCTTGCCACTCAAGGTTTTTTAAGGAAATGCAGATTGTTACTTGTTCTTGCATGTGCTATGGTGCAAAGTCTGTAAGATGAGCAGGCTAATAGTGCTTCTTGCAAAGTACCTAGTATGTTGATCTTGGTGTGTTTTGCTTATTAAGGACTACAAACTCTTCTAAGTAAGCAATGGACTGGCAAAGGATTTGACAGGAAACTCCATCAACTTTTGGACCTGATGTGCTCAGAAAACTACAAGGCTGACAAAGCACAGGTGTGCTGAAAGTTTTGTATGTGGTGAAAGTAGCTTACACTAAGGTTTATTCATGCATTATTGAATATTTCAAAGTCTCTGCACAACACCTGTTTCCAACGTAGTAGTAGTAGTACTTGTTCTTGTTATAATACTGCTTTTCAGCCAAAAAAGTTCACAAAGCAGTTTACATAGCGCTTTGGTCTCATAGATAGTATTGGTCAAATTTATTTATTGAAAGAATTTATAACCTGCCTTTTTCTAAGAGCAATCAAGGTGACTTACAACATAAAAACAGTAATAAACCATTAACAGCCCACTCCTGTCTAACTTCGTGCCCTGCGATGCAGTGAGGCCGGTGTAGCCTCTGCCGCATCCAGGGTGCAAAGCAGGCAGCCGTGTGCGTGCGTGTGCCTGCGTGCATGCGTGTGTCAGTGTCACCTCGGGGGAAGGGAACGTTTGTTCTCTGACCCCGGGTAAATCCCCAGCCTCCCCAACTGTTCTCCTCGGATCCACGCCAGCTATTTAGCTGGCATAGGTCTGGAAGGTCTGTGTCGGGAGAAACGGGCCTGGGAGGGAGGATAGGATATGGCAGAGGCCTGCTCTGCCGGTCCCATCCCCCTTCCTAGAATGCCCTCCCCCTGCGTCTCCGCCACCTGGCAGGAAACTTACCTTCCCCGGCAGGCACTGCACATCGACTGGGGCGAGTAGAACAGAGCCGGTCCTCTGCGCCGGTGACACCTATTCGCTGGGTGCCGCAAGCGTGCCTTATGGCACATTTGCAACAACCTAGACCGACAGAGCGCCTGTCTTAAAAGTAGACAGGATTGCACCGTAAAGCAGTTAAACAAATAAAACAAGATAATCTCAAATGGATCACATAAAGCAGATTAAAATTACTTATGATTAAAAAGCCAGCCCATCATGTCAGCTATCAAATGCCAACCTAAATAAAAAGGTCTTAAGGCTCTGCCAAAATGTCTCCAAGGAGGGAGCCATTTTTAATTCCAAGGAGTGGGAATTCTACAATCGGGATGAGACCACTGAGAAGGCTCTGTTCCTCACCGCCATCCTCCTCACCTCAGTCTGTGGTTAAAAGAGGCCATTAAAATAGATCAGTTAACACAAAAAATGCTCCTGTCCTCAAACAGAGCAAAACTAGTAAATGAATGCCCACCCAATTCAAGCAACTAGCCAGACCTTGTTTAGTCTGCCCTGTAACATTAACATAGTCATATTTGTTTTACAGTATCATACGATATAAATATCATGTGAAAATTTTTTTGTGTCTTTGCATGATCACTTGGTCAGTGCTTCATCCCTGTTGTAGATCCTGTTTTCATGTTTTGTATTTGTGGAGAAAGTTAATGTGGCACATTAGACTGGTGTAGCATAGTGGCTAAGAGACTGAGCTGCAAATCAGAACTTCTCTGATCTAGATCTTGCCTCTGCTATGAACTCCCTAGGTGACCTTAGGCAAGCCACCCCTTCTCAACCCCCCCAGCTGCAGTATGGGAATAATGCTTATCTTGTAGGGTTGTGGTGTGCTTTGTACACAAACTAAACACTATACAGTGCGGAGTATAAGTGTTCTTGCTTAGTGAAGATCATGTATTTTGGAGAGACAGGACAACTTGCAATGTTGTTACTAGCTTTGGTCCTGCGAATACCTTATTACAACATAATACAATGTGCAGAAATTGTACCTTTCAAATTCACAACTAAATACAGGAGGTGGGTGCTGTAGTTTTAGAGAAGGGGAGCATGCTTTTATTTTCCTCAAAGTCATCTGGCTTACTGATTTCAGAGACTACGTCAAGCAGCTTGCTTAATTCAGGCAGCATGGAGAGGATTTCAAACCCGAAAAAGATTAAAGCTACTTCCGAAAGCAGTAACTCTCTTGCAGAGGAATTTCAGGTAAAAGCAGGGCTTTGCTTTGTTAGAAATATGTTGATTAAAAAAATGAGAACAAAGTTGTTACAGATGTTGAGACTGATTTATAATAACATTGTGAAGGACAACAGTATCTACAAGAGTTTTCTCCTAGGTTTCTTATCTGAACAGGGATACAGTAATGCTTCCTATAGCAGTGTTTCATTATAGCACTCTTTGTCCTGGATGTAATTTTTACAGTGTGTGTCATAAACGCACGCACGCACAAGGTTAAAATTCAGAAAACCATTAAAATTTGGTGAGAAAAGTACAGCTGTCTGCACTGTGCTTTCAGCCAACAGAAGCTGCATGTTCTGGCTTGCGCTGCACCAGTGACAGCAGTGTATTCTGGCTAGCATAGGACCAATCTCTTGCTACCAGAAAATGCTGTGGGAGACGAAACAGCAGGCAAAGCAATCTACCCTGCCCTTCTTCAACAAGAAGTCTGTAGTTCTCGAGGATGAGTCACAACCTGGTTCATCCTTCCGAGTGTAGCTTCTCCTATCATTTTCCACTGCTGCCACATAGGAGGAGTGATGGCAACAGTGGTCAATTACTCAGCAGGCTCCAATTTAACACAATGGTGAGTACAGTACTGTGAACACATCCACATGAGAACAATGTTATAATTACCTCCCATAGTGTTGTTTGACGTAGCACTGTTTTCCAGAAACATCCATAGCATTATAAGAGGTATTACTGTATGTTTATAGGATCTTTCAAGGATGAAAGAAGCCCTTCCCCCATATTCATAAAAATATATATATTCATTATAAATCTCCCCATTATATGTTCCCTGCATTTAAGTCCTTGGCTTTTTGAGGAACTAGATGTAAAAAGTCCCTTTACTTGAGTCCTTTACCTCCACCCCTTCGTTGCTACCCTGCAGGCTCTTTCTCCTCCCACCTCATCCTCGAAGCTCTTAAAGGTTCATCATTATTTATGTGAGGACCATTAAAATAATTTCTGGTTCAAAATGGGGTGTATGTGCTGTGTTCTAGATTGTTATGAATTGATATGGGGGATTGGGGCAGTCCATGTTGAACTACCACCTGAATTCCCCTCAATACTGCTGCCCCACTTTCCCAATTCAGTGCTGTCACATCAATGGTATGCACAGATGGGGTCTATACCCACCTGCAAGGAGAGCTTACACCCCTCCTTGGCATCTAATGCTTCTGTCTCTGCCACTTCCGCTAATGGCTGGGGAGGGAATGGTAGGTTCTCAGTATTCCCTTCGCTGGCCACTAGAGGAAGGCAGAAGATACCAAAGGAGAAAATTAAGCCCTTGACCTTTGCCCACTTCTCTTACCTCTTTCCCTCAGTGTCCAGCACTACTGTCGTGGTTGCCACTTCTTCTAATGGCCACAGAGGGACTGGGCACCTGGGATTCCTTTTGCTGGCCACTAGAGGAAGTGGTAGTGGCGATGGCAGTACTGGATACCGAGAGAGTTAATCCCCATACCCACCTCTGCCTGGTTCGCTTACCTCTCTTCCTTAGTGACCAGCACTGCTGTTGTCGCTTCCTCTAACGGCTGCAGACAGAATACTGTGCTTCGAGTAGTCTCTCCAACAGACTTTAAAGGAGGAAGCAACAGCAGTGGCGTTGGATGCCAAAGGAGAGAAGTAAGCCTCCTCCATCCTCCTCTCATGCAATACTGCACAAGAAGAGGATGGGATTGGTCCAGACACCATAAAGGCAGCAGGCTGGGGGATGTGGTGGACAAGCAGAGGCAACCCGCTGCCTGATGAAACGTTTTCAACTTGCATGATGGATAAGCTGCCCCTGTGGTACTAGCTTATATGCATTCAGGACTGCATGCCATTCTAGTCCTCACCTCTGCTTTACTCTGTTGTTTCTTATGGGAGAAAATTTCCTTCTTTAAGCCCACTGTAGGGCATGGTCATACATATGGCCTCTAGTAACTCCTATTTTACATTATTGCTTATGGGTAGGGGTGTTTGTTTTTGTTGATAACCACATAAAAACAGAAACCTTTTCAAACTGAATAAAAACACAAAACACCACGTTTTCAAACTGATTTGGAACCAAATTACCAACTCTCTGCTGGTTGTGGAATGCATCTGGTTGAAACAGATTACTTTTCCAGTCAGAAAGAATTGAATAATTTGTTTCTGCATTGAAGTCTGCAATGTAATAATAATAAACCTGGTATTGATGCTTAGGAATTCACACCTGTAAATAAAAACACAAAACACCACATTTTGCAGCTTAATTCAACAATTTTTCAAAAAAATAACACCATTTAAAACACCTCTACTTATGAGGAAAATTCCCCTTTAGAAGTCATTTCTCATTTCTTTCCTGGGGGACAGAAAAGTTCAGGCTTTCATGTCCCCAGCATATAACACACTTGTAAAAATGCAATAATATTTCAGTAGGCACTTGTTTGAAAAATCCATTAGAGGGCAGACTTTGCACATGTGGATTCCAATCAGCAAAAGAGTCTCAAATCAGGATGATAAGCTTTGCTAACTATGCTGACCCTGATCCAGACATATTCATATTTCACAATGTGTATGCAGCCCAAGACGGTTCGGGTGTGCATTTCTATCTGTATTGTAATACGAATGGAAATAGGCTTCCCTCCCAGGCTATACTGTATAGTATAAAAATGAATGGGAGCCAAATCAGTGCTTAAGCTTTGAATGCTTATCTTTATTCAGTGTGTAGGCAGGGTTACAGAGCAGGAGCCTGATCCAGTACAGGAATCCATGCATAAAAACTGCAAAATGGAAGCTTTGTCTGAAGGAGAAGAACAAAAAAAACTCTGACAAAACAAATCTGAGTTTACAATAAAGGAAGCAAAATGAAGGTTGTATCCAGAGAGCTTCTTCCCTTTGTGCAGTGGGGGACGGACGACAGTTTTTGCTAATCAATCTTTTCCTAAGAGGGTCCCCCAAACCACAGGAGCAGATATTTTTGGGGTGCAAGGAGCTACAGAAGAAAATCAACACACTTGCACCCTGCACAAAGGCATCTTTTTTCTGTGAAAGGAAGAAGCTTTTAGGATACAGCCCTAGAACATGAGAAACATATTTGCTAAAAACATTAAAACCATAAAGTTATTTAAAGCCTCACAAATAGGAAACTAGCCTTTAATCTACTAATCACGAAAACTTTTGTTTGTAGAGCTAAAAGAGCACAAGAGTTGCAAGGCTTTAAAAAACAGAAAGAAGACGAGGGCCTGAAGCAACAGCTGCAGCTTCAGAGGCAGAGAGCCATGAGGCTTTTTCATGAGCAACAACTTACACTACTGGAAGTAATTGATGCAGGTATGGATAGACCTTGGAGTGTCGGTTCAGGATTAGCCTGAAGGCATTTTTCATACAAAAAAAATATTCCCATATTCTTTTGTTAATCTGACGTGTCTGCCTCATAAGATATTGCTTATGCACCCTTGATGCACTAAATGCTGTCTTCTTAAATCACCAAAAATCTATTGCGGATATAGCAATGACATATTTTCTTTGAGGAATGTTGTACAGATGTGTGTCCTTCCCCCCCCCCCGTATCCACGGATTCACTTATCCACGGTTCTCCCCCCCGGTGCCCATTACTTATCTGTCTTCCTTTACCGTGGTGCCAAGCATTCATGTCTCTTCCTTTGCAGCTTGTTACAGGATGCTAGAGGAGGAACACAAGAAGCAGTTCCTAAGAGACCGCTAACAGAAAGCAGGAAACTTCCTGCTAGTGTTCTGACTGTCTCCCTTCTCTAGTGTTCCAGCTGACTGCTTCTCACGATCCTCCTCTAGTGTTTTGTAACAGGCTGCAAAGGAAGAGACGTGAGTGCTTGGCGTCACAGTAAGTATAGGGTTTCCTTTTATCTGTGGTTTTGGTATCCATGGGGGTAGGAACATATCTCCCACAGATACGGAGGGGGTACGCCTGTAGTAGGCTACATGTATGTACCCAGAACAAGTAGACTGGAAGACAAAATGGTTTATGCAATTGAGTGCTGATCAGTAAAATATGTGGAATTTCAGAGCATATTCTCTCTTTTCTTGGCCTTCAGGGATCTTTCTGAGAGTGATTCTGAGTAGGCTTTGGGGATCCTACTGCGCATCCCCAACTTGCTCCCTGTTTCCTTCACTTAATGGGGGATAAGGTAATAAGTGTTCGGTGTTACCGGCAGCTCCCCTGAGAGACACAGGGCCCACAAAGGCAGTTGCATGGTGGTCTAGAAAATAGTCTATTTACTGTTTCAGGTGATCTATTTGACACAGTACCTGGTTTTGAGCCTCCTAACTGAACAATAATGAAACCCAAACATATGCTTGCATGGTTACAGGTTTCTTAACAATCGGTATATATTCCCCCATTTCCTAGGTCAGGTAGATAAGCATGTGCGTGAAATAGAAGAGAAGTCAGCTCTAACTATCCAAAGACACTGGAGAGCGTTTAGGACGAGGAGAAATTTTCATCAGCAGAAACAGTATCTTAAGCAATACAAGGCAGCTGTTCTCATTCAGAGAGCGGTGAGTATTCATATTTTCAGTGTTATAAATGAATCAGGTTCCCAGGCTGGTCCACAAAAGTCCATTTAACCCAGCTTTTCCTCCTTTCCCTTGTCCTTTCCACCATCTCTCTTTCTTCCTGTTCTTCTCCCCTTCCTTCTCTGTCTCTCGCTTTCTCTGTCCTTCCTTTCTTCTGCTTCTGCCTCATCCTTGCATTCCACCCCCTAGCCAGATTGGGTCCACAGCTTTCTCGAAACCAGCTGCAGCTTGTGACATCATTGCAAGTTGCTATGGATCTCCATCCAGTGTGTGTGCCCTTGTTCGCGTGTGTGGGCTGGCGTTCATATTCTAGATTACGTATGTTTATTTGCACAGTCAGACAGATGTTATTGACTGGTTTGTTTTATCCAGACATCAAGTCCTTCTCAAGGACCTGGGATGCCTGACTTCTGTCATGTTTTTTTAATGTTATACGTATCGTCGCAAAATGTAAGCTGTTCCCAGTAAAGCTGCTTTTTCTAGTTGTTTGACGGTAATTTCTGTAGCCCCAATGATGTTAAGGTGCTCTTCAAGGTGTTTTGGAATTGCACCAAGGGCACCAATCACCACTGGGATTTCTTTGGTCTTCTTCTGCCACAACCTTTCAATTTCTATTTGTATTGTATTTTTTTTCTTCTACTGTAATGTCTGTCACCTGGTATTGCTACTGTATTTCGATTGTTTTGACTTGTTTTTCTTTCTTCTCCTACAGTTATGTCTGGTGTATTACAAGGGTGCAATAAGCCCATTGTTAATGCTGCCAGTTTGTTCATAAGTCAGATGTTTGTAATTCAGGCAGCCCCTGTTTCCAGAATTCAGAATCCCAAATGCAGTTTACTTTAGAAACTGATCTAAAAATTAAACTTGAGCATTACACTTCAGAAATTTCTTGTCATTGCAAGCACGCAAACCAAAAGGGCCCTTTAAAAGTATGGAAGAAGAGGTAGTCTGCTTTAGGGTTATTCATTTGGCTTCATTTTTCAAATGAAAAATCTAAATCAGGGGTTCTCAACTGGTGGTCTATGTACTAGTAGTAGTATATGGACCCCCGGTTGGTGGCACATGGCCCCTGGCTGCCAAGATGGTGGCCACCGGGGTGCCCGTGTCGCACTGGAGCCCTGGAACCAGTGGCTCGAGCTTTGCAGGGCCTGTGGAGCTCGAGCGCACAGGTTTCCAGGGCTGGAAAAGGCCCGCCTGCCCTTGCCCCCTTACCTTTACAGGCCTCTGGCACAGTGCCGATTGAGTCATCGGCACTTAATTCCGCTGGTATGTGGTATGGTGGCCACCCAGGAGGTGGTACGCTGCACCGCTGGGGTTGAGAACCCCTGATCTAAAGGATGCAAGGTGCCTTCCAATAAGCCTTTTGTAGTCACTTTGAGGGTCAAACTATTGCCCTCATACACAAAGGGAGTGCTATAAGAAATGTTTTGGTTTAAATGCGAGCCTGAACATTCATTTATGAATGAGATGTTGTGACATTTTTCTTTATAAGGACTTCCCAAGCTCTCCAGAGGTTATTTTAAGGAACTGCCCTGTTGTAAAAATCCAGACTTTCCAAACTGTGTTTTACCATGTCCTGCTTAATACCTTGTTTCCACAGGTGCTTAAATTCTTGGCCAGGAGAAGGGAGGCCTCTTCTCTCTGGAAACAGCCTAAGGCCCTCTCTGATGAACATAGGCTATCACTGCAGGAAAAAGTCGATGACTATATCAAACGGCACCCGGTACATCATATCTTCTAGCCTCAGAGCATGCTTTCCATATCAGTTTGTCTACCCTACACATCTGCTGAGAACTCCTGTATATTGCAAAGGATTCTAGGGCTCGCTTGCAGCTTATATGGGCCATTGTCCAGACCCCTTTTGTTTTGTCGTGTCTCATTCATATGAACCAGTGTTCTGGAATGCACACAATATCTCCTGTGACTGCATATTGTGGAGGAAGATTGGTAATGGCAGAGAGACTGGTCAAGCTTACCTGTCATAAAAGCAGGTTTGCCACTACTGATCTCCCTACCGAGAAACCCTTTAACCTTCTGAGGAAAATTGGGATTCCTAGGATTATCATTTTTAAAACCATTGCTGTAGAGCAAGGGTGGGGAACGTCCGGCCCCTGGGCCGGATCCAGCCCCCGAGGGCATGTTCTCAGGCCCCCGGAGAGCTAGCTCCCATAGCATGGTGTCCGGCCCGCCAGGAGCTTTTTCGGGAGCACCGCGGCTTGTTTCTGCGTGCACACACTGAAACAAGCCGCGGCACTCCTTCGGGCTACAGTACACTGAGGACAGGAGACTCCGGAAGAAAACGAGTCGGGCTGGCAGCCTCGTAAAAGCCCCTCGCTGAAGCAGCAGCTGACTCACAGCAGTTTATCAGATCGTCCCGTCTCTCGCGTGTGAATGATTGTCAGGCTCAGCGATCGATCTCTCCCGAGGCTTCTGCAGGGCCCTCCCACTCTCTTCCGGTCCGGAGGCTCCCGAAGAAGGTGGGTTGGGCAACGGCGCTCCTTCGGGCTACACAGGAGCGTCGTTGCCCGACCCGCTTTCTTTGGGAGCCTCCGGACTGGAAGAGAGTGGGAGGGCCCTGCAGCAGCCTCAGGAGAGATCGATCGCTGAGCCTGACAATCATTCACACGCGAGAGACGGGATGATCTGATAAACTGCTGTGAGTCAGCTGCTGCTTCAGCGAGGGGCTTTTACGAGGCTGCCAGCCCGACTCGTTTTCTTCCGGAGTCTCCTCTCCTGTCCTCAGTGTACTGTAGCCCAAAAGATTTTATTTGACATCTCCACATGCTCATTTCAGACTCAAGTCTCAAAAGTTGATTCCATTTCTGTATCTTAGTAGAAAAGTCAACTAAAGTGATTTCACCATCTGCCCAGAACTAGAGTGATTAAACAAGTTATGGGCTATTGCAGCTCTGTTCACAGAAGTCATGCTGCACAGGCAAAGTGGTAATTCATATATTGAAAGGGAAAAGGCTGGTTGCAGCAGGCTTGCCAGAAGAATGACGTATCCCCTTCCTAATTAAGTCACATTCTAATACTGGGGAGAAGTCATTTCTTCATTTCCTCAGGTAACAAATGTTTATATAGAAATATACATTCTTTTTTTCCCCTATAGAAGGGTACGAATAGGAGAAGAGATTATAAAGAACATAGCCCAGGGCGTTTTGAATATTCATGAGGGCTCTTTCTAAAAAAAAAAAAACAGGCAAACTCCAAGAGCACTGAACTAGTTAATGACTTCGAAGTGGTGTTTGCTCTTTGGAATCAAGTAAACACAGCCCAGTTAATAAAAAATGATGTGAAGTAATACATTTCCCCCCTGCGGTAGTTTGATCTGTGATGCTCCTTTACACCTGCAAGTCAGCATTTGCTGCTATCTCTTTTCTAGTGATTGTCATGCATGTGTATCTGTTGTGCGTGCTGCTTCTCGCAGCATAAATAGCATAAATAAATAAATAAATAAATAAATAAATAAATAAATGGCCCTCAAGCACATTTGTAAAACTTCAAATGGCCCTTGGCAGGAAAAAGGTTCCCCACCCCTGCTGTAGAGCAATGACAGTGATTTGCCCCTTAGCACTACCCTAGCATGAACCTTTATTCAGCATCATTAGTTTGATAACTGCACAAGCTCAACGAGGAAGTGGAGGGGAGCCTTTGAATTTCTTGCAACCACTTTTTTAGTCCAATACAAATCAGTGAAGTCCAGTACAATATAATACAATGACAAGACTGATTTTTAGGTAGCTTCTGGTTTAATCTGTTCCACTTCTAAGGCAAACTAAAATATATTCTTGAAGTGGCACAGTATTGCTTAGTAATTATGTACTTAAGAAATAATAATAAAGGGCTGTAACTGTGCATGTAGGTATCCACATGTCCTCTACGGTACTAATCTAAAAATGTTTAAAGCAAAATTAAAGAACGATTCTAGGCATTACGCTGTTAATGTGACAACGGTGATGTTACAGGCACAGTCCAATAGGTGTTTGTGAGAACTTTGCTGAGGTTTGTGAGGTGTTTGCTCATCAGTTGTAGCAGTGCTGGTTCTGCTCCTTGGAGCTGGTGTCAGCTTTATTCCAGAAACTGCATTAAGCCTGCAAAAGGGTTTTGATGAAAATCCATGGCAGGAGAGAAAAAACGTGCTGGCTACCAGAAGCCGTGATATCTTTAAAAATATGACCTCCAGGTCTTGAAACGTTATTGTCCTATGTGCATACAAAGACGTCTACACTATTGTTCTAATAATAGTGCCAGTAATCCATAAATGTCTGCTATTTATATAAATTTAGAAGAAGCCATGGATATAGTGATTCCTCTTTATTTGGTCTGTGAAACATAAGGTATTGGGGTTGCTTGGGGATTTTTTTTTTTTTTTACAATTAATGTAATAATATGAATTTGCTTCTTCCTGAATCCCAGTTAGGAAAGTAAATTTATGCAGTGATGGATCGATGGCTTCAGGGAGAAAACACAGGAAGAAGCATAGTTATTAGATTTACAAGTACCCAAGAAATGTAAATGTTGTGCTGTAGACATCCACAGAGGTTTGAAGCTGATAACCACTAACAGTGACAGGCACCATCATTTTTCTCCAGGCTTCTGAGATGTCAGAAGAAATGAGCAAGAAACTTCATCAGCAAGCCCAGGAAAGACTGGCCCAGTATTTGCTGAAAAAAAGCCTGGATCGTAAAGCAGAGCAGCATAGAGAAGCTTTACTGGCCCAGGTCCACACAGATATGGATCAGCTCATGAGTATGTGTCCACTTCATTCTTGAGACCTCAGATTGTCCTTCCATATTAGTTTTAAAAGTGCTGAATGTTAATGGATATAAATGGCAGAACTGATAGCTGCCAGTCCTGTAAGCTGTACATTCTGCATAGATCATCATTGGCAACCTCAGTTATGAATTGTATATCGTGATGATTTCATAGCTGCTTTGACTGTGTTCCGCTTAAGTTTATTTTTTCTGTCCACAATTACTATCAGCCCAATCCTTACCATGCGTACTGGACGTTAAGTACTTGTGGGGACCTTTTTAGTAAGTATATGTAGGGTTGTAGCCCATGTCTATGCTCCCTTGAGCATGAGTTCTAATCCCTCCTAGAAAATGCGCACTTTAATGTTAAAAGTCGACAGCGCAGTTTAAATCTGCTTCACTTCTGTGCAGCATTTGTACAAAGTGTTTTAGAAAATGCAACCAGAATCTTCAGCGTGTAGTATGGGCAGCTGTTCTATAGTTAATTTTCAAAACATCCTATATTTGGCCTTCTGTTCCCAGGGACAGCCCAAAAAACTTCAGTGCTAGAGGCAGAAATCAAAGAGGTAAAGATATGCTAGGTTGTATTCCACGTATAATTAGTCACAGCTAAGTTTCATTGATTTCAAATTTTCTTAATCACGGCTAACAATAAATGAAATAATTGAGAATTTGCTGCCCTTACTCCAGCAAATGGTACTCCAGGATCTGCCACTTTAAGCAGACTGCCTCATTGTAGGTTCAGCTCTGTCTGCTTCTTACGTTAGTCCCAAATTGGTACTGTAGTCTGTACTGTATTGGTACTGTAATGGAGTCAGAACTGAACTGAGATTTTAACTTTCATGACACGCCCCCCCCTTTGGGAAAAGAAAGTTAGGAGGCCAACGCCTTCAACTCTTAAGAATACAAAGAAAGGAAAAATCGAGGTGAGGGTAAAACTTATAAATGGAGCTTAACCCAATTGCAAACTCAAAATACACACATTACACAAGACATATATGCTTGCAAGTCTTATATAAAAAAATGTGTAGGGAAAGTATTGCTTTACCATATATGCAGGCAACCAAAAATGATCAACCTAGGCTGCAATCCTATACACATTTATGTGGGAGTAAGTTCTACTGAAATCATTTCTGAATTTATTTCTGATAGACATCCGTGGGATTGTGCTGCTAGTCTCTTAAGGCAAAATCGTTATTTTTTTTCTGCCCTCTGATTTTGTCACAGATGCTCCAACTCTAGCAGAATCCAGCTTGAAAGACCTGAATATCTTTATGAGTAGATCAGTTCCTGTCATAGCCAAAGCAAAGCAGTCCCATAGTGCTATGTTGAAATATACACGATGGCCCTGGTGGAAGAAGCTTGAAGAAGAATTCTTAGATGAAGAGATAGTCGCTGAAGATCTTCTAAGTGGTGAAGTGGGAACTTTGTTCATTGGTGGAAGTAAATCATGACTAAAAGAGAACAAGCTGTTGCTAAATTCTATGTGATTATGTATCGGAGCTGCTGTGAAAAAGTACATGTCCCAAGAAAATCCTAGCAAGCAGTCCTTCCAATACAGTTTGAAGACTTAATTTTGTAGGTGATTCATTATTAATAAAATGAGTTTGTATTTGTACAAAACGATGATGTAGTCATTATACTTTTGAGTGTGGGATGAAATATCAGTTAGCTATATTAGAGCTAGATTTCTACATTATAGATACAGTATTTAACTTTATGACCAAAAGTCAAAGTTCTACCATTTGTATGGCTCACAATGCAATCCTATGCAGGTGTACTCAGAAGTAAGTCCCACTGTATTCAGTGGGAATTCTTCCAGAAAAGTGATTATAGAATTGCACTGTTAGGGCAACCAGCGTATTCAAAACCAATATAATTTGTGTGTGCGTGCATGCGTAAGACAGAATCTAGATCAGGGGTTCTCAACCTGTGGTACGCATACCCCCAGGGGTACACGGACTGCAGGTTGGGGGTATGCGAGACACTGCCTGTTATCAGCTGCTGCGATCAGAAACTGATGGGCAGCTGTAGCCATTATTTCTGGGTTTCACGCAAGCGCCACAGCCACGGGAAAACGGCTGCAACCCTCCCGATGTCCCCTGTAGCTTTCCCTACCTGGTCTCCCGGCCGTGGCCATCTTGAATCTCACGAGATTCAAGATGGCAGCGCCCAAATCTCGTGAGGGCACAAGAGGCAGTCTCATGTCTCATGTGCCTTCACAAGATTTGGACACCGCCATCTTGGATCTCGCGAGATTCAAGATGGTGGCAGCTGGGAGACCAGGTAGGGGGAGCTACGGGGGACATTGGGAGGGCTGCATTTTTCCTGGATTGCAGTGCGGGCGGGTGGGTCTGTAGCCTTTTTTCCCCAGTTGCGGGCGGACAGGTCCGCCCGATTGCACTGCAACCCAGAAAAAAAGGCTATAGCCCTGTCGATTCGGCAGAGCTGTAGCTTTTCCCTCCAGGTTGCAGCACGGACAGGAGCAGTGGCGTCACTAGGGCGCGTGCTGCCCCAGAGCGGGGCGTGCGCGTCACCTAGTGGCGCATCCCCCGACACCCCCCCTATTGGGGGGAAGGCGCCCGACGGGTCGCCTCTCCGGGCGCCCGCTCCAGGCGCCCCCTCAATCGGGAGAGCCGGCTCGGGGACGTCCTCCCCGGCCGGCTGCCCGGGGCCTTCTGGAGGCCCGCTGCGAGAACGATATTTATACCGTTCTTTTTGCGCATGCTCAGACTGTTACTGAGGGAAAAGGGCTGCCCTTTTCCCTCAGTAACAGTCTGAGCATGCGCAAAAAGAACGGTATAAATATCGTTCTCGCAGCGGGCCTTCAGAAGGCCCCGGGCAGTCGGCCGGGGAGGACGTCCCCGAGCCGGCTCTCCCGATTGAGGGGCTCCCGGAGCCGGCCTGGCGAGGCGGGCGGGAGGCCCCCAGGCGACACACGCGGGCATGTGCGCGTCACCCTTCTGCATGTGCACACGCGCGCGTCACCTGGGGCCCCCCCGCACACCCCGCCAGGCCACAGCGACGCCTCTGGACAGGAGGACCCACCCACGCCGCAACTTGGGAAAATAAATTTTAAGGGGGTACATGGGGGTACGTGGGGGGCTTACGTTGGGTACGCGGGGAACCAGAGGCCCGCATAGGGGGTATGCAGGCCTCCAAAGGTTGAGAACCCCTGATCTAGATAGCATTGGTTCTCAAAATTCTTCCTACAAGGAGAACTCCGTTACTTTGCGAAAACCGGAAGTGGTCATAAATCACCGCGGAGCAGCCTCCCCGTACCCCCCCCCCGGAAGCTGTCAGGATCCCCAACAGATGCATCACTGGGCCGTGGCGGTGGTGATGGGCCGCCGGGGGTGACGCGCGTCACCCCTGCTGCCGCCGCGTCACCCTCCGAGTCTGGAATCTCCGCACGGCACCCTCCATGGCCGCCCGGTACGAGAGCTGGGTCGGGGAGAGGGCCTCTACACGTCCTCTTTGGCCGGTGGCTCGGTCTCTTCTGACTAGGCCCTCAGCGGTGTTTTCGCGCATGTGCACAACACCGCTGCGGGCAAGAGGGCAGCCTCTTGCCCTCAGAGGCGTTGCACATGCGCACAACGAGCCGCTGGCCGAAGAGGCCGAGCCGCTGGCCGAAGAGCTTCAGAGGATGACATGCAGACCCGGTGGGTGACGTGCGGCGGCGGGGGGGCAAAGGGGTGTGGCGCGCGCCTGCCCCAGGGTGACGTGCGGCTGGTGACACCACTGATCCCCAATTAGGTAAGGACGACTACTGTTCCCTCCGCTGGCGGCACGATCCTTGGGATCGCTGCCACCACTGTCCCATTGCCCCCGCTCCTCAAGGGGCCAACGGAAACCAGCAGATCTCCTGGTTGGTCGCGACCCACCAGTTTGAGAAACGCTGATCTAGAGGCTATGGGAAGGAACAAGAAATTGTATGATAAGAAACTTCAGTCCCCAGATACGTACATCCCCAGACTCATTCTGGCTTAGAATAACCCATCAGCACATCCTCTCTTTTTATGCTAAGAATATTTCATTGTTTCAGTAAAATATTGGCACATGATACCAAACCCCTTAAGTCAGCTTAATTTCATTGAAGAAAGCAGGATTAAGTAGTTCAAGTAGTTGTGGATTGGAACTTTATAAGATCCTGACAGTGATTGTTATATATTATACAAGCTAGAAATTAGGTATGTAACTTATGCCTATAAGGATTTCTAAAACAGAAGAACATAAATTACAGCCTTTTGACTTAATCAGTAGTCTCCACATGATAGTGTCACATGGGTTATCCAGTTGTAGAACCTTGATTGATTTGTTATATATATATAAAAAACACAAACTAATAGGAGGTACACAAGCTTTCAAGAACTCTCTAGGACGTGGTGCTCCCCAATTCTGTGTTCTAAGATTAGAGGTCAGAGAATAGGAATTGTTCGACTTCAGAATAGCAATGGTATAACACTTTCAGTATTTAGAGTAGAACGACTTGATTTGACGTATCAGCTACAACTAGTATCCTGTAAAAGTATATAAATTACCCTATTTGAAAGGATGAGAGCAACTCACTGTAATCTTTCAAGTGCTGTCCATCACAGTCCATGGCCTAAGCCAGCATTTCTCAAAGTGTGCTCCTAGGAACCCTGGGGCTCCCTGAGACACCTTCAGGAACTCCATGAGCACACTATAAGTGACCACAATCTGTCCCCTGCCCCATTTGCTCATCTGTCCCTCCTGCTCTCCCCTGTTTGTGGCTCTCATTCCCCTCCTGTTTTGGCTCTTGGCCAGTATTCAGTGTTGGGCTTGGTGCTGTGCCACTCAGCACATGTGCTGGCACTTGGGGAGGGGGGGGACTCCACACATATGCCAGCAGGGCTCCCTGAGACTCCTTTTAGGAGTGTAAAAGGCTCCAGAGACCAAAAAATTTCAGAAATACTGGCTTAAGCAATTTCCTCCTAAAAATGTCTATGACAGCGCTTCTCAAACTATGGGTCACAGCCCAATGCACAGTGAGTTGTGCAGTTGGGCCCCCATCTCCTGTGACAATATCATTCATCAGATGGACTTCTGTAGAATAGAACTTACTTTGGGACTATCCATACTCCACAAAACTGCCTTGCTAAAACATGAATCACAAAATGTTTCATGTTATTGCTGAATCTGGGGGTCTAGAACATGTTCAGGAGTAGGTAGAACAAACTTCTGGAGATAGATTTGAACAAATTAATTCCATCAATGCTCAATGTGAATTAATTCAGATAGAGAATGGCTGGGAAAGGGGGGGGGGGGAGAGGAAGATCTCAAGAATAGTAGTATATTGTAAAAAGAAATTACATTGTAGCAAATAACCAAGTGCCTTTTTAATAAACCAAGACTGATCCTCAGAACTTATTTATGTTAAACATATCAGCAGTACAATTGCAGTACAATCGCACAAAAAACATGGTGGTATTTATTCCACACCAATGAGAGTGGGTAGCTTTTGGCTGTTGCAAAGTGGTAACTTAGTTACCTCCCTTAAACTCCATTCCAGACTTTCTCTTATATTAAAAGGCTTACTCCACACCACTTCATATTCCAGACACAGAGTGAATCAGCTGTGCTCATTAAAAACTGTGCAGCAGTGTACCTCGAAAGCTGCTTAGGAACAGCTTTGAAGCTGTTAGAATTTGTGTCCTTCCGGAACATGTGAAAACACTCTTGAGAGCTGGCTGGACTAAGGTCTATATAGCAGATCTTCTCCTTCTGTCCTCTGCATTCTACTTCCATGAGCCTGAGTGGTTTTTTGTCACATCTTGTGCACTACACAGACCAGGCTCCCTTGTTTTATGTGTCTTTGCTGCAGTGCAGTGCTCAGCTCTTCATAATTATCCTCATTATAGCATCCTTTTATCACAGGGAGATGCTCACAAAGGTGTCCTGCATAATGTGTTTCCTCTAAAGAAATGAACCCCCTGGCCCGTGTTAAATAACGGGTGAATTATAGAGCTGTCTCACCAAAAGGCCGTTCATTGTCATGCTAATAGCCTCTGCCACTTACCACCATTGAACTAGATTATGAACTCCCCCTTTGTAATATGCAGTTTGCTAGATAATGGGATTTTCATTTTTAACCCCTGTTTTGGTGCCTGATTAAAACCCATTTCTTCCTAGCCCACAGGTGTACACAATTAACTCCTGTTGCATATAGACATCCTTGGGTAAAAATGCCTTAAAGGTATCATCACCGTGTCGGTGGGCTTCATTTTGCAGGACTATTCATCAGCATGAACTTGGCTCTACTCTTCTTCAAAACTGTGTGGTTTCTGCTGCCATTTACAGCGCAATCCTGGGCAAATTGCCGACAGCAGAGTGAGCGCTCTGCCGCCAGAAGCCGTTGCAAATGTACCGGAAGGCACGTTTGTGATGACTTGGGAGTAAGGGCGGCTGGTGCGGAGGCCACCAGAGGAGGTAAGTAATCCCCTGGGGGTGAGGGAGGCCGGGGGTTGGTGGATCCAGCCTGGGGAGGTGCGGATGGCGATCGCCATATCTCTGTCTCCCTCCCAGGCCAGCGCAGCCCTTACACGGCCTCCTCTTCCGCCAGCTAAATAGCTGGCAGAAATCCGAGGAGGCCCATTGGGGCTTCCCCGTTTTACACCGGGGGAAGTAGATCTCCAAGTATTCCCCAAGTAGATCTCTGGGCCACTCTGGAGCAGGGATAGGATCCGGCAGGATAGGATCCTCTGAACAGGGATAGGATCCGGCAGGCAGCCCAGGGCCGGCAGGCGGATAATTAGTCAGGATTGGACTAATAATCTTGGAACACCCTGCTTATGTAAACTATGTTACTTAATGGCCAAAAATGGTTTTCCACTATCAACCAGATGGCAGGGACAGGCTTGGTTTACTGAAGTTTAGTACCAGCATGTCAGCTTCAGAGTGATAGAAAATTCCCCAGTGCAGAGTTCAAATCATACTTCTATTGTACAATTTATTTTCGTGTGCTCAAAACCAATGCATATTTGGCCAATTGTTTTTGTGCAAATAAATATCATTTGAATAAGGGTTGAAACCATTAACTAGATTTCAGTGGGATTTTAAATTGAATTTTAATGGGAGCAATCCCTTGTGATAAAGTAGATGATCCTGTTGTAAACAAGCTATGTACATATCTCACTCCAAGCAATTAATATGTTATCTGTTAGTTGTTTGACAAAACCACTGTTGAGGCTCCCCTGCCATACTACAAAACTACAGAGAAGCAGGCTAATGTCTCCCCTAAGCACTGTAGCTTTGGAAAGGGGTCACTAGCTTTTGAAAAGGCCCTGTCTTTAGCCAAAAAACTGTTTACCGTATCTGTAATACCATAATTAGCTGTGCCAGTTCTTGGCCCCCATATCTGAGTTGAGACAAATCTATGGATTCTGGATCCGCGGATAGCAGGGGTCCACTGTATCTTGCCAAACCAATTCCGTAAGGATTGGAGTGGCTCTGGGTGTGTGCGAACAGAGCAAATCCAGGAAGAACACCAGAGGCCAAGCTCTGGGTAGCTTGCAGCACATCAGCTGCATAAGACCTGCACTTCAATCTACAATACGTACTTTGATCAGAAGGAATAAACCTGCTTCATCCAAGCTGGCCTGTGGGGGCATTTTAGATGACTTGTATGGTTTTGTTGCTGTGATAAATTGAAACTATTTGTCACATTGTTGCCTCCCTCCCCCTTCACCTTAAGGAAAGTGCTGCTAAAGAATTACTGTTACAACAGGGGAAGTGTGGAGCCTCTGAAGGATACAAATTAGAGGAATAATAAACAGCCATTCATCCACACGCAGTGCTTCAAGTGACAAAAAGGCCCCAGAACACAAATGGAAAATTCACCTAATCAAGTGTGGGAAGCAAAAGAGTCCCACCACATACCACTGGTTCCTACAATGGAGAACCATCACTTGAAGGGAACAGCTGAATTCTTGCTTCACTTACTGTCTCTGTTCCGGAACCCACACATAGGATTCAGGAATGGTGTAGTCACTCACTTGTGGTGGTTCCCTTCTAATGAGTTTTCCAACTTATGTCAAGCCTGCTGCAATGGGAATCCTATGATGACAAATAACTTCCTTAAGAGCAAAGGTTGCCAATACAGAGAATTATCTCTCAGTGGGCTCTCAAACTGATGTCAAATGAAGCAGGTTCCAGGCCCCAAACCACCTCCTCCTGCCATCATGGTAACCAGTACATAAGGCTTACTGAGAAATTACTGCTTTTTCCCCAGAAGCAGGATTAGGTTTATAAGGTAAAGGTGACCCTTGACAATTAAGTCCAGTCGTGTCCGACTCTAAGGTGTGGTGCTCATCCCCATTTCAAAGCCGAAGAGCCAGCGTTGTCCGAAGACGCCTCCGTGATCATGTAGCCGGCATGACTCTCCTTGCCGCAGCGCGTAGCATGCAGCTGGAACATGGAGCGCTGTTTACCTTCCCGCAAGCGGTACCTATTTATCAATATTAAAAGACAAGGAAGATAGATAAATGTTGTAACAACAGTTTTTGTTGGACAAGTGAGACCAATCTGGACAAGTCATGTCACTTTTATCTTAACGAATATTCTGGTTTGGCTGATCTCAACAGGTATATAATTTTATACATTTTGATTTTATGTTCTAATCCCCCCTGAATTCTATGAATACAGTGGAATGGGTATTTAAATAAAATCACATCCTTACTATGAACAGGGCAGTCTCTTTGGGTTGGCAGTATCGTGAGGGCTATAAAAAAAAGCAAATTTTAAAACACAATCTAATTTTACCATGGGTACAAAAAAATATAGGATTAAACATTTGGAATGTGACAGCTCTGGAGTCAAATACTAATGCTGAGAGTTCTATGTGCACAGTGAAGAACACCCACACACCCCACTCCCCTTGTTAATCCTAAAACTTGGAGAGCTTCAGGAGTGGTCTTTAAGATAGCACAAGGAACTTGGTTAAGAAAATAAGATAAGTCCCAGAAGTGTTTTATGCACACTTAAGATATTTGGATTCCCTGGCAGAATGTTTGTGAGTTCTTACCGCTCTTTCTCCAAGCATCTCTTCTTGGCAAAGTTCACTGAGTAAGGGGTGGCCATCCAATTTCCGATACATCCAGTAGTCCATGCTTGGTCCACCAAGCATGTAGTCTACCAGGCTTGGATATCCAGGTTATGGGTGCTGGTCAGGTACACTTTCAACCAGCTTTGCTTGGTGAAAGGCTGTGAACTCTTCTCACAGATGCAACCCCAGTGACCATAATTCATACCTTTGTATCTTCCAGGCTAAATTACTGCCCCCCTTTGCCTTCCAAGCTCAATTCAAGGTGCTGGTGATGATGCAGTACATAGCCTAAATGGCTTGGGCTGAGCATATCTGAGAGACTGCCTTCACTCCTATGTCATCATGAAATTTAGATCAATCAGGAATGCTCCCTTAAGCATGTTTTTAAAAGAAAAAAAGTCAATTGTATGATGCTCTTAATGTATCATGGATTCAGGGTAAAAATGCAACAGGACAAATGCCACATAGCAACAATTTCTAGAGGACTAGGTCAATTGACAACTTCTTCCAAAGGTAACATCATTTTAATGAAAGACTCCTCCTGGTACTAGCCTGGAGGACTATCAGTAGGTAATGCTCATTTTATGAATGTTTCTATTACAGATTCAGAGATGCAGAAAGCTATTTGAGTTTTTTCTTTCTCAGTCACAACTCTCTCAAAGACTAAATTGGAAACTTTTGCATTCTTCATTGCATTCCCCATTGTAAAGTGCCCAATTCTACTTTATTTCACATTTTTCATTTAGAGTGTAGATGTTGGTTGAGAGGGATGCCAACAAAGGGATATTCTTTCTGCTGCAGAGTCACAAACACAAAGAAAGATGTTTCTCCAAATGAAAGCAGACCAGCTCATTTAAACCTAATGAGAAATAAACTGGGCCTCATTTTGCACAGACAGAGAGGAAGAGACAGAGACTGCTTTCCTGACTATTTTATAACTGCCACGGACTGAGAAATTGATTGGGATAATACTGGATTTGACCTGGTGAATGGTCTGGGAAGACTTACGCTTTAGTATTCTTAAAGCTAATTCACTGTGAATATGGTCAGAGCCTGGACAGGAGACCTCTAGAAGCTTCATATAAGCTGCCCCTTCATCTCCACAGAGTGCATTGCCAGATCAAAAGGAAAGGTAAATTAGACTAGGTCGAGACTTTGTAGGTCTTTCAAATACACATGGGCTCTGGGCAGTTACACACCTTACTTGGGTGCTAGCACTGGCCATAAACTTCCCAATATATACAGTGTCTATTAAAATATACAGTTTCTATTGGTCCAGAGTTCTAGGCCATGCACATCTTCCCACTTTGGGCCTATTCAGACCCTATTTTGCTGCAACACTTACTAGGGAGCCAAAAACTCTGATGCACATGAGAGAGCTGATGTAGTGTAGTGATTAAGAAATCAGGATTTCCCTAGTTCAAATCTCATTCTCGTTCAAATGTCATTTATTATCCCCCCCCCCCCAAGTCTCAGCTGTAATATGGGGATAATACTGTTGTGGAATCTGAGCAGTGGTGTGAGAAGTTTCAGGTGACACATGTACAGTACCTTGCAGCAGCAGAAAGAATAGCAGCATTTGGGTGAGTGTGTTATTGGGGTGCTGGCTGGCAGGTATTCAGCTACACTCCACAACATCAGAACTAGCAGGTTAGAGTGTGGAGCCAAGTGAAGATGGCCATAGCCATGCCCATTATGAGGTTAGCCCTTGCTTCCCTAGCAAGTATTTCTGGCAGCTCAGCAGTGTTCAGTCTGACAGAACTCCAAAATATGCCTCCACCCCCTGCCATCTTCTGGAAGACAGGTCAGTGTACTTCACAGCACTCAACAAACATGCTATTCCTTACCAATTTCCCAGCAAAACCTGCAAAATCTGCAAAACCTACGAACAAACAATTTGGGTTTTCTTAAAACACACAATTTGCGTTTTCTGTGATTAGTATTTTTGGTGAGTGTACACAGCACAATGCAATCTTGATTTTAATGTTTTACATGTTCAAGAAATCTGTAAAGTACTTTGAACATAAAGTACTTTGAATATAAATGCTACAAAATATTATTAAAAATAGTCATATAGTTTTTCCCCACCCAAAAAGTTCTCAAAGTAGTTTACATCACAAAAGGCATGAGAAAATGTTCCAAGTCCTAAAAGATATACAAGGACAAGCACAAGCACAAAAAAGACACCACCAGTATCCACTGGAGGGATGTTCTGCTGGGTTGCACAGGGACAGTTAAGAACATAAGAAGAGCCCTGCTGGATCAGGCCAAAGGCCCATCTAGTCCAGCTTCCTGTATCACACAGTGGCCCCACCAGATGCCTCAGGGAGCACACAGCCAACAAGATAATCTGTTTCCCGTTGACACTTCCTTGCACCTGGCACAGAGAAAACCCACTTCTAAAACCAGGAGGTTGCTTATGGCTTGTAACCTTTGATGGTCTTTTCCTCCATGAATCTGTCCAAATCCCTTTTAAAGGAATCTAGGCCAGGTGCCATCGCCACATCCTGTGGCAAGGAGTTCCACAGATGAATTGCACGCTGGGTAAAGAAATATTTTCTTTTGTCCGTTCTAACTCTCCCTCCACTCAATTTTAGTGCATGTCCCCTGGTTCTGGTGTTGTGCGAGAGGGATAAGAATTTCCCTCTATCCACTCTCTCCATCCCATGCGTAATTTTATACGTCTCAATCATGTCCCCCCTCAGGCGCCTTTTTTCTAGACTGAAGAGCCCCAAACGGTGTAGCCTTTCCTCATAAGGGAGGTGCTCCAGTCCACGAATCATTCTGGTTGCTCTTTTCTGCACCTTTTCCAATTCAACTATATCCTTTTTGAGGTATGGTGACCAGAACTGGACACAATACTCCAGATGTGGCCTTACCATTGATTTGTACAATGGCATAATGATATTGGCCGTTTTATTCTCAATCCCTTTGTTGTTCTCCCCTTGCTAAGTATAAGAGAATCACCACTTTAAAAGGTGTGTCTTTGCTCAGTTAGCAGGGGTCATAGAAGTGATAAAACCAATGTTGTTGTTGTTGTTGTTGTTGTTGAGTCGTTAAGTCGTGTCCGACCCTTCGTGATCCCATGAACCATATCCCGCCAGGCCTTCCTGTCCTCCACTATCTTCCTGAGTTCGCTCATTTTCATGTTCGTTGCATCGGTGATGCTGTCTAACCATCTCATCCTTTGCCTTCCCCTTCTCCTTTTGCCTTCAATTTTTCCCAGCATCAGAGTCTTCTCCAGAGAGTCCTCTCTTCGCATTAGGTGGCCAAAATATTTGAGTTTCAGCCTTAGTATCTGTCCTTCCAGCAGAAGCGTCGCTCCGGTAGGGGCGGGGCTGTAAGTATCGCTGCGGTCATAGTCTCTTTACCGAGCGAGGAGGAGGCAGCCCCGCCCCCTCACTGTCCGAGCCAGTCCCATGCGGAGAAAGTAGCTTGCCTGCTACTTTCTCCGCACGGAAATGGCTCGGACAGTGAGGGGGCGGGGCTGCCTCCTCCTCGCTCGGTAAAGAGACTATGACCGCAGCGATACTTACAGCCCCGCCCCTACCGGAGCGACGCCTCTGCCTTCCAGGGAACAGTCAGGGTTGATTTCATTTAGGATTGATTGATTTGATCTCCTACCAGTCCAAGGGACTCTCAGGAGTCTTCTCCAGCACCACAGTTCAAAAGCATCTATTCTTCGGCGCTCAGCCTTCCTTATGGTCCAACTCTCGCAACCATACATTGCTACTGGGAACACCATCGCCCTGACTATACGAACTTTTGTTGGCATGGTGATATCTCTACTTTTTATTATGCTATCTAAGTTTGCCATAGCTTTCCTTCCAAGGAGTAAGCGTCTTTTAATTTCATGGCTGCTGTCTCCGTCTGCAGTAATCTTGGAACCCAGAAAAGTAAAATCTGTTACTGCTTCCATTTCTGCCCCTTCTATTTGCCAGGAATTGATGGGACCCGATGCCATGATCTTAGTTTTAATAATGTTGAGTTTCAAGCCAACTTTTGCACTCTCCTCTTTCACTCTCATCAAGAGGCTCTTTAGTTCTTCTTCACTTTCTGCCATTAGGGTGGTATCGTCTGCATATCTGAGGTTGTTGATATTTCTCCCGGCAATCTTGATTCTGGCTTGTGATTCATTCAGCCCTGCATTTCTCATAATGTACTCTGCATATAAGTTAAATAAGCAGGGTGACAGTATACAGCCTTGCCGTACTCCCTTCCCAATTTTGAACCAATCAGTTGTTCCATGGCCGGTTCGAACTGTTGCTTCTTGACCCGCATACAGGTTTCTCAGGAGACAGGTAAGGTGGTCTGGTACCCCCATCTCTTTAAGAATTTGCCACAGTTTGTTGTGATCCACACAATCAAAGGCTTTTGCGTAGTCAATGAAGCAGAAGTAGGTGTTTTTTTGGAACTCTCGTGCTTTCTCCATGATCCAGCGCATGTTGGCAATTTGATCTCTAGTTCCTCTGCCTCTTTGAAACCCAGCTTGTACGTCCGGTAGTTCTCGGTCTACGTACTGCTGAAGCCTAGCTTGTAGGATTTTGAGCATAACCTTGCTAGCATGTGAAATGAGTGCAATTGTACGGTAGTTTGAACACTCTTTGGCACTGCCCTTCTTTGGAATTGGAACGTAAACTGACCTTTTCCAATCCTTTGGCCACTGCTGAGTTTTCCAAATTTGTTGGCATATTGAGTGCAGCACTTTCACAGCATCATCATTTAGGATTTTAAGTAGCTCAGCTGGGATATTATCATCTCCACTAGCATTGTTGTTAGTAATGCTACCTAAGGCCCACTTGACTTCACTCTCTAGGATGTCCGGCTCTGGGTCAGTGACCACACCAGCGTGGTCATCAGGAACATTCAGATCTTTCTTGTATAGTTCTTCTGTGTATTCTTGCCATCTCTTCTTAATCTCTTCTGCTTCTGTTAGGTCTCTGCCTTTTTTGTCCTTTATCATGCCCATCTTTGCACAAAACGTTCCCTTGATATCTCCAATTTTCTTGAAGAGATCTCTAGTCCTCCCCATTCTGTTGTTTTCCTCGATTTCCTTGCCAATGTACAGTATTGTTTTCCTGGCTCTCCACTTCCCTGAAAATCAGGTTATTTCAGGGGACTTTTTATAGGGCTAGACATTCTGATTAGCATCACTTTAGGAAGTGTCCTTAGTGGAGAGGAGAAAGGAGGCTTTGCACATGTTCAGAGAGCCTCTCTTTCTTTGTAATTATGTCACATTACGTGCCTAAGGTCTGAGAGCTGACATTAAAGACAGGTATCAGAACTGAATCCTGCCTTAGATCAAACCTGTAGTTATTCTCCTTGAGTCTTGAATGCTTGGGGTGGGGTCACTGAGGTGTGTTAGACTGAGCATTTTGACCAGCGAAGCCTACTCCCACCATCTTTTGACCTTCCCCGCTCTGTAAGTTCCCCTTTTTCAATGGGTTGCCCCGTCATCAGCCGTCTCTCGATGACATTCTCTGCGGCATCCCGGCAGCAGGTGCACCTCTCACGTCTTTGCTAGAGAAGAGGTGGACTCCAGACTCCGCCCTTGAGGCTTTTTTTTTTACATATATCCCGCCGCTAGCCAATCAGCTCAGCCCATGCCTCTCGCGCGCGCCTCTCTCCGGGGGTTGCTGTGGAGACGGGCTAAACCAGGGGCTGGCCGCCAGTTTGCAACAGCCCAGTAGGGGAGGAGGAAGGTTCGTTTATTCATCATACAACACAAGGTGCTGCATCGGCTGGAGCCGGATCCGGATCATGCACAACAAAAGGTACTAGGCAAAACATCCCAGCCAGACGTGCCAGGTAAATAAACATGAGGCTCGGAAGGGGGGCAGAGGAACAAAAGCTGTGTGCTTAGAGCAAGGGGAGGGGGAGTGCACTGCTGATTTGCAGAAATAAAATAAAAAATGGAGGGGGTAGCCGTAGTGTGGATTGCTAGCCTGTGCCTCCCCCCCCCTTTCTTTTTTCCTTTTGGTTGTAGTTATTGGGTGTGCAGCTTCCTTCCATTGTGTGCACTGCACGCAATCAATAAAGCGCATCCCAGCTCTTGCGGCTTTTGCACAAAGCGACCTCTCTCTCTCTCTCTCTCTCTCTCTCTCTCTCTCTCTCTCTCTCTCTCTCTCTCTGTGTGTGTGTGTGTGTGTGTGTGTGAGAGAGAGAGAGAGAGAGAGAGAGAGAGAGAGAGAGAGAGAGAGAGAGAGAGAGAGATCAAAAAGGCATAAAGTTG
Source organism: Plestiodon gilberti rubricaudatus (assembly GCA_026170595.1). Classification (NCBI taxonomy): domain Eukaryota; kingdom Metazoa; phylum Chordata; class Lepidosauria; order Squamata; family Scincidae; genus Plestiodon; species Plestiodon gilberti. The sequence goes on from JANXHW010000001.1 coordinate 202,318,251, forward strand.
GGACTGAGTTTCTTTTGAAGAGAGATCAAGAAGACTGGCTTGACAGAAGAATTGCTGCTGCTTGGTTGAGAGGGAAGAGGTTAACGGGCTAAAACTTCTCCCTTGGGCTTGAAATTGTGAAGTGCTTTGCATATTTAAGGACTATGTGCATTATAATAATAATAGTTAATATTAAATTAATGTGTTGCACCAATTTGCCTGATCCAAATTTCAAAAATACCCAAAAGCTTCATAGTGTGGGCTCTGTGGAATTCCGGAAATCCATGGTGTTGTACAAGACTGCAGTGTTCTGGAAAAAAAGAATAAACAACCCTTTAAAATAAGGGTTAAAATAAGAGGTACTTGATAACTGGTGCTGATCAAGCTGTCAGTTGAAGAAAATCCCCAGTCCCTTCCACAATCCTCTGGTTACACCTGTGGTTTCTGTTTGACTGTGCCATGATTTCAGAAGGATATGATCCGAGGACAAGAAAAAGCTGCCACCTTGCATAGACCTGATATTTAGTGTTCAGTCTAGGAGCCCACTTTCGTGTTACTTCTAAAAATGTTTTCTCTTCCCTCGGATCAAAAAATCCACACCTTTTGTTTCTTGCCATTTGACTGTATCCTTGTATATCTTGCACATGTTTGAGCAGCTTAAAAAAATTCTCATTCCAACACAACTCATCTTGGGGAAATGGCATCGCTAGAGTTGGCTTTTTATAAGAAGACAAATCTTTGTGGAAGTTTCAGATGTTTTAAAAGAATATCTTTATTAGGAAATATGGCATTGGAGAAGTAGATTTCAGAGCAAACCTTATACTGACCAAGGCTTGCAGGGCTGTAGCATAGGCTTTTCCACAAAGGCAAATGGCTGCATAGAGTGAAACAGAGAACTGCAAGAGGTTAGCGAGGACAGTGCCTTTTCTTCTCTGCCTGCCTTCCGGTCATTTTTTTCTGCCTCAACTAGCAAGTGGAAAGAACCATTTTTTTTTTTTTGTAAAAATAGACATATTTTCACATCTTAGAAGATCCTCAGATTCCTAGGTATTTCTTCTTGCCTGCCTTTCTTTTGCTAAGTCTGTTACCTGCCAACCTACCAGCTAGGGCTGCATCCATATCAGATTGTCACATTGCAGAGGCAAGACATTGCTTCCAAAATGCATTAACTCCTTTCCTGGCTGCATCTGATGCTCAACAGACTGTTTCTGTAGTCTGGGGACGACGACCCACCATGCCTTTTTATACATCTATTGTTGTCACATTAATGGCAGTTTCTAACATTAATGATAGATTGTTGAACGTGTGGATCAAAATCTAGAGCTGGAATGAATATATATGAGGAATGAATTTTCATTCATTGTGAGCATTTGCATGCAAGTATTTGTCCTATAGTATATGATTATACACTACAGTATACACTGGATTCATCAATGTAAAAAGCACTGTTCCTTTTTGCTCTGTTCAAATATGTAGATCTCGTTTGATTTCTCTTGTCTTATTGCATAAAGATTTAAGGAAAATGTCAACACTTTACAATCAATTATTGAGGCATTTGCAGCTCAACATCTGTAGTAGACAAAAATACTGAATGTTTGCAGAGCAGCAGGGCAGAAAATACATACGTTTATAGATGATTGTTTCCCATGTGGGTTCGCTGATTTTGTACTTGTAGTAGCTGGAGTTTAATAAAAAAAAATTAAAGGATGAAAGCTGAATAGCATCTCAGCCTTTGAATCAGCAGGATGTGACTCATTTTTCAAAATCCTTTCACCATTCTGATTCATAATATATTCCCCACTCTTGGGTGCTTTCTTTATACATATGGATTTGAAGCCCCAGAAGGCGTTGGCAAGGTCATCCATTTGAATGTTTGTAGGCAGTTATTTCATTGGATTATTGAAAAATGTCAAGTATAAATAGAATTCCAAAGTGAATCTATAAATAGCCAGCCAAAGTCAAATCTACAGCTCTTCAATTATAATTACGCAGCAGAAACTTAATTCACAAGTGTTCCTGCAGGGCTGGGTGTTCTTTGTCAATTTTTTACATATCTGAGAGGCTCATATTTTCATGCAATGGTCTGGATTTAGGAGACCTAGTCAAAATCTCATCTCAGAAATGGACTTACTGGGTGTTTGGGGGCAAGTCATAAGCTCTCATTCTCACAGCGCAATCCTCCTTAACTTCCGGGCGGCGGACCTAGCGTCCTCCACCCAGAATAGTTGCAAACGTGCTGTAAGGCACATTTGAAGACTGCTATAGAGCCGGGAAGGCTGGCGTAAGGCCGGCCTTCTCAGCTCTGTCAGCCGAGGACTCGGGCAGCCATCGGACCCAAGGAAGGTAGGATCCGGCGGATGGCTTGGTTGGTCGGCGGACGGGGGCGAGGGATGGCGGAGCCGGGAGGGCGGCCATAGGCCCAGCCGTCCCGGGCAGGGCGGGGACATGACATCTGCCATATCCCGGTCTCCACCGGGCTCCGCAAGGCGGCTGGGCCTTTACACAGCCGCCTCCGACTTCCATCAGCAAAATAGCTGGCGGAAATCCGATGAGGCCTACCAGCCCCAGCTGCCATTACACTCGGGGAAGACGAGCGTTTCTGCCGTGGGCTGCCTGCTGCAGGCTGCCTGCGGCAGAGCACTGGATCGGGCGGACGGCCTCGGAATGCCACGCGAACTTTAAGTAGGATTGGGCTGTCACTCTCTTATTTGTTTCATAGGAATGAGACTTGCTTACCTTGCAGGTTCATGATAAAGACTAGGAGAGACTTGGCATACTAAAATGCTGTATAAGAGGTACTAATAACTTAAATAACAATAATACTTTGCACCAATTGGGTCATTTCCTAATACTGTCTTTAAGTATAACACTTGCTTTGTGATACAAGGCAACATGATCTTGCCCTCTGCCACTTTCATTACACTCTTGTCTTGCATGGAGTTCAACTGTTATTCCCATTTATTTATGACTGACGATAATAATGCAGTCACTTTTGGTTAATATTTCTCTCCCCATGTGCCCAGAAGATGTGTCTTTTATAGTTAAATTGTAATGCTTCAAATACGTCCTACAGGGCTGTAGCCTGCCCTTCTGCTGGAGGAAGGAAACCTTAGGATCAAACTCATTGGACATTGCTATGTATGCATTGTTAGCAGTGGCATAGCTAAGAGGGGCCCCTGGAGGCCCCGGGTGCCAGGCCTCTGGGGGGGTGCCACGGGGGGTGCCATTCAATAACAATTATTTATTATTTATTGAATTTATATCCCACCTTTCTCCCCCATAGGGGGACCCATTTTTATTAGGGTGTGTATGGGTCTGTAAGGGTCTGGGGGGATGAAATGTTACATTTCTGTGAATGTTTTGGGATTATTATTTCTTATTAATTAATTAATTAATTATCATAGTTAATATTATACATAATGGGTTTGTTGGGACTTGAGGGGGGGGGTTGCAAAAATTTCATGGGCACTGGGGACACCGGACCCTAGCTCCTCCTCTGATTGTTAGGTATGTGTACATTGGTGTTGTGAAGAGTGGGAATGAAACCTTGCAAGCGCTCATGCTGCATATCTGAGATCCAGAGGCCGTATGGTATTAATGCATTGCCTGTGCTGTCGCATCCCCCCCCCCCCCCCCAGCAGATGCTGGAAATACATGCATGGGAATGGCGTAAGAGATTGCAGGATAGCATCATAGCATCTTTTTGGAAGGGCAATGTCCTATACTTCTGTTTTTGCAATAAGTGTTGAACTGGGATTGTGGTATTGATGCATCCGCATACATTGTATTCCATACTCTCTGAGAACCTGGAAGCAGATATAGACTAATACAGTTTGCATACCCATTTCCATTTACTGTAGTACCATGTGTTTGCAATACTTGGTCAGATGTGGGGCGTTGGGGGGGCAGTGGTATTATCATGGTGGCTTGCTGGCAAAGCAGTGGGGAGGGGTTGCAGATCGCATCAGATGACACCCTCGGGGGGGTGACACCACTAGTGGCCAAAATTGTGGAAACCTTTTAGAAATTTTGTATTTATGAATACTACCATAAAGCTATATATCATTGGAAAGGTAATTTAATGCAGAATATAATGAAACAAACTCTGTTGAATTATCTGTATTCTATCAAAAGGTATGGCAAAATAACCGTAAAAAGAAATAGCTGCCTTATGTAACAAAAGGTGGATTTCTCTAAACTGACCAATGAAACTGATTGTTCTTCGTACCAATGAGGAGAGTTGTTATGACACAGCATGGAACCAATAAGGTGTCAGTATGCGTCAGCTCTCATTTCTATGTATCAGAGCTAATGCTAGAACTCTTACTCAGTTGTGTGAGTGTCATCAAGTTGGTCACTTTTTTTTGTTGGTTACTGATTTGTTGGGTGACCTGTACTGTTATATATTAAAATAAATAAAGTTAATGGGGGTTACGCCATGAGTTACTGCACTGAGTGACACCAACCCTGGTGACATCACTGGGGTGACACAATGAGCTCTTTCACTGGGTGACGCAAACCGTAGTTACACCTCTGTAGAGGGGACAGTCAACAGGTCCTGAGTTATTAAAAGGAGCACTGGAGCAGGCTCATCAGGAAAGTGGTGGTCCTTAAGATAGCCTGGACCTAGACCGTTTAGGAGGGCCTTGAAAGCTAGGATGTGCACTTTAAATTTAAAGTAAACTAAATTTAGATTTGGAAGCAAATTAGTAACCAGTGCAACCTAAACATTACTGGAATGATCACTTTTTACACCAGACAACAGTCTGGTGACCATGTTGTGAACCAACTGATGCTTCAAAATGCTTCTCAATTGCATACACATTGCATACATTGCAGTTATCCAATCTGGATGTAACAAGGACATGTTTGATCTCTCCACAAGTTTGATCACTCCATGTAGGAATCCAGATACATGCACAAGGGCGGCTCATACCTCTGCGCTGCCTGAATCTGCCATCCACTGCTGCCTCTGCTTGCACGCACCCTTCCTATGGAGGGCAGGTGGGTGAACGTGTGGGTGCACCTCCATCCCCCCCTTCCCTTTACTTACGAAGATTGCTGCATGCAGCCTCCTTAGTCTGTACCTCTTCTGTTTGCATTGACGTGCTGGGAACCCAGCAACCCAGCGAAAACCGGAAGGCTGCCGTTTTGAAGTGATCCGAAGATTAGGGAGGCCTGCAGAGGATTGCAACGGCCGTTTCAGGGGTGGTTTTGGCAGCAGCGGTGGCGATCCCCTGGATCACCGCTGCTGCTGGCTCCGCCCCCGCAAACACTCAAAGTTTGCCTTGCGGGGAGAACAAAGTCCGCCTCACAGGGAGAACTTTGAGAAATGCTGATTTAAGGTACAGGAGCACTGTCTTATTTCTATGGCACTGCTTTTCAACCAGTGGTAGTAATACCACTTCTGGTCCTTCACAGTGTGGCAGGTAGTACTGGTTTGTGACCCCGCTGCCATAGGGATCGTGGGCACTGGGCTGATCCTCCTCCTGGAAGTGGAGATGGTGGAACAATGGTGCATCCGTGGGCAAGATGTGACTGTGCAGCTGCCTGGACTTTCAAAAGAGGCATGGTTTGGAGAAGGAGGGTGCAGAGCAAAGTCCCAACTGTGGGGCAAGCCATCCACTCCTGTGCACAGCTGCCCTCTGCTGGTAGTGGTGGTACTTGCAAAAGGTAGTACTGTATTTGCATGTTCTTGCAAACAGAAATTGAGAAGTCCTCTTCTATGGCCATGCTATAGTGTGCTTGTGGACTTCATGTGGCATCTGACTGGGAGACAAGCTGCTGAGTTTTGCATTATCAAAGATGGCAATGCTTAAATTCCAGGCAAGGTTTCTAGGACCAATACGTAGTTTCTAAGGGTCAGGACGAAGTTTCTAGAGTAAAAACAAAGCATGCCCTCCTGAAAAGAAGGAAGATTATGGAGGTAGCGAGAGGAACTGGAGGACGGAAAGTTTGCAAATGGGAAACCAAGGTTTGGTTGCCAGATGCACTACTGGTATTGCTCCTGTGCCTTTAACATCAGCCTGACATGAAAAAATTAAGCTCATGGGGTTGTGCCATTGCTTTACTGTCCATGTGAGGGAAAGCTTCACTTGCGACATTTCTGCAAGTCAGAGTTCCGTTAAAGACATAAAAATCTGGTCAGCAAGAAAGCTGGCAATCTTAACCAAAACGGAGCACTTATAAACCTTTGCTAATGATATTGGTTAGCTCTTGTCTTTGCATTATAGTTTATCAGAGAATCATCTTGTGTCCTGTGCTAAATGCTTCTGGTGGTGCTGCCTGGCAAAACCGTTTTGCCTACCAGGTAGTCAAGAGCTGTGCTTTAACATGGACACAACTAGATATTTGGCCACAAAAACACTGTGGGAGCACAAGCGCTTTGAGTTGATCCTTATCCTGTATGCAGCATGACATAAAAGATTCAGGCTGAAGTTTCATTGAATTCAACAAGACTCACTTCTGAATAGCCTTGCATAGGATTACGCTGTCAGAGGTGCTCACGTCAGAGAATTAACAAGTAGGTCTTGAACACAGTCAAGAAGTCCCTGGAATGTCCCTTTAATGAAAACATTGACTGTCAGATGCCTGGTAACTATGGTTATGATTTTTCAGACCGGTTTGCTGTATCTTTAGAGTTGAGTGGTTTTCTGGAAAAGTACACTGCTCAGGGGCCTTCATCAGGGTGGAGCAGTAGCAACTATCTGTCACATCCAATTAATTCTGTTTCCTATTATCGCTCACTTACATTGATGGAAATGCAGCATGATGGGCTCAAATTATTGATTGGATTATTTCATTTGCAGTCCCATAAGTCAGATAATTGAAAGGGAGCTTCTGATTATGAAACCATGGACTGTTCTCTCCTCCTCTTCGTCCTTCCCTTTCCAAAGCAACTTCAACCTCTGACATTGTAATCCCTCCAAGTCCTTATGAGAGCATAGGTCTTTGGCTGGCAAAGGGAACAAAGGCAGATATGAGTGTGTTTTAGCAGTGTGGATTTCATGATAGGCTATACTGTGCTAGTATGTGCACAAATGCCCCTTTTTTTGTGGAGTGGGGGGGGGAAATTCAGCGATAGCAGTGGGATGCTCTTTACACAGATGAAATTTCCAGAGCAGAAGTGGAAGAAGGTTGTTTATTGCACTGGGATGAGATATTACCAGTAACCTGCTGGCCTGTACTGTGTGTGATTGCAGGTTAGCGGAGCAGGTGGACTCTGTCTGGACACAGGAGCAAAGTCTGTGAAATCTCTGCTTTCCTGGAAAAAAAGAGCAACTACAGTTAGCACTAGTGATAGTGTTTTGTGGTTTGGAAGTGCCTGTTTTGCAATGTCGCCATATTGTTCAACCTCAAAGAAGCTTCTGTTTTCTGCTGGACCTCAGGTTGCTCTCATTGGGTCTTCAGGTACTTTGAACCTAGAAAACCCAGGATGAACCTAGGACAGCGGTTCTCAAATTTCTCCCCACGAGTTGGGGAAGTTGTAAGTCTTTGCAGGGGTGGGCCAACGGCGGCAGCGGTGCTCCCGGGATCTCATCGCTGCTGAAAAAGTTTTCTTTACTTACCGGGGGTCACGCCAGCCCTCCAGAGGACGTGGGGTGTGCCGTGGCCCCCTCTGTGGGCCTCCCCGTGCTTCAGATCAGCTCCCTAAAGCGATCGAGACCCACTTCCAGTTTTTGTCCAAAACCGGAAGTGGGTCTCGATTGCTTCAAGGAGCCGATTTGAAGCTTGGGGAGGCCCACAGAGGGGACTGCGCACCCCGCACCCTCCAGAGGGCTAGCACAACCCCTGGTAAGTAAAAACAACCCTTTTCCCCACCAGCGGAGGGACATTGGCAACGTCACCTCATGTCGTCACCCCCCTGAAGGGGGTAGTGACTACATCCGGTTTTTCTGGTGGGTTGTGACCCACCAGTTTGAGAACCATTGACCTAGGATGTTTTAGGAGTAGTTGTGCACAATTTCTTCTACATTTGCATATCATATATCAATCACACATGTGATTGATATCATTTATCCAGACTGCGCAGCCTGAATTGTTATTCTGAATGGCCCTTGTATAAATGGAAGCATTGCCCAAATAACTCATTGGACTCCTTGCCTTCAGCAGACATAACCTGGTCAGAGCTACAACCATAGGTAAAGGTAAAGGTATCCCCTGACAATTAAGTCCAGTCGTGTCCAATTTTATTTTATTTCAGCCAATAATTAGATTCTTTGGAAACCCAAAATTCATGTCCCTGTATGTCTCGTACCACTGTGCATAACGCAGATTGCTCTTTCTGAAAGACATGGGCTGTGGCAGTGTGATAGTCAGCTGAGGGAATCATTTGGCTGTGGGCGGTAATCGCAAACCTTGTCATTGTAGGAAAAATGCATTAAAATATAAAACCCAACTTGTTTTAAGTTGAAGATTCTTGGCACCAGGATGTTGGGAGTAGGACAAAATAGAATTAAAATTTGAAAAGTCAAAGATTCTTTGTAAACTACTCTGAAGGATTTTGTGACACCAGAGCTTGACTTTGCTCCTGATCTGAAACTCCCAAAACCAGGGATCCTACATCTTTGTCGAATGGCAGCTGATCTGTCAGACTTGTGCCTTTTGAAATCAGCGCAAGACATAATGACAGATTTCCTAATGAGCGATGATGTCTGTAGTACCTCACTTGACTCGTAAAGGATGTTCAGTGAGTAACTTTGGCAGAGCATCATCTTCTGAATGAGCAATTTGTTTACTTAAACAGAGCATGGAGACTCTGACTTGTACCAACACTTAGGTTGCATCTCACAGAGAGTTTCCTGCACTCCTATTTTGCTGTTTTAGCATTAATATAGAAATGCCAGGAAAAAAATCTCCCAAAGAACGCAAGACTGATACATTGTGCTGACTTTGCTCCTCTGTCCACAGAGTACACCTGCTGTGCTGGCTAGTGATCATTCCCAGATGCATGAGTGCAGTGCAAGGGGTGGGTTACTGATAAAGGCCAAACACAGGTATAGTATTGGTAAATGGGTCAGGGGTCAGATACCCATCTGAGTCTAAGGAGTAGCACATATAGACAAGCCCTTAGATCAAGTGTTACTTGAGACCTTGCAAGTGGTTCATATTAATGGCAAAACATTCATGATCCTGCTAGGTTGCCCCCACCCAGATATGCTAGGAATGCAGCCCAACGGTCTTAGCTGTAGGGGAGAAGAGATTTCAGGAAAGGCTGTTTGTGGAACTTGGATATTGTTGACATATCAGTCACGGGCAGCGCAATCCTGCCTAAAGATCCACAGGCGGCCCTAGGGCTGCCCGCAGGATCCTATGCTCATGCCGGGCCACTCTGGAGCAGCCCAGAAGTCTCCTCAGGGGAGAGCTGGCGTAACTCCGAGGAGGCCATGTAATGGCCGCCAGGAACGGGACGGGGATGCGGTGGCCGACATCCCTGCCCTCTCTTGGCCCGGCTCGGCTCGCCACCGCCCTTCCTCGCTGCCCGGCCCACCCTTGCAACCGCTGGTGGGAGGCATACCTTCCCTGGCAGCAGCTGGGTTGCTTAGGCAGCGGAGTGAGGGCTGCCGGCCTCTGCGGCTCTTACTCAAAAGTAGTCGCAAATGTGCTTTATTGCATGTTTGCGACAGTTTAGAACGGTGGAGTGCACGCTCTGCCGCTCTAAACGTATGCAAGATTGCGCTGTGAGTCACTGGTGTTTAGAACACACTCACATACCAGAAAATCTTCTGGTGTTGCTCAATGCTGATCATGTTTAGCCAGCAAATCAGTATGGTAAATTCATAGCCTGTTATGACAAAACATGTTCTCCTGTGAAATCCCTTATCTTGAATCCTGTTAAGGAAAGGCAGACAAGTCTCATATAACTGTAGGGATCATGACTACTAGTAACCCAGAATAATGCCCACTGCCAAAACCAAGGCAGGAAATACTGCAGCCACTGTCAGTCAACTCCATGAATTTCTTGGCTGAAGGCACTGCAGTTTCTAAGGTCAATGGTACAGGACAGAGGGATGTGACCTCTGCCATGTCTGTTTAGTGGTGGGCTGGAAATGGCTATTTGGCACCTGTTTCATTATCATGGAACACTCCCTGCCCATCAAATGAACCGAAACTACATGGCAGTACTACTAAGTAGTGCTGAAATTTGTCTCTTACTAGAATTCCGTTTGCAATCGGCAAGGTTATACTATTATTAACATACATTAGCTTTAGCAGAGCTCTTCCCTTGTCACAGTTACATTGCATTAATGTTTGTCTTTGCTCTGGGACATGAGATGTTTGAAGAAACCCACTGTTATTACCCTCATATATACATTTAATATTAATCAAGAGCCAAAAGCAAAATCTCCCCATTCCAAATGACTCTGCAAGACAGCCCTTGGGATCTGGTAGTTCTTCAAAGAATTCCCCAGAGTGCAGTGGCCTTTCACGCTCACTTTGCATGAATCTGCACTATTTTGGTTTGGAGCTTTGCTCCAGTTGCTCTGTGTAACAGCTTGATAGTGCTTTTTCAGAAGTTTCTTCAAGCAGTACTAATGCAGAGAACTGACATTTTCTGTGGGGAAGAAGCTTAAGAGCTGGAGCCAATTTAAGCGCTGCAGCCCACATGTGAAGACAGCCAAAATGCACTTCCCTGTGGTGGTGCTCCATATAGCAGGCATAATATTTATAAGTCAGTCTTTCCCCATGTGTTGGTTGGATCATGTGCAATATGTTTATGATGCCAGGGAAGTGAGCAGTGGGACTGCACAGGTTTCGGCCAGTGCACAGGCTTTAAAGGCAGCTGTGTGCAAGACAAGCTGTGTGCAAGACACTGTGGCTCAGCAGTTTAAGCCTAATGTGCATGTGAAGCCTTTTCCCCCTGGGGTTGTGGGTTCAGATCTCCTAGTCCCCTTGTGTTTGGTGAGACGCCATACATTCATGGGAGAGCACCTGCTTTCCTCCACACAGAAAACTGGGATGGCAGCATAAAGACTAGAATCTTCTCCTGGGCATCTATCAGGGATTATTATTATTTTTTGTAATAGAGGAACATTTGATTATGCAGTTCTCCATCTTTGGTCTGAAATGGTAGGCACTAAGGAATACCACATGATGAATTATTTGTCTAGAGAACCTCTAAAACTCTTTTGCCCTGGGTGCTTTCTCCCGAGTCTGCCAGGTGCCATCAGGCTCCAACCACTCAGACTCTGACTCAAATCTCAGGTTTGAGTCCCAGAAGATCTGGTAAACCTTAGCTGGAAGTTGTGGGTATTTGATTTAAAAAAAAAAAAAAAGACTGCGGTAACAGTTCGATCCCATAGTGTACATGTTGACATCCAGGCACTAGGCATCCAATCAAATTCATCTAAGTGCTGATGTCACCAAGGGTGAGAACCTTCTGGACTGGTCACATTGGTGATCCTAGTCAATCCGGAAGGTCAGGGCAATGCTTCTTGAATAGGCAAACACTTTTCATCCATTTTGCAGTGATGGACAAAAAAGATCACTGGAGAGGGGAGGTGTCTGACAAGACATTGTGAAAATCACCTCTCCCTGGACTCTGCCCTTTTTGTTGTTCAGTCGTTAAGTCGTGTCCGACCCTTCGTGATCCCATGAACCATATCCCGCCAGGCCTTCCTGTCCTCCACTATCTTCCTGAGTTCGCTCATTTTTATGTTAGTTGCATCGGTGATGCTGTCTAACCATCTCATCCTTTGCCTTCCCTTTCTCCTTTTGCCTTCAATCTTTCCCAGCATCAGAGTCTTCTCCAGAGAGTCCTCTCTTCACATTAGGTGGCCAAAATATTTGAGTTTCAGCCTCAGTAAATCAATTTAGCAATGCAATCCTGTTGGTCTATTAGGCCAGTGCAGTGGCGCCGCTAGGAAGGCCTGTGCCATCCCACTGGTGCTGAATCCAGGCCCCCCGTGCCTCGGAGCAGGTAAGGCTGCTCTGAGTGACATGGGGCTGGGGGTGGGCGGATTGGGACTGGGGTGGGACTGGCATCTTTGTCAGACTGGTATCCTACCCCCCCCCCCATCCCAGGCCCTTTTTGCCAACACAAGGCTACTTGATTCTCTGCCGGTTAAAGAGCTGGTGGTGGAGACCAAGTAGCCCCATTGTGGCTGCTGGGGGTTTACCTGGGGTAAGTGAACAAATGTCTGCTTACCCTGAAGACCTCCAGCAGGGCCATTCCCCAGATAGGATTCAGCGTGGGCCGAGTGGCCCATGCTGCATGGCCCATTCAGGGGAGGATAGGATTGGGCTGCCAGCGCCGCTTGTGAAAAAGGCCTTCGTGACTTTTCCTTAGTAAAGAAGGAAAGTGTTGAAACCTCCTCAGGTTTAACAAAAATAGGAAGTGCAGCTTGTCACAGTCTCATCCCAGGTATGAGGCCTTGATGTACACACATAGGCCTCAAATGTACTTAAAAAAAACAGAGATGTAAAAGGGAAAAGGGGAATGCTCTGTTGGACCTCAGCACCATCACCATTTTAATGAGTGGAGGACCATATACCGTATTGTCCCGAGTATAAGACGCACCTGATTATAAGACGCACCCTTAAAGTTTGGTGCTATTAAACAAATGTAATTAAATCACTGGCATTAAATTGCAACAGCCTGATTATAAGACGCACCCCTAGTTTAAAAACTTAAATTAGGAGAAAAAAGTGAGTCTTATACTCAGACCAATACGGTAATTTACACAGCTTCAACCTTACCTTCTGACTAGCATTCAAACTGGGCTAAGGGACAGGTTAGGAAGGTACTCAAGTCTCTCCTAGCAATTGCCTCCTCTGACTCCTCAGGTAAGCAAGTGTCACACCATTTTAAAACCATGATTTTAAAACAGTAGTACATCAAGGGGCGATGAAACTCGTATCCAAAATAACTATTTGGGTATGGACTATACAAAAATCAATCCCTGCTGGACAGTTCTCTCTGTGTGGAAGTATGTATTATTTTTGTAGACTATAAAATGATAGAGTGCTTTATCTTCATGTTTAAACAAGCTATTGTTATAGAATGAAAGGGAACTATTATGGAAGATTTTCACAGAACTGTAGTTACCAAGCAGTCCCTCTTCAAAGCTGAACTCTCATTTGATGTTGATAGTCTAGCATTGAAGATCAATTCTACTTAGCCTGCATATGCGCAGCCATTTTTGACAGTTATTTTAACACTTAGCATTCCACTGGCATTTTAACAACTTTAAAGAAAATGTCAATTTTTATACAACCCCCTCTCATGTCAAGTTACTCACAATAGTAATGTCATCTACAGTTGATTGTAGCTGTGATGGGAGAGGAGATTCTGAGCCCATTGTTTGGCGTATAAGAGAAAACGTTGCTCCCTCGGGAGGTGGGGGAGCAGCAATCTTCTGTCTCTTCCTTTCAGTCAGCTCTAGCGCCATGAGTAAGTAGGTGACTTTCATCTCTAGGCTGAGAATAGGGGGAAAGGTGCTTCACCCCCCTTGATAGCTGTCAGCCCAGAGAACCTGTTTGTACTTCTAAAAAGCTGAAGAAGGAGTGGAGGATGCAGTCACTGTGCTTCCTGCCTCCTCCTGCTCCTGCCCCCCACCAGTCACAATGCAAAATGAAAAACCAGCTTGCCACCGGAGTTGGGAAAAGAGGTGGGCAAGGCTCACCTTCATATAGGCACACAGGTAGTGGGTTCCTGGTACTAACCATAGCATAGTCTGGTATAAAGAGAAATAGCAGCTGAAAGAGAGGAAATAGTAGCAGAACAGTGGTTTTCAACAGTATTCAAAGGTATCCGCCCTCCTCCATACCCTCTCCCTGCCCCAGAATGCCTCCTCCCCGCCAGCCTCCACCCACCTCCCCATTGGCCAACGTGGAGCTCACCTGCCTCTGGCGGGCACAGCTCCGTCCCCGTCGGAGGCCTGCTGGCGCTAACCTCCACGCCGGCGAGACAGGCCTCCACGCTGTTGCACTGTGCTTTATGGCACGTTTGCGACAGTGCGGAGCCCAGTTCTGCCGGCAGAGGCTGGCATAGGATTGGGCTCTGAGACTTGTAAAATTATGCATGGTGTAGAGAGAGAGAAGTTATTCCCCCTCTCTCACAACACTAGAGTCAGGTATCATCCAATGAACCTATGGATGGAGATTTAGAATGGACGAAAGGAAATACTTCTTCACACAGTCCATGGAATTCATTACCACAAGATGTAGTGATGGCAGGTACCTTAGGTGGCTTTAAAAGAGGTTTGGACAAATTCATGTAGGACAGGTTATCACTGGCTTCAAGTCATGGCTGTATGGTAACTCCAGAATCAAAGGCAGTGTGTTTCTGAAAAACAGTTGCAAGGGAACATTGGTAGGAGAGGGGTATGCCTTCTGCTTGTGGACTTCCCAGAGACAACTGATGAATATGTATCTTGAATATGCATCCAAGAATATGCCCCAGAATTCTCTGCAAAGCACAGGAGTTCGGTGTTAGGCACTCAGGGGTTCCTTGATGAACCAGGTGATGTGGAAAGCATTACTGAAGGTAGAAGGTTTGAAAACCACTAGTATGGACAGGTGACATTTGTAAGTGATTAATTATCCAGCATGCACCACGATACAGCTGAGTGTCAGCTTGTTCTGTGAAGATGTAGTCCAGTGATTGCTTTGTTACAGGCACAGCTTGTGTTCAATGGAGTTTAGCAGTGGAGGAAAATGCCAGTGTGAAAATATTCAGAGTACGAAATAAAGAGGACAAGCCGCAAGCACTGAAGAAGGCTTTTGTATGTACTGTTTTGGCAAAGAATGTCTGGCAGGAAAGGAAGGAAGGATTTTAAAGTGTTCTTGTATAAATGCCTGACTGTGCAAAAGCAGGCTATTCACATCTTTTTTTGGCAGGGAGGGAGGATAGGAAGAATAAGGTGAAGTGAAGAGTAAAGTACTGGAAACATGTTGCCTCCTTGGGAGGTTTCTGGAATTTCTACAGTTTAGCTTGGGGTCATCATGGTGGATTAGCTCAGTGAAAATGTCAACTCAGTGGTCCAATTCAGATGTAGCAACAACATGGTTTATCATGACAAGAACGAACAGGTGCAAGTCTCAAGCTCACGAGGGCCCTCATCCCCTTCCAAATGAGGACTGGTTTGATAACATCATGGTTTAAGTTCAAAGAGTGGCTTGCACAAACTAGTTTTCCATATTTGGACAAAGCAGCAAATTGCAGTTTGTTGCTAATAGCAACCGGAAGCCTCTCATCTCCTCCCCTTGCATGCAAAGGGGGGGGAGGACTGGAGGGAGCGTGAGAGCCCAAGACTCGTACCTGCTCATTCTTGTAACAGCAAACCGTGTTTTGTCATTACATGGTTTGTCATTACATCTCAGCAGAAGCAGCGCTGCCAAAAGTGCAGCCCATGTGATAATTGGGCTCTTCCAACATCTCCCTTCTCCCTTTCCCACCCCTCTTGGTCTGCCTCTTCCCCTGTACCATTCCTCACCTCCTGAGGTCTCCTTCCATTTCTCCCTTCCAGCACCCCAGCAGAAGCAGCACTGCTGAAAGGGTGGTGCTGGGAGAGCCCAATGATAATGCATGCTGCATTTTCAGCAGCACCACTTCTGCTGAGGCATCACTGCTGAAAGGGCGGCCCACATGATCATTGAGCTCTCCCAATGCCACCCTTTCAGCAGTGCTGCTTCTGCTGAGGCATCGGCAGCTCGGCAGCTGAGAGCAGCTGATGGTGGCACTGGAAGAGCCCAGTTATTACACGGGCCGGATAAAGAGCTTCCGCGGGCCATATCTGGCCTGTTTACCATATGTTTGACACCCCTTTGATAGAGGTTTATAAAATTATGCAGGGCATGGAGAAAATGGATACAGAAAATCCTCTCTCTCTCTCTCTCTCTCTCTCTCTCAATCCAAGAATTTAATGTCATCCGATTAAATGGATGGACAGTGGATTCAAGACAGACAAGGGAAATGCTTGAATTTGCTGCCAGAAGGTGTGACAGTGGCCATTTGCTTAGACAGGCATAAAAGGGACTTTAGCAAGTTTATGGAGGACAAGTCAATAGCAGCTTTTGGCCATGGTCACTGGCTATATGGAACCTCCATGAGCTACTATGCCATTGAGTGAGTCTTGCTGGGGGACAACATGAGCAGGTGACCTGATGCCTTTTAAGTCCTGCTTGTGCGTATCTCAGAAGCATCTTCTAGTTTATTTAAAACATTTATATCCCACCTTTACGATATCAGGCAGGTCCCTCAAATACCCTGGACCCGAGCCGTATAGGGCTTTAAAAGTCAAAACTAGCACTTTGAATTGTGCCCGGAAACGAACTGGCAGCCAGTGTAGCCGCCGAAGCAACGGTCCGACTGAGTCGAACTGACAGGCCCCAGCAACCACCTGGGCTGCCGCATTCTGCACTAATTGCAGTTTCCGAACAGTCTTCAAAGGTAGCCCCACATAGAGCGCATTGCAGTAATCTAGTCTAGATGGCACTAGGGCATGGGTCACTGTGGCCAGGTCTGCACAATCCAAGTATGGTCTCAGCTGGCGCAAAAAATTATAGACCATCCCATCCCAAAGGCTTGCTACAACTGATGAAAAAAACAACAAATATAACATCCAGTTAATGCTCAAATAAAATGGATTTTGTTACATTTTATCTGTCCCAGTCCACTTTATTGAGCTTAGCACTGTTGCTGCAATGGCAGGAAGGAATAGATTTTTTTTTCTTCCCAGTGCTGCAAAGGTGCATGAGCTTTTTAGCTCAGCAACAGTGGAAGGTGAAGTAAGATAGAAAACCTAGTGCTATAAACTAGTGGTGTATTCTTTAGAATCATTTTTATTCTTTTTATGCCAATAAAGGTTCCTTACTGTTACTGTTTTATTCTTCAGACAGCAGAGCCCGATACCATTATTGAGATGTGGTTTTTCTACAATTGACTGGAAGTGAAATTAAAATAGAGGTTCCATGTAGCACTTAAAAGTCTTATTATTCAACAATGCCCTTCCCCATGGCCAAAATCCTTCTATAATGTTTATGCAGATGTTCTATTGAACAGAGGTCTTTTCTGATGCTAATTCTGATGCTTTCTCACTATATTTTGTTATTAAAAATTAATAAAAATAAAAGGAAATTAGGAACTAAAGCTACCCCCCCCCACACACACACACACTCTGCAGGATCAGGGAACCTGACATTGAGTCCATTCAAGGAGCAAATCAGACACTCTTCAGCACTAATCCCCCAGCTGCGTGAATACAGAAGCAATAGAATCAGCTAAACCTGCAAAGAGAAGATGTTCAATATAAAGGCACAGAATATAAAGGCATAGCCAGGGCATTCTGTATAAAACTGTTGCCTCATGGAAACATGGGTGCAAAATTCAATGAGGCAACATCCCAAGTCCAAATCCCCTAATGTTCACACTTTTCTCACTCCTGAGAATTTGCCCTAAAAAGTAAAATGTCATTAGAGGTCATAAGTACTGTGCCACGGCATTCTTCTTTTATTCCAAATTAGCTAATTGAGGACACACCTTAAGTGGCAAATATGGCGCTTGAATATTAGTAGTAGAAGATAAGGAGGCATAAAGATAACGCTTATGGAATTGAAATTTCTTCATTTCAAATAGCTTGGATTTTGAATAGTATGCATTTTCTCCAGGTGTTTATAAGTCAGATACAATCATTCTATATAATAATATCAACAGATCATAGTTAATTAGAATGATCTACTTCTGGAAAATCTATCTCATGTTATGAATTATGCAGAAGCATGTTTTTAAAAAATCATAGTAACGAAGTACTTGTATATCAATGTTTATCACACACCATATTTATTAACTGGCATTTAGCTGCATTGACGTCAACGGGAACATTGCAGATGGGAATACAGAAAATGGGATAAGGGTTAATCCCTGGACCTACAGAGTAGATTAGAGAGTATGACTGACCTTTAGAAAGCAAAGCAGTTTGTCTTGGAAAGCAGAAGACGTTTCATTTTACTTCTGATAATTATAAATGCCACGAGAATATTATGGTGCCTTTTAAACCAATTAAAACTGTAGGTTGTCATGTTACTTCATTAGAAAAAAGGTCCAAAGGTTGGGTGTTAAGCAAAACTGGGGTGTAGGGGAGAGTTGGGCATAATGGAAGAGCCCCAACGTCTGTAGTTCATAATGGTCTTGAGATGGGGTACAGCAGTGGTCTTCAGCCTCTCTGGAACGGGGACCCAACTCAAACCCCCCAGCCTACATCATGGGAGACCCACTTTCAGTAAACCCAGCAGACAAGAGGTATGAGAGACTGTGACCACAGTTTCTCTTCTTTCCCATCTGGTAAGTGCTGCACAGTGTTACACAGAGGTGCAAAGTGGCACCTCCCACTCGCTGTCGGAGCCCGTCCAGTAGTGAAGGCAATGCTGCCTTTGCTGCTGCAGGCTACGCTACTGGCTACGCTACTGGTTCTTCCTCTTCTTTACTTACAGTCCAATTGGAAGGGGAGAAAGGGCCGATGGTGACATGACGGAAGCATTCACTCAATGATTAAAATTGGGGGTGAGAAAGAGAAAGTGACAATGCAAGGAAAAGCAGAGGAGTGCTGCAGCAGGGGGGAGCAGGCAGGTGGGTGGGAGACCAAGTAGGGCCACTGAAGATGGGGAGTTTGACCAAACCAATCCTCCTTCCACACTCTCCAGCACAATCTAGGATCCCCTAGCCCTGGCTATTGTTAAACTATGCAGGCCTGAGCCTCAGAACAAATTGGCAGAGGCAGCATTGCTATGATTCACTGGAGGTCAGGGTGCAACAAGCCACTTCTGGGTCCTGACCCACCCATTGAAGACCTCTGGAGTACAGGAGATTGTATGCAGACTTAGCTTCTAGTAGGCACAAAACATATTTTAGGTTACACTGAGATCCCTTGGGATATTTATTTATTATTTATTTATTTAAAGAATTTGTATTGGATATGGAAAAGATCGGTTGTTCCCCTCACCTTTTTGAAAATATAAGATCCAGCAGCTACTTGGATCTCTCTCCAGCGCTGAGTGGGATGTTCAGGTCCCTTTGTATGGCAAAGGGAAAAATCTGAGCTTTACAATGTTGGATATTAATGTTAGGTGGTGCACTAGGTAAATTGTTGAGAACTTACATAACATAAGAACATAAGAAGAGCCCTGCTGGATCAGGCCAAAAGCCCATCTAGTCCAGCTTCCTGTGTCACACAGTGGCCCCACCAGATGCCTCAGGGAGCACACAAGACAACAAGATACCTGTGTCCTGTCGCCACTCCCTTGCACGTGGCACAGAGAAAACCCACTTCTAAAACCAGGAGGTTGCTTATGGCTTGTAACCTGTGATGGTCTTTTCCTCCATGAATCTGTCCAAACCCCTTTTAAAGGCATCTAGGCCAGGTGCCATCACCACATCCTGTGGCAAGGAGTTCCACAGATGAATTACACGCTGGTAACTTGCTCATTATATTGTGATGTTTTTGTTCATGCTAATAGAGGTATTACCCTGTGTTGAATTTTAAACAAGTGGCTCCCCAACCTTTTACTTGGAGGAGCCACCAACAAACAGTATTTTGCATTCATTCAAATCACAACACCCCAGTTGGCTCATTATTCTTTTTCTTCATAACCTCCATGTAGGAAAAACATGGCATATGCTGTGTGAAGTGCAGCATGAGTGGCTTCTACATCACAAGTCCATTGATGTAACAGCTGCCCAGTTTGGGTAGTTTTAGTGCAAGAAATCCTATTAATGATGACACACTTCACACATTATGGTAAACATTTCTATGCAGAGATTACCGGTAATCTCTACTGTAGAAAAAGGTGAACGTGTGATGCAGCCCTTTGTAATTTAGAGACACGTCTTTTGCAAGCCCCTCTTGGTGAGGGAGAGGCTGTGGTTCACTAGCAGAGCATGTGCTTTCCTTGCAGAAGGTCTCAGGTTCAGTTCCATGCAGTAACGTACCTAGCCCGGCCTCGAGGGGGGGGGGGCGATGACATGTTTCGTGTCATCGCCCCATCCCCCTGCACTCTCAGAAGGCTTCATTTGAAGCCTTCCAGGACACACGGCGGGCAGGACCCCCCCCAAAAAACTGCGCCGATTTCAGCACATTTATGCTTTGCGGCTGCAAACACAGCCCTCCGGTGCAAAAAAGCAGCCGCTGAGCATGAAAATCCTGCCGCAGCTCCTCTTCACAATGAGACCACGGCTGTCACCTGGGGGCACACCATCCTCCCCCCTTAGCGATGCCTCTGGTTCCATGACTCTCCCCCTGCCTGAATCTTTGGAGAGCTGCAGCCAATCAGAGGTGACAGTAGTGGGCCAGATGGAACAATGGGCTGATTTCCATGTAAGGCAGCTACATTTCATGTAATGCAGTGTCCGTGTGTGTGCGATATCAACTTCCAACAGCTCAGCAACAACCCCACTCACAGGGCCCTCCAACTCACTGGCACGTCCCAAACGTCCTCTTTTGACATTTGTCATTTTATAGCATGTAACTTCTACAAGTTGAGAAGCGCCAGATGCTTGTTCTGCTTGGGAGACAGGCTCTTTGATCTGAAAGCCACTTTCCCTAATTCCAGATTCTGGGTGTGAGCCATGGTTCAAATTAAGCTCTGCCATTTAAGACCCTGCACAGTTGGGTCATGGTCTTTTAGTCACTTCCACTAGAGGACTGGATCCATTTTCAGTGCATGATGGAGAGCATAATATTTTCTGTGCGCTTTGTCACATAAACTGAAACGGCCACTTGACAGAAAAATCAGATCACTGCTTTATCTCACAGTCAACTGTAACTGGAATTTACTGTGTACCCAGGAAGCATTTGGGGGCATGAGAACTGACCTGCAGAAATAGCCGATGGTCATATGAATCTGCCTGCAAAACTACTGTGGTGGCAAAATACTGTTTTATGCTTATTGCTCAGGAGTTTGATATAGGAGTTTATTTAATTTATGGTAGAAACAACTCCTATTAAAATGTCTGAAAGACTGAAGCTTTGCAAGGAAGTATGAAATGGACCCCGTCATCACCTGTGCCTCAGTTCATTTTTTTTCAGCTGTTTTATTCTCATTAGGTATCCATAGGTTTGTCACTGGGGTTATTGTCTACTAGCACTTGTGAGCGCTCCTTAAACACTCAAGGACTGTTAGTCACACATTACAAACACAGGTTTTGGGGAATTCTCTACATAACTAGGAGGCAGGCTTTTGAGGATGGTCTCTCTTTGCCTGGTTTTGTCCTTGTGGTGGCAGCACCAGTGGTGTAGCTGGTGGGGGGGTGGGGGTGGATTGCCCCCGCGGCACTATGGCGGTTTTCCCACAATCTCCGTGGGGGAAGTGTGCAGTGCTTGCAGTGCAGTGCTTGCCGTTTCAAGTGGCAAGCGCTGCAAAATGGGCCCTCCGACCTGCCCTGCTCCTCTGGCCTGAAATTGAACCATTCTGGAAGCGGGGGGGGGGGTGACATCGTGACATGGGAGTGACACAAGGCATTGTGACGTCGCCCTGCCCTGGGCAAGTTGGTAATGCTACTTGGCAGCACAGCCTATCATGTTGTCCCCAGTGGCGTCGCTCTGGTAGGGGCAGGGCCGTAAGTATCGCTCCGTCCTAGACCCTTTACTGACCGAGCAGGAGGCGGCCCCGCCCCCTCACTGTCGGAGCCTTTCCCCTGCGGAGAAAGCAGCAGGCAAGAGACCCTGCCTGCTGCTTTCTCCGCAGGGGAAGGCTCCAACAGTGAGGGGGCGGGGCCGCCTCCTGCTCGGTCAGTAAAGGGTCTAGGACGGAGCGATACTTACGGCCCCGCCCCTACCGGAGCGACGCCACTGGTTGTCCCTAGGCAAAGAGGCAGATCTGGCGGAGGACAGCGCTGCTACCAGAGTTCTTACCCTCCATCTCTGCATACTTGTTTGACTCTATCTTCAAAGGAGAGTGGATAAAGCAGACAGGACCTCCTATAACCTCCTGGCTTTATGAGCTGGTGCATGCTGCTTCTTTTTCCCTCCCCAAAGGTACATACTATGCAGAGGTTTTGTATCCCCTGTGTTATGTTTATCTAAAGGATATATTATGAGGTCTTAAGATTTTTTTTCTTCTGGGGCTTCCATTGTGGTCTACAGAAATCAGGAAGGGATTTTCCATCGCCTAAGCTCTTGGAGAGTTGTCACTCCCTTTAGGGCTTCAGAGACTGCCAAATTAGCAATTGGATATTGAGTAGTGTGGTTTTGTAGTTTCGCACCCTAGTCGGATTTTCTTTGGGGAGTCTCAGTGTCTTTTCTAAAGAAACAAATAATATTTTGAAGCTGCATAGGCAAAGGATGCTTCCCGTCTGCTGTCTTTTGCTGCTACTTCTAACAGTTTGCTTGTTCTATTGCCTAGTCTTAAAAGAAGCGCTGGTAGCAACTACTCTTCTGGTTCTCTGCATGGGTGCAGGCGCCAGGATTCCCAAGAGATGTTGTTTCTTCTCCCTTTGTTGATGGATGGACACCAGAGAAAGTGTCAGAGGAGACAGCAGTTGTACAAGGCCAGTAGCTTGTAGCCTGTTCAGAAACGTTAACAAAAGCCCTACAGACTGGCTTTGAAGGCTATTGTTAAATAAGAAGACTTTTGTTCTTTAGAACAATTCCTTATTATTAATAGGCTTACAGGGCCTCAGGCTCCTCAAGGAAGTTGCTCTAAAACTCAAGTGTTTCTAAACACTGTGTCGTTCTGTGACCATTGTGAAACACTAATACTTTGCCTAACTATACATTAAGAAAATATGTAAAGGTAAAGGTATCCCCTGACAATTAAGTCCAGTCGTGTCTGACTCTAGGGTGTGGTGCTCATCTCCATTTCAAAGCCGAAGAGCCAGCGTTGTCCGAAGACGCCTCCGTGGTCACGTGGCCAGCATGACTCTCCTTGCCGCAGCGCGTAGCATGCAGCTGGAACACGGAGCACTGTTTACCTTCCCGCAAGCGGTACCTATTTATCTACTCACATTGACATGCTTTGGAACTGCTAGGTTGGCAGGAGCTGGCCAAGCAACGAGCGCTCACCCCGTTGCGGGAATCGAACTGCTGACCTTTCGATCGACAGCTTATGGTTCAGCGGTTTAACCCGCTGCGTCACCCGCTGGCCTATTAAGAAAATAAACCACCATGCTATTTGTAAAACCATATTTTTTTATATATATATAAAAAAGTATGAAAAGAAGATGCGCGAGTCACACACTCTCTGTCATTGCTTCATGTAATACAGACAACATTTGACCTCTACTATAGCCACCCATTGTTAAGGCACTGGCTGGAGCCTGGAAAAAGCATATTTTATATAATATATAAGGAATATAAGGAATATATAAGGAATAGAGTCTATATAAGGAATAGAGTCTTCTGAAATTCCTTTGCCCATAGGTCCTTCGATAGATCACTCTAACCACCATGGTGAGAGGTGGAGCAACGTACACATCTCTCTTTGGATGTTACACTAGAAGTACCCAAAGACGATATGTGAAGTTACCCATAGAATAGAAAGCCTATAGTTATGTATTATATAAAGAAAATCAGTCCATACAGATCATCATAACAGTGGGTTTATTCTAACTATTAGGAACCAAGTGAAACCCATTTTATTCTCGCAAGATTTTGGCAAGTAGTAACACGATCTTTTAGTCATTTGTAGTCTGCCTATTTACCTGCTGGTCTCTCTCTCTCTCTCACATGCTAGCAAGGTTATGCTCAAAATCCTACAAGCTAGGCTTCAGCAGTACGTGGACCGAGAACTACCGGACGTACAAGCTGGGTTTCGAAGAGGCAGAGGAACTAGAGATCAAATTGCCAACATGCGCTGGATCATGGAGAAAGCACGAGAGTTCCAAAAAAACACCTACTTCTGCTTCATTGACTACGCAAAAGCCTTTGATTGTGTGGATCACAACAAACTGTGGCAAATTCTTAAAGAGATGGGGGTACCAGACCACCTTACCTGTCTCCTGAGAAACCTGTATGCGGGTCAAGAAGCAACAGTTCGAACCGGCCATGGAACAACTGATTGGTTCAAAATTGGGAAGGGAGTACGGCAAGGCTGTATATTGTCACCCTGCTTATTTAACTTATATGCAGAGTACATTATGAGAAATGCAGGGCTGAATGAATCACAAGCCGGAATCAAGATTGCCGGGAGAAATATCAACAACCTCAGATATGCAGACGATACCACCCTAATGGCAGAAAGTGAAGAAGAACTAAAGAGCCTCTTGATGAGAGTGAAAGAGGAGAGTGCAAAAGTTGGCTTGAAACTCAACATTAATAAAACTAAGATCATGGCATCGGGTCCCATCAATTCTTGGCAAATAGAAGGGGCAGAAATGGAAGCAGTAACAGATTTTACTTTTCTGGGTTCCAAGATCACTGCAGACGGAGACAGCAGCCATGAAATTAAAAGACGCTTACTCCTTGGAAGGAAAGCTATGGCAAACTTAGACAGCATAATAAAAAGCAGAGATATCACCATGCCAACAAAAGTTCGTATAGTCAGGGCGATGGTGTTCCCAGTAGCAATGTATGGTTGCGAGAGTTGGACCATAAGGAAGGCTGAGCGCCGAAGAATAGATGCTTTTGAACTGTGGTGCTGGAGAAGACTCCTGAGAGTCCCTTGGACTGCTAGGAGATCAAATCAGTCAATTCTAAATGAAATCAAGCCTGACTGTTCCCTGGAAGGACAGGTACTAAGGCTGAAACTCAAATATTTTGGCCACCTAATGCGAAGAGAGGACTCTCTGGAGAAGACTCTGATGCTGGGAAAGATTGAAGGCAAAAGGAGAAGGGGAAGGCCAAGGATGAGATGGTTAGACAGCATCACCGATGCAACAAACATGAAAATGAGCGAACTCAGGAAGATAGTGGAGGACAGGAAGGCCTGGCGGGATATGGTTCATGGGATCACGAAGGGTCGGACACGACTTAACGACTGAACAACAACAACTCTCTCTCTCTCTCTCTCTCTCTCTCTCTCTCTCTCTCTCTCTCTCTCTCTCTCTCTCTCTCTCTCTCTCACACACACACACACACACACACACACACACACACACACACACACACACACACACACAAAAGCCTTGGGTCCCTTCGGGGAGAAAGGCGGGATAGAAATACTGTAAATAAATAAAAATAAAATAAAGGACCATTTACCAGACATCAAGGTGCAATGGTAAAATATATGGTTCCATGGTCGCCTGTAACGGTAGCAAAATTTTATATTAGATGACTTGACATAGGGTAGAACTGGTAAGAAGCACACATAGCAGCATGGGCAGCTACATACCAGTAGCTTCTACACTAGAGAAGGTATTGCATGTGCTTTGCGCGGACAGGTTCTGCAGCCTTCCTGAATTACCTGTGTGGGAGCTCAGCACATAAATGTCTTGTGCGTTCTGAAACCCTTTCCATGGAATACAGAAGCAGCAAGCCAGCAGCAGCTCAGGTCCATCATGTGACTAGCGCAGGAGTTAACAACTTTGTTAAATAGAGGTTTCCTCCTCCATTCCCCCCCCCTCCCCTTGTTGCTGCTCTCTGGAGCCACAGCACCACAATTAACATAACAAGGTGAACTGCTCTCTACTGAACTCCTCTTGGTTTCCACGAAGTTAATGCTTGAGTTGAAATTGGCCTGTGGATTTTAATTATCATCCAATAGAATAATAGCAAGAGGCAAGGGGACGATGATGACAGCGTTGCTTTTTAATTTGCATCAACACTCTGGGCTCAGATGAGCTATCCCTGCTTCATGTTTACTATTGATTTGCTTTGATTTGCCTCTCAAGGGGAATCGCATAGTGTGATAAATGGATGGCAGCTTTCACTGCAGCTTTGGTTCAGCTTCAGTCACTTTATGGGGCTGGGCAAGAATGGTCCAGATTCTCTGACTTGCACTGTATTTCATACCGGTATCAGGATACAGAATACATCCCCTAATTCTGCAGCATTGTTTATAACAGAGGTGGCCAAACTTGCTTCACGTAAGAGCCCACATACGATAAACGTCAGATGTTTGAGAGCTGCAAGAGAGATATTTGAGAGACGCAATATGTCATTTAAATTCTGAAATATATTTACTCAGTCTCACCATGAACATTAAATTTATGTTTTAATCCAGTGGCCTCTCAGTTTATACCCAGTAAATAATTAGAAAGCCTGAACATTTCTTACTTTCCTTTTTATATTACAGTAATTGTGATGCAAAAAGGAGCTCAGCCAACATACTTCCGAGAGCCGCACATTATACGTCAAAGAGCCGCATGTGGCTCAGGAGCCGCAGTTTGGCCACCCCTGGTTTATAAGATCGAAAGCATTGTTTAGATGTGTTGATGCCCTGTAGATTTTTCACGGCTGGATCAAAAATGACCTCTATCAAAGGATTGTAATGCTAATAACGTCATTGTAACACGGTGCTATACACAGAACTGGCTGGGAGTTTTCCACAAATCTGCAAGATTGAGATTACGCTGGATTTGATTACTGTATTTTGTTTACTCCTGAAAACCACAGTCCAGAATTATTAGACTTTTAAGTATTACATATACAGTATATGCATTTTACCAAGAGTGTATACAGTACAAGACTGTTTCACAAATATTGTATTTATTTTCTAATATAAATGTTATAAATCACTTCTGAAAGTGATTTCATACATTACATTGATGTTGTTAAAACAGTTATGTGTGTATTTATATACGTGCCTTTCTGTTGAAGCAGCCATGAAGGCTTACGCTTTATAATAGCTTGCAGTATGAAAGATGTGATACAGAGGGGGAAAATAATGGGGAGGGAAGAAAATAAGCAAATTCAGGTACCATCTCTTTCATAGTGCTACATCATGGCCAGCGGAATGGTCACTACAGAAGACAGTTCTGGGAAGGGAGGAGCCAAATTCTAATTGACCGTTATGTGTTGTATAATGTTGGTTGGTTCTTTGTTCCATCGAGTTTGTACTCTGATGTTTCTTTCTCTACAGTCCTGTACATGTGTTACATGTGTGGATGCTTGCACGTATGGGGGAATGGTATCTGTGGCTGAGTGCTGGTGTAGCTTAGTGGCTAACAGCACAATCTACAGTCCCATTGTGTTCAGTGGAGCATACTCCCAGGAAAATCTGTGTACGATTGCAGCCTAAGGAACTGAGCTGCAAATCAGGAGTTCCCTGGTTTGAATTTCTCAATTTCCATGAATTCACAAGGTGACCTTAGGCAAGCCACTCTCTGTTTTTCAGCTGCAGTATGAAGAGAACACCTTACAGAGTTGTTGTAAGAATAACAAGAATTTAATTCAGATGAAGAAACTGCTATACAAATATTGTATTATTATTATTATTATTATTATTATTATTATTATTATTATTATTATTATTATTATTATTATTAGTCCCACCTAGTTTCTACAGTAGAAGATTACTACATAGAGAGAAGCAAAGAAACTGGGGAAGGTGCTTCACTTTTAACCACCAGTTGTTTTTCCACACACTCCCCCTGAGTGATTTCCAGTTTACTCTCCCAAACATACTCATGGAACTTTGAAGAGGGAAAAGCAGGGCGGGGAGGCAGAACTCAGAGTGGAAAAACAGTTGGTGGGAAAAGGGTTAAACACTCCTCTCCATACTGCTTCTCTGCCCAAAATCGCCCCCCTCTCAAAACTGCTTTTCATTTTTTAAAGAGTATTACAGTACAACTTTCTTACACATGTTTGCATGTAATGTGTGCTTTGCTCATGAATATTACAACTATCTTCATCCTCTGTAAGTAACTGATTATGTCTACTGATGGCAGAGCTACCTTTAAAATTGAAGTCCTGTTGAATAGTGCTAGTTGATATCACTAAAACAGTTCTCTCATTAGCAGGCGTGCGCCACCCTAGTGACCCCCCGTTCCCCCCCCAAAAATGTTCGCACCGCCAAAGGCGGCGCAAAGGACCTACCCCCCTCCCGGCCAGCCAGCTCCACACATCCGCGCCAGCCAGCTGTCCGAGGCCTAATGACGAGGCCCAATGCATTAATACGTGATTTATAACGTTTTTTGTGCATGCGCACAACGAGAAACGTTCTGCGCATGCGCAAAAAATGTTATAAATTACGTATCGCCGCATTGGGCCTTCGTCAGAAGGCCCTGGAGTGTCGGCCGGGGAGGTCGCTCCGAGGCCTTCTCCCAGCCTTGGAGCCTCCAGAGGGTGACGCGTGCAGCGGAGGTGATGCGCGCATGGGTGCGCACGTCACCCTCTGCGCGTGTCACCCTCCGGCGGTCCACCCCCACGCCTCGCTCTAGCGATGCGCTTGCTCATTAGCAACACACTTTGGTCTAAAATCCTGCTGCCATTGCATTTTACCAAAACTGTATCTCATTTCAACTGTTAGCAACTCTGTACCAATTCACATTCCACATGTTCTTCTTAAATACCACTCCCAACCTGTATCTGCTAGGGCAGTGGTTCTCAAAGTAACTTTGAGTCTTTGCGGGGGCGGGGACCGCGGCATTGATCCCGCCACAGAACGGCGATTATGACCACGTCTGGTTTCCGTCCGAAAACTGGAAATGGTCATAATCGCCGTTCTGTGGCTATCTATAGCTTGGGGAAGCATGCAGAGGGGTGCGCGGGCCTCCCCGAACCCTCTGGAGGGCTCCAGGACCCCCAGTAAGTCTAACAATTACTTTTGTAAACATTTTTTTCCTGCCGGCGGCAATCCCCAAGGTCACCGCTGCCGCCATGCTGTACCTGCCCGTTAAGGTGGCAGGGGATAGCATCTGGTTCTGCTGGTGGGTAGCGACCCACCAGTTTGAGAACTGCTGTGCTAGGGGAATCACCTCAGTGAATAAGCCAAACATAAACTAGGCTAGGACCATTTTCTCCCCCTAGTAGTCAGTTCAGAACTTTTGATCACCTCCCTCCATTCCATTTTATCATCCCTTGCCAAAAGCCATCTTTCCATAATCCAGTGTTTCTCCATGTATCATTAGAACATATGATTGTGTCAAGCTACATCAAACATGGAGGGGACAGCAGCTGCTTTGTGTAAATGGATGATGTAACTGTCACACAGAAGACCACTGGTGTCTCTGAGTTCCTTTATCATTATCATTATCACAAACCCTGCAGCCTCAGTAATTATCCTACTCCCGGTCATCGGTGCCTTCAGGGCACATGTTTTATTGGATTGGCAGAATCAATAGTGGTTGCTCTTCATTTTTACTTCGCAAAGAACCAGCCAGAGCAATAATTTCAAATGTAAGTTGTTTGTTGTTTGTTTCTCTTTCTATTTATAATATGTATGAGTGCTGACCATATGCTATCAGGCTGATAAGGGAGATGGAGGAGGTGAAGTGTAATTGGCTTCTGGTGTTTAACTTGTTGACTCCATCACACAACTGATTTATGATCTAATTAAAGCAACCTCAGAAATTACAACATTTTAAGTTTAAAAACCACTGAGACTATATTATCAGCACTGGTAAATGGGTTTAACCTTAGCTTTACTAAACCTGTCCTGTTTTACACAAGCCATGGAGGTATGCTCAAAGTTGCATCTGAAGCTCAGTTTTACTCCCTTGTTGCTAATTATCTCCATTCACTTCTGTCCTCATAGCCATTTCTTTTACTAAAGAAATTATTTCTGTGGTCCTATTCTCTTGGTTATTATCCACTGTCATGTTCTCAGAAGTATGAGTTCATATCCCATGAGGCCTTGCTTCCATTATTGCATATTGCATTCTGGGATTTGTTTTCTCATGGTTGGAAAAAGCAAAAAGATTGTCAGCATCTGCAAGAGGCATGCACTACTACAAATGGGTAATGAAATCTGAGTTTTGCAAACTTCTCAGTGGTCCTAGGACCACTCAAGAAGGCTGATCCGTTGATTGAGCCATGGTCATGACATCCATCATTTGACAGATGAAAATACAGGTGGGCCCCCACATCCACTGATTCGCTATCCACGGTTTCAGTTATCCACGGATCGTGGGGACCCCCCCCCCCGGCTTTTACTTTTTTCCCAGTAAGATTCGTTTCTTCCTTAAAGAAACAGGAGAAGCAGCCTCTGGCTGCTTATTACAGGCAAGTAGAATGAGACTAAGTACTAGAGAGGCTCTGCAAGGTTAACAGAAACCTTGCAGAGCCTCTCTAGGACATAGTCTCGTTCTACTTGCCTGCAATGGAGGCTGCTTCTCTGTTTTAAGGAAGAAACAAAGCTTGCTGAAAGAAAAATAAGAGCTGGGGGGGGCAAGCATGCCTGCCTGCAGGGGAGGCAGGGTGGGGGCCCCCTCAAGAAACCATGGAGGGGGTGTTCGCTCTTATCCACGGTTTCAAGAATCCACGGAGGGGCCTGGAACATATCCCCAGCGGATATGGGGGCCCACCTGTAGTCCATTGGTAAGTGTTGCTAAGAGCATGTTTGTCACCACAAGGAAAAATATCCCTGTAAGTCTTCAGAGGTTGCTTGTTCTTTTATATCTGTGTGGTGAAACAGATTGAGCCTTGGAAAACACACAGGGCCTTTCTCCTCTGTTGTACTGTCAGTGAATGGTGATTTTTCGTTTGTAGCTCACAGTCAGTCCATGTTTCATCAAGCTTGCCTTTCTGTTGCAGTTGCAGAGCAATCTCATTTTCCCAGCACTCAAAACTGCAATAGATTTACCCAGTTACGTATGCAGATCATGTGGTCATTGCCATTAATTGAAAATACTGGCATGAAAGGGAATGCAGATGGAGATTAAATGACTTGATACCATACTACAGGATGAAGAAACAGTTTTAAAGTTAAAAGGTGAATAATGTGAGTTTCTGTGAGTAAATCAGAGAAAATTTGTATGGCTACACTCTGGGATTCAAATAAAACTTATAAGAGAGGCTCAGTTATTTCTATAACAGCATTTTGGAATAATTGAGAAAGGAGGCGAGAGAAATAAACTAATAGAGACTCTCAGCATAAAGGAATTGGCACATAAGAACTCATTCAACTGAAATAAGAACTCATTCAATTGAAAGAGCGTAAATTAATTAAAATTAGCTAGAGAAGAAAGAAAGATAAAGGAGACATAACCGGCATATAGAAACATTGTGTTTTGCAAGCAGAAGTATTTTAATATGTAAATAAGGCAGATAAAATGTTAGCATTTCAGTTAAAAAAATTAAAGAAGTAGCCGTACTTTAGTTAAGAAGCTGAACGGTGATTATGGCACGGCACAGGAAAAGATTGCACAGGAGTTTGAAAGATGTTCTTCTAAATTGTATACAATGGACCTTCAGTGGATTTGGCAACCACGACTTTGACCGACTTCGGATTGGCTGCAGCGCTGCGGGGCAGTATCAGGTGCTCCCAGAAGCCACTTCCAGGTTTTTTCGAGGCCCGCAACCTGCTGCATTGGCCCTGGCACACGCCCAAATGCATTGCGGACTTGTTTCCCAAACAATGAAATTCTTCCACAATGTGTGCACAACCCATGGAGTGGATCACTGGCCCCAGTGCAACCCGGAAGCAGCTTCCAAAACACTTCAACAATGCATTCTGGGGCACACCAGGGCCTTGTGTTGTGGACCTTGGAGTGACCTGGAAGCAGTTTCTGGGTGCGCCCTCAGCACTGCAGCTAGTGCAGTCTGCAGCGCTCATGACCCACAGATAGGAAATGCTATTTTTTAAAGGAGACTTGATCATCCGCTAATTTGGTCATCCATGGGAAGTCCCGGAACCAAACCCCCATGGATGCAGAGGGCTCACTGTATGTCAAGGCACCCAGAAATAAATCAGTTATGTAATTTCTTGGGTCAGGCTGTTGTAAAATATCAGAGGAGTATAGAAGCATGCTTGAAAAATATATTACTAGCAGTAATATCCACCAGTGGGCACCAACATGAACAAGTGGGCACAATCAAAGAACTAAGGGAATGACAGTATGGAAAAGGCAGGCATTTTGATCGGAAACACACGAACGCATGTGTGTGCGTATGCACAGAGAGAGAGAGAGAGAGAGAGAGAGAGAGAGAGAGAGCACATGTGCACCATTTAAGTGTTATCTTCAATTAACGGAGTAGTGAAAATATTCAAAGAGTACATGTAGCCAGATGCAAAATCTGAATGCATTTAGGGGCTGTGGCAAACGAGACTGCTTAATCCTAACAGGAAGCCCCTGGCTGATTGTAACACGGGGCTGGCTATTCAAATCACTGACTATTTTTGAAACTGAAACAAGTGACATTTCACCAGTCTGAGCAAAATGTCAATTCTAGTATAAAATGAGCAATGTTTATAAAAATAATACTTGAGATTTGCATAGTGCTTTCTGAGTGTGCAAAGCACTTGCTACATGGGCAATATTTTATTGCTGTTGATTGTAAGTACTGTCACTGCTTGGGGGAAAAAAAGTAAAGAGAAGATGTAGAGGTCAGAACATAAACCTTTAATGAACTCCAAATCTGATCATGAATCATGATTGACATAATGAATTGGAAGATGTATTATATCTATTGACTTTGTAAAGTAGTGAGAGACAAAGTTGGTGGTATAGTATAGATCAGAGGTTCTCAACCTGTGGTACGGGTACCCCTAGGGGTACGCGGACCTCTTGCTGGGGGCACGCCAAGCCCTGCCCCTTATGTGCCCCATCAGCAGCTAATTATGTGTTAATTAACATGGATTTTAAATTGTAATTATTTTCGGAGCCCTTCTGTCTCTCTGATTTTGGTTTTGGGCTTATTTTTGTACTTTGGAAAATGTACTTTGGTGGGGTGGGGGAGGGAGGAGCTGATTTTGGGAAGTGTGACAAGGAGGAAAAAAGAGATCCTTGCATGTCTGTCTGTCTGTCTGTCTGTCTGTCTGTCTGTCTCTCTCTCTCTCTCTCTCTCTCTCTCACACACACACACACACACACACACACACACACACACACACACACACACGAGAGAGAGAGAACCCCTGGTATAGATGCCATATGTTTCCTGCCATCATTTACCTACACTTGGGTAAACATGAGATAACCTGTTTTAGCCTAAATATTGTCTGTCTCACTTAACTGTTACCACCTTTAAACTGAATTAATGACTTTTGCCATCTGGGAGTCAATTCCGATTTCTGGAAAAAGTACAGAGTAACCGCAGAATATTTGAGGGAGGTCCATAGAAGAACACATGGTTTGCATGCAGAAGATTGCAGGTTCAATCTCTGGTA
Organism: Plestiodon gilberti rubricaudatus; assembly: GCA_026170595.1. NCBI lineage: Eukaryota > Metazoa > Chordata > Lepidosauria > Squamata > Scincidae > Plestiodon > Plestiodon gilberti. The sequence goes on from JANXHW010000001.1 coordinate 202,351,371, forward strand.
TCTCCACGTAAGTCAGAGGAAGAGCCCTGTCTGAAATCCTGGAGAGCCACTGTCAGTCAGTGTCAACAACACCAAGCTAGATGGCCTGATTCCTTATAAGACAGTTTCATATATACAGGTATCCCCCGCATAACGTCAGATTGCATAACGCGATTTCGCATATACGACAGAGGTCCCCTAAAATTAAAGACGTTTTAAAAATCATCTTGCTTATTTTACAATGCAGAGCGCTCTCTCTGTGAGGTACTGTCTCTCAAAGCTGTGAGGTACTGTCTAAGACTCAGTGTTTCCCAAACGTTTTTGACCTGCCATTCCCTTGTCCATTGCCGCAGTTCCCCATTCCATTACGTTGATGTCTGCCAATTGTCATTGCACTGTTTGTTTTCCAAGAGGATTCCGTGGTACTCCGCGGCTCCCCTGGCTGGTTTCCGCGGCTGCCCTGGGAGCCGCACCTCACAGTTTGGGAACCACTGGTCTAAGTGCTAACAGGTGCTGACAAGATGGTAAGTGGTCACACGCTGGTGTTTAAAGTGAACTTTTTCTGATTTTTTTTCTTTTGGTGTCTGGTTCATGAACTTTGGGCTTGTGGACTGTAAGGGGTCTGCGCAGGTGCATGGACCCCTTCTCTTTCAGCACAGTGTTGTGACTACGTTGTGACGCCTTCTCCAAACGCTTGGCTATGATGTCACATGTCATCACCAAATGTCCGGACTGCTGAGCTTGGCTTGGCTTTCAGCTGCATGGACACGCAGCCACAGAGCTTAGTTAGGGGGAATACTGTGTAAAAAAAAAAGGAGCAAATTTGCTGCCTCCAGTCCCAGTTTAAAGCAAACTGTGATTTGTTTGTCTAAACCTGGCAAATTGCAGTTTCTTCCAACCACAGTTTGTGGACATACCAGGATGTCAAACCAAGATCGTGTTGTATCTGAAGTTGTAATTAGACAACCCTTGGTACCCTTCTGCATGTTGAAAGATTCTAGCCTTCATGGAAGAGCTAACGCAGGAACCTTGCATAAGAAACAACCTCAAATCCAAACTGCTTGTGCTTGAACAAGGAATAGCTTGCTATCCTCATGCTTGTGGTGGTGGTGGTGTCACCTTTGTTGTTGGGTCTTTTTTTTTTTACGTTCCTCTGCCATGCCTCTATGGGCAGTGGTGATTTGAACAGCACTTGAAGTGTTGAGAGCATTTCTGGCAGCAATTTTTTTTTTCAGAACATGCCAGGAAATTACCTTACATCATGCATTCTGAAACAGAAAAAAAAAATGGTGACCAGCAGGAGCCAGCTGCTGAGAAATCTATTGGCACCTCAAAGTGCTGCTGTTAGCGGAGTGGCAGCACAAAATCCACAAAGGTTCCCTGAGAGAAAAAAACCCTGCCACTGCCACTCATCCTATTGAACTCTGTGGAACTCTGCTAATGGTCATACTCCTGCTGCTTGCATAGCGTTGGATCCAATCCTGTGTAACCACAACCGGTTTGTGCACAGCTGAGATTTAGCTGTGGTCACTTCTGTTGCACAACCTTCCTGTGGGGCTCATCATCCCACCACACTACTGTGTTTGAAGTCAGGCGTTTTTATTAACCTTCACGTAAAATCTGGTCTGAGTCATGGCTTTGACTTCTGTATTCCATTTGGTTATATCTCAGTATAAATAGCACCCTCTGTGAGATATCTGAGACAACCTCTGTGCTACAGACTTTTTTGTGCTATTGCTGCTGGTAAGGAGTCCCTCAACTGTGTGAAGAGGTTGGAACTACTTTACAAGGTATGCAAAAAGAAGTGTGTGTGACTGATTTGGACATGGTACTTTTGCACAAGACTGAACATTTGCAGTGACTGAACAGTTAGCTCAGGGATCCCCAGAATACAGCCAGTGGGCCATATCAGGCCCACTAACACATTTTCAGCACAATCCTCACTAACTTAGTGTTGGCGGAGCGTGCACTCCACCGGTACTGGGTGTAATAAACGTGCCGTAAAGCACGTTTATGGCACCCGGAAAGTAAGCGACGCCGGCACCTCTCACTCCCCCAGTGGACACCACCGGTGCCGGCCAACACAGGTGGGACCTGCGCCGCTCAGTGCAAGGGTGGGGAAGGGCGTGCCGAGGTGGTGAGGGAGGGGGGCCATTGGCCGGTCCAGGCTGGGAGGGGTCGGGGATATCGGTGGCATGCTCCGCCAATATCCTATGCTCCTTGCGGCCCACGTGGCTGACACTGGGGGAAGGGGACAATGTCCCCCGGTAGAGCCCAGGCCGCGCCGGTGCAGCCTGCAGTGGGCCTAGGATACACTACAGCAGCCGGCCCTTTAGGCCAGCTGTGTATCTTTATGCTAGATTGGGCTGTTTGACTGGCCCACTGAGCCCAGTAGCATTATAATTGTGTCACCCCACCTCTTCTTCTCACCCCACCTCTTCTTCTCCCCCACCTGCCACCATGCATCTTCTTTTTCCTAGTGGATGAAGTGACTGCTGGGCTGGGTCACTCTTGCTGAGAGACAGACAACAAGCAACCCTGGCAGCGGAAAGTTTGGGAATCTCCAGTTTAGTTGTTTTTTTTTTATCTCATTGATTACTTACTGAGCTATTTTATTTAGAAAAATATCATTGGAGTGTGTTTCAGTCCCTTCAATTAGTTGCTTATTAGTTTATTTGATTATAATTTTCTGTGAAGTTATTAATAGTTAATTTATTCTTACTTTTATTTACTATTCTCATAGTAGATTGAAGGGTCTGGAATTTCATTGTTTCTTGCTTTTTATATCCAATTTAAATAAGGATTATGGGTATAATTTGTTGACCCTGATTAGTAATCTTGACACTTGTGATGATTTTAACAAGGAAACAGAAGAAGACTGAAAGATCTGTTCCTAATGTCAGTGTAGTATCCTCTTCCCATTTACAAGCAAGAATTTTGGGCTTTCTCCTATAAGAATTGTGATGTCCAGTAAACTCCGTGCTGTAATAGTGTCAGGAATGGGTGCTGATGAGCATCCTTGGTCAGAAATCCCTACCCCCTCTCCATTGCAGAACTAGAGTTTCCAGGTTACTTGGGAGCGGGATATTCCAACCCACGTGATGCCCTCCAATTTTCTAGAGCAAATGCAATATACAAATGGTATATTGTAGCCTATGTGCTGAAAGACTGGTCCTTTATTACCATACCTGTTGATACATTAAAACCACATTGAAGATCTTTGTAGGCTTCATTTTCTACTTTTATGAAGTTGGTTTTGGACACAAGGCAGCATGGAATACTTTCTTGAAGTGGTGTCTTGCTGAGCTCTTATTACTGCAGCAGCTGATAAGCAGTGAATTATTTAAGAACCAGTTGAGTACCTCATTAAATTTAATAAGTGCAGAGTTTTCCACAATGCCCTTCTAGGCAGGCCAGGGCCACTAGACGGGGCACTGAGAGGTTCATTTGCCAAATGCTGGTTTGTGCTTTTCATTAGGAAATGGGAGGGTGTCTTAGCCATAAACAAGATGCAGGCCACGGCCGCACTTCAGAACTCCAGTGAACCCTGGTGGTGATCCCATGATGGCTAACCGAGCCTAGCAGAGGAAGTTCTTTGAAGTCTCTGGGCCAAATCTGCAGCTAGCAGAGTTTGAAGTTAACTGAATGCACCTTCAGTCCTTGCATTACGCCAACTTGCATGTGGTGTAAGCCATTAGTACTCATTCGTGCCTAAGACCCCTGTGTGATAAACTGCATGATTCAAGGAGCCCCTTAGCTGGGGACTACTATACAAATGGATATAGGCCTGTCCAATTGCTTTTTTTTTGCGCTTCAGGTCCCACCAAGGTCCCGCTATGATGTTCTTGCAATGTGTGTGAGATGTTGACACCAAAAGTGTGTGTGCCTCAGTGAAAAGAAAAGAAAGCTGACTGTAATGTACCCAGCAACAGTTAAACAGCAGATCTCAGGCACATACTGCATGGTCTTAGGCACATACTGCAAGCACATAGGAGCTTGACACATATCAGTCAATTTGAGATCCATTATGGCAGTGGTTCCCAGACTGGGAGGTGTGCCTCCCAGGGAGCCATGGAAACCAGCCAGGGGAGCTGCGGAGTACCGCGGAATCCTCTCGGAAAACAGTGCAATGCCAATTTGCAGGCATCAACATAATATAATGAGGAGCCACGGCCAATCGTCGCCAATGATCAAGGGAGTCGCAGGTTGAAAAGGTTTGGGAAACACTGCATTATGGTATAGTGATTAAGGTGTTTGACTAGGACCAAGGGGTAAAAGGTTCTAATTCTCCTTGGTAATGATGCTCTCTTACAACCCAACCCTAACTAATTTTCCAGTGCAGATGCAGCCACAATGCAGCCCTGAGATAAGGCATGGCTGCATCAGAGCTGGAAAGTTTCATAGGATTGGGCTGCTAGTGATCTTGGGCTCGAGTTGTTGCCATTGCAGAGCTGACCCACCTCCCAGGGTTGTTGTGAAGATAAAATGGGGGGGATACTATGTATGTTCCCTTGAGCTCCTTGAAGGAATAGTGGGACACAAATATACTAAAATAGCATCCTAGTTCAATATTGTCTTTTGCTAGTTGAGAGGGGCTCTCTGAGAGGTCATTCCTTATTACTGGAGATCCTTTTTCATTAGAGGCGCCAAGGATTGAACCTGGGCCGCCTTCATGCAAATAATGTGCCCTATCATTAAGCTTGAGGCTATCTCCTAAAAACGGAGTAAAACTATTATCAGTGTAATATTCTATCTCCTCAGTACATGCCTACATTCATACATCACACTAAACAACTGCCCAAGGTTAATGTTTTTGTTTAATGGAACAACTGATGGCTGCTGTTGTCAAGGAATGGTGTCTGGTTTATGCTTGCAAGACACAAGTGATGAAGAATGTACCTCAGTTCTTGATTTCTCCTCAGTTCTTGATCTGGATCACTTCAACATGTGGGGGACAAAGGAAGGCTGGCCCACCCATGAGACCAGGTGAAGTGGCTACTTTGAATTACTGACTGGGGGAGATGGGGACCTGTCAGAGGGTGCCCCACACTGTGTGTATCCCTGCTGCCTGACCAACCACATCCACCTTGCTTCTGCCGCATCCTTTTTTCACAGAGAGAAGAGGATGGGAGGCAACTTGGTTTCTCCTCCAGCTCTGCTGCCAAAGACCATAGTGGTGGAAGTGGAGGAGGAGGTGGGGGTCACAGTGAGATCCTGTTTCTGATTCCTCTCGTTCAGGAAGAGGATCAGGAATAGGATTGTCATACCACGTCCTTCCTCTATCTCTTCTTCTTCTTCTCTGTTACATCTTCACAACTGGCCAGGCAGGGAGAATCCTGGGAAGAGGTTCTGAGATCCTCTGTGCCTGTCCAGTTTGGAAGAAGTGGTGGGGAGTGGAGGAAGTGAAGGAGGAAGAGGTGATGGAGAAGCTAGGAATGTGCTAACACACATGTCAAAAGGGGGGGGGGAGAATGTGGCCATTGCTTTCGATGCCAGTTCAGTTTGGCTGGACCTGGAGGCAGTAATATCCTCCTATCAGCATTGCCTCAGACTTCACTTTATTGAGTATGAGACATCCAGCTAGTTGTGTCATTCAAGCATTCCTCTGGAGCAGAAAGAACTGCTAATGCTCACAAGGCAAGGAATGTGCAGTTGAATATCATCAGCATACTGGAGCTACCCATGACACTCCTCAAGGGGCTGTATGTATACATTGAACAATGTGGGCCACAGATTGCAACTCTGAGGGGTGCCACATTTCAAAACTCTTGAGGACAATAAATAGCCATCCATCACCACTGATAGACTCTGATCTTGTACATATGACATTGGCAGCTGTGGTCACCCCCTGCAACATCCCTCAACTGCTGAAGCAGCAGCCCATTTTCAAGAGTACTGAATACGCTGTAAGGTCCAACATAACTACAGTTACCATCTGTCCACAATCTAAAATCCACCAGCAGATCATTTGTTATCCTGACAAGTGTCATCTCTACTCCACAGCACGACTGGAGCGCAAACTGGAATTTCCACAAGATGTAGTTGGAACCTAGATGCTGATGCAATTGTATTGTCACAATGTTTTCAGCTAGCTTCAGGGACAAACTACACGTTATGGTGATATCATGGTTTGGCTCGGATATATTTTCCCCCGGTTAAACAGGACATGAAGTGAGTCAAAACTGTGGCATAAGTACTTTCTCCCCCCTCCCCAGTTCCAATCCTAATCATGCTCCCCCATGTGCAATTTTAATTTAGTAGAAAGCCTCCACTGGCTTTTCTAATAAAAATAAATTGGGATTGGAACGATGGGTAGCAAAGTACTAAAGTCCCGTCCCCCCCGTAGCCATGATTTTGACCCATTTGTTTGCTCCTTGTGCTCTGTTAAAGACAAGAAGAAAAACCCAGCCCAAGACATGCTTTTACTATAACATTTGGCCCTTAAAAAGATAAAGTTAGGGACTGGATGATAATTTGCAAGCACTTCAGTGTCGAGTGATGGCTTCTTTCAAAGAGTACAAACATCAGCAGCATCTTTAAAGCAGATCAGCACTCTTCCCTTCTTGAAGGACGCATTGACATGCTGAGGTGTTAAAGGTACAGAAGTGTTCTTAGGGTCATGACTGGTGGACACAGAGAAAGCATGGGAGAGAAAAGAGATGATGGGCAGAAAGCAGACAAAGCATGTAAAAAAGAAAGAAAATTAAGAAAAAAGGCAGTCAGTGAGTTTTGCCCCCACAGCTTCCCTAGTTTGTCAGGCAGAAGTTCCTGTAAACTTTGAGTCCATTCGTACATTGAGGGTAGTGCCACTCACTATAGGAAACACTGTTTGGCAAGACTTTTGGAATTGTGATGATCAACCAATGGTCCAAAATGATTGATTGTAGATAGTCTCCTACTGAGCCCGATACTTCTTCTCAGTTATGGTCCTATGAAAAAAGTTTCAAAGGCAGCACCTGAGTGCTCCTGCTGATTACATCACTTCTGCTTATAGCAGAAATCCTGGAGCTTCAGTCCCTCTTGACTACATCCCTGATTAAGCTTAGTGCTGGGGAAAAAAACACCACAAATTGTTTTATGTTGAGAATATCGGTGTTTTGTGTCAAACATTTCGAGACAGAGCCACACTGAAGGCGAGCCTTCAGTTCCAACCTGCTGATGTCCTCGTGAATATTTAATTCCGCACTAGTGTGTCACTCGTTTCTGTTCCAATGAATATGCCGTCAGCGAGAGTCAAAGCAGAGCAGCTCACCTGCAGACCTGGCACTGAGGATCTTTTTGATGGAGAGATCAAAGATAGGCCTTGCGGAAGGGACTGTGCCATTAGGGAGTTTTAATTATCTGGCTCCTGGGAACAGCAGATCAAAGAAGACCACCTTACTGCAAGGAAAAATAGTCATGTCTGCAGCACTGTCGGTAGATCTAAAGGAGGGGGAGTGGACCACTCAGGTGGTTGAAGAAGACTTAAAATCTTTATTTATCCCTTTGTCATGTGTACAGAGATATGAATCGTAGCTACATGTGCAAAAGGGATTAGTTAATAAAAAAGCCAATGTTTTTAATTGTGAGGAACCTTTGTAGAGAATTTAAAATTGCAAGGACTATGGCGAAGGGAAGGAAGCGGTTATTGAATTAAATGGGTATGGAAAGGCATACATATGATAAGTAGTTTTAAAAAAACCTGTTATTGGTTGACAAATTTGTACTAAAGTTAGTAAAATATACATTTTAAAAATAAAGTCATGAAAGACCAAATTACCAATAGCTAGCAATATATATGCAACTTACTAAATGTAGATTTGGGCATATTGGTGGAGGTTATTCAAAGTGTTTTTTGTTCTTGAAGTACCATATATGGAATCTCAAATAATACATTTCAATTCCAACCCCCCTCTGGAGAGCTCTAAGAGCATGTGGTGATGGCTTTCTGACTTCAGAGAGAATTGCAAGGTGCCTGCATTAATCTGTCAGTGGTCCCCAAGGATCGGCATAGATTGTGTAGCCCTCACAACTGGCTTCCACACTGAGCCTGGAGATAACCTTGGGGAAAAGGAATCATGTTGTTTTCAGGACACTTCCTATATCCCCAGCAGAACACTAAAATGTCTAAGCAGAAGCACATGAAGCTGCCATCCAAATATGCACCAGCTTCTTTCTGATGGTTAGTTCACATGAAGAGAGCTTAATGGAGCTTCTATTTAAGCCCAAGTGGTAGAGGTCTCTGCTGTTGGTTTGAGAGTTCTGAGTTTAATGGAGAAAAGAAGACATGTTGATTCGCTCATAACACTGGACCACACGAAATTGGCCCTGAAATGGAATGAGCTAATGTTTACTAATTTCAATGTGCTGAAAAAGAAAATGACAATAAAATCTATTGATTGGCTCTAGTTTAGGAGAAACAAGTCTGTATTGTGTACATAGGTGTTGTAAGTGCCATCAGGCATTTACCAGTATGTCTATAAAACTATCTGTTGAGGATCTCTCAAACCATAGCCAATTTTGCATTTGCATTGTCATATTCGTGTTCAGCACCTCAAAATCTATAACAAATGACTAATTTACAGTGCAATCCTGTCGTTCCGCCAGTGCCGGGTGTCGCAAACATGCCATAAGGCACATTTTCGCCGCCCAGATAGTAAGTGCCGTGGGCCGTTGCCAGATGCAGGTAAGGACAGGATTGGATGGTGTGGGGAGGGTGAAATGGGAGGGGGGATTGGGTGGCCGGGCCCAAGAAGGAGGACGGATCATAGGTGGCACGTTCCGCCGAATTCTATCCCCCTTCCCAGGCCTGGCCGGTGTTACACAGGCCTCCCAGATGTGCGCTGGCCATTTTGCCAGTGCACATCCGGATGTGCGCCGGCCATTTTGCCAGTGCACATCCAAGGAGACCCATTGGGGCATCTGGGCTGCTACTCGGGGTATAAGGGCATCCCTTTACCCCGAGGAGGCCTCCATCTGCAGCAGCGCTGGCCTGATCCTGGATAGAATTTTGCACACTGTGGCGGTCCTAGACAGGATTGGGCTATCAATCTTGGAGGCATGACCTTTGTTAAAGTTTGTTGTCCAGTGTAATAGTCAACTTCCTGCTTCCAGGAATTAAATTATATTAAAACCCAAGAAGATAGGAGGAAACTCAGAGGAAAAACCAGAACTGCAATGGAAGATGAGTTCTAATCCAACCAACTGACTGCATCCCTAAACTCTGGTCAAGTTGCTGGCTCAAGGAACAGCTAAACCTGACTGAAAGCAGTGGCGTAGCTAAGGGGGGTGGCGGGGCTGTGCCCACCGGTGTCACGCCAAACACGCCTGCGGTGTGTGACACGCACCGCACTTTTTTTTTTACTTTTTAACATGCCAGCAAAAAAAAGGTAGTGGCCAGCCAGGGTATGTGAGGGGGAAAGGCTGGGCTGGGGTGAGGGGGGCTGAGTGGGCGGGTGACAGGCAGGACTGGGGGCAGCAGGCAGGTGGCAGGGCATGGGGGTGGCAGTGAACGAAAAAGGCAGCAGTCTTTTTCACCGCCCCTGCCTGAATATCCAGCGTTTTTTTCGCTGGAGATTGGCTGCTGCTGTGAAAAAGGCAGCGGCAGGCAAGGATAACTGGTGGGGGGGAGAGGTTGGGCTGGTTGGAGTGAGGGGAGCTGAATGGGGGGCGACAGGCAGGGCTGGGGGGGCAGCAGGCAGGTGGCAGGGCAAGGGGGAAGGAGCTAAAAGGGAGAGAGGGCTGGTATCCTCAGGCAAGCTGTTCATTTTATATAAAAAAAATTAAACGTGGGGTGTGACGTCACCCCGGAAGTGACGTTATACCCACATCACTTCCGGGTGTGACATTTTGAATTCCACCCCCAGGTACCAACAGTGGCTAGCTATGCTACTGCCTGGAAGGAAAGTGGCATCATCCAATATAGCTCCAACTTCTGTGATGTCACTGTGCTGATGGACTAGCATATGATAGACCTTGCCTCATTGCATGGATGCTACAGACATCTGACTTTGCACAATGTTATCATCCTCTGATGAATTCCTAAATAGTTTGTGCATGGCAGCAAATGGTTGTCTGGAAGCTCCCTGAAGTGTAAGATGAAGCTCTGCCAAATTCAGCCTTTTCAGCCAGCTGCATGAGAGATCCAATATAGTCCTAGCTTTTGCCTTACACTGGGACACAATCAGTAATCTCTTAGTACGGCCCACCTGGTCCAGACTCCAAGAGAAGACCGCCCGGCCCAGCTTAACCCCAACTAGAAGCCACGTTCCAGGACCCCAGTAGGCAATGTACTGTTAATTGGCATGTCTTGCCAAAAAGTAATTAGGCATCTTTTTTTGGTAATAAGAAATTTAGCTTTTAAGAGCCCAACTAGCAATATATGCAATTGCATGTAGGTGTTGGCTGATATTTTCCTTTTTTTAATTGAAAGCAATCTCTGAGGCGGAGAATATCAGCAGAAGAATGGTGGGAGAGGGAAGGAGGAGTAACCCTTTCCCTCCAGCCGTTTTTCTATTCACGCCACCTCTGACAACTTTTTGCCCCATGGCAGAAAAAAATACAGCCTGTATATTTTGCCTGTGTAGCAAAAAGTACCTGAAGGTGGTAATTTTGAGTAGAATGGCTGGAAAGGAAAGGGTAGTAAGCAGTCCCTTCTGTACTACCGTTCCTCTGAAGCCTTGGAGGTGGCTTTCAGTTGAAGAAAAGAGAAGACATTGGAGAAGATACACACAGCTGCATGTGGCTTGTAATTCGGCCCCTAGCATTCAGATTAAAGGTCAACCCACTTGAAGTATTTTCAGATAAAAGCAAATGCATAGTGCCTAGTTTGGGCATCAGTGGCAAGCAAAAGCCTAGTGGTCATTCACTCGCTTGGCTTTTTAATAGTGCCTCCTCATTTACAGACCTGCTTGAAACAGTAAATTGATGCCACAAAACATCTTGCTACATCTGATACCAACTGAAAATTCACATACTTTTCTACCTATGTGAGGAAATAGATGCGTTTGAATGTCACTCAGCTCTGTGGAGGGAAAAGCAGGAAGATGGATTGTGCTGGCTTTCAGCCATCCATCTGTTCATCTGGCAGCCCTAATGTTCAGTTTCTCATTGTCCCAGTTGTCTTAAATAATGCTGACCTACAGGATATGGGATGACAAAGGTCACACAACTCATTTTCCCCGTGCTTCCTTTAAGTGATCATTAAGCTCTCCGAGACATCATAACTATACGTAGCGGTGGTGATAGCCGGATGGACAGTATTACAAACAGAGTGAAATCTTTCTCTGAAATAAGGTCGTAATGGGAGCCTCTTCACACACACCAGGGTTCATCTGTACAATCACTTCTCTTGGGAGAATTCTGTACAAAACTGTCTAATCTGTGCTTTTAACACACACACACACACACACACACACACACACACACACACACACAAGCTTTGATTGATTGATATACCACTTTTTGCCACAGTGGCTTAACCCTCAGGTGATGTCAAGTTTTATAGTATCAGCCCAGTAATAGGGTCAAATGTACCCTAAGAAAGTCATAAAAATAAAATACCTTGGTAATCAATCATACAAAGCATAAAATCATTTGCACATTAAAAAGTTAACACTTTCTTGAGAACTTTCCTTTTTCAGTAAAACATTATAGTTGCACATAAAGCCCGAGCTACATTGTCCACGTCTGCATTCCGTGCGTGTCTGGTGTCCCGCCCCAGGTCAAACAACAGGCTCTGATTGGCCGGACATAGCACGGACGTAGCTTGACTGTTGCTGCGTCCGGCCAATCAGAGCCTGTTGTTTGACCTGGGGGCGGGACACCAGACACGCATGGAACGCGGATGCGACGGGCCGTGGACAATGTAGCTCGGGCTTAAGTCATTGGGGTCAATAACACCCCGTATTGAGAACTTTCCTTTTTCAGTAAAACAGTATAGTTGCACATAAGTCATTGGGGTCAATAACACCCCATAATGTAAAGTACATATCACCTACATGAACAAAATGTGGGTTTAAATGACCCCACGGTTATTTTAAACATATTTTTTCCATTAACCCAAGAAGTTCAGATTCAGATTACTATTCCAACAATACATAATGGTTTCCACAGAATACTGTTTCACCATTTTTCTTCCCTCTTTTCTTAGTCAGAAGCTGCTGAAGATAAGCTGATTTTCTTCCCTGGTTGCTACTCAGAAACAAAGGGAAATATCCAGCCATAGCCAGCAAACCAGCTAGCCTTTGCAATGTGACATGCAAGGACACGTCTTAATTTCTACCAAAAAAAAAAAAAAATGTATGGGAGCTAGTATTATTTCTGACCACTTAGTTAAAGTGTATTTGTATTGTCCTGGACTGGTCGGTTTCAGAATTGCCTGAAGGCAATCTCCCAAAACACATTTTGCAGAGATCTTTCTGTAAACTTAGAAAAAGAGTCCATCTAAAGGTTCTTGATTGAGAAACGCCATGAATTCCGGCCATGTGCAGAGGTGTGAGATTGAAGGTTTCTTGCAAAATGTGCAGACACTATAGGGGTCAATAGGGCTCCAGAAGCCAAATTAGAAAATATTTATCAGCATGAACTATGCAGATGGTTATGATGAAAATAGTCTCCAGGTTAGCAGTCTGGCAATACTTCACCACCACCACCACCACCACCACCACCACCCCATCAGGTCCTCCCTGTGGCTTCTGAGATCATACCAGGCAATTTCTCTTCTTTATAATAGCTCCGAGAGAATGCTTAGCATTCAGAGAATCCATGTGACAGTGAATAACATCAACAGCGAGCCACCACAATCTTACTGCTGAATTAAAAGGATGTTTGAATATCTACCACAAGCAATGGTTTCTCTGGAATGCTGAAGGGCCATTTAATGTTGGTTAGCATTGTGGTAAACTCTGAAAGTGGATTTAAGTCATCCTTGTTAAAGTTCCTCACAGGAGTAAGCAAATCATTCTGCTTAGTTCCCAAGTACGTAAGATCATGAGGCTTCTGAGATCTGGCTCATAAACAATTTCACCCCACCCCACCAAGGACTCAAGGCATTTTTAATTAAATCATGAGGCTAAATGAAATAATAGGAGAACCTATTATTGCAAAGGGGCAATGCTTGCAATGCTTAGATTACTTTTTTAGTTCACTGCTTTTGCCTATTTCAACTAGTACCATTAATCACCATTCAAACAGAAATTATAATTTGATTGCAGTAGATGCCAGTTATTGTTTTGGAGCAAACAGAGCTGCTATATGTAGCTGCCCCAAAGCTGAAAAGGGAGCACGTCATGTTTCTCAAAGCCTTTCTCTAGTTTTTTTCATGAAACATGTTCCTTGTCCTTCCACTCCCCCCCCCCCAAAAAAAATCCCAAGGTGGCTATTGATAACTGCGGGGTTTGGCTTTAAAATAGATATGTGAGCAAACCAAGTATGCAAATGACACACTCTTGACACACCAAGTATGCAAATGACACACACCCTGTCTGTCATGACCTTTACCCTCTCAAGCTGGAGAGGGGCTGCCCTACTGGGTTGTGGGTTTGAGCTGCCCTGACCCCGCACCAGCAAAGACAGGGTAGCCCAGAAATCAATTCTGTGTTCCTGTATAACACTGGCTCTTTAGAAGCTGAAATTACCAAAGAATCAGGGCTACAGTTCTTAGCCAAATAAACCAAAATGAGAGTACATGAGCAAATAGGCAGGGACTGACCCCTTCTAAGTTATCTGGTAGGCTGCCACCACCTGGCTAAACACCAGGCCACTCACAGCCCAATCCTAACTAAGATATGGCCGGCGGCCCATGGCCGTCCGCTGGATCCTGTGCACCAGCAGCCAGCATGGCTGCCGGGCGGAGGTGTAAATGGCGGCCGCCTGGATGGGCCTCCTCAGATTTCCGCCAGCTATTTTGCTGTCGGAAGTAGAGGAGGCCATGTAAAAGCTAAGGCACCCGGCGGTGGTCAGAATACGGCCGAAGGCTGTCCCCCGCCCCCCCCCCCAGGCTGCCGGGGCCAATGACCACCCTCCCGGCTCCAGCGATCCGCCCCACTGCCCACTGGATCCAAACTTACTTGGATCCAGGTAAGGATCCACGTGGGGTCCTCCCGGTGCCAGAGCCAGAGCCAGCCTTCCCGGCTCTTGAGGAGGCGGAAATGTGCCTTACGGCACATTTGCGACTCGTTCCGGCGCTGGAAACTTCCGGTGAATTGGGCTGCCCATCCCTGGATTCTGGGGGTCTCTAGGCAATAACTACCTAACTAACTAACTAGTAAATATTAGAAAACAACCCATGTGTGTTCTCAATATTATTTAAAGCGGAATTCTGTGGCTGGACTCTGGTATAGCTGGTCTAAAGATCCCTGTATATATCAAATTGCCATGTTTAAGCTATTCCCCTAATGATAAAGGCAATTTGGCTAACAAAGTTTACCACTGGCCTTAGGAACTAGTGCCCCTTACCTCCAGGGAAGATTCTTCTCAAAGACTTGCCATGTTGTGCAACATTAGCCCCTTTCAGATGTTCAGCGGGGCGGGGGCTTCACTCATTCAGTGAATTCACATAGGACAAGGTGCACCATCACATTGGCAAGCTCCATCTCTGCCATATGTGTTTCTGACACATCTGTAACATGCCAAGCATGTACGCTTGCATGTGTGTAGGCAAATTGCAGGCATGCACCAAAATGGGCATATGGCAGAGGTGGAACCTGCTAACCCCGCTTTACATGTGTTCATGATTGAACACATGGATCCGCCTCTACTCTGAATGCTTGAAAGGGTCTATTGAAGGAGTTTCATGGGGACATGTATAGATCCACCCCCTTTTTGCAACAAATTCGGACTCCCTCCATGTGTGATGTGATGACATCGTAAAGCACTGTGGGTGTGGCTATTGCAATGCAGTCCTCTCTTTAATAACCAGTGGTTTTCACACTTCCTACTTTTGGGAAACCCTTTCTACTTACCGGTAGATTTGTCTGCAGAGGAGCCTTTGAAAGTCTGCCACAGGCTTCTTACAAGTTATAGAATATTCTAGGGCAGAGGTTCTCAACCTGTGGTACAGGTACCCCTAGGGGTATGCGGACCTCTTGCTGGGCGTACACCAAACCCTGCCCCTTATCTGCCCCATCAGCAGCTAATTAAGTGTTAATTAACATGGATTTTAAATTGTAATTGTTTTCGTGGCCCTTCTGTCTCTCTGATTTTGATTTTGGGCTTATTTTTGTACTTTGGAAAATGTACTTTGGTGGGGTGGGGGAGGGAGGAGCTGATTTTGGGAAGTGTGACTTGGAGAAAAAAAGAGATCCTTGCATATCTCTCTCTCTCTCTCTCTCTCTCTCTCTCTCTCTCTCTCTCTCTCTCTCTCTCTCTCACTCACTCACTCACACACACACACACACACACACACACACACACGAGTTAAATAAGATGTTTTTTCACATCTAAAATTGTTCTAGTACTTTATTTAAATGATTAATTACCTAATTAATTAATTGTTTAATCCAGTTAATTAGCAGGGGGTACTTGAGAAAATTGAACCATGTATCTACGGCTGAGTTCATGTGAGGTGCCAGCCAGGACTACTGGACCTTAACTTCTACCTCTTCCAAACTGACAGTGTGCCTTAACACAAGCTTAACACTTCTCTGTAGCTGCGCACTGCAGGGGAAGATTGTCTCCTGTTATCAAGCTCTGAGGAACACAGTGATAAAGATCTTTAACCTTGTGGCTGGTGATTTTTCCTCACTAATTTCAGTTAGTGAGGTTTTTGAGACTCGTATGGTACGGAGAATGTTAAAGGTAAAGGTGACCCCTGACAATTAAGTCCAGTCGTGTCCGACTCTAGGGTGTGGTGCTCATCCCCATTTCAAAGCCGAAGAGCCAGACGTCTCTGTGGTCATGTGGCCGGCATGACTCTCCTTGCCGCAGCGCAAAGCATGTGGCTGGAACACGGAGTGCTGTTTACCTTCCCGCAAGCGGTACCTATTTATCTACTCACATTAACATGCTTTGGAACTGCTAGGTTGGCAGGAGCTGGCCAAGCAATGAGAGCTCACCCCGTCGCGGATTCGAACTGCCGACCTTTCGATCGACAGCTCATGGTTCAGCGGTTTAACCCACTGTGCCACCTGCTGGCCTTACGGAGAATGTTAAGGATCCTCAATTGCACTGTATGCCCCTGGAATGTATCCAGGGATGTCCAGTGAAAACTTCTTTGGATGGAATGCCTTTGACTTTCGGAGTCATTAGTGAGAAGAAGACATTATCTTTCCATCCTCACTCCCTAGCCATGTTTCTCTCCTCCCCCCCCCGCCCCTTTCCCCCACAATAACTATGTAGAGACAAACCCTTCTTGAGCCACTGGCTGGGAGCAAAGGATGCTGCTGGTAACTTAGAAAACCTTTGCCATGGTGGCAGATCAGCCAGAGTTGTTTGCTTGAAGGCCTCAGGTTCTAGCTCTGTTGTTGGAAGGGAGCAAGGGAAGAACTGTGGCTCCGTGCTAGAGAGCACCTGCTTTGTATGCATAAGGTCCTTGCTTCAGTCCCTGGCATCTCCAAGTAGGGAAAAGAAAAATTCCTGTCTGTAAACCCTGGAGAGTGGACAGTATACTGATCTAAATGGACCAGAGGCCTGATTCAGTATAAGGCAGGTTCCTATGATTCTGATCAGTTCTTTACCATTCTCCTGTTGGATCGGAAAACGACAGGCTTTTGCCTCACTTCTCTCTTACCCATAGGGCTAGCAATTGAATTCAGAGATAACCGGACTGTGTGTGAATCTGAAAAGCCTCTTTTGTGTCTCCGTGGCAGGCTGTGATAACTGCCTGCAGATGGATCAGCAGAGGAAGAGATTGTTTATTAAGGCTGGCTAGCATTTCACATCACTGGATTCCCCATCCTCTGATGCAGGATTTCTCCATCTCTTGAGTCCAACTGTCCCTGATTTTGTATTCAGAGAGAGTGCCACTGCTACAAGGGTGACAGCAAAATGGAAGATGTGTCCAATATAAATTGCTTCCCTTTCTATTGCTGTTCTTTTTTATTAATTTCCACGCTAGTTGATTTTATAGCTCTCTCAGCCTTTTTATTTCCCTTTCTCTGTGGATATTTCTACTGTGGAATCTTGTTTCTGACTCTAAAAAGAAGCATTCCGGGTTTGTGCTGCCACAGCTGAAAGCTTACAAATAAAGCAGCCCTCTTATCGCAGAGAATCTTGCAGCCACATTTCTGGCCCGCTGCCTGCCAGCATGTACTGCAATTGTGTCACAAATGTGGAGGAAGGGTCTATTGAAAGAGGCCAGGACCAAGTATATGTCTATCCTTCCCTACCCCTTTGGCAGGAACCCCTTCCACATTTGGCTGGTTTACACATACATATT
Source organism: Plestiodon gilberti rubricaudatus (assembly GCA_026170595.1). Lineage (NCBI taxonomy): Eukaryota > Metazoa > Chordata > Lepidosauria > Squamata > Scincidae > Plestiodon > Plestiodon gilberti. Next base: position 202,368,706 of record JANXHW010000001.1, read on the forward strand.
CATCACTTGATCACTTACAACATCAAGTGACAACTTGCAGGTTTGAATGGGTCTTCGCAAGTAGAATACCACAGACAGAACTTTCATATTACCTCAAAGACAATGCTGCTGCTCAGTGGAGTCAGTTCACACATTTAGCTGTCTGTCACCAGTCAGTTAAAAGTTGATAATCAAGTGTAGAGAAAGCACGTGATGATGTACATGCATGTGTGAACTGGGCCATTGATTGCTGTCAAAGTTGGCTAAGGCCAGGCAGCATGCCCCTATGCACCTGTTGTACAAAACTATTGCACCAGGCACCGTGAACTGGGCTCTTAAATCCCCTTGCTGTTACACCCTGAGTAGACAGGGCTACAGTCACTGGGCAGCTGGACACCTTCCACCTGAAACTTGAATGTCATATTATGACCTATCATGGGGGGAATGGTGCTGGTTTTGTGATCTCTGTTTAAAAAATAAAGTCTTTGTCAACAAGATGGTTAAAAAGATACGTACTGATATTTTTCTTAAATTAAGGGGAAACATTTCTGGAATTATTCATGATAACATTACAAATGTTTAACCATTCAGAAGTACAGATTCAGATGCATAAAACTCATCAGAAACTGTGGGAAAGGCAGTGGGGAAAATCTGCAGTATACCTTATTCCTACCAGGACTGTTCTATTTCTGTCTTTGGCTACAGCACTTCATTTTAATGATGAGCTGAATCTCAAATCACTGACGAATCAAAATCACAGATCTATCTATCTATCTATCTATCTATCTATCTATCTATCTATCTATCTATCTATCTATCTATCTATCTATCTATCGTATTGTCCCGAGTATAAGACGCACCTGATTATAAGACGCACCCTTAAAGTTTGGTGCTATTAAAAAAATTGAATTAAATCACTGGCATTAAATTGCAACAGCCTGATTATAAGACGCACCCCTAGTTTAAAAACTTAAATTAGGAGAAAAAAGTGAGTCTTATACTCAGACCAATACGGTATCTATCTATCTATCTATCTGTCTATCTATCTATCTATCTATCTATCTATCTATCTATCTATCTATCTATCTATCTATCTATCTATCTATCTATCTATCAGAATTCTTGATTGATAACTCAGAAAAGACTGAACCCAAAGATGACTGAACAACTACCATACCCTAGAATTAATTATTTTTATACAAATATAATGTGTACAAATGTTATTGATTTGCCATAGATGCAAATGCTAAATGTTACTCTTATGCCATCTATCTCTTACAATAGACAAAAGAAGCTGGTCAGTGCAAAAGCATTAGAACAGGGGTTCTCAACCAGTGGTACTAGTACCACCAGTGGTACTTCAGCCAACTACTGGTGGTACTCGGACCGCCGGACCACCAGAACCCCGCTCCTACCCAGCACTTTTGGCGGTGCATTTTCGTTCCAGAGAGGCCCCTGCCTTTGGCCAAGTCTCTCGGGAATGCTGAGAAGGGCCCTCCCACCCACAGAAAACCTCCAAAAACCTGAAAACCCAGAAGTAACTGGGACTGGTGTCGTTGCCAGTCACTTCCAGTGGTATGCAGCAGGAGAGTGGCACCGGAGGGGTTGATAACCCCTACATTAGAGAGGAATAGAGTGTACGTACATACATATCATATGTTATTTATGATCTCTGTAATAATCTCTTTTATAAAATTACGTGTCTGGACACTTGCTGAATATCTTTTTTTATGACAATTATAAGCTAATGTCATAAAAAGAGTTGAGGCAGCCATTTTCACCCCATCTGTGGCCTTTCCCAAAGGGTTTTATGTCCTGATCTTTATGATGGCTCCCCATGAACTGCCCACTATCTCAAGTCGGTCAGTCAATAATGCCATAGCAACAAGAAGTCATTACGTGAGACCCTGCCTATGGGGAAACCCATCCTGCCAAGTATCAGGCTCCTTTTGCTAAATACTGAGCAACTTCTGCTCCATGCTTTTTCTGGGATAGCAAAACAGCCCAAAGCCACTTGACTGTCTTGAAGTAATCCTATAATCTTTGTCACAGAGCCAGGCTGCTACCTTGAAGTTTACTCTCTTTCATTGAGACTCAGGCTTGGGTGTCATCACCGTTTTACGATACAAAGGCCGAGAATGAGGAGATAAAACTGAGCTACAGCAGCAGCACTGCTCCCTGCTCCCTTTGTTTATTGTTCAGGTAGAGCAGAAACCTAAGGTTCTTTTCATAGCATCGATATTCTAAGCTGTAAATCAACATGGGTAGGGCAATTATTTCAGAATAATTCTCATTCAAAATGTTTACATGTTTAAAAAAAGAATATTTGTAAGTCTTATGTGGAAAGGCAAAAGAATGTGGAAATGTTTTTCCAGCTAATTCACTTTACTTCTTGCCCCTTACCTTAATTAGGACACGTTGTGTTCACATATAATGGTTACATGTCCAACAGCCCAATCCTATTGGACTTTTTTGACAGCATGTCTCATATTCTGCCATTGTAAAGACCACAGCGGTGCCATAAATGGCTCACTGCTGCTGTGCATGTCAGAGCCCGACAGCGCAAATGGTGAGCAGCTCCATGTGCCTGCCATTGACAGACCTGGCCCATGCCAGAGCAGATGAGGTGGTGACAGGGGCAGGTTGTGGGCAATTTGGGGCAGAGAGGGGGGAGGGCAGAGATTGGTTTGGGGGCTGGAGGGGGTGGATCTCAGCAGTAACAGTGTGTGCCAGGATCCTATTCCTGTTTTTCCAGCCCTACCGGCCCCCTTCCTCTCCTCGAACCTACACCAGCAAAATAGCTGGTGTGGGTCTTATGAGACCCATTAGTGACAAGGCAGCCTACTGAGAGGTAAGTAAAAAAGATGGTATTGGCTGTCTGATTGCAAACCACCCCCACCCCCTGTATTGCATGCAATAAGAAAGAAAGAAAGAAAGAAAGAAAGAAAGAAAGAAAGAAAGAAAGAAAGAAAGAAAGAAAGAAAGAAAGAAAGAAAGAAAGAAAGAAAGAAAGAAGGTGAGGGATAGGATTGGGCTGTGAAGGTGGTTCCAGGATCTGGCATGGCAGCCAGTAGCAGACCCTCCTGCCTGGATTCCCCCATCAGACAAAAGATACATGGCATAACTATCTGGCTGTATCTTCTTCAGCCACGAGGACAGTGTCTTTTTACCAAATAAAGAAGCCTCTGAAATAAGGATGGATTATCACTGCTGTGTGTCTGTTCCTATCTCAGGGACTTCCTTATACTGTATATACGTTATACAGTAAAACTTACTGAAGACAGAAAAGGAGATGGCCTCCTCCCCCAGAGTTTCTAGACCAATCATATCATGTCGTGCCAATAACTGGTAGGTTTAAATCAGGGTGGTCCAACTTTTCATACCTCAAGGGCCGCATGCGGACTTCGACATGGAACCCAGGGGCCGCAAGACTGAAGGTGCTAGAGAGGCTGCAGCATGTTTGCGCAGGCGCAGCCCCTCCAGCCTCGCAGTTCATACAGATGGCCGGCCAGGCAGGATGTGTGTGGCCGGCCACTGCCCGGGGAGGGGGGGAGGGAGGCGCTGAAGCCGACAGACGCTGTCTAGCATGCCCCGCCCACGCTCCCCTGATGATCGAAAAGGCGGTCGGCTCCCGACCGCCTTTCCGATCACCAGGGGAGCGTGGGTGACTGCGGGGGAGGGAGGGGAGCTCCGAGAGCAGACGGGGGCACAGCAGAGGCCTTCGGGGGCCGGCATACAGCCCGCGGGCCACGCGTTGGACCACCATGGTTTAAATAATCCAGTGGTGGCTCTTTATTTTTAAACAATAACTTTCTGGTGCCTTTTGCACATGTGGGTACAGGTGAAAACAGAGTTGTGGTTAGGGAAATACAGATTGTTTGCTCCACTGGTCTAGGGTGTTGCAAATGTGCCAAAAAGCATGTTTGCGGCACCCATAGAGTAAGCGGCGCCAGCACCAAGGCCAGTGCTGCTCTCCCCACACTGTAGACAATGCTGCGCCTGCCGGGGAAGGTATGTTCTCCGCTGGGCAGTGGAGGGGCGTGGGGAGGGCGGGACAGGGAGTTCTGGGTGTGTGTGATTGGTCGGCCGGAACTGGGACAGGGGAGGGATCGGCGGCAGCTTCCTCCACCATATCCTATCCCCCTTTCCAGGCCTGGCCGCTGTTACACAGGGCTCTCAGACTTGCGCCAGCAAAATAGCTGGCGCTCATCTGAGTAGCCCCATTGGGGTGGCTGACGTGTTATTTGAGATAAAGAGACAAACATTCCTTTACCCTGAGGAGGGCTCCGGCTGTACCGGGGCAGGTTCATTCCTGCTCAGGATGTGGCGGGTGCCTTGTTTGCACCGCTGCATCCTGCTAGACAGAATTGGGCTGTTAGTAATCCATGGGAAATCTGCAGTTCCATAGCTCCTGCAACATTTGTTTACAGAAAGCGAGGCATAGAGAGTAACTTGACTCCAGCCCAGATAGCTTTCCCTAAGTATACCTAATACAAAACATTGTTAACAACATCCTAAGTACACAACTGTGACAATTCCATCCCCCAGTTATGTATGTCTGCCTGCTAATGAAATAAACTGAGATCTTTGCTGCTTGCTGAGAGTGAACATCGCTTTTCCCCCCAAACCCTATTTGCAATAGGTTGAAATGTCAAGAGATACTGAAAAAATGTACATGAATGATTTATGCTACAAAAGGGTAGAAATTGTAAATGAACAGCATAGAAAAGTAAAGCAAATTACACTTAATTGGGCTGAAGTCCAAATATAATAACATTGCTTTGCAATGAGACTTCCTCTCAGGTAAGTTTGTATAGGATTACAGCCTGACTCAATGCATTGTGGTAGTGTTGCGAACAACCCCCAGAACTGCAAAGCTAATATTTATTTGCTTAGTTTTGACCTTTGTTTCATGCATCAGCTCAAAACATGCAAGCTCATTTTCATTGTTAGGAGACTTCAATTAAAAAACACTGTGGAGTAGATTCCTTTACAGTGGAATGGTATGATGCAATTAATGTCAATGGCATGACACAATTATTGTGTCTAAGTTCCAGCAACATCGCTGGAGGGGGTGCGGAGCTGTAAGTGGTGCATGATGCTGCAACATGCCGTGTAAGCAGCCCCTCCCACCCACCGTCGGAGCCATTCGAGGCAGCGATGGCAATGCTCAGAAGACTCCTGCATGTTGCCGTCGTCTACCCTGAATGGCTCCGACGGCGGGTGGAGGGGCCACTTACATGGCATGTTGCAGTGTCATGCACTACTTACAGCTCCACACCCTTTCCAGTGACGCCACTGCTAAGTTCTCTGCTCTTTTGTGTGGGTCAATTTTATCCACAATTCAAGGCCAAACTAGACATTACATGCAATAACTGTAACCGTCTCTCAATATACTACTACTACTACTACTACTACTACTACTACTACTACTACTACTACTACTACTGCTACTATTGTTATTGAAAAACCTTAATAGGAGGTTGCAAATTTGATTAGAAGGGTGACAGAGGGACAGAGTGCTGAACATATCTCTAACCATTTTTTCCAATCAAAAACTTCTCCCCATCCAAAGCATTTGGAGACAAGGGATTGATTGAAAACTTGGATGATGGAGAAGGGGTTAAATACCCCTCTCTGCCTCTCTTCTAATCCTGAAGCTTCTTTTCAGCTATTAAAGGGAGCAGGGGAGGTGAAGTTGCATGCATCTATATGTGAAATGTGTAATGTATAGTTTGGTCCTAAGGTAACAGCTGTATAAAAAGTCAAAAGTAATGAGGCTGATTGGTCCTGATAAGTGATGACGTATCATAGCACAGCACTTGACAGAACTACTCTGGAGATCAGGGTGTCTAAATGGTACAAACAGGGAAAGCCCAGCTGGTGTTGACTATGTTGGCCTGTTTGATAAGGCTTCTCTTGGGTCACAGATGCACAGTGCTTAAGCAGACTTAATTTGTGGAACAGTTGGAAATGTATCATTGAGACTGTTGGTATAGGGCTGTGATATAGAACATAAGAACATAAGAACATAAGAAGAGCCCTGCTGGATCAGGCCAAAAGCCCATCTAGTCCAGCTTCCTGTGTCACACAGTGGCCCCACCAGATGCCTCAGGGAGCACACGAGACAACAAGATACCTGTGTCCAGTCGCCACTCCCTTGCACCTGGCACAGAGAAAACCCACTTCTAGAAAAACCAGGAGGTTGCTTATGGCTTGTAACCTGTGATGGTCTTTTCCTCCATGAATTTGTCCAAACCCCTTTTAAAGGAATCTAGGCCAGGTGCCATCACCACATCCTGTGGCAAGGAGTTCCACAGATGAATCACACGCTGGGTAAAGAAATATTTTCTTTTGTCTGTTCTAACTCTCCCTCCACTCAATTTTAGTGCGTGTCCCCTGGTTCTGGTGTTGTGCGAGAGGGAGAAGAATTTCCCTCTATCCACTCTCTCCATCCCATGCATAATTTTATAAGTCTCAATCATGTCCCCCCTCAGGCGCCTTTTTTCTAGGCTGAAAAGCCCCAGACGCTGTAGCCTTTCCTCGTAAGGGAGGTGCTCCAGCCCACAAATCATTCTGGTCGCTCTTTTCTGCACCTTTTCCAATTCAACTATATCCTTTTTGAGGTATGGTGACCAGAACTGGACACAATACTCCAGATGTGGCCTTACCATCGATTTGTACAAAGGCATAATGATATTGGCCGTTTTATTCTCAATCCCCTTTTTAATGATCCCGAGCATGGAATTGGCCTTCTTCACAGCCGCCGCACACTGGGTCGACACTTTCATCGACCTGTCCACCAGGACCCCAAGATCTCTCTCTTCATCCGTCACAGACAGAGAGCACACACGTCAGATAAACTGCTTTAGGGAAGGATACTGTGCCATTTCATAGAAGGATTAGTGAGTTCTGAATATTAGTTAAAAACAAAACAAACAAAAAACAAACCTAACCATATGCTGTCAAGTATCACGATGGTTTTGGAAAAATGGCCTGTTGCCATTTCAACAAATTCATTATAGAAGCTTATTTTGTGCAGACAAGCTCCCTTGCATAAGATACATTTTGAGATTTTGGATTTTGGGGAATTGTCCCTTTGAAAACATGAGAGCCCAAGTGGAAACATGGGTTAAGTCACATGATCAACTTGCCATGGCAAGAATGCAAGTTGAATAATTCTATGTGGAATATGGTGAAGTTGTCATGTGTAGGCTTACCAGATCTCCAACCGGGACAGAGTGCTAGACCTTTAAGAGAACTAATGTGGGCAGGTGTAGCTTGTTAAACCCTTAGAGCACAATCCTAGGCGTGTCTACTCAGAAGCAAGTCCCACTGAACATAATGCCCTCACGAGATTTGGGCGCCGACATCTTGGATCTTGCGAGATTTCACGAGCCAAAATGTCAGCGCCCAGGTAATTTTCTTTAGTATCATGGCGGCGACGGAGGCTACGATCCGGCCCGGATTGTTCCGGGACTTTTCCAGAAACCGAGGCCGGTTTCCGGGACGAATGGTAGCCCTACACATACAGCTCGTAGAAATGCACATTTACCATGCTATTTTACCAGAGCCACCCTAAATAGATTCAGTGGTTGCATGGTGAATGAGAATTGGATTGAAAACTGGGGTCCTAGTGAATTGATCTTTTAATCTGTGTGGAAACTTGTTTATTGGCATGCCTCGTTGTTAGTTATTGTCCTTAATAAACTCTTTCCTTACTCTCAGAGGTAAACTAATATGTCTTGTATTGATCAATGGCTAAAGTGGCAGTTTGTTTATGAAATTTTGTAATGAGGTGTTCTGATATCTTCGATTGCTAGAAGTTATAGTGAAAAGAAGGTGATGGATGGATCCCTATTTAGTTTTCATCTGGGATTTTCAGCATTGGCCACAGTAATCAGTGAAGCACTCTATTAGAAATATCATTGTTCTGCCCAGGAGATCACTTCTGGCTCAGGATTTCATGGCTGCCATGGCAACCATGGGCCTGTCTCAGTTGATTGTGGCCTCGATGCATGCAGTGGGATGCACATTGGACCTAGTGTTTACTGCTGGGCAAGTGGGTGGTGATCTGGATGTGGAGGAGATTGCAGATCACTTTCTGATGGGATTTGGACTTATCACAGCCATTTACCTTCACAGAAGCTGGGGGCCAAATTGTATGGTCTGCCCCAGAGGTATGGATCCAGATGGATTCCTGATTACTCTGGGGGATTTCCCTTTGACCAGGGTCAGTGGCTAATCCAGGGGTGCACAACATGCGGCCCGGGGGCCGCATGCGGCCCTCCAAAGGTTTTCTGGTGGCCCCCAAAGGTTTTCTGGCTAGAGCGGCAACATCGCTTCTTTGTTGGGCTGCTCTAGCCAAGCACTTCCCATAACTCCGGCGCTTCTGTAACGTGGCTGGAAGCTTCGGAATTGTCCGAGGAGCGGACGATTCCGAAGCTTCCAGCTGCATTACAGAAGTGCTGGAGTTGGTGTTGGCACAGCGGTTATGACGTAGGGCTGCTATGATGATGGCAACTTCCTTAGGAAGCAACGTGACTGTGAATTGCTAAAGAAGAAATCCCGGGATTTCTTCTTAAGCATGAGCTCTGGCTGAAAGCCCTGCAGAGGCTCTGGGATGTGAATGAACATCTAAGCTTGCTGAGGTAACCGGCGGCCGATTCTGTGATGCTTCAGCTCTTCTTCAGGCCATTGGACCCTCACTTCGGGGTGGCCACGTTTTTCCTCTGCTGGTCGGTTATGCATTTGAGAGCTGCAGAACGTGCAAGACAGAGTTTGTTAGGAAATACTTTTCCCAACACGGAACCTCCGCGCCATGTGAGGTTTCAGAGGGGAAGGCCCTGATGATGATGATGATTGATGGGTATATATACGGTATATACCAGGGTTGGCCAAACTTGCTTCATGTAAGAGCCACATACGATAAACTTCAGATGTTTGAGAGCCACAATATTTAAGAAGCATTAAGAAGCCAACATATTTCTGAGAGCTGCACTTTATATGTTAAAGAGCCACAGGTGGCTCATTACATATTTATTAATATGTTGCATTTCCGGAGATTTTCTGGCTCATGGACACGCCCCCTGTGACATCACTTCCTGAGGAAGTGACATCATGGTTCCTTGCCACGCCCCCCGCGACACCTATCTGCGGCCCCGAAGAAGTTTAGTCTATTCATTTCGGCCCCTACCCACTGCCAAGTTGTGCACCCCTGGGCTAATCTAAAGCCCGAGTTGAATAGGGAGATGTCCAAGGCTCTGGATCAGATCTCTCCTGAGCAGTCTCTTCCTCATCATGAAGCTAAGGTGCCTCCCTGATTTACTAGGGGAGCTTCGTGCAATGAAACAGCTAGTCTAAAATTAAATCCAGGCAAAGCAGAGGTCCTCTTGGCTGGGAACTTGACATTGAAGGTATTGAACTATCAACCTGCTCTGAATGGGGTTGCACTCCTGCAGGAGCAAGCTCACAGCTTGGAGTCCTCTGGAGTCATCTCTCCTTTTGGATCACCAGGTAACTGCAGTGGCCGGGGAGGGGGGGACTTTACCGAGCTAAGGCTGGTGTGCCAGTTGTGGCCATACTTAAGTTGGTTGAACCTAACCACAGTAGCCTATGCATTGGTGACCTCAAGACGTGACTATTGTAATGTGCTTTACATGGGACTGCCCCTGAAGACTGTACAGAAACTGCAGCTGATGCAGAACACAGTAGCACATGTGATGGCTGGGGCTTGGCGGTTTGATTTTGTCGAGCCACTGCTCCAGTGGCTGCATGGCTGCCGGTGTGCTTCCAGGTGCAATTCAAGGTACTGGTTTTTACCTTTAAAACCTTATCCAGTTTGGGACCAAGGTATCCAGAGGACTACCTTCTTCAGTCAGAGGTGTTTCTCTGGTGGGGGCAGTACTGTAAGTTGCGCCCTGTCCTAGTCCCCGTTTACAACCCGGAACGAGGAGGCCCCACCCCCTCGCCGTCGGAGGCATTCTGTGCAGCGAAAGCAACGGGCAGGAGCTTTCGCCGCACAGAATGGCTCTGATGGTGAGGGGGGGCCCTCCTCATTCCGGGTTGTAAACGGGGACTAGGAAGGGACGCAACTTACAGTACCGCCCCCACCAGAGAAACGCCTCTGTCTTCGGTATCAACCAGCTCAGCCTCTAAGATCGTCAGAGGGGGCCCTGCTGAGTATGCCATCCCTGTCTAAGGCCAGATTGGTGGCCACAAGGGGTAGGACCTTGTCTTTAGTGGTGCCTCAACTTTGAAACTCTCCCTTTTGAGTTAAGATCAGTACCCTTCCTGTTAGCCTTCTGGGGGGGGGGGCTAAAAGTGTTCCTCTTCTGCCTGACATTCCCTCACCCCCAGCTTTCCTTGCTGTTTTTAGCTGTCATTTATATACTGTTAATTGGTTGCTATGTTTTATCATTTGCTGCTGCTTTTTATTGGGTTTTCTGCTTTGCTATTTTTTTACTGCATCATTATTTATTGTTTTACCACTTTTAGCTATTTTCTGTTTTTATTGCAATTTTTGTGTTTTAACCATTGTTGTTTAGCTGTCTTGAACATCACATTTTATGAGAGGAAAGGTTGGATAGCAATATTTTAAATAAATGCATAAAATGTGTTCATATGATTGGTTGTGTATGGCCCAATATGCACATTATATCTTATTGGCAGGTATGGCAGATTTATACTTCCGTTGATAGTTTTCAGAGGGGTAGATAGCCATGTTTGTCTGTTGCAAGAGACTTGTGACATGTTAGGCTTTAAGAAGCCACAAGCCTTTTTGTTAATTGTATTGATTAAATATCTACGTACCAGTTTGCCTATAATTTAATATAAAAAATCAAATCATGATGATAAATAAAATGCTATTTTGCCATTATTTTATATCCTTGGCCAGTAAAATTGGAGAGGTTTGCCGTGCCCTTCCATAGTTTCTGAAGTGTCTGTTTGAAGGGCTTGTCTTTTTATCTTAGGATTTTTACACTTCATGTCTTTTTGTCCTTTGCTGTCCCTCTACTCGCCTTTGCACATTTCCTTCTAGATTTGCGTCTTCCTCTTGGGTTTATTGACTGTTCTTTTGGTGAATTAATTTCACCAAAACTTTAAAATACAGGTAATTTAAAATAAGAAACAAAATTGAAAATACACACACAACTAGAAAAGGCAAATGCTTGTTGGATTCGTGTCTGCAGGCAAGATTGCCTATGTTTCACAGAGCTTTTCTGATGGCAGCTTTTAACTTAAAAACAGGTGTGTTATTCTTGCCATCATCAGGATTGCATAATCGTCTTATCTATTTATCTGATAGCCATAAAACGAGCATCCTGCATTGCAGCCTCCCTTTGGGGAGCCTGCCTCCAACCGCTCCTGTATGGTGGTTCTCCACAAGAAGCCTGTAATACACTCAGTAAACATTGCTGGCCCAACCATGAGGTAAGCTGGAGCAGGTTGCAGCAGCAGCAGATTGCCAGGGGTGCAAAGGGGTGGCAAATTCGGGGTGCGTTTCACCCGAAGACTACTGCCTCCCTCAAGCCTGCTGCTGATGCGAGCCGCAATGATCCTCTTCCTGCTCACTCAAGCGAGAGGCGGATCATCCCCCTCCTTACTTTGCTCCTCACACAGTTGCCTTAAAGCCGGCAGTGCAGGATTTCTGGTTTTATTTACAGGGACAGCGTGACTGAAGGAGCTCCTTTGTTTGCACCATCCCCTTAAAATAAAACCGGAAGCCTCATTCTGGGTTTGACAAAAGCGCGCGAGAAACACAGTAAGGAGCTTTTTCTTCTTCTTTTCTAGAGTGCTGTGGCAGAGGTGGCAGCCATGGTGTCGGTCTGGGACAGTGATCCAGGTTGCTCCACCCCTGTTTGTAAGCCTTTTGCCACCTTCATCAGTCCAGCTGCATGGAGAGCCCCTATGCCAGGACTGTGTATTCTTTGTTATATCATATGAAATAGCCTGTGTCAATGCTGCTCACTGTGCGGTACTGTGGGCTGCTATACTCAGTGCTTCCTAGAAAAAATAAAGTTGAACCTATGGAATGATGGTTACTATGGAATGATTACAAAGATTCTTTTGGGCCTCTTCTCAAAGGGGGAGGGGGCAAAACAAGGTGGGGGGAGGGCAGCAACGGCTGGAAAAGTCTCCAGAGCCCAGGTCTACCAGGCTTCCCAATGTGGCGCCCAGGTTTACCTGCCTGGTAGACCTGGCCTCCCGGTTGGCCTGGCCTCTGTCTTTCACTCTCCATGAGGCCAGCTGAGATTCCATTAAATTTTTGGGGGCCCTCTTTGACTATGGGCCCGGGTAGAATTTACTCCCTTTACCCCCCTCTCATGGGCCCTGTAGAAATGTAATTGATACTGATAATAAAAATGTAACAAAGGATAAAATAATGGTACTGTTGAAGTAAGACTTCCACCCCATCCCCACTCTCTACATGAGTGATGTAGGCATAGGAGAAAAGAAACATGTGTTCAGCACTGTGATGGCTAGTTTAGCCCAAACTTGAGATTCAGAACAGGAAACTATATCTTCAGTCACTGTCTCATGGCCCAGCTCTAAGAAAGCAGCCCCGAAAAGAATATCCCCAGGATGCCTCTGCCTCTCTTCTTAACCTTTAAACATGAAAGATGCGGGTGTATGTTGCACTCCCTGCAATCCCCTCATTGCATATTGTAAACTGCCCTGAAAATGGAAACACTGAAGGGCAGGTTATAAATAATTTAAATAAATGAATAAATAAATAATTGCTAAAGGTCAGTTAAATAGTGGAACTACATATGACAAAACCACATGGGGACTAGAGAGAGGAAGTCGATTCGGACATCGTAATTCTACCCACTGTAAAGTGATATTTTCCAGTTGTCCAGGGTGCAATTCATATGGAACTATGTGGCATATGGAACAAACCATAAGCATGTATGCATACACATTGGATTGTGTGATGGAGCCCAGTTCATCCCTCCAGGGACTATTAGTTAGTTAGTTAATTAGTCTGGTATGTGACCACTTCGTGAACCTTTTTGCTGAAAATCAGAATATGAATATGCAGCAGCAGCAGCATCACCAGGTTTGTTTTGATCAAAATTGGCCGCATGGTGGGCATCCATCCAGAGTATGCTCTTTTTGGAGGTGTGCATTCCCTGTAACATCTATATATCTCAAAATCAGATGCATTAAAATGTCCTGTCTCTGCCAGTGATATGGGCTAAATATCTAGAGAGAAACCAGAAAATTGGGGACTCCCGCTGGCTGCTGTAACTGATGCTGTCCCACTGTCAATTTACTGCTGAGATTTGCAAAGCCTCAATTGTAGGAATTAGGAAGGGAGGTATGAAACCATCAAGATTCCCTTATCTGCCCATTACTAGCCCATGATAAAACAAAACTGCTCCTTATGTTCCACTCCCTGGAGACATGTTTGGCGTTATGGCATAAGTCACAAGGTGCTTTGTTCTCTGCTAATTGAGAGCTATTATTCCAGGAAGTAGATGAGGGAGGGAGGAGCAGATGTAATGTGCCATGCAACTGCCTGTCCCTCTTATTCCTGTGTCCCTTGGGCATGCACCGTTTTAGCAAAGCCTTCTCTGCTTATACAGTACAGTATAGGAGGGGAGCAAACAGGCATGACACTGAAGTGAAAAAATATCAGAAAAGCAGCTTTCTGCATTGCTTTGGAGGACTATCTCATCACCCACAATCCCATGAATGGGCAGCCCAATCCTACCTAACTTTCCTCGCACCGATGCAGTGTTGCTGATCCTGGCCCTCTCTGCACACCCCCTGCCCCTGTTGCTGCCCCCGCCCTGTTCTGCCCCATCCCCGCCCTAGGCCTGCTACACCCCCTAGAACGGCATACCTGCGCCGCTCATGTTCCTCTTTGCACTGACACCAGCAGGGCGGCGCAGGCCTTCCTGCCGGCGCTGGTCTCTGGCGTGCTGTCACAACGTGCTTTACGGCACGTATACAACAGTCTGCACAGAAGCCAGTTAGGATTGCGCTATAAATCTCTCCAGGATCAAATGCCACACCAGCTAATTCCAGTCTCTCCTACAGGGGGCAAATTGAACAACCTGTCCTGCATGTTTTGCTGGTACTTTGATATGCCCCCTTTATCACTGAACCCCAACTTCCCAATGCAACTCAGGCTTATGTTGAAATTGGAAGCTGCCTTGCTTAACCTCTGAACCATAAGCTGTTGATCGAAAGGTCGGCAGTTCGATTCCCGCAACGAGGTGAGCGCTCGTTGCTTGGCCAGCTCCTGCCAACCTAGCAGTTCCAAAGCATGTCAATGCGAGTAGATAAATAGGTACCGCTTGCGGGAAGGTAAACAGCGCTCCGTGTTCCAGCCGCATGCTACGCGCTGCAGCAAGGAGAGTCATGCCGGCCACATGACCACGGAGGCGTCTTCGGACAACGCTGGCTCTTCGGCTTTGAAATGGAGATGAGCACCACACCTTAGAGTCGGACACGACTGGACTTAATTGTCAGGGGATACCTTTACCTTTTACCTTGCTTCTCTTAGCCCTTTCCTTTTCTGTTGAAATTTGTCTCTCTTCCTCTCTTGTTTGTTTTTGTCATCCTGATGTTTTCCCTAGTTTGACTAAGGCAGGCAGGGTCAGGCAGGCAGGCTTGGGAGAAAATAATTTATTCCAGTAAGACTTAATCCTCTAAATATATCAGACTCTTTGGTGAAACTGAAATCTGGAGGGGGAGGGTGGAGGCAGAGAGGTGGGAAGGGATTTTGAATAGAAATGAAGATTACCAGCAGCTTTTGGATCCAGTTAAAGACAGTCCAGTGTCATTGCAACGAAAGTCCATTAAATCTGCTTCAGTGGTGCAGGAAAAAAAGAAGACAATCAAACTTGCCATGCATCAAGGCTGATTCAGAGCTACTGATGTGGTACAGGGCTCTTTTGTGACTCTTTACTGGTTCTGATTTCATACAGGGTTGGCAGAAGTTGTTTGTTGGAAATCAAAGTTGCTCCCCACATGGAAAGCTTCACATCGGACAGAACTTGGCTGACATAACTTTTTAAAGTGAGCCATGATTTTAGATGATGGCGCTTTAAAAAAATCCCTTGTGAAATCGGAGGTGATATTGTCACATGAGAGATCTGCACCACATCAGTAAATGGACACTTGAATCAAAATGCCAGGTCTGTGTGGCTTGGAGGGATCAAATACACTGAAAAAAGCCTGGCTTGGTCATTGGTCAGTTCCTCTTATGGATATAAGAATTATGAAGTGGTTCAGATATACTGTACTTGCCTATCACTGGATTTCTCATCCCTTGGGCGCTCACAACTGAATATGTGGACAAACACCACTGAGATGCATTGTATTTGATCACAGACTGGGTTAAAACGGGTTCAACAGTCATGTAAAAAAGTTTATAGTTAAAAAAATCAAAATTTAAAAACATAAAATATTTAAAAATGATTAAAACATTAAAAAAGCACAACGTTTTAAACATTTTAAAATACGTTTGTGTTTTTAAAATTTGATTTTTAACTATAAACTTTTTAACATGGCTGTTGAACCCATTTTGGCCCAGTCTGAGTTCATTGCTGGCCATGAAACTTTTATATCTTATTTCATTGTATTTGAGATTATGTTTGATCGTATGAAAGTTATATCTGTAGTGTTCTGATCTATGGTGACTTACTCAGACATGGAGGTCATTGCTTAACGCTGTGATGGGCAGCCCAATCCTGCCTAAGATGTGGCAGTTGGCCTAAAGGGCCGGCCACTGCATCCTAGGCCAATTGTGGGCCACGCCGGTGCACCCCAAGCTCACCTCGGGGGAAGGAGACATTCATAAGCGATGCGGGCCCCAATGGACCTCCTCAGAAGCATGCCAACTCTGGAGCTGGTGTGCATCCAGGGAGGCCTTGTAAAGCCAGCCAGGGCTGGGACGAGGGTTCGGATATCGGCGCAACCCAACGCCGATATCCCCACCCCTCCCAGCCTGGGCCGGCTAATGGCCCCCTCCCTCGCCACCCCTGACCGCCCTCCCCACGCCCCTGCACTGACCGGCGCAGCACTCACCTGCGTCAGCCGGCGCAGGTCTGGGACAGCAACGGAGTGAGTGGCACCGGCCTCCACACCGGCGCCGCTTGCAGCAAATGTGCTTTAAGGCATGTTTGCGAATCCATAGCATGTGCTTCGCCAACCCATAGTTAAGCAGGATTGCGCCGTAAGTAAGGAACTTGTGAGGATCATGTGAGGAAGGAAGACCTGCACAGCAAGGCTTAAGAAACTCAGCCGTAATCTTAAGCTTGTCAATGGTCTGTGAGTTGATTCTTGTTTTGAAAATACATACCTAGAAATCTATCACAATAACAGCGTGAAAGAAAATACATACCTAGAAATCTAGCATAACATCCAATATCATTTACAAATTTGTTGTGGATTGTCCTCTATGCTCAAAGCAAAAATCAGATAAGGAAGCCGTACTGGTTCCAGCGGAAGTTAGGGGGTCAAGAGTATTGCTTTCTGTGGCCTAATGATGAAATGGGAGGTTCCAAGTTGATGTCTAGCTTTCAGGCCCATTCTAAAGTTCATTGTCCTTCCATCAGTTTAGGATAAACATAGGCCTAACATTTTAAGGAAGACAGAGCACCTTCACTGTACTTCATCTTCAGAGTGAGCTGAGGAAAAGCCAGTTCCTCCTTTGCTGCTGGTTGTCTTGTGGCTATGATGAGCAACTATTGGTTGGTGCCTGTGCCTGTTCTTATTAAATGTGAAGGATGCATACATATGCATAAATGTATGCGTGTATTTAAAAATAAAAAACACAGTGTTGAAGAACCTACCTGCTGCACATGGGGAAGGGAGAGATAGACGCAACTCACTTGTTGATCCTTCATTTGACTTGCTGGTTCTGTAAATTTGTACGCCTAGATGCACAGTTGTAGTCACACTCCAGTGAAGAGCCCACTGTGACTGCTCCAAAAATACTCTGTCTGTTTTCATTGACATTTGTTTCCCCCCACTGTCTTCCCTTATTATTATTTTTATGTCAGTGCTGCTCTAAGCCGAGCCATCTCTGTTTCCTTATAAATTGTTCTCTTCTCATGCTGTGTTTGGTCTCTCATTCCTGGCAGATCCGGTTGTAGCCTTTGATCATGCAAGAAATGACTGGTCCTAGTCGCTTTGCCATTACCCGCAGTCTTCCATGGAGAGAACAGCAGAGGAGAAATAATTAAAGCATGAAAAAAAAATCAAGAATTTCAAAACAAGCCCTCCTCGGCTGGATAAGGACCAGGTGAGATGGCAGACGTATGTCAGGAAATACCTTGGAAAAAGTATGAGCACCTTATGCATACATATTGTAGGTGGTCCACTTTGTTTTTCATAACAGTGATGCTTCTCCCAAAGAATCCTGGGAGTCATTATGTGTTGAAGTGCTTGAGAAGTCTCTCAGCTCTCTGGCCTTTTCCCCCAAAGCCTCCACCCCCAGTATTTATGTATTCATAATATTTTTGTGCTGCCCTACATGTTAAAAACCTCCCAGGGCTCCTTATAATAATTCCTAACACCAATACTTGACAATACATTAAAACCAAACTCAGCAGGATAGAAACACTTTAAAATTCAGATAAATCAGAACTTTCAAAAAGGCAAATAAGGACACCAAATGGAGAATGACTGTGGCATCAGCGAGCTTCCCTAGAGGGAGCGTTCCATCAGAATAGTGCCACCATAGAAAATACCATCTTACAAGTCCCCACTGCAATGCCTCTCATGGAGTAGGAACCCAGAGCTGGATATTCAAGGTTGAGCTCAACAATTGGGCAGGTTGATATGGGAAGAGGTGATCCCTGAGGTACCTTAGGTGTAAACATGTGTAGGTAATAATCAGCATCTTGAATTGGGCTTGGGAGCCACTGAAGTTTTCAGCACAGGGTGCTTCATATGCCCAGTCCAAGTTAATACAGAATATAACAGCTAGGTTATTAGCTGCAGCTTCCAAGCTGCTTTTAGGGCAGTTCCACATATAGAGCATTGCAATGATCTGGTTGGTATTTAATTTAAGTATTTAAATCCCAGTGGGAATGACTTAAGCTTAAGTCTGTAGTGTGGATGTACAGTGAGTATAGAATCTTCTGCAGCAGCCAGTACAAGTTTCGAACCCACTACCTATCTCTCCGTACCCCCCACTTTTGTTCATATCAGATATAATAGCAGTAGGATGGGGTTTCTAGGAAACTTGGTTAAAAAGCTGCTCGAAGAAGGTTGCTGGACAGAGAGAGAGAGAGAGAGAGAGAGCTCTAGCCTGATTTTTAAAAGCTTTCATTTATGCCAGATTCTGCATCTTCTTTCTGTAAGTTGTTCCATTGTCTGACTAGATTTAGGGCAGAACTAGACATGACAACAGCACACCTGTGTGTCAGATGTGGAACATGCTAAACAGCTGTAAAGTGGGGGGGGGACAAGTCACTGTTGGTTCCTTCTGTGATCACTGGCCACGCATCTAACATTTTCGCTGCCTGTCTTTACATTATCAGGTGTCCGCTTTGCACGTCAGCCCACCACGATGATGCTGGATATATCTGCTCTTTAACATGAGTACCCAAATAGCAGAGCTCTGCTATCTGTGGCCAGGACTTCTGAGCACCATTTGAGCAGTCTGGTAACTCCATCATCCTTCTGCCCTCTCCCTTCTCAAAACATCAGTCTGTTAGACTGTCCTTGTTGATTTGCTATGACATACATCAACATTGATGAGAGACAGGAACACTGTCGGGTAATTCTGAGCTGCCAGAATAATCAGCTGTATGCACAACATGGCTTAAAGGACTTCTCAATTAGCAGCATGCATCCACTAAAGAACTTAGACACTCGTATTTTTACTGGAGACTTTAATCCTGTAAGCAAAGGAGACAGCAGCACAGAGACACATTTGTATCGGAGTGTGGAGGATCTACACTGCCCCACAGTGACTGATTCAACTTGTCATCCCCACTGTGGAAATGTAGACAATGAACTTGTTTTCCGTTACAAAGGCACAACGCATTGGTCCAAGTATTCCATGAAAGGTGCCCCATCCCCCAGCTCACCTGAATGTTGCCACCACTTTCCTCTTCCGTCTGCGCCAGTGTCGCCTGCAGTGCGAGACGTAGCCCTTCCCCCTTGTGCCAAAGTGCCTCCATGGCTTTTCTCCTCGTCCACAGATGGGGATGCCAAAAAAACCCTGAAGGAAAAGCTTAAGTTTCACAGTACTAAAGCTACAGAGATTTGCAAGTCTCTTAGACCTCAGGCTTCCTTAAATGACTTGGTTGCAAGGGAGTGTTCTGAATGCCGGGCATGCCAGCCATACAAGAACGGCTGTTCTGTTAACTGTTGCACCATATTTGTCCAGCATGCTACTCTCGCACGTGGACCATGGATGACCCTGGGGAGGCACCGCCCATGTTTTTCTCGTAGGCTAACCAACCCAGAAGACATCAAACAGGAAGCCCAGAGACGGCTGCAGATCAGGAGACAGAACAGCTCACCCAACTTGACTCTCCATTGCGCCAGTGAAGGCCAGGAGATTGTCAAATCCCAAACCACTGGATCACTCAAGGGATATGAGTGGGAAGGGGACACCAAAAGGATATTGGAACCAAGCAAAAAAGGTGACTGCAAAGAAAGACTGTACATACCTACCTTTGAGGAGTTCAAGAGGATGAGAATTAAGGAAATGTATTTCCTTGATGGCAGCAATGAAACAACAAAAGATGTGAAAGAAGGTGTCCAAAAGTTGGAAGAGAAGAGAAACCAGAACCTTTGTCCAAGTGCCCAGAAGGATCTTGCCAAAGAAATGGCTTCAACAATAGATGATTATGATGATGTGTTTCATGAAAATACCCAGAGCTCTTCAGGCTTTGTTGGCTATCAAGACAGTTCATCCACATGGGACAGGAGCTTCTGCCTGATGAATACAGCTGGGACTAGTGACAAGAATTATGAGGTGCCAACTTCAGATAGAATCACTGTTCCCATTTGTTCTACCCCAATTCCAAGATCACCTCTGCAGTCTGCTGCAGTTCCTAGGGAGGGAGGGAAAGTCTTTGTTGAAGGGGAGAAACAGGGATTGGATGCAAGACAACTAAGTGAAGTCCTTCACCATGCTGGACAATCCCTTGCATCTGAAACCCCGTCTTCTTGCTGTCCACTACTGTTAGAAGCAACAGATATATCCAGCTATGGAGCTAAGCTACAGAAAATGAAGAATGAATTTATAGGTTCTGCACTGGACCTCATTAAGAAGAGGTAACAAACTCTGATAGAGTTCCTGAGAGCAATTTCATTTGGAGGGTATTTGCACATGCAGTTAGCATTAATAATTTCTATAACATTCTGCATTTAAGGTAGTATGCCTTGGAGGTGAAATAGTTTCCTTTTACCAGTGTGGAAACTGATGCTTTGGGAGACTTTCCCCTCTAGACCTGTGGGGAGTTCCTTCCTCTGAGGCACCAGACTATAGCCAAAGATGTGATGATGGGACCAAGTGGATTGGTACTAGATGCCAACAATTTTTTTCCCTTTGGGAGAATTGACTAATATGTTTTGCTTCTGGTTGAGTATTTTTACTGATTGGTGTCAGGAAGGAATTTTCCTTCCTACATCCAATTGCTTAGCAGTTGGGAAATTGGGGGGGGGGGGAATAGTGCCTTCCTCTGTCCTGTGTGTCTTTGCACATTTGCTTGAGCCAATTGGAGCCACTGCTTTTATGAAAATATTTTTCCTACAAGTGCTCATGGTGCAATTCCCCTGGTGCAATGGTGCAATTCCCCTGGGTAATTCTTCCTCTTTGGCGGTAACCCATTAACTCGCATCTAGTTTATAATGGGTAAAAGACTGGTTGTGGAGGATTTGCTGGAAATTCATCTGTCATTTTTCTTCAGAGTATAGAGGATCTTACTTTGATGACTGGAGTTTGCCATGATGTAGCAGCTGAAAGTTCCTGGTAGTTTCATGTAACTGGAAAATTTTCCCCCACCGAAAAGCACCTCCTCTCCCTTGATCGTTCTTTAACAATCTGCAAGAACAATAATAATACTGTGGGACAGAACCCTCTCCGATCCTCCCAGTAAGATAGCCATAGTTGGAAAGCATCATAATGTCATCAACTCACCCTTTCCTTCTTACAAGGCAAGATTATCCATGCATCAACTCCATACAGTGTATACAGTATATACACTGATTTATATATATACACACTGTTATTTTGTTTTGTTTTTATTTTTAGTGAGAAAAAATACGTTGAAGGCACAATACAAAATACAGATACAAACAGGACAAAGCAATTGCACAGAGAAAATAAGATATATCTAATTTCAAAAAAAGAAGGGGGGAAGGAGATAAATTATAAAGATATTTGAGCAATCTATACAATTGCATATGCCACACACTATATGTTTAAGGCTGCAATCCTATCCACACCTACCTGGGAGTAAGCCCCATTGACTTATTTCTGGGAATAACGGGACTTTCTTCTGAGAAGACATGCATAGGATTGGGCTCTAAGTCTAGGGAAGGATTCCAAATGTCCACAAATATATCCGTTTGTAGTTGTCGTCTATAAGCCATTCATTCAAAAGCTGATAAAGTCAAAAGGTCTTCAATACACTGACTGATAGTAGAGGGACACATCCTTCCAATATTTTAATATAAGTCTTGTAGCTACTGTGAGGGCACAGAGAATCAATTTCCACTGTCCCACTGATAAGTTCTATGTTACAGGTAAATAGTTCAAAAGGACATACAGTAGGTATCAACAAATATCAGTGATTGTTGCAGTCAGTGGCGTTCCTGCGGTAGGGGCTCGACAGTAAGTCGCGCCCCGACCGACTACCGCGTTCACGAACCGGAGTGAGAAGGCCCCGCCCCCTCGCCGTCGGAGCCATTCCGCGCAGCGAAGCCGAACGGGCAGGGTCTCCTCCCTCCCTCCTCACCACCCAATTTCGCCCCTTCCTGCCCCCATTCCACCCCCACCTCCCCACCATCATCAGTGGGCGGCTGGGAATTCACTGGAGCACATGGGAAGGCTCCAGCCTTCCCAACAGTGCTCTGGCAGTCCGCTACTTGGTGCGCTGCCAGAGCATACTTTATGGCCATTTTGTGGCAGTCGCCACCAGCAAAAAACGCATTCTGCTGGCAGTGAGGCCCGATCACTGGCAACAAGGATCAATCTTCCCCCCAAATACCTATTTCAAAACAAGACCACACCATATGCATAAGAGGCATATCCAGTGTATTACAGTGCCAGCATTTGGATTATTTAATTAACCCTTTGCTATAAAGACATTTTATTTATTTACACTATTTTTACCCCGCCTTTCTCCCCGAAGGGACCCAAGGCGGACATTGAGGTGTCCAATTAAACCTTAAAAATAATGTTTTGCTGAATTAAACACAGTCTATGATCCATAGGTAATACATAGAAAACTATAGTAAGAAACCACTATATCTTCATGACGATATAGTGTATCTTCATTTGCTACCAACACTTTACCTGCTGGGATATTTGTATATAATATTCATAATCATAGCCAATATTACTTATATTATATCTCCATCTGAATCCTATATGAACTATGGGCAAATAATGCATTTGTTGTGCCAATGAAATCTGAAAAGGCTCTTACCAGCACCATCCTAGGCATGTCTACTCAGAAGTAAGTCCCGTTTGTTCAATGGGGCTTACTCCCAGGAATGTGTGTAAAGGATTGCAGCCTAAATCCTTTTACTCATAATGGACATAAAGTGCATTGAACACTTGAAATGAGTGACATAAACGTAAAGCTTTGTTTATTTATTTTATGTCATTGCTTATCCTGTTTGTTGTGGCTACTCAGTTTTGCCCTCTCTTTTTCTTGACTCAGGATCTGAATAAGTACTATTTCTTCATTACTGATGGGTGAGAAATTACACATTATATCCAGTAATTTTAGGGAGTTTTTTTCTTTTCTTTTTTCTTTTTGGACTTTGAAGTATTTGTGATGATGGGATGGGAAGTTGTCTTTGTGTTGGCACAAATGAAGTAGCTAAGAAGAATGAGGGGGGAAATCAAATATTCATGCAGTTTGAATACTGGTTTTAGGTTAAAATCTTGCTCTTTTCCCTTCACAGTACCCTTTTAACTTGACCTTTGAAATGGACATTGTGGGTACAACAGTAGCATAAACAGAAATACCATGATTTGGATGTCATAGTTAGAAGAACAAAGACATAAGGCATTCTTGACTTATAAGTCAGAATGCATTCAGAATGTTTATGAACTGCATCTTGAACATACTGTATCTGCACCTGCAAATGTAGCTTATGAATGAACTGTATCTTTCTGTTGATGTAATGTTGTTTGCTGTGCCTAGTCTGGGCTTCGCTCTAGAACACTTCTTGCACATGCCATTCACTGGATTGTCCTTTTCCTCACAGCTGCAGTGCTGAAACTGACTCCCCATCCAAAGGATCGGGTGAACGGAAGAAGGCTGATCTCTCTGTTGTGGAGGACTATCATCAACCCACAGTGAGTTCCACGGCATGGGGCAGAGCGGAGATTTCCCAGTGCAGGACAAGCAGTTATTTTAACTTCACTTGTTATTGCAGCTCCCAACTATTCTGTGCTCCTGTCACCCATCCTTTCCCAGCATTTGCTCTCCTCCCAACCAGCTCCTTCCTTTCCCTTCTCTTTTCTCACTTTCACTGCTTCCATCTGGTTGTGAACAAGCTATCAACAGCTAAGGCACACCAACGTTATGACCTCAGTTCAGTTAAAATCACCTGAAAGCAAGTTGTGTGACTAATTTGTTCCCTTGATTTCAATAGGACTTAGTCACTACAACTATCTTTAGCTGGCTTGGGCTCATTAAATCTCAGTTGGTTTGAAACTGGTTTAATTATTATGGCTTCCCCAACACGTGTGTGTGTGTGTGTGTGTGTGTGTGTGTGTGTGTGTGTGTGTGTGTGTGTGTGTGTGTGTGTGTTATAATATATTGTTATATAACAGCTCATATTTTACCTCCATGTGAGTGGATGTGTCCTAAAAATAGAAATGGCTTCATGAACAGGTGAAGGAATGGAAAGATTGGACTGAGGGGAAGCTAGATGTTGGTGAAGAGCATCAACAGATTTGGATACGAATATTTAGGAGCCCCATAGTTTTGTTCATTAAGGCACTGCCTCTGAATCCCCTTGTTTTCCTTCCAGAGCTCCAGCCCCAACTGCCGCAGATCCAGTTCTGACATCTCCTATGAAACTCCAGACTGCACCAAAGTTCAGCGGGAGTGTCGATTACGGCCTCATTTCAGCGATCCAATGCCGACAGATGCTGTGAAGAGAAAACAACTGGAACTGAAGATAGCTGCAGCAGCACGGCAGCATGCCCAGAAGCGCCGGCAAGAGAGAGACTTCAGTATGTTCACTACCATTTGCTCTGTTGTGTATGTCTTGGCGTGTCCTTGCTGCTCATGGTGCTTTAGTGTTTAACATTAGGAGTTTGTCATTCAAAAAGATCTTGCTTAACTCTGCCATCCATAACCTCAAGCATTCCTACTCAACAGCCATAGACTGTGTTTTGCAGTCCACAGCAGTCCCTTCTGCTAGGATCTCCAGAGGAGAGGGGACACAGCAACTGCTCTTAGCTGTTCATGTCCTTATAACACAAATAGCCAAGAGCCTGGCAGGCACAAATGGGGACCTTCTGAGGCTGCTCTGTTGTTCATATGGAAACAAACTGGCTCTTGGCTAATGCAGAAAGAGGAAATGCAAAGATATGATGGTGCCATCGTCACAGCTTCACATGTTGAACTCAGTGCAGGGAGGAGCTAATTTTCTTGACTTAACGCACAAAATGATGAGAGGTGAGCAAGACCTGCAATGATTGTTGGGCATGTTTACACAGCAGATGGAGCCAATAGATGATTTCCACCAGTTATTTGTATAGACATTAGGACAGTTGGTCCAAACATTGGCAACACCTGAGCCAAACTGCAAATGAGATCTTCCATAGCTGTGGCAATGGGTGAACCTAAGTTGAAGAACATGTTGTTTGCATGCTGTAAGTCAGACTTGCACATCTTGTGACCCATCAAGCTGAACACAGCCCACTAGCTATTGATTAAACCGCCTGTTTTTGCTACTTTCATGGAACTGTTAAAAAAAACAAAAAACAAACCAAGATTGTCAAACACCTGGCCAGTCATAGTACATAACCAAGAGGCTGTATTTGGTTGGTGGGTCATGAATTGTCTAGACCCTCTTTAAAGGATCTTAGGTGGCAGGAGTGGAGCACACCCTGACAAAAGCATTGGAGATGTGCTGCTATGAACAAAACTGGGCTAGGCAGGCAAATGGTCTGATTTAGGATGAGTAACGTTCCTGCCTTTTTTTTTTTTTACTGGCCATACTTCTGAACCTGAAGCTTTCCTAGCACTAAGATAAAACAATGGGAAAATCTTCACCGTATATGCCTACAGAGTGGAATGTAATATTAAAAGGTCATAGCCATAAACCTTTGAGAGGAGGTTTCTCTGCTGTCTAGAAAATTTTGTTTGCAGTATTCTGTTTGCAGAATCCTTCCCAGATGTCAGTAAAAGACAGAATCAGCTTTTTTATCCATGGAGGGGGTGGGACTGAGATTTCTGCCAGAGGACAGAAACAACAGAATGCTGCTTCATTTACTATTATAATGTTATGTTCATTTCCTTTTTCTGCTCAGGCCTAGCAGTGAATAAAGCCAACATCAACTATGGCAGCAGTTTGGACGAGAACCGCCGCCTCCTGGGAGGCTCCTTTCGTTCCAAACAACGCTGGAGCAACGTCAGCAGTCTCAGCACCGACAGTGGCATTGTGGGTGGGAGCGATGAGAGGGACAATGTGGATGCCAGCAGTGGAGGGACTCCAAGAATGAGATCAGCTGTGATGGAGCGGGCAGACAGCGGCATCAGCCAAGTGCTAAGCAAGAAGTGGAGGAGTAGGGCATCTGAAACGTTGTCTTCCCTGCAGGCGTGGGAAGCACACCAGCCTTGCACTGACTGTGGGGGGAGAGATTTCCCATTGGAGACGGATGTTCAGAACCAGAACAAGAGGCGGGCCAACCTCTGCGAGAAGTGCCTGAAGTGCCGTACGGAGCGAAAGGAGTCGGTGTTGGAGTTTGTCAATACTGAAGCCAGCTACGGGGAGGACCTACGCATCATCAAAGAGGAGTTCTACCTCCCCATGCAAGCTGCTGGTCTCCTAACGCAGGACCAGCTGCTAGTGGTTTTCAGCAACATACAGGAGCTGATTGACCTCAATGAAAACTTTCTGGAATACCTGCAGGAAGAGATTGAGCAGGCCTTTGAGCAGGTAGTGGATGGCCTCGGGTTTCTGCTCCCTTTCCCCTTGCAGCAATAGTTAGTTACCCTGCTAGTTACTCTGGCTTTGTTACTATGATACTTGCAGTTTGTTTCACTAATTAGAAAGGCACCATTTCTAATTAGGGAAGGCAATTGAGCGTTAGGACCTGGGCTGCTTCAGCTTATTCCTCCTATGGTCTCCCTAGTTGCTGTTACTCCCGTGCCTGTATTTCGTACATGTGAGTATAAATCTGTTTGTGAACTAGGGAGGAGAACCTTGGACACATGGTGTCTACTCTTATCTGTGATCAGCACCAATATATATGGATTCAATAAATAGGGCACGATCATTTGTGAAACAAACATCTGCAAAATCCTTCTTGTCCTTTCTGTTTTGAATTCCTGCTCCACAAGAGGTCCCCTAAATAGGCTGACCTGGTGCGGCTAGCTATATGACATGTGAAAATGCCTTTTGAGCTTTTTCTTCCTTTGCTGCTCCTACACTGGTATATTCATTGCACAATGAGATCTACCATCATCATATATAAATATTACCACATTTCATTGGCTGAAGGAGAACAATGTGTGTAGTGTAGGTGGCCGGTTGTGCAGACATCTAAGCAAAACTAAGACCATTTGTGCTCTACTGCATGTTGTCTTATGGCTATTGGCTTGCGCTTTATTACATACTCTGAAAGAATAAAAAACACCCTTCCTTTTACCATGAAATTCCTTTTTGCAACAGCATCCAAGAAGGCCCATCTTGCCCATGGGAGAGCAATTAAAAGCAGCTTTGCTTGCCAACAATTACTGGTGGCCAAGAACAGACACAAGCCTAGTTAAATCCTTAAGTGTGACTTGAGCCATACGCCAAACTAGGGCCCCTTCCTCAATGACTCCAGGTTATTTACAATTTGCTGCAACAGCCATTCTTGACAATTTATTATGACAGGCTAATACCCTTTGCACAGAACAGAGCTCCAAGCCTTGTTGCTTAAATTTGTAAGTCAAATGGTGCACAGTTCATTATTACCGTATTGCCCCGAGTATAGGACGCTCCTGATTATAAGCCGTACCCTTAAAGTTTGGTGCTATTTTTTAAAAAATACATTTTAAACTTTTGTTAACTTAAAGAAAATATACACATTAGTAGAACAGTAAAACAGTACAGCTTTAGTACAGTTAAAGGCATAGGCACCCTGTCCCTTATTGAATCTGGGCACCCTAGTATAAATAGCCTTCCTAGATCCAAAGGGGGACAGAGTGCCTACCTTTAACCTTTGGAATTTGGGCAGGTGCAGTTTTTTGCACCCTTCCATGATGATGAGCTGCACCTGCCCAAATTTCAATGGTTAACAGCACAATCCTATGCAAGTCTACTCAGAAGTAAGTCCCATTGCATTCAATGGGGCTTACTCCCAGGAAAGTGTGCATAGGATTGCAGCCTAAAGGTTGGCACTCTGTCCCCCTTTGGATATGATAAGAACTATGCAGGAGCTCTTACTCTCAACTTTCAAACTGCAGGATCAATAAATATCTTAGTTTCCACAGAGTCCCGGGGCTGGAACTTAAGGGTTAATTTTTTCAAATGCCTCTAAGGCTAGAGGTTGCTAGAGAGATCCTGGCCATTTAGCAAGTGATTAAGAGCTGAAAACACAGCTTTTGCAGTTTAAAAAAAGAAAAAGCTTTTTTACCTTTTGAAAGAGACTTTGGCTTGAAAAAGGGACGCTTTGCAGAAAACTCTAGGCAGAAAACACTAGACTTTGATTGTAGGCTGCACCCCTACTTTAAAGACTTGCCTTAGGGGACAAAGTGAGTCTTATACTCAGGTCAATACGCAGTGGCGTTCTTACGCCGGGGGCGCTGGTGTGCTGCGCCCCAGGCGCGGAGTGGGCACGGTGCTTCCGGGGGGCGCGGCGCCAGAGCTCGGCTGCCGAGCCCCCGGGAAGCAGCGTGCCCACTTGGCGCGTCACCGGCTTCGGGAGACGCTTTTCTCCGAAGCCAGGAAGCCCTCCTCCTTGCGACCGCTCAGTTTGGCGGTCGAGGGCTTTGTGAGCCGGCCGAACGCGTCGCTCGCTTTCATTTGGGCTTTCTGCACATGCGCAGAACCTTTCTGAGGGCAAACGGGCAGCCCGTTTGCCCTCAGAAAGGTTCTGCGCATGTGCAGAAAACCCAAATAAAAGCGGGCAATGCGTTCGGCCGGCTCACAAAGCCCTCGACCGCCGAACTGAGCGGTCGCAAGGAGGAGGGCTTCCCGGCTTCGGAGGAAAGCGTCTCCCGAAGCCGGTGACGGGCCGCTTCCGGGGGGGTGGCAGCCGTGCTCTGGCGCGACGGGGCGCTCCAGCCCCCGCCCCCCCGGGCGCCGGAAGGCGTTAAAACACCACTGTCAATACGGTATTTTGGAGACAAAGCAACCATCCTAATAGTAGGTAGGTCTCCTAGTCAATCCTCCTGTCTACTAAACAGCACAGAGTATCAAAAAGATGAAGGCAATTGGTTTATTTGTAAGAAATACGGTGTCCCCCTCTAAGGATATAGTCAGTAGCCATAATCCAACACAGAGTTATGTATGGTGAAACCCATTGATTTCAATTGGCTGTGTGCTTTCAATTCGCTGTGTGCTTTCAGCAGCAAACCTATGCATACTTGTTTGGAAATAAGCCCCATTGTATCCCTTAGCAATACCTTCCAAGTAAACATGCATAAAATTGGGGCTGTGGTAGATTGTTTCCAGTATTTGTAAACACAGGATGAATTATACTAGCAATTTTCACAGAAAAATATCACCATCAGGTGATACTTTTTTGTGATGCTTGCTTTTATGGTCACATGTTTTCATAAGGGCACCCCCACATGATGTAATGGAAATACAACCATTGAAAATATACAATATTCATTTGTAATGATTGAATCTCTTGTGTCTGTATCTTGGATTTCTTAATTAAGAGTTTATTTATAATAACTGATAATTGTAGGGAAAAAATCCAAAGCCGTAGCTGTATTAGACTGTTACAGGGGGAAAAAACCACATATGTTTAAACCCTTAAAGCAGTGGTTCTCAAACTAGGGCATCATGCCCTAGCCAGGAACAATGGGCCGCTACTCCTTTAAGGAGAGTGGCAACCCATGGTGATGGTGATGGTGCTTCCAGGATCACACCGTTGTCTGGCCAACAAAGTTTTTTTTTAGCCCTGCCTGGGGGACTCGCTGAGCCTCCAGGGGGTGCAGGGATCCTGCCGACCCCTCCGCAGGCCTCCCCGCACCTCAAAATGGCTCCAGATCACAATCCGGTTTTCCGCAAGCTCCCCGCACTCCCTGGAGGCTCGGCAAGTCCACCAGGTAGGGCTAAAAAAACCTTTGTTGCCCTGGCAGCAGCGGGATCCCACAAGTGCTGTCGCTGCTGCACCCCGCAAATACTTACGCGGGGGGGAACGTTTGGGAACCTCTGCCATAAAGAATAAAGGTCTAGACATGACTCTAAATACATACATAGTCCGGATGGTTATTTAAAAAACAAAAAACAAATAGTGTGTGTGTGGGGGGGGGGGTTACACCCACACAAGCTGGGCCAAAACCATAACAGAGGGTGGGGGTCCTTTTATGAGGGTGGTGAAGCAGTGCTTCACCCCTGCTGCAGTTTCAATCCTGATCATACCCCTTCTGTGCAGTATTTTTAATTGAAACAAAACTTGCATTGAAAGCCAATGGAAGCTTCTTCTCAATTAAAAATAGTGCAAGGGGACCACAGTTGGAATCAGAACCACGGTGGAGTGAAGCACAAAAGGACCCGCGGCCCCCACCATTTTAGTCGTTTATAAAAAACAACACAACCACATGTTGTTTATTTTTTAAAAAACAAAATCCGGATTGACTACTTACATGTTTTGAGTCACGTCTAGTTTGACCCTAACAGACTGATTGAAGCATAAGCTTTTGTGGACTGGAGCCCACTTCATCAGATGTATAAAGTCATACCTTCTGTTGGCAGGGCTATGGGCATAGAGGGGAAAAAATTATAACCATTAAGTCCATGAAATGGAAGAAGAGGTAGTTTGTGACAAGTCTATGTAAAGCTTAAACGTGTATAAGATAAGCACAATGACAATTCACAAAGGCAATGATTGGTGAAAACGTGATTCTGCTGTTTTAAATTGTCGTGGTGCTTATTTTGACCAATATATTTGAAATGCAGTCTTAAGAGATAAATATTAGAGTGCAACTAGATGAGAGGGCAGATGATCCATGACTGAATTGCCTGTGTGAGTGGTTCTTTGTTTTGCTTTAAGGCAGTGGGAGCTGCAAGGGACCACCCTGATTCAGTTGCGGCCCAAGCACTGCAGAAGGGGGAATTTAACCCTCTCCCCTGTGCCAGTTTTCCAAATTGAATGGTCTTCATTCCCAGAACCACTATTTTCTCCATAGGGTAAAACGTTAGGTACTATAGAAATAATATCAGAACTTGTCAGGTTTTTCTATTTGCAGAAAACAAATACTGTACATGCAGTAGAAGACCTGCATTTCTTCTGAGGTAAAAGTATGGCAGAAGAGAAGGCCTTGACCCAGATCTGACAGATGGGGGGGGGGGCCTTACTGACAGGCCAGTCCACAAAGGGTCACCTCCTGTTGAATAGAAAGATAATTCTTTCTATTCACTGACTGACCCAGCAGAAAAAGATAGGAATTTGTTTAGCCGGCCACCTGTGACTTGCCAAGACAATGTGATAATATTTTATACAGGAGAGTCAAGCAGGGGAATAAAGAACAGTGAGGAACTGAGGTCAAGGGTGTGGGTATTCTGGGAGCCATTCTCTTCAGCTCTGTCCTTGACAGAAGAGAAACATTTAAAAATACATTGATTAATACAGTACATCATTGATATCTTAGGTCTTATATTAAAAAGTAATTAGAACTCAAACCCATATTTGTAAACAGTACAGTGAAAGGCTTTGGATGACTCTGGAAAAAAAAAGTTTTAATGAAATATAAAAATTTAAGATGTTGAGCCTTTCTTTTTTTTATTTCTGCACATATTCTAGATTGTGGGCTGTGGGGAGGGGACAGACCAACAACCTTTCAGAGCCTGAAAATGTAGATTTCATCCATGAAATCCAATTTTTGACACCAAAGCCCCATTTTGCTTGAAAAGAGGCCACTTGCTTGCAGGTTTAAAATCTATTTCAAATGGATCACTTTTAATATACAGTATATGTATTTTTGTTTCAGCAGTAGTAATCCCCAGTTTAAGAGCCATGTATCATGAAATGAATAACTTCTGAGCTACAGCACCCCATGCTGGTGAAAATGGGAATAGTCTTATCCCCTTTTATGAAGCATGTAACTGCACATCTCTCTATTCAATAACTTAAAAAGAATTACTAAAAGATATAGAAGAAAATGAAAATATGTTTGTCAGATTTAGATTAAATCAAGCCAATTTTGTAGTACAGTCGGACCTTTTAATCCACGTTTTTTTTATCCACTGATTTGACTCAACACAGATGGCAAAACTGTGGAAGAGGGAGTTCAACTGCACTTCATTACCTCTTTCTTCAGCAATGTAGGGGGGGCCTGCCAGCCACTTCCAGTCTCCTGTGCGTGTCGAAACCGCTGAAAAATGCAGTCAGGAGGAGTCTCTGGTGCCATTTACAGGTTGCTTCCAGTAGTGGCTTTTGTTTTTTCAGTCGGTTTAAACAAACTCAGGAGGAGGGAAGCAGTGAAGATGCTGGAAAAAAGGTAATGCTCCTGACCCTTCCCCCCCCTCCCCCGGATTTCATATAACACTGATTTTCTTATCCACTGTGGTTCCAGGAACAGAACCCCAGCGGATAAAAAGGTCCAACTGTACTTTAAAGAGAAAAATAAGTGAGGGGGGCTAGATTACAGAATTCTGGACAAGTATATTTCCCCGTAGTATTCTGAATTGAAACAAACCTGAGTAGCCTGAAGAATGGTTTCCTGTTGTTTTTTCCCCATTTTTTTTTGTAGTTTCCTCCTTTCACTGCTTCATCCTGTGCATTTCGGTGTGTGCTTTGCTGGGTGCTGACCCCATTTAGCCTTTTTTTTTAAAAAGTCATTTGGGAAAAAGCAGTATTACCGCAGATTATCTGAACAGCATGCTTTAGATTATTTTTTCATCTAGATTCTTCCCCCAAAGGTGCAGTTGGATAAATACAGTACTGCAAGAATGTAAAACAACAGTCTGGTAGCACCTTAAAGGCTAACCGGTTTATTTCAGTATAAATGTTTGTGGCTTATAGTCCACTTAATCTGATGCACAGGGCCGACTTATCCACTAGACACAGTGCCTAGGGCCCACAATACTCTTAGGGGGGCATGAAAATGTGTTAATTTCTTTTAAAATCAGAAGAAAAAAAATGAAGTTTTAGGGTCAAATAATTTTTTTTTCTCACATCAGAAAAAAACAAAACTTTTAGGGCCCATGAAGATCTATTCAATTTTGCCTAAAACAGAAAAAAAATGTTGACTTCTTTAAAGTTATATCAAATTAATATTGATATTATTATGGTGGGAGGGGTCCACAAAGACAAAAGTGCCGAGGGCCCACGAAAGTCATAATGCGGCCTTGCTGATACATATTTGTTGTTTTTGCTGCAACAGTTTTTATAAGGCTACCCCTCTGACTGTCTGTGAAAACTAAAAACAAAGATATTTATTTTATTTACAATATTTATATCCCGCCTTTCACCCCAAAGGGACCCAAGGCGGCTTACAACAAAGAAAAATACAATAATACATACATAAATAGTTAGTTTCAAAACAATAAATATTATGGGGAGAAATGTCATCTTAAAAGGGGTGATGCAAAAGTGCCTCTTTTTTTTGTATGTGTAATCAGATTCTGCAATGCATAGGATGGTCTGAGATTAGATCAGTGGCTGTTTTATGAGAATTTCCATAAACTGTGTGCAAAACATGGTGATGATAATATAGTACAGGAATGGCCAACCCAGAATGGCCCATGGGCCTGACGTGGTCCTGAGAACAATCTTACCTGGTCCTTGATGGCCCTACCAAAAATGAGTTGTAAGGAATAGAGAAACCACACTTTAGGGTATATCTCCCTTTTGGTGTTTTAGGTTATATACATGTACTCATTTGTACATAATGAACAGATGTGCTTCATAACTCTAAAGCCCTTATTGCTAGATGGTGCCAACTTTATTATTGAAGTGACTTCTTCAACTCTCTGTACCTCTGTTTGCAGAATAGGTTACAAAAATTCACCAATCTCTGATCAAGTGTGTTGGCTCAGAGCAGAAGTGTATTGCATCTTGCTTGTTGCCTGTTTCAATGCTGAAAACAGCTTGATTGTTCAGAGTTCACCTGGCAGACTATGATCCTTGGAAAACTTTGGTTCAAAGGAACTGATCCTGAAAGCATGTACCATGGGTCACATTGATTGCTGCCATTAAATGCATAGACAACCATCAGCCACTAATATTATTATGCCAGTGACTCTTAGTGGCCCTAATTACATCTCCACCTCTGGCTGATGCAGTTCTTACATTGTGTGTTGGCAGGGTGATGATGACCTGATGACTGTGTGCATCGGCGAAATATTCCTGGAGTTTGTCAATATGTTGCCTGCCTTCCAGACCTACTGCCTCCAACAGTCTTCTTCAGTGAACATGCTCAATGCATTGGAGAAAGAAAAGGAATTACTGAGGTGAGGAACCCCTTAAATTTTGCATAGGAAATATAGAAACATGAGGTTCCAGAACCAGCAAAGAAGTTTAGGAACAGGCGCAGTTGGGAGTATGGTTCAAAAAGAAACTGAATCAAGCACCACAGTCCACATTGTAGACTGGAGCTGAGGGGAAGGAACTTCAGAAGTTCCACCAGTACAGACTTGATGACAACTGTGACCTTACCAAGCTCACAACTTCCCTGGTCCTTGAGTTGCTGCCCCTGCTAGATTCCAAGTAGCTTCATAATGTTTAAAAGACATAGTGAGCAATCAGTTGACTTCCTGTTGAACCAACCTAAAGTTTCATCCAACTTCATGCCACTTACCCAAGAGGTTGTAGGTGTGGCAAGGAGACTTCTGACATGAACTGCTGTAGCCTGAGAGACTTCTTACAATTGCTTCACCTGATTTAGAGCGCAATCCTACCTAACTATCCGGCGGGTGAACCAGGGCCGCCCGCCGGATCCTATCCCCGTTCCAGGCCGCTCTGCAGTGGCCCAGAGGTCTACTCGGGGGAAGGGGACATTAAGTAGTTGTAAGAGTATAATGTTTTGTCCTGAAAATTTGAATTCTGCCAGCCATTTCCCAGATTTGATTGTAGGAGTGCCAGACTGAATACAAGATAGGATGTCTCCTGCAGAAGAAAAATCATCAACAGATGTAGCCTCTCCAATTATACACTACTATACTGTAGTAATGGGTGGAATTGGCAACTGGCAACCCTCAGACCTAATTCCCCCCCCCCCCAATGGGCTTCCCATGTAGCTCCTAGCATGGCTTTGATCCTAAGGATCCCCTACCGCCAGCATTGTATCAGAGCTGCTGCTTCTGATCCAAAACGGAGGCAGTGGACTATTTAGCCCCCACTCATCCCATTGTGATCAGCAACAGAGGCTCTGTGAGTGTCCCTAAGGAACCTCAGCTACTTCACTTCCTTGTATGAACTAAGACCTAGACAAATGGGACTGAATAACTGGTGTGTTTAAGGCAGGTGTGGGGAACCTCTTGCCCGCGGGCCGTTTAAGACCCCTGAGGCCATCTGGTCCAATCCCGCTGAGAGCTTGCTGGGAGGCCGCCGCATCAGCCTCCAGAGGCTCCGCACTCACCCTCCGCGCTCACCCTCCAAGGCTGCCGCCAGCTCCACGTGTCACCCCTGGAGGCCGGGAGTGGACCTTGCCGCCGCCTCCTTGGCTGGTGGCTCGGCTCCTTCTGACTAGGCCCTCGGCGACATTTTCGCACATGTGTGTGTGTGTGCAAGAATAAATAAATAAATAATCAAACAATATTGTAATAATTAAAATGGCCCTTGACAGAAAAAAAGGTTCCCCACCCCTGGTTTAAGGGATGGCCTTGCCAATGTCTTCATCATTGCTCTTACAGGGAGGGGGCGATGATAAGAGGGGCTTAAACCAAAGCACTCAGTTTCTGTATCTTGGATCAGGCAAGATAAGAGTCGGTGCAGACAGCTAATGCTGTTGGCTTTTCAGTCTTCGAACATAAAAAGCTGCCTTCTGTTTAGCTCCGTGTGCTTCTAGTAGCAGCTTTCTGGCGTTTCAGACAAAAATATTTCCCAACCCAGCCTGGATATGTCAAGGGTTGAACTTGAGACCTTCTACATGCAGCCATTGAGCTGCAGCCCACTCCCCAAACAGCAATGCTCCAATATTAGTCTTAGGAACACAGGATGCTTCCTTATCCTCAGACAGGCCATTGGTCCATTGAACTTAGGATTGCCTAAGTTGATTGATGGGTAGTGTCTCTGGCCAATTGATGGGCAGTGTCTCTCCAGGGTTATAGACAGGGGCCTTTCCCAGCTCTACATGGAGATACCAGGGATTTAACCCAGGACCTTCTGCATCAAAACAGGTGCTCTACCACTGCCCTACAGTCCCACATCCTTGTGTCAATTCAAATGTAGCCAGTGTTAAAACGTTTCTGACCAGAACTGTAGTTATTTTATGAACTATGGAAAACAATAACGCACTTAACGTTGAGTGGTATTGCAGAGGATAAGTGGAAAAGTCATTCCCTTCCAGTGATTAGCTTCTGATTTTTATATGGATGCAGTAGTAATACATAATGTAACTAGAGCTTGTACCTACCTTAGATACTGGCTTGCAAGATGAGAAATTTAGACAAAAACAAAGACATGGAAAAGCTGCCTCATCTTGACATCAGGTCACTCACATTCACTGTTCAAAAGACTGCAGGTTTGCAGTCAGTTTACCAGCCAGACTGGCTCAGACATGTCCCTGCTTCCCCTCCCTCTTCTTTCACTCTTTCTCTCTCTCCCCATCACTCTCCTCTCCAGCCCTGCCCCTTGCCAATGAGGAGCAGGAGAAAATTAGTGTCTAAGGCTATAAACCATTATGCCGTACTGTGAAAACTTCATGAACTTCCACATTTTCTCTGTAACAGAGCCTTGTTTATCTTAGTCAAAGAATGGAATGTCAGGTAATTAGCACTTGAATGGTTAAGATAAGGCTAAGCACTTTGCAGAAGAAGAAAAAATTCAAGCTGCAGACCTGAAGCAGTGAGGGTTATTTCTCTGACTTTAAAAGATCGCAACAGCACAGTACACAAACTTTTGCATTACAAATATGGTTGGTAGGAAGTGCTGCCCTGAGGGAAAGAGAAAAACTGTGCACTTTGCAAGACCAGCAATTGAAAATGGTGAAAGCTGAGCAGGTTCTGCTCATAGCAGTTAATAAGGTATTTGGAGGGAGACTGCAGAGCTTGCATCTGTCTTCTGTCCTTAGCAGCTTGATTTCTTCTGATCATCTTCTGAATCAACATTTTGTCAGCAGGTACAATGTGTGCATTGTTGTCATCCCCCAATGGTTCTCTGCCTTTTTTTTAAGTGGTGACTTTTTTTCAATGGTTCTCAGTCATTTTTTAATGGTTCTCTGTCATACGCTCTACCATATTAAAATGCTCTCTTCATATGGTCTGCAGTTGCAATGTTCAATCCACCTCAATGCATCTCTGTTAATATGGTATGTTGGGGCTTGTTATGGCTACTGTACATCATCCCAGATATGAGTTGCAATGTTAGAATCACCTCCCCCTATTTATTTATGATTCCTGATTTAATAAAATCTGTGATTTCCTAAAAACAGTAATTTATTTACAGCAGTAAAATGACATCACTCAACTTCTACCAAACATTTTCCCATTCTTTTACTATTCAATACATTTGAATGTAGAGTTCTTAGATAACAATTACTGGTAAAGTCATTTGAGCTTTTCCAGGATCTGACCCCACAAGTCCTTAAGTTTTACCCTCGTCTTATCAAAGGGTCATAGCAAATTCCAGGATTTTTGGCTCAAAACTTGCCCTCGTATTATCAGTGAGATCGTCTTATATGCGAGTATATATGGTAATATATATGTGTGAACAAGACTATCAGCTTATACTTTTCATTTTTCCCTACCTGATTGCTGAGTATTTCTTTTGAAATCCCTGCAGGATATTTCTCAATGTTTCCCAGAATGACAATACAGCACTTCGTCGCATGAATCTGCGGTCCTTCCTCATGGCTCCACTGCAAAGAGTCACCAAATACCCTCTTTTGCTGAGCCGCATCATCAAAGCCACCATTGAGTATCACCCAGATCACAGCAGCTTGAGAGAGGCCAAGAGCCGAATTGAGTCCCACTTGGAGCACATCAACATGAAAACCAAGCAGGAAGGGAATTCATGGACACTGCGTTCCTTCCGCCAGGACAGCAAGAAGAACAGGGAAGTCATTAACATTGAAATGAGGGAGACAGCCATCAAGACTGTGGGTTGGCTGCGGGAAGAAACACGCTTTGTTATGGAAGGACCCCTACAGCTTGCCCAGCCACCTGATGGACAGTGGGTGAGAAAGG
Source organism: Plestiodon gilberti rubricaudatus (assembly GCA_026170595.1). Taxonomy (NCBI): domain Eukaryota; kingdom Metazoa; phylum Chordata; class Lepidosauria; order Squamata; family Scincidae; genus Plestiodon; species Plestiodon gilberti. Next base: position 202,406,590 of record JANXHW010000001.1, read on the forward strand.
GCAGCAAGACCTTGAAGTTCCAGAACATGCAAGTGCTCCTCATGGTCAACATCAGACGTGCATCGGAGTCTAGCTTTGAGCTTGGAGAGCCGGGGCCTGTGAAAGATGCAGTACTGGTACTCATTAGGGACAAAAACAATGGGAAATTCAGTTTGCTCAGGGAGCCTTTGAGACTTAGTAACTGTGTGGTCTCTGTGGATCCTGACTGTGATGATACATTTGAACTTCTTGAGATCAGGCGGGAGTCCTTCGTGTTCCGAGATGGGGACAAGGCACGGACTCACCACTGGTTCAGGCAGATACGGAGGTACTCTCAGGAGCTGGGCTCCTGGAAGAAGCGGCGTAATGCACTACCCAACATCATGATAAGTGCATCCCACAATAGGTCATGAAAGGACCTTGATTGTAAAATGACTTGGCTAATCTCAGAAATCCCACTAGACCTACTTTTGGGTTGGGTTTCATCCTTCATATAACTCTATCTCCTTTCAGCAGAATTGCACAAAGGATGAACTTCGCCTGGCCAAATAGCACGAGAGCTACCTATCTAACAACATCTTTTTTCTACTGAGAAGGACTTTGTAATGAATAATACTAAACCAGTGTTTCTCAAATTCTAGGAAAATTGTGCCCCATTTTTAAGCTTTCTAGATCTTCCACACAACCCACCCAAGAACCTCATTGGTATATCTACCTTGCTCCTGTAACTTTTATGCTCCTTTGTTCCCAAACTATTTTGGCTGGTTCCTACACACACAGCTCCTGCACTAGGAACTACTCCATCCCCCCATTTCTCTTCTTAGCTAGTGCACAGCCCCTGCCCTATGCCAAGATCTACAGCTTGAGGTAACTCATAGCAGTCAGGGACTTCTAATTCCGTTCCTCCCTTTCAGCAAATCTGGAATAGAAATTCATACTGTGGACAATCTTGAGCCACTTCAAAGGCCTGGTACTTGCAAGACATGCAAAATTCTATCCCTTCTTTGTGGGTACCCCACACACCACTCCTGGAGGCCCCCATGCTCTATTTTGAAGCACTGCCCTAAGGGGTGATAAAGTGAGACCTTGTGGAAACAGCTGCTATAAGATGCTGCTATCATGAGAAGCAGCTGGTAGCTGACCCATTATTGTGAATAATTTACCCAGCTAGTAGTAATAAGGACTACCTATAAGTATGGTTTGAAAGCTGAGTATAAGGGACCACACATAAACTATGGGAATAGAGGCAGTTCTGCGCTGGCTATTGGAGACTCATGTTATCAAAATTTGACAACTGACCTAAGGAGTAATTGGAGAAGATTCTTAAGTGGTAGTGTGAGTGGATCTAGATTCTGGGCAGTGGGAATCTTTTGCACATTTGTAAATAGGTAGGATAGCAGGGACAACAAGATGTTGTGTTGTCTGTCGGGGGAGGGGGGAAATAAGCCTGTGAAGACTTACTCAAGGGGGGCAGGCCCTTCAGACTGGTGGCCTGCTAGGGAATCCTTCCTGTATGGTAATTAAGGGTTCTTGGCCCCAAATCATGAGGAGCAGGTCTCTAGTAAGAAAATATTGAGCTAATATTGTTAATATTGTGGGGCTAAGATAAAGAGTGTGAAATGTTTGACACTGCATGATTGTGCTGGAAAAAGGAATCTTGACAAAATATGATAGAGGTTTTATTGTGCGTATATTATAACAGCATTAGGCAACATCCAGGTCAAATTTAGAGCAGTATTAACCCAATAAAGGAGAACATGTAATTATCTTCTCATTTCAGCTTGCTCTCCCAAAAAAACATTTCCTTTAGCAGGTGATTTCTTTTGCATGTACCATGTAAACTGAAAGAGAAGCCAAAATATATTCAGAGGTCCACCCACCACAAACATTCCAGAATATCTATAGAATCCTGTGGCTAAGCAATACCCTCTCCCCTAAAACTTCACTGGATATTTTTTATTAATGGTTAAAAATCCATTGTAGACATCCAAGGAATGTGATACATCAGAAATAGTTCTGAATTCTGCGTCTGTTAACATGGCTCAATTACCTCTTCTAGTTTGTGATTATTTAAATGATATAATCTAGTATATTTCAAAATTTTAATTAAAAAGGTATCCATTACATTATACTGTAGATTAGCAACATAAAATGTTTTAATAATTATGTTTCCTTGAGATTTGATTCACTTGTTGCATTTCCTTTCTGAACCACATCATTCTTACTTCAGTGCCAGATCAGAATTTAAAAAATGAGAGACCACAGAATGATATTCAATTCAGCTGAAAACACCATACCACTGAATTGGAAGAATACTGTTAGCAGGGTCTGTACTGACTGTGAACCCCTTGAAATGTACGGTTTTGAAATGAGTGGGCGCTGTTGAATGGCAATGTTCTGAAATCAAGATCATTCATTAACAAGTCAGCTGACCATTTCCCCTGTGTTTTTCATGGCTTACATAAAGCAAGCTTACATCTCATAATCTTAGGCTTTGCTTACTGCATGTATTTTCCACAGGTCAAGTCCAGTTTCCAGTGTATATTCAACCCATAAGATATGCACTGCAACGTATGTGTGCCCAGCACTGATCTGGCAATGTCTGCATGGGTATAGGCAGGAATAGGAATAAGCAAAGAGTCAGCAGTGGGTTCTCTCACGCACCTCATTGTACCTGATTTACAGCGCAATCCTGCCTAGGATCTGGCCGGCGGCCCATGACCACCCACTGGATCCTGTGCACCGGCAGCCAGCGTGGCTGCCGGGTGGGAGGTCTACTGGGGGAAGGGGACATTCGTCCCTTTCCCCGAGTGTAACCGGGGCCAGGCCCTATCGGCCTCCTCGGATTTCCGTCAGCTATTATGCTGGCGGAAGTAGAGGAGGCCATGTAAAGGCTCCAGCACCCGGTGGGGGGGGGGGTGTCAGGATTTTACCAAAGGCCATTACCCGCCCCCTCCTGGGCTGCAGGGGCCAATGGCCATCCTCTCGGCTCTGGCAATCCACTCCCCCCTGCCCGCCGGATCCTGTCTTACCTGGGTCCGGCGAGAGCTCCGTCATCGAAATGGGGAAGGCCGGCCTCTGCACCGGCCTTCCCTGCTCGAAAGTAGTCGCAAATGTGCTGTATGGCACGTTCGTGACTGCTTCCGGCGCCAGAACACTTGTTCCGGCGCCGGGGGGGGGGGGGGGTTAGTGAGGATTGGGCTGCCCAGAGGGACACACTTTGCTGGAAGCTGTTGGAATTTCTGGCTGTTTGTGCAAGGGAACTGGGGTAAAGAAAGCACAGTACATACAACCATCAGCACATCAACCAGAAGCAGTTTTTTAAGCACAATATTATGGACCTAATCATTAGGGGATAGTTTTATATCTTGGCTTACCTACTTGAAGTAAGACCCATTTGTTCAATGGGACTTACTCCCAGGTAAGTGTGTGTAGGATTGCAGCCCTAGTTTCCTAAAATCTACTAGCCAAATATACAATTTCTACCTGCTTACTCTCTTTAACCACCACAAAACTTTGTTTTCTTGTCCTTGGTTAATTAGCAAGGCTTTCCCTAGCAATGTTCTGTGTGAATAGCTTATTTTATTTGTTTTTATATACCGCCTTTCTCCGTTTTTACACAGCATTCACTGTGATTTACACAGGCAGGCTAATCCAAACCACCATTTTTCAATGCGGGTTTTACAATGTTATTTGCATATCAGAGCTCAATGTTTTCTGGCTTTCATCCAGTCAATTTATTTACATATTGGTTCCTGAACCTTGGAATGGATATTTAATTTTCAGAGGAAAAGACGTTTTAATTGCCCTCTGATACTACGTGTTTCATATCTGAAGGCGCAATCCTGTGTATCTTCTGCACCAGGGCAGCACGTACTGCCCTGGCACTGGATGTTGTGTAAGTGCCGTAAAGCACTTGTGCGACACCCGTCACCCAGAGAGCAAGCAGCACCGGCGCTGCTCGCTCCACCGACTCCTGGCCCTGCACCGGCTGGAGCAGGTAAGACCTACGCCGGTTGGAGCAGGGGTGGGGGGAGGGCGAACCAGGCGGCAAGGGATGGTGGCCATTAGCTGCCCGGGGCCTGGAGGGGCTGGGGATATCGGGGGCCGAGATCCCCGGTATCCAACGTCCCTCCAGGCCCCAGATATGCCGGCCATGTCAGCGTTACTGTGCACGAACTCTAGAGCTTGTGCACATGTGAGTATCCCCTTCTCCCGAATTGTTCCAGGGCTGCCCGACGCCCCCCAATAAAACTGTCCAAAATTTTAGGTTTCGGTTTCGAAACCTATTTTTGACAGTTTTTTGGGTTTTTTAAAAAATGTTTTCCGGTGGATTTAAGTGTTAAAACGTGTATGTGAAAGTGTATGTGTGCTTTCCCGGCACTTATCTGTAATATGGGGCGTTCCAGGACATTCCAGCGACGATCTTCTTCCTACGCCCGGGCACAGCTTCTCCCTGCGCCCGGGTGTGGACTCCGTAACGCCCCCAGCAGCACTTTCCGGAGTTTGCGTATGTGCAGAACGTCCCTGGAAACTCCGTGGTTCTGCGCATGCGCAAACTCCGGAAAGCGCTGCTGGGGGCGTTACGGAGTCCACACCCGGGCGCAGGGAGAAGCTGTGCCCGGGCGCAGGAAGAAGATAGTCGCTGGAACGTCCTGGAAGTGCCCCATATTACAGATAAGTGCCGGGAAAGCACACATACACTTTCACATACCGTTTTAACACTTAAATCCACCGGAAAACATTAAAAAAGGGGAAAAATGAAAAAAGCAATAAGGAGGCCCGCGCCCCCCCCCGAGCCTCAGCACCCCTACACCCTGGGGCCCACAGCCCCCCGCCCCCTATCAGCTGACGCCCCTGCTGGAAGGTGAGATTGGAATTGATCATTGAGTAGGGCAGTATGGGACAATTAGGTGGCAGAGGCTAGAGAACCCTCCCCTGACTTGTACCCTCCATGCACAAGTGCTGCAGATCAGTGCAGCTTCCTCTTTCCAGGTTTTGACCAATACAGCCCTTAATAGCTTGGGCCCTATGTACCAGTTTGTCCCGTATGTCAATCACAACCCTTCAAAATCAACGATGACCTTCAAAATCAGTATCTTGACTCTAGCATCAATTTCAAAAAGCAAGAGCACATAGAGAGACTTTTCAGTGACAGCCTCACAATTGTGAAACTTTTCCAAAGACATTCCTAAATCATCGTTTAGTCTGGTCATACCCTAAGCATCCCCTCTCCCTCCAAGCAGGCCAATGTGCCTTTCTAGCACTACAGTATTATCATTTTTTCATAAGGAAAGTTCATTAGTTGAGAAAAACCTTCTGATATCTTCTGTTGATAAGAACCCTATTATCTTCTATTGTTAATAGACAAGTTAACTCCATCTAGCTCTACAGTACAGTATATTAATTAAAGAATACATGTTCTGGGAGATTTGAGAACAATTGCTCAATTAACACCTAATTCAAGTCATACTTTGGGCATTGCCTTGGGTCCATACACTTTTTCCTTCCTACCATTGCAAGCTCTGATTCCCTCCCTGACCCCATCGTTTTCTCCCATGCAGAAGGTCCCAGGGTTCAATCCCTAGTATCTCTCAGGACAGAGAAAAATTCCTGCCTGAAACCCTGGAGAGCCATGCCTGTTACTTAGTGTTGATAATACTGAGCAAGAGAGATAGACCTACTGATTCAGTGAAAGCAGCTTTGTATGGCTTCCTGCTATTATGTTGCTTAGGTTGTGGGTAGCTGAAGGACTGCCTTATTCCCCTAGTAGTCTTTCTTCCTCCCGCCCCAGTACATTCAGGTCATCATCAGAGGTTATGCTTCAGGTGTCCGGCTTATCTGAGGTTCAGTAGGCATCCACATTACTCAGGGCCTTCATTTGTCGGTCCTAATCCCACACAGGGTGCAATCCAATCCTACTTACGCTGCTGTTGTAACCAGCGGCGCAGCGAAAACGGGAAGCCCCAGAACGGAAAGGGGATTCAAATCCCCTTTGAATTTCCCTTTTGGAGGGGATTTGAATCCCCTTTCTGTTCTGGGGCCTCCCGTTTTCACTGCGCCGCTGGTTACAATAGCGGCGTTAAGTAGGATTGGATTGCACCCACAGATTATTACACAAATTACTAGACAATTTTATTGCAAGTTACGGCATGTTATCTGCAGGAAACAGGTGACAAAATTACACAAACATTACAATGTTACGAACCATTTTATCTTTATTTTACCCACATTAGCAAAGGAAGTATTTTCTTCTCATTGTACATTTTTTTAAAAAAAAACAACAATACAATATGTAACCAGAACAAGGCAAAGCTATACAAACAAAGTTACTTACAACTGCTAATATTGTAAAGTATGAAGATTCTTTTAATTCTTTGGAAAATGATATTTATCAAAGGAAAACTTTAGGACAAGAGGAAAAGATCCAACGAGGTACACAGCGTGAAAATGCTACTATACAACACCAATGTATAATGCAGGGAAAAAAAAAAACTTCATGCAGAAATGAGGTTTGGAAGAAGACAGATGTTAAGCACTGACACATGCAAGTGAAAGGCCAGTTGCTTTGCACCTGTGTCTTATACATTATACTGCTAAGGCTGTGATCCTATGTACACCAACATGGAAACAAACCCAGCTAAATCGAAGAACGTGCCTCCAGGTAAGCATATTCAGGATCAAGGTAAGAGTTGATCCTCTTTTGTTATGGTCAAATGCTTTCTCTGTAGCATGATCTACACAAAATCTTATAAAAAAGACAGTATGATATAGGACACTTAGAATCCAAAGGAGCCCAAATACCCTCACTTTAGCACATAGCTACTGGCCTTCTTGAAATCTTCACTTAACCTCCCCTAATAGACCAATCATTTGAAGAACAGGTGTCCTGGGATCAAGTTCTTTGAAAAACTTAGTGTATACTTGGAACATTTCTACAAGCAACTGTTTGAGCTCTCCTTTTTCTTCCTCAGTGTGAAAATCAGCTGGCAAAACAATACAAAGATATCAGAGTACAACATAGTAAAGATATGAGAACATAAATTTACAGTGATAACATCTATTGAACTGATTATCCCGATTCTGAACTTTAAAAAAAAGACAGCAGTCTTGATTAACTAGCATGAGTAGAAATGAATCATTTTGACCATGTTTTAATGATAAAGATATTTACATGCCAGCTGTGGTTAATGCACGTTAAACTGCACTAAATATAAGGGATGTGGAGGTTCAAAAAGAAAGGGCTCAGCATGGCCAGAAAAGAAAAACAAAAACCCTTGTGATCCAGTTGCCAAAAACCTCTCATGCTCAATTCTACAGTTTGCTTACAACATGGTACCTTGCGCTACTAAGAGAGTTTGCTAGATGGACATTCACAGAATGAGAGCTTTCAACTTGGACATACTTAAAACATTCAATTGGAAAAACAGTGGTTTGCAGCTTGTGGTTCCTCTAAGCTACTGCTGGAGAGCTAAACTAAAGCTTCTTCATTGGCAGCAAAACTGAGGTAATCATTGATGAAATTCAACAAGCTCTTGTCTATTTCTCTCCATCTGCACCAGTGGTTGCTTCCTTGTTGAGCCCTCTGATCGATAAGTCATAAACCACCTCCTCAATCTTCTTGACATCATACTTGAGGCCATCATAGCGCTTCCTAAGGGAGTCATTTTTTAAGTTGAGAAGACGGAACCCAGAATCCAGCTCATTGATGAAAGCAGAGATGCGGAGTGGCCGAGAGTAGTCCCCAGCTGTAACACTGTTCACTGCTAGCCTAGACTATTGGAGAAAACACAATTGTACAGGCTAAGTACAGATGGAAAGGCAAAAGCGGAACTGGCATGATCAATTCCAGAACAACAGTCACACCACAATATGATATTAAAGAGCTTTGTCCCTATGGAAATTATATTTCACGGCTTTCTGAAGAACACCTTTTGATGAAACCTCAATCCTGAGGGCTCTTTACTTTTAGTAACGCAGTATCCCACCACAGCCATACAGAACTCCAAAGTCTACTTTTGCAGAGTCCTTAAAAGGTCAACTAACGGCTTCATCAAAAAGAATCAGGTACTATGTCTAGTTTCTCTCAGTAACATGAACCAATACATGCATTCATTTGCCATTATCTTCAAATCCAACCATGTCAGTAACACAACTTAAGAATGTCTAAGTACTCTCCCCTTACCAGCTCACTAGCAAGAGTCAACACTCCTGAAAGGTAATCCTCAATGTCCAGGTGAAAACCTCTCTCTCTTTCAGCTTCAACTGCAAACAGAACAGAACAAATTTGGATTTACCTACAATATCAACCTCAACAGCAAATGAGACACAGAAAGATGTCAAAATTGTAGAATCCCTGTGCCAATCCAGATTAGGCCTTCCCCTTAGCTTAATCAAGTCAACACAGTTACACATATGAGCGCTGAAAGCAAGGGGCCATAGCTGAGAGGTAGAACAAATGTTCTACATGCAGGAAGTCCCAGGTCCAATGCCCAGTTAAAAGAATTTCAGGTAGTAGGGCTGGCAAAGATCTGTACAGGTCAGAGACTTTGGAGACCTGCTGCCACTCAGAGGAGACAATACTGGGGCTGGGTAGACCAAACATCTAACAAACAGTGCAATCCTGTGTAACCTTGCACTGGTGTAACAGCAGATATGTCAGTGTAAGTGCACTTACACTGACATAAGTGCACTTACACTGGTGCATCTACAATTACACCGGTGCAAGGTTACACAGGATTGCGCTGTTAGTATGGTAGCGTCATCTGACTTCATATTCAGCAAGTTGCACCTCATCTTGCCATTTTTTTATTCAGGAATTCACTATGGGCCTTCCACATGTTCATAAGAATTTTGAAACTTTGCCAACGCATAGCTCCAAAATATTGAAAATATGAACTTCATGTTAATTTTGGGGGTTTTTTTAATCAATAAGTCAGAGATGAAATAGAAGTTGTGTCATCATTTCAGTTTCAAACTATGTCAAAAATGTTAAGAATTAAGCAAAGCACATAACAATTAAGCAAAGCAAATAAGAGAGGCTTTGATGATCTACTGCAGGGGTGGCCAACCTTCCACCATTAGGGCTACTGTGTTCTTAAGAGTTGTGTAGAAGACAGAATCTTGGCAGCTGCCAGTGCTGATGGTGCTGCTAAAGCAGCTGCACCTGCTGAAATGCCCTCACCTATGCAGCCATTTAAAGGACCAGCATTCACGTTGAAAGGTTGGCCACCACTGATCTACTGTGTAAAATGTGTATTAAATTCTTGAGCTTTGCTACATCTCTAAAAGGCAAAGTTTGTCCCCAACAACTACTTACTTCCAAGTATTTCTGTTACAGCTTCTCGAGTCACTAAGGTCTCTGTCTCCAAGTAGACAACAAACGCTGCCAAGAATACCAGGCGCTGTAGCACAAACCTCCAGTGCTCATGAAATCTGTATTACAAAAATTTCAGACAAGTTTAAACTTGTTATAGACATTTTAAAATGATGGTTTACAAAGGTCAGCGTGAGGAAAGTGAGCTTGAGAATACAAACACAGTAAGTCTGAATGGTTGCAGACCAAACACAGATTAAATTAAATATTACTGTCATTAAGAATCATATTTACATTCTGTTCATTTTTTTTCCAAGGAGCTCAAGGTGGTGCTGATGGGGTTACCCTGTTAATCATCAGGTCACCCAGTCCAAAATCTGCACATGAGATACTACACCATGCTGCCTGCCCAGGCCGACTAAGAAGCACCAGTGTCATGCCCCAGAAAAGGGAGAGTCCAATAGACATTTAACATCAGGATCATGGAAGAAGCAGAGACAGTTGTTGCAGGCAGAAAAACTTGTAAAACTTCTAATGTAATTAGACTCTTATTAACCAATAATCCCCACAACATAAGAACTGTAAATCCCGAGACTAAAGACAACTGAAAAGCTTCTCTCTATAGCGGACCCTCGCTTTACAATGGGTTCACTTTACAATCAAATCTCTTTACAATTGACTCTCCGTCGTAAAACAAGGTTCACTATACAATAAGCTATTCACTTGATGATGGGTTCACGATTGCCAACAACAAGACCTCATGGGCAACAGATCAGCAATGTGAATCCATTTGGTAGCATCTCACCCAGTAGCATTTTTAACATCGTGTCTGGAGGGAAGGATACAGCCTTGTAATTTGTGTCTTATAATTACAACATCATGTAAACTGATAACCATGGCCCCTGAAGAGCACAGTAGGCACCTTTTCAATCGTCTTTTAGAGAGGGAAAAAGTTTAGTTCTGTGGCAGGAACTCCAACTTCCGAGGTCTTGGAACAAATTACCAAAAAACCAATGTGTTTATTGAGTTTGCATTACAATATTTTCACAATACAATGGTGTTTCTGGAATGGATTACCATTGTAAAGTGAGGGTCCACTGTATTTTCCTTTTCTCTCTGTCCCTCTCCCTAGTCAGACTACTCTCTCTTCCCGCACAGCCACTGACAGATCCGAACTGTCTTGGAAGCAGCTCTTCCATCAACTGTCTTGAAGGGCTACAGTATTACACTTGGTTATTACTCTTGACTGAATCTTTCTGGGGGTATTCTAAGGTTCACCCTCTCTAGAGGTAGGCTCAAACAGGCATTTTGTTTGTTTGTTTCATTTGAGAATACTGTAAAATGCAGTATGAAAAAGTCAAATGTATGATTTCCTTTGTTAAAGATTTCTATCCTTGCAGCTCTTTTTGTATTCTATTGTGTCTTTTTACACCTGCCTTTGATCTCTTGTCCGTTTGTGGTATTCCAAGGTATTCCTATCTAGAGGCAAATATTTTACTTCAGACTCCTAGAAAAGGCAGAGAACTGTTGTAACAAGAACTCACCAGTAGTTATTCAAGCACTGAACAACATATGTTCCTTTTGTAACTAATGATCCCCAATCCTGACACAAAACTGAAAAGTTTTTCTATTTTCTACCTACTCTGAATAGCCTCTCTCTTCCCTTACAGACGCTCGTAATTTATTTTTTTAACCAACTTTCCTAACTGCCAAAAATTTGTTATTCTCCACCCACACTGAGGAAATAAAACAATATTTTATTTTCCTTTGTTTCAAAGCATGCAAGAGGCACACATCTATACATGTGTACCAATACTATACTTGTTCTCTTTTGTGTAGTGCTTCTTACTTGTTTTAACTTAGGCCTGTTATTTGATGTTTTGATGATGTTGTGTTTTGCTGTTTTATGTTGCTGGTCATTGACCGTTAATAAACTATTGGATTGGATACTATACTTGGTGCCAAAAGCCTGCCAGGAGAGCATGGGCCAGACCAGAAACATGGCTTTGCACGAACTGATGGCAGAAGGCCTCAGATCCACAGGTCAGGAAGGCCACACTTTGATTAACTAGTTGATTCCCCCCACCCCCACCTGATCAGGCTGAGCTCTACATGTTCCAAATTCAAACAGGGTTTTCACAGCTCCAAAATTCAAGTGATGCTTACCAGCTCCAAATCCTGCTAGAAAAAGCATTTTTTTTAATGAGACAGGGTCCCCCACCGCAAGCAGATGAAATGATTTTACAGTTTGCCTCTAGGCTCACTCCTTGCTTGTAGCCCTTGGTTCAGGCTATAAGAGAGCCACGTCCCAGCTACGAATTTTCACTGTGGTCTGAACCTTTCTCTCTTCTGCCCTACTAATCTTCCCAACCTTCCTTTTGTCCCTGCACCCCAAAATCTTCACTTCCCCTGGGTTCCTCTGGCAAGCACATCTAATCTCCCTACGTCCCTTCTACCCTCCCTTCCATCATTCCCCCTTTTTGTTCTGACCGTTTCTCCTTCTAAAGAGTTTCTCGCTCCTCCCCTCCCTCATTTTTCCTCCTTAACAGCCTTCCCCATAGGGCTCTGGAATGAATGGTAGAAATCTAGACAGGGGAATACTAGAATGTGAGTGAGTAAGCTTAGCTAAGCCCGTTTTGATTTTTCTTTCAGGCACTAGAACAAATGTTTGCTGCACCTTTCACCTTCACCTCCATTGTCCTCTTCCCACCGAATTATGCAGCTGTGCCATTGGCACTACAAAGGATCCCTGCATACACATTGTTTTCCCCCCCATGTGTGCATGGTACACGTGCTGTATAAAGCACTGCTAGTAATAACCACCAACATATTGCTGTCAATCACTCAAATCTCTATTCTAACATGTCTAATGCATTGCACCAACACAACAACCCACCAGAAGACTCATTGCATTGATCTTTCAAAAACCCTGTGCTAGAGATAAAGAAAGAATGGATGGTGTTCTGTGGGGCTGTATTGTACTAATAAGTTGCTAGGAATAAGGGGACGGTAAGAGCTTACTAACCTGTAATACTGATCTATAGGGAACTTGATTTTCAGGGAGGCCAACTGTGTTTTCACAGTGCCAAAGTGTTCACGAGCTTTCTGACACTTCTTTGGTACTGAAATTAAAACAAATAGCACTGATAGCATTCTCAGTCAAGAAATAAAAATAAAAAAACTGTAACTCTTCATACAGAGAACCATGAGCAAACACAGCAAGTAGCACTGTATTTATTATTATTTATTAGATTTATATCCCACACCTGGGATGGATGGATGTACACGCGCACCCCTACCTTAAAGAAACAGATGTCTGATGTTTTAAGCTTTCACAGATTAAAACTGTAGTACAAAGTGAGCTTTAAATAGTTGACCATCATGTACAATACCATTACTTGCCTGGTCAGATGAACACTTTTTTTGATGCATGAATTGCCCAACAATGGAAAAGTTATACTTCACTACTACAGTATGTGCTTTACACAGTTCACTTCCCTGCATCTCTAATTTCACAAAGAACAGATGTCAGGCCATTTCTAGCAGGAAACATTTTCATAACAGAACACGTAAACATTTTGCATTGCTGGGTGGCAGCTTTGGATCCTCCTGTTTTGTAACTAGTCAACACTCACAAAGTGTGCATGTCACTCTTTTCCCAATTAACTTACACGCTAAAGACAAACTAACAAATCTTGACTTACTGTCCTGAAATCCAGAACCTTGGTGGACTCCTTGTAGCACTGTTAGAATTTCCCGGGCTTTTTGCTCCAGAATTTGAACAACTTTCCTGATTTCCTGCAAAAAGCAATAAAATACTCAGGACAGTACAAGGTAAGTTCATAGAAGAGACACACAAGTACAGCTTTGCCTGTATTTTTCTCCAGTAACCCCCTATATTGGCTTATCCCCAAGGACCTCTGGAGTAGCATAGAAATGAATTTGCTCATATCCATTCCATGTTTTCCTGGTCTCTCCATGCCCTCCTCCTCAATGTTGATTTTAAGTTGTAAGTTCTTTAGGGACTGTGGCCATCTTTTCCATGGGACTCTACTGAGCTGAACTGAGAGTGGAATTCAATCATTTCCTTGGTAGGCTCTAAGGAACCATCCAGGTTTATATTTCTTGAAAGAGAGCATATTTTAAATTTTCTTACAGGCACTGAAAACGGATCTATGCTACTAAATGAAAACCAATAATCACAGCTTCCCTTCTCCCCAAATCACCTCAAAACTAAATTTCCATTAACAATCCCTAGCCACTCCCAAAATTAAGTTCCTATGGCTGCAATTCTGCACAAGCTTACCCAGGTTTCACTGAACACTTCCAAGTAAAAAGGTATAGGACTGTGCTGTAAGTTTCCTTGGAAGAAGGAGAAGCCACAACATTCGGAAGCTACAATTCTATATGTACCAATTGGGAATGAGTTCCATTTAATTAGTGACATTTGCTTCTGAGTAAATATACACAGAATTGGGCTGCTAATTTAAGAGTGTAGGCATGCCCTAAAAAGCTGTGCAGAAATATCCATAGGATGCAATAAAGCTGATAACAGTAGAAAAAAGAGCCTCAGATCCCCGATGATCCATATATTGCTATTAACTCTACCAAAGGCATTTGATAATGTAAAACTACATATATTGGTAAGATTCCAATAAAGTTATCACACTATTTGGGGATAATTACGATCACCATAACAAAAGTAGCAAACAGTATGAGCCTGGACTCTGACAGCATTTTTCCTACAAGCACCTAAGTACCAACAGGAATATACAGTAACAGGCACATGCCTCATGGAAGAACACTAGCTTCAACTCCCTGGCATGTGATGTCAGGCTTGCCTCTGCACAAAGTGCAAAAATTCAAAAAACTGCCGTCTTTTAGCATGTTCTCTATCTATAAACGGAACAGAAGGCAGCTTCTCTGAATGACTGAGCCAAGACTCAGAAAACACTCTGTAAAGTGCAACAAATATTCACAATTATCTAGAAGATCAATGATCTTCAAATTCAAGACCCATAAATGGGTCCCACCCTAATCCAAGGTGGAGCAGTCACACCATCACCATTTCGTGATTACGTATATAACCAAAATCAGTGCACATAGCATTTTTCAAAAGAAGAAAAAAAAAACAGAGATGGGTGGAGATCTTTGCCCTTGAGGGCTCACAATCTAAAACAGACACAAGAGACAGAGGAAGGGGAAGGGAATAAAAACGAATATGCAAAAACTTTTTATTTTGAGAGGCAGATTCACAAAGAAGACGAAGACAAATCTTGCATTCCTTTTTAACTATACGCGTCGTTTCATCAAGCGTAGCTCTTCCCTCCCCAACACAACAAGCAACGCTTGCCAACATGCTCTCCTCCATGCAACCAGGTGGAGGCATCTCAATATAAACATGCACGGAAACAGAAAAAGAGAGACAGAGAAACGGGTTGCAATTAAAAGTGAGGTGCTGGATCGGAAAACCTCGAAGACGACAGATCCAGTATCCCCCAGGTGGAGAGATGGGCAGGAAGACCTCCCGTCTCTCCCAAAGGGGTCTGGAGGAGCCGGCCGGCCAGTCAGCTGCCTATTCCCACGCGGACCCTTCCCGCACTCACCTCGCGGATATCCTGGTCGGCAGTGAGCCCCCCCTGTAAGATGATAAACATCTCGCTGACAGACATCGTGGCAACCGACACTCTTCAACAACAACAGCTTCTCCGTCGGACTTCAAGGCTCTCAGCGCTCCTCCAGCTGCCGCCAAAGAAATGGGTCCTTCCACGTTGCCGTCGCGCAGCTACTTTGCTTTCCTCCTGCCGTTCGGAAAGGGGGAAACACTTTACGACAAAGAGGGGGAAAGGAAAGGAGACGGAGAGAGTAAAACTGTACGTCAGTGAGGGTGAGACGTAGGAAAAGGTCAAGTGTTGGGAACAGACATGGATTGCTATCCTGCGCTAACGTGCCTGGGAGTAACAGTGTACGTCTTTGCATGCCTACTGGGAAGTAAGTCCCATTCAGTTTAGTGGAACTTACTCCCCGGGAATTGTGTATTGCCCTAAGTCCCGTTGTTGACCACAGCAAGGCAAAGATGCCCTTATATCATGCAGTCCTATGCATGTGAGAAACAAGTTCCACTATTCTATGTTCAACAGGTCTAATTCCCGAGTACAGGACTGCTGCAGCCATTTTTAGGCTATCATACTATGCGCTCTTACCCAGTGGGACTTCTCTACTCACTTTTCTGGGAGTAAGTCCCATTGAACACAACAGGACTTGCTTCTGAGTAGACATGCATAGGCTTGCACTGTTACTTTTGCACATCTCCCTTCTGTCTGTGGTGCTGGTGAGAGCAGAGCCATAGGGATGAGCTTACTCGGGTCTGCAAATCCCAATGCAATGTGTTCAAATAACATACTGTATACAGCATAAGCGTGTGTGAGATTATTATTCATAATTATACGCAACCTTAGAAATGGAAAAATCCTGCTTAGGGTGGCCAACTTTCACTGTGCCTTAAGTTTAACAGTCATAGATTGATCGGCAGACATTACGCGGCGGCGATAGAGCATTGATCTCTATGGTCCGAACACTTCATCAGTTAAACATCCTTCACTTCCAGCAGGTCTGAGCAACCAAGGTAGCTGAGGCTGTTTTGGTTGTTCTACTGGCCACAATAATCGTGT
Organism: Plestiodon gilberti rubricaudatus; assembly: GCA_026170595.1. Taxonomy (NCBI): domain Eukaryota; kingdom Metazoa; phylum Chordata; class Lepidosauria; order Squamata; family Scincidae; genus Plestiodon; species Plestiodon gilberti. The sequence goes on from JANXHW010000001.1 coordinate 202,422,556, forward strand.
TCACGAAACGCGCGCCCTAAGCGGATTTCTGTAATCGGCCGGCTCGGTCCCTTCCCCTCAAGATGGCCGCCACCGTTGAATTCGCAGCCGTAGAAAAAATGAATTGAGCCGTAACTCTCTCAATTCCGCTCTTCAGTCTACAGCTCGAGTTCAACTAAAGAGGTAGGGGGCCTTCTCGCAATACGGTCGCGGGGTGCCTTTTGCGCCGCCTGAATGAATTACAGGTTTACGTTTGTTTATCTTTTAATTTTTTATTTTAAAAAACACTTCCTATTACAATTCAGTAAGGAAATATGATGACAACAGCACTATGATGACAACAACACTAAAGAGTTTCGGATGAGGACGCGACTTTCTTCACTGGCAAAACTGTAGACGTCTCGCTGAGACGCTATGTAGCCAGAGAGTATAGACGGCACCAGTTCGGGACTGCGCGACATGTAATATCATCCAGCGACTGAGCATTTGAGGGCAAAAACCTCCTGGTTATTTTTTTTAAAAAAAGAAACATATCGGGCTCCCACCCGTGGGCCATGCACGGCGGCCGACATACGGGGCCCGTGGCTGTGGGCCATGCATGACCGATACTTGCTACCTCCCACGGGGCCCTGCCCATGCTTGTGTAGCGGAGTTTTAAACAGATGATAATTAATAATGGGATTAAAGGCATGACATTGTCCACAACGTTTTCTTTTCAGTCCAACTGGCCAGAATGTACAGGCAAACTGAATGCAAGTTCTTAGTTGCTACAAAAGAGGTTGTCATTTCAAAAGGAGTGTTGAAAACACTTCATTGTCCAGAGAGTCTATGTAGAGTGCAGAGTGAGGGTGTTCCAGAGCACATGAAGATATCAAAGCAACAAATGTCTTTTAAAGATTAACAAAGATAGTTTATAGAGTGAATAATTGCCAATAAGTGTTCAGGCAAGGAGGGTAAAGCTTCCCCCATCAGTAGTTGTTTGTTGGTGAACAGGGATACAGGTGGAGGCATCTCTGGAAGGTAAATCTGGGCAGCAGGTACGCAGGAACAAGGTGTGCAGGAGCCAGGGCTAGGGCATAACGGCCTTGTATCCTGAAACTGATACAAGGGAGCCTCATCAGGCTGTCTGCTGCTGTCAATTGTCATCACAGGCACTGGTGGTGCTCCAGGTTGGTAGATATGGCCCGGTGTGGTTGAAGTCTTTTGGGCCTAGTTGCACTGGCATGGAGGTTGTCCTTGACCTTACAGATGGCTGGTGTCCTACGAAGTCCAGCAGCATCCTGGGACCAAGTTCCTTTAGCTCCTCGCAGGGCTGTTGCTGTGGTACTTCTCCTGACTTGATGTGAGGCACAGGTCTGATGCAGGAATGTGGTGGTTTTCCTTCCTGCAGTAAGATAGATTTTCTCCAAAATGTAAACACAACTGGTTATACACAATTCTTTTTCAAATAGCACTTTCTTTTCTTTTTTGGTAGCGGGTAGCAAGGGCCACTGGGATAGTGGGCTTCAGTTGTTAAAATTAAATTACCACCCCTCCTTTTTGTTCAAAATGGCCTATGAGATGGCCATGCAGAACAAAAGTTACAGCTAAAATCAATCTAGGACACAATATATGTTTGTTGGGGTCCTAGGGCAACCTGTGAATATAATAAAATCACAAAGAACATCTCACAGAGTCCTGAGAGCAGTCTGTGAACCTGGGTGTAGAGAAATGGCTCACAAATGTTAAAAGTATATATATGGGAGAAAGAGAGTTGGCAACTCTTTACAAAATGGTGGCAGGTTGTACTGGCCCACCTCTGATCCAGTCCTGAGGGTTAAGTTGCAGTACCTTTTGCTGGTTCCTGCGGCTGTAGAGAAAACAAAATATGAAAGGCAGACAAAAAGGCCAGGTTCAACCAGTGGCAGGAGCCTAAGAAGTGCTCAGCAGGAGCAAAATCTCAGAGAGAGAGGGCCAACTTAACATTCAAGAAAAAAAAAAGACAAAATATATACAACACTTAACAACAATGGCATTAAAGACTTGGGGTTTTGGGGTTTCTTTTAAGCTAGCTATGCCTCCTCGAAGGTACAATGGTCTTGCGCAATTGTACACCAATTGTAACAAAAAAGAAGCAGAGAGAGCAAGGCGTTCTAAGTGAGAAATACAAACAGTAAGCGAAGAACAGATGAAGACCACACTGCTGGAGTAATGTGTAAAGCAAAATGGGAAATGTTGGTGTCCCACTTCGCAGGGGCAGCGTTTTCAGATTTTACTGCGCACATCAGTTGTTTTCCTTCCTGTGCTGAAACAATATTGAGCTTATAAGGGAAGAAATGAATAAAAACCTATCTTAGCACTATTAAAGAAGAGGCAACATAAAATGCAAAAAAAAAAAGGAAAAAGATAGAAACCTTATCGTGAGCGAAATAAGGGCTTCTTTATTTGTGCTGCTGATATACTGCTACTACTCATGGAGGCTTCACTAAATTCCTTGTAAGAATCTAAACACTTTGAAGTTGGTTAGGGACATAACATATAATTTTTGAACATGAACAGGGTTTTTTCTTCTTCACAGATTATTAGCATGGTCTGGTAGGAGAGGACACATTTTGGAAATTAAATTTTGCTGTAATCTCAGGAGAAAAAGGTCAGGTAATCAGGCTGATCCTTATTTCCCTTCTTTGGCCAAAAAAGAGTAGGTAAAAACAAAAATACCCAGGACAATGCAATTTTGTAAGACATAACACAAAAAATGAAAATGACACACAAACATATAAACAAGGCTAAAAATTTAGGCACATCTGGCAGGCACTTGGCCATTCTTTCCTTTGTCTCCCCTTCCCCAGGTAATATTTCCTGAGGGGGAGGATGCACTGGAATAGGAGCTCCTTTTCTGAGGCTTGTTGGTTCATATTACCCTTTGGTAATTAAAAAACAATTAGCGACTAATTGGTTTTTAATTGGTAATTCATTGGTAATTAAGAAGCAATTGGCGATTAATGGGTTTTTAATTGGCTTTTAGTTGGAAATTAGATGGTAATTAAAAAGCAATTAGTGACTAATTGGTTCCCAATTGGTTTTTAATTGGCAATTAATTTGTAATTAAAAAACAATTAGACACTAGTTGGTTTTTAATTGGTTATTAATTGGTTAGTTGGTAATTAAAAACAATTAGCGACTGATTGGTTTTTAATTGTTTTAATTGGCAATTAAGCAATTAGCAACTAATTTGAATTGGTAATTAATTGATAATTAAAAAGCAATTAGTGACTAATTGGTTTTTAATTGGTGATTAATTGATGATTAAAAAGCAATTAGCAACTAATTGGTTTTTACTTGGTTTTAAATTGATAATTAGTAATTAAAAAGCAATTAGCAACTAATTGGTTTTTAATTGGTGATTAATTGGTAATTAAAGCACAATTAGCAACTAATTGGCTTTTAATTTGTTTTTAATTGTTAATTAAAAAGCAATTAGTGACTAATTGGTTTTAATTTGGTTTTAAATTGATAATTAATTGATGATTAAAAAGCAATTAGCGACTAATTGTTTTTTAATTGGTAATTAATTGGTGAGTAAAAAGAAATTAGCGATTAATTGGCTTTTAATTAGTAATTAAAAATCAATTTGCGACCAATTAATTTTTAATTGGTTTTAAATTAATTAATTGATGATTAAAAAGCAATTAGTGACTAATTGATTTTTAATTGATTTTTAATTAGTAATTAAAAAGCAATTAGCGACCAACTGGTTTTTAATTGGTTTTTAATTTAGAAATTAAAAAGCAATTAGCAACTAATTGGTTTTAATAGGTTTTTAATTGGTAACAAATTGGTAATTAAAAAGTGATTAGCGACTAATTGGTTTTAATAGGTTTTTAATTTGTTTAATTGATAATTAAAAGCAATTAGCAACTAATTGGTTTTAATTGGTTTTTAATTGGTAATTAATTAGCTGCTATTTTAATTGGCTGCTATGCTAATTGGTAATTAATTGGCTGGTGCCTGCCGATGGCTGGCTGACCCCCACTCCACGGCTAGTGCCTGCCAAAGGCTGGCTGCAGGCCGCTACCCCTTCCACGATTGCTGCTTCCTGATGGCTGGCCGCAGGCTGCTACCCCCTTCCCCCCCCCCCGCGGCTGGTGCCTGCCAATGGCTGGCTGCAGGCCGCTACCCCTTCCACAGTTGCTGCCTGCTGATGGCTGGCTGCAGGCTGCTCCCCCCCCCGGCTGCTGCCTGCCGATGGCTGGCTGCAGGCTGCTAAAAAACAAACAAACCCGCGGCTGGTGCCTGCCAATGGCTGGCTGCAGGCCGCTACCCCTTCCACGGTTGCTGCCTGCCAATGGCTGGCTGCAGGCTGATACCCCTTCCACAGCTGGTGCCTGCAGTGCTTCCGAGATACACTCCACCGAGCCCTACCAGCCCCATGGGTCATGCAGGGCAGTCGATACCCTAATATCCTTATAACATAATATGTTATTATGACTTGATACATATTATATATAATTCTGAGTAATGTACACATTTCTTCCTCTTGAATCCACGAGTTCAACTTTTTGGTTGGCCACTATAGCTGTGACTTTCACAATAGCTTGTTGTGCAGATGGGAGCGGGTGATAATATTTATCTCTGTGCTATTAAGAATTCAGCTGATGATTTCTGCACACCAAGTTCCTCTTAAAGGTACAAGAGCAGATGTGGCTGGTATTCTTCTAGTCAGTTGGCAACCTTATATCAAGGGGTACAATGGAGAAGGAATTAGCTCCTGATTTCTGATCGTTGTGCTACTGCACATTTCAATGTTTCTCTCACACACTACCACATTGCCTAGAAGCTTGTTTTCTTCTTAGAAACTGAGCTAATGTCGCGCCAATCTTTTAAAAAGGAAGGAGGGGAGACCCGGAAAACTACAGGCCGGTCAGCCTAACATCTTTTCCAGGGAAGATGGTGGAAAGTCTCATTAAGGATAAAATCTTAAAACACATAGAAGAACAGGCTTTGCTGAGGGAGAGTCAGCATGGCTTCTGCAAGGGGAAGTCTTGCCTCACAAACCTTTTAGAATTTTTTGAAAAGGTCAACAGGTATGTGGATGCGAGCGAACCCGTGGATATTATATATCTAGATTTCCAGAAGGCGTTTGACACGGTCCCTCATGAAAGGCTCCTCAGAAAACTCCACAGTCAGGGAATAAGAGGGCCGGTCCTCTTATGGATTAGGAACTGGTTGAAGACCAGGAAACAGCAAGTGGGAGTCAATAGGCAATTTTCACAATGGCGAGAGGTGAAAAGCGGTGTGCCCTAAGGATCGGTCTTGGGACCGGTGCTTTTCTACTTATTCATAAATGACCTGGAGTTGGGGATAAGCAGCGAGAACATAAGAACATATGAACATAAGAAGAGCCCTGCTGGATCAGGCCAAAAGCCCATCTAGTCCAGCTTCCTGTATCACACAGTGGCCCCACCAGATGCCTCAGGGAGCACACAGCCAACAAGATAACCTGTTTCCCATTGACACTTCCTTGCACCTGGCACAGAGAAAACCCACTTCTAAAACCAGGAGGTTGCTTATGGCTTGTAACCTGTGATGGTCTTTTCCTCCATGAATCTGTCCAAATCCCTTTTAAAGGCATCTAGGCCGGGTGCCATCACCACATCCTGTGGCAAGGATGTTGCCACAGGATGTGGTGATGTCACCTGGCCTAGATGCCTTTAAAATGGGTTTGGATAGATTCATGGAGGAAAAGACCATCACAGGTTACAAGCCATAAGCAAAACCTCCTGGCTTTAGAAGTCGTTTTTTTCTATGCCAGGTGCAAGGGAGTGACAACAGGAAACAGGTTATCTTGTTGGCTGTGTACTCCCTGAGGCATCTGGTGAGGCCACTGTGAGATACAGGAAGCTGGACTAGATGGGCCTTTGGCCTGATCCAGCAAGGCTCTTCTTATGTTCTTATTGTCATTCTTGTACTTCATCTGGCAAACACAAAATAACACACAACACCACATATGAGGGGAATATGTTTGCTTTTCAACTGTCAGTCAAGGTGCGTACCTGCTTAAAATACAGTTTAGCAATAACTTTGAGACGGCAAAAGGATTGTGATGGAGAAACGTGGGACCAATTACATAGTCCATGGGTAAATTTTTTCTCAGAAGCGTCGCTCCGGTAGGGGCGGGGCTGTAAGTATCGCTGCGGTCATAGTCTCTTTACCGAGTGAGGAGGAGGCAGCCCCGCCCCCTCACTGTCCGAGCCAGTCCCCTACGGAGAAACCGGCAGGGAAGAGACCCTGCCTGCTGCTTTCTCCATAGGGGACTGGCTCGGACAGTGAGGGGGTGGGGCTGCCTCCTCCTCGCTCGGTAAAGAGACTATGACCGCAGCGATACTTACAGCCCCGCCCCTACCGGAGCGACGCCTCTGTTTTTTCTGTCAACTCAGTTTGAAACTGAAGGTAGTGAACCGCATGTTTGCACTAGCGAGCACAGGCCCACATCTCTAGTGGATCCGTAATGGGCTGTATTCCTTGTCACAAGCAGTCCATTGCGGATGTATTTTTAGATGAAATGCTTAGGCAGCAGTCCTCTGCACGCTTAGCTGGGAGTAAGCCCCACTGAACAAATGGGATTGATTTCTGAGAAAATTGCAGAGTCACACTGTTAGACCATTAGTTCACCCTCCTCAAATCAGGCTGACAGTTTCATGAAACAAAAGACCATTGTAATGTGAAAACTGAATGTTGTCTTGCAAAGCAGAAAAATGAAATAACGTCCTTTACATATGCAGACTTAAGGCCTGCATTTAGGTATATGCTATTTTAATGCAACCCCTTGGAGCTGTTTTTTCCCTGCATCATCATCACATGCCTCAACATTTAAAAAAAAAATTTCATGCTTAAAGAAATTTTATTTCATCATGACAAACCTTTATTTTGGTGTGATGAAGTATACAAATCTAACGACAAAGTCCATATTTTTTACAGTACAGAGGGGATAGACCCCATTCCAGAATTGTTGATACACTAGGGGTCATCTCAGTTCATTCATTTGAGCAAGACCTTTCTGTTTAATCTTTTCTGGGTATTTTATGTCAACGCACATTTGTTGACCATTTTTCTAGTATATTCTGTGAAGATTTTGCACAGGTAGAACTTTTGTTTAAAAAGGATTTCACATCTTCTCAACCAAGCGATACAGTTGGACTGAGGAAAATGCAGCACAACTCCTCAATAGCATAGAGCTAGAGTTTGTAATTGAAGCATGGATTGTGGGTGTGCAAGCAGCAGCAGAGCTAGTGGTAATACCACCCACTGGCAACAAGGGCGTCTCCCTACCCAATTAGTGCACTCCTGAGTATAGCTGTAGATATTGGTTGGCTGCTAGAAGTGTACCACACTAGTCACCTCTACCTGTTTAGTAGTAGACTACCGCTGTAGAAGTATGCTGTATTTTCAGTCATAAGCTGGGCTTTGAGTCCACAATGCACAGCAGCTGTAACTGTAATTCATTCCAGTTCCCCAGGCTAAGGGAATAACTGACAGCTCTTGCTCTTTCCACATTCTTGTGCTCGAAGGACAGAAGAGAGGCTCAGCATTCTCCAATGTAGGAAAGAGGCTTTGCTGACACTTCATTCTCTCAAGCATATTTGACAACTATTTCCTTACTCCAGCAGCTGACAGATTTTGTCAGTAAATTGGATTCAGCAGCATGCTGTGAAGAAGAAACTATGGGTGCAAACAGAATAGTTTCTGCTGCCTAGGAGGACTGATAGTTTAACTATTGTACAATAGCAGTGATGGCGAACCATTTGGCCTTGGTGTGTCAAAATTTTTGAAAATGTCTAACTTGACTCTGCTGGTGTGTCGTCCCCCCCCCCCCGAACTTTTAATAGTACTTTGACTATTGCTACTTTTAATAGTAATTTTGAATTGAACTGAACTGAAAACAACTATACAGTAGAACACATTGCATTTTATTTAAATCAATTAGTGACTTTTTTGTTGCTAAGTTTTACTAGATAATAATTTGAAAGAAGTCTGCCAAAATCCCTGCCCTAAATGTTCAAGACAAGCCTGTAAAACATTTGTGAAAATGTAAGGTGTATCAGGGCCTGGGGAAAATGCTGGCGTGTCACTCAAAATGACCTCGCGTGTCACCTGTGACACGTGTGTCACAGATTCGCCACAGATTCGTATATGGGGTGATGAAGCGCCTGTGTTTTTAACAGCTGTGGGGGAGTAAGTGTTTAGATGGGCTCAGCTTTGTCCACCTCTGTGGCACCATATAGGGAAAAGTGGCGAAGTTTCCCCTTCTACACAACTCTTTCAGGCAGAGAAGCCTTGGCTCATCATACTAAAACTGGCAACATTACATGCCTCAGTTTGAAACCTTTGTTAGGAAAACACAGCAAGAAGATCCTTTTGTCACCATGAAGTTTCACTATACAGTACTTTTGGCTAAAACTGGCTTCAAACATTCTCTAGCTAGCTAGCCCAATAATCTGTACTAATATTTGCGAGATCTTTTTAACCATCCTCTGAAAATCTCAAATTGATTGTACAACTTCCTTATTCAACCTTATTTTTACAGTTGCAAAGCTTTTCTTTTATTTCACGAAGGCTGTGTGTGCGCTTTCTAATGGATGCAGGACAGGCAGAGATTCAGCAGGTGATACTTTATTTTCTTACTGCATCAGGATGCCCAAGAAAACCACCTATTGAATTTCTGCCTGTCACGCACAGTTAAAGACACAGGAACCAAGCTATAGATGGGTAGGAATAATAAAACTACCGGTACTACTTCATTAGCTTGCAAATACTAGTATAACGTATACCCAGTAATAAATGTAGCTATTAGATAAATATCTTAAATTAGGATGAGGGTGTGTTTCTGGCATAGCTCTCCCCTTTAAGAATTACAAGATGCACAGAAATGTGGCAGGTGAAGCTTTGTCTAGCATGAAGATACAGTAATGGCAAAAGCTTCAGCCACTGGATTTCTGTATGCCATGTACTTGCTATGGATATGGGGTTCTTGCTGGAAGAAAGTTGGCCACCTTCCTCTAAGTATATTCTTTCCATTGCTACATCTTGAGTCTTGCGACTTATCACAATCCTGCTGTATGTGCTTGCTTGTGAAGTAGTAAATCTTACTGAGCCCCAGCAAAGGGCTTTCTGCAGTTTTGAGCAGAGCACGGAGCATGAAATCTTCCTCTGAGTGGCTGAAGCATAACTCATGACACAGCATGTCTGTCCATTTGCTATGGAAACTATGTTTGGATAAATATCAGGTGTCTCGATTTCTGTTCACGTGCCTAGCCGGGGGGAGCTGCGTATTTTTAACTCGGGCAACCTAAAGACAACAGCACAGTAAGCTCCTTGTGGGCATTTATTCCAGAGTTTGGCTTGAGTGATGGTAACACAGACAGTATATGAACTGTTGTTGTTTTCAAAGTGCCAGAAGAATGCAGAGCCCCTTCCAGACAACAATAAACGTGTGCCCAGAAGGATTAATATTTTAAATTAGATACAACAATGCCACAAAGAGTGCGATAAAACCAAAGCAAGAAAGAAAGGGCCTATGTATGTCGAGGCCTGAGTAATCTAAAGAAAAAAACATAAAATCCTCCGATAACCCTGGTCAGCCTCAAATCTCAGTGTGAGTGGTGGGGGCAGGATGGGAAAAGAACTGTTGCAGTTCTTTTGAATTCAGAAAAGGAAGATTTTCCAGGTTGTTCTGGTCGTTTTATTAAGTTAACGAGAGAACAAGGGGTTGTCCTAACATTTCGCTCCTAAACCATGAGGAGCATTGTCAAAGGTGCAGCAACTTGCTGTCTGCTCTAGTTCTTCTTAGCACAAGTTGTTAACACTTGGAAGATTAACTGCTGCCTTTGCCAGGTTCCAGGCAGCCCAATTCTTACTAACCCCCCGGCGCCAGAACGAGCGTTCCAGCGCTGAAAGCAGTCGTGAACATGCCGTAAAGCACGTTTGCAAATACTTTCGAGCAAGGAAGGCCGGCGGAGAGGCCGGCCTTCCCTGCTCTGACGACGGAGCACCCCACCAGGAAAAAATCCAGGCTGTTTTCTGCCTTTTAACAGCTCAGTGTGCAGAAATCAAAAGGTGAAGTTTTTTGTGGCATAGAGACACAACATTATCACCAGTTTATATCTGCACTTCAAACCAGTGGTGTCACTAGACGCGTGTCACCCCAGAGCGGGGCGCGCGCATCACCCTAGTGACGCCTCCCGCCGACAGCCCCCTTTTCAAATCTTTGGCGCGATTTGGGGGGGCGCCTGACGGGGCGGCGCTCTGGGCGCCCGACGGGCTGCCGCTCCGGGTGCCCCCTCAATGGTTGCAGCCGGCTTGGGGACGTCTTCCCCGGCCGGCTGTCCTGGGCCTTCTGAGGAAGGCCCACTGCGCAAACGCTATTTATAATGTGTTTTAGCGCATGCGCAGACCGTTCCTGAGGGAAAAGGGCAGCCCTTTTCCCTCAGGAACGGTCTGCACATGCGCTAAAACACGTTATAAATAGCGTTCGCGCAGCGGGCCTTCCTCAGAAGGCCCAGGAGCGCAGGCCCTGGAGGACGCTCCGAGGCCTTCTCCCGGCCTCGGAGCCTCCCGGGTGATGCGCGGAGCCTCCCGGGTGACGCGTGCAGGGGAGGTGACGCGCGCGCGTCACCCTTCTGCGCGTGTCACCCTGGGGCGCTCCGCCTCGCCCGCCATGCTACAGTGACGTCCGTGCTTCAAACTGAAAAGTTGAAAAACTGGCAATCATAGTGCATTGGGTAGATCTGTCTTCCTCATCCCCACATGACTGCCCATTGTCAACCTCTGACCTTTTCTGAATTCATCTTGTCTGTGTATTGTAGATTGTAAAATCAAGACCAAGCTCCATGCCACTTACTGTATATGTTGCCAGCCAACATTTTTTTACTGCTCCTGTTTCTGTGCATTTAAAGCAGCCAAGCCTGCAGAGATATAGCAGTTGAAGCTTTTCCTAGCAATTTATTGCCCCCCTATGACTATGAGAAGCCTTAACTGACTAACAGTGCAATCCTGCGGAAAATACCGGTGGTGAAACAAGCGCTCTGCTGCCGGAAGCTGTTGCAAATGTGCCGGAAAGCATGTTTGCGACGACTTGCGAGTAAGGGCCACCAGCGAGAGGCCGGCAGCCCTTACTCCGCTGCTAGATCGCCCATGCGGCCGCCGGAGGACATAAGAGATCCCCTGGCGGCCGCATGAGCAGTCCGGGTGACGAGGGAGGTCGGGGGGTTGGTGGATCTGGCCAGGGTGGGGGCCGCCATGTCCCCGTTCTGGCCAGCATGGCCCTTACACGGCATCCTCTTACTTCCGCCAGCTAAATAGCTGGTGGAAATCCAAGGAGGCCCATTGGGGCTTCCCCGTTTTACACCGGGGGAAGGGAACGAAAGTCCCCTTTCCCCGAGTAGACATCCGGGCCGGCCTGGAACGGGGATAGGATCCGGCCCTGGGCCGCCCGTCGAATAGAGGCAGGATTGTTCTGTAATTTCTGTGTAGCTGCCTACTGTCAAAGGCACAGAAAAAGGGCAGTTTTAAAAAAGAAAGTAGCAGTCTTACCAGCACACTGTTGTTAGGGTTACCACCTATTTTTTTTTCTCTTGAATACAACCTTGGGCTTTTGTCCATAGTAGAGGAAATCGAACTGTTCAACTTCATTCTTTAATGGAGCCAAGGCAAGAGACAGCCAGGTACTGAAAGCTACCATTGATGAGAGTGAATAGTGTGCTTTGTCACTACATTCCCACATTACAAGAAATACAAAAACACACACACTAAACTTCACTGATGTGCCTGCATTTTAGAATCTAGAAAGAACTAAAGAATTGGAACGATAAGAGGTATTTGAGAGTAAACGAAGAAGCTTCAGAAAAACAGCCTGGCTAGTGCGATTTTTTTTTTTTTTGTAGACTGCTCTGGTAAACCAGTATATAGATATTTTAATTAATAAATGTTCAAACACACAGCCTTATTTCATATATCAAGATTGCTTTAGGATGCTTAGTTTCAAAAGAAGTTTCTAAAGAACTTCAAAAATGGTGCAACGTGGCACAGAATATGTGATGGTTTTGGACTACCTGGGTGAGTGAATTTGCGAGAAAATTCTGGCAAGTGCAGACTTTTTTCACCCCTTCATAGCAAGTTGCTCCAGCCAAAATGTACTGTTCTACTCCATTCCCTGACTTTCCTTCCACCTGGTCACCCTTATCAGCATAAAAATACTGTATGTCCACTGTTGCTAACCTACCGGTACCTTCCAGTGAGGCTTAATGGAGACAACAATGTGTAAGGACTGGGACTTTGGGAGGCTCAGCAAGAGAGAAAGGGACACACTTTTGGCTGAGTTTTGGAAAGATGTAGTGAAAGCTGCTAGAAAGAGAAACAAGAATGCCATTTAGATGGCAGAGCCAGATGGAAAAGAAGGCACGATTCCTAAACTTTTACTATTTATACAGAAGAGGATCCAAAAGCCAATACTTTTATTTAGAGTTTTAGACCAACTAAAATGTCATTGGTTCCAATGGCGGTGCCCCCTCCCTTCTGCAAACAGCTGTGGAGGCCCCTGCTCTGGATAAAGATTAGTGCAGGCATAAAAGGTTAAAGCTCCCTCTCACCAAGTCATGAATCTGGTCCAGATTCCCCCCCCCCCCCCCCCGGCACTTTGGCTGCAAATCTGGGAAGCGAAATCCAAGTATATCAGGGCTATACTGTATGTGGTTAACATAACATGTAGTTTGGCCCTTCTTTCCAATTCTAAAAAATCCTCAAGCACTAGTCTCTAAGAAACTAGCTGTCATGCAGAAATAAGTCGGTAGGTGTCTCTAATTCTGCATTGTATACTAGGGGCTTCTGCAGATGACACATTTCAGAGACCTGGCTTATTTCCTCTTCTCCTTGAGTCCATTATTATACACACATTTATTTTTCTTTTGCATTACTGTCACTGCAATTTCATTTCAAAGACATAAAAAGGAGTGCTCTGGTATCTCAAAGACGAATAGATGTATTGAGGCATTTACAGTCACCGTGTTTTCATAGCATCTTAGGAAGTACGGGTAGCTGGTCAGTCTGAAACTTCCCCTCTAGGAGTCTAATCAGCACTATGATGTGGGGGTACTTATTTATTGAAAGTATTTGTATCCCACCCTTCATTTGACAAGGTTCCTAGAGTGGCTTATGGAATAGCATTATAATAACAGAAAAAGAGGTGGCTGGGGGGGGGGGGGAGAAGGCAATTTCCTTGCTTGCTTCTTTTCTCCTCTGCCTCCTCACAGGCCTGTTAGTGTCTTAGTTTATGGCCACTCTGGGGAGGGAGGGGCACACCTCAAGCTTAAAGAGGCACCAGCAATTTGAGGTGGCAATAAGCAGATTGTTGATAGCAGTTAAAAGGTACTTTGTCACTTGCAGCTATGCCTCACCATGTTAGACTTTCTTTTATATTGGTTTCTTTTCTTTTTTTTGTGAGGGATGTACATTCCCCAGCTTCAGAATGCACATTTTGATTTTCTTTTAGGGGGCAAACAGTGAGGAGGCATCTGGTTGAGGTGGCCCACCAAGCTGAAAGTAACTCATCATTACACATAGGAAGCTGCCTTATGCCGAGATAGACCATTGGTTCATCATTCATTTACAGTAGGTCAATATTGCCTGTACTAATTGGCAGTTGGTCTCCATGGGCTGGTGGACCTTTCTCAGCCTAACTGGAGATGCTGCGAATTGAGCTTGTGACCTTCTGCTTGTTGCACAGCATGTGCTCTATGACCCCTCTCCTAGACGCAGGACCCATGAGAGGCTGGGGGGGTAAAGGGGGTAATTTGTACCCGGGCCCGGGGTCCAAAAGGGGCTCCAGGAGGCAAAAGAGGGCCCCTGGAAATTTTCCTATCTGCGTGAGGTCGTACTGCACACATGCTTACTCTGTAGCAAAAAATGGATCCCTGCTGCGGGCAGCCCTTGCTTGCTCAATGACTATCTGGTCCTGGCCTCCAAGTCCCACAAGGCAAAGCAGTGCAGTGGGAAGACAGGCCTTAAGCATTTGAAAAATCAATTTATGTGGCAAGTTGCAATGCAAAGGCTAGGCTGGCCCGAGTAGGTCTGTTTGTCTGTCTGTCTGTCTGTCTGTTTGCAAGTGGAAGATAGCATTCACTCTGAAGAAAGGGAGACAGGTACCCTCATGATAAGGTGGCTTTCTACTCCTTTATGAACATACATAGGGCTTCAATTCTGTTGTTTAAGTTAAGTGGGCACTTATTCGTCAGTGTGCATTATCTCCAAAATGTATTATTCTCAGAAATTAGGAGCCCAGAAAAAGCAAGAAAGATTTATTTATTTAAAGGCTGCCAATCCCACCCCCTTCTGGGCCTGATCCACCCACCCTGCCCCCTTCCTCCCGCCCCCGTTGCCACCCTACCCTTGCCACATTTCCCCCCGTTCCTTTTGGGAACGGGCCCAAAAGGAACTTTGTACCCCCTGATAAAATTCCTCTCAGAGGCCCTGCCTAGAGGGGAATCTGGGTTCTCATACTACTTTGGCATAGCAAAGTCAAGTCCCCATGTGAGGAATACACTCTAGAATCTTCCGTAACATCACAGAAGATTTGGAGATGCCTGGTTTTCATGAAGTTGATCCTCGCCTACAGTGGCAAAACCTTTTGTGCTAGCTTGTCCATACTGCAGCAATTCTTTTCTCTAAAGATCCCCAGTTAATTGTTGCAATTCTCAATACTGCGGCAAGGCCAGCACTAGTATACCTACCATATACCAGTACTAGTGAGGAAGTTGCTCTGGAAGAGTGCTTGTAAAAGCGTTAAGAGCTCTTGATAAACACATGTGGTGGAAGGATTCAGATGACTAAATAAACCATAGCTTGTATAATTGTTAATACAACCTGAGCTTGTGCACTCCCCCTTCCCTGCCTTTACCTCCTCTTTGCAGCTGTCAACATTGTGGTTTGTGTAACCACAGTGAGTGCTGCAGCTCCTCTGAACCCAGAGTTGCACTTCAACTGAAGCCTTCAAACCACGATTAAATCAGCATTTGAAACTGTGATTGAACTCTGGTTTTAAATGCTGGTTTAATGGCTGTTTGTAAGTTACACAGTGTTAGCTTTGGATGAGCCGCAGAGCTGTGGTTTAGGCTAACCATGATGTTAACGTTATGGTTCAGGGATGGAGCTGAGGAGGAGGGATCTTGTTTGGCTGACCAAATAAACCATAATTCAGTAACCCACTCATGAGGAAAAAAATAAGGCTGAATTCCAAGCACATGCATCCTCTCAGTGGAGTCTTTTCAAGGCTACATATGTAATTAATTATGGACGTATGCCATCTTGTCGACCACTTGTATGGAGGGGGTTTAGGGTTTTGCGATTGTGTTGTCATCTGTGTGCTTGTTTGTTTAGCACTGCATTTTTATCCCTCCCTTTCTGGAAGAAGCTCAAGGCAGCATATCTGTTCTCTTCTATCTCCACCACAACAGTGTCTAGTGGAGAAAAGACCTGGCTTACTTTTGAGCTCTCTGGCTCTTCCTTAAGCCATTGGAATATGGGAGGGTACACCATTATTCACAATGGTACATGCAATTTTAAAGATTTAGAAATGAGCCATCCACTGAAATAGTTGTCTCTAACACCAGTTTGCTCCATAATGACAATTTAAAATTATTTGTCCTATTTGGTGAAGTCATTTCCCAGGAAACTAGAAAGCTATTAATATCCATGGTCCCCTCTCCCCTTTCAGAATCAATTGGCAGAACTTTATATACTTTTTTTCCTGGAAGTCTTTGCTTACACTAATTTTAGGAGATTTGCTTTGCCATATTGTCCCTTAAGCAACCCTTTAAAATATTTTGGAATTGATGAGCAGCTGACTCATTCACAGACTTAACCACAAGGCAAATACTTTTAGAGTCAGCAGCCACATAGCATTCAAATATAAAAAACATTTCACCTAATGTTTAATATCATCAGGGTTAGCCAACTTTTTCAGCATCAAATTCCATCATTGTAGAACAGTATCCAAAAGAGCTATCAGTATCAGATTTACACTAAATAATAAAATGGAGGCTTCCCACATGGTCAGTCTATGTATACTCCCTTTCCATTTTAGTTTTGATGAGGAGTCAGCAACTGGCATCCCCTGGTCCAAATACAAGCGTTTCAGTGGTCAATGCAGATGTCCTCTCTTTTTCTTTCTCTTGCCCAAGACCAAAATATTTTATGCAGCAGCAGGAAGGCTGGCAGGGGCAGGCAATGGTAGGGGACAGCAGCTGAGATATCAGTGATGGGGAAGACAGCAGGGGCTTGCCAGTGAACACTCTGACTCAACTAGCCCTCCTGCTTGGTGGTGGTGGGATTAGCTACTGGATAAGGCTGGAGCCCACTTTAGCAATACTTAACATATGTAGTGGTGTTAAGTAACTAATGGCACAATTCTAATGGGGCCAGGTAGCAGCAGAATGCATGTTCTGCTGGTGCTGATTGCTGTAAAGCAGTCAGTGCCAGCAGTAAAACGTAGCGATTTTGCTAGTGCAGGTTTGAGTAGACCCCCACATACCAATTTAATTGCAACTTGTTTGCCCTCAGCTAGTCCCATCAATGATTCAGGATTTCATCTATAGCATTCCCAGTGCCAGGTGAAATACAGTAGAGCGTCATCTGCATATGGGTGACATTTCACTGCAAATGCCATAAACTCCCCAGCAGGTTCATGTAGATGTTGAATAACGCAAGGGACAAAATTGAACCCTGAGAGATGCTGAAGCACAAAGGCCACAGCATCAAGCAAGAATCCCCAAAGAGCACCTTCTGGAGCCTACCCTCCAGGAAGGACCAGAGCCACCATAACATGGTAACAGAGCCCTATCCTGGCCAGGTGTTCCAGAAGGATACCATGGCTGATGATATCAAAAGCTGCTGAGAGGTTCAACAGAACCAACAGGGATGCCTTCCCCTATTCAGTTTCTAGTATAGGAAATCAACCAGGGTAACCAAGGCTGTTTTTGTTCCAAACTCTGGCCAGAAATTAGATTGAAATGAGTCTAGATAATCATCTAGAAATTCCTGTAGTTGGATCACCAAACATTCAGAGGCACCCTTGTGCTTTCTGAATTCTCAGTCAGTGATCTACGGTATTTAGCAAAAACCAGGGCTCCAAGAAAATAGTTAATAACATCAACTGGCTTCCTGAATTCTTAGCTCCAAAGAGCTGTGGGAGACCTGGCAATCTAATATTCCTGATTGCTAACCCGTTACAATCTTTTTTGAAGATGTAGTGATAATACTCAAAGTTTGCATGGTATTTATAGAGGCTTGTTGATATTTTGTATTTTTAAAAATCTCTTTAGTAAACTTCAATATGCTGTTGCTTTTTATTTTTTAACCACTGCCGTCTACTGTGCTGGTACTTTCAGGGGCTTATCTGTCATGATTCCAAGATCTTTTTTTTTGAATGGCAGCAGTTATTTCACAACATGACAGCGTGGACGTATAGCTGAAATCCTCTCTTTCAATGGGCACGTCAACACTTCCATCTAGGCACAAATGAAATGAATGTCAGAAACCATGCTGTGTATGATGATTCTGATGTGCATAACCTTCATGCCAGTGTGACATGAGTAGAGAACTCAGCAAATCAGCTTTTCCCTTCAGTAATATTCCTCATGTGATTTCCACTTTCATGGTCACAAGTGTGTGTGAGTAGGATCTGCTTTTCCAATTTATGCAATATATTATTGCTAAATAAAAATGTTAAACTACAAATACTGTATGTGCATTTATTAAGGCTGCAATCCTAAACATACTTACCTGAGAGTAAGCCCCATTATTGAATGGGCCTTCTGAGTAGACATGCCTAGGATTGTGCTGTAACCGATATTACTTTCAAACATAGGACTCTCCTCCTGTCCTGACATGGTATTGATTACATCTAAGAATCAAGGAAAAATGGATGATGTACATTCCACACATATGTGATGCATCTACAGTTTTAACTTACTCTACTGTTTTGTGTGTGCACACAACTGATTGTTACAGTAGTGACTGCTATTAACCAAGACACAACATACCTGACAACCTCCATGCAGTGTGGAGCTCGGCAAACCGGAAGTTCAGTGATGATGTGATTGCTGAACATCTAGAGGCGCTGAACGTCCAGAGGCACACACCGGCGCTGCGGACCCCTTAGAGCAGTGTTTTTCAACCCCCCTCCCTCCACCCGACATACCATTTCTGACAACACGGACCTCCTAATGTACCACCAGAAGTAACTGGGGATGTCATCGCCACTTACTTCCAGGTTGGGAGACTGCGACGTGATTCTGCAAATGCCAGTATGAGGCTCAGAGCAGGTGGGAGGGCTTTTTCAAGCTCACGAAAACTGTGCACTGGAGCTCTGCCCGCTTAGCCTCCTACAGTACCCGTGTTTGCAGAGTTGCAACGCGGTCTCCCTGATGCGAGGTGGGTGTCCACAGGTGCCACGTGTACCATCAGACACCCACCTTGCGTACCACCAGGACATGTACCACCAGTTGAGAAACCTACCTTAGAGGGAACACTGGTGCTCACTTGTGCCCTGTCATATTCTGAAGATGTGACATTATTATATTATAGTCACCTCGCTGAAACTAAGTGGGACTTGATCTAGAGTGCCCAGATACCCTGTATATGCTGCCTTGAGTTCCTTGATGAAACAAAGACAGGTATGACAGGCAGATATTCATCAGGTAATGAACTGTCTACTCTAGAAGAAGCTTAGAAGCTACCCTGTCCCTTTAGGACACAAACTCCTGGTTGTGTGTGTGTATTTAAAAAGTTGGAAAAATAACGTATTGCCCTCTTATAACCTTTGAGTGGGAGGAACTCTGGATGCTGATGGAGCCCAAGCCTGCTGGGCGCTCCTCCAGGGTTAAAGGCTAGTCAGGGGCTCGAGTCCCACCTCCGCCTCGTTATGCACAATTCAAACCATTCTCATGAATATTAATGAGGGAATGCAGCAGCTTTGTGCACATACGTCATCACCCGACTACGGCTAGTCAACGCATGCGTAGTGCGCGCGGTGAGCTCATCGACTCAGCCGCGCTTCAGAATCCCCCCGCCTCGACCCGCGTTCTTCTGATCGGATGCCAGTCACCATAGAGATGTTCGCCTAGTTCTGATATAGACCTCTATGATTGACGGCGGTGGTGTTGGCCGGCATACAGACTGGATAGCACATGCGTGATGATGGTCACTAGAAGCGCCAAGAGAATGGAGCGCATGCTCACTATGTGCTACCGACCCTGGCTTATTGCGCGTGTGCAACACCGGTTCTCTTAGTCTTTCCTGTGAAGACTCAGTGCGCCTGCGCAGGAGGGGTTCCATTCTTACCAAGCCCAAGCTGCAGTTTTATCAGCAACAGTGGGGCGGAGAAGAGCATCAGCCATGCACTGCAGTAGCAGAAGCAACAGCGGTAGCAGTGGCGGCTGGGTTTAGATCTGCCGGCAGCTCCTGTTCGTCTGAATGTCTTTTTCAGGACGTGCAGGAGCCCAGATTTCTTTGCACCCATCTCCAGTGTTACCACTGCCACCCCCAGGTAATCTCCTCCCCTCCTTGTACTGTCATGTTGCATGGACTTTCTGCATGGGGAGGGGGAGGGGCCGGGGGCTTGGAGGGGGGAGGGGAAGCGGGGAGGTGGATGGAGGAGGAAGGGAGCATTGTTTGAAGCGTTCAGTAGGCTGCCTGCAGACTTGTGTTGATGGTTGTGTGCATGGCTAGAAGGGCTGATGTCCCAAAGGGATCTTTTTGAGGTGAAAGCGTGTATTGGGATGGGTGGGACACGTGTTTGCATTTGGATTCCCCCCCCCCCTTATTTTTCAAAGGTCGTGTGCTTGATTCTTCTCCTTATCCATGGTAGAAAAAGATGAAACACAAGCACAATACACGAACATGGTGGGAGAACTCTTGTAAGAAAGTGATCTGCCACAGGGAATTTTACTGTCCTGTCCCCTCTATCTCCTTGCTGTGATTTATAGTCGAACAAAGCAAATCCATA
The DNA here is from genome assembly GCA_026170595.1 of Plestiodon gilberti rubricaudatus. Classification (NCBI taxonomy): domain Eukaryota; kingdom Metazoa; phylum Chordata; class Lepidosauria; order Squamata; family Scincidae; genus Plestiodon; species Plestiodon gilberti. The sequence continues at coordinate 202,442,567 of JANXHW010000001.1, forward strand.
AGGATAATGCAGGAGAGATGTGTCTGCTTGGGATAGTGAGCTTGGTGACCTATTAAGGCTCTTCTGAATCTTTGTTGTGTTCAAAATCTAAATGAGAGAAAATGAAACAAAACAGGGAAATGGAAATGCAGCTTTTGTTTTATCCCCGCCTCTCCCTATTGTGCTTAAATATGAGATTAAGGCATGACTGTATGTGCTGCCATATAAAAGCATCCATGTACCATTTCGACCTTCTGGGTTTCTTCCCTTAACTGATTTGTATGGATTCTTTGTTTTTGTGTTCCTCTCAAAAATTTGCTGGTGTCTTTATCATATTGTCATAGTGGCCTGTATGAGTTATCTGTGTATACATCTTCACCGTATGTGAGTGTTAAACAAAAATGGTGAAATAATCTATGGATGATCAGTGTTATCCATTTAGAACACACAGATGTGTAACTCTAATATCTTTAGTGGCCATAGTGTTACTTGCTGTACTTCAGCCTCAGAACTTTAGCATTTTATGCTTTTGTTTTTGAAGGTACCTAATGCAGCAAGATTTCACATAATGGTTGCAATCCTATGCACACTTTCCTGGGAGTTAGCCCCATTGAACACAGTGGGACATCTGTGTAAACATGCATTAGCTCACATTGTACAAAACACTTGATTTGTGAGAAATTTAGTTTATTTGGGGAATGTGAGGTTCATTGTGTGTTCTGGTGGGGTTTGTGCTGTTTCTGTTCAGATTCAATCGCAGAATTCTTCCACTCTTCTGGATCTTTTCCAGATGATCAGTTTATAGTGCAGCAAATGTCCAATTGCTGTGGTTTTGTTGCTGGTGATCCAGATGTCTTGTGTGAAGGTGGTGCTTTTGTTGTGTTACAACATTCAACTCTTCTTCCTTTTATAATTCAGTTTATTTAAATGAGTTTTTATACCATGTAATTATCTAGTTAAGGACCAGAAGAAAACAAGATTTTAAAGTCTGTGTGTTCAAGTGTCTCGCTCTCTTCCGTTTAGCACTCAACCCATGCAACATTTATGTCTTTCATCTGTTATACATATGGAGTCCTTGATCCATCAATAGATACATGATATTCTGAATATACTGTATATGGTTTTCTGTAGTTTGGGATTTCTCCAGGTATGTCATATTCTGCCATCATTCTTGCATTTCCCCCCTACCATCTTCAAACCATAGTGTACTGAAAATGTGATGTTTCCTTCCTTCAACCACCGTCAACTATCATGATGAGTACTATGTGAAAATGAAGTTTATTAGCCCATCACAGGCATCTATTAACCAGGGAAGAGAGACGCAGTTCATTATGCCATTTTGTAAATGTTTTATTTTTTAAAAAATTCTTGGAGAAAATGAATACTATTTGGAAAGATGATTCAAGTAGCAAACACAAGAAATGTTGTTAATGCCCTACCATTTTTTATACTTATTATTTTGATTCTAGAATGCTGTACTCTCCTCTCTCCAGTATATACATACCTTCTAATTAAATAAAAAGCTTGATTTCTCCTCAGTCAGGCTAGCTTCCAAGATAGGCATGCTTCCACCTCCAGTACATGTAGCCTGCCTGAGGACTATCCTGCAAAGCAGGTCTGAACAACATTAGGTTCATGGGACAGCTGCAGCCCTTTCCTGTTTGTGACCTGTTGGAGAAATTCCAGGCACCTGTTTTTTGTTGCCCGTCCAGGATAGGCCTATCAACAGCCTTGGGTTATGTTTCACATTGTTCTGTTTGTTTCTGAATTCAGAGGCATTGGTGGAAGAGGTGCATGTTTTCATCATTGTAGCTAACCGACAATATTCTATGGTTCATCTACATCTGTGATTCCTTCAGCGTATAAATTGCTGGGAGAATGAAAGCCTTGTGTTCTTTTGGCCTCTGTTGCCAAGCTCAGCAAGGAGTAGTATAGATAAGCATGGGTAGAGATGAGGCGGAGAATAGAAAGGAGAGTTCTGCTGTACTGGAACCAGATCTTATAATCTTTAATGATTAAAGTTCAATGTTTATAGCAGAGACCTAAGGTATGGGTGAAATAGAATTGGTGGGGTAAAACTGGGTGGTTGTTTTTTTTACCTACCAACCCTTAGTCCTATCTTTGAATCTCACATTCATGATGGAACTATAGAGATGGTTCAAAATAGAGTTGCCAACTTCTCAGCCAGGCATTATACTGTAGCTGTGCTTTTAAGAGAAGCATGCTATGTGGACATTAGTAATTGATGTTTATCTCACTAATCTTAAAAAAGCTTCTTTTGCTGATTTTTGTCTGGCTGTTGTCAAATGCTCACAAGCAGGCTAGGCAGCTTTTTCCTGGTTAGCTGGCAACCCTCAAAAAAGAAAAGAAAAAACGAGAGGGAGAGTAGTATATCTGTTATAATGCTGAGAGGAGAGAATGCATGCTATGGTATGTGTAGAGAAAAAGCAGATAAGCAGAGAATAGAGTAAAATGTGACAAAAATGATCTGCAGTTAACATAGTGATACAGCCCTCGAGTTAACACGTGTAAAAATGGTCTGCAGAGTTATTGTGTCTTTCACGCCTTCTAAGAAGTCTAAAATGTAACTGGGGCACACTTTGACTGATCTAGTTATGCCTTTAAGATGGTGAGCTTGGGGGGCTCAAAACACACCATTGGTCAACCTGCTCTGTCCAGTGAGTGACAAAGTTCTGAGATGTATTGCAATGGAGCCATTTTCTTAGCTGTTGACAACAAATTGATCTTAAATGTACCTACTTGGGAGTAAGTCACATTGATTTAAAATGAACCTACTTCTAAGGAAATATGTTTAGGATTGCAGTCTTCAGTTGTGAAAGACTGGATGGACAAAGTCACTTCTTAAATTGCTTGCAATTGCAAGGAAGCTAATTTCTCAGGAAAAAAACAATTGGAGAGACTGTACTGTATAATTTTGTTTAATTTCTTTTTGTTCTGTTATTGGTATTTTATACTACTTACATTGTATTTGTAAGCCATATTGAAAACTGAAAGGCAGATTGATTAAAAAAAGAATGCTGGTGGAATCTGTCTTTTTTTTTTTTTATAAACTCTGTTGAAGGATTGACCTCAGTATTTGGTAAAGCTTTTAATTTGTTTTTCCCTCATTACTTTGTACTCAGTCCATCCACTGTTCGAACTCCTAAATACTGATGTGGAGGAGCAGGGACCAGTAGTTACACTTGACTTGAACATTAGCAGAGACCCTGAGAATTGATATATTTGCAGAGCAAGCCTATGCGTGACTTACTCTCAAGTAAGTGTGCAGTGGATTGCAGCCTTAGTCATGTAATTAAATTGACACTCTTTGTAATTAAGACTTAGGAAGTAGTGATAAGAAGTAGTGATAAGATCCCTCTTACCACCTCCTTCTCTATTCCTTGAAGCATTTAAAGATTATTAGCATTCAGGCTTCCTGTCAGCCATGAGGGTTTTTCTTCCCTCTCTCTTTGGGTCTCTAGAAACAGTGCCTTGTGTGCTGTCTGCACGTGACCCATGGATTGTAAGATTAAGCCACCTCCCTTGCTCTAGTGTGGTTTCCAAATTTTTGCTCAAGGCACTCTATTAGAGCCGTCCTTTCATTTGCTGGGCTCTCTGACACAGGAGTCACCTGCTTCTTATGTAAGCACAGTTTAGCAACTTTCCCATAATGTTAGAGGATCAGAGGTGTAAGTTAGCCTCTCTGTCACCCCCCCCCCATGTGGACCGGCAGAAGCCCCGCCCCCACCGGTTTCCATCCCACCCCCACCATCGAGGCGAAACACACACGCACCAGCGTTTTTCCACTGTTTTAGACAGCAAAGGAGTTCAGGCTGGCCAATCCGTTTTTCGGCTGCCTCTGCAGCGCGATTAATGCCCCCGCTGGCTGCTTTGTTGCCCCCACCTGCTGCCCGGGGGCCCACCGCCCCCTCCGCTACGTAGAGGGTCTCAACTCTCTGTTTGGGAATTGCTGCTGCAGTGATACTTAGATCAGTTGTGGAGTCAGTGGCAGATATGGTCTAGGTTAGAACAGTAGATTGTTCTGCTATAAAAGGACTTGGTCTTGTGAACACATGATTATAAGAGGCAGAATTAGGTTGTTGGGGAGAGTTGTTAGTTGTTTTTTAAACTGGTCCCATTTTTTTGAACCTTTGCGATTCAAGATTTCTGATGGTATCTGAGCTCTGCAGTTTTCCACATTGAGATGAAAGGAGCATGTTTGTGCAAGACAAAAAGAAGTTTGAGGCTTGAACATTTGATGTCCATAGGAAGGACAATTGGGTTTCCTTTTCCTTTTTGTTTTTGTTAAAGGGCATTTTTCCCCAAGGGTGTATATACGCAGCAGGAGTTAAATGCGTACACCTGTGGGCTGGGAGGAAATGTTAAACTGAAGTGCTACTATAGGTATCTTTCAGAGTTCTTAAATTTGATAACTGACAAGTCTGTGCTGAATAAGTATTGTCCCATCTGCTGTCTGCTGCAAGTAGTAGAAGAAAACAGAATTGGGGAAGTTAAAAGGTGACCTGCTCTGCCATATACGGCATGCTATCACACCCTTATAGTCTCTGTTATTTATTTATTTATTTATTTTTCACATTTTTATACCGCCCTTCCTCCAAGGAGCTCAGAGTGGTGTACATATTTCCTCCCCTCCTTTTTGTCCTCGCAACAACCCTGTGAGGTAGGTGGGGCTGAGAGATAGTGACTGGCCCAAGGTCACCCAGGAAGCTTCGTGGCTGAGCGGGGATTTGAACCTGGATCTTCCAGGTCTAAGTCCGACTCCCAAACCACTACACCATCCTGGTGTAGAGAACAGCCAGCCATTCCCTATACTGTACTTGCATTTGCTAATCTAGATGAGTAATTTCCACTTCAGCCAGTGCCATATGTACTGTACATGTTGCAAGGATACAAAGATGTATCCCTTTCACTACCCTTTATCCATTGTGCTATGTTTGCTATCAGAATGGCTTAGATGAGTTAAGGCAGACTGTAGTGTTTAATTTGAAGTGTGGTTATTATGCAAAGGTGATCGTGTGGCTTTGAATTAGGACTGGTTCACCTGGTTGGCAGATAAGCAGCTCCCTTGGACCCAAACATTCATTGGGTTATAATTGCTGGTAGGATGCTGGGCTCCCCCCCCCCCCACGTTTACTGTGTGGCTTGTGTCTCCTTACAATGCTGCATTTATCCATGACCATGGGATCATGGTGGTAACAGTATGGACATATGTCGCTGGATCCCAGATCGCCAGGGCTGGTACCGCTGAGGAAAACGTCAGCTAGTGGCTTCTCAAGGCATCCATCATCTTACCTGGGAGAGTCTTCCAATCACTTTAGCAGCCTGTGAGTGAATGAAGCCTGATCTGCACATGCTGGACAAAATGCTGTGGTAGAGTAGTCCTGAGACTGGTAGGTGGGCTGTGCCACTTCAGGTTGCAGGTGGGCACCCACATTAATGCTTAAAAAGTGTGTTTGTGTGTGATTATTTTACTTGCAGAAAGGTTAACGTTGAGGAAAGGACTGTTAAAAATATGACTTGTGCCCCTGCAGTCTGGAGTGGTACAGTCCACTCTTCCACCTCAGGATTTAACCAGTTCATTCTACTGCATGTGTAGACCAGACGTGATTGAGCAAAGCTGGAGAGTCAACAGCTGTAATTGGCCCTTCAAGAAATTTACCTTTCACTTGTAGCATATGTGAGTTGAGATGGGAGGGTGTAAGGCAAATTGCATGAAAGTCAGAAATTCTATTATCTCTCTTCTCTCCCCCCTCCCCCCATTTCAGGTATTGGGAGCAGAGGAGTAATCTGGAATGGGTGAATGAGTGGAAGGCCCTATAGGAATGAGATCTCAACAGACAGTATTGGGGCAGTGGGTACAGAAAAGGTGTGGGTTAGATTCTCTCTTGGATGAGATAGGGTGCTCCTGTTTTCAAGGAAATGAGTGTGTGTGATGGGAGTTTAAATGAATCTCCCCAACCTAGAGAAAGGGGAAAAGAGAGAGCTTCTTCAATATTGCATTAAAAACACAAACAAACAAAACCGGGTTGCAGCTCACAGCGCAATCCTGCACAGCTTGACGCGGCCAACCTAAAGGTCCGGCTGTGATATCTTGAGCCCGGGCCGCCCTGGCACGGCCCGGGAACACCTCAGGAGAAGGGGACGGTCATCCCTTCCCCGTGCGTAGGGCTACCCAGGACATATGGGCCTCCTCAGATGTACGCCAGCTCTGAAGCTGACGTACATCCAAGGCAGCGGGGTAAGGCCGAACCAGGTTGGGAAAGGGCCTGGGATATCGGCGGAGCGCACCACTGATATCCCCGCCCTCTCCCAGCCCGGTTCGGCCAATGGTCCTACTCCCTTGCTGCCCGACCCCTAGGAGTTATGAAGGATCGAGCTGCCCATCTTGAGTGTTTACTTGGAAGTAAGTCTCATTGATTTTTGTAGTCTTTGATTTCAGATATTTTTAGGATTGCCACTTGAAGGGTTTACTTATAGCAAAAAAACTTCTACCCTATTTTCTTAGGATTTGAAGGAGATTGGTGAGGAACTGATACGTCTGCTACTTTAACACCTTTCCTTAAGTTGAAGGACTGATACTGGACATGGCCATGAGAACGTCTTCCACAGTGGGGCAAAACTATGTTGAAGAAGTGAAACTGTTAGAATCTGTGCATTTAATTACTGTAATTGAAGGTTCTGAATATATTTTCTTGGTCCATTGATAAAGGAGTTGAGGTCTAGTACCTGGCAACTCTCTAATGGGTAGAGTGATCAGCCCTACATGGATTCTTGTTTCATGGGATGTGGGTCATTTGTGAATACTTTTCTATATACAGTATTAGTCTGACTGATATAGTTACAAGATGCCTAAATCTTTAAGTCTATTTCATATTTTATGTTATACGCATGTATAGGTATCTGTAGGAATTGTTTGTTTGGTGAACGGGTTCATTTTAAAAGTAAATATGAGGACTGGACCTTCTGAAAATTGTGTGTACTGCTGAGTGTACATTGAATATAATGTGTGAATAACTATACATTTGTACAAAACTGGTGTGATCCGCACTCCCGAGTGACACCACTATTTATCTTGCTCCTTTGCACACGCGTACACACACCCTTACATCTGTCCTTCCTCGCAGCTTGGGGACTTACTCTTTCCGAGCTCTGATGACATTCTATGTTTCAGGCTCCCTGTGTACCCCCCAACATTTAACCTCCCCCCCCCCAAAGGATCAAAGATGCATATCATTATCCAGATGGACAGGATATTCACCTGTTCAAAGGGCGGCTTATTCAGTCCTAAAAACATGGTTTTCTTTAGTGTCTATGCATTTAGTGGTGAAAGATAGTAGACTGGAGCCTTTCTCTCCTGTTCAGTGTTCCAGTCAGGTTTTCCATCTATCACATTGGTATCTAAGGGCCTGCTTGGTTGCCTGGCGCGTTTCGGTGCTTGGGGCACTTGTCTGTCTATCAGACTAATGTATGAATAGCCCACAGTCATCTTTTTTTTTTTTTTTTTACCTCCTGAAATGAACCGTTTACAAGGTATTCATGCCCAGTAGAGAGATCAGGGGATTACACTGAAAGTTTCTAATTTTCATGATTTTAAGTGGTATCTAGAAGCCTTTAAACCTATAACAAAGTTGAAACAACCTTAATGAATTGTTAAGGAAGTCAAAACCCAGCATACCTTTAGCGTTCTGGAGTATTGTTGGTTGGCCTTCTAAGTCTTCAGAAGACATTGCTTTAATTATCTGCTTTTCAGCGCAATCCTGCCTAAGTATCTGGTGGGTGGCCCAGGCCGCCCACTGGATACTATCTCCATTCTGGGAGCAGCCCGGAGATCTACTCCCCTTCCCCCGGTGTAACGTGGGGAGGCCCTAATGGGCCTCCTCGGATTTCCGCTTCGTGTGTTTTTGTGGTTGGAAGTGCCAGGGAAATCCTGAACAAAAGCTGTTGGGTGTGTTCTAATCTATACTGCAGGATTAATCGTTTTCTCTTTGGTGTGTTGTTGGTTTGTCTCCTTTGGTTTGATGAATATAGTGCATTTATATCTGACCATTTGCTCCTTTCAGTGCATCTACATGAACAGACAGCCTGGTAGCTATTGAAGCTGCATGGCTGCAATGTCCAATTTATCAGCCTCCTCTTTCTAATTCTTCTGCTACTGCTACTGCTACTATAGATAGATATACATATAGATATAGATATAGTGTGAATGGTGTATTGAAGTTTCATTTTTGGATAGCATTGTACCTTGCTGCTTTCTAAAAATATCTCAGCCAAGAGATTATATGAGTTGTACAAGGGTAATCAAAGGAGAACTGGGGTTGGGAAATAGATCAACAATACAATTGGCCAGGGTGCATCCCAGAGATTCTCCTTTTCCTGCTACAACAGCAGGTTTAAAAGGTAAACAAGATAGCTGCAGCTCTTTCCAACCGTTTTGTCCCCCTCCCCATCCTGCCATCTGCCACCTTATCCCATCTGCTGGAATGAGCAAGACTCTGGGTGTATTGTGCAGCAGGTGGCCTGGGGAAGTACCAAGGAAGGAGCTGGCAGGTGAAGCTGTGGCTGCCTCTTCAGACCAGCAGCAGATTTAAAAGGGCAATCTTTGGGAGAGAATCCTATTGTTGATAGATTTCCCCACTCACCTTTTTCCTTGCACAGCTTCAGCTCCCACCAACACTTTGCTGCATTTAAGAAATAATATATCTCAAAGTGCAATTGCTGCCCACAGGCGTAGTCTCTGGGTTGCAGTCTGGCAACCTTAACCGATAATTTGGCTTCTGTTCTTGTTTTGAGGGAGGTGAATGAGGATGTTTTGATTTGTTTTAAAAAAAAAAAGATACAGGATGGAACTCGGGATTGCTTCTGATTTGGAAATGTAGCTCTCTAATTCCACAGACATGGAGATGGGCTGCGGTCACTGAATGGTAAGGGAAATGTTCCCATGCAGGTTCTCAGAGTTACTTTATTTACTAATGTTGTGTCAAGTAATTCAAAACTGAGCCATGGCTCACATTTAAGCTTGGCTTTTATCCATGCATCTTTTTAGTGGTAATGTGAAGCGCAAACTTTGGTCTGTCTTCCACCCAGTATCTTTTGCAGTATGGAAATGCTTTGCTTCACTTGTACATGGTTAGTTTGGCATTGATAGTGCAGATAATTAGATGTCAGATATGCTTTACAGATTCCTTAAATCAGCACTGACCTGTAATAAGCAGCTAGTGCAGAATGACATTAGCAAGTAATTACTGTGCATGAAACATTGCATTGCCCCGTTAGGGTTTTTCTCACCCAAATCTCTAATTTTTGCAAATATTCAGTTATCTTGCTAAAAGTTCTGTGTTGTCCGTATGCAAATATTCTTAATTTAGATAAATCCACACAAATGGCAAAATTCTAAGTTCATAGTACAGAATCCTAGTCTCCCAAGAGTTAATGTGGCCAACGACAGTGTAGTAGAGAGGTCATGGGAAGGGAAAAATACCTATGGGGAAACGGCAACAAAAGTAGCTTTGTTGAGCTGGAATGCAGAGTCATCCAGATGCGGTATTGGGAAGGCCACAAATCTGTCTCAGTGAGCCTGCTGCTACTAGAAAATGAAGCTTTGGAAAGATGCTTCATGTGAAACTGCTGATTTGTGCAGAAAAAGATTTAAGAGTCAAGATACTAATGCCTTTCTAGACTCACCTGAGAATCTGTCGTATTCATTTTTTTCTGCCTGAATAATTGTGGCATGACATTAAATCAGAGCATCTTCTGCTGAAAAATTGTGACATTTGATATATGTTTAAAATGTGAATGAATTTCTTTCTAGTAAGTGGTCATTTAAAACCTCAGTTGTTTTAACATCAATGCATAGTACTAATGTACATATAATTTCTTCTCATCTTATCTCAGTTACTCTTATCTCAGTTACTCTTAAGTGTCAGCGCAATCCTGTGTAAGTATACGCAGCCAGCCTAAAGGGTCAGCTGCTGGGTTGGCCGCTGTATCCTATCAGGATTGCGGCCTGCCCCGGGACTGCTAGGCTGCACCTTGGGTGAAGGGGATGTTCGTCCCCTTCCTCGGGTGTAAGTGAGCCCAGGGCCTATGGGCCTCCTCGAATGCATGCCAGGTCCAGACCTGGCGTACATTCGCAGAGGCGGTGGCAGGGCGGTGCGGGCCAGGAAGGAGCCTAGGATATCAGTGTCAATATCCACGCCCCCTCCCAGCCAGAGCTGGCCATTGACCGCCCTCCCTCGCTGCTGTCCTGCCCTCCTACTGACCAGTGCAGGACTTACCTGCGGCAGCCGAAGACGAGTGAGTTACGTGGTGGAGTGAGCGGCTCTGGCCTCCATGCTGGCGCCGCTTACTCTCTAGGTGTCAAAAACGTGCCTTATGGCACATTTACGACACCCTAGACCGGCGGAGTGCTAGGCCCGCCAGTCTATAAGGCAGGATTGCACGCTCTGTGTGTGTGTGTGTGTGTGTGTGTGTGTGTGTGTGTGTGTGTGTGTGAGAGAGAGAGAGAGAGAGAGAGAGAGAATGTGTGTTCTATACTTGTTTATTCAATGCATTGAATAAACAAGTATAGAATCGTGTTGAAGAGGGTAGGTAGGGTCCTTGTGATCTCCTGCCCGTTCGGCTTCGCTGCGCGAATGGTTCCGTCAGCAAGGGGGCGGGGCCTCCTCACTCCAGTTCCTGAACGTGGTACTAGGACGGGGCACGACTTACGGTCGGGCCCCAACCTCAGAAACGCCACTGCTCTAGTCTCCCAAGTCTAAGTCCAGCATGCAAACCATTACACCACACTGATTAGCAAATGCTTGGGTGAGCTGAAACTCGGAGGGAGGGGATTTCTTGGACCAATGCAGAATGGAAAAATGTTACATTCTGATGACATTATAGTAAAATATGTACATCAGATAAATAAAGCACATGGGTTCTAGCCAGTTCATTTATATTATTTGTTCAGTTGCTGAATTTGGGATCTCTGATCATCACATAGTTTAGGGTTTTTGTTAGTTCAGAATTGTCGGTTCTTTGCTGATATTTGCAGTGCCCCAGGGATTTGACAGGTATCTGTGTTTGTTGCAGTAAAAACAGCAGTCTTGTGGCACCTTAAAGACTAACAGATTCACTGTGTCATAAGCTTTTGTGGGCCAGAGCCCGTTTTGTCAGATGCCTGAAGCAATCATGGAGGTAGGCAGGTGTGTGTATATACTCTGAGTGAGGAGGCGGAGGAGGAAAAAAAAGATTTGTTTTAACAGAGTCCAAAAAGTAGAGCAGTGCAAGAGGAGCTGCATGTGTGTCACAGCGCTATGCTGTGCACTTCATGCAGCTGGTGAAGTGAGTTCTGGACCACAAAAACTTATACCACAATAAATCTGTTAGTCTTTAAGATGTCACATGACTCTTGATTTAAATTAGAGGTTCCCAACTTGTGGTTAGCGTACCACTGGTGGTACATGGACCATAGGCTGGTGGTACGAGGGCTGCTGGTGACCAAGATGGCAGCCGCCAACATGGCCGCGCTGCGCTGCGTCGGAGCCCGTAAAGCAGCGACTTGAGCTCTGCCAGGTCAACAAAGCTCGAGCAAGCGGGCTCTTGAGTGCAAGGAATGGCCCTCCCACCCTCCCCTGTGCCTTAACTTGTCTTTCTGAGCACAAACCTGGAAATAAGTGCCGATGATGTCATCAGCACTTATTTCCGGTGGCACGCAGCCGGCCAGAGGCCTGTGTAGGTGGGTTGCGAGTCAGAAAGTTTGGGAACCTCTGGTTTAAATACTTACTGTGTTTGGCAAGAAGCATTTCCCTCCTCAGCTCTGAGTGGATGGAAAGAACATTTTCTTAAATAACCTGTGACACAGTATTGTGATGAGGGTTCCTCCATGCAATTCCAAATGGTGTGGAGAAACCCTCCCCTCTTTCAGCACTGCTCTTTGCAGACAAACGCTGAACGCAGGGATTTCCAAGGGTTGTGGCCAGGAGATCCCCTCTCCCCCCCCCATTGCATGGGGTTATCTGGGGAGCATGGCCAGCAGGGATGTGGGGTGTGAGGCTAGGCAGTGTATTCCCTCTAAATGTTCAAGGAATGCTAGGAGGGTGAGTTCTAGAAAATCAAGTACAGTGGGCCCTCCTTATCCATGGGTTCGGCACCCGCAGTTTTGACCCAATGCGGGTGCTGACCCGCGCTGAGGGCTTCACATAACCTTCTGATTATGTCTGGGAGGTGTTCTGAGGCGTGGGGAGGCAGTGCGCGGCCTCCCCAGGCCTCAGAAAGTTTCCTGGAGGAAACGTCTTTACAGAAAGATTCTGTAAAACCAGGTGTCTTGAAGGCACCTGTTTTTTTGCCAAGAACTGGAACTGCCTCTCAGAAGCTACTTCTGGGTGCGTCAGGAGATCCTCTGAGGGCCACTTGCAGATTTGAGTATCCGTGGACTTTGGTATCTGTAGGGTGTCCTGGAATGGATCCTTCACAGATGTCGAGGACCCACTGTAATAGCTCAGGGGTGCTCAAACTTGCTTGACATAAGAGCTACATACGATAAACTTCAGATGTTTGAGAGCTGCAAGACATGAACAAAAATTAACTTCACTGCCCGCAACACAGCCACACACGCCACAATCATGTGATCGCAAGCCACGCCCACTTAAACATTGTCAGCACTGACTTGTGCAATTACTGATTTTCCAGCACAATTTCTCTGTAATCCTTGCTGATCTGAAATTTCTTTAATCCCTGATTTAAATCTAACATTAAAATTGTCATTTAAAGACTTAAACTTAATTTTCATGGTGAGTAAATATATTTATGTTTTAATCCAGTGGACTCTCAGTTAATACCCGGTAAATAATTATAAAGCTTGAAAAATTATTTACCTTTTATATTAATTGTGATGCATAAAGGAGCTCGGCCATTATATTTCCATGAGCTGCACATTAAAGAGTCGCAGTTTGAACACCCCTGTAATAGCCTATTTATGTCTAGTGCAGTGGTTCCCAACCTTTTCACAAGGGTTGGGAACCCGGTAAGTAGTCGCGGCTCCCGTTATGGGGTGGGGGTGGCGACTTGACGGTGATGGCACTTCTGGGTTCCTGCTGCCGATGGTGACAACAAAAGAAAAAAGGTTTTTTTACACTTACCCAGGTTTTGTGGCGTCTCCACCTGCTGCCGCAAAACATGGGAAATTATAACCCCCCTTTTTTTCCTTTGTCGACGTCAGCAGTGGGAACCTGGAAGTGCCATCGCTGATGTCACCATCAAGTCGCCACCCACCTTAAGGGGATAGTAACTGCTTCCCGCTGCCCTGGAGGGTTGCGACCACCAGGTTCCTAGTGCATCAAATAGTCTGCCTGGTTTAGGGTCCTGTCTCTGAAGATTTTGAATGCAGGATTATTCAAAGGAAGCTATTGGCAGTTCATGCATTAATACACATTTCTAATTCATGCATTAATACACATTTCTAATTCATGGTAGCCACCCCCACCACCCAACACATGGTTGTTCTTATGTTCCTTTTTGTTCAGGATGGTTTTCGTAGCTGACACGACGCACTGGCATTTAATTAAATGTAATTTGTAATTGTTTTTATGTGATCCACTGTGATTTTTGTCTTTGTTTTAAGTGTTTTTAATGTCTTTTGAATCTTGTAAGCCTCTTTGCCCTTAACAGGATAAAGGCGGGGTAGAACTTCTTCAGATGAATGAATAAATACATTTTTGTATGAATTTGACTCGCCAATCTGGTAGTTTAGCCTGAATTAGCATTTATTTTTATCCCAGTAGGAACATCCTGAGGACTTGCCAGTGTCTATGTACTCTGTGTCTTTCAGTTGGGTGATGCCTCCACACTGTTCTCTACTCAGCTTCATGCTCCAGAAACCTTGTGCAATAATAAACGAATTTTACCTTTACCAGTTCTGCCTGTTGGGTTATTTGGTACGAGCTGCAGTCCTTGAACTTCTGGTCTTTCCTCTTTGTTTCACTTGTTATATATTAGTGGGGTGGAAATATTGTGGAGGACTTGTAAAATAAGTACTAAATGCTCTAACTGTGGATTGCAACATGATTTCTGGTGGGTTCATGAACAGCCAGCCACCCGAACCTCAATTTCCGGGTTGCCAAAAAACCCATGAAAGTTTGGTGTTGCGCCCATGCCGGCAGCCTGGCTGACGTGACGCTGCACGGATGTGATTTCCCAGTGGCTCTCCTGAGGTGGAGCACAGGAGCAGAACTGTGAGGCCCCAGGCAGACAGAGGATGGCCAAGCAAAGGCTCAGGAGGTCACATGGGCCAGTAGAAATGCCCGAACCGGCATGGAAAGGGTTGAGTGCAAGGCCCCCGCAGGAGGGCCAATAGAGAGCCCAGGCAGCAATTCAAAGGAGGAGGCGGGATGCAAAGGAAAGGGCCGAATCCACAGTGGCATCACGGATGTTGGCTAGGGAGGAGAGGAGATCCAGGCCCTGAGCAAGGGAAGAGTGTGCCAGATGCTCTGGCTCTGGGGCCAGGGAAGGTGGTGGTGCCTGCGAGAGCTGTGGTGGCTAGGAGGATCCCCTGCCACTGAGACCAGTGAGCAGATGAGCTGGCCTCCGTAGGGCATTCCTTCCACCCCATCCAAGGCCCGGGGGGGTGGGGGGAAGACGCTACACTTGGCAATCCGGGAGTTTTGGCGATGACATGGTGATACCGTCACATCACTGCCAGAATTTCTGGGTTGCTGAGCTTTGCGCGGTAAATGGGTCATGGGGCACGAAAGTTTGAGAACTATTGCATTGCATCACATTAGTTTCAGCCCTTATGCAAATCCAGAAATGATATCTGTCCGATACCCAGAAGTGATGGATGATGACGTCACTTCCGGTGGTATACCGAGGGATTCCACTAGCAGCAGCAGTACACCACTGCCATGAGGTTGAGAACCCTGCCCTAGGCTCATTTAAAGGGAAAAATACAGTGGGATATCCGACCACAGATCTCTTGCATCACATTCATTTCAGCCCTTATGCAAATCCAGAAACGATATCTGTCCGATACCCAGAAGGTGATGACATCGCCGCACGTCACTTCCGGTGATCGGATATCCCACTGTATTTTTTCCCCTTAAATGAGCTTAGGGCAGGGGTTCTCAACCTCATGGCATTGGTGTACTATCGCTGCCAGTGGGATCCTTCGGTGTATCACCAGAAGTGACGTGCGGTGAAGTCATCACCCTTCACTTCTGGGTATCGGACAGATATCGTTTCTGGATTTGCATAAGGGCTGAAGCTAATGTGATGCAAGAGATCTGTGGTCGGATATCCAACTATTGCATTCGTTACATCTTCAAATGCTTATAATTGCTTGTCTTAGAAGCCACGTTATCTTGTTGAGATGCTGCCATAGGTATGTGGGTTTGTCTGAGGAACATTGCTTTTAGCTTTGCTCCTTTCCAAGTAGTAAAATAACCCACAGAAACTGGTCCAAAGAAGTTGTCCACACTTTTGATAATGTTCTGTTCCGTAAAACCTGGATGCTTTTAGGTTTCAGGTATTCGCATGTTTAGTTCTGCTTCCTATACCACCTTTGAATATAACTGAGTTGCTCGAGAGTTCATTGCCTTACCAAAGTGGGGATACTTCCACATTGCTTCCCAGCCTTCATAAGTGTGAAAAAAGCAAGATAGGCCAGGAGGTTAAATAGGAGGCAGAACTCTTCCTTTGTGCATAATAATTACTGCAACACATTGTACTTGGGGGGCTGCCCAAGTACAGAGCACAGCAGCCAGGTTGTTAGCTCAGCGTTGAACACTTTTTTCTGGTGGAAAAGGTCTTCACTGGCTTCCAGTGTGTTTCCTTGCACAATTCAAAGTTTTCTCCAAGGAAAAATTTCCTAAAAATTGTCTTATTCTTCAGCTATAAGCAGCTTCCACATTTTCAGTCACCTCTATTGCCATGGCGAGTGGGCTGCTGCCCTTTTGTGAGGGTGGTGACTGAGCCCAGTTTTCCTCCCAGTCTTGGAGCTAGAGAGGTGGGTGCGAATTGTCCTGTCTATTGTATGATTTATGCCATACAGTGGGACCATAAACCAAGTTTATGGGACCAGCAAACCTTGTTCCTCCTGAGACCCAAGCTTTGATGCCTTGCTCCAGAGCAGAAGAGGAAAGTCTCTCTCTCTCTCCTTGGATTCACTCAGTGAGGGGCAGGCAACCACATTTGAGATTTGGAAACCAGGGCCAACCAGCAGTTGTGATCTCCTGAGCATAGCACAAGGTATTCATACTCATAATGGGTCACCTCACTGGAATCTCCTATGACAGAAGATCTCAAAGGCGTGAAGAACTTTTGAGTATTTGCGGGGTCAGGGTCCCAGGGGTCCTGGAGAGCTCCGGAGGGTGCGGGGAGGCCTATGGACCCTTCCTCAAGTCTCCCTGAGCTTTAGATTGCCGCTCAGTGGCAATTACCACCACTTCTGGTTTTCAGACTGGAAAACCGGAAGTGGTTGTAATCTCCACAGAGGTGCCTCCCCGCACCCTCCGGAGCTCTTCAGGACCCCTGGTAAGTGTGTAAAATGTATATTTAAACATTTTTTTAAGGAGGCCCATTGTGGCCCACGCGGCTTACACCGGGGGAAGGGGACGAGTGTCCCCTTCCCCCAAGTAGAGCCCAGGCTGTGCCGGGGCAGGTCTCAATGGGCCTAGGATACAGCGGCCAGCCCTTTAGGCTGGCCGCGTATCTTTATGTTGGATTGGGCTGTTGTACAGATAAGTTCTTATAACTGTATCAGTGGCCAACACATTGCATGAAGAACTCTGCTTTCTATGTGAATAAAGAGCTGCGGAAAACATCTTCTTGAAGTTTAGAGATAATTATGGTACAATAGTTTTTGTGCTATACAGTATTGTTGTTATGGGCTTGATATTTGTGGGCAGGGACGGATAAGTCATCTCAAAAACTGTCCCAGCCTCTAGCTACAGAAGATGCTATCCTCTATATTATTAGGACTATCGATGTTGTCCAGCTGGATGCTCTTGTATCCTAGTTTTATGTTCTAACTACCTCAGCTCTGCAATTTGCTCAATACTCAATTTATGAATACAGGTGGGCCCCCATATCCACTGATTCGCTATCCACAGTTTCAGTTATCCACGGATCGTGGGGACCCCCCCAGGCTTTTACTTTTTTCCCATTAAGCTTCGTTTCTTTTTTAAAGAAACAGGAGAAGTAGCCAGACTGCTTATTACAGGCAAGTAGAACGAGACTAAGTACTAGAGAGGCTCTGCAAGGTTAACAGAAACCTTGCAGAGCCTCTCTAGGACTTAGTCTCGTTCTACTTGCCTGCAATGGAGGCTGCTTCTCTGTTTTAAGGAAGAAAGAAAGCTTGCTGAAAGAAAAATAAGAGCTGGGGGGCAAGCATGCCTGCCTGCAGGGGAGGTAGGGTGGGGGGCTCTCAGGAAACCATGGAGGGGGTGTTCGCTCTTATCCACGGTTTCAAGTATCCACGGAGGGGCCTGGAACATATCCCTAGCGGATATGGGGGCCCACCTGTATCTGTTTTCTTTCTAAAGTTTTAAGGGACAACCTAGGAAACGCAAGGGACTATTGTGAAATGTTTGTTTTTTATATAACTTCTAGAAGATCATGCTTCGCTATCGGCGCCAGTAATATTCAAAGGTCTAGTGCTGAAGTAGAATGCCCCATGGCAGTCATGGGCAGATTCCAGGTTTGTAGGAGTTCTTTTGTTTTTAGTAAAAACTCTGAGGTCCAACTAGAGTCAGGTGCAAAAGAGTGGCTCTGAAGATGGAACTTATCACCTATAGCACTCTAGAAACCATAATACATTGGGATGACCAGCATACATAATACATTGGGATGACCAGTATGAAGTACAAATTCATCTGAGTTATTAAGATTAGGGATTCTAACAAACTAATTTAGCAAAACAAAGCACAAAAGCTTTTTTGTTGTCAACATTGAACAATTGGGAGTCCGAAACCCTTGCCAATCTACTGTAGATCAACCTACAATCTACCAACAGATCCTGATTGCTCACCCCTGCTTCATGGAATGTAAACAAAATGTAGCATGGGTCTCCAAATTCAATAGCATACCAGCTTCAGTTTTTCTCCAGAATAGCACAAATAGACCTACGTATTGTCACCTTGGCATGAATTTTAGAGAGACTGGATAGAACAGTCTCCTTGCTGCTGCCTCATTTTTCCCCCCGTGCTGTCTCCTTAAGTTTTTGAAATTTTGTCAACAGTACTTAATGCCATTAAGAATGCCCAGATACAGAAGCTTTTGTGCAAACAAAATAGGCAAAAGGAAAACAGTTGAAAAAGGAAGGTCACTGGCGTAATGAGCTCAATACAAGGGTTGTACTAAGGCCCTTCTAAACAAAGAGAGATTCTAGTTGGACCCTTTTTGGATAGACTCTCTGAAATGTCTCGAAACAGTCTTGCTTGGAGAGCTCTTCAAAGAACTCTTATTAATCAGGGATGTTTTAGGCCTAGATGTTCACAGCGGAGCTTAAAGTACAACATGCAGAACAGTACCAGCTATTGTCTGCCACCCCTCGCTTCTTGGGGGAATCCGTCAATCAGTGTTTGTGAGGACATATTGCGTAATTTGAGGGAGTGAAAGCGAGCCACCCCTTGAAAAACCGACCAAAGCTGACTTGCAAACGAAAGAAGCCACTTGTCCTCATCCAGTCGGTGCTCTACTCCCCAACCAAGCATTCCACTTCAGGAGGTGCTTGTGCTGCAAGTTGTGCCGTGGTAAATTGTAGCGTGGTCAGCACCACTCATTCGTTCTTACCACTTACTGTCAGCAGCATAGTTGCAGAAGCCCTCCTGTCAACAAGTCACTGGACTTGAGCAGCTTTCCGCTAATACTCTACCAATTTGTAAAAGGTGGGGTAGGTTGGGGTGGCAGAAATCCTGCATTGTTGCTCGGAAGGTTAGAAACTGGCAAGTTTTTATCAGGCCAACCTAAATTACTTGGCACGCATCTGGACTTCTGAGGAGAAAATACAGGATACCTTACAGTAGCAGTTTCCTTGACGCTATACTCGGACAGCCCAATCCTAGTATTCCTAGTATTCCAGCGACATAAGGTGCTTTATGGCAGTCGTAAATGCAACATGCTGTTGGGAGCAGCTGAGCCGCTGCCATGAGTGGCAGCAGCCCGCCAGTGGACCCTCCATGGCCCCTGGTGGTGTTAAGTCAGTGCAGGGGACAGGAGGGAGGCAGGGAGGGGGCGGAAAGGAGAGGGAGGAGATGGGGGCATGATGAGGGCTGGAAAGGGGCAATATCGGCATCAGTGGCACCACCAATATGTTGTCTCCATTCCAGACTTTAATCTGCCTTCTTGGATCCACTCGGACTTGCACCAGTGGAATCACTGGCACAGGTCCGAGTAGACTCTGCATCAGAGGCTTACCCCTGGGTAGGGGGATAAATGTTCCCTTACCCGGAGGAGACCTCCAGGACTGCCTCCCCCCCACAGGATGCAGCGCGTGCTTCGACAGGATGCAAGGATGCAGCGTTGCTCTGACAGCTTAACTGCATTGGTGGGGGAGGGGAAGGATAGGATTGAGGCCTTAGACTCTCACTTACATAGTCCAGTGACCATCTGAGAAATTCAGGTAGCTGAATACTTAGATATGCAAGAAGGCCACACCCTTGAGGCCCATTTCATCGGATTGGGGCAGGAATTGGGCTGGGCTGGGAGCAGCAGCAGTGGCACTGATATCTTATGCCCCTGGCCTGGACTTGACACTCCCCCCCCCCCCGGACCTACTCAGATTTTTGCCAGCAACAGAGCTGGCGTGGATCCAAGTAGTAGGCCCATTAGGGACAGGGAGCAGCCAAGTAGGTAAGTATAAAGCCGGAGCTACATTACACACGTCGCGGAGCTTCTGACCTGATTTTTGAAGCAGGCGGAGCCGCCGCGACCTCCGCACGGCAGGCGCGTACCTCAAGCTGGAGTTCTATTTTTCAGGGGGGGCGGGCACGCAGAGCTAGGGGGCGGTTCGCGAAGCTACTGCAGCCTACCAATCGCAGGAGGGGGGGGAGGGTGGCTGAATGCCAATCTGAACGACAACCAATCACCTTGGAGGTAACATTCACCTTTTGAGAGACTATTCCCTTGGATCACCTTGGAGGAAATCAGCAAAGAGAGTATTCCCAGAGCCAAGCACAGTACGACATAGAAAACGAGAATGGCGGAAAACACTGAAAACAGCACAAACTCCTTCTGGGACAATGATATAAAGCTTGTTCTTGAAGTTAAAGAAAGAAGATGCCTGTATGACAAGACCAGTAAAATCTACAGGAATATTGATGCAAGGCAGAAAGCCGGTTCACAGCTGAGGTTTCGGCCAATTGTTGCGCAGTTGTGTTTAGCCAATCACAACTGCGCTTTCTTAAGAAGGCGGGACAACAGGCTGGAAGACACTCCTCCGCTTCCAGTGCGGAGGCAGGAGGCGGCAGCAGGGCCTCTGCCTGTAGTGTAGCTCTGGCTTAACAGTTCTGTACTTGCCTCTCTGCCTGGTCCCTGGCCAGCCCATAGCGCTCACTGCAGACTGCGTTAGCACCCCTGCACACTCTGGACTGGCCCAGGATAGGATTGGGCCAAAAAAAAAAAAACTGGCTTTGTGCTGATAATTGGAACTCAGAACCTGCTGCTGTTCTGTTATTCTGGGAGAGGGAGTTGTTACAGACCAAACAGTTGCTCCGTGAATTATTTAGTGAGGATATCCACCACTGGCCTAATAGTCGAGTTCAGGACTTTGGCCATGAGCCTTTCTTTCCCTTTTTACCTCTTGAGTGGCATTTCCAGTGTCCTGCAACCCAGAAAAAGTCTGTTTCTTCTCAGCGTGCTGCCCTCCCAACCTCTGCTTTTTTTGTTCATTGACTGCTCTCGGACCTCAGCTTGTGTCTGACACAGGGCAGGGCGAAATGTTGCATGGAGACTGTTTATTTAAAGAAATGTCTGTGTTCTGCGTTTATTATTACGATCATTGCAAAGAGGTTGTGTATAAATGTTTCAGATAAATAAAGATCTAACATGATGCAGGCATTTCCCGAAGGAGGGGTTTTGTCAAGAGCAGTGACAGCCAGTGGGGAAACAAAAGAACTGGATTAATTATGACCTGTAAATATGGTCCGTTTGTATGAGACAGCTGACAGGAATGGACTCTGCAGAGGTCCTGCCCTTCAGATAAAGGCAATTAGGGTGTGCTACTGTATTGTTTGGACTGATGTTGCCTGTGGCTTTGCACAAGCAAGCGAGCTGCTTTACAGCCGCCTGTCCCCCCTTCCCCCATTTCTTTTGCACTAAGCTTGACCTGTTTTCTTTCAAGTATGCCCTAGTTTCTGTACAACCAGGAGCTTTAAATGTTATTATTAGGAAGCGACTTTTTTCCAGTTAAAAGGTACCTGTGAAGATAGAATGAGGCACATTTTTATATACAGTACATATAAGATACGTCTTCTGTACTGTAAGACCAATGGTGCACATGGGAGACTGAAGTCGAAGGCCTGTGGTGGTGGGAAGGGGAAGGGGGAGTGTTTAATTGAGAGAGGTCTATAAGAGAATATATTTCTGTGTGTGTGTTGTGCGAGATTCATTTCATTATGGAGGGGGTAGGGATCGGAGAGGCAGCAGCTGCTGGTAAAGTGATACGGAAGAGTTGGCAGCATTGTCATGGAGGGAACCTCCAGCCTGCTTTGCCTTTCCTTGTAAGCAGACAAGTCCTACTGAAAATGAGTAGTTCTTAAAGACATTAGCATTTGTGGAGAGAGACTGGATAACACCAGTGGTAGAAGAAGTGTGTGTGTGTGTGTGTGTGTGTGTGTGTGTGTGATATAGAACGTATAAAGCATGCATTGAATTACTAAGTTTGTAGTAACCGTTTTCCATTCATATAGTTTATTTACTTTAAAAAAAAGGGTTACAGTTTATTCTAGTTGACATTTGCATGCTCTTTTTATCTGGTATTGGCAGAAAGTGATGCAGGATTCTAGCTTGCATCAACACCTGGTATAATTGGCTTAATTAGCACTAATAATAGGATTGCTTCATTAGAAATATGTTGTGTGTGCGCGTGCACACACACACATCAATGATTGTACTGTTACCATGCTGAAAATCTATGTTGCTCTCCACCATTTTCCAAGGACATGTTTAGACTGCTTCCCTCTGTTAAACATTTGGAGTAAAATGCCATTACTGCCAGGCAGTCTTCTTAGGGACTGTCCATTAAAAAAAAAAGTGCATTTCAGTGAGGTAGAGAGAGCTGTTCTCAGTTGCAGCCCAGTGCCATGTTGGCACTCGAAAGGGTGGTGCAGATGGTTTCCAGAATGGTTCCTAATGTGTTTCTTGAGTGGGAGTGCTCATTCCTGCCCCTAGACCCACGACTTTCTCTTATAAAACTATACTCTTGCTTCCATAGGAATCTTACCAAGTTACTTTAGCCTCATGTGACCCTGCTTTCTCGCTTATCTTTTGAATGGGACAAGAGGAAAGAGAACATTGTCAAGCAAAACTAGCCTTCTCCTTCCTTAGGTACTCTTGAACCTAAAAGCATCTACTTGGAAGTGAATCCTATTGATTTACAAGGGAATTTGCTTTCCATTACATGTGTTTAAAGCTGCAGCCATAGTTGCACTTTGGGAAGCTTGGCCAATTGCTTCCCCCACTTAGGGAGACTCATGCAATAAAGTATATGATTAAGGTTGCATATGTGTATTCAGCAGAAACCATTCTGCTAGTGGTTTTGTGTGCTAAAGTTTTGTATCCTCAGCTAAATGATAGTAATTTTTCAGTTACTTTTCAGACGATCAGGTTCCTTGGCTCTGTTTGCAGTAGAAATAGGCTAATATGGCAATTGCGCTCTCTCTCTCTCTCTCTCTCTCTCTCTCTCTCTCTCTCTCTCTCTCTCTCTCTCTCTCTCTCTCTCTCGATAACTAACTGAGTACATGTAACAGCAGTAGTGTTGGTGCAATTTTTATATGAACAGTTTTTGTTGGTATATGGAGTCCAGAATATAAGTAGTGTACTAGGTGCTGTACTAGGTGCTGTACGACAAAATTCCTCTCTGTGGGGCATCTCTTATAGTTCGTTCTCTCTCTCTCTCTCTCTCTCTCTGTAACATCTGATTTAGTCAGATGGGTCCTGTGGAAAAGTATCAGTCTGCATACAGTTCACTATCAGAAGATTTATGCTTCTTGTATTTTGTTCTTGAACAGAATATGCCTTTCCTGACAGTTGATGGCCCATATAGCAGAATTAGCTCTTTACCTTTGGGGGAAGATTACAGCGATGCACAAGGCTATGTGAAGTTCTCAGTCCTCATTTTCCTGATCTTTCATAGGAGTCAGTTGAAAACGAACTGATAATGCTTTTTTTGGACTATAGTTCTATGCACACTTACCTGGGAGTAGGCCTCATTGAACACAGTGGAGCCTACTTCTAATGAACATGCATAGAATCATGCTGTAAAAGTATCTCATCTGGAGCTTTATACTGTTTGGTAGTTTTGCTTTTTAGTTGTCTCTAACTTTTGTCTCTCTTCATTTTCTTGCAGGATGGTCTGTTGAATTCGCAAACATTGCAGACCTGCTGATACAGCCTGGCTGGCCCACTCTCTGCTTTATTTATCTATTACTAGTTATTTGAATTGAACTTTTAATAACCTGCCAGCTGCTCTTCAGACACACATGGTGCATTGTTGTCATTCCCAGAATCGCGTCTTTGAAATCCAGGCCCTTGGTAACCTTCATCGAACAAAGAGGCGACCTAGAGGATACATCTGCAGCAGGACTTTTCAAACCTGCTGCCCTCTAGCTTCCCCCTTACGCGTGCTATTTTTTTTAGCTCATCATGGAGCCCACCATGGAGTACTGCTTGGCACAGGTTCTGCAGAAGGATGTTGGGAAGAGACTTCAGGTTGGCCAAGAACTGATAGATTATTTCTCGGATAAACACAAATCTGCTGATCTTGAACATGATCAGACTATGCTGGATAAAATGGTTGATGGCCTTGCTACCTCGTGGGTCAATTCAAGCAATTATAAGGTAAGATTGATTTTTTTAGAGCTGGGATCGCAAAGCTCAAGGTTATGGAATACACAATTCGTCACTTTATTAGCTTGCAAATTCTGTTGATCTCACATATTTCTTAGTGGTCAGTGATTAATATACTAACCAGTTCTTTATTCTGCTACACTAGTAAACTACGTATACAATAGGACTGAGAGAGATTAAAAAAGAAAATATCTGAACTTGACTGATGGGAGTAGACATTCTGCCATAAAACCGACCTTGCACTGCTGAGTTACTGCTGAGTTAGGCCGTCGTTCTTCCTAGCTCAGTAATCCATGCTGGATGCTTTGGACAAAATATGTAGCAGCCTGGAGCACAAGTGAAGGAGTCCACTTATACTGGCTGCTTCCAGTTTCTGGCAGCTTTGAATTTTTGGCAGTAGCATTAGCAAGAGGGTGTGACAAGTATTTAAATGAAGAAGCAATGGCTTCCTGAACTTTCTTGAAGATTATTTAGCCACAATAATATTTGTAAAATATTGGGAAGGACCTATTTTTGGGAAAGTATTTTTTTTAATAAAGGCAAAAAAAGTTATAAGAAATATAGGGCTGCTACCAAAACCAGCAGCCCCATGTTGCACACTTCCCCCTTCCTCCGACCTTCCTTAATGTGTAGGTCACCTTGCCCTGTCTCCTACCTAATATCATCACATTGTGCATTTTCCAACTTCCTACTCCATAGAATTGGCTGTTGCTGGTAGCGGTGAAGTGCTGGGCACGCTGATAGAGGTGGTGTTAGCATTTGGCACTGTTGGGCAACTGCGAAGAAGTTTCCGTCATTCCGGTAGGGTCCACCACCGATGGCTGTAGCCATTTTTTCCCCATAATGCCCTGGAACAGCACTACATTGGAGGTATTATGAGGAAAAATTGCAGAAAGAAAATACCCACCACTGCTACCATGGTAGGTCCCCTACAAACCCGGGGGGGGGGGGGTGGTGGAAAGCGGGCCCATTCATAAAGAAAGAGCCCCCCCAGAGGACACTTTTCTGTTGACCTCTTCAAACCCGGAGCCAGCCCTGCATGATGGTGTCCTGACACTGGGTAAGCTGTGCTACACCTTATAGTGAGGGAGAGCGTGACACAGGACTCCTGTCTTTGGTAATAGCCCAGTGTTTGTTACGTATATTTCCAACCTGATGGGCACTCTGGAAGGATATTTGGGAGCTGGATAAAATGAGTGCTGTTGGTAGTTCAAGAAAGGAAAAAATACCATAGCTGTTTTATGGAGCATGTTGCTCTACTTTTATACCAATGTTACTGACCAGTGGTTAGTTTGCAGGTGCAATTCAAGTTTCTGGTTATCACCTTTAAAGCCCTAAACAGTTTTGCACTGGGATGCTTTTGAGAACCACTTCCTCCCATATGGTCCAGTGCATCCTACTGGGGAGACTTGTTTGTGTGTCTGGGGTGCAGTTGGGGAGGATAAAGGAAAGGTGATGGCACCCAGAATATGGAACTCTCTTCCTCAAGAGGTTCCTCTTCCTTGTTGATAGCCTTCCATCAGTGTTTAAAGTCATTTGGCCTGCCATTTGATTATTTTGCTTCCTTTGTATTTTCACAGTTTCTGCTGCTATTCTGTTTTTATTGTTTTAAATTGTTTTATAATCTTGTGTGTTAAGTATTTTTTAAATATTGTAAGTTACCTTGAGCATAATGGAAAGGCAAGGTATAAATCCCAATAAATAAGTAAATAACTAGCCAACCAACCTCTGACATAAATATTTTGTAACTCTGAGGCTAGCTAGAGATGACCTTTGCTACACATCTGGCACAGATGTATGGTGAAAGTCCTTGGAATATGACAGAATAATGTAAGATGTTTGATCTGCCCAGAGGCAACGGTGGAAGGACAGTTTGAGTCCATTCGTATTCTGAAGCTTTTGTTTTAAAAAAACATTCTAAGAAACCTTGTATAACCAATAGACTCCAAGCATGCATGTATTATGGAATAGGAAACTACCTGATTGGCTATACCTTAGGTTAGCCTCTCATGGTATAGCTGTCATGTGGGGGCTGCTTGCTGTACTTGCTTGCCTCTTGAATTGGTTCCCACTGCATGCTCTGTGCAGAGCCAGTGCAGGCAACTGGCTCACTGTATTGAGACAAGTGGCCTTCATATGGCAGCTGAATGGTGAGAAGGAGCCCACCATAACAGCATGAGATGTTGTTGTTTCTTCCCTTCTGAGAAGGGCGACTGGGGCTGGCCATTCTTGTATTATTGTCTTGCACTGGGAGTTGGCTGTGGCAGTTGTGAAGGCTGAAACTCAACGATAGATATAGCTGTGATATCTTATAGCTGCTCCACCAGCATTTGTACGTTCAGATCCTCTGAAGCTGCAATATACTGAGTCAGACCATTGGTCCATCTGGCGCTGCCTTGACTGTTCTGATTTGGCAGTGGCTCTCCAAGACCTTACTAGTTCTGCCGCTTAAGATTTTTTTCAACTGGAGATACCAAGGATATCAAGCAGGAAGCATGGGTTACCTTCTGAGCGTCTTCAGTTTATCCTCAGATGTAATAGACTACTAGATTGCTTTATGTTTATTGCAAGTATTCTCCTCTAATCTGTTGGGAATTGCCTGTTTTTGAATTAACAATAGTGTAAGGAAAACGTTCAGCGTGGAGCAAACTTATTTTTAAAATTTATTTTGAAACATTTCTATCTCCTCTTTCTCCTCTTAAAACATGCGCACACGCGCGCAGGTACCCAAGGCAGCTTGCGAACCAGTTACATAACCACTCCCAAGTTCAGGAAGAATATACATTTGAAAAAATGTAGTTTTAGGATTGGCTGTTGCTTATTGTGACCTCATTGGAGACATAACAGGACCTGGGTTTTTAAGTATTGGGCACAGCCATATGGGACCTATTTATAACGCCTTGGTTATCTAATTCTTAGCAGTAAGTGCTACAGTTGTTAGCAAATACTTCTCATGTTGGTATTTTCAGTGAAGCCATAAATAGTTATTATGAAGGAAGCGACTCTCCTTTCTGATTTGGAGATGCTGGAACTTTTGACATTATGGACCCCCCCCTTTTTTTTTTTTTGCCATGAGGGTGCAAAACGTTCTTGTCATACATTGAGAAAATCGTTCTAGAATGTTCAGATCTTGAAGCCTGAAGAGAATTAGACATAGACATTTCTGGAACCATCTTTATCCTAGCTTGTCAAGGAAGGGGTAAGAAGAAATTGAGGCAACGTTTGGTGTCATAATGTCCTTAAAATAAAGATGCAAAAATATTAATTTTTTTTAAAATGCAGGTTTTTGAGTTCTCAGAACTTCTCTTCCGTATGAACAAGTATTTAGAAACTTACCACTTAATTGCTCTAATTCAAAATTGTTGTATTAACCAGAGGAAAGAGTGTTTTAGTCAGATATTATGTGAAGGTTACAGACAGGAAACAAGAAGTAACGGGCAATGCTAAAACCGACCATGAGGAGTTTTTTTGAGTCGTTCTGCTCCAATCGGTCCCTGTAGGAAGTGAGTTGGAGTGTACGACTGACCGCTGTGACAAATTCGCAAGGCACTTTGCAGATAAAAAAGCTTATATTCACCATGACTTGGACTGTGGATTAACAGTTCCAGAATTTGTCTCTACAGCAGGGTCCCCAAACGTTTCAGTAGGAGGGCCACATCATATACCTTACACATTGTCGTGGGTCGAAACCGCCAGGGTGGTGACGTCATGTACCACTGTCACACACTGTGACATCATGTGCCGCCATGATGTCACTTCTAGGTTCGGAGGAGGGTGGCGTGGGCTTCGCAATGTGGCTGCTGCTCCCGGTTCCTTCTTCAACAGCTTCCCGGCCAATTCTTGGCTTGAACTGTTGCAGGCGTCCGAGCAAAGCGCTGTGCTTTGCTGTGCTGTCCTCGAAGAATCGCCAGGTTAGGCTGCAGCAATTCTCTGAGGACTACACAGCAAAGCACAGTACTTTGCTCGAGGTCTGTAGCAGCTCAGCAGAAGCTGAAAGACTCCCCCCCCCCACGCTCAGCAGAAGCTGAAAGACCCCCCCCCCTTCGCGCTACACTGGCTACTCCCCCCCTGCTATTTCTCCCCCCCTGTCCATTCGATTCTGGACCTAATTCAAAGTGCTGATACTGACTTTTAAAGTCCTCCATGGTTTGGGACCAGGTCATCTGAGAGACCACCTTCCACCATACATTCTGACACATCCTCTTCAGTCATCTGAGGGGGCTCTCCTGCAATTGCCTCCTCTGACCCAGGTTAGAGGAATAGCCATGTGAGGGTGAGCCTTCTCCATAGTAGTTCCACAACAATGGAACTCTCCCTTCCAGGTGTGTTAAGAACTGCCCCCTCCCTCTTGGCTTTTCGGCAAGGGCTCAAAACATTTTTATTTCATCAAGCGTTTGCATGATGTGTGTTTGGATGTGCTGGTGGTTGCGTCCTCTGCCCCCTTGCTGCTATTGTGCCCCCTTTTCTTTTTATTCCGACCCCCAACGTTTTTTTTAAAACTAATTGTTTTTCTAGTGTTGTATTGTTCCTGTTGTAAGCTTCATTGTTTTTTGTGAAACTTGTAAGCCGGTTTAGGCATTTGCCTTTGGCAAATTTCTTAAATAATAAACCAGGATTATAATAAATTTGATTCTGATTCCGTGGTGTTGGCAGCAACGTTTTCTCATGTTTGTAGAGGAAGCTTTAAATAACACAAGGCAGAATGAGAAAAAAACATCTAATTGACAGATATCTAAAACATTTGATATTGGTGCCTAGAAGCTTGACGTTAGAGTTGCTATAATCCCAGAGTTTATGTATTTTGATAGTGATAGTAGGAAGTGTTCTGTTTTCTTCCAGTGTGGAAACTGTTATGTGTCTCGTATTTGCATATATTCAGTAACAAAACTGCTACTTCTGTGACTTTCTGAGCATTCAGAATGGCTACTGGAAGTACAGCAAGTCCTCACTTAAAGTTGATAAGTTCCTGGAAACTGCAACTTTAAGCAAAACAATTTATAACAAAACCAATTTTACCGTGGGCTAACTGATATGCATAAACAAGAGTTTACGGCACATTTCTGGTCACAGAAACATCACCAAACTTCTAAATAAAGACCCAAAATACTTCTAATATTAAACATTGAAATAAATGTGAGCTTTCTGGGCCAGAGAAAACCCATGCAGACATGGGAAGAAAGTTCAAACTCCACATAGACAGTGGCCCCGGCTGGGAATCGATTTTTTTTCCTTAACAACTTTAAAACGAAACCACTTATAACGAAACTACTTTAAGTGAGGACTTGCTGTATTCTGTTTTGTCAGTCTTGCTCTTCAGAATCTAGTTTTTGCCTGACTCTTTCCCCAGCCTTCTCCTTTTGATGAACTAAACCAGAGCTTATAGTCTTACTTTCTCTCCCCCCCCCCCTGCCTCCACCAGTTGAACACTGTTGTGTTCTTGGTCCAGTAGTGGTTGGTCTGGACATCCAGTGCCCCTGCTGTGAGACCCTTGTGTTACTGAATCCAGTAACTGAGTATAAGTTATTCAGTATAAAAATATTTGGAAGGAGAGTGATAGGACAGAAAAAGAAAACAGGAGATAGAGGATCAGAGCATCTGTGAAATGCAAATAATAATAAATTAAATGGCACCCTAGCCTGGGGACTCATCTTTAACTGAGGGTAGAAGAAAGATTGTTGAGATGAGGATTTTCTTGTCTGAAGGGTTGAGATCTAGGAAAGTGGTCCAGAATTTTGAAAACAGGTATAGAGTGGGCTAGTAGTTGGTTGGATCCAAAAGTTCCCATCCTCCATTGAAAGGAGTCTTTGGATCTCTTACAGAGAGCTGGATTCAGATTGAGATCAAGGGCGACCGCATTCATACTATCTGTTCTGGACTCATTATGTGGCCCTGGACAGATCACCGTCAGCTTCATTTCTCTATCTCTAAAGTACAATTAATTCTAACTCTTAAATTTCAGTATAATTAGCAAACACGTTTTATAAAAGACATTGCGGTTCCAGCAACCCTACTTTAATGTTTTTTGCTTTTGCCTTCCTTATATTTTCTGCTTTCTTCTGAACTTTGTAATCTCTCTAATTTACCTTCTCAAATCCTATCCTAACTTGCATTATCCCTTCAAGTCGCTTTCCACTTGACAACATATACAATATTCTTCTTTCCTACACTCCAAACTGCTTAACCACCCTACTGTTAGAGCATGTTAGTTCCTACCTACCGCATTGTCCCGAGTATAAGATGCACCTGATTATAAGACGCACCCTTAAAGTTTGGTGCTATTAAAAAAAATTAATTAAATCACTGGCATTAAATTGCAACAGCCTGATTATAAGACACACCCCTAGTTTAAAAACTTAAATTAGGAGAAAAAAGTGAGTCTTATACTCAGACCAATACGGTATGTCGCTGGGTATATCTTGCTACAGTGGTTTCGGTTAGTTGCATCTTTCCTTTTGGGGTTACAGTTAGTAATGAAAACATACCATATAGTTGCATTCTTTGTAACCTGGACAACATTTTCTGAGAGTCTTTTTTTTTACCATAATTAGTGTATAAAATATTTATTATATATAAAAAAGGAAGAATTATGGTTGCCACTCATCTATGATCCCATCTCTTACCGCTTTAGTAATGTAGGGATACAGAAACCACATGGAACAGGCAGGATCACGTGAGGAAAAATCACACTGTCCCCTAATCTGGCCTCTGTTGCTGGCTTTGTTCTTTCTCTGTAACATGAGATGCTACCAAAGCCCCTAGGAAAAATACAGACACAAGCAAATTGACTTCTGTATTATGCATTACTGTGCTTTGCTGAAGGTTTATTTTGTCTTCTGTAACCGAGGGGTGGAACAGATGGCTCCAGCTTAGTTTAAAGTGTGGTGTCCATTAAGATAACTTAAGCTGTTGAATGATGATTGCTCACTCTAAGTCAGTACACTTGCTCTCTGAACCATGCTTTTTGTGGAGGAAACATTGAATTAGCAGAACCATTACTTCTGAAGTGGGCAGGGTTACTGTGCTCTCCTGATAAAATGAGTTGGGTGGTGTCCTAGTTTATCAGGAGGTCTGGGGAGGAAGACTCCTCTTTCCGGGGAAGCAACGCTCATGCTGAATAACATTGTGTTATTGTTGAAGGGTTGCTAAATGCTCCCTTAAACTAAGGACTTCCCTTGTTCCAGAGCATGAGAACCTTGCAGAATATGGCAGGTATCTCTCATTTTTAGACACCGTAGCCTCAAAGATTGGTAAGCCTATTTATGAAGGAGCAGTTTTGCCAGCAGCTTTAATACATACCAAGCGATTGAGTCTTGTTCGATTTGTTAGCATTGGCATGTGCCATAGGAAAGCTGCCTTATACAGACCATTAGTCCATCTAGCCCAGTATTGTCAACACTGACTGGCAGTGGTTCTCCAGGGTTCCAGACTGGAACCTTTCTTTGCCCTACAATGACGACACCAGGGACTGAACCTGTGATATTCAGCATGAAAAGCAGATGCTCTGCCACTGAACCATGGCCCTTCACAGCCATTCTCGTTTTGTGTTGCTGCTTTGGTGTATATGAGAGCACTTTATTGCCTTAAAATCTCATGCCAGGTATCTAAATATTTGATGCTGATGTGAAAAGTACTATATATTTCAAAAATATTTGAAATATATATTTCAAAAATACTTTTCAAAAATATGAAAAAGCTTGCCGAATACCACTGGGACTTCCCATTAGAAGTACAAGTTTACAAAACTGGTGTGAGTGCTAGAATTAAGTAAGCTACTAATTTACTTTTGTTATTTGTGCCAATAGAAGTGGAAAAACATTGTGTAAGGAAGACAGGGGTAGATGTGAAGAAGTTCATGACCTTTCTCCTCCTCCTCACCGTCTTAACAGCATTATGGGCCTCCGGGCAAGGCAGTGCAAGGGGGCCCCTGCCTACACAACACGACCACTCACAGGAATAAAAATCACCTGCCAGTTCCTTGGGAAGGAGACGGACAACGTTGGAGCTGGCTTCTCCTGCTCCATCAGTCTCCCCCGTACTCAGGGATTCCCCAGTTCTGTTCACCTGCTGCACTAGGCCTTGGTGTCCATAGGCTGCTCCCCCTTGAACTGCTCACAGGTCTTGCTGACACTTTCCTCTGGCGCTTTTTTGAAGAGCCCCCCCACTGTTCCAGCCCAAGGCAACGCTGCTGGAGACTGCCCCACAAGAGCGAGCGGCGTGTTGCTCGCCTCGGCCTTTCTTCCCCAGCTTCGAGGGGGGATCCAGGCTCTCCAAGTGTTTGACTTGCTTCAGCTAGCTCACAATGCGGAAGTGCAGAGTGGCAGGCTCGAAATGAGCCAAGCACTCGGAGAGCCAGGTTTGGCTGTGCAGGGCAGCTTGTCAAAAAGCCCGTGAAGCTGGGGGAAGAGAAGCTGAGGCAAGCAGCTGGGACCCGCTGCTCGCTCTTGTGGGGTAATTAGTCTCCAGCAGCGCGTCTTGGCCCTCGCATCAGCTGGAGACTGCCCCACAAGAGTGAGCGCATTTCCAAGCTGCTGACCTCGGCTTTTCTCCCCCAGCTTCACGGGCTTTTTGAAGAGCCGCCCCGCACAGCCAATCCTGGCTCTCCGAGCGTTCATCTCGTTTCGAGTCTGCCGCTCCGCACTTCCACATTATGAGCTAGCTGAAGCGAGCCAAACGCTCGGAGAGCTGGGATCGGCTGTGCCGGGCGACGCTTCAAAAAGCCCGCGAAGCTGGGGAAGAGAAGCCGAGGTGCGTCGAGACGCTGGGACGGAATTGGCCATGGTGCAGGCTCATGCAGGCGCAGAAGAGTCCCCTGAGTGAGTCCCGGCTGGCTGGAGTATTTGCAATCACTGCACTTGGATGGAGTATTCTGAAGCTTCCAGCCAGCCATGTTGATTGTCATCAATGTTATTGTCAAGCAAGCGCAGCAAGCGCTGAAGTGCCGGGACGTCTGGTAAGCCGATGTGGTGGCTTGGGGCCCCCGGGCAACTGTGCCCATACGTACAGACAGCCCTGCTCACCACCTGTGCTATTTGACAGAGTATATAGGCCTCTAAAGTAGCACCTCTCTGAAGACGGCAATGCAGCTTTTTGGTTTTTATGTGTCTGCCTTTAGCACAAATATGCTGGTGTGATTTGCATTAGCAGTGCCTTCTGCAGGGGTTCCTGACCTAATTTTTCACTAATTGGGGGGGGGGGGAGATGAGGATATAAACAACACTGTGTTTGACAACAAGACAACTTAAAAAACCCTTACCTTAGAAAAAATTATGTAAATAATTTTATATCTGCATGAATCCTCTCTTGATTTTTTTTCTTCCTTCTCTGTAAAATTTGAAATATCTGGCCAAGGAAGAAGACAGACACAGGAACTGGAAGTAGGAGTAAAACAGGAGTTGTAACATGTCCTGGCCACTGACTGAAGGCCTCCATCCCATGTGTCCATTTTCCTATAGATCCAGGGCCATCTTTACCATGTAAAATTATGTGACTTGGTTACAGTACTTTGGGCAACAGAATTTTTGGGAATGGGGAGTGAGCTCTGTTTCTTTGTCTCTTGCCTCCAACTCTGCATGTCATTGAAACAAATGGGCAAGGAAGTTTAACATTTCTAAGTTTGGCCTTGAATAATTTGTGTGTGTGTGTGTGTGTGTGTGTGTGTGTGTGTGTGTGTGTGTGTGTGTGTGTGTGTGTGTGTGTGTGTGTGTTCTGCCCAGTTGAGCTTTGTATCCCTTCACCCTTTTCCTGATATCTGCATGTTTTGGACTCGCCAGTTGCTTTGCTGCGTCTATGGTATCCAGTAACTTGACCTTTTTGTGGTTATGCTGGTATTGCCAGTATGAGGAGTGCCATGGGCTGGGTAAAAGGCAGCCAGGTGGGGCAAGGCAGCTGGACGATGTCGCATTTCATATAGTTTGAATCCTCTTCCTATGAGTTTTATTGAACTGAGCTACAAAGCAGGCTTTGATGCTATGCTTTACCTTGTGATAAATGCAGCACATAGCAAAGAGGTTGACTTGTCATGGCTGCTTATAGACGGGAGTGGGTGTAGGGGAGAGCCAGGGTGGGAACGTTAATGTTTGGTCGCTTTCAAATATGCATAATAGATGAGACTTTGAAAGCAGAAAAACATGCTTTTCATAATGAGCAGGCCAGACAAGAGTATCTTTCAGCTATTCTTAGCAGCTTGCCAAAGTGTTATGAAATTCTAGCTTGTAGACCATGCGATTCTGAGGCAAGGGCATGGAGAAAAGAGAGAGACCTTGTGTGGAAATGTTTAGCCCCAAATCTGATTCTTGTCTGCTGTATTTAACTAGGTACTAAGGCCATTTGAGGAGAGAGTACCCAGCACATTTTAATCTCAGTTTATATAAGGCACAATTGGAATAGAAATGAAACATTTCTGAAAGTTTTGAAATCATGGGGAGGGGGAAATTGGAAAAAAATTGGGGTGGGTGGGAGAATGGAAATTTTAGGGAAAAATAAAATGTATCCTATACATATATATTTATCAAATCTAAAATTTATCAAGCCTTTACTGTGTTAAAAATGTAAAATGTATTATGTATAACTTTTCATAGAAAATTATACTGTTGGGTATATTTATGAAATTTAAAGTATAAATGTCTTGGTTTCATTCAAACAATTACAAATATAGTATATCCAGTATTAGATGGAGTTGTGAGGCTGTACCAGCATCCTAAGGTGCCTAAAGCATATCTTAGTTCTACCAGCTGGAAAAATAGGGGGGAAACATAAATAAGAGTTGGAAATAAAAGCCATCAACATTTCAGTAAACATGAAGGTTTTCTTATATGGGCTTAAACAATACAGGTTGAGTATCCCTTATCTGGACTGCTTGGGAGGGGAAGTTGTCTGGATTCTAGATTTCAGAATATTTGCATAAAATATGAGACATCTTGGGGATGGGGCCCAAGTCTAAACACAGAATTTATGTCTCATATACACCTTATACCCATTGTCTGAAGGTAATTTTATATAATATTTTTAAATAATTTTGTGCCCCAGCATGCCTTGTGCTATGCCCAGCCAGGTACTGGAAAAGTCTTAAAAAAAAATTCATAGCCTCCAAAGTGTCTGGATTTCGGAATAGTCTGGATTTCGGATGTTCGGATAAGGGATAATCAACCTGTATATAGACTGTAATCTTATCTTGCAGAAACAGATGAAACTCATTTTTAAAGAAAAAGTGGAGAAATTTACACATCCCTATAATGTAAAAGAATGGCACTACATTTGACTATTCAATTACTATATGGTTCAACATCGGACTTTTCAGCGGCATCATCATGTGCAATAAGGCTGCAGACCTATGTGTGCTTCACCTGGAAGAAGCCCCCATTGAACTTAGTGGAATGTTGTACCCCCTAAAATATGCTTCTAAGGGTCTCCAACCTTTGGGACCAGATTTGAACGTGTGTGTGTGCTCACTTGCTCAGGGGAGCTGCAGTGGGAAGGGAGAATAGGCAGGCAGCCCAATCGTGTGTAACTTTAAGTGACTGGCCTAAAGGGCTGGCTGCTGTATCCTAGGCCCATTGTGGACTGCACTGGTGTAGCCTTTATAAGTTGTGCATAATAACTGCTAGCATAATTAACAAAAATTAGGACCACATTATTAGAGAATTTGTAATTGATTAATCAAATGAGTTTTGATTACTGTAAATCCTGCAAAAGTTTGCATATGATTTATAATAATTTAAGTTTCTTTCTTTGTTCTTGGTGATGTGCCATGAAAAGAGAGCTCTTGCACAGCTAATAATGCCTGCAAGTGTTGGGTTAGTTTACATGCACCACCAAACCATGGTTTGGCTATCCTTGGGCTTGCATGCTCCCTCTTCCCATCATATGTATTGATTTCCTCTCTCACTTCTGGGTTCAGGCAAACCATAGTTTGTCATTATGTCCAACTCAACAACCTGTGGTTCATGCTTGCCCTTCAAACCAGAATTAGGAACCTTGTTTATGGTAAGTGGCCAGGCCCAAATAAGCTTCATGGCTGAGTTTGAATTTGAACTTGAATCTTCCAAGTTTCAAGGCTGAAGCTGTAATCTCTACAGTATACTGGCTCTCTTCTTGACTGTATACTTTTTTGCATCAAGTACAGTTCTTGAGAATTGCAAAAATTGAAGGTAGCCATTGTAGCGGAAGGAGGAGGGGTCTCAGTGTCCACATGCTGCTTTCAGGGCAGTAGCACCTTGAACTCAGTGCTCACTCCCCTCTCTTTCCCCCTTGGTTTGGGTCCCCTTTGGTAGTTCCAATCTGCTGCTACCAGCTCAGGAGACCAGGGCATCCAGGAAGTTCCCCCTGAGCAAGGACTCCCTCCTGAGACAATACTGGACCGCAGTCCTTATATAATCCGCTCTTTCAGTAGCGCTTGCAGAGCAAGAAGATGACAACACTGGTTTCTCAGAACAAGGCAACTCAACGTAATTTTTAAAAAGATTTTATCCATCATTTATGTATTCCTTTTGAAGGCCATATCCTCATTTCTTGGGACAATTGCAGCCTGACTATGTTTACTTACTGGAAATAATTCCCACTGATTTTAGTAGAGTATTTCCAAGTAAATGTATTTAGGATAACAGCCATCATTGACAGTATTAATTCTTACAGAGAATATGAGTGTGAAAAATAGCACTACTTAAGTGCCAATTTAAATTCTATGTGTAAATTTCAACAGATGCTCTGAAGTCCTTGTATTATATGAAGATGAAATAATACTCCTTTTTCTATCAGCCAGGTTGTCAAAGTACCAATCTTCTGTTGAGTTTTCACTTAATTTGAAAGTTGTTTCTTCCATCTCTTCTCCTAGGATTCTGCTATGGCTTTGCCAACACTTTCTGTCCTGATACTTTTTTTGTAGTTATAATTTGTTTCATGCTGTTGTTTAGCCATTCTAGCAGTCTTTTGGATAATTTTCAATTGCTGTAGACAGTCTCATGTCTGCGGATGATGTTTATAGTTGCTATTGAGCACTGAATGACAATAACTGTTTCTTTGAGCTCTCTTATGGATGAGAAGGATTTGTGTGGCGCACAGATATTGTAAGTAAAAGTGTGTGGGTGGGAGGTCTTCTGTTAAAGCAGATAATTGGTTATTTTCTTGACACTACCACACTACTGTGTACTCTGATGCTCGGCTCCTATATGTAGTTCCTGAAAGCCATGATAGTGTTTTTGATTATACAGGGGGACCCAGTATCCACAGATCAGCTATGTGTGGATCTGCTTATCTGCGGTTGGCTGGGAGCCCCGTGCCGCCGCCCCCACGCCTATTACCTTTCTTTATTTTTATAGAGCCGTCGCCAGGTCAGTGTGTTTCTTGCTTAACCAAAACACTATAAGCAGCATGCTGCTTATAGTGATGAAGCAGGCAAGCAGCCTGCATGCTTGAGAGGTTCTGTTAAACAGGAAGTAGGAAGCTTATAGGAAGCATGCTGCTTATAGCACTTTGGTTAAGTAAGAAATGCACTGAACTGGCACCAGCTCTAAGAAGAAAAAAAAGTAATGGGCAGGGGCCCCCCCTGGCACTCCCCATATCTGTGGGTTCCCAGTATCCGCGGGTGGAGGGGCCAGGAACCTATCCCCTGTGGATACTGGGGCCCTACTGTATGTTCGGTCTGATGGTAATCTCACTGAGACCGCTGCAGTTCAGGGAAAGAATGGAAGAGAAAGGTGAACAGGAGCCGTGTTACTGGCATTACAAATAGTCTGACCTTGTTGGAGGAATTGGACTGTAAAGGAAGAATAGTAGGAAAAATATATACTGTACAAGCAAAGAGTTACATTTTTAAAACACTAGACTTGCAAGGCATTTCTAACTCTAGAACTGAAAAGTGAAGCAAACTAGTACTAGTAGCAAGAGTGGAGATGGTCAATTTTGAGTTTGACATGATAATTCCACCTGCTGGCTGACTGCAGGGTTTGTTGTGTTTGCCTTCAGAAAGTTACATATGTCGTATGCTGCTTCTGTGATGTTCACATCTGTCTTTTTTCTTTATGGTATAGAGTTACCCCCTTGAGTGGCAGCATTCAGTGCTCTCTATAGCAGATGACAGAATTTGCTGTTGTTCTGGCCCCACAGGATAAGGAATACTGAGCAAGTGAGACAGTCTTTCCTTGGCCGGATATTGTTAGCAATAGTGAAAGTGAGCCCTTTTCAGGCCTAAATACTGGCTCAGTACAAAATGAAATTGCTTCAGTGATAATATGGAGTTGGGTTTGTAGGTCTCTGTGTTCAGTGCTTTGTATTTTTAGCTCCACTCAGTGCGGGTGGTTCTGTCTGATTTGTGTTTGAGAATTAAGAGCAGAGTTGTTGGCTCTGCTGCTTGCCAGGGAACAGAACTGCAGCTGGAATGAGCTGAGGCTTGAACCCTGGAGGCTGTAGTTCTGTGATTGGGTTAGGAATCTCTAATAGAAAATTCTCAGTACTTCACAAAACTAGTTTCTCGGATTTGAGAGGAGGAAGTGGTATTTGTGGTACAGTTGGTATAAAATGAATATATATATATATTAGTGCAGGTATGGCCTCAGTTTTCAGAAGTTGTCTACATTTTTCAAAGAATTCTTTAAATCTCCCATTAGGATGCAGGATAATTTTTTAAATGTGGATGCCTTTATGTGATTCCAGCATATCATGAGGGTTTGAGGGACCCTAATGTGCACACACCTTTGTGTGCTGTACGTTTAATCCAAAATAACCACCACTTCACACTTAAATAATTGATAAGCAGGGCTTTGCACTTTACTAGGAAATGCCCAAAAAGTGGAGGTGTGAGTGAGGTACGCTTATTCCTTTTGCATTTCCAGAAAAAGGTGCAAAGGGGGTGCATTTTCCCCCATGGTGAGATGTGCAAGTTTTTTTTTTTAAGCCCCACCTACCTCACAGGGTTATTGTGAGGACTAAAAGGAGGGGAGGAAATATGTACACCACTCTGAGCTCCTTGGAGGAAGGGCGGTATAAAAATGTGAAAAATAAATAATAATATTTTCATGGGACTGATTTTTCTCATAATTCCATCTGTCTATTTTCAATTTCTATCATACTTTGTGTTGCAAGGTGGAGTGGGGAGCTTGTCCTTTGTGAATTCTTCTCATTCGCTTGTTCATTGCACTTCTTCAATGCATGTCTAATGACAGGAAGGGCACTCCTTCCTCCACTCTAACTTCCATCCATCCTGTTCCCTGCAAAGTACATTATGGAGAAGATTTTTAACCCATGTCCCTTGCAAACTAGAATAACACTTCTTATTGCTCAAGAATCTGTCCAGATTTACAGCTGTATAGCTGATACAACAATTTGACCCTCTAGTTGTCCCATCTACAGCGAGGGGTAGGTTCCAGTTGATGATTAGTTTTTGAATGTCTCGGAGCAAGGTGGCAGCAGATTTTAATTTGGTGACAGTTAGCCTGTCTTTTCCTAATTCTGTTTTGATATATATTTATATTTTATTATATTGAAACATAAAAAAGACATATTTCATAAAATTATAGCAAGCGCAAAGCAATACATCCTACTAGCATACTATTCACTATTTTCTACATATAATATCCAACTAAGCCAAAATAACAGTATTTTCCTAATTCTGGTTGAATGCAAATTATTATTTTTTAAAAAATATAGACGTTCTGAATTGGAAACCTTTCAAAAAATGCCTGTTGGCATGAGTACATGCTGTATCTTGTTAATTTGACGGCACAATTGAATATAGAATTCTGGAATGTCTCATACTTCATATTTTGGATTTTAATTTTTTTAGAATGGCATGCTTCCTACTATTTTCTTTTTTCTCAGTAGCTTGTTTCCTTGTTCCATGATTGAATCCCTCTAGTGCAGCGGTTTTCAACCTTTTTCATCTCACGGCACACTGACAAAGTGCTAAAATTGTTAAGGCACACCATCAGTTTTTAAGGATACATTTTATCATTAAAAATGATTTTTAATCATTTTAATCATTGTGTTGATGAGTGTTTCAGTTTCAGTCTATTTCTGATTTCTGTCAGCTCATCTTCTGCAGCAGTTAATTCTGCTGACTCACATGCACTTAACACAAACAGATCTCTCGCCCAGTCCAAGGAAGATGCATCAAACGATGAGAAATACTCGTCAATGTTGAAAATACTTCTCAATGTTTTTACACAGCAGTGACAAACTTTGTAGAATTAAATCGGTAAGTTTTTTTGTCTATTCTCCTAAAGTAACTAACTGTTTCCAAAAAAGCCACAACTGTGTCGTTTTTGGATTTTTGATTGGTCTGCTTGGCTACCACTCTTGCATTTCCTGACTTCGGTTGGTGTATATTAAATAGCCCCACCTCTCTGTTTAGACGTGGAACCTTGGTGCTGCCGAGTCACCTAGAGTTTCACTTGAGCCTGGAAATTTATTTACTTACTTACAGCAGGGATTCTCAACCTGTGGTACAAGTACCCCTGGGGTACACGGACCAATGGCAGGGGGTACGCCAGAGCCTGCCCCTTATCAGCATCAATCAGTAGTTAATTACTTGTTAATTAGAACTTAAATGCAATTCTCACACACTCACACACACACACACACACACACACACACACACACACACACACACACACACACACAGAGTTAAGTAAGACATTTTTAACATTTAAAATTGTTTTAGTACTTTTATTTAACGATTAATTAGCTACTTAATTAATTGATTAATCCAATTAATTAGCAGGGGTACTTCAGAAAATTGGACCATGATAGGGGGTACCCGGGCCTCCAAAGGTTGAGAACCCCTGACTTACAGTATTTACCGTATTGTCCCGAGTATAAGACGCACCTGATTATAAGACGCACCCTTAAAGTTTGGTGCTATTAAAAAAAATTAATTAAATCACTGGCATTAAATTGCAACAGCCTGATTATAAGACACACCCCTAGTTTAAAAACTTAAATTAGGAGAAAAAAGTGAGTCTTATACTCAGACCAATACGGTATATACCGCCTTTCTCAATAAGGCGGTTTACGTAGGCAGGTTGAACATAAATCCATTTTTCAACGAGATTTGTACCAACATTAGTCCATGAGAATTCTCATAGAAACCTTCATTTCTCCAGATGTTTCCCTTCACAGTGCAGTCATCATCCTGGCTGCCGGCTCTTGCACTTTCCAAGCCTCTTGCAGGCTGCAAGCATGCTTCAGACTGGCTTCTCAAAGATGTTATCCTTTTTGCTAGCCGACAACTCCACACAGATACGCCAGTGGCCTCCCAGACTCCCATGCAACAGTCAATCCTGCTTAGCTTTTTCAGGCAAGGCAACAGCTCAACCTCCTGCCTATAACATGGTGAGGCAAAGAAGCTGCATGGGTTAACACTTGTGTGTGTCCTTTCTCTAGGAATGGTCACAGAATACCTACTAAGAAATTACCCTCCCCCAAACTCCCAGGGCACACTTGTGGACCATTCACAAGTCAACAGCAGTTGAAAATCGCTGCTCTTAGTGTCTTGTTCTTTCTACCACAGTTAATACATTGAAAATTGATGAGCATCAAGTGTAGCATGCCTCTGAGTGAAGCCTGCCATTACTCTTAGTCTTGCATGAAATGAAATGTTTTTCTTTGACCTCTTTAATCTTCATATTGTGGTTGGAAATTGTGTAAGTGTTCATGAGTGTTCAATTTTAGAAGGAACATTGGCATGGATACAGTTTGACTTCTTGGGTTGATGACCTGGGGGGTAGTGGGTGAGATGCCTGAGACAACTTCAGATAAACAGAACAGAATACTGTATAAGCAACAAGTTGAATAGATTTGTCAGATCATCCAGATTTAGTTTGTCCTTCAAGGAAGACGAAAAGTATCAGACAGGGGCGTTGCTAG
This sequence comes from Plestiodon gilberti rubricaudatus, assembly GCA_026170595.1. Taxonomy (NCBI): domain Eukaryota; kingdom Metazoa; phylum Chordata; class Lepidosauria; order Squamata; family Scincidae; genus Plestiodon; species Plestiodon gilberti. The sequence continues at coordinate 202,484,462 of JANXHW010000001.1, forward strand.
GGTGTGGCGGGGTGACGCACCAGGTGACGCACCTGTTGCCCCCCTCGCCGCCCGGTGCTTTGCCTTCACCTTCATCCCGTTTGGGACTTGGGCAGGCCGGGGATTCTCGGCGGCGCTTCCCTTCCGCTGTTTGCGCAGGCGCACGCACAAGCCGAAGATTTCCAGTCGGATACCTGCAAGATAAGGAATGTGCTTGGTAAAGAAGCTATGGATTGAGCTATTGAGTCCATTTAACCCAGGGATGGCCAATCTTCCAACTTTAGGGCCTCTGCGTTAGTTGTGTAGAGAGGACCGAATCTTGGCAGCTGCAATTGCTGATGGTGCTGCTAAAGCAGCTGAACCTGCTGAAATGCCCTCACCTTTACAACCGTCAACATTTATGTTGAAAGGTTGGCAACTCCTGATTTTAACCCATCATTATGATGGGCATTAGCTCTTGCTATCTGAGACTAGTAAGTTGAATTTTGGGGATTGAACCCAGGATCATGTATATGCCAAGCATATATTTTGTCACCAAAGGATGGCTCCCATATGTGAGATACTGAGAACACAAACAAGCAAACATGCCACACGCCTAGAAAAGTTGCCCCTCTCTGCTCTTCAGCCTGTCAGTTTGGGGTATAGGAAACTACCGGTACTTCTTGAGCTGGGATCTGGCTGTCAAAACCTGTGGTTTGGTTGAGTGTTTCAAGCTTTGGAATTTTGTACCACTGAAGAGCTACCTCTCAGGAAGCATTATCCTATCTTCATGTGTGAATTTCCCATGTCACACAAGAAAAGGGAGGGCACCCAACCCTTGGAGCTCAGGAGTAATAAAAACTCCTGACCTCAATATGTCATAAATTTATCTTTTTAAAACAACCATGTAAATAAGCATTTGTTTACTGTGTTTAAAAAAAAAACCCTACAATTCTAACCAGAAGAGATTGTTCGCATGCCTTGCATCACAGATGCTCTTTCAAGTTTTCTGCATCTTTGATGCTTGATCAAAGGAAAAGCAAGTAAAAATGGCTTTAAAAGGACAATGCTAATAAAAAAGGGTAATTATAGTGTCTGTCGCTACACAGCGTGGTATATTTATTTATTACAGATGGGAAAACTATACCTGGCATTCAGATTGGATGGCTGCTATCTGGATATAATGACCATTAGCAGCATCGGGGTTCAAGCAAAGCCACTGGATTGAATGGCACCTTGATCGTAAACGTGTCCTGTTGTGCCTTAGAGAGAGATAACAGTTTCATTGGTTTTCTAGTGTCTGGGTCTTTAGACTCTGTACTGAGATGATGGTTCCAAACTGCACTTTGGAAAGCTAAGCAAAAAACCAAGAAACGTCCAGTGCTGATAAAAAAACAACAATGCTGCTCGTTCTTTCTTGATGCCCAGAGCTCTGCCCCAGAACACCCATCTAGTGCCATTCCTCTCTCTTGTTCTCTTTCTTCAAGGCCAGCTTCTGCTGTTCCACGAAGCCTTTAGCTTCTTAGCTCTTTAGTCTCTGATAACCTTCTTCACTTCCTTCTCCCTTCCCTTTGATGTCTCCCTCCCCTCCATGTCCAATACTTGTGAATGTTATTTATTTGGGTCAGGGACCTATCTTTCACTTGTGTTAGCCTGTAAAGCATGTGCACATGAATTGTATTTATATGAGTAAGTACAGGACTAATATTCCTTAATAAAAAAAAAAAGTTGAACCCTTTTTTGGCGTTGCAAACATCTTGACCTAGAAAGGACTTCTATTGAGGTCATGAGTATAACATTCTTGGGATATTAAGGAGAAGAAGTTGTAGAAGATGAAAGTTCTGGTACAGTACAGGCTGCAGGTAACACTTGGAATTTTCTCAGTTCACACACATGCCTCACAGTGCCATTGAACAGGGAGATTCAGAAAGACTTGATGCTGGCGACTGAATGGCAGGCTTTTGTATGAGCCTGTTATTGGATGGATTATTCAGTAACTGCTGTTGAGCTATCAGGGACTGTATGGACTATGTCAGGCATAGGTTGTAGAAGTAGGTTTTCTTTGTGCCAGGTGCAAGGGAGTGGCGACAGGATACAAGTATCTTGTTGTCTTGTGCTCCCTGAGGCATCTGGTGGGGCCACTGTGTGATACAGGAAGCCGGACTAGATGGGCCTTTGGCCTGATCCAGCAGGGCTTTTCTTATGTTCTTATGTTCCCAACCTGTGGTGCGCGTACCCCTAGTGGTACATGGACCGCAGGCCGTGGGTACACAAGGTGCTGTCCCTTATCAGCTGCTGTGATCAGCAGCCGTCCATTAGCTGCTAAAGGAGATTTTTTCCGGGTTGCGGCATGGGCGGGCAGGTACTCCCGCTTGTGCTGCAAACCAAAGGAAAGGCTACAGCCCTTCCGAATTGGGTGGATGGGCCCTCCTGCTTGTGTCGCAACCCGGAGGGAAAGGGTACGCGGCGGTACACGGGCCTCCCTAAGGTCTGGGGGTACGCAAGGCAGCTGGAGGCCCATGTAGGGTCAGGCCGTTTGAGCCCAGCATTCTGTTTTCCAATAGCAGCCACCCTATGTCTCCAGGAAACTCACAGGCGGGGCATGATGGCCATAACCACCTCCTAGCGTTGCTTCCCAAGAACTGCTTCTGGCCACGGAAGTTCCATATAACTGTTAATAAACTTATTGTATGAATTTTGTCGAACCCCCTTTGAAAAGACTCTAAAGTACTGCCCTCACTACAACTTGTGACAGCAAATTCCATTAATTATGCATTGTGTGAAATACTGTGTGTGCGTGTGCTAGAAATGATTAAATTCTACAACCAGGCTATCCAGACTCTGTATTCCATATAAGATGTGTATCTCATTTGCCCCATTTATCTTACTTTGCATAATTTGCTTGGCACCTTTACTGTTTTGTATAATTCTGGTTTGCTTTTGGAGGAGAGAAGCAATGAACAATGCAGGGCAATCTTTTTTAGCCACATCTCTAACTTCTGACATTTTGGCAAATGCTGCCCACAGGAGCCTTTCTTTACAGCAGTGTGGCCTAAAACTTTGCTGCTTTAATTAAGCCCCCTCCCCCAAAAAAATATTATTATTACTGAAAGCTGAGATTTTCAGGCAGGTAAATTATGTGTTAAATTTAGTGATTATTTAATTATGTGTTAAATTTGTGGTAAAAGTCTGTTACTACATTCTTCATGTTGTTCATACTCCTATGGAACTGCAGCATATGTAACCCTGATCATTTCCGCTATGTGGGTGGCTACGACATGTCTTGTAATCTTGACTACTGTTGTTCCAAGGTTATGATTTTAATGGTGAAGTGGTACAGATGGGTTATTCACCTCCATCCAAGAGTTTGTAGACCAAGGAGACCAGGATGGTTCACTGAGAGCACCAAAAGTGAAATTCCCTTAATTCAGAATATAATATGCCTGGGGTGGTTGTTGTTTTTTTTTGATGGTTTGAGTGTACAGTGACCTTGAAAGCTCTTATGAATCATTCAACTTCATTAGAAGCCTGTCTGCTACTATAAGATAATGAATTGCTGGAAGAGTGAGGAGTACAGCCTTGTAGAGATGTTCCTTGCGCTTGGATACAACTGTGGAATGTTTGCGAACATCTTGTGATACAAGCAACAGGTTTTACTTAGTTTTCAAATTCCAGCGACTGTCTTTTTACTAGCACAGTGTATCACCTGCGTATTTTTGCATGGTCATTTGCGTGTGTTGTATTTTTGAAATTTACCCACAGTCACATGCTCATTGTACTCCTGATCAATGAAAGGCACTTGTCTCTCCTTCCTCTGATAATATCGTCTCTAACCTCTTGTGTTCTCACCCCTAGTCTTAATGCAGAAGGTCAAGAAGGCTAAAAATAACCACAGTCAGATTGGAACCTGAAACCTGAGTACAGTTTTATTAAAGCAATGCAAAATGCGCTAAGGGAACGACCCTATTTCTTGTCTCTTGCTCTGAGTTATCTTGCACACTTGTTTTTATTGTGCAATAAATAGTGTTTGCGTCTCATTCATTGTTCACAACCCATGCACCTTTCTTTTAAAGATGCACTTTTATTATTTCAGTTTTAGAATATTTTCTACCAACAGTATTTTGTACCTGGGGGGAAAATGCAGTGCTTTCCTTAGTGCATTTGATTGCTGTGGTGAATATGATTGTATGAGTGTCATGGATCCCAATTGGTTATTGTATTTGATCAGTGACACCACTCTCTCCACCCCAAACGGCTGCACACTTCTTTCCCTTTTCTGTGTTGTGAAGAGAGGCTACAGCATTGACTCGGGTGCTAGAGAGACTCTGGGTTCTCCCTGCAAGGCCAGGCTGTGATGCTTAACTGAAGGGAGAGGCGTTATCCATTTATCGGAGAGGTAGGGCAAGGTGGTTCCCAGAAGGTCATCTGGACAAATGAGGTTTGTTTGTTTATTTATTTATTTATTTTAGGAATTTGTAGTCCGCCTTTCTCCCGAGGGCACTCAAGGCGGCTTACAACATACTAAAATACATATAAACACATTAAAACAATTAATAAACACATTGTGTGGATAGGATCAGGAAGCAGAATGGGAGCTAGGAGGAGGCTTGCAGAGTTGGGTGTAATGGCAACTGACAGAGGCAGAGCAGGCCCATGGAGGTGCCTTGCTGCACAACAGCTGCTTACAGGAAGAGGAGTTATATGGAGACATGAAAGGGCAGAAACCAATTATAGTGGGGGGGGGCATGAAGCAAGGTGAAAGACCCTTAATGCTGTCTGGACTTGAAACCTATTACATCCCACAAGAATGCAGCGGCTCAAGGATCAGGCCCACAGCTCAGCTCCCAGAAGGACTACAGTTCAAGTTCACCCACTTGGAGGAGACTTTATAGTTTTGTGGAGTGATTGACTCTTAAACATAAAGGAGACAAAAGGATGGAGGAGACAAATCAAAGAATCATTTTGTTGGGTCAAATAAAGGAGCACAATGGGGTTTCTCAGCCTTGGGGCAGGGGGATGAATTATTCTCCATTGCTAAAGCAACCATACTGGTGGTGGTTGCTTCTTTTGCCAGGCCAGATGAGATGGAATGGTGGTACCACGACATATGCTTATTTGCCTCACAGATAGAGTGGTGGATGATGAGAGATGTCCCATTGAATGTGAGCCACCCTAGTGCCAAGAGTACCTGTCAAGATTGAATGTGGGAAAGGGCTCCCAGGCAGTGGTATCCGTAGTGTGGAGGAGTGATAGCCCAGGCTCTGCGTGCAGAAGATCCTTGGTTTGATCCCCGCTGTCTCCAGTGGAAAGGTCTGAGAACGGGTGCCAAGAGCACGGGGAGGCACTGCTAGTCAGAGCAGACAGTACTTGAATAGATGGACCAATAGTCTGATGGACATATAGTCAGTCTCTCTCTCTCTCTCTCTCTCTCTCTCTCTCTCTCTCTCTGTGTGTGTGTGTGTGTGTGTGTGTGTGTGTGTGTGTGTGTGTGTGTGTGTGTGTGTGTGTGTGTGTGTGTGTAAAAAATATGTTGCATGTAGTTCAATTTGCTCAGTCAAACCAGGGCCAGCCACCACCATTGCTAGCCCAGTTCAAACGACACAACACAGCATGATACATTGTTTATATCCTGTCTTTTGGAAGGAACTAGACCAGGGGTTCTCAACCCTGGCCAAGTACCACCTCCGGTGCCACTTTCCTGCTGTGTACCACCGGAAGTGACTGGTGATGACATCATTGCCAGGAACTTCTGGGTTTTCAGGTTTTCGGAGGCCAGAAAACTCAGGTAGCTGGCTCTGGGCGGGTGGCAGGGCACTTCTCAGTGTTCCTGAGAGGCTCAGCCAAAGGCAGGAGCCTTTCGGGATTGAAAACATGCTGCCGAAAGCGCTGCGTCGGAGTGGGGTTCTGGTGGTCCGAGTACCACCAGCAGTCAGCTGAAGTACCACTGGTGGTAATTGAGAACCCCTGAACTAGACCTATTAAGACAGCTTATAAGAGAAAAATAATATAGTACAGTATAACCTAAAATATAAACTCTTGAAACAATTAAGAAAATGAACTCTAAAGTCAGCAATAGAGTCAAGGAGCCAGGAGTCAATCAATGAAATGGGTAGTTCCAAAAATATTGCAGGTCTTCAAAGGCCTTGTTAAACCTGTACATTCCCACCATATCCTTCATCTGCACTTAATGAAGTAGTAGTAAGAGCTGAACATCTGTCGCAATGTGTGAAAGAGCTGAATTGCAGACTGGTTAAAGGGAAGCTGTACTATAACAATGCTGCTTGAGACTCTTTGCTCTGCAGTATTAGATGGAAAATTTCAATAGAATCCCAGGAGCTGAAAGATCATGCCCCCGTGGTAAGAACAAGATAAAGATCGTTCAAATCATTCATTAAAATGCAGTTTTTACACTAGAGCTAAATCAACACTCCACTTGGCCGGAAGTCCTTCTCCTGCAATTGCACAAAAGCAATTCCTGTTATGCAGTAAAGAGAAGCTTGTAATTGTAGCAGCAGCCAATTTACAATGGGGGCTAAAAATACAAGGCACAGGCTGTCTGCCTATTAACTTCCTTACAATGTATTTTTGCCCTCTCAAAATAATCAGTATTAGTGTGAATTTATTATTAGTGTGAATTTATGTGGCCTTGGGTATGGTCTGTCTGTAAAGGCTTTATTTTTAGAGAACTACATTTATGGGTTTTGTGTGTGGTGACTCTTGTGCCATTTACAAGTTATACAAAGAAAAATTGCCACGTTTAGCAAAGTATCCTCTCCTTTTCAGGGGTGGAACTTTCTGAGTAACTTGAATTTGTAAAGTCCAAGAACTTTTCAGGTTCTGAGTAACTTGGATTTGTGAAGTCAAAGAGGGTAGGTGTGGCAACCATGAAAAACAATGAAACACAGCAATGGCTTTAAGGCTGATCTACACCACACTTCTCCCAGCGCATCCTGGGCGTGTGCTGAGTGGTGTGGCTGCCTTTTTAACTGATCGCCATGGAACGCGGGAGAGCTGTGCTCTCCTGAGTTCCATTGCGATCGGCCGTGGACCATGCTCATGATTGAGAGAGGGCGGGACGCCGAGCAAACTGTTTAACCAATGGGATGAGAGGGGGCTTTCAGTCAATTGGAGCGCACATGTTTCAGCTAGTCAGCGTTGAGCATTATTACAAGGAGGGACAATCAGGAGGGACAAGCGCATTGAAAAAACTGGTGGAGCCCAGGGCAGCGTTTCGGGGCAGAGCGTCCTGTCCCCTACGCTCGCGAGCCTCCAGACGCAAACGCAACACATTCGGAGTTGGTGGAGATCAGCCTTTAGAGTTGTATTAACAGCATTTCTTTGTTTTTTTGCTTAGCCACTGGTGGTGGCTCCATTAGTGGCCTGTGTAAGTGTGGAAGGCCAGTTGGAGTCGACTTTTCTGATCATCACAAGTGAGGGTGCTGGGTCGCCCCCACCTCTGCTTTTGAAATAGATGGATCATTACTGTGGTGATCTGACCTCTTCGCTAATTTTAAACTCTGATTAGACAAGCAAATGGCTAAAAAGTCTTAGCGGGCTTAACTGCTTCCCCATTGTCTGATCTGAGGAGCTGGGAGTGGGCAAGGGAACGTAATTGTTTTTATATTTAGACGCTTGCAGATGTCGTTTGTGTTCCACGAAACCCATGATGCAGCAGTCGTAGTTGGAAACAACTGACGCCCTGTCCCACTACTTGATGCTGAGATTTGTATTCCCCTCTTCCCCCCCACCCCGGCAAAAGTTTTATATACTGTATATTTGCCCTTCTGTGGAACCTGCTTTCTAATTGTGTGTATTGGTGGTGATGTGAACTGACACCAGTTTTGGAGCTTGCCTGCTGAATGTGTCCACTTTTTGCAGAACTGGGTCTCGTAACATCATTGTCTGCAAAAGCTTGGAATGGAGAATTTTTTCCTAACGCTCATTTCAGTATTGGCCCCATAATTGCACTGGTGACATACAGTACTCCATAGATACAGGATAAAGAATCACGTGCTGTGATTGCTCTAGTTTTTGAGACAGTGTGCTTTAAAGTTTGCCTGACAGCAGCAAAGACGGAAAACGCCTCCTGTTGGCTGACAGGATTATGCTCTCATCAACCCCCCCCCCCCCAAAAAAATCTTCCAGGATGCTGCCACGGCATAAGACGTGTACAGCTTTTGATCTGGGTGTTTCCACACTCTCTTTTCCTTTTTTCTGGATAGCTCTGCTGTCACCTGTTGGATCTTGCCAGGCCTTCAAGGTGACACAAAGCTATCAAATAAGGGAAAAAAGAGTACGGAAACTCAACTCAAAAGCGGTTTACTTCTTCAGCAGTGCCTGCATTTTGGAAGAACTGAATCATGACATCATCGTCCTCTCAGCCAATTTTCAGTCTCTCTCCAGAATTGCATTTTGAAAAGCCAACTTTAAAGGATTCTTATTTGAAAACCAACAACTAAAGTAATACTGTACTGTAATTCCTTGTTCTATAGCAGTGGTGGCCAACCTTTCAACTTGAACGCTGGCCCTTTAAATGGTTGCATAGGTGTGAGCATTTCAGCAGGTGCCACTGTTTTAGCAGCACCATCAGCACTTGCAGCTGCCAAGATTCCGTCTTCTACACAACTCTTAAGAACACAGTAGCCCTAATGGTGGAAGGTTGGCCACCCCTGTTCTATAGTAACTGCTAACACTGAATTCTGAACTTTAGGGAATAATTCCCATTCTGAAGATGGGGTTTCGTTAGACTTGCCGTATTACCACCTGTTGCCTGATTTTGTGCATTGCTGGCCTGGATGAGTGGCCAGCTTTCATAAAAAAACAAGTAAACAAATGCACACTGTAGCTTTTAGGGCTGTATGGGGCTTAGCGGGCATCACTCTCTTCCCTGATGTGGCTTTGGAATCCTCGGCCATGAGAGAGAAAGGAAGAGAAACAGATGTGGGAGGGCAGCCAAACCAGTAAACAGAGCAGTTATTGGCTGGATTTTTCTTCCCTTTCCCATCATTTGTTGGGAGAGGAGCTGGCTGAACAAAATTGACAGGCTCCAGGTTCTGAGAGTGGCAGCAGCTGCAACCTATTTGAAGAACCTGCATGTGGTGGCTTGGGACACACACACACACCACCACCACCACCACCACCCCAGATGTGTAAGCTTGCTCAGTCTTGGGACATTTTTGCCTCTACTTCCAATTTCAAATTGAATGCTGTTGTTGGAGCTAGATTTCCCACCTCCCCCCATCTCCTCTCACCTTCCAGGCCAGTTCCTGCTCAGATCAGCGGGATTGCCCTGTTGGGCTGGCTGTTGAGTTTCAGGTGCTGATGAGGTACAGCCCAGCAACTTCCCTGCCCATGCCCAGAAGAAAGATGGTGGCCAAGTCTGATGCACAAGAAATTTTAGTTCTGTATTCAACTATAGGTCCATTGTAGATTTCGGCCAACGAAGTCATAGCGATTCCTACTCCAGAGATAACTGAGCAGCAAAGGCAATTCTACTGCCTAGTAGCCCGTGCTCTAGTTAAAGGTGGATGTAGGAGCAAGTGGACCTATTAAGCAACCTGCTTAAAGATGGACCTCCTTTTCTGTGTCTTTCTCATCTCAAGGGTCTTACTAGATTTTTCCATATTCCCTCTGAGCTTTCCGAGCAGAGGCGTCGCGGCAGCTAAGGCTGCCTGGAGCACCTCCGTGGCGCCGCCCCAAAGGGGCGCCGCCGGGGAGGGGGCAACTGCGTGCGCGCCCGCCTTCTCCCCCGAAAGCCCTGGAGCGTCCGCCACGACCGGCGGCCAGGGCTTTCTGAAGGCAGCCGCTGCGTCGTGGCCTTATTTATACTTTTTTCTGTACATACGCAGAACGTAACATTCTGCGCATGTGCAGGAAAAAAAGTATAAATAAGGCCACGACGCAGCGGCTGCCTTCAGAAAGCCCTGGCTGCCGGTCATGGCGGACGCTCCAGGGTCTTCTCAGGTTCCGAGGCCGGGCAGGCGCTCCAGGGGAATGCCGCCCGGGCCGCGGAGCCGCTAAGTCACCGGGTGGGCACCGGTGTATATGTCTCGTATATGTCGTATATTGAAAAGCAAAAGAAACGTAATTGGAGGAAAATACAGTAATATCAAGTCAATTGTACAGAAATGGTGATATAAGGAGTGAGGCAGCAATATACTTTTAAAAGTTTTACTTTCTTTATAAACATGACTATAATTTACAGTTGATAACAGTTTGAAAATGTTGTTTATATGTTGTCTTGCTTTGCGCCCAAAGGTCAAGGTAGTTCTCTTCAGATTTTCAAAGTGTGTCACTATTATCCCTATTGTAAAGGTGAACAGTTTTAATGTTATAGGCAGATATTTGTCCAGGGCTCATAAGTGGAGTCAAAATTGTCACAATCCCTTCTTACTAAGGCAGCATTCTGTTGCAACTCTTTTTGGCCCTGCAAATGTAATGCAAGATGTGAAAGCAGTGGGAGTAACTTCAGTACAGTATAGTTGAACTGACCCTAAAGATCAGATAGATATTTTGGTCTCATCGTTTGCCAATTGCCCTTGGCAATTCAAGGTATTGCAATTAAACAAGGAAATGCTGTGTAGGAATTCGAAGCACTTTGGTATCATGATTAAGCATTTCTCCTAATCCTAACTCAGTTTGGCATTCTTTACTAATATCAGCTCAGAGGTGAAGTCTCACAGTTGTTTGCAAGATTGAATAGCACAAATGGAGCTTATTTGTGTTGGAATAAGACTACCGCATGTATTTACAAAACTTTGTGGTGGTTGCAAGGTGGTTGTGGTGGTTGCTTTTTAACTCCTATTACAAAAAAAAGTGCCTAGGGAGATTTTACCATCTATGAGTAGCACCATCTAGTGGCAACTGTAGTCAATAATGTTAACAAAAACCCAGCACACACAAAACCAAACTCCAGCGTGCAAGTAGGTTGCTGTTAATAAAATTCTATGCTTGCTTTTAAAATTATTTTGTTAAAGATGAGAATAAAACGTTAGTTACAAGAAACTAAACATTAAAGCACCAACCGGCAAAGATATTAAAGAGATGGGTAAAAAGAGGGCATATGAGAATATTCTGTTTTTAGACAGCCCTGGTGAAGGTGCGTTAAAAATGAAGGTTCCAAAAATTGCACCACATTGGGGCATAAAACCCCAGGGATGCGTACGTGTTGTGTAGGTGTTAGCAGTACTACTCTCACTATACGTTCATTGAGCAGTAGCGCAACCCCAAGATAAGGACGGTTACTCGAGCGGGCGCACGGGGAGTTCTGTGAGGCTAGCGGGAAACCTTGTAAGGTCACGGGGAGAAGTGATTTTGTGACCATTATAATGCCTGTTTGGGCCGCCTCCCACAGACGAGGGAACAAGACAGAAAGTGTATATTTGTTCTATTTTGCAAAGCAAACCGCGGCTTAGGTCCCCTTTCGTGGGTTTAGCCCTTTCCCACAATGCATCGCGGCATTAGGTGGTTAATTTGCATAGAGGGCTGTGAAAGCGGCGCCGGGCTTCGTAGTAGGGCGGGGCAAGGAAGTGGCTTTGTAGCTCTGCTTTTGTCTGAGCTGAGGAGGCGATTGTCGCCTCAGGGAGGAGTTTTGAGACAGGAAATGGTTTTTCCCTCTCTATTGCAGCTCTTCTCCCGGGCGATTTAATTTGTGTTCTGTAAATCGGAAAACGCCGTGGCCAGGGAAGAGTAGCTCAGCAGCAGACTTTTGTAAGGTTGCAATCCTTTGCATATTTACATGGGCGTAAATCTTGCCGAACATGGCATGACTTACTTTCGAGTAAACATGCATAGGATTACGTTGTAGCTAATCCCCTATGCAACAAGTCAAGCTGAAGGACCTCTGCCGGTGTACGCGAATTTAGTATTTAATAGTATTTCTAAAGTAAAGATATTTGGCATTGTGCACTGTAGAAGCTATGTACTACATAGCCACGGTATTGGAACGATTTGTCTCAGAAATGGTTTTAAAAATCGTGGAGTATTTTAACCTTGATTTTAAATTGTTTTTAATACGCATTTTGGCTTGGATAAAAATATTTTTCTACATGGCTTTTTTTTATCCTTGAATCCTTTTTTGTGCAATAAAGATATTTGATTTACTCAGTTTGAGTAAATGTGCCTTTACAAGAAACAGTAATAATTAAGTTTTTATTTGCATGCATATTAGCTACAGAATTTTGTTAGCAGTTAGGGGTTATTTATTGTGACCCATAACCCAGTGAAAATTAAGTATTTGACAGACACAGCTTTTGCAATGACTGCATGAATGGGGGTGGTGGAATAAGTTTAGTTGCATTATGAGATACAGTGAGTGACAGGAGATAACAAATAGGCTAAATTGAATGTAACTTGAATGTACCTATGATAGAAATGGCAGTGTGGAAGCAATTAGGTTGCATTATCCTCCTGCTTCAGCTACCTGGTTCAAAATCAAAAGCATTTTAACTACATGATTGTGTTGTTGGGTTTTTCTTTTAAACGTTTATCAATTTTACTAAACAGTTGTGCTGTTGGACTGTTAAATGTACTCATTTACAATGTCTTAATAAAAAGTGCCATGTATGCTGAAGATGCGTATATATCATTATTATTCATAATAGGCATTTATACAGTATAGTTATTTGTGAAGTATTTTGAACCTTATAAACATGATCTTTGTGATCTTACAGCAACCTTGTAAGGTAGGTCTGCACAGTCATCTGCAGAAGAGGTGCTGAATCTGAGAAATGGTGGGTGGTCTAAGACCACTTGGTGAGTTCATAGCTGAGGTGAAATTTGAATAGGATGGGTTTGGTCTTAGGTTCCTTCAGCCTTCAACCCCTACACTGCACCACACCAATTTACAAAATAATAAACATGGCGCATTGGCGTCGCTCGAGGTCGGACGGAATGGTAAGTTCTGCACTGTGCTAACTTCCGTTTACTCCCTGCCCCCTCGCCGTCGGAGCCATTCAGTGTGACGAAGGCAACGCGCAGAGGGAGTCCACCCCACCTCGAGCGACACCAGTGATGTGGCGTGTGTCTGTGGTTGTGGCTTGCTGGGTGGACCAATGTGGTAGGTGCCATGTGTCACGTACCAGCCCAGTGATTGACCCATGCTGTGCTCCCTCTGATAGGTGCATGTGCTACACTGCAGGCTCCCAGCCGGGTGTGCCTGCTTGCTGGGATGCAAGAAGGTGTTAATTGCTGGATGAGGTGCGCTGGGTGGTTAGAGAGCAGCTTTGTGGAGTAGCTGGTGTAGGTTCTAAACCTCCCTCCCCATCTTTTGTCACCGCCATGGGCGTTTCTGGCCTGTCATGCAAAAGGTGAGTGCCTTGCTTGTTAGGGCAAGTTCTATAGCAGGACTCAAACCTGTTTTGCCTGGCTCCCATCCTGCGCCTTTGCTGCTTTGCCCGAGTGCTGCTGAGGCTCCCCTTGTGACATGTTTCAGTCCCTCCCCTGGCATAAGGGCCCCTTCCTGTTGGTGGATCTCCCTACATAGACTCGAACCTTTGCAACATAGAGACTTGTGTGGCTGCCCTTTTTTCCAAGGGAGCTATCTTTCTATCCTTGTTCTGCTCAAACAGGCATTGCTTGGATGTACCTTATGTGTTTATGTGGGTGGGATAAGAGGAGGTGAACCCTGTGTGCAGGGATTCCTAGCAGGTCTTTGCGTTTGCCCCTTTACTGCTGACACCTCTGCAGCTCAGTGTGTGTGGAGGAAGTCTTGGTTGGCTAGGGTGCCTGTTGCTATCCATTCTTAGTGGCTGGTGGTGTTATGTGTTTCTCCTCCAGCATTGGCCATGTGCCTGCCCCCGCCACTACTAAGCTCATCCTGGTGGTGTTTCCATGGACGCTGGGGGTGTTACTGGGTAGGGCTGTACCAGTGCTACTGGCAGGGCTATTCTGGTGTGGTGCTGCCTGGACGAGCTTAGGATATGACTGACTGTTTTCGCTCTGGTGCCCATGGGCTATTGGCACAGCATCTGAATAGGATTGGGCCGTGTAGAAAGCATTGCAGGCCAAGAAATGTTTTTATCCTGGCTATTCATTTTTTTTTAAATCCACAAGGCATTTTACAGCATATTTATATATAAACTGATGTTTATTAAATGATTAGAACTATTGCATGGTATGGTTAATTTTTAATAGATGGGTGGGAGGGTTGGAAAGAAAGAAATCTACCCAAGCACTGCCGTGACACTGAAATAATTTTAGACTACATGGCAACAGTGGATTGCACTTGGAAGCTTTTCCTCAGCAAGAAATAGATTTATAGATGTGGTTGAAATCCTAGGTTCTTTGGGGACAGTTAAAAAACAAACAAACAAAACCTAAAAATTCTTCTCTTGGGACCATTGTTCACTTTACGTGGCTGTGCAGCTTGAAGTCCTGAAAAGCCGAGCTCTGCAAAGCTTGGCACCCCCATAAGTCTGGAGATGATGTCACACGTCATTGCCGCGCGTCTGAAAATAGCAGTGAACCACCATGCAGCAGCCTAAGGGGTCTGCACAGTGCAGAGGGAACCTTTAGAGGGAATATTGCCTGGGAGGTGGCCTTTCCTGCCCCTGGAAATCATGGGTAGGGTATTTCTAACAGTGGGATAGCAGCTGCAGCTAAATCTTCTTAATGTGAGTCTGTATGCATTTGACAGAAGCAGCCTGTGGCAGCAGTCTTCTGCAAGCGTGTTTAGTGGCATATTCACTTTGTGTTGTTACACCTTGTATGTTAACAAACTGTCTTCTTTGCAGGTTGTCCTGCTGGGCTTGGACATCTTATCTGCACTGGTGACACGACTCCAAGACAGATTTAAAGCCCAAATTGGCACAGGTAAGTTCACTTGGTGTCACTGAGCCAAAATGCTGCAATACAGAATTGTGTCCTTTTTTTTGTTTTGGTTACTCTTCAGCTGTTAGAGTTAATATTTTGAGACTGAACCAGAGTCAATCAATCAGATTCTTACCTAAGACCTTGTTCTTAGGTAAAGGTAAAGGTGACCCCTGACAATTAAGTCCAGTTGTGTCTGACTCTAGGATGTGGTGCTCATCCTCATTTCAAAGCCGAAGAGCCAGCGTTGTCCGAAAACGCCTCCGTGGTCATGTGGCCGGCATGACTCACCTTGCCGCAGCGTGTAGCATGCGGCTGGTTGTTAAGTGGTTAAGTTGTTGCAAATACAGCAAGTCCTCAAAGTTGTCGATAGGTTCTTCTTGGAAACTGCAGCTTTAAGCGAAACCATTTATAATGAAACCAATTTTACCATAGGTAATTGATAAGCTTAAACGTTCCTATGGCATTTTTCCATCAATTTAAAATGAAACGACTTTAACAGCCCAATCCTGCGTAAGATGCACCAGCCTGCTTAAATGGCTGGCTGCTGCAATCCTACACAGGATGTGGCCCGCGTCGGCGGAACTGGGGCTCACCTCGAGGACGGTGAGAGGGACGTTCGTCCCTTTCCCCCGGTGTCGGCCCTGGCGACCCTAATGGGCTTTCTCAGATACACACCAGCCATTTTGCTGGTGCACAACTGGGGAGGCTGTGTAAAGCCAGCCAGGCCTGAGTAGTGGATTAGGATGTCGGCGGAGTGCACCACCAATATCCCTGCCCCCCTCCCTGGCCTGGCCGGCTAATCGCCCCTCCCCTGTCACCCCGGCCCTCCCTCCCCACACTCTCCTGCTGCCCGGCGCAGCACTTACCTGTGTCCAGCGGTGGAGTGAGCAGCAGCGGCGGCCTTGGCGCTGGTGCCACTTACTGTCTGGATAAGCTTTATAGCACTTTCGTGACACCCTAGGCCGGCGGAGCGCTCACTCAGCCGGTCTTAGTTTGCGCAGGATTGCGCTGTAAATGAAACAACTTTAAGTGAGAACTTGCTGTATAAGAAAGTAACAAGTTGCAACTGCAGTGATGTTGAAGTCTGGGACCTGGTTGCCTTCACATATGCCCAGCTTCTCCTTTGCATTGTGGCTGCATTGGCAGGCTGAAACAAGAATTGGTGCTCTGTATCGGGATCTGTCTGCTGTTTGCCCACCCTTTTCTAAAATATCTAAAGAGCCCTCTTTGTTTGTTTTGTAATATAAACCACTTGTGTTGAAAAATGGTGTATAAATATTTGCAGTGTTGATGATGATGTTGTTGTAGGAGTAGAGTAGTAGTAATTAATAAAACTGCATATAGGCAGTCCTAATTATAACCTACCTCCAGCAGAAAACGTTTTAGACCTTTGCATAGCATCTGGGATTCTGTGAGTGGGAGGCCTGATTTAAGCCCGACCCACACCGCACGATTTCCGGCGCGTCTGAGACGCGTGCGGAGCTGTGCCGAGCTCTGCTGAGGTGTCTGGTTACCATTGCGGAAGCGAGCGGAGCAGCTGCGATCTCCCGATTTCCGGCGCGTACATAAAGTTGTTTGCCCATCTTTTCAGGGGGCGGGTTTGCGGAGCTACTGCAGCCACCAATGAGATGAGAGTGGCACTTGTGTTTACCCAATCACAGCTGCGCTTTCTTAAGAAGGCGGGACAACAGGAGGGACTATTTGCGGGAAGACATTCCTTCCGACGAGTTTCAGCGTGCGGAGGCGAGCGGCCAGGCCAGGGACCTACGCTCGCTCGCCTCCGCGACAGAAATTATGCGGTGTGGGTCAGGCTTTATACATGCAGTGGGCCACTAAAAAACCCATGTAAGTTTCCTGTGCACAACTGGTCATGTTTAAAAGCACTTGCCATTATTTACGTATTAACATTAGCAGTCCAGTGACTGTGATAGCCTGGGTAGGTGTGTCATTGTGTCCTAATGTTACACGTGAATGGGCTGGTGCATGTAATAAGTGCATTTAAACATGACTGGGCATGCATGGAAAGCTTACAGGGGTAAGGGCATACTTATCACATGTGAACATTGACAATTTTATTAGGGCAGCCATAGTGTTAGTCTGTTGCCCAGGTCAAGGTCTGTTTTCTCAATATGACTAGCTTGCCAGATACAACACTCAGACCAACTTGAGTCAAGTGAGAGATGATGACCAGGATCGTAGTTCTTACCTGCAAGTTCATCCTTTACATTTCGTGCTTTCTTAAAATATATATATACTTTTATTGAGAGGCTTCTTCCTCCCCATGAAAATATATAACTAAAATAAACCTAGTAAGCTCAGAAACAATACAAGGATGAGAGAGTGCAGAAATTTTGAATAGAGTTTATTTATAAACACTGGAATCAAATATGCTACTCCTATATAAGAAGGCTTGGACAGATTAGTAGCCCTCAAGTAAACAAATTATTCCAGAAGGACTTCTGATGGTCTGAAAGGTGTTGGACTGAAGGTTCATTGTTGAAACAGCGAACGGATGTATACCACTTCATAGTGAATGGGTCAGAATGAGTTTATCTCCTACCTCTCATTTCTAATCACCCTTGCTTTATTGTCCCCAGTGCTACCAAGTTTAATTGACAGACTGGGAGATTCAAAAGACTCCGTGAGAGAGCAGGATCAAGCTCTACTGCTCAAAATCATGGAGCAAGCTGCTAACCCTCAGGTGAGGACCTGGAAACATACAGCTTCATCGTATAAGCAAGTGTCTTTTTATGACAGCAAATCCTTGAGGGTTTTGGTGCTTTCCAAATAGACTGGGTGCTACCTATCCATCAAATGTCATACCTTGCAGACTTTATTGCAGGGGAGTAAAGAGTAGCTGCAGTGTTTTTCTCTGCACTAAGTATGCAGTCAGGGGCAAACTGGGGACAAACGAGTTACATCGCTTTCCAATGACTTATGTGACTGGGTGCTTCCAAAGCATAATAGTTAATACTGAAATTTATGGGGGAATTAAAATCGGAAATCCTTAAAAATCTGAATTACTCAATAGGAATACCCCAACCCCTGTGTTTTTGTTTTGGCAATCGTTACTGATCCTTCGGAAGTGGGAAGTAAATGTGACTTTCAGAGATCTCCCTCCCTCCCTGGCTCTCTCTGATTCAATCCTATGCACACTTCCCTAGGAGTAAACCCCATTGAACTCAGTAGGACTTATTCATGAATACAAATGCATAGAAATTTTCTCTAAGTCTGAGACTTTAAAAGAATCAAGGGATGCAGAGCTAGGAGAAGCACCAGCTGTTATTTCACTGGCTGCATTCAGACGTAATGTCAAACCGTGCGAACCAGAGAGTGCTTCATTATAGCTGACTAGCAGTTTGCCGTGTTTGATGTTGGAATAGAGCCCTATGTGTCTGGCGATGTAGCCTTCTATGAAATGAGGGCGATACTGGGGAGAAGAGTCTGCTTCAGGCATGACTGACAACCACTGATGATGATTTTTTCTATATAAGTAGTATTCTGAAAGTCTTCAGCTCATGAAAATGTATCCCTTCTGTCACTTTGGTTAGTACAAAATATTCAGAATCAAAAGATGTAAAATTGCAACTGGTCTAGCTTAATCCATCTTTTACTTTCATGTTTCTTTATGGTAGTACGTGTGGGACAGGATTTTGGGAGGATTCAAACACAAGAATTTCCGGACAAGAGAAGGAATTTGCCTCTGCCTTATTGCAACGCTCAATGCGTAAGTTGGGATTCATACCATGCTTTTTATATTTGTGTGCAGAATGTTTTTAAGATACTCAATACTTTTTCTCCCCACCCCTTTTCTGTTTATTAGATCTGGAGCTCAGAGTTTAACACTGAGCAAGATTGTGCCACATATATGTAATTTACTTGGAGATCCAAATAGCCAGGTGAGTCTTCAATAAAACAAATTTGTTTTAAATATTTTATTCTGGAGGAGGAATGGCCATGGTGAGTAGGAAGTCTTCCCCGCTCACCACCTCGTAAATGTTCTTGTATGCAGTAAATCTGAAGACCATTTTGACATCTTCTATAGACAGATATATGGAATGGCAATCTTTTGAAATGTCTCATTCATTGAACTTGGAGCATGTTGATGTGTGCTTCTGTGCTGACATCAAGATCCCAGTCGTGAATGTAGTCGTTTGAACGAATATCCATGTAACTTTGGCCTACGTGGGTTATGAATGGATGCCCTTCGGAAGCAAGGTGAAATTGCAGCTTCTTAGCTGTTCAGTAACACCATAAAGCTAGGTACAAATATTTGTGTGGCCCAGTGGTAAGAGATTGCAGCAGTGGAAGACGAGGAGAGCATGATGTACAATGCATTACAAAGCGGAGTCATGGCACCATCTCATGGGCAGAAGTTAGTCGTTTACTTGATAATCAAGCTAGGTAATTTATCTTAAAATAAAGTCTTCCATTGCAGTATCTTTATTGGGCTAAGTTGGGTGTAATTTTGTGAAGTTAGCTCATATGCAAAGGATATGAGATGATTCCTTATATTTGGACTGTGTGGAGCATATACTGTGTGCTTAAAAATAATCAAAATTCTACACCAAGCTGACCCAAATTCTATGCCTACTCTACAAACTATGCACTATGCACAAACTTGTATATATTTTCATTTCCATAATTCTGCTTTTGCTAGTATGGGGGGAGTAACAAGGGAACTATTTAAAATGTAAACTTGCAATTAAATGTGCTGATTTGGGCCTTGAAAGCCCTAAATTGTCTTGGTTACCTTGAGAACTACCTGATTTCAGGCCTGAATCCTGTGCCCAGTATCAGATTCTGTGCTATGGTGGAATTGGGAAATACATGTATGGCTGCTTTATATTGAACCATTTTTCTTGGCTGTAGCGGGCAACTTTTGCATCTTGCTTTGTTTCATCAGTGATCCTCTTTATCAGATTGTCAATTGTTTCTGCTGAGAAACAGCTTTGTGCTGAGAAACAAGCTTTCAGGTTTCACAAAACTGTTCCATGAGAAGGATGCTGAGAAATTTGTACATGCACACTTGCCCATGGATACTACTAGCTTGATAATAGCCAGATGAACTTTCTTCCTCTACTTTTCTGGGTTCTGAAATAGGTGTGTGCGTGCGCAAAGAAAATGAGTTTCTTATACCTTCTCTTAGCTCTTCTATGCCCAATCCCATGTGGTGTCTTTGGGTGAATAAAGCTTTTCTAGAAATAGTCTTATTACTTTCCGGACATTTGCAAAAAATTAAGGTATAATAACCTGTTGTAAGTTGTAAGTGATGAACCTTTTGGCTAAGATTAAATCAGTTTAATACGCAAGCATTTCTTTTAGCAGGGATTGTTGTCCGCCACTGTCAGAAGGGATGGATCAGATAAGAATCACAGCTGTCTGTTTTGTGGTAGGGTTATTACAGCAGCAGTGAGTGGGTTGTAGATCATTATTGCCCTCTATCTGTTGAAACTGTTAGTATAGAAAGGATCCTTGATTTAAATTGGTTCTTCTTTTAATTAATGTTGTAGGTTTTTCTTAAATGGGAGATTTTTTTGTTTTCCAACATTAGTTCATTAAAAAATTGCTCCATTGTCTTGGTAATCTTAGTATTTAACATTTTCAGACTTTTTAGTGACAGTTGACAGATAGTAATAAAGATAAGCTTCATCAGCGTTGCATATCCCCAATGATAGTAATAATAGCATTTAACTATTTTGAAGAAAATGGTGGCAATGGTTGTTATCATCATTCACTACCCCAATTATTATCAATCGTAGGCCGAAAGGCTACTTGAAGTGCTCTTTCCAAGGGTCTGGAAACTCAATGTAGCATTTTAACTTTTTCTTCAAAATAATGAAATAGTATTAAAAATAGTTTAATAAAAACAAACACATTTTATAAACAGGTAGCTTAGAGAGGGGTATATGACTCCTCTCCCTCCTTTTATCTTCACAACAACCTTGTAAGGCAGGTTAGGCTGGAGCGCTGCCTCCGACATTGGTGAGAACCTCTGCAGTAGAATAATCCTCTTGAGCTTAAGTTTGGCATTATTACTCAAATGTGTCAGGTTTATCTTCTTCAGGCTGTACAGTGCGTTGTTTCTTTGTGATAATCATTTTCTCAAGGAAACCATAGTTTGTTTAGAATAGCATTTTAAGCCGGGATCGGGGATCTTGAGGTCATAGAATGTTCTGACTGGAAGTGACCTTGGAGGTCACAGCTCTTACAGTTAGCAAATTCTTGCTCATGTCTTCTCCTCCTGTGCACAAGCTGTGTTTCACTCACTGATCCTCTGTTGCTGTGTTTCATACTTTGGCCAGCTACGGGCAGGTCTGTATAATACAGCACTCTTCTAGGGAGGAGGGGTTTTCTTCAGTCCTCTGAAACATCTTGTACTGTACTTGGAGGAAAGGATTAAGAGCATGTTGTAGGGAATGGAAAATAATTTTAAATCTGAATTAATTTTCAAGCTGGAAAGCATGCTTTCAGCAATGCCAACCTATGCTAGCCTGTAACTGTGTGCTATACCAGTTTTGCTTTCCTTTTTCTGGTCTAATCTGGGGTGGTATTTTGTGTGTCAGATATGGTTTATGTAAATGATTGAGTCAGCCAGGTGGCAACCCTATTGGTCCTAATTTATCTCCTTTTGAAGTCCCCCCCCCCACTGATTTGCTTTCTTCAGCCATTAATCCATGTGCTGCTGGGTAGAATCCAGGAAAACATAGGCATGACAACCGAGTTCCATTGTTGGTTTCAATGGGATTTACTTATTATGCTGGGGCTGTGCTCATTGTTTGCTGACCCCATGATCTGAGAGCATCTAACCTTAACTAGGACAGGGAGCCATTTAATCATTTGATTTTGTCTGTAAACTGCTTTGTGAACTTTTTGTTGAAAAGCGGTATATAAATACTGTTGTTAATAATAATAATAATAATAATAGTCGAGTTAAGAAACTGCAGACCTGATTAGTCTCTGGCTCTTAGACTACTGGGAGCTGCATGAGAGCTGCTTTGAGCTTCCTAAAGGAAGAGTTGGATATTAAATTAAACATTACATTTAAAATTCTTAGGGCCCAATCCTATCCAACTTTCCAGCGCTGATGCAGCCGCAATGTAGCCCCAAGGTAAGGGAACAAACGTCACACATCACACGTACTTGCTAGTGGTGCAAAATAGTGGTGCAAAATATGGTACTGAATTGTACAAAGGAAGCACTGATACCTTTAGTTTTCTAGTAACTTGTCCTGGCCCCACCCCCGTCTCAGAATCTGGAGTGATGTATAGATCCTCTTTCAGTACAGATAGTCTTTAGAACAATCTTTCTGGCATATCCTAGATAAACAGATTTGCTGATTGTTAGATAGAAGATCGCCCCACGCAATCTGAGGTTTGCATCCTCTTGTTGTCTGAAGTTGATAGAATGCTTAAGGCCAGTAGTAGGAGTCCAAGTTCCAGAACCTTGCCACTGAAGCCGTTGTACTCTTGGACAGAATGACAGTTGAAAAGGCATAGGTGAGTTATTTGTGGGGAGGGTGCCCCAAAGTGCCCTTCAGTATACATAGTCACATTCCACATCCACATTCGGAAAAGTCTATAGATGGTCTTGCAGAACAGTTCTTGTTCTTGCCTGTTGTTGCCATGGAGATGGATAAAGCCCTGGGGAAAAGAGGCCTTGTGAGGAAAAGAGGAACCGTGTGGTCAAACTGGTTTGGGCTGGCAGTAGGGATGGGGAGAGGTGTTAAGCGCAAAGCTGGTGAGATGGATGTAGATGTTGTTTTGAACGTGGAGAAACAACAAAGAACGGAGGATGGCACCAAAAATGCGTACTATTGCAAGGAGGAAAAGCCACACTTTAAAAGGCTGTTTTTAACAAATAAATACCTGAGTGTGTAACGCTTGGATGGATTTTATATTTTACTCTGAATTTATGTTGCAATGGTTTCTCTGAAAAGTGTGCAGTACTGATCAAAATCAGGTAACGATACCTTTTTGTTATAACTAGATTTACAGAATCATTGAATTAGTAATACTTGAATTTACAGTGCAGTCTAGAAGCTTTTGAGTTATGCATAACTTCAAAAATGGTAGCTACCGGGTGTAACCTTAGATGAGGTATTCCTCCCCTTCTCTCACATGCAGGAGTGAATTACTCTTGTTAGATGGTGCTGGGACATGTGCAGACATTCTCTCAAAACTGTGTGTGTGTGTGTGTGTTTCCCTCAGACTTACAGGTGTCCCGCGGTTAATGATGGTTCATTTAACGGACTATCCATATATATGACGGCAGTCCCCCAGTATAGTACCCTACAAAATGTCGCTTCCACTTGTTGTCTGAGCCTGCTGCTGATTACAAAATGGAGGCAGGAAGCACTCACAACCCTTTTAAAATCCTTTTTAACATGTCTTTTTAAATCCTCAGTCAATCAGCTGTTAGTCGCTAAACATCAAAGCGCTAATCTGCCGCCAAACAGCTGATGGGCTAGGGAATTTAAAAAGACTGGCCTGGAGTACTTGCCATTCATTCCCTATTGCAACTGCACTGTACACAGTATTACATAGGGTATACCAAAACTGACCAGTAGATGGTGCTGAAGACTCACTTAATGACAGATTCATTTTACAATGGAGTTTTACAGAAGGAGCAGGCCTGTATTGTTCAATCACATACAGCAGTAGTTCTCAAACTGTAGGTCACGACCCACTATTGAGAACCTAAGCTGTACCCTGCCCCCTTAAATTGCCCTAAGCCGCCATTGCGGCACTTGCGAAAACCGGAAGTGCCCAAAGATCGCTGTTTTGCAGCGATCCGAAGATCGGGGAGGCCTGGGCCTGCAGAGGGTCGCGCAGGCCTCCCCAAAGCCCTGGTAAGTGCCGCAACGGCGGTTTCGGGGGTGATTTTGGCGGCAGCGATCCGCTGCTGGCTTCGCCCCCGTAAACACTCAAAGTTCTCCCTGCCTTGCAGGGAGAGCTTTGAGAAACGCTGACATACAGCAAGTCCTCACTTAAAGTTGTCGATAGGTTCTCCTTGGAAACTGACTTTAAGCAAAATGACTTATCGGTATAATGAAACCAATTTTACAGTAGGCTAACTGATAAATGTAAACGTTCCTATGGCACTTTCCCATCAGCTTTAAAATGATTTTAAACGAAATGACTTTAAGTAAGGACTTACTGTACACATTTCTGAATGTATTAATGAAATTAAGCTTATACTGTACAACTATTAGGATTTCTATACTCTGGTAATAGCCCTACTCCTTACGTGTTTGGCCATACTTATAACTTCACTGAATTGCTGCCTTCTGTTTCTGTGTGTGCTCAATACATTATTCTGGCAAAGACAAAAAGAGCTTTATATGCTGACCAACCTATCACTTTCTGGTATGTTATAGGCCAGGGGTGGGGAACCTAATTGCAGTGGGGGGCCATTTTCCCATAGGGAAAATTTGCTGCGGGCCAGCCGTCAGGCCGGCCGATTTCCCCCCCCCCCGCAAATTTGACCCCCCCCACGAATTTACCACCCACCGCTCGCTTGCCAACCCACCCACCGCTCGCCCGCTCGCCCTCCCTCCCACCCACCGCTCACCCACCCACCGCTCGCTCGCCCTCCCTCCCTCCCACCCACTGCTCGCCCACCCTCCCTCCCTCCTCCCTACGCTCGCCCACCCACCCACCGCTCGCTCGCTCAACCCACCCACCCACCGCTCGCTTTCCCTCCCACCCACCCACTGCTCTCCTTACCTCGGCTCCGGGCCAGGGCTGCCGTCGCCGCTTTCCCGCGCCTCCTGTTTAAAAACAGCCTTGGTTTAAAATTGCCCGAGAGGGCAATCTCGGCTTCAGCAACGCTGTGCGAAGGCTGTTTTTAAACCAAGGAGGCTTGGGAAAGCGGCGGCGGAGCCTCTGGTCCGGTCCCGCGCGGGCCGGAGGTTCCCCACCCCTGTTATAGGCAGAGCATGGATGTAGATTCTGTGTGAATAATTTCCTGCCCTCTTATGCTCAGAATAAATTGTGCAGGTCTTTCAGAATGGGAAATTAAAGGAATACATTGCTTAATTTGTAATGCTGGAAACACTTCCCATTATAAGATCACAATGTTTGGGAATGGAGAATGTTTTTGCTAAGAACTAGAATAGTAGAAATTACACCAACATCCATAGGCTGACCAACACAGGCTGTCCTACCAAGCAACTTGGGTTAAACTTTTGACTTTGAAAGCGCACTACAGCAGCTGTTATAGCGGTGTTGTTTTCCTTTAGGAATTTAATTTATTATACATGTAAAACTGAATCCTCCTTTCATTTCTCTTGCCCAATTAGGTTCGTGATGCAGCAATAAATAGCCTAGTAGAAATCTACAGACATGTAGGAGAACGTGTAAGGGCCGATCTCAGTAAAAAAGGACTGCCACAGTCTCGGTGAGTTTCTCTCTCTGGTTCTTGTGTTTTATATTTCTTCTGCTACTGAAATCAGTGCATTTTAAGAATCTTTAAGGATAAAACTTTAAGCGGTTTACACTGATTCTCATCTGCTGACTGTTTTAAGTGGTGTGACCTTGAGGGGCTAATCTCCCATGTTCAAAAGCCTCAAGCAAATGTGAATTCTGTTTGTTTTATGAGTGTAATTCAGATATTGTCTGTGATACCTTGAGGTTGCAGCTCAGTAGTGCTTCCTTCTGAGCTAGCCAGTTTAAGGTTCCACTGTGAAGAAAGCAAATCTCAGAATCATGATGCCGCTTAGTAATAATGAGATTTGGAAACATAACTTATTTGGAAACATTGCCTGCCTACCTTTCAGTGTTGCCACAAGAACTAGAAAACTGCTGTTTTACGAAGATTGAGCAGTGCACTAAACTTCTTCTGTGACAATATAATTGTGAGAGGCAGCACCCCTTAAAATCTTGTTTCCTTCCCCCCTCGCTCATTAATACATACTGTATACTGTATTTGACTAGCATAAGAAAATTGCTTATCTCTTTGACTAGTAAAGAGATTTTGTTGACTTCAGCCGAATTACATAATGGGTTATATCTTCAGTAGTGTGAACACAGTGGCACTTGCACAGGTTAGCTTCTCTAGTGCCTCCTTGCTGCTGTCCTGGGAACAGTATGGGATGCAGCACAGAGTTGTGGTGGAAGGGGAGGGGAGTTCCTGGAAGTGGCGCAGGAACTTTCCGAGAGCAAGGAGGAGGTGGCGAGTAGGATGACTTGTGAATGCTCTACTTAGGATACAGTTCAGTGTGCTTAAATCTACATTCTTAGTTAGAGATTCTGTAGTTTTGATTAATTGTTTCCTTTGTCCCTTTCAAACTAGGTTGAACATAATTTTTACAAAATTTGATGAGGTTCAGAAATCGGGAACCATGATCCAGGGATCAGGTGGTAAGTACAAATGTTATATACATTATATATAAAAGATACGACTGTAAAGTAAATGTAGTGCAAATATCAGTAGATTGGTTTATGTGTAACCCAAGACCATGTTTTGGTGCTAGAGCAGGAGCGGGGAACCTTTTCCCTGGCGAGGGCCGTTTTAAATATTAGAAATTTGCTTGAGGGCCGGCCGTAAGGCCGGGTGCCATTTTTATTTATTTAATTAATTTTTGCCCCTGCCCCCCATCGGCCTCCGAAGGCTCCATGCTCACCGTCCGAAGCTGCCGCCGGGTCCGCGCGTCACCTCCGGCGTACCATGCCGAAGAGGGCAAGAGATTGCCCTCATTGGCGTGGTACGCATGTGCGAAATGGCCAATGGCCTGGTGAGAAGGGGTCGAGGCGGCGGCCGGGGAGGACATGCAAAGGCCCTCTCCCGGCCTCCGGACGTGACGCGCGGACCCGGCGGAGCCTCCAGGGGCCAGTTGGGTGGCCTCCCGGCAATCTCTCCGGGGGCCAGACCGGATGGCCTCGGGGGTCTGATCCGGCCCTGGGGCCGGAGGTTCCCCACCGCTGTGCTAGAGGAACAAACCCTGTGCTTGCATGCTCCCTCATTGCATGCTCTGCTTAATTTGCTTCTTGGTTTGAGGTGAGCCATGACTTGCCTTTTCGTTCAAACTAGCACTCCTTTGTGCTGAAATTGCAACATCTCTGCTTGGGGGCAAAGAGACTTGAAAATGCTATTCAGTTGGTGTTACTGCTATTTCATGTGATGATATAGTCTGCAGCTAGTATGGGAATAGAATAACAAAGTTACTTTTGCAATCCCGTTATTGATTTTATTTAAGGTATTTTTTATCCCACCTTTCTCCTCCGATCAGAAGGAATGTGATTAACTTGAAAATTGTACATGGAATCATAGTCCCAGTTTGTTTTTGTTTTGAAAAGGAAACTGAAAGGACACCTTTTGAAAAGAAAGTGAACTTGAAGTTATAAATTATAATACGAATATGTCTAGAGAGTATAAATACTTATAACTGTTGTATGCAAATATTGATGATCTTTGAATTTATACAGTGTGAGTAACAACCTGTGAGTTGACAGTTTTGGTAGCATCATCACGATACGATGTGTTTGATTGGCAGCTGTCACTTTACCTCTAGCCATAGTTGTAGCTGGACATTGACCAAAATGGAAGAGACTCTAGTGGGGCAATTGCAAAATGATCAAGACAAGAGGATCTTGGCTTAAAGAATTTTCATGTTAAAGAACAGAACTATTTGGGTACAGTATTTTCATATCTAGAAACTGAATGTTATTTCTGGTTGATGTTTTGCATGATTTAGAAGAGAAAATAATTGACAGCTGTAATACCCTAGATTTTTTATATTTGCTGCTGATTTTACAAATTTTATGCTTTCATAGTTTGCTGCAACATAAAGGAAAGAAAGGAGCTTTGCAAAGTAGTTTGCACTTGACCTTCTAAACCTCTCAGTGCTCTGATTGACATCAAAGTAGTAAACAAGGGTTTTGGGGTTTTTTTGCTTAATGAAGAAATACATTTGGCATTTAATCCAGTGGTTGGCTCTTGAGGGTCAATTTAGGACATCTTGCACTTGACGGAACCAGAAGTCCAACTGGTTCATTCCTGGCTTAATACACGAAGTGCACACTGGATCTGGTATCTTTCACTTTCCTAGAAACAGGTGCTTTGATCAGGGGAGATGAATGGAGTGTATCTGACTTTACCCCCCCCCCCCCTTCACTCTAATACAATAATTTTGATCTGTCCTGGAGGTTTATGAATTCATATGGAGTTCAAAATTGAGGGGGATTTATTGAATGTTACCTTGTTGAAGGACTTGCTGACTTGAGAAATAGTAGCTTTCCTTGGTCATCAAGACAGGAAAATATGGGTAGCCTGTCACCTGTGCAGAATGGCCTCTTTGTATAAGGAAGGACATGGTGTTTGCAGGGAGGGGATAGTACTGACCTTGGGCAAAGTGGGCAGATTATAGGAACCTGAAATGCCGAGAATGCCTTTTTTGCCTGTGGTGTCTGTTTAATTGAATCAGATTTATGTGAGCTCATTGCTTAGTTAAATGATGTCAGTATTGTTGAGCAAAGATGTAGTGGTTTGATTTTTTTGCCAAATCAAGCAATAATGATATGTTCATCTGAACAGGAAAACAGCGAGGCCCTGGTATCCGCGGAGGATAGGTTCCTGCCCCCTCCGTGGATGCTGGGAACAGATACAGAGAATGCTATCCCCGTGGCCCCCTCTGCACCCCTTATCTTTATTTCTTGCTTAAACTGTTGTTGCCCAGCCCACAGGTGTACGCATTTAAGTCCTGTTGCGTATATACACTCTTGGGTAAAAATGCCTTCCTGTTAACTGCTTCCTGCTAACGTTCAGAGTCTCTCTAGCACTGGGGCTCCTTGCTAGAAACATTCCGGCTCTGTGCTGTAAGTAGCATGCTGCTGCTTATAGAGTTCTGTTTAAGCAAGAAATAAAGGTAAGGGGCATGGATCTCGGTTCAGCTGATAAGTGAATCTGTGGATACTGGATCTGCGGATACAGGGCCCTCCCTGTATTTGGAGCAGTTTCATGATTATCTACAGCTGCTTCCAAAGCAGAGTAGCCAAATCTCCCAAAATAAATCTTTATGGCTTTTATTTCCCAGAAACAGTGATTAAAAGGCAAGTACACCTCTAAAAATAAGGGGCACCTGCTAACCTTTGACAGAGTGTTTTCCAGCACCGAAAAGGTTAGAATTTGAGGACTATATGGTTCTGGAAGTAATATTTCTGGCAGAAGTTTGGATGCAAGAAAGCTGCATCTCAATCCTTGCTTCGTTGTGATGCTCCCACTCTGGCATTGTGTCAGTTTTTATTAGGTAGGCTTACCAGATCTCCAACCGGGACAGAGTGCTAGACCTTTAGGAGAAGGAATGTGGGCAGGTGTAGTTTAAGTCCTAGAGCACAATCCTAGGCATGTCTACTCAGAAGCAAGCCCCACTGAACACAATGGGGCTTGCTTCTGAGTAGACATGCTTAGGATTGTGCTTTAAGGTTTAACAAGCTACACCTGCCCACATTCCTTCTCCTAAAGGTCTAGCACTCTGTCCCGGTTGGAGATCTGGTAAGCCTATTATTAGGACCAACCCCAAATACACAGAATCTTTAGCAAACAGATTCTGCAGAATTGTTCAGGCTGCATGTAAAGCAAAGTCTGTATTGTTAAGTTATCCTGAGTAGATGAACCAACAAACCTTAAACATGAGCTGTGATGGTGATGTTTCATTGTAATGCCTAAGCATTTTCTTCAAATACGGTAGATCTTAAGAAATACCAACTTTAAGACTCTTATCTATGAGGCTTTGTTTTTAAAGTTTTAATAGTCTTACGAATAAAACGCCAGTCTTTGGGGGGGGGGAGTGGATTGCATCTTGAAGTGGGCTTGACTTATATAATCACAAGGAGGATTTCATCTTGTGGGTATGCTGCTAGTTGCTAGGCTACAAGAAGATTTTTTTTTCAGTCTGTCACGGCCAGAAAATGGAGCTAAGCTGAATGTTGAGTTTCTCAGTGATTCTTAATGCTTCTCTTTCTTGTCTGCATATAATTAGTCAATGTTAAGATGCAGAAATTGCATGTTTCTCCCTCCCTACATCAGGCTTTCAGAAAGCTAATTATTTTTATGTAACCATTTTTTCTAATTACTCAGATGTGCTTGTATTTTAAAAATACGTTTTCATCATGAAAAAGAAAATTATGTGTTGTATATATGTGCTGTGTTGGTATAGTTGGTATGTGTATTGATATGGAATTTAATAAGAGATAGAGGAAGAGGGAAACCTTTAGATATAAATGGGGGTAATCAGTCCTGTTCCTTGTAGTTACACTTACAAGTAAAAATGAAGCCCTCATCAAGCTACTTCATTGCAATGGTTTAAAAATCTGGTTTTGTAATAGATATAGTGGCAAGTTCCTAGTCTTATATTGCCTGTCACAAACCCTTGGTGATTTTTGTTATAAGCAACCTCCTTTTCCAACCACTTCAGGAATGGAAGTCAAATGTCCTAGTTGGCAGACCATTTTGCCCACTTACCTGAGATTTGCTTGGGCATCTCTGGCTTACATCACCATTTGTGGTGCTGTGTGATGACCACAGAGCCAAGGTGTTTACATACACCACCTTTTGGCTGACTGGTTGGTGCCCAAGTGTATGGGATATTTAAGTAAAGATACTTAAGTAAACAGCCATACTACATACAGTATGTAGAAACACACGTCTTCATATACTAGCTTCCTGTTTTTGACTTTTATAGTTTAATCATTGTAACTGATTTCCAATAGTATAGTATTATACCAGAGAGTCAGCATTAACGTTAGATGAGTGAGGTAGAATCTTAGAACCAGCCATATTAGATTTGGTTACAGTGATGCTCCCGAAATAAAGAAGCACCTGTCTGAACCTTTTCAATTGCACCTAAGTTTATTGTGCTGAGCTGTAATTTCAACATGGCAAGAAGCGGAACGGCAGGCGTATACGATATACCTCTTAAATAGGGAGTGGGAAGTTGCAGCATTTCTCTGAACTGATTCCACTCCTGATAGCCCTACAGGTGCCAGCACAGCTAACACATCAAAGACTCCTGCTTTGTATGTGGAATATGTAAGTTGGTTGTAGATTGGCACCCAATGTGAAATGCACCAGCAAATCTGTACCATTTTGAAACACTTGGTAGATCAGGAACTGGGTGGAAGACTCAAGGTGAAAGAAAGATGAATAGCTTGCTTGGCAGCATTGACTTTTGTCTAAATATCCAAAGAGTGTGGGGGGAGGGGGAGCCAAATCACATAGGCTTATAGCATGCTTCAAGTTGTTGGGGGGGGGCAGTGACCCTAGGAAGGTAAAACACTTCCCAAGTGAGTTTTTCCATTGATGTCCAGTACTGACAGTCAATATGAAATATGAGGTGTTCTGCGCTGTTGGTGTAGGGCTAGGTGAATCCTGTGTTTCATGCCCACTCAAAACCAACACTGCAGAAAGGAAAACCAGGAAGCTAACGCTATGTCCAAGCTTAAACTTTGGCACAACTGGCCTTATGGCAGCTGCAAAACTATCTCGGCTAAACTCTTTTTTACAGCATCAACTAGGGATGGTCTTGCCATGAAGTTACCTGAAATGGTTGCGTGGAGTGGCACCTTTTGGAAGGGCAGCGAACGAACGAGCCCCAACCCATCTTTCTGCCGCCCGCTCCAGCATGCCACTCCAGTGGGGGCTCTAATCCTCTCCCAACTTGCTAAGAGTGGCAACGGTAGCGCTACTGGAGGGAGAAGGGGGAAAAAGCCGAGACTGCTTCAGATCACTTCTCCACACCTACTTGGTGCTTACAAAGGACCAAGTAGGCAGGTAGAAGCAATCTGGAGCCCACCCTTCTTCCCTACCCTTTACTTACCGGTGTTAAGTGCACAGCCTTTCTCCTCCACACAACTTCTGTTTGAAATGAACAGGAGTTGCATTCCAGCACATGCTGCTCCTGTCCATTTCAAACAGAAGCCGCAGGAAGGAGAGGCTGCACAT
Organism: Plestiodon gilberti rubricaudatus; assembly: GCA_026170595.1. Lineage (NCBI taxonomy): Eukaryota > Metazoa > Chordata > Lepidosauria > Squamata > Scincidae > Plestiodon > Plestiodon gilberti. The sequence continues at coordinate 202,516,172 of JANXHW010000001.1, forward strand.
GGAGCTCTGGTAAGTAAAGGGAAGTGGGGTGGGGGCGTTTCTCTTCTCCCTCCCTAGCCATGGGTGCTTGCTGGCCCCACACCTGTTTGCTTGCTGGCCTGCCCGTCTGCCCTCCCTCTTCATCCATGGGGACACTGCAGGGGTGACAAAATTGGAGGGGATTCAGGCGGCATGGGGACACAGGCCACCACTGGCACCAGCCTATGAGAAACTAAGCCCCTCCTAGCTTTCATAACACTGGATAAATCAACAAGAGTCACCTACAATACAAAAAGTGTTTTTGCTGCTCTTTTGTATCTATTAACCACAGATAAACTGCTTCTAAACCCCAGAACTACACAACAGAATTGGATGCTTTTATTATTGCCATAAGGATTCATCAAGTAACAGGCATCATGTTTTGGGTTTTACTTTGCTTAAATGGAGGGAAGGAGGATCTCGAGTTGAGCTTCTGATAAGTTGATGGAATTCTTATTTAGAATTCTGAACAAAATTTACTTAATAGCATATCAAGTGACTATACAGACGGGGGTTGAATTTGCAGAAAAACTTGTTCGGTCACAGAAATAGATTTTTTAAAAAAGGATTGTAGTCCCTGAATGGCTGGACTTTTGCTGCCTTTTTGGATTGAAATTTTTCAAGTTTTAACAAATCAAATAATTGATATTTAGAGGGGCACCAGTTCCTTGTGACTTGTCTCCATTTGAATTGTTTAGGTTTTCAAATGCTGCATTGACAGACGTAATTATAAATTACATGGCTGAAGTCCCTGTGGTTGGTCCAGCTTGTTTTCCAGAAAATGGCATAAAGAGTTGTGGAAACAGCAGTTTACCTCTCTTTTAAATCTTGTCATACATGAAAAAGGAAACCTTGTACTGAACAGAGCAAGTACTGCTGTACAGTTGAAGAAGCAGGCTTTTATTTTGGAGGAGAAGTAGCAGTCGGTCCTTGCACTAGGTCAAAGAAGGTGGAGAGTAAACTGATGCTGAAGTTGACGAGAGAGAGACACAGCACTTGCACTGTAGGATTGCTTTCAGATCTGGTCCTCGGCTGGCATTGCAGGACCACTGCAGATTATGACTGCCAGCAAAGGTAGGCGTTTTGCTTAACAAACAAGCAGACTAAATGCAAATATGCTACCAACGACTGAGTCTGTCGTGTCATTGTTTCCATGAAGCAGGTTATTATAACCTGACATTTAACAAGTGGATACTTCCGTAAGGGGCATTAGCATGATGAAGAAATGTTTAGGCAAATGATATTTCTGCAGCAGATATATAAAATTTGAAAAAAAACAATAGCTTGCATGTATACATCTGTACCCCTGTGAAGACAGATGAACTGATCTAGCATGAAGAAATAGAATATGTAGGGCAAAATACATTATAATGTTTGTGAATGCTTGCCAGGGTGTTTGCCTGACTTCTCAAGTTTAATGTGACATGCATTCTTAATTGCTTCCTTGGACAAAAAAAGAAGAGAAAATCAGCTTGTATCAGTATAAGAACTTATCGCTTGTAGTCCATGAAAGGCTATTTAAATCACAGGCATTGTTTAGGTTGCAAGGCATATAGTACAGATATTTAATTATCGCTTGTAGCTTATGAGCGAATGGCAGTGAAGACTTTTCTGTGCGTTTTTTAAAGCTTGTTTTTGGCAAAGATTCCAGTTGTTCCATAGCAGCAAGGTTGCCTACTGAAGTGGGATGTGCACTGTGATAGTGAAGAAAAAGTCACGATGCTGAAAATTCTGCATGCCTGCGAAGCATTAATTTGCAGGGGCGATTTGCAGACTGCTGTGTCTCTGCTAGGTCTGCATTTCTTTTCAGGGGAACCATTCATGTTAGCCATCTTTGGCTAAGAAAACCATGTCTCTACTGTTCCCCTTCATCTCCCCACCCTCTTCCCAATGGTCACTGGTGGCTTTTCTGTTGAAACAGCGTTTCCTTTCCTCTGTGTTCTGTTGGTAAAACATGATGCACTTGCTTTTAAGATTAAGCAGGAGAGGGGAACTAAAGAGGTGCGATTGATAAGTGTTGTGTGGCATAAAACTTTGCTGCGTATCAGTTTTGTTTTGATGTCGGTTTGATCTTGCAAGGACCTGCTCTAATTAAGAGATGTAATTAAAATCCTTATAGTTAGGTGTTTGAAAATGGTTTTTGTTTTACTCAGAAGTAAGCCCATTGTGTTCAGTAAGACTTAGACTATAATCATCTGTTATTCAATAAAAACAAACACTTCTACTTATAGTCTTTTAATCGTTATCCTAGTCATATAATTATATATATTATTACAATATCTCAATGTAGGAGATATTTGAATAGTTCCTTTTAGTTAAATAATAAAGAAAGATAATTCATTGTTTAGCAAATCATCTTGAACAGGAAACATTCTCATAAATTGATTGTTTGTGACAGTGTTAATACTGAATCTTCTTTCCAAGGAACCTGTACCTGCTGAAACCTAATGAAGGCTGCAGTCCTATGCACACTTAGTTGAGAATAAGCCCCATTGAATACAGTAAGACTTACTTCTAAGTAAACAAGTATGGGCATACGCAAAAAGAATCTGGACATTAAATTAGTGATGCAGTAATTTATTTGTTGCTTGTGCCAATGGTTTCTTTTGATTCCTAGTATGAAGCAGCTGCTAAAACTTACATTAACCAGAATAGAACTGAGACCCTGCTGCTTTGGACTGAGAACCTTCTCTTGGCCTTAGCCTCAGTTTTCTCTATCTGTAAAATGGTAATAACAGCCAGCCTCAAAGACAGCTGATACTGCAGTTATCCATCTAGCCCAGTTGTCAGCGCAATCCTATCCAACTTACACCACCGGTGTAACCAGTGGGGGAGGGCAGGGCAGGAGGCTTTGGAGGGGAGGGGAGGTTTAAATCCCCTTTGAATTCCCCTTTGGAGGGGATTTGAATCCCCTTTCGGTTCTGGGGCCTCCCGTTCTCGCTGCACCGCTGGTTACACCAGTGGTATAAGTTGGATAGGATTGCGCTGTGTGTCTGTCTAGACTTGCACCCTTGCCAACTGGAAATGCTAGAGTTTGAACCATGAGTCCCTATACCCTTCAATATACTGTATAGCTCTACCATTAAGCTAAGGCCACTGCCAATAAAATTGTATTGAAGATGGATTGGATGGGATCTGGGTTGTGAAATATTTTCTGCATGAGCATCGTAAATGAGAAACAAACGTGTAAAACAATGATGTAGTTCCAAGAAGTCAAAGCCCTTTGTGTCAGAATCTCCCATCAAACCATTCTGGGTCAGTTATAACTTTGTTTTGGGGGCTTTTATTCTTTAAATGTTCATGAGTTTAAGGCAGTTGCAGGAATAAAACAACCTGTTTTGTAAACCCTTTATTACTAATTGAAAATCTGTACTATATGTCTCCCCCCAGTAGTTACCTGACTTCTTAGCATTTAAGGGCAATCTTGAGCCTTCCTTGTAAACACCTAACACCAGATTCTCTCTCTTGGGTCTGCTGTTCTTCGTTTTATAAACTACCTTGGGTGCTACGTGCTGTACAATAATTCCTGGGTTGTATCCTAAGGCTTCCGTCCTCCTGAGGAAGGAGTCCTTTCTCTTTCAGAAGGAAGGATACCTTAGATACAGTCCCATGTATTTTCGGTTACTGTTTTGAAGAGATCTCGCGAATGAACAGGCTTCTATATATTCTTTAAAGAGACAGGTATAGGCTGTGTGATATCAAATGGGTGAGGGGAATGTGGTGTGTCACTGCAGTCTACAGGTGTATTGTCTGACTCTCTCTGCTTCCCCAACCCTTTGAAACTAGGACAGCGGAAAGATTGTATATGTATAACATTGTTGGTATTATGGTGTTAGATGGCAGGGCTATCTAAGGAAGGTGCCATGATTTTTGAGCTGCGAATGCCGGGCAGAAGCTTTTGCATCTAAAAAGGAAGTTTCTGTTTCCAGCTCTCAAAACGTCATAAGAAAAACCTCTTAACATGGGAATCCTCTGGGTGACTGTCCTCTAGAATTGTTGATGTATTAAGATTCTACTGCTATGGAGTGGAGGCTGGAAAATGACTCACTTTTGCTCGTCATAAAAAAACAGAACTATTTAAAATGCATGTTTTGATAAATGTCTTAGGACTGCTTTGCTTTTTAACGTGTAGAGATGTTACAGCCCCTGTCTCCTCATCGTAAGAGAGACATTCTTTTGCTCCCTCTCTTTATAGGGCCCCGCCTTGTGTATCCGTACATGTAAGTTAAACATGACAAGATACTTTCTGTGTACTGTTTTTAAAGTATCCCACGATCATTTGGGGAGATACCAGTGCTTTAAATTGTTTTGTTTAACTCTATGTCCATATGTTGACAGGATGCTTTTTCTATCACCCAAGGAAAGGTAGGTAAAAGAGAGAGGTTTTTGATTCTCTGGTGAAATAGTTCGGCAAATGTGTCTTAAGGTTCTGAGATTTACAGAGCAGAATGAGAAATCAAAATTACTATTGTATTTTTCTGAATTCTAGTGTAATATCTTTCTCAGCAAGCCTCTGTTTTGTCAGATCTACTAGTGTCTCCTTGCAGAAGATTAATTGGAATGTGTTTTTAAGATGACGTCTTCGGCATTAGTGAGAGGCAGAACTTACTCCTAGATGTGTTAGACCCCTAAGCTAACCAATCTGTATTGCACTGTTTAAGAGAAGAAAGCCTCTTCCGATCTGTTAACACTTAACCTGACTTGCATAACCTTTAACTGTGTTTTTTGCTACCCTAAAAATGTGCTGTGCATCCCGTTCTGCAAATGAATGTGAATTTACCTGATTGGATTGTTTAAGTTTCATAACTAGTTCAAACCAGGTTTGTGACTTGATTCTTCTCAGCTGTGTCTTTTAACCTTTGACACCTTTTTACTCCCTATAAAAATTAGCACCTCTGTGTTTTTTTCAGTGAGTTGATAGTTCTCCCGTAAATAATATAATAATATATAGTATTTATATACCGCCTTTCTTGGTCATTGGATTTCTCCTTTGACTTAAATCCAAGGCAGTGTACATGGGCAAGCTTTCCTAACCCCCCTAATGTTTTTTTAACAGTATATAAATGTCCAATCTTTCGTGAACAGCTACATTCTAGGTGGTATCCTTTTGCAGTCTGGCTTCTCTGCTGGCCGTCACCTCCCACACTCGACCAACGCAGCTGGCAGCTCTTATCTCTCCTCACAGCTTTTTGTCAGCAGCGTGTCTCGAACTTGCCATTCTCTAATCTTTGGGCTTGCAAGGCGGCGGCTCTACCGACTGAGCCAGACCCCTCTGAGCATGCCCCTCTGCCATGGATTACTTGAATACGAGTCCTCTTATAAAGCATCCGTTGTCCTGGAAGCATAGTTGGACCTTTGGTTCATAGTTGGACCCGAAGGTCCTGTAAGTAGCTAGTTTACTGCAGGTGTGGAAGCTGCTCCTAGTTTCCTTGTGTTGTTTCATCACTTGAGGCTAAACGAAGAACTGACCTCTCTGACACCAGAAGGACACATCAGTTTAATTCGGGATCCGTTTTGAGACAGACCTAATTTTCAGTATAGCAAAATTATTGTACAAAATAAGTAGCATAGTTAAGATAGCTGATTTAGGCATCTCGGCCAGAAAAGGTAGCGATAGGCAAGAAGTTGATCTCTCTCAAATCTGAACCTAGTCTTTGTACCACTAAGACTGCAGTCTTTTACACACTTGCTTGGATGTAAGCTTCCTTCCTTAAAACTCTGGGGTTTACATCTGAGTAAAAACAAGATTGGCTCTAAGCCAGATTCCATGTGCTCACCCTAGTACTGTATATCCAGAATGACACTTTTGTAAGCATGTAGCTTCAGCTTGCCATTATGTTCCCCTATTTAGGCTTTCTTAATTGTGCATGATTGTTGTTAGCCAAGGAACAGTTGAATTGCCAGTCTGTAATAAAGAGTGGTATGCTGTTTTTTTTTAATAGAGCTTAAACAAGTACTGTCTAATTATTTCAGTAGGCAAAAAGAAGTCAGTCATTAATCATACCCCTCAATCATCAGAAGAATCCTTTTGTTGTATTGTGCTAAGCAGTGTGAATCTCTTCATTTGTTTACTTCCCTGAGCCCAAGACTAAAGACAGACATGAATACTTCTGGTTTTCTTTGTTTATATGCATAGCCTTTGGTGAGCTCACTATAATGGCAGACTTAAGGGAAGAACACTGCTGCTTTTTATTTCTCCTTTACAATTAACCTTGTCCAAAATATGCAGCAGCCATGATTGTTTTTTCACATATACACTGCAAGGTCTTGCAAAATATGCCCCTCTCTGTGCAGTGTGATGAGATTGCTTAACAAATGTAGTGCTGTTTAAAAATGAAACTTCTGCATCCTATTGTGTGTGTGTGTGTGTGTGTGTGTGTGTGTGTGTGTGTGTGTGTGTGTGTGTGTGTGTGAACTCGGTGAACAAGTTCTTGTTAACAACAGTGAAACCAGATCTAGGATTACCTATAACCTCATCAGAGAGGTACATTTTAAGAGATTATTATTAATTTCTCTGGGGTTTCTCCCAACAAAACCTTGGATTCTTCTGATTAATGTATCCAAAAGTCTGTTCACCAATGGGTGAACTGGTATCATCCATGCAGACATCAACTGAGTTGTAAGTACCGGTCAACTGGTCCTATATGTGCGTTAAAAGTGTGGCTGGATGTCATGATGGATTATGTACAGGATTATGTGTCCTACAATGCTACAGTTGCCAAAAGGTTTGTATGAGGTGAACTTTTGGCCCATTTTAAAATACGATTGAAGGAAGTGCAGTTATATTAGGGCTACAACTTTTGATCAATTTAATTTATAGATTAATATTGATTTAACTAGTAGGCACCAATTTTAATTGTTAGAGTCAAATTGCAGATAGTGGTGCTGCAACTTAAGAATATAGTACCTTGGTGTTTTTTTAATGAATATTTTGTGCTTGCTTTGTTACTGTAATTCAGAATGAAAATATTTGTTTTTTCCTAGTAAGGCTATTTTGGCTTATTACATTGTAAGTGATCCTACATGTACATTTTATTTAAATGTAGTCAATGCTGGTTAAAGGACAGGTGATGGATCAACTAGAAAATCTTTAATCTGCTGACAGTCCTAATAATTTTACATGTATATCCACCTGCAATAGCATCAGTTTAGTATCTATTTGTTAGTCATCAGCAGTTTGCAGCTTGGAGGCTTTAATTGGTACTACTATCACCTTCTTCTTTGTAAGAGCTCTGGATCCTAGGGAATATTCATTTGCCTCACTAGCTTCATGAAAATCCAGGCCTGAAATCTTAAGGCAGAGGTTTCCAAACTGGGGCGACATGACGCCCCAGCCGAGAACAAAGGGTTGCTACACCCTTAAGGCCTCTGACGCAATTGTGACCCACTTCCGGACGCTTGGAAAATGAAAACTGTGTTGTAAAGTTCCAATGGCCATCAAGACTTCAAATAATGTTGTGGGTTTGTCTACTCTTTTGTAAGATTGGCTACAAGTTTGTTGCTATTGTAGTACATTTTTGGTTTCGTTAGGCCTTGATAGCACTTTTCATAGAGATGCTATGACTATTTCTCTCATATTAGCTATAATAGCTAACATTATGTAGCTTATATTATAGCTATATGATATAGCTAATATTATATTATCATATAACCTATATTAGCTGATAATTAAAATTGTTTGATCTGTTCAATGGCCAGAATAACAAACCTACTATGGTAATTTAAAATGTGTTAATTGATATATAGTTCCAGATACACACACACAAACCCCGCAGATAGTGAGGCTCCGCGGATACCGGGGTCCACCGAAAAAGCCTTTAAAAATTCCCAAGCCTTCATGGGGCTTCTGCAGCCTTAACGACCCACTTCTGGGTCGCGTGAAGGGTGCATTCTGGGACAAGGTGGGGAAGGGGGAAGTGCCTTCACGCGACCCAGAAGTGGGTCGCTAAGGCTGCAGAAGCACAATGGAGGCTTGAAAACACAGCAGTTTGGCTTTTTAAAGGTAAAACGGCAATCTTGGGGCTTTTTTTCTTTTTAAAGGCTTTTTTCGGCGGGCCTTTGCAGATCCGGGACTCACGGTCTAACAAATCCCGAACTTGCGAATAAAAAGGATCCACTGTATATTTTAATGTTCAATTTGACATATTGTCAACTATTCTCTACTCATTCTGTCCATTGCTGCCTTTCCAAAATATGAAATCTATATTGACATTGTTGCCCTCTTTTTCTTCCATTATAAAAGTACTTCTGCTGATTTGAAACAAAATTAAGCCCCTTGTTTCTCTATCTTCCCTGACCTCCCCCTTTTCTTGTAGATCAATGAAGTCTTTCAGTCTGTAGCTCAGTGGTTTTCAGACTGTGTTCCAGGGAGTAACTGTGTTCTTATCAGTAGCTCCTCAGTGAGAAGATCAATAATCACAAACAGTAATGGCAATTGTTTGAAAGATGACTTGCATGCTCGTACCATTCTCCCTCTGCAATGTGCTGTGAAACCATAGAGAGCTGCTAGATGTATTCTTTTTCAATTCACACAAAATATTTGTGAAGCCCAGGAAGCCTGACCTGTGTGCCACATGAACTGGAGATGTGCCACATGCCCCACAATCCTTTGTAGTGCATTGGGTTTCCATAAATGGAGTGCATGCAGGGGGGGGGGGGCGACTCCAATATCATCCGGCTCTTACTTTCATCCTCCACCAAACCAACCATCAACTTGTTAGCAATTTTTCTCCTATCGATTATGCAATGGAGAGTTGCCATGGTGGCTGCCTCTACCGAACCTACTGTATAATGGCAATGATTATTTTGGATAGGATCTTGTGTTTATCTAATATTTATAATTGTATGTATCTATGTATGTATGTATGTTGGATTGTGTCTATGCCATTAAAGGTTTCTGAACTGAAGTGAATAAATAGAGTGCAGGGGTTCCTTGGTAGAGAAGTTAGTGTGATGAGGGTTCCCTGCGTATGGAAAGTACTTGATCTTTGAAACTCTGGTTGAGGCCATCTGAATATCAGTTTCTGGGTGGTTCTAGTTCTGAAGTCTCTTTGCCAAAGGTTATTTTAATATTTTAGCAAAGTTTTTTTTTCTTTCTTTCTTTCTTTGGTGTATAAAGAAGTGGTTTAAAATGAGAGTGTAGGACATATTTCTGTTTTCCCATCTCTTTCTAAGGAGCAGATGAATCAAACACAGTATGAGTTTTCTTAGTGCTAAATATATCAAGAGCAATAGGTTCTCATTAACACCGTTGTATGAAAATAGCACAGAAGTTCACAGGTCTGATGGAGCAGGTCTGATCAGATTTTTTTTAACTGCATAGCCATAGGGTGAAATTTATAAGCAAATTTAATGAGCCCTGCTACAGTGCAGAAGATTGAAATAGATGACCTATAGGTTATGAAGTCCTCATCTTCAGAGCCTTAAAATGTGAATATTGCATATGGTTTAAGGCTACACCGCTAAGCACACTTACTAGTGTGTCTAGGTCAAATTAATTGATGACTGAAATGCCCTTTATTGTTTAAATAAATCAATATACCTCTGAAATGTTGCCTTTATTTGCATTTTGAAAATCTAGCTACTATCTGCAAGTTTCATGCTTGCTTACTGTTTATTATTTAGTAATAAACCTTTTGATAGGAACCCACCTGCCAACTGAGATCATCCTTAAGGGCTCTTAGATTTTCTCAGTGGAAGAGGTTATAACAACTGCATCAAGGACTGTGGATTTCTCCATGGTTACACTGTTATGAAGTGACCTTCTATTGGAAGTGTAACCTTCTGCTTCCTGAGCTTTAAGATGCTTCTGTAAGCCATCTGTTTGTGGAGATCTTTGGCCAGTTGACTGTTATAATAGCAGTGGTCTTGTCGAGAATTGGGACCCACCCCAAGCCCCAGCTTGTAACATGGAATCTACCTTCAAGACCCTGTGCCTAGCTGTAAAGTGTTCCTTTTCTCCTTTCTTTCCATATTCTTGTTCCACCAGATGGTGGTCAACCAGTGTGCACTGCTACTGCATCAGTCTACCCCTTCTTTCCTCCCAGGCCAAAGTGGCATGTCGATAGCACACACTCAATCTTGAGGGGCAGAGGAAGTGTCGCAGCACAGGAGAGCAGGCGTGTGGGTGGGAGGCTTCAGTGAGCCCACTGAAGATTAGGGGACTTGGCCAAAGTAGCTTCTTCTTTCTAGGACCCCTGGCTGTTGTTTACACTGTGCAGGCCTGACCCTGAACCCGCTTCTGGGCTCTGACCCACCTGCTGGGGTCATCTAGTGGAGGACTGGCTTTTTATACTGTTGCTAGTTCTTGTTTCTGTTTTTGTGATTATAGATTTTAAATTTTATGTGTATAGTGTGTGTGTGTGTGTGTGTGTGTGTGTGTGTGTGTGTGTGTGTGTGTGTGTGTTCAATACAAATAGATTGTATGCAACCGTGAGCATTTTGAAAGTTGGATTAGAAATATTCTAATTAAATAAATAATTGACAGAATAAAGCAATTATTTTCTTATGAGTCAGACATCCAGTTTCCCATAATTTATTTGTAAACAGAGGGGATTCTAGTGTGTGTAGCCTGCTTTGCGTGCTAAATCTTCCAGCGGTGTCAGAGATGAATTGATGCATTTCTGTTTGTGATCAAACCTACTGCTGTTTCACTGTTCGGATGACACATTGCCTTTTGAAGCTTTATGTACATAATAAACTACCATCTCTACAGACAAATACTATGCCTGAGACTTTTGCTGCTATAAAGCAGCATCTACAAGTTAAAGTGCCATTTCCCTCTCAATTTATGTCCAGTAACTTTGCTGAAATATCCACAAGAGAGATTTATTTGAGAAGTATTTTAGCTGCAGTACAGATACTGTACTTTATGTGCTTTACGACACATTTGCGACTCCTTAGGCCAGCGGAGCACTCGCTCCGCCTGCCTAGTTCTACGCTGAATCGGGCTGTTAGGCAATGTGGATACTTCCATTATGCAGATAGTTCCAGTGGTAAACACACCGTTTAAAAGTAGTAAAATTAGACAGTTTTGCCTCCATTTCAGAGTTCTAAGTGCAGGGTAAGAGACAAAAATGATATTTCAAAAGAGTTGCAATTGCTGTCACTTAGAAGTGCTAGTGGCACCTGTGGCATACACTGTGATTTTTGGAATTGTGTTCATCTGAATCCTTATTTAGGAAGTGCAATAATATTTTCTTTCTTTCATCTTAGCTTTTTTCAATAAATTAATTTATCAAGCCTGCTTGCTACGTGTTTATGTATTCAGGGAGAGTAAGTTTATGCTGCATTCTGTAGCGATCGTAGATATTTGGATGGAAAAAGTAAAGCATTTATGCTTTAGCCTAGACTCTAGGGACATTGCCTTTCAAAACTCTAGAATGAATCAGAATTTTTTTTTAAAAAAATGAAGTGCTGCAATTGTCTTTGCACTCCTCACTTTTTCTGGAAGGCTAATCCTAGATCAGGGGCCAGCAATTGACAGCCCACAAGCTCAGCCTAGCTCCCCCAGAGATGTTGTCTGGTTTACCAACTGCCAGTTTTCCCCTCTTTCCCCCCCCCCCCAGTGTTTCCCCAAAGAGCTTAAAAGGAAAGGGAAATAGAGGAAGTGAAACAGACAAGGGGTCATCATCTTCTGGGTATGCCTCAGTCCCTTCTTCCCAATGTACGTGGAAGGAAATTGTGGAAGAAAAAACCTTCCCTACCATTGCGCAGCAAAATTGCGCTGTTTGCAGGCCTGCAGGGTAGTCTCTGCACTCCCAGAAGCCACTTCCGAGGTGCACGATCCCCCTCCCTCCTGGCTCGCCCCAGGATGCATTGTGCTGGGCGAGCCAGGGCAAAAGGACCTGTTGCACGACCTGGAAGTGGCTTCTGGGAGCACAGAAGACTGGCCTGCAAACTGTGCGATTTTGCTGGAAGTGGGGGAAGTATGTTTCTGACTTATTTTTACTTTTTAAAATGGTTTTTAAAAGGGCTCCCCAGCACCCACAGTTCCATGTTATCTGTGGGGGTCCAGAATGAACCCCTTGCGGATAACGCGGGCTGACCTGGATTCTCCCTGTTTGAGTTACCCAAGAACAGTTTTCAACTAACAGAGGAGTCAAACAGGGTTGTATCTTGGCCCCCTCTCTGTTTAATCTCTTCATTAATGATCTGGCTTCCTATTTAGAGGAAATAGAGGGTCATAGTCCCAAACTTGGGCTATTACGTATACCTCTTCTTCTCTATGCAGACGATGCAGTCATTTTATCGTGCACACGTCTGGGATTGAAACGTTTAATAAATAGATGTACAGAGTATCTATGTAAGAATAACCTGCAATTGAATTACGGTAAATCTAAAATTGTGGTTTTCGGCAAATCATGGAAGCCATCTAATTGGATCTTTAGTGGCAACAAAATAGAGCAGGTAAAACAGTTTAAATATCTAGGGATCTATTTTCACTATAAACATTCGTGGATCCCTCATCGTAAAGCTGCCTTAAGTACTGCTAGGGTTACTGCCCAAGCTATTATACGTTTTCATTACACCAGAGGGAATTCTTATGTGCCAGCAGCTCTTGAGGTCTTCAATGCTAAAATCATTCTTCAGGTCCTGTATGGCGTCCCTATATGGATGTGTGCTATGAACCGTTCTCTTGAGAGGATTCAGGCGTCATTTCTCCGGAAAATCTTTGGGTTGCCAGGTTGTGTGGCCTATGCCACTCTCTGTTTAGAAGCTGGTCAATCTCGGGTGGAGACTGTGGCATGGCTGAGATTTTTTAAATTTTGGTTAAGAGTTTTCTACGATCTAGACCAGGATAGTTTACTTACCCGACTTCTCTTGGACTCTGAGCCCCCTTTTGGGGCCACTTATTTTGAAAATAAAATACAATCTATAGGCCTTGCTTTAGATATAGTAGGTTCACTGACCCACGAACAAGCGTTTAGAACAATTAGGGGCAGGCTCCTGGATATTGAACAGCAAGAACTCCAGCATGCTGCCAACACGACATGCTCACCACTTCATTATCAGATCCCTATTAAGTATGGCCAACGGGCAGAGTATTTATACCACCTAAAATGCCCATCTGATTGTAGGGCCTTCTTATTGGCAAGGTGTAATGTCATGCCATCAGAGTTACTTTATGGGAGATTTAGAGGGATTCCCTCTAGGGAGAGATGTTGTTCTTGTGCCGTGGGAGGTGTGGAATCTCTGCACCATATGTTATTTTATTGCCCCCTGTATAGTGATCTACGTGAGAAATATTTATATCCGATCTTGTCCAATAGGTGGAGTTGGGAGGATCAGGAAAAAATCCGGATTATTTTACAGGGTGTAGATGTTGTATTAACAGAAAAAGTTGCAACCTACTTAAAGCTAATTGTAAAGAGGCGCAGTGCGAGTCATATGGGTAGTGTATGCTAGGTTAGGACTCTTCACCTTTACTTGTTATATGTCTATGTTGTATGTTATGTATGTTTAATTATGCCAATAAAGGTTCTGAATCTGAGTTACCCAAGAAACTGAATGAACAAAAATACAAGAAATATGTGACCCTGCACCACCCAGAGCTTAAAATGGATTCTCACCATCCTTATCAGCACATGATCTGTCATCTTCAGAATTGCGATTGGTGGTGACATGAAAGAGAGAGAGAGCAACTTGCAACATGTGATAGGAACATGGCAGCTGCACAGTTCAGTTGTCTTCCAACTACTGCATGAGGTGGTTGTTTGCGCAGCAAAGCTCATTTTCAAGGTGCAGGTGCAGAGGATATCTTCAACTGCAGTCTCCAAATGAGCACACTATCAGTGTTCGTGTGAACAAGAATTGTTTATCTTTTGTTCGGGAGGGATAGGTGACATGCTATCTGTCAAGTTAGGCATTTTCTGAATTTTTGACACGTTGAGCCCAAAAGATTCGCCATCACTGATCTAGGTTGTTGCTGGAGGGGATATATATTTCCATCAGTAGTCCTCTGCTTGAGGTGGCCAGCAAATGGCTTCTAAATTGTATCTGCCTCTCGGGGAAAGATGTGGACCTACTTTACTAGAATTTGGGGTTAAGAATCACTGGCACATTTATAAATGAACAGATCATTACAAATACAATTAAGAGCTCCCTTCTGCGAAGGAAACTACGCTTCTTAAAGATTGCAGTAAAATCTCCTGCCATAGATGGATAGAGCGAGCACTACACATTGGTTTTTTAATTATCTAATGCTGAAACTATTTAAGACTAAAGGGTGTGACATACCGCACACGTCTCGCTTCGTTGTGTCCTGGAGTCGATTTTGATTGGCCCAACGCATAGCTCCGTGTCTCGCCCCCATAACACCGAATGCGGCCTCTCATTGGCCGAAGGTCATTCCGGTGTGTTCCAACTTGAATAAATCAAGCTTTGGCCAATGAGAGGCTGTGTTTGATGTGGGGGTAGGACGTGGAGCAACGCATTGGGCCAATCAGAATTGACACGTCGGCTACTCCAGGACGTGACGCGACATGTGCGGTGTAAGGGCGGCTTTAGAGTATAAAGACTAAATATGCTAAGTTGTTGAAAACACAGAGCTGGTATAAAGTTGTGGCTAAGAGACTGGGCTCCATGTCAGGACTTTCCCAGTTTAAATCTTGCCTCTGCCACGAACTCACTAGGTGATTGAAGGCAAGTTGCATTCCCTCAGCCTTGACATTCCCATCTGAGCTATGGGAATAAATAATAATACTTATATACCTACAGGGTTGTTGTGAGGACAGCATTAAGATAATACATGTGAAGTGTTCTGCGCTCTCAGAAAGTGCTGTTTAACTACTTATTTATTTTATAAGCACTCTGACATGTCTTTTCAGAGAATCTGTAAATCTGTGGGTGGATGAGGCAATTGGAGTTCCCACTCCTGTGCAGATTCTTGAATTCCTGGCATAGTATCTTTCTCTTCTATTTTTACACCTGATGTAGAGCTGGTGGACCTAGCTTTTTAAAACGAATAATGACAAATGTATTTGTCATAGACAAATTATGACAGCTGTTAAAATGTTTCCATTAGACTTCCCAGGGGATGAACTTGGGCTACTTCCTTTTGCTAGCCAAGCAAGCCATAGTGAGCCAGCCTTCCTTCCTTCCTAGATTGTGTGCTGTACTTGCCTTGGAATACCAGCCAGTTTCCATCCTTGAAAGGTCTGAAATATACTGGGGCTGACCGTGATGCTCTGGAGGACTGTCTTAAGTTGCAGGCACCTGAGCTGCGCTGAAGCCTGGACTATTTAACTCTGTGTGCGAAAGCAGCATGGTTAATGAATACAAGGGGCAAAGATTGATTATGTCCTGGACTTGAAAGCAGCAGCGGTCTGTGAGACAGCATTCCATCTTGGCTCGCTATGGAAAATATGAAGGAATGTTGAGGAAGCTTATTTGCAAAAGGATATGTACTTGTAAGCAAATCTCTCATTATTTTTTCCCCTTTTATTTGGAGAAAATGGTAGAGGACTTTTAGCATTTCTTTCTTGCTTAACTGGGAGTAGTGAGCAGACAAAGGCCTCTTAACAAGGCATGTGGCTGCATATTGATTGTCATCAATCCTAAATGAGCTTTGGATCATAATACTGAAGAACCAGCGGTGATGGATAAATGCTAAGAACGGGGAACTGCAATAATACCTTGGTTTATGTCCACTGAAACTGGTAGAAATAAAACAGATTTGAATTTATCTTTATGAATTGTGTAGCTAGAGTGCAGAGTCTGATCCATGTTAACATTAATTGCATCCATCAGGGGTTGTATTGGGTGAATATCCGTTTTCTTTACTGTGTGTATCTGGTTTGATTGCATCTCATTTCCTGAAGTCCATAATCAGATTTTGAACCTGTTCTTTGTTTCTCTTTCTGTCTGGCACATGTGCTGTTCAGAGACATGCCGTCTTTGAAATGAACGAGTCAGATTATTGGAAATGAAGGGGCAATGTAGAAATGTGATATTAGATTATTCTAGGTAGTGGTGAGAATTAAATGTTTAACTGTCAGTGCACAGGTAAATGTAACTTTTCTTTGGTAGAATACAAGCTTTTGGTCCCTCAGACTTAAAGAGGTACCTCTACATTGGAAAGTTAGTTAAAAATATTTTTCTGATACATTATAAATATAAAAAGGGAGTGTGCTTTTCAAAAGAAAAATATATAACTCACTATGTAATACTAACATAAGAAACCACACCCTTGACGTGTGCTTATGAGGAGAGAATGCAGTAATACAGATTTTGGGCTTTCAAGTAAGTCTTTGTTTTGGCAATATCTGTGCTTTTCATTTATCTTTTTATAATAATAAGATAGGTTTTCCTGTAATTATTTAATGTATAGAAATGTTTATTTTATAATAGGCTGAAAGAAAATATAACTGGTGTGAAACTCCACCTTACTCTCTACAATTACAGAAATTAAACTAGTGTGAGGAGGCTTCTTGCTCCTTCTCCGAGTTTCATCCTGCATGTGAAACCGCGACCCACTAATTTAATTGTGAATGACTTGCATAGAGGACCATGCAGAGCATGGCAGTTCACATTGTTAGCAGCCTGGAAGCAATGAAAGCCTGAGGGAGTGGCTTCATTCGGAGGCCTGTCTCTGTCTCTCTCTCTCTCTCTCTCTCTCTCCCATATATGTTCACTTCCAGATTCAGAACAGGGAGCACGTGCATAAGTGTTTTATTGAACAGTGAGAGAATTAAAACGCATGCGTTTGGTATGGATGCATTGGCCTTTGCAAGTCAATGTTGGAAAATATTGATGGCTCATCAGAACCTTCACACGTGTGTTTATTGCCAAAGAACTGTGAAACTAGTTCTGGGAGCCCAAGAAAGCTGTAGCCTCCATGCCACAGAACAACCTGCTTTTGAAACTGAGGGTACTTTTCAAAACAGTTTGTGAAATGGCCTGGGGCTTAACTATCCAAAGAGAGTACAGTACTAAATAACAGCCACCATATATGATTCCAGGACAGTAGGGCCCCCACATCTGTGGGGGATAGGTTGGTTCCTGCCCTCCTGGCGGATATCAGGAACCCGCGGATAGGGGGAACACTAACCCCGTGGATCGCGGGAGGCCCCCCCCGCATGCCCCCCGTGCCCATTACCTTTCCTTTAGTTGATATCGCTGGCGCCAGGTCAGGGGGCTTCTTGATTTGCAAAAAATGCTATATAATGATGAAGAAGGCAAGCAGCTTGTGTGCTAGAAAGACTACATTTAAAAAGGAAGTGGGAAGCTTTCTGCTTCCTGTTTAAACAGACTTTCTAACACGCAGGCTGCTTGCCTACTTCATTGCTAGGCTTACCAGATTTTCCCAATTGCAAACCGGGACCACCCCCCCCCCCACACACACACACACAATTAATCAAATTAATTAAATTAATTAAAATCAATGTTATTAAAAAAATTGGGTGCAAAGTCTCTTTTGCCGCCCGAAGGGCGCCTCGAAATTTTAATTATTTATTTATTTTTAGCCAGCCAATTAATTAAATAAATTGACTTGCCTGTCTCATAACAGTACAATAATAAAGGACAGTGTGCCACCACATCACGCAGTACAGGCCAGGCCAAGACAGGCAAATATAGAGATCATGGCATCTGGGCATGCACAAAGTTCCTTTAGTTTTCATGACATGCTCAATCAGCCTCCACAACAACACTCACTCCACCCACTGCCACTACATACTAAAAAAACCTAAACAACACACAGCACAGCACACAAATTTGAAGTACTGTACAACAAAACACCCTCAAGCAGCTGAAGACACCTCAGAACATTACAATACAATACACCTCTTGCAAAAGTGCACCCCACCAAAAGTGCATTTTTCTTGCAAGTGCACTCCACCAAGTGTATTTTTTCTTGCAAGTACATCCCACCAAAAGTGCTTTTTTCTTGCAAAAGGTGCACCCCACCAAAAGTGCACTTTCTGTGAAGCAAAACACACAGAACAAACGAAGCTAGCAGGACATCACAAAATTTCTTTGCAGATCAGCCCAGGCCCCCCCTCCCCCAAATGGACCTAGCAGGACAAAATGGACATCACAAAGTTTATTTGCAGATCAGCCCATTCCCCCCCCCGAAGCAGGACAAACTGAGATCAGCCAGCACACTTAACCCCACTTCCTCCCCCACCCCACAGCTAGCAGGACAAACTGCTTTCCTTGAAGCAACAAACATTGTATTTTCTCAAGTGCAAAGAATTAAGCAGGCAAACCTCGTTATCATGTTGCAAAGACCCCTTTGCTCTCCTGCTGCTGCCAAAGAACCTAAGGGCTGTGAGGTCATGCTGCTGAGGCGGAGCTGAACTGTAAAGCTCTGTGCTGCTCCTAATCACATGATCAGAACCACTGAAGCCTCCTAGGCGGCCATTTTTTTTCCAAAACAAAATCAGAAAAAATCAAAATTAATTTTAAATGGACCGGGGGGGGAACGGGGGGCCAGAGGGGGCCGGGACAAATCCGGGACAGGCCCCCCCAAATCCCTGACAGTCCCGGAAATTCCGGGACGAATGGTAAGCCTATTCATTGCTATAAGCAGTTGTGAATCAAGAAGCCCCCTGACCTGGCGCCGGCGATAACTAAAGGAAAGGTAATGGGCACGAGGGGGCCTCTGCGATCTGCGGATCTACAGATAGCAGATTCACGGATATGCCTCCCGTACTTTGTTATAAACTACTTTTCTATCAGAAAAGCATCGAGAGCAGTGTCTAAAATTAAATCATAATGAAACATACATTGAGATAAAACTGTGTTAATATTGTACAAATATTAATGTGTTTAATGGCAGGAATAATATATAGTTCTCAAATGCTGGACAGGTTAGATATGTTACTGATTTTCTAAATCCATCTTGGCAGGCTTGCTTGCGTAGAGCATTTCAAAGTGGTGGTGGCATAACTGAGAATGCTCTGCTCGGGGTTATCACCAAATACACATTCTTTAAGGAAAGCATCTGGAGCAGGGACCCCTTTGATGAGGTTAACCGCCTAGAGACAAACAGTGAAGTTGTCATGTGCCAACAAGCAGACTGATTTTTCTCATTCTTTACACAGCCATTCTGTCAAACTCATTGCCAGTGAATATTGTGATATTCAATAGTATATTTAAAAGAAATGGAAGATAGTCACGAATACTATTAACCAGTATTGTCAAGGCATATATCCTCAACTCCACGCTTTCTCCTGCTGTAAGTGCAAGGAGTAGATGACCAAGACAAGATTTCCTAGTGTGCACTTGTATGCATTCACTGTTGAAGAAAGAATACTGGTCATGTGATTGACAGCTTTTCAAATTATATGAAGGGTTTTTTTCCTCGTTCTCCAAGAACTATGAACTGTTTAATCTCTATCTTGAAAGAGAATGAGGCAGAGGACTTTGGAGAATCTGATGTCCAGTTGTTTCCCTGAAATAATTTAAAAAAAAAGCTTTCCTTTTTGCAGCGTGTGTACTGCACTTTTTGGGCCTACCAAATAGTAACTTCAAACACATGAAGGAAAACCTTGGAAAAGGGATTGAAGGAGTTGGTGGCAAACACCTCTCAGACTTTGGAACAGTTAATCAAACTGCTCCTAGATTGACTCTTTGTGGTGATTTATGAATTCCTACCTTCGTGATGTGTGAATTCAGTAAGCATGGAGCAAAATGGATGGCAGCTGCATGAACTGACTTTGGATTTATGTATGTAATTTGTACATTTCCGTGTAATGTAATTGCCCATTCACTACTTCTAACAACCTTACTCTATATTTTGCGAATTGTTACATAACATTTGATACTCTGTTACAGACTGATTTGAGGCCAGGCTGATCTGTTTTATAAAAATGAGGTCTATATGGTTGCAAATTTCCTGAAAAGGGGTGGGGGGGAACAAAGGGAAGAAGCAGTTCAGGGATCCATCAGTTTGAGAACTTTGCTAAGGTTTATTTTATTAAGTCACGGGTTTGGAAATGATCCTAGAACTGCAAATGCACAGTCTGTGTTGCTGTTGTCTTGTTGGGCATTCCTACAGAGAGAAATGGCTCCAAAATGGGTAATGGCTAGTAACAAATGTCTGAATTTCGTTTCTTCTGCAGATAAAAACTTTGAGGATGACGACTCTGTGGATGGAAACAGACCTTCCTCGGCCAGTTCCTCAACATCTTCAAAGGCTCCTTCGACCTCCCGAAAAAGTGTGATGGGGACAACTCGTAGAGTTGGAACAGTAGCTCTAGTCTCAAAGACCCCAGGTATATCAGGCATTTTTACATGTATATCTTACCCTTTCTCCAAACAGCTCAGGACAGTATGCATAGTTTCTCTCTCGTTTTGTCCTCACAACAACCGAATGAGGTAGGTTAGGTGACAGATAGCAACTGGCCCAAGATCATCCAGTGATCTTCATGGCTGAGTGGGGATTTGAACCTGGATCTACTTAAGAACATAAGAAGAGCCCTGCTGGATCAGGCCAAAGGCCCATCTAGTCCAGCTTCCTGTATCACACAGTGGCCCCACCAGATGCCTCAGGGAGCACAAGACAACAAGATACTTGTATCCTGTCGCCACTCCCTTGCACCTGGCACAAAGAAAACCTACTCCTAAAACCAGGAGGTTGCTTATCCTATTATGGATAGGTTGCTCCTGTGGTTGCTCCTATTATGGAACTTTAATCGCTGCACCATGGTGATTCTCCTTTTAGTGTCTATTTTTGGAATCACTTGAGTGATTAGCGGAAAAGAGCCTGTAGGAGGCGGGGTGTTCATAGTTCTTGGGGAACATACTAAAAAAATTGCTGGTATGGCCTCATGTCATCATAGTGCTATGTAACCAGTTCAGATTCTTTTATATAGACATTCTCCCTGAAATTATTATTTATTTAAAAAGTTTAAATCAAATTGAATACATAGTTTGGTCTGTGTGCAGATCTTCATTTGTTATGCAGTTTGTAATGGTTCCTGTGGAGCCATACCTACTTTATATACGAAGTCTATCCTCCTGAATTAAATTGTGTGGAAACCAACAGGAAAGAAAAATAAACAAGGCAGCAATCCTGAGTATATTTACTGGCTGTAAGTACCACTGAATTCAGAGGGACTTACTTCTGAGCAAACATGCATAGGATTGGGCCACACAAAATGTTTCCAAATGGAACCTACAGGAAGCTTTCAGAATGTCTCTGCCAAACAATAACCCTATCTAATTAATGTTTTAAAGACTTTCTTTGACCCATCTGTCTGCCTTCGTGTGTCCCTGTCAAGAATACCACACTTTCATTAATTATACATGGGGCTAAATCCTTTAAGAGAAAAGGCATCCCTCTAGTTTAGGTAATATTCTATCTTATCTTCTCAGGCTCTTTTAATAAATTCTTTAATATAGCCTCTTTTTGTGCATGAGTTGTACATATGTCTTTCTACAACATTTCCTTGCCTTTCATATCCTTATGAGACTAAGAAATATTTTAGATGCAACTGTAAGATAAAAATGACTTCATATCCTCCTCTCAGTGCTCTCATAAGCTTGTTCTATCTGTTACATTTTTTGTTTTATTTTAATATTGTCTAATAAGAAACATTAAAAAAAACCTGTTTCACTTCCTCATCTGCCAGTGACTAAAGAAGGAGCTGGTGCTGTTGATGAAGAGGACTTCATTAAAGCTTTTGAAGATGTCCCAACAGTTCAGGTAAAAAGTGATGTGAATGTTACATACACTTATTTAAAGGGTAAAACAGGTGTTTTAACCTTTAATTCAGGCACACCCTGAATGCTGCGATTGTGAGTTTAAAAATACATTACAAACTATCACAAAAGGACACAATATATAGTTTCATAACAAGCACTACTGTTGCCACCTCCACCTGCTGTTGCCTGTTTGAAAGCTTGGACATTTCTATGACCCTCAAAGTGGTCACAGAAACATCAAATGCCCTGAGGAGGAGGCGGAAGAGACAGAATGATTTTATGTTTTATCATTGTATTTGTATACTTGAATTGATGTGAGCTACTTTGGGGGCCTCTTTCAAGCCCAAAAGGTGGGGTAAATATCTCAATAATGATCTGCAGAAAGTTAATAATGACTAAGTACATTCGGTGAAACATAGTGTGCCCTCCTGTGGATTGCATCCAGAGGTGGGTTTTTTTTAGCAATTTGAATGACATTTGCAAGTGTTGTGGTGTAGTCAAAGATTGGTTTCTTCAGATACTTCATTCATTCATTTTATTATTTCTATAAAAAATATAAACTGCCTTTCTGTGAACATTCAGAAATACAGCTAACAAGCAGTTAAAAACAGGCTAGCACATTAATAAGACTGCATTTTACACACGTGCACACTTACCTGGGTGTACGTCTCATTGAACTCAGTGGAGTGTACATTTGAGTAGACATGCATAGAATGGTACTGTAGAAAACCAAATTTAAAAACTCATTGCAAAAGGCACCCCACGCAGATATGTGTAGTATAAATTGTAAAACTACAATTTGCTTTTTACAATGCTTATACATGTTGCCTGTTGAGTTGCTTGCAGGAAAAACCAGATACAAGTTTTATTTATGTATTTATTTAGAATATTTGTAGCCATCCTTTCCCTTCCTGCAAGAGGAGCTGCGTATGGTGGCTCATGACCTATTAAAAACACAATAAAAAACAATAAAAATAAAATCAATAATTAACCAGCAAAAAAACACATTGGACAGTATACAGCACCAGAAGAAAAAAATATCACCACACCTATCTTGTATACTTTTAAGTTTGTAACAAGACTTACACGGCTTGATTTTCCTGTTGACATCCTTGTTTTAATTTTGTTTTTCTCTATATTGCCTACTGAGAAGTACCACTTCATGCAGCTGGTGAAGTGGACTGTTGTCCCCAAAGCTTATACTACAATACATTTGTAGACAGAGAGCCTTTGTTTTTGCTAAGATTCTTTAAACCAGCTATTTATTTATACACAAAAGACCACACTTTACAAGAAAAGATCTGCTTCTGTTTACCAGTCATGGCGTTTTATTTGTTTGTCATAAGTAATGTAATTTGGGTCCTTGCTTGCATTTTCCATTCAGGAGTTCAAACTGGAGTTTGCACAGGCCTATAATTCTTTCTGGATTAAGTTCAACCACATTTTCTCAACTTTGGCATTTGTATTGGATTTAAAAAGTATGAATTTGCTGCTAAGAACTCCCATGCTGAGTTGACTAGAAACAAAACTCAAGATGTGTGAAAGTACTTATAAAAAATGGTGGTCTGAATATCCTTTAAGAATATTGGATATTTCTTTATGCAAATAATTCGAGGTTCCTCAGCTCGCAAAAGCTGCTTGATGTTCCCTCAGAAAGGTAACAAAGAAGAAAGAAAGGCCTGTAATCAGGTGTATGAACCAGGGCTTTGGAGTCTTAGATTTAAATCCATGCCTGCCACCGCCATTCTATTCAAGATAATGTAAAATAAAATATAATAGATGATATCCTAAGGATTGTATATAATAGGGTTGTATCTGGAGGAAAGAAATCTAAGGATATGATCCAATGATATCAGTATTCTAAAGGTCTTAATAAACTGCAGGGATTTAATAAGTTGAGTATCAAAGGAATCCTCTGACCCACTGAGGAAGCATGTCTTGTATCTTAATAATGTATGCTTTATTCATTCTCTTTTCACAGATCTATTCTGGACGAGACCTTGAAGAATCCATAAACAAAATCAGAGAAATTCTCTCTGATGATAAACATGACTGGGAACAGAGAGTAGTTGCAGTAAGCATTTATTTTATATGTAGCCTTTTTATGCAATGCAGGTTGAGTATCCCTAACCCGGAATGTTTGAGACCAGAAGTGTTCTGGATTTTGGATTTGTCTGGATATTGGAATATTTGCATAAACATAATGAAATATCTTGGGGATGGAAACTAAGTCTCAACATGAAATTCATTTAATGTTTCATATACACCTTATACACATAGCCTGGAGGTAATTTTATACAATATTTTAAATAATTTTGTGCATGAAACACAGTTTGTGTTCATTGAACCATCAGAAAGCAAAGGTGTCACTATCTCAGCCACTGATGTAGGCAATCTGTGGTTGTTTGGCATCACTATCATTCCTGACTCTGAATTTATATCCTACCGATAAGCAGGACTTTTCTCTTTTGCTCCCTGCCCTTTTTTCCAACCGCAGCTTTGCACATAACCCTCCCGCTGGCTGCAGCGTCTGCTCAAATGCACGTGTATCCAGGCACGCTTCTCCCCTTTGCTAGATGAGACAATCATAAAAACGGAGGAGGGGGGACTTGGGAGCAGAGCTTAAGCACACAGCCTCCTCTTTGGGGGCTGAGGAACAGGCAGGATTCCCTTGGAGGATCAGCAGCGGTGCCTTGAGTCTGCTTGTCGCTGTGCATTTGTTCCCTTGCCCCGAAGTAAGCCCCTGCGGGCCCAGTGGGTCAGCTCAGACCTGCTCCAGCAATATCTCTGACACAAGTCCGCGTTGACCCAGGAAGGCAGATCAGTCCTGGGAAGGGGGTCAGAATTTGGCAGATGCCGCTTTCCCGGGCCTGATCAGTCCTCCCTGCCCCCATTGCTACCCCATTCCACCTTCTCCTGCCTCCATAAGCAACCTTACCACGCAGACCCAACTGCTCACTGTTTTCAGCGGCAGCTAAGCTGCGCTTTCTGGTGGAGTCGTGTTTGTGGCATACGGAAAGTGCGCTATGCTTTCTGTGTGTTCCACTG
The DNA here is from genome assembly GCA_026170595.1 of Plestiodon gilberti rubricaudatus. Classification (NCBI taxonomy): domain Eukaryota; kingdom Metazoa; phylum Chordata; class Lepidosauria; order Squamata; family Scincidae; genus Plestiodon; species Plestiodon gilberti. The sequence goes on from JANXHW010000001.1 coordinate 202,540,889, forward strand.
GCATAGCGCGCCATTAGGGTTGGGCTCTAAATCTGTCTACAGAACTGACCTTAATTTAAATTGGCTGCATTACATTAACAAACTCCTTCCTTAATGAATTCATTTTTTTAATGAGTAGGAAATATGACAGAATCTCTTTATTGATTTTACTTTCTAAATTCTTGTTACCCAACAGCTAAAAAAAATTCGGTCTTTATTGTTGGCTGGAGCTGCTGAGTATGACACTTTCTTCCAACTCCTGCGCTTGCTTGATGGAGCTTTTAAATTATCTGCTAAGGATTTGCGGTCCCAAGTAGTGCGAGAGGCCTGTATCACATTGGGGTAAGCCTAGGAATACAAATCAATGCATTCTAAATTGTGATGTTGATTCTTGTCACAGGGAAACTGTCAAGAGTTTCTCCTTTAGTCACATCTCTTCTGTTATGGAGGGACTACAACAGTTCGGCTGGCAAAGGCTAGACCTTCAGTTCTCCACCTGACCTCGTTGGTCTCGCCTCACTGTAGATCTTTGTTTCCTATGTGAATGAAAAATGCAGTTACAAGATAGTTGTATAGCTCAGTTCCAATTAAGTAATAAAGGACAAAGTGACCAGCTTGCTGCCTTTTGCAAAAACAAGCAATCTCTGTTACTACTTGTTTTCATACTAGGTATGTTTATATCTAGAATTGCCACCTAAAATTAAATATATGCTCTAAATAAGTTTCCTAAATTATATTTTTCTGAATTGACTACAATATACAATTTGACAGTATATTTACAAGTTTCACTGGAAGTTTGAAATCAACAATATTGACAAAACATGGGTAATGTTTTAAGAAGCATTAGGTTGGAGTGGAAGAAAATAGTTTATCTCACGAGAAGGTGGTATAAATACCACCAATATCCTGTAAATGCTGTTTCTAGAAAGAAATGGCTACTTCTGTCTTAAGTACCTGATGGCTTCCTTTATATTTTACACTGCAGCACAAAGCCTGGGGTTTGACTAGGAAGCAGAATAAAAAGCCTGGGGTTTGACTAGGAAGCAGAATAAAAAATATATAGAAAACAACAATATTCTCTCTAGGTTCAAACTGAGTTCAGGGTGAAAGTTCAGACAATTCCTTTGGTCTGCTGCCCCCATTGGTGGTAATTCTATACTGAACTCTGCTGGAAGCATTGACTTTGAGGAAAGGGCTCTAGGGCACTTTTAACAACGGCTCGAAAATTCACAAATGTCAAGGCAAGATGGAAAGCTTATGATAAGACCAAGCCTGACAATGACAACGCTGAGAAAACAAAGTAATTCAGCTGTGCCCTCTGGGCTGTCCTCTAATAGTGTGACAGTGACCTATGCTGAATGTATTGCTTGTTAAAACATGAATGAAGAATAGATCGTGTCATCTGCTGGGGAAGAAAATGGGGAAATGTTTCTTTAACTAATTAAATATGATGTGGTGTTCTATTGATAGAATTGCCAAAGCAGAAGGTAGCAAATGATCTCAGGTTCTAAATTGCATTTGACTATTTTGACCTCTGGTAGTTTTCTATACTGTTGTGACTTTTCTCTTGGTATATTTTTTCAGGCATTTGTCATCAGTCTTGGGTAACAAGTTTGACCATGGGGCAGAAGCCATCATGCCAACAATCTTTAATCTCATTCCGAACAGTGCCAAAGTCATGGCCACGTCTGGTGTAGTAGCTGTGAGATTAATTATTCGAGTGAGTATCTCGCAAAGCAAAGATGAATCTTGCCATTCTTGAACATTCGGATTGGATCAATAGAGGGATGCAAACATGAAAATCAATCCAATTAACTCCAACAGAATCCTAAAAGACATAGTGTCTGGCAGTCAGTTGGAGAGGCTCACTGCTGCTCTTTGAAATATTTTTGAGGCTAATTTTATAGTATTTCTTCATGCAACAAAGTTGAAATTGCCAGTCGCCTATGCTTATTTTATCATTTGTTAAAACTCAGGTGAAGATGGGCAGAGCAATCCTGCCTAACTATCCGGCGGGCGGACCCCAGGCTGCCCGCTGGATCCTATCCTCTATGTCCTCTATCCTATCCTCTATCCTATGTCTACTCGGGGGAAGGGGTGTAGCGTGGCTCAGCCCCAATGGGCCTCCTCAGATTTCCGCTAGCTATTTAGCTGGCGGAAGTAAGAGGAGACTGTGTAACGGATGCCCTGGCCAGAACGGGGATGGGGATATGGCGTTTGCCATCCCCGCCCCCTCCCGGGCTGGCCCCCTTGCTCGCCTCCCGGACTGCCCCTGCGCCCGCCAGGGATCTCTTTACCTGAGTCCTGCAGCTGCAGGGGCGATCCAGTGGCGGAGTAAGGGCTGCCAGCCTTGTGCCAGTGGCTCTTACTCGCGAGTGGTCACAAAACGTGCTTTCCGGCACGTTTGCGATGGCTTCCAGCGGCGGAGCACTCGCTCCGCCGCCAGAATTTTCCACAGGATTGCACCATGAAGCACATAATGTGTTGAAAACAGTACTATTGTTGAAGAAACAATGCTCAAGTGAGAAAGTAGGTGTACTGAACAATTAAATTCCTACCATGTAATTTACCATGTAATTTGTTGGAAATTTGGCCCTTGTTGATGATCCCTGCACTTTTCTGTTTTAATTAATATTTTCTATTTGAAAAAAAGGAAACAGATAAATGTCCAGTTGCAAGGAAGCATACGTTCTAAAAGTCCCATAGTTATATAATAATCATAGATTCTATAGATGTGAAACTAGAAATCAAAGGGGTATAATTCTGGGGTATGTAGTAATAAATAAATAAATGAAGTTTGTGCTGAAAAACTTCCATGTCCTGTATACGTTCTGCAAATTCAATTGGCATATATTTGCTTATTTTGTATAATTTATTCTCCATAGACTCCTGGAAGGTATTCCAGAATCATCAGAATGGTGCCTGCCCTTGAATGAGTACGCAGGGTTCAATCAGCAGGGTATTTTCCAGGGGAGGGACTCCCTTGTCTAGTGAGTGGGTCAGTAGGGTTCTCCTGAGCGCTGTCATTATCCCCCCCCCCCCGCCCAATACATTCTTCCCTCATTATCCATACCTAATTTGTTCCTGAAAGTGGCCCTTATAGTGAAAATCCAGATGAGTACAATTATTACATTAACTTCAATGGGAAAAATTCTAACTCGTTCTATATTCACCCCAAAATTACCCTAAATGCCTAATACCTTGTGTGGCACGATAACATAGAATAAACAACAATTAATAACATTATACAGCATCAATAAAGTGTTAGTCGATGATGAAAATGTTTCAGATGTGCTAGCATCACATAATGAGGTTTAGCACCTCAAGCTTTAGTTGCTAACTATGAGCAACTCTTATATTTCATCTGTTTTTCTACTTTTCCCATGAGTTTTTACATCTACTTCTGTTATTTAGGACCCATATTCACAGTAATTTGTAGAAACAGCTCAAAAACAGATCCATTACATGTGCACTTTTACAATGTATGTGTCTTGAAAGCGTGGTGACATGCTACCTATTGGGCAGTGTATCTCACACAAAGGAGGGTGCCTCTTCCAAAGGGCCTGAAAGGTGCTTCCCCTAAAGACTGCAGGAACACACCCAGGAAAGGGGTCCCTTCTGGACCTCTGTTCTATCAGGAAGTGAAATCCAAAATTTGATCTGACATCCTGGAACTCCTTCTTGGATATTTAAGGCAAATTAGTCTCATTTTCCGTCTGCAGAGCTCCAAGCGAAGGGAAGGTTTACCCATTGGGTAAAATAGGAGGTAGACCTTGCCTCCACAGGTACTCCCCCCACCCATTTCTGGACCTTATATCGAAAATCTTGGTATGGATAAAGAAGGATGGTCTTAATATGCGCAGTATGGATAAGTGAAAATGCTTATAGCAAATGTACTGATAAAGAGGGAAGAGTGTACTGATAAAGAGAGAAAAGTGTATGTCCTAATCAGGGGCAGGTCCCTTCACAAAAAGTTGTGGAGGGGGGGGAGTTTTCTCTTTGCCACCCTGGTGGCTTCTGGCCCCTCAGCAGTGGGCCACTCATCTGGGCCTCAGTTTGAGGAAAGCTAGGAAGCATGCAAACATATGCAACTGCAAGAAGAATGTTTGGCCACAGACAGGCAGCTTTCTTTGTATCAGCCACATTGCAACGGGAATAGTGATGTGATAACAAGCACCCAGCCAGAAGAAGCCTGCATCCTGACTTCCATATCTCCCTGAAGGGCAGGTAGCAGACGAGGCTAAAAGAGTTGTTACCCCTACTCACCCCCAAATGAAATGCTATTGCTGAGGATAAGAGCATGTCCATGGAAGATGGAAGGTGAAGGGAGCACCTACCTGGGAGAAGGTCTCCCAACAGCTAACCCCACAGGAGGAATCTCGGTGCCTAACGCAGGCACCAGGCTGGTCTTTGAGGGATTAAGTAACCCTTCCTCTTGGGTTTCTCTCCATCCTTTCCTAGACATTAGTGGGACCAGGCATACCCATAGTTCATGCAGTGGGTAAAGACCATGGTGCATCAGGAAATTAGGTGAATTGTGCCTCCAGAGAAAGGAGGAAATACCCCTAGCTGCCCCAGATCCAATCCTGTTCATTTGTGTGTCTGCATTCTTGCCCCATAAGGGCAATAAGGAAGGCACAGACAGCAGTCCAGGGGCAGGGCTAGAAGCAAATGCAGAATGGTACACAGGTTCCGATCTAACAGGATTTTCTCGCTCCTCATCCCCATTCTTCTACCTTCCCCCAGGCCTTTTCCAAGGACAAGGGCTTTGGCTTCAGGAAGGGAAAAGCATCCTTCCTGATCTGGGCTAATCCCTAACTAAACAAAGCAACAGAAGAAGGGGAGGTAAAGGAGACAGAAATCTAACATTTGGCTCAGAGCCCAAACAACCAACCCCCTTCTCTCAGATGAGGTAGGGCCGAACTGGGTGAAACGGTCTGCCCCCGTGCGAAGGAGACAACGTTTGTTCAACTGATTCTACCTCATGCTAACGCGAGGGCATTCCCATTCACTTAGGAATGGCCCCTTCCTCTGCCAGGGAACAAAGCCTACCCCATCCACAACAAGTGTTATATACGCCCTCAGGGCAGGGAATGGGAGCCCATTGATCCCTGTCTTCCCAGAGGGTTAGGATATATCCATCCTATCAGGCACAATGGAGGAAGGAGAGCTCTTGGAGGGAGAACTGGATATGAACTAATCAGGATTGGCCTCTTTAGGAAGATTTATTTATTTATTTTATTTATTTATAGAATTTTTACCCCGCCTTTCTCCCACCAGGGCAAACCAAGATTGGTTTCCCATGCCGCTAGCCAAGGCATGCCACACCCTACAACTTACTGAGGGAAATGCATGGTGGTGATCAGCAGTTGGTTGTTAGTTTATAGGAGTGAGTGGTACCTTGGTTCTTCCAATGTAGTCTGGGAGGTGAGGAGACCCTCCCTCTAAAGAAGTTTCTGTTGATTGGACCCTGCCTATTCCTTTTCCTACTAGTCATGGAAAAGGGCAATGTCTGGCACTAAAACCCTCCCTTCTAAATATTGGAAGCCATTCTCAGTGTTTGTGCCTGAGCCGAGCTCAGTTTTTTCGTTTCAACCTTCAATTAGTTTAAAATATTTGCTTTCAATGCTCCTCAGGGTTTTTCTGTTTTTGTTTTCATTTCCTAGCATACGCACATCCCTCGCTTAATCCCCATCATCACCAGTAACTGTACCTCTAAGTCTGTCGCTGTTAGAAGGTGAGTTTGTTTTTCTTCTTGATCGATGTCTTAATAGAATGAAATGAGTGCTGGAACATATAGAGGATTCACTTTTCTCTTCAGTGGACGTTATTGTGCAGTTCTTTTAAACTCTTCTAGTAGGTAAGGTCTGAGTATATGGGTTGTCACACAGAACAAAATAAGCACCAGTCAAGTGAGAGCATACCTTTTATTTCGACAAGCTAGTTTTTAAATAATATGTATTTATTTTTAAACTTTTATCCCACCTTTTGTGGTGGAAGCTGTATAGGGGTTTTTGTTGGTGGAACAAATACAGATGTAAACTTTTGATGTTTGACAGAAAATTCCCTAAGGCTGAATCTTTACAATTAGGAAAAGTGTAAAAATAGTGTTTCAGGGCTAGTTTTATTTATTTAAAGAATTTATACCCCGCCTTTCTCCCAGCAAGGGCACTCAAGGCGGCTTACAATAAAAACATTAAAATACGTATATACATTAAAATAATTAAAAACAAATAATTAAAACAATTAAAACAAACCACCCCAATGGGTCACCCATATTTACATTTGTTAAAAGCCATTTGTTAAAAAGCCAGCCCACCATGTCAGACATCGAATGCTAACCTAAATAAAAACGTCTTAAGGCCCTGCCAAAAGGTCTCTAAAGAGGGAGCCGTTCTTAATTCCAGGGGGAGGGAATTCCATAATTGGGGTGCTACTGCCGAGAAGGCCCTATTCCGTGCCGCCATCCCTCTCACCTCCATCAATGGTGGCACAGTTAACAGGGGCCCCCCCAATGACCTCAGAGTACAGGTCAGATTATAAGGAAGGAGGCGGTCCCTCAAATACCCTGGACCCGAGCCGTATAGGGCTTGAAGTGGTTTACTTAGCTTTTCCAGATCTGAGGTGTGTTACCATCTCAAAATGGAGAAAGTTGAAGTTCCTTTGAGCAGCATCTTGCAGTCAGTTGTTGCCAAATAAACAAGTAGTGCCAGCAGCAAAATAAATGCTCAAAGTACAGTAACGAAACTTACTTTCCAGAAGTCTTGAATTCTAAGTTAGATGGACAAGTCTTGTGTTGGTTTACTTGTTGACAGACACATTTTCAGAGACTGGCAATTACTGGGATCCAGTTTATTACACATGGGGAACACTTTCCTTGTTAGATTTGCAGCTTTGGAATAATTTTGGATCTATTGCTGCATTTTGGGTGGATGGAGTGGAAAGAAATGTTTAGTAATGAGTAATAGTAATAAGTCTTCGGCCCCTTCTTGTTGACTGTCTTTCATGTCACATCACAGTTGAATATCTGTGAAGCACTGCAGGTGGGGCTGCTCCTAATGACTGTTTGTAGACTGTTTTTTCAACAATGCTCTTGCTTCCTGTGCCCTTCCAGGCATAACACTACATACGGATATTGACTAATAAGGCATTCAAAAGGTTGCCTCCATCTTTATAGCCTCAGCACAGTCACACATTTGGAACTTCTGGAGCTCTCTAATATGTGAGGGCTTTCCCTTCCCTTCAGGTTTTGCCTTGCCACACCTGAAGCTTAAGGGATAGTGCCTTGCCACTCGTGATGCTTTCTTCCTTGGTTCTGTATTTGCCACAGCAAAGAAAGAGTTTTTAGGAGGATCCTCTCATTGTTTGCATGTTTCTTATGATTGCTCCTTTCCCTGTGGTGCAGTCTGTAGGACCACATAGAAGTATACTCAAAATCCATTCTCAAAATCAAGACACATAGAATATTACCGTACAGTGACTGCTCCAATGATACAAAATTCATGTTCTTCAGAAATTTCCCAAAGCTTAAAATCTTCCAGAAACATATTTAGTGACCCTGTATTAAGCTACTGAGGAAGTTAATAAAACTGTTTACTTTGACTTGAGACTTACTTTGACTTAGTCTTTTATTTATATATAAGATTTTTTATATATATATTGCTAACTATCTTGAATCTGTGGGATAGCCTAATTAATGTTCATTTTCCTTAATTTTTTCTTAGGCGTTGTTTTGAATTTTTAGATTTACTTTTACAAGAATGGCAAACACACTCCCTAGAAAGGTAAGATGTGGGCGTTAATTGAGGAGGTATGCTTTCTCTAAACTCTTCATTAGATATTTCTTCCAAGAAAATTGATGCAAATGTTTCAGGGGGAGAAGGAGATGGAAAATCAAGTAAAACCTTTTAAAATGGGAGCTTCTGGTGGTACTAGGACAATAGGGATGTTGCACTGTGAAAATACCAAGTCATACCAAGATGTTCCATTGACCACATTAATTCAACGAAGACTCTTGAGTATCTTACCATTTGCAGGCAAAAGAGAGAGCACCCAGGGTATAAGAGAGCCATGTCACTTACATAATACTCTATATGTCATTTCAAAACACTTGCAGCTAACGTGGATAGATGAATGCTGAATTATACATATCTGTAGAAGTATGAAGAGGGGATAGCTTAAGGAGGTTGTCATAGCTGCTAAAAAGATGTTGCATTTCCTCACCCTGGTATTAGAAATAGCATATTCGCTACTTATTCTTAAAAGCATCGTAAAGCGCGACAGCTGCATGTACAGTATTAGCTGCTTATAGAAGATGCCCTTGTGTCAGCAAATGTGGGGTGAAACTTTACCTGCTTGATGCATAATGCCTTGAAGCCAAAAAGCTGTATAGATTTGTGTGTGTGTTGTTGTTGTTGTTGTTTTTAAAGAAAGCACAATAACTTCCTTAGCTCTATTCCTTCTGGACAGTGACCTAGTTTAGCTAAATTTTAATATTGCGCATCCAAATTGAAAAGAAAAACAGATGACTGAACTAGGAGATACCACATTCAAAATTAAATTTGATATATATGCCAGATGGCACTTTATGTTCTCAAGAAGGGAAGGAAATGTTCAGATCACATTTTCTCTCTTCCCTGTTGCTGTGATCATATCACCACACTCCTAAAAACCCTTCAGTGTCTCCTTGTCCCTTTCCTCACAGAAGATGGACAACAAATGTTGAATCACTGTGACAGCTTTGCTCCCTGATCAGTTGGAATGCGTGAACATTCTGTACAGTCACATCAGCTTAGCTATTTGGTTTCACAAGCTCAATACAGTACACATTACGATCCCAAAGACATTTGTACCATACTCCTTTGATTTTCATGTGGCCTCAGCAGAACAAGTATCTTTTAGCATCTGTATACTTCTGTGATCTCCACAGTAACTAAAACCAAAAAACAACTTCTGAGGAATGTGTCTTGGCATTTTGTATGCAAATGAATCAAAAACAAAACCGCTGACTGACACAAACAAGCAGCCAAATCCTCAGAAAGGATATTGTGTTAACGAAGGATGTAGCAAATCACACTATTCCCATCCCTGCCCCCATCCAGAGAATTGAACAGACTTCTTACAATGTAAAAGTGCAGTGGTCTATAGTGGACTATTTTCCCCTCCTCCCCATTCTAAGGTAAATGATGATATCTTCTAATCTCAGGCACATATCAGTAGTGGCTGAAACAATAAAGAAGGGAATCCATGATGCCGACTCTGAAGCACGGATAAAAGCCAGAAAGTAAGTTTTTATCTTCTCTTCTCCACTGTTGCTTCTGTCAGACAGCACAGGTTGCTATATGCTATGCAGCTAAATTCAAGCCCTAAAGAACTGTATTCTGTTGCATTACCGGTTTGATGTCTCTTAATGAGGGGCAGCGTCTTAAAGAACTCAGACACAAAACTCACACAGAGTTCAGTAATGGCTGCATTGCTCTTTGTAGGTGGCTTAGGTCCCAATCCTATCTTCTGCCACATTATAGCATGGAGCCGTGCCAATGGAGGCTGCGCTGCATGCTATGATGGGGAGGGTGATCAGACAGCCTGCAGGAGGCAAGCAAAAATATTTCTTAAAATATCTCCTGGGACTATATAGCTCAGCAATTTTCAACCGTTTTCATCCCATGGCACACTGACAAGGTGCTAAAATTTTCAGGGCACACCATCTGTTTTTTGACAATTGACAAGCAACACTGCGCTGCCAGCAGAGGGCTCACATCCCCAAAGGCCCTACTAATAAATTTCCCTCCCCCAAATTCCTGCAGCACACCTGTGGACCATTTGCAGCACACCAATGTGCCGTGGCGCACTGGTTGAAAATTGCTGATATAGCTGGTGCAAGTCAGTGGAGAGCCGGTGGAGGGGGGGGGGGGACGGACGGACAGACAGAAAAATGGGGAATAAGATCCAGTGTGTGCAACTGCCACTGGATTTGCCCCCCCTGGTTCCTCCCCCCAACATGCCGTTACTCCCCCTCCCCACCCGTGAACCACCCCTTGTGCCAACTTACCAGCTCCGGTGTAGGCCAGCAGCTACAGCAGCAGGCCCCCAATGCTGCTGCTGCTGCTTTGCGGAAATGGTTGCACGCTGCTAAAAACCATTTTACAACAGCTGGATTCTGTCCTGCCGGCATTAAGCAGCCCATAGGATTGGGCTGTTAATTAGTAATCATTTTGCCTTACCTTACTGTGGTTTGTTCAGAAGATTGACATATGATTTCAGGCACATAAATATAGTGTCAGTGTTTTAAACTTACACTTTGATCACTGGTCTGAAAAGTCATTCTAAGGATTTGTTGGTGGTTTTGGAATTACAATTCATGATGACATTCTGTTGCCACCCAGCACCCTTGAAGTCTTCGCTAGAATAGTATTTTTGTGTAAACCTGTACTGTGCTTCCCCCTATCTGTTTGTTTCATAATAGGTGTAAAATCATCTGTAAAACTTTCTTCCACTTTCCTCTGTCTGCTTCTTTCATGCAAAGACATTAAAACTGTTCTAAATAATTTGTGGAAGTAGAAATAGCTTTTGTGAAGCTAATTAAATAGAGGCAAATATTTTGAGTATATTAAAAACAATACAGGTTGAGTATCCCTTATCCAGATTGCTTGGGATGAGAAGTTGTCTGGATTTCAGAATATTTCCATAAATACAATGAGATATCTTAGGGATGGGACCGAAGTCTAAACACGAAATTCATTTGTCTCATATACACCTTATAGACATAGCATGAAGGTAATTTTATAAAATAATTTTAATAATTTTATGCCCCAGCATGCCTTGCGCTATGCCAGTCAGGTGCTGGAAAAAGTTTTTTTTTTTAAGTCATAGCCCCCAAAATGTCTGGATTTTGGAATAGTCTGGATTTCGGGTGTCCGGATAAGGGGTAAACAACCTGTATTACATTCTTTAAGAATATGTGTTTATCACATTTCAACAAAAACTTCTCAAAGTGGCTTACATAGCAAAGGTATGATCTATAACATATGATATAAGAGAGCCACCATTTTAAAAGGTGTCTCTTTGTCCAGGTACCAGGAATGAGTTGAATTTTAGTTGCCTTTTTTTCTTTTGAGTTGACCAGAATGCACATGACCCCCATTTTGTACCCTAAAGCTCTGTTATGTTAACTAATACATTGTTCAGTGATCTGTTGACATTTTGTTTTCAGATGTTACTGGGGCTTCCACAACCATTTTAGTCGAGAAGCAGAACATATGTTTAATTCGTTGGAATCCTCCTACCAAAAAGCCCTACAGTCCCACTTGAAGAACTCTGATAGCATAGTGTCTTTGCCCCAATCAGATCGCTCCTCTTCTAGCTCTCAGGAGAGCCTCAAGTAAGCCCTTTCTCTTGCTATCACGTTAACAGTGCAATGCTATACGTGATTACTTGGAAGTGAGTCCCACTGGGTTCAGTGGAGCTTACTCTTAAGTAAATGTAGATAGGATTTCAGCCTAAGTTAATACATAACACATGAGCTGCGTTTTTTTCTTTTTAATTCATTCAACCTCATTTGTTAATCGGTACCACTCCTGACCTTTATGTATTTAGGCTTCTTGTTATTCATACTTATTAACCTGATCTAATTGTTCTACCGCCCAATCCTGTTGGCGCTTTATGCCTTTGGAACAAGCGTTCTGGCGGTGTAAGGCGCTTTCTGGCTGTCGCAAAAGGCTACATGCCAGAGCATGTGGTCTAGCCGCTGTAAGCTAGTGAGCGGCCGGCTCCACACACCAGCAGACTCTGGAAGTCCACTGACACAGGTAAGTGTGTGCAGGGGGTGAGAGAGATGTGTGGGGTGCCCAAAACAGGGCGGGGGGAGTGCTGATCAGGAGCGGGAAGGGTGCACACACACACAATTAGCAGCTATCTTGCAAACTGCAGGAACTGAGCTCAGCTGTTTGCAGGGCAATTAGCAGCTATCTTGCAAACTGCGGGAATTGAGCTGTTTGCAGGGCAATTAGCACCTGTCTGATTTTTTTAATCCTCAGGGCTTTTCTTGTCAGCTGATTGTTGGAGCTGATTGTCAGGGATCAGCTTGGCTTTGATCACCAACAGTCAGCTGACCCGTTGATAAGTCAACTAAGGTATTCAGGGTCTGTTTTAGGGCATAATTTTTTCGTCTTATATTTGAGTATATAGGCCTATGTTCGTTCATGAGATCCAAGTGCTACAGAAAATGCAGGAGAGCAAGATGCATTCAAATCATTTAAGTGGTTGCCATTCAGCTTTCAGATTTTAATCAGATTGGTTCCGTTTGTAAGAAGCAAATCTATTATGCCAGATGCTGTAATTTTTGAAAACTTGTTTGAATTCTCAAGTGGCGAATTGTTTTTACACACGAAAAATTAATCTGTACCCTCCTCCTATAGCTTGAATAACTATTGCTTGTATAATGCTTGAATAAACTATTTTGAAGTAGTTTTAAATGGAGTTTAGTGATGGTTTGTGTTCAGATTCCTAGTTGTTTGTGACCTGAATCCTCAAATCTCTATGCTTCAGCATAATTGGAGTAAGCTCCTAGAGACATAACTTTGAGCTAACCAAATTGACTGATATGCCCAGCTCTCCCTTTTAACGAGCACAAAAAAAATGGGTATTTGGATATTTTTCATTTCTTGAAATCTGTGGAATGGATAGGCGTTGTCATAAACTTTTTACAAGCAATTAATGGGAACCTCCTAAATGAGGACACCACTGTTGCAGCTACTGTGATATACTGATTCAGAAAATAACCGTATTTTTCGCTCCATAAGATGAATCGGACCATTAGACGCATGTGTATTTTGGAGCGAAAAATAGGGGAAATTAAAAAACGACTTGTTTAAACAATTTCCCTGGTTGGTTTTCCGCAGCTCCAATCTTCTTCCCGCATCCCCTAGTCAGCAGCTCGAAGATGCTACGATGTTTGCGGAGAGCTTCCTGGTCGCGTCCAGCGCCTGGGAATTTGTGGAAACGTCGCAGTTGCTGCTGTGTTTGCGGAGAGCCTCCTGATCATGTCCAGCGCCTGGGAGGCTCACGTCTTCGAGCTGCTGACTAGGGGACGTGGGAAGAAGATTGGAGCTGCGGAAAACCAACCAGGTAAGTTGTTTAAGCAAGTCATTTTTTCAGTGTTTTTTAAAAAAACTTTGCTCCATAAGACGCACAGACATTTCTCCCTGTTTTTTTTTTTGGGGGGGAGTGCGTCTTATGGAGCAAAAAATACGGTATTACATTATTTTCTATTCCCTTTTAGCCGTCCATTATCTGCCAAAAGAAGTCCAACTGGAAGCACTACATCGCGAGGTGAGAATGGAAACTTGAGCTAAAGCAATCTGTTTGGGGAAAATTTGGAACAGGAGCAGACTTGAATTATTTCCATATCAATTTTGTGATTCTATAGTGACATCTACCCTTGAAATATTCTGTGGTAAACAGTTTTAATTTCAAGGGGTATATAGTTTATAACTCTTAGTTTATAAATGATGATACTATTAAAACTGTGAACTCAAGTGGTTGAATGTCCACCAGATTGCAGGCAAAATAGGGCTATCCACAAACAAGGTAGTGGTTTTGGCATACTTTGGGGGACTGCTTAGGTATGCTGAAGTACATACAAAGCAGTACAAATTTTGTAAATTTAAAGGAAAAGGTTAAAAACAACAACAAAAGTTTGGTGCAAACTGAGCATGCTCAGTCATCCACACGAACTATGGAATGTTGAAGTGGCAGTCGGGGGGAACAACAGTAGAACATGGCAAGAGGAAGAGGGGGGAAATTTGCCTACTTGAGCAAATTGGGCATTGGGTGGGGGGGGCAACATTGTATTGCTCATTCTTTGCATGATAAAGATATTCATTAAGCACCAGAAGTTACAACATTCTTTTATCATTAGAGGGGCATATTTTCTAACTTTGTGCCTGTGATACTAAGGGCAGACACCAATAAACCGCTAACATGTAGCAACTTTTGACAGTCACAAGTTATTCCCTGCTCTCATTCATATTTGGAGTCTGTGGAGAGGAGGAAATACCCTGATATCCCCAATTAGACTGACAGGAATGTTAAAAATCAGTCTTGAATGGTGTGTTTCTTTTTCTTCACAAAGCGTCTACAGTGAGCACAAAATCTGTGTCGACGTCCGGGTCCCTGCAACGTTCTCGCAGTGACATCGATGTGAATGCAGCAGCCAGTGCCAAATCAAAAGTGACATCTTCTGGATCAGACGCCCCCTTCAGCTCTGCTGCAGCCCTGCCCCCAGGCTCTTATGCCTCTCTAGGTAAACTTAACAGCTTTCCCATAAAGGAGGTCACAGATTATACAGCAGAACTTGGAGAGCAAAGAATAATGTGTCTTTCGGGAGAACTATAGTTTTTAAAATGGTCTGTCCTGTGGAATTATAGGCTGTTCAATTCTAAATCTGCAGACTTGGCCACCTTGCTGTTTACCCCCAGCTCAAGATCATTTATGAGCAAGTTAAAAAGTACTGATTCAAATCAAAACCTTGGAGGACAGAGCAGATGTTAATCTGACTGACCTATAAATTCTAGACTCCCGGCTGGATCCCTTTTTAAATATTAGTGATACATTGGTTGCCTTCTGGTCCTCTGGGATAGAGAGTGATTTAAAGGATATTACATACTTTTGTTTTAGAAGGTCACCAATTTCCCATTTCAGTTCTTTAAAAACATTTGGGTGGATACCATTTTTACCCAGTGATTTGTTAATGTTTAATTTAATAGCCTCTAGAATCTCATCTCTTGTCACTTCTATTTGATTCAGTTTTTCAGACTCCCTCCCTCGGGCATCGGTGTCTGCCCTATGTTTTCTTCAGTGAAGACAATTGCAAAGGGTTCATTTAGCTTCTCTGCAGTCTCCATATCCACTTTAAGCTTCCCTTTCATTCTCTTGTAATCTAATGGTCCAACTACCTCTCTGGTAGATTTGATACTTTTAAAATAGTTAAATAAGTTTTTATTGTTTGCCTCAATGTTTTTAAAAACATGGCTCCTAAAAAAAAGTACCTTATATTTTTCTTTCCACATCCTTTATTTTTGCCATTGTGTGGTTATAATCCTATACACCAGAGGTTCCCAACCTTTTTCAATAGCGTACCACCTCTTCAGCCTCTGGCGCAGTCTCGTACCACTGGAAGTAAGTGCCAATGACATCATCTGCACTTACTTCCGGGTTCGCAGCCGCGCTGGAGCACAGAAAAACGCAGGTAAGGAGCAAGGACGTGCAGGAGGGCCCTTCCCTGCTTGGAAAACCTGCGTGCTCGAGCACGCTTTGGCAGAGCTCAAGCCGCTGCGTTTTGGCCTCCAGCATGGCGCAAAGCGGGCGGCATGGGAGCCACCGTCTTGGCCACTGCCTGCGCACCACCAGCCTGTGGTCCGCGTACTACTAGTGGTATGCTTACGACAGGTTGGGAATCTCCTGGTATACACCCTTACCTGGGAGTAAGCCCCTTTGAAATAAATGGGACTTCTTAGTAGAAATGCACATGTTTGTGCTGTAGGTATTCCTTTTGGGTTCAGTACCCTTTGAGTTCAACAACACTTTCATCTTGCACTAGGTCTCAGGTGCAGTATAGGATTGATAGCCCAATTCTAACTAAATCCCCCTGCTGATGCAGCTGTGCCAGCAGAGTGTGTGCTGTATCCGGGCGGCGGGGGGCTGTCCCAGAGGCCTGCTTGAGGTAAGGGACCCATAAGCCTTCACTTCCCCGATAGGTCTACTCGGACTTATGCCAGCTCTTTGGTTGGTGCAACTCTGTGGACCCTGGGGAGGTAGATTAAGGCCAGGAAGGGGGATAGGATATTGGTGGAGCTGCTGCCGCTGGTAACCACCCCCCTCCCGACCCTCCCTCTCCACTCCAGTCCCCTCCCATTCTTCCCTCTCCCCGCCCTGTTTCCCCCATCACCCACTCCATACACCAACTTACCAGCGCCGAGGCATCCTGAAAGGTGGCCTGGTTGCATGTGACAGCGCATCACGTTCTGCAACGCCAGAAAGACTGCTGCACTCCCGGAACTTGAGCTGGGCCTGTTAGGATTGGGACCTAAGTCTAAGGTTGTCTCCCCTCTGGCATAAACTAGGAAATATGGTTTATATGTGTTTGTATTCTGTGTAGCTCTAAAGCTTGTACAGTCAGTTCTCAGTATCTGCGGGGTTAGGTTCCTGCAAACCCCAGTGGATACCGAATCCACGGATAGGGAATCATTGATTCTATGGGATCAATGGGGTTAAGGGAAGGATTAGCCTTCTTGGCAGCAGCGGAGACCCTCACGATTGCACTGGAGACCCTCAGGATTTCAGTGGATACCTTGCAGTTTGATGGTCTCCCCAGAACTCATTGGCACCATTTTAAAGGGCTCTGTGCCATTTTGAAGGTCTGCTGCACTCATAATGCCAGCAGAGACCTTCAGAATGCAGCGGATACCTTCAAAATGGCACCCATGAGTAGTACGGAGCCCTTTACAATGGCTGCTGGAAACTTCAAAATCCTAGCAAACCTATCCATGCTATTTTGAAGCGTCCCTTAACTATTTTAAAGGATGCCACGGTACTCGCTGGTGCCATTTTGAAAGTCTTAGCTGCATTCTGAAGGTCTCTGCTGACATATTGAATGAGACTTCAAAATGGCGTGGAGCCCTTTAAAATGGCGCCCACGAGTGCTGGGGAGACCATCAAGCTGCGGATCACCAAGAACAGAGTGCAAATGAAAGAGAGAGGTGGCAATTATGCTACCCGTGGATAAGTAAATCCGTGGGTAGCAAATCCGTGAAAAGGGAGATCTGACTGTATATTCTTCTACAAATTCTCACACCAGGTTTTTATTACACATTCTTTGGGGCCTCCTTAGCAACCATCATTCCATATCAAGGATACACAAGATGGATTAAAGAGATTATGGACACTTTGGACAACTCTTGCTATAACATTAGTCTTGGATTCCTTCTTGTTTGTTAGAATTGCAGTAGTAGTGGTCAGTATTCTGTGAAGCATGTTTAAATGAAGGTACTCAAAGATCTGAAGTTGCAAGCATGTGGGATCTCATGCCCAAGTACAGGAGTTGCCAGGTTCTGTTACTTGTCATCCTGTCTCCCCCTGGGTGTGTGAGAGAGAGAGAGAGTGTGAGTGTGTGTATGTGTGGTGTTTTTTTTAAATGTGAGAATTCTGTCAGAAATTCTGGGGAGGCAAAATTACAAAAATTGCTAGGGCTTATATCTCTGCAGCAGGTTACCTTTTTCAGTTACGTGTTATCAGCAAAGAATAGACCAGTATCTCTCCCCCCAAAATAGCTGAATTACTTTATGCGTTGTGTGGTGCCGCTCTTGTTCTCTGTTCTGCATGTTGCATTCTTCAAGCGGAAGTCTTGTCTGCATGAGTTGTTGGTGTTGTCACGGAATTTGTGTGACTTTTACCATGTTATTTGACTATTCAGTTACTGCTGTCCTGCAAATATTCTTGTAATCACTCCCATGTAAATTCTGAGAAGGAACATGCTCCTCCACTTAAACTTCTAAACTGTTTCCTTTTACCTAACCAGGAGACTCCTTTTTACGAGGGGCTTCTTTTGACTAAGCAGCACTTTTCTTGCTATACTTAAGACTGTGGCCAATTAATAGTTTTATTTGACAGCATTCAGGTAGCTAGGGCACCTGGGGTTTCATACTTTACCATGGCTACTTGCACCCAAAGAAACCACAGGTTTCAGATTATCAAGTATGGATTACTTATATTTCCACAAGCAGCCTCTACCATATTTTTATGTTCACTTCGATGGAAATACTTGGGTTCTGGATGACAAAAATGCAGAACCCAAGGGAAGTGGTTCACTAACATATTAATGTTTGTAGGGCCCATATTAAGATTGGTATTAAGCTTGGAGAGTAATTATTTGGGAAGCACCCCTCTTATGAAATGTGACCTGTATTTTCTCACAGCCCCTGCACTGCATAAAAACAGAAGGCTTCCTTCAGTCAAAGAACCTTGACTTCTCTTTCTTCCCTTCTGTACTGATGCGGAGGCAGCTAAATTAATATAGCTCCTCCAGAGCCATTCTCACATCAGCCAGCAGTCTCTTTTGGGTCATTCAAAAACATGTTCATTAATCACATTAAACGAGCTCAATGCATTATGTGGTTATTTCTTTAAAAGTCTGTAGGTGGAGCTATTGCCTTAATTACCTCTGCTGAGAGGAGCCATCTGGCCAAAATGCATGTCTAAATACAGGCAACCCAAGTGATGCAAAATGACACACACATCTGGTGGTAGTTGGGTAATCACCCATGAATGTTTTATGGTTATTCTGACTTTAGGTATGCTGAACTAACTACTGTAGTTCAACTAACAGGTTTTTTTTAATTTCTTTATACAATTGGAGTTTGAGTTTTTTGCTTGTTTTTGTACCTAAATACACACTGCCCTCTTCTGCTGATATTACTAACTGTTCCATATTGTCCCTCTCATTTTTTTTTAATTTGCTTAAAGATGGTACTACCAGTAAACCTGAGGGTAAGCAGTCTCTGTGTAACTGAGGTCTGTCTCTAGCTATACCAGGTCTCTGTTATCACCCAAGTGACCCCTGGTCTTCATCTGTGTCCACTGGTGCCTTTGCATGAAATATTGCATGGTGTTCTCTTCTTACTCATATTGACATCATTTGGGTACCTTTCCCTTTGTCTCTCAGCTCACCTTTGTTGTTAGGCACAACACTTGTTAGAATGTGTTTCTAAATCATTCCGTCAACCTGTTGTAACAATGTTGAACACATCTTATTAATTACATTGCACATTTGAGATCTGTTTGAGTCAGATTTTACGTAGATCAGTGGATGCTTACTTGGTTTTTGAAAGCGGAAGTGAAAGACTGTGTCTCTTCAATAGGAAAAATTGTTTTTAAAAAGTGTTAAAAGATGTACCAATTCCTTGCCTGGTATAACCAGTTCCATAGTGGGTCTTTGCTGTTCCAAGAAATTCCTTTTTCTCAGGCCATGATATGATTCAGACATAATGCTGACCTGAGTTTAAGTACTGGAAGTGGACTGCATGTATCATTCTTTCCCCTGCCCGCTTCTCCCTCACGTGCAAGTTTTCCCTACCCCATCTATCTTGTTTCAGCATTATGTGCGACTGTCAGAAACCCAGAATAAAAGAATACTGGGTACACTCCTAAGGTTGCTTGGAGAATCACAGATTCAGTGTATCTCTCAGCTAGGCCCAAGTGGACAACAAAAAGGCTTCTCATTAACAGGTGATACTATCCCCTTTCAGAGGTCCTGTTCCTTATGCAGAACTAGGATGAACTTGTTTTAATTAGTGCTGAATTCTGTGTAGCTTTTCAAAATGTTCTGGATAATTTCAGTGTATTATCATAATTCTATGTCCATTGTTTTCGGTACCAATATTATGTTGACATCG
The DNA here is from genome assembly GCA_026170595.1 of Plestiodon gilberti rubricaudatus. Taxonomy (NCBI): domain Eukaryota; kingdom Metazoa; phylum Chordata; class Lepidosauria; order Squamata; family Scincidae; genus Plestiodon; species Plestiodon gilberti. The sequence goes on from JANXHW010000001.1 coordinate 202,560,316, forward strand.
TTGATTTTTCATTATGACAGTGTTATAGATTGATGCCCCTTCCCTATTTTCTTTCAAAACATGCATTTCTTAAAGTATCTACGTTCTGTTTAGATGAGGAAGGAGTTGTTGTTATTACCCCTTATGTATGAATTTTGTGTATGTGTCTCCTGTCTGTCCAGTAGTGAGTGTCTATGAGTGAAGGGAAATATCTTGTTTGACAACACATTGAGGTGTGGGCTAATGTTTCATCTTCAAAACACAGAGAAATACAAGGGCAAAATGCCTATGCAAAGTGCAGAGTTAAATAGATAAAGCATGCATCAAAATGACCCTTTCTTTCTTACTCCTTTTTCCTTGGGACTAGGGATGAAGTCAGGTTTCAGTTAAGTTGGGCACTGGTCAAGAGCACATGCCTATCAGAGGGCCCAAATGGCCAATCCCTGAATGCTCAATATCAGTGTGACACTGGGTAGCACCAAGTGCACATGAAGGGAAAGGCAAGACTCCAATACTGGACTTTTCTCCAGGGCCTCTCCAACCTAGTGCCATCACTGCTTGGGACAGTGTCATAGTCTCACCCAGCCCATCTTCTGACTCAGCCCTGATTAATTTCTTCCCCTTCGTCTTCCCAAGGGATGACTCATTTCATTACCCAGGCTCTTTCACACACCTTTTATGTATATACCGTATATCCTCTAATTAGAGCAGTTAGCTCTCAGGTACAAAAGTAGTTTTTCACATGTACTATCAAGGCATGCATACAAGACTGCAGAAACAGTTTTACATGATAACAGTGAAGTATCTTTTTCTAGCCTTTGGAGGGAGAAATAATCAATGTTTTAATGGTATACAGATTTCTTAAATTTCGCGTTTAGTTGAATATTTTGATGTATCTTTATTAATTTTGGTGCAAGGATTTAAAAAAACAGTGCTATTTTTGGCATAGCATCAATAGTTCAGCCATAATCTACGCTGCTTGGGGAGAGCTTACAACCTCTTGTTGTGACCACTTTTTACCCTGGTGTAAAGATGAATGACAGTGTTTCCGTACCCAACACAAAATTTAAGATAACTAAAAAAGTGTTGATGATACGAGAGAGAGAGAGAGAGAGAGAGAGAGAGAGAGAGACACGTTGGAATCAGCACCTCTGAATTGTATAAGAAACATTTAGAAATAAACAAACACTTTTTGTTTTACACAGTGTCATCGCTAAGATCCTTCCACAAATTGAATTTACTTTGTGAATTTAGTACTAAAATTTGCACTAATTCTACCACTGCTTCAGAATTACAGGTAGCTCAGGAAGCATTGTTTCAAGTTCCAATTTTCAGAGCACTAACAAAAGCATAATGTGTAATGGGAATTAACTCTTTCTAAATTTTGAATAGGCTGATATATCTGATTTTTATGTGCTCTCCGAAAGATGAGAGAAACTCTCACACACAAAAGAATTGAATTGATTTTTTTTCTCTGTGTGTTTTTAGTAATAAATAAATAAAATCATACTGTTTTGTTGTAATGATTGGCAGCGCAATCCTGTGTAACTCTTGCACTGGTGTAACAGTAGATCCACCAGTGTAAGTGCACCTATGCCAGTTTAACTTGCCGTAGGCCAACGGACGCAGGACGGACCCTTGGTAACCCCCCTTGGATGTCGTGCACATGTAGTTCAGATGCAGGATGGATGGCAGCGCAATTGCATGGGGTGTCCGAATGCCCATGGAATGCTCCCTGCACCGGCGGAGTTGCGCTGGGGTCTGTCCCATGTTGGAACTGCGTATGTGCGGTATCCGAGGGGGGTTACACCAGTGTCCATCCTGCATCCGTCGATGTACGACAAGTTACACTGGCACAAGTGCACTTACACCGGTGGATCTACTGTTATACCAGTGCAAGAGTTACACAGGATTGCGCTGTGAGTTGACTAGATTCCTCTAGTCTAGCACACTCAAGAACTCCCACATATAAAACCGGCCACAGATGGATAAGTTACATGTGAGGTGCTTTTAGTGCCTTTTTTAATAATAAAAAAGATGCTGTTTGGGATCAGAGAAACATGGACTGATATTGTTTCCAATTTTTCCAACAGTTGTCTTGTGTTTATAGATTTTGCACATTGTGAAATCAGCTGTAAGAAAGTTTTGCTGGGACATTCTAGAGCAGATTTTAATGGCAGTTCTGTGCTATGGCAGTCTTAAATGTCAAGAAGTCATTGTCAGTGAATCATTTCTGATAGCTTTTAGCGTCTGTCCTGCAGGATAGGGTTCACAGTTACTTTTATGTTCCATCATAGATCTTTTGTGTGTCCTTGGGAACAAAGTGCTTGGAAGTAAGTTCCATTTAAATTAATTGAGCTCATTTTCAGGCATACAGGCCTAAACTGACTTGTTTATGAGCAACTACTGTATAAATCAACAGCACTTATAAAAGTAATGGGTTATATCTTAAGCTATTCATTTTGCAGAAGAAACTCAATTTGTGCAAGGGGGGAGGGGTGATTTTTGTCAGTCTCTCCTTCCCCTGGCACTCCCAAATATCTGTTCCTGATGGTGGGGGTGAGGGCTTGGAATTAGATACTGGGGTGGTGCAGGGGGCTACAGAGGGAAAGGAAGACATAAATTGCCCCTTTTTTCCTTTGTGCAAACAGAGTTTCTTCTGCAAAAGGGAGGACATAAGATACGACCCAATATATTAAGAGTTAGAGTCTGTAAAGCAGGGATAATATTACTCCTGTCCTACTTAATGCTATTTTGAGAAACAACCATCAGACATCTCACTTGGATGCCTATTTGTAAACTTTTGAGGTGTGGTACATTCTGGGCCATAGTAGGCATTTCCTTTTAATCAGAACAGGGTGCCTATTAATATAAAAGCAGAAGTAGGCTTACTTGTTTAACCTCTGCCTTTTTTTTGTTTTCTCTAGGTCGGATCCGCACAAGGAGGCAAAGCTCTGGAAGTGCCACTAGTATCACCTCAACACCTGCTGACACCCGAGGCCGCAGCCGGGCTAAAGTAGTTTCACAGTCCCAGCGTAAGAAGCTATTTAATCAGACTTTGTAGAGCAGGCTGTATATTTTTCCAACCTGCACTTGTCATCTATCCATCTATCCTCATAGAAAATCAAGTTTTTAATTCACTCAGTTCAGTTTTGTTCATTATATTTCATTGATGGGGGGAAAAAAAGGCCTCTGTACGCTTCATCCAGAACTGAAACACCAGATATTGGCACAGTATGCAGATGTAGCAAGATATAGTGTTACTCTTCAGGAAATGTGTTGGTTCTAGGCAATGGGCACCATCCCTATATACCCTCTATTTATGTATATTAATGTACATATAACAACTGAAATGCATTCACTGATTTAACTTCTCGCTTGTTAACACATGTGTGGCACATAGTTCCAGTCCTTGGAGAAGCATTCCCCATTTTGAGGCTGCTTCTCTCCTCTGGGATTTGCCTAGTCTTCCTCTTCCTACTGGAAAAGCCACAAAATCTATGACCTGACCCTATCTTTGGGGGTCAAGTGTAGTTCTTCCAGTTGCTCCGCAGGTCTGTCGAATTGTGCTGCCTGAGACAGTTGCAATCCTATTATCCGGGATTGCTAGCAAGCAGTATTGCTATAAATCAAGCATTTGGATTTTTGTTGTTTTAATTATCTTTCCTTAGTGTCCTACATTCTTAAAAAATAATAAATTTATCACTTGACTAAAAAACAAGGAATGCTAGCAAATATTAGTGAAGTGATGTTTTGCTGAAGCAACTGGCTCCAGTATGGTTGACAGGACTCCTGAGTGCTGACTCATGGACAAGTCCTTCCCAGTCCCCAAACCACTATGCTAATTTCTGTTACTTCCTCTGTGACCTGAAACTGCTTTGCATGACACAACTGTGTTGCATTGGTGCCAATTGCTATACTCAGGATAGCAGTGCCAGCTTGGTTTGTTTCATAAGCACTATGTCGTGGGTCACCACATGATACCATGGGTCATAGCATTATGCTGGCACTACAGTTATTTTTCCAACTGCTTGTTTGATAGTTCATTAGATCAAATTGTAGGTGAATGTGTGGAAATAATTGCAATAAAGGCCTTACTGTGTATTAATCCGTACTATACTGCACAATGTCAGTTGTCAAAAAGTAATGCATGTTGTTTGCAACTAGCAATGCTGCTTGAACTCTGTATTGTCGCGCTTTCTTTAATTCACTTTCTGCCTGTCCTTTGGTCTGCTCTCATAATCCAGGATCCAGATCAGCTAACCCTGCTGGTGGTAAGAAACACCTTTTTGTCTTTCGCTGTTTCCATGTTGATGCTGTCTTTCACACCGTCCTTAACTATTTCAGTTTTCAGGATCCTTGCTCTCTTCATTCTTGCCCCAAAGGTTCATTCAGACTTGAACTACTTTTGGTATTCATATAAGAGAATGCCTATGCACAATAATCTCTCTCTCTCTCTCTCTCTCTCATATTACTATCAGTCACAGGCTATGAAAAATCTTGGGAACATTATTATCATAACAAAACACTTATTAACATGTGGGCGTATGAAATTCCATAACACGTGGAATGTCTGCACCCTATTTTAATTTATTTAAGGCTACAATCCTATAATGATAATAATACTAGTATTTATATACTGCCTTTCTCTGGTCATCGGATTTCTCCTCCGACTTTAATTCAAGGTGGTTTACATAGGCAGGCTATCTAAACTGAAGCGTTTTTTACATATTATAAATGTTCTAATCTTGCATAGAACGCTCATTCCAGGTGGTTACCTTCACGGTCTGGCCTCTCTCTGGCATTCGTCTCCCATGCATCGACTTGACGGCAACACTGCCTCCCACTCAGTGTGCCAGCTGCAGAATTCTCTCTCCCACCGAGGCTTCTGCAGCTTGTCAGCAGCGTGTCGACAGCTCTTAACGGGTCTCGAACTGCTGTCCTCAGATCTTCAGGCATATGAGGCAGCCGCTCTACCAACTGAGCCAGACTCCTTGTCCTGTACACACTTACCTGGGAGTAAATCCCATTGAATTCAGTGAGATTTACTTCTGATTAGACATGCATAGAATTGTGGTGTAAATAAAGGCGTAATTAGTAATACATTGTGTTTGGCATGCTTTTTAGTTATTCTGAAAATTGAAAGCACTTATCTCTGATTCCTTCCTAGCTGGCAGTCGATCCAGTTCCCCTGGCAAGCTATTGGGAAGTGCATATGGTGGATTGAACAGTGGAACGGCCAGGGGAGTCCCAGTGCCATCACCTGCTGATAAACGCAGCAAGGTCCCTCGAAGTCAGGGTTGCAGCCGAGAGACAAGCCCAAACAGGATAGGTTTAGGTAAGATTCTCCTTGGCTACAGTACAGAATCTGGAGACAGATCAATTTTTTTATATATTTTTAAAATATTTATTGGCAAAAGCAATTCCTGTAGGAATATAACATGGACTTACCACGATAATGACAACTATGGTTTTCCACTGTGTGCTCTAATAACATTATTAGTGATTTCCATTCTTACAGAATCATGTTAATATGTGTATGAAATTCCACAATAAAAAAACAGGAGTCTGGAGCACCCTGTTTGAAATGGCAAGACCATTTCTCCCACTGAGTTAAATGAGAAAACTCTCATGCTGTTACATACAAGTAAAAACTGCAAGGCCTAGGCAAAGCTGTCCGTTATATTTACTTAAATGACCTGTTTTTAATTACTATTACAATTAGAAAATAAGCTTTGCTTTGAATCAGTGGTTTTAACCTCTGTTTCCACGGACATAATCACTATTCCCTGGTTTCCAATGTAATGCTAGGGGTGTTGGACAGAATTACTAGCCATTGAATGTAATGTGATGGTTTGCGTGAATGTTTTCCAAAATGTTTATACTTCTTCAATGCATGCCCTCAAAACCAAACAAAACCCTTTATATAAGAATATAGTACTCTGACAAAGATTGAATAGACACGGGATTAAAAGCCATGTAGAAAACAAAAATATATTTCTGTTAAAAACAATTGGTAAAACCAGAAAATGATTAAAAATGTTGAAGTTGATAAGAAGCATCCAATTGGAAAGTAAAGTGCTTGTATATTTTAAAAGCAGAAGGAACTTTCCACAGAAAAATCAATTAGAAGGTAAAGTGCTTTATATCTTCTAAAAGCCTAAATGTCCTCCACAGGTATAGTACTCTGTTGTTTAATCATAAGGTGCTCTGATCGTGTACTTACTGTAAAGTTGAATAGTTAACTTATTTTGTAGATTTTTGTTTCTAAAGAAGCTGTTAGTACCATCATATCTATCTCACATTCCATGAATAATTTTTGAACATTTTTTTGTGTGCAGATGCTCAAGTCCGCGGTTGGTTGGGGTTGAGATGGGGGTGGGTGGCAGTGCCACAGTACCTTATTTAACAGCTGCACGGGCCCACTGCCCACTTCTTGCCTTTTGCATTGTTTTCTAAGCTTGTAAAATGCCTATTTAAAAAGAAAAAACCGCGACCGGAAACGACTTCCAGTTATGTGCGCGACCGGAAGTCGCTTCCGAATGTGATTTTTCTTTTTATAGGCATTTTACAAGCTTAGAAAGCGGTGCAAGAGGCAAGAAATGGGTGGTAGGCCCACGCGGCTGTTAAAAAAGGTACAGTGGCGCTGCCCCCAGTGGGATTCCTCCTCCGCGGATGGCCATCTGCAGATAGTCAAATTTGTGGATGGCTAATCAGCAGATAAGGAGGGCCCACTGCATATGTTTGGGGATACAGGACCTGAGTGGAACTTTTGGAAAAGATCTGGTTTGGAGGCAAGTGCAGTGGGGAAAGCAAGGAGGTGGGCAGCGCAATCCTCCATAAGTCCTAGAGCGGCGGAGCGTATGCTCCGCTGCTCTAAACTGTCGCAAATGTGCCGTAAAGCACATTTGCAACGACTCTGGAGTAAGGGCACGGAGGCTGGCAGCACTCACTCCGCTGCCCACCGAACCCTGCGGCTGCCGATTCAGGTAAGTAATGCACTGGTTGGTTGTGGGGGGAGGGCAGGCATGGGCAGCCAGGGGTGTGGCCATTGGCCGGACTGGGAGGGGATGGGGATATCGGTGGTGCGCTCCGCCGATATCCTCCTGTCCGTTCCGAGCCCGGTTCAGCCTTACATGGCCTCCCTGGATATACATTGCTTCATAGCAGGCGTACGTCTGAAGAGGCTCATAGGGCCCTGGCCGGCTTACACCTGGCCCCCTTCTCCTGAGGGCCTCCCAGGCTGCCCCGGGGCAGCCCGGGAATGGCATAGGATACAGCGGCTGACTCTTTAGGCCAGCCCTGTATCTTTAGGCAGGATTGTGCCGAAAGTTACCTCTCTAGGAAAACTCCATGGATACCCTCTAGGGTCATATACACACATTGGCAAGCAAAATTCAAATGAGAAAAGGTAAACAGGCTATGGATAGGCTTAAGGAAAGGATTGGGTACGAGCACCAACTCAAAGCCAGTGCAAGTGTCACAGTGAGAAACTTGCCTGCACGTTTTTGTTAGCCAACCAACCCAGAAACATATTTACTCAGAGAGCTAGATCCTGATGAACAAAAATCAAGACATTTCAGGGGTGGCCAAACATGCTTAATGCACATACAATTAACTTCAGATGTTTGAGAGGCGCAATATTTAAGAAGCATTTAAATTCTTAAATATATTTACTCACCATGGACATTAAACTTATGTTTTAATCCAGTGGACTTTCAGTTTGTACCTGGTAAATAATTATAAAGCTTGAAAACATCTTATTTACCTTTTGTATTTATTGTGATGCAAAAAGGAACTCAGCCAACATATTTCCGAGAGCTGCACATTATATGTCAAAGAGCCGCATGTGGCTCAGGAGCCACAGTTTGGCCACCCTTATCTAGACCCATAATAGACCCAGGCCAAGGTCTACCCCACCCCCCTCCTGCCTCTTGGTGTACAATGTCAGTAGTTGGCACATCATTTTAAAGTGCAAGGGTTGTCACTTCTGACACAGGAGGAAAAATATTTGTAATTGCTCCTTTGCATATGTTGTTTTTTTTAATGCACGCACAAAGTAGGATAACTCATTGTTTAGCCATTGAAGCAGAGCTTTTTTGATAATAAGGAAAAAAGCAAAGATTACTAGAACCTCATTCCTCATGTCAGTCCAGTTTAAAATTGGTCAGGTGAGCAGCCTTTAAAATGTCATTTGTGTAGACTCCAGAATGGGGCCATTTTCCGCCATGCCAGACATGAAACTGTATACAGTTGGCCCCCTGTATCTGCAACTTCAGCATCCGCGAATTTGTCTCACCGTGGATGCTTCGTGGATAAGTGGGGCCAATCTGAAAACATTTTTAAAAGGAAAAAAAAGGTTAAAAAGTGGTTTCCTCACCTTTTTGCTACAAACTGCTACGTAATCTTCCTTCCACAAGCTGAAATCGCGCTCCGGAAGCCTCTTCCGGGTCGCGTGAGCCCTCCCTTTCCAGGATACCTCCAGAATTCACTGCATTTTTAACCTTTTTAACTTTTTAAAAAACAAAACCATTTTCAGGTTGGCCCCGGAATCTGCGTTAGCGAACTTCGCTATCCGTAGATTTCAGTATCCGCTGGGGTTCCAGGAATGGAACCCACACAGATACTGAAGGCCAACTGTATTCAAACTCACCATAAGAAACTCCTGTCTAAAGTGATTTGGGTATACATTTCCATAAGTATATACCAAATGTATACTGGCCAAACATAAAATAGTTTAGGTTACTCAGCAGATAATTTTTGTTGAAGAAATGTTTTAAATTGCTGCTCTTATTTTTCATGGAACATGTCACACAGTGTATCACTTTCTGTTCCTCATGTATAGAACATGGTTTAAAATGGTTCAAAGGAACTTTTTATAGATTCTAAAATTCATATTCTTTTCTCCCCATACCATAGCAATTATATATCTCAAATGCCCCCCATCTCTGTCACCTGATGTTACAGTCATACTGGATTTTAGTTCATGATTTCTTATTCAGCCACCATATTTAAATTATTAGTTCATCCAGCAGATGGTTTAATTCAGGGTTTATAAGAATTTGTGGGTGCACATACTTGCAACTGTTAAGTTAGTCGTCCTCTTTAGTCCATACTTCTTGTTTTCAAAGTGAAGGACCCTGTACTATCCTTTGTCAAAGCTTTCAAATGGCAGTTTAAATAGACAGTAGTATTTTATCAATCTTTTAAAAATGAGTGGCTGCTCTAGAAACATTCTTCCTGTTCTTCAGGAATAAATTCTTCAAAAATTCAAGCTGTAAGGCTGCAATCCTATACACACTTACCTAACAGTAAGTCCCATTTAACACAATGGGTCTTACTTCTGAGTACACATGTATAGGATTGTGCTATAAATGTATTGTTTATGGTTTTTAGAAATGTTATCTGTGCACACAGCACCATAATTATATGTGGCACTTTATAGAATAACTCAAAGAAATGGACAGTTTCTTGCCCCAAGGAGCTTACACCCAACATTTGCGACTGTGGAGAGAAGGCAAAGGGGGGTGGGAGAAACAAAAGCAAGAAGAGATGAATGAGAGCAAATGCAGTGACTCAAAGTTAGACTTTTTTGTGATTGGGGTTAAAGATGGGGATGGGGATTAAAACAAGTGTTCCTAGAAAAAAAAGAAGGAAGGTTTTGGAAGAAGTGGCTTTAATAACCTTGATATGTTGTTTGTATTTCAGTGCAGTGGAACACTGACAGTTAGTTACACTACTCAATGGAAGTACAATGGAAGAGAAGTTTAGGTGGCTGCCTGTACTCCACTGGCCAAATAGAAACATAAAATAATACTAATGATATATTTCTGAAGGATTTGGTATCATCAAAAGTGCTGTTTCCTTCTTTTGAGATTTTACTGTGATAAGTCTCTGTCAAAGTCTTATTATGTAAAAGTGCCCTTGCTTTAGGGGTGCTTTCCTAAACTCTCATTCCAAACATTGTATTTCTCACTCTAAAGAAGGAAAAAAATCTTTCCCACAGCGATTCTTTCTTTTAGCCTCAATAGTTTGGCATGCTTTTGTATTTAATTCTAACCCTCTCTTTCCAATGAAGATCTTCTGTCCCTTTTCCCGTATGCCAACCAGGATTGCTTGCCAGGCAGGCCTCTCATCAGGTGGGCTGACTTGTAACACAAAAGGTGCAACTTGGCATGCAACGCAGTTGGTTTGTGACAAGCCAGAGTTGGTTGCTGCCAATGATATTTGCTAATGTCAATTATGACCGTGAATGTGACTTTCCTGTCTGAGCTTTGTGTCCTCATTAAACTTGTGTTCACCTTCTCTGAAACCCTCCATGCTGCATGCTAGCACGGAGCAGCCGTATCCCTCGACCCAGCGTGAGTCAGGGGTGCAGCCGCGATACCAGCCGTGAGAGCAGCCGAGATACAAGCCCTGCTCGGGGCTTCCCGCCACTTGGTGAGTACCTGCAGGCACTAGAGCTTCTAAGGCCCTTCCCTTTTCCCCTTTCTTGTTGCCTAGTCAAGGCATCGCTAGGTGGAATGAGCTTGTTTTTTCCTCTTTTTACTTCCCTATACTCCCCCTTTCTGACCCTCACGTTTCTTCTGTTCCCTTCTGCATGCTTAGATCCTGTTTTCCTTTAGTTAGAAGATCCATTAATCTAAAACTTTTTTGAACATTTCCAAATTCTTTAAGCATATTTGTGCGGCATTGGTTTTGACAAATGCAGCAGTTCTGAAAACAGTATTTCAGCGAAGGATGCCACTATCAAAAAGCATGAGCTGGACCTCATAGGTTTGATGCAATAAGAGTTTATCCGGGTACGGATTTAGAAAGAATTACCACAATTTATTTTCTTTTGGGGGAGGGGGAGAAAGCTGCATTGTATCCTGTGGCATGTGTGCATGCCATAATGAAGGTTGTTATCCCAGGGTAACTCAGTTTTATGATCTAATTAGTATTGTCAGACATCCCTTATCTTAAAGAGTCTCTCCTTAATTCATAGGTCTCAATAGTTTTACTTGAATTTCACAATACAGGAGCATTATTTATTCTTATTTTCAACATTTTGATCTGGAACCCTAGTCAGTGGCGTTCCGAGGCTGGTGCGGGCAGGAGCCGTCGCCTGCTGGGAATGGCTCCGACCGGCGAGGAGCGCTTTCACGCGCGAAGCGGCATCCTGCTACACGTGCGCTTCCGCACCAGCCTTGGAACGCCACTGACCCTAGTCCAAAGAGACTCCGTGTTTTCAAATCGGTAATATAGGGTCTTGGTTCCTTGTATATAATGCTTTTATGTATTATTAGTTGCATGAGATATTCTGAAGAAAAGTTTCCTCCAGTCTGAGTATCCTGAAGCCTTGAAAGGCATGGGTTTATTTTAAATAAGCGTTCAGTCTGAATATGGAATCTTTTGCCAGTTTACAGTATCAAGTTTGGCACTTATGTAACTGAAACCACCAGATAGTTCACAATCCTGACTGACATCAGTTGTATCTAGAAGCTTTGCTTAAACAAAATCTCAAAGGATATGTTAAAAGCTCTATATTTAGCATTCCAGCAGCTTGTGCCTACACTCCTTTGGATTTCAGAGTGGAGGAAAGAAAATGTTATGAACATGATTCTGCTGCTATCTTGCTATGTATGAAGTCTGCAGAGGCTGGCTTTTAATATTCCTGATGAAATGACACCATGTGAATAATGTTAAATAAATTTTAATTTAACTATGTTTAGTTTTGCAGAGTGAGAAGTTTTGAGTAGCACAAAGGTGCTGAGAAGGTTATGATCAATACATTATATTTGTGCCCCACTTAGGAGAGCTGAGACTGGATTTCATGGGAGCTCCTAATGGCCTCCCGTCCAGGCACTGATGTTCTTACTTTGCTTCAACAGTGCTACAGCATCAGGGACTCCCAAACCATTCACTGTACCTGTTTACTGGATGATGTATTTTAGCCTGTCTAAAACAAGAGGGGGAAAACTGGGCAGAATACAGGGAGTTCAGTTATGCTTACATGGTTATAGTAAGTTAAGACCAATTCTTTTCTCTGATTGCGCTGGCGTACCAAGAGGTACGCTGGCGCAATGAGTGCAATGCCATCACGGCAGGCCTTCCGTCTGGTAGCTGCTGCATGGCCAGCAGCAGAGCAGTTGTGAAGGCACTCACCATCAGCAGCAAGGTGCAGACTGGCTGCAAGCAGGGATCAGGGTGGGATGGGTCAGATTGCGGTGGAGCCAGTGGCTGCTGGATCCCAAACCCCCATCCTAGGCCAGACACCCCCCCAGCAGGCTCTTCAGTTACACAAGCAACAAAGCTGGCATAGCTTTGAAGAGTCCCATTGGGGACCATGCAGAGGTTCCCCTTCCCACCCATCTTGACTGGCCTCCACTAGGGACGGCACGCAGGATGCAGCGCCGGTAGCCCTGTATTCTACGCGTTGTCGCTGGCTAAGATTGGGCCGTTAACAAATGATATCTGTGTGCTGGCAATCAGGAATTGGCTGACTTCAGTCTTATGCAGTTCACTTTTTTTGGGTACTATCATCCCCAACAGTGAGTTAAATTTTACAAAGAAAGAGTGCATACCCTTTGGAATTCTCTGCCCAAGGCTGCTCACCTGGCAAGTAGTCTGATTAGGTTGGGGCTTTTTATTTCCTGGTTCTTCAACTGATTGTGGAGATGCTGTTTTAGTTAGTTATATAATTGCTATTCCATCTTTCAGTCCAGAAGTATCACCAAGGCGGCTTACATAAAAAATAAATAGAGTTGCATTGGGGGTGCTTCTGCACTGCCCAACACATAGGGGATATTAGAAGTGGTATTCTGGTGGTGGTATTCTCTCCCCTCAAAACTCCAGTTATATTTAGGCCATTGTGCCTGTTCCCACCACATTACATCCCATCTCACTGCCCTGACAGTTGTCTGGTTCTGCATTTCTTTCTTCCCTCTCATTAAAACTGAAAGTTTTTGCATAGTTCTGAGTCAGAGAGAAAGGAACCATGCACATTGACATGTATTGGTTTATTTTTTCATATTTATATATTGTCCTTCTTCCAAGGACTCAAGGTGGTGTACATGTCTCCTCCCTCTCCTTTCATTCTCACAACAACCCTGTTAGGTAGATTAGACTGAGAGATGGTGACTGGCCCAATGAGCTTCAAGGTTGAATGGAGATTTGGACCCAGATCTTCCTAAAACAAGCCCAAAATTCTAACCACTGCATCACACTGTGTTTTTAGTGTTTCCCACTGATTCTCCTTGTGGAATTGATTGTATTATTATGGTATTATTGTTTGTTTACAAGCTACTTTGGATATTTGGATTTAAAAGCGGTATGAATTTTTTTTTATCTTGGTGTAGCTTACCAGTTAAGTTTATCTGATCTACAAAATTGTTGGAGCCATGCTACATATTCAATAGACTCAATTGGTGCTGCTTTTGAGATGTGCCATGTCACGGAGTAGTGTTCTAGATTTACCTTCTCCCTGTCGTGCTAGTTTTTCTTAATCTGCACGGAGTTTTGTTTTTGTTTTAGGGAGGAATATTCAGAATTCAGGTGAGAGATGGCATGTTTTGTAGTGGTTCTGTTGAGCACAGCTCTTCCTCCTGATTTTGCTGGTCATGTAGTTCAGTTTCGAATTACGTAATCATGGAATCGCAGAGTAACAAAAATATGGAATTCTTTCAAGCCTTGATTCTTTCAAGCCTTGACACTGTCTAGGTAGGTGGGTCTCCTTTTCTTCCACCGCTGTGCTATGACTTGTTTTATCTGTATTTGTGAAGTTGGAGACACTCGAAACTAATTAAAAGCTATAGTTAGGTTTGGGTAGGGTGCCCATATCCAAAAAGGAACAGGGTGCCTATACCTTTAACCATTGGAATTTGGGCAGGTGCAGCTTATCATGGAAGGGTGCAACAAGTGACACCTGCCCAAATTCCCTCTTCTTACAATGGTTAAAGGCATAGGCACCCTGTCCCTTATTGGATATGGGCACCCTATGTTTGGGGGACATTTTGTGCCCAAACCCCATTTTGCACTGAAGTATTAGGCAATAACATATTTTGATGCAGCTTTCATGTGCTTGTGGTGTTCTCTAAGCCATAAGCTCAGCTCCTTATACTTTTTCTCCCCTCCCCCAATAATATATAAAACTAAACATGCTTGTTTTGAAAACTAGATCATGGTGGAGTGTTTGTGTATTCAAGCATTACAGAAGGCCCCCAACTTACAGATGTTCAAGTTATAAACATCTGACTTACAAACAGGCTTGATCAGCGCTTTGAAGCAGGCAGACATTTTGCAGACATTGGCAAAGCAAAATATGGAAGCTGCTTGGAGACAACCCCAAGCAGTTCAATAACTGTGCAAATACAGTAGCAACTATTTGTTGTGGCAATGGAGATAAACAACCACTCAGTACCATTGGATGAAATTCCTGGGGGAAGAAGGCAGGGAGAAGATGAAGGAAAGCAGTCGGTGTGGCCAAGGCTGTTTGGGCACAGGGAGAAAATTAGATATTGTGGGGCTCAGGGGAGCATTAATGCTGTGTGAGGAAAAAGTGGGCCCTGAATGAAGGGAACTCCAACAATAAAACACCTTTTTTGGGGGGGAGGCAGACACCTTTTACCACTACTGAGTAAGGGAGTGAGGGGAGGGTTAAAACTGAGTTTGATCAAGGTCCCCTGCTGCAGCCATCGCCTCTCTTTTTAAAAGCAAACAGAGAAAATCTTAGTCTAGATTTTATAATTTAATTATGATTAATGTGACTAAAAGTTCAGACCAAAGGAAAATTCTTATTTAATTAATTTATTTTTTAAAAGAATTTATGTCCCGCCTTTCTCCCAGCGAGGGCACTCAAGGCGGATAAGAACGCTTATGAAAGCGTTCTTCTGTGTTGTGTTTGCTTTAAATCCCCTTTCCCTTCCAAAGCCTCCCGTTCTACCCTCCCCCACTGGCTGCATCAGTGGAGGAGCTGGGTAGGATTGGGCTGTGAATTGCCAGCCATTCTCTTGCTATAGAAGAGAGTAGTGTAGTGAGAGGCACTTTTTTTTTCCACTTACAGATCCTAAACCAAATTCAGAACAACAAATAAAGGCATAAGCATGTGGATATAGTACATGTTTGGTGAATGACGGCACAGAGGGCAGTGGGATCAGTGGCACACACTGAATCCTATTCCCCTTCCCAGGCCTGAAAACCTGACATGGGGCAGCTCGGACTTGCACGGACTTGGTTATTTGGCAGGCACAGTTCCGAGTTGCCCCATTGAGCAGGCTGGGGCTTTACCCGGGGTAAGGGGATGAATGTGAATGACGGCACAATCTTATTCTTTTCTTGCACCGGTGTAGTGACTGCTGCGAAGGGGACAAATGTCCCCTTACCTCGAGGAGACCTCCAGCCTGCTCAGTCTGTGCATAGGATGCAGTGCGGCTGCATCAGTGCAGGTTAGGCTTGGGCTGTGAGTCACTGTAATGCAGCGGTTCTCAAATAGTGGGGCGCGCCCCCCAGGGGGGGCGCGAGGCCCCACAAAGGGGGGCCCGACCACCACAGTCGCCCTCCGCACGCTCCGAGGCCGGCCCAGGAGCCGACCTCGGAGCGTCCGGAACGGCCGGCGCTCCAGGGCCTTCTGAAGGCCCAAGCGTCAATCCGGGTATTTTTGATGTTTTCGCTCATGCGCAGAGACGAAAACGGGTCTGCGCATGAGCGAAAACATCAAAAATACCCGGATTGACGCTTGGGCCTTCAGAAGGCCCTGGAGCGCCGGCCGTTCCGGACGCTCCGAGGACGGCTCCCGGGCCGGCCTCGGAGCGTGCGGAGGGCGACGCGAAGGGAGGGGGGCGCCACCCCCCAAAATCGGGTGACGGGGGGGCGCGGGGAAATATTTTTGAGAACCACTGCTGTAATGTAACAAACAACAGCAGCCAAAAATGTTTAATGGTACTTTTGAAGCTATGTCCTCTTCTTTGGACAATGCAGTTTTGCATGAACACATTGCTTTCTTTGGTAGCTTGGTACATTTGTGTGACATTCTTTTGGTATTAGTTATTACATACAGTAATTACTTTTATAAGCTCTTTATGTCTTGGATCTAAAGACCCAAAACATAAAGGGCTGTTATGTGAGAAAAACATAACAAAACTGATTGTGGACCACACCATATTCAATAGAACTTTTCTTATCAAAGCTTGATCCAAATCTCCTGTTAACATGGAAAATAATGACTGTGGATTATGGCTGAATTTATGCATTGTCGAGGCCATATAAGACATTTACTGTATTCAAATTGGACTCAGTGGTGGTAGAGCATGTACTATTATGCATACAAAAAGTCCCAGATTCAGTCCCTGATATCTACGGTTAAAGGATTTCAGATAGCAAGCCTTGGAAAAACCTCTGACTGGCAGTTGCTTTCCCAAGCCTCAGGCATAATGGACAGCACAGGATGCAACCTCCTGGCTTTAGAAGTAGGCTTTCTCTGTGCCAGGTGCAAGGGAGTGACAACAGGAAACAGGTTGTTGGCTGTGTGCTCTCGGAGGCATCTGGTTGGGCCACTGTGAGATACAGGAAGCTGGACTAGATGGGCCTTTGGCCTGATCCAGCAAGGCTCTTATGTACTTATGCCTCTAGCCTAAACTGTATGTAACATTAAATGTGTAGTTTGGTCCTGCATCTTTTTTATCCCCTTTAATAGCTCTGTGGGAAGGGGACCTGATCAGGATTGGGACTGTGGCACATCCAGAGTGGGATATTTAACTCTTTATCTGTATACTGTGGTCCCAGTGAAAACTGTGCCTCCAAAGCTGTTAGCTCTGTGAAGAAAGGCTCCATTGGTGTCAATGGAAGAGTCTCTCCCCCCCCCATCCCCTTGGGTTAATATCTGCTTCAGGGGTGCAATTTTTCCTGTGACCACAGTATGGTAGAAAAGAGTTAAATGACCCTTTCCGGCACAATCCTGATCAGACCCTCTGTGGCTATTTATATTAAAAACTCAAAAAACAAAAAAAACCCAGGGCCAAACTATGCATTTAATGTAACATATAGTTTAGTTGTCTGTATAAAACAACTTCATATGTTCAGATTAACAAATGGATAATAAAAAATTTGCTTGTGTGTTGATATTTTGGATGTAGTGCATAAACAAATATGTTTGATGAAAGTTACCGGTATTTCCCTCTATTGTCTCTTTGTCCTGAAACTACACATGGTCTTTTTATTGGCTACCGGATTGCATCGATGAATTGGAAGGCTGGGGTTTGATATTTGCAACTAGCACAGTTTCTAATGGTTCATTGTGACTCTTCCTTTGGGATTTGGATTGATCCACATTTAAATTCTACTGCTGCAGAGTTTCACATTCTCCTGGTGATTCTCCTGGGACTGTGGATCTGGCCAGTGGTTCACGCTTGCCAATCCTGCTGCACTGCACACAACTTGAAAGTCTGCAGAGTGATTCCTCTTCTTTTTCATGCATCATGCCTCCCATGGCTGAGGGTGGCGAATGAGCAGGGAAGCTTCCTATGTTGGTTCTGCCATGGGGCTTGCGCTAGATCTATATGTCCATTCATATGCAATACCATTTCCTTTTCACTGTGTAACACCAGTGTTGGTATTAGTCATGCACATCCCCTTTGGACTGTGGCGTGGTTGTTGTTGTTGTTGTTTTTTGTCTTGGGTACTTGTGTGTTAATCCTGTGGGCGTTGCCATTCCTTCTACTTGCAGCCTCTCGACGTCATTCCAGGTCCACTAGTGCTCTCTCCACTGCTGATTCAGTTGGGCAGTCAGGTGAACAAGTGCTAACTGCATGGATCTGCTTCTCAATATCATCTCTTTTTATTGCCATTTTAACATTTGCCATTACAAATGTCACTCAGCACTTAGCATGTGCTTTTTTTCCTCATCTCCATAGGATTCCTTTCTTTCTTTTTTTGTACATGCTTTTGTTACTTAATTTTTGAATGTTTTTAATTTTCTTTGATTTAAAGGAAATGTTGTTAAACTGGCGATCCAGGGTTTTGTAAGGTACCTACTGCACACTTAGCAGGTCCACTGCACTGGTAGCATTCTGGGAGCTTGCCAACCACTGCCAGCACCTATAGAAAATAGCTATAGCAGGTGCTTGGTGTCTCAGTGCTGAAAACTCTAAAAGTTCAATAACAGAGCAAGCCTATTCATGTCTACTCAGAAGCAAGTCCCATTGTGGAGGTTCCCATGGCATGTAACAATTTGCAACGATTTGGGAGTTACGGGATTTTCAGCCATGTAAAGTTAGAATGAAGAAATAAAGTTCTTACTAAAACCAGTGGTCTGTAGAAATTCCTTGAGACGAGGTAGCAGCTGTGAGCGCTAGTATCTTCAGGATTATCCAAAGCAGAACCACAGGCAATGACTTCAAACTGACGTTTCAACCCTCGCTTGGGTTTTCTTCAGAGCAATAGCACCAGTCTCTATAGTCTCAATAGCTGAGACTGGTGCTATTGCTCTGAAGAAAACCCAAGCGAGGGTTGAAACGTCAGTTTGAAGTCATTGCCTGTGGTTCTGCTTTGGATAATCCTGAAGATACTAGCGCTCACAGCTGCTACCTCGTCTCAAGGAATTTCTACAGACCACTGGTTTTAGTAAGAACTTTATTTCTTCATTCCAACTTTACATGGCTGAAAATCCCATAACTCCCAAATCGTTGCAAAGTCCCATTGTGTTCAGTAGGGCTTACTCCCAGGAAAGAATTATAGGATTGCGGCCTGATTGGCACCAGCAAGGTTGAGGTTTGAAATTTAAGATTTAAATTTAACAGTTGCAAACTGGCAACTGTTTATGTAGCGGTTTTTGATGTAAAATATTAAATTATAGTATGAGTCTACACCTAAGCCTGAAAATTTATGGAGAGGCTTGTATTCAGCCAGGAATGCTTCCAGTTAACACACTTGGTCTCGAAGAATCTGTAGTACAGTAGCTTCTTCACCAAGGCAAGAGTTGTTCACCATGATTTATTGGACTTCATGGTGTTTTTTTAAAAATAAATTTGGGTGGATTTCCCCCCTCCCCAAAAAAATGAGTCACTGTGAAGTTATCTGGGATTCAGAATGTATAAACGTTAACGCTCTAGAAATGGAATTTAAATTGGTCTAATAAAAAAATTCTAAGATCAAGAATGCCTGTAACTGATAAGATAAAACCACCAGGAAGGATGGATTTTTGTGTGTTCTAGCCTTGCTAAACTAAGATATTCAGTATCTATAATTAGGCTTACCAGATCGCCGACCGGGACGGAGCAGCCTGCCATTAAGGGGCGGGGCGCGGGGGGCCAGAATGTGACGAGTTCTGCCCCCCCCGCGCCCCGCCCCTTAAGGGCAGGCTGCTCCGTCCCGGTCGGCGATCTGGTAAGCCTATCTATAATTATACACATTTATATCCTGCCTTTCCAGACCTATGTCACCTCAAGGCAGTCTACAAAAGAACATAACAATAGAGTACAGTCTAAAAGCTGCTAAAAGCAACACATAAAAACAAATCATAAATACTTGATAAAATCCTATGTATTAAAGGGCAGGGAAAATAAGAAGGCTTTCAATTTCTAGAATCACACTGGGGCAAGAGTTTCATATCAGTGGCATCACCACCAAGGCGGCTCTATTCCTGGCACCCGCCAATTGGTTCTCGCTCAGAGATGGGCCCAAGAGCAATTCTGACAACGAAGGTGGGGTTGGCATGCCATTATATGAGCAGCAAAGCAAAGCCCTCTGTGTGTGTGGTTTTCCCTCTCTTCATTGTTTTTATAGGGTTTGTTTTGTTTGTTTTTTATTCCAAGGGAGCTCAAACTGAATGAGAGAGAAGATGCACATTGCTTTTTGGCTTAGTTATTTTGGAAACCAGAAAACTTTAATTCATGATAGGTTCACAGGAATCCCCTCCATATTGCAGGGTGTCCAATGCCTGCCAGAGTTTGGAGTTTAGATCATGAAAGTCCTAGTCCTGTATATGGGACTTCCTTCAGAGATAGTTTGTGCCCATGAGGCTTATGTAACACTGTTTGGCAAATCCCAGCACACACAGCCAGCTTCTCTTGCCTGTTCCTCAGGTTACTTAGGTACCCATGCAGCCAGCCATGGGAGAATTTCTTTTTCTCCCCCTACTTTCCTTCTTTTCCCCCTCATCTCCTCCCTTACACATGCACTATTTGTGGCAAGCCTGATACAGGATCGTAGGAAATTACTTTCTTAGCCCAGGTTTAAATGTAACAGTGGGTGAGAGAAAAATGTGTTTATGCACTCAGCTAGTGCTTATGCATTCAGTGTTAGCATGCATAACATGCGCCAGGATTTGGATCCCTGGCAGGCTATTGTTGCACACATAGAAGAAAACAAGAGTTTTTAATCTTTTTAGACTGGCTGAATGGAACCCCTTATGGGTAATTTTTTTTAAATTAAAAATGCACCCAGCATAAACCAGGCCTCAGTATACATCTTTTATGTAGTGCTGGTGTTCATAAGAATATGAATGAACCCAGCAAAATATTTTTTCCCATCTATGACTGATTCAGTAGCAGTACAGTACAGTGTCATGGTTTTCCAAGCATGAGACAGATCTCTTTAGAAAGATGTAGATACTTGTCAAATTCAATCACAAGGCAGAGTCTCTCCCAGTCTTTATAAGAGATTATGAAACTTGAATAGTTTTTTTTTTATCTTGATTCTTAGATAGTGTCAGTAGGATACTGTCGGAGAACTCCTGCTTTGGTAACTCATTGGGGAGCTAAGACACATGGATAGAATAGGCAGTTCTGTGTCTGCCTTGGGACTTTTGCGAAATTCATCAGAGAGCTCTGTTCATCTTCCTGATACTGGCTTTAGTTCGTCTCAAAGCCTTATAGTGTTTTTTGGACATGGACTGACAAGAACAGAACTTGAACTAATACAGAGGTGCATCACTTCATCAACCATCTTGCAGGTTGTGTCCATGTGCTAAAAGCGAGGAATTCAGCTGCATGCCAGAGTATACTTAATGTGGTTTAATGGAATTGCTTCTGCTGGGGATTTTAAAGGCTTTCAAACTTGATTTACTGTGCCATTCTGATTATTCACATCCTTAAACTATCTTCCCTTTTCTAATGCAATCTTAAACTTGCTTGAAAACACATGACTACAGTTCAGTTTTGGTTCTTCTGGAAACCATGAGTGTTTTGCAACTGGTATCTCTGGAGCCAGATTTTCACCCTTTAGTTTATACAAGTGAACTCACTGCTTTGAATTTAATTATCCCAGTACCCAGTACGTTTGGTGGGGTAGGGTGTCTGTATATGTTGGTATACAAGTTTTGTTCACTTACATTGGATCTGCTCCAAAACTTCCATCTCCAGAAGTAGAACACTTTTAGATACAGCCCAAAGTAGCTTGGTTAGTAATATAAGAGGAATTAGTCCAAGGCCACAATGATATACTTTTCTGGATTCAATCCTTTATGATTTATCCAAAAATGTGTTTAGTATGGGAACTCCCCCCCCCAAAAAAAAATAATAATTTTGAAGTATTACATTAAGATGGTGATTAGTTTGCGGGCAGGGTGACGACATTTACAGCGCAATCCAACTTAACTTTTGTGCCGGTTTAACTAGCATGTTAACTGACATGACAAGAAAAAATTACAAAAATATTACAAAATATACATGGCAAAATTAGTCCCAGAATGCCCACAGGCAGCTTGCTGGGTCAATTTCATGACATGTAAAATTAGCAGATGCCAAACAACAACAAAAAAGGTGATCAAGGAGGAATGTGCAACTAAATTTGCTCAACAAAAACGTGTAAATAATAGCGCAATCCGACTTAACTTTTGTGCCGGTTTGTATATTTTGTAATATTTTTGTAATTTTGTCATGTCAGTTTGGGGAGACTGATAAAATGGTGGCAATGACTTGCCATATCAATGAGCAAACGTTATGGTCCTAAAGTGCCCATGTTTTTCCCTTCAGTAGAACAATATAGTGATATCCATGCATTTCAGCTGTCGTTGTTACACATGTCGAAGTAGTGTTTCCTCACTGAAGACAAGACCCTGCTGATATTTAGTACTTTAATAGCCCAGTTCTATTCAGGGCCTACAGCAGGGGGAATAGCATCTTGGCGATCCACTGCAGCAAGCCCCGTTCCAGCAGTGCAAAAGTCATGCACTTTGGATTTGATTGTGCAAACGGCCGGAGGCTCTGCGCATATGCCAGCAGCTCAATCAGCCTGCACCAGAGCAGGTGAAGTGGCAGCGGGGAAGAATCAGGGCAGGGAGTGGACTGAACCAGGGGCGTGAGGGGGGATCTCGGTGATGGCAGCACACACCAAGATGCTACCTCCCTTCTCCCAGCTCGGCACTCCTCCTGATGCTCCTCGAACTTATACCAGCTAAATAGCTGGCATAGGTCTGAAGAGACCCATTAGCAGCCAGGCATCTTACGGAGAGTGAAGCAAAAATAATTTTCACTTACATCTCCTGGACCGTCTGGTCATTCCCTCCACCACTGCATGGCGCCACTGCAGTGGTGGAGGCCTGGTGGGGATGGGACTGCCCATCCCATTCATATCGGTGACCAGTTTCTCCCATTGAAGTTAGTGGTACTTCAACATCCTTAGATTTGGCTGGATCAAGTACTATTTTTTTTTAAATGGCTTATTAGTGGTACCAAGATTGCAACCCAGGGGTGAAATTCTGCTTTCAGTGAGACCTAAGCAATGCCATTGAAATTAGTCTAGGTACAAAGATGCATTATTTGTAACTTCTCTGAAACCACTTCTTCTTCTTCTATGGAGTAAAGAGGTTTCAGAATTAACGCTTCTGTATTGAACCAGATACTTATTGGTTCTTATGAAACTCTGATTGAATAGTACAAATCTACATAGCAATGCATTTGGCTAATTGTATTATATGTGCTGTCATCGTCTCATTGGAGAATCATCTTCTTCCTTGGAGCAAAACTGACATTTGAAGCAAGTGTTTGTGCTGCTTCAGCAACTGGATGCATTAAAAAAGGGAATAGTAATTACATGCAACTTTAATTTCATTGTATAACCTCATCAGTCAATTATTTTTGGAAGCAGCTTTTCATTAAAATTTTTATTTTCGCATGTAATGTATTTTTATTTAGAAAATGTGCTTGTTTGTAAATTTTAAATGTCTGATCTGGTATACATTTTGAAAAGTAGAAAACTCTTTGAGTAGTATCACCCTCTTTGTCCTCTTTACATTAACAATGATTCTCCTATTTTTGTATTGCTGATCTGATCTTGCTTCCCTTCACGCAGACCTAAACATATACCATAGAAATTGAATACACTTTTGTCTGAGTGAAGATTGCAAGACTTCAAAGTAGTTCATGTAGTCCACAAATAATCATTTCCACTGGGCTTATCTATTTCTATCTAGGTTTCTGTGATAATTATCATTGAAATTTTTTTCCCTAACCGATTTTTGTCAGGAACTCCTGTGTAGTAGAAATATGAAGGTACTTTAAAATGCTATTTTAAATTAGTGTGCCCTTAAATATTTGCATGCAAATGGCCTTCTTAATGTTTTTTTTTTTAAAAGATCATCTATAGTAGCGCACATTGCAGTTAATTTGTACAAATGATCATTGTCCCAATCGAGCATGGGAGAACTGCACAGGGAAGTAACCTTCTGCACATGTTGGTAATACAGATGCACATCCTTATCCGCTTCATAGTGCTGATCTAGACTTCATTGAATTGGCTGACTGCATTTTTTTTGAAGTGCATGAGGATATGCATTGACATTTGAGGCTGCCAGTTGTTACATATAGCTAGTTGGCCATGACTAGAGCTGGATTAGCAAATTACATTTCTTTTTGATTGTTTTTTTTTAAAGATAACATTCTGATTTTTCCTTAAACATTGTCTACTTCCCTTCCCCTGCAAAAAGACCCCGTTCTCCTTCTTGTTATTTGTTAGGATGCAAAAAGGCTAAATGCAATTAAAAATCCCCCCCCCCGTAATAATTTGGGAGTTGATTGAGAAAAAACAAGATGACAGCTGTACAACAAGAAAACTGTGCCCTTTATTTCCAATGCATTTCAAGGCGTAAGATTTATCAAATTTGCAATTACCAAACCAATATATGACATGTTGAAAAATGCACACATTATTCAACAGCAATATATGTATTCAAAATTCCATGACATAATTATTTACACTGTGGATTTAAAATATAGAAGTATTCCAAAGGAGGACAGTTTTAAAATATCCAAATTGTTAGGGGCTTTAAAAAACACACACCAAAATGTGCCTTTTTTAATAGAAAAGCCTGTGAGTTCTGTTTGATTATGCAGTTTTGTTAAATCCTAGTCCTTGAGAAAGGGTTGCCCTCAAAATATATTAGGAACAAAGAGCATAGTCTTCTTCCCATGTACAGTAGCTGTTGACTTCCGTTTTCTTAGAACTTGCTAAAATCTGCCTGATCCCTCTTTTTGTCTTGGGCTTCAAGCTGATTCACTGCAAGGTGATAGGCAAGCTATATTTCTTAATGTTCCGGGTGGGTCTTAGTTTTCAGCTGATGCAGGAAAAGCAACACGGAGTCACATGGCACCTTTTAAAGACTAACAAATCTGCATTTGATGAAGTAGACCTGAATCCACAAAAGCATATGCTACAATATTTGTTAGTCTTTAAGGAGTCACGTGACATTCTTGTTGTGTGCGTGTGTATTTATAAAAAGTCAAAATTGTTAGAATTACTCAATTGTTAGACTTAAGCCAGGCTCTTTGTGGAAGTAAAGACTATAGGACCTTTAAATTAACACACATTACTAAAATGTTGAAGACTGTTCTCCACATAAATTTATGGAAACTTTTGTCAAAGTGCTTACAATTGATCATTTGAAAATTCGAAGGGATATGCAAAAGCTGTTTCATAAAAAGACACCATGAAAGAAATCAAAAGTTGATTTTGCCCTCTTGTCAACTTTTTCAGTAAAAGAACTACTTCTGTGGCCCGTGTTCACTACAATACTGCATTGGGGATTCTAGCTGTAACATGACTTTATGTTTGACTTTCTGTTGTAGTGGTAAAATCTCATAGAAACCAATAAAAACGTAGTGCCCAGTGCTTTAAGTCTTTGTTGCGTTACTGACCAGCAGCCTTATTAATATTCCAGGAGACTGTGAACTCACTTAATGATGCCTTTCACTGTTTTCTTTTGTGCAGACCGGTTTGGGCTTGGCCAGCCAGGCAGGTTGCCTGCCTCTATGAATGCAATGCGAGTCCTCAGCACAAGTACAGATCTGGAGGCTGCTGTGGCAGATGCACTGGTAAGAGGGAAAGCACAAAATGCTACCAACACCAGAGGGGTGCTTAAAGTTGCTTTCTGTACGTATGTTCTCCTCTCTTGATTTATAACTGTTCTTCTAAATGTGCCAGTGTGTGACCCTGTGTAAATATCTCGGGGGTGGGGGGGGTGGCGGCATGTGTGAGTAAAGAACATTAATGCGCACAGATGCTCTGTCCAACAAACAGCATGGTGCTGAGAAGATTGCTTGAATGAGTCGGCAGTTGTGATCTCAAACATGTGATATGTTGGCAGACATAATAATTTGTTCTTAGCCACCTCTACATGAAAGTAAGTCTTATTGATCTTTCTGGATCTTATTTCAAGTAAAGTTGTTTAGATCTCAGTCAAGGTCTTGGAGCTGTCTGCTGCATTTAATGATGTGGTTGTTCCAACTAATTTAACTTCGCACAAACCAAAAGTGGTCATCGTAAATCGCTGTAGAGCGATTTTCATGATTGGCATTTCCTGAATGCTGTTATCACCTTGCTATTAGAGTTTAAATCCCTAATTGCTGGAGATCCAGAATTGTAGAAACAATTTGGAAAATGTTGGGCGTTAAACAAGTAGTGCAAGAGGGTGTGCAGATAACTCATGTGTCCCCTTTAATGTTTCTTGTGCAACATACAAATCTGGAACAAAGCGTGATGCATTCTGGGGCGAGCCAGGGTGAAGGAAAGGGGATTGCGCGACCCGGAAGTGACTTCTGGGAGTGCAGAAAACTGTCCTGCAGGCCTGCAAACAGCACGATTCTGCTGAGCAACAGTAGGGAAGGCTTTTTCTGATTTATTTTTACTTTTAAAAACTTTTTTAAAGGGTCCCCCGTGTCTGCGGCCTCCTTGGATACTGAGATCCTGTAGTTGTTGTCAGGTGTTGGTGAACGCTGGCCTGTCACCCAAAGCGCCGTGACGTGTCACCTTTGACACGCGTGTCATAGGTTTGCCATCACTGATCTAGCATCATGCATTACATGGGAAGCAGGAAAAGAGAGAGCCTTAGTCACATCGGCATCCTCTATCACTACTTGTAAATCTTAGCCTGTTTTTTTTTTCCCTCCACAACGGAAACCGTGTGGATTTGTATTAATACAAACCATTTCATTCATATCCTTGAAGATCTAAAATACCATGGCCCCACAGACCAAAATCTGAAAACTGCACATTAAGGGGAAGCCCTTAATGATTAGAGCTGCTTGGAAGGTGATTTTGTTCATTGGACAAATATCCATTTAGTATAAGATTTTGCAGCGCTTGCAGAGCTCTTTATTAAACAGAACAAAAAGGTGACTAAGAGTGGACGACTGCACATCATTGTGATGCAATTAACACAGAAACAAGGAAGTAGATTTGCCCAGGATCTCTAAGCCCACATGTTGTTGCAGCTCCATCCTTCAGCGTCAAAGATGCTGTCTCTGGAGCCTTGGGTCTGAGATCTAAAGATGGGGAGCTGTTCATTGATGTTCACTGTAGCAGAGCAGATTCTGACTCAAGTGTCTTGGTCCCCTTGCTTGAAAGCTAGTTGTTACCTATTCTAGGGGGCAGTACTCACCTCCGTTTCAAATGTAGTAAATAGTGTGGAACAGTAACTATTAGACCTGAAGAGTGGACAGGAACTGCTCTTTTCTAACTGCTCTTGTTAATGCTGGTTAGATACACAGTGGTTTCATTTAGAGCCTATACTGGGGGAGCCATGGAACAGATGACAGTTGATGGCATGACATCAGCCCCTGTATTTTGTCAGCCTGTTGAATTTACCTGCAGGAACAGCTTCTGCCTCTTTCAAGTGGAATGGCGTGTACTTCTCAATTTGAGAAATTGTGCACTAAACAATCGCACAATTATAATTGGTATATCTTCAGCTGATATGTCTGGCAGAACGAACTTGACTCCAGCTCCTTTGGCGAGGCTTATCTCTGATTTTCTTTTCCACCTCAAGAGGAAAGGAGGAAAAGCTACAGCGTCTGGGGCTTTTCAGCCTAGAAAAAAGGCGCCTGACGGGGAACATGATTGAGACTTATAAAATTATGCATGGGATGGAGAGAGTGGATAGAGGGAAATTCTTCTCCCTCTCGCACAACACCAGAACCAGGGGACATGCACTAAAATTGAGTGGAGGGAGAGTTAGAACAGACAAAAGAAAATATTTCTTTACCCAGCGTGTAATTCATCTGTGGAACTCCTTGCCACAGGATGTGGTGATGGCACCTGGTCTAGATGCCTTTAAAAGGGGTTTGGACAGATTCATGGAGGAAAAGACCATCACAGGTTACAAGCCATAAGCAACCTCCTGGTTTTGGAAGTGGGTTTTCTCTGTGCCAGGTGCAGGGGAGTGTCAACGGGAAACAGGTTATCTTGTTGTCTTGTGCTCCCTGAGGCATCTGGTGGGGCCACTGTGTGATACAGGAAGCTGGACTAGATGGGCTTTTGGCCTGATCCAGCAGGGCTCTTCTTATGTTCTTATGTCTTTATCCTTTTTGAAGGTCCAGTTCATTGTGTTTTATACTTTGTTTACTTATCTTGTATTAAGGGAATTGTTAACTATTAAGTCCTCTATCGCTATGACCTTTCTCTGTTGTTAGGGAAGGCTTTTGAATGGGTAGTCTCTGTCCCTTGAGGTGGCTTTCCCGGTAGTAGAGCAGAGGTTCTCAACCTTTGGAGACCCGGGTACCCCCTATCACGGTCCAATTTTCTGAAGTACCCCCGGCTAATTATTTGGATTAATCAATTAATTAATTAGCTAATTAATCATTAAATAAAAAGTACTAAAACCATTTTAAATGCGAAAAAATGTGTGTGTGTGTGTGTGTGTGTGTGTGTGTGTGTGTGTGTGTGTGTGTGTGTGTGTGTGTGTGAGAGAGAGAGAGAGAGAGAGAGAGAGAGAGAGAGAGGGGATTGTATTTAAGTTCTAATTAACAAATAATTAACTACTGATTGATGCAGCCAGCTCAGGATCTAGGAGGACTGGGCAAGGCTCTGAGTTCAACCAACCACAGAGATGTAAAAATGTAAAAAATGGTTTATTAAAAATACAAGGCAGAGGTGGGTGAGTTGTATAAGACAACGAGAAAAGAGTAAAACAGCAGGTTTGGAAAATGGCTTGGGTGTTGGAAGTGACCAAGAGCAGAACTTAGCAAAGTACAAGTAGGCGATTACAGACAAACTTAAAAGCAAAATAATTCCCTAGTGCATCTAAATCTCACTGGTCCCTTTCTGATACCTTCTCCAAGGTCAGCTTTAAGAGTCCATCGCACCTTTCTCATCCCCAGGAGGCAGGCAAGAGCTTGGCCAACTCAGAACACACCAAAGCATCTTTGGGCTTAACCTTAAGAAACCTAGAGTTGATGATGTCACTGGGCATCCCTACCTGCCCTCTGACCTAATCAGATGGGCTTTGTTACCCAGTTGGATAGTGTATGCCAGTCCCAGCATGTGGGAATGGCTAAGGCTAGTTTCCTGCCTGGACCCAGATGGAGAAGACAATGGATCGACAAAATAACCTGCCTGCTTGGCAATGCAATGGTGCTGAGTTCAAAGTGTTTCGAGGAGGCTTCTTTTTTATGCAATCTTATACTGAGGCTTTCTTCAAAGGAAATAGATGGTCGAGGGGATGAAAGGAGCAAGGGTTTTGAATTTAGAATTCTTTGAAAAAGTGAACAGGCATGTGGATGCGGGAGAACCCATGGATATTATATACCTGGATTTTCAGAAGACGTTTGACATGGTCCCTCATCAAAGGCTCCTGAAAAAACTCCATAGTCAGGGAATAAGGGGGCAGGTCCTCCTATGGATAAAGAACTGGTTGAAGACTAGGAAACAGAGAGTGGGTGTCAATGGGCAGTTTTCACAGTGGCGAGAGGTGAAAAGCGGTGTGCCCCAAGGGATCGGTCTAAAACATTCAAATGTTTTAAATAGTGTGCAACAGTAACTATTAAGACACTACAGCCTTTATGTTGTTTTAAGGCTGTTTAGATGATGTTACTGTTCTTGTACTTGGGATTTGTGTTTTGTCGAAATCCTATCTAGAATGGGTAGCATCTGTTGTCATTTCACACATTACAGAGACAAATCTTGGTCAGCTTCTAAACACTCACAGTAGGGACTTGCAGGTATTCAAGGATCCCTGAATTATACGCATTGGTTGCTTTGTTTTTTAGGCACACACTTAAAAGCATCTTAGGTGCTTTAATAAAATGTGTTGTATGAATAGACCCCCTCACCTATTCAGCTTGATCCTTTCCAGATCCTTGGGTCTCTTTTGTTTTATTTTTGAAAGCTCTCTTGCTTGCTGCAGCTAGTCCCTGCTTCTCTCCTTTCCTAACTGAAAATAGATCATGCTCTTTTGTGTGCTTTGCTCAGAAAAGGACCATTCTTTTCCCTTGTTATTTGGGAAGCAGGAGACATTGCTCCAAGAATGACTTTATCCCACCAAACAAGACCTCAAACAACCCTGCAGGTCAATTCTGTCTCCTGCCTTGATGCCTGTACCTGTAAAACAAGATATCTGATTCTATTCCAAGGAAGCATGCTATGAACTCAAATAGGGATCATGAATTTGGTGTACAGAAAAAGCCCTTTTGATCTGAAGGTTACAGGGAAACATGAGAAACTTTGTTAAAGAGATTTCAGATGCAAGAGGGAAAGTAAGCCAGCTGGCTGAAAGAGAAGGGCTGAGCTCTTAGAGACAGTAGCGTAGTGTATTTGAACTACTCCATGAACAAAAGAGCTCCTTAGGTAATTGGGAGTGCAGTTATATGAGGCCATGAAGCATCTGCCTGCAGGACTGTCCTTAAATGCTACTTTAAGAGAATTGGAAGCTTAGAGACAGTAATGACTGCTGGGCCCTCCTTTTCCTGAGAGTTATAAAATTGTCAGTAAGGTACAGTTCTTGGTATCAGTGAAGGCAGAATGCTAAATGCAGGCCTGCTATTTAAGAGTACATAGTTTCCATTAAGGAGATGAGAGCAGAAGAGCAGTCCGTTCAGTGCCACGCTCTATGCTCATATTTTAATTTTATGTTGCTTGAAGTACAACTGGCTGAATTTGTATTTTTGATTTGCTAAGACACATTTGCTTGTACATTTTTGTTGCAAGAACAATCCCTGCATATGCTTCTGACATAATTCTCTATGCTTTCTCCCACCCTTCAATATTTTCCTGTATACAGCTCTTAGGAGACTCCAGGAGCAAGGTACTAGTGCTATCTTGATTTTTTTTTTCCTTTTCAGTTTTTTGCGTTGCCTGTTACAAAAATCCATGTAGTTCTGTAATTATTTTGGATATGTTAGAGCAGAGGTTCCTAACCTCCCAGGCAGAGCTTTCTGTGCTGTAAGTTGCTGCGAGAGGCACCCCGACAGCAGCTACAGCACTCCCGGGATTGCGCTGGAACCAGGGGGAATTTTTTTTTTTTACTCACCAGGGGTTGTGCTGGCCCTCCACTCCCCGCACCCCAGAGCGATTTAAAGCCACTTCTGGTAAACCCAAAGTAGCTTTAAATTGCTTTTAGAAGCTTTCTCTCCCCCTCCCCCCAGTTCCAGTGCGATCCCGGGAGTGCTGTTGCACGTCGCTGGACGTTGCCACCCCTCTTAAAGGGCTAGCAACCATTTTTTCGTGACTGGGGCTTGGGAACCTCTTTGTTCGAGTGAAAGTCTGAGGTCCTACCAAACTGCAGAGCTGGAACTTAGAAATGAATACTATATGATTAAAGGTCATTGTGGATGTGTTCTGTATCTTTTAAGAATCAAAGCACTGAACCCCAAAAACCCAAAATTCTATAATGAATTGTGCAACTGTAATTTTGCATTTCTTATTTTTTAAGATTTAGGTTTTCAAACAATTTAAAAATGTTGTCAGGTTATGGAAGGCAAAGAGGAGTGAAGGACATGAAAAGGCTTTGTAATTGGCATTAACTGGTATGATAAGGACAATGAGGCTGCAATCCTATACACACCTACCTGGGAGTAAGTCCCATTGAAGTCAGTGAGGCTTACTTTTGAGTAGACATGCATAGGATTGTGCTGTTAGCCATAAAAGAAGATTTATAGCGGTCTTCTAACCATTAAAACCCCACACCCTTATCATTGAAAGTCCTGCCCTTTCATGTACTAGCTTCTTAGCTGGACTCTTCCCACCTATTTTCAAGCTTTTACTTTTAAGTATGATGATTAGAAACTTGCTTTTAATAGGAAGGGATTTGAGTGTATACATTTTGCAGATGTATGGAATGTATACAGCTCTGAATGCCGTTATTTGATGCCGTATAGAAACATTCACTATTTCTAGGGTTTATAGCAATGTGTATTCTGTAATATTAAAATGGGGCATATATAGCATTTATTCAAACCCATCACCAACCACCAACATTTACGTTATGTCTGTCTTAAATATGCCCAAAGTAACTGACAACCCAATCCTATCCAAAGCCCCGTGTTCGGATGCAGCGGCACCGGGGCAGGCTCCGCTTTCTGCTATTTCATTTTGGTTAAACACCAAAATCAGCAAACAAACAAACCATTGTCTCCCTCCTCTACTCATCAGACTGTTTGTTTGTTTATATCTACTCATTCATGCTGTTCCTTTTGGGACCAATTTCTGTGCCAGTCTTTGCTGACAGCCTTAACTGTGACGTTTTTGTGCCATAATTACCAGCAACGTCAAAGAGACTTCTTGGTGGTAACGCATCTATGTTTTGCTTGAATGTAACCATCTAACTTGTACAAAGTCCAGGTTTTGTTTTCTATCCTCCAGAAAAAGCCAGTGAGACGAAGGTATGAACCCTATGGGATGTATTCTGATGACGATGCAAACAGCGATGCATCAAGTGCATGTTCAGAGCGCTCCTATGGCTCTAGAAATGGAGGCATCCCACACTACCTGCGACAGACTGAAGATGTGGCTGAGGTTTTAAACCACTGTGCTAGTTCCAACTGGTCTGAGAGGAAAGAGGGGCTAATAGGCCTACAGAACCTGCTGAAGAGCCAGAGAACACTGAGGTGATTGTTCTAATAAATATATGAGCGGTGCTTTATGTTTAGTCAGGGATAAAGGAAGGTTCTAATGAAGTTTAAATGTTCCAAGCTTAAGGACCGTGGTTTTGATAGGTTTTTGAGTCCTAACATTTCACCCATGTGTACAACGGGCATTTTCAAAGGATATCTATGTGGAAGACCACACACGAAAGTTCTAACTCTTGGGAAAGTTCAGTTATTTAAAGGCAACATGCACGTTGGCCTTTAAGTAGACCTTCCACATAGATATCCTTTGAAAATGCACATTGTACACATGGGAGAAATGTTAGGACTCAAAAACCTATCAAGACCATGGTCCTTAAGCTCGGAAAATTTAAACTCTATTATTATCTAGAAAGAATTTATTTATTTTCAAGTAATATTTTATTTATTCATTTGCAAAAAAAGCTCAATCCATTTCTTGTAATGAAGCAGCCCCAATGAAAGCCTCAAGGCTTCAATAGTTATGTGACCCAGCCTTCACCTGCCCCCACTACCTGTCATTGGCGGACTTGCAAAAAACAAACAAACCCACCATAAAAAAGACGGTCAAACATTTATCTCCCTATATATTACCAAGCTTGCAAACTGCAGGAGCTCAGTTCTTTACAGGGCAATTATCTGCTATCTGATTTTCAAATAGCCTCAGGGCTTGAGGCAATTAGTTATCTGGTCTTTCCATCACCTGTGTTTTTATTGGAGGATCTGCAGGACCCACCAGAAATGAGGTTGCAACCCACCAAGTGGGTACCAACCCACAGTTTGAGAAATGCTGGTCTAGCAGAATAGATACATCTTGGGCACCTTTTTAAGTGCACGAGGGGGCCTCTCTCACTCTGAAGAGTGTTGTTTGTTGGCAGTGAAGTGCAGGAAAATGTTGCTGGCTGCAGTTCAGTTTGTGGTACTGCTGGCACAGTGATAGAGATGCTCCATCTTAATAACTGTAATTGATGGTACTGTACATTTTGCAGTTGGACCATAAATAAACAAATTTGCTTTCCTATATTTCCCAGATATGCTGTTCTCAGCTCTAAAGTTCTGTCTCTTGTTTTGTTTTGTGTTTCAGCCGAGTTGAACTGAAAAGACTGTGTGAAATCTTCACGCGGATGTTTGCAGACCCCCATAGCAAGGTAAAAATCTATATTTCTGTGAATATGTATTTCGTGAATTTGTTTAGTACATAGTATGGGGCCATGATCTAAACTTCAGTTATTTCAGGTCCTTGATAACTTATTTTTGTTCAGGGACATATCTGGCTTTGGGTGGATTATTATGGGGCTTCTTAGTGAGAGAAAATGGGGCATAAATAAATTACTGCAATCAAGGTTAGAATAATTTGCTGTAAGACTTGCATGTGGAAATAATACATGTGAAGCACTGTACACAAATATTGTTATATGTACCCCTTAGACACCCTAAATCATGGTTCCTAAATCTTAAATCATGGATCACTAAGCCCTAAATCATGGTTTCCTAAACCGTGGTTCCTAAATCATGGTTCACTCTCCACAGGCTACCAGTGATAAATATTTGGGGTATTTGTAAGTTCTGTAAGTGAGCATTATGTAACTAGGAAATGATCCAGGACAGAATATTTCCTTATTGTGTTTTAAGTCAGGTTATTTCAAAACATGTTGTTTGCATGACTAGGCAGATAGGCTAGGTCAAGCCTTTAGAACTATGATAAAATTATCCTGTCATAAAGTTGTCTTAAACTGTCTGTGAATTAGTTTTTTTTCTGGTGGTGGGGGAACTGCCTTAGAGCAGTTGGCTTTGATTCTCTATGTCTGTTTACTAATGAATGGTTTGTTTTGTTGCATGGCCTGTTTTGCGGTGGAATTCACAACAGAGAGTAAGTGTATTCTCCTTTCTCCCTCCACACCTCACCTCTTTTATCTCTTTAATATGGCACATTCTGCAAGTTCACACTGCTAACATGGTTTCTAAAACCAACCATTCTTTAAAGCAGATTTGCCTCTCCCCCCCCCCTTTTGATCATTGATGTGTTACATCCAAACTAAGATTTTTCCTTGGTCTCTGTACCATTTATAGGTTTTTAGCATGTTTCTTGAAACCCTGGTAGACTTCATCATTATTCACAAGGATGATTTGCAGGACTGGCTCTTTGTCCTCCTGACACAGTTACTTAAGAAGATGGGAGCTGATTTGCTGGGATCAGTGCAGGCAAAAGTGCAGAAAGCTTTGGATGTAACAAGGTAATGTGTCTGCAAATAGCAATGGATGGCTTGTAAACCTACCTGCAAGATTCTTTCTTTCTTTGCTCAGTGGGCATCTTAGACCTTTCACTTTATATATTTCAAGAGAAGCTGTTTATGTTAATATCTTTAATATTTTAAAACCAGTGTAGATTTGAGATTTAACCTATCCCAAGAGCAGTGTCTGATCGTCCCACAGTTAAGATAAAATAATGACAGTTAATGCGAGGAGGGGGGGTTGCCAGTTTTTCAGCAGCTAGGGCAGAGGTTCCCAAACTGGGACATCATGACACCCCAGTCGGGAAGAATTGCAGCCCCAATGAAAGGCCCCTTAAGGGGGGTGGCAACGTTCAGTGATGTGCAAAAGCACTCCAGGGATCGCGCTGGAACCGGGGGGGAAAGTTGGTTTGTTTTTTTTTAAACTCACCAGGGGTTGTGCTGGCCCTCTGGAGGGTGCAGGGGGGCGCGGTCCCCTCTGCGGACTTCCCTGCACCCCAGATTAGCTTCTAAAAGTTATTTAAAGCTACTTCCAGTTTACTTCCTGGTTTCAGCGAAAACCGGAAGTGGTTTTAAATCGCTTTTGGAAGCTAATCTGGGGTGCGGGAGGCCCGGAAAGAGGTCCACGGCCCCACTGTACCCTCCAGAGGGCCAGCACAACCCCTGGCGAGTCAAAAACACCCCTTTTTCCCCAGTTCCAGCGCAATCCCTGGAGTGCTGTAGCTGCTGTCAGTGGGTGGGTGGGTGGACTCGCAGCAACTTGCAGCACAGAAAGCTCTGCCTGGGAATTTGGGAACCTCTGAGCTAGGGGTTTGGGGTGGGAGGGGATCCTGTGTTTAAATTGCACCATTTTGTAGACGATCATCAAACTTTGGTACAATCTTTTTCTTCTGATCAAGAGGCTTGCCCAAAGCCCTATCAAAATAACTAAGAGTATCATGTAGCAGTGCTTGAAGAACTGTGCCCAACATGTGCCTGCATCTAAGAATGGGTATTTTGGTTACATTGTTTTTATTTTCTAGTCTGAGGGGCTACCATTGCAGAGTTTACTTTTCTCCATCCTAGCTCAGTCCACCTCCTGTACCTTGGTTGTTGATTACACATTGCATCTGAATTACAAGTTATGCATAAATCATGCAATTAGTAATAGAATTCGTCGTTTTGCTTTTTTTTTTTGTCTTTTCTGTGTACCCTAGGGATTCTTTTCCATTTGATCAGCAGTTTAATATCTTGATGAGGTTTATTGTAGATCAGACCCAAACACCAAACCTTAAGGTCAGTAAAGCTTTTGCAATTTTGTTGGGGAGTGCTTATGTTTAAGAGTGAAATGTAGCATGACATTTGGCTGCAGAGAAGTGAGGAAAGTGGCCTTGTCCCAATGGTTATTTCAGGGGCTTTTAGGAAGCATAGAGTTGACCTCTATAGGATGTAATAATCCATTGGGTAAGAGAGTTATTGGGTAAGAGATGGGAAGGATGTAGAGATTTTGGAATTACTGGTATAGTATTATTTCTTACTTAATGCACGTATTCTTCTCACTCCAGGTAAAAGTGGCAATCCTGAAGTATATTGAGTCCTTGGCCAGGCAGATGGACCCGACAGATTTTGTAAACTCCAGTGAGGCAAAACTTGCTGTTTCTAGGATTATCACTTGGACAACAGAACCAAAGAGCTCAGATGTGAGAAAGGTGAGTTACAGGGATGAGACTATGGCCATCACCTGTACATCTGGGATCAAGCCTGTTCCTGATTTTTCAAGGAAAAGGCACCCCATCAAGAACAGGTTAACACAACATTGCCATCCCAGCAGGATCTTCTTACCATGAGAACCTCTGTCTCCTATGTGTATCTGATAATCAGTTTTTCCATGGGCTGCTTTCTGTGCTGTTTGCTTTTAACGCAGCTGAAAGGCAGGAGAAGACATATTTTAAAACTCAACAATGTACCCGCAACTAGCATTTAAACTATTAAATAGGCAGAACTGATTACGTTTAGGTCAGATTTAGTTAACATGCACTAAAAATGACTGTTTTTGTAGTTCAGTGGGAATCATCCCAGTGGGAATCAAAATACTATGCTACATACTAGATTAGAAAATATAGGATTCCATGCATAACACTCTAGATCAGGCGTTCCCAATCTGTGGTAGGGGTACGTGGACCACAGGCTGGGGGTATGCAAGACACTGTCACTTATCAGCTGCTGCAATCAGCAGCTGATAAGAGACAGATGCCGAAGGGAATTTTTTCGGTTTGCGGCCCTGGTGGGCAAATCTCGCGAGATCTAAGATGATGGTGCCCAGGATAACAGGTAGGAGGAGCTACGGGGGACATTGGGAGGGCTGTAGCCATTTTTCCCAGGTTGCGGTGTGGGAGGGTCCTCCCGCCCATGCCGCAACCTGGAAAAAATGGCTACAGCTGCTGATCACAGCATATATATATTTTGGTGAAACGACATATTAGGCAAAAGCAAGGGTCCTAAAGCCATGTGTGCATTTCATAGACTAGGTTAGTTTCCCCATTCACATTGCTTCAGCAAACATGGGTTTGGGAGCCTGTGTTTGCTAGGGTACTATGTGATGTTGCCCTTAGGTAAGTCTGGTTAAGCTCAAATGACACATTATGTGGAGTTTCATGATTTGTTCACTTTGAACCCTAAATAGCCTTGGCAGATTCTGAGTCTTAGCAGTGGAAAGCCATGCAAGGAGAGGCTGCTTTATCCTTTCACTTCTAGCCATTTTTCCTGTGCAAAATCACCCTCTCCAAGTTTTTTTTTCATTAGTGGGGGGAAAGATATGGGGACTCGATGTTTTTCCCGCTCTGTGTTGAAAGAGCAGCTTGGGAAGAGTGACTTTGAGCTGGAAAGTGACCAGAGAACAAACGATAAAGCAGTCTTTCCTTGCATGCCTTTCCTCTGCTAAGACTCTGAGCCTGTGCAGGCTGTCTGGGGTTTTGAAAAACATGGAGGAAAGAACTGCATGTAACAGATAGTTTGAGCCTCAAGCAGCTATTGTCCTGGCAGTGAAATAGAACCCTGTGTGATCAGCAGCAGCAATGTTCCTCTGGTTGCCAGATGGAGGCGACAAACAACAAGGGATGGCTGTCTCCCTCATGTCCTGCTTCTAAACTTCCCTGGGGAATTTGTCCACTAAACGTTGGAGACAGAATGCTGGACTAGACAGAACATTGATTTGATCAGCCAGGAAACTCTTATTATGCTGTTTTTCTTTGCTGGGTGAAAAATTCAGAACAAGAGAGAAACTCTTCTCAAAACTTAGCAACAGGAAGAATCATGTGAATTGGATAGAGGCCAGATGCAAGATGCCAACTTCTTTCTAGATGTTTTTCATTCTGCTTTTGAACAGGTTCTTGGGGGTTCTTAAGCTTGGTAAGAAAATGCAGCCCAAGGAGCCGGGGTGGGGGTGGAGTGGGGAGGGCCACTGTTTTATTTCTGGAAAGAAAAGGGCTGAAGCTTATGCCTGCCCCGAATCTTGCACCAAGAAAAGTCATTCTTCGTATGCTTAGGAGGACTTTGCTTTATCCACATATTCTAGGACTCAGCCATTGTACTGAAAGCAGACTGAGCTCAGTGAGCACTGTCCTAAATTAAGCCCTTCTTGAGGTCAGTGAAGGAAGGATGAGAGACAGTGATGGGTGTAAAAAGAATCGGAGGGAATAGAAATGCATTCCTTTCTCATGATTCTCAAATCTCGGAAATCTTGTTACTAAGCATGAGAAGGATTTCTCAGAGATGATTAGACAACATACCTATCTCTCATGGTGCATTGGTGAATGTGTCATCTAACTCAGAGTAGAGCTCAACCTCCAGAAGTCTCTCTCAGCCCAAACCTACCTAAATACCCGTGCAGCTTCCACTGCATCCTGCGGGGGATTTTCATCTGCTGGAGGTCTCCTCAGAGTAAGGGAACTTTTGTCTTCTTGCCCCGGGGTAAGCCCCAGCAGCCGCTATGGGGCATCTTGCACCTGCGCCAGCTCAGTTGCTGGAGTAAGTCTGCATTCTTCCATGAAGGTGGATCAGGATCGGGAAGGGTATCAGGATTCAGCATGTGCCACCGCTGCCGCCACTCCCTTCCCCTCCCAGGCCTGATCCCCGTCACCACCCCATTCTGCCCACCCCTCCCCCATTCCGCCCACCCCGCTCCGTTCAACTTTCCCTGCCTCCTTCCCATCCCCTGTGTGGGATTACCTGCTCTGGCAGGTGTCCAAGGGTCCACCGGCACGTGGGAGGTCACTGTGGTCTCCCTGCCAGCGGGCCCACTGCACTTGTTGGCATAGGCTGTTTTACGACAGCCAAGCTGCCTCTGCCAACGCAATGCTAGTTACACCGTCGGGGGAGGGGGATAGGATTAGGGCATCTCTGTCCCAAGTTCACATGCATGACTAGAATGTACTATTGGCCTGTTCCTTTCTTAAAAGTCCAACTTTTGTCTTGGGAATCTGCAGCAATTCCAATTAATCTTTTCAAAATGCTCTCTCTCTCTCTTGCATTCACTGTGCAAGTTCTGCTTCACTGTTCAGAACTATAAATTCTGATATTAAGCCATCCATAAAGGAGAATACAGTCTCTGGTTTTTAAATACAGTAAATAAGTCTTGCTAACAATTTAATGTGTTGGGGGCCATAGGTATTCTTTTAGTAAAAGACCGCATCACTGTTTGAAGAAGAAAAATACAAGAGACAATGCAGGAAAGTGTGGAAGAGATAATTTTACAGAATAGAATCTGCTTACCAAATTGTAGATCCTCCTGCACTAAGGAAAGGAGAGTAGCATATGCAGAATAGGCCAAAACCTGTTCCTTCACAATATCTATAATGTTACTTGAAAAATGCATTCTGCATTGCTGAAATATGGAAGAGCTGAGAGTTTCTCTGTTTCCAGAACATGTGCCTTTCAGAATTGGAAACAGAGGCTTCTTCAGAATTTGTCTAGAAGGTGTTAAATTTCTGTGATTCTTCATAGGTGGATAGGACATCCATCCTAAGGAAAAGATCTCTTAAGGCTGTGCTACCCAGTCATGAGGTAGACAATAGAATACTGAATTCCTCACAATTTGCCAGACTTTTGCTGATATTCCAAGTGTTGTGTAGATTGACTACTGGCAGCAGACAAAAATGTTTGTGTAGACACATGCTAGTACACCCATGGAACATTTTGGCACTTCAATACTGACATGTTTGTCGTCAAATGCCTAGTACAGTGGTTCTCACCGTTTTAGCACCGGGACCCACTTTTTAAAATGACACTTTATCGGGACCCACCTAGCTTTACGAGACACTCAAACATTTATTTCCCTATATTTACACAAGCCTGCAAACTGCAGGAGCTCAGCTGTTTGCCAGGGTAATTAGCAGCTATCTTGCAAACTGCAGGAGCTCAGCTCTTTGAAGGGCAATTAGTAGCTATCTGATTTTTGAATAGCCTCAGGGCTTGTGGCAATATCTAATCTTTCCATCACCTGGGACCCACTAGAAATCAGATCGTGGCCCACCAAGTGGGTCCCGACCCCCAGTTTGAGAAACACTGGCCTAATACAAGAATGAAGTGTAGGAAAAGCATTTTGGAGTCTGGCAGTTGATTTGCTATTCTGTATAACAGTACTCAGGTAGGGTTGCATATTGGTCCAATATTTTATATATGTTTAGAGGCATTTTCGTAAATGATGCTAAAAGCACATTTGACCCTCTTGTGGTATTTGTGGACATATGTGACTATTGTGTAAGAAGCGTTCTTTCAAACAGAAAGATATGCTTTAGGGAAACAAATTGGGATATCGTAAAACATTTATAGCACCTTGCATTGCGCTGTACTTGGAAACAAGTAAAAAAAAGTCTTTAAAAATATCCCTTGTTGCTATTTGAAAAGTGTTTAGTTTAATGGCATTAGAATCTGAAGATCTTTTTGTTCTTGGCCTTGTTTCCAAAACAGTGGCCATAATTTTTTGTTTGTTTTGATTAAGAAACTCAAGAGCTACCTTGGCCAGTTCATCTGTTTTGAGTTCTGCAAATAATAGATGTTTTAATCAGATGAACATTTCAGGGCGGACAAAAGAAAGTACTTCCTTGCACAATGCATAATTAACTTATGTAATTCACTGCTGCAATATGTGGGGATGGCCACTAGCTTATATGACTTTAAAAAAAAAAGGGATTAGGCAATTCCATGAAGAATAGGTCTATAAACAATCATGAGCCATGGTAACTAAATTGAATATTTATAGTTGGTCAATGTATGTGTCTCTAGACCAAGTCATTTCCTTAGCCCTACAGTTTTCAGATTACGAGGCCTATTGAACCTGGTGAAAGGTGCAGGTATACTCCAGAAATTCATGTGTGGGTAAAAATGGCTGCTTGCACTATTGCAGTGAAATAAACTATCTCAAATAAATGTGTGGTGATCCTAGTAACACCACAACTTGATTTGCTGCTGCTTTGCTATCTTAGGAAGTCTTACCATTTGCATTAACAAAGCTCTTGCCTAATGCTGCTACATCCTTAAAGCCCACTTACTCTGGAGAAAGGCAGTGATTCCTGAGCCAAGTGACTTGAGGGTTGCAGGGCAGATCACCCGCCCTTTCTGTTTCAGATAAAGCAAGAAATGGAAAACTCATATTCAACAATGGCCACTTGGGGGAGTTATTACTATCTTCTGAAGATGCCTTTTACGACTTTTGAATGCTGCACAAGTGACTGAAGAATTTGGAAAACATTATATGACACTAAAATAATAGATACGAGCCCAGGCAAAACTGAAGCTAAACATCTAGGTGACGATGAGGCTATTTAATTTTTGTCATGTTGGCTTCAAATTGGAGAAGCACCAGTTGCTTTGAAAACACAGCTCTGGCCAGAAACGACAATACTAAACTAAAGTACATACTGCTTTTAGGTATTGGTCACTGAAAATCTTGTGCTTGCTTATAATAAATCTTGTCCCCTTTCCTATTTGTTGAACTCAGACCATGCATAGTTGGGTAGGTGAGGATATGCCAGCTAGACCAGCAGCAGCATCGTCAGGTCCTGGCGAAGGAAACTTGGAAGAGAAGTGTAAACAGGTAGACCAAAAGTGTAGTGTACACTAATCTTAAGATATTACTCTCTGTTTTGCAGTTTAGTGTTCTAATCTGGTCTAGATCTGTGGAGAGAAATGGACTGAGGACCTGAAAAAAATTAGTGCTGATTTTGTGTGTGTGTGTGTGTGTGTGTGTGTGTGTGTGTGTGTGTGTGTGTGTGTGTGTGTGTGTGTGTGTGTGTAATAACTTAATATATATCTTTTTTCACTATAGTTTGAGTTTATAGTCTGATGAGAACAATACAAATGCAATCATTAATTGCAATACCTGATGAGTGGACATCTCAAGGTTGAATAGAAAATGACTGAAAGCTCCCAACCCAAATTTGGGTGTGCCTGCTGTCTTACCTGCTCACAGAATGCATGCCCTTTGGTAATTTCCCCAACATGACTCCTCCCTGTTACAGGGAGACAAAGGACATCTGTGTACAGAGACAGACAACTCTGGCTGTACAGTACTAAAGTGCTTATACCTTTTTTCCTCTGGGGTTTGAGGAATGATGTGTGCAGTTGGGCCCTTTACTTGAAAAAATTGTGGGTTCACTTGGATGCCAGTGAAATATTCCTGAAGGAAATAATCCTGCAACAGAAACTGGTAGGAGCCATTTCAGAACCACCAGTTGAGCTGAAAAAGAATCCAGGGGCAGTGACTGCCCTGTGGCCCTAATCTTGCTCAGGAATTGCCTTTCAATTAAAACCCCAAGGCAGCTTGCAATAATAGAAAACAACCCAGGAACTCCTTAGTCCTTGGCTTATGCCTCCATTTGCTTCTCCTGTCCTTGGGCACCTGGCAATTGGAGAAGAGTTATTTTCAGGCAGGGAGGGGGTGAACTCTCTGCAGCTGCTCCATTCTCTGGCCAATGGAGGGAGCCAGGGTTATCTTCCTGTTGCCATGGCGTTCATCTTGGGAGATGGGGGGGTTGCAACTTCCCAGAGGATCTTTCCACTCACTTCTCCAGTCCCTGGGCAACTGGCAGATAGAGCAGAGTTCTTCGCAGGCAGGGAAGCAGCAGCTTCTCCATTCTCTGGCCAATGATGGAGACCAGTCTGATCTTTCCCTCGTTGGGGTATTCATCCTGGGAGGCAGGGGGTGCAGCTTGTCAGGAGCTCTTAGTCCTCTGGGGCAGAAAGACTGGGCACTAGAGGAGCCTGAAAACATGGAATCTACGCTTTTCTTTTGTTCAGGATAAACCTGAGATTTGCTTGCCCAGTTGCACTACTGACTTGCATGTAGGTTTCCCTTAACTAAACTAATAATTCATGTGCTGCAATCTGCACGGTTTTTCTGAGTGCTGATCTATTATGGCATGATTCTCCACTTTTTATTTTATTCACAATGTTGAGTATTCTTGGACCTTTGATTTGTGATAATATTTTCAGTTCTGAGAATGTTATTTTGATTATCATTCTGAAGTTCTGTGGAGCAGGATGGACAGGACTGCATTTTTCCTTCATTTCAGATACATTATCTGCCCTGCTGGAAGATACTCTAGGCAGAAGGAGGGGCAAGTTAGTATTTTCTGAAAAGGGTTGTATCCAACTGAAATAGTTTTCTCCTTCAAGTTTAGCATTTTGGTTTTGACTGACAACGTTTAGCAAGCAGGAAAGGATATTTGTTTAAAGACTGAATCCCAGCACACTTTCACACAGCCCCTGTTCAGCCTCTGATGTGTCACACCCAGGACTGACCTCGTGTCATATGTAAACAAATAACAAGGGAATTGGAAGGTGACTTCAGCAGTGGCTATTGTTTTTGTTTTGTTTTTTTGTTTGAGCACAAACGTCAGCACCTGCTTACAAAGGATACCAATATGCCCGTGTTTACTGAATACATACAACACAAAATCAACTTGTCCTGGGCAGATGTTGGCCAACTGACTGTACAGTCACATATATGCTAGTCAAAATTTACAGTTAATAAATGATCGAAGAGTTTAGCAGCGCAGTCCTATGCATATCTACTCAGAAGTAAGTCCCATTTGTTCAAAGAGACTTACTCCCAGGTAAGTGTGTACAGGATTGCAGCCATAGTTTCCTTACAATAGTGAATTTATTATTAACAGTATTTATATACCGCTTTTCAACAAAAAGTTCACAAAGCGGTTTACAGACAAAATCAAATGATTAAATGGCTCCCTGTCCCCAAAGGGCTCACAATCTAAAAAAGATGCAGAAGACCACCAGCAAACAGCCACCAGAAAAGACACTGTGCTGGGGTGAAAGGGGAGCAGTTACTTTTCCCCTGCTAAATATAAGAGGAGCACCAATTGAAAAAGTGCCTCTTGCCTAGTTAGCAGGGGTTACAAATTGGATCTACAATTGGATGGATCTACAAATTGGGTTTATTCGTCAAATGAGATTGGTTCTTGGACTTCATGAATAAAATACACAATGAAATAGATGACAGACCAGCATCCCATTGGAGTATGGGGCACAAGATGCAGGTCAGGAATTTGGCTTTTTAAAAGTCTTGCGTGGTTTTGTAGGAATCAGTGAATTTAAGTATATCATGTTATTGTATATGGACTACTTCTAGGGACACTTATATATTCAGTATGGAATCTTTTCTGTATAGAGTCATAGACCTTTAGTTGGATTGAGCAAAGGTAATTCCTGTATTTTTACACTATAAGGCTCCATACCAAAACAAGAGTCATTTTGTGTGACTTTGGGAAATGACTTGTTATCTTTTGATTGTGATTCTTGCAGTGTCTTAGTGAATTGAGCTCATCTGTACTGCATTGTTGCAAATTAGGAATGTGTGATGATGTTCTGAATGCAGTCTGCATCTAAGTGAAGTCTGTGGCAAAACAACTATTCATTTTAATCTGCCTAACTTTTGGGTAAAACCCTTCCCAATGGGACATAGGTTATAACTAGATTTTGAAAACTTTCCTGACTAGCGTTTTTTCTTTCTTCCTAGGCAGCAGGGATAGTCCTCATTTCTCTGTTTGAACTGAACACGCCTGAGTTTACCATGTTACTTGGTGCCTTGCCAAAAACATTCCAGGATGGTGCTACCAGGCTACTACACAACCACCTCAAGAATTCCAGTAACACTAGTGTGGTGAGACTGTTATACAGCTGTTTCCTAGAAAATAATTGGATACATTAAGTGCTCTGTTACCTGTTGATATGTGTAATGGCACTCTGTGATAAAAACTTGCAGCCTTTGGAAAAAGTA
This sequence comes from Plestiodon gilberti rubricaudatus, assembly GCA_026170595.1. Classification (NCBI taxonomy): domain Eukaryota; kingdom Metazoa; phylum Chordata; class Lepidosauria; order Squamata; family Scincidae; genus Plestiodon; species Plestiodon gilberti. The sequence goes on from JANXHW010000001.1 coordinate 202,605,084, forward strand.
CGCACTGTTGTTTCAAGTGTATTTTTAAAGCCTTTTCAGTAATTACAAATATAGGCTTTGTTGTATGATTTTAAGACAGTCTAGAGCTTTGCAAATGTGTCCACTTTAAAGCTAGAAAATGATAGAAGTTGTTGATATTTGAACGCTTGTGCTTTACAGGCAAACCAGTTGTCACAATGGATTCTACTTAAGTTGTATGGCACATAAATTATCACAACATAATTATTGACATGCGCTCTATGTGGGGCTGCCCTTGAAGACGGTTCGGAAACTGCAATTAGTGCAGAATGCGGTGGCCCGTGTAGTCACTGGAGGTAGGTGGTTCGACTCTGTTGGGCCGCTCCTCTGATGGCTGCACTGGCTGCCAATTCGTTTCCTGGCCCAATTCAAACTGCTGGCTTTGACCTTTAAAGCCCTATACAGCCTGGGGCCAGGGTATTTGAGAGACCACCTACTTCTATATAGTTCAGCTCGTCTCCTTAGGTCATCAGAGAAGGCCCTCTTGCAGGTAACGTCGCCCAGGGAAGTGTGAGGGGCAGCGGCTACAAATAGGGCCTTCTCAGTAGTGGTGCCAACCTTATGGAATTCCCTCCCTTTTGACTTACGAACTGCTCCCTCCTTGGAGACTTTCCGGTGAGGCCTGAAAACGTTCTTGTTCAAATAAGCCTTCTGAGTTTTTGGCCTTTTTTAACATTTAGCGGTTACAGGTGTGGTGCTGCTGTTCTTGTATTCTTGTTTTTTTTTAAATTGTAATAGTAGTCTCTTTTATCATATTTAGACTGTGTTTATGACTTTTTAATTAACTGTTTTATTGCTTTTTAAATGTGATGGATTTTTGTATTTGGTTTTTTTCTTGTTCTTGTAAGCCGCCTTGGGTCCCATCAGGGAGAAAGGTGGGATAAAAATATTGTAAATAAATAAAATAAATAAATAATTCCATACTTCGTTTTCCCTTCTTCCTGTGACATATGCTATTTGCTTCCTTATCCTTCTCTTCTTGCTTCCATACTAGGGTTCTCCTAGCAATACAGTTGGACGAACTCCTTCACGGCACCCCAGCAACAGAACCAGTCCCTTAACTTCACCTACCAACTGTTCTCATGGAGGACTGTCTCCAAGGTAAAACTGTAGCTTAATTAAAAGGTTGACATCATTCTGAAAGGCTTTCTGCATAAAGCATGTTTGTCTAGAATATGTCTTTCCAAAGACAATACAGGCAGTGATGTCACATGAAAGACACATTTGCTCATCTTTAAATCAGAGCAGGAAATGAAATTCACTTGCACCTTAGCAAAACCTACATTTGTCCTCTTATGCCAGCTTCTCCACGGTATGCTAAACATTTATTTTTAAGATCATGTTTAAGACGTGGAGGCAGATGTGGTAGTATCTACATTTTTTAAGTACAAACACAAGTGCGCACACGCACACTCAAACATGCATCACAATTTATTCAAAGAAAAAAGGTTGGTTTATACATTTCTCCTGCTTTGCTGTAAAGTCAAATGGTAGTTGTGAATTGCCTTTAGTTTGTGTATTGTGTTTCTAGAAAATCTAGGAAAGAAGGAAAGTTTGGAAGTATGTTGTCAGTAAACTGGAGAGCATTGTACTGTATTGGTCTTGTTTCTCTACTTTTATAGAAGTTTACAGTGATTGTATTCACATGACACGAGGACAGATAAGATGGACAGAAAGGAAGGTTTGAATGTGCAGAGTGTTCTCACAGGAGGTGTATATGGATGTGTTGGCTGCACATTGCAGCAGAGAATTGTTTGCAAAGGGTGAAGGTAGAATTGTCAGGTAGATTAAAAACTATCTTTGTGTACAATCTTGCCTTAGTCCAGTGCTAGTAGCATCAATCTCTTCAGACTGAATGGTGTCAGTAGGTTTGCTAAAGGGGATAGTTTTTGTGCCAATTCCCTGAGGTTTTGTTTTGTTTTGTTTTGCAACTGGGGGAATAGCACATAGCCTTTAACATACACATACAAGTACATAGAAAAGGTCTGTGATGGTGAGAACTTTGCAGATAGAGAGGTAGTCTTGTTAGTGTTCTTGACTAATTAAAAAAAGACCTTTGAGTGTTTCTGTACTGAAGTGATACAGTGAAGAAATGCAAAGACGGCTAATTATAATAAAATATAACTTTGTTGAAATTGCATGGTGGCAATTTGCATCAGGGCACGAGAAAGAACAGTGCTACCAGTAATAAGATTATTAGCAATGTCATGAACATTAGCCAATAGGGATCTGCACACCCATATTCCACATAGCATTCATAATTGCAATGTGATTGTTGCCCAGCAACAAAATATCACAGTTTGAACATTGGGAAAATGTTAGTTTCTTGCAACACAACTGCTAGCTTGAGGAGAGATGCCTGGCTCCTTCTCAGCTGCTGAGGAATAGCTGCATGCTTTAAAATACATCCCTACTCAAAATGAGTCTGGTGATCCAACAGCAGATTGGTGGAGGTGGCCACTGCCACACCTAGCCAGCCCTGTGTCTGGGCTTTCCCCCTACTGCTCCATCGGAGGTTGTCCTAGGCACCCATTGGAACCAGCAGCTGAACAAGGAGACATCTGTTGCTGCATCCTCCTCATCAGCACTACATCTACATGCTACATCTGTTGCTGCAGGAGAGGTGACCCAGTCAGCCATGTGAACTGCGCTGCTAGCAGCCCAGTTGCCATGGTGACGGGGTGGTGCCATAGCAGCGCCAGGAGATGGGGAAGCCCTTTAAGAGGTCAAACATGCATATGAAGTTTACCACACTGCTTTTAAAAGCAGGAGGAAAGTGCTGATGAGGAGGAGGAAGGCACTGGATGGCTGATACCTTCTCTTCTGGGTCAGAGAGAAATATCTAGGAAGCCGACTGGAAAGGAGGGGATCCAGGGAGATTTTAATCCCCTCCCCTTGACTATCAGAGCAGAGATGTCGCCTGATAGGGGGCGGGGGGGCGGTGGGCCCCAGGGCTCAGGGGGTGGGGCGGGGCTCCTCTAGGTTTCGGGTGGGTTCGTATTTTTCTGGGTTTTTTTACTATTTTCGGGGGTTTTTAAGTGTTAACGGGTCATGTGTTTATGTATGTTTGCTTTCCCCCCACTTATTTTGAATATGGAAGGCTTCCAGCGACTATCTTCTTCCTGCGCCCGGGCACATCTTCTCCCTGCGCCCGGGCGCGAACTCCGTTAAGCCCCCAGCAGCGCTTTCCAGAGTTTGCGCAGGCGCAGAAGGTCGACTGGAAACTTCGTCGTTCTGCGCTTGCGCGAATTGTGGAAGACTTCCGCAAGCGCAGAACGACGAAGTTTCCAGTCGATGTTCTGCGCCTGCGCAAACTCTGGAAAGCGCTGCTGGGTGCTTTACGGAGTTCGCGCCGGGCGCAGGGAGAAGATCGTCGCTGGAAGCCTTCCGTATTCAAGATAAGTGGGGGAAAAGCAAACATACACAAACACATGCCCCGTTAACACTTAACCCCCCCCCCCGAAAACAGTAAAGAAGACGAAAAAACTGGGAGGCGCCGGGGGGGGTTATTGGGGGGGCCGGGGGGCCCGTCCAAAGCCGCTCCAGGCGCAGCGACGCCTCTGTATCAGAGGCCCTAAGGGAAGAAACTCAAGAGGATGGAAAGGACTGACCAGCAAGGCTTGGTCAGCTAGATGGGAGAACTTAGGCCTCATTTCTCCTAGCCACCTTCTGCTTCGCTTTGGAGAGTTTGGGATCCAGGCACTGCACACCAACACATACCCAGTCATCTGCTGCTGAATGAGGAGGCAGCAGAGGCAAAGTAAGCAAAAAGGGAGGAACCCACTGGAGTTAGGGGGCTTGGCACACTCTGCATGCAGAGGGGGTGGGAAGTAAGGGAGGAAAAGGGGGACTGCACTTTGCCCCAGGGACTCAGGCTCCGTAGAAGCATGAGCTGGGGCTACTTGCTTAGCTCCTCTTTTAGTCAGGCTGCAGAAATTGCACATTTCCCATGTGTTTCAAAGTCTTTGCAGCTGTTGAGGGCTAAAAACATGGCAGGGGACAGGGTAGGATACAGGTTGTAATGGAAAGTTATCAAGATGCCAACTCTTGAACCAGATACCAAATTTGTTATTTGCACAATGTTTGTCATAGGACACACCCACAGTCATAATGATGTATTGCAAGATATTTTGGCACATTTATGGAAAAGTGTAAGTATAAAAAAATGCACATTTACGCAATGCATATAACAGGGGTGGTCAAACTTGCATAACGTAAGAGCCACATAGATAAACTTCAGGTGTTTGAGAGCCGTAATATTTAAGAAGCATTTAAATTCTTAAATATATTTACTTACCATGAACATTAAACTTATGTTTTAATCCAGTGAACTCTCACTGTGGACTCTCACAATGGACTGGTAATTATAATTATAAAACTTGATATTTACTTTTTATATTAATTGTGATGCAAAAAGGAACTCAGCCAACATATTTCCGAGAGCCGCACTTTAGATGTCAAAGAGCCGCATGTGGCTCAGAAGCCGCAGTTTGGCCACCCCTGGCATATAATATGTTGAAGGTTTGCATTGCTAGAAATGAAAAATATGGACAGTGTTGATTTTTCTGTCATGAAATGGTTCTGCCATCCTGCTCTGAGTAGTTAAAAAAGAAAAAAGTGCTCTCCTGATTATTTGTATTCATACATGACCCTGCTATAGCTAGGTGCAAAACTCAAGAGGTGATATTTTAGTTAAAATATTTTACTAAGGATTTTGTTCCAGACCCATATTAGCAGATAGAGGTCTCGTAGTTAGATGAATAGCATGGACAATCATCTTATATGCCGTTATCTCCATACTGTTTTAAAGTGCGGGCTCTAGACTGTGCTTTCATGCACTGTCTGTTTTAGTTATTCTGTGCTTGCTTTTTGTTTTTGTTTCTAAAATATGTCCAATATTATCATTCACTGCTTTTCAGGCTTTTTTGTTTATTTGTTTGTTTTGCTACCCAACATTCATACAAATTGTCTTCTGTGTTCTTGTTTGATTGCTTTAAAGGTCTTTAGTAGTTTGCATCTTGTGGTTTTCAAGGAAAACAAGAGGAAGCATTTTTCATCTTACATCCTTATTCAAAAGAGTTCTGTGTGGAATAATTCGTGGGGTTTTTTTTAAAAAAAATCCTATATGGATTTTGTTCCTTTAGAATATCCATTCTTCAAACTTTCATGTAGTTCTTAGGAATTCAGAGAACAAAATGTGATCCTTAGGACATGATGTTTGCTTTGGAACATCCCCATAGGGCAGAGGTTCCCAAACTGGGGTGTTGTGATGCCCCAGCCAGAAACAAAGGGTCGCTACATCCTTAAGGGGTGTGGCGACCTGCGGTGAAGTCGACAGCGCATCCAGGATCGCGCTGCCGTCGGCTCCGCCACGGACAAGAAGTGCCCGTTTTACCTTCATTGGTGGCTGTGGAGGTCCTGCGGGGGGATGTGGGGAGCCTGCGGACCCCTCTGCAGGCCTCCCCAAGCGTCGGAGCGGCCCTCCAACGCGATCGCGACCTACTTCCGGTTTTACAGCGAAACCGGAAGTGGGTCATGATCATGTTGGAGGGCCGCTCCAACACTTGTGGAGGCCTGCAGAGGGGTCCGCAGGATCCCCCAACCCCCGCGGGACCTCCACAGCCACCAACAAAGGTAAAACAGGCACTTTTCATCCGTGGTGGCAGCGTGATCCTGGATGCGCCATTGCTACTCCTGGGAAGTCCCCGGTGCCACTCAGGGCAGCAGAGACTTCCCAGGAGCTTGGGAACCTCTACCATAGGGCATTGTTGGCGGTGGTCCTACCCATCCTTGAACCATAAACCTCTAAGCAACTGCTATCTGTTGGATCCCACCTCTTACCTTACTGTCTTGTATCAGTTGGTTGCAATATTCTCTGCCAGTTCTTGTGTTGTCCTCTAACAGAATCCTCTGACAATTCACATACAAATTTCCCTCAACCCAAGGAAGCAGTTGGCTCATCATACAGGAGCTTTTTAAATCTGGTGTTGCACTTTCTGATGAATAAAAGTCACATACTGTTCTGTTTCTAGATGTGCCACAACTTCAGTAGACCTTTAATAAGTATACATAGAATCTGTATGAGGAATGAACCTTCCATCAATAATGCATACAATGGGCACAGAAGATACGTCACACATTTTATCTCTCACTTTACCTACCGCAGCCCTAGTGGTCTAAGGCCCAAACCAAATGTGTACTTATTGTATGGAAAAATACATCTGTGAGTGTCTGATCTGAGATTTGTGACCACATTCACCATAATCCAGGGTTTTCTTCATGGCACAAGCCATGCCAGTCCCTCCTCTCGCACTACCAGTCATCCCTTGGCAGACTTCCTGGGTCTGCAGAAATCCCAGCAACACTTGCCCACCAAAAAGAGGCCGTAGTTTCCCCCTGATACTTCCTGGTTTGGGTATAAGCTGTACTATGATTCCTCACGCTGATTTTCACAAGGGACCTTTCTGCACTTCCGCTTTTCAACCAAGGAAGTGAGGCTCCCCCCCAAAGAGAAACACCATTTGAAAAAAATGGGCTTTTCTCCCTGTTTTCATAAGAATATAAGAAGAGCCCTGCTGGATCAGGCCAATGGCCCATCTAGGACTGCTTTCACTCCTTTCTCTCCTACTTGCCCCAAGCAAAGGGGCAGAGATGGCTGCCTTTTAAGACCAGGACCAGCAAGAGTAGAAGTTGTGGCAAAGGACTCCCCAGGAGGATGGTATAAGGCAATGTTCCTCAAAGTCCTCCCCGCGAGGCTGTGAGTGCTTGTGGGGGTGAGGCCAGCGGCTGCGGCAATCCCAGGGATCGCCGCAGCAAAAGTGCCCAAAAATGGGTTTTCAGCACTTACCGGGGCTTTGGGGGGGGGGGTGCGGGGAGGCCTGAGCAACCCTGTGCAGGCTTCCCCTATCTTCAGATTGCCGAAAAACAATGATTTTAGACCACTTCTGGTTTTTGCGAAACGGCGAAGACCAGAAGTGGTCGTAATCACCGCAGAGCGGTGATCTAAATCTCAGGGAGGTCCATGGAGTACCGTCCAGAGGGCTGCAGGACCCCCAGTAAGTCCGAAATTTTCATTTTTTTTTCCCGGAGACAGGGGACAGCATCTGGTTCTCCTGGTGGGTCGCAACCCACCAGTTTGAGAACCGATGGTGTGTCGGATTGCAATGGAAGTCAGTTTTTGTTTTAAATCTTGGTCAAGGCTTTGAAATCCCACGTATACATTGTCATGAATAATGCTCATGACATTAAGAAACATAATTTACAAATTAAAACATTTATATCCCATGGTTGTGTTGGGGACCCCCGAGGCAGCTGTAATGTATTTTTGCATTTGAGAGATCTAGTTACCTTTTATATTCTGTGAGCCAGATTTGAGGACAGTGGCCCAGTGAAAAAAGTATGTTGTGGTGTTTTGATAAAGGTACTTATGTTGTTTGTTCTACTCATTTATATCCCACAAATATAAGTTTGTTTTGCATCCAGATTATTCAGTTACATTAAATGTCTGACCAGCTTCTTCTTTGTCCAACAACTCACATGTTATCAGAATGTATCGGAATATCACTCAGAATATTCTGACTCAGAATATCTACTTAGTTCCCTCTTCTGGGTTTCAGTCAAAATGCTGCTTCTTCCTAGTGCTTCTGTTAAACCACCTTTTTCATATTCGTGCTCAAATTTCGTATTCGTGCTCAGAAATACCCACTACATTTGTGAGTTGCGTTCCTGCTTGCTTAGTTTCTGTGCTTTTTCCTTGTTAATTTTTCTGTTGCGTCTCTTCTTGAGAATTTCTTTAATTGCAAGAAGCTCACTTAGGAATACAAGTGTTGAATGAATGAAATGTAGTAGTGAGATAAATGTCTTGAATTTGCACTGTTTGCAATGCTTTTGAGTTTGAACCTAACATTTTCTGAGAACACTCTTGAATTAAACCTCTTCAGTTTTGAAATGTCCTTATCCTGACAGGATGTTGCATTTGGGGATTATACATTTATCTGTGTGTTTTATAAAATGATAGGATAGATGAGTTGGTAATGTTTTTGCCCATTGCAGTTGATTTCCCATTAAAAGTTAGGTTTGCATGGTTTTGGATGATCACCTCACAGGTAGGTGAGACTTGAATTTGGGGCATTTCTTACCCTTGTTTTCCTTGTTTTGTGAAGCGGTATCTTGCAAACAATTTCTATTTCTATCTTTTGTTCCTTGAGTGACTTCCTGATGTTGCTTAGGGAGACATTGCTATGACATGCAATAGAATTATTTCAGACTTCTCATTTCCAGTCTTGTAGCATTTTTCATTTATTTATACACCAATATGATCTTTGCCTATACAATGTACTTAAAACTCAATAGAAACAAAGTGACAAACTGAATACTCCAGCAGCTCTAGAAATAATGACTATCCAGAGATGTGTGACCCATTATGTGTGGAGAGGATGGCGGCAGTACCCCAGCAGTGTTATCCAGCCTCCCCCAGCCTAAGTCTTCATGGCCATTAACAAATGGGTGGATTTGAAGATTGAGCTAGCCACATATCAAACCACAGTTTCCAAGCCTGCGCCTAACCATGATTGCTAATTGTGATTTAGAGCTAACTCTGGTTCTAACATTGATGGAGAACATGCACTATGGTTGACTTGAAAAATGAAGAGGAAAATTGAACATGAGGGGAAGAAAAGAAAGGAGTGTGTAAGTTCATGGGACCTCCTGATCTGCTAACCATAGTTGGAAGACTAGACTGTTACATCAGTACTAGATCTTTGTCTCTTTCTTCTCTCTTCCAACCTTTAAAGTACATTAGGCATGGAAATTCAAGTTCTGAAGTCAGCACGTAAGGTGATAATTGTGTATAGTCAAAATTACCCTTAAATCCAAAAAACACATACCGTCTCTTTAAAAACTAAAATCATACTATGAGAGATACGTGGGATCTGAATGACCGAGGGAACAGCAGATTCATTCTGTCATCACGCACTCACTCCGGAGCATATACTTAGTGAGTAGAATGGTGGGTGGAATCGCCCACATTATTTTAACTGTTGTTTTTCTCTCTCTTTTTTTTGTGCCGAGCGTGTATAATAATTGAATTTGCGCAAGTAAAATGTGCTTATGATGAGAGCTGACTGACCGGTATATGAAAAGAAAAAACAGCAAAAGAGACTTTCATATATTTACATTTGTTCAACCTTGTTTAGTCATTTAGTGTTGATTTAATGATACTGAAGAGCAGAATATAGAACACAGTTGTAGGAGGCAGAAGAATAAGAATTCCGCTGAGAATCTTTTTTTAAAAAATGCAAATGAATTAATGGCAGAACTGATCACCTTTTGAACTAGAGCCACAAGGTTTCAGTGCAAGCATTGGTGAACTTCGTTTTCCTCTAAGATTTTACCCTTGGGCCTTGGATATCTATGATCAGCAACACCTGAGAGGATAGCCCAATTTTCCATAGTCAGTCCAAGCCTGCTTGTGAATACTGCCACTGTGCCTGCTCATGGGGAAGGTGTATTTAAAGCGATAAGTACTGATGTGGAGTGGAATCGATTAGATAACTGCAAAGCCTAGTTACAAGAAGATCTTGGTGGTGTCCTTAAGCGTTTGCTATTCATTTGGTTAAATGTTTTCCCTGTTCTCTGCACATGTGCACTTAGAATCTATTGATCATAAGCTAGTTGTGAAACTCTTTTGGATCCTAAATTCTTTTACCAGAGTTTTAAAGATGAATTTGTTCTAGATGCATATTCAGAACAGCACTTACCTTGACGTTTTAAAATTAATGAAATAAGTGGAAACCATTTCCAGAGACGGCCAATGGGCAAACATTAATTGATTTTGATTACTGGACATCATCCTTGGTATTTATTTTAAAATATGCAAATTGAAGCTAAAATTCCCAAACAACAACATAATGTCGGTAGGAATAAAACATTATTGAAGGTTAATGCATGGAGTATTCCTTCTGGTCTGGTTTGTTTCTATTAAGTTACTCTCTTGCTGAGAAAGCATGAAAAGACTCAGCCACTCAGATTATAGTTTTTTTCCCTCTCTTTTTCTGTTTTTCCCCCCTTTCTCTTTTTTCTTTCTTCCTCTGATCACTGCAGTCGTTTCTGGGGTTGGAGTGCAGATGGGCTGTCGAAGCACCCCCCTCCCCTTTTTCAGCCTAACTCCATCCCCGCTGCTTCTTCTCACAAGACTTTCAGGCGCTCTTACTCTCCCAGGTAACAAGCTACCTGTTAATCCAACTTGTCTGAGGTGTCACAACGTTATTTACCTTTGGCTCAATAGAGTGCTTTCAAACTGATAGGTATGAGGAGAGGGACAGCACCTTTTGCTTTCTAGTTTTATCTATAAATAAATCACATCTCCATGGCTCTGTTCCTGTAGTGCTACCTGCTAAGTTGTCACGCAGAGATGCCAGGGGAGTATTCTTCTCTCTCCCTTCATTCCTTCTCCTGGAACCACTGCAATAAAAGCAAAGCCATCATGGCTTACATACCCCTTAACCCACTTCCGCCTTAGATGTGTGCATATAATTAATGATCAGCAGTTTAGTCTCGTGCTAGGAGTCAGGCAATCAGACAGAAAGTAGGAGGCAGGGACTGGGCGATAGGTCAGGCCATCTTATCTTGTGATCAAGCAGCCTAAGTAAAACAATACATAAGCAGAACTTCTACTGGGGAATCATATTGGAAAGGTAATTCCTTATCTCACTATTTGTCAACTGTTTGGCATGGTACTTCCAAATTTTTCAGAATATTCACTCCATATCAATATCGTTCAGGGGGCCAGCTCACGTTTTTCATGGCAGGTTTATTTACAGTGTATATGCTGGTGTTCTGCAAGGGTAGATACTGTGAAGTGTGTAGGAGAGACGTGTTTTACACATGTACGTCACTTCATTTTGCCTTTTGTACAGCAGCATATGCAGCTGCAAACAAAGCAAACGTTTCATGTGCATTAGATCTGAATAGAGGTTAATTAGTAATTAGTAGCATCCATTTATTGTTGGTGACCCAGTTGAGTAGAAGAGCATATGTAAAAGCAGCCAAAGCTATATGTATGCAGCTCAGTCAACAAAACTAGAATCCTGCTGATTGACTTGGGGAACAGGAACAAGAATTCCGCCCCCCCCCTTCTCCTTTCCCTGGGATTTCAGTGTGGCCCTGGCTGTCGGAACGGTCTCAGGGAACTGCACAGACTACTCCCCATACTTGCTAGAGATCCATGGGCAGAAGCTTGCTTTATTAACTTGACCCCTCTCCCCCAGCTGAATCAAGGCGACCAAGATTAGCACTGAGTTTAGCCTACTCCTTCCAGTATTTTTTTAAAGACATGGTGTCCTCCCTCCAAATCACACCAGTGACTGAAGAAGTGTGCAGTTGTAAAGTGATAGTGTTGATACAACATTAACTCAAACAGAGGAGTAATTTGAACTATTAGAACATTGAAATTCAAGAAAAAAATGAGTTTAGGGGCAAAGACTACAGTAGTAATGTATTCTCTTTAAAATTATGAGTCATTCAAAGCAAGACAGTGGACATTGGAATGAGGAAGGAACCTCACACAGGTTCAGATTCCGTCAGTGAAGAGAGAGAGAAAGATTATCAATAATTAGAAGAATTATTCTTCACTTCGTAGGCCAATCCTGTTTAACATACATTAAAAGTTCCAGACATTGGTGAGATCTGTATCCTAATGTCTAGGTTCATTGGAGGCCATGGCAGTTGGAAAATAATATTGTGACATCTGTAAAAGTCACACATTTCTCCTCATCTCTTCATTCACCATGTGACTCTTCCAGTTCTTTGCATGAATCACTTGTCTTCTATCTTGTGTGACTGACTGATCAATTGATGTTGTTTCATCTTGCATTTCTTTTTCTCTCCCCTTGCATTATCTGTGTATCATAAAAATTCCTGAACTGGGTAAATGTATTTGCTTGCAAATGTGGTTACTCTTTTTAAAAAAAAAATCCAGAAACTTTTTCTTTCCTATTTTATAAAGTTTCATTCTCAAGTTATGAAAATAAGTTCTTCCTTTGTGGATTTTGGATACCACTGGTATTTTTGATATTTCAGATATATTCCATTTTGTGATACAAGTAATATGACATAACTCAGACATCTGTATACTTATACTCTTCACATGTTGTTGTTTTAGAATAATACATTTTATGTCCAGGATTAACTCTTTGTGGGATGCTCATTTGTAAAATGTAAGGTTTCAATAATTTTTAAACCCTTCAGAAAAGCAAATTACCCTCCAAAATGATCATTTCCCCCAGAAATCTTTCATTCTTCATCTAGTTTCAAATGAATTGAAGGAAATGGTATTTCCAGTTGATGCTTACTATTATACCACCTTGCAGAGTAATATAAGCAAAAATCCGAGTCCCTGCCAGAAATAGTTAGTCTAAATTTACACACATGGAGGAGACCACATTGTAATAAGCCAGCAGAGAGAGGTGAGGAGTGGGAGAGGCAACAGTAGCAAAGGATGAATGTGAGCAAATGTCCTTATACAGACTTTGTTTCAGTAAGAAGATGAAGATAGGTAAAGGTAAAGGTATCCCCTGACAATTAAGTCCAGTCGTGTCCGACTCTAGGGTGTGGTGCTCATCTCCATTTCAAAGCCGAAGAGCCAGCGTTGTCCGAAGACGCCTCTGTGGTCATGTGGCCGGCATGACTCTCCTTGCTGCAGCACGTAGCATGCGGCTGGAACACGGAGCGCTGTTTACCTTCCCGCAAGCGGTACCTATTTATCTACTCACATTGACATGCTTTGGAACTGCTAGGTTGGCAGGAGCTGGCCAAGCAACGAGCACTCACCCCGTCGCGGGAATCGAATGCCGACCTTTCGATCGACAGCTCATGGTTCAGCGGTTTAACCCACTGCGCCACCCGCTGGCCTAACCAGGGGTTAAAACAGTAACTTTGCAGGAGAGCTGGATGTTATGCTGAGATTTGACAGAAGAGAAGGTAGCATTATGTTTGTGTTCAGCGAGAGAGTTCCAAGCACAAGGGGCAACAAGGAAGAATGTGGGAAGTTCAGTTAAGAGATGACCTGCACCTTGGAGGAGCAAAGATCATGATCAGCAAATGTTGGGATATGGGGACAGGAGGTTTAATGGGATGCACACAAAAGAACACATAGGAGTTTGTGTGGAATGTGGCAGAGGACTCTCTTACGGTCTGAACAATGAGTGGTGAATAAGTTGCATAGCACAGCTCTGAACAGAGGTGAGAAGGCTGGTGATGTGACAAAGGGGAGCTGGAGAGAGAAAAAATTGCAGTAGAATCAAGAGTTGTAGCCATTGGGAGAGAGAGGAAGGGCCAAATTCTGATAATATTTTATACTGTAGTGGGGTGGGAACATGATTCGGTGACAGATTGAATATAGGAAGCAAATGAGAAGGAAGAATTCAAGCCAAGGCATTGTGTCCAGTCAGCAGAGTAGATAGCAATTAGATGCAAAAGAATATCCAAAGAGAGCAAGGCCTTGAGAAGAAAGATGAGAAGTTCAGTTCGAAGTTCATACTGACTGACAAGACATCCAAGCAAAAGTATGGCATCAACACAAGAATGTGGGAAGTGGTGGCATGTTTTAATGCAGTAGGGTCGTGGAAGAGAGGTACCACTCGATTATGTGATAGAGAGGGGTGGATAATGGCACAAGTGCTGTTATTGGTAAACTCCATGTATGGCTTCTCCACATCACCATTCCAGCAGGATATTCACCACTACCAGATACGATTTTCACATGTTTTTCCTGCAACTTTGAGCTAGAGATTTTTGAAAATGAATGTATAATATTGTTGAAGCTTTTGTCATTTTAAGGTTTTAAGAAATGCCTGAGGTTCCACAGCCCTGATTTTTTTTGTCTTGTGAGTGTATGCATCTGTGTGTGAGCAAAACAAAGATATACTTAGTTAAGTGGATTGATTTTTCATCTGATTTTGCCATGATTGAACTGTGTGGTGTTTTTTTTTTTTTTAGTATCTTGAGCTGGGTTCACAGAATCCTGTTTGTGCTTAAATCCCATGGAAAGCTAATAGGGAAGATGGGTGTGTACGTTCTGTTGTTTACTTTTTTGTGTTCATTTTGCCCATGAATGGAATAACGTTGTGATGCACGGATCTCATGGGCATGTTGAGGCTCACATTATTCCTTAGATAACGCATGGAGACTTTTTTCTTGAGAGGCGTTTGAATGAGCACAAAATAATAATATTTGTCAAGGGAGGATTGTCGGAATCTTTTTTAAAATCCATCACAGAAATAATTGTCTTCAAGTTTTCATTTGTGCAAGGTGTGGCCTGCCTTGTGTTCTACGGACTAAAGTGACTATAAATACTTAGTTGCAATCTTACTCTTTTCTAGTCAGAAGGGTCTGCAGCATTGCAATTTTCACAGTTTTATAGAAGCATGGTTTTTTTGTTCTGATCCGACGTTGCTGTCAGGTGGATATCCTTTTTTTTTTCCCAAGACAGACCTTTCCTCCTAATCTTTATTTAGAGTTTAGTTGCTTTATGGTCTCTTTGCCAAAACATACCATGTACATTCAGTTCTAGTGGTGCTACTTGGGCTGGTGTTGCAGAGTGAGTACATTGACAGAGATCCAGGGATTGTATCTGTTCCCAGTATTCATATAAAGCCCAGAAAACTCAGGAGACATAAATCTTGTCCTCGGTTGACAGTTCTTGAATCTTTTCCAGGAGGAGAAACTCTTCAATATAATTAAAAATTCTGGCTTAGGCAGTTGAGATGTTGGTGCAGTGCCCACTCAGAAGATATGTCCATTTTGCGAAAATCTTTTCCTCAGAAGTGGCGTTTGATTACTGTACTGCAATGGGATTGCTGTAAGCTGATCTTTCAGTTCAGGCCACTTTCTTTGGACCAAACTACACTTGATGAGGGCAGACCCATTTGCTTGTTCACATATAAGTGGCTTAATTCTGATATTGTAGAAAGGCTTGGAGCATGGGGTGTTAAAGACAGGAGGAGGGAAGGATTCAGGTCCCCTCACCCATGTGCACGTTTTACTGCAAAAGTTAGATTCTCCAACACTTTGTTCCGTGTGCAAACCAGAGAGACGCGAATAAACAAATGTGACTTCTCCCATCCTGTCTACTTGGCCTTCTGTCTTCTCCCCAAATGTCTCCTAAATGGAGCATACCTGTGCACACAGGAAATCAACATTGTCCATTTCTTTTTGGCAAAAATGATACTTGATTGCCTCTAATGCTGTCTGTTTTCCTTATAGTTTTAACCATGAGTAGTCTTCAAAAGTTTTCACAAATTCAGGTTGTTGTGTTTTTCTTCTGTGCATAAAACATTTGTTTCTTGCTTTTTGTAAACAAAATGAAACAAAACAGTAACAACAAAGAGCTTCTTTTTCTTGCATGGTTCTTACACCTTTTTGTTTAGATTTTAGATGTGCAGATCTCCCCCTCTCTGAAAATTCTGCTAGTATTATATAACTCTTCTGCATCCCTAAATCCCAAATTCCTTGTGTTGAGAGAACCAAATTTGCTTCAAATCCTGCCAGTGATTAATCCAGTTAGACCAGCACTAGCAGTATAGCTAAATGTCAAGCTTTGGGTCTGGTGTTCTAGAGATCTCATCTTCTGTTATGTAGCACTTCTGTACCATATAATTTAGGGGTGGAAGACATATGCAAAGTTGTTAAAATGCAATGACGAAGGTAACTTCTTTGCTGGTCTTGCTTTACAATGTAAAATTCAAACTCTCAGCCACCAGGGTCCTGCATAATGAATGAATTTCTTAGATTACAGAGTTTTGTAGGGAATTGTAGTCAGGTCTCTTTCCCTATGTAATGAGTAATGACTAGTCACTTGTTTATACTTGCACATAAAATATCCTTACTGCTTTTTTTTTGAAAAGTCTCCGTAAGGCAGCATAAAAAAAATACTATTCAGAGAAAAGTAAGGCTCAGTTGATAGCTTTTCACATATTCTTGCTCAAATCTGTTTCAAGTATATTCTACTAATGCAAACTCCATTGGCATCAATAATGATTGCTGTGATGGAGCACTTGGAGGATTGAGTGACTTGTGAGATGATCCAGAAATGGAATCAAGTGTTGAACCTAGAGCAAGGGAAAACTTATTCACATCTAATACTCAGATGTTAGTAGCAATAGACTTCATTTCCATAGCTTTCTCTCTGACAATAATCAACTCATAATCATTTAGTAGCTTCAGTTTAGACTAATTTGAAGCCCAGGATTAGCATTCATGTATTTCATGCGTTGATTCCACAATGCCACAACTTTTTGATTTTCCATAATCATTGGCGTCTGTCTTACTAACCATTTGTAGTCATTTGTTACATATTTGGAGCTAGGCTTTGACTAAGAACACTAGGTTGGGCCTTATATGGAAATAGTTGATTTTGATGTGTCTTTTTGTTTGTGATGGTATGGGAAGAGAATTCTGTTTAAAATTTTGGTTAAAATATTGCTTTTAAGTGCAACTAAAATACTATAAAATTGGTTCAGTGGAAGAGCTGGTTGGATGTTCATGTTCATGTTCACCATGAACAATATCTTATGTTCATAGGCAGCTTTTACGCATCCTAGAATCCACCTTCTGAATCATCTGTGTTGGGTTCTGATTCACATGACATGCAAAAATTTACTTACGTTCAAAGCTGAATTCCAAATCATGGCTGTCCAAGTGAGCTATACAATAGCTTGAGATCAACTAGGCTGTTTATTGGTTTTAATCTTTCACATGTGTTCGGTCTTTAGCATGCTGGATTACGACACAGAGAACCTAAATTCTGACGAAATTTACAGTTCTCTTCGTGGAGTCACAGAAGCAATTGAAAAGTTTAGTTTTCGTAGCCAAGAGGATCTAAATGAACCAATCAAACGCGATGGAAAAAAGGACAGTGACATTGTAAGTGCACTTTTTTTGACTGTGAATGAGATTTGAAACATTTTTCTGAGCATTCAGAGAACATTTGCAATTTTAAATAATTTTCCTATAAGGAAAATATTTTCATCCTGGTGTTGTTGTTTTTAAGATATTGCTAAACATGGAGAATCAAATTTTGCAGCTTTTGCCCACTTTACATTCTTATTAACTGCATTAGGTGAGATTCACAAGTGCAGCCAGCCTTGTGCCACTCGGAAAGCAACGGTGTAGCAAGCTTATTTGTATGAAGCGGGGGTCCCTAGGCAGCTGCTGTGATTTTAACCGCACCATCCCCAAAAGACGGTTTGAGATGGAAGTTGCTAAAATTACTGCAACCACATGGGGAGCGGCTTCACACAAATAACTTACCATTGGAGCACCCCCTATGCAGTTGAGGCCCAAGCATGGTGGCTTCGCATATATAGCAGGCCTCCTAAATCAGAAGTACGGTAGGTTGGACTAAGTAACACGGTCATTGCAATTTAAAAAGAAAAAAAAATCTCAGCATTTACATTTTACTTAATGCCACATATTTGTTATTCATGCTGCAGGGGGAAAGACTTATCAAATGGCTTTCCCTATTATACAAATAACCAATGGAAAACGTGTTTTTCTCCAGTGCCTTTATACATGATAGTCTATTATGATACTTCTCACTACTGAAATACTGTAGCCCTGTGCAGATATTCAGATCCTGCACATTGATCTGGATTGTGTCAGCCTGCCACCATGGCACACCCCAGCTGAAGTGACCATTTGTGTGTTGATCTTTATATTTGCATAGGAGTCTTCGTGTGTAGAGTCCCACTGCACATCAGCCCCATCGGCATGATCTGTGCAGTTCAATTTTGGGGTGTACAGATTGGGCACCATGAATGTAAGCCCTTATTCAAATGAGGTCCATGCATGTAGGCCCTTAAGCAAATGAAGTCCAAGAGGAAATGGTCCAGAGCAACCCCAATCTCCAGCCACAGTTAGGATTTGAACATATATGAATGGGGTGTATATTAGTAATCTGAAGTTACATGTCTAGTGGTATCAAATTTTATACTCTAGTTTATTGTATCCTACCCAGTTCCAAAGCCTCAGGATGGTGTAAGAATCACTACAAGAGCAATTGTAAAACAGTTTTCCATTAAAGTGCGACATTACCCATTTCTGGCTTAATCCTGGCCATTGCACATTTGCCCACAGAGAGCAGTCTTACACTACTTGTTTGCTGCACTACTGCAGGTTTCTCGAGATGGTGGGATAGCCTCACCAGCCACTGATGTGCGTGGAAGCAGTGACATTGTGGAAGGAGGAAGAATGGCTCTAGACAACAAAACTTCCCTGCTCAACACCCAGCCCCCACGTGCCTTTTCAGGACCTCGAACCCGAGAGTATAATCCTTTTCCGTACTCGGATACTATCAGCGCTTATGACAAGAGTGCTCTTAAGGAGGCTGTGTTTGATGATGATATTGACCAGCTTCGAGATGGTTTGTATTCATTTGTTTTCTTCACTTTGAGTGATCCCATTTTTGCTCTGTAATGGGGATTCCATATTTAATTGGTAATGAAACGTCATACTGAAACTAGCTTCTTGGGTTAAACTTACATCACCCGTTAACTCAGCCCTGCTGAAATATGCAACAGAAGTGAATAATATGATTTGCATAACTACTCATTGGGAAATCCTAGGTGTTGTTTCAATTGGGTTTCAACATTTTGGTACTTTTCCATGACCTGGTCTTGTTTTTACGAAGTTAAATAAAAAAATTTCCTATTGATCTTGTGGACTGAAAGGCTGGCGGGAAGGAGAAGGGGAGGGCTCCGCTGCTGTGCCAAGATGTTAAGTATGTGGGTCATCATGAAGTCAATACAAATTATTTATTGCAGCTACTTCACATTTTATGGCATCCCTGGTATACCAATATCCTGTTGGTATTTGTGGCAGTAAACCTGTATAGTGTGAAGAGGAGATGGGGACATGGGCTAGGGAGCTGCAAGCGTGTGTGTGTGACCCCATATATTTTCTGCAGCAATGAGCTGCCCAGCATGGGATACAGCTGCACGGAGTAGCAGTAGGGTGAGGCTTCCAAGCTTTGAGGCTCAGTGATGACGTTTTCACAGAGCCTAGAAACCTTGCAAGACTATGTCAGCTGAGCAGCTGACCGTGATCTTGCCGATTGGAAGCATCAGGAGCAGAGAGGTTTAAAAGGACAAGCTGGGGTGGAAGGAGAAAGGAGGCGAGAGACACAGAGGAGGGAGACAGAGCAGACAAAAAGGAGGAATAAAGGTATACTGTAGGCAGATAGGAGATAAGGAAGACAGCCCAGAGAGACGAGGAGAAAAACGGAGGGAGACACAAGAAGTTATCCCAGAGAAGGGGAAGGAGAAAAGTGTTATAAATGTTATAGATTGAACTTTGTAACCAAGGAATACATATATAGATGCTACAACAAGAAATACTGTGAATAAACATCCCATCTCAGCTATTGTTGCTTATTTGTCTGTACTATGGAGTTGACCCACTTCTCATTTTGCTCTTCCAGTGCCCATTGATCATTCCGATTTGGTGGCTGATCTATTAAAAGAATTATCCAATCACAATGAGCGGGTGGAAGAACGGAAAGGAGCCCTCCTTGAGCTATTGAAGATTACAAGGGAAGATAACCTGGGAGTTTGGGAGGAACATTTCAAGACCATTTTGCTTTTATTGCTTGAAACGCTTGGAGATAAAGATGTAAGACACTGACCTAGATCTAATATTCCGTGCAGATACACCACACCCTTCCACACATAGATTGTTTTCTGATGTCATGTATTCTCAATAGCAAATAGTGCCACAGGGAGAATTACAGTGATGTTCTCTCCCCACTAGTATGTGGCTAATCTTTAGATGGTATGGCAGTTTAGTGGTGGTTTGCTGTCTAGAAGGTCTGTTTGCACCCAGGAATTCAGAGAAACTGAAATCTACCCCAGACCTGCTAAGGTTATGTGACACCAATGCTAAGCATACAGAATATTAAAATAAAAAATTACAGGTTCTTCCTGGTATCTAAAAAACACAATGGTGAAATAATGGCAGATTTCTATGGACAATAAATGTCAATACCAAGGAAGTATCTATGCCTTGAATAACTGTTGTCCTTTGGATTATCCAGTTACCATTGCTCTGGCTGTTATGTGTGTGTATATGCACATGTCATACATGTTGCCCCATTACTTTATTATCTGTTACTTTCCTTTCAGCATATTAAAATCTTTCCAGAGAGATTTACATTTTACATACTATGCACAAAGCAGCCAAATCCAATGAAAACATTGCTCAATTATCGAGCAGGGTGCACTGGGTCAAGCAGCAAGCATTTCTCTAGCCCTGGCAATACGGTACAGACACTACTCCCATAGGAGAGATCTGTAGTTTCTGCCAGACACGTTTTTTGCCCTAATTGTTTGTCCCTTTCAGATGTGCAAGTGTCTCTGGCCCAGCTGGCTTAAGTTGCACATATAAATAACTGATAACTATCAACATTGTGTCAGTTGGGTTTTTTTTCTCTCCACAAAAACAAGGCAAGTACCGGTAACTGAAAAACAGCCCCTTATCACTACATGCTTCATTTACTGAATAAATAAGAAGTACCTGAAATCCTGCCCATGTTTTTATGTGTTTGTAAAATGGAAACACCATTAAAATATTATTATTTTGAAGCAGCCAAGAGAGCTTGCTGCATGCCAGCTATTGTTTGCAGTTTGCATCTACCAGCTCATGCTGTCATAGATGTATTGGCAGATTTAATCAGGATACAAGTCATGTGCTAGCACATAAATTGTGCACGTGAATACCACAGCATCAGGATGTACTTAAAAAGTTCAGTCTGGAGCAAGCTAACTAAATACTCCTCTGTTGAAACTGTAGGCACTGTTTGGAATGGCTGTCGTCCAAAAACACAACCCAGCAGTTATATAACCTGAGCAGTTGTTCTAATAGTCTCAATAATAACGATCACCCCATGTAAAGGGGGTCAGCAAATGTTGAGGCCGTGTGGCAGTAGTAAACGGAATGACAAGAATAGTGACAAGGATTTTCATAAGGAATGTAGACTAGATTCATGACTTCAGAAAGTGGGACTCCTTCCTGGATTTGCTATGTTAGTGATAGTTGATCTTCAGGGTTCATTAAGCTCAAAGGAATGGAAACTTATCTTGCTTAAGTTTCATTATCCCCCTCAAATCAACTGGGTTGAATTTTTTTTTACTTAAGCTGCAATCCTATTAACACTTAATACGAGTAGCAGCACAATCCTATGCATGTCTACTCAGAAGTAAGCCCCATTATGTTCTATGGGGCTTACTCCCAGGAAAGTATGACTAGGATTGCAGCCTAGGTCTCCGTGAACTCTGGGGCTTACTTCTGAGTAGACATAGGATTGCATTGCAATTAACCTTAATTAACCTCAGAAAGATGCACAATTGGAACTTTGTTTACTGGAAAACTCCTCTGGTTGTTCCCTTGAGATTCTTTATAATAGTTGGCTTAAATCAAGCTTGACTACATGTGGCCTGTTCAGTATTGTTAAAATCCAGAAAATCCCACCCTCCGTTTTTACAATAAGGTTTTCTACCTCTCATAGATTATTATTATTTATTATTACATACGAATTAGTTGGAAGTAGGATGATGTGCCCCTCATTACTAATAAGTGCCTCACAGTCTCTCATCCACTTCTGGCCTACAAGACATTTTTTACCAGCCTCGAAGCTATGCATCAATGCTGCTTCCAGTCCCAACAACTCATCACTCATATTTGTGGTCTTGATAATTGAAATGACCTTCTCTCCAACATATGCTGCTTCTTTTGATTTAGCATTCAATAAGAGCCTTGGCGCTGCGGGTGTTGCGAGAAATCTTGAGAAACCAGCCTGCGAGATTTAAGAACTATGCTGAGCTGACTATCATGAAGACTCTGGAAGCACATAAAGACTCTCACAAAGAGGTGAGCTGGTTGTCCTGTTGCTGCTTGTATAGTGGCAGAGCCCAATCAGTCAAAAGCAGAGCTCTGTCTTCTAGGGTTTGTTGCCAAGAGGTTGATCTTGACCCTTGATGCTTAAAATTTACACTTTACAGACTTTCTGAACTATTTCTATGCTAGCCCAAGCTACAGCCTGCTGTGGTAAACATCCTGAATGTTAACATCCTATATGTGTGTGCAAGTCATGCTGTAAGAGCTGTTTTCTGTTCTACCTTAATAAGGAAAATTAGGACGTTACCAGCAACATGGAGGAATGGCATGTGTCTGAGATAACTATAAGAAGTAAGTTAAGCATAATACCCTCCCCATGGCTGTGCTGGTGTCTATGAATGGGGGGGGGGATAATTATGCAAATTCAGTGGACACGGAGTAATTTACTGGTGTTGATGAAGAGCTACATTGTAAATCCCTCAGGGCAAGGACTTGTCTTTTCACTCTATGTAAATTCAGTGGACACAGAGTAATTTACTGGTGTTGATGAAGAGCTACATTATAAATCCCTTAGGGCAAGGACTTGTCTTTTCACTCTATGTATAGCACATTGATGGTGCTATATACAGTACATAATTAGTAAAAGTGTTCAGATGAACACGAAAGAGGATCATCCAATACACTATTACCAAGATGATGATCAGGGATCTGTATAGTGGCATATGTTGCAAGAAAGTGACCTGGTGTGTGGTCTCTGGCCCAATCCTGTCCTCCATGTACGCCAGTGTAATGACAGCTCTGCCAGTGTAGAAGCCTGCCTGCCAACAGATGCACCACAGACACTGGCACAACCCTGGAAAAATGCCATGCCGACATAGGTCGGTCATCACTCAGATGTAGTGCGACTCTACCAGTGAGGCCAAAACAAGGAGGAGATTGGGACGTAACGTAGGCGGGATGAGGAGGAGTCGACATACACCAGATCCCTTGAGACAATGGACCCCAACTCTAGCAAAACACTACACTAATGACAAAACTGGCGTAGGTAGGAGGAATCCCATAGGCAGAGGTTCCCAAACTGGGGTGTTGTGACGCCTCAGCTGTGAACAAAGGGTTGCTACACCTTTAAGGGGCGTGGCAACCCACGGTGCCGTCGATGGAGTGTCCAGGATCACTCCGCCGCGGACGAAAAGTCCCATTTTTCCTTCATTGGTGGCAGTGGAGGTCCCCCAGGGGGTGTGGAGAGCCTGCGGACCCCTCCGCAGGCGTCCCCAAGCGTCTGACCGGCCCTCTGATGGGATCGCAACCCACTTCCAGTTTTACTGCGAAACCGGAAGTGGGTCGCAATCGCGTCGGAGGGCCGCTCAGATGCTTGGGGAGGCCTGCGGATGGACCCGCAGGTTCCCCACGCACCCCGGAGGACCTCCACTGCCACCAATGAAGGTAAAATGGGACTTTTTGTCAGCGGTGGCACAATCCTGGACGTGCCGTCGCTACCCCAGGGAAGGCCCCACTGCCCATAGGGAACAATGGGGAAGGGGAAAACAGCAGAAAATGGTACCTCTTGCCACCCCCTGCCTCACCCTCTTTCCTATGACTGAGCATGGGATACACGTTACATTTGGCAGCCAATCACATCACAGCAACCCCAGTATATAAACCCCTGCCAGGGAGACTACAGCTGAAGTGATCAGATGTGCAGCACTGGGCTGTGCCTCTCTGGTCTCCCCAATGGGAACTTTGGTGATGGTAACCATGGTAAAAAGGCACTTGGAGCACAACGGGAGCACTTTGCACAAACAACAACTTCTCCCTCACAACCTGGATGGCAAGATATTTTGTTAACTGTTATCTCCTCAGAATTCTGATTGCAGATAGTCTGCCCCATAAGGACTCCACACACAAACACCCAGCTAGAATCTCTGCCTCGCCACCCCAACGGGGGAAGGAAAATGCACTCCACACAGGTAAGCAAGGGGTGGGTGAGGGAATCCCATAGTGCAATGTATTGATGCTGTATCTCCCTCTCATGTTTCTACCCCAAATATTCTGACCCTCCTGAGTTATCAAGTGTGTTTCTGTTATCAGTTGCGTTGCCTAGCTATCCCTTCCTTTTGCTACAGCTAAGAGCTGGGAGCGTCTGCTCTCTTTGGGGGAATGCCAGGGACTCTAACCATTGCTACTGCTGGCCCAAGACTCAGCAGAACCCTCTTTGTTTTTCAGGACAGCACCATTGCCACAGGGGGTTGAACAGCGGAACTCTGCAGAGGACCACTGTTCCAAGCCACCATGATCTTACCCCCTACAGGGCAGAACTGCATGAACACTCTAGTGGCACCGTCCTCCCTCCCAGTCACCAAGTATGCATCTCAAGCCAGAGAGCAGATGTGGTTGATGCTGTTGTCTGTTCCTTGTTACTCTCTCCGTCTTTCTCCTTGCTCCCCACAGGCTTCTGTCCCATAGATGAGGACAACATGCAGACCCCAAGGAATGCCTATAACCTGCCTGCCTGCTGTGCCCAGTTTGAGCCCAGCTGCTGCTTGGTGAGGTGACTGACCTTCTCCTTCTAGTCAGGCCCCTGTGACTTTGCAAACTCCATGGCAAACAGTAAACCAAGTGAAGCAGTCAGACCTCACTGGAACCTGTTCTTTGGCTGTCTGTTGGATGACTTGCAGTGGCACAATAGCCGTGCTGGGAGGAGATGGTTGGCAACCCCACTTGCGTGTTTCTCTTTCATTTGCTACTCTATCACTGATACGGTTCAATAAAAACCTTGACTGGATCATGCTTGTTGTTACTTTGTTAGTAGATAGAGATCCATTCTTCCCACCTTATTTGTTTCTTACCTCAGCTGGCCTCAAGGTGGCTCTGCAGGGAGAGGGGTCTGCTGCATCCTCACTCCCTGACGTTTTGGGCTCTGAGAGGGGAGCACTTCTCAGTTATCAAGAGCCCCCTGTTCTCTGCTGCCAGGGCAGTGGTAGGGGGACAGGAGAGGCAGCATACTGACAGCCAATCTGGTAGGTGCCAGCAATGAATCAAAAGGCATGGTGTGGGTGTGGCTAGCTGGGCGAGCCAATGCAATAGGTGCCCTGTGTCACATGCTAGCCCAGTGATTGGCCCATGCTGTGCTCCCTCTGATAGGTCCATGTGCTGTGGCCTCCTAGCCAGGTGTGCCTATTTGTGGTGGTGCAAAGTGTTAAATGGCAAATGAGGTGCTCTGTGCCTGTTCCCCGCTGTGGCTGGGTGTTTATTGTAGAGTAACTGGTGTGGGTTCTAGATCTGCCCCCCCTTCTTTTGTCCCTGCCATGGGTGTTTCTGGCCAGTCATGCAGAAGGTGAGTGCCTTGCTGGTTAGGTTAAGTCCCCTGGCTGGGCTCAAACCTATCTTGCCTGGCTCCCTGCCTGTGTCTTTGTGCAGTGAGCTACCGGTGCCCTGCTCTGCCTGAGTGCTGTTGAGTTCCCTTGTGACTTGTTCCAGTCCCTCCCCTGGTAAAAGAGCTCCTTCCAGCTGGTGGATGTCCCCACACAGACTCGAACCCTTGCTATAGAGAGGCTTGTGTGTTTGTTTCACATGGCTGCCATCATCCAAGGGAGCTGGCTTTCCACCCCTGCTCTGCTCAAAGATTTATTCCTTGGATGTGTGTGTGAGATGAGAGACTTGAACCCTGGATGCAGGGGCTCCTAGCAGTTCTTTGCTTTTGCCCCCTTGCCTCTGAGGCCACTGTAACTCCTGTAGGAGGCAGGGGTGCTGTGGCATCCTTCTGTTGTGTTGTGCATGCGAGTGTGTTTATGTTTTGTTTTCTTGGGGCATCTCCCCATGGTTGGGGGTGGTGCCTCTTGCAGTGTTGCTCATTCTTAGTGGCTGGCAGGGGGATTCCCCTCAGCATTGACCACTCATTGGTCGTTCACTTGCCCCTGCCTCTGCTCAATTCGCCATGGTGGTGCTTTTCTGGCCACCAGTTTTGGGCTGATTGGATGTAGTAATTGGCTCCTTGGACATCACAGTGATGACACGTGGATGTCACATGAATGATACGCTGACATCTTGGTGATGATGCACTGCCATTAGGATACTGCCGCATGGATAACGGGCTATGTCGGCGTTTCCTTGGATGCTGGAGGTGTTATTGGGAAAGGCTGCACCAGCATTGCTTTGACAGGATTGGCTTGAGATTTGACCCTTGTTGTGCTGACATCAATGCACGGTCGGTGTGGTGTTGGCAGGGCAGGCTTAGGATATGACAGACATGGCGCTGACATCCATGCACTGTTGGTGTGGCATCTGAACAGGACTGGGCCATTACTGACTGTCATCAGGCCTGCTTTTTCAAGGATTTGCTTAAAGACTTTGCAATCCTAAATATACTTATTAGGGAGTAAACTCTATTGAACACAGTGGGACTTAGTAAACAGTTATACAATTGTGCTGTAAATTTGCTTCAAGCACTCTAACCTAACAGACCAGGAGCAGGCAGATAAGCTGAGAAGTGAACAAAAAATTAATTGTTGAGTTGTTGTTGAGGTGTCAGTGACCACAGCAAATCCATAGAAACATTTTAGATCTGTTTGAAGAATAAACCAGGGGACCACTTCTGATTTGCTGTTTTTATTTCCTAAGAACCATGCACAAGTGGCACATCAAGGAGCAATGTTTTATTTCCAGCTTGCCTTGACCAACAGCTTTTGGAAAGCTATGTCATTAACTACAATCCTTCACCTTTTGTACACTTATTTTTATTTATACGGTATGTTCAAAGTACCGTATTGACCTGAGTATAAGACTCACTTTTGTCCCCTAAGGCAAGTCTTTAAAGTAGGGGTGCGGCCTACAATCAAAAGTCTAGTGTTTTCTGCCTAGAGTTTTCTGCAAAGAGTCCCTTTTTCAAGCCTCTCCAAGTCTCTTTCAAAGGTAAAAACGTTTTCTTTTTTTAAACTGCAAAGCACTGTGTTTTCAGCTCTTAATCACTTGCTAAATGGCCAGGATCTCTCTAGCAACCTCTAGCCTTAGAGACATTTGAAAAAATTAACCCTTACGTTCCAGCCCCAGGACACTGTGGAAACTAAGATATTTATTGATCCTGCAGTTTGAAAGTTGAGAGCAAGAGCTCCTGCATAGGCTTACCATATCCAAAGGGGGACAGAGTGCCAACCTTTAGGCTGAAATCCTAAGCACACCTTCCTGGGAGTAAGCCCCATTGAATGCAATAGGACTTACTTCTGAGTAGACATGCATAGGATTGTGCTGTTAACCATTGAAATATGGGCAGGTGTAGCTCATCATCATGGAAGGGTGCAACAAGCTGCACCTGCCCAAATTCCAAAGGTTAAAGGTAG
This sequence comes from Plestiodon gilberti rubricaudatus, assembly GCA_026170595.1. NCBI lineage: Eukaryota > Metazoa > Chordata > Lepidosauria > Squamata > Scincidae > Plestiodon > Plestiodon gilberti. Next base: position 202,632,320 of record JANXHW010000001.1, read on the forward strand.
GCACTCTGTCCCCCTTTGAATCTGGGAAGGCTACTTATACTAGGGTGCCAGATTCAATAAGGGACAGGGTGCCTATGCCTTAACTGTACTAAAGCTGTACTGTTTTACTATTCTACTAATGTGTATATTTTCTTTAAGTTAAAAATTGTATTTTTTTAAAAAAAATAGCACCAAACTTTAAGGGTGTGGCTTATAATCAGGAGCATCCTATACTCGGGGCAATACGGTAATAAAAATACATTTACCGCTGGAGCCTATGCATATGTGCTCTGAAGTAAGCCTCACTGTGCTCAGAAGGGCTTACTCCCAGGTAGACATAAAGGGTTAAGATTATATTACTGTGTACTGTATTACAGCTTTAAAGGGTGAGACCTTTGGTACAGAAAAGTCTTTTCGGCCAAAAAGAGACTGGGCTGCAGCCTGTGGCCATATAACCAGTGCCGGATTACGGTTTAAAGCAGAAAGTGGTGCTATCCGGTCGAGCAGGTCACATGAGAACAAATGTGCCCTAAGAATTGTCTTAAAAAGAAGAGCCAGAAAATATTTAATCCGTTTAATAAATCAGCATGTCTGTACTACACTTTCTTGGAACCAGAGTCCCCACACGACACTCTTTTTTCACAGCAGCATTTAGCAGTAGTTGTAAACTGATTTCCAGATAAAGCAGTTGAACAAAACATTTTGTTCTGAAGGAGTGCCTTTATTGGCAGGCTTCTCCCAATTGCACATTCTTCTTGACTCACCTTGACTCAATGCCCTTGTAATTTTTCTTCCTGAATCACCTCCTCAAATGAGTGGGAAAGTTTGCCATCTTGAAAAGTTCCTTCCAGATTTTGTTGTTCTTGTCCAACCCATTTTGTCTTGTACCATTGTGTCAGACAGTATGAAAATTATGGGTAGTGCTTAAATTGACAATATTTCAAACTTGTATGTTTTCATGCATCTCCTGGGTTCACTTTAAAAACTAATGTTCATATCAAGTCATGCATTCCTCTTCCGAGATCAGTGAGTGTTCATGTGTGTGCAAGCCTGATCCAAAAGTGTAAAGAAATGTAGGTGCAAACTGGGCTCCTCTATTGAATAATGAAGCTGGTAGGGAGTGTTCTGTTAACCCTGGGAAGTGAAAGGCAGGGAGAAAGTATTTTCCCACTTCGTATTCCTTACTCTCCGGGGTCTGTCTTTTCTGGGTTCTTGGATAGCAGCCAGGCTGGAAGGTCTGCTACTGCCACTGTATTAAGTTTACTATGAAGTTTCAATTTGGAGGGGAAAGCCAAGCAGTATGAAATCTCTATTGCTTGTGCTCTGAGATAAAAGGTGGTGGTGGGTTCTGTAGCATTGTCCTTGTTCCTACTCATTTCTGTTCCTCTACACTAGAGTCATAGGCTGTTCTATGGACTTCCCAGCATTGGGTCACATGGCTTTGTTTGCTCCCACTAAAACGTTGTTGCAATTTTGCAAGAAACCCTGTCTTGTCTTCTCTCATTCACCATGAATAAGATGTGTGCCTCTCATGCGTCTTGGATGCTTGACATTTTGCGGACTTCGGTCACTAGGGAATTTGAGCTAGTTGGTTAGATTAGAACACAAAGTTTTGAAAGAGAGTTAGCAAATGTTTCTCTTAGATAATCCCCCCTCCCATTTCTGATGCCCGATTTAGATATGATGCAGGTTTAAAAGAACTTGAAGGTGAAGTTCCACATGCTCAACATCATGTATAACCTGCATTTGCAACATTAGAACTCCAACATTGCATATTCTCAGGCCTCTGATCCCTGGTGTGCTAATGTTGCTCCTGCAGGCAGATGCGTGTGGAGTCCTGATATGGTTGTATTTGGTTTATTTGAAAAACATGGTTGGCATCCTGTTGAAACTAGGCCTACGCTGCGTTTCCTACATTTGAGTCATGCTTCCATTATATGAAAATACTGTTAGTGTCAGATACAGGACCCATTGGGAGCCTGGCTTGACAGTGGGGCCATTATTCTTGAGCCACAGTCCTTGTTCTAATTGTGGAAGAAGTAGTTGTTTCTGTTCTTTTTTTTTTTAACTGCATTCAAAGAGAATTAAACTTCCCAACTCATCCCTGAGTGGAAAAGTTGTACGCACATTGATGGATAGTGGGAGCAAAGAATGTCTGAGAATTTTTCTAAGGGATCTGGTTGTGCTGGGATTGAGGCTTTTGGGGTTTCCCTCCCCTTGCCATTCCATTCGATTCCCCTCTTTGCAAAATTTAAATGTCCTTATTTAGGAGTGTGACAACTTCAAGATCTCTTCCAGCTCAGAAAAGTGTAGACTTGATTTACTCGGCTATCCTTAGTGGTGTTATCTATATGCACAAGGTTGTATATGCCCGTCTCCTTAGATCATCAGAGAAGGCCCTTTTGCGGGTGCTGTCGCCCAGGGAGGTGCGAGGGGCGGCGACCAGAAATAGGGCCTTCTCACTAGTGGCACCAACCTTATGGAATTCCCTCCCCTTTGACTTACGAACTGCTCCCTCCCTGGACACTTTCCGGAGAGGCCTAAAAACCTTCTTGTTCAAAGAAGCCTTCTGAGCCTTTGCCTTTTTAACATCTTGCTGGTACGGGTGGGGTGCTGCTGTTTTTATGATCTTGTTTTAAATGTAATTTTTTAATCAATTTTTAGATGTTTTTATTAACTTTTTTTTTGCTGTTTAAAAAGTAATTATCTATTTGTATTTTTTGTATTTTATTTTTGTGTAAGCCGCCTTGGGTCCCTTTGGGGAGAAAGGCGGGATAGAAATATTGTAAATAAAATAAATAAATAAATAAATAAAATAAATAAATGCGGTATATTAATTTTAACATCTCTATTAATTTGTATTGTATAATACTGCATTCTTCCGGGTGCCAAATTTGGTAACCCTGACAGTAAACTGTGGCCTACAGGCTTTAGTGGATGAACAAATGGCCCAAAACTGGTTGTCACACATGACATCTGGCATATCCCATTCAAAGTGTATTTCCTCATGCTTAAGGGCATCAAAGTCCATCACAAGTCTTCAAACACAGTTAATAACTAGTACTCCTAAAACTAGTGTGAGTGAGGAAGGGCCCAGCTAGATGGAACAGAAGGCAGGCATGTTTTTTCCCTTCGTAATTCTGTCCTATTTACAATATAAAATAGGGGGGGGGTGTCTTGCTTGAATAGGCAGGGGCACTGAACCTCCTCCAACGTGTACCTTGGTGATCTGCTGACAGTTTAGACCAGCGTTTCCCGAACTGTGGGTTGGGACCCGATTTCTGGTGCGTTGTGAGCAGAGCCTCCTGTGAAAACATTAGATCAGATAACTAATTGCCTCAAGCCCTTTGGCTATTCAAAAATCAGCTGCTAATTGCCCTGCAAAGAAATGAGTTCCTGCAGCTTGCAAAGTTGTGTAAATATAGGGAGATAAGTTTGAGCATCTTTTTTCTGGTGCGTTTTTTCCATCAATGACAGGTGGGGGAGGGGCAATGAAGACTGGTTCACATTAGTAAGCCCCTCAAGCCTTGAGTCTATTAATTAGGGCTGCCTCTTTATGAGAAATGGATCAAGTTTTTTTGTAAATAAACAAACATTATTACTTGTAAGTAAATAAATATTTCCTTCTAGAGCTCCTTTTTTAAGTCTCGTAAAGCTAGGTGGGTCCTGATAGAGTTTCATCTTAAAAGTGGGTCCCGATTCTGGGAACCACTGGTGTAGAAGATAATAGTGAGCTAGGTGGTCCTCAATATCAGGCAGCTTCCTATGCCCTACCTTCCTTCAGTCCTTTGCATCAGACACTATGCTGAGATATCGGAATTGGAAAGAAAGGAAAGAGCAACCAACTGCAGGGAAGTAAAGGCTGATCTACACTGTACGAATTCCAGTGCGTCCCGTGTGTGCAGTGTGGCTTCCTTTTTAACCGATCACCACGGAACGTGGCATGAGCTGGATGTGAACAGCAATAACTCAACTCTGTCTGCCTATGTTCCCTGAGAGCCCTGAAGTGTGAGGACCAGTGGCAGAGAAGGGTTTTTCCATAATGCCTTTCATGCCAGATGGTTGGGATAGATCAGAGGTTCTCAACCTGTGGTACGGGTACCGCTAGGGGTACGCGGACCTCTTCCTGGGGGTACGCCAAGCCCTGCCCCTTATCTGCCCCATCAGCAGCTAATTAAGTGTTAATTAACATGGATTTTAAATTGTAACTATTTTCGGAGCCCTTCTATCTCTGATTTTAGTTTTGGGCTTATTTTTGTACTTTGGTGGGGGAGGGGGAGGGAGGAGCTCATTTTGGGAACTCTGACTTGGAGAAAAAAAGAGATCTTTGCATGTGTCTCTCTCTCTCTCCCACACACACAACATTTTTTTCACATTTAAAATTGTTAGTACTTTTTATTTAATGATTAATTACCTAATTAATTGATTAATCCAATTAATTAGCAGTTAATTAGCAGGGGGTAATTCAGAAAATTGGACCGTGATAGGGGGTACCCAGGCTTCCAAAGATTGAGAACCCCTAGGATAGACCATTGTTGATGGCTCTAATGGGGATTCAGCCACAATGGCTATGTTTTCCTAATTCAACTGCAACCCCAGATATTAATGAATCAGTGTCATTGGCTGCAGTCAACATAATACCCATTAGGCAGCATCTGCTGCTCCTAGTCCATCCACCCTGCTCCCACCCCAAGCTTTTCCCCTCGGAACATCCAGCCATATCATGACTTGGCTGGTCTCTGTAGCACAGGAGGACTTCTTGAAGGGCCAAATGTGTCCCAAGGGCTACCCTGAAGAAGCATCCTTTCAGCATCTGCTCAGGTGAACAGATGCTATAGCAAAGAAACTAACTTGGAGCACTTCAAGCTTAGGTCACTGCCTCACTCTACAATGTTCCTATATATGCACCTTTGGAGTCTGGTGGTTGGAATTGATCTCCAGTCCATGTCACTAGACCTACGCCTTTCTCTGGATTGAGGAAGAGGGCATTCCTGACCTGTGGGTAGTCCCTCCCACTTGGAAGGCAGGGTCGGCTTTAACTGAAGTCGTCTCCTCCCCATGGGAGGGGCTTCCCGCTCCCCAGTCCGGCCCTGCGACCAGGCAGGTCGCAGTTTTAGCTTGTTCAACAGCTCCTATAGGATTTTTTCCTCACATCCTTTTCATTCTCGTCTTCTCCCCTTTTTTTTCTTTCTTTTCTTCTTTTCTCATCTAAATCCTCTACCCTCCTTCATCGCTTCTTCCCTTTCCTCACCTTAGGGATCGGGATGGGGATCAGGAGTGAAGCACAGGACCTCGAGCGCCAAGCGGTTCGGCCTCGCCTCACTCTACAATGTTCCTATATATGCACCTTTGGAGTCTGGTGGTTGGAATTGATCTCCAGTCCATGTCACTAGACCTACGCCTTTCCCAGGCAGCCTGCTGGAACAGTGGAACAACCTGTGAACATTAGAGTACCTTTCACAATTGTCCATATGAAGGTTTCAGTAAATTCATTGTGGTTCATTTATAATTGAATTTATAAAACTAATTAGGTTGGCTCTCACCTCATTTTTTTACAGTTCTGCTATGTACACAAGTAGTGGTTTTCTTTCATGTAAGCATAAAACATGAGGTCTACTGTCACAATATTTATATGCCTATGCAAAATAATGCTTTTAATTTGAATTTGCTTCTGAAACTAAACACCTACACAGTACTATTTTCTGATAGTTTTGATAACACTTGGTCAGCATTACATAGAGAAGGATCAGCCTTTTTGTTTTGTTCCCAGTTGGTTAATATTAACTAATTTGTTCTTGCAAACTAACTCAGCCATAGCTACATATGGAAAATATTTGTCATAAACAGTACATTGTTTTGCCTTTCTAGTGAAATGTTCTAAAACAGTTCATATGATCACTTCCATATTCATCTCTTTTGGGTGAATTGATTCCCCCTCCCCATTTTTTGGGTATTGTATTTTTCTTTGTTGTAAGCCGCCTAGGGTCTCTTCGGGGAGAAAGGCAGGATATAAATATTATAAATAAAGTGTTTACATTTGATGACTCAGAAATGAATATGTGGAACTGCCTTCATTGAACAGTGTTGTGTTTGAAGTGATATGAACGTTCCGTCTGGGGTATCTGACCTCTTTTCCTCTTCAACAATATAAAAACACTGCCCCCAAATTTGTTAATATTTTTCCTCTCACCATTGTCCTTGCTAAAAATATTTCAAATATTCCAAATGATAAACGTTGGAATCAGGATTAGACATGCCACTTGAGGAAATATTATATATGCAAAATGTGTCTATGTATACATTATTTTGATTTGAATGTGATATTTGCATTTTTCCTGGTCCAGAAGTTTTCATACAGAATATGGTGGAGTAGGGGAAGAGAACAAATAATCCTGATTTTGAACAAGATTAAACATCTAGAGCTCGATGGCCTACTACAAGAACTTTCATTGCATGTCTAAAAGCATCCTTCAAGTGTTCTTGGCATCTGCTCTCTTGAACTCAGTCCACATAATTGTCATTCTAACACAAATGGGTATTTCCTCTTGCAGTTTTAGACTGGAATGTTGTTCTTTTTCATAAATATCATTTGTCCTGGCCAACCACATCTGATAAGATTGGTTCTGAGTTACCATGGGGAGAGCAGCTTTGGGATGATGCTCCTCCTATGGCTGCAGGCAGACCTGGCATTTGTTTCTAAACTGGAACAGGAAGTGGAGCAGCAGCATGAATTTGCAGTGCTCTAGACTTTTATTGGAGTTCTGTCAGCGACCCAACTGTAAACAAGTTTTGTTTGCCATCTGTCCCCTTACCTAATGAGAGGGAAAGAAAGGTGTAGTGACTACTCCACTCATCACCACTGGGTCTGGAAAACAAGTTTCACACCAGGGAAAAACATAGAGCAGGGGTTCTCAAGCAGTGGTACTTCGGCCGACTGCTGGTGGTACTTGGACTGCCAGACCACCGGAACCCCGCTCTGACGTGGCGCTTTCGGCGGCATGTTTTCACTCCCGAGAGGCTCCTGCCTTTGAATGAGCCTCTCGGGAATGCTGAGAAGGGCCCTCCCACCTGCCCAGAGCCTCCTACCTGTGTTTTCTGGCCTCTGAAACCCCAGAAGTAACTGGCAATGATGTCATCGCCAGTCAATTCCAGTGGTACACAGCAGGAGAGTGGCGCCGGAGGTGGTACTCAGCCGGGAAGGGGTTGAGAACCCCTGACACAGAGTACACCACTGGACATTGCGCAGATGGCTTCACACCATGTTTAAGAAATTCCTCCTTTAGCACTGAGGCCTAGAAAGTTTTGAAGGAGCACACCGGCGTAAATGCTAGCTCAGGCCCACAGAAGATCTGGCAGCCCCATATAACAAAAACCCTTAAAAATGGACTTCACAAATTGCCCTTTGGAGTTGCTATCACTTTAGACTTCTCCTCAGACTCTTGGCACTTCACTTCCACAACCATGAATTCTTGCAGCACCTTCAAATGTCACTTTTTGCTTACATCTTTGGAACTGATGAGGAATTTCCTACACTTGTTGCTAAAATTCCCTGAAATATGGAATTTGGTTTAAATATTGCAGTTCTGATACTTCTAAAAAAAATTCCATTCCAGAGTTGTTTGTGATGGATCTGCCCACAAGTTGCACTTACGGGAATGGGCATTATGTAGTCTTCCAATATCTGAATTCTTATAATGAATTCTTATAATTATAATGAATTATAAGAATTATAATTCTTATAATGAATTCTGAATTCTTATAATTCTTATAAACACCAAAATCATTGGGGTTTTTTAAAAGAATTTTCACCTTTTGCACCAAAACAATATCCATGCTCTTGAATTAAGTGCTCATGTACAATGGCTAGGGGCAGGAGAAAATGGTAATAACGAAATAAATACACATAACACTGCTTTCTGCTAAAATATCTGCGAAAATTTTCTTTTAAAACCATGTAATTTTGCGTCATTCTTCATCTGCTGACACTGTACAACTATACCACCTACCTATTACACTTTTAAAGCAGTTATAAATGATACAAATGGGAAAATTTGGAATAAAAACACATAACACCGCTTTTGGCTATTCCATTTTGGTTAAACACCAAAATCTGTGAAAAAATAAAACTATTTTCTCCCACCTCTCACTATCTAAGCCACCTGTAATCTCCTTTTGTGTTGAACTTTCTTGATTCTCAATAGTGAAATGTATGTATATTTTTTGTGTACAATAACGGTTAACAACATACTTTTTAACTCTTTATGTAGCCTTAAATTACATAACCCATGATACAGTGTGTGACCATAAGGGAGAACATATTTGCACAAAAGCATTTGTTGCCTTAACTTAGAGCAGTGGTTCCCAACCTGGGGGTCGGGACCCCCAAGGGGGTCGCGAAGCAGTTTCTGGGGGGTCGCGGGATGTTGGCTGGATGGCCACACCCAAGATGGCAGCTCACTCCTTCCCCCCCCCCCATGCTGCAGAGAAAGAAGTGTCTGATGCTCTCTTGGGGCTTGTTTGCTCACCTTGTGTTACTTTCTGCTTGCTTTTTAGCATCTCTGTTAATATTAGCTCACTCCCATATTAGCCCATGGGGTTGCTTATGTGTACAACTTTAAAAATTATTTATATTAAACAGTGTAATTTATTTAAAAAAAAAAACACTGGCATCACTTCCTGCTTACTGACATCACTTCCGGCCCTAGGTCTTAGGGGGGGTCCCGACAGATTGTCATTCTACAAAAGGGGGTTCCCTCTGCTAAAAAGGTTGGGAACCACTGACTTAGAGTGAAGAACTGATCATATTAAACTCGTTGATGCACAGACCCAAATTTGAATTGGCAGCCAGATTGCTGCCCAGGAAACAGAACTGAAATAGAGATTTCTTCCTATATGTATAGACAGGCTTACCAGATCGCCGACCGGGACGTTCCTTTTTGCCCTTAAGGGAGGCGGGGGGAGGGGCGATAGAACCCTCCCCCCGCCTCCCTTAAGGGCAAAAAGGAACGTCCCGGTCGGCGATCTGGTAAGCCTGTGTATAGAACTTACAGCCCAATCTAACTTAAAGATCGGCCGGACGAGGCCGTCTGCCCGATCCCGTGCTACGCCGCGGGCTACCTGCAGCAGGCAGCCCGTGGTGGAAAGTCTACTTAGGGAAGGGGACGCTCGTCCCCTTCCCTGGGTGTAATGGCGGCTGGGGCCAATAGGCCTCCTCGAATTGCCGCCAGCTATTTTGCTGGCGGAAGTCGGAGGTGGCTGTGTAACGACCTAACCGCCCTACGGAGCCCAGCGGGGACCAGGATATGGCTGACGCCATGTCCTCGCCCCCGTCCGGGACGGCTGGGCTTATGGCCGCCCTCCCGGCTCCGCCCAAGGCGCCCCGTCCGCCAGATCCACACTTACCTGGGTCCGGCAGTGAGTGGAGTCCTTGGCCGGCAAAGCAGGGCAGGCCGACCTTGCGCCGGCCTCTCCTGCTTGAAAGTAGTCCGCAAACATGCTTTACGGCATGTTTGCGACTACTTTGGGCTATTCCGGGTGGCGGATCGCTAGGTCTGGGGGATTGCACTGTTAGATGGATTGCGCTGTTAGATACAGGTATCTTGTTGTCTTATGTGCTCCCTGAGGCATCTGGTGGGGCCACAGTGAGATACAGGAAGCTGGACTAGATGGGCCTTTGGCCTGATCCAGCAGGGCTCTTCTTATGTTCTTAACTTGCAATACCAAAGAAATTCTTGACTGAAACTGAAAGATATGCATTTAGTTTCATTTGGGTATTTTATTACATGTATTTGAATTCATCCTCATGTTACAACTTTGCATTTGCAGAGGAGGGCAGAGTCTGGACCAAACTACTGATTTTGTCTAATGAAAAAGGCTTAAATTTCAGTTAAAGTTTCTCAGTCATAATATGAATACTCTGCAGCAAGGCTGCAGTAGTGTCTCAAAATACAGTCTCTACTAAGATAAGCCAATAGCTACTGGAAACTGTAGGTTTTACTCTTTCTTAATATCATTTTCAGCTGGTGATCTTTCTTCAACTAATTTCTTCTAACATGCCTCTTCTAAGCGATGACACTTTTTGCTGGGAAAGGGCCTTTTGTCTGCTGCTGTTGATAGACAATAGCATCTTGTGTCAATCGCTGATCTGATGTGAAAGTGAATTCAGATTTGCCCAGATTCTGAGCCAATTAATGCAATATAATAGTTTTAGAGGCTTGCTTCTGATCTTGTCCATTACGATCCAGTTAGATATGGAGGTCTGCATGTGTGTGTGCTCTATGTAAAGTACAATTTTTCTCTCTCTCCCCTCCGCAAATTCCAGGTTGTTAGAGCTGCTGAGGAGGCTGCTTCCACTCTGGCGAGCTCCATCCACCCTGAACAATGCATCAAAGTGCTATGCCCCATCATTCAAACTGCTGACTACCCAATTAATCTGGCTGCTATTAAAATGCAGACAAAAGTCATCGAGAGGATCTCAAAGGAATCTTTGCATCAGCTCCTTCAAGACATCATTCCTGGGTTGTTGCAGGTATACTACCTTGTGTGAAATCATTCATTCACCATGTGCAACACTATTGAATATTCCTATGCGTTGGTTTCTGGCGTATGGCAAGAGCTGTTCAATTAAATGTGATAATAGTAAGCAATTAGAACTTGGTGCACATCAGTGTAAATTAAGAGTACTTTTTGTTCTAGTAAATATTTCAACATGGCTTTTCCCTGTTCAGTAGCGAAATAGTAGAGCCTTCTACATTGAAAGGAGGCAAAAAATCTGAAACAGAACTGGAAACTCTCAGAGGTATGAAGGAGGAAAGAAGCCTTCTAAACATCCCAAGTTAGACCACCTGGAAATGTCATTTTTCTGCTACATGCTCACTAAACCAAACTAGGGAGATGTTAACAACAACCCCCCATGTGTGTGTGTCTGTCTGTCTGTCTGCTCTGTGTGTGTTCTTGAACATTGTAGTTCCTGCCTTCCATGCTTCTGGCATGCTAATTAAGATTACTCAAGATCAGACGAGAGCATATATTTTTCACTATGTTCTCTCTTCAGTCAGAACAGCCTGCCCTCAAATAACCTCACTATCTATCAAGGCAAGTTTTTTCTCTAGTAGCTTTGAAAAAGTAGTTGTGGAAGGGAAGGGCCACCTATCTGGAACCATTAGAATTTGGGTGGCACAGGTCTCGACAGAACTCCTCTCTTTTTTTCCTCCTGCCCTCCAGGCAAGCTATTTCTTCAGTTGGTAAAATAAAATCAGTTCAGATAAATCGGGGTCTTCTCTGTTGTGGCTCCTATATTTGGGGATACTTTGACTAGAGGAGCTCATTTGAATCTGTGCCTGCAGGCTTAAAAGATCAGTTGAAATGCTCATGTTTAGACAGGCTTTTAAGGATCTCTTTTAACTTGAATAATTTGCTATGGTCTCACTGAGTTGAGCTTGTAGTTTTTTAGAGAACGCTGAGATGTTTTAACTCATTTTTAATGCTTTTGGAGTTTGCCAAATTGGATATATAGAAAAGCAGTTACACATTTTTAAACAAGTTCAGTGTCCGCATCTAGACGAACCATGTTGCTACCCTAGACGTGGACAAGTACAGGTCCAACTTTGGTATCCGCATGGGGTTGGTTCCCCAAACCCCCGCAGTTGAGAAAACCCGCAGATGCCTAAATCAGAAGCCGGAAACGTTTTTCCTGGAAATGATGTAATTTTATGAAAATTGTGTAAATCTATGCAATTTGCATACACTTGCGCAAATTGCATGCATTTATGCAAATAGTGCTACAGCATAACACTTGGGTATGAAAGTTAACTAAGACATAGGGAAGACAGGAATATTATGTTTACTGGCAGGCACATGTTGTTACGGAACCTCTTCTATGGCTCCAGGGGCTATTTCTGCGCCTGCGAGAGGCGCAGCCATTTTTTTATGCTTTGGGGGCTGCCTACAAATTGAGAAGGAGGCCTCCGATTACAAAAGGTACAGTACAGTGTGACTTTGACTTGACTTTTCCCCCCCCTAACCTGATCTGCGTTGAGTTAAATCCGTGGATACAAAATCCACAGATACCGAGGTCGGACCTGTAATACATCAATACAGTTCAAGGTATGATGCTGCATTCCACTGAGTCAGACAATTGGTCCATTTAGGGCCCAATCCTAACCAACAGATCTGCTGGTGGAACGAACATTCCACCAGCAGAAGTGCCGCTGCAATGGCAAACATGCCACTGTGACAGCACGTGCAATTTATTTATTTATTTATTTATTTTTCACATTTTTATACCGCCCTTCCTCCAAGGAGCTCAGAGTGGTGTACATATTTCCTCCCCTCCTTTTTGTCCTCACAACAACCCTGTGAGGTAGGTGGGGCTGAGAGATAATGACTGGCCCAAGGTCACCCAGGAAGCTTCGTGGCTGAGCGGGGATTTGAACCTGGATCTTCCAGGTCTAAGTCCGACTCCCAAACCACTACATCATGAGGGCATCGGCACACATGGCTAGTGGTTGTGTGTGTATGTGCCAACAGAAGAGAGCCACCTGCTGCCAGCATCGATAAGATGGTGGTGGAGGCAGGCAATGGGGAGAATGGGGAGGGGAGGGCGGGGACAGATGGGAGGTGGAACAGGGGGGAGGGGTGGATCCCAGTGTGCGCCAGGATCCTATCCCTGTTCCTTTCTCTCCTTTCCTCGGTTCTGCACCAATCCGAGGAGACCCATCAGGGCAGCCCCAGGTTCCCAGAACCTCAAGGAGATCTCAGTGATTCCCCCCCCCCCCGAATGCAGAATGTGCTCCATTGCCATGGGTGCATCGGCAGGTTTTTTTAGTTAGGAGTGGGCTGTAAGTCTAGTATTGTCTACAATGACTGGCAGTGGCTGTCCATGTTTTCAGGAAGGTCTTTCGCAGTGCAACCTGGAGATAACAGGGTTTGAACGTGGAACATTCTGCATGCAAAATAGGTGCTCTATCATGAGTTACAGCTCCTCCCCAAACATTAGGTTTGCGCAGTTTTATCACATTTTCATGCTTGAGATAATGTCAGGTCAAGCCTTGAAGACTAAGGTTTTTATAATACTCAAAGTGAATTGTGTTTTTCTTGACCTGCTCCTCAAAGGACAGGAAAAAGTTGTCAGCAACATTTATTGATTTTTTCTCTCTCTGAAAGTTTCTAGACAGAAATCTTACTGTATAAGGTCAGAGCTAAGTTATGCCCCTAGAGGCATCGCCCTATGTTTGGGGCAGACAAGAGCTGTGTTATTGTAAGAAGCTCTGGCGGTTTTCCAGTTAATTCACTCAGCATCCCTAGTTGTCTTAAGGAGCATGTGATGTTAAAGTAGCGTTGCCACTAAATATTCAGAAGGAGCATATATTCGGTGCTTAGCTCAGCCTCTGCTTGAAAAAGTGCTGTATCGGTGCTCTTCCATTGCACCGCACAGTGGCACACAAAATTTTGGCAGAAAGAGTGCTGTACTTAAATGCAGTCCAAGCCTCCTTCACTTTCCCCTTCAGTTGAATCAGTGTTTTGATGTGTATCACAAGCAGATATATTGGGAACTACTGTAGTTGCAATTGTCAAAGCATTGTGAAAATGAGGCTGTCTCGCACCTCCCTTCCATCTGCATAACTGGCAGATTTTATATGTTTGCTTTCTAGCCAATGTTGGTAACTTTCTGTTTTTACGAGTGATTTACCATGCCTCAGATTTTGCAAAGACAAAGCACTGATGCCTATGGAACTTGCTGTTATTTTCCCAGACAGTGTCCAAGGAGCAGATTACAAAGTTCATGCAAGTATATGTCACAAAGTCACCAAAGATGGTGAGGGGGGGGGGGAAGGGCAATTTTCAGCAGAAAAATGTTCAGCGGAGAACGAGTTAAGCGGCCCCTCCTCACCACTCCTCCATTCAGATTGCAGCTTCCTGAGCTACTTTTCATTTCAAAAAACCAACCACTGGTCTTAATTGCAGGACTTTTTGTTTCTAACGTTTGCATGCAACTTGTCCAGCCCTAAACTCTCATTCAATCAGTCGATTCTGTCAGTCTGCCCATAGTTCCTGAGGTGATACCAGAAGACCAGATGTTTTAGCAGGCAACAATCCCTTGACTGTTACCCATGTTTGGCAAACTCCCTACTGTGCTAAAAGAGTCTGAAGCACTCTTTTTTTTTTTTTAGCAGGTTGATTTTGGAGGTGTGTTGTTCCAAGACTGAAAAGTCACAATTAAGCTTGGTGGTATATTGAGTGATCACCTCTGTTTTGGAAGGGTGGCTTTCTGGATGGAAGAAGTTAACATGTACTATCCAATATGTCTACCTGGTTTTGTTTGGAGGGCACATTGATTAGGATAGTGCAGTCCGTGCTTGAGATTCTTCCTCTGGGTGCACCTTGCCTTTGCTACCAGAGAGGAACAAGTTACTTTGTCATTGCCCAGTATGAGGAAGTGTCTATCAGAGTGCATAGGAGATGCTAAGCCATATGGGTTTTACTTCCCAGTGAAATGTAGCAATCATACTTAGCCATATTATGCCTGGTTATCTCATGTGATCATGCTCAGCTCTGCTGAGAGGAGAACCTTGTCACTTCAGAACATTGTGTAGCAGCAAAGGCCAAAATGCTGTTTTGAAGGCAGAACAAAGCAAACAGAGAACTGATGAAAAAATATATACCATACCTTCTGTGTGTTGCAGTTCAGGAGGGAAAAAAGAAGACAAAAAAAGAGTTTTAAAAGGTTTCTCTTGCCACAAGTCCTGTGTTTTGAGGGAGAGGTCACACCAGTCCTTGGGAAGGTCACTCAAAGTTGGATTGTGTCACACCTTTTCAAAATATGACTCAAGCGTTTTGTTTTCAGTCTTTTCAAAATACTGTTCTGTCATGTTCACGTAGTTCATGGAATAAAAACTATAAATAAAAAATAGCCTAAGAAAAGCATGGGATTGTATGAGTCAAGCAAATTATTATCTTGTCAGAATGAAACCAGATGTTACGATTTACAGTTAGTCTCTTTTTTTTTTTTTTGCAAGATATGGCCTGCTTTTTCGCCCAGTTATAAGGAAAGTACTTGCCCAATGCGTCTTAGTACTCTGACAGCCCATTCCAACCCAACTCCTCTCCAAGTCAGGCATAAGTGTGGCCTAAGTGCAGCCTAAGTTAGGCAGAAGTTATGCCTGAGGTAGGTCAGAGTTATGCCTGAGTTAGGCAGGCTACAGTTTCTGTGGCCCAGCACCACCCCAGGATCCAGGCAACACTTACCTCCCAGGCAGGCAGGCTCTTCTCCAGGCTCCGTGTCTGGCTTGGGCATGTGCAGGCCTCTGTCTGCATGTGTCAGCGTCCATCCATGGCAGCTGCCGCAGGGTCTGTCGCAGCCCGGTCGCAAAGGGGCTGACCGCAGGCATGGAGGTTGTGCCAGTCATGTGGTGGGCGCAGGGCAGGTGACAGGTGAGCGAGGTGCCTGAGCCCAGCCGCCACAGGGCACCCTGTGCATCAGCCACCTGCTGCAGGGGAGAGTGGCCGTCCCCTCCCACCTGCAGAAGGCGATGCCACCCCCAAGCCACGTTGAGGCTGCACTGGGGGGTGAGCGGGGGAGGGAAGGGGAGGGGGGTGGGAACGTCACACCCAAGGGGGGTCTCATGAGGTCTGGAACTGCCTCTGACATGACTCGCCCGTGCACTGCCTGAAGCCCTGGGCCTCCAAGGCCGGGGCAATGCCCACAAAGAAGGCATCCCGGCGTGCCTGCTGCTCTGTGCCCCAGCCAAGACCGAGAGATGCCTTGGGCTTGTCTGCTGCGAGCGTGAAGAGCTCACGCAGCTCATCACACCCCCAGATGGGGCGACGACGGTGCCTCACGGCAGGCGCTCTGGCAGGGTGGGGGTGGCCAGCAGCCATCATCAGGGAGTGGGAGGGGACGCAGACACACAGGCAGGCAGACAGGGGGTGCTGGGGAGGGGCATGGGTGGGTCAGAGACAGACAGACAGACAGACAACAAGGCTGGTGGGAGACAGATTCCGAGAGGGGTCTGCAGAGACCGATAGGGACACAGGGGGCGCTCCGCAGATGAAGGTGATGCATAAACAGGCGCCTCTTATGCAGGCAGACTTTGGGCGGAAGTGGCTGCATTACGGGCGGACCTTCGAGGGAGGCGCCTGCATTACGGGCGGACCTTCGAGGGAGGCGCCTGCATTACGGGCGGACCTTCAAGGGAGGCGCCTGCATTACGGGCGGACCTTCGACGGAAGCGCCTTTATTACGGGCGGACCTTCGACGGAAGCGCCTACATTACGGGCGGACCTTCGATGGAGGCGCCTGCATTACGGGTGGATGCCCTGGCTGTCACTGTTTGCCTGCCTGAGAGGCCCCCCCAACTCCCCCCTCCCCTCTGTGCCATGGGGGTCTGGCAGCGCCCCTGCTGTGTTCTCCCAGGGAAGGCCATGGCAGTCCCTGGATGGGACTCATGTAGGGGCTTCAGTACTGGGGGCTGTCTGTGTCTGTGGGGCAATGCTTGTGTAAACACTGGGCACATATGTTTCACTGGGGCTCTGCCCGAGGGGCGTCTTTATTGTTCTGGAACGTTAGCAGAGATGGGCAGGCGAGGCTGCCAGGGGTAGTCACAGCAGCCAATCTGAAAGCAGCAGCAGCAGCACACCTGCCCCATGGACCTGGAGATGCAGGCTCTTCCCCTGTGGAACCACAGCCTGCTCCATAGAAAGGGGAGGGGCAGCAAGAACGACAGCCAGGGAGGTGGAGCAGCAGCAGCGCCGGCAGCTGAGGAGGGTTACAGGGCTGGCTCCCTGACCTCTGGCAGCAGCGAGGCAGACGACAGTGGGGCAACCAGACTGCAGCCCCAGGGGTGCTCCCAGGAAAGTAGGTGGTAGTGGACGTTCCTGGGGAGACAAAAAACAAGGGGGAGTTACATGTCAGCTGGTGTGTGGAAGCAATCGCCAGTGAAGAAATGGGAGGCAGAGAGGAGAAGAGAAGAGAGAAGTGGGGTGTTTGTGAATTTTGCCCTCCACCGACAAAGTCCCACTTTGTGGCTGTGGGGGACAGAACCCCACGCCACGTGCTCAGAGAGAGAGAGAGAGTGACTGGAGGTCTGGGGCTGGGCTTTTGTGGGAATGAGGCTGGGTGGGGCTGGCTGCTGATAGGCTCCCTATCTTAGGCATAACTCTGTTGGTTTCCAGACCTAGCAGGCCCAACTCCGTCCTAACTCTGACCTAACTCAGGAGTAGGTTGTTAGAAATTTTCAGGAGAGGGCTGGCTTGGGTAAGGTAAAATGGCTCCTATGGGTCTCCTCAAATTTGGGTCCACCTTTTTGGTCGACCTAAATTTTGTGTCAGCATTTGTGTTGGAGGGGGCGTGTCTGTGCTCGCCAGGGTCTGGAATCCGACGTTAATTGGTCTCCGCCCACGTTCCACCCATGGTCCGCCCACTTTTAGGTCGACTTTAGGTCCGAGTTGTGCCGGCGTCGGTGGTGCGCATGTGCGCCGTTTTTAGTCCATTCTTAGTCCGTCGGTCGTAAGTTCGCCCTAACTTCGCCCTAAATGGTCGCGTTCCAGACCTAACTTCGACCTAAACAACTTAGGCTGACTTAGGTCTGACTTGGGCTGCTTAGCACTTGGGTTGGAATGGGCTGTCAATCTACCCAAAGTCAGGCAGAAAGTATTTTTAGAGGATAGCCTGGAAATAGAGCTCAAGAACTTAATCTAGACATTTGTACTTAAAATGGATAGGAGATTCATATTTTATACTTCATCCCACTTGATAAGAGGAAGCTGTCCTGGCCACATAAATAAAAGCCCGTAAATAGATGTATTTATGGTCTACATGAATAAGATTCTCCTGCCAGACCTGGCGTGGTGGTAGACAGCAGGAGAAATGTTGGGAATATAGGCTGAAGATATTTGTAGGATTCCCCCAGCAGAGGTCAGTCTTTGCATAGGGCACAAGCAAATTATAAGCCAAAGGGGCCTCTTGGGGCTTTTCTGGACTGTGTTTTTCAGCAATTACTCAGTTACTATGTGGGGTTTAAACATCTTTCCATAGGGTTGTGCTTCTGTTGAGGACATATTGCACTGCCCCAGCATTTAGACAACAGTAGGCAATGCAGTATTTCCTCAGCAATTACCGGTATGTCTACTGATTTGGTGAGCACTATGTAGAATGTAGTTCTGTGAGTATTGTGGTTCCTATTGGACTGTGCCTATACCATCATAAATAACATACAATATGTCTGCCATGATGCCTGTACCATTGTGTAATGGTGGAAGCCAAGTGCTTTCCCACTGCATTACTTAAGTGAGGGATCTTTCACATCTTTAGCAGCAACTAAGTAGCAAACAGTCACAGAACATTCCTCTCCCTCCCTTGCAATAATGCCTTACCATTTCATGAATGTTGTGCTTAAGTGTTTTGTATTTAGTGGTTTGAAAGTTGAAGGTTGTGCACTTCCTTTTTCAGCACTGTAGCCCACATATACCCTGATTTTCTTTCTTAATTCATGTTTACAAAGGAAGGTGTAGCTCCTCCAAGCTCGGGTCTTTCCACAAAGGATCTGCTGACAATTTTTAAAGGAGTGAGGTGGGAGAGGATTGAAGTAGTGAGATGTGTATGGTGCAGCCTACTGGGCAGGGGCAAATCACACCTATATGAATATACATAGGGTGATTTCCCCCCCCCCCCACAGGTCCACTTTTGTTTCATTAAAAAAATCCTCTGAAAGAGTGGGACATATTCAAACCAGTGCATATGATGCATATATATTCAAACCAGTGGAGCATGTGGTGGTGATAGCAACTTGGGCACTAGAAATAAAATTCCAGGGCAGCCTATGTTCTAAGCATTGATTGTTGGGTTCTTCAAGATATCTTGCTGACTCAGCTCCAAATTGGAGGCAGGATCTGCTGGGGCAGAGCCAAGACACTTTTTCTGCCATCAGTTCTTTCAGCCATGGGTCTGAGTACACTTTTATTGTATTTTATGTATCTTTTATATTCTCATTTCTCTTATTACTTCAGTGCAATGGTCTACCATTATGTTATTTATCATTGCATTTTTTAACATCAGCATATTTTTATCTTTGTACTTAGTAATATAGTAGTTTTATTGTTTAGAATTGGTTCTTGATTTTTTTTTTCTAATTGAAATTCTGTTTCAATTAGATTCTGAAATTCTCTCTTAGAATACAAACCTACAAACTCTTTCTCTGTCCCTGGGAAGTATGACTAGGCCTTCAGGGATTTCATTACCTAAAAGATTACCTTCTGACGTGGAGTAACCTGCTTCTCTACTAGAAACAAGCAGACCAGTGCTCAATCCTTGTTTACAAATACACAGCAGGACCCCAAACCCTGTAGGCCAGCTTAGTTGAGCATATGGAGTTTCTTGTGCACAGGGGCTGCTCACTTCTCCAACAGTGAGAGTAGAGGATAATTTGCTGCCTGTACATAGCAAAGCCCCTGAAGCTGTAACTTTTCTATCCCTTCTCTAGGAATTTTGGGGAATGCTAGCCTTCAGGGAAAGGGAGGGGGGAAAGTCTTTCTAGGTTTCAAAAATAAGTCTAAATATACTATTCGCCACTGTTTAAAATAGAAATAACAGAAATATATGTACATGTCAACCAGAATCCTCCTTTCCTGAACACAGGATATTGTCATGTTAAGGTAAAGGTATCCCTTGACAATTAAGTCCAGTCGTGTCCGACTCTAGGGAGCGGTGCTCATCTCCGTTTCAAAGCCGAAGAGCCAGCGCTGTCCGAAGACATTTCCATGGTCATGTGGCCGGCATGACTCAACACCAAGGCGCATGGAACGCTGTTACCATCCCGCTGACGCGGTACCTATTAATCTACTTGAAGTTCTAAAGGAAACAGGGTCCAGTTTTATGCTTTGTTAACAACTCAAATTTTATTCATTGAGACAGCTGTTCCATTGATTAAAAAAAAGCGGTTTATGCTTTCCATCCACTGATGAGCTGCATAGGCTAAGCCAATTGTTTACATACTACACTATCAACAGACCCACTGTTCTTCTGCCACACACCAACTGTGACAACACAGTTAGCTGAAACACATTGTGCCAATTTTTGGGGGGGACAATTGGACATAGGTCATTGGCAACTGATGCAGAGAAGCTGGGATACAAGATCAAATAGACAAGGAGCCATTGTCTACATTCGGGGAGTGTGGGGGGGGGGGGGTAGGGGGGAATCCACTATTGCTGTAGGTGGTGCCCTTAAATCCTAACTTTTGTCAATATTAAATTGAGCTTCTCTTTTTCAGTATATTTCTTTAGCATTTCTTTTGGTTAAACTGACATTCTGTTTCTAAATACTACTTATTGCAGCAGAATAATTGAATTTCTAGAACTATCCACATTGAATTAAATATATGTTTGACTCGTATTTCTTCAGTGAATTGAAGTGATTTTTTTTTTACATTTTCCCCTTCTCTCAGCAGCCCCCCTGCACTCCTGAAGATCTGCTTTTGAAGGTTGAGAACCGGTGTGGGGGGTTGCAATGGATAGTGGGATTTACAAAAATCACCCCTCCCCCTTGCACAAACAGAAGGTGTTTCTATTCATGGAGGAAATACTTAGGAGGACCCACTGGAATATGATTGAAATATGAAAACATACTGAAATATGGTGACAGACAGTGAAAGTGTAGAAGCTGAGCCTGTTGGGCAGCTGACATTATTAAACAAAAAATTCAGATGGCATTTGCATATTCATAGACCACTGGTCAGCGAATGGTTCCAGGCTGTATTATTAAGTGGAATCTTAGAATTTGCTGTTACTGCAGTAAGATTTTTATACATCTTCTGTTAAGAGGCACTTTCTAAATGGATTGATCTCCATTGGTTTACCCACTCATAAATCTTGTTGCAATGATGCAACAGCAGCTGACCTTCGCAGCATTTCCACAGATTTTATCTGCCTCCTTTGAAGGTGTTCTGCACCTGTCCCATTCATGCTTTCAACTCTTCACATTGTAAGAAAAGAGATTCTAAGAAGAAGCTTTTGATTCTCACAACTCTTATATTTTGTTTCTAGGGTTATGACAATACAGAAAGCAGCGTCCGCAAAGCCAGTGTATTTTGCCTCGTGGCAATTTATTCAGTTATTGGTGAAGAACTGAAGCCTCACCTTGCACAGCTCACTGGGAGCAAGGTACATATATAGTTTCTTGTGTAATACAATGTTGGAATCTGAACAGCATGCATATATGGTTGCTGTAACTTTCAACACAATCATTGGGCAATCTTTAAAGCTGTAGTCGCCAACTGGTGTAATCAGGAGCATCTCTATGTACATATTTAGTAGGTTACTGAAGTATTCTGCATTGAAACGTCTTTCAAATTCAGCTAGTTTTGGACTCAAGATTGTTAGAAACAGCTGCCTTTTGAGTCAGCCTAGAGAATCAAGGGCTTAGCTTCACTGTTGTGAGGACTTCTTCTCTGCTGTAGCAGCTTGTGGAAAATATAAAGAAATACAGGTGTGACACAAAGATAATGTCATTGCATCATTGCCTTGATTTTTTTTTAATCTTGGATCAGGAGTGGAAAGTTATGAGAGCATCATAATAGCCTAATTCAAGGGGTTCTCCCCCATTATTTAAAAATCATTTATAAGCCTTGTGTCTGATGTGTTTAAATTAAGGTGTATCTGTGCCTTCTGCATCCAGTGAAAGAGAAAGTCAGGAAGAAAAAAATTAAGACTAGTAATGTGCAGATTCTTCTCAGTTCGGAATAGGCTCAATGAATAGAATAAGTCAGAAAAAAAATATGCCTGACCTCCCTGGCCGGACCGTCATTGTGCACCCAGCTGGGCTCCTCCTCCCAAGGGAGGTGGTGGGTGGATACCCTGCATTAACAGGCTCTTCGCCCCATGCCTCACACTCCCTTGCAAGTGCAGGTCAGGGTGGCTTGTCTGATGGCTGCAGCGCAGCCTCCCGGCATCCCCACCATAGCCACAGGGCTTGGGATTCCGCCACTCGCCAACACCAGTGTGGGGATCAGTGGAGCCTCAGCCTTGGCCTGCGCCGATCTCTGGCACCATTGGTGGGCCCTTTGAGGCCTCCTTTGCCAGGCTGCTCTGCTCAGGCTCTGGCAGGCTGGACCTTGTCTCCAGTGGGCAAGGTGCACGAGCCCAGGAAGGCTCAGCCCACAGCAGCACTACGGCCTTCTGTCCAGAGCCTGTAAGTATTCCCCTGGACAAAATTATTTTTCCCTGAGCCTTTTTTTGAAATATGGACTCTTCTCCTAACATCTGTATCATGATGGGGCTGAATTTGTCCCCCAGCCCCTCCTGTGAGCCTCCTACTTCACTGCACATTTCACTTGTCTCTCAAAATACCTGCTGATGGCAGGAATAACAACAGGTTGTCAAGGCTGAGCTACATTACACGCATCGCGGAGCTTCTGACCTCATTTTTGAAGCAAGCGGAGCCGCTGCGACCTCCGCACGGCCGGCGCGTACCTCAAACTGGAATCCTACTTTTGAGGGGGCGCGCGCGCAGAGCTAGGGGACGATTCGCGGAGCTACTGCAGCCTGCCAGTCGTAGGGGGGGGAGAGTGGCTGCATGCCAATCAGAACTACCTCCAATCACCTTCTTAAGAAGGCGGAACAACAGGAGGGACAACAGGAGGGAAGACACTCCCCCGCTCCAAGCGCGGAGGCGGAGGCAGAGGCGGCGGTGGCGGCAGAGCCTCTGCCTGTAATGTAGCTCAGCCTTAAGGCTTTCTCTGCTCCCTGGCATATGGAACCTGAAACAACAACATCTAAATGCCAGGTACCCTGGGAAATGTCATTTTTCAAAGGTGCTTGTGTATAGACGTCAGGCACCTTGGAAACTGTGTCCTGGGGTTCTTTGCCATCTGGGTGTCTGATCAGCAGAGCAATCTTCCTGTTGCTGCACCACTACCAGTGCAGAAGGGGGAAGGTAAGAGTACTGCAGCAGTATAGTAATTTGTGGGGCAGAAGGGGCAAGGTAGGATGACTGCAGTAGCAGGCAGTAATAGCAGCATGGTAAACTCATTGCAAGCCATTCTCATACTCTTATTAAGTTGGAGGATTAATTTATAGTTGGAGGAGAAATCCAATGACCAAGAAAAGCTGGTATTATTACTGTTATTGTTGATGATGATTATGATAATGATAATTTTAGTTAATAAGTTCAGGAGAGGTGAACTCTTAAATTCACTATTACAAGTGCCCTAATTTTGAACACTGGAATCATTACTGGTTAGAATGTGTTTATGTAGCCTCACCTTATGAGGCATTTACCTCTCATGTACTACCTTTGGCATATGTTGTGGTGATATTTGAAGGTATACCTGAGATAGGAAAGGCACATAGCTATAGCCATATTACTCTTGTCTCTATGAAAGTTGCCACAAATGGTTCATTTTTGAAAGTTATTTATTTAAGAGCTTCTTTCTTAAAGTTTAGAGGGGTATCATTTAATGGGGTTTTTTAATGCATAGGATTAACAGTTCAAGAATAAAAAAAATAACTGAATAAGTCCACTGGGTCTATTAACATAGTGTGACACTAAAATTGAGTGGAGAGAGAATTAGAACAGACAAAAGAAAATATTTATTTACCCAGCATGTAATTAATCTGTGGAACTCCTTGTCACAGTATGTGGTGTTGAAACCTGGCCTAGATGCCTTTAAATAGGGATTGGATAGATTTATGGAGGAAACGTCCATCACAGGTTACAAGCCATGATGGGGATAAGCAACCTCCTGGTCTTCTTAGTAATAGGCTTTCTCTGACTGCCAGATGTAAGGGAGTTGTGACAGGATACAGGTATCTTGTTGTCTTGTGTGTTCTCTGAGGCATCTGGTGGGGCCACTGTGAGATACAGGAAGCCTAACTAGATCTAACAGGACTCTTCTTATGACATCTACCAATTAATACGATTGACATCTTACTTCTACATGATTAGCAAGGTGTACTGATCATTGGTCAGGTCACATGTCATAAGTTCATATTGTGGAAAAAGCTATGGAAACTAGAACTGTGTTGGAGCTAAAACTGTAATGAAAAGCCAGCTGTGTGGTTTTCTCTTTCAGATGAAGCTACTTAACTTGTACATAAAGAGGGCCCAGACTACTAACAGCAACAGCAGCTCATCTTCAGATGTTTCCACGCACAGTTAATGGAGATCTTTGGACATACTTGTAGACATAGAAGCAATCAGCTGTGCCTCTCAGAGACCCTCCCCGCATCAGCACGCTCCATCCGCTGACGGAGGCCATGCAGATATTTATTGCAATCAGTATTTTAGTCTTTTAAAAGCTTTTTTATTGTAGGATATTCTTGGTATTGAATGTAAAGGAAGCAAGGCCTGGGGTTGCAGTCTTCATTCAAAAAAAAAAAAAAAAACAGCAGTAGAAAGCCATACTTAAACACCCTGCAGGTACCTACTAGTTTTCAAAAAACCTGGTAGGGTTTCAAATCTATAGAACACATTAGTGCTTGAATCAAAGGGATTTCCAATGAATACAGAGTTTGGGTTTAAAAGGGGCTATTTAAACTTGATAAATTCTCTTTTCTTTTAAATGTGAACTTTTGAATAGTTCCTCCAATTTTCCCATTTTCTAGAACATGCCGTGGTTTTAAAGTTCAGGTTAAAATTTGGTTTTATCTGGCTCTTTGCAGAAGAAACTTGTACAGCTGCAATATCTGCTTGTACAGGCTCCTCCACCAAGACCTATTTTTTTATTATACCATCATCTGAGCAATGCAGGTTGTGGAAATTCCCCGGAATCCTCAGCAAATTAGAAATGGTGCTGTTGTATATGGGAGATCCAATTAATCCAAAATACTGTAAGTTATTTTGAGACATGCTTCTGTGTAGATTGTCCACTGTTGTTTTTCCGTAGCATGTATTTCATTATTGTAATTCCTTTTTATTTTTGGTTATAATTGATATGTTTTTGTTTTTAATTTGATGTGTTTTCCCTTTGAAGGAAAAGATGTTAGTATGGCTGCAATCAGCTGTTGTGTTGTGTTTTTAAATACTTTTTATTTGTTTTTAATAAATTTCCAAATCTCTTTTTGAAAGTTTTTTTTAATATCCTGAAACTGGTAAGGGACTATCCCCCATATATTTTACAAAAAACAAACCTGCAAATGACTATAATATATTCTCACTTTGTGCTCTAGAGGAGATTTTACCCATATGAAGCATCTTATTTCCACTCTGTTTTCGCTTTTTAATTTTTTTTTAATGGAACTGTGTTCTGTTACAATATTTGTTGGGAACTGAATTCCTTCGGTAACAATTTAATCTAACACTATGAAATCTGTTAGTATGCACTGAGAGTGAATGCACTGTAATGTATTTAAACTGGTGAAGCATTAGCACTGTGGCTATCAGAGGAACTGACAACCACGTCTTAGGAAATATATATGGAATTTGCTACTACTACTGCTTCGGCCCTCAGTAAGAAACATGTATTTTCCAGAACTGATTGGCTTTCTTGGAACTGCAACTCAGATAACCAGGCCTTCCTTTCTGAATAAAAATACTGCTTTGTTTGTCAACAAATGCTTTTTAGTGTGACACTTGTACTGTTAAACTTACCAACTCATCAAAGGTTCCCCATCCTTTGAGTACTTCAGGAGTATGTCAGCCACCCTAATCCCCATGCAGTCTGGATTATTTATAATCTTGTTTTGTGTCGAATGTACATAGAAACTAATTTTCCTTCTCTTACAGTGTTTGACATGACCCTCTTTCTTTAGGCAGTACTCAAAGGGCTAGCTCGATTTGCATCATTTTGCTTTCTTTAAAGCAGTACAATCGGAGGATGGGTGGGGTCTCTTGGGCCACCAATCCATAGATGCTGGTGGAGACAAATCTGCATGTTCTTGGCATTAGCTGCCAGGTGGGGAGGGCACCATCTTTTCCCAGCACTGTCTAAATGTTTGCAATTGCCTTCTTCCTTGCTGCCTCCTTATGCAGGGCTTTAACTTTTCAGACCTTTTGAAAGAGAAAGGTTTCTTGTCTTCGTATTCTCCATCCTCCCCTACCTACACCCCCTCCCCTTCCCAGGCCTTTATATCTGAGGATCTGTACAGAACAACCCTGCCTGCTGTTGGGTTGCCTTAGGTGGTCACATCCATGCTGTTGCTGGGGCACACATCAGTGTTACCAGGGCATGAGCAAACAAACCAATGCAAGCCCTTTCACCATCTGAAGTACTGTAGGTCTCTTATGTAGTGCTGAATAAACTGAGGCATGTGGCTTTCTTTAAAAAGGTACACTATGTGTGCTTGCCTGGATTATAATACACCACAAGACTTTTTCTATTGCTTCCTACTAGCTTCTCAATAACCCTTATAAGTAATGTAACTTGCAACATTGTCATATAATCTTCTTTCTTCTACCCTCCCAGCCCCTTTATTTATCAAGTGTAATAGTTCATATTAAAGGACAACAGAGAAATGTTTGTAGAATGCAGCAGGACTTTGCTTACAAAAATAATGTTTTAAATGGGAAGGATGGGATAAGCCACTCAAAACAGCCATCAGAAACAAAGTTTTTTGGCACAGTGTTCACGTGCATGTATTTAATTTCTATTTTTGAGTTGGTTATTTTATTTTAATTTTTTTTGCGCTTTTGTCATGTTACATCCATATCTGTATTTATATCTTATTTGTTTCACTTTTGAGTGTATCATGGCAAATGTACAGATGTTTTTATGTTAACATTTACATGATAGAATTTGCTAAAAAATAAAACAAAACCTTTTGAGTTTGCCCTAGAATAAATGAAAGTTAAATTTAAGTCCTTATGGGAGCTTCTTTGCACTAGAGCCTGGTCATAAAGGTAAACTGGTCATCTGGGTGAAGAGTGCCTGAACTGACTCAGGATTTTTCAGACAAATGATTACAAGACTGGACCACTTCCCAAACATCTTGAAAGTCACTGGTTCATTGCATCCAGAATCATTCCTTCAGTGCACTGAAATCCACTGAGCTCAAGCATGTGCTGAAAGTAAAGCTCATTTGTTTTCTGTTTTAATTTGAGGGATGTTGGCACTAACATTTCAGCTAAAGTTCAGAGTTATGTCCTTTCACTTCCACTTCAGGAATATTTTGTAATAGGTATTATTAACTTATGCGTTATTAGGACCTGCTCTAATGTGAAGAAACAGGAATTTTGTCAAAAATCAGAATTAAAAGCTGCGTCAGACGGTTGAAAGCAAAGACTCTGAGAGACAGTGACAAATTACAGACGGGTACCTATTTCGGGACACGACTGGACTTAATTGTCAGGGGTCACCTTTACCTTTACCTTACCTATTTTACAGTACAATCCTGTGTAACCCTGCACTGGTGTAACACTAGATGCACTGGTGTAACAGCTGATGCACATGGTGTATGTGCAATTACACTGGCATAAGTGCACTTAACACCGGTGCATCTACTGTTACACCGGTGCAAGGTTACACAGGATTGCGCTGTTAGTCTGTTGAAGCAAAAACTACCAAGAGTTTTGTGGCACCTGTTAAAAGCTAATACATTTACAGTGCAATCCGACTTAACTTTTGTGCCAGTTTAACTAGTGGCACAGCGAGAACGGGAGGCCCCAGAATGGAAAAGGGATTCAAATCCCTTTTGATATCCTCTTTTGGAGGGGATTTGAATCCCTTTTCTGTTCTGGGGCCTCCCGTTCTTGCTGCGCCGCTTGTTAAACCGGTACAAGTCGGATTGCGCTGTTATTGTGGTATAAGCTTTTGTGAGCTACACCCTGCTTCATCAAATGTATGAAGTGGCCTGGAAAGCCGGTAGGCGTCTCTACATCACTACAGATGAGGGGAAAAAATTACAGAATTGGTTCCAAGAAAACACAAGAGATAGCAACAGGTATACCACAATTCTGTGCTTTTTGTATCTATATACAGGTACAGCATACCCTTTTTTCCCCGTGGAATAGC
Source organism: Plestiodon gilberti rubricaudatus (assembly GCA_026170595.1). Classification (NCBI taxonomy): domain Eukaryota; kingdom Metazoa; phylum Chordata; class Lepidosauria; order Squamata; family Scincidae; genus Plestiodon; species Plestiodon gilberti. The sequence goes on from JANXHW010000001.1 coordinate 202,660,240, forward strand.
TATCTGTGGACTTCTCTCAATGCAGATGGCTACCCTGGGTAATAAAGGGCTGACTGGGGGCCAGGCACGGCGTCATAGTACCTTATTTTAGCAGTGTGCCGTCCTGCCACCCACTCCTGGACTCCAGCATGGTTTCCAAGTACTTCAAACGGAGTAAAAAAAAATCAGATTCACAGCGACTTCCCATTTCGCATCATGACCGGAAGTCGCTGTGAGTTGGGTTTTTTTTTCTCTTTACAGCAGTTTGGAGTACTTGGAAGCCATGTGGGAGTCCAGGAGTAGACAGCAGGCCAGTGCACTGCTAAAATAAGGCGCTGTGATGCCGCCCAGCCCCTGCCTCACCCTCCCTCGCAGTGGATTTGTTTCAAGGCGTTTTTTGTATCCGCTGGGGGTTCGGGAACCGAACCCCCATGGTTACAAAGGGCCAGCTGTACAACTTTTATATACTTATAAACCTTTGGCCACATACAAAAAAATTGCCACAATAAATGTGTTCGTTAAAATAGTGCCACACTATTGTTTGTTCACTTAAAAAAAAAAGATGCAGCAATGACAGAACTTTTGCTCTCATTAATGCATTGTTTTCTGTCCTCAGCAATTGGACTGAGGATTTTTTGCCAGGTAAATTGCCCTCCCTCTTGTTTTCTTCAACTTAAATTGCTGTATCCAACTCATTAAGGAAACTGGAAGAATCAGAATCACCAGTCAGGTGGCACTAATGGTTAATTACATAAAAATAAGATACACAGAAGTTCTCCATTGATGCTAGCCACAGGTCCATTGATGCCACAGGCAGGGAGCAGTGTATTCAAGGTATTCATTTACATTCAAGTATAGCGATGGCCACTATTTCTTTAGCTGAATTGCAAATATTAGGAGTTGATGATAAAGGAATCTTACTATCACTTGATTCTTCCAATCAGAAGCATATTTAATTAGATTTAGTTTATTGAGAAATAGTTGACTAATTACCAATAGAATTACCAGTCAGTCTCTCAGTGTGATAATTGGGGTCTCCCATATCCTGAAAATATGATTAAGATTTGCATGTTTTCTCTTCTGTTATTTGCAGCTAATGAGTTCATAAGTGAGAAAAAAGTGCTTGTTTCTGGTCATCATCTGCTTAATGACATCACTTCAGGCCCTTAGCAGGCGCCATGCATATTTGATCTGCAGTATGAAATGAGTTTGACACCCCTGGTATACATTGTCCAGACACTATGCACAGTTTCTAAATCATGTTAGATGATTTGGGTACTACTCTACACCTTGACCAATGAATGTGCATTCTTTCTCTGTTGAGTATATGCATACTGACCAGGCAGTGTGTGAAATGTAGAAGATCCCAACTTACAGACATTTGACATATGACTATCTGACTTATGAATCGGCTTGATCAGGGCTTTGAAGCTGCACAGCTGTGAAGACATCTGCAAAACAAACGACAGAAGCTGCTTGGAGGCCACCAGAGCAGCTCAATAACCTTGAAAATAGCAACCCCTTGCTGTGTGGCAACGGGCAAAAGCAACATCTCAATAGCACTGGATAACATTGAGGGAGAGGATGAAGGAAGCAGTCAGTGTGGCCAAGGCTGTTCGGGCACAAGGAGAGCTGAGATATTGAGAGGCTCATGGGAGCATGTATGCTGTATGAGAAAAGGTGGGCCCTGAATGGAGGCAGCGCCAACATCAGAATAACAAAACAGCCACCAGGCTTTTACCACTATCAAGTAGAGAAGGAGGGGAGGGTTTAAAGTTGAGTTTGATCACGGCTCCCTACAGCTGCCACCTACTCTCTTTAAAAAGAAAACACAGAAGATCTTACAGTCTAAACCTTTTACTTTAATTATGATTAATATGATTAAAAATTAAGACTAAAGGAAAATTCTTATGACAGCACCCTTCTGTGTTGCAATTGCTTTGGCCCAACGGAACCTAAGAGTGGTACTTTTGTCCACAGGCAAGTCTTTGGAATTATGCTAGCTCCCTGAGTTAGTTACGGGATACAGCGGAAACTGCATTGGCTCCACTGCATTGCCACGCAGGGAGTTAGGATTGGGCTGTTAGTGTACCCTGTTGATGGTCCGATGTTCTGCATGTTCTCTAACATCATTTGCCACTTATGCACAATTACCAGTATCAGTATGCAAAAAAACCCCGTTGGAACTCTTCACTATGAGAAGTGAATGTACACTAATAGCTGGTTTATTTCTGTTCTCTGCTCAACTCCCATTAACCATAACATATTAGTCGGAACTTTTTATCCACGGATTTGACTCAACATGGATGGCAAAGAGGGAGTCCAACTGCACTACATTACCTCTTTTTATCAGCATTGTCGGGGGGGCCTGCCAGCCACTTCCAGCCTCCTGCGTATGTCCCAAAAGCTGAAAAATGCAATCAGGAGTCTCTGGTGCCATTTACAGGTTGCTTCCCGTAGTGGCTTTTGTTTTTTTCAGTCAGTTTAAACAAACTCAGGAGGAGGGAAGCGGCAAAGATGCTGGAAAAAAGGTAATGTGGCACTGCCCCCCCCCCGCCCCAGATTTCATATAACACTGATTTTCTTATCCACTGTGGTTCCAGGAACAGAACCCCAGCAGATAAAAAGGTCTGACTGTATACACTTTCAGAGGAGTACATCAATTACATTACTACTTAGCTTTAGCATCTTGCTTGTAAATCCTCTCGGTGGAATTAATATTAGAGGTGGGATAATGGTAGAAATACCAGTAGTGAAATGATTACAGATACACCTTCCACTACTGTAACTACAGTATGTATAGGAAATTCCATAAAAGTCACAAGAACTAATTTCCCTGTGCAATCCTTATGGCGTTACCTTAACCTCAATCTTACCAGAGGTATCTCAATGGCTGGAGTGCAGGTCCTTTCTTTGCTAACACTTCACACCAAGGCCAACAAGAAAATTAGTCAGGTGGGTTGTTCTTATTCAGTTTGTCTCAGCATTGAGCTAGGCTACCATCTTCATATTAGCTTCTGCTTCTTTGCTTTTGAGACCAGAGGACAATTTTGGTAAAGCTAGTCATCATGTGGGAGATTTGTGATAGGGAGAGCCAATGTCTTTTTGTTCGTTTAAAAGCAACTACATGGGGAGAACTGGATTGGCGCCATGACACAGAGGGGGCGAACATCCCTCTCCCTATTTTTTATTTTATTTTAATCATTCCTTGAAGTTGCTTTTAGGCCACAGGAATGGAAAAAGACAGGAATCCATATTCTCTGTGTGTGTGCGTGCGCCTACTAGCTTTGGGAACAGTTTACATTAGGAAAACAGTACAGGGAAAAGCGTGCAAGTGCATGCGTGCACCCACCCACCCCAGTTATAGCCCAGATTTCAGCCACATGGGGCTGACTTTTAATCAAACAAAAATATATCAGGAGAATTTGGTGAAATATGTCCCATATCACAGCCCATTTAACCCTTATTATCAATTGCTTAAAATCTCCACAACCCTCTTATTAGGTTTATGCGGAGATGACAGACCCTAGTTTTATCCCTTTGAAATGTGGTGTCAATTTTTTTTTGCCCAAGGTGTTTCTCAGGCTGATTTGCCGGTAGATGTGCCAACAACAAATGTGTAGAGAAACAGTGCTGAAAGTGTCTTGATGTGATCTGCCTATACTGGGTCAGATTGGTTTTTAGCCCTGAAGCATTGCAGAAAGCTCTGAAGTTTCCAGCATTGCAAATTGCATGTTAGGCAAACCGTGATAGAAATGCAAATTTTGAATACACGTGCTTAAGATAGCATTTACAATCCCCTTTATGTGCCATTCAGCCAAGTGGCTATTCTAGACAGCCCAGAGAAAATGCTTGTTACGGTAATTCACAAAATGCAGGGAGATAGTTATTTACTACAGGACTGCTGTCACATTCCTGTGTATGTTCAGGGTGATTTGGACAAAACACATGAGGGCCACCGGTAGCATTTTCTCCTTATAGTTAAGCATGCCCACATGTTGTAAAAAAGACCAAAAAAAAAAAAAACCCACCCCTGATAACACTGTGAAGCCAAATGGATAAATCATGACACGAGTTTCTGTAGGCAACAGTCTACTACTTTCACTCAGCTTGCACTATTTTAAATAACTCTCTGTGTGCGTGTGCGCGTAGAAGCTTACTATCATTGCTTCTCCTCAGTTGTGCCAAAAGAAAGGTCACTGATATACCTCAGCTGTGGCAAGGCCACCCAATTTCTTTCATGGCTTCACAGGAGATAAAACCCAAAACTTTCCACTACATGGACCCCACCTCTGGAAATCAACACAGTTGTGCAGTTTGTTTGAAGGAGAGTAAAGAAGATGTGGGCTTTATTTTTGAAAGGCTCTAGGTTTATCCTGCCTTATGGGGGCTGTATAGGATTGAGGCACATTTCCATATGACTTCATGAAGCTGCTAGGCTCTACATCAGCGGTTCTCAAAGTCCCCGCTGCCATGACTCACCTGCAGCTGCTCCCCCATCACAACTCACCAGAGGCCTCAGAAAGGCCTCAGAAAGGCCTCCCAACACAACCAGAAGTTGTGTTGGTAAAACCGGAAGTGTTCTAGAACCAGAAGCCATTTCCAGAGGCCTTCCGAGGCCATCCCAGGTCCGACGTGATGGGGGAGCAGCTGCAGAAGGTGAGTTGCAACCCAGACATGGCCTCTGATACTTCTGTTTGGCTCCAATTTGGAGCAAAACGGAGGCAAGGGTGTGCGTGTGGGCCCAACTGACCACCCACCTCGGCATCAGGCTGTGATCCACAGTTTGAGAAGCCCTGATCTATGTTATGAAAACAAGCTCATCTTCTGTGAGGGTATCTGTCCTATGGGGCCTCTATGAAGATATAAGTCACTGAAATATGGGATGTTCCTTAGATATTCCTTAGAGCAATGTTTCTCAAAGTTCTACAGGGGTTTTACTCCCCTGTAAGTCTTTCCAGGGGCGGGGCGATATCGGAGGAAGTGTTCGAGGATTGTGCCCGCCCCCAACTCAGAAACTGTCCTGCCAGATCCCCAAAGGGTCTGGGGGGTGGTTTGCTGCCACTTCTGCAGGCCTCCCCAAGGTGATAAACGGCACTGATCGCATCACAAAGCCCACTTCCAGTTTTTGTCAAAAACCGGAAGTGGGTGTTGCGACATGATCGGTGCCATTTAGAGCCTTGGGGAGGCCTGCAGAGGCGGCAGCACACACACACACACACACCCCAAATCCTAGTTTTTAAGGATCTAGTCTCAGTTCTTACATTCTACTTGGAAAGCATCTGATTCAGAGATTCCACAAGGATCTCTCTACCAGATGGCCAGTACTCTCAGCTTTGGCAGTATTGATTTAGGGCGCAATCCAGCCTAAACTAAGCCCGGCAGAGTGCATACTCCGCCGGCCTAAGGAGTCGCAAACATGCCATAAAGCATATTTGCGGCTCCTTCGGAGTAAGCAGCGCTGGTGTGGAGGCCAGCACTGCTCACTCCGCTGCCGAACCAGACTTGCGCCAGTCAACACAGGCAAGGCCCGTGCCAGTAGGCGTAGGAGTGTGGGGAGGGCAGGCAGGGGTCGCAACGCACTTTTTAAAACGACACTCTATTGAGACCCACCTAGCTTTATGAGACTTAGAAAAAGATCTAGAATGAAATTTTTATTTATTTATTTACAAGTAAAAATGTTTTTTTAAATTTATTTACAAAAAACAGAATCCATTTCTCATAATGAAGCAGCCCTAATGAATAGCCTCAAGGCTTGAAGGGCTTAGTTATGTCACCCAGCCTTCACCTGCCCCCACTACCTGTCAATGACAGACTTGGAAAAAAAGCACCAGAAAAAAGCTCAAACATTTATCTCCCTAGATTTACACAAGCTTGTAAACTGCAGGAGCTCAGCTTCTTGTAGGGCAATTAGCAGCTATCTGATTTTTGAATAGCCTCAGGACTTGAGGCAATTACCGTATTTATTGGCTTATAAGATGCACTTTTTTGTCTACATTTGTGACCCAAAATAGTAGGGTGCGTTTTATACGCCAATACTAAACAATCCCTTTCCCCCCTTGCCCGTTTTAAAGCATTTTTGGGCTTACCGCATTTTTCCGGAGCCAGAGAGCTCCCTTGTGCTTTCTTCCCTAACTAATCTCTCCGATCTACAGCTGTTTGTCGGGTTTAATTTATGCACGTGCATAAGTTGAGCTTCTTAGGAGCCAGCAGAGGGCGCTGTGCTCCTCAGTTCAGCTGAGCTGCAGAGGGCCTAGTCTTTCCCAGCTCTCCTCGGAAGGGTAAGCTTCTGAACTGGGCCTAGTTGGGGAGGCTTTGGAAACTGCATAGGTGGGGTGGGGTAAGAGTTGAGTCTGGGTTGGGGTTTTTTTGTACTTTTATGTTGTTTACTTTGGAATCTGTGCGTGGGGTGGGGGAAAAGAGTTGAGTCTGGGTTTTTTTTTACTTGAGGTAAATGTTTTTTACTTTGGAAACTGCATGGGTGGGTTGGGGGAAAAAGAGTTGAGTCTGGGGTTTTTTTTGTACTTGGGATTTAAGTTCTGGTGCATTTTGTTCATGTGTCTTAATGCTGTGTGTTTTAAAAGAGATCCTGGTATTTTTGTGCAATTTATGTAAATTAGCTAATTAAGCAGCCAAGCAGTAAGTGGCCAAGTGGCCCAAAAATGCTTTAAATCTTTTTTTCTTGAAACCCAGGGCCAAAAGGAAGGTGCGTCTTATACGCCGGTGCGTTTTATACGCCAATAAATACGGTAGTTATCCAATTCCAATTCCAAAACCTTTATTGGCATCTTACATGTATACACATACGTTAACATAGACGTAAACATAAACAAACATACATACATGAACCTTAAACAATAATCAATATAGCTCAGCTCCTTGCCGGGCAATTAGCAGCTATCTGATTTTTGAATAGCCTCAGGACTTGAGGCAATTAGTTATCTGATCTTTCCATCACCCGTGTTTTCATTGGAGGCTCTCTGCTTCGAACCCACCAGAAATCAGGTTGCGACCCACCAGTGGGTCCCGACCCACAGTTTGGGAAATGCTGTGCTAAAAAATCTGTGAAAACATAAAATAAAGCCATGTAATTTTGCATAATTCTTCAACTCCTGACACTGTACAACCTATACCACCTACCTAGTACACTTTTAAAGTGGTTAAAATGGATAACAATTGGAATTTTTTGGAATTATTATTATTAATATATTATAATACAATAATAATGATAATAATATTACAGTATTTATATACCGTTTTTCAACAAAAAGTTCACAAAGCGGTTTACAGACAAAATCAAATGATTAAATGGCTCCCTGTCCCAAAAGGGCTCACAATCTAAAAAAGATGCAGAAGAACACCAGCAAACCAACCCCCCTACGGAGGGGGTTGCAGGCTCAGTACGTCTTGGAAGCGGCCTCCGGAGGCCCCCCTCACAGGATCTGGTGAGTTATTGTGAGCATCAGGTGCTGGATTTCAGCATCTACAATTTTTGGTAACTGTATTGGGGTGTGTGTGTCTGGAACCAATCCCCCACGGATACTGAAGGCCCATTGTATAACATACACACAAACACATTCTAATTGCCTGTGCCTTTCATGTGCCCTTCTTATAAGATACTGGCTTTTAGAAACCAGTGTCTCAAACACTTTTAAAAAATATAAATTGCAAGTTGATGGTAGTGGTTGTCATTCTTTGGCTCAGCTGTAATTTGGGGAGCAGAGTTTAGGAGATAAAACTACACCTTCTAATGCACAGAGTTTGATAATGGTAATATTGTATAATTAGTGTGGTTCATGTGTTATGCTGTAACTAATAATATAATGTCTATGCCTGGGTACACATTTCTGTGTAAATAACTGTACCTGGGTTCATCAGTCTACACTGATTGTACCTGCATTTTGAAGCTGAACTGTGCTCCTCTCCCCTCACTACAGCCTTGTGAGGAGGAGAAAAAGCCAACAAAGCAAGAATCACCATTGCCATTTCCATCTGCTGGTGCTTTTTAAAGTTGAACTGTGGGAACTATTTTTTTTTTAACCAAATGTGAGTCACCATGAGGTGAGCTCCAGCAGCATCGGTGCAGCCCGGAAAGGGCTTAGGATACAGCGGCCAGCCCTTTAGGCCGGCCACTTAAAGTTACACAGGATTGCGCTGTAAGTCTTTGTTTTTACTGTCTTGCAGGCCTTTGGTGTAGGTGTTATTTTGTAAAGCCGGAGCTACACTACAGGCAGAGGCTCTGCCTCCGCTCCACGCTGGAAGCGGGGGAGTGTCTTCCAGCCTGTTGTCCCTCATGTTGTCCCGCCTTCTTAAGAAGAAGATTGGAGGTAGTTCTGATTGGCATGCAGCCACTCTCCTATGATTGGTAGGCTGCAGTAGCTCCGCGAACCACCCCCTAGCTCTGCGTCCCCACCCCCTGAAAAATAGAACACCAGCTTCAGGTACGCGCCTGCCGTGCGGAGGTCGCGGCTGCTCCGCCAGATTCAAAAATCAGGTCAGAAGCTCCGCGACGCGTGTAATGTAGCTCTGGCTTAAGGCTCATGATGCTTGTACAGACCCAGCCCACCGATGAGGCTGTAGAGCTACAGAAGCTTAGAGCGCTTCCCAGGGGTTGTTCTCGGCCACTGCCGCTCTACTCTTCATTTCTTTCTTTCTTTTTGAAAGCCAATGGAATTTTTTTTTTCATTTAAAAGTAGTATAGGAAGGGCACGATCAGGCTCAAAACGGTGGCAGAGGCAAACATCCCCCACTACTTTGCTCCATTTTGTGACTCTCTCACTTGCTATAGAGTCCTAAAACAAACCTCCTATCCGTCCAACTTGCAGGGTTAAGCACACGTCTGACTGGACTCTTAGCGTTCTTGGTATTAATATTATATTAGCAGAGTGGGAAATTAAACACTAGAAATGTGAAAAGTCAATTAAGACTTGCAAACGGAAAACATTAAAAGTGGCCCAAACCAGAATGACTTAAGGATGGTCAAAAGGATTAAGGGTTGGGAAATAGGCTGTTTACAAATATATCTGGAGGCGAAAGAGCACTAAAGAGAAAGTAGTAATGAGTAATTAGCAAGGAAAGGGTTGACTTGCAAGTGGCTGAGATAATGAACTCCCTTTTAAATCCAGTTTTAACAAGAAAAATTGAGGGGGGAAAGGATTTGGATCAATTAAGCAGTAACAAAAAATACAGTGAAAAATATACTTGGAAAATCTAGAGGTACCCATCAGATAAAACAAAAAGAAACTAGACCCTAAGCATATTTACTCAGAAGTAAGTCCCACTGAGTTCAATGAGGTTTATTCCTAGGTAAGGCTGCAATACTATGCACAGTTACCTGGGAGGAAGCCCTATTGAACTCAATAGAATTTACTTTGAAGCAAAGATACACAAGATTGGTCACCCAGTATGACTAGCTTTTTGCTGGATTCTGCCCTTTTTATTGCAATCAGTACCATACATGGTGTTATTAATGTTGCTTTCTCGATAAGTTATCACTCTGGTTTCATTGGGAAAAAACCCATGGTGACTTGACAAACATCCCAATCCCACGTAAGGATACGTTGCCGGCCCATAGGGCTGGTTGCAGTATCCCGATTCCTTCCTGGGCCACTCTGGTGGGGCCCGGGGACTCCTCGGGAGAAGGGGACATTTGTGTAGGGCTACCCGGCCCCAATGGGCCTCGTCGGATGTACGTCGGCTCTCGGGGCAGCAGGATAAGGGCAGCCCAGGCCAGGAATGGGCTTGGGATATCAGCAGAGCTTGCCTCTGATATCCCTGCCCCCTCCCGGCCCGGGCCAGCCCTTGCCACCCAGACCGCCCTCTCCCTGTCCCCGCACCGACCGGTGCAAATCTTACCTGCACTGCCGGCTGCAGGGTCGTCCAGGAGGCAGAGTAAGGGCTGCCGGCCTCCGTGTTTTACGGCGTGTTTATGGCACCCAGCACCTGCAGAGCGCGCACTCCGCAGGCACAAAGTTATGGTGGATTGCGCCGAAAATGACATTAACAAGGGAGAATGTTTTCATAAAAGGCCTTGAGATCTCTGTTACTTTCCTTTGGAACGTGACACGAATCAAACCTAGTGCGAGGAGTAGAAACATATTTTGCATATAAAAACAGAGAGAATCACACAGGGAGTTGGGAGTTTCTGAGCACAAGTCTAGCTGGACTAGAAGCAGCTGTGGAAGTTGTAGTTCTGGAGGTTGCATGTTTGCTGTTGGAAATCTGATTTTGCTGCCTGTTGAAGGGGTCTATTGCTTCCAATATACTCTGCATGAGTATTTGTAAATAAAACAAATATTACAAAGAAGATACCATAAGATGAGTGATCTCTCATCCAAAAGAAACTAGGGGCCCAATCCTATCCAACTTTCCAGCACCGATGCAGCCTCAATGCAGCCCTGAGATAAGTGAACAAATATTTCCTTACCCTGAGAAGGTTCTGTGACTGCCCCCCCCCCATGCCAGTTGCAGTGTATGCCCCTTTGGCATGGCTGCATCAGCGCTGGAAAGTTGGATAGGATTGGGCCCTCAACCCCTGGATTTCTCACTGCTCAGGGGAGCAGGTAGTATTTAGCAAGATAAAGTTTACTTCCTTATAATTGTTCATCTCAAAGTTTTAAAAAGTTGTAAAAATTGAGCTTTGTGTGTAGAAATCCGCTATTAGCACAACTATGTAATCATTTGTTGAAGCATATATCAATACTGTAATAATGAAGTAATATAATTCTAATTATAAGCATTGTCAAAACTTGACTGCAGTGATTAAGGCTGCAATCCTATACACACTTCCCTGGGAGCAAGCCCCATGTGATTCAATGGGGTTTACTTCTGAGTAATGCATAGGATTGTGTGCTATGTCTTTTCTAAGATATGACTAATCTTTTAGTGCATATGAACTCTGTATATATCAACATTTCCCCAGGCTGAACATGACTCTTTCAGCTAATTAGAAGCACTGCAGAGAAATGCTACAATGAAGTACAAGTCTTTTCAATAGAAGTCTGTTCACTTCAAGTCTTTTACTTCCATCTCTTGAAGCCAGCACATCAAAGAGTTAAGTCATCACTGACATGCCCCAGGGGCTAATACTCTTGATGATTTTGTTGCTATTCTAAAAATAGGAGGCTAGCTTTCTAATCTCCTTGCCACTTATTTCCACTCCCTGCCAGTTTTTTCCTGCTTTTTCCTGCAAAGGGGCATCTGCAACCCAGAACTGTCTATGACCCTAAGCTTCTAGAATGATTACCAAGGCTTTAAGACTGGCTCAGTCCAACGATTTAGAAATCGTAACCTATCCATGGATTTTGTTACTGAGTTTCAGCAAAGTAAAATCAGTTGTTTGTTTTTTCTTCTTCTTGAAGATGTTCCTGCTAGAAATTGAACTCAAATAGCTAAACCTGGGCATTTCCATGTAAATCCAGGGTGAGCCGCCTTATTAAGTGAAGAGGGGGAACTCTCTTCACTAAAGAAGCATTTCCAAGAGGGCAGCTAAAACATCACAAGAACAATGTTCATTCTTGGAAAGGGGCTGAAAGAAAGTTGATTTCGCATGGAGTAAAATAAGAGGAACAGATTCTTGCTTTTGTTCTACACTTTAAAGATTCACAAAGAAGGGACACCCGTATTTATTTGCCTATCAAATACCATGTTCCCACCAAAACGTTCAGGTATTTCTTAACCAGGGAGACCAGATGGAGGACAACAAAGTGCCTATACCTTTAATTTAACCATTGTATAGAAGAGGAAATTTTGGCAGGTGCCGCTCATCATGGAAGAGTGCAAAAAGCTGCACCTGCCAAAATTCCCTCTGCTATACAATGGTTAAAGGTATAAGCACTTTGTCCTCCATTGTATCTGGTCATCCTGCTCTTAACCACCCTGTGATTTAGATTAATTCAGAGGTTTGTTCAAGTGGTGGCTTGCTCAGAGAGCCACCAGCCACATGGCAGACTGGTGGATTTGAAACCCCAGTTCCCTCATTCCAGTTCAACACACTGCAGAGGGGCACCACAGAGCCTGAGAGGGCTCCTCTATTCCTGAATGCCACCTGAACAAAGGGTTGCACCATTGGGAAACAGCAGAGTCATTTGACAGAACAAGCCAGAGAGAGACGGGATGTCTAGACTTGGAGAAGGTGACTAGATATTCTATTTCTTTGTAGGGGTAGAGAGAAGGAAATATCCCCTTGGAAGCCCTGCCTCACAGTGGCTGAATATTTGGGCTGTCTGTCCCCGAGCACCTCTGACTAGATGAAGGCAAAGCTGCATGATGTCCAAGGGCACTGATCCAAATGTTGCTGTTGTTGTTGTTATAATATTATTATTTATTATTATGACCTGGATGGTTCATATATCTGGAAGATATTACTTCAACCCCACCTTTGACATAGCAGCAGCCTGTGTGCTGGTCTCTGGATCCTCAGGTTCCTGGGCCTTCCTGTGTAGAAAGGATGTGTAAATGCTTCATGATTGGTCAATGTTGTTTATATATTCTCCATTTCATTTGTTCTATATGGCTTTGTAGAAAGATCTGGTAACTTCTCTAATTAACACTTAAATCCTAAGCACACAAGGCCTATTCAAATGTCTCTTCAGTGGCATGGAAGCTATAGCAGCAGAGGTTTTTCCAACATTGGTCTGAGAACATAGGAACCTTGAGATTACATGGGAAGAGTAGTTGACAGCATGGTTACTTCCTATGCCAATGTCACCAGGAACAAGTCCTTACTTGGAAGTAAGTCCCTTGCTAATGAACATGGAGAGGACTGAGCTTTGTCAAATTTGTCAAATATGTTTGTAGCAGATAGAGAAATAGTAGCCATGCACTTACAGCGCAATCCTGCGCAAGTTGCATATGGCCGGCCATTGCATCCTTTACAGGCGTGGCTTGGGCTCACCTTGGGGGAGGGGGACGTTTGTTCCCTTCACCCAGTGTAAGCCCCGGAGGCCACAATGGGCCTCCTCGGACATGAGGCAGCTCTGGAGCTGGTGCAGCCCGGGAAGGGGACGGAGATATAGTAGAGTGCGCCACTGATATCTCTGCCCCCCTCTTGGGCCCAGCTGACCAATGGCCCCCTCCCCTGCCACCCCGGCCCGCCCTCTCCACGCCCCTGAGCCAACTGGCATGGCCCTTACCTGCACCAGCCGGTGCTGGTCCAGGTAAGTGGCGGAGTAAGTGGCACCACTTACTCCAGAGGAGCCATAAATGTGCTTTACGGCACTTTTACGACTCCTTAAGCCTTTGCAAGAGCTCCACCAGCCTAAAGTTAGGCAGGATAGAGCTTTTAGTCTGAGTGACTTCACGTTCTACACAAGGCAAGAGGCTTGATGTTTTGAAAATGATTGGCTGCATAGGTGCCCTCAAGTCTGAGGTGAAAATCCCTCTTACTTGTTTGCCAAACAGTAAAGCAGGTTCCTTGATTGTTTCATAGCTTCCATGATCACACATGACATGGCATGTCCTGTGCTAGATCCAGATTGTCCCTCTGAAGAAACTGTTGCTTTCAATTCCGGAATTGTAAGAAATGGTATGACTAAAGCTGAATTTAGAGGTTATTGTTAATTAGTTAGTGAACCATTTTGACATGGACTTTTCTTCTTCACTGGCAAAGCTAATCATGCCCAGTTTATTGGAAGATAAACGACAACTAAAGCTATCGCAGTTTATTTTGTCTTATCTTATTTAATGAGAGGCAAGAACTTGAAGTAGGATCATTTACCTGGCTGTGGTTCAGCATTAATGAAGTCAAGATACCGAAGAGATGGTGACCAGCAGAATGTTTCTCCCCTCAAAAAACATTAAGTAAAGTTTGTCATGGCAGGGTGAGTCCAAGTTGGTCATTATACACTGAGCATTTTCTGGGTCAGTTTCCTAACAAACAAAACCTCTTCATAAGATGTTGAGTTTGTAAGCAGGTCAAGGGCTGCAGTTCTGAAATATTCACAACATGAAACAATCTTTCTGGTTTTAAAGCCATGGCTGGATAAATGTCTGCAAGGGATAAACCAGGGGTGTCAAACATAAGGCCCACAGGCCAGATACATAGGCTTACCATATCCAAAGGGGGACAGGGTGCCTACACCTTTAACCATTGTAAAAAGAGGGAATTTGGGCAGGTGCAGCTTGTTGCACCCTTCCATTATGAGCTGCACCTGCCCAAATCCCCTCTTTTTACAATGGTTAAAGGTGTAGGCACCCTGTCCCCCTTTGGATATGGTAAGCCTACAGATACAGGCTGCAGAGGCACTTTAACTGGCCCCAAATAATTGGGGGATGGATAAACTCATTAATGCCAATAAAGGTTTCTGATACTGATAATTGACTCTCTCAGCACCACCATCAGCTGATCTCCGCTGCCATATTTCAAAGTGACACATCAGCAGAATCGTCAGTGGGCCTTATGTTATGAAGTGATGCATCAGCTGAAACAACGGTACTGGGAGAACCCAATTATCATGCAGACCACCCTTTCAGCAGCACCACGTCTGCTGAGGCACTGGCGTCACTGCAGGGAGGGTGGAGCTCTAAGTTCCGCCGTGGTCAGACCCTCCGTTACACGGGAGCACGACCGCCCCCTCGCCTTTGGAGCCATTCAAGTTGGTGAAAGTGTTGCTTTCACCGACTTGAATGGCTCCGAAAGCGAGGGGGTGGGGGTGCTTCGTGCTCCCGTGTAACGGAGGGACTGACCACAGTGGAACTTAGAGCTCCGCCCTCCCTGCAGTGACGCCAGTGTGCTGAAGTGTCACTGCTGAAAGGGCAGCTCGCATGATAATTGGGCTCTCCCAGGACCACACTTTCAGCAGTGCCGCTTCTGCTGAGGCACTGGGAGAGACAAAAGGAGGCCTCAGAGGGTGAGGAATGGTACAGGGGAAGAGGCAGACCAAGAGGGGTGAAAAAGGGAGAAGCTGTCAAGGTGCTAGGAGAGCCCAAATATTACGCAGGCAGGCCAGGCCAGCAGCGCTGCTTCTGCCAAGGTGTCACTTTGCAGAGCACCTCTCAGCTGCTGAGCTGCGAAGTGCCGCCTTGGCAGAAGTGGTGCTGCTTAAAGGGTGGCTGGCATGATAATTGGGCTCTTCCATATCTTGAAAATATGATCAAGATTTCCATGTTTTCTCTTATGTCATTTGCAGATAATGAGTTGGTGAAAAAAGTGCTTATTTCTGGTCATTACTTCACTTGCTTATTGACATCGGTTCCTTCTTAATGACACAACTTCTGGCCCTTAGCAAGGGCCATGAATGCTATTTGGTCTGCTGTATGAAACAAGTTTGACCCTCCTGGGACAATCTGTCAGAGAACCTAGTTTTACTATTAGTCAGACTAACATTCTCCAACTTGCAAAGGGATATGAATTATAAAATCACTCAGAATTCATTTGATCGTCTCTAGCATTAAAGAAATTTGATCAGGGCAGTTCCAGATAACCACCAACCAACTCCCCAACAGTGTTTGTTAATGCTATAGTAGTGCAATCCTTGTTATGTTGCCCCAAAAGAAAGATGTAAAGGGAAAAAAGAAGCATGTCTCACAGAAGAGTTGGCTGAGGGACACTAGAAGGATTTTCCATCGAGAAAGGAAGAAGATACAGCTCTATGCAAACAATGTGATGAGAGGTCACAGCACCACCACCCCCAGCTGCTTTTCCTGGGCAGGCAGGCAGGCAGGCAGGCATAGTCACTGTACTCCAACCCACCCAACCTTTTTTCTTCCTTGGTATTAGACACATTTTGCAAGGCTTACTGCTCTGTCACTTTCTCTCCTTGCCCTGGCAGTCCTGCAGGCCTGATCCATTGGTCTGAACAGCATGGATCCTTCACTTCTCCACTTACCAAGCTGTCCAGGAGACCAACCACTGCAAAGCCCTAACCTGGCATCCATGACGGTCCCAGCCAACCTAATTCCTTCCTCAGCTGGACATTGCAGATGAGTGGATCAGTGAGTGGGGACAGGAACTCGCCAAGATAATGGGGGTGAAGGAAGAGGAAAACATTTTTGCTAAAATAAGCTTTATTATTCCTTTGATCCTTGCACACAACAGCAGAGTGCACTCAGTCAGCTTCGGATGAGAATCTCCAATGCTCACCCATCAAACAGAACTTCTAGGATAAGATGGCCTGAAAGATAGAATAGATGGGGGGGGGGGGAGTTCAAAGGGTTTCCAAAATATTGGGCTCTGGTCTGGAGCATGTGAATTTCCTCTGTGAATGGGTGGAAGGCTGGGAGGAGAAATAAGGAGTAGGAATATGAGAGTGGGAGATGTACAGTAATATACAGGAAATAATTTTTGAATAAACTTTTCCCTTGCCCTTTGTATTTTATCTGACAAACTGTGAATCGTTGAAGGACATGGATTGGTCTGTTATTTTAATGTATAATTGTTGTTACTCTCTTTCAGGCTGTGATTTATGCCCTGACCCAATCAAGCCGTGTTGAATGCTAATTCTGATTTTTGAGTTTAACATCATAAAGTGCATTTCAAATGTAAAATGAAGGTTGCACAAGATTAAATTCCTGTCAGGCTCATAAAAAGTGCAGGAATGTGTAGTAAGCCAGCCATTTGGAGCATTAGTGCTAGTTGCTATACACACACATTTGCACACAAGAATTGCCTTCTGTGTTTCTGGGTGTACACAATTCACACTTGGTACTTGATAGAACAGCAGGAAGACGTGGAAGAGGAACTTGGATACATATCTTGATGGTTTTTTCAAAAAAACTTTTCATTTTATAAAGAGAAAACAACAACAATCTCGATTAAGAACATAAGAAGAGCCCTGCTGGATCAGGCCAAAAGCCCATCTAGTCCAGCTTCCTGTGTCACACAGTGGCCCCACCAGATGCCTCAGGGAGCACACAAGACAACAAGATACCTGTGTCCAGTCGCCACTCCCTTGCACCTGGCACAGAGAAAACCCACTTCTAAAACCAGGAGGTTGCTTATGGCTTGTAACCTGTGATGGTCTTTTCCTCCATGAATCTGTCCAAACCCCTTTTAAAGGCATCTAGGCCAGATGCCATCACCACATCCTGTGGCAAGGAGTTCCACAGATGAATTACACGCTGGGTAAAGAAATATTTTCTTTTTTATATATATATATTTATATTTTATTGATATATTAAAACATAAAAACAATACATATTTCATA
This sequence comes from Plestiodon gilberti rubricaudatus, assembly GCA_026170595.1. Classification (NCBI taxonomy): domain Eukaryota; kingdom Metazoa; phylum Chordata; class Lepidosauria; order Squamata; family Scincidae; genus Plestiodon; species Plestiodon gilberti. The sequence goes on from JANXHW010000001.1 coordinate 202,677,363, forward strand.
AAGTTATAGCAAGTGCGAAGCAATACATCCTACTAGCATACTGTTCACTATTTTCTACATATAATTTCCAACTAAGCCAAAACAACACCCACATTCTATTCATTAAATCCGCATATCATCACATCATTCCTCTCTCTCTCTCTTAAAAAGTCAATAAATGGTTTCCAATTATTCACGAAAAAGTTAACTGACTTTTCCTTAATTAAAATTGTAAGTTTATCCATTTCAGCATAGTCCAAAACTTTCAGCCACCAATCTTCCAGTGAAGGTATCTCCGAATTCTTCCAATATTGTGCATATAAAATTCTTGCCGCAGCTATCATATATAAAAACAAAGTTTGAAATTTTTCGCCTACATGATCCTCCCACATACCCAACAAAAATGTTTCCGGTTTCATTTGAACCTTAATCTTTAAAATCAACTCAATCTGTTTATGAATCTGAGTCCAGTACTTCTTTGCTTGGGGGCATGTCCACCACATATGGTAAAAAGTTCCTTCTTGCTTTTTACATTTCCAACATCTATTCATCACCTTCTCATACATTTTTGCTAATTTGCTTGGGGTTATATACCATCTATATATCATTTTATACATATTTTCTTTAATATTAACATTTAACGTAAATTTCAACTGTTTTAACCATAGTTGTTCCCATTGGTCCATTAAAATAACATGACCTACATTTTTCGCCCAATGAATCGTACATTCTTTAACCTGTTCTTCTTCTGTTTCAAACTTCAAAAGCAATTTATACATTTTTGAAATTATCTGGTCTTCAGATTTTAATTGTACCTCCAATACTGATTCTTCTTCTACAAATCCATATGCCTTCTTGTCCACTTTAAATCTCTCCAAAATTTGAGCATATACAACCATTGGCAATTAAAGTCTTCTTCCATTAGTTTTTCTCTTGACTTCATTGTACAGTCTCCTTGTGAAAAAATTAATAAATTTCTGTACAGTAGTCCTTTCTCTTTTGGCATGCTACTTCCACCAAAGTGTGCTTCATATGGTGCAACCCATAATGGTACTTTCTCATAAAACCTCATTTTATATCTATTCCAAATTCTCCATAATGCATGTCTAACATAATGATTTTTAAATTCTAAATTTGCTTTCACTTTATCATACCACAAATACCCATGCCAACCAAATCTCAAGTCAGAGCCTTCTAACTCCAATAATCTTCTATTTTGTAAATACACCCACTCTTTCAACCACACAAAACAACATGCTGCATAATATACTTTCAGATCCGGTAGTCCTAATCCTCCTCTCACTTTTGCATCTTGAAGAATCTTATATTTCACCCTTGGTTTTTTCCCTTGCCAAATAAATTTAGAAATGTCTTTCTGCCATTCTTTAAATGGTGCATCAGATATAATCACTGGTATCGTTTGAAATAAGATCATTTTTGGCAATACATTCATCTTAATCACCGATATCCTTCCTAATCACCGATTAATCACCGATATCTTCAATTTATACATGAAGATCAATGTGGTTTTCTACCAAAAAGACATTTGAGGGAGAATGTAAGAATTGTTCTAGATATGTTGGAACATTTTGACAAACGTATAGATAAGCAATTAGCATTAATATTTATAGATGCTGAAAAAGCTTTTGATAATTTGAACTGGTCTTTTTTATTAGAAGTTTTACAAGAAATGGACTTCGGGGAAAACTTCAATAAATGGATAAATTCAATTTATGTGACACAAACTGCAAGAGTATTAGTGAATGGTGAGCTGACTAAGACATTTAAAATTCAAAAAGGTACGCGACAAGGATGTCCGTTATCACCATTGCTGTTTATATTGGTGTTAGAAGTTTTGAATAGAAATATTAAGACAAGATGAAAGAATACATGGTGTGAAGATTAAGAAAGAAATATTGGTACTAATGCTGGAAAATCCGTTAAAAGATATAGAGTTGTTGATGAGTAAATTAAAAGAATTTGGATCTCTTGCAGGATTTAAAGTTAATAAACAGAAGACAAAAATAGTGACTAAAAATATGAAGATTCAAGATCAACTGAAACTGATGAATAAAACAGGATTTAAGGTGGAAAAAAAAGTTAAATATCTTGGAATTGTATTGACGAGTATGAATTGTACATTATTTCAAAATAATTATGTTAAAGTATGGAATGAAATTAAGAAAGATCTGTTAAGATGGGAAAGATTGAAATTGTCTTTACTAGGAAGAAATATTTTCTTTTGTCTGTTCTAACTCTCCCTCCACTCAATTTTAGTGCATGTCCCCTGGTTCTGGTGTTGTGCGAGAGGGAGAAGAATTTCCCTCTATCCACTCTCTCCATCCCATGCATAATTTTATAAGTCTCAATCATGTCCCCCCTCAGGCGCCTTTTTTCTAGGCTGAAAAGCCCCAGACGCTGTAGCCTTTCCTCATAAGGGAGGTGCTCCAGCCCACGAATCATTCTGGTCGCTCTTTTCTGCACCTTTTCCAATTCAACTATATCCTTTTTGAGGTGTGGTGACCAGAACTGGACACAATACTCCAGATGTGGCCTTACCATCGATTTGTACAAAGGCATAATGATATTGGCCGTTTTATTCTCAATCCCTTTTTTAATGATCCCGAGCATGGAATTGGCCTTCTTCACAGCCGCCGCACACTGGGTCGACACTTTCATCGACCTGTCCACCAGCACCCCAAGATCTCTCTCTTGATCCGTCACAGACAACTCAGAACCCATTAGCGTATATGTGAAATTTTGGTTTCTTGCCCCAATGTGCATCACTTTGCACTTACTTACATTGAAGCGCATCTGCCATTTTGCTGCCCATTGTCCCAGTTTGGAGAGGTCCTTCTGGAGCCCTGCTGGTCTTCACCACCCGGAAAAGTTTAGTGTCATCTGCAAACTTGGCCACCTCACTGCCTATCCCCGACTCCAGGTCATTTATGAATAAGTTGAAAAGCACCGGTCCCAAGACCGATCCTTGGGGCACACCGCTTTTCACCTCTTGCCATTGTGAAAATTGCCCATTGACTCCCACTTGCTGTTTCCTGGTCTTCAACCAGTTCCTAATCCACAAGAGGACTTGCCCTCTTATTCCCTGACTGTGGAGTTTTCTCAGGAGCCTTTCATGAGGGACCGTGTCAAACGCCTTCTGAAAATCCAGATATATAATATCCACGGGTTTGCTCGCATCCACATGCCTGTTGACCTTTTCAAAAAATTCTAACAGGTTTGTGAGGCAAGACTTCCCCTTGCAGAAGCCATGCTGACTCTCCCTCATCAGAGCTTGTTCTTCTATGTATTTTAAGATTTTATCCTTAATGAGACTTTCCACCATCTTCCCTGGAACAGATGTTAGGCTGACCAGCCTGTAGTTTCCCGGGTCCCCCCTCCTTCCTTTTTTAAAGATTGGCGTGACATTAGCTATCCTCCAATCCTCTGGCACAGTGGCCGTTTTAAGGGACAAGTTGCATATTTTGGTCAAGAGGTCAGCAACTTCATTCTTGAGTTCCTTCAGAAGTCTTGGGTGGATGCCATCCGGGCCTGGTGATTTATTGATGCCATCCGGGCCTGGTGATTGTAGTTTGTTAACTACATGCACAGTTGTCGTTTGGATGCTTTGTGGAATCTCTGGGATTTCCAATAGTTATTGTATATATTTTCAAACATAGATATGCTATTTTCAATCAATATTCTAACAAAATACATAGCTTGTTCTAAGTTAGGACGCTGCATGTATATGTTCAGATACCACAATATTTCTTTTCTAAATGCTAACATTTCAAAAGTGATTGCAGAGTTGCCAAGTGAATTGTAGTACCAGAGCAAGAGATCTAGTCTTTGATTGGATAGAAGATATGGAAACAGCCTTTTCTGTCAAGATATCTCTCTTGCTACCTGATAGCCAACATTTGAGCATAGCCATGATTAATTTTTTTCTTTGCTCAAAGACGGCCAAAACAAACTCAAAGGTGCCTGTCCTGCTCTCACCAGGTGAATGGGAATATTGCCAGGGGCTCCAAAGGGAGCAGGGGCTGGGTTTTGTGAACTATTTTGGGTGTGTGTATGTGCATTATCAGGCCAGCGGGTGGCGCAGCAGGTTAAACCGCTGAACCATATGCTGTCAATCGAAAGGTCGGCAGTTCGATTCCCGCGACGGGATGAGCGCTCGTTGCTTGGCCAGCTCCTGCCAACCTAGCAGTTCCAAAGCATGTCAATGCGAGTAGATAAATTGCGGGAAGGTAAACAGCGCTCCGTGTTCCAGCTGCATGCTACGCGCTGCGGCAAGGAGAGTCATGCCGGCCACATGACCATGGAGGCGTCTTCGGACAACGCTGGCTCTTCGGCTTTGAAATGGAGATGAGCACCACACCCTAGAGTCGGACACAACTGGACTTAATTGTCAGGGGATACCTTTACCTATGTGCATTATCAGTGTGTTCTCAGAGGTGGTGTGATAATCTCTGTGAGCAGTGGATGGGTTTTATCAGATGTTGTTCGATTAAGGCTGGGGACATAGTCCAAGGTGAATCATTGGAAGTTCTGTTATTTGATGTTATGCAACTGAATAGGGTTCAGGTAAAACAGCTGAATTTTCCTTTCTTGGTTCCATCTGGACTCGTAACTCTTTAAACCTTCCCTCTCACCAGAGATATACACGGCCATTTATTGGGGGGGGGGGGAAGTAAGTGAATAATCCTCTGACATTTTTTCTTGTTGGTCATGAACATATCAAGTGTGTGTGTGTGTGTCTGTCTGTCTGTAAATGATAGGCATCAATCAGAATACCTACTACTTCATGGTTCCTGCTGAGGATGCAAACCACATTGATGCCACTCTGCATCATTAACTGTTTTGTGCCACAGCAAAAGGGAATCCAGGTATGGAAGCTTGGAATCAACCATGCCACATGTTGAATGGGGATCTAGGTGGATTGGTTGAACATTTTTTTTAACTATGAGGGCGCTGCTTCACATAAATGGTTAATAATCAAATGGAGTGGCGTCCACAGAGTTTGCATTCTCAACAGTAAGCAATCATACACCAAGATACACATGTGCAGAGCTGCAGTTCATAAAGGCTCACACATACCGGTTTCCCAAAAATAAGACCTACCCCGAAAATAAGACCTACCGGTAGTTTGGAGCTTCCCTGCCAATACTTGCCTGCTCTATTGCTGGACATGAGAGACTGGGCCAATGGTTCCAGAGGCGTCGCCTGATATGGGGCGGTGGGGCGGTGGGCCCCAGGGCGTAGGGGCGGAAGGGCTCCGGGGGGGGGGCGCGAGGCTCCTTGAGTTTCGTTTTTTTCTTTTTCCGGTTTTTTTAAAGCTTTTTACGGGGTTTTTTATCACTAGCGGGGCTTGTAAACGTTAGTGTATGCTTTGCTGCAACTTATCTTGTTTATAGGACCCTCCTGCGACGATCAGGGGCGACGCTCTCTCCAGGGGGCGCAGATCGCTCCTCTGCTCCGAGCGCTTTGCAGAGTTCACGCACGCGCAGACCGTCGATTGGAAACATCATCGCTCTGCGCGTGCGTGAACTCTGCAAAGCGCTCCTGGGCGCTTTACAGAGTTCGCGCCCGGAGCAGAGGAGCGATCTGCGCCCCCTGGAGAGAGCGTCGCCCCTGATCGTAGCGGGAGGGTCCTATAAACAAGATAAGTTGCAGCAAAGCATACACTAACGTTTACAAGCCCCGCTAGCGCTAAAAAACCCTGTAAAAAGCTTTAAAAAATGAAAAACATTAGCATAAATTATGCTAATTAGTTTGGGGGCGTCGGGGTTTTCCGCCCCAGTAGCAGGGGGCGCCTGGCTACCCCTCTGAATGGTTCTACAGGCAATGGAGTTGCAAGAAATTCAGGCCGGAATGTGGGGTTTGGAGAGTTATGACGATGTTCCAGAAGAAGATGACATGATTGCATTTGGATAAATGTAAATTGTTGTACAGGTACATTAAAAAAAATAAGACATCCCCTGAAAATAAGAGCTACTGCATTTTTTGGAGTCAAAATTAATATAAGACCCGGTCTTATTTTCGGGAAAACAGGGTGTTAAAAGCCATTGTGGTATAGTAAATATATAGTTGTTAGGTGCTAGACAAGGGCTGTGGACAACTTCCTGGTCTCAAATCTTCACTCAGCCATGAAATTCACTGGGTGACTTCAGGCCAGTCACTATCTGTCAGCCTAAGGCTGCAATTCTATACAGTAGTATATACTTTCCTGGGAGTAAGTCCCACTGAACAGCGGTGTCCCTGGGGTGGGTGCCACTCAGTGCAGCGCTTACCTGGAGGAGCTCAGCATTCTGGAAGTTCATGGGTGATGTAACGATGTAATCATGTCACCCCCGACCTTCTGGCATTGCTTTTAATGTGAAAAACCTGCCTCTGGACCGTCTCTGCTCAGCAATCATCAGCCCGCCTGGGGTTCAGTCGGTCCATGTACTTGCTGGCGAGAGCACGAGACTGGGCCCGGAGCAGGCTGACAATCACCGAGCAGAGGCTCGGGTGCTTTAGTGTCATGCCCCCTGAGGGCGACACCCAGTATGGAATGCACCGGACGCACCCTTTTGTGACACCACTGCAACTGAACACAATTGGACTTACTTCTGAGTAGACATGCATAGGACTGTATGCAGTCAGAGGGTGGGTGTGAGGATAAAATGGGTGGACGCAGAACCTGTGAGCCACCTTGACCTTGTTGGAGGAAGGGTGAAGTATACAGTAACTATTACTATAGAAATACAGTATAATAAAAACATATAGTTAAATAAATTCTTTACCGCTCTATAGTATTTTTACAGATGACTTTAAAAGTGCCTTTCATAGATATTATTATTACTGCCCTATGATGTTATTTGTGGAAATGTTGCCTGTGTAAGTTACAAAGCTGTTTAAAAACTGAATATACATTCTAGCTAATACAGGTTTTACATCTGTATCACAAATTAAAAAAAATGTCATGTGTAGAAAGGCACTGCTCTAGAACTCTAAATGCCAAGTCACTTAAACTGACACAGAAGACCTTTCCCTGATTTATGCACACTGACTTCCATTTAAACACAAGGCTCCATCTTGAATAGTTTGAAAATTGTGAAATCTGGCCGCAGTTTTCAATCTATTCAGTCTCTAGAGCAGTGGTTCCCAACCTTTTTAGCACCGGGACCCCCTTTTCTAGAATGACAATCTGTCAGGACCCCCCTAAGACCTAGGACTGGAAGTGATGTCAGTAAGCAGGAAGTGATGTCATTGTTATTAACATATTACACTGTTTAATAAAGCACACTTTAAAAAATAAATCACATTTTTAAAGTTGTACTCATAAGTAACCCCATTCGGGGGGGGGGGAGAGGAGGAGTGAGCTAATATTAACAGACATGCTAAAAGGCAAGCAGAAAGTAACACAAGGTGAGCAAACAAGCACCAAGAGAGCATCAGACACTTATCTCTCTGCAGTGGGAGGGGAGAGAACTGAGCAGCCATTTTGGGTGTGACCATCCAGCCATTTTGACACCATTTTGGGTGTGACCATCCACCTGCGACCCGCCAGAAACGCTTCATGACCAGCTTGAGGGTCCCGAACCCCAGGTTGGGAACCACTGCTCTAGAGAGTCTTTCTGGAGGTAATGGAAGAACCCTGAAGAAAGTGGATGGAAAAAATACAGTAGTTAAACATTTTTGCTTTTGTAAATTCTACATTACATATAGGATTGTCCCAAGAGCTTCTTCTGTGAATGGAAGCATTTCTATGTGTGCAAGGGGGGGAGTTTTGCAGATCCTTTCTGTAGTCCCTGAAACCTGTAATAGGATTGGGCTGAATAAACTGTAGTTGAAATAACTGAACACACTGTGTCTCTAACAGTCGAAGGCGCAATCCTAAGGATCGGCCAGCGGCCCAGGGCTGCCCGCCGGATCCTGTGCGCTGTCGGGTGAGCGCCGGGCCCGAGGTCTAATCGGGGAAGGGGACACTCATCCCCTTCCCCGAGTGTAAACCTGGGTCAGCCCTATTGGCCTCCTTGGATTTCTGCCAGCTAAATAGCTGGCGGAAGTAGAGGAGGCCGTGTAACGGCGTAGCCGGCCCGGCGGGGATGGGGATATGACCGATGCCATTCCCCTCCCGGGCCGGCTAGGCCGATGGCCCCCCCTCCCTCGCCTGGCCGGACCGCCCATACGGCTGGCGACAGAGCACTTTCTGCCGCCGTCCGTGTGGAGATCCGGCACTGGAGTGAGGGAGGCCTTCCTTACTCCCGCGTCATCACGAACGTGTTTTATGGCATGTTCGCGATGGCTTCCGGCAACGGAACGCTCGTTCCGTCGCCAGCCGGATCTTCAGGATTGTGCTGCAAGTCCCTATTTGTGTTGGATTGGGCTGCTGGCCCAGCAATAAATACCATCTTCACCTATTCAGTATCATGCGTAAAGAAAATAATACATTATTTAATATATTTTAAGGTAATGCGAATTAACAGAACATATCTCAGGCAGTGTTCTGTCCTTCACTCACATCATCCGTCAATTTGCAGTTTTCCATTTCTGGCTGTACATTAATTTAGCCATGACATTATAAAAGTCTGAAGAAAAACAAACTGCTTAAGGCAATAAGAATAGTTCCTCTCCTTCCTTAAATCATATTGTTTCCTGCAAGTTGCACCAAACCCTATGAATACTGCCAAGGCTCTGTAAATATAAACATTGCGTTTACATTAGAAATCAAAACAATAGCTAGGTTGTAGGCAACAAATAATTTGGCATCCATGTATTCCACTAAGGACTGTCTCACCAGCGTTCTTTCTAAAGAACACTTGTCCATTGTATAAATATTTGCTTTTTTAAAGCATTGCATCAAAGGGAAAACATAGCATATTAGCTCACAATCCTATATACTGTACAAAAAAGCGCAATTTGGCACTTCCATTGTTTGGTCGTGTTGTGCTCTCAGTGGGTTGTGTGCAGGCGCACATCTTGCCATTCTCTCTCTCTCTCTACCTCTGTGGTGGCTTCTCACTGGAGAGAAACTATGCCAAGAAGCAAGGCCTTGCAGCTGCTGCTTACTTGTGCTACAGAAGGCTCTTGCTAAACTGCCCCCACTGCTTGCTTTTTCTGCAGCACTTGGACTCGGCAAGGGCAACTTCCTCCTTGCACGAGGTTGGCAAAAATAGGGTTTCTCTCACTCTGGGTAATGAAGAGCACAATCCATATTGGAAGCACTGCACAAGTCTCTTGTTTACTGTGTGTTTTTTTTTAATCTGCTCACTGCACACATCAAGAGAGTTTACTGACGTACCAGTGCCAATAAGGCCAAAAGTTGAACCTGAGACATATGGCTTCTTCATATGAAGTGGAAGGCAGCCTCTGTATGCCATACAGTGTAGCATAGTGGCCAAGAAACTGAGCTGAGAATCAGCAAGCGACCAATCAGGAGGGACAAGTGGGTAGACAACACGTTGAACAAACTGGTGTAGTCAGGGCAGCGTCTCAGGGCGGGGCGTCCTGTCCCCTACGCTCACGACCCTCCAAACATGAACGGAGTTGGTATAGATCAGCCTTTAGGCTGTTAGCATCTGATGATACTCATAGAGAATGAATGAAATGTCATGCTGCATGTTTTAAATTGTTTTTATTGTATTTTGAAGAAGATTTTAAAGTATTTTATTGCAGTCACTGCATTTTAAAGAAACGTATAAAGTTGTTTTTAGAGATACACATTTTAACAGTTTTTAACTTCACGTTGTTTCTTATGACCATAATCCCATTGAAGATGATTCACTCTTGGTACATTGTAGTTGGTCATATTTTGCTCTGTTTTGTATATATATTCAAAGATGTATATATACTATTCATGGTTCAGTGATTCCAACATTAAGTGGCATGCATAAAAACAGTCCTCACAGATCCAAAAACCCAAAGTGAATTTTTCATATCCCCTCAACACAATGCTTTTCCATAGCTGCAGTTCAAATAGATAAAATTCCTACAGTTTACTATGTTTCCTGAATAATTAATAGACTCTAGACATGATTTTGTTATCCATCTCCCTATATTTGGATACTGATACATCCCAAATGAAAAGACTAAAGTGAGTGAAAGGTTAAACCCAATCTGAGGGGGAAAACTGGATAAGGAAGACCAGAGTTTTAAGGCTTTCTGATTTCAAAATCAGATACAGATACTTTTTCCCTTTCTGATTTCAAATCAGATACTGCTGTTTTAGTACAAGAAAAGGGTTTTCTTACTTACAACTTACTTACAGCACACTTCCTTCTTCAGAACAAGCACTCTTTCTTTAAGGTGTCCTCAGAACTGGAAGCTCCACTCATGTTCTGGGGCATCTATGAGGTGGTATACTCCTGTCAATAAGATCATAGGGCTGTTAAGGCTGATGAAGTCATCACAATACACCATTTTTGTTCACATCGAATCTTCCTCAAAAAAGCTAGAAAAGATAATAACTGCAGGGGGCTTCTTTGTTTTGGGTAACCATGGAAATGGGTTCCCTTTTCTCAAGAGTACGAAACCAGTTGCCTCATTATCTGAATTATTATAGTATATGATAACCAAAGCTTTTTTTTTCCCCTGCAGGGCTTATGGCATTGGCCATGATTGGACTCTGTCTTTTGAGTGAACGTAGATGTGTGTGTGGGTCCCTTTTGTAAAGGAGACCAAGGGCTTGGTCCTTGGATAGTGTGCTCGTAGATGGCTATGCAGCTGGGCACTAACCCCTGTATCAGAAATTATTTGTCCCTCTCCTTTTAGATAGAACTACAGTATCTTGTTTATCATAAGCCCCTTCCTTTAGGTTCTCCACAGACCATGGCATGTCCTCTTGGCGGAGCATGATATCTCTCTTCATGATGATGCCTGTTGATTGAACTACATGCAGTTTTTTGGAGTGTCTGCCTTTTTTGGGGGGGTACTGGCGTCGACGGGGGGAAGCGGGGAGGGCGGGCCGCCGGGGGGCGTCGCGCGTCTAGGGGTGACGCGCGATCACCCCCCACTTACCGGTTTTAGTTGAAGGTGGGCCCGCCCGCCCTCCCCTGTGTCCGCTTGGCTCCCAAATGAGCCGAAAACGGAGCGGGGAGAGCGCTCTGCTCCTGCGCGTGACGTCACGCGTGGGGGCGGAGCCTCCCCCTTAAGGGCGACGCGCACCCCCGCTCTGGGGTGACGCGCGTCGTCGCGACGCGACTGGGGGGGTAACCATTAGGCAGGGATGTCCTTATCTTCATTTTATCACACACAGCCTTATTTTTGCAAGGGTTCAACCCTAGAACTAGTTTTCAATGTTCAGCCTTAGAACATTTGCAAAGTATTGCCTCTGAGCATGTGCGGACTGCACACATTTCCCTCTTACAAGCCTTAGCCAAGCCAGTCCCACTCTCCACCAATCAGGGAACATTCAGACTGCAATCCTATACAGTACACACTTATTATTTATTAAATGTATAACCCGCTTTTTCCCCCATAGGAGGGACCCAAAGCCGCGGCTTATAATAAAAAACAAACCATAAAATACAAGAATTAATACATAAAAATCGTAAAACTGTGAATATATAATGCTTAAAAAGACATTAATACAACCTAAAAAACAGAGAGGAATAAAAGCAACAGTAAAGGGCTCTTATGAGAGGGCTGGCCCTCTAAAATGTTTACATTTCCTTGTAGGAAGTAAGTTCCACTCAGCTCAATGGAACTTACTTCTGAATAAACATACATAGGCTTGGACTGCCAGACGGGTCCCTCTCTTTTTCAAAAGTCAACTCCCAACCCTAGTAGTAGTGAGCCATTTCCAATACTGTATTACTAGGATTTGGCCTTGGAATAAATATACCTGAAAGAAGAAAGTCTGCAGCTTGGTCTATCGTCTTCTTCGCGACCTACAGTGGGAGTAGGGTCAGCGGCGTTTCTGAGACAGAAATGAAGGGCGGCCCCAGCTCTTGGGAGAAGCCAAGGAAAGTGTTGAGGAGGGAGGGAGCTGTGATAGTGGTTTGACTGGCGAATGTGGTTTGTGGGGAGAACGACGCGCTGTTTAGGACACTATAGCAAGCAACCACCAGCCATGGAACTGGGGCACCCTTTTCCTGGAAGGGGGGGGTGCTGTTCTGGTGGAGGCTGCCTCTTGCTGCAGCGGCATGGTCGTGAGAGGTAACCTACACTCCCCACTACAGTGCTGCTGTAGCTCCTCCTCAGTTCTTCCACCTGCGCCGCGGGCAGCAACAAGCGGCAGACGGGATTGGCGCCCAGTGGTGGAAGGGCACGGAGCGCGGCGGGGAGGGGGTGCTCGTGGAGAAGCGGTCCGCGGCTGACCTCAGCGCCTGGGAGCGGCTAGCCAATAAAAGCGCGCGGAGCTTCGCCAGCCGTCGACTGTCTACTGCTCTCGGAGCGCCTTGCAGTGACTTCGCGCCCCGACGTCGCAGCAGCAGCAGAAGCAGCCCGTCTCGCGTAGGGATTTTGCTGGAGCGCAGGGCTGCTTAGAGAAGGAGAAAATGCTGTTTTGGCACACGCAGCCGGAGCACTACAACCAACACTCGACAGGCAGCTACCTGCGGTGAGTGAGCCCCCAGAGCAGCCGCGGGCGGGAAAGGGCGCAAGCGTTCGTCCGCCCCGATAGGAAACGAGAAGCTGTCCAGGTTGCGGTCTTGCGTGGCAGCCACACAGCAGGAGCATCATTCATGAGTGTCCCGCAGAAAGCCGTACATAAAGCAGTTGTAGAAAAACTTTTTCGGCAGTTATTATTTTCGTGCACTGGGGGTTTTCGGGACAGATTGGGTTTGGGGCTGTTTACACGAGGGGAGAGCATCGAGTATCTGGAGCGACGGGCTTGCTTGATGATGGGACCAGTAAGGGACCAGTCTTTGAGGCTGCACGTATATTATACACACCTGGGAGTAAGGCCCCCAATAAGACTGACTTCTTAGTAGCATTCTAGGGCGCCTTACCGTACTCTTTAGTGCTGGGGCGGCGCGCACCCGCGGCAGCGTCCTGGAGGAGAAAGGAGAAAGCCGATCCACAAATATAACGGGCATTCTGCCGCAGGAGTGAACCGCAGCATCAGGGCTGTGGGGGCTTAAGAAGCTACCGCGCTGTGAGTGTGTATGTCGCTTAGAGTTACACAAATAGGTCCCTGCCCTCAAGGAGCTTACACTGGTAACTCGGTGGCAAATTAGCAGAAGGAGGAAACGAAAGATAAGAGTTTTTATTGTAGTCGGGCGAGTGTGTGTATGAGTAGAGTGTGCCACGTGTCTACACCGCAGAAGTTTCTGAATTTGTGGAGTTGCTGATTTTGTGGATCTCTATGTAGGTGAGCCATTTGGATAAGATCAGGCCTGTTCTGGTATATTTTGCACAAGTGGGCTCCATACATGACCTTGGCAAGTCTATTGTATGTACTAGGTTAGGTGATGTAGGGCCCAATCCTATCCAACTTTCCAGCAGTGATGCAGCAATGGCAATGGGGCTTGCACTGCATCCTGAGGTGGGGGAGCACTCACAGAGGCCTCCCCAAGGTAAGGGAACATTTGTTCCCTTACTTTTGGGGCTGCATTGCAGCTGCATCAGTGCTGGAAAGTTGGATAGGATTGGGCCCATAGTGTATGAAACAGCTCCGGTCTGAGAGTCTGTTCTAATGATCTGGATGTGCGCCTTTCTGTGGAGTTGAAGAGTATATGCATTTATGAGGTCTCTTGGCCCCTAAGGATGACTAGTGCTCCTCTCTGGGGGCTTTTCAATAGCTGTTGCCTTCATTCTGGGTACTGGGTACCCAAGATTGTTGATCTGTATGCACTTGCAATAATTCATACGCTATGCTCAACACGTGTAGAGCAGTATCCAAAGTTTGTACGCTACATTTTCAAGGGTCCATTCATCACATTAACTTTTAAAGTGTACAGCCATTCACACGTGTGTACATGCATACATGTAACATAATGTGTGAATAACCTTTAAAGTGTTCTACTCAGAAGATGGAATGGAATATCTATTCTATGAAGCTATTGTGGCTATTGGCTCATTCAGTTTAGTGGAGGTGTGATGTACGTTTGAACAAATAAAAAGCTACAAAATATAGTGGGTGTCTGACAACTCCATCTTGTGCACTTAATGCAAATTAGTTACTTGTTTAATCCCCTTTCACCAAACTGTCGTACTCTGGATAGTTGAAAAGTTCTTGAACATGGATAAAGTAGAGGTCCTAATCTGTTTGTGTGATTGACTAGTGATGGTACTTCGTTTGGATTAATTGGCACAGAGTGTCATTGTGTATGTGAAAGAATGTGCATTCCAAAAGCTTCTACTTGCATGCTATGGGAGAATAAATATTGTTACTGTTTGTCCATGGCTGTGAGTACATAATTCAGGAATACCGGTAGTTGTTTTTCTATATCAGTGCAGAATTCAAGGATCTAATCATTTTTAGAATTAATTAGAGTGAAAGTCCTACCTTTTGTTGGGTGTATGTGATCTGGTTTGCTTGCAAAAATGAATTACTAATCCTTGGGCATTTTGAGCAGGAGTCACAGATCTGGGGTGCTGTTCATTCATTCCTCTGTTGTAGTTTGTTGACCTTCTTAAGGATTCACTGTATACTGAAATGGCACATGGAGGGTTTTAAGATAGTAGGTGAAGCATCATCATCTGCTTTCCTTGGTCCCAAACAAGCAGTGTCCTTAACTGACACCAACTGATTGAATCAGGGAAGCTGTGTGGGGTGAGAATATTGTTAAACACCCTTCCCCTATCTATCACTCCTGCTCTGATTAAAGTTCTGAGCCCCCACCCCACCCACGGTTGCTTAAAAGTAGAGACATTTGGAGATGCAACTGCAGGTCTGCTGAATAGTTTGGACCTGACCAATCAATCATTTAGCTAAACCAGTCTGAAACCCCAATCATTTGTACTCAGGGCAAAACACTCCCCAAATCATGAGCAGAGATAATGCAGTGCTGTGAAGGTTTATCTCCCCCCTCTCCCTCACATAATTTATAATTATAAAAGTGTGTGTGTGTGTGTGTGTGTGTGTGTGTGTGTGTGTGTGTAAATAAACTGGTGTCGATGTTTAACTAAATTCCATGGATTGGTACTGTTGGAAGATCAGCACTGTTAGCTGGATACCCAGCTTCCTTCTACAGTATTTGTTTCCAGCCACTTTTGCCCCTTTCATCAGTATGTTTTGCTATCCTCTATTGATTGACACACTTCCTAGAAAGATGATTTTAAAGAAAAACACAGAGACCCAGTCTGAACAATACCCACTTTGTGATCATTTGCATGATATTTGGGTTCATTAATTTTAGCTCCATTACCGCACGAGAGTTCCTCCTTGTTCCATCTCAGGAATCCACCTCAAGTCACCTGTGACCCATTCCTGTAAAAAAAATAATTGCATGGCAATCATATTGTTTGGACCTGGTCAGACAATCCTAATTAAGCCTATATTCACTCTGGTCAGAGTTTTGGAATTTTATAAAAGATCTCAAGCAGTGATAAGCAAAGTAATTATGGCAGGGCTGAAATTCTGCTTAAATCATTTCTTTTTGAGCAACTTTGGAAAGTTTTCACAGTGTGTCTGCTATGCAGAAGTGTCCACTGTCTGTAAAGCACCAACAAATGTCTTGCAGGCAACGAAGGCACCAGTTATCTAAGGGTATAAGATGTGTGATCTCACCCCACTCTCAATTCATTTGCATGATTAGATCCTTTTCAGTCACTTTACTCCTCCAATTTTATCCTGTCTTATTTCCACACTGGTCACATTTTATTTAAATTGTGTAATTTAAGCAAAAGGGGAGGTGGGCAATATAAACTTGAAAATGATAGATATAAAACCTGCTCTTCAACCCTTCTCAGTACAGTAATTGAAAAAACTTGTATAGCAGAAGGGAGGGACTCTGTTGTATCTGAAAACCATGTGACATTTGTCTATACTGTTTGGAACTGTATGTAGCATTCCATGCGTAATGCTATTACCTGTAGTGCTAAGAACTAATATATCTGCAGGTGTGGGTTCTCATAAAGGAATGCATCCCCACAGTTAAACATTCCTGCATGTAAGAAAAACTAGCATGTCAGAAGAAAGGTTTCTAGCCTAGCTTTGCCTTTTCCGTGTCATCTGTGTGAAGGGAATTCTCTGCAGGGATGAGCTTTAATTCATGTGAATCTCCAGTAGGAAGTTGTACTGTCCACTGACAGGTTTGCTACTAGTGAGCCCAACTGACTGATGTTATAAATGATTAAATGGCCCTTTTGTACTGTATTGTACTGTATACTGTACCGAGTATGCGTACTACAGGGTGACTGATGATGTCATGACAGCTTTACTCTAAACCAGGGGTTCTCAAACCCTTCCCGGCCAAGTACCGCCTCCAGTGCCAGTCTTCTGCTGCGTACCACCAGAAGTGACTGGCGATGACCTCATGGCCAGTTACTTCCGGGTTTTCAAGTTTTCGGAGGCCAGAAAATGCAGATAGGAGGCTCTGAACAAGTGGGAGGACCCTTCTCTGCATTCCCAAGAGGCACGATCAAAGGCAGGAGCCTCTCGGGAGGGAAAATGTGTCACCAAAAGCACTGCGTCAGAGCGGAGTTCCAGTGGTCCAGCAATCAGAGTACCACTAGCAGTTGCCCGAAGTACCACTGGTTGAGAACCACTGCTCTAAATAGCTGTTGAGGTATAAGAGACTTTGTTGGACAGAATAAGGTAGGAGACCTGGGTCTAGATTGCTATTCAGCTATGAAACTCATTGGGTGAACTTGGGCCAGACACAATTTCTCACACTCGCTCCCCTCATTGGGTTATGTGAGCATGAATTCTCCCCACCAAATCGCAAAGACTTACAGTGACCTTTACTTTCCGGTAAAGGTTGAAGATCACTGCTCTAGAGGATAAACCAATCCTCTAGAGCAGTGGTTCCCAAACTGTGCATCGCAGTGCCTTAGGGCATCGTGGCACAGTCGCAGGGGGGACGTGAGATGCCCCCAGTAGCTCCTCCTACCTGTTCTCGCCGCTGTCTTGGATCTCGCAAAATCTCCCGAGATCCAAGATGACGGCACCCTAATCTCGTGAGAATTGGGTGCCGCCATCTTAAATTTTGCGAGATTTCACGAGATCCAAGGTGGCAGCACCCAGTTCTCATGAGATTTGGATGCCTCCATCTTGGATCTCGCAAGATTTACAAGTTCAAAGATGGCGGCGCCCAGGAGAACAGGTAGGAGGAGCTACCAGGGGGTGACATGAGCCAGGAAGAAGAGGCTGCAGGGCGTCATGAACCAGAAAAGTTTGGGAACCACTGCTCTAGAGTCTCCAAGCTGCAGCCTGCTGTCCTTCCGAAAATGACGTCCGGGCGCAGCAGTGGCAGAGCCTTACTGTTCCACCCTGCAGCCTCCTATTTTCGCATCCGATTTTTTTCAGAAACTTGCACTGGGCAGCTGCTTCCCCTGGGAAATTGGGGTGCAGAGCCGCCTGAGGTGACGTGCAGTGGAAGCTGTGAGTTTCTGCAAAGATCAGATGTGAAGATAGGAGGCTGCCAGGCAGAACAGTAAGGCTCTGCCACCACTGAGCCCGGACGCCGTTTTTGGGCCACCCACATGCTCTAGACCAGGGGTGGCCAATCTTTTACCATGAATGCTCCTGGACCTTTAATGGTTGCATAGGCGAGGGCATTTCAGCAGGTGCGACTGCTTTAGCAGCACCATCAGCAATTGTAGCTACCAAGATTCTGTCTTTTACATCAGGGGTCCCCAACCACATGGCTGCGGCCCGGTACAGGGCCGTGGCCCGTTCGGGACCAGGCCGCCCGGCCAGGAGCATCCTCGGGGTTGGGGCAGTGGGCCCCAGGGTGGGGGCCAGATGGGGTGGCGAAGGGGCTCACTTACCTCGGCGCTGCACCACTTCGGCCCTCCCGCCCGCCCTGGAGCTCGAACGACTCCAAATAGACCCTAAACCGGCGGTGTGTGTGTGTGATTGGAGCCGCGCTGGGCGCGCACAGCTGACGTCACGCCCGGGTCATGTGGGGACGTGGCGTCGGCGGCCCATCCCGGTCCGTGAAAAAAAAACCCTCCGTGATGCTGGTCCCCGACACCACGGAGGTTGGGGGTCGCTGTTTTACATAACTCTTAAGAATGTAGAGGCCCTAATGGTGGAAGTTTGGCCAGCCCTGCTCTGGAGTGAATTTTCAGTCTCACACGCACGCACCCCTGTGTATTGTATTATGTATGCAAGCTATAATAAAAAATACGAAAGACTCGTATGCTCTCAAAATACACTATTTTGCAGTTGAATCTTGAATACCTTTGGTATTCTTGAAGGCCTTCACTGAAGAAATCTCTTGGCCATGGCTGCTTCCCCAGAAAAATGACATGATGCCCCTGTTCTAACAACGCTTATCACCTGCTTGGGAGAGAGGTAATGGAAGGACTAAATCTGTGCCCCTTTTTTCCTGCTCTCCCCATAGACAATCTATATAGTAAGTTATAGTCGGCCAACTATTCAGCAGGTTTGAGTGCTAATAGTAGTGAGATCCTGGCATACAGCAACCTGTGTGTATCCCTGTAACTGTGCGTGAGGGTCTGTGGATAGGCACCAGTGCTTTTTTCACTGAAAGATAATCCTCTGCTTGTGTTTGTAATTACTGTATGATATGGCATTCTAACTCTCTTGAAATGAGAATTTTAACACTCGTTTTATACATTGGATTTTCCAAATTTATTTTTCCCCCGTTTACTAACATTTATCTAGATTTATTTCCCGAACCATGTCAAGGGGAAAATAACCATCCATGTTTGCTTTCAAAATGTATTAAACTGAACTTTGATAACCCTGTTCATAATACCGTACTAAGGTGATATAGATTTTGAACACTTAGCACTGCATAGCTCCCAAGAATTGTATTAATTTCTAGCTTTGGAATGCGTATTAGTGACTTTTTTCTGAACTGATTTTTATTATTGGTTTTATTTTGTTATGTTCTTCTTGACTTTGTTATAGTCTGTTTTTTGGAAGCTTTCAAAAAAAGCTTTCACCTTTTGGAAGGTGTTATTAAATGTTCAAAATAAATTTCCTCATTGGTGAAAGAGAACTGTTAGAATTGGGCAATCCTATATACATGTTGAGTTTAATGGGACTTACTGTGAGGTAAGTACAGTGTAGTGCTGCACTTACCTGAAAATACCGTATTCGCCTTACCTACGGGGCGTCATGAACCAGAAAAGTTTGGGAACCACTGCTCTAGAGTCTCCAAGCTGCAGCCTGCTGTCCATCCGAAAACGACGTCCAGGCGCATTTTCAAATTAAGCCCCATTGAAAATAGTGGGACTTACTTCTGAGTTAGTGTATAGCATTGCACTGCAAATGTGTTAACCTGGATTTAAAATATTTACCATAATGTTGATGGGTAGACTACTGCTTAGGAATTTGAAGAATTTGAAGAATTTTGTAGTCAGAGGTGCACTGGTGTTAGTTTGGTTTCAAAGTCTTCTGAATTTTTTTCAGGGGCAACAAGTAGCCATGGCTAATCTTGATTAGAACTCGGAAGGATTAACTTGAAAGAATTCCCAGTTTTTCCAATTCAATTTGCCCTGGCACTTGAAAGTGAAATAGTTGGAATAATTATTTTAGAATAAAATCATTTTTATAAAGTTGAGCTGATGCATTTGTTAGGGATATTTGTTGGACAGACTCTAGCATCAGATTATTTTCTTCCTGTGAGAAGTCAGAAGTGATCACAAGCGGAGATAAGGGGCCAAACGGCAACTCATTTTTTCTTTCTTGGAAGTTCAGTTAGTGGTGATAGTTGTCATGTTCGTTGTCTACCAGGATTTTTGCAGTCCTATACACTAACTCAGAAGTAAGTCTGTTTTCAGTGGGACTTTTTCCAGTAAGGAGAATATAGGATTTTTTTTTTTTAATGTAGCCACCCACGTGTGTTTCATTAAGATTGCAAGCGTTTGTTGAGTTCTCCACCAGGCTATAACATGTTAGAACTTGCCTGGATTACCAGACAATCTCCTTAATCTATGGACTAGGGAAAGTCAAGACCTTTGGATAACCATGCATTTGGTCAGAGAGATACAGTATTGGCATAAGAGACATACAGAACATTTGGACAAATAAAAATATTTTCTATTGTGCATGAAGAGGGTTTGATACAGATAACTTTACCCTCCTAACTTTGTTTTTAAGCCCACAACATTGCAATCCACTGTTAAATATGTACAATTATTTACATAATTGTAAAGAGAATTTGTTGCTGCTTCATAGTAGTTATGGAATTTGTGAGCTCAAATATGTGTATGTATGTGGGTTATATAAATACAGTACTATATACCCAAATTATTTGTAGCTATTAGTAGAGCAGGCTTGTATGTGCAGTCCTCTGCCATAAGAATTGCTTCAGTTGTGTGTCAGCCGCTGGTCTCAAGACAGCAGCTCAGAGCTGATGTGCTAATGCATATTTGATGTGCTAATGCACATGGGTCTGTAGTGCAGGGTCTCGTGTACCACCCAGATTCTGCCCTACTGATGTGGAGTTAGTGTCACCACAGCGATCAGACTTTGGTATTTAGTAGTGTAACATTCATGCTGCTGCCTAGATTTTGGCACAGTTTTAAAGTAAGGAGCCCTGTTGTGACTGTTGTCATTCTTTGGCCTTTCTGAGCTGTGTTGGTACGGTTGCTAGATCCAGACCATGAGAAGACTCCAGTATCTTTGGGAGTAACACAGAAGGAAATATTTATTTGTATGAACTACTGTACCTTGATAGTACTGACTGAAGAGTGCTATACAGCTTTATGAAATATTCCAGCATTCACAGCTTCTCCCATCATTGGAACGCTGTAGTGGAGAAGTGCAAAACCTGGTGAAACGTTTGGTTCTTTGTAGCTCTGAAAGGTACAGGAATCAACTCAGATTCTGTAGCTGTTGGACGTTTCGGACTTTAAGTAAAAAAAAAATTATAGCTGTTTTAACGGTTGTGTTCAGAGTTGGTAAAGCAAAAGTATACTTTCACTCTTCCTTTCAGACTTGCATCACAAAAGGTGAAATTCAGGCAAGCTAAGAAGTATTAACTGTTTGTGGATCTGAGTCCTTTATATGATTTATTATTATTTTTATTATTAACAGTATTTATATACCGCTTTTCAACAAAAAGTTCACAAAGCGGTTTACAGACAAAATCAAATGATTAAATGGCTCCCTGTCCCAAAAGGGCTCACAATCTAAAAAAGATGCAGAACACCACCAGCAAACAGCCACCAGAAAAGAGACTGTGCTGGGGTGAAGAGGGGGCAGTTACTCTCCCCCTGCTAAATATAAGAGGAGCACCCATTGAAAAAGTGCCTCTTGCCCAGTTAGCGACTATTTACAGAGACTATGTTGGCTTGGTTTGTGCGTTTGCAAATAATACAAACCTTACTTTGATATTGTTGACAATATTGTCAATATTGCAGATAAAACTGCTGTTGATAGTAAGTTTATAAAGTATATGTGGGGTACACAGTGGGTTTCCTCTTATGGTGTTTGCAATGAAGGTTTCTTTCTTTCTAGTGGACGAATGTTTTCTCTTTCATTCCTCCTTGGAGGCATCATGATCATCTTAAGCTTTTCTTAACAGGAAAAGGGGGGGGGGGAAGAAAAATTGTTAGGAAAAAGTTTAGAGGCAAAAATGAGAAAAGAACAAAGGACGAATTACCGAGGAAGAGTAACTGTTAGAATTGGTACAGTTACTCTAATAATAATAATAATAATAATATACAGTATTTATATACCACTTTTCTTGGTCTTTGGATTTCTCCTCTGACTTTAATCCAGCGGTTCTCAAATAGTGGGGCGTAAAGGGGGGCTCGTGTGATGCTGTGTTAGTGTGTGCTTTGCGCCACTTACCTTGATTGTAGGAGCCTCCAGCGACGATCTACTTCAACGACGATCTCTTCCGGGGAGCAGATCGTTCCTCTGCTCCCTGGCGCGAACTCTGTAACTCGCCTAGGAGCGCTTTGCAGAGTTCACGCATACGCAAGACGACGATGTTGCCAATCGTCGTCTTGCGCATGCGTGATTCACAGCGTGAACTCTGCAGAGCGCTCCTAGGCGCGTTACAGAGTTCGCGCCGGGGAGCAGAGGAACGATCTGCTCCCCGGAAGAGATCGTCGTTGAAGTAGATCGTCGCTGGAGGCTCCTACAATCAAGATAAGTGGCGCAAAGCATACACTGTCTACACAAGCATACACTATTTTCTGTCATGCCCCCCATGCGGGAGATATTTACAGTCGCGCGGGGGGGGGGCGCGAAATTTTTTCTTCTTCCTAGGGGGGGCATGACAGAAAATAATTGAGGAGCACTGCTTTAATCCAAGGCGGTTTACATGGGCAGGCTTTCCTAACCCCCCTAATGGGGGGCTTTACAATAATATACATCATATACATGTGCATTCCACATGGTATCCTTTGCAGTCTGGCCTCTCCCATTGTACTGTAAAAAAAAAATTATCCCGGATTATTTCAGAGTTCTGTCAAATGAATTTGACCAGTGGTATGGAACAAGGGTTATTTGTCTAAATATTTCGTAGTGTGTGTGTTGGTTTTTTTAAAAAAATAATCATAATCCTCATCATGGTTCCAGCATCTGTGCAGTAATTGGTATCTGTTGGGGTATCTAATTGGTGTCTAATTGGGGGCCCTGGGGGCAAAGTCCTGCATCGGCTCCCCCCAGCATACCCTCTAATGTTTATTCGAAGCTACCAGTGGTACTGAGAGTTCAGGCCAGTGCCTCTCAGCCAGTGCCTAAGTTGACTGACTCCTGGCACCACCCCTGACCTGCCTACCTGAGCTAGGTACAGAACTAGTTAATCTGTTAAAGAAGAGCATTTTGTTCACTTAGTAGAATGTATCAGATTCTCATTGGTCCTCAGTGCTTCTGTAACATGAATAACGGCACAATCCTGCACAAGTATGCGCAGCCGGCCTAAATGGCTTGCTGCTGCATCCTGTGCGCATTGCGACTTGCACCTGCGCAGCCTGGGCTCACCTTGAGAGGAGGGGACATTTTGTTAGAACTGACAAAAGAAAATATTTCTTTACCCAGCGTGTGGTTTGTCTGTGGAACTCCTTGCCAAAGGACGTGGTGATGGCACCTGGCCTAGATGCCTTTAAAAGGGGTTTGGACAGATTCATGGAGGAAAAGACCATCACAGGTTACAAGTCATAAGCAACCTCTTGGTTTTAGAAGTAGGTTTTCTCTGTGCCAGGTGCAGGGGAGTGGCAGCAGGAAACAGGTTATCTTGTTGGCTGTGTGCTCCCTGAGGCATCTGGTGGGGCCACTGTGTGATACAGGAAGCTGGACTAGATGGGCCTTTGGCTTGATCCAGCAGGGCTCTCCTTATGTTCTTATGTCCCCTTCCCCTGGTGTAAGCTGCACGGGCTGCAATGGGCCTCCTCGGATGCACGGCAGCTGGGGCACAACTAGGGAGGCTGAGTAAGGCCGGCCCAGGCTGTGACGGGGCATAGGATATCGGCGTAACCCAGCACTGATATTCCCGCCCCCTCCCAGCCCAGGCCGGCCAATGGCCCTCTCCCCTGCCTGCCCCCTGTACCAACCGATGTGGCACTCACCTGTGGCGGCCGATGCGGGTCTGGGACAGCAGCGGAGTGAGTGGTGGAGGCCTCTGCGTCACTCACTGCTTACTCTCCAGGTGCCAAAAACGTGCTTTCCGGCACATTTACGACACCCTAGACCTGCGGAGCGCTTGCTCCGCCAGCCTATAGTTAGGCCGGATTGGACTGCAAGACTAGGATGCTACTGCTGCTTTGGTCTTGCAGAATAAAAGATGACGGCTAGGTATAGATGGCCTCTTTTGTTGGATTAGTTCTATTTGCTTAATTCTCTTATTGTTGTTCTCTATGCTGGGTTACTAGAGCAGGCAATTAGGTTACCAGAGCAATTGTATATGAGATTGTGTGGGATTAAGAAAATATAGTTCTAAGTTTATAGTGGCATATATATATGATTCAGTTTTCTTTCCTGGGTGTTATAAGTTTAATAAAGGGTAGCACAATTTTAAACCCATGAATATGAGACTGGTCATTGGTTTCAAGGTATCTTTCAGAAGAAATGTATGTTCTCCCATATCAAAGGATATGCACTCATGGATGTATTATTTTCTGTTGCCCCTTTTCTGTTGCCCCTATAATATATGTGTAGATTCTAGAATGGGAAACTTTCTAAAAGTTGCCCATTGCCTTTCATTGGAGAAAGAGCTGACTAATTCTGACAAAGCAAGATAATGTAAAACTGGCCAAGGAAGGGACACCCTTCATTGATGCAAGCTTCTTCAGTTAGCTTTTCTGGCAGGCTGATGCAGGCAGGGGTTAATTGGCAAGAGCCTTTGGGGATTGTGAGCCACATGAGAGTAGTGGTTAGGGTGTGAGCAAGCGCATACTCCAGGGTTTGAAGCAATTGTCTTGGGTGTTGAGGCACCTTGGGTTGGGCTGCTGGGTGGAGCTGAACTGTAACTTGGGAAGGGAAAGGGCTAGGTCAGTAATCTTCTAGGGAGTGATGTTTCTCCTCCTTTGTTCACTTTGTCCTTAATATAATGTAGATGGCAGGTCTTTGGGATGGACAACTGTATAATTTCATGTTGTGTAATATACCATTATCAACCCAGCTCTTGGGAATAAATAGTTCTAAAACAAATGAAATAGCTTGCAGTGCTTTAAATCAAGCCGTTGTTAAAGAAAATAGCTGTGGAAGGGTACCCTCAGGGGATCACTCCAGGCTGGGAGGACCACACAACTTCCAGTGATCCTGGAATGATATTGTCTAACTTTTTGAGGCATACTAAGATAACTGCTCCTCCAGGGTGCCCATTTAAAACACGTTACTACGTTTTTTTCATAGCCCCTCCCCAGGAGGTTGACTACAGAAGAGGTCCTCTAATGCAGTCCTAACAAGCTTTGCTAAGGCGGGGGGGGGGGGATGGCTGCTGAAATCTCCCCAAAGTTAAAAACAACAGCACTTCTATATTTTTGGAACGTCATTGTGTCTTTGTCCCACAATGCCTCTGTAAAGCACATAAATGTTGTTAGCCTAATTAATGTTGCAACCTTTTTCACACTTGGAAGTAAGAGCTGATGGACTTATTTCTGAGTAAACATGCATAGGTTGTTTGAGCTACATGTCTGTGAGGGATTTTTCTTCTACTTTTAAGCCCTTTGGCCACTTCACTTACTACAGTTGGTTTTGTTTCTGTGTTTAAGACTTTTGCAGGAATTTAATTTTTTTACAGCTTTTGAGTGTGTGTGTGTGTGTGCGCGTGCATGCGCGCACGCGCTCACACACGTGCGTGCTAGTTGAAAAGCAAGTTATAGATGAAGGTAAGTAAATAAAAATCTAAATATGGGAAAATCTAAATATGGGAAGCACATTCATCATACAGATACAGTTGTCAAAAAGTTGTGATTGGTCAAGTAGCATTTACTCCATGGCCTCTGCATAATAGAACAGTTCATGAACACTGTTTTACCTATACAGGTTGAGTATCCCTTATCTGGACTGCTTGGGACAGGAAGTTGTCTGGATTTTGGAATATTTGCATAAATATAAGATATCTTGGGGATGGGACCCAAGTCTAAACGTGAAATTCATTTTTCTTATAAAACCTTCTACACATAGCCTGAAGGTAATTTTATACAATATTTTTAATAATTTTGTGCCCAGCATGCCTTGCGTTATGCCAGCCAGCTGCTGGAAATTTTTTTTTACAACTTTTACAACGTGTCATAGCCCCAAAAATGTCTGGATTTCGGAATAGTCTGGATTTCGGATGTCTGGATAAGGGGGAATCAACCTGTACTTTTAAAAAAAACTTATTTTGCAGAGGCTTTGAATTATGTTACAATTGATCAGTATGGCTGCCTAATTTTAAGATAAATGTGGACATCTCCTAGATGGATCCCAAGTCTAAGGTAAAAGGAGAGGAAGACTGCAGCAAAACATGGCATTGCAGTCTGCTTTACAGGGGAGCTGTAGCCAATCAAATAGGGCGAAAATGGGTTGTGAAAATAGGGTGGACTATCCTGACTGGGCTTCAGTGCCTCAGCACTATAGTGAATGAAATATCGCACAGCATCAGTTTTCTGAGATCTGGACACTAATCTCCCCAGATATAATCTATCACTCTAGTCACAACACCATACCAACTCTTTAGTTTAATTTGTAAAGGCTAGGGGTGAAATGAGTGTGTCCTCGTAATACTTGGTGATGGTAATAATAATAGTTATCATGAAGTATTGCACAGTACTTTGTCTGATATTCAAAGCACTTCTTCACGTACGTTCTCGGTAATCTTTATAGTAACCTTTGTTGTAAAACATCCCAGTAAGGTGTGGCTCTGTAATCTCTGTATTACAGATGGGAGGCAAAGGGGTAATAGCTTGCCTAAGGTCATCTAGTAAGTTTGTGGCTGGAGTCAAATTTGAACCGAAGACTTTCTAGCACATACTTAGCTGCTCGTGTAGTATAGCAGTTTAAAGCATTTATTATAGCAATAGTCGCATGATAAATATTTGTACAATGAATGCGCATGAGGGAGTGGGGGTGAGGTGGTAAGCCTAGCCCTGACCTACATGCATCTGTATGGACGGTTGTTGCATTGTATATGCATAGGCTTTGTGTATGTGGCCAGAGTCTGTGCAAAAAGCAAGTGGTTCAATGACTATAGCAGGTGTTGGGGTTGTTGTGCTCCAGCTGTCTTCTCACATGCATTTTTTGTATATGTGTTTGTCATGTGTGAATAGTCCCAATATCCTAGAGCTGTGGCTTGTTTTAGATGTTGGTTACTGGGGTTCTGCTGTACATGCAAACCCCCTCAAAACTGATCAGTTGCTGCTCTTACTCCATTTATTCCAACACAGTCCTGCTTTAAAGACTACAGTCATAGTGCCTCCAAAGACCAAACTCCACATGTAGTCTTATGTAGGTTTTCCCAGGTTTTGTTTTTTGCAGGAGCCACAGTCTACATTGAAAGACTAGTGCGAGGGAGGGGTTTCCCACGTTTTACCTTTTCCCAAGCTGATGGGGATGGGGCAATTCTTGGAAACTTGCTGGATGTACACACACAGGTAAAATTGCATGCAACTGAACTTCATGTTGAGTTTGAGCATGAAGTTGCTAAAAGCATCTTAACACAGTGGAGCACCGGTAATTTTTGTCAGGCTGTGTTCACAGCGCTAGAAACCTGTCTGCTTTTTCAAGCTTAATACAACAGTTGAGGTGCCCTTAACCTTTATTTCTCCATAAAATGAAATGGCAGTGCCTTTTTTCCCCTTAGTTGAGAACGTTTTTTATTGTGTTTATTGCCGAACAAGCATGTTTTGTTTAATGGGCTCTGAACGCTCCCTCATCTCTCCTGCCCTGGTGATGAGACAGTGAATGATTAAGCAGAGCCAACATCTTTTTGCCCTAATTTCCAGTCCATGTCTGTAGATGGTCTGTCTTGATGCTTATATGTGTGCATGGCATGAAATCATGCCGTTTGCTCTCAGAACTGGAATGTAAATGGATTTCATGTGACTGGTGGACAGAAATGTGTACAGAAGATGGTCTCATCAGCTCTGTATCTCAGAGCATTTTGGATAGAAAACAAAAGATCACATTGGGTGAATATTAGATTGATTTATTAGAGAAGCTGGGGTATATGTTTTTTGTGCTAAGAAGTGCTTGGAAGTATGCAATTCTTGTATTCATTTACAAAGAGGGATTGGTTTTGCAACTACTGATGCAATAGCACTTACCGTATTTTAATCATATACTGTATAAAGTTTTCACGTACCTGAAGACCTCACATGGTAGAGCCTTATTGTACAAATGTGACTATACTTTCCACCACAAGGTGATACATATTTTTTGTTAGATGATTTATTAAGAATGATACTGCCCATTACATTAGCACACCTTGCTAATCTTTTGGGTAGCTCAACAGCCCTAGAATGTGGTCTGACTTGTTTGGAAATGTCAAAGGATAAGTTGGTTTGTGGTCAGAGGTATTGCCCTTGTAGTGCAAATGTAGATATCCACCACAAGAGAGGGGAAAAAATGTCACCAGGAGTATGTGACTTGCATCTTCTCCTTCACTTCTAATGCTCCGAGTGAGGCATTCATGCCTGCTTTTTTGTAGTCTGGTGATCTAAGCAGGGCTTTATATTGGGTGACCATAGATAGCTTTCATAATTTAGGACTGTACTTTGTTAAACCAGTGGATGGAAAGGGGTTTCCCTTCCACAACCTTGATGGATGTACAATACTTTTTGTTGCTTAGGGTGAGGCTTTGGAGCTCTGCATAGCTCTCTCGTCCATCTTGGTCGCTAAGACCGTGGAAGAGAATCTAAGGCCAGTGTGTTTTCAACTCTTTCTTACATCCCTTCTCCCCTGCAACCTCGCTTCTTACCACACAAATTAAAATCTTTGAAATCTGGATTTTAGTGTTGAATAAATGAATTGAATTTAACACCTCTTTGATTTGGCTAAATAAAGGTCTGGCAAGTCTTTTTGGAATCAACACCTTGTGTCTTCAGCTGCCAACTAAAGAGGCAAAATGTTTTTATAGGCAAGAAATATACGAAGGTCATTTTCACATAGTTAACAAACAGTACAACAATGTGATAGGAATTCGGATTGTCAGCTTCATGTACATACCTGCTCTTGATTAACTTGCTTTGTCTAAGTAGGAAGAAACTCCTACCTTTTTGATGATACACCTGAGCTATTGGTGGCACATATTCTTTGGTATAACTTCTGTTTTGGTGGTGGCTAAACTGCTTTGAGTTTATGAGAATAGATCCTGGTTTTGAGACTAAAAATGGTTTTTAGGAAGGGGAAGTTTCTGAGAGGATAAATTGAGATAGAGGGGGTTAGGTATAGGAGGGATTGTAGTTGGAAATCATTAGGTGCTTGCTTACTTCATGGACAATTGAATGGATTTAATTGTGTGATTGGGAAGCGTTTTGAGAAAATGTCTGTGCCTTTTGTAAGGCAGATACTCCTTCTGAAATTCTTATCATAAGAAGACCATTTCCAGCAAACCTAATAATCCTTGTCAAAACTCCACTAATTTTAAAGCTGTAAAAATCTCACATGCATCAAAAATGTATCAGTCATTGTCCCCCCCACGAATGTGAGAGAAAGGAAGAGAAAATAAATCCCACAGCTTTTCAAGACTAATTGCTTGTTTGGGGAATAGGAGTGGAGGTGAAGGAATTATGCCTTCAGAAATTGGTGCACATTTGAAGTGTAGAGATGCTTGAGTATTTAACAACAGAATTGTTGGATTTTTTTTCCCCCTTAGTGAGGTAATGGACAACTTCATATTTGCACACAACACTTAATTCATTTTTGAACCATGACATGCTTGTACTAGGTGACATTGACTTTCTGATAACACTAGATATAGCACAGAAAATTGTTCCTATAGCGCAGAAAATTGTTCCTACTGAACGCCCTCAGCCCTGCTGTGGTACTACTGCTTTTGTTGTATTCTAATGAGCGCTTCCCCTTGCTAATTGGATATTAATGTTGTTGTTTTCAGTGATGTCCTGGCACTGCCAATCTTTAAGCAGGAAGAGCCTCAACTTTCCCCTGAAAATGACACGAAGCTCCCTCCATTTCAATATGTACTCTGTGCAGCCACATCTCCTGCTGTGAAGCTTCATGAAGAGACCTTGACCTATCTCAATCAAGGTAGGACCAGCACAAAATTGAATCGCCAAAGGAGAATTATTATCCAATGATTTCCAGACAAAATCCAGACAATCAAGCTTCTTAGCCCCTACTTAGTCTGGAAGTTGTTGAAAGCAAGTGCATGTGGACCTGGTCCGTGCATGGATGGGGAGACCACGGGAATGTCATTTACTCCGCTCTGAGCTTCCTAAAGAAAGTGTGGGACAGAAGAATAATACATTTTATTTTTTCAGAAAGGAAGTCCTCTGTGAGAGAGGTTTTCCATGTCAGAGGTCTAATTTTTCCATAGTGAACCTGTTGATACTTGTGAAGTCAAGAGCTGACTTCTACCAAGCAAGCATATGATGCCATTGAGCAGTTCTTAGAAATGTAGTTTCAATGTCCACTAATGGTCTGGTTTAATTAAGGGTGCAGAATAGCTAATTTCTGAATGGTGACATTTAAGACTGTTGGCGGTTTGTGCTTGAGTTCCAACTATTTCCATATCCCCTGCTTAACGACATTCTGCTTAACGACCCCCTAGATATACGACAGGGGTTGTTAGGCAGAACATTGTTGGCCACTTTCCCTGTTGAAGTTTGAGGCCTCTCCGGAGGCCTGTTCCTGGTCGTGAGCCTCTCAGGAAGACTTTCCTGACCTCAGAATGGCCCACAGAAGCCACCGGAAGTGCGTTACGGAGGCCTCTGTGGGCCATTTTGAAGCCCTCAGAGGCCAGGAAAGGCCTCTGGAGAGGCCCACAACCAGGAACAGGCTTCCGGAGAGGCCTCCAAAAGGTAGGGAAAGGCCCACTCAACGGGCCTGCTTAACAACGGGGTTCGGGGAACATATCCCTGTCAAGTGGGGTACACTGTAGTTATCAAGGTTACTGAACTGGTGGTGATAATAATAATACAGTATTTATATACCGCCTTTCTTGGTCATTGGATTTCTCCTCCGACTTTAATCCAAGGGCAGGCTTTCCTAACCCCCTAATGTGTGTGTGTGTGTGTGTGGTTTTTTTTTTTTACAATATATAAATATCTAATCTTTCATGAACGGCTACATTCCAGGTGGTATCCTTTTCCAGTCTGGCTTTTCTGCTGGCTGGCGCCTCCCACGCTCCACCGACATAGCTGGGAGCTCTTACCTTTCCTCACGGAGGCTTTTTCACAGCTTTTTGTCAGCGGCGTGTCTCAAACTTGCCGTTTGCCGATCTTCAGGCTTTGCAAGGCGGTGGCTCTACCGACTGAGCCAGACCCCTCTACCAGAGGTCACCAGATAGTGAACAGATAGTGTGATGAATTTAGGCCAGGAATATATGTGCTCACGTTCCTGCACACAGTGAAGCTCCACTGAATGGCACTTCATACTAGCGAACTTGCTCAGCCTAATCTACCTTATAGGGTTATTGTGAGGGAAGTAGTGAAATTCTTCTGTTGCAAGATTAGTTTTTGCACAGTGAGACACATATACGGGTTTAGATGCCATGTAATAAAAGAAAAAAAACTTGTCCTTTACCTGTTCTCCAATACCGCTGACGGATCTCCTTCTAGGCAGCCGTCACAGGCATAAAAAACACATAAAATCCAAGGTTTTTGCAGACCCCAACGTTTCGCTCCGACCTCGGAGCCTCTTCTGGGATGATTTTGTTTCCCCCAGAAGAGGCTCCGAGGTCGGAGCGAAACGTTGGGGTCTGCAAAAACCTTGGATTTTATGTGTTTTTTATGCCTGTGACGGCTGCCTAGAAGGAGATCCGTCAGCGGTATTGGAGAATGGGTAAAGGACAAGTTTTTTTCTTTTATTACATGGCATCTAAACCCGTATATGTGTCTCACTGTGCAGTAATTTCGGGCCATGAAAGTTACAGAAAAAGATTGAAGATTAGTTTTATTTCACATAGTTGTATCTTTATTTCATCATATATGGGGGCATTTCTAACAACCAGTAACCACTGATGACTTTTTGGGATTTCTTATTTTCTATCTTTCTGACATTTTCCTGCAAAAACCAGTTATCCTTGCAGTGCAATCCTATGCATGTCTACTCAGAAGTGAGCCCCATTGAGTTCAATGGGACTTGCTCCCAGGTCAGTGTGTTTAGGATTGCAGCCCTAGAGTGGCTTTGGAAATCATGGAATACATGAGAAACAGGAAACTCAAGAAAATTGTGCTTCTGTTCATGCTGCTTTGCAACTTCTGAAGTGAAAATTTTGTATCTGTCCTCACAATAAGATGCACCACAACCCAATAGGGGTGGCTTGTGCGACTCACGTTAGGGGATGGAGTTAAAATGTCAAAGCTTCAGTTCAGATGAGGCAAATAATTACAAGGAAGAATAGAGTGGCCTGTACTCCGTCAGAACTACATTCTGTCAGAAGCCGCTTCTAGAAATGCTTCTATTGCCAAGTGGAGTGTTCTGTGTGGCATGAGGAGAAGTGGAGAGCTAGAAAGTCTCTAACAGTATGGGAAGTTTGGAAACTTATCCTTCCCCCCCCCCCCCCAAAAAAAAAAAATGCTGGTTGTACTATGCAAGAATCACTGCGGACAGAGGTTGATCACCACTTGACCAGATCAGGAAGGAATTCCTTTACTCTGATCTAAAAGAGCCGAAGAACCTGAAACCCAGGTCATTTTTGTGCAATCATGAGGATTTGGTAAAAGTGCCTAGATAACTCTGGTGTTGTCAAGTGGTAAGGTTTCATCTTGTTATGAAATTTTTGTAAGCCGCCTTGGGCATATGCTTTGGCTTGGGAAAGGCGGGATATAAAATCTTTAAATAAATTAATAAATCATTAGTGTTTTATATTTGGATAAAACAGCGGTTAACCTCAAAGATGAGGGCTTACTTAAAGACTTTGATGGCTTGAACCTATACTGTGAATGAGAAAGATTCGTCAGTTTTGGAATGTGATTAAACATTGACCAACCTGCATCGACCTCTGCTTCGCACCGTTCTCCTATGTGTAACTGCTCAGCAGATGGACTAGGCACCACCATCACTCAGATTCTAGTCTTCTAGTTACCAAACTTACAGCGCAATCCTGTGTAACCTTGCACCGGTGTAACAGCAGATGCACCGGTGTAACAGCAGATGCACCGGTCTAAGTGCAATTACACTGGCATAAGTGCACTTACATCGGTGCATCTACTGTTACAACGGTGCATCTACGGTGCAAGGTTACACAGGATTGCGCTGTCAAACTGTTTTGAGGTTTAACCAAGTTTTGGCCTGCTTCCATTCTCTGTGTAGGTTCTGTTTATTCCTCCATACTCTCCCTGAAGGCACAGTCTTTAAGCCCAATTCATATGTTGCTGGAGTGCTGTGGGAGTTGCTTCTCTGTGGACTGGTCATGGGGCATTCTGGTAATGTCTGTAGAGAACAACCTCCTGGGTTGAGCGAACAATGTGGTTTCTTCTCACACCAGCATCACCCCTCAGTTATTTGTACAATCCACACAGCTCCTCTTTACAGATAGACCAGCTTGGGGGAGGACCACAGAAAAGCAGCTCTGGGACCATGTAAATTTGCCCTGAGAATTTCAGCATTCATTTTATTTAAAAAGTGAGTTACAGTTTTTCAGAGTGGCAGATATTTTTATTTTCAAACTTGTTATAATGCTAGGAAATGCGTCGTATAAGGATTCCTCAAGAGAGTTACGTACCAATGTAGCTGTGATTTTTTGAGTAGTACAACTGTATACTTTTTTATAGCTCAAAGGTACAAATGTATAGATAAGAATTGCTTAATCCAGAAGAAATCAACTGGCATCATCAGCCAAATTATTGATGCCTTTCTTTTAGCTCACTCATGGATCAGGTGTGCAAGTGTTGGAGATTCATAGACTGTAATAGCTGGAAGTGACCACTAAGGTCATCTGATACAACCTTCTTTCCTTTGGCAGGATTCCATAGATCTGTATCATCCTAACAGATACTAATCTATGCCTTCCTCTTAAGAAAATTTCACTTTGTAGTTAGTTTTGCTTGTGCTCAGGAGCTTTTTTCATAACAATCAACCCAAATCTCATGCTTTCTATACTTTAGTCCAGTGTTGGTGCCCTATGTGCACACACATGTTCTGTTCTGTTTTCCTTTTCTGGTTTTGAACCTTTCTGAACTCTGCACATAGTAAGAAACAGCAGCCTGGGGGAATTGGAATTGTGGAGATAAAAGGCATATAATGACTTCTCTCCTACCAGCCTAACCACCTGTCCTGAGGCATGCTATCTTGGTACCAAATGTCCCAGTCCAGCTCCAGTTTCATGAATTTATGTACAACTTGTTGCTCCAGTATATGGATACATAGACAATTTAAAGTCTTAGGGTATGGATAGATGACCACTGGCGTCGTTGGAGCATGGAGGGGGGGCGGACCGCCTGGGGGTGACGTGCGCAACCCCGCGCGTCACCATCCGGACACCGGAGGCTCCGAGGCCGGGGAGCCGGCCTTGGAGCGTCTGACCCCGCTGGCGCTCCAGGGTCTTCTGAAGGCCCGATGGCTCAAAACGGAAAGTTTTCCGTTTTTTGCGCATGCGCAGTACTTTTCTGAGGGCAAATGGGCAGCCCTTTGCCCTCAGAAAATGTACTGCGCATGCGCGAAAAACGGAAAACTTTCCGTTTTGAGCCATCAGGTCTTCAGAAGACCCTGGAGCGCCAGCCGAGCCGGACGTTCCGAAGCAGGCTCCCCGGCCAGCTCCCCAGCCTCGAGTTCGGCTGGGGGGGGTCACCCAAGGGCGGGGGGTGACGCGCACCCCCGTGCCCTTTGGTGACGCGCGTCTAGTGACGTTACTGTAGATGACATTGCATTTGAATAAGCATTTGGTGCTTATGACTACAGATGCATATTTGAATGCCAGTATCATCTGTTGTTTTCAGTTGGATGTGTATCAGCATCTACATTCTGGCATAATGGCTCACAAGTAAATTCATAAATAAAATAAATATAAAATAAAATTCCAGCTCTTTAACTGTATTGTTATCCATTCTTGCACTATAGAGCTGTCTAATTGTAGCTATGGCATGAATGATGGTTCCTTCTGTCTACTCTAAATCAAGTCCTACTGATTATTGTAAGATAACATTTCTTCACTATTTACTTTTGAAAGAACATTTTTAAAACACAGTTTTTAAACAGACACAGCCTGTTTCTTTTGGAAAAAAATTGAATTAAAGCTATTACAAAGAAATAACTGTTCTTGAGAGCTCTTGAACATAGGTCTCTTGAATTGCTGGTAAAGAGCTTCTGCTCTAAGGGACACTTGTATTTCTGAGACTTGCAGTACAGTATCTATAATTTTCTTTCTTCTAGTCTGTCTGTTCTAAAGATGATTTATGATCATGCTACTTCTACACTAGCAAAGCGAGAGTTCATTCAGGCAGTGCACATAGAGTTTTAGAATAAGATATCACAAAATATAGCTTGGCTGTTCTCATTGAAACTATTTCTGATTCTTATTATTTAAATGTAGACCTCTGTTTTAGTAACTAACACTATGCATTGGATGTATAAGTAGATATTTCAGAATCCAGATATTTCAGAATCCATACTTATCCTCTTACCTTTCCTTTGTTTCCTGCCTTGGAAAACCTATCCCAGAGATGAGGAAACAGCAACTGAAATTATCAAGGATTTGGGATATTGTCTCTCTGTGAAGAAAGTCCAACAAGGTTCAGCTTTTCAGTTTGGAAAAAGAGGAGTTGGGATATAACATCCGTCAAAGACTGCTGGTCTTGATGGTTATATGTAGGGCTACCAGATCGTCGACCGAGACAGAGCGATCGCCCCTTAAGGGGGAGGGGGAGGGGCATGACCCGCCCATGCCCCTCCCCTTTAAGGGGCGATTGCTTCATCCCGGTTGACGATCTGGTAGCCCTAGTTATATGCACTACTTCCAAGTTCATCAACGATATGCCTCCGAATACCAGTTGCAGGGGAACAGTGGTGGGTGTGAAGTATGCCTTTCTCTCCAGCTTGTGGGCTTCTCAGAGGCTGCTGTTGGGCCACTGTGGGAAACTGGATGCTGGACTAGGTGGGAAAAACTTCACCATGTGCTTGTGTGTTGAGCCGTTCTTTGTCATAGTCACAGGAGCAGGGACATTAAAAGATGCACCTATTCATAGGCAACACTAGCTTAGAAATAAAAGTTTAGTTTTAGTTGTATCTTGCAAGAAGAAGAGGTCTTAAATGAAAGAGAGACTGTGAGGATTTATGACCCTGCTAAAATTATGCCAGAGTAGCAAGCTTGAGAAGACTAAAGTTATCTAAATTTTCATTTGGCAACGACACTTCAGTAATGCTTGAAATCCCTGCTGCTAGAAATGACTCTCAGATCAAATGCTGGAGAGTGAGCTTTTTTCAGGCAAGTTAGAAGTTACCATATTTAAGCTCCAATAACTAAAGTAAAACTCTGATGACCAATCCCAGCAGCTCTTGTAGTACAGTTAGGCTTTCCAGAACAATATCTCACCCATAAGGGGTATTTTGGAGCTGGGGCATACATTATTCTGTATGGAACTGCAAATAAAGAGTAGGCTGTCAAAGTAAGAATGTACCTTTTTTAAACATCTGGCAAACTTAAATAGAAAAAAACAACAACCTGATTAGCCATGAACTGTTTTTCATAATAGGTTGCTTGTTCAAATCCAAATGTCATAAATTTCAAAACTTGATCCAGGAGCAATACTTTTGTTTTACCAATATACTCTGGTTCCCCTATTAACTGTAAACTGTGTAAAAGAGAAAAAAGTGCTCAGATTATAAAAGTACTTGGTTTTATAAAAGTACTAAACATGGCCTAGATGTCTTTAAAAGGGGAATGGACAGATTGATCGAGGAAAAGTTCATCACAGATTACAAGCCGTGATGACTATATGCAACCTCCTGGTTTTAGAGGTAGCCTGTCTCTGAATGCCAGATGCAAGGGAGTGACAATAGGGTATGGGTATCTTGTTGTCTTCAGTGCTCCCTGAGGCATCTGGTAGGCCACTGTGAGACAGAGAAAGCTGGACTAGATGGGCCCTTGGCCTGATCCAGCAGCGCTCTTCTTATGTTCTTATGAGCAATTGGGACAGGGGAGAGAATGAATAAGAGAACATTAATATGATGGCTGAAATCTGACATCTATTTCAGTATTGTGATTTATCTGAAACAATCATAGGGCGCAATCCTGCTCTAAATTAGTGCGGTGGAACGAGTGTTCCGCCGCCCTAAGCCGTCGCGAAACTGCTTTAAAGCACTTTCACGACGACTCACGAGCAGGGAAGGCCGGTGCAAGGCTGGCCTGCCCTGCACCGCCGCCCGGACCAGCTCCCGCCTGCCGCCCGACCCAGGTGAGGATCCAACAGAGGGGCTGGTGGTCCGGGAGCAAACGGCAGGGGCCGATAGGCAACCGTGCGACATCTTCAGCTCCTCTTCTCTGTGAGAAGAGCTCGGTGGAGGGTCCAAAGGGGGTTGTGTCCAAAGATTGATCCATAAGAAAAAGATTCGTTGCTTTTCCAGTTCCTTGCAAAATTCCTCCCCCTTGCACTTTCTCGGAGCGCTGCTGATGTGCCGAACGGCTGGCTAAGGCTATGATCTCCTGCACAGGAGAGGAATGTGTGGCTGATTTTATGAGCCGAGGGGGGGGGGGCGGGATCTCAAGGAAGAGGAGCTGAAGGCACGATTGGAGAAGAGGAGCTGAAGACACGGCTGCTCCAGTCTGCCTGCAGCTGCGTCTTCGGCTCTTCTTCTCTGATCATGTCTTCAGCTTCTCTTAGGCAAACAGCTGGACTCCCCGCTCACTCACTGCTAGCCCCCCAGCTCCAGCACCCCACGGCCTCCTCCTCTCTGTCTTCTCTGGGTGAAGGCGCACCACTCCAACGCCGCCGGGTGATGCATGGACCCGGAAGCCCGAGTGAGAGCCACACACGCTGTGGCTGTTGCCTCCTCTCCTCTCCATGGCCGCTCTGAGGAAAGGAGGGGAAGCGTTGCCAGACAGAGCCGTTTGCGTGGCAGCACAGTGAACGCCGGCGCCCTTCACAGCCGCTTACGAAACTGAACTGCTGATCGGAGCAGCTGATAAGGTCCAGCCTGTCGCGTACCACTGGTGGTCGCTCCGCATACCACAGGTTGGGAACCTCTGCTCTAGATGGCTGAAAGGAGGTCATGAAGAGGAGGAGCTGCAGCATGAGTCTTGAAGCCTTCCCATTGGCCAATGGGGACAGGGAGGCGTCATTGCTGAAGTAATGGCATTGGCTCATCTTCATTCCCACTTTTTGAAGGTAGGAGGGGGGGAGCTGCTGCTGCTGCGTGCTCAGTAAGCCATGTGGGTAGCCAGGACCCAGTGCAACCTAGCACTGGCCCTGTCCGTTCTCTTAATAAGAACATAAGAAGAGCCCTGCTGGATCAGGCCAAAAGCCCATCTAGTCCAGCTTCCTGTATCACACAGTGGCACCACCAGATGCTTCAGGGAGCACACAGCCAACAAGATAACCTGTTTCCCGTTGACACTCCCCTGCACCTGGCACAGAGAAAACCCACTTCCAAAACCAGGAGGTTGCTTATGGCTTGTAACCTGTGATGGTCTTTTCCTCCATGAATCTGTCCAAACCCCTTTTAAAGGCATCTAGGCCAGGTGCCATCACCACATCCTGTGGCAAGGAGTTCCACAGATGAATTACACTCTTACGTGTGCACACCAGCACATGTCTTGAACTACCCATTCCTGAGATTTTTATTTTTTGCGGGATTTGTTTTTTTTTTGTTGTTGTTGTTATCAGGAATTCATATGGTGGAAGAAAGCATGTCTGGTGCTCACTGACCAGTTACTGGCTGAAGCTTTACAGCTATGATCTACACTGCTCAAAAAAATAAAGGGAACACTGAAATAAGACATCCTAGATCTGAATGAATTAAATATTCGTATTAATTACTTTGTTCATTACATAGTTGAATGTGCTGACAACAAAATCACACAAAATTAGCAATGGAAATCAAATGTAGCAACCCCTGGAGGTCTGGATTTGGAGTTACACTCACAATTAAAGTGGAAAAAACACTACAGGTTGATCCAACGTTGATGTAATGTCCTTAAAACAAGTCAAAATGAGGCTCAGTAGTGTGTGTGTGGCCTCCACGTGCCTGTATGACCTCCCTACAACGCCTGGGCATGCTCCTGATGAGGTGGCGGATGGTCTCCTGAGGGATCTCCTCCCACACCTGGACTAAAGCATCCCCCAACTCCTGGACAGTCTGTGGTGCAACGTGGCGTTGGTGGATGGAGCGAGACATGATGTCCCAGATGTGCTCAATTGGATTCAGGTCTGGGGAACGGGCGGGCCAGTCCATAGCATCAATGCCTTCGTCTTGCAGGAACTGCTGACACACTCCAGCCACATGAGGTCTAGCATTGTCTTGCATTAGGAGGAACCCAGGGCCAACCGCACCAGCATATGGTCTCACAAGGGGTCTGAGGATCTCAGCTCAGTACCTAATGGCAGTCAGGCTACCTCTGGCGAGCACATGGTGGGCTGTGCGGTCCCCTAAAGAAATGCCACCCCGCACCATTACTGACCCACTGCCAAACCGGTCATGCTGGAGGATGTTGCAGGCAGCAGAACGTTCTCCACGGCATCTCCAGACCCTGTCACATCTGTCACATGTGCTCAGTGTGAACCTGCTTTCATCTGTGAAGAGCACAGGGCGCCAGTGGCGAAGTTGCCAATTTTGGTGTTCTCTGGCAAATGCCAAACGTCCTGCACGGTGTTGGGTTGTAAGCACAACCCCCACTTGTGGACGTCGGGCCCTCATACCATCCTCATGGAGTCTGTTTCTGACCGTTTGAGCAGACACACGCACATTTGTGACCCGCTGGAGGTCATTTTGCAGGGCTCTGGCAGTGCTCCTCCTGTCCCTCCTTGCACAAAGGCGGAGGTAGCGGTCCTGATGCTGGGTTGTTGCCCTCCTACAGCCTCCTCCACGTCTCCTGATGTACTGACCTGTCTCCTGGTAGCGCCTCCATGCTCTGGACACTACGCTGACAGACACAGCAAACATTCTTGCCACAGCTCGCATTGATGTGCCATCCTGGATGAGCTGCACTACCTGAGCCACTTGTGTGGGTTGTAGTCTCCGTCTCATGCTACCATTACAGTAGAAGCACCATCAGCATTCAAAAGTGACCAAACCATCAGCCAGAAAGCATAGGAACTGAGAAGTGGTCAGTGGTCACCACCTGCAGATCCACTCCTTTATTGGGGATGTCTTGCTAACTGCCTATGCTTTCCGCCTGTTGTCTATTCCATGTGCACAACAGCTTGTGAAATTGATTGTCAATCAGTGTTGCTACCTAAATGGACAGTTTGATTTCACAGAAGTGTGATTGACTTGGACTTCCATTGTGTTGTTTCAGTGTTCCCTTTATTTTTTGAGCAGTGTATAAAAGCAAGCCTTAAAACAACTGGGCTACTGTTTTTGAAACTGGAACAGTATATTTTAATTTGGGAAGTAACATTTTGATGCAATGGAAGCATGGCAGTGAAGAAGGCTTCTGTAGGAAGAGGAAAGTGTTCAGATCTCAGAATTGTTGCACTAGCAATAGTTAGGGATTCTTTTCCTCTTAGAAGATCAGGGTTCTGCAAATACAGGTGTCGGATTGCTGTTAGCAACCGAGATGACAGCAACTCTTTTCTGGTGTCTGCCTTCATGGTGTGAGACTCCCACCCACCCACCCACCCCGTTCCCTGCACATGACTTGAAAAAACTAAGGGGAAAGGGTTTCTCATCTTGTTCCAGGTAAGACCGACTTTGTCCCTTGCCCAAGTGCTCTAGTGCATACTGAGAACTTGGAGAGGGAGGGGTCAACCTTGAACTCTGCACCAGCTTGTGCAGCAGACACTCAAAAGCCATGGTTAGAGATGCTGTGCTATGAAGACACTCAGAAATGATGGGCATAGTGAATGAATCGCCTCTCTCCTTCCCCAGTTCTGGAGGATTTGGGAAGATTCTATCCTTATTGCAAGGAGCAGTGGTTCCCAAACTGTGAGGCACGGCTCCAAAGGGAGCTGTGGCATACTCACAGGGGCATCACGGGATGTCCCCAGCGCCTTTCTCCTGGGTGCCGCCATCTTGGATCTTGCGAGAATAGCGTGCTATCTCGCGTGATCCAAGATGGCAGCACCCGGGAAGACAACGTAGAAGACATCATGGAAGAAGGGCATTGTGATGCCTGTACGTTTGGGAACTGCTGAACTATGGAATAGGCACTACTTTTCTCTTTGTCCTGGGAACAAGGCAGAGGAGAACTGTAATATTTTGTTCTGCAAGGGTAGCTATGTTACTTGTATGTTACAAAGAGCCAAGAGTCCTATGATGCCCAACCTAAAGGCTAACAACTTTGTCAGCAATTAACCTTACATGGCCTAAAGCCGACTTCATATGGCGTGCTGGCCATATCTCATGCTACTAACAAGATAACGTGTTGATAACAAAATTCTCATGTTACTCCGTTGCCTGCTCCACTTGTTCCTTTCAGCATCTGAAGTAGGATGCTAATGCCTTTTTACTATATGACATGGCATTTAAATATTTGATTTGTCGTCATTTCCAAATTGTTGGCAGGCAACTCTTTTGTCCTAAACATAATAGCACAGCAGTCAAATGCTTATGTGGCTTTAATTGCTGGAGAAAAGAACCTTACAAAATGTAAAAGGCTCATAAAACTTCCTCCTTTAGGACAGGTGGGATTGTTTCATGTTATACAATCTTGGAACATTGTGAACCCAGGCTGCATTTTACTACTCTGTCGGTGTACGCGCGAGAGCGTATGTGTGCAGCATTACATAAATTACACCTAGCTTAGTAGTACAGTACTTTATAAATGTTGATTGCTCTAGGGTTTGTCTTCCCTTGCCCTTCCCAAAAGCTCACCATAAAAATTCAGTAGAAATGCACAGAGGAAAAAGATTCCAGATGTAAATCTGGAATCAAGTGCTTGTCTGAACACACCCTATGGTGGTCTCTGCTCTAATGTCCTTCCAACATAAAATCACTTACTATATAGTGGCTACTTGAAAACTTTCACATGCCAACTCTGATCATATGGAAAACTAGTTTACAGCATTCTACTATGGGATGAGCTGACTTTTACTATGTTACCTGCTCTTAAGATTTCATGGAACCATATTAATACTTCACTTAGTGGCTTTCAAGTTCTGTGAAACTCTGTGAATCTTGAAAGCTTGTTGGCGATTCCTCATTGAGAACCTTGGTAATGACAGACAACTGGCTTGCAATTATCAGTCTGTTACAGTGGTTCCCAAACTGGGAGGTGTGGCTCCCAGGGGAGCTGTGGAAACTAGCCAGGGGAGCTGCGGAGTGCCACGGAATTCTCTTGGAAAACAGCGCAATGCCAATTGGCAGGCATCCACATAATGTAATGGGGAGTCGTGGCCAATGGTTGTCAATGGTCAAGGGAGCCGCAGCTCAAAAAAGTCTGGGAAACACTGGTCTATTACCTTGCAGGGTGTAGTTCTGTTTCAGATCAGACTTTCAGTTCATGTAGGTCAGCAGTGAGACTCAACAGCCTTGGCCAGCTCCCTACATAACCTGTGTGCCCTAGAACACATCCTAGAATCTTCTTCAGTGCACTGGGTTTCCACAGTAGACAACCAGGGTTTCTGATTCCACTCATGTTGAAAGTGCTGCTTGAAAGGAGAAAGTTAACTGACCTTCCACGTAGTTACAGTCTCTCAGTAAGCCTCTAGTAGTACTGGTATGGTGTCACTAATGGTCACATTGTTACTGCAGTAGGTGGTGTTATGCAAAAACTATGATTCCTGCCTAATAATTTCAGTTCCCGCTGCTTATCTTGGTAGGTACGTGTGGTGTCACTTTTAGCTGCTATTAATGTAAGAGCAATACTTGCATTATAATACTTAGAAGTCCTCATGGATAGTTGCTTAAAGAATGTAGTGCCACTAGCTGCCAAAATATTGAGAATGAAGCATAGTTAACTGTTCTGTTGGCATGAAGCCAGTACAAGGAGAATGCAATATACCGGTAACCTCTAATTACTGGGTTGATTCAGATACTGCATACTGGCAACATCAAGGGAGGGTTGTCACAGATGAAAGGTACCAGCTTAGTTTCTATATTAACATACCTTCCCTAGATTATCATTTTACCAGATCTACCTAACCCATCTTTTTTATACAGAGTTGTAGCAAGAAGATGAGCTTCCTTAGTATTCTAGTCTTAAAATTCTTTAGGAAGTTTTAGAGGTAGCACCTTGTAAGGAATTGTAATTTTTTGTAATAAAAGAAGTAAAGTGCCTTACTTGTTTTAATAGTAATAGCTAAGGTTTCTAGATTTATCTGTTCTGCAATAGAGTGGCTACTCTCTGGGCCCACAGCATTTTTCTGTCTACAATTCCTTTGGAAATCTATCCTAATCTAAGTGATGCCCCTCTACTCTCTGTGGTCCCATGGTGGTGTAAAAATATAATAAGCCAAATACAGTCACTAACAATTTGATGCCTTGCATGGTATCCCGGAATACGCTGGCTTACCCTGCTTAATAGTAGGGCCAGTCACAACAACACCATAATAATTGTGCCAGAAATCTCAAAGTATAGATGCAACTGCTTTTAACTAAACACTCTGTGCTCACGGATGGAAGATTACATGAATTCCTCTACATCGAAATCTTGGATGGACTGCTATTTCAATGAACCAGATCTGATGTTCCTGTTGGGATTCATGTGTGGAAGGATTTTCTGAGAAACTGTGTGAATAACTAATCACATGTAAAGTTTCTATATGGAGGGTGGCGCAGTGGGTTAAACCACTGAACCATGAGCTGTCGATCAAAAGGTCGGCAGTTCGAATCCGTGCGACGGCTCCTGCCAACCTAGCAGTTCAAAAGCAAGAAATTGCAAGTAGATTAATAGGTACCACGTCAGCGGGACGGTAACAGCGTTCCATGCGCCTCGGTGTTGAGTCATGCCGGCCACATGACCATGGAAATGTCTTCGGACAGCGCTGGCTCTTCGGCTTTGAAATGGAAA
The DNA here is from genome assembly GCA_026170595.1 of Plestiodon gilberti rubricaudatus. Lineage (NCBI taxonomy): Eukaryota > Metazoa > Chordata > Lepidosauria > Squamata > Scincidae > Plestiodon > Plestiodon gilberti. The sequence continues at coordinate 202,721,072 of JANXHW010000001.1, forward strand.
TGAGCACCGCTCCCTAGAGTTGGACATGACTGGACTTAATTGTCAAGGGATACATTTACCTTTACACATGCTTTAAAGGGCTTTTAAAAAGGCTTTAAAATGTATCTATATAAGCACCCTTTTCTGTCAGAGGTGATCTTCAGACTCGTGATTGCTGGATCTTGTTCTTAAGAGACACCAGCATGTTTTTTACTATAGTGCTGTCTGAAACCATCCAGGAAAAGTTAAGAAATCGAGGACTCTTGCTAACTGTCTATTTAACACCACAATCCTAATAATCGTGCTTCTGATCTTAAATCCTGAAGAACCAAGTCTTCTTAAGAACAGGCTGTACATGAGTTCATTGTTAGAAGAAAAATATCTTTCTCTTCACAATTTTGTTTGCACAGTTAGGTAAAATGGCATTGACTGATGTGGCAAGAATTAATTCACATCTAGTACTTCAAGATAAGGGACATGAAGAAATTCTGGTGTATTATGCTGTGAATCTAAGGAGTGTTTGTGATGGAAATCAAGCATATGCAATTCTTTTGTATATAAACATTTATTCATTATACCATGTTGTAGATGCTCCTTTTGATTGTACCTGAGCATTTAATCTTCCTTCTATAATTGACACTTTTTTAATGGTTTCTACAGTTGGTCTTCTTTTTGCCAAGGAATTCAGTTTCTGAACCTCTTGTGCTTTTGTTCAGCCACAGCTAATGCCACACTTGCTGTACCTCCCACCGTCACATCCCATTCCCAGAACTTTAATGCAAAGTCTTTACACTATTCAGGCTATCCAAATATATCCTCTTTAGTCTGCATTCCAAAAAGGTAGCATTTTTCCTCCCCCCCCCTTTTTTTTCTTTTTTTTTCATGAGTAAGATATATCTCTTCTGCCATTTTCTTTCAAAGGCCAAACCCTATCACTGGTCAGACCAGAAAACTCCAACTGATTAGCATTTTAGATTGCCTTGTTATACATTGATCTGCATTCTTGTGTAAGGAGGGGACAACTTTGCAAGAGGAACTTGAAAAACCAGTTTCTGTGTATCTATTCCCTGGTTTTATTGTATTCATAATTTTTTACTCTTGTTCCTGACATTGGCTCACTGAACGCATTTGTTTGTAGCCAAAACGTTTTATAATACTGGTCAGGTTTATATACATGAAAATGTCTGCCTGCCGATTGCTGTTGGCCGCTAAGGTCATCAATAATCCAAAGAGTAGGTGCATGTGAGATTTTGTATTGATAGTACCATTTGTCCCATCTTGAAAGTCTATTTTTTACATCTGCCAATGATCAGAACAAATTTCAAATCCATAACTTGAAGATTAATAGGAAGACCTTGCTTCACATAGCTACTGCTAGCCAACAAACATTCATTTTTTTGTACTAAGAGTTTATATGTTTATTAATATGGTACTGAAAGCCATTTAAGATGCCAGTCTTCTCATCCATTTGCACCAATGGGATCCTATGAAAGTTAGTACATAAATCAAGAATTTAAGATAAGAATAAACTATCGGCCATCAGTTGATTTTCATGTTAATGCTATATTAAAAACATTTTACAAGTCATTGTACATATATACACAGTACCACTTGTTTTTAGGCCAATGCCTTCAACCTCCAGATTTCTCAGTGGCCACCATCTGTTCTGAGCAGTCATAAATTAAATACCTGGTTGCTGGAGATGCTGAATAACTTTGGCAGTCTATCCTGATAGTTGTTCAGAAGCAAACAGAGAAAAAAAATCTATTATCAACATTTTGACCATCTAGCCATCAACTTAAAAACACAGTCAACCTGGTTGGTACATAAAGCAGATGCCAGCTTAAAAGTTAAAGGGCTTGTGAATCTGTAGTGGACCTGAAAGCTCATGGTACAGGAGCCACAACCTTTTAAGAGACTCCACTCGTTCAGAAGGTTACTTGCTAATTGGACCAGAAATATGGTTCAGGGCCCCAGATTAGTCAAGCTACTTCAAAGTGCCCTAAGCAGTTTGAATTTCCGGCTCGGGGATTTAGCCAAGGCCTAGTCTTGCTCTTAAAAGTTCTGTTTGCATTAATGCTTAATTAGGACAAACTTGTTGTATTGCCAAAAGTGAGCCCTCTCAAGCATGATTGATGCCAGTGCAACTGTCTCTTTTTTTTTCTTTTTTTTTTTGTTCTTGCTACAACATGCTTAAACACCTTGGAAATGTTTCCTTGAACTCCTAGGTCAGTCTTATGAAATTCGTCTACTTGAGAATAGGAAATTGGGCGAGTTCCAAGATTTAAACACAAAATATGTAAAGGTAAGGAGATTTTCTTCCTGCTGCTACATACAGACATACCATTATAAGATGGTCACACTGTATCAGAAGGGAATTTGCTAGTGAAAGAGCAGGACTGGGGAGGGGTGGTGGTAACCTGAGTTTCTTTTTACCTAAGCAGGACTGAGCGGTTTGGCTTCTAAGTCTTTTATTAGACCAGTAGTTTTCCAGATTTTCTGCCCGTTGTGAGCTTTCCACCTTGATTATTTGCTAAAGAACCTTTGCATTTCTGTCATGGATCCACTGCATGTTTTAGAGGATTCTGGGATCTGTTCTAGGATGCAGTCTTAGTATGTGGCTGGTAGTGCAATCCTGTGTAACCTTGCACCGGTGTAACAGTAGGTGCACCGGTATAAATGCACTTATGCCAGTGTAATTGCACTTATACCGGTGCATCTGCTGTTACACCGGTGCATCTACTGTTACACCGGTGCAAGGTTACTCAGGATTGCGCTGCAAGTCTATTGAAGAGTGCTCTAGAATGAGCCCAACACTCCCTTGTGGCTACACATTGTAGGGAAAGGCTCATAATAATGGCCAAAACTATCCTTCAGGGAAGATTTTCTGCCTAGTGTTGCCCATTATCTCATTGGAAAATTCCAGATCAGCATCTGAGGAAACACAGCACATTTTGGAGCATAGTTTGGAAACCACTGGTGTAGACCTTTTGTCTTAGTTGAATGGCCAAAAAAGCCTTCAGATCAAAATGAGCTTCTAAACTTAGGCCAAACTAATGTGATATTAAATGCATCATTGTCTTGCTCGGGCGTTTTTTTCTTCTTGCTTTTTAAAATAGCAGCTGCAGATGGGGGCTTATTTGGATTGGGACCACTCTGCAGAGTGCAGGTGTGGGAGGGAGAGTCAGGATGGTGTAGTGGTTTGGGAGTCGGACTTAGACCTGGAAGATCCAGGTTCAAATCCCCGCTCAGCCACAAAGCTTCCTGGGTGACCTTGGGCCAGTCACTATCTCTCAGCCCCACCTACCTCACAGGGTTGTTGTGAGGACAAAAAGGAGGGGAGGAAATATGTACACCACTCTGAGCTCCTTGGAGGAAGGGCGGTATTAAAAAAAAATGTGAATCCTTTGCTCCCATGCCATTTGCCTACTAATAATCCTCCTGAAGTGGCTATTCACCCAAGAGTTGTCACTGCAGCAATTGACGCTGGCTTGTTCACAGACCATGGTTAGAACAAACCAGGATTTCTGGAATTCACACACAACCACAAACCCCAGTGAACAGTAGCTGTATGAATTTCCTCCCCGAATATATGAAGGGGAGAGTGAGAGTGTGCAGTCCAGGGCTCATGCTATTAATGCTTCATCCTGGTTTAATGTTGCACCTGAACCCAGCCAATGATGTGTTTAATGTCTGGTCTAATTTGACCCGTATGTTACTCAGAGTGCCATATCTGCATTTTTAAATTGAAGAGAAATTATGAGTCTTAGCGTCATGTCAATACAGGACCTGTTAAATTAGCTATTTGCCTTTTCGCCATGGCTGCTGTCATTCATAATGCTTATTTATAAGATGTACTTTGATAACATTTTCCTTAACTGCACAGAGTGCTAATATGTGCCCACTTGTATGTAGTAATAAGTGTAGTGGTAGTTGCTCATACAGCATGTCCTTAAAAGGGTCACTTCTTGGTTTGTGAAGGATTTACTAGCTCATAGATTCTTTGTGGTTTTAAAGAGTATTGAACCCCAAGTATAAAATGCTAATAAGCCACTGTCTATTCTTGTCCTGCCCAAACAAAGTTACAGTAAGCTTCAAAAATCCTTTAGGAGATGGGCAGCGCAATCCTGACTAAGGATCTGGCCGGCAGCTCAGGGCCGCCCGCTGGATCCGAAGCCCCGACTGCCATTCTGCCACCAGACCGGAGGTCTACTTGGGGAAGGGGATGCTTGTCCCCTTCCCCGGGTGTAAACCAGGGCCGGCCCTATCGGCCTCCTTGGATTTCCGCCAGCTAAATAGCTGGCAGAAGTAGTGGAGGCCGTGTCACGGCGTAGCCGGCTGACGCCATCCCCCTCCCCCTCCCGAGCCGGCTAGGTCAATGGGCCCCCTCTGTCGCCCGACCGGAATGCCCATGTGGCCGGCGACAGAGCTCTTACCTGCCGCCGCCACCTGCATGGAGATCGGCGCCGGAGTGAGGGAGGCCAGCCTTGTGCTGGCCTTCCTTACTCCCAATTCATCGCGAACATGCTTTATGGCACGTTCGCGACGGCTTCCGGCAACAGAATGCTTGTTCCGTCGCCGGATGCATATCCAGGATTGCGCTCACATATGCATAAAGACTAAGTAGCTCAGTCCACTGTGCATGTTATAGACTGAGAGCGCAATCCTAGAAATGCTTCCGGCGCCAGAACGAATGTTCCGTTGCCGGAAGCCATTGCGAAGGTGCCGTAAAGCACGTTCGCGATGACTCGGGAGTAAGGAAGGCCAGCCTCTAGAGCGCTGGATCTCTATGCGGACGGAGGCAGAAGGTAAGAGCTCCATCGCCGGCTGGGCGACTGAGGGGCCAGGAGATGGCTTCGGCCATACCCCCGGCCCCGCCTGGCCGGCTACGTCGTTACAAAGCCTCCTCTAATCCAAGGAGGCTGATAGGGCTGGCCCTGGTTTACACCCGGGGAAGGGGACAAGTGTCTCCTACCCCGAGTAGACCTCCGACCCGGCGGCAGAACGGCCACCAGGGCTCAGGATCTGGTCGGCGGCCGTGTGCCGCCGGCCGGATCCTTAGGATTGTGCTGTCAAACTGTAAAATGCAAATAGATCATGAGATGGATTGCTTTTGATAACTTTTTTGTGCCTTCTTTCTCTTTCTTGGTTCATCATTTAGATTACAGATTTTAGTTTCAATTTAAGATATTTTCTCCTTTTCTAGTTACATGACTTTGGTACTTTAAAGGAAAGGGAACCATTTTCAAAAGCTGGTATTTTGCTCATTGCAAAAGCTGTTTGTTATATTTTGAAGTTCTCCTGAAGATTTGAGACCACTTATTTTTCTGTAATCAACATCCAGGATACAGATCTGCATTTTGTTATTGCTCACATTTCCTTGGTTTGGTTTTAAGGTTTCAGGCGTCTGTTCAAAATATTTTAAATACCCATTATCATAGATAATAACACTCACAGCCCAATCCTGTGTAACTCTTGCACTGGTGTAACAGTAGATCTCCCAGTGTAAGAGCATTTATGCCAGTGTAACTTGTTGTACGCCGATGGATGCAGGACAGACACCGGCATAACCCCCCTCAGACGCCTCACATGTGCAGTTCGGATGCAGAACGGATGCCAGCGCAACACCACTAGTGCAGGGGGCATTCCGGGGGTGTTCGAATGCCCCCAGAATGCCCCCTGCGCCAGTGGAGTTGCACCGGTGTCCGTTCTGCATCCGAACTGCACATGTGAGGCGTCCGAGGGGGGTTATGCCGGTGTCTGTCCTGCATCCATCGGCGTACGACAAGTTACACTGGCATAAATGCTCTTACACTGGGGGATCTACTGTTACACCAGTGCAAGAGTTACACAGGATAGCACCTTTTTGACAAAGTACTTCCAAAGAAGTATCAGGGTTCCAAATCTTCATTCACCATGCTCATTGTGGTGAGCATGCTCCTGTCCTCTGGTGAGTGACAAGCTCCTGCCTAAGCATTGGCGTCACTGCGCGCATGTCTCCCGATAGCGGGGGCACGCGCATCACCCCCGCCCCCATCATTGCGCGTCACCTACCTCCGTCCGGGCGTCTTCGGCCTTACCCCTGGCTCGTTGTGCGCATGCATGGCTTTTTTGCGCACGCGCACACTGTCGCTGAGGGCAAGAGCCTGCCCGGTTGCCCTCAGCTGCTGGTCTGCCATGTTTGCGCATACGCAAACCGCCGCTGAGGGTACGAGGCTGCCCGGTTGCCCTCAGCGGCGGTCTGCGCATGCGCAAACATGGCGGACCCGCAGCTGAGGGCAACCGGGCAGGCTCTTGCCCTCAGCGACGGTGTGTGCGTGCGAGAAAAAGCCACGCACTCACACAACAAACCGCTGGCGGAAGAGGCCGCGGGGGTGCGCGTGTCACCCTTCTGCGCACGGCACCCCCCCGCCACAGCCCAGCGACGCGCATACCTGCCTTCCTACCAGTCTGCAAAAACCAGTCTACCAAAACTGCAAATAACCCTTGAACCTGTGAAGCAGTCCTTTCCCACCTTCAGCTCCAAGTTTGAAAGCAAGACTGGAGGTGGTTTGGCCATTGCATGGCCAAGCCACCCAGAGTTGCCTTGATGACACTCAGCCAAATCAGTAAGCTCCTATCACAGTATCAAGGGCCAATCTTGGGGCTGGAGAGGGGAGCACAGGATTGTCCCTGCCCTCTCCTAGAAGCATGGTGTAAGGCAGGGACAAGGGTACAGGTTCCTGACAGCCACAATTTTTGGGCTTGGCTAGCAATATGAGGCAATAATTGTAGATCTTTGTAAGTAGAATGTGAGGTCTAGCAAGGTGGTGCCTCGTATCATACAAAACCCGAGATACCACACCGCTACATGTCCAAGTTTAGTGTCTTTGGTTACTTTGGCCCAGTAACCTGGGTCCAGGGAATTTTAGGCAGAAGGGAAAAAAATGGAGGTTCCCAAAGTATAAAGTTACAGCAAAATAAAATAAAATTAAAATTGGTCAGGCCTGTCTATGTAATAGTAGAACTCTTATCTGTAAAATCAGTTTGGTACGCAAAACCCTTGAGAAGCCAAAAAGGACACTTTCTCTTTTTCTTCCTCTATTTGGTATGCATGATTGGTGACCTTTTCAGAATATTCCTGTCTATGCTGTACGACTCCTTCCACTGTCATAAGTGGCAAGACTTTGCTTTCATGTTAGCAAATGATTGCATCGTTCTGTTTGCCCTCTTCTCTCTCTCAACAGAGCATCATTCGTGTGGTTTTCCATGACCGTCGTTTGCAGTACACAGAGCACCAACAGCTGGAAGGCTGGAGATGGAGTCGGCCTGGAGACCGCATCCTTGACATAGGTGAGAACCTTTCAGTATGATACATGAATCTGATCCATGGAGGTTACCTTGTACTGTGTTCTTTCTTAAGAATTGTCAGCATTGCTGCATGAGAGATCTTAGAAACAAAACATACAGAATCTACTTCAAAGAGTTAAAAGAAAAAGCTTGAAGCCAAGTCAAATACCTCCATTGGATAGCAGTGTTCCTCAAATGACAGAAATGACAGTGGCTGTATTTTTCACAGTATATTTTATTCTACCACAAGTGCATCTTGGTTCTTAGTGTAAAGAAGCTCTTTAGAGATATCATTGCGAATGACAATGAAAGTAAGATTTTTTTTAAAAAAAAACATATCTCTTACAGTATTGAATGAACTGTGTTGTGTTTCTGCTTGACTAGCTTTTCGAATGGGTCTAGTGTTTGTATTGCAATGTTGTTTCTGTTCTTCAATTTTAATTTTTTTAAAATTTTAGGGGTTTTCTTCTACAGATATCCCACTGTCAGTCGGTATCTTAGACCCTAGAGCCAGTCCAACACAGTTGAATACAGTTGAATTTTTGTGGGATCCATCCAAGAGAGCATCGGCCTTCATTCAGGTAAAGAAAGAAAACATATCCTGTGAGTAAATGCCTTGTAATAAATGTCGTCTTTGGAAAACTTCATCCTTTAACTTTCTTTGGGTTGTATTCTCTTGAGAATATATTGAATCCCAAATTCAATAGCTATCTTTCCTCTTGAGTTTTCTTTAGTGTTCTAGCAGTCTGTATTGCCTGGGAATAAATTCTGCTGAATAACAAAATAATTATATTCCACTTTGTTTCATATAATTAAATTTACAATTTGAAGTCTGCAGTGACAATAGATTCTGAAGGAATAATACAAGTAGAATGAAGGATCTTATAAAAATAATTGGTCAGTTCCAAAGTCCCACAAAGCCAGAACTGAACCCTGGTTTTGCAAGATGTCCCCTAGCCTCAGGATCAAATATTTCCACTCCACACATAAGGGAAGGAATAATCCTGCTTCTGATTGTGGTTTGCAACAAGCTAGGGTTGGCCATGATGTGCATACTGGCCAACCATGGCTTATTCAAACCAGTTTTAAAATAAACTAGGATCTGAACCCAGAATTCATGCCTGGCATGGGTGGTGTTAGAGGTTAGGCATTGGCTAAGGGACCATATCTAACAGAAGGCCCATCTAGCAAGGCCAACCTTGGAACCTCAGTACTGTGGCAGTGGTAGCACTCAACACACCATCAGGGGATGGGTGTCCAGACCTATTGGATATAGTGAACCATCTATGATTGGCAGTGAACCATCTTTTATAGACAATCACTAGATCTCTTGCAGAAACATCTTGCTCAAGATAAGTAAGGCTGTCAGGGCAGTAGCATGCACTCTTGCATCCCGTACCATTTTTTTTTTTTACTTCAATTAGGGACATGCTGCATTTCACTGACCTTGCATGCCAACCCTTTTCTGAATAATAAAATCAAATGTCTTGTTCTCTTTGACTTCTGATGCTATAAATGGACTTGAGCCCCAAATACTTTTCTCTGGCTAGGTGCACTGCATCAGTACGGAATTTACCCCAAGAAAACATGGAGGAGAGAAAGGGGTACCTTTCCGAATACAAATGGACACATTCAAACAGAATGAAAATGGTGAATATACAGAACACTTGCATTCTGCAAGCTGCCAGATCAAAGTTTTCAAGGTACAAGGCTAATGTGGTTTTCAGAAATGGTCTTTATACCCTGGAATAGCGATCATGCGACATGTGAAGTTTTGTTTCTATTTTGCAACTACTGATTGATGTCTGTAGAGAGCAGGGTGAGGTTGGGCTCTCAAAATGGAAATGTACTAATGCTGTGTGGAAACACTGCTGGGAAGAATGGAGTCTTGCCATTTGAGGTGCTGTTAAAACCAAGTGGCTTGTTTTGTTTGTTTGTTTTTCATAAAACATGGCTGTGAAGACTCAAAGGGGCAGTGTATAAAAGAAAGACAGGAACACCACATTGTCATAATATATGCATATTTCTGAAAATTCACAAACATGGGAACTTCGATAACCACTAAGGTATAATTCTCTTGGAGCACAATGCTATGCATGTCTACTCAGAAGTAAGTTCCATTGTGTTTAATGGGACTTACTCCCAGGAAAGTGTATAGAGGATTGCAGTCTTAGTCTCCACCCCCCTTGTTCATTTTAATTAAGTCACAATTTTGTAAGAGATAACTGTTTTGAAATGAACGTTACAATGGTATGGAACACCTACCTAGTTAAACAAAATAAATAAGAATATGATATGCTGGAAATGTGAATCACAAGTTGGTACTTTTCCTTCATCTATGGTAGACATGCCCAGAAGTACAAAAAAGTAAGAAAACTAAAAAGTCCTCAAGAGGAAACTGAGAGGTTTTCACTGCATGCTTAGAAGTGAGTAGTGTTGGAGCTAATTACCGTCCCGCAGAGATCCCTTACTGTTTTTGTAAACAAATACAAAAAAAGTAAGACCACAGCATAGAGAAATAGTAACCTACTTGACTGTAGCAGTCAGAATATTAGAAAGAAAATAAGATCCCAACAGTTTGGGATAACCTAAATGGTCGAACAAATTGTGGAACTAGGCAAGGATATTGAAATACGTCCATGTTAATAAAAGAAAGTGAAGAATAATTTTACTTTTGTAATGGAGCATTGTATTAGGTGAAATGTGTTTTGTACATTTTATAAGCTAAAGATAAACCCAGTGTCCTTGTAGTGCTGTTTGCAGGACAATTTTCCAATGCGAACAAATCCACTCTCTGTTATGAAGCTCGTTGGCCATCTCTTGGCTGAAGGTAGCTTGCAGGTTGTCTGTGAGGCTAAAACACTTTGAGTTCTATGGAATTTAGCCAATTTAAATAAATACAGAGATTTGTCAACTTCAACAGTACTTGACTGTATGTTATGTGTGCTTTATAGCCGAAAGGAGCAGACAGGAAACAGAAAACGGACAGAGAAAAAATGGAGAAGAAAACCACTCAAGAACGGGAGAAATATCAGCCTTCATATGATACAACTATTCTCACAGAGGTATGGCTTGTTGCAGAGCTGCAATGCTATGTGGCTTCAGGTGTGATAGTCAGCCTATTTTAAATGTATAACAGGCAATATTGTGTAGAGCAGTACTTCATTTTTCAGTAAGACAAAATATTACGGACTAAAATTTAAGGTTAGATACACTCATTTTTAGGCCAGCGGGTGGCGCAGCGGGTTAAACCGCTGAACCATAAGCTGCCGATCGAAAGGTCGGCAGTTCGATTCCCGCGACGGGGTGAGCGCTCGTTGCTTGGCCAGCTCCTGCCAACCTAGCAGTTCCAAAGCATGTCAATGCGAGTAGATAAATAGGTACCGTTTGCGGGAAGGTAAACAGCGCTCCGTGTTCCAGCTGCATGCTACGCGCTGCGGCAAGGAGAGTCATGCCGGCCACATGACCACGGAGGCGTCTTCGGACAACACTGGCTCTTCGGCTTTGAAATGGAGATGAGCACCACACCCTAGAGTCGGACACGACTGGACGTAATTGTCAGGGGATACCTTTTACCTTTTTTACACTCATTTTGGGTATTGCTGCCTGGCATACATTGGAAAGCAGAAAGAACTTGTTCTGTAATAATTTAGTGAAGTTTCCTTCATATTCCAAAGAGTTGAAAGCAGGCATGTCACTTTAAAGCCTTGCACTTGACTCTTGACCATCTGGCTAGTGTGCCATGTCCACTGAATGAGATTTGGGATTCCCATATGATGAGCAAAGATTCAAGAGTTAGAGGAGTCAGTCACTGGATCGGCAAGAGTGAGCACTAGGAACAGTCGTAGCGCAGGGTGCTAAAGAGCTTTCACTTCAGGTAAAGTGTTGGGACTAGAGATGGCCCAAGCTGATCTGCCACTCCTTTCTCCAAATTCTGCTGCTGAACCCTGTCCTCCTGCCAGCATGCACCTCAACTTTCTCTTTCTTCTCCTCCATCTCCACAACTGCTTTTTGTAAAGTGACTCAGCAAAGAGGATCCTGGGACTGGAACCTCTCCACCCATCATTCTCTCCACCAGCCACTTTACAAGAAGCGGTGGCGGAGCTGGTGGTTGGAGGAGGTAAGGCCTCCCATTGTCCTCCTCATGTGCTCTCAGATTGCACAAGAAGAGGATGGGAAAGCCGGGAGGAGCGACATGGGGAGTTGGTTGTGGGAGGGTGCAGGGCACCCTCCCCCAGCCTTCCACACCCCCAGCCTGTCACCTGAAGTGTGGAGTTCAGTGGACCTCATGGCTGAACTTCCCCTGTTTGACCTGTCTGAGTTTGGAGAAGGACATTTCAGTAGAGGCTCCCTTAGCAAACATGTTTGAGGGTGACCATATTTGATTGCAATTTGGTGTTGGTTCATATATTTAGCTTGTGCATGCTACAACATAGACATAGACCTGCATAAACCAGAAATGCACATAGGATTGCAGCAATTTCTGCATTGTTGTAAGCTCCAAAAGTTGCCGTCGTGATCCTGCAAAACCTGTAGCTATAAAACCTGTAGCTGGCACACAACATGTGTTTGTTTCCAAACAAAATTTTGGGCAAGCCTGAGATCAGTTCTGTGCAGGCAGTTTAGCAATGCTGCTATATATCTCAATTATCCCTTTATCTGAGCAAATCTGTTGGTTCTTTTGCTGCTGTAGATGTTGCTTTAGGAGAATTTTTTGCCCTGTATTCTATGTACTTCAGCGATTACAGATAGTACTCTCCTGTGTCTTTTTCTATGGTAGAATTGAAATAATAGATGTGTTCTCTTTAAAACATAGTACAGTATTGCAGTGTGGTCAATTCACATAAGGACAAAATCAGTGCTCAGAGTTATCTGGGAAGTGCCTTTGGCTTGCATGACTGTGGGGCACACAGTGCACACATTGGCATGCTGCCCAGGAGCATCTGGTTGTGTGAAGCTGCTGCCAAGAGCAGAATAAGACATGGTTTATTAGATTAAATGGCTCATTGGGTTAAACAGCTCAATCTTGCGCATGACTGACTGGCCATGGGTTGGAAACAAAAGTGTGCAGTGACTTGGTCACCTCGTGCTACTTGATAATGTAAATTCACCCCGAGTTGCTAGTGAAGTCCAGTGCCACCTCTCTTGTAAGACTTCATTGCACTTTTGATACCTTGCGGTGCAATCCTGGCTGACGCTGGGCCTCGGTGACAGCGCTGCATGTCGCAAACATGCCATAAAGCACTTTTGTGACTATGTGTGAGTAGGTGGCGCTGGCGCCAAGGCCAGCGCCACTCTACCCGCCACAGATTCCACAGAGCGCCTGCCGGGGAAGGTAAGTTCCTCACTGGGCAGTGGTGGGACGGGGAAAGGCAGAACGAGGCATTCTGGGAAGGGGGATTGGTCGGCCGGGCCTGGGAAGGGGGAGGGATTAGCGGTGGTGGTTCTGCCAAAATCATTCTTAGCCCCCTTCCTGGGCCTGGCCACCGTTACACAGCCTGCTTGAATTGGGCCAGCAAAATAGCTGGTGCACATTTGAGTACAGAACTCCTATCAGGGAGGCTGGGGCTCTACTCGGGGTAAGGAAATGGAATGTCCCTTTCCCCTAGTGCTCCAGCCGCGCTGGTGCTGGGTCCTATCTGGATAGGATGGAGCGCAGGCTCTATGCCCGTGCTGCAGCCTACCTAGACAGAATTGGGCTGCCCGTCTAGGAAAGTTCACACCACAGCAAGATTAAACAAGTATGAAAGAAAGTAGAGTAATATTGTTTAAACAAGAGCAGAAACAAACACTTCATCCCATTCATAAACTATTTATACCTGCATATAATTTTCCAGCTGTAATATAATGTACCCCACAGTTCAGGGCAGTGTGACCTTTTACAAAGAAAGTTACCTAATTTTAAAGGACTTCCAGATTAAGTGCCTTGCTTTGAACAGGAATGGCCTTTAGCACCTAGAAGGAGGAAGTCATGTGGTCCTTGTTACTAAAGAGTTAAATATTTGCTATTGATTGTATTTGCTAAACAGAGAAATCCCATGGAATGTCACAGATTGCAATGATAGAAAGAGGCAAACAGAAGAAATACTATGTGATGTTCTGGGCTCTTAACGAGTAACTTATACAGACTGAATTCTGTTCTTATTGCCTTTGCTGCGCATCTGAAGTCATTGCTTTGTATTAATTGAAACTGTTCTAAAGGAGAGTAGAAAAATAAACATGATTGTTCTAAAAAGAGGTTTGGTAGTCTTGTGTTTAGTTTCTGTATCTCCCATTTTGTGTGTATGTAACAATTTTTTAAAAATCTAACAATGTATCCTTATCAATAAAGCAATCACAGATCAGTTAGAGGCATAATCTTCTTTCCTTTCATGAACCTTCTCCTAGGCCAGTGTTTCCCCAAAGGTTTTCGACCTGTGGCTCCCTTGACCATTGGCGACCATTGGTCGCGGCTCCCCATTACATTATGTTGATGCCTGCCAATTGGCATTGCACTGTTTTCTGAGACGATTCCGCGGCTCCTCTGGCTGGTTTCCATGGCTCCCCTGGGAGCCGCACCTCCCAGTTTGGGAACCACTGTCCTAGACAGTGTACAAAATGCCTTAGTCAAAGTGTTTTTCTTGGTGAAGAGGAGTAAATTTTGCTGTCACTGATGATGTTGTAATAAAAACTGGTGTTTTTAGGGATTCAGACACGAGTTTCAGATCCCTGCAAAACATGCTATTCTCAGTGTTCCTAATTTGGTTTTGTTTAAACAGTGTTCTCCATGGCCAGATGTGCCTTATCAAGTGAACAATGCTCCGTCTCCGAGTTACAACAGTTCTCCAAACAGTTTCAGCCTTGGAGATGGGTACGTGTTAAATGTCTTTATCTTTTCGGCTAACAGTGGAATCTTGCTCTTGTCATTTTTGGTTGGGTTTTTTTTTAAAGCTTCCTAGTATAAATGATTAGGAAGCTTAACCTGGCATTAGTGTTAAGCTGGGGCTTGGCATTCAGGCCAAGTAATTCCTGTGCAGCTATACTCTTGCACAACTCCCATTCACTTGAAACATACTGCACATAGCAGAGGTCCCTGGTAGGTTGTACCCACTGTCAGTCCCAAATAAAGAAGGATTTAGACTTAAAATAAAAGCTTGTAGACCAGCCATCTTCTTTCAAATACTTTTTAAAACATGGCAGTAAATACTTCTGATAGCAAATTATTTTTTAAAAATGTTTGTTTTCCAACCTTCCATCTTCAAACAGACTACCAGGGCAGCTAAAAACATTTTAAAATAAAACAACAAAGCCACAATTAAAACAATAAAACTGAAAAAAAATATTTATATGGAGCAATTAGAAGTAGAGGAACTTCAACAGAAACCCAACTGAAATATAAAAATGTTGAAAGTTTATTATATATTTCATATTATCTGTGCATTAAACCCATGTCTCCCAACTGTACACCCAAATTAACCTCTTTGAGAGGGAGTAGTGGGTGTGGGTAACAAAATAACATGGACCAAATTCTGAAGACTTCGTTCGTGTTTATTTTTTTTGTTGAGATAGTCTCTCATAAACTTCCTGGTGACTGGATAATAGTGGAGCAAGGACTAACAAGGGGGTTCATAATAAATATTTTAATGTGATCAGTTGTGTCTGGTATTGAATGAAATAAAGGAGGTTAGCAGAAATGAGAAGAGCTGGTTAAACTAAGGCAGGTTTTATTTATTTATTTTATTTAAAGAATTTATACCCCGCCTTTCTCCTGACATGGCAACCAAAGCGGTTTACAGGATTAAAACAATATTAAAATAGTACAAAGTACAATAAAATAATTAAAAACAAAGCAATTAAAACAAACACCAGTGTGTCACCTTAAGATTGCATTTCATCCTCTGGTTTCATTTGTGCATGAATTGTGCAAAAAATTATACTGCAGAGGGGTTCAATCCAAAATATGGCCCTATTAATTATACAGATGAAGTGGCAGTTCAACTGCTCAACCGTACCCATGCAACTCTTTTTCATGCCAAGAACAGTTGCACTTGTGTTAAGATCTGGCAGAGGTTTGGCTAATAAAGGTTTTCCACTAATAAAAGCAATGTCCTCCTCCCTCCTGTTTTCTTGCAACAATCAGGATTCCACTTCCATAGCAGCTACTTTCTCAGTCCATAGGATCTCAGGGATTTGTGTTAATCGTATTTTGAAGGGTTGCCTCTTCTTCCAGAACATCATTATTTTCAGCATAGACCATAATGGTCTTTTTAAAGAGCATTTTAACTTTTCTTATGAAGTCAGTCTAGCAGGCAAGGAATCTTTAAACTATTGATTAAGCATCTTGTACTTGATACGTATGCTAATTTGAATTACCGTCGGATCTTGTTGGTCAGAGAGATTCAGACATGTGATTTTGATTTTTTTTTTTTTTTTAGTTCAGATGAAATCAAAAACTGGGCTTTGATTTTTTTTTGACAAATGAGCCAAATTGGATGGAGGGTGGTGATAAACAACGAACTTTATCAATGATGAGAGACTTAAAAATACTTTTTTCTTTCCCAACTCTGTGCAATCTTTAGCAACAGCTCTCCAACTCACCAGGTGGAGCTCCTGCCTCCCAGCAATGACGTAAGTATTTGAGATAATGTTAATGTGATGCTTTTCTTTTTTAGGACACTGGTGAACAGTTCATTTCAAGACCCTCTTATTCTTTTTGCAATGTAGCATCTCCTTCCCTCTGCTTCTATTCAAGATGCTCAGCAGTGGCTTCATCGAAATAGGTTCTCTCCATTCTGTAGACTCTTTTCAAGTTTCTCAGGTACGCGTTTCAATACAGTCCTTGTGCCTTTTTGTTGTTATGTGATTGGCGTAAATCCATTACTTCAGCAGTTTGGGGCCAGCGTATTGTACAATAAATGCACACTTGTTTCTCATTTGTCTTCTACAGCTTTTATGGTTCCCTTCAAGGTCGCACTTTTTGTTGTGGTAATATTGCATATTCCCAGCACTCAAAGATCAACATTCTGTATCTGGGAAAATATCATATTTCCCTCAGGTAGCATATTGATCGCTATTGTGATTTGCTGGTGGAATGTGGTTTTGTGAGTGTTGGGGCACCTATTGGAATTCTTTTCTGACAACATAATTGGGGATGAGAAACCCACATTTATCCTGTTATGTGCTCCATTTTATGAATGCCTTGGTCGGTTTAAAAAGGTGTGCTCTCCAGGACAGGCAGGTGCATGCATGCACCCATCATGTTAGGTAGCAAATCTGAGAGAGACAAAAGGCTATTCCCACCAGTGGTCACCTACCATCTTGGAAGCTTTTGTTAGTTTTTTCCTCCCCCCCCCCCCCCCACATGCATGTGAGCAATTCTAACTGAAAGGAACTTGTGAGAGTATCATGCAAAGGGTAATAGGCAGTTGGGGCATGATTTGGTGGATTTCATGCAAAAGTTCTTTAAGTACTTGATGTAGGACTATAATAACATGTGCCCCATGTGATTAATGTTTACTTATTTAAATGATTTATATCCCACCTTGTCCTCCAAATAAACTGAGTGTTCAAGCTGGTGTACAGCATAGAGAAGAAACAGTACAATGCCCAAATAGGAATGAAATATAAAGTGCAATGTTCATAAAACTCATGAAGAATAGTAAAATTAAAACACAAGCCCATCACAAAAGCCCAAAGCAACTAATTAAAAAGGGAAGACCAAGCACAAAAGGAAAGCCTTCAGCCCTTGTCAGGGCAGTTCTTAATCCAACTGGAAAGAAGTTCCATAATAAAGGTGGGAATTCCATAATTAGAGGCACCACCACAGAGAAGGCCCTGCTGCTTGTTGCAGTCAATGTGACTGCCAGAGGCAGCACACATAGCAGAGCCCCCTCTGCTTTCCTAAGAGCCCCCTCTGCTGTCTGTTCAGTTTGTATGGGAGACGGTGGTTCCTCAGATATCCTGGTCCTGAGCTGTATTGGGCTTTATAGATCAAAACCATACATGACGTGGACCCAGAAACAGATTGGCAGCCAATGCAGCCTTGGTAGCAGCTGTGTGTTGTTCACGGTGCAATCCTGTGCACGTTTCTATTGGCGCCGGGTGTTGTAAACGTGCCATAAGGCACGTTTTCAACACCTGGCGAGTAAGCTGCGCCGATGGAGAGGCGCACTGCTTATTCCTCTTGGGGGCCCCAGCCACTGCTGGTGGACACAGGAAGGTCCTGCGCTGGCAGGGTTTTGGGGAAGGCAGACCGGGGTGGTAAGGGAGGGGGTGATTGGCCGGCCAGGCCAGGGGGAGGGATAATCGGTGGCGCGCTCCACCAAATGCTATCTCCCGTCCCGGGCCTGGCCAGTCTTACTCCGGCTCCTCAGATTTGCACCAGCCATTTTGCCAGTGCACATCCAAGGAGGCCCATTGGGCCTGCTGGGGCTCTACCTGGGGGAAAGGGACAAAGGGATTTTCATTTAAAAGTATTCCCTAGTAACTGCTTGCAGTGCTGCCTCCTCTTCTTCCACTCTGAATTGAACTTGTTAGCGGTGGCAGCACCAGAAATAAAATTGAGGCAGCGGATGAGAGAACATAAGAAGTGGCTAAGTGCATTTCTGGAGGTGTGAACTTTGTCCCACGTGCTAGATTTCTGAAATAAATCTATCGGTGCATTTCATAGTAATGCTTCCATCTGAAACATGAACTGAAATGAGCCTGTGGGAAACTGTGATTGTTCTTTGCTTTTTATATATACTGATGGGTGATAATAAATAAAAGCACTCTGCATATATACAAAGTGCCTTTCATTCAAGTTCTCTCAGGGCCCAGCAATGGGGGATGGCATGGCAGGGGAGAGATCTACTTGTGTCAGGGGTGGGTGGGTGGGTTCTTGAGCCATCCCCATACAAACTATGGTTATCTTCCAGCCACCTGTCTTAACAAGCCTGTTTAATTTGGTTCTGTTATAGAGACTTCTTAGTACACCTTTTGAAAACAACAACAACAACTTTTGCTTAAATATGTAGGTGCTGACTTACTAAAGATGTCCAAAGAAGACTTTGTTCAGATCTGTGGCCCTGCAGATGGCATTCGACTTTTTAATGCCATTAAAGGAAGGTTTGTAACTGTCTTTTCTTATTGTCATTTGTCATGTAGCATCAGTTGCTTCTCCCAGTTTTTGAATCTTGTTAAATATCTGGGTGCATTATGGGCATTGCATGGTTAAGTTGAAAGATAGAGATTATTCTATATATTGCCATCTTGGGACAGCATAGAAGGTTCTCTTCCTTTTTATCTTCATAACAATCTGTGCGGGAGGTTGGGGCTGAGAGGCTCAGGGTCACCCAGTAAGCACTGTAACTGAGTGGGGATTCAAATCTGGGTCTCCCCTACCTTAAATCCAGCATTCTGGCCAACCACAGCTCCATGTTTCTACACAGCAGTCAGAATTCATGTTTAAGTGTAGTCTTGTACAGGAAGGCTATGATTACTGGTACAAGTTTAGGAATGTTGTGTGTCAGCCTAGAGTACTAATACTGAAGAAACTGTCTTGCCTTCAGGAATGTAAGGCCTAAGATGACCATTTATGTCTGTCAAGAACCTGAGCAGAATCGGTCCCATCCTCACCAAAAACGAGAGAATGGAGATGGTAATCTGTGTGGTAAGTATCCTGTCCTTCAGCGATGTTTCTAGCCTTCTTTGAGTTACATCATGAATTCCACAAGCTTTGAAAAAATTCTGATTGTTCAAGAATCTGTGTTTTTAGTTATAAAAGTGTATCCAGTCCCTATCCATTGTTGTGACTACATTTTCAAAACTCTTTCTCCACACATTTAATCAGCATCATCAAATACGGTAACCCATCTCTTCTATGTATGGCTTGATTTGTGTTCAGCCACAAGAGCTGCATTTTCTTCCCATGTGACTTCAGGATTCTGCCTCTTAGCACAGGTTTAAATGTCTTGATGTAACATGGTGACAGCAAAAAAAATGCATTGATTGTGGCAAAGTACTATAGTAGTATGAATACTTAAAGGGAACCTTGGGGGACCAAATCTGAGAGCTGGTTGGATGAGGGCATTGTGAAGCATGTGGTGTGACTTCTCTCTGCTATCAATGTGAACTTAAAAGAAAAATTGAATTTAGCCTCTGGGTGAATGCTTTTCAGCTCTTAGCCTTGGTTTCCTGGTGTGTGTTAAAAGCAAGAGGTGAATGGAGGCTGTTTGCATCCGCTTAGGCAATTGCCTCGAATACATGCAAATCCTAGTGCATTCCTAAGGTGAGAGTCTAAAGGTTTCTCTTCCTTCTCCATTGCTGTTGCAGTATACCATGCTATCTTCTTAGAAGAGCTGACAACACTGGAATTAATGGAGAAGATTGCAAACTTGTACAGTATTTCCCCACAGCAGATAAACCGGATCTATCGGCAAGGGCCAACAGGGATCCACGTATTAGTGAGCAACGAGGTAAGAGTTTTACTATCGTATCAGATGCGCCAGGTATTGGTATTCCAAAATACCTGTCTGACCTTTTCCATGTTAAACTTAGAGTGACCTTTTATCATTGTACATGACAAAAGGGCCCTTAAGACAACGAAAGTGATTACATAGCACAAGACAACTTCCTGAGTCAGACCATTGGTCCAATGCTGTAGTAAGAGAAGAGAAAGGGGAAGAGGCAACTTCTATTCCTATAGGCTTTCTTCATTTCTTTTCTTCCTTAGTTCAGCAGATGGGAGAGAGGGAAGAGACGCCTATAAACATAGAATGTTCTCTTATCTTTTGGTTCAGCAGATGAATGAGCTGTTTTATGTGTTAGCTTTAAAATGAAATAACTCCATATGTTAATGATTTTGAAGAACTTGGAAGCTCTTGAGATTAGCAAAAAACCACCTCACTTACTGATGAATAGGCAGCAAGAATTGAATCTTGCCAATCGCATTTGGCTCCCTGTCATACGTAAACATCCTATGAAGGGACAGGCTCGCAATAATATAACAACAGAAAATGCGAGTTGATACTATGTGACTGATAGACACTGGGTCTCTAAGTGAACAACAGCCCCAGGTCTAAAGGACAAAATTGCAAGCTATCACTTGCAGGAGTTTTTGCAGGATCGATCTCTTTGATTGACAGAGGAGTTCCGGAATGGTTTCCGTTCAACTGACAGCATGTTTCCCTAACTTCTGAAGTTCAAAACAACGAAGCAAGACGCCGAGAACTATAACATCTTTCATTCCTTTTTGGATTGCCCCAGAAGATGTGTCCAGATTAGGACACGAAACGTTGGGCTCACTTGTCCAGCCGTGGTTTCTTAATAATTTCTGTTTGTCCAGGAATACATCATTAAACCCAGATAAAATAGTCATTGTTTTTAAACCTCAGTCGGATTGCTGTGTTTTTTACATAGATATGGCTGCGTTACCCGTACTACCTGTTTCTCTAACTCCATATGTATGAAATCTACCTCAGTTGGATTTCAAAACGTTGGCCTGTATGCCTCTACTTATGAGGGGGACGGACGGGGGGGGGGGGAGTAGTTAGCTTACAAGGCAACAGTGCCATAGCCAAGCAAGAGCTGGTAGGATATTTGGTCTCTTACCAAATTTAGTTCAAGCTGGGCCTTGAACTAAACAGTTCCTTTTTAGCTATGTGCTAAGGCTGTGCATGTACCCACACTCTGTGTCAGAAATAACTTTTGAATGTACTGTATTTTCCTCCCAACGAAGCAGAGCGCGTGCGTGCCTGTGTGAGAGGGAGGGGGGCAGGAATAAGATTCAAAGCCTTGCTGCACTCATCGAGTTTGCCATCTAGCCCCCTGGATCACCCTCTTGGGCTAGGCCTCGTTGCAGAGTTGAAGCGGTGCCTTAACTCCACCCTGCCGTTTTCCCCCTGCTCCTCTGTGTGCATTCTAATTTCCTCTGCCTCTGCTTCCTCCTTGCCTTCCTGGCCATTTGATGCAGACTGGGAGAGGAGAGCACCACATCCTCCTTACTTTTACCTCCACTGCCTGCTTGGTTCCCACCCGGCCATGTCTCCATGTAGGCTGAATGGAGTGGAAGAGGACTCCACTCCCAGCATGGCGCCTCCCAGCCCATGTGCTTGAAGACACAGCCAGGCAGGATCCAGTAGGTGGCAGAGATAAAAGTGGGGTGTGTGCGTGCATGCGTCACCTCCTTCCTGACTGGGCAAGAAGGGAGCAGAGAGATCCTGTTTTGATGGATCTCCTGGAAGGGTGTGATCAGAACAGAATCGCTTTGCCTCCTTTTTCCAGCACCATCACTGTGCTTGCTTGTGGTGTTGGAGGAAGAGATGGGTTCATGCTACCCCAATTGTCTTTTTGCTTGTTCTCAATGAGTAAGAAGAGGAACAAAGAGAAGAGGAAGGTGAAGTGGTGGTGGTGGGGCAGCTACTCATCAGTTTGCTGTCTACTCCAGCCCCACTACCTGAAGTGATCATGTCTGTCTGTCTCATGCCTGTTCTGGCCCTGTATTGGACAATATTAATTTTATTTAAAGACTGTATAACCCACTCTTCTACTAAAATAGCTTTCAATGCTACTTATAATACAGTCACAACAATAATTAATGATGGGTGGATTCCAAACCTTGTTTCCTGCTCCAACAAGAGGAGGAAGACCTATGACTTTCAGCAGTTTTCCCCCTTCCCTCTCCAGCTCCTCTCATCAATACCTGCTATCTTGCCCTTGGCAGCAGATTTCGGGGAGTACAGAGGACCAGAGAGAGAAGGAGGAATTGCTGAAAATTGTGCTTGTTCAAGATGGTGTTTGGATGCAACCCAATATAAACCAATTCTAAAAACCTACGAATAGCAAATATAGATCAGCAGCACAAGTACTGCTAAAAAGATCAGTAGATTTCAAAATAGGTTACTATCTAAAAACAAAAGCAGCAAACCTTAGCATTTGCACAGCACCTCACAACGCTCAAAATGCATCATGTACATTATTCCATGTAATACTTTCAACAGCCCTGTAAAGCAGGTTAGTATTATTACCCCATGTTTCAGATAGGGAACTGCGGCTAAAAGATTGTGGCCTGTCTCAGCCTACCTACTGAGTCTATGGCAGAGGGAAGACTTTCCTAGTTCATAGCTCAATCTGTTAGCAAAACACTATTCTAGCTCTGGAAGGACAGGTACATGCAACACATCTCTGACACTCTTTTCTGCATGATCATTTCCAGTCTGCTGTTCCAACTTTTTTCAGAACCTGTTCCACCTATTGGGGCAATAGAATTACAACAGAAATTAAACTCCTTGGGCCTCGATGTGGAGAGGTTGGGTATGTTGAGCCAGGCGGCGGCCTACCGCGAAATCAAGGCCAGAATTCTAGATATTGAAAACCAGGAGTTGCATAGTGCGGTGCATACGACCTGTTCCCCACTACAATTTCACATCCCTATCAGCTTTGGGAAGATGACACCTTATCTTTGTAATCTTAAGTGCCCCCAGTCGCGCAGAGCCCTTTCTTTAGCTTGGTGCAACGCTCTCCCGTCTGCTCTGTTACTTGGCAGATATAGTGGAATCCTAGTCTCTGAGAGGTATTGTCCTTGTGGAGTGGGTTGTGTAGAAACATTACAACATATGTTTTTGTATTGCCCACTTCACGAGGCACCTCGCAAGCAACATTTAGGCCCTATATTAGTCAAGCTCCAGGGCTGGGCAGATCAGGAGGTAGTACGTTACCTTTTATCGACGGAGATGGATGGCGTAATGGAAAGATCGGCAGCCTTTGTTGATACAATCATTATAGCACGTAAAGCTGATAGTATTCCCTATGAGATTTAAGCTGTAATTTTGTTGTGCTTGTAGATGTTTGTAATATAAATATTATGTGTTAAGTGTTGTGTTTGTTTGTTTTTTTGTTCTTATGCCAATAAAGGTTCCTTACTTACTTACTTACAGTCTATAAGGTAGACTCTAAAGTCTACCAAAGGCCTAGGCCTCCAAAGTTTGTGAAATTGGTACTTTTATAGTTTAAGCCTGCATTAAGTGAGTAGGATTTTGCTGGGCACAATTTCTAATTGTCAGCAGGTGAGATTTCAGCACCATGAACAGTTCCTTTTGCCTCCATCTTTTGGGCTCTTCTATTTTATTTTATTTTTTGGCAAACATGCTTTATGCAGCTTTTGGAAATGCTTGACATTTAGCATTTATTGCATCCCCTTAAAGGTAAGTAATGATTATGAAGTCTAGTGTTTTTTTTTTTTTTCAGAGCTACCATAACGTTCAATCAAATCTCAATCTGGATACATCCCAAAACTAGAATATTAAAAGCTTTGTCTCTTCTGAATATAGCTGCCTAAGTAGGAAACAAAACACAATTATTTATGACAATCAATTATGCAAACAGACAAATCTCTACTCATCTACTTAGCTTTCCTGAATTATTTCAGTTGCAGAATCTGAGGTATTGCTTGATTTGACTTTCCTGTGGAGTGAAAGGACACATGGGGTGGCAACGTGCAAGGATAAAATATATAAGAATCCGAAATAATTTTGGCAAGTGGTAAATGTTTTGAGAGCCCGAAGAGTCCATGCAGTTTCTTGGAGACATTTTGCTATTGGGCAGATAGGGAACAAGAATTGCACTTGCTTGCTTCAGCCCTTTCTACAAATATCCAATTTATTATTTTCTTATATGCTAATGTTCTCATGCCAAATATCCCCTCGTTAATCTGTGGTTGCATGCAATAGAATCACTTAAGAAACTTCTTTGCATATGACCTTTGGGAAATGTAGTTAAAGCAGAGAGCAGGACTCCCAGTGCAACCTCAGATGAAGCCTGCAATTTTTATTCTAAAGTCTCCCTGCCGTTTCACCCTGATGAATCTTAAAACCTCAACATTTTAATAGTCATGAAATGCTTTAAGGCAGCCTCTGGAAAGGGAATTGCCTTGACCAGCTTTAGCACAAGGAGGCCCTTCATTAAACATAGAGGTTACTGATTAACAAGGATAGCTTTATTTTTGTGTTTAGTGGCAGGGCAGCAGAAGTGATGCAAACAAGAGGCACCAAATGGCTATTTTTCATGCATCATTAGAAGTGTGCTGTGGGGGTGGGGGTTGCAGTGTTGACCTTAATTTGGTAGCTATTTCTTGCGTGAAAGTGAATGGGGAGGATTAAAATGACATGCTTAAGAGCACTGGCATAGGGAAGGAAACTTATCCCCCCTCCCTGGGGGGAAAAAACTGAAATGGTAGGGACCATCTCCTATAACCTGTTTGACACATGGCACAGTTTTGGGGTGGGCAAATATGGTGTAATCACAATGGTGGGTGAAGTACTAGTTTCACTTGTGTTCTTTAATCATTTACAACCTGTTACTACTTACACACTTTATGCCCAGGTAGCTGGGGTTTATTTTTGGTCCATGGCAAATGTCATCAATCAATGTCAGAAATCATAATACTGTTTGGAATGTTGTTTCTCTTCATACTTGAAGGCCCAAAACAGATGCGTTATCTCTTGCTGGGCCAAAGTCGGGGGCAATAAGAGTGTGTGCAAATAGGCAGGTTTTGACATAAGATTTTTCATCCAAAAGATGGTTCCTGGAATGGAAAGGGAAAATGTTTCCTTCCAAGCCAGTGCTTTGTAGATGAACAGCAAGAAAAGAGAGGCAGCACAAAGACAAAAATTCAGAAAGGAGGCAAAGCCCCAGAAAAGGCAAAGGCACAGAAAGGAGGTGATGAAAAATAGAAAGTTTGTAGTGGATGGGTATGCCCAAAGTGTGTTTACTTTCTCTTACCCCTGAACAAGACTTGCAATCTTGCAGTAGCTTATTTCAGCAGTTGGCTGGGAGTGTGTGGGCAGAATGTACATCTCTAGGTGACTTGCAGTAGATCAGCAAAGATGGGCAGCACAACCCAGCGAAAAGATACGTGGCTGTCCTAAAGGACTGGCCACTGTATCCTAAGCCCATTGTAGGCTGCCCTAGAGCTGCTAAGCCGCACCTTGGGAGAAGGGGACATTTGTCCCCTTCCCCAGGTGTAAGTGAACCCAGGGCCTATGGACCTCCTCAGATGTACACCAGGTCCAGACCTGGCATACATTTGGGGTGGCGGAGTAAGGCCTGCCCAGACTGGGAAGGATATCGGCGGAGCACACCACCGATATCCCCGCCCCCCCCTCCCGGCCGGCTAGTGGCCATCCCCCTGGCTGCCCCTGCCCGCCCTACCCCGACTGGCTCAGGACTTACCTCCGTCGGTGACCGCAGGGTCTGGAGGGCGACGGAATGAGGGCCACCAGTCTCTGCACTGGTGGCCCTTACCCCCAAGTTGTCGCAAACGTGCTTTATGGCATGTTTGTGATGCTTTAGAGCGGAGGAGCACATGCTCCGCCACTCTAAAGTTAGTGTGTTTTGCGCCATCCGTTTTTAACGTTAAACAAGGAAATCTGAAAGTTAAAAAAAAAAACTCTCTCTACTGTGGCTGGCCTTGTAGTAATTGTTTTTCTTTCAGCCGCCGTGTCTCTCATCCATACAATAGTAGTGTGTATTATTTTGCCTTTGACCAAGTCCTTGTTGCAGCTCTGCAAGCCAGTTTTAAAGTTCTGTCTTGGAATCCCTGATCCACAATAACGCAGATGTAGATTTGTGCTTTGTATATGCAGATAACCAAATGTGTGGCTCATGGTTGCATGTGAGCAATTCACCATCTTACATTTTGAGTTCTCCTCCAGCCACTGTTTTGGTTCTAGTAAAATATGAAATATGCAGTTCAAAATATCCCTGCCTAACTGGGTAAAGAGACACCTCTTTAATGCAGAGGTTCTCCTATATTTTAGTAGAGAGAGATAATAACTGTTGCTATTCACCCCAGCATAGTATCTTTTCTAGTGGCTGTTGTTGTCTTTTTTTCAGTGTCCTTTTGGGACAGGGAACAATTTTTTCATATGTGAACTTTTTTTTTTTGAAAAGTTGTCTGAGAATAAAGTACCTACAAGTCTGAAATCCGCCCAGTTCAGACTTGGAGCATGTTGTTCTATCCGATAGAAAGATTCCCATTAGAGAGAGAGAGAGAGAGGGAAATTCATGAGTCTTCGTACAAGAATTTACTATGAGCATGTTTCTGAATAGCCCCTTCTCATGCTCTTTATAACTGACCTCTACAGAATTGACAAGTTGTGTTTTTTTTGTGCTTTAAAACAGTGAGTTAAACTTAAATAGAAAATGTAAATTTTGTGGACAAATGTTTTAAAAAAACTAAATTTCAATGTTCTTTTTATCCAGATGGTACAAAACTTTCAAGAAGAGTCTTGTTTTGTCATCTCTACATTAAAAGGTACAGTAGATTTCTTATAATAGTTTTAAGTATAATTGCTTTCAGGGTGACAGGACGTTAGTTAAAAAGATCAATAAGTGTTAGCCATAAACTTAGAAATAACAAATACTGTTTCTCAAAGTTCTCCCCATGAGGTGGGGAGAACTTTGAGTGCGTGCGGGGGCAGGGCTAGTGGCAGCAGCTATCCCAGGGATCCCCGATCTTCAGATCGTCAAAAATATGGCAGTTTTAGACCACTTCCGGTTTAAAATCACTGCTTTTTGGCAATCTGAAGATCAGGGAAACCTGTGGGGGTCGCGCAGACCTCCCTGCACCCCCGGGCAAGCGACAAAACCCCTTTTTCGGGCACTTTTTCCCTGCCAGCAGCAATCCCCGGGATTGCTGCTGCCGCCACCATACTGTCCCCACCCCTTAAGGGAGCAGGGGACAGTTTGTGAACTCAATGGTGGTTCGCAACCTACCACTTTGAGTACCATTGACATAAAGAGTCAAACTGGGTGATCCCATACACTGAAAGTAGACTGTAGGCTGAAGTGACAGCCCAATCCTATCTGGGCCTTATGCTAGCAGATCTTGGGATCTGCCAGCATAAAGCCGGGACCGTTGAGGCCACAGACCCTCTGTCATTCTGCAGTTCACTAACAATGGTGTGGAAGCCGATAAACTCCATACCAGCAGCAGTGGCAGGCAGCAAAACATCTGCCAAAAGAAGGTCGGTGGCGGGGGAAGATCATGGGCAGATTGGAGTAGGAAGCGGCTTTTCCTTTGGAAATGAGAAGCCGGAACGGGGCCGCAGCACAATTGCAAAGCCCTGCTGCTGCCTCCTGCTTCCGGCTGCAGCCTGGAAACAATTGGCGATGATGTGGTGATGTCATCATGTCACTGCCAATTACATCTTCATCTGTGTGCTCAGCGAGGGTGACACCAGGAGTCACCGCCCCGGGCACCAGACGGGCTTGGTATGTGACTGGCCTCTGCCAGTATACATTTATATATTGAACTATTCCATTAGCTGTGAATCTAGTTTTTCCACCCCCAACCCACTTACTAGCCTAGCATTTCCCATAATTGCCCTAAGAGTAGTTATATGTGTATGCAGTTGTATATCCGTATGCATACATGTGTGAGACACGTCATCAGACCAGACAACTGCAGTGGAGAGTGGGTGCTCAAGGCCCTCAACCCGACTTGCTGCAAATTTGGGCCGTTTCATGCTGTCTCTGCTTCCATGCTCTTGGTTCTTTTGTTTGTTTGTTTTATTGAGTTGAAAGCACACATTTTTCATGCATGTATAACTCTACCTAAAGCAGTTACATGTTCTAGCATACCATGTCTTCTCATGACCTTCCAATAAATACAAAACTGGTTTTGTAAAATGGGGTGTGTTTGCAGCCTCCTGTTAGTCTAATTTTCTCAGATGCAGATTTTATAATACATTGAATTTTTCATGACTTACAGAGGGGGGAAAAGTCCAAAGATTACAATAAAGATTGACAATGGTTTTGTTTTTTTTTCCTTTTCCCCTTGCAGCTGAAAGTAACGATGGCTACCATATCATCCTGAAATGACCATACTCTCTCTGTGTATTGGGACTTTCAACAGCTTTACACTATAATGCCTCACCCAGATCACTGCAGTTCAGACTGAAAAGATATAAAACCCCGTTGGATAGTTTAAATGCCCAAACAGAGAAAAAAAAGAAAGAATGTTGGATAGTTGAAATGCCCAAACAGGGGGAAAAATGAATGTTGGATAAATGCCCAGACAGAGAAAAAAATGAATGTGTCTTTACTTTTTACAAAGTGCAACTTCACTGTTTGAAGCTCCTTCTGCTTGCGGATGGAGTGTTGGGGCCCGAGGGCCACTCAAGACCTGAGAGGGTCCTTGCAAGAGTGCAATGCTCCTTCAGCAAGTGGGAGGAGCTTCTGACAACAGAGCTACTCACTGGTTAGGATGCAGCCCAAGTTTTGTAAATGTCAGAGCATTTGAGATTGTGTCTGTTTTCCTGCCCTCATCTTTACTTTTCATGATTTAGTTGTATGATATTTTGGTTCATTGTTCAGAACTGTGTGCATTCCTAAGGAAATCTAAATATGAACAACTGAACAACAAAGTGCTCCTCCCAAACCACCAGGGTCTGGAGTTGAAGGCTGATAATCCTCTTGGATACAGATGTAGTTTCAATGGGGTTATACTATTTTCCCTTTGCTTTCTAGAAAAAGTATGTAAAAGAACTAGTCAGCAGCCATGGATCTCTGTAATTAATATGTATTCTTTGCTTTTGCTTTTCTTAAAGCAAAACTACGATCTTTTAAAGCTTTTGGTGAGAGGGTTTTGTTCCTGCAACTTTTGTTGTTGTTGTTGAGATTGACAACAGACCAAGCAGAAGGCAATTTTCTGTCCTGTGTAACTAGCCCTTGTAATTGCATTTTCCCACTTGACCTTATGAGTTCAAACTTTACAGAGGACCACCTATCAGGACAGATTTTACTCTTAACTGAACCTGATTCTAGCTAGTTTACTTTGCCGCATAAAACTGTGTTACTCCCACTGAGCTATGTTGGGGGAAAAAAGGCTGAAGATGTGGGTATAAACAGGTTTTGCTCCCTGCCAGCCAGAGGCGTCGCTCCAGTAGGGGCGGGGCTGTAAGTTTTGCTCGGTCGGAGTCCCGTTTACCGAACGAGCAGGAGGCGGCCCCGCCCCCTCACTGTCAGAGCCATTCCCCTGCGGAGAAAGCAGCAGGCAAGAGACCCTGCCTGCTGCTTTCTCCGCAGGGGAATGGCTCTGACAGTGAGGGGGCGGGGCTGCCTCCTGCTCGTTCGGTAAACGGGACTCCGACCGAGCAAAACTTACAGCCCCGCCCCTACCGGAGCGACGCCTCTGCTGCCAGCTGCATCTCAGGTTGCAACTGCCCCATGGAATTCAGTGGGAGCAATTTGACATGGAGAGAAAGTAAATTGACTGCAAGCAGGGACACATTTGTGGTGGGGGCAGGGCAAAATCCATCGCCACCCCAGATGCTGGTGACTGAGGGCAGTGAAGAGGTATTGGCCTTGCTCCAGCGATGTGTCCAAGAACTGTGGCTTTCTGCCATGGAAATGAATTGGTTCCGCTCCTGTGGCAGGACGTTTACAGGTTGGTCAGTGTGAGTGAGGAGGAGCTTCTCCCCCCCCCCCCACACACACACACCCTGTGGCGGCTCTTTCACTTTCTGTGGTTCTCGGGATAGTACTGCTGCTAGAGGAATGATTGGGGAGACCTGGCAGCCATCTCCACCTTTCCTTCCTTCTCTGAATTTAATACACATGTCTCATTGATGCTTTGCCATCCATTGTATCTTAAGGGTCCCCAGCTAATGAGAGACCTGCCGTTTCCACTAATATATACTGGAGTATGCTCCCTTCATTTTTAAAGAACCGATTGAGTAGATAATGCAGAATAACATGCATATAATATCATCTTAATTAGCCATAACAAATTTTAAGTATTCCAGAGCAAAATTCCCATAACTTTAGCAGCTGTCTAATATGGCCATGAAGCTGACAATAAAATTCGTTTTGCTTTTCTAAACATTATATTATGAGAATTTTTTTACAGAGTAGTAGTAATGCATTTCTGGTATTATTTGTAATAGTCAACTACAAGTTATGGAAAGCAATACCTAAGTAAGGAAGCAAAAAGTTCCACGATCTCCAGTTTTGTGGGTGCTTTGGGTGTTCGTTAATCATGCTCCATTTCAACAGTTCATTGTGGATGTGGACGATTCTAGCCAAATGACTTCCTAAGAATTGTAATGCATGAATAGGGCCTTCAAGACATGTCAACATTTTGTACTTCAAAGTCCAGAAGGAAATCGACTACTTCTTATGGGGAAAAAGAACCACAGCTATCCATCACCTATTTTTGCCAGTTGAGCAGATTTTGAACAGTGTGAATTCTGTGTGTGTGTGTGTGTGTGTATACCATACATGTGTCCAGCTTACGTTGTTTTTGACATAACTGGAAGAAAATGTTTTAACACAATATGCCTTTTGACAAGTCTATGAACTGAACACTTGCCCTTTGACCTAACGTGTGTCACTGCTATGCAGAAGCAGGCTTCTGCAAAAATTCCCTGCTGGATCAGGATCTGTTAATGCAAAAGGATTACACAATTCTCATGACTGACTACTATATGTAGCACCTGAAGTGACAGTTGCAGGATTGGGACCAAACAGTGCTATTGGCTTTGGTGAGGGGGGAGGCAGTGGCAGACTGTCTCCTGATGCCTCCAGATCTAATAGTGCCAGCCATCTGTTGGAGGGTTAGCGGGACCACTTCCTCATGCGCAGCAGCAGTAGATGAGGCTCATCAGACTGGAGCCTTGGTGTATGCCTTGTTGGCTGTTGGGACCAGTCAGGAAGTGTAACAATAGTTTTTCCCTTTACTCTGATGCATACAGATGTCATAGAAGTATATAATCTTGGTTGAAATGACATTTAGCCCATTCATAATTGCTTGAATTGGTTGCATGTCGCAGAAATATAAATGCTGTACTTTTTGTAGAAAATAAGACAAATGTAGCGCTTTTTAAAAATGCAGCTAAAAAAATAGGCTGGACAGAGCTTGGTATATCAAGTTAACAAGTGCTAAGCCTTCTATGTGGCAATAACAAAACATTTTTCGTGGCTTATCTGTACCTCTCAACCACTGAGCTCAAATTCTTGTAATCCTGCAAGGGAAGATGGCAACAAGAGAGGTTATTATGGGGTGGCAAGGGCATTTGTGCTCAGATTTCCACCAGACACATGTGGGTAAACCTCCTTATTTCCCAACATGCCAGTATTCTGTTAACTCAGACTGTAGTCTGGGAGAAGGTATAAAAACCTTGTATTGGCACTGAAGTCTTTGGTATCCACAAAAAAGATGGCTGGCTGTCTATTTTTAATATGCTTGTCTCAGGAAAAGCAGTTTTAAGTTAGTGCCTTGTGAGTGAGGTGAGTGAGTGACCTTTGCATCCCTTTGTCTTATGGGAGGGGAAACTCTGTAAAAAAAATAACAACCCTTAAAAATATTTTTGTTTCTTTAGTCTATTGGGGTAGGCATTTCTGTCTCAAAGGGCTATGGGAGTTTAGTTCTCTTCATCTGTAGTGCAGCAACCATTTAAATCAACATGATTAAATGGAGGGGGCTGGTAGGGAGGCCAAGCATAAGGATTGTGAGTAATACTGCCAGACTTGTTTTTGTATATGAATATTTTTAACTGCATATTTTGCACTGGCCATTATACTGTTGTACAGAAGAAAAGACGCTGCTGTATCTAGAATCTGTGCTCCAGTAAAAATGCAAATAAACCTGTTTGTAAGAAACACTTGTGCTTTTGAAACAGATGACTGATCCATTTCATCCATATAAGGCTCTGACAAAATGTTAGTGCCACTTCCTTGGCTTTCAAGTTTCTTTAAAGACTTCGTCGGAAGCAGGCCTCTTTGAGGGAAGTGAGCTTCGAAAGTGCTGCAAGTAGCATTGTGCAGACTCTCACCTCTGACACCTTCAAGACTGCAAACCTAGGCAAGAGTCGTCCTTGGCTTTCTGGTACAATTCTTCTGTAGTGCACCTGACCTCCCAGTCTTTCTGCTCTGTGGTGCTTTCACGATGTCCTGTGTGCAGCATCAGAGGCATCACTGTGGGGTTGGGGTGGGGCAGAATGTACGAAATCAAGCCTGACTGTTCCCTGGAAGGACAGGTACTAAGGCTGAAACTCAAATATTTTGGCCACCTAATGCGAAGAGAGGACTCTCTGGAGAAGACTCTGATGCTGGGAAAGATTGAAGGCAAAAGGAGAAGGGGAAGGCAAAGGATGAGATGGTTAGACAGCATCACCGATGCAACGAACATGAAAATGAGCGAACTCAGGAAGATAGTGGAGGATAGGAAGGCCTGGCGGGATATGGTTCATGGGATCACGAAGGGTCGGACACAACTTAACGACTGAACAACAACAAGAATGTACGAGGAAGGTGACACCCCAAGGAGGGGTGATACCAAAACGGCTTTCTATTTAAATACCGCATTTGTTACCAGTGGTGCAAAAACGCACCAGTGGTAGAAGATGAGTTTTAATGGTTCTGACTGTGATTTGAGGAAAGGGACTCTACTTGTTGGCATGCACAAGGTTCCAAATGCCTCCCCTGGCATCTCCAGTTGAAAAGGATCTCAAGTAGCTACAGTGGAAAAGACCATTATTGCAGTAGGCAAAGTTTTCCCTTGTAGGCATTCTCTGTATGCCCTGTCATGTTTTGCAATCATGTTTCCTGGAAATAAGAGCCTGCTGACATAAGATTACTTTAACCTATGCTGTAATCTGTTGTTGGATAAGGCAGAAGTGCAGGTGCTGGGATTGAGAAGGCTTTGTTTTTTACCGAGAGGCTTGAGTTTTGGGGATTGCAGTAGGGCTTCTGTTCTGTTTGCTGGACTCTAGAAGTAGGGCTTCTAGAGTCCAGCAAACAGTACTCTAGAAGAACAGTACTCTAGAAACTGGACTCTAGAAGCAAACTTCTAGAGTCCAGAAGTAGAAGTAGGGCTTCTGTTCTGTTAGCTAGTCAGTAACCAGATTGGTGGCTGCTCAATGTTTTTGCCCCTCATTGAATGCCGAGATCTCTTTTTGACTACTACTATTGCATTACAATTTACGTCACTTTTTGTCACTACTATTGCATTACAATTTACGAATAACAGTACAAAAAACATTACTAAGGATTCTCTATGGTCTGGTGCGGCAGGAGATCCACAGGGGTGATGCCATGAGATCTTGGCCCGGATGCTGCAAACTCTAGTGACACCTCTGTGCAGCATTAATGTTCTCCTTATCCCTGAAGACCATGTGGAGTACAACAGAAGTCTCTCCCACTTATTTCTGGCAATGTCACTCACAGCCCAATCCTAACTAAGATCCGGCCGGTGGCCCATGGCCGTCTGCTGGATCCTGTGCACCGGCAGCCAACGTGGCTGCCGGGCGGAAGGTCTACTCGGGGAAGGAGACACTCGTCTCCTTCTCCGAGTGTAACGGGCTAGGCCCTATCGGCCTCCTCAGATTTCCGCCAGCTATTATGCTGGAGGAAGTAGAGGAGGCTGTGTAAAGGCTCTGGTGCCTGGCGGGAGTCAGGATACGGCCAAAGGCCGTCCCTCGCACCCTCCCAAGACGCCCTCCCGGCTCCGGCGATCCACCCCCCCCCCCGCCTGCTGGATCCAAACTTACCTGGGTCCGGTGACGGTGGGGTCCTCCCGGTGCCAGAGCCGGCCTTCCCAGCTCTTGAGGAGGCACTTATGGCATGTTTGCGACTCCTTGCGGCACCGGAACGCTCCTTCCGGCGCCGGAATGTTCCAGTGGATTGGGCTGCCCGGGATGTTCTGTAATTCCAACTACTGTCCTTTTTTACTTGTTGGTCAGTATGCATCCCTGACTTTATAGGAATCTGTAAAGCAAACCCATTTTGGTTAACACGTTATATCAGAGTTCCTGCCCTTTCTCAAGTGTAATCTGCCACTTTTTTTAAAAAAAAAAGGTCTTTGCTTTTAGATTGTTCTTTTAACACATTGGGGAAAAATACAAATTATGAAACATTTCTGAAAACTGCAACATAATTTTTGGAGACACAAACCATATGTCTCCCAACAATACAAATGCATCTGTATTTCTTTAGTATACGGCTTACGCATGTGTGGTCTGTCATTGTTGCTGCTTTTCCTTGGGGGAAAGCAGTGACAGTTGCTTGAGAACACTGTGGGCAGGGCCTTTTGAGCTTTAGAAAAGAACCGTTGATGGTGCAGGCCCTAGAAAAATCCTAGAATTAGAACAGGCATATTCCTCGGACTCTAATTTGTGGTCTTGGCTTCCTGAAAACTCCGTTTCTGGCTTGCAAGCAGTGTTTTTCAAAGAGCTGGAAATCAAAAGGAAACTCGTGTGCTTCCAGTGACCAGGACTCTCCTACACAGCTTAACCTGTGTGATGTGATGCTGTAGTCGGAAGCCCCCCTTTGTATGTTTGTAGTGGCTGCCAGTTCTAGTACCAACTATAGGTGGCTGCAAGGTTCTAGTTCTTGTTTTATCCTACACTCCTGACAAGGAGAGACCTATTGCCCACTCTGCCTCACAGCAGCACCTTATTTTTCCCTACCATTAAGGAACAATGAAAGCACAAGCTTATTTTCCCTGCTGGTTCTGCTAGCGGCCATTGAAGACAGAGAGGCTGTGGATATAGGAATGATCAGCTATTGCTCCCCCTTTTAAAGGTCTTTAAGAACCAGTTTATAGAAAATCTAGATTTTAGCTGTTAGATATTTCTTTTCCTCAGTAATATTAATTTCCATATT
This sequence comes from Plestiodon gilberti rubricaudatus, assembly GCA_026170595.1. Taxonomy (NCBI): domain Eukaryota; kingdom Metazoa; phylum Chordata; class Lepidosauria; order Squamata; family Scincidae; genus Plestiodon; species Plestiodon gilberti. The sequence goes on from JANXHW010000001.1 coordinate 202,756,001, forward strand.
CTGCTTTCTGGGGCTTGCTTTATTGACCAATATTCAACAATACTAGTATGGACTGCCTACAGGAAATTCTTGGATTTGTTCAAGACAGCATTACATCATCTGCATTCAAACTGATTTTAACTTATTTATTTTAAAGCAGTTCTTGTATCTGAGATCCTGTTCAATGACGTAAAAACAATTGCAAAAGCTTCTATACAGATAGCAAAAAAAGCCAACATGGGCATCTGCGTGCCATGCAATATTAAAAAAAAACAACAACAACCCTGATTATTTACTCAAAATGTGGCATGTGATTTATAATGTTTTAATACATATAGCTGGTGCAAGTCCAAGTGGACCCGGAAAGGTGAATCAAGGGAGTCTAGGGAGAGGGAAGGGAGGTAGTATATCAGCAGCGCCACAATACTGCTTCCTTCCAGACCTCATTCCACCCCGTTCCTCCCCCTTTCCTCCTTCCTCTCGCTCCCCATGCTGACTTACTGGTGCTGGAAGTCATGGACTATCTGCAAACCTGGCCACTCACTGCTTGGCCAGGCTGCACTGAATGGCGTGTTGCATTTTGTGACGGCCTTACACTGCAGGCCTTACACTTGTCCTGGCAGTGTAAGGCCCTTTTAGGATTGGGCCATTGGACAGCAGCAAATGACCAGAATTGTACTCCAACTGAAACAAGAGTCACTTGAGCATAGGAGCTGAGCCATTTTGATGACCAGATTTTAAATATTTCCCAAAAGAGACTGACTAAAGACAATCTGGGGTGGGGCAACTGAGAGATGGAGGTGCAGAGACAACCTGTGCGGGAGGGGGAGAGAGAGAGAGAGAGAGAGAGAGAGAAAGAAACTAGGTAACTCCTATGGTTGTGAAGGGTATGGAGTAACTAGGATGGGGCAGGGGAGATGGAGATTTGTGATGGCGCAGAGAAGAGAATGTGACATGCAGACAGACGAGTGTGTGTAGGGCATAGTGAGAGTAAATTCAGTTCAACAGGTGCAAATTGCGCTGCAGCGGTGCAGAGAAAAGAGATTGCACTTTGGGATATGGAGGGAAGAGGGAAGAGAAGTTAATCGCATAGAGAATAGATAATAAAACACTTGGTTTAAAATGTGACAAAAATCCATTTAACACAGTGGTGCAGACCTCATGGGTAATAAAAACGCCCAGTAGGGCAGTGTGAATTGTTAACTCTCTGGCTTTGGCAGATCTTGCTTGCTATGCAAAATTTTTAGGCTACAACTCTATACACACTTTCTTGTGAGTAAACCCCACTGAATGCAATGGGATGTCCGAGTAGACGTCTCTAGCACTGCGCTGTTAGTATTCCTCTTGAGGGGCCAGGGAGCTGTCCTCCCATGTACATTTATGGCATTGTACATAGGCCAGCGGGTGGCGCAGCGGGTTAAGCCGCTGAACGATAAGCTGTCAATCGAAAGGTCGGCAGTTCGATTCCCGCAACGGGGTGAGTGCTCGTTGCTTGGCCACTTCCTGCCAACCTAGCAGTTCCAAAGCATGTCAATGCGAGTAGATAAATAGGTACCGCTTGCGGGAAGGTAAACAGCGCTCCGTGTTCCAGCTGCATGCTATGCGCTGCGGCAAGGAGAGTCAGGCCGGCCACATGACTACGGAGGCGTCTTCGGACAACGCTGGCTCTTCGGCTTTGAAATGGAGATGAGCACCACACCCTAGAGTCGGACACGACTGGACTTAATTGTCAGGGGATACCTTTACCTTTATAAATAACCATGGTTGTTGTTTTTTTAAATACAGCCCTGCCTTTCCAATTCCCTGCACCTCTGCTATGTTTTGTACCTGAGTGGTATCATTCTGCTTCCTCTAACATTTCATCAACTTACCCAAGCAGCAGTTACAGTGGCCAGAGCTGAATGAGTAAGGTTATAAAGAAAAATTAATCCTGGTTAGTGTCTTTCAAATATTCCTTCTGCAACAAGTGTAAAAGGGCTGCAGATTACTAAAGCTAAGGTCTAAACTAGTTACGTGCCTAAGGCTGCACTCCTATACACACCTTCCTGTGAATAGCAGCCCAATCCTATGGGCCATTACACTGCCGCAAATGCGCCAGCGCCAGCAAGTGCAGCCTGGCCACAAGCGACTGGGTTCACATGATGATGGACAGCAGGCACCCACCGCCGGTAAGCTTGTGCAGGGGTTGGGAGGGGAGATGGGGAGGGAGTGGAACAGGACAGGGAGGTTACAGGGGCGGGGAGGAGGGCAGATCGGGCCCAGGAAGGGGTTGAGCGGCGGTAGCCCCCTTTCCGGGCTTGATCCACCTTCCTGGGTCAACGCTGACTTGCGCCAGCGATATCACTGGCGCAGGTCCAAGTTGACCCATGGTGGCAGCAGGGGCTTACCCTGGGGGAAGGGAACAAATGTTCCATTCACCCAAGGAGGCCTCAATATGCAAAACTCCCCATGGGATACAGCGGATGCCCTGTTGATGCTGCTACATCACCACGTGGGAGGTTGGGTAGGATTGGGCTGCCCGTCTCATTGAGCAAGTGGGACTTCTGAGAATGAGTAGACATTCATAAGATTGTGTTTTAAATGTGCCATGTGGCCAACAAGGGGTGAATTTTTTAATTAACACATGGGCAGAAGCAGCCCTACACCACCTGTCGGAGGGGGCCACCACAACACCCCCCCCCACAGACACCACACACTCCGCCCCTGCGGGATGTGATGTCATCGTTGCACGCTGCTGCAGCATGGAAACACACACACACCGGCACTTTTTGGCTCCTTTTTGGAGCCTGGGAGGGCCAAACCTTCAGCCGAGAACGGCTGTGAAGAGGAGCCAGCAGTGGGGGGGGGGGAGAATGGATTCGGTATAAGGTGTGCCTCCCGCGACCCACTGCTTGGGGGCCCACTGCCCCCACCGTAACAACGCCTCTGCACATGGGGAGGCACAAAACACAGGAAACCCTTAGCAGGTCACAATACTAAAGCCCTCCTATGTCCTGCCAGAGTTGGTAACAGATTTATAAGATAAAAACCTATTGTCTTAGTCAGACCGTGCTGTTCTGCATGTCTTCTAAAAGGCATGCATAAAAGGGACCTAAAAGGCTGTTAATCATTGGAGGGAATGTCCACTGTGATATTGGACCAAGTCTATCTAGTCAGATTATTCACACACACTCAACCTGAGAGTAGATCTAAGCTTCAGTACAGGTCAGGTCAAAGACATCAAATGTACTACCATCACTTGTTGATCCATTTCTAAATTCTCCTTTTGTACCCTGGAGCCTATTTTCAGTGCAGGACTTGCCCCACCCCATGATGTTTGAAATATTACTACAAAATAATCTCCTGAATGATCAGAAAGTGCATGATAAAATGGAACTAGTGAAGCAAAGTGGCTCTAATGCTTAGACTGAAAGCCACCTGGGAGCCATTTGTAAACTAAATGAGTTCCTTGGAGGAGGAAGAGTGGGGTATAAATATAACAAATACATAAAAGCACATGTAGACTGCCGTTCCCACACCCAGACTACCATTTCAGGCAGTTTTGAATTCTTGGTGTTTCTTTCACTAGTTATTCAACATTTATTTCCTTTGAGACTTGTACCCATCCATCATCATTCATGGCTCACAGAAGCCTTCAGAGTAACTTCCAAAACTTTGCTAGGTACTTCTCACTTTCCTCCAAATTCTGATGAGTATATGTCAGTCAAAAGGGAAGAGATTCCCAGCGATCAGAAAACAATCTGTTAATCATTACCACCCAACGATGAAACATCAACCAACTATCCTAGACTATTAACTAGAAATCTGCCTGATCAAGGAATGGTTGGCTTGCAGCTGTAGCAATATAAATATTACTTTAAAAGATCTCAATCACTAGAAATAACTCACAGACACAGATAAACCTAACCCAGTGATAAGTTAAAAACAAAACAAAACAAACCAATAGCAGTAAAAATTCAGAGCACTAACCTAAGACCCCAGTAAAATCCACAAGACCACTAAAATGCCAACTAATTCCAAATACTTGCTGTTGCTGGCATAAAATAGTGAGCACTAAGCACTAGGGACTGAGCAGATAAGAAAGCTAAATCACCGTTGAAAGAAACCTTTAGTGTTTCTTGGGAATGGCTCAAGTAAGTTGCAAAGGAGGTAAACTCAGTGCCTTGCCAAATACTCTCCAATAGCAGATTTAAGAAAAGCAATATTAGAAATCCACCAGAAGCCAATGGCTATAATTGGATTAAGGTTGGACAGATTATTATTTTTTAAAAAAGATTTTATACAGTGGTAAAAATGTTGAGGTTAGAACAACTTGGCCAAGCCATTTCACTAATCTGCTCTAAACCCTCAGCAGCAAGCAAACGGCTTTTTATTGGTTTTCCACCTTGGAGTAAAACAATGTAGATTTTCATTTAGCACCAGCACGATAGCAACATAATAGCCAGCAACATATAGGGTGTGTACAAAGGTACTCTAAAAGGAAGGCTTGGTGTATGCTTTTTTTTCCTCCTGTGCAGTGAGCACATTTTCCCCCTTTCTTCATAGTTCATTTGAACAGTACTTGCTGGTGATTGAAATGTTGATTCAGTTGTCCGTCTTGCAAATCCCCCAGTGCTTCAGGCAGGCTGTCTACCTTTAAAAACAACAACAACAACAACAACACTGTTTATATGCCACATGTATATTTATTCACTTAAATCTACGTGGTCATTTTATTCATTTAAATAAATCAATTCTTTAAAAACTGAAAAACTGCTTTGGAAAGACACGTTAATGACATCACAGATGATTCTTGCCCACCAGCATGTTATCTAACTGGCTTCTGCTGTAAACATAACCCCATGCATTATTAATTCCTCCAATATGGATTCTGGAAAGAAGATTGTATGTGTGAACAAAACACCACCACATATGTATGCTTCCACAGAGGCCCCATTGCTTAAACAATACAGTATATGTCCGCATGCATTATAATGTGCCTGAGTAACAATTTAAATGTTTACTATATCCATGGCAACATGATGGAATTGATCTTTCCATGTTTTGAGAAATCCTGGGTTTCCTCAGAAACTTATCCAGAATTCCTCAGTTAAAAAAATCTGTACCGGTACCAACAATTTACATTTATCCAAATGCAATCATGTCATCTTCATCTGGAACATCGTCATAACTCTCCAAACCCTGCATTCTGGCCTGAATTTCTTGCGACTCCATTGCCTGTAGAACCATTGGCCCAATCTCTCATGTCCAGCAATAGAGCAGGCGAGTATTGGCAGGTGAGCTCCAAACTACCGGTAGGTCTTATTTTCAGGGTAGGTCTTATTTTTGGGGAAACAGGGTATATATCCTGGTTGCATTGAGGTATTAAAAAAAGTCCGACAAATCCTCTGTTGCCATTTGATTTTGAATAGCACATCTAAGAGCAGGCCTTTAAGGCTGCAATCCTATACACACTTTCCTGGGAGTAAGTCCCATTGAACACAATGCTGTGAACCTCAAGGCCCCCCCCAGCACCTGAAGCAGCACCCCCTGTTTTCTGCAGAGTATACACAGTGAAAATAGATGTACAGTATACTGTATAGTTTTCTCAGACGTTATAAGGTGAAAACAGATACAGGTACAAGCAAGCAGCATCTCTCCAGTATGAGGTCTTGTGTAGAAGTCATTCCAGCTCAAAAGGTGTAACTAGAATAGCAAGGCCTGAAATTTGGCACATCTACTGCCTTTATGGCTCAGCTTCTAGGATAAGACAAACCAATTTAGGAGGCCTTTTTTTTTTACTATTGCTACCTGAGGCAGGGCCGTCCCATCCATGAGGCCAACTGCAGTGGTCGCCTCAGGCAGCAGATTGGTGGAGGCGGCCATCTCTGTCTGCCTACTTGCCTCCACTCCTTCTCCTCCCCCTTCCACTCCCTGGATTGAAAAAGGAAGAGGGGGCAGAGTGGAAATGTGGAGGGAAGGAGAGTGCTGAGGAGAGTGGGAGGAGCAGTGGCACATCGTGGGGTAAGGGGTTGGCAGCGTTTGACATATCTCCTCAGGTGTCAGGAGGTCTTGGGCTGGCCATGACATGAGGCAGTAACAATATAATCTGTTACTGGTTATGCCAACAGCAACAGCAATGGGAACTGTGTAGGCTACAAACTACGTTACAGTTGCCTTCACATGTTCGGAGTTATATTTTCCCACCCTTCTCCTTTCCAATTTCCCCTTCTTAATAAGTGAGAAATCACAATACAGTAGATTTTCCTGGCAAGTGTAGTGTGGCACAATTTAATTCATTGTTCAACCTTAAGGGTAGTGGAGCAGGATAGAACACCAATTGCCTAAGGTACATTTTTTTGCTTAGTAAGTTATTTAATCTGTACATTTTGTTCTCATCGCTCTCCAAATGTAAACTGTGTCTCTGTCTGTCTTTAAAATGCGGCTGACCTGGTGTCTTGACCTGGCAGGTGCCTAACATATTTTGTTTACTAGTTTTACAAGCTCAGGCTTGAAGAGGGATATTTTTGGACAGGATGGATATGAAGGTCTTTTGTGTCACAAATGAAGAGCCATAAAAAGAAAAGCATGAGCTCCACAGCAGGATTGCCTGTGTTAACTTGGTGAACTTTTAGGCAAATAAGCGAACAACACCCTTTGTGCTCCTGAAATGTGTTACTTCCCTTTGTTTACTACCAGCTTTGTTTATATGAGAGAGCTCTGTTTTCCCATAGCATGTGTTACAGTCCCCCAGCTATCCTTGCTCCTGATTCTTTAACAACATCAATTTGCAGAAATGTAGCAGGTGATCCAAATTTTCTATCACATACACCCACACCAAGAAGAACACTGCTAAATTTCTACATATCAGATTGCTTTTAAAGGCAGCAGAACAGGGTCAGGGAAAAAAGGGAGGTAATCCTAGTGATTGAAGCATATATGACCCAATCCTATGGGCTTCCTACGACAGCAGAACTTCAGTTCCACTGTTGTAAAAGGCCAAGAACAGGACAAACATCGCACTGCTGCTGGGCCATTCGGAGCTGCTGACACAAAGCGTTGATAGCTCTGCACACCCACCACTGTTGAGCCTTGGCTGTGCTGAACCCAGTAAGTCAGTGGTGGGGACATGTTGTAGGCAGGGAGGGGGCGTTTCGGACACAGGTGTCGTAATGGGGGGTGCGACTGGTGTGGGGCGCACCGAGTACAAGAATTTTAGGGGTGCACGGCCACTGCATCGCTCAGGCTCCGTGCCATGTTGCTTCTTTGTGTTCTCAAAGCTCAAGAGAACACAAAGAAGCAACTCAGAGGCTGAGCAAGGATGACACCCCCTTGGTGAGACGACTCTGCAAAGTCTTCACGAAGATGCAACTCTGCTTTGGCTCGGATGCAGAGCCGCTGATCACGTCACTCAACCATCTTCTGCCTTCTGTCTTGCTGAACTGGAAGTAATTCCAGTGATGTGATGATGTAATCACTGCGCCGGAATTACTTCCGGTTCGGTGAGTTCTTCTGGGTCCCATACCAGGTGTCAAAAAGGTAAGTGATGCCACTGGTTTCGGGGCAGGGAAGGGGAGGACAGGAGGTGGTATGGGGTGGGAAGGGTGGATTCCAGTGGCAGCAACTTGCACCAGGATCGTATCCCCTCTTTCCGAGGCTATCCCGTCCCTTTTCTCTTCTCAGACTTACACCAGCTACATGGCTGGCATGAGTCCGAGGAGACCCATTGGTGGCCAGAAGGCCTACCCAGAGGTAAATAAAAACTAATTTTTAGTAGCCCTCACACCACTGGATACAGTATATGCTCTGTCAGCATGGATGAATCACAGGCAATGGTGAGGATAGGATTTAGCTGTAAGTTTGTTAAGTAAACATGTATTAGATAAGTTTGAAAGGCTTCCACTACCCAACTGGGTGAGGATATTAAGGCAAAACTGAGGGACTATAGTTAATGGAAGAAGGGGTTGATTAATAAAAAGGGACGTTGGAATTGGTAGGAATAAAAATAAATATTACTAAATCTCTTGGACTTCAATCTTGCTTGACATAGAAGGACTAACAGCCAGAGTTTTTATATAAGAAGAATACAAAGAGAACAAGTAGGGCCATTGTATATGCAAGGATGTGAAACCATTTAAGGTTATGGTAAAAATACTTAATGATTACTAGTTTGCTTTGGTTTTGATAAGGGAAACAATGGTGAATAGTGTCACATGAAAAGAAGAATGAAGATAGCATCACAGATAAGTAAAAGTTATTGTATTTGATCTTGATGTTGAAGAGAAACTTAAATACAGGCTGGGGAAGGGATATAATTTTCATTCATATTAAAAGAGTTGAACACAATATTTTCAAGCACTCCTCAGTTTCAAGGGGTGAGGCGTTCCTAGCTCATCACAAATGGCTTTAGCCTCCTGTGGCTGAAAGAACACTGGAGACTTACTGAGGTCACCAACAACGTGGGGGCTTCCCCCTGTTGTGCCACCGCAGGGGAAACATCCAAACCAACCCCAACCCCAGAGGAAACCAAGCAGACGCCTCCTACTGCCACGGCCCCAGCGGGAGGCCCCATCCCACCCATTGAAGGAATCTGGCCTCCCTGGGTGGTCTCGTTGCCGGCAGCCCAAGCAGCACCCTCCGCCACAGAGGCCCCTCTCGCCACCCATACAGAGGCAGCCAGAACATGCCTCCAAGGAGCGGGGCGCGGGAGCAGGGTGAGGTCAACAAAGGGGGCGACTGGAAACCCACTAGTCTCCCGTGTTCGTTGTAGGAGTCTAGGGGGCACACCCTTGCAGAGGCAAGTCCACCGGGGAGAGCACGGGAAAGACCCAACAGACGGGAAACAGGATCAGGGAAGCCAGAAGAGAGACCTAGGTCTACTTGGAAGGAGGGACTTAGGTCTACTCAAAGGGAGGAAGGAGGAGCCAGGGCAGGACCTCAAGGGCCAGGAAGGGGAAGGGCAGGGTAAGAAGGCATCCAGGACTATAAAGGCAGGGATGACGATGATGAAAGAAGGCTGGAGGTAGGCTCTTATCTGCCCTTAAGTTTGAGCCCAGGACTGCTTGTAAGACTGGATAAGGAGGAGGGTGAATTCAATCCCCTCCCCTAAGTAATTCTGAGGTCTACTAAACAGTGGACTCCCTGCAAGCCAGTAAGGTCATCACATCCCTTCACCGGGCTAGAGAGCAATCTTTCAATCTCTACCCTTGAAGCTGGGCTTGCCCTGGCCACCCCGCTACCTGGCTCGCCAGAGCACAGACCCCCAACAATGTCAAGGCCATGCATTCACAGTGTCATCTTTGGCCCCAGCTCCTGCCAACCTAGCAGTTCGAAAGCAAGAAATTGTAAGTAGATTAATAGGTACCGCCTCAGCGGGAAGGTAACAGCCAGCTACATGACCACGGAAGTGTCTTGGGACAGCGCTGGCTCTTTGGCTTTGAAACGGAGATGAGCACCGCTGCTAGAGTTGGTAACAACTAGCTCTTGAGCAAGGGGAACCTTTACCTTTCACTGCTGTCCCTTCTGTACTTCCCTTTTCCCTAACTCAGAGGCATCTTTTGAAGGTGAAAGGCTAGAATTCTTTGGAATTTTGCCACACTTGCTTTCATATCCTATGCTTTCCCCCCTGGCCCCCCCCCGCGATCTCTAGCTATGCCAAATTGGCTTTGTGCTGCATCCTGCCGGGGGTGGGGTGGGGCAATCTCGGAGGCCTGGATTCAGCAAGGATTGTTAGTGGATAGTGAAAAGGCATGAGTAAAGGTTGCTTGTAGTATAGGTAAAGGTAAAAGTGACCCCTGACAATTAAGTCCAGTCGTGTCCGACTCTAGGGTGTGGTGCTCATCCCCATTTCAAAGCCGAAGAGCCAGCGTTGTCCGAAGACGCCTCCGTGGTCATGTGGCCGGCATGACTCTCCTTGCCGCAGCGCGTAGCATGCAGCTGGAACACGGAGCGCTGTTTACCTTCCCGCAAGCGGTACCTATTTATCTACTCGCATTAACATGCTTTGGAGCTGCTAGGTTGGCAGGAGCTGGCCAAGCAACGAGCACTCACACTCACCCCATCGCGGATTCGAACTGCCGACCTTTCGATGGACAGCTCATGGTTCAGCGGTTTAACCCACTGCGCCACCCGCTGGTAGTATACCTACCTGCTAATATGTGAAATGCACCATTGTTCTTAGACTTTTATCAGACATTTGAGCCTCACGTTTTACCCTTCATCCTGGGTTTAAGGCTAATTGGAAAACACAAAAGCCAGCTATCAGCCCATTTAGCTACTGAAGGTAGAAAAAAGCCAAAGCAGAAGCATCAAAGTATTAAATTACATAAGGTAGACAAGCCCCAGATAATCTAGGAAGGAAGTGACCCAGTTTCAAAGTTTGTCTCTGGCAAATCAGGATTAGTTCCAGTGGAACTATTCACTCAAAGTTCTTCGTCTTGCTTTAGTTACAAGGTGGTCATATGCTCAGTCATATGAAATGCACTTTCTTCAGCCTCCAGAACAGAGCTGGGGGGGGGGGGAGGAGAGGAAGAGCCATGCCAATTTGTATTTGTGCACTGAATCAGCTTACGCCTTCTCTGCACTGCATTGGAAGGAACCAATCTTCGACTATTTATTTAATATAGCACCATCTTTGTGCATAGTGCTGTACACTGAGCAGGAAAAAAAACCTAGACAGGTCTATGTCTACTCTTGAAGGCTCACGTTCTAAAAACATATGAGGGAGACAACAGAGAAAAACAGAGTGGATGCAAGGAGTGACTGGGGAAGAATATGTGATTATGTATCATGTGTGCTGGCTTAGACTTAGTTACACCCCAACATCTCACTAATCTAATCACCCCAAATTCACTTTGCCAGGATGAACCAAGTAGGGGGCAGGAGCACTTGGCTCCATGTCAGTTACATGTGCAAGGAGCCAATCGCTGCAACCCACCAGTCTGCTGTCTGACCTGCCTCTGCTGCAGCACACATGCAAGTGCATGTGCACCCGCCTCCCCCCCCCCCCCCGCCCAAGCCGCTCCTTCCTTGCATGATTCTTTTCCAACCAGAGGAATTGGAGGACTTCCTATTTTATTTAAAGGGACCATGTAAGGAAGGTGGGAAGCAGACCACCTCTGCTTGCACCTGAACATATTGCGTGGCAATCTGCTTCCCTATCCTTTTCTATTCCTACCCCAGTCTGCCTCCCTATCACTTCGCTCCTTCCTCATGTGGTCACTTTAAATAAAAGAGTACGACCCACAATTCCTGTTTTGGAAAATAACCACGTGAGGAAGAGGCAAAGTCTTGAAAAAGGATCAATATGGCTCTATCCGCGGCAGGCTGGAGGGAAGCAACGACAGACTTGGGGTGAAGGGCACCCTGAATGTGCCATTCCATCTGCCGCTTGATGTGAGTCACATGGGTGGGCAGGCCCTGACCCAGCCCTAACGCCAGTGGCCAAGGTGAACCAATCGGGGGGACAGAGGCAGATTCAGTGCGAAACCACTGACAGGCCAATGACCCCCCTATTGTCCTCAATAAAGAGTGATACAGTGACAGCCAACTGTACCAACCTTGGAGAGCGGCCCTCATGACAGCAGCAAAACACACACATAACCTGTCTCACACAAGGATGCCAGAGTGCCTCCCATTGCAGGAGCTACTATGACACAGGCCGCAAGGGGCAACAGCTAAGAGCAATCAGGAACCCCAGCATTCAAAGTTTGAGTCCTCTTATGCCAGGGGTGCACAACTTGGCAGTGGGTAGGGGCCGAAATGAATAGACTAAACTTCTTCGGGGCCGCAGATAGGTGTCGCGGGGGGCGTGGCAAGGAACCATGATGTCACTTCCTCAGGAAGTGATGTCACAGGGGGCGTGTCCATGAGCCAGAAAATCTCCGGAAATGCAACATATTAATAAATATGTAATGAGCCACCTGTGGCTCTTTAACATATAAAGTGCAGCTCTCAGAAATATGTTGGCTTCTTAATGCTTCTTAAATATTGTGGCTCTCAAACATCTGAAGTTTATCGTATGTGGCTCTTACATGAAGCAAGTTTGGCCAACCCTGGTATATACCGTATATATACCCATCAATCATCATCATCATCAGGGCCTTCCCCTCTGAAACCTCACATGGCGCGGAGGTTCCGTGTTGGGAAAAGTATTTCCTAACAAACTCTGTCTTGCACGTTCTGCAGCTCTCAAATGCATAACCGACCAGCAGAGGAAAAACGTGGCCACCCCGAAGTGAGGGTCCAATGGCCTGAAGAAGAGCTGAAGCATCACAGAATCGGCCGCCGGTTACCTCAGCAAGCTTAGATGTTCATTCACATCCCAGAGCCTCTGCAGGGCTTTCAGCCAGAGCTCATGCTTAAGAAGAAATCCCGGGATTTCTTCTTTAGCAATTCACAGTCACGTTGCTTCCTAAGGAAGTTGCCATCATCATAGCAGCCCAACGTCCCCGGGGATCTACGTCATAACCGCTGTGCCAACACCAACTCCAGCACTTCTGTAATGCAGCTGGAAGCTTCGGAATCGTCCGCTCCTCGGACAATTCCGAAGCTTCCAGCCACGTTACAGAAGCGCCGGAGTTATGGGAAGTGCTTGGCTAGAGCAGCCCAACAAAGAAGCGATGTTGCCGCTCTAGCCAGAAAACCTTTGGGGGCCACCAGAAAACCTTTGGAGGGCCGCATGCGGCCCCCGGGCCGCATGTTGTGCACCCCTGTCTTATGCTGTTCACTTGCACTGCCAAGAAACCCCCTAGTTTGACTACAGCAAACCAATGGAAGGATAATACCTCCCAGGGGAGAGGGAAGGCGTGTAGAATAAATACACAAGCCTCTCCAGGGCAAGAGTTTTGAGTCTCTGTTAGGGAGTCCATCAGCTGGAAGGGATCCTTTTGCTAGGGGCGGGGGACTGGGACAAGCCACAAGGGGAGTTTCAAAAGCACTCAAGCAAGCCAGGCTGCTGATATTCCACTATGCAGACACCCAGGATGGGAGCCAGGTTCAAACCCAGCTTTGTTATAACCAGCAACAACATGCTCACTTTTTGTGTGACTGGCCAGAAATATTCATGGCAAGGCCAAAAGAATAGGTAGTGGTAGGTCTTGAACCCATGCTGGCCAGTTTAAAGGGTTGTTGCCTAACCACTGAACCTTAGCAGGAGATATGTAGAGTACCTCATGGGGCATTTCATATTCTGTTTCACCACACATAGGCACACCTGTCTGGGAAACTGTTTGGCCAACAGTCTCAATGGCTGGAATACTTGGCAGACACCAAAAGAGAGCAGATTCTCACTGTTATTCGCTGTTGGGGAAGGGATGGTTAGACCAAACAGTGCATGGCACAGAGGCGTTGCGGTTTGACAATACTGAAGGGGAGGGGGAGAGATTGAGAGAGAGAGAGAGAGAGAGAGAGAGAGAGAGAGAGAGAGAGAGAGAGAGAGAGAGAGAGATGCAGCAATCTGTTGTGGTATGGGGTCCCCTCCCCTCCACGGCTTACCTGTGTGCAGAGGCGTCGACAGAGCCTGGCGGGGGGGGCGGACCGCCAGGGGGTGACGCGCGCAAAGGGGTGACGTCACCCGCGCATCACCGTCGGACACTCCGAGGCCAGCTCCCCCGGCCTCGGAGCCTCCGGAGTCCGGAAGCTCCGAGGCCAGGGAGCAAGCCTTGGAGCGTTCAACCCCGCCGGCGCTCCAAGGCCTTCTGAAGGCCCGCTGGCTCAAAACGTAAAGTTTTACGTTTTTGCACATGCGCATTGCTTTTCTGAGGGCATTGCTCAAAAAAGCAATGTGCATGTGCAAAAAACGTAAAACTTTACGTTTTGAGCCAGCGGGCTTTCAGAAGGCCCTGGAGCGCCGGCGAAGCCAGTCCAGCCCGACAGTCCAGCCCAGTCCAGCCTTCGCGCCGGCGAAGCCAGTCTGAACATGTTTAGCTATCAAGGCTAATTAATAATAACATAATTACCTGCTATTGATTAACAGCTCTTGATCTTCTGTGATTTCTAGTGACTCCCACCACACTTTGTGAAGCTGCCCCCTCTTATCATATGGGAAGGAGGGGAAGCTGATATTGTTTATTTGCCTAATTTAAACATGTGCAGCTTTTACACATATGCACATTCCCTAGCAATGAGGCTGAACGTAAGAAACAGAAGGTTGGCAAAAACGAATGTATTTGTTCTTTATAAAAAAAAAAAAACCTCACTTTTGCCAAGCACTCAAAAAAGCTGATCCATTCTTAGACAATATAAAGAGCTTTGACCTGGTGGGAAATCAGTAGGACAAACATGTAAGATCACAATAGTATTCTACTTGAAAATAAATCTGCTGGGCTAGCAATACACTGAAACTGTTTATGTACCTATTTTTTATTGTCCACTGCCACACCGGCAATTACACTGGAGGCTAGTAGCAGTTTCCCACTCTTGGGCCATTGTTCTTCAACAATACAAGTGCTTTCAGTTTCAATGATGATTTGGGAAAACAAAATAATTCCTTCAACAATTCAAGGTGTGGGAATGCAAAGTCAAGAATACTGGCAAGTTTTATCAACCTGTGAGCTCCAAGCCATCCCAGTGCGAGATTGTCAAAGCAGGAGCAAAAAGAAGTCACAGAAATATTCTAGAGGAGGCAGAATTTATAAACATTTAATTTGATCTTTGAGGTACTCCCCCACAGAATTACACACTATCCCCCCTCCCAAGTTTCTGAGCAAGCCTTGGAGCGTTCGACCCTGCCGGCGCTCCAAGGCCTTCTGAAAGCCCGCTGGCTCAAAACGTAAAGTTTTACGTTTTTTGCGCATGCGCATTGCTTTTCGAACGCTCCAAGGCTTGCTCTCTGGCCTCGGAGCTTCCGGACTCCGGAGGCTCCGAGGCCGGGGGAGCCAGCCTCGGAGTGTCCGACAGTGACGCGCGGGTGACGTCACCCCTTTGCGCGCGTCACCCCCTAGCGGTCCGCCCCCCCGCCAGGCTCTTCATGTTCAGAAGCAATGCTCCTCAGAGAATCCCAAATGCTCTGACTGATGCCGATTCCTGGAAAGTCCAGGCCAATTCTGGAGGGCTGGTAATTCTACACACAACAGGTGAGACCTAATGCCTTTGCACTTGAAGGTTTCCCAGAGACATGTGGTTGGGCACTGTTGGAAGCAGAATGTTGAATTAGCTGGACCTTTTGTTTGCTTCGACAGGGTTCTTCTGTTCCTATTTGTTTACTATAATAGTGCATGAAAACTAAAATGTTAATTGTTCTTTCTAACTCTGTGTTTATTAAATTGCAAGCTGTCTACTTCCTCTAATGTCTCAACATGCTACCCTACTGAGGTTTTTCTAATATGCAAATTTATTTAACTTTGATTAGTCAGTTAAAAGGCAGGGTGAACATAAGAAGAGCCCTGCTGGATCAGGCCAAGGCCCATTTAGTCCAGCTTCCTGTATCTCACAGTGACCCCATCAGGTGCCTCAGGGAGCACACAAGAAAACAAGATACCTGTATCCTGTTGCCACTCCCTTCTTCACAGCTGCAGCACACTGGTTCGACACTTTTATTGAGCTGTCCACCAGCACCCCAAGATCTCTTTCCTGATTTGTTGAAGACAGGGTGGTATAATGGTGTGAGTGTTGGGCTAGGGCAAGGGCTAGGAAGACCTGAGTTCCACTCAGCCATGGGTCTCACTGGGCAAGCTTAAATTAGTCATCAGCTCTCAGCCTAATCTACCTCACAGGGTTGTTGTGAAGGTAAATGGGGGAGACAACTATGTACACCATCACAAGCTCCTTAGAAGAAGCAGGGGCATCACTTGGCTGGGGTGGGCCACCCCTAGAGACACCCAATTGAGGGGTGAAGTCTGCTGCTGCAGATGCTTTCGCACCAGCCTGCCCAAGCTTACCTGATGGGGCTGTGCGCTGCACCCCGGCTCCTGGACTTCCCGCCATGGTTGCAGACACAGCCCCATCAGGTAAGCATGGGCCCTGGGTGAGTTGGTGCCTGCCTGGGCCTCCAGGCCACCCAAGATAGCGCTGGAACTTGTGCAAGAGCTGGGCAGCCTGGAAGTGCTTGCGCGGCCCGGTGTGGGCAGGGTAGGTGATGCCAACCCTAGGCTACCCCGGGTGTCACCCTCGCTCAGAACGCCTCTGAGAAGAAAAGCAAGATAAAGATATTAAATAAAATTATCTAATAAGTTGACAACCCTAATTGTTACTATTTTTTTTAATGATAAGATATTGCCATCAGCATATATTGCAATTTATGGGGAGATATAGGAAAGAAGATTAGCCTGTACATTGCATATGTTCTGGTACTGGAGGCCCAGGATAGACTGGTGCATGTTTCCTGGAGCAGGATAATCTTTCTGACTTCTCTGTTGGAAAAGAAATTCAAGCCCTACCTAGATTCTGCCTGACAAGGAACTTAGTGGGTGATAAGATGCTGTCTCTCAGTTGTAGGTGCATAAGCTTTTGTTGGTAATTGAAGTGAAATGTTTGTCAAGATGCCAGAGACTTGTGGGGGGTACCTAATAAATGTTGGCAACTTGCAACATTGACATATCAGATTCTAAAGAGTAGCCAAGCCAAGGACAAGCTTGTATGTCCAGCATCTGGTGCCAGGGTAAGAATTTGTTCCTATAGCCCTATCAAGATCAATGACACTAGATTTAATAAGCTTATTTGGCTGGGAACGACAATATGAGAGAATTGCATCACAGTTTTAATGTGGAAATTGGGAGGGTCTATCAAAATGTGTAATGTTCCATTGCATTGTTTTGAAATGAGCCTTCAGAACAACTTGAAGGGGGAAGCAATTTTTCAAGAGCATGATGACTTCACAGGCTAGTTCTCAGATTCATAAGCGAATTAAAAAACAAAAACGATCTGGCTTCTAGAGGCAATGCAATGGGGGGGGAGGGAAGAACAGAACTGAGAATCGGGTTGCAGTTCCTCTGCACCGGAGATGGCTGTGGTGAGGGTACATTAGTCTCTGGAGGTAGGGAGATTCTAAAAAAATGGTACAGGAGCCAAGTGATGTGACCAGGTGAAAGGTTTAGTGTGCATATTCTGGTCACAGAATATTCTAAGTGATAAAACGTAAGATAATGGTAACGGGAGGCTCAATAAAAAATAGTTGGGGGATCAAGATGGGAACTGCAGCAGGGACGAAGAGCTAAAGCCCCCACCATACTTTTGCCCCATTTCAAGCCCCCGCTGGCATGCTATTTTAGAAAGATAAACACAAAACAAATAACACGTTTGTAGCAGGGCCAGCCCATCCATGAAGTAGGTCATGTGGCATCAAGCAGCGGGAGTGGGGAGAGTGGCAGATTTGGGTCGAGAGATTGTATGTCTACATATTATAGGGACTGCAGGACTGAGACTGCAGAAGAATAATTTACAACCACCTTCCAAAGTAGTCCAGCATTGTAATCCTATATTGCCCAAAACGTAGAAGTCAAATTTGTATGCCAATAAAGGATTTCTGATTCAAGAAGTCAAATATATGTTATATCTCACCCTTCCTAACAAAAAGGAAGGACATTTATGTTATGATCTCTAATGAAGTAGTGGTGAACTTCTCCAATTAACTAGAATTTAAATTCTATACAAGAAGGAAGAAGCAAATACAAAAAATTGAGAAGCAAAGTTAAAAAAAGAGTAAACTTGACGTTCGTCGTATCTGTAACTTTTACTAATCAGTCTCCTCTGTGCATGCAGTTCCCACAGCACCCTACATACGGTAATTATCTAATATATCTATGAAGTCTTGGTTGTCCCCCTTCATATGCAAGAATCTGCTTCTATTGAGGAGCAGGGGGTAAGATTGCACTGGATCTATACAGTAGCCAGCTTGTGTATGAAGAATAGGCCTCAGTCCAGAGATCGGGGGGGACGGGGACGGGACGGGCGGGACGAACCCTTTATTTTGCAGAGACAAAAGTAGTCCTAGGACCCCATTGTTCTCCTGTGTTTAGGGAAAGAAGAGTCAGATCTATGAATTCCACCTCGCGTGTGCTCTACAGATCACGGTAAGTATGTTATGTAGTGACCAGGTCTGTGTACCCAAAACCTCAATGTGGATCCTACACAGACACATCCTTATTTACTTACTAACAATATTATCTCAAATGCATAATAATGTCTCTGTCCTACGAAAACAGAGTTTGGAAGTTGGTGTTCTTAGCTTTAAAAAAATGTAAAGGATGCTCTCTGGGTGTGAGCCACCAATGTTGTTGTGGGAATTGCTGATCTGGGACAGTATGTGCTTTCAGGGCACAGAAAGAGTTGCACAACAGAACAATCTGTTGCTTCGTGACAGCTCTTGTTTGATTTAGGAGGTTTAGGGTGCTTCAGCATAAGACCATGAAACACGTTAGATGCTCAAATAAGCAAGCACACTGCTCCATTTCTCTAGTTATACTGGTTGTCTGTCATGCACTATGTCCATTTCAAATTTCTAGTACTTGTTTTTAAATCATAGGGTACATTACAGTCTAACTTCTCTATTGTAGCATGAGGGTTTTGTACCCTATCTTACAGGGGTGCCCAAACCGTGGCTTGTGTGAGCTACATGCATCTCTTTCATTTTATTTTGCGGCTTGCGAAAAGAGGGGTGTGAAAACCCTCAACATGTCTTCTAACAGGGTTTAAATCTCTCCAAATTCTACTTTATTTCTGATCTCTACTGTTTTGTATTGGCAATCGCTTGCTGTACAGCAGAGGTTCCCAAACTCCTGGGAAGAGCCTCTGCTGCTCTAAGTGTTTGCAGGGCCTCCCCGAGAGCAGCAATGGCATGTCCAGGATTGCGCCGCCACTGTTGTGGGAAAAAGTGCCTTTTTTTACCTTGAGGGGTGTGGTGGTCCCCCGGGGGCGTGGGAAGCCTGCAGACCCCTCTGCAGGCCTTCCCGCATTGTCAGAATGCCCCCTGACAGAGTTCTGCTGTTGTATAATGGCTGCCAGCAGCCATTTTGGGGGTGCTGCTGCAAAACGTGGCAGTGCTTCCAGGATGTTGGCGGAATTCCCGGTGGGGAGGGGGGAGGAATAAGGGCGGGAAGGCTGCAGGAGGGGGTGGGTCAGTGGTGATGGCATGTGGCAGATCCTATCTTCCCTTTTGGCAGCCTTCCCGTTGTCTTTCTTTCCTTGGACTTGCACCAGCTAAAGAGCTGGCGTAAGAACATAAGAACAGCCCTGCTGGATCAGGCCAAAGGCCCATCTAGTCCAGCTTCCTGTATCTCACAGTGGCCCCAATAGATCTCACAGTGGCCCCAATAGCCTCAGGGAGCACACAAGACAACAAGATACCTGTATTCTGTTGCCACTCCCTTGCACCTGGCACAGAGGAAACCCACTTCTAAAACCAGGAGGTTGCTTATGGCTTGTAACCTGTGATGGTCTTTTCCTCCATGAATCTGTCCAAACCCCTTTTAAAGGCATCTAGGCCAGGTGCCATCACCACATCTGGTTGCAAGGGGTTCCACAGATGAATTACACGCTGGGTGAAGAATTATTTTCTTTTGTCTGTTCTAACTCTCCCTCCACTCAATTTTAGTGCATGTTCTGGTGTTGTGCGAGAGGGAAAAGAACTTCCCTCTATCCACTCTCTCCATCCTATGCATAATTTTATACGTCTCAATCATGTCCCCCCTCAGGTGCCTTTTTTCTAGACTGAAGAGCCCCAAACGCTGTAGCCTTTCCTCGTAAGGGAGGTACTCCAGCCCACGAATCATTTTGGTCGCTCTTTTCTGCACCTTTTCCAATTCAACTATATCCTTTTTGAGATGTGGTGACCAGAACTGGACACAATACTCCAGTTGTGGCCTTACCATCAACTTGTACAAAGGCATAATGGTATTCGCCGTTTTATTCTCAATCCCTTTTTTAATTATCCTGAGCATGGAATTGACATGGAATTATGCATTTCTCTTCTGATTTTTAAGATCCCAGTGATGGACATAAATATGGGAACATTTCAAAAAGCAAACAGAAGGCTCCTCACATCTAGTTATATCTTGCTTCTGATCTCTTCCAGCAGCCATGGAAGCCTTAGGGAGTTACTCTTTATCCCTTGTAATGAATGTATCTGAACTTCAGTAAGCATTGTACCTTAACACCTCATAAGATATTTCAGCTAGGAACATCATGCCTCCTCTAACACTGTGAGATAGGTGATGTCCAAACATTAATCCCATCACAGTGAAGCATGTTTACAATGTTTACAATGGAGAGCAAAGTTATCGAGTAGTAATTTCTACTTATTGTCAACACTTTGGAGAACTGGAAACCCCTACAATTATTTTCATAGTCATCTAGATTTTCAAGGATCATTTCCCTTCAACTTAACCTGCAAAAGGCTGATGGCTCTGATTGAAAAGTTGTGTTTTAACCAACTTTAGCTGGATGGAACCAGTTTCTTTACAAACATAATTAGTACTTTGAAAACATGCTATGCTTGCAGAAGGAGGGGGTAGTAGAGAAGGAGGGGGTAGACACAAGGGGAAAAAGAGAAGAGAATTGCATTTAGTCAAAATAATTAAGTTCAAGAATAGCTAGATCTGCATTTATAATTTGATATTAAAGCTGAAGCAGAAGAGCAGAAACTTGGCATAATGATATAGCTGTTGGACTGTTCCATTTCAGGCTGCAGATGCTGGAGGCAAATAAAATGTTTGAATGTTTCCCTATATAAAATACACCATATATACACACAACATTAACATGTCAGGGTGCTAGGGCAATGCCCAGCAATCAGTGCATCATGTGTAGGCTTACCAGATCGTCAACCGGGATGGAGCAATCAGGGTTCCCGGCCCCGCCCTTGCTCCTCCCCCTTAAGGGGCGATCGCTCCGTCCCGGTTGACGATCTAGTAAGCCTAAGGGCGTTTGCTCATCTGTTTCAGCTCTTACATATATGTTTCTCAGCATAATTTGCTTTTGCATTTTATAACCATGAACAGGGCCTTGGTTGCAGAGAAGAAGGCAGCGTCTGGGCTGAGGCAGCCATAGTTGTCACCTCTGCTCTGAAGAAATGGAGGAGGTGAGAGCACACATCTCTCCAGCCACCCTGTGGAGGAGGAGGCGGGGTGTGTAACCCTGCTGTGTGAGGGCGGCAGCAGCGGTGGGGGCAGTTTCAGCTATTTCCTTGGGCAGTTTTCCCTTGGGTCGGGACTGACCATGGATATAGGTCTGTCTCAAGGGCATAAGCAACACTTGTTCAGCAGTAATGTAAAACAGGTTTCATAAGTATGGATGTCAAGTTTGGTTGCCAAATATTTGACTAGATGAGGCTGCTGTAAGCAGACAAACACCTCACCTAACAAAACGATCTATTCCAGCCTGCAGTTTGCTGTTATGGCATTAGGACTTCTCCCACTCTTGCCATACAGCTGAAGATTTTACACAATAATAATAATAATAATAATAATAATAATAATAATAATAATAATAATAATAATAATATATATATATATATAATAAATTATAAATAATAAATTATTATTATTAACAGTATTTATGTATCGCTTTTCAACAAAACGTTCACAAAGCAGTTTACAGACAAAATCAAATAATTAAATGGCCCAAAAGGGCTCACAATCTAAAAAGCTGTCGAAGGCCGAAGTGTCCATAAAAACATAAGAACATAAGAAGAGCCCTGCTGGATCAGGCCAAAAGCCCATCTAGTCCAGCTTCCTGTATCACACAGTGGCCCCTCCAGATGCTTCAGGGAGTACACAAGAAAACAAGATACCTGTATCCTGTTGCCACTCCCTTGCACCTCACGACATGCGCATGCACGGCTGGGTGCTTTGAACTCGCCCGGTTCCCGGCCGCAACGGGGCCTCTTCGTGATGTGCGAAGAGGCCTGGTCACGGCGGCAAGTCTCCGGGATGCTGCCATACACCCTGGACAGGACCCCAAAATCCAGGTCTGTCCTGGCCATTCTGGGAAGTATGGTAAGCCTAAGTATCGGTGATATGGGACTGGAATCATATTGCAACATCTCCATTTAGTTTGTGGTGGGAGAACCAGTGTGAACTTGTGGACAATGTGTGATTTGATTCAGAAAAACAGGGTTCAGATCAAGCTGCAGCAATGAACTGAGTAGCTTTGGGAAATTCATTAACTGTCAGGCTCGGTTTCATATCTGAAAAATGAATGAATGAATGAAACCTTTATTGGCAAAAAATATCTGAAAAATGGGAATGTTAACGCCCCATTTCAAAAGATTATTGTGAAGATAAATGTGATAACTACTGTCATGCCCTAGAGTCCTCCTAGCTCAGCATTCTGTTTACTGATAGGTGCTTCAGGAGGCTCATAAACAGGTTGTGATGACAATTGTGTGTTGCTTAGGCCTGAAGGCAGATAGATGACTAGCCCAGGCCCATAGCCAGAAATTTTGTAGTGAGGCAGCCTAAGGGGAGGAATCATTGCAGAATAATGAGAACATTAATTGTTGTTCAGTCATTAAGTCGTGTCCGACCCTTCGTGATCCCATGAACCATATCCCGCCAGGCCTTCCTGTCCTCCACTATCTTCCTGAGTTCGCTCATTTTCATGTTCGTTGCATCGGTGATGCTGTCTAACCATCTCATCCTTGGCCTTCCCCTTCTCCTTTTGCCTTCAATCTTTCCCAGCATCAGAGTCTTCTCCAGAGAGTCCTCTCTTCGCATTAGGTGGCCAAAATATTTGAGCTTTAGCCTCAGTACCTGTCCTTCCAGGGAACAGTCAGGGTTGATTTCATTTAGGATTGACTGATTTGATCTCCTAGCAGTCCAAGGGACATTCAGGAGTCTTCTCCAGCACCACAGTTTGAAAGCATCTATTCTTCGGCGCTCAGCCTTCCTTATATAGGTAGCCTAATAAATATACAGCTATTTACAGTAATTGTATTAAATAATATATATTATTTATAAATATTAATAGTCAACACTCAATTTAATGGACCTTGTCTGAATCCATTCTGAACAGCTCCTTCCCGTGTATTTAATGTATAAGCTTTAGTTTACGTTAGAGGAGAGGCCCTTGGGACAGGCACATAGGAGTTACTTTTTCTCTATCATACCTATCCTTTTTTTGCTACTCTTCACTTCCTTCAGTGTCCCCTTGTATGACCTTTGTTTCATGAGTTCTTGTAAAAGCTGCAAAGTTACATAATAGTCCTTCAAATCTTGTAGCTGGGTGAACAGGGTGGCTAATTTAAGACCCTTCCCCTTGCTTCGTCCTGCCCAGAAGTTATTTAATTAGTCATTAAATAGCTCATTTCCTCTTCCCTCTTACTAAAAGTAGCTAGCTTTTTCATAATTTAACCTAGGCTAAGATGTAGTGCACAGTTTTTCCTCTGTTACTCTGTCTAACTCAATTCCCTTTGGGTTTATGTCCCTGAAATTATTCTCAAACTCCCAGCTTTTGGGGAGGCACATTCTTCTGTTACTTTGAAGAAAAATTGTTATGATCTTTTTGAGATATTAGCTTTAAATCTTGCGTTTTTCAATCTGTACTGGCAGATCATGTTGCACACGTCTGCCCCATTTACCTGTGGAATACTGTACTGCCAGTTGAAGAATCTCAGGTAGCTGCTCTGGGAAAAAACGTCTTTCTGCCTGAATGCTGCAGTGACTGTAGAAGCCAAACTGGTAGAATTCAATTGGCAATGCCTGGACTCTAGACCTAGTAACCAAATGGACTTTGACTTTTTCTTTTGTCTTCCTTCCAGTCAAACGTACACAGCCCTACCTGTCTCTAACACCTATGTGTAGTTTTGCCCAGTTTAACTTTCTCCTTTGCTTCTCCTATTGTCAACTCTCTGATTTAAAGACCACTACCTACTTTGACCCACATTCTTTAGCCACCCTGTTGCTTCCCCAGCATGCCTCTCTACCCCCCCCCCCCCCGGTGTAATCCATTCCTGAAATTAAGCTCCATGAAGTTAAAATTCTCATTAAGAAACCTTATTCCCACCCTAGTGGAGAAAGTAGCCAATTCCTCAAACCCAAACCTCACAAGGTGACATACACAATCTTTGTAAAGCTTAGCAAGTCCTATTGGGCTCAGATTAGAGTTCACACCAGGGCTATATCAACCATGATGTGTGGCTTTAAAGTTGGAAGAAGAGGGCACGTGCTTAAACACAGCGTGGTAAAACAGAATGGACCCTGGAAAGTCAATGTTTCCAGGAATCTTTGCAGATGTATGTATTTCCAGACGCAGAACAAATACCATTAACTTTATCACCTGAAAGGTGTTTGAACTTTGTTTGCATTGGATATTGATTGCCAAGGTTTGTGTGGTGCTATTGCCTTGTGAAAAAGGTTCCTGAACATTGTCTTCCAAGCCAAAAGCCATAAAAGAATAAATAACCCATCCGTCATTCTTAACCAAACTGCTTAGGAAACATGTAAAAGTTTACTTGAAAAGCGCTGCCTTTTATGAGAATTTAATGCACCTTTAAACATTTTTATACAAGTACATTGAGGAAGGTGATTTATATTTGCACCTGACCGACCCACAGCTACAGTTGAGCAAGTTCTCCTATAAAAAGTAAATTATGCTCTATCGTGTCGTCCATCATGGTGTTTAGCAGCCCATGGCCACATTGTGGAGATGAATAATCACCATCTGGGTTTTCATGTAACACCTTATCTTGCCAACAGTTCAGAATGGACCCCTGCCATGTGAGCAAAGATATGGGAATGACTTGTTACAAGTTCTATGGAGAGGGGAAAGACAAAATGATTTGTGGCACAGAAGAGAAGCAAACTGAGGCACTCTAGGTTGCTCAGAAGGAAGATGAAGGCCGGACTAAGCAGTTGGTATAGACTCTATAGCTAATTAAGTACAGGGGGTACTTGGACCGTGCTGGACTGTGACAGGGGGTACAAATGGCCACAAAGGTTGGTTGGGAACCCCTGGTATAGAAGAGAGTGTGTCACAAGACCTGCTATGTTTTATCTAGTGATTGATCTTGCAGGTCTGGCTTGTCTTCTGGAAAATCTCTGGCCAGAGTTCAGTAGCAGCACATAGGCTGAGGGATGGTTCTAAACATAGTCTCCCACCTCTGGCTGCTGTTGAAAAGGCTGTGGGCATCTTGGAATAAGAACTTATGTTTAGAGTCTTTCCCCCTGTGTTCTCGTCTAATCGTATGCCATTTTAGCATACAGCTGCCCCTATGGATGTGCTAATGCTACCCATGGTTGGGCTGGTTCATGAAAGAGGTGTGTTTACATGTTACTTCCCACATGTGAATTGTGAGCATGGAAAAGGGCTTTTCAGAAGCAACTATAGTTGGCTAAATAATACTGTATTTTCAAACCTACCCTTGTTAGTTATTATTTTATATTTATCCATGTCTAAGAGGTTGTACCATGGGTTATAACCAGAAATTATGGTTATGTCTCCATGAATGCATGGAGAGGTACATGCTGGCGTATCGTTTTGTTGATGCACGTATATGCATCTTATTGCAAGTTCCAATAGGAATTATGGCAATTTGCTATTTGCACCATATGTTACTTGCACCAGCTCCCCTATTCAGAGATGTCTGTCCAGTGATGGTACTCCTATGTGCCATTCCTTGGTACAGATAACCAAAATGTCCCCAGGTGTCTCCTTGTAATGCCTGAGTATCTGTAACTGGTCCTCTTGCATTCCAGACCTAAATGAACTCTAACACTTCACATAAGCTGATTGAGGATCTTGGTGAGGTTATAACCTCTTCATTATGGAATTTCCACATGTCAGAACTTTTATGTAGAAATGGGATACCTTTTGTGTGAGTTTTTCCCAATTCTAGCTGAAAACCTTGTACATGGAAAAAAGGTAGGCCATTTTGAGACTTACGGCCCAAACCTATTAGGGCCTTACGCTGCCGGAATAAGTGTTCCAGCAGTGTAAGATCCTTTAGAACTGTCGCAAAATGTGACAAGCCATTTGGTGCGACCTGGCTGTTGTTGCGAGCAGCAAGTGGTCTGGTCCATGTGCCAGTGGCCCGGAAATGACCGCTGATGCCAGTAAGTTAGCGCAAAGGGTGGGTGGGTAGGGGTGGGGAGTGGGCGGAATGGGGAGGAACAAGGTGGCATGGGGCAGGGAGGAGGGCGGATCAGGGCTGGGATTGGTTGGTAGCAGCAGCAGCAGCACACACTAATATCCTAATCCCCTTCCTGGCCCTGATCCGTGACTGCAGTCCATGTGGACTTGCGTCAACTATAGAATTGATGCAGGTCCAGCACGGGCTTACCACACACACCAATTGCACATTTTTATAGCTTTTTTTCCCCAACATGGCTAGAAACATGTTGGTTGCTTAACAACACAAGCCTGTCTAGAATGCAGCAGTGGCGTACCTAAGGCGACTGCTGCATCCTAGCCAGGATTGGGCCCATGCTGGCGGAGCCGAAGTGTTCCTTGAAAGAAAGAAACATTCATCCCTTTTCCTCCAAGTAGAGCCCCAGCAAGTCTAATGGGCCTCCTTGGATGTGTGCTGGCAAAATGGCCAGCGCAAATCTGAGGAGCCGGTGTAAGGTTGGTCAGGCCCGGGATGAAGGATAGGATTCGGTGGAGTGCGCTGCCGGTGATCTCTCCTCCATCCCTGGACTGGCTGGCCAATCGCCCCCTCCCTTACTACCCAAGTCTGCCCTCCCTATGCCCCTGCCCCGACCGGCGCAGGACCTACCTGCATCTGCAGGCGGTGGCTGCAGCCCCAGGCGGAGTGAATGGCGTCATCCTCTCCACCAGCACCGTTTACTTGCTGGGTGCTGAAAACATGCCTTACAGTACATTTACAATACCCGGCGTCAGTGGAGCTGTCGCTCTGCCAGTGGAAACGTACACAGGATTGCACCATAAATATATTTATTTGGTTGATTAAATAGAGTGCTGTCAGAGCACATGTGATAAGTTAAGCAGATTCTTTGGATCCAAACACATAGCTCCACAGCCATGGGTCAGCTTGAATGAATTGGTCAGCTAAGAATGCAAGATGCAGGCAGCACAAATTGTTATCCATGTTAGAGGGAAATATGGTGGGGATGAATACATGGGAAAATCTTTTAAAAGAAAAAGTTGAAATGTTAGATGAGAACAGTTACGGTCTAAGGCCAACACTGTCGCCAAAGGTAACAAAGAAAGGACATGACTTCCTGAAGCGCTTGCCTATTTTGAGAAAAGAAACCCTGCAGTCAGTCCGACCTGCCGTCCCTTTTCCTTTCAGATCTCCTCCACTAGCAAACTGTGCAGCAGCTGTAGGCAAAGGGAAGTGAAATAGATATAATTAGCACATGCCATCACTAATATGTAGATAACGCTCCTCAGAGTTTTATAGGTCATCAAGATACTTTTGATTCAATTGTGGCTTAAGTTCAAATACCCTGGTGAGTCACATAATAAATTCTAAAGTCGTCATCTCTGCAATGACTATGCAAGTTCTTCCTGGAAATCTCCCATGTTATAAGCAATTGTTAGTCTTATTTCATATAGAAAGTAACATGTCCGCAGTCTCAAACACAGCAGCACCAGTGTCATCAGTACTGCCCTGTCATATTCAGTGCCATAGCAAACATTTCTGCCCTTAAAAGGAAGGATCCCACTGTAGTGATCCCGTCCCCCCATACCCTGAACCAGCAGTGGGGTGAGTTACGAATGCTTTGTGGACCTTTAGGGGAACTGCTGCTGCAGTGCTAAATGATCACTGTTGCCCTGCACCTACCTACTCTAATGTTGTGCAAAACAAAATAAAACCTGTTGCTGGGTGCGGCTGTGCAACGTCACATGCCTCTGATCCTCCTGCGCCAGCAGTATCCAGTGGCTGAATGTACTTTACAGTGTTAGGCTACAGGCAGTAAGAAGGTGTGATCGTGTTGCCCTGCCTGATCTTCTGGCCATGCTTATTGTGGGGGCACATATACAAGAGTATACACGTGTGCCCACAATACCCTGCAGATTGGCACCATAGAAAAGAAGGGACTCGGATCTCAAAGTAGTGCAAAGCAATAACAGGTTTATTGAGGGGATTAGTTTATGAACAGGGAATGGGGAAGAGTAGCATCGGTAATGGTAACTGACCAGGAAGCTGCTCAGGAGAGTACTGGGTTGGGGGGATGGACAGAGGGTAATGGCGTCTAGACTAGAGGAATCGTGAGAAGACACAGGAGGAGGAGATGCAGCATGTATGTAAATTGGCAGGTCTAGTACACAGGCTTTCTGCAAGATGCAGGGCTCAAGGCGAGCAAGAGGGGAAAACCTGTGGCAGGGTGGAGGGGAGAGCAATGGGTGATTGGAACTTGGGTAATAAGTTTTAAGTGGAGTCGCTGTGCAGTAAAAAGGAGCAGAAGTGGGTAGGACTGGCTCTCTGGAGCTCAGGGCATCATGGTTGGAGAGACAATTTGGGGGATTCAAGGATTTGGAAAGCCATGTGTCATGGCCAAGCAAGGGGGGAAAAGACTCATTGGTAACTCCGCTGCCACCAGCCCAGGAATTAATAGAATTGGAGGGGTTCCCTGAGCTTAACCTCCTCCTATTACAATAAAAATCAAGGTATGCGGGTAGTCTTCCTATCACCCAGTGGCGTCGCTCCGGTAGGGGCAGGGCCATAAGTATCGCTCCATCGTAGTCCCTTTATCAAGCGAGCAGGAGGCAGCCCTGCCCCCTCACTGTCGGAGCCATTCCCCTGCAGAGAAAGCAGCAGGCAAGAGACCCTGCCTGCTGCTTTCTCCACAGGGGAAAGGCTCTGACAGTGAGGGAGCGGGGCCACCTCCTGCTCACTCGGTAAAGGGATTACGACAGAGCGATACTTACAGCCCCACCCCTACCGGAGTGACGCCACTGCTATTACCTCATAAATAACCCAGGCACAAAAAGCTATTATCAAATTTTAATTAGAAAACCCATAAGAATAAAAAAGAAGAGGGTTTCCCCAACATAAAGATACAATCAATTAAAAAATACTAAAACTTTAAAACAGCTAATAAAAATCTTTCAAATACTCTACTTCCCTTTTGACTAGTCAACTTGACTCTGCTCCTGCTAAAGCACTCTTTCCAAGGTCTCTCCTCAACCTCTACACCAGAGAGACTACCAAAGTTCTACTCTTCTTGAGGAATTTATCTATCCCATAACGAGGAGCCCTTCTGTTCTCAATTAACTCTCCCATTCAATTTACTTCTCCAGCGCTAGCATTTTACACACAAGAAGTACTGTAAGGTTGGTCCTGCAAAAATATACTAACATTCTATTACAGTTAAAAACCCCAAGCCTACATGAACCAACAGTTCATGACACCATGTTTCTGGGGAGGCTCTGAAACCAAGCTGACAGTAGATCGAAAGGAGGTGCCTGGACTTCAGTCCAAGCAGGCACTCAGGGAAGGAGACAAAGTGTGGTCAAGGTGATGCAGTGCAGTCGCGTCGCGACGATGCGTGTCACCCCAGAGTGGGGACGCGCGTCGCCCTTAAGGGGGAGGCTCCGCCCCCGCGCATGACGTCACACGCAGGAGCAGAGCGCCCTCCCCGCTCCGTTTTCGGCTCATTTTGGAGCCAAACGGACACAGGGGAGGGCGGGCGGGCCCACCGCCAGCTCTAAACTGTAAGTGGGGGTGATCGCGCGTCACCCCTATACGCGCGACGCCCCCCGGCGGCCCGCCCCCCCGCTTCCCCCCGTCGACGCCAGTGATGCAGTGAGTCCCAAGTACTGAACAGTGGGTCCCAAGTACTTGCAGTGGGTGTACTTGCAGTGGGTGACAGTAGATCGAAAGGAGGTGCCTGGACTTCAGTCCAAGCAGGCACTCAGGGAAGGAGACAAAGTGTGGTCAAGGTGATGCAGTGGGTCCCAAGTACTGAACACAAGTACACAGAGGTCGTACCGCCAGGGTTTCCAGGGTTTGAGTGCATGGTTTAGGGCAGTGATATTCAACCTTAGGGTTGCGAGCCTAAGGTCCTGTGTGAGACGTCTTTTCTCTTAAGGGGAGTGGCAACTCGGCGGTGATGTCAGGACGGCATTGACATCACTGCCGAGTTTGCGCCACCACCAACTAAGTAAAAAAAAGAGGTTATTGAATTGTAGGGCGGCGGCAGCTGGAGATGCCGCACAACCGGGGTTCTTGCCACCACCACAGATGGGTAAGTAAAAAAACCTCCTTTTTTACTTGGTTGTCGTCGGCGATGTGAACCCAGAAGTGTTGTTGCCACTGTCACCACCGAGTTGCAACAACTTACAGCGATCTTTACCTTCGGGTAAATGTTGAAGATCACTGGTGTAGGGGATCAAGGTCTTCCAGTTATGCTTGCTAAAGCAAAATAGAACAAAATATTCCTTGACCTGAATGTCCAGTGCCCAGTTCAGGATAGCCCTGAGCCTACCTTCCCAGAAGAGAACAAAAGGACTTAATTGGGGCAGAGATGAGTCTCCAGGGTGAAATGAATATTTTGGTTAGATGTTGGCCAAAACACTGGGTGGAGATGAGGTGACTGCCACGCCCTGAGTAGAAAAACAAAAACAATTGCCAATTTCAGATGGTAGTTCCTTAATTTGTGTTGGATGCAATGGACCAGTTCAGTCTAGGACTCTGACTTCATTGTCAGGATACAGGCATGAGTAGATTGGGCGTGACTGTATGCCCTGTTGTTCAGGTGGGACAGGAATTAATCCTTCCCGAAGCGGTTTCATTTAGGACACTGTCTGTTAGGCTTACCGCCCCTTAAGGGCAAAACGGAGCGTCCCGGTCGGCGATATGGTAAGCCTACTGTCTATGGTTGCATATGGGTCTTGCTTGCTCAGACTAGACATGCCTCTCAGGTAGAGGTGAGAAATGAGGAGATTTGGCAATAGTCTCACTGTGCCTCTGAGCAAGCTGATAATTGTCTTACCATCCCTCATCTTGGACATCTGCAAATTTCCAGGAAAAGAAGAAACAATAGTAATTCAGTGGACCCTCACCTTACGATGGTAATCTGTTCCAGAGACACCATTGTATTGTGAAAATATTGTAACGTGAATCCAATAACGCATTGTTTTTGGTACAGTCATTCATTCCAAGACCTCAACTCCCTCCTCTGAATAAGCTATTTCCTTCTCTAAAAGATATAAGAGGTGCCGACTGTGCTCTTTAGAGGCCAATGTTAAACATGCTACTATGAGCTGAGAGCTCCTTCAAAGCCTTACATTCTCATTCTCTTCCCTCTCTTCTTCCCTCAAATTCCCTCAAATACTCAGAGGCATGATGTTAAACAACATCTTGTTAAACATGATGTATCCTGTTGCCACTCCCTTGCATCTGGCAGTCAGAGATAGGCTACCTCTAAAACCCAGAGGTTGCATACGTTCATCATTTGTAACCTGTGATGGACTTTTCCTCCATAAATCTGTCTAAGCCCCCTTTAAAGGTATTTAGGCCAGATGCCATCACAACATCCTGTGGCAAGGAGTTCCACACATTAATTACACACTGGGTAAAGAAATACCGCATTGTCCCGAGTATAAGACGCACCTGATTATAAGACGCACCCTTAAAGTTTGGCGCTATTAAAAAAAATTAATTAAATCACTGGCATTAAATTTATGCCTGATTATAAGACGCACCCCTAGTTAAAAAACTTAAATTAGGAGAAAAAAGTGAGTCTTATACTCAGACCAATACGGTATTTCCTTTTGTCAGTTCTAGCTCTGCCGCCAGTTAATTTTAGCGGATGTCCCGTGTTTCTGGTATTGTGCAAGAGGGAAAAGAACTTCCCTTTGTCCACTCTGTTTTATATGTCTTAGGTTGCAATCCTATATACACTTTCCTGGGAGTAAGCCCCATTGAGCACAATGACACTTACTTCTGAGTAGACATGCATAGGATTGTGCTGTTAATCATGTCCTCCCTCGGGCGCCTTCTTTCTAGTTGAAGAGCCCCAAATGCTGCAAACTTTCCTCATATAGGAGATGCCCCAGCCCAGTAATCAATTTGGTTGCTCCCTTCTGCACCTTTTCCAGTTCCACCAGCAGCGTCACTGCAGGGGGGGGGCGGAGCTCCAAGTTCCGCCGGGCTCTGAGCCTCTGTTACACGACGGGAGAAAGCGGCCCCGCCCCCTCGCCTTTGGAGCCATTCCGGCTGACGAAAGCAAGTGCTTTCGTCGGCCGGAATGGCTCCAAAGGCGAGGGGGCGGGGCCGCTTTCTCCCATCGTGTAACGGAGGCTCAGAGCCCGGCGGAACTTGGAGCTCCGCCCCCCCTGCAGTGACGCTGCTGAGTTCCACTATATCCTTTTGCAGAATACTTGCTGAATCCTCTTCAGGGAAGCCTTCCTCCCCTCCTCCCTTCAAGTTGGCTATCATTATTCATCCAAGTCTGGTACAAACGTGCACCACACAGAGCTCCCTTTCTCCTTTCCCCATAACGTCTTGCCTGTTTGAAAAACTTGAAGATTTATTGATGTCATTTAGCTTTTTTTTAGTTCTCTTTATTTAAGCTTCTTACTTTTCTGGCTTGTGAATGATTTGTATCTATATCCAACATACATGGCAATTATACACAAATGAAAATTATATACAAGTGATTAATTATACAGCCACGGAATCCTCTTGGAAAACAGTGCAATGCCAATTGGCAGGCATCAACATCATGTAATGGGGAGCTGCGGCCAATGGTCACCAATGGTCAAAGGAGCTGCAGGACAAAAACGTTTGGGAAACACTGTCCTAAGGGACAAAGTGCTAACCAGTAACTGTTGAGTGTTTGCAAAAAAAAGTGCTCCTTGGGTAGAAAATTACACCCCCCCCAAAAAAAAAGGTGAAGGTTAATCAGGCAAGGCTTGAATAATGAATAAACAGAAACAAAGTGCATCCATGTGAATGAAGTTTGAGGGAGGAAATCAGCCTGATGCTGGCAAAAGGTAGCAACAAAGTCACACAGCAACCCAAGGCACTTTTCTCTCTGCTTGCAGCATTATCAAGCTTTCCCAGAACTGGACTCATACATTGTTCCTTCCTGGTTTAAACAGAGGAAAATGTGAAGACAGCCGCAGGCCCCAGTTGTACTAACTCCATACGCTATTTGAGTTACAGTTTAACTTCCACCTGCAAATAGGGGCCAACAGGTGAAGCATGCAAGCTGGAGAGCAGTCCCTGCAGCTGGAATGCCATTAGTTGCTATGCTATATAAATTGGCATTCTTCTCTGAATGAAAGCTGAAGACCTGTGACGCACAGTAAGCGCAGGTGGTAAATGACATCCCTTGGGCATGACAGTACAAAATATGGCCTCTAACAACTCCAAACGGAGAAGGGTTTTGCATTTTCTTTTGAGCATTGTTCTGGGAAAGCAGTAAAGACTAGCTGATCTGTAAATGCAAGCCAGCAATCAGCTTGGTCCACAAGCCAGTTAGAGAGTAGCACAACCCAAGTTTAGAGTCAGCTGAAGTCAAGGTTGCAATTCTGGAACTTGGAAATATGAGACCTGCACCAGGGCTGAATGACTACAGAGGAGAGAGAGACAAGCAAAGCATGGTGTAGAGCTTATCTCACTACAAACTTTTATTTGGTCTAAATTTGGTCTCCCTGCAAGGTGGGAGAACTCTGAATGCTTGAGGGGGTGGGGACTATGGGGAGAACAGGGGTAGGGTGTATGGCTTTGTAAGCAGCCATCCAAGACTCACTCCAAGCCAGTACTGGACATAAGTCACCCTTGGGGTATAGTTAGATTTGCCATCTGTCCTGGAAAACCCGGACCGCCCCGGTTTCTGGGCTCCAGTCCCGATTCGGTCCCAGACTTTCCGGTCCCGGATGAAGCCTCTGCCGCCGCTGCTTTTTCATGGCCAAAAATAAACAAACAAATAAATAAAAAATTCAGCCGCCAAAACAAAATTAATTAATTAATTGGGGGGGGGAGTGTCCCGGTTGGAAACCAGGAAAATATTGCAAGCCTAGATATAGTGAAAAAATGTTGAATGTTTTGATGGCTAAACTCTGGGCAGTTTGGTTCAATCTATATACTGTAGTGTAAATGATATTGCTTTGCAACATGGATTTCTTATTCTTGTGTTTCTCTGATGTTTTTTCTCCTAATGACATTACATAGGTAGATTTTTTTTCAACTCTGTGGATATGACAACTACTTTAAACCCAATTAATCAGGAGTGTTTACATTTATCTAGATTTTACATTTTTTTAAAAGACCAAATGTGACTTAGGCTGCAGTCCTATACACACTTACCTGGAGTAAATCCTATTGAACTCAACAAAATTTACTTCTGAGTAGACATGCATGGGATTGCACTGTCAGTATCTTTGACCTTCTATGGCCACCCTACCCTTGCATTCCTTAGTTTGCAGCGCCACCTGCTGTTCTCTTTTTAATATATCACCTTATTGGGAATCTTAATACAATACTCTCAGCCAACAATAATGAGCCATCCCCTATCTATCACCCCACAACAGTGGAAGGTAACTACAGTACTGTACTGCAAACACAGCTTAGAGAAAGAGGGAAAGAAAAAAAAAGGAGGGCAGGCATTGTACTCTTCAATCATAGTGTGAGCTGGTTGTGTGAATGTCTAATGCAGTGGGCCATTCACGTTGCATCTAATGATAATAATTTTCCTAGTAGCTTGTTTAAGGCATTTCCTTTTGTAGACAATGCCCATGGAGATGTTACAGCCATGTAGAAGAAGGCACATGGGAGGAGAATGGGATTGTGCTTCTCACTCTTGCTTTTCCTTCATCACAACCCTTCTCGTTTTTCCTGACTGACCTTCGATAGTCTCCTCTTTCTCGCCTGATTAATCCCCCATGTTCTACTATGTTGTGTTCTACTAACTAGACTGTAAGTCTGTGGGAATAGCCATGTTGCTTTTAACTTTAACATGGTATAGTGATAAGCAAAGCACAGTGTAAGTAATTGATGATGACCACCGATTCTAAATCTGCCCTAAAGGATAATAAAATTTTGCAGAATTGTCACCTGTAATTGCTGAGCAGACGAATCAGCCTAGGATTTATGCTTATTTGTGTGCTAATTTTGCCGTATCGACTGAGAAGCAATGTTACATTTAGTACGTTTTTTGGTTTTTATCCCATCATTCTTCCAAGGATCTCAGGAAGGCATGCAAAATTCTCCCCCCCTTCCCTTCTTTTATCCTCACAACAATCCTTGTTGAGAGAGAGTGACCAGCCCAAAGCATCCAGTGAGCTGTATGCCTGTGTGGGGATTTGAAGCCAGCTCCTGATCTTGCTCAAACTCTCTACATTACATACATTCTCATGTTTTCACGACTCGTCACTATCTCAGAGTTAAAAATATGCATCTTGCCAGGAATCTCCGCCATTTAATAAATAATTAAAATATCTAATACATTAAAATGTCCACAGTTCTTAACGTTTCGCCCCCTGTATTGGTTGCATCCTCAGAAGAAAGGTTAAATAAAAAAATCTAAAAACAAAACAGATCTTATATCGGCACCACAAAGAGAAGTGTGTGAGTACACGTTTAAAAGAGCATCAACGATATTTCAGATTAGGGCAAAAAGACAAATCAGCATTGGTAGAGCATGCTTTGGATCAGGGTCATAATATTAAATTTGAAAATACTCAATTATTAGTAAAAACCAACCAGTACCTACCTAGATTACATCATGAAGCCACAGAAATATATAAACATAGAAATGCAGTGAATAAAAAAGAAGAATCATTAAAAGTTAATAATAGTTGTTTGCCCATTTTAAAACAAACACAAATTGGATATAAAGGGAAAGTTAAGGAGGAAAAACCCACCTGAAATTCCTGTATTTTAGCTGAATGTGCATTGTTGATGATGGTTTACCTTGCACCAGTGTAAATGGACGTGATGCCTTTAATTAGATTTGGATGTAATTATCATCGGGCAGTTAGTAAACAGCTGAACACATTCAGGTGTGGGTTTAGGTTAGCTTTAAATACAGCATGTCTAGATGAATGGGTAAAATCTGGTTTGTTTTTAGATTTTTTTTTTAACATTTCTTCTGAGGATGCCACCAATACAGGGGGTGAAACATTATGAACTGTGGACATTTTAATGTATTAGACTTT
Source organism: Plestiodon gilberti rubricaudatus (assembly GCA_026170595.1). Lineage (NCBI taxonomy): Eukaryota > Metazoa > Chordata > Lepidosauria > Squamata > Scincidae > Plestiodon > Plestiodon gilberti. The sequence goes on from JANXHW010000001.1 coordinate 202,791,965, forward strand.
TTAATTATTTATTAAACAACGGAGATTCCTGGCAAGATGCATATTTTTTAACTCTCTACATTACATTGGTTCTTAATGTTGCCATTTCTGCAGGGCGGTATTTGTGAACAAATATGGTTCATATTGCTTCTCCCTTTTTTCATGTGTGATTCTGGGATACAGAAAGGAAGGCTTGTGATTTTTTTCTTCTTCAAAATCTTGCAGATTCACTCAGATTGGGACATCTCTACAGGATTTACAGTGTTCTTAACTGAAAGACATTCTTTAATAGTGTTCTCTTTGGCTGCAGGGAAGGCTTTCTGTGTAATAACTTCCACACACTTAAACCCTAACCGACAGCAATCTGAAATGGTTTGTCTCTGATTTTGAGCAGAGTGGATCTTCCTAACTGCCTCTTGTGCGCCAGACATCTCTTACATGGTCCCAAACTGCAGGTTTTAATCCTTCTTGTTGCCACTAGAGGGCTCCTGAAATGAAACCTCTTGCTCTTCTTTCAGGCAGCCACACAGCTCAGAGAGCTGCTGCCAATTAAGGGATTGAAGATCTTCAAATCATGCTTATATTCCTAAAGCACGTTTGACCACTTCAAGATGTGTATCTTAAAAATCATATTTGAATTTGAATTATCACATGATATTGAATCTCATGGATGGACAGAGATCCAGTGTAGACTCTCACAACATAAGCCACCCTATAGAGTGCTTTCTAATAACTTCAATGATTTAATGGCTACTATAGATGACAACTTTAATTACAGTTAATGCTAGAATTAAAAAGAAAACCATTCATATTAAAAGAAGAACCAAGCCTCCTGCATATTATGTACCAAGGAGCATGGAAATAGGGTTTGTGCCTTAATGTCTGCATTTTTAAAAGCAGTACAGATGATCTTTGTTGTTGTTCAGTCGTTAAGTCGTGTCTGACCCTTCGTGATCCCATGAACCATATCCCGCCAGGCCTTCCTGTCCTCCACTATCTTCCTGAGTTCGCTCATTTTCATGTTCGTTGCATCGGTGATGCTGTCTAAGCATCTCATCCTTTGCCTTTCCCTTCTCCTTTTGCCTTCAATCTTTCCCAGCATCAGAGTCTTCTCCAGAGAGTCCTCTCTTCGCATTAGGTGGCCAAAATATTTCAGCTTCAGCCTCAGTACCTGTCCTTCCAGGGAACAGTCAGGGTTGATTTCATTTAGGATTGACTGATTTGATCTCCTAGCAGTCCAAGGGACTCTCAGGAGTCTTCTCCAGCACCACAGTTCGAAAGCATCTATTCTTCGGCGCTCAGCCTTCCTTATGGTCCAACTCTCGCAACCATACATCACTACTGGGAACACCATCGCCCTGATGATCTACAGTCCAAGAAATTGGGTTGTTTTACCACTTAGGCTCCATTCACCCTCACGTTTCCTTGGTCTCCTGGAGATGAACATTCTAATCAATAAGCAGGCACACTTCACAGGCATGGTTCTTTCATTGAAAGAGGTGTACCATCAGGTGCACCACTGTAGCCCTTAAAATCATGTGAACAGTGTTTAAACGTACAACTGTGGTTGGGAGCATGTGCTGGTAAGCCCTCCCCCACACACCGTTGCTATTCCGTTGCGGAGAAGGCAACAGGCAGGCAACAGGCAATCCCTACCTGTTGCCTTCTCCGCACAGAATGGCTCCGACGGCGAGGGGGCGGGGCCGCCTCGTGCCGGCTTGTAAACAGGGACTAGGACGGGGCGCAACATATAGTACCACCCCCACCGTAGGAACGCCTCTTCCCTCTTCCCAGGAATACCATATTTCTTCGAGTCTAAGGCGCCATCGATTCTAAGGTGCACCTTTACTTTCAGTACCACCAGCAGGGGAAAAAAATCCATCGATTGTAAGACTCACCTCCCTTCATTGAATCTACCTGCTCAGCACCAACTCTCCCCAGCATGTCAAGCGCTGCAGCTGACGATGACTGAGTGCCTTTGCTTAGCATTTCTGGCCCCACCAGAAAGTGCCATTTCCTTTGTTACCTGGGCTTGGGGGAGCTTCAGGGAGACTTGCGCGACCCTCTGCGAATCTTCAGTTTGGCAAAAAACGGTGATTTTTGGCCATTTCCGGTTTTTGTGAAAACCGGAAATGCCCGGAAATCACCGTTTTCCGCCAAACTGAAGATCAGGGAGGCCTGCAGAGGGCCGCGCAGGCCTCCCTAAAGCTTCCCCAAGCCCCGGCAAGTAAGAAGATAGCATTTTGGGGTGCTTTTTGGAGACCTTCGATTCTAAGACGCAGCCCATTTTTTGAAATGCTTAATTGGGAAAAAAACATGCATCTTAGAATTGAAGAAATACAGTATATCATTTGCCTTCATTGACAAAAAAACTGTACCCATGGAGATGTTTTGGGCAATCAGTGTGCCCTATCATGGGGGAGAAAGTCACCCCATTTCATGAGCACAGGTACAGAACCCCCATCAATCTGGGAATGAGGCAGAAGACCCAGAGGAGGACACACATTAGGTGAGGAGAGTTCCCTCAGCACAGACTCTGGAAACCCCCCCCCCCAGCCCACCTGAATCTCTTGCACAAGGAGAACCTCTGAAGCTGAACCTACCACCCCTGCCAGAGGACATTGCACAGCCCTTCGCTTTGAACTCTGAAGGCTTACTTGAGTACCCTACAAGGGAGCCAACATCCCTCAGCCTCATTGGAATCAACCAACTGTACAGCATCAAGGCCCTGCAAGACAAGAAGATCCTCTGAACACAAGAAGGTTCTGGTTCCCCTTTGAGTGGAACCAACCACTTTAAATAACTGGAATAGATGTGGAATAGATGGACCTCAGTGAGCTCCAGATCCTTGCTGGAGCTGCATTTGAGCTATTCAGCAAACAGCATCCAGCCTGCACTCCTTTGTTTCCCCGCAGAAGTGTTTGAGGTCTTTGCCAGGGTGCTTACCTCTGTTTGAACCTCTGCTGCTGCTGGATCACTGCAACCTTGCCAGGAAGAGGAATATTCCGGGTAGAGCATTTTGCATTTGTCAGTACAGACAAATGTTGTATGCGTGGGTGGCAAATGGCGGGGCTTGCTGGGATGCCCTTGCCCCCCTCCCTCCCAGTTGCATGGATGCTGTTGATTTGATTTTAAGGTCTGAACAAGGCTATAGAATGGATGACCAGGCAGGGAGTTGGGAACAGATCTGGGATGTATGTAGTGTGGAGCTGGTACAGGCTTCTCATGATCAGTAAGAGAACTTGGCTCTTGGTCACAGCCCTGCTGTTCTATGACCTAGACATGGTATAGAACAGTGGTTCTCAAAGTTCTCCCGGCAAGGTGGGGAGAACTCTGAGTGTCTGCGTGGGCAGTGATCCCCGTTTTTGGCCTTACCGGGGTTTGGGGGCATTGGGGAGGCCTGTGCGACCCTCTGCAGACCTCCCCGATCTTCGGATCCCCGAAAAATGGCAATTTTCAGGCACTTCCGTGATCCAAAGGAAGTCGGACACTTCAGTGATCCAAAGGGGGGTCGGACACTTTTCGTGATCCAAAGATCGGGGAGGCCTGCAGAGGGTCACACAGACCTCCCCAAAGCCCCCCCCCCCGGTAAAAAATGGTGGGTTTGGGCACTTTTTCGGCGGCGGCGGCGATGATTCCCAGGATTGCCGCCGACACTGCCATGCTGTCCCTGCCCCTTAAGGGGGCAGTGGACAGCTTTTGTTCTCAATGATGGGTTGAGAACTTTGAGAACCACTTTGAGAACCATTGGTATAGAATATATACCAACCACCAATCCGTGATTGCCAAATTACTCTTACTGCCAAATTAAAAGGTATCTGTGCTGTGTCCTCATCTTTTTTTTTTTTTAACCTCTGCTGTGTTTGACACACTTGATAACTCTCTCTTCTTCAACTCCCTTTATGCCTTAAGTCTATGTGATTCTGTCTTCAGATGGCTCTCTTCCTACTTGTCTAATCATACTTTTAAACTTTCCACAGGATGAAGCCCTCCCTCTGCTTCCCTTCTTTTTGTTGGGGTCCCTCGGATATCTGTTCTTGCCCCTCTCCTGTTGTCCTCCTTCTACACGCTGTCCCTGAGTAATCTCATCAAATCCCATGGTTTTCAGTACCATCTGCATGCTGATGAGATCCAGCTCTACCTCTGTTGCCAGAACTTGCTCCTTTCATCCAATCCCCCACGTCTCTGTCTGTCTGACATTTCTGCTTGGACTCTTCATTATTGTTGTCTCAAACTCAATTTGTCCAAGACAGAACACATCTTTCCGTCCAAGCCCTTCTCATCTTTTCTCTTTCCATTTTCAGGATCACTATCCACCCTGTTAAGCAGGTTCCCTTGCTTTTATCTTTGACTCCTCTCTCTCCTTCCCATATTCTTCCTGTCACCAAATCATGTTCAGCAAAATCTCTAGTTCATGCACTGGTCATCACCGCTTGCCTTGACTACTGGACTTTCTCCTCTCTGGTCCTGTGTTGGTCCTCAGTCCCCTCACCTCCATCCAGCATTCTGCCACTCCAATCATTCATTCACCTTTCTCATCACTCCGATTACATCATACTGGCTTCCAGTGCACTCCTGGATTCAGCACAAGTTCCTGATCCTGATTTTCAAAATCCTCCCTTGATTTTGACCATTGTTTTGTCACTGGTCTCATACTCTGCTACATTCCTACCTGTGGCTTGATTCCTCTAGCTCCACCACCCCCAGGCAACCAAAGTTCTCCCTGTCCCTCAAATGGTTCCACATCTATTGATGCTTGAAATTCTCTTTCGAATCACCCATGCAATGCCTCCTCACTTACTTTCTTCAAAATCTCCTCAACCCCCACCTTTTTCATTAAGCCTTTAGTACCCTCTACTCCTTTTACCCTCTAGTGCAACCAAGCCTACATACATGTACATGAACTAATCACATCTTCTTCTCCAGTCGTCCTGCCACAACTCCAGTCTCTTTTGTCTGTCTTTAGATTGTGGGCCCTGACATCTCTTCTGTTGTACAGTGCCATGCACATTGATGGCTCTATGTTAATAAACAATCAGCTAAATAAATAATTAGTGGTAACTGGACTAATGTAACCATTTAGTAAGCTAGTTGCATGTATCTTTCTGTTGTATGGTGAGGAGAATCTTACTACTCACCTGCTTTCCCAGTTTTCTGTTTCTATCATGGATGGAATTATACTGTAGTAAAATAATCCTCATCCCTTGGAAGAACAATACACATTCATTTCCCTGGTGATTGCATACGTACGGTGGTAAGTTACTACTTACCTGAGTTCGGCCTGTAGCTGCCAGGGGCAAGTGCTGAGGGGGTTAATGGAATACATCGTGTTAATGGAATACAGTAGTTCTTAGATATAGTCCCCTGGTTGTGCACATAGAGATTTAGTATAAGTGTGAAAATCCAGCTCTCTCACAGAAGTTGTATCTTTGTGTCACTTTGACACATCCCGCAGAGCCATTCAACAAATCCCAGGCTTTCTGGCCTCACACCTCCACCAGGTCCTGAATGGTTTTGTGTCAGGGAATGATTTGATTAATGAAGTCAAACCAAAGCAGAAATCTGTTCGGATGCGGCTTCTCTGTTGGCAAATGGCTCCAAAGGCCACAGAAAAGAGTGGAGTTCCAGCAGCTGGAAAAAAAAGGAACATATGCCCTGACATCTGTTGAAGGCATGACAAGGGGGTTGAGTGCCCTCTTTTAGTTACGGGTTAACTCCTACTTTCTCACAGGCGTCGGCAAAGTGATTCCTGATGTATGCAGCAAAATCAAAACTAGCCCCAATAGTTGAGGGCAGAACTTTTCAACCTTTTTTTGCTTTTTGTTTTTTTTAAGGACCACATTTCCATGTACCACTGCTGCCAGATATGGAGGCTGGGTGCAGAGGCAGGTGGCTTCTCCTTCAATTGTCCCTACATCAAGGAAGAGACGACTCCAGTTATTGCTGCCTCCTGATCTCTCCTCTGCTCAGCACCCTTCTTGCCTGTCTTGTGCCTCTTTTGAAGGGCCGGACCGCCAGCCGGCATATAGCCACACCTTGCTACCACAGTGCCCCACACTGCCCCACTTCTGGTGCAGTCCTACCAGGCAGAGCAGTGCCTTGTGGCTCCTATGGCAGTGGGGCCAAGAAGGACTGTCTGCCATTCTGAGAAAAACCACTGCTGGCTGGAGTTGAAACTGTTTCTCTGTCAAGAAGCAGAACTTAACTCTTGCATACCAGTTTGGATCATTTCCACTGGAAATCCAACCTAAAACCAGAAATATTTGTTTTGATAACAAAAAATATAATTTCTGCAATTTGAAAGAAGGCAAGACAGGAAACAAAAGTTGACCTCTGTTGCCCCCAAGAGATTTGCTTTGAATATAGATATAAAGCGTTAGTAGCTAAGGCTATAAGCTGACATGCCCACACCAGAGAGTAAGTTCCACTGAAATGGGGGGGGGGAATGAGGGGACGGGATGGGACTTACTTCTGAGTACATGTGCTTAGGATTGCACTGTCATACAGTCATACCACACATACAGTGCAATCCTTAGCCTGTCTACTCATAAATAAGTCTTACTGAGCTTAGTGAAGTTTACTCCCTAGTAGATGTGTTTAGAATTGCAACTGGGCAGCCCAATCCTGTCTAGCTAGGCTGCAGTGCAGGCGTAGAACAATGGGGCTACTCAGATCCACACCAGCTAAATAGCTGGCGCACGTCTGAGCAGGGCGATGCAAGCAGAAAACGCGGGGAGATAGGGTATGGTATGGCGTGCGCTAGTGCTGCTGATCCCGCCACCTCCTGGGCTCCTCTCTACCATCTCCTGCCCCATTACAACCCCTCCCCACCCCTGTTCCACCCTCCCCCACCCCTCCACTTCTCGCGCAAGGTTACCTGCTCCACTGAGTGCTCCTCCCGGGTCTGGCACTGGAGGGACATTGCAGACCTTCCCACCAACACTCCTTACTCTTACGGTGTCGCAGAGCGCTTTATGGTGCTTTTGTGACAGGCTAGGCTGGCACAGCGGGTCGCTGCACTGGCGCTAGGCAGGCATAGATTTGTGCCATTATTCATTAAACTTCATGGTTCAGTGTGGATTTGAACTGTAGTATTCCACTTTCAACCTCAATGCATTGTACCATAGTTAACATGCCATGGGCCCACATGTGATGTTACACGAAGAGGACTTTGGTTCATTCTGCTTTTTAGGCCATCTTTGGTCTTGTCTGGTGACCCAGTGATGCATCAGAGCAGGTGTGATTCTTGCTGTTTGGCACATCAGTCGATTGTTGGCTTTTTGTTCATGCAGCATATCTTTGGATATCTTATTTCTTGGAAAACTAGGTCATTTGCTCTACTAACAAAATAAATGATGCAGAAATGGCCAAGGTGCATGTGAACAACTCAACTATGTTCCAGTAACTGAACTTCTTGTTCTTCCTCTCCTGTGATCCTGCACTTCCATCTTGCCTGTGCACATGGAAAACTTTCAAGCACTTAACTCAGCACATGGGTTCTCGGTGTAAGGCAGGTTTTCCTAAGGAGGCACAAATAATTCTCAGGGAAGTTATAAACCAGAATGGATCCAGGCATCAATTCATCACATCCCTTGAGACCTTGTATGTGGGGTGGAATGTTGTTACACAAGTGTCATGAACATCTCTTTGATAGTGATTATTGCATTGATAGTGATGATGTAATAATCTTTCTGGTACTTTTTAGAACCCTGGATTTAATTATTATATTCCTATATTAAATACACTTTAAAACCTGAGCATTCTTCCACTGTATCACTCGTGCACCGGCAGAGACTTGCGGTGTGGGGGGTGGAACGGGGCTGGGACTGGGGGTGGGAAAGGGGCATAATGGGGCAGGGGTGGGCAGTTTGGGTCTGGGAGGGGGACAAGACTGGCGGCGGAGGCCTCTGCCATATCCTGTCCTCTCTCCCAAGTCTGGAAGCCCTACACGGGGCTTCTCAGGCCTGTGGCAGCGATTTAGCTGACACAGATCTGAGTAGCCCCATTGAGCAGGCTGGGGCTCAAGAGGGGGTAAGAGGACAAATGTGCTCTTACCCCGAGAAGACCTCCAGACCGCTCAATCCCAGTGCCGGATACAGCGTGGGTCGTGTGGCCTTGCTGTGCCAGTGCTGGATAGGATTGGGCTATTAGTCTGACTGACCTCAATGGAAAAGATAAATAAGCACATGCTTAACTCTTTCTAATGGAACTCAAAAGTGCATAACTTTGACAGGATCGTTCCCCCAGTGATCTTTTAATCAGCTGTAAAAGCCCTTAATTACACTTAGGGAAACATGGGCGATTGCTTGCTTGATTTAAGGGTGCTCACTATGACATGATCAGAGTAAGATTTTGGGTGTTAATTTTTTTAATTTTATTAATCGACTAGAGTGTCACTACATTCTTTTGTTTGATCAGATATTGTGCTTTTGTTTCTTGTCTCCAAAGAACTTCATGGTATTAGATTAATCAGGCCTACAAGAGGTGGATTAGCCTTCATAGCCAAAATATGAAGAGTTAGATCGGCTTGTCTTGTTGTTTCTCTTCTTTTGGAAGCACTTTGTTTGGTCGGCTGAATGGCAAATTTGGGACCCAATGCCTTAAGCCATTGGCAGCTTTTCAAGAGTCCGTTATGAAGTTGTATTATTATTTTAGAATGTATGCAAAAGTGTTTGGAAACTTTTTTGATTAACTAGATCTTACTGCCTTAATCATGAAAACTTAGGCTCATGTTGCATTGCTTTGCCGCATAAGCGCCTTGCATAATTACCTTAGCCCTGACATAATTTTAATTATATTAGAATTAGAGTGCAAAGAATGCTATCTAAGATAGGTCTAAACAGTTTTTTGAGCGTGCAGTACTTTGATGTGTTAGGAAAAAGATTAGGGCTTGCTTTGATAATTACTAAGTCACATGTGGCTAAAAATTCATTCCAAACAGAGTTAATTAAGCTGTCAACAACGCTTTGGTATCCAGCGAGGGGATATTCTATTATTTTTCTTTGGCCCAATATGATTGCAGCTTATTGTACATATCTTGGGGTACAAGTCATAAAGCTCTCTCTCACACACATCACAAAGGAATGCTCAGCAATCATCCAGGGGTTATTGACTATAAAGAAAACATTAGGTGGCTACTTTGGGATCACACTGGAATATGTGAATAAACTCCCCGGAAAAGCTTACGGCGCAATCCTGTGTAACATCTGCGCCAGGGCAGCACATGCTGCCCCAGTGCAGGGTGTCACAAAAGTGCTGTAAGGGACTTACGCGACACCTGGCGAGCAAGCAGCGCCGGCGCTGTGGCTGGCACTGCTTGCTCCATCATCTCCCCGGCCCAGCGCCAGCCGGCGCAGGTAAGCCCTACACCGGTCGGGGCAGGGGTGGGAGTGGAGGAGAGCGGACCAGACGGTGAGGGAGGCTGGCCATTGTCCGCCCGGGGCCTGGAGGGGGCGGGGATACCGGGGGCCAAGATCCCCAGTACGCTCCCTCCAGGCCACAGATACGCCAGCCATGTCGGCGTTACTGTGCGCGAACTCTAGAGCTCGCGCACATGTGAGTAGGCCCATTGGGCCTACAGCCGCAGACACCAGGGAAAGGGGATGATTGTCCCCTTCTCCCGAGTTGTTCTGGCGTCTGGCCCTTTAGGTCGCCCGCCGTATCCTACACAGGATTGCGCTGCCCATACTGTACTGTATAACAAAACAGAGATGATTATTTATCTGTTCATTTATAGTATACTTATTTATTCGTTATATTTCTAATCTGGTCAGTCTCAAGGGCTCAAGGCAGGTTATACTACTGTTCAGTATAAAGGGGTCTCATAAGGGTTCTCATAACCGAGATTAGACTACGGTAATGTCTGCAATTTTACGAACCCTTACTTGTAATAAACCCCATTGAAACATGTATGTTTAGGCTGATTTTTCCCCCATGGTTACCCAAAAGAGTTCCTTTCCTCTTCTAATTCAGTCCATCCCCCTACTGAAGTCTAAAGTACTTTGGAGGTCAACGCTCTCTACATCACGTAGACCTATATGATTGCTATATTGTTAATAGTGTGAGAAGTAATAAAAGTCATGGGAAACTGCATGCATTGCACTTCAGATCATCCCTAAAAGCCACTGCGGTACCTAGACTTACCCCCCCCCCCCAAAAAAAAGAGTTGACAGATTTTTGCTAGACTGCTAGTCTGCGTTTTTATTTCAGAAAATGACCTTTCCAAGGAAAAGTACTAAGGTGAGTTTGGCAGGTGCAAAGCATTTTTAAAAATGTTCTCTATGTATCTTTGCTACACACAATATTTGCAATCTTTACAAATCTGCAATACAATTGAAAAAAACACTGTCTTTGGATCAGCATACTGTATATACTAGTGTTTCCAAGCTAAGCTCCGCATTGCCACTTCTGGGAGCTTGGCAACCTAGAAGTGCGGCGATGATGTCATCTCCAAACGTCTGCCCCTTTGCTGAAAAGGTAGCCAACCCCTGACGTAGACCCAGAGGGAATTTCAGTCAGTGCAGCCTCTCCTCATCCTTGCATGACAAGCTGGACCTCTCACAATTCCCTTTTCTACACACCTCTTTAAGGTATTAGAGTTTTGTACTAATTTGCACTGGCCAACTTAATATCTCATGGATCAACTCACTAGAAGAGCCAAAGCACAAAATAGACTGGGAAGGGAAGTAATCAGGGCAGGAGGTGTGGTTCTGAGGTTGAACTGCCTGAAGACTGCTGGAAGCTAAGCAGAAGCTTCCTTCATGTTGGAAGGGAGATAAACTGGAAATCACTGATATCACTGATAAGCTGTTACTACTCTCGGTAGCAGAGAGGCGTCGCTGTTGCGTGCCTTGGTGAGAGTATGGACTGGAATGCTAAGACTGTCAGTGACAGAGCAACAACTGAAAAAAGTTTCCCTGTTCAGCATGATCTGTGGCATCCTGCGGAGAGCTCGAGGCTTGTGTTCAGTAAGTGAAGATGACTACACCATGGAAGGAAACTATCTGGAATTGTATGGTTTTATATAACAATATTGTAAAGATCCTTATTGGATCTAGACAAGCCTGCCTCTGTAAACCGCCTTGAGTAACATCCAAAGAGCAATCTTACGATAAGAAGGCTATCTGATATAAATACAGAAATAAATAATAAATAATCAAAATCACTCTTAATATACAAATTGATCCCATTGGTGGAATACCATGACTTTCTGGACTGACATCACAAACAGCGCAATTCACCAGAGACTTCAGGCAGCAGAGCGAGTGCTCCGCCACTGGAAGGCATCGCGAACGTAAAGCACGTTCGCGACGACTCAGGCATAAGGGTGGCCGGCACAGAGGCTAGCTGCCCTCACTCCAGCGCCGGATCACCCCTGTGGCCACCGGAGGAGGTAAGTCTAGCTCTGTCGGGCCCGGGAGCGGTCCGGGCAGCGAGGGAGGGGGGCCATTGGCCAAGTTGGCCGGGGGCGGGGCGGGGATGGCAGCTTCCATATCCTCGTCTCCCACTGGGCCTGCTCGGCCATTACATGGCCTCCTCTTACTTCTGCCAGCTAAATAGCTGACGGAAATTCGAGGAGGCCCATCGAGCCTTCCCCAACGATGTCCCCTTTCCCTGAGTAGACCTCCGGGCTGCTCTAGAGTGGCCACAAACAGGGATAGGATCCGGTGGGCGGCCCTGGGCTGCCCGCTGGATAATTGGTTAGGGTTGGGTTGAAAGTCAAGGAAGCTCAGGGAAAGATGTAATTTACCACATCATCCGTCCAGCCTGGGGAAGGAAGAACTTTCACATAAAACAGTTTTTGTTTTAATTAGCCTTTGTTCTCTTCATCACATCTACCCCAAAATCTAAAATTGAAGAATATATAACAATCCTTGGAACGGTATCAAGGAAAAAAATGATAGAAGAATTCACAGATGGAGTGCGACAAGATTACTCACACAGTAATGATTTTGGATCTCCTATTTAAAACCCTGCATTATGGTTCCCTAGATTATGTACCATAGTCTTGAACTTGTTTTCAATAAGCTTCAATTTAAAATTTTGTTTTATGATACATCTAGCCACCTCTGTTGATCTTTGCCATTTTCTAAATACTGTCTTCAGTACTCTCAGGCTCTGTTTTATTTGGTGTGACCTTTTGAATTAGTACCTCTTTCTCTCTCTCTCTCTCTCTCTCTCTCTCTCTCTGTGTGTGTGTGTGTGTGTGTGTGTGTGTGTGTGTGTGTGTGTGTGTGGTGTTGTTTAAAAAAATACACGGCAGAAAGTCCAAGGGCGTGAGCTTGGATTTAGGATATCAAAGGAGAGCTACCTCCAGCGACTCAGTTTACATTTCAAAGAGCCCGTTTGTTGTACCTGGCAATTAGCATACACCCTCTGTAGAAAATGAGTCCATTAAAAAAAAAAAGACTGAGCTCCAAGCCAATCTCCCCTTCTAAATATTTTTAAGTGCATGATTAATACACTTCCCTAGCTCCTGTCTGGGTCTGCAGAGGGAGGTCAGGGAGCAGGTAAATGAAAGAAAATGGCTTCATTCGGCATTGACTAAGCTATTAATCATTGCCCATTTTCAATAAATCATGGCAGATGGCAGAAACAGGCAGGCACTCGTGGGAAATGACACACCATGTGCATGATGGGAATCGTGGGTTTCAGCAGACACCAGCAAGGGAAGAGGTCACTCTTGCACACATGATGCCACGTCCTGTGGAGTAGCGCCTGTGTTTCGCACCTGTGTTTTGCCTCAACATGACAGCTATCTTCCATAAAGCAAGTCTTTAAATTTTGCGGGAGCCGAAGAAAATTCCCCGCATTCCATTCCTCACCATGTTTCTCGGTTCTGTTTCTCATCAGACCAGAAATGCCAGCAGCCTGCCAGGAAAGCAGAGCAAGCATCAGATGACAAGGGTTGCAAACTGATATCTAAAAAAAAACCAAAAACCTTCATTGTCTGCTGTAGACAGAACTGGATGGACTGGTAATATATTTGGGTGGTAATCGAAACAAAAAGAAAGAAAATGGCTCGGTTCATGTTTACCGTGGTTACATATGGAATAAATACTCCTGTTCGATCGTGTGGCATTCCATATTGGCGTCAGCTTCCCTTCCAGGGCTATTGAAGCTTCCAGGGGACGATTTTAATCATGGGAGCAGCATAGTGAAACTCCTTCTACACTGCAGTCCCAATCTGGATTGAAAGCGCCCCACAGCTGCTATTGTTTTTAACTACACCGATGGAAACACAAACATAGATTTTATGTCATCTGTAGTCTGACCAGTGAGAGACACAAACAGATTTTGCTACATACTGTTTGGGTATGCTATCCATGTTAACTAGGTTGTACAATAGACTTTCCATAATCTGCACCCTCAGGACCTAGATAGTCCAGTATATCTGATAATCCGGTACTATCAGGAGGTGCTATCCCACCCTTGATAATCCCCAGATCTAGCATCCCCATTACTATAGTGATGGGACTGCTAGTTATATTACAGTCTGGATCTAGGAGTGGGATCACTACTTACATTACAGCCAAGCCACTTAGGTTGTCCCAGAGTGGCTTCCGTAGCCTGTCTTGGCAATGTCATTGTGTAGTCAGGAGCAATTGTGCCTGCTCAGGGGGAGTCTGCTCCTGAGTCAGGAACCTCCCAGACAATTTTGATGCTGGACTATTGGAGTTTTAATGTAATTTGTGTTGAGCAAGAGGAAGAATAAATGAAAGATGGAAAAATTAAATAAGAGCCCAATACTGAATTAAGACTTTATTGTAATGTTCCTGTATTGTGTGTGCTTGTTCCCTATTAGGTCATCAATGGGAGAGGCATCTAGCGTGATGCAATTCACCATTCTCTTATGACCAGTTTGTTGTCCAAACTGAGTGACTTTTCAAGTGAATCTAGGTAATGTAGAATTATAGGATCACACTGCCCTTGCCAGTCTAGTGGCCCAGTCCTAACTGGACACCAAGCCAATGGCGCACGGATGCCGGCGCAATGTCCATCATTTCCTAAGCCCATCCTGGCAGCACCACACCGATGGCACACTGATGCCAGTGCAACAAGGGCCAAATGCCCAGCCAGTCCTGGCAAAGCAATGCTGGTGCAGCCCTTCCTGGTAACACCCCTAGCATCCATGAAATACCATTGGAGCCAGTTTTCTAGGGTGCAGCGTCCTGAGCACAGCACAACATTGCCATGAAGCTGGCACGTCATCTACATGACATCCATGTCATCACCATGAAGTCGGCACATCATCCTTATTTATTTATTTATCACATGTTTATACCACCCTTACTTCAAGGACCTCAGAATGGTGTACATATTTCCTCCCCTCCTTTTTGTCCTCACAACAACCCTGTGAGGTATGTGGGGCTGAGAGATAGTGACAGGCCCAAGGTCACCCAGGACGCTTCGTGGCTGAGCGGGGATTTGAACCTGGATCTTCCAGGTCTAAGCCCGACTCCCAAACCACTACACCATACTGGCTCTTGTGAGGTTTTCCTCTCTCTTTGTTCCTGTGCTTGTGTGTTCTGCCCTTTTCTCCCACTCCCCTCCCTGTCAGACTCCAGAAAGTTCCTGCATTCAGATTTGATGCCACCTCTTTGGACCACAATGTCCGGTGTCTATTGTCTTCTGATCTAGACTTCTTGATACAGGTAGTACATTGCCATTGCCTTCTTTTAGCAACAGGTGGTTATGTCTAATGTTTATATATGTCAGATTCTAATTTGTACCATCCCTAGAGCTTGGGATGGATAACAACATCCTAAGGAACATAATACAAAATAGGATACTGCATTTAAATAGACTATATTTAAACAGGTTAAAACCACCCAGGTCCTGCTTAGCCCTGGCAGTCAAAAGTCAGCCTGAACAAGATGGTCTTAGGATGCTTCCATAAGATACCTAACCGTGGTTCAGTGGTAGGGCACATGCTTTGCATACAGAAGGTCCCAGTTTGAAGCGGTGGCATCTCTCAGTAGCACTGGGAAAAATTCCCCTGTCTCAAATTCTGGAGAGTCGCTGCCAGTGTAGTCGGAACTGATGTAGATGGACCAATGGTCTGACTCAGTATATGGCAGCTTCTTATGAATTTCCAGAGGATGGGATTTCCCCAATTGTAGAGCAAACGATGAGAGAGCCTTTCTGTGTGCACATGTTGTTTGGACCTGGCGCACAGATGGCCCAGTCAATAGGGTATACTTGGTGGATCCCGAAATTTGTTGTTGTTGTTGTTCAGTCGTTAAGTCGTGTCCGACCCTTCGTGATCCCATGAACCATATCCCGCCAGGCCTTCCTGTCCTCCACTATCTTCCTGAGTTCGCTCATTTTCATGTTCGTTGCATCGGTGATGCTGTCTAACCATCTCATCCTTTGCCTTCCCCTTCTCCTTTTGCCTTCAATCTTTCCCAGCATCAGAGTCTTCTCCAGAGAGTCCTCTCTTCGCATTAGGTGGCCAGAATATTTGAGCTTCAGCCTCAGTACCTGTCCTTCCAGGGAACAGTCAGGGTTGATTTCATTTAGGATTGACTGATTTGATCTCCTAGCAGTCCAAGGGACTCTCAGGAGTCTTCTCCAGCACCACAGTTTGAAAGCATCTATTCTTCCTTCAGGCATACAGGACTAGTAAAGAAAATTGACAGCACAGCTTTGAGGGGAAGGAATTGTACAGACGCTTGAAAGACCAATTAAGAGCACATGTCGTGATCCCATGAACCATAATCCCGCCAGGCCTTCCTGTCCTCCACTATCTTCCTGAGTTCGCTCATTTTCATGTTCGTTGCATCGGTGATGCTGTCTAACCATCTCATCCTTTGCCTTCTCCTTTTGCCTTCAATCTTTCCCAGCATCAGAGTCTTCTCCAGAGAGTCCTCTCTTAGGGGTCAGCAACTAGAGGTTCTCTGATCCAAGTGTGTCCCTCCCCTAATGGAGGCCACTGGCTCTCTTGTTGCCAGCTGGTTCAGACAATAGTATCAATTGCATCCTCCCACCATGCAATGAGAGGCATGAGTGTGCATGTCCCAGTCCCCTCTTGCCTCATGAGTGGAGAGAACACATGTGTGCTCACGCCCCTCCCCAAGCAGGGAGGTAGAGCCGGTCAGACATACTGTCCGAAACGGCTCAGTCTAGAGGCAAAAGAATTGTGGAGCAGTGGCATTTATAGCAACAGGACTTGTTAGCGGACAACTTGAAGCAATGGGGTTGAGGCTAGTACACTTGCTTCTCAGAGTGCTTCCCCCAGGATAGCTACTGCTGCTGACCAAAATCTTAGACCTTGTGACAGAGCATATGGGAAAAGTGGCCATTCTTTACGGTAGGACCCAAGATAGTTAAAATGTTTGAGATAAAACCCTACAAACTATGTTCTTGTTGGTTCTGAGGAAGCATCTTAAAATTTCACCCCTTGTATGTGACAAGGAATCTGCAGGCACCTTCATTACCAGTGGGTTCATGATGTACTGTTTATGACACACACACACACACACACACACACACACACACACACACACACACGCACATACACGCACACACACACGCACACACACACACACACACTCTTCCCTTGGCCTTGCAAGGGGCTAATATCTGTGCATTCATTTTTAATGGGGCATATGGTCTTCATTACACTCAACCTTCTACTTCTATAATTATGCCATGATGGGAGTTCCTGTCAAAGCCATAAAGAAAATCCTATTTCCACCCCCTATAAAACTAACAACCACCGGTTTACAGACATGCCAAGACTGCAACGAGAATACCTTAACACTCCTATCATTAACCCCCTTGGTAATGATCTACAGCCTCCTCCACTGGGTTTGCAGTCTGGAGAAGTCCAGTTATTGTTAGTGATAGGACACGGCTGGTCATATAAGAGGTGTGCTGGCAGCTTACCAGGAACCCCAAACAACCGTACAAAAGTGAAACAGACAAAATAATCCATATTGCATGCTTAGTGCATTTATTCATAAGTGCTGCACAGAGCAAACACAGACCTCACATCGACCTGTCTCTGAAATGGAGCTCTCTCAGGGGTGGCCAGCAGTAGTTGTTTGGTGGAAAAATGGTTGGCAATTCTGCACTAAAGTTCAAGCAGGAAATTAAGTTTACTATATCAGGGGGGATTTAAGAAAAAATGCAGAATTTAATTACCTGGATGGGATTTCGGCCAGAACCCCAGAGGTTGTGTAGCTACACCTCAGAAATTTGTCTTGGGAATTTTCCTCACCACAAGTTACCCTGAGGCACACAGTGAGGGAGGCTTCATGACAGGCCTCAGTTCTGATCTGCAGCAGTATACAGGCACTTCCTGGCCAAGCCTGCAGCAATCATAAACCTGACACTTTTGGAAACTCGACATCTCTCTGTTGCTCAGTGTTCTCCTGAAGAATCCAGGCACTTGTTGGATACTAATAAGACAGCGAAGTATGCACTGCCAGGGTGGTGTAGTCATTTGAGGACCTGGGAGACCCCACTCAGTTCTGAAGCCTGCTGGGTGACCTAGGCCAGTCTGTTTGAGGCAAAGTAGAGGGGACATGAAATGTATCATCATTGCCTAGTTTAGAGGCTTATTTTCACTTTAAAATAGCAGCTGCCCATGGACATTATCTGAATTGGGACCATGGTATCTGACAGAGAGAGTGTTTAACCCTTTGTGTTTTCTTCCTTCTAAAAGTTGTTCCCCTGAATATGTAGCATGGATATTCTCATGGTCAGACATATAGCAAAAAAGAGGTAGAGATTTTTATGGGTTTAAAATATCATGTTATAATATCAAACAAGTAAGAGGAATTCCAGTTTAAAATATATAAAAATATATAAAAACACAGAGAATCCACATAAATTGTCAATATCAGTCCCAACGGTTCATTGTTCCCCTGAATCTATTTAATCCTGAAAGTGCCATTGCATCCTTCAGTCTGCATCATGGAGTTGTTGTGAGGAAAAAAATGAGGTGTGGGTACCCTGAGTTCAATGACTGGGATGAAAACGTTATAAATAAAATAGAACGTTGTTGGCTATGTGGACCACCAGTCTGATCTAGTGTGACAGTTCCTAGGCCAAAAGGCACTAAACTATAGCAATAGTAGATGTTTGGGCTGTTAGGCATTTAATGGAACAGTATAATATTTATAATTTTTATTTGCCTATTTTACCTATTTTTATTTTTATTTGCCTTATTTACCTATTTTAATATTGATGAGCTGTCTCTCTGCCAGAGCACCCAAAGTGACTTAAAACAGTAAAACTGGTACAAAAGTAAATACAGCATGCTGAAACAACAAAATAAAGCTCCACTTGATCGAACCATTAGCCAGTCAATAAGGTTAATAAAAGGTTAATATGAAGGTAAGATAAATATAAGAAACATCAAAGGCACAATAAGCAGACAAAAAAGGAAAATAGTAACGGTGCAATCCTACTCTCCGTCAGCACCGGTGCTGTGACCTCAGCGCCAGCGCCATAAAGTACTTTGCGACGACCCAAGAGTCACTGGTGTTGCTCGAGGTGGGGCGGAATGGTAAGTTCCACACTGTGCTAATCTCCATTTACTCCCCGGCACGAGGTGGCCCCGCCCCCTCACCGTCGGAGCCATTCAGTGCGGCAAAGGCAACGTGCAGGGAGTCTACTGCACATTGCAATCAATCAATAAAGTGGCTATAGTGACTAATATTATGGAACCTAGGTAAAAGGATTGCCAACTGTTTATTTTGTCATGCCTTCCTTTTTCCTCATGCTTTTGTTTTTTGCCTCTTTATTGTATTATTATTATTATTATTATTATTATTAATGTTCTGTTATTTTATGCCAATAAAGGTTTATTGATTGATTGACTGCACATTGCCGTCGCCGCACTGAATGGCTCCGACGGCGAGGGGCGGGGCCGCCTTGTGCTGGAGAGTAACGGAGGTTAGTGCAGTGCGGAACTTACCGTTCCGCCCCACCTCAAGTGACGCCACTGCCAAGAGTAAGGCATGCTGGCAGGAAGGCCTGCACCGTCCCGCTGGAGTCACTTCAAGATGGAGTGCCTGATGGTGCCAGTAAGCTACCATCGGGCAGTGGAGGGCTGGCGGAATGGGTGTGGGGAGGGGTGTAACAGGGTGGGGGGGGCGGAGAGGTGTGAACCAGGCTTGGGAGAGGGTGGGATCAGCGGCACTGGCACACATCGAATCCTATTCTCCCTCCTGGGCTTGAAAGCCCGACACAGGGCTTCATGGTTCTGTGCCAGCTACTCATGCAGATCTGAGTAGCTCCGTTGTGCAGGCTGGGACTTTATCCAGGGTAAGGGGACGAATGTCCCCTTACCTCAAGGAGATCTCCAGTCTTCTGCTTCCCAGGATTAGGATGCAGCATGGGCCGCTTGGACCCGCTGCATCGCGACTGGTTAGGATTGGGTTGCCCGTGCATCTGCATAATCAGTAGCAGCATGATGAACAATAATATAGACTAGCAGGGTAAATAGCTAACTCCAGCAAATGCTTTTGGAAATAACATTGTTTGCTAGGTGGGGAAAGCCATGAAAGAGCTGGCTAGGGAAACATCCCTTGACGACCCTCGAATTCCACCATGGGGGTGCAATGACAGAGGTGGGCCAGGTCCTAGTCTCTACAGATGTTGTTTGAGCAAAGAATGGCACATGGAGCAGGACTTCTCCCTCAAATCTCAGCGGGTGGGAGGAACTTCAGCAGGGAGACGGTATGCTGGATCTCTTTCAATATTTGCATCTCAATTTTTGACCTACATGCTTCAAAGTTGCTAATTAACAGTTACTTTGACTAGAGGTGTTAACTCTCTTGGGGGAAAAGAATGCCATTTCTATTTGCATATGTTAATTCGTATGAAGATATGCATATTTAAAACTGTACATTTCAGAACTGTTGAAGTTGAGCTAAAAACCCCAGTTGAGAAGTGTTGAGAGAGTACGCCTAAGACTGTAATCCTATGCATGCTTACCTGGGAGTAAGTTCCATTGAAGTCAGTGGAGCTGACTTCTGAGAATTCCTGCATGTGAATGCCCTGTAAATTTGCTAGTAGATCAGAGCCAAGAGAGACAGTGGCGTAGGAATAGGGGGTGTGGGGCGCTCGGCGTTCCGCTGGTGAGGTGCATGACTGCCAGTGGGGGTGCTTGACTGTCTGTAAATCGGGAGTGGCAACACCAAGTTTTTTGCACCACTTTTGCGGCATGGCGCTGGCCTCGGCAGTACCACTCACAGTACCACTGCCGAGGCTTCCGGAGGGCAGGGGGCATTTCCAGCCCTCCCACCCACCCTGTGCCACCATTTTCAGCCTGTGAAAGGCCGCTGACATCACCCGGGGGCGTGACCTCCAGCCTATTTCACTCCTGACGTCACCCCCCGGGAGTGTGGCTTCCACCAAGGGTGTGTGTAATTGCAGCTTGCGGCCCCCAGTCGGGTCGGCGTTCCTACATCACTGAAGAGAGAGGTCTGCACTGTAAAAAGCAAATGTCTACACATAATTTCAAATTGATTTGGAACCACCAAAAAAAATTTCATGGCAACCAAGTTATGTATGCTCATTTATGTTTCTAGAACTCTATGAGGCATATCTCTCAATTGCCTCCCACCAAGGCCAGCGCTAGCATTAAGCAGGGTGAGGTGGGCTGCCTTGGGTGGAAGATTTTGGAGCATCGTTAAAGGACAAGAAACGGACAATTATTTAGTTTATTATTATTATTATCAGGCAGTGGGTACATTTGGATATTCAGCTTCAGGCAACCAAGTGTCTGCTTCAGTAATGGATCCCCAGATTGCTCATCCTGTGGTCTGACATGGTCCACTGTAGGGTTTGGAGGGTGGGTGGGTGGTCCAGCCTGGGAGGGTTGATAAAGCTAGAAGAAAAGTGAAGAGGGACTTGGGAAGGGAAGTGGTGACCTGGCAGGAGGCATTTATTGCCCATCCGGCCATTGTCCAATCTCAACCTGAATTATATAGGGGTGATGGGGTGCATCTGTCCCCATTGGGCGCTGACTTGCAGCAGGGTCCGCATGACTTTTTAATGCTTGGTGAAGTGTGGGGCACTAAGGTCTAGGGGGCTATCCTTCCATGTAACAGGAACAGTGCAGGATGGGGTGATTAAGATTAGGGATGGTATACAGCCCAGAGCAAGCAAGTGGCCAGAGGGGCCCCCAGAGCTGGTCTCCAGAGGCTGTCCAGCTTGGGGGGGCAGGCTGGTGACTCTTGGCAGGGGTTGCAAAGCAAACCTTAAAGGACTGTCTGACTTGAGGCAGCAGTTGAGGTTCCTCAACCCCCTTTCCAGGGGTTGAAGTTGAGATGCTGTTGTTATTGGCATTGACAATATGTGGCTTCGATTCAGGGCGGGATCGCTCAAATTGGGGGAAAAGACAGCAGCTGGCTGTCTTGCTTGTCAGGAGTCCACACTAAATGGGGGATGATGAGTGTGGGGAGTTAGGACCCACTGCAAGATCTGTTTTGAATTGGCTATATGCCATTTTAATAAACTGTGGCCCTACCTTAATCCAGCTACCTTGTCTTGTATGTTTGTTGGGGATATGGTAGCAAATTATCTCAAGCTGCCTACCTTCCCCTGCCCTGACTACTGTATTTTAGTCCTTTTCTACATCCACATGATGTCTCAGATTCTACCTAGCCATTTCTCAGTTGAGTGGAACATCACTTCTCTTGCAACTTTTCTAATCACATAGGAGGTGCTGCAATCTCACGCTTGTGACCTCCTCCAGTACTACTCAAAACATAAAAGTGTGATGCTCACATGAGCCATTATTTTTAGTGCAAATTCAGCCAGACCAATATTGTCTGTACGGGCTCTTGGGAAGTGTACAACTCTGGGAAGAATTGAGCATGGTGGACGCAGCACTTGGAACAATTTTGTGTTATGAGCATACTGACAACTTCTTTGTCATCTCCCTTACGGTTAAAATTCTCCCTTACTGATAAACTTTTATGTCACTTTATTGTAAGGTTAAAAATGGCATCTCCCCACAAGGTGGCACTAAGAAGCTTGTTTGAAGATCATTTTCTCCTTGCTCATTTCAACAGGCGACATCTCCCAGTCCTGGCCATCCCTGTCCCTTCACTCACAGTCATGCAGGTGGTGCCAGTTAACATTTGTTTTAAGTTACACAAGTGAGTAGCTTGTAGTTGGGCAGCAAGCAGGCGAAGGAAGAGAGTTGCTTTCATAGTATAAGGGAGACAACAGCATGTTTGAAATGGCATTTTCAATACATACATTTGCCTAAAGCCTCCAAAACCAGACTATTAATATTCAGATAGCATAACTCTATTTAAGTAGCGTGACCCACAAAATATTAAAAAGTCTATTGTTTTACAATTCACATTAGTATAGATGCAAGATGTAGATGCGAAGCAAGCCCTGCACATGCATTAGGTGTTGTTTCAGTACTTACAAGATAGTAGGACATTTCTACAGCACACCCGCAGGCTGCAATTCTGTGCAGAGTAGTTACCTTGGAGTAAGTCCCATTGAACACAGTGGGACTTACTTATGAGTAAAATGCATACAGTTGCACTGCACAACTGCTTTAACAAATCATTGTGGTTTTGTGAGGGTAGCTAGGGATATCTGACAGAGAACTCTCAGGGCCCAATACTATTGATGGGCTCTGCTGCTGGAACTAGTGTTCCAATGGTGGAATGTGCTTTCAAGCCATCATAAAAGGCGATCTGGAAGCACGCGTAGCTGGCTTCCAGATCGCCAGAGAAGCTGCCAGAGAACTGCCAGAGAACTGCCAGAGAAGCTGATGATGGTGAGTTGACGGCGGGGACGGAACGGGGTGGAAGACGGCAGAATAGGGGGAGGGTAGGAGGCCTGTAGGAGGTGGAAGGGGGTGGCACCTGGCATAGGTGAGGCGCTGGATGCTATCCTTGCCTCCCAATGTGCCTCCTTTGTCTCCTCGGACTGGACCCAGCTAAAGAGCTGGTGCAGGTCTGAGGAGACCCACTGGCGATTGGGAGGCTTATGGAGAGGTAAGGGAAATATTTTTCCTTGCCTCTCCCAAGCCTTCCGATTCCCCCCCATAGCATGTAGTGCACCCCATTTTGGCGTGGCTGTATGCTATGGTGGGGGAAACCATAGGATTGGGCTGTCAGTGTCCTTAGGTAAAGGTAAAGGTGACCCCTGACAATTAAGTCCAGTCGTGTCCGAATCTAGGGTGTGGTGCTCATCCCCATTTCAAAGCCGAAGAGCCAGCGTTGTCCAAAGATGCCTCCGTGGTCATGTGGCCGCCCGGCATGACTCTCCTTGCCGCAGCGCGTAGCATGCAGCTGGAACACGGAGCGCTGTTTACCTTCCTGCAAGCGGTACCTATTTATCTACTCATATTAACATGCTTTGGAACTGCTAGGTTGGCAGGAGCTGGCCAAGCAACAAGAGCTCACTCTGTTGTGGATTCGAACTTCCGACCTTTCGATCAACAGCTCATGGGTCATTGGTTTAACCCAAATTTGTTTCTTTGTTTATAAACTGTTCTAGCCCACCTTCCACCATCACCTCAGGGCAGTTTGCAATCAAAAAATACAACAATGCCATGGATACAATTGCAACTAAACAGGATGAAGCAGCAATTCCCAGGATTCTTGGTGAAAGTTGAATTGATAGAAAACCTTTAGGATTTTGTAGTGTAGATATGGCCTTGGTGTACCTATTTTATAAGTGCAGCATATCCAGCAACATGTTCAGGCCTGACTCCTAAGCCTCTAACAGAGGTTTATATAAACTACGGAGGAGGGTATGGGAATCTTTTGCAAATTAGTATGTCCACCCTTTCAACAAAACAAAACAAAACAAAACAAGGATTGCACATAGAATATTTAGACTAAAGACAGAATTTTATTATTACTTATTACTCATATACTCCAGCGGTTTTTTTCCCCCTGGTAGTGTTACAACTACTGATGTGATGACTGTTTGTTGTTGCTGTACATGCCTGAACTGGAGACGCGCATGCAAAAGGATGTTGTATGTGTCCCATCCTGCTCATGGCTCTTTGGCTGGAGCCCAAATGAGCAACACCATCATGCCCATTTTTACGTGCACAACACGGTTTGGGTCCAGGATAACTGAGGGACCGCCTTTTCCCATACATTCCAGCCCGCTCTCTTAGGTCATCTGAGGGGGCTCTCCTGCGAGTGACACCTCTGTCTCAAGCTAGGGGAATGGCAGCACGTGGGCAAGCCTTCTCTGTTGTGGCGCCACAAATGTGGAACTCCTTGCCAGGGGACTTGAGAACGACCCCCTCCCTCATGACTTTTCGGCAGGGGCTCAAAACATTTTTTTTTGTCTGGCGTTTGGGTGATGGGTTGTGGTCTGACTCCTGTGTCTCAAGATGTTCTGCTTTGCTGCTTCTCTGCTCCATATTGTCACACACACACACACACACACACACACACACACACACACACACACACACACACACACACCAGTGGATTTTATTGTTTTTAAGTTATTTTATGTATTGTTTTTAAATTATGTATTTTAATTTTTGTTGTAAGCCACCTTGGGCATTTGCCTTGGCATAGGATAAGGCGGGGTATACATTTTTTAAATAAAATAAATAAATCAAACACTTTGTGTGTGGAAACAAATCTGCATATTCTGCCTGCCAGTCCAAGTGGGTGTCCTCCAGTGGGAACCCCTGTGGTTTCTATATGTGGAAGGCAGAGATGTGGCTCTCTTCTTGTTTTCCACATGAAGTGCATCCGCTAGGAAATACCTCAGGGAACAGCTGTTTGGCACATGCACCATCCCTACCGCACAGGGAAGATGATTGCAGCAGGAATGGGGGGTCAGTGTCAACTATCACCAAGTACTAATAATCTCCTAACTCTGCTACACTGTCATGCCAGCAGCAATATCTGTCTGCAACATCAACTCCTTCTGTAGCCATTAAAAGAGGCAGTTTGCTCATTTGTCTTGTTACCTGTGAGTATTTTATGGCCTTTACTGATTGGCTTCAGTAAATACCGTAAGAAATAGACTTTGCCTCTTAATTAAACATACGTTATATATAGTACGCGTGCTCTCTCTCTCTCTCTCTCTCTCTCTCTCTCTCTCTCTCTCTCTCTCTCTCTCTCTCTCTCTTACACACACACACACACACACACACACACACACACACACACACACACACACACACACATGCTGACTTTGCAAAGAGGAACTTGTGACATAAACTATTCCCAGACTCCTGAAAACATAATGCCTATGGTTTTACTCATAGTGCATAATAGCATTTCATCCAACTCGCCTGTTTGGCATGCTTCATTGCATTTATAATTTTCCCTTTAAATTAACTCCTTTCCCTTGACTGCCTCACTTCCATTTTCACTTTATAAACCAATTTGTAGCTTCAAAATTGTTTTGGCTGTTTTGTTTATGGAGCAGTCATAGGGGCAGGATCAGAGGATGATTTGCATCCCCTCCAACAATGCCCATTAAGCCAATACTTTATTAGCTCGCCATGATGTGGGTTACTAGCATGCAGCGGTACAACCGCCAGATGGCTTAGGGGGATGAGTCCCATGTGTTCCATGTGCCATGTGTCCCTCTCAAAACGTCATAGCATGTCAAGAAGACCCCTTTTAATCTGTCTCACCTAATCAGTGCTCCTAGAGCAGTAATCCTGGTGTTTTTCTATAGACCAGGCATCCGCTGTTCAGATTGTTCCCCAATACCCAGATTCATAATGCAATACTGCACGACTTGTTACACCATAAAGCAGGGGTACTCAAACCCTTTGGTGCTTTGTACCACCTCCATGGCTGTTCAGTCCCTGCAGGAAGAGTTTTCAACAAATCATTGTGGTTTTGTGAGGATGGCCCGATCCATGTGGACAGAGGCTTTTACATATATCCAAACCAGTGAGGGGGGAACTACGGGGGCAGCAACAACATACCAACAGAGGTGCATGTGATATCAGAGTTCAAAAATAATTGCAGATTGTGTAAAAAATGAATGGGGCTGGTGTGCATTATTCACCCCCTTTCCCTTTCCAAAGGACCACTTCTGTGTATTTGAAAAGTAAATGCAGCAAATCTGAGTGCTGATTGCTTCCCCAACTATGGGCACAATCACACTGGCATTCCAGGAATGTTGAGCTGACTTGGCCTCCTGGTGAAGTAGTTGTGTGATTGCTCCTCTGTGTCTCTGAGTCCAGACCACAGCACATCCAGCCATGGTGAGAGGTGAACCAGTCATGCCTCCCTGAGCCCAAGTTAGCCTAGATGTCACATTACGGATGCACATATTTGGTTGTGTGAACTGGTCTTCACTCTTAAGTTGTCATGCCACTGGCACCAGAGATGACCTTTTCCTCATCTCTGGACCCTTTTGCCTTTCTGCCACAGCTGCTACCCTCTCTACCCTTGGCCACTAACCAGTGATGTAGCTAGTTGCTGCTGCACACACACACCCCCGGTGAAATTGCTAGCCCCAGCTGGCGACATCACCCCGGAGGCGCTACAGCCGCAAAAATGCCCCCCAGTGAGAATGATGCCGGGAAAAGATCGATAGGACCCCGAGCAGGTGGGTGGGCAAAACTCTCATGGCACCGCGAGCTGTGCAGCCGTTTTTTGGCTGCCAAATTGCCACCGCTGTGTGTTACCTGGCCCCCACCCCTGCCCCATCACTTCCTCTGCTACTGCCACTAGCCCTTAAACCCAAGCATTATTGGCAGATTTCCTCATAACTTTTTTCCTATTCTCAAAATGGCAACAGGGAAATGTATGTGTGGCCTCGCCCAACAGCTTAACTTATCATCCTGAACTTCAGTCACAGTGTGGAGGGATTTCTGGGGAGCATTCTGACCAGAATGGGACAATGTTTTCAAAAGAAAATGGTCGTGTCTGGCCTTGGAAATTCTCAGCCAGCCACAGTTCAGTTTTGGGCACGCTTGCAAACATTTGGATTCATCCCTGAACTATCCAGGTCTCTTGAGTCTGCTGTTGGAAAATAAACTTGGAAGGATTTGTGCTATGCTTCCATCCCAGACAGAAGTACCACAAGAACAGCTTCTTTGGGGGGTAATTCCAGCTGCAAATAGGAAAAGCAAAGTTGTGAGAAAATAAGGGAGTATATCCTTATGAATATTCTCCCCAGATAAGTTTAATGCTTAACTTTAATGGAAACCAATGGATTCCCAAGTTCCTTTCAGTTGTTAATTCTCACACTTTCCCCACATATACTTTTTTTCCACATACCCGTAAAATAACTAAGCTTGGCATAGAAATTTTGAAAAGCTAAAATTCTTCCCATGGCGAAACAACTGAGGATTTTCAAGGGAAGCTAAATGAGTTTCTGTAAAACAAGTGAAATTTCTCTGGGGGAGTGGGGGGGGGGCGATCTGCACATCCCTAGAAATAACCATGCAACAAGATCTGTTTTCTCAGAATCCGAAAAGTACTGATTTTCATGATAAGAAAGTTTATCTGTTCGTCCTGTATGGTGAAAAAAGAGAAAACACTTCAGTAGCAAAAAAAATTGAGAACATTTAATGTCACGTACTTTGGTTCTAAATTTGAAAGGACCTCCTGGTGGTTCAGTTTCTTTTGCTCGTTATTGGGGTTTGCTTTCTGCTATTTATGAATTGGTTGCTAAATTGGGGTTTCTTGGGGGGCATATTAGGTTGGATCCCAACTAGGGATTGCAATAGACAATGATTTCCCCCTTTCGTCTACAGTCCCCTGCCTACTCTGAAGATATATCCCGGATGGTTAGGAGTTCAGGGGGCAGCAGAATGAAGAGGAACATTGGTGAAAATTGCCCCTCCCCCTTTCTCACATGGAACTTCTCCTGTACACAGAAGTACTAGTTGGGATCCAGCCCATTATGTTTCAGTTCTTGTTTTAAGTATGAATTTGGATTGTAACGTTGTTAACCGGCTCGCAGATCCTTTGGTTCAAAAGTGTGGGTTGTAAGTGACAAATGAATAAAATAAATTAATACGTGCAGCCCTTGTTGGATCAAGACTCTCCATGTGCCCAACAGCCTGTCAGTGATATGCTCTGCAAACACTATCCTTATGATTAGGGGAATGGTCCTGGAGGGACTGATTTCAGGTTTTCCCCCTCAAAACATTGGTACTTTCAAAGCTGACAGTGTGAGCATCTGTTTGGCAAGTGGACTCTCGCATGCCCTGGTGCACACAGAGCCTGCTTCTCTATGTCAGGCTCTTTCGATTAGGACCCAACTCTGCCACAACAAGCCTCTCAAATAAATTCTGCCATCCATAGTTATGCAAATGTGCATGTTTATTGAAAAACCTGCATCTTATTCCCATACACATAATTTTTGGTGGAGTTAAGAAAATTTGGGGTTTCTGGTAGCACCATCTGAGAATTTTTAGTGCAAACTCCCAGACATCCTCTATGGCCTTCACATCTGCCTGAAATCAGTTTCACCATATGACGTGATCTGTCGCGGCATTTTCCCTGTCTTAGCTTAAACTAATTTAATCTATGCATTCTTTTGGTGTATAAAATCACATCTCACAGTCAAAACCTATCCCTTTACTCTCTGAGCAGACTGTAAGATTAAGTCATAGCCTTAAGCTACAAGCAAAAGAGAAGGCTCCTTCAGCTCCCACAGTGGTGCGTCTCTCTTACACATAACAAGCATCTGTGATTATTAGAAGTTTTTCAGCTTTTGTTTTGCAGAACATCATTTCTTCCTTGCTTTTTCTTCTACAGTATCTTTATAGTATGACTAATCATCATGTAAGTTGACTTTGGGGAGCGTAAAAAGCCTATGTTCCCTATGAAGACAGATGCAGCTCCAATAAATTCCCCTCAAGAGCTTTATAAAAAGGAAGGTGTCCAGAAATATCCACGTTGCTGCCCAACATGTTGTGTGGTGGGAAACATTCTCTCGGACAGCAGCGAGGCATTAATTCCTTTATTGCCACAGTTGATCTGGGTTGGCCCAGGTCAGCCAGAAGTCAGCTTGATTGGGATTCCATTTTTCTTCCCATTGACCCAGAACCCACCCATGTCAGATGTATGAAGAAATAACACGCTGTGTTCTACTGAATGAGACTGTCTGTATGTCCATCTCCATGAGGGAGACTTGTTTGTCTCCACAGCTAACTGGAGTGGAAAGGGACTGCTCTGTTTCTGTTTCCCAGAGACAGCAGCCCTTCAACCTTGTTCCTTAGAGACGTTCCCCCTGCCTGAGAAATGTGTATCTCCTTGGAAGGTTAGAATTGGGAAGGGGAAGAGATGGTTTACCTCCATCAGCTCGCTTTGGTTAGAGAGAGTAGCCCTTAGCTCTGCAAAACGTAAAGTTGTGTAAAGGGGAAGCCAGTGGCTGTGGTCTTCTGAAACATAAGCTCCTTTTTCCTCTCTCCAAGCTGCTGTAACTTACGTCAGAGGGCAGAGGGACCCTGTAAAGCCAAGCAGGCCACACTCCTTGTACTGAGGCAATAAGCCTTGTGATATTATGGCACACCCTTTTGAGTCGGACCCTGCCCAGTGGGAAGAGCCTTGTGCGTCTGGGTGAGCTCATTAAGACTGCGTGAGGTTGTGTTCCTGCCAGTTTCCTGAGTGTCCATAGCTTAGTGTGTCCTCAAGTAGAAGAGACAGCAGAGCTAGATCAATAGTTCATTGTTCAGATTACTGTTTACCTTTATTAGCATTGGTTCTCTGGGTAATGTGTTTTCTAGCTTCATTTCCTGTGATAATTTCATTTTAGATTTTTGTTTCAACCTGGAAAAATGATATATACTTTGCATGTGCATCATTGCATTAGGTATCACTAAGTGTGTGTGTGTGTGTGTGTGTGTGTGTGTGTGTGTGTATAGGGGGCTGGTTCAGATGGAATGGGAGGCCATTGAATGAGCCCTGGAGAGCTGTAGGCTCTCACATTGCCCCCCACCTCTCCTCCTTGTTTGCTCATCGAAGGAGATCGAAAGCTTCTGCTTTTGATTTTAAAGTAACCACAACTCTGGATATTGTCTGAACTCAAGGAACTGTGGTACGTTTTAACTATGGTTTGTTCTGTGGGTAAAATTAACCACAATTCCCTGTGTTTGGATGACACATGAAGCTCTGGTTAGCTTAAAATTGAAAGCAGAAGCCTTCAATTTCTTCCTCCGATGCACAAAGGAGGAGGGAGAGGGGTGCCCAAGCCTGTGGCTCTACAGGGCTTGTTCACATAATGGGAATCCATGGTTTCCCGCACCCCCCGCGCGCGTCACCTCCGTGACGCGCGCCACCTCCGTCGCCCTCCGGACGCTCTGAGGCCGGCCCGGGAGCCGGCCTCGGAACGTCCAGCCCGGCCGGCGCTCCAGGGCCTTCTGAAAGCCCAAGCGTCAATATGGGTATTTTTTAGTGTTTTCGCGCATGCGCAGAGACGAAACCAGTCTGCGCATGCGTGAAAACACTAAAAATACCCGTATTGACGCTTGGGCTTTCAGAAGGCCCTGGAGCGCCGGCCGGGCCGGACGTTCCGAGGCCGGCTCCCGGGCCGGCCTCAGAGCGTCCGGAGGGCGACGCGAAGGGGTGGGGGGGGCACCCGGGGCAGGTTGCAGCCAGGTCGCCCCCCCCCAAAATCGCGCCGCGGCCTATGGCCGCACTGAAGGATAAATAGGGGGGAAATCGGGGGCGTCACTAGGGTGACGCGCGCCACCCCACCTTGAGGTGACGCCAGTGCCGCTATGTCTGAACCGGGATGGAGAATGATATGAGAGAGCGAGAGAGAGAGAGAGAAAATGAAAATGAAAATGAATGAGGGCTCCTTCTGATACTGCTTGCAATGTGTGTTCTTCCTGCGCTACTCTAGTACAGTCAGTGGCGTCGCTCCCGTGAGGCGACGGGAGTGGGCCGCTACGGGATGACGCGCCCTCTGGACGCTCCGAGGCCGGCCGAAGAGCCGGCCTCAGAGCGTCCGACCCCGCCAGCGCTCCATGCTCCATGCAGCGCATTAATGCGGGTATTTTTACAATTTTCGCGCATGCACAGACCGTTTTGAGGGCAAGAGGCCTCAAGTAGAATGAGATTAAGTCCTAGAGAGGCTTGCAGGTTGATGGGGGTAAAAGGGGTAGGACTTACCTGAGCTTCCTCCTAGCTGCCATATACCCCCCTATGGGATTCCTGTGGAGCTGCTGGGGACATGTCCAGCCCAGGATGGGGGCTTGGGATCCAGTGGCCGCTGTCCCTGCCTTGTCCTCCACGACCCTCCTTGCTCTCCACCCCTTTTCCGCCTCTCCACTGGTGGGGCTGTGCCAGCGGCTGGTCTGTGCCCTATTGCTGGTGGCACACAATTTTCTGGCTGCTGCACTGGAGTCTGGCAGAGGGGCTGCTACACTGGAGTCTATGCAGCAGCTGGTGGCAGAGGGGCTACCATGATGGCAGGGCTGTCTTTGCGCTGGCATACCTGCCGATATGCTGGTGTTTCCCAAGTATAGGATTGGGCCGTTAGGCTGCTGCTTTTAAAGATTGTAGAACTATGGGTATAACCCTTTGAGTCAATAGGCAATAGCAACCCTAGAAGAAATATAGATTTGGATCGGGATTCTTTACTTTGACAAATTCCCCCTTTAACCCAAAATCATTATTCTGACCAAAATATTTTCCTTTCATTATGTCCAGGGTGGCTGGGGGTTAATGTGTGTAAATTTCCATATGGTTTGGGCAGCTTACTTTTCTAATTAAAAATAAATAAAATAATAACAATTACAAACCCAAACCTGTTCCACCTAGCCCCTTTCCTATTCCCACCCCCTTCAGTAATATGTTGCCAACTGGCTCTGAACCAGAAGTGCTATTCCCCTATAGAGACTTTCAAGCATTTATTCATAACATGGATCACCAGCAAACGCCTCCAATTCTCCAGTTGCCTATGCATTAATGAACATCTGCTAACGTTTCTTGTAAGTTCAAGGACTTTGTGAGTAGGCTGGAAACTAAGGACTTAATTTCTCTTTATGCTACAAGAGAGAGAGAGAGAGAGAGAGAGAGAGAGAGAGAGAGAGAGAGAGAGAGAGAGAGAGAGAGAGAGAGAGAGAGAACTTTAGAGGAGGCAGCTGCAACTTTATCCGCGCTGGCTTGGGTCAGGATCTGTTCCAATGTAACATTTTCCTCCATGGGAGCACTTTTGAAATTACTCCCATTGAAGAATACACATGTTAACACTGGAATTGAAAATCCATGTAGATTTTCAACTCTGATGTGACATTATTGATGTGACAGTGGCTAACAGCTGTGAGCTAAGAAGTTTCTCACTATGGCTATAAATGTATAGGTAGCCTTACATCAGCTACTATCTCTTACAGCGCAAACCTAACCAACTTTCCAGCACTGATGCAGCCACAATGCAGCCCTGAGGTAAGGAAATAAATGTTCCCTGTCCTCGAGGAGGCCTCTGTGACTGCCCCCCCCCCACAGGATGCAGTGTGCACCCCGTTGGCATGGCTGCATTGGTGCTGGAAAGTTGGTTAGGATCGGGCTGTTAGTCTCATTCCCTCTTTCCATCTGCGGTATTTGTTTATTCAACAAAATTTCTTTTCATTATAAAATTTCTCACAGCACCTTACACCAACATTTAAAAAGATAATGATTAATGCAACCAAAGGACAAATAAACAATAGTGCCAATGGAATTAAGCATATAAAATATTCTAATAAAATCAATAAAAGCCACTGATGTTAATCAAAAACTTAGGACAATGCCTTGTCCTTTTCCCCCAGTGTAAGCCCCAGCGACCCCAATGTGCTGCCTTGGATGTGCGCCAGCTATTTTGGGGAGGCCGTGTAAGGCTGGCCAGGCCCGGGAAGGGGGTTAGGATATCGGCAGAGTGCACTGCCAATATCCCTGCCCACTCCCTGGCCTGGCTGGCCAATCGCCCGTCCCCCGCCACCCTGGCCTGCCCTCCCCACACCCTCCCGCCACCCAGCGCAGGTCTTACCTGTGTCCGGCGGTGCAGTCCAGGGCCATTGGTGGAATGAGCAGCACAAGCGTTGGCACTGCTTACTTTGCAGGTGTCAAAAACGTGTCTTACGGCACGTTTGTGACACCCAACGCCGGCGGAGCAGCAGCCCATCTGGCGTTTCTCTGTGCTGGATTGCGCAGTTAGAATGTCATATGTGTAACCCTAACTCCCTAGAAGTTCTAGAACTGTACTGGTTCAGAAAGGATTCAGGTGAGAAAATCATATGAACACTTGCTCTGCATAGAAAACGTGTATGTTGGAACGTATGGCTAGAACAGTTCTCAGTGGCATGCTAGCTTGCTGTTAAGCAGGGAGTTGCCTACATGGGGAAAGCATTCAATTATGTGATCCTCCCCCTCTGTTCTGAGGGAATTGGACGGAAATGAAAGGCAAACATTGAGCTGAACACCCAGCTCAAGAAGCAGAACCATTCACTCACCAGTCAGTGGATGCGCCTATGTAATCCAAAATCTGCGTGCTATGATGAACAGAGAACAGATGTATTGCAGAAAGGATTCTACTAAAGCGCAATTAGCTCCACATGTTCCTCCAACTATGTGATCTAAGTAAGACTAGACTAGAACTAGGATTCTGCACTCTGGACATTTCCTTGTGATGAGTTTTAACCCCTGGGTAGCAGCATCTATGAATATTTCCTAGATGATGCAGAAGTCTTGCATTGTTAGTTTCCTTGCCCCCACCAGACACCGTTTAGCTTCCATGAGATGGAGAAAAGTCACAATGTGATGACACACTCACCCTATGCAGATGTTGCAGATGTGTGTCAAAGAATTCATGGAAGGCCCCTGGGATCCTTGCCGATGCCCTGTACACATTATCCACCCCGCCCGTAGTCCTTCTCGTGACCAGCAGTCATCTGCAGCATCCTGGAACATTTCAGGGTGGCAATCACAGGAAGGATCTCTCCCCGTGTTCAGCATTTGTTGCGGCAGAGAAACACTGACCGTGGGAAAGATGGGGCTGGGGCGCACATGTGCAAGTCATCAGTGGCAGATGAGGCTAAACTGGTCTGATCTTGGGGCCCTCCATGCATTCTTTTGCACACTGCGCTGGGCTTGTCTCACAGGGTAAGTGATGTGCTGCAGAGGAAAGCAAAACATGAAATAACTGACTAGCCTCCCACATACACGTCAGGGTCACTTGCAAATCTATTTCTCTTCTTGTACTTGTCACTGTGCCTTCAAGGACTGGGATGAAGGTGGTATCTGAGGGGCCTTCCCATCTCCTTAGCAACTACTCCCTACACCTCCATCCTGAGGGAGGCCTGCCACACCCCATTGACAAGCATGCTTGTAAGTTAGACGTTATGAAGGTTCACTTCTTTAAAGAAGCATATAACAGGAATTCCTGGATTTATAGAAATAAAAAGTGCTTTCTAAGCCTGCTTTGCAGATTGCAAAATGTCAAGAAAATTTAAAAATTATTCACAGACCAATGAGAAAGAAAACAACCCTACCCAAATTCCCTGGAGCAGGACAGGGAAGGCTTCTGTCTGCTTCAGTTCCCAAAGAAAACAAGCCAGACATTTATTTTTGTGTGTGTGCAAATACCACACATTTTTCCCGTCACTTTAAGGTGTGTTTTCTTTCTTATGTTGTTAAGATCCATCAAAACACACTTGCCATCAAAGTGGTGAGAAAAGAGAATGGAGCTTTTCATAGACCTACTCTAATTGGGTAGTAGCAGGATTGAAATATACAGTACCTTAGCTCAACGAGACCAGTAGGCAACTTTCAAACTCAAGTGTGAGAGACACAGTATGGAAAGTCTGGTTTCTTTGCTAAGGCAGGTGCAAATCCTTCAGCATGCAAGTGAAACAAAACATACATACTCCACCAGAGTTCTCTGATAGGACCCATAGCTTTTCCTCTTGTGTAGGTCAGATGAACTAGACTAAAACTTTTTGTTCCTACATCCTCCATCAGTCCTTTCCTTGAATATTCCTGATAATGACCTGGAGCCTCACTCATCAGAACAAGCCTGAGCAATGTCATCTCAGCAGATTGGGATATAGATAATCTTGGCTAGGGCCCCCTTGAAATTATCTTCATATTTTCTGCTTATGGCATTCCATTCTACGCGTTCCAGAGTAAGTGTGGTAACACCTGCTTCAACTGTACAGTATTCCTCCTACAGTACGGTGGCCCTAGTCAGTCTCCACAATATTTGTGGATTTGTGGAAGATCACCATTAAGGACTTTGAATTAAAAAATGATTTTACATGTCCACATGAAAACACCCTAGTGTCCCTGGTCCAAACAACCCAAAATGAAACCAACAGTTTGTGTGTACCAATGTAGACTAAGTGGCTGAGAAGGCCCCGACCAACTCTGCGCATGTAGTACATATATGCACAATGGAACACATATGTGTACATAGCACTTGCATTCACAATATGGTAAAAAATGAGTTTCCACCCCTAGTGATGATTGACTGCACCATTAAATGTGTTGGCTATATCACACAGGCTAACTAACACAAAATGCACACACATTTATGACTTAGCCTTCCCTTGTGCTACAGGCAGTGATGAGAATGCAATTCTAACCCAGGTCAGTGAAATTCTGGCAAGATAGCAACTCTAGCGATGTACAGTCAGCCTGCACCTTACACGAGGGTTAGGTTCTGAAGTCAGCGTGTAAAGGGAAAATTACATACTGTACAGTCAAAACTGCCTTAAATTGTCAAAATACATACTGTCTCTTTAAGAATTAAAATCACACTACGAGAGAGACACACGGGAACTGAGACAACTAGGGAACAGCAGCTTAATTCTTCCATCTCACGCTCACTCCGAGGAATATACAGTACTTAGTAAGTGGAGTGGTGGGCTGAATTCCCTGCATTAACTGTTGTTTTTCTCTCTGTTTTTGTTTGTTTGTTAAGTGTGTAAACTTAATGAGGGCCAAACTGCACATCACTGCTAAGTAACTGCACGCAAACTGCACAAAATGCATAAGTCCATTATTAACAGCCCAACCTCGCCTAGGACCGCCACAGTATGCAAAAGCATGCCACGCCGAACCCTAAGCAGAATTGGGCCAGCGCCGGCAGGGCCTCGGGGGATAGGACGTTCATTCCTTTCTGTCAGGTAGCACTGTCTGCAGCAGCCCTAATGGGTCTCTTTGGATGTGGCAAAATGGCCAGCGCAAATCTGAGGAGGCTGTTTAAGGGCTGACAGGCCAGGGAAGGGACTTTGGATATCAGCAGAGCACTCTGCCGATATCTTCTCCCTTCTCCCGCGCCCGGCAGCCCAATCCGGAGCCTCCCACTGCCCTCCCCCCCACCCCTGCCCCGACCGGCAGGCCTTACTTGTTTCAGGCGCCGCTCCGCCGGTCTGCGGCTGGGGGAACTGCAGCATCGGCCTCACCGCCGGTTTATAGTTACGGAGGACTGTGCCGTAAAACTGATGAGCTTGTTTTTTACTCAGTGATGGCTCTGATGGGAGCTTTCCTCCCAGGGCATGTAGCAACTACATGCATGCATGAGATTCAGACTGACTCCATAGAAGGAGCAAAAGGTTAAAAGTTCCCCTGTCCCATGCCTCAGCTGTGAACTGCATTGGGCCTTCCCCCACAGTTGGTATTTGAGTATGAAGCTATTCCGTCACTCATTCCTAATAGTGAGCTTGTAGTTGGGCCCTGATTCAGATGTCATCCTGCATCTTTAGGCATTTTCAGGAAGGAAAGACTGGTAGACCTCAAGTTCTTGACCTCAAATTCTTTTCTCCCGCACCTGCATCAACATATGTTTGACGACACCCTATGTGTTTCATTTTCATCACATGCAGCTTCCAGAAAAATAATAATGTATGCCTTTTTTATTCATACCAGAGCAGAACAGAAACAGGATCTATTGGAGGGTCTCCCATGCTAGCCTCTTCTGAATGCGTCCACAGGGATTTTGGAAGAAGCAAAGTCTGTCAAGGTTTTTCACAAAGAACTCAAGGAAGGTATGATAACCTAGTTCTAAAAATACTGGGCTGAGTCCACTGCACTTTCAGATCTAATACAACTTTAATGAAAGCAGCGACAACAAACAAACAAACAAACAAACAAGAAGCACCATGGTGCTTGGGGAAGGCATCAAAGTGTCTCGCAGATGCCTGAGACTCTAAGTGCTCTGAACCTCTCATCACACTTCAAGGCACTTGGAAGTTTTTGTATCTTCAAAGGCAAAGCTGTATGGGTTTAAATAGCAATACTTGGGACTGGAGGGGAAACAAATGACACTGGAGAGATCCAGGTTACCATATGCAGGCCTGTTGAAGCTCTCCACCTTCCTTGCCTTTCATAACCCTTATTTCT
Organism: Plestiodon gilberti rubricaudatus; assembly: GCA_026170595.1. NCBI lineage: Eukaryota > Metazoa > Chordata > Lepidosauria > Squamata > Scincidae > Plestiodon > Plestiodon gilberti. The sequence continues at coordinate 202,829,209 of JANXHW010000001.1, forward strand.
TTTGCAACGTTTATGAAAGTTTTACTGCATACGTTAGAAAAGTTACCGTACCTGAGGAAAAGGAGTCGAGGATATGGTATGGAGTAAAAGTCTTTGGCTTAGGGACTTTCCAAAATATATTTTTTAAAAGAGGACTTCCCCCTCAACCAAAACCCAAATGGAATATTCCATCCCTAAGTAGTGGATCTAGCTTTGCTATGGGTGATAGTTGTGTTATGTTTGCCACTTTTTAAAAATGGAGGGGGATGTGGGCTGCACTGAAGAAGAGGAATGCAAATTGATTTGAATCACATAAGACACCATGTCTCTATCTAAAGTGTTTATTTGTTGATTACGTTGTTTTCCCGCCTTTTCTCCAAGACGCATACATGTCCTCCTTTCTCACAACAAGCCTGCGAAGTAAGATAATGACTGAGGGTCCCTCAGTAAGGTTTGTGGTTGACTGGAAATTTGAACCTAATGTATATAAATGTAAATAAAAACCCGTAGCTGGTTTTTGTTATTTGGTCTTACTGTCCTGTCAGTGATATCCTCCTGTCTTGTTCTCACAGTGTTGTTCAGTGTAATGACATTACGGTGGAGGCGGTGTCTCCCTGAGGGGTGGAGAACACAGAGATGTTTTGCCTTCATTGCTGCTGTGGGCCAGTGAGAAATAAGCACTCCCTTCTTCTTTCGCTCACCTGTTAGCAGCATCAGCAGAAGCAAAGAGCTGACTGACACAGAGCCAGCAAAGGTGGTAGCAATTGTCCCTGCATCAGCTGTACTACTTCCACATCCATTGCTGCAATATTGAACATACAAACATTCAAGGCTGCCCTATAGTGAGACAGACCACTGGTCTGCCTAAGTCTGTATTGTTGTCTACACTGACTGGCAGCCAGGGATGTGAATCAGGTCTCTGATTCCAAGTCTTGAGTCAAGTCCCATGTCTTTGTCCCCAAGTCCCGAGTCTTTGGTTGAGAGCCCCTATCTATTTAATGGGGAAAACGGGTTTAAACTTGAATAAAATTCAACTTGTCGTAAAAGGCTCTAAGTTTCGAGTCGAGTCTTGTCCTTTACAATCACCGAGTCAAGTCCGAGTCGAGTCATTGACGCAACTTGAGTCCAACTCGAGTCCGAGTCCATACACTCAAGTCTACATCACTGCTGACAGCAGGACTCCTGGGGTCTTTCCCAGCACTACCTGGCGATTCCAGGGATTGAACCTGGGACCTTCTACATGGAAGGCTTGTGCTCTGCCACAGAACTGTGGCCTCTCCCAAGTTTCAGTATCAGGACTGCATTCAATCCATGGCTGCTTTGCCTACTTAGAGCTCCACATGTACCTGTGTCAAATCTGGGCACCCAACAATCTAGCTGACTCCTTCTGGCTTGTTGAACTTGTCTGTGTGACTTTTAGCACAGGGCCTTTTCTATTTCCTGCCAAAGACTGGGAAGCATTGCTTTACACTACAAATGAATACAAATAGCCGTGGCCAGAAACGGCATCCAAACGCGGCTGCCCTTTCATTAGCCCAGGTCAAGGGCAGGATGTCTCACTGAAGGTGGATGCTTCCCAGGGCACCTTAACTTGGAGCAAACCTAAAGCAGGTTTATGACACAGCTGAGAGCAGGCATTAATGCAATAGACTGGTAATTCAATCATTTTATAGAAGTTGATCTGTCCTTTTTATTACAATTATTGTCAGCCGGGGTGTTTCGTTCCATCACTGGAAATAAACATCATCTATCATACTTGCAAAGATTAGCCTGTGACAGATCCGTCTCTGCTTTGCATAAATGTGTATTAATGCTGGTTCTGTCTGAGGGGGAGAGAGAAGTCTATATTTCACAAGAATGATTAGACAGTGTCACTGCTGCTTTAAGCAATGTCCTTTCATGACTGATAATCAAACTGTGAAACATCACCACACAACACACACACGCGCACGCACAAAGAGAAGAAGCAATTTACTGCCTGTGATATATCTTTGCTTTGTTTTAGTAAAATTAGGCACAGTGGGAAAACAGTGTGGGTTTTATGCAACATTGGTAATGTTCAGGTTCTGTGTACATGAGTGTGTTATAGATAAAAGACACACTACAGTAATAAACCCCTCTCAATTTTGATCAGTACTTTTTCAGCCTGTGATTGGTTTACTTGAATCATACGGATATAATATGATGCCCCTCCTGCTCAGTTGCTAAGCCATGATGGTAGGTCATGTTCTGTGAGTAGGTAGGTCACGTTCTGAGAATGCAATTCTAACCCAGGCGAGAGAAATTCTGGCAAGATAGCAACTCACACAGGCGACATGACCTCTGCCCAAGAGCTCATGGAGTTTATAGTTGAGTTCAGCAGGCATGGCCATCCCTTGAAGTGAAATGGCCATCACAATCAAAATGTTCACATTACATTGAGCACCACCTTGCTTGCAAAGGAGGCAATTTTAAAAAGGAGACATATCTAGGTGGATATGAGAGCACACCATAATGTCTGACACTGAAGTGTCTGAATCAAACCCAGTGTAATCTGGGGTGGTCAGAAATAGTGCTGTAGTGAACCCTAAGTGACCTAACACTTCGTTCTGAAATATTTGGGTTGAGAACCAGAGAGGTGCACCTAACTTTTTGTAATTTCCCTTGAAGAAGAGCACCACTCAGAACTACTCAATGTCTCTTCAAACTCCCCCGGATATGAAAGGAAAACCATGGCTGGTGCTCACCTGAATCCTCTACAAGACTGCACTTGTGCTTAACCTTCAAGCTGTGGTTTGAACTTGGGCAGCCTAATCCTGTCTAGCAGGACGCAGCGGTGCAAATAAGGCGCCCATCGCATCCTGTGCAGGATGGGGCCTGCTCCAGCAGAGCCGGAGGCATCCTCGGGGTAAAGGGACCTTCTCAGGGTAAAGGGATAGGGTAAAGCTCAAGACAGTGGTCCAGCAGTGCTAGACCGGGAATGGCAGTGGATTGTGAGATCCACTGTGATATCCGCTGCTGTAAGCCCTGTATAGGATTGGGCCCTTAGGTAGGCTTACCAGATCTCCAACCGGGACAGAGTGCTAGACCTTTAGGAGAAGGAATGTGGGCAGGTGTAGCTTGTTAAACCTTAGAGCACAATCCTAGGCATGTCTACTCAGAAGCAAGCACCACTGAACACAATGGGGCTTGCTTCTGAGTAGACATGCCTAGGATTGTGCTCTAGGATTTAACAAGCTACACCTGCCCACATTCCTTCTCCTAAAGGTCTAGCACTCTGTCCCGGTTGGAGATCTGGTAAGCCTACCCTTAGGGATGCTGCAGAAAGCATAGTCCTTGACCACATGTACACACACGTAGTTTGTGCACATATAGGGACTCTACAGATGGTGTAGTGAATGTAAGTACGTTGTGCATGGGACTTGCTACCAGAATCCTACTCTCTCCCATGTGCATTCACGTTACATGTGTTCAAACATGTGAAAAGTTATATTTTTGGAGTTTTATGAAACAGTATAGTACACAGTTTTACTCTGTGCAATTACAGTAGGGTGTTACTCTAGGGCAGGGGTTCTCAGCCAATTGTACTAGTACCACCAGTGGTACTTTGACCGACTGCTGGTGGTACTTAGACCGCTGGACCACTGGAACCCCACTCTGATGTGGCACTTTTGGCAGCACGTTTTTGCTCCTGTGAGGCTCCTGCCTTTGGCCAAGCCTCTCGGGAATGCTGAGAAGGGCCCTCCCACCGCCCAGAGCCTCTTACTTGCATTTTCTGGCCTCCGAAAACCTGAAAACCCAGAAGTAACTGGCAATGATGTCATTGCCAGTCACTTCCAGTGGTACGCAGCAGGAGAGTGGCACCGGAGACGACACTCAGCCTGGAAGGGGTTGAGAACCCCTGCTCTAGGGTATTACCTTTTTTTCTTGTTGTTGAGAGAGAGCACCCAAGTTTTTGAGCATTAAAATGCTGATTTTCTGGAAGGCAGAGGTGTCACTCCGGTGGGGGTCCTACCGTAAGTCACGCCCGGTCCTAGTCCTGTTTAGCAAGCTGGCAGGAGACGGCCCCGCCCCCTCACCGTCGGAGCCATTCCGTGCAGAGGAAGCAGCAGGCAAGAGACTCCCTGCCCGTTGCTTTCTCCGCACAGGAATGGCTCCGACGGCGAGGGGGCGGGGCCGCCTCCTGCCGGCTTGCTAAACGGGACTAGGACCGGGCGCGACTTACGGTAGGGCCCCCACTGGAGCGACGCCTCTGCAGGAAGGTATAGGAAAATTAGAGTTGAATCTGATCTGAAGACACGAAAGTTAACAAGCTAAACCAGGCCTGCACAACTTGTAACACATCAAATTGAATGTAGCGTACTAGCCTGTCAATGCTTGGCAAATCTAGATGTTTTGTTTTTGAAGTTCCAGAAAGGAAGCAAAAAGTCCTTGCTGGGTTGCCATGCACAAAAACTAGCACAATCCAGCTAGGTCAGTCTCAGGTTAGAAAGACCATCGTAAGCATGATTATCTGGAAATTGCATTGAACTACATGGGGCTTCTCTGTAAATACGGTTAGGATTGAAACGCAAATGTGATTGTTACTTGCATATAAGGCATGTATATATGGTGCTGGTGGTCCCAAGGGAACTGAGATGCAGCAAATGACAGTCCTAACCAGTGCAGGAGAGAATTCAGATAATGATTAGATTTAAGTTCTCTGGAATCTGTTTCGTCCCCCACGGCCCATCCCCTGCAGCCCATGCTATTCATGTCTCCTAATGGGTATCTTTCATTATCATTATCCCTAATAGTGCTTTATTGTATTAGTTACAGTTAATTTAAATGTTACTGAAGCATTGAAAACAGATTGCAGATGTTTTCAAACAGATGTTATCGTAATGTTAAAACAAAATCATGAATATTTATAGGGTATTATTGTCTGGGCTGAATTAGTCTGCTTAAACAGTAACGTACGTGTTTAACTCCTTTTGAAGGAAACACTCCAGAAAAGGTGAAAACTGTGGCGCATGGCGCAATCGTACCCCCCCGACAGTGTGCAAATGTGCCGTAAAGCACGTTTGCGGCACCCAGAGAGTAGGCAGCGCCAGGGCCTGCGCCACCACTCTGCTGCCGAGTCCAGCACCCTGCACCACTGAGCAGGTAAGTTCTGCACTGGGTGGTGCAGGAGTGCAGAACCCTTTGAGTAAGGTGCAGGAGCGGGGAGAGGGCAGGGAGGGGAGGGGAGGGGGGGGTTAAACAACTGGTTAAAAAATCTTCCTTGTCCTTAGAGTGTTTTTATTTTTCCAATAGGATTTTCCCATAGAAATTGGGTTAGATTTTTATCCCCCAAAACCAAATTGGTTAGTTCGGTAAGAGGTTGACTATGAGAAAACCTTTGAATGGAAAATAAATTTAGAATACAATTTCACATGCTTCTTGAACAAATTAGGAACTCACCTACACGAACAAATACGATAAACAGCAATTGCTTTTTGCTGTTTATCTAGCAGCTAGTGCTCTAGCTTCCTAGGGCCTTGTTTTCTCTCTTTACAGAGACACTTTGCTTCCTTGCTGTACTAGAAATATATATGTTATCTTTTTTGCAAGACTGGCTGCTAACTTCCTGACCTTTGAAAACATGGATTTCTAAAAGTACTGAATAGATGTCTGCAAAGCTGCAAAGAGTTCTTGGGGCTTCGAAATATAGATGACCAGTTTAGAAATGTAGACTAACTCTCACTTGTGGTTGTTTACTGGCAGGACAATTAACACCTCTCAGAGTCTCTTTGAATACAAATTTTCTTTATTGGAGATATAGCTGGGATAGAATTTTCACCCAAGGAAAATGAACATTTAACAATTGACAATTGTTAACACTTGGGGTTAAAATTCTACCCCAGGTATATTCCACCAAAAATAAATGGTATATGGTGTCTGACTAAAATTTTGATATATTATGGACCAAGATATTGGTGACAATATCCTAAAAGTTGCAGCAGCACTAACTTCACATAGCTTCCCCACCCCTGTTATGCCCCTCCCCCGGTTTGCCTCCTCCCCGCCCCTGTGCCCTCCCCACCCCCTACCGTGACATCTTACCTTCTTCAGTGAGCATCTGGTGATCCAATGGATTGGGCGAGAAAGTGCAGGCCCTCCTGCTGGTACTCCCGGCAGTGAGCTGAATAATGCGCTTTCACAGCGCCTTTTGCGACTGATGGTGATTGCTTTATGGCAGTCAGTGTATCACAGGGTGACACATGACATCAGGAGGTGAGTATAGGATTGAACCCTTTGAGTAATAAAAACATCCCAAGGGACAGGTTGAGGTTTTAAGTTTTGCGTCTTCTAAGATAGAAGCCCCTCCCTCACATTCACCATTTGTTGCTATTTATTGTCCCAAGTTAGAAAAGTGTCATCACAAATTGATCTGAGCCCAGGAAAATGTGTCTTGGATTAATTTTGTCTTGCTTTATTTCATTATGGAAAATCCTGCAGCACTTATGTTTGGGTTTCATGACAAACTGTCATGAGGCTTCACATATAAGTCCTTTTCTTTGCAGAGCCATAAGCTACTAAAATACTATTAAACTCTACTATCAACAGATTCGCCCAATTTAGCCTCATATGAGGCCATGGTTTATTTAATGTAACTATGGTTTGTTTGATGATCGAAACCAATACCTTCAATTCACTGTGGTTTATTTTAGGCAAATAAACCAGGATTAGACCACAGTCTGAAACCATGGTTTGAAGTTGACTTATTAACCAGAATTTGTCTTAACTGTGGTTCTGCATTAGGTCAAAACTGAAAATCCTGACTCAATTATGGTTTGTTTCAGTAGTTCTGACCTTACAGCACTGGTGGCTACATAAATGCCAACCTAGATCAGCCAGTAAAAGGAGACTCTTTAGACTGAAAGCTACTCTAACTGTTACTCTTGCCAAATAGTCCCTGCTCTCTTTGTCTGCCTAGCAATAGGCTTACCAGATCTCCAACCGGGACAGAGTGCTAGACCTTTAGGAGAAGGAATGTGGGCAGGTGTAGCTTGTTAAACCTTAGAGCACAATCCTAGGCATGTCTACTCAGAAGCAAGCCCCACCGAACACAATGGGGCTTGCTTCTGAGTAGACATGACTAGGATTGTGCTCTAGGACTTAACAAGCTACACCTGCCCACATTCCTTCTCCTAAAGGTCTAACACTTTGTCCCGGTTGGAGATCTGGTAAGCCTACCTAGCAACAGCTTTGCCCATATGCCTCCCCCTCTCATTGAAATGCATAGGCAGGCATCTTTCCTGCTTAGTCACCCCACCCCCTTGTCAAAGAAACAAATGTAAGCAAACATGAAGCCATCTTGTCTTGAGGTTTATTTTTTTCAAACCAAAAAACTCTCAAAAGGGAACACAGAGGTAAATGAAGTTGCTTATAAAACTCCAGAAAGTTTTTTTTTCTTTTAACATTATCAGACCACTTTTAATGTATTCATTGCATGGAATGGACAAGAAGTGGTTAGCTTTTCTTGGAAGCAGTAGGAATGTGTTTTGTAGATCTTACTTGGCTGAGAAGATGGAAATGTCCAAAGAAGCTAATGATCAACTTGCAACTCCCCCTTTCTTCTCCTAACCAATGGTATCGCTGATAAGGCAATGCATTGCCAGCATCTGGGAAGAAATAAGGAGCTTAGAATTTCATACCGGAACTTCAGGGGAGGATAGGGGGGTAGAGCTAAAACAGAACAGGATGAGATAGAATAAACTAGGATTTGGTCACTGTGTGCAGCACCAATCATGGCTTCGTAAACAAACCACAGCAAACCATGGCTCTGCATGACACCTGACCTGGCACATTGTTCTTTCCACCATGTTTTTCACTGACTTCCCACCATTTGCTAAATTCACAGCCCAATCCTATCCAGCGCCGCAGCTTTGCCGCTGATGCCAATGGAAGAGGTTCCACCACTGAACTATGGAACAGCAGCCATTTTGTTCGCTTCTTCAAACTTTTTTTTTTTTTTTTACAAAGTGACAGGATACGTCAAATGAGCTTCCAATAGTTTAAAGTTTAAACCACAATGGACTTCTTATTTTCATGGAGTCAATATTTTGAATGCTTTTTCATGTAAGATATTATTAAGCACTCTTTGTGATTCCTTTGCCCCCTTTCATCACGCGAAAAATAAAAACACATTAATGCTGTTTTTCCACATGCTTTTTCTTCCTTCCCTATCCTTTCTCTCCCCAGTCTCTCTCACAGCAGATGCAAATCTAATAACATCTGGGAAACATTTTTAAATCCATAATTCTACAACATGTTGCACTAAGGCAAAGTCAGCCCAACCACCCTGTCATATTCTATTGATCTCTCCATATCCTTTAGCAGCCAGCATTTGCTAATAAAGTGCAATATGTGGCCATGCAGTTTAGAGTTACATACCCGTAACTAAATAACTTTGTAATCAATGACAGGCCATTTTCAGTTGATGCCCTAAAGACTTACTTCAGTTGTGAAGAAGGAAAAATGACTTTTATTGAGACAGGTTGTGATTGAAATTAACAAATGTTCTTGATATTCCTGCAAGGAAGAGTGTCACTTGCAGAGTCTAATGTCCCATTTACACACTATCAGCAGTCTCCATGATTGTTCCCACACTGATTTGGTAGCATCTACAGCTTCTGTCCACATGGTTATGGTAGACTGCCTCATGAGGTTATGTGCTGCTGCAGCACCAGTAGGTATTTCCAGTGTGGTAAATAAGTGTGTAAAATCTGCTCCACCCATGTACCCATGGGTGGAAGAAGTACATGTAGGATGGATGTAGAGCAATATATGAGCAATCACTAAGGCAGTAGCAATTACAATCTTCCTGGTGGAGGATTGTAAATAGGTAAGGAGGACCTTAAGATTGTATCATTTGCATTTGTTTAGTTTTGTTTCAGATGATATGATGATGATCTGCATATGGAAATAGATGTCCTTATTTTCCTGCAAAGGGTATGAACGCTAATACGGCTCAATCTTATTAGGGATTTACGCCACAGGAACAAGAGTTCTGGTGGTGTAAGGCCCTTTGTGGCTGTTGCAAAATGCCACATGCCATTCAGTATGGCTTGGCTGCCACTGCAAATGGCAAGCAGCCGAATCTGTGCCAGTGGCTGGAGTACACCTGCCGGTGCCGGTTAGTCAGCACAGAGAGTGTGGTGGAGAGGAATGGGGTGGGGAGGAGGGTGTATCAAGGTTGGGGAGGGGATGGTATTGGCAGCATTGGTGCCACCGATATCTTATTCCCCTTCCCAGCCTCGATCCCCCAACCTGGGTCCACACAGACCTGCGCCAGCAGAATCGCCGATGCAGGTACGAGTAGACCCAGCGGGCTGGTATGGGCTTACTTCAGGGCAAAGGAACAAATTTCCCTTACCCTGAGGAAGCCTCCACGACCCAAACAACCCCCGCAGGATATAGTGCACCTCCCATCGCCACAGCTACATCGCTGTGTGGGGAGTTATGTAGGATTGGGCTGCCTGTCTTGAAGTTGAAATATTAACCTTTGTTTCTGGTGACCTTCAATGCCTCTTTGATGACAACTTTAGGTTTATTTCACATTAGAGATAAAACAAGTTTTGAGGAAAAATTGTCAAGAAAATTCTCTATATTTAAATTTGCCTGCAAAATTTCTAATTTATATCTTCCCGATTCAATCCCCTCCCCAATATTTCCAAGTATGGTTACTGTTGATTTTTTGTTTGTTTGTAAAAAGGAGTTAAAAAGTATTGAATTTTGCAAGTTGACACATAGCATTGTTGCATTAAAATTCATCAATGAAACTTGAGATTAAGGGTCAAATTACATGTGATGTGAGGGATCTGTCATTTTTTGTCTCCTAAAAGCAAATGTGGACACTGATTCCTCAATGCAAATCATTGCCCCAGAGCTGTTGCTAGCCATGGAGGGAAAACATACAAGTACTCGTATTGTGACTTTGTGGGTAATAGAGCAGTTCAGGAGTATATATGATTTGCCATTTTGTTCCTGAGGGTTCCCCAAAGCTCCGGAGCCATTTTTAAGGGATATAGGGGCTGGATATTGAAGGGGGAACGAATCACACCCCTCCCTGATTTGCGTGAATAGAAGTCAATTGTCATACAAGATAGAGTTTGTATCCAACCTTGTTGAGTTCATATCTGGGGGTGTTGTTATGGCTCAATTCACAGCAAAAATACATGACCCCTGAACCTTGTATGACTGGCTGATGTATTTTATTTGCTGTATATATCTTTGATAGAGTAGCTACAGAGATTTAAGGATTGAACTTACAATTGTTTTCGGTAGCTTTCATGACCACTACACAATGTTGGCAAGATACGGGATTAGACGCCATGAGGTAAAAATATAGACTTGTACTTTAATAATTTCCCAATGCCGTGGACGGATCTCCGTGTAGGCAGCCGCCCCAGGCACAAAAATATACCAAAATCCAAGGTTGTTGTTGACCCAACGTTTCGTTCCGACATCAGAACCTCTTCTTGGGGTAAAAAAAGTTACATCAGAATTTTACCCCAAGAAGAGGTTCCGAGGTCGGAACGAAACGTTGGGTCAACAACAACCTTGGATTTTGGTATATTTTTGTGCCTGGGGTGGCTGCCTACACAGAGATCCGTCCACGGCATTGGGAAATTATTAAAGTACAAATCTATATTTTTACCTCATGGCGTCTAATCCCGTATCTTGGCAACATTGTGTATTGAACTTACAATTTATTTATTTATTTATTTATTTATTTATTTATTTATTTACAATATTTCTATCCCGCCTTTCTCCCCAAAGGGACCCAAGGCGGCTTACACAAAAATAAAATACAAAAAATACAAATAGATAATTACTTTTTAAACAGCAAAAAAAGTTAATAAAAACATCTAAAAATTGATTAAAAAATTACATTTAAAACAAGATCATAAAAACAGCAGCACCCCACCCGTACCACCCGTACCAATAAGGGGAGTCAATGATATACTTAACTCTCCCACTGAAACTAATGAGAAGTAAGTGTGTTTGACTTTGGCTGATCCATTTCTTTTTTTGTAGACCATCCCCAAACTGCAGGACAGTCAAGAAAAAGCAGTTACAAGATATTAGAACAAAACAGTACGTAACGATTTCACCTTATCTAGCTGATCCAGTCTGGTGAAAAGGAAAAGGAAATCAATAGTACGGGTACAACAAACAGTAAAAATTAATTCTCTTGCTTTTCTAAATCACAACTGAAATGGATCACTTCCTGAATGCTACCTGGCATTGGATATTCCATAAACTGCTGTATTTTTTGCTTTGAATTAAATGGGCAGCATACACTGTAACAGATGGACATATGGTTTAAGCTAACCAAAGAGCCAGTATGTTAAACATTTGGAGGCTACAGTTCCTGCCAGGAGCATCAGCACAGTAATTCATGCTTCTGTCGTTTCAGTACCGCCCAAATATCTTCCAGGTGAGTAGGAAACTGCATAAGAGGGACATTTCTCTCAAAAAAGAGATAGAATAAATGGTATAAAAGAAAAAAAGAAAAGAGACCACAGTAAGCCACTGTTTGCTTCTTCAGCAGACTTATTATGACACTGAGGCTGCACACTATGCAGTGTGTACACTTACCTGGGAGTAAGTAGCCCCATTGAGCATAGTGGGACTTACTTCTGAGTAAACATGCCTAGGATTGCACTGATAGGGATGCCCGTAAAAGAGCAAATGTGATCACATCTGGATTCCCTCTTCGTAATTGTTCAAAGGTGGAAGCCGCCTTGGTTTGGTCCTTCATAAAGATACATATATATAGCACAGCAATTCAAATGGCTATTGCAAAACTTCCCAGTATGTCCCAACATATTTTGAGTGATGACAACTCTGTGCTTGGTGATAATCTTAAAGAATAAATAAGATGGCAAATCTAATGACTGCTTTATATGTTTCACACCATAACGCAGTTTATATTAGAATCCTTCAGGAATTTACAATGATAGTTGCCCTGCCAAAAACCTTGACAGGGTGACTAGGATTGCTGTTATCAAAATTCAAGGACAGCATATACATAGTTATAGTAATCCAGTCGGGCGATGACCTTTTCTCTAGTCTTTTGTACCAGTAATTCAAAATATGTAGCTACCTATTTAGCAACAAATAGCTAAAGCGTTTCCTCAGTTGGTATTGATGACCTAAAGGTGCTTGCTAAACATTGATGGCTTTTGATGCCTTGTTGTTGTTCAGTCGTTAAGTCGTGTCCGACCCTTCGTGATCCCATGAACCATATCCCGCCAGGCCTTCCTGTCCTCCACTATCTTCCTGAGTTCGCTCATTTTCATGTTCGTTGCATCGGTGATGCTGTCTAACCATCTCATCCTTTGCCTTTCCCTTCTCCTTTTGCCTTCAATCTTTCCCAGCATCAGCGTCTTCTCCAGAGACTCCTCTCTTCGCATTGTTGTTGTTCAGTCGTTAAGTCGTGTCCGACCCTTCGTGATCCCATGAACCATATCCCGCCAGGCCTTCCTGTCCTCCACTATCTTCCTGAGTTCGCTCATTTTCATGTTTGTTGCATCGGTGATGCTGTCTAACCATCTCATCCTTGGCCTTCCCCTTCTCCTTTTGCCTTCAATCTTTCCCAGCATCAGAGTCTTCTCCAGAGAGTCCTCTCTTCGCATTAGGTGGCCAAAATATTTGAGTTTCAGCCTCAGTACCTGTCCTTCCAGGGAACAGTCAGGGTTGATTTCATTTAGGATTGACTGATTTGATCTCCTACCAGTCCAAGGGACTCTCAGGAGTCTTCTCCAGCACCACAGTTCGAAAGCATCTATTCTTCGGCGCTCAGCCTTCCTTATTGTCCAACTCTCGCAACCATACATCACTACTGGGAACACCATCGCCCTTACTATGCGAACTTTTGTTGGCATGGTGATATCTCTGCTTTTTATTATGCTGTCTAAGTTTGCCATAGCTTTCCTTCCAAGGAGTAAGCGTCTTTTAATTTCATGGCTGCTGTCTCCGTCTGCAGTGATCTTGGAGCCCAGAAAAGTAAAATCTGTAAGTAAAATTTGATGCCTAGTGTCTGACATATCCCACTGGCTTGGTTTTTAAAGTTTCATAGTTGGACTATAGCCAGTGACGGAGACAGCAGTCTGGGTCTTGCTGCTTGTTAGTAAGAAGGATCCTGGGGAGGGGCAGAGCTCCAAGGGTATGCTTTGGGGAGGGAGAGAACTTGTTCTGTTTAAAGACCAGCACTATTTCTCGGGAGGTCTGCTTGCTCCCCCGTGTTCAAGTGCATACTGTATTTGTAAATAAAATGATACTACAAAAATGCTACTTAAAAGGAAAATGAACATGCAAATAGTTGCCTCCCAGGACTTCTTTACTCACAGGGAGGTAAGCTGTATGAAACAGTATAAACGTATGAAATTGCCACATAGTGGCTCATGTCTGTAGTTTGTAAAGCTATATCGTTCTCAGTCATGAATTGCTCAGATGTCAAAGGAGACCATGCTAGTTTTCTGGAGGATGAAGTGGCTTCATTGCTTGTATTCAGATGGTGTCTTGATCCTGTCGGGCAGCGCAATCCTGACTAAGGATCTGGCCGGTGGCCCAGGGCCACCCGCTGGATCCTGTGCACAGGTTACCTGGTGTGCACTGGGCCAGAGGTCTACTCAGGGAAGGAGACGCTCGTCCCCTTTCCCGAGTGTAAACCCGGGCTGGCCCTATCAGCCTCCTCGGATTTCCGCCAGCTAAATAGCTGGCAGAAGTAGAGGAGGCCTGTAACGGCGTAGCCAGCCCGGCAAGGATGGGGATATGGCCGACGCCATCCCCGCCCCGTCCCTGGGCTGGCTAGGCCAATGGCACCCTCCCTCGCCTGGATGGACTGCCTACACGGCTGGCAACAGAGCACTTACATTCTGCCGCCGTCCGCCTGGAGATCTGGCGCCAGAGTGAGGGAGGCCAGCCTCCCTTACTCCAGAGTCATCGCGAACGTGCTTTATGGCACATTTGTGATGGCTTCCAGCGATGTCACTGACCAGATTTCCAGGATTGTGCCCTTAATCCTTGAGGGCTCCTCCTATTCTGATAGCACCATACATGTTTCTGTCCTGAGGTTCCTTTTCTTATTGAATCTCTCTCTCTCTCTCTCTCTCTCTCTCTCTCTCTCTCTCTCTCTCTCTCTCTCTGTCATCTTGCATCTTGCATCTCTTGGGGGCAATACAAGGATTGCTTTGGATCACTTGTTGATCTGCTGTACACAGTTCTATTTCAATTATTTCTTTTAAGCTGTGATGAGGTGAGTTACAGGCAGGTTCCCTCTATTGATACTAATCGAAAAACACACACTATCCATGCTAATAATTTAAGAGGTAAAATGCTCCATGTCCTCTTGTGCCCTTTGTCATTTCTAAGAATTTATCTCTTTTACAAACCTTGATTTCAATGATTTTACACTATATACCATATTACAGGGTGTTTTTTGCATTTTATATTGTACTCAAATAGCTACCAGTGAGAACGAGTTTGATGGCAGATTCATACTGATTTGCAAATTAATTTTGTCTCTTTGTATATCAAGGGTGTGCACAACTTATTTAATTTGTAATAAATGCAATTAGAGAAATGAATGAGCTATCAAGATTTTTAAAGTATGATCTATCAATGTTGGCATAACTTGTAATCCTGGTCATTATAAATAACAAGGGTCCTTTGCAATATGGAATGCAATTTCCCCTGCAGTTTGTCTCATTACTTTATGACATATGGGTTAATATTAAATTACAATGCCTTAATTTTCAAATCAGGGCTTAATTTATAAGTAAAAGGTTAATAAATTGCCTCTGCAGCAGGACGTTTTGTTGTGTGTTTGTTTGGAGCGACCCCCTCCCTCCCTATTAAGCCTGATATATTTTTCTCAATTGATCCCGATCATCACCAGTGTCATTCTGTGCCCTGCAAACTGAAGGCAACATTTAAAAGGGTATCAGGCGCCCCAGTTTTGGCAGTGTATGACTTTTAGATTCTTATGGATTTGGCAATGGTCTCAAAGCATAGGATGCTGTTACACTGTGAAAGTGAAGTAAATCTCAGCCTAGCTAATGCTTGGATGAGAGACTGCCCAGGAGCTTGTCCAAGTCAGCCATTCCTGACAGACAAGCAGGATATACATGTCATAAATAATAACAATGAAGGGTTCCATTTGGTGGGAGACTTTTCTCTATTAACATTTTTTCAGGCAAACGTTCATGAATGTTCCACTTTCCATATGACTTCCATTTGAACCACTTTTTCCCTACTGCATTTTTTTTCCCTTGAGATGTTAAGTGTATATCTAGTTTTCATAATGTTGCATAGTTTTGTAGATTGTAACAACAGGCTGAAACTGAAGAGGAGGCATAATTCTCTCCAGAGGGTGGGGGCTGTTCTGTTTCAGATTGACTCTTTCCTACCCTTGATTCTAAAGGCCCAGTCAGATAGCTCTAATGTGAGGAATGGTAGGCTTACCAGATCTCCAACCGGGACAGAGTGCTAGACCTTTAGGAGAAGGAATGTGGACAGGTGTAGCTTGTTAAACCCTTAGAGCACAATCCTAGGCATGTCTACTCAGAAGCAAGCCCCATTGTGTTCAGTGGGGCTTGCTTCTGAGTAGACATGCCTAGGATTGTGCTCTGAGGTTTAACAAGCTACACCTGTCTACATTCCTTCTCCTAAAGGTCTAGCACTCTGTCCCGGTTGGAGATCTGGTAAGCCTAGGAATGGGAATGTAGTTTCAACGCTGCTGATAGCTGCAGGGAGGACTAAATATCTTTTTGACCCAAATGTGGCAGTCAGACCCTTGAATGTGAATGAAACCCTTCTTCTGCTGTAACTCTGTTAAGAAATTAAGGTCTTCTGCCCCTCCCCCCAAGCTGTAACACTGGAACTAGCTTCCATATTGGAAGTCACAACTTAATTGATCTGCAGTGTAGAAGCCTAGTGGAAGTGGTTTGATTGGACACTGGCCCCCTGCGATTTTGCAGCAAGCAGACATTTTAGATATATTTGCACACATTTGAACATACAGTTTTTGTCAAGAGCCCCAGGAGCACTCCAGAGCTTCATTTGCACAGCTTGAACACTGGGACTGGGAAGACAAGGTGTGGCCTGTGCAGATGCACAACAATGTTTGTGCCTGTAGTACCATCTATTATTGCTGTGCATGTGAAGGACTTGAATGGGGGAAATTGAGGTTTGCCAGTTTCTCAGTTGGCCTCTCTCTCTCTCTAGCTGCTCAGCAGTGTTCATGGGGGAGATGTAGCACAAGCAACCGTAGCAACTGAATGAATCAGCCAGGCTTTTAAAGGTATACTTTACTGTGTACCACCTTTTTCCCTGGATTCCAGCCTGGCAATTCTGTACGTGGATGTGTCCCTCTATTATTTCTGCTTACTTTGGAAAAGTCAGAGAGGTAAGTTCTTACTCACTAGAGGCGTATCAGGAGTGGATGCCGCCTGGAGCACTGCTCCTGATACGCTGCCCCGAAGGGGCGGTCCCGCTCCGGGGGGGGGGCGGCCCAGCTTACCGGGCGCTCCGAGGCCTTCTCCCCCGGCCTTGGAGCCGGAGAAAGCCCCGGAGCGTCCACATTACGTAAACGGTCTGCGCATGTGCAAAAAAGGCTAAATAGCGCGCCGCCTTCAGAAAGCCCTGTCCACCGGTCGGGGTGGACGCTCTGGGGCTTTCTCCGGCTCCGAGGCCGGGGGAGAAGGCCTCAGAGCGCCTGCCTGCGTCACCGGACGGGCGGGCGCGCTCGCTCGCTCCATGGAAAGACTAGAGCGAGCGGAGCAGCGCCGCCCGGCGCCGCGGTGCCATCTTTCCACGCCTCTGTTACTCACAACCAAGTTTTGTAAGCAGTTGCATTGTTGTGAGGTGTTGAATATTCTGCCTCTCTTTCCTGTAGAGTTGCCAGTCCTTCAAGGACTGGTCTGGAACTGCCAGGAACAGACATAGATCTCCAGGAGACTACGGAAAGCAACCCTGGAGATTTCAACGGAGCCTCCTCTTTTAGGATGCAATCCTATACCCACTTGCCCCACTGAACATAATGCCACTGCTGAGTAGTTCTGCATAGGCTTGCACTGGTGGTGATATCGGAAGGGAAATCTGCAGAACTAGCTTCAGTCCGAGGTGGCAGCCCTTCTTCCCCGATCCAAAAATCTGCCTTCTGCCCCTGCACAACTTCTTAGCAGAGCTCTCTGATTAGACCCTGATCTGATACATTGCTTCTCACACTTGGTTTATCACCTGGGTTAAGTATGGCAGGCCTGTTTTCCTGGAGCTGGAGCATGATAAGCGCACACTCCTTGCCAGAGTAAATAAGAGATTTGCTAGGGCCATTTCAGGATTTGCTATCTTTAATGTTGAGCAAGATATATGCAAGTTCCAGCAACCTCTCACTTTCACCATGACCATAAAATTTATCTGCTGTCTTTCTAACTGGAGCCAGGTTTTCAGTGTTTGTATGTAATTCCGTAATCCTGATGTCCTATATTTGTGGTGTATAAAAAATGATGTGGTTATTATTATTATTATGAACATCTTTGGTTAAATGCAGGGATCCTCTCTTTATAGAGTTCCATATAGTGTAGCACTGGATGGTGGACAGTAGCGTCACTAGGACGCGCGTCACGCTAGTGACGCTCTGTTATCGTGGTGCGGGGGGGTGGGGGCGACCCGGCTCCCCCCCCCGCGTCGCGTCGGGTCGCATCGGGTCGCCCTTCGGACGCTCCGAGGTCAGCCCGGGAGAAGGCCTCGGAGCGTCCGACCCCGTCGGTGCTCCAGGGCCTCCAGGCAGCGCGTCCATCCGGGTATTTCCCGGATTTTCGCGCATGCGCAGACCCGTTTTGAGGGCAAAAAGCCCTCAAAACGGGTCTGCGCATGCGCGAAAATCCGGGAAATACCCGGATGGACGCGCTGCTTGGGCCTTCTTTCAGAAGGCCCTGGAGCGCCGACGGGGTCGGACGCTCCGAGGCCGGCTCCCGGGCCGGCCTCGGAGCGTCCGGAGGGTGTCGCGCGGGGATGCGCCCGTCACCCCATGGCACGCGTCACCCCGAGGCGGCCCGCCCCCCCGCCACGCTCCAGTGATGCCCCTGATGGTGGATATACACCATCTAGTTTCATGGCCACTTATGAAGACAGACTTTTGGGAAATCAGTTAATGCACCAGTCAGTGCTGGGGTCTGGTGCATTAACTGGTTTCCCAAAAGTCTGTCTTCATCAGTTCAAATTCCCTTCCAAAATTTGGCTGTCATCTTGTTTCTAGTCCTCATTGAGGAAGCTTTGGAAAACCCTGGGCGTTCTTCTAATGAAACATTAGAAATGAAATGCATTTTGTAAGCTATAAAGCATTTTGTAGCATGAAATATAGACACAATCCCGTTAAAACCCTGCTGTGAAAAGTAACTGCCTTTTCTGTTCTGTTTCTCTACATCTCTCTAAATCTAACGTGCCCTCATCTGTTCCTTCACAAACACAAATTGACATCACATGATTCCGTTCTATACTGACTGCATTGTTTTCATCAGACCAAATGTTTCATTATTGAATCAACCAAGTAAATATTATGCCAAGGGCATGGTTTTGTTCTACATGGGGTGAATTTATAAGAATAATTCCAAAAATAGATAGGAAGTTTTGCTGCATGTGCTCTCATCACGAGTATTAGCTGTTTAGTTCCTTCATATAATTGGTGAGCCAGTAGGTGTCACAAGGAAATGGTGCTCACTTTCTTGGCAAAGGTAGGAATCTCCACACACCTTAACCCCCCAATCCAAGAGGCCATTGTGATCCACAGGAGAAGAAAGGGGGAAATGTTAATTTGATAGTTCTAAATGACTCAAGTAAGTGAGTCGAGGCATATGCTGGAAAATGATGGGTAAGCAGCATGTTCTCACCTGCCTCCTATCCAGAAAAAGGAGTGAAGTCATTGTTCCTAACAGTTAGAGGCTACATGAGATGTTGGGAGAATAGGATACACATGAAAGGATTGCTTTAAAAATACTATGCCTTTGCTACACTGTTCCCCCGAAAATAAGACAGTGTCTTATATTAATTTTGGCTCCAAAAAATGCAGTAGGTCTTATTATCAGGGAGGTCTTATTTTCCCAACCTGTGGCGTGACCCCCCCCCCCCCGGGCCAGCAAGGCCTGCAAGGAGGCTGCAACCTTGCAGAGTCTCTCTAGCACATCGTCTCCATGGTGGAGGACTCAAGTGCAGGCCTTCCAGAGCCTTGAACCCTCAGGAAAGAATGAAGCTTTAATCGGTCAAAGTAAGTGCCGGGGGGGGGGGGGTCGCATCCGTCTGGCTGATGATCCTAGCTAGGTCTTACTTTCGGGGAGGACTTATATTGACAAGTGCCAGCAAAAATCTTGCAAAAATGATGGTAGGACTTACTTTTGAGGGAGGTCTTATTTTAGGGGAAACAGGGTAGGTTTCCCCTAATATGTAGAATATGTATAACGTGAGTAGGTAAATGTCCAGTATCTGACTCACCTTTACTATGCAGCCCACCCTCCATGCCTCAAGCCTCTGCACCATGCTCTGGGCTGGTATAGGACCAGGAAGCAATGGAGAGGTAAGTAAATAAACATTTTTACCCACTTACTCCCCCATTGGCCTACATGGATCTGACAGCTCCTTGGCAGACATAAATCCAAGTGGGTCCAGCGGGGTGCATTGAGGCTGGGCTGGGGAATAGAATATCAGTGGACCCATCACTGGCAATATCTGCCCCCAGCACACCCTCAACATGCCCCCAGCCAGCCCCAATCTTCCCCTGAAATGCCCCAGAAGAATGACCCCCTCCATTGACTTACCTGCTCCATCGGGGGCTGGGGGCTCTGTTGGCGCGTACCTAGGGCTGCCAGCCATTTGCTCTGGCAGCCCCAGCCTGTGTGCCGTTGTTGTGGCTGCCGCACCAGCAGCCCCGGCTTTGCACTGGCGGAACACAAGTTCCATCAGCACAAGGCCCGGATAGGATTGGGCCATAGGTCTTTGCGGTTCTTTGTTTGCTGTATTATTGTTTGGTTCCATATTGGTTTTGTGATTGTTTTTAAAATGTTAAAAACAACGAATGGATTTGCTCAAGAGTCTGTAGGTACAGTGTTGGCGTCAGGTTGCTGAGAGCCCTGGGGCAAAATACTCAATGGGTCTCCCATGGAACCCCATGTCCACCCCCTGACAGCACATTGGGTACTACCACTGCCACCAGTATTGAAGATTCAGGGATCACTCTGGTCAGGCAGCCCTCTGATGGGAATAAGGTCTTGGCCACAGTGGCATAGGAAGGCTGCCCCCTACTGGGAGCCAGGGGCTGTTGTGATGCTCCCCCCCGCGGTACCCCACCCCACCATGTGACATTGCCCGGAAGCCACGCCCCCGGATGTGACGTCACACGGCCTACCAGAACCGCACATGGAGCCTCAGGGTGGGTGGGCAGGCTGAAAACATCTCCCCTGTCCTCTGGAAGCCTTGGCAGCGGCGCTGCAAGGCTCGCCGCCATAGCCGAGGGCAACAAAAATGCTCAAAATGTAGTGCAAAGAGGAGCCGCCGCCACACCACCATCTGGCCAGACCGGGATGAGTTTGCTGCCCCCCTACTGCTGCCCGGGGGCGATCCGCCCCCCACCCCCCATTCCTACGCCCCTGCTTGGCCAACCTCTGACACCAGCTTGAATGTGCATCCCAAGCTTCTCCCCCCGGACCTCTCCCCCCAAGCTTTCACTTCTTGAGTCATGGGAATGGGGGCTGAAACATTAAGAACTTGGGCTCATGTGGGCTCACCAGAACAACTTTTAAAAGTCTTCTCCACTATCTCTCCAGAAGACCAACAGCAACAGTATTTTAACAGGGTCTGGGAAATAGGGACGGGGGCTGCATATGCAGCCTGAAGAGTCAAGATCAACCACATGTTTAAGAGCTTCACTTTGGTCTTGTTCATTTTATATTACTTTTACAGCAATGTATTTAAAGTGGCAGTTTACAGGTTTACATGAAACATAAATCCTGGAGGGAGAAATTACAGTTAGAGGCACAGGTTTGTTTTGTTAGACCATTTTACTTACACTTTAAATAGCTGTCAGCATGAGGCCTTGGTTGGTCATAAATTGTCATTCCTATACCATAGAATGCTCCATTGATTTACAGCATGGCATGCCTTCCAAATGGATCCAACTGCTCATAAAGAACATGAGCCTTCGTGGTATGAACGGAGGCCATTGTGACAAGAGGCCAGTGATGCGACTGTTCTTGGTTGGACTGCAACAAGTCCCAGCATTTAGGGCAGCGGTGGCCAACCTTTCTGGCAAGTGTACTGTCATGGATTGTGGGTTTAAATAAGAACCAGTAAATGAATGAGAACGAGCCATAAGAATGAAATAGGTTCTTCATGGCACTTGGCTCCGCTACTTTTGGTTTCCAGTAAGGGCTCATTCTGCCATTTCCATCTCCCTAGTCAGGGCCAAAGTACATGAGCATGTAAATGCAGGCTTCAGAGGTCATCTTCCAACTGGTAGTACCTCTCCTTTGCTTTTAAACAGCCACATGGGGTGGAAATCCTGGTCGGAACCAAGGCACATGGGAAAGGGGGAAGTTCAGTCTCCCCTCCTCTACTGTTAAACCTGAAATTCACCCTGATGAAGCTAACTAAGCAAATCATGACCACCGTGGAGGAATTTTCAGTGTTTGTGGTGGTGGTGGTGGTGGTGGGGAGAATGAACTTTCCTCTCCCCACACGCTCTTGTTCTGACTAGGATTTTTGCCCTGCATGGCTGTTTCAAAGCAAAAGAGGGGTGTTTCTGGTTGAAAGCTTGCCTTTGGAGCCCAAGTTTATGTGCTCATGTAGGCTGTCCCCAGCGGGATGACTAGACTACACGATCTGCGGCCTGACATTGCCCCTGACTCTCTGCTGCTGCTACCATGCACGCACCCATCCAGCCCCTTAGCTGTACAGCTCACCCTTTCTCACATGATCCTTTTTCACAAAGCAGGAAGTGTGGGACACACTGGGAGTTCCTAGCACAGGGGTGGCCAACCTTCCACCATGACGGCCTCTGCGTTCTTCAGAGTTGTGTAGAAGACAGAATCTTGGCAGCTGCAATTGCTGATGGTGCTGCTAAAGCAGCTGCACCTGCTGAACCTATACAACCATTAAAGGGCCAGGAGCATTCGTGTGGAAAGGTTGGCCACCCCTGACCTAGCATGTACTGCACTTCCTATTTCATTTAAAGGGACTGGGCAAGGAAAGAGTGACATGAGTGTAGAGGGAAGTGGATTGCTCAGGGGCATTGGGAGTGGCAATCCACTTCTTTACCTGCTCACCTTGCTCCTTCCTCACGCAGTCCCTTTAAACAAATCAGGAACTGCACTTTGAGCAAGTGGGAAGTGGATCCGTGCAGCTCCATCTGCAGCAAGCTGAAGGAAGGTGGCAGCAGACTCAGGGTGAAGGAGACCACTTGATGTGAGCTGCAGTGTCCACTTCATGGATGGGCAGGCCATGTCTGACCCACTAAACGTACAACATGGGCATCAGGTCAAGTGTAAAATACAAGATGCGATCCCTCTACTGCACTCTGTAGTATAAGCTGCCCCACTGGACAACAGTGCAGAGCTAGAGAAACGAGCAGGACCAGAGGCCTCACTCTGTCTACCCCATAACTTGGTCTATGGACCTCCTGCGTCTGTCCACACATGCAACGATGCCTGGGCCATTTTCAGTTTTCTTTGGCACCGACTGAGAATTGAAGAACTGCGTGCATCCCATAATTTCACAGTCACATCATGCAAGCATAGAATTTGGTGTTGCTGGGATGACCAGATGCTAAGGAGGACTGGACTCCAATCGTTGTGTAATGCTGACTCAAAACCTCTTCAATAAATTTCATAATTGCTGAAGCATACGGAATCCTTGTTCTCCTTTGCATCTGATCACTCTGGGAATTTGGTGCAAAATTACCTGTTCCTATGAATTCTGTTCCAACATGAGTAGAGAGAACAGCTGGAACAATAGCAATATGTTGGCATAGCATGGAAAGTAAAACCTGGCATAATTTCTACTCTTTGTAATCCCTCAGAGGGATTAAGTTGTAGGATCCTTTCTTTTCTACAGAGAATCCCATATACTTTACATTACATAGGGCTCACAGTTCCTAGCAAACTTTGAAATGCCCTTAAATTCTGTGTGGGTAGACCCGATGGATTTGCCAGGTGTCAGAGTATGACCTAAGACATTCAGGGCCAGTGGTGTTCCTAGAGGGGGGGGGCGATACTGTAAGTTGCGCACAGGTCTACTCAGCATTACATGGTGGCCCACTCGCTGTCGGAACCATTCCAAGCGGCGAAGGCAATGCGCAGGGAGTCTCCTGCATGTTGCCTTCGCTGCTTCGAATGGCTCTGACAGCGAGTGGGCGAGGTCACCGTGTAACGCTGAGTAGGCCTGTGAGCAACTTACAGTACCGCCCTCCCTTCTAGAAACGCCATTGTTCAGGGCTCTGTACAGATTCTACAGGGGCAAAACTACGGTAGGTTTGTCACAGAATATTTTTAGATTGAGAGTCCTTTTGGGACAGGGAGCCATTTAATCTTTTGATTTTGTCCGTAAACCGCTTTGTGATCTTTTTGTTGAAAAGTGGTATATAAATACTGTTGTTAATAATAATAATAATAATAAATGTTCATGCAACAGGGACCTGCAGCCAATCACAGCTTTCTGACAAATATGCCTATGCAATATTTGTGTTTTTGTAAAAATGTGTTTGTTGCAATCACATTTTACTTTTTTAGCCATATTTTATTTTACCCATAAAATAAAACTCCTAAAATCTGCAATGGGTGAAATAGCCCTCAAATTGTGTGGTTTTCTTTTTCCTCCACCATGAAAATCTGTGATTCAGCATGGTGTAACGATTAGCTTTATAAGTATGAATACAGCCTGAACTGTAACAAATAAGAACGGAAATTATGAAAAAAATTACTTTTTAATGTACAAAACATTTATATACAGTTTCAGCATGTTACTGCCATCCTTATGATGTAGAAAACAGCTAAAAAGGTCCTTAAGATATAAAGACAGAACAATTCAGCTACAGTACTCTTATTGATAATGAATGTCTTCTATACAGAATATATACAGAGCCAGTATGGTTCTTATAATACTATTACAGTAAATAAAGGAAGACCACCATTGGAAAATGGAAGAAAAGCATAGGCAAGGATAGTGCTGTTTATTTTTTTGCTCTAACAGCTTCCAAGCTATCATATCCAATATGCATTCAGGGAATAAAACACTTTGCCAGCAGGCAGGGCTCTGATCAGATTAATACAAGGGATCCCTCAAATTACTTGGCCCACTCTGTCAAACATCAAGAGAATTCTAGCTGTGAAACTGAGCTAGATCATGTGATCATGGTTCACAGAAGTCATTCTGTAATGTTTGCAGTTATCACTTGGGATTCATGGCCCAGAGAATAGACCCATAATTTCACATTCGTTCTAAGTAGCCCAATAGTTACATTGCTGTCATAAGAAGGATGAGATGGTTGCAGCAATCCTATACATGCGTCCCTGGAATTTACAGCGCAATCCGACTTAACTTTTGTGCCGGTTTAACCAGCAGCGCAGCGAGAACGGAAGGCCCCAGAACGGAAAAGGGATTCAAATCCCCCCCAAAAGAGGAATTCAAAGGGGATTTGAATCCCTTTTCCGTTCTGGGACCTCCCGTTCTCGCTGCGCCGTTGGTTAAACCAGCACAAAAGTTGTCGGATTGCGCTGCAAGTCTCTTTAAACTCAGTGGATCTTACTCCTGAGTAGATGTGCATAGGATTTCACTGTTCCCTTTTGGCCCAGTCTTATGCAGGGCCTACAACAGCAGATCTCATGATCTGCTGCTGTTAATTCCTGTAATGGTGGCACAAAAGGTGCGCTGCCATTGTGCGCTTTGGAGCTGCTGGCAGAAACAGCCGGAGGTTCCATACGCCTGCCAACAGATCCTAGACACCCACCGGAGTAGGTATGGTGGTGGCAGGGTCGATTCAGGGGAGAGTTGGGGAAGAGACTGGGCCGGGCAGGGAGCAGTTTGGGGGCAGGAGGGGGAAGATCTCAGTGGCAACAGTGTACGCCAATGCCCCCTTCCCAGCCCAGACCTGCCCTCTGACTCTCCTGGACATACACCAGCAAAAGAGCTGGTGTGGGTCTGAGGGGACCCATTGGCGGCCAGGTGGCATACTAGGAGGTAATATAAAACACATTTTTACTTACATCTTCTGGGCTGTCTGGTCTCCACTCCAACATTGGATGCAGCACACACTCCAGCAGTGTGGTTTCATCACATAGGATTGGGCCATTAATCAAAGTTCATTCATAGAGGTGTCTTACAAGACTATTTATTTGCTTATTTACCTATTCATTTATTTATTTGGCATTACTACCTTGCCTTAAAATGTGCAAAACTGTCATTTTACACTGCAGTACTCAGGAGTCTTTTTAGACATCCTTATCTTTCTGAGTGAGAACAATAGTAAATAGTGTATTTTGAAATCGTACAGTGATTTTAGCAGAAATCGGGTAACACCTAAAGTGGTAAAATAGAACGGAGATCAAATGCTTCGAATCAAACTTAATTCTCACGTTCATTTTTGTCATGGTAAAGTCACTACCAAGATAAATGTACTCTGCCATTTTTACATGGCAGCTGGTACTCATGTAGTGAGAACTAGCATTTACCACGTCAGAGAGCTCTACTGAAATGACTGTACATTCAAAGGAAAGGCGGAAGGAGGAGACTTTCTGCCTAGAATTTGCTATGATGGCTATTCCTGCATTCACCAAGTTGACAGCGCCCAAAGTTATTATGTGGATCTCTAGTCTCATCGTAAAGTGAGGTACAGTTCAGAGTCCCCCACACAATCACAACTGGGAATGTGTGCGAGGCCACCAGCAGGTTTATAGTTCAGCCAGAATCATGTGGAGGTGATGCTTGTATGAATCCCATGGGTCTGTGCAGGGACTGTACACATGGTCATCATGACTGGCATGATCACAATAGTCCTCAAGCTATTGCGGCTGCACAGATTGCTGCACACCCCATCGGCATGGCTGCATCAGCGCTGGAAAGTTGGATAGGATTGGGCCCACACAGAGGAACACACAACATATAGCTAAGCAGTTTCATACATCATACGACTTGGTACATGAAGGGTTCTCAGGACGGGCCAATTTTGTAACCTGAAAATGCACACAACGTTTCTGCAACGTCACTTGTTTGATCTTGAGCCCTGATCGCAAAAGCTTTGAGGTGGCCACCCTCTTTGTCACATTTTGATATGAAGTCGATGGAAATGGAGAGTGATCTGCACTCTTTAAAGACCCATTGTATGCAATGCACAGCAGGGACCTTTCTCCTACTAGACATATTTTTAAATTAGTGGCATTTTCAAACATCCACTATATTCTCCATGATATAAACCACCTTGTAAAAATAAACCGAGGGCATTAATCTTTCACATCTCCTCCCCATCAATGTGTCCCTCTCAAATGTCTTTTTAGCAATACTGCAATGCCTTATATAAATGTATCTTTATTTTATATATGCTTCTGGCAATACACTTTATTTGACATTAATGGACAAGAGATGCCTTGACAACTCAACAACTAATGCACAGTAAGGCACTTTGCTGCAAAACTGTTCAGGAGCTGATGCTTCTCGACTAAGCAAGGTACAAAGAGCTATATTGGCTGTATAAACAATGCTGCCAGAGTGCGTGTGCACACATCCTCTGGCGGCAAAGCAAAGCACTAAGCATAAAGCATACATAGTATGGCTTTTTGCATGTCGATCCAAATAATACCTATCCATTTGTCACTGGAGAGAAGCTGCATTTTTGCAAAAGGAAAACGAAAAGGTGATGGCAAACTACAGTATATGTGAGGTTTACAAGAGAGAGCTTCATCTGAAACCCCGTTTCACAATATTTTAGCACAGAGCTCTCTAGTGTTCCACATTTGGTAATGTCCCATCTATTTTCCAAACTGAAGAGTTGGGAAATGATGAGACTATGAAAACGAAAAAAAGGAAAGTGTGTGTGATTTTTTTTTTAAAAAATGATGCCAAATGTGGTGTATCTTTTCTAAAGAGGGCTACTTGAGAGGTATGTTCCAGAATGGGAGCATCTTAGAGCGCTCTGAAAATAAGCACAAAAATAATACTAGAGGTGCATCCTTTCAGTGCTTTTATATAGTTTATACATGTTTGTACAAAGACATTTTTCCTTATTTGGAATTCCTTTAATGTATTTAATACTTGTAAAAAAAAGTCTACTCTATGGAAACAGGTTTTTTTTAATTAAAAAAGCACATTCATAAAATTGCTTAGCATGTAATCTCTTGGATATTTCTAGACAGTTGTGCTTTAAGCATTAAGACATCATGTTAAGAAATTTACTCTCTTCTGCCAGGGTGGTCAACATAGAGCTCATGTCCCCTATTGCCATATTGCTAATTCCAGCTGGTAAGGATGGCAGTGTCAGAGAGTTTCGAGGAGTTGTAAGGCGAGAAGAGTTCTGGGACAGATTCTGCAGAATGCTAGGGCTCAGAGTCCCTGACATCAAACTTGAATGGTCCCCATCGTCCATGATGGCATCAAAATCTATTTGAGGAGGCTCCAGAACCTGTGAGTCCACAGTGCTTGAAACCTGATTAGCTCCAGGAGAGGGCATAGTGGCTGGCTTGATGTTCAGTGCGCACTGCTGCTGTCTTACACTACAGTCTGCATGGTTATTGAAATTCCCATTTTGTTCATACATGTGTATTTGACCATAATAGTGCATCAAATGATTTTCCCTCATACTATTGTTGCATTGCTGTGGTTGTGCTGCTGCCATACCAGTTGTTCTCCTGGGGGTGGCTTCTGCCCTTTCCTGCCCTGGGCTCACATTGCTAAGTGGGTGAGCTGTTCTCATATAACCCAACTGTTGCATAGCACGCATCCCTCGGTGTCTGTTTGCTGGACTGGGATTAGGCGGAGGATGAGGCTGTACTACACCAGAAGTGAAACTCTGTCCAACTGTACCTATCATATCCTGTTGTGGCTCAAAGTTTGGCTGGTTTGAGGTCATTAATGTAGAAGGATGATGAAGCACCTCCTGTGTCATGGAGAGGTTCATGTGGCTTGGCTGAGAGGAAAAGCCTTGCTGATGCCCTGATTCCTGCATTACCTGATTGTGCATTATACATTCTCTACTACTGTTGACCACTGACGTTGGATCAGTCATAATCTCTGTTTGCTGAGGATGAACATGGGATGAAGGCTTCGCTATCATGTTGTTACAAGAAGGAGAAAGCTGGCTGAGATCACCACCACCCATTGTGTTCGGGCTCAGCATTTGATGAACCTGGTTGTAACCTGCATGTGTGTTCAAATCTGGATTGTTACTAGGACCTGGATTCACCTGTTGCTGCCTTAAGTGCATGCAGTTTAACCTTGGTCCATCCATACTTACATTCTTCGGCACAAATTGCTGCTGCAGAGACGTATTCATGTTGTTTTGACCCAGCTGCATCTGCTGATGATGACTGAAGTTCTGATATTGGCCAAAGTTCTGCTTCTGATGGATTACAGCTAAGTTTCGTGGAGGAAATTGTTGCTTTGCTGGAGCAGTCGTTGCATCAACAGTACCTGAGCTAACTTCATTCCACTGGACGGGCATGCTGTTTTTACTCAAATTGGAGGAGGCATCAAAGTTTATTTGACACCCACCCATCACTGGAGCTGCTGTATGATTCATACTTGCATCTGGAAGAGCCGTCCTGAGTTGGCTTAGTATGTTGTTATGTTGCCCTTTTGCATTCACTTGGAAGTTGGGCATTTCGTCACTGTACCCTATGGAAGAGTTATCTGCCGTCATCCCACTGGTTTGCGATTTGAGATACTGCACTACATCATCTGGTAGCACGATATCATCATCTCCATCTGTCTCACCAGCCACTGCTTCCATGGCAATATTTTCACTAATACTTGGAGGTCGTGGGGAATACATATGCCTGGCGAGACTTCCATCTGATCGCGTATAGCTTGGAAGGTTGAAGTTCCTTCTGTCCATTGGAGGGTGAAGGGGATTCATGTTGTTGGTGCTGTTGAAACGATGTACTCTAGGAAGAAAAGTTGGGTCACCTGCAAGTCTCCTCCCTGGGTCACTTGCTCGTCTTGCAGTATTGTCTGGCACTTCATGAGGGAATGTAGGGAATGCTCCAAATCCATAAGCACTACCGTCGCTGCAGCGCCTCGGCCCAGGAGGGAGGCGAAATGAAGGCAAGGAAGGCTCTGACCCATCAAGAAGGGAGATTTTATTCTTTAGAGACATTCTTTCCATATTTGGCAGTGGTGTAGGTGGAGGCCCACCTGTGGCAGCAGCATACTTAGCTTTCAGCCTGTAATGCTGAGCTGGTGTGAGGTTCAGAAGACCTGGGATCCCGTTACACTGGCTGGCATCACTTGATCTGCGTGAGGCATCTGTAGAAATTGGGTCATAGGAGTCAGCAGAACTTGTGTTGTTTGGGCGGTTTCCAAATTGTGAAGCTTCACTGGAACGGCGACTGGAGAAGTAAGGGGATATCCCAGATGACCTGCGACTGACGGTGTAGGCAGAACTGACGGTGCTGGTTGAGCTGTCACGGCGTTCAGCTAGTTGGTTCAACACTGTAACTTCATTGATGGACAGCTCGGTTATCCTTGGGTTAGGCAGCGCTGCAGAGGAACCACCCATGTTCTCCAGTAGACAGCCTGGATGGGAATTAGCAAGCAAAGAGAGTAGGCTGGTTAGTCGGTTATGGTAGAAGAAAGACAATTCCATTCTGCAAATGGTTGTGATTTATTACTTTGAATGCATTTTCCCCTCCTTATTTTCTGCCCAAATATGTGTGTGTGTTATCTATATTGCATGTCCTCCAAGTACAATTGCCCCTCTGTATTTGCAGGGGTTCCATTCCTGGAACCCTCGCAGATGCCAAAAGTCACGTTAAATAAAATCTATAATGGTGTGTGTGTGTGGGTCATGTCACTGAAGTACCTAATGTAGAAGCTGCGCAGGCCCATGGCCCATTTCTCCGGCTGCCCCATGCTCTGTAAATAGCACAGCAGGCTTGGAATACTTAAAAAACGTGACTGAAACAACTTCCAGTCACATGTAGGAGGTCTTCTGAGGCGCCTGCCTCAATATACACTGCACAGCACGTACCTCAGAAGACCTCCTACACTACACACAACCGGAAGTTGTTACTGGTCATGTTTTTCAAGCGTTCCAAGCCTGCCGTACTATTTATGGAGCGTGGGGCAGCTGGAGAAGTGGGCTGCGGGCCTGGACAACTTCTACATAAGGTACTGTGGTGCCGCGACACTCCCCACCATGGACTCGAGCCACCCGCATGGAGTCAAATGTGGGTGTCTAATCCACGGATGTGAAGGCTGTATTTGGGCTAACGTATTTGGGCTGTTAATGGGGCTGCTTGCCATCAGATGGATAAAAAGGTAAAGGTATCCCCTGACAATTAAGTCCAGTCGTGTCCGACTCTAGGGTGTGGTGCTCATCCCCATTTCAAAGCCGAAGAGCCAGCGTTGTCCGAAGACGCCTCCGTGGTCATGTGGCCGGCATGACTCTCCTTGCCACAGCGCGTAGAATGCAGCTGAAACACGGAGCGCTGTTTACCTTCCGCAAGCGGTACCTATTTATCTACTCGCATTGACATGCTTTGGAACTGCTAGGTTGGCAGGAGCTGGCCAAGCAACGAGTGCTCACCCCGTTGCGGGAATCGAACTGCTGACCTTTCGATCGACAGCTTATGATTCAGCGGTTTAACCCGCTGCGCCACCCGCTGGATATCAGATGGATTCAGACATGTTTTTCAGTAAGACAGACCCACCATTGCCCATGGTGGCATATACTCTTTTGTTCTGTTGTCAACTCTGATTAAAAAGGTTTCACAGGTTTTTAAAGCACTACAAAAACCTACAAAATCTATTTGCTCAGAGATTATAATGGGACAGGAAGAGATATGTGCTCATCATGGGCAAAGCTGACTACTACATCATACCACCCTTAAATTGGGAAGAAACCCTTTGGTTTATCCCAGCTTCAGGAAAAATACAGCACAGGAGACAGAAAAATGGAGAAGAGGACAATGAAAGGCAATGACTGGTGCAGACCTTAAATGGTACACAACCATTTGTGTACAATGGTATACAACAATTGGTACACAACCAATGGTACACACAACCTTAAATGGTACAGAAATTGCCACAAAAGGATGTCTTCAGACCAGGCTCTGTCAGAATGAAATATAGGATGGGCAGGTTCGGTGGTTCTTAAATGACTACAACTGATCACCTGTGAATTATTTCAAAGATTTGGAAAGAGAAATCACTTTCTTCACAGATGATTACAAGACCATGCTACTCATCTGGACCTCCCACATCTAGGCTTTCTTACTGACTCAACATGCTCCAGAGATTCCATATTTACTGAGTTTGTAAATATACACCACAAAAACATAACTGTGCCGTTTTCATACTGAAACAAACATTTCTTCTTAGATCAATTAGATTTTCCCCACTGAGCCCAGGGTACTATTGGATGAGATGGTGGGATGGGTATGGTTCTCTTTCAGTGTGGCAAGTGAGAGGCTGAGCAAGTGGATCTCAAGAGCCTGCTTCATTAGGCAGGGCTCATCCTATCCCTGCTGAGTAAAAAAGCAACCATTCCCCCCAGATCTTAGTTCAATACTTGCCCTTCTCAATATGTTTATTTGTACTGCATAGTCCTTTTTGGCTGAGTAACTGAGGTCTGTTACTGACTTGCCTGATTAGCATTCTGCTTGTGGTTTTTTTGCAGGGTTTGTTTGTAATGCAATAATGCTATTCAACATTCGAGCTGTTGGAATGAAATTTGGTTCAGGATACAATTCTTCTATGTTTCATGTTTGGAACTTGCCAGCTCTGCTCACAGACATTGTCAGTGGCCTGGTGAAGATGTACAGCAACAGCAATGAAAGCTGTAACTTGAGGGTAGACAAGGGAATGAAACTTTCTCTGTATGTTCAGGATACCTTCTGTGTCTCAGGCTTGGATCTCATCTCAACCCACACACCTGTGTTCAAGTGGGGAGGGAAAATGCACCATCGATTGTAAAGTGATATCTGAAGCCAGGCTTCTTGGAGGTTAGGAAGCGAACTTGTGAGATCGTAGTTGGCTGTTGCTCAGTGAAAAAGCAGAAGCTTTGCATGCATACAATTCACAGCCCAATCCTGTGTAGGCTGCGGCGGCCAGCCTAAAGGGCCGACTGCTGCATCTTATCGTGTTACTGGGCTGCCCCGGAGCAGCCTGGGAACAACTTGGGAGAAGGGGACGATCATCCCCTTCCCCGCATGTAAGCGGTGATAGGCCCAATGGACCTACTTGAATGTTCGCGAGCTCCGGAGATCATGTACATTCATACCGCTCACGTTGGCGCAACGGGGCCCTGGAGGGAGCTTTGGATACCGGGGATCTCGGCCCCTGGTATCCCCATTCCCTCCAGGCCCTGGACGGCCTATGGCCACCCTCCCTTGCCGCTGGTCCGCCCTTCCCTGCCCTGACTGGCGTAGAACTTACCCGGTCACTTTACGGCACTTGTGTGACACCCTGCCCTGGGCCAGCACGCATTGCCCCGGGGCTTCTTCTACACAGGATTGCGCTGTCAATCTCTGGTATCTGTAGGTAAAGCTGAGAAGAACCCCTGTCTGAAATCCCAGAGAGCTGCTGCCAGTCAGTGTCTACAGTGCTGAGTCAGATGGACCAATGGTCTGATTTGAGAGAGGGCAGCTTCCTCTGCAACACCTATGTTCAAAGATAGTCATCAAGCAGAAACCACACTTACCATTGCCTGGGATGGGAGGCAGCTTGGTGTTTCTGACTTGTGGTGCTGGACTCGCCCACGAGCAAGAATCCTTCACTGTCCTGAGTTTCTCTTTCTTGAGCTGCTCAAGGCGTTGCATTGTTGTCATGTGTTTCAGATGAAAACTGACTGTCAAGTTGCCAGACGAGACTGTCGAGTCCACAACAGGAGTACCGTCCTCCAGCGCGGTCAGGTCTCCCAGACTTCCCCCACTGTGCATATTCATTTCTACTCCACTGTCGTTGTTGTTGGTGCTCCCAAGTGGTGATGGTTCACTGCTGCATGATGACTGGCCACCAGGACTGGACTGATACATCTTAAGGAAACAAAGAAAAAGAAGAATGTCTGAACAAATTTCATTTTCCCCCAGAGTAGTCTAGCTGCAGACTTGTTTTCACTTTAAAAACGGCAGTTCTGTAGGGCCTGATCCAGCACGGAGGAAGGGCGTGTTTACCTCCATACAATTTTCCTGCCCCAAGTCCTGTCCCAAAGCTGCTATATCCGTGTGCTACAGTTGCACCTTCAGGGACCCATGGCAGATTTGTGGTGGGGATTTTCTGTGGGAAAACAGCACAGGGATATAGGGCTAAACAACCCCTACTTGTGTGCTATGGTCCCAATCCAGATTGTGAGTGGCTGCTGTTTTAAAGTAAACTTGAAGCAAAAATTAAGCCTGCAGCTGGACAATGACACATTTAATGTATTGTGTAGTTTGGCCCTAAGGATGTATCCAAGGCTCTCATTTCATCATTTACCTGAAACTTCAGATATTCTATGCAGCCAAAATAATTAATGGAAAAATATATAGCCGTGCTAAACGTTTGGATTGTTTCAATGCTGTGTGCTATCTGTTTGTGTGCCTTGTTGCGGTTGCCTCTCGGGACCATTTTTTTTCTTCTTCTTTTCCCTCACTGCCTTCTGACTCATGTGCCCGCTGTTGTGTTAATCCATGTGTTAGTCATGGGGACCAACCCGATTTTGTTTGTAGGTAAATATGTCATCAGGAATAGTGTTATGGTGTCACTGACGAAAATTACATGGATTATTACGACAGCCTATCAGACAGCAGTGAGGGAAAATGAGGGCGAAGAAGAAGGAGAACAGTAATGAGAAGAAGAGCATCCAAACAAACATATAAAGATGTCAAAAGGCACCAAAAACCAGGAGGCACTTTTTGGTACTCATGAAAGTGAACTCAAAAAGAGGCAACAAGGTTTAGCTCAGCCCTGCAATTACTTTATTACTATTACTTACAAAGTTATACTGGGTTAGATAACTAATTTTATATCGAGACACCCCTTTCTCTGTTTGCCCACTGATGTGAGCAAAGGCATAGAGATCAGGACCTGCTTCCTTAACATTTGTATTATTCATTCCACAATTTTTTAATGCTGGTTTATACAAGATAAAATTGTATATCTGTCAGTATTATCCACAACTGAAAAACTCAAGGCAAAGTTTAAATGAACAAACTTCTAATTTGGATGAATACGATGTTCCCAACGGTATCACATGTAAAGTCTGTTTCATACCACTGAAACTCAATACAAAAAAGAATTAAAAACCATACCTATTAGTTACTCTGACTCCAAACTTAAACAATGTTAATTGAAAGCAGACCTATTCCCTGCACAAACAAATCCTCATTAGGTGATAAAGCCAATGTGTCCATTATTGCCAATAAGTGTGATGGCACTGTAGTGTAGACACAAGTTATTCCACAAAACAAGTGAGTTAAGCAATAAAGTTAATTTTTACAGCATTTTCAAGCACTGGTATGTAAACATCAGGGAGCTAAAAGCCTTGAGGGTGGATTCTTTTCTGTGTGCAAAGAGGAACTGTGCCAGTGAAGCTTAAGCCCGTGATACTTCTCGGAGATAAACCTGGAGCATTCGTAAGGTTTTGCTCCCCCTACTCAGCAGAGTGTGCCTGTTTATCAGTAGCAGAATCAAGCTCAAAATGCTACAGGCCCAGTGTACGTCTTAGGGTTCAAAGGGCCTGAACA
Organism: Plestiodon gilberti rubricaudatus; assembly: GCA_026170595.1. Taxonomy (NCBI): domain Eukaryota; kingdom Metazoa; phylum Chordata; class Lepidosauria; order Squamata; family Scincidae; genus Plestiodon; species Plestiodon gilberti. The sequence continues at coordinate 202,864,116 of JANXHW010000001.1, forward strand.
TGCTTGGCTGACAGTCTTTATAGGCAGATAAGGGCATGATTTGCAGGCTTAGGTTTGGTAAATGTTTTTTTAATTAGGGATTGCATTTCACATTGAGTAGTTTATTTGTAATAAAGGTTAAATGATCTCTGCTGGCTCAAAAGCAGGGGGCTCTTTGCTGTCAGGGCCCCGGGGTGGTGATTTATGATTGCTGATCCGAGATGACTGTCAAGTTGGAATACCAGGTGACCCTTTGCTCCTTTCCAGAACAGCACAGTTCCATAGAAAATCATGGGGGATTCTGACTATTGCCTTTCATCCAGAACAATGGATTTCTTTATGGACAGACAAGGTCACAAGGCTATATTCATAGACAGAATAGGAGGTGGAGAAAGCCTAACGTTGTTAATGCCACACACAGCAGCTGAAACAGTGTAGTGGTCATTGCCATATTTATTTATTTAGGAGTTTCAGTATACATGAGACCTCTTATGGCCAATACGGTCACAGAAGTACTCAAGAGGAAGGCCGAGGTCGGCCAAAATATCCAGTGGACTGGCACCATCCTATAAGACCATGCTGACAGTGGCCTTTGTCACTCCGAGGTGAAATAATAGATTATGGGTGCAGAATTCTAGTTCCAATTTCAGTGGCGTAGCAACGCCTCTTTCGTGCCCAGGGCAGCGACACTTGACACCGCCCTCCGGGCACCAGAACCCGGAAGTGCTGTCACTGAAAGTGCCATCACCTGCAGTGAACTGCCGTGTGCCTCTCAGTGCATTGGGTGGCTTCCTGATGGGTGCAAAGATTTCTTCGCGCCCATCGAGAAGCCACCGGATGCACTGAGAGGTGCGCGGTGGTGCTTTCAGTGGGTGCTCATTGGGAAGCCACCAAAAACACTGTGGGCACGGTGCTTCTACCCCCTCAGTGCTTTCGGCAGCTTCTTGATGGGCGCAAAGACTTCTTCACGCCCATCAGGAAGCCACCGAAAGCACTGTGGGCCATGGCGGCTGGTGCGGATTGCCGGGTTCCAGGCCAGGGGTGTGCGTGGTTGAAGCCACCCAGCCTGGAGCCCTGTGTGGGCCGCACCGGCTGCCTCATGTAAACTACACCACTGCCCAATTTCACTCAAGTTGCACAGAACCACCTTATTTTGAGCTGGGGCGGATTGTCCCCCACCAATTCTGAGATGTGGACTAACCCATTTAATAGGGAAGTTGGCCCTAAAAAGGCGTTATTGGTGGAATGTCAACATGGAAAGAATGAAGTAGAAAGAATTATGGGTGTTTACGCCAAGACCTGCTGGGCCATGGCTAGTTTACCTGACATATTCTTGGCACTTGCAGAAAGTATACTAATTCATGTGTCCACACAGTTTGTTTAGCCAAATCTATAGGACAAAGCACATTACGTCTTTTGTACAGAGACTTTGACAAAGACAGGGTATTTGCTCACCTTAGTACCGACTGTCCTTGTGAAGTAGAGAAAGTTAAGAGAGGAGAAAGAACACGTTGTTAGAACACAGACAACACAAAGGGAAAGGGCTGAGGTTATTGATGGAGCAGGGAAGAGATGCAAAATTAAGGAAAGATTTGCAACATCCATGCCACAAGTAATGGAAATTGAAGTCTTTTTAATTAATACAGCACTTAGAATTAGTTAATACCATATCTCAGGGGTATTTTGGCTACAGTGTGCATCATTTGAGTGCACATTGGACATTGTGGTGTTTGCATATGGACACGTCTACAACTGAGGTTCCTTGTAGGAATATCAAGATTCATGATGAAAAGGAATGTCTTCAGAATACCCAGTATGAGGAACTAATTCAATTCAAACCACACAAATAGGTGGAATTGCCATTTTTCAATAAAACGTACAGCATCCATTATGATAAAACCAAGAGAATCTCAGCTTATTTGTGTTAAGATTTTGGGAACTGTGGTTATTGTGTGGCTCAGATAGGTCAGAAATACAGTCAACTAAGAGCCCTCAAAACATTCATGGTGTTAAAAATGTCAGACCAATATTATTAAACATCTGGGGTGCTTCATATTTAACAAACAATGATGTTCTCCTCCTCAGAGTTACAAATTCAGTGCAACCCACTTAAATGTTTAAAAGGGTGCTGCCTGACATCTAATATAGTTAGGGTACTATCCAACGTTCTATCTAATACTATCCAACGTTCCAGCATCCTGCGGTGGAGAAGCAGTCACAGAGGCTTCCTCAAGGTAAAGGAACGTTTGTTCCCTTACCTCAGTGCTGCATTGCAGCTGCATCGGTGATGGAAAATTGGATAGGATAGGACCCTTAGATATATAGTTCAGTGACTGAGGCTGAAATTCTATGCAGACTTACCTGGCAGTAAGCCCCATTGACTGTAATGTGACTTACTTCTGAGTAGACATGCATAGGATTGGGCTGTAAGAAACTCAACTGGGAACCAGAAAGTCTCTAGTTCATATCTCACGTCCCCTATGTACTCACCAGGCCTAACACTGAAGTCACTCCATTCAGTGAAAGGCAGTTTTATATGTTGTTCATATTATTATCTATAGAGGGTAGTCAACTAGCAGTCCCTGAACTGGATCTGGCTGCCAAAGCAATTTTATTTGACCCCATCAGCCCTATCAAACAATTATCAAAGAGTAACTATTTTTTAAACATTCCTATAGTTTCATGCATAAAGAAATGATAAAAGAAAAAAAAACACCTTGGGGAAAAGCTTGCCATCTCTGATCTACAGGGGAGTGTGGGAAAGCCCTCGAAGCAGTACTATTGTCAAAACCCAAGTCACGGAGAGAAAGAATGCTTTTGAAGCACTTTCCTTGTGGAAATGGATTCCTTTGTAAATAGTGTGTGATACTGCTGCAGCACAATGAAACATTTAACATGCAAGGCAAAGTCTGCATAGTAGGTGGGACTCAGTGAATTCTGAGCTGGGAGATCCAAAAAGGAGGGGAGGGGGAAAAGGTTAGTAATGTTACATTTACCACTTGAGAAATGAAATGGCGTCATCAGTATTGCAAAGCAAGTGCCTCCCTTACCACAGAATTCTCTGTCTTGATTGTTTTGACTTGTAAACAGTCCTCCGTGCCTCTGGTGGTGCTGTTTGCCTCAGCATGCTCTTCTGCAGCCTTGCCACTCTGCTTTGCACTTGCTTCGTTGTCGCTGTTTTCTTTAAGTGCAGGTGGTCTCAGATGAACATCATTGCGTTGTTTCTTAGTGACATGGGCCTCTGGCCCATGCACAGTCTTCACGTGTTTCCTGAGGGAACTGGGATCTGTGTACCTCTTTGTGCAGCCAGGAATTTTACACACATAAGGTTTCTGCCAATGGGAATAAATCTAGAGTTAGATACCTAAAGCAGGAGTGGGCATGTTTTATGACAATTTTGATTAAATGATAGCCTTTATATGGCATTGTGTGGCAGACATTTTCCATGCTATATTGGGTCATCTGATGCTAGAGACTGACAACACGTTTCTGAACATGCAGAGATTTCTGTGAGCACCGATCATCTCAGTGCATCCAACATATGGCAAATCTGGTGGCTACTATATGTAGGAGGATCCTTCAATTAGAACTGCTAAGAGACTTCACTCATACCCCACATCTTACCTTCTCTTTTGACTTGCTTGGAAGTGATATTTTTTACATGACTGGTCAGGATTTGCCTACATTTCACCAGAGGCGTCGCCGGAGGGGGGGGAGCGGTACTGTAAATTCCGTACCGTTCTAATTCCTGGGAGTAAACGGGGATCAGAACAGTGTGGAACGTACAGTACCACCCCCCTTCCAGCGACGCCTCTGCATTTCACACCAGATATTTGAAGGTCTGAGTCAAACTCTGGCTTTGAAAATTGTCAGTGTCCCTTCCAAAAGCACTGTAACACCTTGCCTAAAAGTACTTTGCTTGATTTGCATGTGTTCCAGTGGCTGCAGGAATGTTAACAGGATTAGCATGGGATGTGGCTGGGATGTGCAGGGAACCTCTTCAAGGTGACCTTTCTGTTAAAATATGGCACTCTAGGGGTGGGGAGGAGGAGGGAAAGCAGCATCCTGTTTTACAAAAAGCCGCAGAAACAACCCAAACTTTCCAAGTCATCAAACCTCCCCTGCATCCCCATCACTTGTCAGCCAAGGAGCTGTAATGCTGTAGAGCAAAACCCGCAGGCATGCAATGCTTTTGAAGGTGATAGCACTGTAACTCTTGAAATCATGAGTCATTTATAACCACAACACAAATAAGCAAAGTTCGGGCTACACAGCTGGAAGCAGAAGAAGTAAGAAAACAGGAAGATATTTCCCTCTCTACCCCCAAATGCACTTCATCTGTTTCCAATTCCAAAGTGCATTTGCACAACTGTGGTTAAGGCAGGATTATGCTGGTGCCATTTTCAGCTACTCAACATACTTTTCCACCAAGACCTTGGATGGGATCAGTCCAAAGAATAAGTAGGTATGGTATCCGTTCTCCAATGTTTAGCAGGAGGTGAGTATTTGTGTTTGTTATTTATGTCCTTGTCTAGTTCTGGTTTATGTGCGCTTTACATCTCCAAAGCAATTCCTACTTATCCTTGTAATGTTGGTGGCCAAGGGGAAAATTTGACTTGAATACTGGAGGGGAATGTGATGAGAATCCCTTTCATTTCCCATGCAGTCTGTCTTGTATTCATTCTGAAGTGTCTTCTCTATACCCTACAGCTGACTATTGGACAGGAGCAAGGAAAATGGGTAGTATCAGGTGAGAAAGGACACTTTGAGTGAAGATATGCATCCCCATGCTCCTATAAACTAAACCTGAATCCAGGTTGTTTGGACTGTTTGTTCTTGAACGTATTGGAGGCATGGCATAAATGACTTTATTTAACACTCATACTCATCTGGACAACCTTGTGAGTTCTACCCTTAACATTTTGCCCTTATTCTTGAAACTTTGCCTGTATTTGGTCCTTGTGAGATCATTATTTTAAATCTTGGGACTGTGTCACTGGGGAACCAGCAACTGGAGGCCTTAGGGCCAAATCCTCTGAAGGGCAGTAGCTGCCTCTCCACAGTCGCCAATCCAGAGTACGTGAAGGGAGGAGTGGCTATTTCATCGAGGTTCATTGACAATCTGCTTTGGGGAATCAATGAATAGAGTCCTGGTCAGCCACCTTTTGTTGTTGTTCAGTCGTTAAGTCGTGTCCGACCCTTCGTGATCCCATGAACCATATCCCGCCAGGCCTTCCTGTCCTCCACTATCTTCCTGAGTTCGCTCATTTTCATGTTTGTTGCATCGGTGATGCTGTCTAACCATCTCATCCTTGGCCTTCCCCTTCTCCTTTTGCCTTCAATCTTTCCCAGCATCAGAGTCTTCTCCAGAGAGTCCTCTCTTCGCATTAGGTGGCCAAAATATTTGAGTTTCAGCCTTAGTATCTGTCCTTCCAGGGAACAGTCAGGCTTGATTTCATTTAGAATTGACTGATTTGATCTCCTAGCAGTCCAAGGGACTCTCAGGAGTCTTCTCCAGCACCACAGTTCAAAAGCATCTATTCTTCGGCGCTCAGCCTTCCTTATGGTCCAACTCTCGCAACCATACATTGCTACTGGGAACACCATCGCCCTGACTATACGAACTTTTGTTGGCATGGTGATATCTCTGCTTTTTATTATGCTGTCTAAGTTTGCCATAGCTTTCCTTCCAAGGAGTAAGCGTCTTTTAATTTCATGGCTGCTGTCTCCGTCTGCAGTGATCTTGGAACCCAGAAAAGTAAAATCTGTTACTGCTTCCATTTCTGCCCCTTCTATTTGCCAAGAATTGATGGGACCCGATGCCATGATCTTAGTTTTATTAATGTTGAGTTTCAAGCCAACTTTTGCACTCTCCTCTTTCACTCTCATCAAGAGGCTCTTTAGTTCTTCTTCACTTTCTGCCATTAGGGTGGTATCGTCTGCATATCTGAGGTTGTTGATGTTTCTCCCGGCAATCTTGATTCCGGCTTGTGATTCATTCAGCCCTGCATTTCTCATAATGTACTCTGCATATAACTTAAATAAGCAGGGTGACAATATACAGCCTTGCCGTACTCCCTTCCCAATTTTGAACCAATCAGTTGTTCCATGGCCGGTTCGAACTGTTGCTTCTTGACCCGCATACAGGTTTCTCAGGAGACAGGTAAGGTGGTCTGGTGCCCCCATCTCTTTAAGAATTTGCCACAGTTTGTTGTGATCCACACAATCAAAGGCTTTTGCGTAGTCAATGAAGCAGAAGTAGGTGTTTTTTTGGAACTCTCGTGCTTTCTCCATGATCCAGCGCATGTTGGCAATTTGATCTCTAGTTCCTCTGCCTCTTCGAAACCCAGCTTGTACGTCCGGTAGTTCTCGGTCCACGTACTGCTGAAGCCTAGCTTGTAGGATTTTGAGCATAACCTTGCTAGCATGTGAAATGAGTGCAATTGTACGGTAGTTTGAACACTCTTTGGCACTGCCCTTCTTTGGAATTGGAACGTAAACTGACCTTTTCCAATCCTTTGGCCACTGCTGAGTTTTCCAAATTTGTTGGCATATTGAGTGCAGCACTTTCACAGCATCATCATTTAGGATTTTAAGTAGCTCAGCTGGGATATTATCATCTCCACTAGCTTTGTTGTTAGTAATGCTACCTAAGGCCCACTTGACTTCACTCTCTAGGATGTCCGGCTCTGGGTCAGTGACCACACCAGCGTGGTCATCATGAACATTAAGATCTTTCTTGTATAGTTCTTCTGTGTATTCTTGCCATCTCTTCTTAATCTCGTCTGCTTCTGTTAGGTCCTTGCCTTTTTTGTCCTTTATCATGCCCATCTTTGCACAAAACGTTCCCTTGGTATCTCCAATTTTCTTGAAGAGATCTCTAGTCCTCCCCATTCTGTTGTTTTCCTCGATTTCCTTGCATTGTTCATTTAAGAAGGCCTTCTTATCTCTCCTTGCTATTCTCTGGAACTCTGCATTCAGTTGTTTATATCTTTCCCTTTCACCCTTGCTTTTTGCATTCCTTCTTTCCACAGCTATTTGTAAAGCCTCATCTGACAGCCACTTTGCTTTCTTGCATTTCTTTTTCTTTGGGATGGTTTTAGTTGCTGCCTCCTGTACAATGTTACGAACTTCCGTCCATAGTTCTTCAGGCACTCTGTCTACCAGGTCTAATGCCCTAAATCTATTCTTCACCTCCACTGTATACTCATAAGGGATATGGTTTAGGTCATATCTGACTGGTCTAGTGGTGTTCCCTACATTCTTCAGTTTAAGTCTGAATTTTGCAATAAGAAGCTCATGATCTGAGCCACAGTCAGCTCCAGGTCTTGTTTTTACTGATTGTATAGAGCTTCTCCATCTTTGGCTGCAAAGCACATAATCTATCTGGTTTCGGTATTGACCATCTGGTGATGTCCATGTGTAGAGTCGCCTCTTGTGTTGTTGGAACTGACTAAAAGTGATCCACTGGAGAAGGAAATGGCAACCCACTCCAGTAACCTTGCCAAGAAAATCCCATGAACAGTACCAAAAGGCTAAAAGATATGACGCCGGAAGATGAGCCCCTCAGGTCGGAAGGTGTCCAATATGCTACTGAGGAAGAGCGGAGGACTATTCCAAGTAGACCCAGAAAGAGTGAAGCGGCTGGGCCAAAGCCAATAGGACGTCCAGCTGTGGATGTGTCTGAGGTTGAAAGGAAAATCCAATGCTGCAAGGAGCAATACTGCTTAGGAACATGGAATGTGAGGTCTATGAACCAAGGCAAGCTGGATGTGGTCAAAAATGAGATGATAAGATTGAACATTGACATCTTGGGAATCAGCGAACTAAAATGGACGGGCATGGGCGAATTTAAGTCAGGTGACCATCATATCTACTACTGTGGGCATGAATCCCTTAGAAGAAATGGAGTAGCCCTCATAGTCAATAAAAGAGTGGGAAAGGCAGTACTGGGGTGCAACCTCAAAAACGACAGAATGATTTCAGTTCGAATCCAAGGCAAACCATTCAACATTACAGTAATCCAAGTGTATGCCCCAACCACTGATGCCGAAGAAGATGAAGTTGACCGGTTCTATGAAGACCTACAACACCTTCTAGAACTAGCACCCAAAAAAGATGTCCTTTACATCATAGGAGACTGGAATGCTAAAGTCGGAAATCAAGAAATAAACGGAACAACAGGCAAGTTTGGCCTTGGAGCGCAAAATGAAGCAGGGCAAAGGCTAACGGAGTTCTGTCAAGAGAACACGCTGGTCATAGCAAACACTCTTTTCCAACAACACAAGAGGCGACTCTACACATGGACATCACCAGCCACCTTTTATTTCCCCGGTAGTTGCCCCTCTTGGAAAACTAGTTGCTGCCCAGTAATGCCACCGATGACACTTTAGACAATGGCAGGTTTCTATGTACTGGGTTCTGTGAGGTCCCTTTAACACACGCACAGCACACTTGCACACAGCTACCCATTTGCTGCAGTTGGCTCCTGAGCTGTAGATTCTCTTTGTGAATCATTTTCACCAATCGGGCTTCAAGCAAACATCTTTGTCAGGCCCAGGGCAAGCCCATTCCATACTATGCAGACACAATACTATTTGAGGAAAGAAAAGCTCCTGCTTGATTTCTGAATTGTCTGCATTTCTGAATTGTCTTGTGTGCTCCCTGAGGCATCTGGTGGGCCACTGTGAGATACAGGATGGGCCTTTGGCCTGATCCAGCAGGGTTCTTCTTATGTTCTTATGAATGGCACAGATCAGCTGACAACTTTCTGTCCCTATTTTCTTGTCCAAATCATGGATTACCTCAATTTCCCCCATTTTGATAAGGGGCCTTGTGTGTCTCTTCTTGCCAGGACATTTGTAGGCCTTTCCCTCTACCTGGAACCAACCCACCTTCCCACTACCGTGCCTCCATGCCCTCCTGATGAAGAAACAGACGCATTGTAATATTTAAGAAAGAGCTGGCGTATACAAAAGCAAACCATGAGGTAGCAGAGGAGATTCCTAAAACATGGAAAGATGTCGTATCCCGGTGTTATTGATAGCATACCACCCAAAGTTGGCTGGTCTGAGACTGTCACTTTAGACATCTTGTCCTCATTCCATTCTACTTGCTCATAATAATTCATATTAATAATTACAAATGAGGCTAGAGACTAAACTCTGCCTGGTCACAGCTGTTTGTAGAACTTTTAAAGCATTCCCCCCCCCCTTTCCTGCCGTCTGTTTAATTAGTGGTAATATAAATTTCAACCTCAGCATTAGCTGTTTGCAGTAGACCATCACATGCTCTACAAAATAAAGGCAATTTCCTGCCTTCCCCCAGCTACTAATAACAGATCTTAATTAGCCAGGGTTAACAAAGCTTTTGACTTGTGCTCCAATGTTGTGTGTTTAGGTAGGTTATGTGTGTCTCTCTAAGGTAAAGATTGCGAAAAGGCTGGATGCTTGGATGAATTCCATTCTTCAACATCAAGAACAATAAATTATTTGGACCCATAAGAATTTTGGATGTGTGCGTTTAGGCCTGGGGAAAAAATTGCACAACAGTTTGTGGTTTCTAAGTTTGCATTCATAAAAATAAAACTAGCATGGTCTGCTTCTCTGGCACAGCAAATATTAAAAAGCAGCTCGCTTATGGTAGAGATTTTATTTTGTTTTTTTACACAAGCCCTATGTGTAAAGTGTATATTATTAGCAGCATTATTATTACCACCATCCAATTTTGCAGTAAAAGACTTCACCTACCTCATTGGAATGTGTCCTGTTCTGGTGTTTTGCTCGGTCAGAAGCATTAGAAAAGGCTTTATTGCAGCCTTCATGTTCACAGACGTAAGGTTTTTCTCCGGTGTGAGACCTCAGGTGTGTCTTTAAGTTCTCTAGTCGTGAATACGCTTTGGAGCAACCCTCAAACTGAAAGAAAACAAAACGGGAGTGTTAATCAGCTGGAGGGATTTTTCCATCTCATCTGGTTTTAATCCCCACCTCCTTGAAGAGCATAATTCTCTTGGGGAGCTTGACTTTCATCAGCAAGATGTGGGAGAAAGGACTTTTCAATGCACTTCCTGATCTGGGGAGCTGGTTTAAAACAGGGGCAGCTCCATACTTTACATAGCAAACTACACTGTTGTAGGTATGCTACTGTTACACCAGTTTTTCCCACAGCGAGCACATAAAATGTGTGGACATCAAACCCGTATCTTTTAGCACCCATGTATATCTGCCTGAGAACCGTAATTGGTCTGAGACTCCCTGACATGCATGTCATCCACACTTCATGTGTCCTCAGCATAATTCAAGTGAATCCATAGCAATAGTGCAGTATCCATCACATTAAATGCTGTATAGGATCAAGCGCCATTGACATGTATTGAAAAAACACCTGTTACTCCCAGTGGTAATGGCAGCTTCTTTAAACCACTGCATAACAGCTCTTGATAGAAATATGAATGAAGGGCATCTGAACAGGACAGCTAAATGCCATAATTGGTTGCTCAACTTTTCTATTTTGCTCTAAATACAGAAGTGGGAGGTCTGAAAAGTAAACTAGACATCTCCCCTACCCCACCTCAAATTCTGAATGAGGATGCATCTATATTAGGTTGCACTCTAGACTCATCTCTGGTCTAATTTGAATCAGGCTGCTTGTCACAATTTGGCTTTTTAAGACCAAACTACACATTGAAAACTCACTGCACAATGAATCTGGACAAAGAACTCTCCACCTGATGAGGTTTTAACTTGTATTACAGCACCATGTGGAATACGTTCTTTGTTCTGGTAGCAACCAAGTGATACACATGGGGCTAGATGTAACATTCCACTATGTAAAAGAAGTTTGGCTCCATCCCTGGAATACTCAGATTATGTTGTTGGGCTGGCACTAGAATACCTAGTGGATGGAGTAAATCTGAGCAGAGCTTGTTTGCTGGGCCAGCAAAGCAGGAGGGGAGCACTGCTCATTGGACAGTGTTTGTGCAGCATGTTCCTATTGCAGTGCAACAGCTCTTTGCCTGTGCAATCTGTGATCTAAATTCTACAGGCTGATCTGTGGGAGATGCTTGGCATACTGAATAACATCAGAGTGCGGGAAGGACAGCAGGATGATACCTGTTCACTCCAACCTTTGCTTGTTCTTATGTATTTGTGCACCCCCAATAAGCAGAATCTTTAGACATATGTCCCACAAGGAGGTAAGGATGACACATGAATGAGTATACACGCATAGGACTTTGCATGTCTTGTTGACATCTTGGAAAACAAATGGAGGACAGGGTAGGACAATTACGATTCCGCTGTCCTGTTGCTCATAGTTTGCCAGTTTGCTAAGCGTGCACGCGCGCATGCACACACGCACACACACACACACACACACACACACACACACACACACAGAACAATATTTCTCATGCTGAGTCTGAATTCTGCTCTCTGCTTCCGTGGACATAAGACTCTGTCCAACACCTTCCAGTACACTGACCTGTGTAGGGTTTATGGTCTAAATCTCTTACCGTACACTTGTGTGGCTTTTCTCCAGTGTGCCTTCGCATATGCACTACCAGCATGTACTGAGCTTTGAATGGCTTCTGCTCCCGCGTACACTCTTGCCAGCGACAAACAAACTCCTTCTTCTCCCCATGTATGTGATCATTATTGATGTGCTGGAAGATGAGAAGAGAAGAAGCCCGTCTTACAAAAGAAAGGCAGCAATGCTTGTGTTATTTCCTCCAACAGAATCTGACTCCCAGAATCTGTATAATTGGGAAAGGATATACACTGCTGGAGGTAAAGGACTAAAGCTGCCCTCCTTTCCCTACACCCTGGTCCTGATTCAGATCGCTCCACCAGTTGTTATTTAGCGAATAAGAAATGAGCCTGGTAGGACCAAGCACATGCTTAACGTAATGTGTCGTTTGGTCCTCACTCTAGTGAGGGTTGGTGTTTGGCAACAGGAGAACACATGCACTTTACTCATCTCCAGTGCGTTTCAGCTGAACTGCATCGTTATGACTGTCCACAGAGACTCTAGAAGAAACTAGGGCAAAAAAGGAGAAAGCCTAACATGCCTAACTTTAAGGCTTGTTGGAGAAAATAAAAGCCAGTCATGTCCTCCAACCACAGAAGTTGGTAGACGCACACCCCACCCCACCCCAGTCTGTCTGATATGCTCTTCAATTCTACCCATTATTAGAACGGATGATAACTGTTGTTGGCCTGCAAGCCTGATGTGCAGGCTCCCTGCATTCTGCATAATGACACTCCCAGTCTTTGCTGGAAGGTGAGAGAAGAAATTGAAGTTTTCTCTCACTTCATGGAAAAGAAAAGCAGGATTTTTTTTATAGATAATAGTTTCATGTATAACTGTCAAGTGTCACAGGGCTTGAAGTAGGAGATCTGGGGTCAGGCATTGCTCCTATACCACATATGGTCAAGAGAAGAAGTGTTTGAGCTACTGGGACATTAGCACCACAGCCAACAAACATCACTGGTCCTGGGTTAGCCAGTCCAGTGCTACTGCCTGCTATCAAGCTCCTCAATATCTCAACCTTGGGATCTTGTTGTTGAGGGAGGTCACCAAGCTGTTCCTCTGTGTTGCTGACTTGCTCCAGGTACTTGACAGCATTCAGACCTGCCTGCCTAACACATACCCATACTCATCACCCGAAGTCAACCACAAAGGGACCCTTTTGTTGTTGTTGTTGTTGTTGTTGTTGTTGTTGTTGTTCAGTCGTTAAGTCGTGTCCGACCCTTCGTGATCCCATGAACCATATCCCGCCAGGCCTTCCTGTCCTCCACTATCTTCCTGAGTTTGCTCATTTTCATGTTCGTTGCATCAGTGATGCTGTCTAACCATCTCATCCTTTGCCTTCCCCTTCTCCTTTTGCCTTCAATTTTTCCCAGCATCAGAGTCTTCTCCAGAGAGTCCTCTCTTCGCATTAGGTGGCCAAAATATTTGAGTTTCAGCCTTAGTATCTGTCCTTCCAGGGAACAGTCAGGGTTGATTTCATTTAGGATTGACTGATTTGATCTCCTAGCAGTCCAAGGGACTCTCAGGAATCTTCTCCAGCACCACAGTTCGAAAGCATCTATTCTTCGGCGCTCAGCCTTCCTTATGGTCCAACTCTCGCAACCATACATTGCTACTGGGAACACCATCGCCCTGACTATGCGAACTTTTGTTGGCATGGTGATATCTCTGCTTTTTATTATACTATCTAAATTTGCCATAGCTTTCCTTCCAAGGAGTAAGCGTCTTTTAATTTCATGGCTGCTGTCTCCGTCTGCAGTGATCTTGGAACCCAAAAAAGTAAAATCTGTTACTGCTTCCATTTCTGCCCCTTCTATTTGCCAGGAATTGATGGGGCCAGATGCCATGATCTTAGTTTTATTAATGTTGAGTTTCAAGCCAACTTTTGCACTCTCCTCTTTCACCCTCATCAAAAGGCTCTTTAGTTCTTCTTCACTTTTTGCCATTAGGGTGGTATCGTCTGCATATCTGAGGTTGTTGATATTTCTCCCGGCAATCTTGATTCCGGCTTGCGATTCATTCAGCCCTGCATTTCTCATAATGTACTCTGCATATAAGTTAAATAGGCAGGGTGACAATATACAGCCTTGCCGTACTCCCTTCCCAATTTTGAACCAGTTGGTTGTTCCATGGCCGGTCCGAACTGTTGCTTCTTGACCCGCATACAGGTTTCTCAGGAGACAGGTAAGGTGGTCTGGTACCCCCATCTCTTTAAGAATTTGCCACAGTTTGTTGTGATCCACACAATCAAAGGCTTTTGCGTAGTCAATGAAGCAGAAGTAGGTGGTTTTTTGGAACTCTCGGGCTTTCTCCATGATCCAGCGCATGTTGGCAATTTGATCTCTAGTTCCTCTGCCTCTTCGAAACCCAGCTTGTACGTCCGGTAGTTCTCGGTCCACGTACTGCTGAAGCCTAGCTTGTAGGATTTTGAGCATAACCTTGCTAGCATGTGAAATGAGTGCAATTGTGCGATAGTTTGAACACTCTTTGGCATTGCCCTTCTTTGGAATTGGAACGTAAACTGACCTTTTCCAATCCTTTGGCCACTGCTGAGTTTTCCAAATTTGTTGGCATATTGAGTGCAGCACTTTCACAGCATCATCATTTAGGATTTTAAGTAGCTCAGCTGGGATATTATCATCTCCACTAGCTTTGTTGTTAGTAATGCTACCTAAGGCCCACTTGACTTCACTCTCTAGGATGTCCGGCTCTGGGTCAGTGACCACACCAGCGTGGTCATCAGGAACATTAAGATCTTTCTTGTATAGTTCTTCTGTGTATTCTTGCCATCTCTTCTTAATCTCGTCTGCTTCTGTTAGGTCTCTGCCTTTTTTGTCCTTTATCATGCCCATCTTTGCACAAAACGTTCGCTTGATATCTCCAATTTTCTTGAAGTGATCTCTAGTCCTCCCCATTCTGTTGTTTTCCTCGATTTCCTTGCATTGTTCATTTAAGAAGGCCTTCTTATCTCTCCTTGCTATTCTCTGGAAATCTGCATTCAGTTGTTTATATCTTTCCCTTTCACCTTTGCTTTTCACATTCCTTCTTTCCATAGCTATTTCTAAAGCCTCATCTGACAGCCACTTTGCTTTCTTGCATTTCTTTTTCTTTGGGATGGTTTTAGTTGCTGCCTCCTGTACAATGTTACGAACTTCCGTCCATAGTTCTTCAGGCACTCTGTCTACCAGGTCTAATGCCCTAAATCTGTTCTTCACCTCCACTGTATACTCATAAGGGATATGGTTTAGGTTATATCTGACTGGTCTAGTGGTGTTCCCTACATTCTTCAGTTTAAGCCTGAATTTTGCAATAAGAAGCTCATGATCTGAGCCACAGTCAGCTCCAGGTCTTGTTTTTACTGACTGTACAGAGCTTCTCCATCTTTGGCTGCAAAGCACATAATCTATCTGGTTTCAGTATTGACCATCTGGTGATGTCCATGTGTAGAGTCGCCTCTTGTGTTGTTGGAAAAGAGTGTTTGCTATGACCAGCGTGTTCTCTTGACAGAACTCTGTTAGCCTTTGCCCTGCTTCATTTTGCGCTCCAAGGCCAAACTTGCCTGTTCCGTTTATTTCTTGATTTCCTACTTTAGCATTCCAGTCTCCTATGATGTAAAGGACATCTTTTTTGGGTGCTAGTTCTAGAAGGTGTTGTAGGTCTTCATAGAACTGGTCAACTTCATCTTCTTCAGCATCAGTGGTTGGGGCATACACTTGGATTACTGTAATGTTGAATGGTTTGCCTTGGATTCGAACTGAAATCATTCTGTCGTTTTTGAGGTTGCACCCCTGTACTGCCTTTCCCACTCTTTTATTGACTATGAGGGCTACTCCATTTCTTCTAAGGGATTCATGCCCACAGTAGTAGATATGATGGTCACCTGACTTAAATTCGCCCATGCCCATCCATTTTAGTTCGCTGATTCCCAAGATGTCAATGTTCAATCTTAACATCTCATTTTTGACCACATCCAGCTTGCCTTGATTCATAGACCTCACATTCCATGTTCCTAAGCAGTATTGCTCCTTGCAGCATTGGATTTTCCTTTCAACCTCAGACACATCCACAGCTGGACGTCCTATTGGCTTTGGCCCAACCGCTTCATTCTTTCTGGGTCTACTTGGAATAGTCCTCCGCTCTTCCTCAGTAGCATATTGGACGCCTTCCGACCTGAGGGGCTCATCTTCCGGCGTCATATCTTTTAGCCTTTTGGTACTGTTCATGGGATTTTCTTGGCAAGGTTACTGGAGTGGGTTGCCATTTCCTTCTCCAGTGGATCACTTTTAGTCCGAACTCTCTGCTACGACCTGTCCGTCTTGGGTGTCCCTGCACGGCATAGCTCATGGCTTCATTGAGTTACGCAAGCCCCTTCGCCACGACAAGGCAATGATCCATGAAGGAGAAAAGGACCCTTACAAAGCCAGATTTTGTCACGGCAAAGTTTGATGGACTCTGAAATCCTAGTTGAATGTTGTTCCTGATGCCTCACTCCCACCTGGACTACAGTGAAAAGAGGAATAAATATGTGATCTGAAGTGGATTGGATGCTTGCTCTAAAACATCCAACTACTACCTGTTGCAAGAAACAACATTTGGTCGGAAGCAAAGAAAACTTTCCCAGCTTCATTTTCTTCTAATTATTCAGCCCCATAAAAGCCTTCTGTTGCCACAGAGCCCAGATCTTCAGTTTCTATTTTGCAGGTTGAGGAATGATCAAACATTTGAATTTTGAGAAGTCTGGGAACAGTACTGCGGTTGCATTATAATGTACCTGGGGTTGTCTTTTTCTCTAATTACCAAAAATAAAGGCTTCCTTCACTACAAGTCCAATAGGAAGTCTTAAAAATGTACGACCTGGAGGACTCCTTGGATTTTGTATTTTTTTTCCCCATTCAACACTGAGGTTTGGCCTGCAGCTCTGTGTACCACTGAGATGAAGGATTTGATCGCTGTTGAGATGCAATATTCCGAAGACAGCAAATCCTCATTAAAAAGGGAAAAAAAAACTTACTGTATACATAAAGGTGGTATACATCCTAGCTTGGGTACGTCTTTTTCAGACAGATTTTGTGCTGCATGTCTGCCTTCCTTCTTGTAACAACAACTCATTCATTCAAGGGTCTCCTGTTGGCTCCTTCATTTTATTTATTCTGATGTCGTGCCAAAGCCCTTCACTTAAAGCCCTTAAAGGTGCTTTAAGCTCAGGTCCTTTTTATTCATCAGCTCAGGTCCTTTTTATTCATCAGCTCAGGTCCTTTTTATTCATCAGCTCAGGTCCTTTTTATTCATCAGCTTACTCTTGTGGCTTGTTGAGTCCTGCCCCCATGAGGCAGCTTTTGCAAACTTTTATCTTGCCCCTCCCTCACAGGAGCACAGGGCAGCATCCACGGAGTTATCCCATTTTTTCCCCTCAGAACACCTCTGTGAGGTAGGTTAGATTGAGAGATAGTGACTGGCCCAAGGTCACTCAGTAAACTTCATGACTGAACAGGAATCCGAATCCACATCACCCTGGTCCAAGTCAATACTCTAACCACTACACCACACTGCTCTCTTTCACATCGACGCCTTCTTATAGCCAGCCAGCAATAATCTCCCACTGGGATCTTCTATTTGTTCCCTTCTCTCAGTGTTTCTTTGGACATTTTAACACAAACGAACTTCATGTTTTGTTCATTGCTTTGTTCTTTGCTTTGCTCACTATGGCAGATGCCTCCAGGCCTTTAGTCTGGAGTAACCCATTGAGCAGGTCTGTAGTGCCATGATAAAGTCAGCTTTTGCTATGTGGCGTATTCTTCAGACGAGCAATTCACTTCACAAAGGCAATCATTACAGGTATTATTTTAAATGTCTGCCACATGCAAAAATACGAATCTGGCTGGCTGATGCCAGTGACCACCAGCAAGATTTAGCAGAGGTCCAGCTGGTTTAGAGCCCCACTGAAGTGAGCACATGCGTCCTCACTGGAGTCATGATAGAGAACGCTTGGGGCAGGATCTTGCATGGTGCAGGGCTCAGCCAAAATACAGGCAGGAGGCCCCGCAATAATAGTAAATTTGCACATTAACACAAACACAAGGTCTTGGGCCCTTGGCAGCTGCCCACCAATGCTGACTCCGACACTGGCCCTGTTTCCAGGTTTACAAGCAACTCAATGCCTGTAAGATGTGACCAAAGGCAACAGAATTACCCTGGCAAGCAGTTCATGTTACCAGGGTCCCTCATCTTTCATTGCTGGAGGTTGAGTACAAAGCAAAATAATCAATCAAAGGCTTCTCTGCAGCTAAGCACTCTGGGAGCTTGACCTGATTAGGCAGCATTCAAATACAGTGTGCCTTGACTGGTTACTTTTAATGGCTCTCAGTGTGTATTCTGGCGACACAGCATTGTGCTATGAAGAGAGGCCAAAGCCTCAAATTTTTGGCTTGTGCCTCTTTCCTGACAACACTTACATGGACAAGTTGCTCCTGAGTGTCGTACTCCTTTGCACACCCTTCCCAATGACAGTTGGTTTCATAAATAACTTCAGGCTCCTGTTTGCATTCATCCTTATCAAGTTCTTCTTTCAAGTCTGTCAGATGCTCCTGTAAGATACATACAAACCATTTTGTGTAAGATAGACTGGTTTGGCCTGAACTCCTCAGTCACCCATAGATTACAAGGCAGGTGATAGGAGAAAGGAAAGAGCCACCTCCTCGCAACAGCAGAGCATTCCTGATAAGCTAAAGCAGGCTTGTACAGAAACGCTCTTGCATGAGAGGATGAGTGTTACGTGCAGGTTGTTTGACTGAACACATGTTCACAGATTTCTTACTTGTAATAAGGGCCAGGTCTGCGATTCCTCTGCTGATCAAGAGTTGCTCCTCTTCCTTTTGAAATCTGTCCAATTGCCCCCTGTGTATGCTTATTTGGAAGTATGTCCCCCTGCATCCATTGGGATTAATTCCCAAGTCTGTTTTTCTCTATGGCTAAACACGTTCACAGGCAGCCCAATCCTGCATAACATCCGCCGCAATGCGCAAAGCGAGCTGCGGCGGATCCTAAGCAGGATCAGGGCCATGTTGGCAGAGCTGAGGCACACCTTGGGGGAAAGGGACGTTCATCCCTTTCCCCTGGTGTAAGCCCCAGCGGTCCCAATGGGCCTCCTTGGATGTGTGCCAGCTATTTTGCTGGCACATAGTCCTTTGCCTTTCCAGAAACTACAAATCAGCAGGTGATAGCATGGAGACAAGTGTCATCAACTGCTAATGTTTGCAGAGGTTGGTCAAAAAGTTGGGAACCCTCATGCCAGAACTTCAAGAACTTGAATGACTAGTGATGGGACGGCACTTCAGACATCCAGATTTAGTGATATATTCTCTAGCTTTTCTGAAAAAGGCTGGCCTTCTGGACCCTTTATCATCACCTCTATTAGATGATGATATAACATGTATAGTATAGAGAAGATGATACAATATATGAGATAAGAGGTTGTAGAGTCAAAAGCAGCATTATGTAAACCAGTCTCCTGCACTAAAGCAAAAAATCACAAACTGATATCCGATATCTGATCCAGAGTTCCATGTGTGCTGCAGTGCACACAGAGAGGGCTTGTGCTGGGGGGCTGTTCTCTATAATTTCAAAAGGCTGAGCAGAAACATTGAGAGAACAAAACCCTATCAGCCAATGTGTACAATTCATAAAAAATGTTTCAACTGCAATACAAATGCAGGTGGCCCCCCATTACCACGGATTCGCTATCCATGGTTTCAGTTATCCACGGATCGCGGGGACCCCCCCCAGGCTTTAACTTTTTTCCCAGTAAGCTTTGTTTCTTTCTTAAACAAACAGGAGAAGCAGCCTCTGGCTGCTTATTGCAGGCAAGTAGAACGAGACTAAGTCCTAGAGAGGCTCTGCAAGGTTAACAGAAACCTTGCAGAGCCTCTCTAGGACTTAGTCTCGTTCTACTTGTCTGCAATGGAGGCTGCTTCTGTTTGTTTTAAGGAAGACACAAAGCTTGCTGAAAGAAAAATAAGAGCTGGGGGGCGCGTGAACGCCTGCCCACAGGGGAGGCAGGGCAGGGGGCCCTCAGGAAACCATGGAGGGGGTGTTCGCTCCTATCCACGGTTTCAAGTATCCACGGAGGGGCCTGGAACATATCCCCAGCGGATATGGGGGGAGTACTGTAAATGGGGCAGCTCATGGGCTAGTGGCTTGGCTGTGGCTCCCACATAAGAGCTCCTGTTCTTGAAATTGACAAAAAGGCATCCTGAGATCCTCCTAGGTCCATCTCAGTACTTTTTGTTGCCCCGATATCAGGCTAGGCTTGTTCACTATGCCCCTAAAGTTCCAATCTCAATGATGCAAGAACTCCCCTAAATGCGCTCGGAGTTACCTTGAGTAGGGAGTAGCAATCCCTACTCAAGATCTGCTGGGGGATCATTTATGTATGTAATGCTTTGCTATTTAATAGTCAGATGGAGCTCCGAGAGGGCAAAATGTTTCATAAAACCTTGTGATTTATTATTTAAGCAGCTGAGGTGATTTCAGATGCCAAGTGTGACTTTTATATACGTTTTTTGGAAAGTTTATATGCCAAGAGGTTGTGCTAATTAGCCTAAAATTGCCTACTCCTGCTATAGAATGCTGAGAAAAAGTCACAGACTGATTCCACAGGTAGAGACAGAGGCCGCATAACCAATACATACAATACATGACCTGTAGGCTTACCAGATCTTCAACCGGGACAGAGTGCTAGACCTTTAGGAGAAGGAATGTGGGCAGGTGTAGCTTGTTAAGTCCTAAAGCACAATCCTAGGCATGTCTACTCAGAAGCAAGCCCCACTGAACACAATGGGGCTTGCTTCTGAGTAGACATGCCTAGGATTGTGCTCTAGGACTTAACAAGCTACACCTGACCACATTCCTTCTCCTAAAGGTCTAGCACTCTGTCCCGGTTGAAGATCTGGTAAGCCTACATGACCTGCCATCTTGCTCCTTTTAGAAGCTGTAGGTGGTGGTGGGAAGGTTCAGATAGGTAGGGTGGGAAGCAGCGACGTGTAAGCAGAAATGAAAGGGCAGGGCAAATATCCTCCTGACTCTCTAATCACCTGTCTAAGCCTTGAACTCTCTCAATGTCAACTTGACTAGCTATTGGCAGATGCTTCCAAGAGTAGACTTGGTCCTACAGTTTACTCCAATTTACTCCAATACTTTGCAAGGGTGGGGTGATATCAGAAGCAGTGCTCCAGAATCATGCCTGCCACCGACCCAAAAATGCTTTTTTAAACATACCTGGTTGTCCTTCCAGCTCCCCAAAGGGTTCAGGGGGGGGGCTACTGCTGCCTCTGCAGGTCTCCCCAAGGTTCTAAACAGTGTTGATCGCGTCAAAAAGCCCACTTCCGGTTTTCACCAAAAACCGGAAATGGGCTTTGGAATATGATTGCCACTCTTTAGAGCAGTGGTTGCCAAACTGGGGCTTTGCAATGCCCCAGTTAGGAAGAATTGGTTGCTACCCCCTTTAAGGTGGGTACTTTGAGGAACGTATGGCAGGCAACATAAAAGGGAATAATAAAAGCTTCTTCAAATATGTTAGAAACAGGAAACCTGCCAGGGAAACGGTGGGTCCGCTGGATGGTGAGGGAGAGAAAGGGGTGATAAAAGGGGACTTGGAGACTGCAGAGAAATTAAATGAGTTCTTTGCATCTGTCTTCACGGCAGAAGACCTCGGGCAAATACCACTGCCGGAACGGTCTCCCCTGACTAAAGAATTAAGTCAAATAGAGGTTAAAAGAGAAGATGTCTCAGACTTAATTGACAAAATAAAGATCAATAAATCACCAGGCCCGGATGGCATCCACCCAAGAGTTCTGAAGGAACTCAAGAATGAAGTTGCTGACCTCTTGACCCAAATATGCAACTTGTCCCTTAAAACGGCCAATGTGCCAGAGGATTGGAGGATAGCTAATGTCACGCCAATCTTTAAAAAAGGAAGGAGGGGGGACCCGGGAAACTACAGGCCGGTCAGCCTAACATCTGTTCCAGGGAAGATGGTGGAAAGTCTCATTAAGGATAAAATCTTAAAATACATAGAAGAACAAGCTCTGCTGAGGGAGAGTCAGCATGGCTTCTGCAAGGGGAAGTCTTGCCTCACAAACCTGTTAGAATTTTTTGAAAAGGTCAACAGGCATGTGGATGCGAGCGAACCCGTGGATATTATATATCTGGATTTTCAGAAGGCGTTTGACACGGTCCCTCATGAAAGGCTCCTGCGAAAACTCCACAGTCAGGGAATAAGAGGGCAGGTCCTCTTGTGGATTAGGAACTGGTTGAAGACCAGGAAACAGCGAGTGGGAGTCAATGGGCAATTTTCACAATGGCGAGAGGTGAAAAGCGGTGTGCCCCAAGGATCGGTCTTGGGACCGGTGCTTTTCAACTTATTCATAAATGACCTGGAGTTGGGGATAGGCAGTGAGGTGGCCAAGTTTGCGGATGACACTAAACTTTTCCGGATGGTAAAGACCAGCAGGGATTGTGAAGAGCTCCAGAAGGATCTCTCCAAACTGGGAGAATGGGCAGCAAAATGGCAGATGCGCTTCAATGTAAGTAAGTGCAAAGTGATGCACATTGGGGCAAGAAACCAAAATTTCACATATACGCTGATGGGTTCTGAGTTGTCTGTGACGGATCAAGAGAGAGATCTTGGGGTCCTGGTGGACAGGTCGATGAAAGTGTCGACCCAGTGTGCGGCGGCTGTGAAGAAGGCCAATTCCATGCTCGGGATCATTAAAAAGGGGATTGAGAATAAAACGGCCAATATCATTACGCCTTTGTACAAATCGATGGTAAGGCCACATCTGGAGTATTGTGTCCAGTTCTGGTCACCATACCTCAAAAAGGATATAATTGAATTGGAAAAGGTGCAGAAAAGAGCGACCAGAATGGTTCGTGGGCTGGAGCACCTCCCTTACGAGGAAAGGCTACAGCGTCTGGGGCTTTTCAGCCTAGAAAAAAGGCGCCTGAGGGGGGACATGATTGAGACTTATAAAATTATGCATGGGATGGAGAGAGTGGATAGAGGGAAATTCTTTTCCCTCTCGCACAACACCAGAACCAGGGGACACACACTAAAATTGAGTGGAGGGAGAGTTAGAACAGACAAAAGAAAATATTTCTTTACCCAGCGTGTGATTCATCTGTGGAACTCCTTGCCACAGGATGTGGTGATGGCACCTGGCCTAGATGCCTTTAAAAGGGGTTTGGACAAATTCATGGAGGAAAAGACCATCACAGGTTACAAGCCATAAGCAACCTCCTGGTTTTTAGAAGTGGGTTTTCTCTGTGCCAGGTGCAAGGGAGTGGCGACTGGACACAGGTATCTTGTTGTCTCGTGTGCTCCCTGAGGCATCTGGTGGGGCCACTGTGTGACACAGGAAGCTGGACTAGATGGGCTTTTGGCTTGATCCAGCAGGGCTCTTCTTATGTTCTTATGTTCTTATGGGTGGCAACGTTCAGTGTGCAAAAGGACGTCAGGGATCGTGCTGTCCAGGGATCGCTCTGGAACTGGGGAAAAGGGACTTTTTTTACTCACCAGGGGTTGTGCTGGCCCTCCAGAGGGTGCAAGGGGCACGCGCGGACCCCTCTGCGGGCCTCCCTGCACCCCATATTAGCTTCTAAGTGATTTAAAGCTACTTCTAGTTTACTTCCTGGTTTTGGTGAAAACCGGAAGTAGCTTTAAATCGCTTTTGGAAGCTAATCTGGAGTGCGGGGAGACCCACAGAGGGGTCTGCGCCACCCCCTTCACCCTCCGGAGGGCCAGCATAACCCCTGATGAGTCAAAAAAGCCCCCTTTCCCCGGTTCCAGCATGATCCCTGGAGTGCTGTCGCTGCTGTCGGGGGGGACCTCGTTTAAAAAAGCATTTTTGGGTCAGAGGCAGGTGCGATCCTGGAGCGCCAACGTTCGGGCTGGCCGCCGCCCTTAAAGGTAAATCGGACACTGCCGGTAAAGGTGATGGGTCATGACCCACCACTTTGAGAAACCCTGGGCTAGAGCATTCCCCACTCTCTTCTCCTCCACACTTCCTTTTCCCCCTTCCTTTCCCAGTCCTTTTCCAATCCAGGAAATGGGAAGAGGCTGGCACATAACCAGGTAAGGGGGGGGGCAGCATTTGGCATGCTGCTTCAGGTGCCAGGAGGTCTTGGGGTAGCCCTGACAGAGAGTCAGTGTGTTTGATGTTTGTTTGACATGTACGTTGTCACATTCACACTTTACATGAACATGTACGTACGCCTAAAAATAATGTAATGCTTGAAGTAGTCTTTGCTTCTAAATACATAGGATTGGGGTCTGGCTGGGTAAAATTTAGAACTACAGTACGTATGGAAGGAATTAACTAAAAGACAGAGTAACAGTGCCCTATTCCTCCACAGATATCGAACTTTAGGAAACGCAGGAAATCCCTTTCCCTCGTGCCTTGGTGCAAGACACTGTCATCTGTGACCTGATTAAGCAGGGAGCAGAGCAGGCTGGTTACTTCATGTCATGTGGTTTCTGCCATTGTATGCCGAGGTGTTCCTACACCGAAAGCTCTGGAGAGATGCCTCTTTGCCCTAATCGTGCTGACTACAGCATGTTTATCTTTCCCAGATATGCTATCTTCATCAATTTTACCAGCCCCCTGATGATTGCACATGTTGCTGTCCCCATGCATCATGCCAAAACCCGCTTCTGAACTGGAGCTGAAAGAGGAATTTGTCATAAGCTCTTCTGTTGGCTTGACAATAGCAAAGACTCATATTTCATGAAAATGAAGTGCCCAGAGCACTCCCGATAGTTTACAGTTGTGATAAAGGACGGTCAGATAGATACAGTCAGCCATTAAACTGTTTGGAAGTGCACGGCTCTGACAAGAACACAAAAGCCGGTGGGCCCTTCTGGGTGTCAAATGTGGTGTCACCACAGTAAAGGATGCTGCTGTGAGCAATTCCTTCCTGAATAGGGACGGCTCCCTTCCGGAGAGCTCCCTACCTACATGCAAGATCTCCTTGTAATCTATGTTTGCTCTGAGACACCATTACTGCTCGCTTTGCAGTCTAGAAGTGTCAAACATCCTTTTTAAAGGAGCTTCACTGAAATATGGCATTTCCACCTCCGCTAGCAGGCGGATTCTGTGACCCAAGAACCTACAGGAGGTCTCACTCCAATCACTCATAAAAACCTGCAGCTACCCATCATGCTGGGGTTTAGGGTAGGAGATCTATTACCTTGAACACTTCAGGCCAGTCCGAAGCGTGACATCCCCAGTCATAAATTTTGTCCAACCCAAAACAACAAACCCATGCATTTTTCAAAATACTACATGCAGCAGTGATGTTAGTTTTTTTTAAATAGGATATGAACTGCAGGTTCAGTCACACGCCAGAGCTACTGTATGTTTAAATGCTTCCATTTGAACTTGGTGCTGCAAAGAAATGGGGACTTCAGTTCAGGTGCTGTTTCCTGGGTTGGAAGGGGCTCAAGGGAAATCTAGTCCAACACTCCCCCCCTTTCCACATTGCTTGACAGAACCATCCATTCACAAGCCCCACTACAGATCAGCTTCCATAATCCAGACCACAGAGTCCCACAATCAGAATGCAGGTTCACTACTGACAGGGACAGGTGAATTGCCTCATATTACTCGATCAAGCAAGTCAAACCACATGCTGCAGGGCAAGATGAAACATCTCCCACCCAGGTCACCAGTGATTCTGACCTGGGGAAAAAATCCATGTGATGCAGAACTTTAGATATTCTTGATGTGACATGACATTGGGAGTTGACCAATGGGAACAGCAACCATACAAAAAATAAATGGATAAATTTAGACCTCAGAATGAGCAAAATCCTGAATCCCCTCAAAGAACATTTAATTGGGGCACAAGACCCAATTGCTCTGATGCTGGGAAAGACTGAAGGCAAAAGGAGAAGGGGAAGGCAAAGGATGAGATGGTTAGACAGCATCACCGATGCAACGAACATGAAAATGAGCGAACTCAGGAAGATAGTGGAGGACAGGAAGCCTGGCGGGATGTGGTTCATGGGATCACGAAGGGTCGGACACGACTTAACGACTGAACAACAACAACAAGCTTCATGGCAGCCTGTGATGCACCAAAAGAAGAGAAACAATAACCCTAATCCTGGAGAGCTAGATCAGTCTAATCCCTGGAAATACATCCAAATGGACATAGCTGTGAAGATTTGTAGTGTCACTACTGTGACATTAGTTTCATATTTTCAAAGCAACGGAAATGTTGTACAGTATTGGAAGCTACAATACAGGACAATACTGTCCTGTTGCTGATTGCAGAGAAGCACGAAATTAATCATTTGTCCTGACAGGGTTAAAATTCAGGGGTCCATAAGGTCAGGTGTTGAAGACAAGCTTGCACCAAGGATTTACCTGAGTAGGTGGGGAAGCTGGTGGCAGAGTCTCCATTTCCGTCTTGACTTTGCTGCGCTTGTTAATGATTGGATTGACAGTGCTGCTGACGGCTGACTCGCTACTCTGCTTGCTCTAAGGAAACAAACACGGGGTGAGGGTGTTATACGAAGGTTTTCAAGGAAGCGTAGCATCACCACCACCATTTTCTCTTGATTTAGTAAGATCAGGGTAAGAATTAATTCAGGTTTTCTGCTGGGCTTTGGTAAGGAGATAGATTTTACCCAATGCGTTATGTTGAACTGAATATGCCGTGAAGTCTCTGATCACAGATTCCCCTACTTATCTCTAGTCATGTTTTCAAAAGATATTTATTGCCACTAGTATGAGATGAATATTTGAATACACCTTGATTCTTTATCCAGCAATATGTGGATGCTGGAGAAGCAAATTCACTCCTTAATTTTTAAACCTGAGATCTCCTTAACTAGGTCAGGAGAAATATAAACATTCAAATTCAGATGCTTATTTCCAGTCTTTGTCCAATCACAGGACAACGGTAAGAAAATGCATCCAAATGGGAAGACTGCTGTGTGACTTTCCGTGTACTTAAAGTGACCATCCAATATTGCAAAGTGTTAAGTGTGAAACTGACATGCTTGACAACTGAAAATATGACTTTTAATGGACACATCAGGGTCTTCCTGCCAGAAGCCAGTGAGGAATCCTACCTGGTTTGAATCAGCTATGCAATTGCTGCTGTTGCTGATCTGAGCAGGACTTGAATTGACAGAGATGACGGCTACGTGCTGCCGTGCAGGAAAGGTTGGGGATGGCTGGATGAAGGGAGGCACATGTCCAAATGCAGAGCTCAGGCCTCTTTGCTGATTCATAATCTGCTGGTACGTCACTGGATTGATTGGATGGGGGAAGGTGAACGCTGGACTGGAGAAAAAGAACATCACGTGGCACAAAGGTCATATATAGTTGCAACATCTGAGAGTGGTGACGCCTGGTTAAGGGTAGGACCGCCTGGGAACTGAATGAAGGTCAACATTGCTGGGGTTTTGTTTGTATGAATGTACGAATGATGCTGCCCCATGTTCTGCCTTCTAAGAACATGACAAAGAAGGGACAAGAGCCTGCAGTTTTCACAAATTCAGACCACAAAAAGGGCAACTATTCTGTTCTATTATATTGGTTGCACTGTTTGTTTTATAATAAATAACTTTAGATTGTTACCTTTTCTTTTTGCTCAGTCTGATTTTCTAATGAGATCTCTACAGAAGAGCTTCCTGCGCGCTTTGTGATTTCTTTGCACGCTTTGCAGCTTCACTCTTGGAGCATTTATATATCCGTGTTTGTTACGAAGTGTCTTAACATCCACAGCCACGCTGTTTAAGACCTAGTAAACGTCCTATGAATTAGGACGAAATGTCGGTCCATCTGCCTGCATTTTTAAATGATTTTTACTCTTTGCTTGCTAATTTTAACACCTTGTAGCATTCTAAAGACTTGTGTTTTTAAACTGCTTTTAATACGTTTTTGGCTTTGATAGATATTTTTACATGGCTTTTTACCTTTAAATCCTTTGTCCTGGAATACTGTTTCTGGCCATGAAAGTTTTCGCTCAATATAATTTGTGATTTCTTTTAGTATAAAGCCCACCTGTCTCCCTAGACATGGCCTTTGTCTGTCACCTGTGTTGTATCTGCAGAATACAAGCTGCACATAGGCAAGTCCAGAGCCAAACTTACACAGCCTCCCCGGTTGTGCACCAGCTCCATTGGGAGGTAGAGGAGGTCCACGAATGTCCCCTTCCCCTGAAGTGAGCCCCGGCTGTGCCAGTGCAGGCTGCATCCTCCGCAAGATGCAGTGGCCGGCCATTTAGGCTGGCCACTGCAACTTGCGCAGGATTGGGCTGTAAGTAAGAGCCAAAGGGGGAACGATCTACAGTCCTGTTACTTGTGTCATTATAGCCATAGAGAAGGCAAGTCTATGCGAATATAGGTAGAGTGAAGCTACATCCAAATTAGAAACCAGATTCACAGGACAGATAAGATCTTCCTGGAAGTTAGAAACCTGGAGAAATACTGGGGCAAGTGTGAGACTGTTATATTACTTCAATACAATAGTTACCCATGTTTCCTGGAGCTATGATCCTCATACCATTAATTACCCTAAAGTGGTAGTAATAAGGGTTGTATTTCAAAATGGATACTACTACATAGTAAAATTATACTCTGCACAGTAACTGGGGCTTTGGGCACGAGGTCTTTCACAAGGGAAATTAGGAGAAAATACAGAATGTTGTAAAGACTATTCATTCGTTCTCTCCCTCCTTAAATGTACTGCCAAAGCACAATCACTTTCTACCGTGTGAAAAACCATGTTAGATGCTGTGTGACCTTATGCACAGCATGTCTGTGTAACAGATATAGTACAGAAATGAAATCAATATTGCTCACAATTCTTCCTTCAGAGATTCATTTGGAGTACTGAAGCCTTTGTTTGGAGTGGTTAAGGGATCCTTGACCAGCCCCATTTGTTTTGTTGCCAGAACCAGTGCTGTAGAAGAGTCAGTCTACTGACGTCAGAAGAGGTCCACTGACTAGAATAAGTGGGTTGAGTTCTTAAACATGAGATGCTCCATCTCCCTCACCTTATTGCCCCTGCTGATAAATGCCCATACGAGCCACTAGCTGCAGAACTGCTTCTGGAGTTGTTTATGTAAGCCACCAAGGAATTCGGGGAGGTCCGGATCATTGTCTGAAGATCAATGCTGGCATCGGACAATGGGGATATGGAAAGTGCTCGCTTTCGACTTAATCTTGGAGTCACTCTTGGGCTGGAGAATCTTGATACTGTGGGGAAATAAAACAAAAGTCCATGAATTAAAATAGAAAGAAGACGGTGTTAATTTTTTTTTTTTTTTAGTTTTCATAAAACTAAATAGCATAAAAAACAGAAAATAAAATATCTAGCATTTTTCTCTTATACTGTGGAAGGCATCAACAGGTTGTTATGGAATTGGAATGAAGTGAAGAGCACTGTGTCGATTTCAAATTTGTCACAAGGGCCATAGCTACGTTAGCCTCTTCAAAGCAGCGTCAGTCATATTTGTATCCCTCCTTTCCTCCAAGGAGCTCAGGACAGCATTCATGGTGATCCCACTTTATAGAATTATGTTGGCCTACAGTAAAGACTGTTGTAAGGATTATCAATAAAATACATGTGGACTGCTGTGAGCATTTAGGGAAATCCTAGTAGTGGTATCCCTACAACCGAGTGGTCATTTAATTCGAATCATGTGGATGCCACTCTCCACAATTTTAATTCGAATCATGTGGATGCCACTCTCCACAGCTGCTATTTGTGTGTAGCAGCTCCTTGTGCAGGACCTGGGATCTTCACCTTGACCCCCAAGAAATGGTGGAAAAAAGAAGTTCCTCATTGTGAATTGCCACACTCAAACAGAAGAGTATGCAGAATAGCCGCTGTATAATTGCATTTCAAGTGAAGCTGCTTGGTCCTTCTAGAGTTCCTTCTAAGGACAGGCAGGCCAATGAAGAGTGTAGGCTGAATGCCAGCCTATTCCTACTGAAATAAAGAGCTTCCCCCATTGGCAACCAACAATCAAGGCAACAAAAAACACAAGCAGCTCATGTTAGCTAAAAGGAAGAGAAGTCGGGTCAGCACCATGTCTCCTGGTGTAGTCAAAGCGCACCACCAAAGCTGAGATAGGATGTGTATGTGTGCGCATAAGGCTGGAGTTCACCCTGCCCTGCTCAGTAAGGCTAACCTGCCACTTTGAGAGCCAAGGGGTAGTAGGCCAAAGAGGAACCAGCCAATGAAGGTGCTAAAGGAAAACAGTTTTACACAAAGGGCTGAATGCCTGCTTGTTGGGGTAAACCTAAGATTTAATGAGCGTAAGGCGGGTAGCAATCATGGGCCATTTGTTCAAGAGGCAAGACTCTTTGCCTTCTGGCAGGTGTGTGTAAATTCACAGTCCTCAATGGGGATAGTGGCTTTCTTCAAAGCTCTATTTTGAGAATAAGCAAAGTTAGAGGAGGTAGTCAGTTTAAATCCTTCGTTTTGGGTCTGTCCTCTTCAGATGACTTCATAAGAGCTTGGTATTTAATTAATAGCTAGGTTGTTTGCTTTCCTTGCTAAAGAAAAAAAAATCAGTTTAGCTAAACTAGTCATCTGTTTGCCTACTTGTTTCAAGGAATGGAAGCTTGACTACATTTGATCTTTAGAGAGGGATACCCTTTGGGTCAGGGGCAATTCAGATGGTTGGGAGAGGCAAAGTATGTTATGCTTATTATTAGTGAAATATGATTTTGTATTTGCAGGATAAATAGGTACCTTTATTTGGCAGAGCTGTTAATCAAGGTTTTTCACCACTACTACAGTAAAAAAAAGACAATATATTTGTGCACGATCCATTGCTTGAATACCCACCCACAGTATTAGCGACTGTCAGAGTGGTCTAGAGCTGGACAGCCTAACACAGGAGTGGGCAGGGGATACTGAAAAAGGGCTTCAGATTTTCTCTTGTCAATTAATAGTATCTGTATTATTTATACAAACAAGAACTAAAATCAGGTGAAGGAAGAAGCCTATGGTGAATTCAAAATAACTTGGGGCTCGTCTCTGAGATTTCTAGAAGACTAGCCATGTTAATCCGTGGCAACAAAAACAACCAAGAGTCTTGTGAAGTCTTTATTCCATCCATATATCAAAGGTAGTGAATACCCATCAGCACCAAAAAACAAACAAACAAAAACAACCTATCAAAATTCTGCACCCAGGAAACCCAAGTTATGTATTTATGTATTATGCAATCTAAGCAAAGTTGTTTATTTTGCACATTTCCTCCCCCCTCCAATCCTTCTGTAGCTTTGGAGATGTTATTCAGCATTGCTGGCACACCACCTTT
Source organism: Plestiodon gilberti rubricaudatus (assembly GCA_026170595.1). NCBI lineage: Eukaryota > Metazoa > Chordata > Lepidosauria > Squamata > Scincidae > Plestiodon > Plestiodon gilberti. The sequence goes on from JANXHW010000001.1 coordinate 202,894,968, forward strand.
ATTACTAATAAGGGCTAGAGCCTTGATTTTTTAATGGTAGTTGAGATATCAGCATGCTGAATTATGTGTCTTCTGCTCTGATAGATTGTGCACACTGATAGTTTTTATGCACACTGATAGAATTTACACAGTGGGACACGTATATGGTATGTGGAAAGTACACTAAAGATAAAAAGAGGAACTGATGATTGTACAACCTAGCTGAGAAAAAGTAGTTATTTGATTTTCTCTGTAAACTGCTTTGCAAACTTTTTTGTGGAAATAAATATTATTGATAACGATGATGATGATGACGATTTGATTATTATATGTTTGAAGGAGGGGGATACCATTTATATCATGGGGCTTGCTGAAAAAGGGGTGCAGGGGACCGTACAGTCTTCCGATGCATAAAATCCATCAGATAGGGGTTAAACTGGAAATATAGGAAGCCTCTTGAAAAGGTAGGTGCTCCGTTTCTTTGAGGTTTCCCATGCTAACATTGCAGGCTCCCTAGCTGGTTGCCAGTACTGCCGAGCTTATCCTGCATTTGCACAGGGGACAGGAGGGGGGATCACAGCAGTATGAGCATCTCAAGCAACAAGAACTGTAGAGATTGGCGCACCCAATGTGTATCTGACCTGACCCCCTTTCACAACACCTCTGTGTGAATGTGTTCTCGACTGACAGTGAGTAGACTAATGAGGAGCTGTGCAGTGTCTTGCACCAAAGAGCCCTGATCGTGATTAGAACTTCAAGATTCTATTGTGATAGTAGAAGTTACACACACACACACACACACGCACACACGCACACACACACACACACGAACGAGTTTTCTCTCTGACCAATCTCCTATCTTGCTAAGAAGAGGAACCAGGCTGAGTTTGACAGTCATATTTGTCTCTGTTACTCCCGCACCTCAAGGGAGATCTGTTTATTAATGTGCCACTTCCCTTGATAAATTACAAAATAGAAAGAAATGCCTTGTACTCATTCCTCGCTGCTCCTTCCCATGATTTATGCCCACAGTGTCAGCTCCGCCATTGGTCCCCATTAATTTGATGAAGGAAGAAGTCTTGATGTCCAACAGCAGCCTGGGTTTTATTGGTGCAGCCATCTAGCACACCCCTTCACTGCACACATAAGTAATTTTTTCCCCCAACATAAAACTCTGCTGGAAGCTGTCAGATTCTGCAGGTTGGCCTGGGACTCTTCCAGCACAAATCAAGTAATATGCATTTTATTACTGTCTGCTCTAATTTAAATCCTCTAGATACTACAGGCTGTGGGAAAAGGCATTTTTTTTTGTTTTAATACAGCAACTATGATTCTGGCATAAGTTTCTACACCCTCCTATGATCTCTTATCTCTTATGATGGGTTCACGTGTCGAAGGCGCAATATCGACATTACATTATTGGACAGATGAATGATTTTTTCTCTCCCAGAGCAAACTTCCCAGCAGGAACGAAGCAAGGAAATAGAAAGTTTGTTTTTATTCTAATGCAACACAAACATATTTATGAGAAGATAACGGTAGTTTTTCCACTCATGAGGGTTTCACTGATTTTTTTTCTTCAATCAAGTTTGTACTGCAAAAGTAAAAGGCACATTGTCCAAAATGCTCACGTGCATTACAACATCTTGCTTTCCCTGTTTCCTTCCAAGTTACGGTACCACATAAATAATGTTTGGGAAAGGTTCAAAAGTAATGTAAGTCTGATGGATGAAAATGGTAAGCTTTGCATATTTATTTATTTATTTATTTATTTAAAGAATTTATATCCCGCCTTTCTCCCAGCAAGGGCACTCAAGGCATATACTGTGCTTAAAGAATTTTAAAAAATGCTCAAATAAAAGCTTAGCTTTGCGACCTGTGAAAAAGATGCAAATTAAGATAATATGGCTATTTGGAGGGTTTTTATAGAATGTATTAGGCTTCTGCTAGTCAGTGCTCCTACTACCACCCATCCTCTGGAAATCTAGCTCAGCCTCCTGTCACACTTTGTGAGACTTCCATAACCCAGAGCCCATTCCTATGCTCCACTAGCGGGACTGGGCTCCGCGCTGTCGCAAATGTGCAGTAAAGCAACATGGAGGCCAGCGTCAGCAGGCCTCCGCTGGTGAAGGTGCTATGCTCGCTGGAGGCAGGTAAGCTCTCCACTGGCCAGAGGGGAGGTGGTGGGGAGGACAGCAGGGGAGTTCCAGGGCGGGGAGTTCCAGGGCAGGGGAGGCAGAGAGGCAGGGAGTTCCAGGGTGGGGAGAGGGTGGGGAGGAGGGCGGGAGGGGTGGGCTCAGCAGTGGAGGCCTCCGCTGAATCCTAATTCCCATCCTGGGCTTGAAAGCCCGACATGGGGCTTCTCGGAGCTGTGCCAACCATTTAGCTGGAGCGCCTCTGAGTAGCCCCATAGGGGCTGCTGGGGCTCAACATGTGGGAAGGGAACAATCATCCCCTTCCCTCGAGAAGACCTCCAGCGCCACTGCATCCGAGCGTGGGACTTTTAATAGGATTGGGCTGCCATTCTCATTTTGCACACACAGAGGTGTTCACTTTCAAACCTACCTTCATAGCTGTAATGGCTAGAAAAAAACTAGCTTTTTAAAAAAGGAAAAGAAAAGCTAACATTCTCAGTAAATGGAGCAAAGAGAGAAAGCTTGAGAATCTTGTTGTGCTTTTCTTAGCAAGCCAACTAGCCTCACAATGCCCATTGCCTTCTCTGCTACCCGGCATCCCAAGGCAGAGCTGCCGGTATTCTGTGTAACCTGAGAATATCAGCTCAGCTTTCCTTCTCTTTTCTGAAAAAGCACATTTTTTTTAGAATGGCTTCAGATGCTGTGTGAAACTGGAAAGTGCATATTCCCTGTGACTTATCTTCCTCCTTAAGAACATCATGGCAGAAACACAGCATTTGCTCCTCCCTCTCCTTAGAAATGGTGCCCCTACATGGGGACATTTTGAGCATCTACTCAGCGGGATTAGAGATGAGGAAGGTGATGCCCAGATTTGCAATGTGACATTCTTGTGAAGGAACAGGGAGCAGAAAGAATTTGCACTGCCTGCTTCTGTGCAGCATGATATCATCCAAAACCAGTTTCAAGCAATCAGCTTGACCCACGTCTGTGATTGTATCACTCTGAAGGGGCCTCCCCACATTAGACCCTTCCTCTGCAGTTCATCTGAGTCTATGTTAAGACCAATTCGCATTACAGGACTGTCGCAGAAGGTTGGAGGGGGCAGGGGCATCACACTGGGTGACACCAAAATGACTTTCTATCTTTTACCAATGCTGCAAAAATGCACCACTGGTAGAAAATGGGTTTTTCCCGATTCCTATCATGACTTGCGTGGGGATTGCATTTCCCAGGAGGCTTCCACATCGTGTGGTCTGATATGGGAGGAAGTCCATGGGAGTGACACCATGAGATCTTGCCCTGGGTGTCACTAACCTTAGTGACACCTCTGGGAGAGGGACTGGGTGGGTGGGTGGGAATCCCATTCAGTGCTATTCCAAGACTTTCCTCTGAATTTTCAGCATTTGTTTAAAATGTAGTTTCTCTCTAGTCCTTTTTACTTGTGGATATAGAAGAAAAAAAATGCAGGCAGTATGCTGCTTAGTTGTTCAGTAAGAAGTAAGGTAACTTTGCTCTAAATTGGCCAGTGTTTACTATGTATATTTTTAGGTTGCAATCCTATGCACACTTACTTGAGAATAAATCCCATGGAACACAAAATCCCATAGAACACAAGTACACATGTATAAGACTGTGCTGCAAATGTATTAATATAAATAACATTTTAAGAGCTCTAAGCAGTGAGATTTATTTTTATTTAGGGTTTTATAGAGCCACACTGATTTATGCCTACCCAAAGCTCCATACATACAATAGTATACCTGTAGGCTTCTAACACCTGATTTCTGCTATGGGGTGGCTCCTAAGACTTTCCACTTTTGGCAGAACGAAGCCTTTGAAGATTAATTTCAAGATAAGAAGCCAAAAACAGTTGTCAACTACTGTAGGGCTATCCTGCAGTCTTTCAGCCTCCCTAGAAAAGCCTTGGTGTGTCAGAAAGTTACCCAATGTACAGAAGCAACAGGAAAAGGGATGAGCTTAAAATAACATTAGAACTACTGAAACCTATCCTCCATCTCCCTCTGAAAATGGAAAATTCTATTCATAGGACACTAAAGCAGAATCATTCCCATAAGACATCCAATTACACCCAAAGGAGGTGGTAAATATATCATCAAAGTGAGGTTTGTGTTTGACATAAGGGCAATCCCGTTATTGCTAACCAGCAACCAGCTGTAATTGTTTTAACGGAACTGCTTCCTTATTAGGATTTTCTATGCTGTGGCATCATCTCATTCCTTGTTTACACTGAAATGAAAGCCAAGCAATGCCAAGGTATTCTAATAAAGGTACTTCCAGGGAGACAAGAAAGAGTTTCTGTGTTGTGTTTCTGTCCCACAAGACATAAAAGTGGTCGTACAGCAGTCCTTAAACCTGTATGGGTTTAATGGGATTCTTAGAACATAGGATTCAGCAGAACGTGGGAGAAAAGATCTGGGGAAAGATCTCTTGGAGATGGGGTGGAGGGAGTATCCCTTCAGTCTGAAATGCTATTTTCAGCTGAGCACATCACTGAATTTCCTCAAAAGCTGAATTATGTTTGCAAGTCAAGTGCATGGAAAATAATCATACTTTTGAGAAAATAATCTATTCCACTTATGATGACTAAAAACTAGTCATGTAGAAAAACACACAATGTCGACTTTATAATTTTGGGATACTAATCCATGTTTTGTAAACTATTGGGGCCTAAGTCATACTCGGACCTTATATGTTGGAGCAGGTGAGATTAAAGTAGGCCTCAACATTTTGCCTAAAATGAACTTGAATGTGAAAAATCTGGTGGTTCCTCCTGAGATGAAACATTGGAGGCATTTCAAGGGAGGCAAAAAACATTTTGATAAGACTAGAGACATTTCAAATCTCTCAAGGTAGTTTTGCACATCCCAGGTTGTTGATATTACTTGCACAGAAAACTCTCTTCCTGCAGATTACAGTGTGTTAAAATAACTAAGTTTGAATGAAGCCGTTTTTGCATGGAAGATGGCATAGAGAAAGGGTCAGCTACTTGTGGTTTCTGGGCAAACTCTGACTGCTGAGCTGTGCCACCTGAGTCCTGCCTCCTCCCAGGTACCTCTCAGCAGTAGTGGCAGCTGTGAGAATGGGACTTGCTATAGGCGACTTATTCTGTAGTAAACAGCACCCTTGTTGTTGTTGTTCAGTCGTTAAGTCGTGTCCGACCCTTCGTGATCCCATGAACCATATCCCGCCAGGCCTTCCTGTCCTCTTCCTGAGTGTGCTCATTTTCATGTTCGTTGCATCGGTGATGCTCTCCAAATGCACTTCTCCCCCCATCCCAAGGTTGGTTACTCCTCGTTTGTTTTCTCATGAGAGCTTACCACTCCAGCTGCATGCACGTAGTAGAGGCACACTGCCTAATTTATCCTAGCTGCCAACTTTGCACTTCTGCTTGCAGAGCTAGAGACTTTCCAGACAAACAGCAAGTTGACCCTCCCCTGTAAAAATAAGGTGCTAGTCCCATAAAATCAACCTTGCAGACGGGCAGCCCAATCCTGTGTAAGATACGGCGGCCGGCCTAAAGGGTCGGCTGCTGTATCCTATCAAGGTCCCGGGCTGCTCTGGGACATGTCTTGGGAACAGCTAGCACAATCCCCACCATGCTCTGGGTCGCATCCCTTGTCTGGGTCGCGTCCCTTAGGACTTCACTTCCAGATTTTGTGACTGGGAAGTATCTTATTAAAGAAATACTTCTCCCACAATGTTCCTTATAGACAAACATTATGACTCTAGACAAACATTTTGTGAGATATACTGCCTTCTGTGTGTTTGACGCTTGCAAGAGGAAGCTTGGAAAATTGGTATGCACTCCACTGGGGAAATCTCTGCCCTAACCCATTCCCCCTTCTCGAAGTGAAGTTGACTGGACCAGAGGTCGCCTACTTGCCAGAGTGGTTCTTCTAACTACACTGTCTGTCCAGGAGCAGCCTGGACACCCTCTCCCAGCACCCCAGCCTAGATAGGACAGCAAGAACATACCATCAAAAGTAATTGCCTACCCTGCTTTTTGTAATATGGATTGCAAACCAGAGGAGCACGAGAAGTTACAGGAACTGCAAACCAGAGCAGCACAGAAGAAGACACATTTTAGAAGGAAAGAAATGAGTAGCCGTCCTTAAAAGCTGATCTCATTCTCTGGAGGTTGCCAAAGCTGTGTCCTCTTGCGTGACATTAACATAAATGCAGCTGTGCAGAACTGGAAATTGTACTGCATAGCTGCCTCCAGAGAAGAGTCCTGTGACACGTTCAAAGGCTAGCTGGTTGATTGTGACGTGAGCACTAGCAGGCAAGAGGAGCCAGATTCTTGAAATAGACTGACTGAAATGCTGGTACTGGTAGGGCTACAGATAGGGGTGTAGTAGAGGGGCAAAATGTATCGCTGATTTTTCAACCATCTGAAACATGAAAAACAAATTGTTTTGGTGTTTTTTTTCCCCTTTGCTGAACCTCAGCCCATCTGCCCATGTCCTCATCACCTTTCCAATCCTCTTCTTAGATCTGAAACAGGCTCTTGTCTACCAAGCTTGGGTCACAAGGAATTGGTGAGTCCCGAGGTTTTTTTCTTCTTCCTGTGATAGGGGATTCCTCCAGAGCAAGGAGTCCTTCCTCCAGAGGAAAGAAAAAGTAGGATAACCCCCCCCCCCTTGTCTTTTCTGCAGCAAAACACAAACATGGTTATTTTGCTAATATTTGTCCCTACACACTAGAACATGACCAATAAAACTTCTTAAAGGACTCAAATCGGCACACAGCTATGGAATTACAGAGGATTCTGTGCATATGTCTAAAGACTGCCGTGGAACTTTTTTTTCTTGGTCTGGTAAACTTTCTTCCACCCAAGTCCAAATATGGTAATCACTTGGCACCTCAGGACACAAGCTAGTCAAGCCTTGGAGATCAAAGTTTCTGTAGAGTTTTTAGCCCTAGATGAGTCTTTCTTTCTCTTGTCTCATTTCCAGTTGCAGCTGCCTCTTTTGCTCTTGTTAAAAGAAGAAACACAAAGTGCACAATCTTTGTGCAAAGACAAGCACTTGTAAGTCCCATTGATTTCAATGGAAGACTGAAGTACATGCTTAGCTCTCTCTTACTAATATCAATGGGACTTAAATTGGACATGCTTCAGTTTGGATGAGTTGTGCTCAAAGAAACAATCTTAAAAGTAAGCAAACAAACAAAAATCCATCAACCTCAATAACTGAAGGAAACACTTATCACAAAAACTGTGCTGTTGAATTAATTCTTCTCTCACTTAACTGTTTTGAAGGGGCCCTGCTGCTTCAAAGCATATAGCTTAAACAGGCAAAGCAAAGAAAGCGCTGGAATAAAACCATTTCACTGCCCTTTGCCCTCCCACCTCATGAGGAGGTGTTCTGCATTTGCTTTCATGTTGTAAAGTGACCGTGCTTTCCCTCATTAGCACCACAAAGTCCTGTCAGCTCACACTTAGCCTATCGGTACCTGATGAGTTTAACGGTGGAGTTTTGCATTAGCATGTGTATGTTTTTTGATAGGACTGGTTCTCAACCATGGGAATGAATCAGGGTGTGGCCCTTGTTCCTCTGGTCCTACCATCTACATATGTCACAAAACAGGACCTGCAGACAGACACAAGGAGTAGGAAGGATTGGTTTTTATATACTAGCCCTGTATCCAGTCTTGTCTTTTAAGAACACACACACACACACACACACACACACACACACACACACACACACACACACACACACACACACACACACACACACACACGTTTAGAACCAGAACGCTATTATGAATAAAGTTAACTTCTAATTACAGATTAGCAGTGTTCTCTGTAGCCACTAGGAACACAGTGAAAGAGCCGGACATCTGCTGAGCAAGGAGACGAGCATCCTGGCAAGAGTGCTCTTGGGGTGTACACAACTGAGGAAGGCTCAAGCTTCCTTTACTCACCGTCTACAGGGCTGAGGTACTCATGAAGGTGCGTCGCACTGGCTGCTCCCCCACTCTGCATGAGGAGGTCCCCGTAAGGATTTGGATGGCTGGCCATGAGCGTCATCTGGTGATAGTAGTCCGCAGGGTTCGCTCCTGGAGGAGGAGGGGGCAGCCCAAAGAGACCTCTCTCTTTCAGATGCTCATGAGCTACTGTACAGGCAAAGAAGGAAGGGGGCAGAGGAGGGGGGAGGGAGAAACAACAAGGGTAAAATATTTCCACGGAGAGTAAAACTTCTGCAGTGACGTTAGATTCTCCCCTTTCCCTGCCAAAAGCTTTTCGTTGTGACTCTGACGTTTACTTGGGACGTATGCTCCCTGTGGACAAAAGACACCAGGCTGGGGCCCTCCACATTCCTCCATTTCCGCAAATTTATAAACAATCTCTTATTTCCACACACACCCTCTAATAATCCTTCTGTATGAATACAAGAGTTCACTCCAGTGAGAGGGCAAGGGAGAGAGAGGAAGGGAGGGGAGATGGCGAGGGACCCAGGCACAGTAATGCTGTCAGAATTAACATCCCAGCCTATTATGAAAGAAAAAGACAAACATAGCCCAGTTAACGAGAAGCAGCATAAGAAAATTAAAGCAGGGCTCTAATACGCAGAGCAAGTGGGTTGTGTTTTTTTTTTTAGTGCCTGGCAGTAGAAAACCATTTGGCTTGCCAGAACCAATTATCCTCACTTTTGCCCATTTGTGAATTTTCAAACCTGCCTCTCCGTCCGCTCTCCATTAACTTATTTACTGGGGCTTAAAAAAAAAAAGAAGGAAAGAAAAAGAAAAAGAAGAAAAACTGAAAGCCAACACAAAGGCCCTTTTCTAATACTGAGCAATAATAAAAATTTCTTTTGCAGGCAGGAGGGAGGCTCCTGAGTAGTGGGAGGGAAAAAGACTACAAGAGCAATAAAACGCATCTGTAGTTTGCTTAGAGTAGAGGTTTGGAATCTTAACACTTGCTACAGAGGGAGGCCTCTGGGATCAGCAAAACCAAATCATCAGCAACAGAAAAACCAGGTTTTACAAGATGTGTTAAGTCTGCCTGGCTGGAGGAGCATGTTCAGCATCCAGTTTTGATTCCACCTGGCTGAATTTTTGGCTTAATCACAAATATAATTTAGGTAGAGATAGTACAGACTTTGGTTTTGGCCACACCACTCTTGTTTGACCATCTACATATTTTTATTTACGGTACTTAAACTTTAAGCATTTGTACCCCACCCTTCAGCCAACAAGGCTCCCAGTGTGGCTTACATAAAATCAAACAATGGGAAATCATTACAACAGAAAAAAAAGGTTGGGAGTCGGGGAGGGGGGGGGAATGCACCTTGCCTGCTTGTCTCCTCCTCCTCACAGGGCAGTTGCTCTTTCTATGGCCACTATATGTCAACAGGGACATGTCTTCTCCCAAGTAAGTGGTGGTGGGCGAGTGAGGCGACTGCTATCCATTGTTGCTTCTAGTAAGTGTTTCACCAAGTGTATTTGTATTTACCACATGACAAGGAGACACCAATGACTAAAATCATTAAGACTGGTCAGTACGCCTAATCATTTTTTAAAATCTCTCTAGAAAAATCTTCTATCTTTTCCCCAATCTAATCCCCTTTCTCTTCTCTAATCTGACACTGACAATGCTAAATAAGTGTGGACACTATTAGTTCGTGCTCAGATAGTTGGGAGTATGTGAATATTGGTTCATCACTTTTAATGTGTAGCTACTGACATTCTTCCTCCTGAAACGTTATTGTTGCCAGGACCCAGAGCATCTTGTAAGACTTTGCCCTGCAAATGTTACATTTGGATGTGCTTTATTTTTTTTTTAAAAAAATATGGTGTAACCTTCTATGACCCTTTGGGATCAAATAAGATACAGAAACCAAACAAATGAAATTAAAAATGGATGTGTAGGCAATTGCTTACTTTAGTTGCTATCCTCCTGAGGTCACACACACACATTCCTTTTCCAGTTTTGTGTCTTATTTCATTTCCCATCCCTGTTCCTTCCACAAATGTTTTGGTTTGCACAGTCTTTTGCCCCCACTTCATGTGCAGTGTTTTTTGTAATACATTTTCATAAACGTTGAATTTACAGCTGGACTTACAATATTCTTTGAATAATGTTCAAATCACACAACCATTCTTTTTAATGTGATGAAAGCAACATAGTTGACTTTTTTTCACTTGATTTGTGTATGCTGGTCTTGTGAATGGTTCCGTGTGTGTCCAGATCATGAGAATATGTTCTGAAAATCCTTCAAAAAGAGGTCTAGATGCAGAGGGATTTAAGCATTATGTGTACATTTCTGAATTCGTTCAGAAGATCATTTTATAGGTACAAATCTAATAATGGGAACAACTTGAACATAAGAACATAAGAAGAGCCCTGCTGGATCAGGTCAAAAGCCCATCTAGTCCAGCTTCCTGTATCACACAGTGGCCCCACCAGATGCCTCAGGGAGCACAAGACAACAAGATAACCTGTTAACTTGTATACACATCAGCATGCAAATAAGGTTGTATGAACTGGGTTGCTCATTGTGAACAATTAATAGTAAATAGGAGAGCACCAGGGAAAAATTAGGCTAAACTACTGCTAATGCATTTACTTCATTTCTTCCTTTGTGAGCAGAATATCTACGGCTCAATCCTAACCCACCCATTGGTGTAACTAGCATTGCACCGGTGGATGCTGCTTTACAGCTGTCACAAACCAGTCTTCACCGACGTGCGCTACAGGCCCGCTCCGCTGGCAGGGAGGCTGCAGCGGCCTCCCATGCACTGGCGAGCCCACGGACACCCACCAGAGCAGGTAAGCCTGCACAGGAAGGTGGCGGGGAGGGTGTTGAACAAGGTGGGGGTGGATGGAATGGAGGAGGGCAGAATGGGGCAGTGATGGGGGTGGGGAGGAGGGCAGATCAGGCCTGGGAGGGGGGCAGGATCAGCGGTGGCGGCACATGCCAAATCCTGAGCCCTTTCCCAGGCCTGATCTGCCTTCATGGAGCAACACAGACTTGCACTAGTGATTGAGCTGGTGCAGGTCCACGTTGCCCCATAGCGGTTGCTGGGGCTTACTCCAGGGCAGAGGAACAAATGTCCCCTTACCCCGAGGAGACCTCTAGCATCCGAAAATCCCCTGTGGAAATGCAGCAGAAGCCACGCTGGCGTCTCTGCATCGCTGCATAGGGATTGAGGTAGGATTGGACTACTAATAATGTAAACACATGCTCTTTAAAAGTGTCAATGGCAACAGTATAACTGAGGGTGGTTTGCCTCAAAAGTAACTGCTCTAGTAGAGGGACAGCTTCCTTCATAGAGACTATTCGAGAGCTGTTATTATAGGGATATATAGCATACAGACAAGGTTTAAATCTACATGCTTAAACAGGCTTGTGTGTCCCACTTACCATCAGCTGGGCTGAGGCCTCTAGCAGCTGAGATCATGGAGAGGGTAGGGCTGCTGTGCATGGACCGGAGGTAGTGTTCCATGTGGGGGTTCATGTATGGGTGAGGGGGGTTAAAAGGTGATTCGGCAGGTCCCGCAGGATGCGGAGAAAGACGGATGAGGGAGATGTCAGAGATGACAGGGCTTCCGCTCAGAGTAGGAGGTCTGTAAAGGAGGTAAAAATAAGTTCCATCAATATTTAGTTTTGTTCAGTCGCTTTGGCATCTTTTGGTGCATTTGTATACTATGAAACAGAAAAACAGAGTTTCAGTTAAGACAGAACATCTAGTCAGGTTAACCATTGCTCAGATGCACTGATTACGGCCTTTTCATCTGGCTACTGTACACAAACAGCTCTGGTGGAGGAGAATACTGAAGGTGCCTCACGGTCGAGGCCAAGGCCTGTAAACTGATTAAAGAACGTCTTGTTGATTAATCATTTAAGCAGTTAAATTTAAACAAACGTGCACCATATCAAAACCTCAAGATATATGAATGTTTATATATGGAAAGATGTGTACGATCACTTACGGTTTACTAAATAAAAGCTACCACACGTTTTTAGCAGGAAAGGCTCTCTTTCTTCTTTCCCTATTACAGGAGTACATCAGGACCAACAGAACCTCAAAATAAACACGTGTGTCTTTAACATTGATCCACTGATTCATTAATTAGAACTGCTACTTGCTCATTAATCAGCAACACCTTTTTGTTGATTAAACTAGCAATTAAACTGATTACAGATTGCAGCCCTCTACAGGCCCTTCGTGTGGCTTGTCCCTCAATGTCAAGCTTGCTACAGGAGCTCTGTGCTTTGGGTGTTAAAGAAGTGCAATCTGAGGCACTTGTGATGCTGTTACATCTAAAGCTGGCCTGGGAGCATAGGATACTACCACTGGCATCACTGCAGGGGGGCGGAGCTCTAAGTTCCGCCACGATCCGACCCTCTGTTACACGGGTGAACGAAGCGGCCCCACCCCCTCGCCTTCGGAGCCTTTCAGGGCAGCGAAAGCAACGAGTAGGGAGTCTCCTGTGCATTGTTTTCACCGCCTTGAATGGTTCTGAAGGCGGGACCGCTTCATTCACCCATGTAACCGAGGGTCGGATCACGGCGGAACTTAGAGCTCCGCCCCCCCTGCAGTGACGCCAGTGGATACTACCACGGGATATGCCTTGACAAACTCTATATTTTCCTAGACATTTCTTCAAAAAAATACATAACAGAATTCACTTCACCAGAAGTGGTGATGGCCACTAGCTTAGAAGGTTTGAACAAGAAACAGGCACTTTCATGGATCTCTGGTGTGATCCAACAGGGTTCTTCTGATGTTTCTACAGTGTTGCACTAGGTGAAATGGGAAAAATGAAGCCCAATAAACTACCTTTTGTGGAAAGAAGGCATATAATTTCATAAAGATTTCCAGCTTCTGCCTATATGTCAATTTTGTTACTACGATTAAAGGGGAGATATAGTCAATGTTCAGACTGCTCTATTTAACGGCATGGGGCCTGTGTCTGTCAATGGGTGACACGCAGCTTGTTAGCACCCCCAGTATTTCAACTGTGGCATCATCTACACCAGCAAGCTGCATGCAAAGCTCAGCGAAAGCCAAAGCTTCCTGTTTCAGGAAAAGATGCAGATAATAAGGGAACTATGCAAAATCTACCAATTTAATTCATATTGGTGGAAAGGGATGGTGGGGAGGGGGAGTGAAATGAGAACAGTGAATCAAAGCTTGTGTTTCAGATTCGGCTTGAGATCATTACGAATAATCTCTGGCCCCATCTGGAAAAAATGAAACGGGATTAAAAATAAAAGAAGTGATGTCATTAAGAAAACATCTGACATTTTAATGCTGATGAAGGCTAAATTCGAGTGTGTGACTGCATTGGGGTGGTGGTGGGGGGGCGGTGAGAGAGGGTGGAATATAAATTAAAAGCAGTCCCAGACTACTCTGACCCATGGAGCCTGCCTTAATGCATAAACCTTGAAAGAAATTCTCTTACATACACAATAAGCTCCCTCTTTCATCAATACTCACAGTTTCTCCCAACAGGATTGTGAATGCCTTTGATGCAGGCTTGAAACTATGTATTACTTGGTTTACGACCCTTTTGAGTCTATTCTGATCGGACTAGGAGGCCAACGTTAACAATATCCAGGGCTTGCTTTTCATTTTCACCCTAGACTTATAGTGGAAGGAGTTGAGTCCTTTCAGCCCCTCTGAACAGATAAGCTCTACGTTGGTCAAAAATCAGAATGTAAGGATGGGATCAAGGTTTTTTGCTGGAATGCATGTGCTGCACTGGGGGGGGGGAGTGGTGGTGTGTGTCAGGCATCCCCACAATCATATTTTGTGGTTATTGAGAAAACTCCACAGAAGAAACGGAAGCACCTGTTCTACATACCTGCAAATGTAACACAAAGGGAGGAAAGCAGCAGCCTCTGAAACAGTTGAGAGGCTTTCACTGACTACTCTTACAAAAAGAAGCCTGCTAGCATCCTGTCCTCAGGAGGGACAGTTCCACAGACGGTCTAATAACCATACAGCTGATATGGAAGAGCACTTAAGTGCCCCACAAGGTGACTAGAAACATGTTCACTTTCAGCATAAACATTTTTCTGCCTCTGTTCCTATTTGATACTAAGTCGCAATCTAGTGGGAGTTGGTGGGTTGTTTCAGGAAAAAGGGACTTCCGCTTTATAACCCTGCTTCATATAGACGTCTAGACCCCCTTTTTCGACCAGTTTCTCTAGGACGTCTGTCAAACTCTTGCGTACCAAGTCTCAACCGACGACATGGAGTCCAGTTTTCTGTGCAGCACAATTTCCAGTCTAGCTGCTACTAACAGAAATAACAAGTCTTTATAGAGTAAATTGATTTCCCTCAAAGATGAACAGGAGAGCCAGTCTGGGAGAAGTGATGTGAGTGCCCAATAGCAGCAAGATCGCTATAAAAAAAAATCCCAGTCATTTGCAACCTGGTCACATAGCTACCACATGTGGCGCTTGTGTATCTTGTAGCAAGTGGTGTAGTACTTGTGCTACAGTCTCTCTAATCTCTCCAATCGCTTGTGCTCCAGGAGGGGTTAATGTTATGAATACAGTGATGCTTCTGAGGGCACAGATACCACCTGTGGCTTAATTTAAGTGATTTTCTTGCATTTGTCCTGCTACTGATTTAAAGAGCTTCTTTTGCCAAATGTTTTCCCAAGAGTGTTCATAGATCTCTTCCCCCAGATCTTTTCGCCACACAATCTTCAATCCCTTAACAAGGAATTATACAGGGAAATAGCAGCATCAGGGGAAGGATTTGAAATGGGAAAATGGTATTTGGGGACAGGTAACTCCCCACCTCCTTCCCTCAGAACCGCAGTCCCATCTGATTCCTCTTCCACAGATGCTATTAAAAAACAAAAACAGACCTCCCTGTATTTCCCATTCCATGTGTAGTTGTGCTCAAAGACAGGCTCAATGACTGAAAAAGATTTTTTAAAAAATGTTGGACATGGCAAGACTAAATATAGGTTAGTCAGTAATTTTATTCAAAACTGGTATTGGGAAACAGCTTTGGTCAGATCATACATTTTCACCTTATGATGTGTGGCCAAGACCAATGGAGGTGTAGGCAAAACATTTCCAAAGCTTTTCTTCTGCAATGACATATAGTGGTTTTTGATGTCCCATGATTTTACTGGGTTGAGGTATGGGGGCCTGGGAACAAGACATCACAGGAAAAGAAATGTGTCTCGCTTAGAGCATAATTTGCAGCCATGAGAAGAGAGGGTCTCAGATTATTTCACCAGCTGCCAATAGTTTTAAAACCCCTGCTGGTGCCACATTTTCGTCTATCTGTCAATGTTGAAAGCCACCCCACTGACTTAGGGCCTGGTGTACATTCCTCCACAGACACAGGAAAGGGAGGCAACTCAGCAGTTGGCAAATGTGGACAGGGTGCAGGAATGGTGCGCGGGCAGAGAGAGATATTAGGAGCTGACACCAGACACATATAATCAGTGGGACACCTGGTATGTCAGCAATTTGCCAGGGCATTATCAACTCCCTCCATGCTTGTAGGTGAAGGCTAAAGAAACTAGCTTAATATTCTTAACATCTGTCATACTTTAGCTGTAGCAAAATGATACCAGCCCCAATTTTTATGTTGTTTCGTCAATGTTAAATGCTCCGAAGTATAGTGAACAGTTAAAAAAAAAAGCCAATTGATTAGGAAATAAGACAAAATTCAAATCCATGACAGCAGATGTCCCTGTTCACAGAAGTATATCCCCCTGAGAACCAACAATTCTATGATCAGAACGGAGATCACAGATCTGGTGTTTTCCTCACTTCTCCGTCATAGGTTGTACAAGGCCTTTCTTCTGTACAATTCATTCTATTTTAGGCAGAAAGCTTTCTGAGGGCTTGAAGTGAGAAATATTCTCAAGGTCTTCCCCATACTGTATGGTGCTCCCTTCTACTGGAAATTCATTAGAACCTAAGACTAAAACAAAAGGGCAGGGGGAAGCATCGTTTTTGAAACATTGCAAGGTGCCAGAATTGTAACAGGCATCTTGTGTTTGCGTATGTCCTGGTTTTTGGCTTTTGCAATTCACAATACGAGCTCAGCAACATCACACAAAATTTATCCCATGTGATCTGTGCATGAGCTACAGAATTTGTGATCCACTAAATTGTATTGGGAAGAGGGGCCACAGTTCAGTGATACAGCACATATTTTTACATGGAAAAGTTCCAGGGTTCAATTCCAGTACCTCCAGCTAGCAAGGCTGTGAAAGACCCCTGTCAGAGTTCCTGGAGAGCTGCTACAGCCAGAGTAAACGGCAATGTACTAAAATGGACCAGTGGTCCAACTGATTGTGATGTAGCTTCATATATTTAAAATAGCCTTGAAGTGTATTATGGCCTGCCAGGTGCTTGAGAATCACTTTGTTTTCACAGCTGAGAGTGTTCCAAGTTTAGCT
This sequence comes from Plestiodon gilberti rubricaudatus, assembly GCA_026170595.1. Taxonomy (NCBI): domain Eukaryota; kingdom Metazoa; phylum Chordata; class Lepidosauria; order Squamata; family Scincidae; genus Plestiodon; species Plestiodon gilberti. The sequence goes on from JANXHW010000001.1 coordinate 202,911,495, forward strand.
TGGTGGGTCATAGGTTGTGAGGGTGTACTGATTGTGTACTGGTTGGTTGTAAAACTCCTTTGTGATCATTGTCTATCACAATGTATTTCTCCAGCACCTCAAACTCCACAGATGCCAACAAGTCTATCTGACAAAACAAATACCGTATTTCTTCGAGTCTAAGGCGCCATCGATTCTAAGGCGCATCTTAATTTCAGGAACACCAGCAGGAAAAAAAACAAAAACCATTGATTGCAAGATGCACCTCCGTCCTTCAATTTGTCTGCTCAGCACCAACTCTCCCCAGCTTGCCTGCCGCTCCATTTCGCCGATCCGATTTTTACCGCGTCATTTTGCCCCCTCTGTTCAGTGGCGCTGCAGCTGATGATCATCATGCTCGAGCTGAGTCTGAGGGAAAGACACATGTCTTTCCCTCAGATTCGGCTCGAGCATGATGATCATCAGCTGCAGCGTTGCTGAGCAGAGGGGCGAAAGTGGCGCTGTAAACCTGGATCCTCATTGGCACATCCACTTGGCAAGCACCTTTGTTCGTCAGCTGGGGTGCGGGGCAGGCAGACAACTCTCCTCAATACGCCGCGCACGCCTTTGCTGACAAGTGCAAAGGACTGGAGGCTGCAAAGGCTGGCGAGAGCTGGCAGCAGCTCGTGGAAGGCAGAGGGGGGACTGGGGGCACGCACACTCGCGAGGTGGAGAGCCAAGGCGTTTTCCAGGCTGGGCGCAAGTCGGTAGTAGCGGTGGCAGCAGCACAAGTAGCATCCCTCCCCCTTTAGGAAGAAGTTCCTAGTCCTAGGGAGAGTTTGTCGCTGAAGCGCCTGCCTCACATTCCAGCTGACGATCGGAAAGGCATTGCAGGCTTTGATAATCTTTGCAGGCTTTGCAGGAAAGGCATGCAGGCTTTAATTGTCAATAGGAGCGCGGAGCAGACACTTCAAGCAGAGGAACTCTCCCCAGCATGTCCTGCCAGCCCTCGCTGACGAGTGTGATCTTCTCTGATTCGTCAGCTGCAGCGCGGGGCATGCTGGGGCGAGCTCTCAAGTTCAGGGAGCTGATCGGGCTAGCAGCCATGGGAAAGCGTCGCTGAACAGAGGGGTCAAAATGGTGAGGTAAAATGCAGAGAAAAAAAACCACAAAAAAGGAGGCCATCGATTCTAAGACGCACCCCATTTTTAGAGATGCTTATCTGGGAAAAAAGGTGCGTCTTAGAATCGAAGAAATACGGTAGATGGCAACTAGTTTGGATCAGTAAGGTGACCCTCAACGACGCAGGCCACAAAGAAAACAAGAGTCATCAAAAACAAAAATTAAGCTTGAGACGGGGACCTTTGAAACCAAATTAAATTAATGTGGTAAAGACAAAACTTTGATTCAAACTTAATAATGGTAATTTTTGTTCCTGTTTAACATGCCTCACAGCCTCACAACATACAGGCATATGTTTCCATGTTACATCAAAGGAAGTAAACATTCTGCTTCCTATCCTCTTTTATCTAATTATCTTACTTACATGATCTTTTCATTTTCTGTAAGCCCTACCTTTCTCACAAATCCTTCTGCAACAATGATGGCTGAGTTGGCAACTCATAAGTTCTTATGGGCAGATTTTTTTTTAAAAAAAAATCCTTGAAGTCCATTTAAGATATCTGTACATTTAAGGCTGACTCCCAACATTCCGTCACCCTCTAGTCTAGAGTGACCAAGAAACAGAAACCAGGATGGAGCTATGTAGATAAGAACAGTCAGGATTTGTAATGGTTGAGGTCAGCAATGGCAAAGGGATAGACCCGAAACTGCAGCGCACGCCCCATTTATGTGGCTGCACATGGGATTAGGTAGGATTAGGCTGCTACACACACACACACACACACACACACACACACACACACACACACACACACACACACACACACACACACACACACTCCCCATTATGATAATGGGCATTTTGCTAGTCAAATATATTTTGGGCTGCTTTTTGGAAGAATAGTGAGGAGTGATTTCACAAAAGAAAGATGTGGCGGGAAGGTTCTCAGTTTGAGGGGGGCATAATAAAAAGGCACTTCTTCAGCCTGACAGGAATGTTGAACCTGACACCCCTCTTGGCTCTTTGGTTCATCGGGACCATAGTCTTTACCAGCACTGCAACCAGCATGAATCCTGCTACAGACCCTTAGGTGCAAACATTGGTCTACCATGACTTGGGCTCTTTAACATACCGTTTAGACTTGGATACAATGGTTCTGTAAATACTACCTAAAACAATGACCCAGAACTCTATCCAGCAACAAGGCTGGATGCAGGGCTGCCAGCGCAGCATCTGCTGCATCCTGTGCACTATTCGAGGACCGGAATGGGCAGGAGAGATAAGAAGTGAAATGCTTCCCTTCCCTTCCTGGCCAGCACATGTTCCCCAATGGAACTCCCCAGATCTACACCAGCTCTTTTGCTGGTATAGCTCTGAGGACCGTGCTGGGGGTGAGTCTGGTCTGGAACGGGGGTTTAGGATGTGGTGGATGCTGCTACTGATGTGATCCACTCCTGCGCCACCCTGATCTTTGCCCCTCTACTGGCATAACCCTTCCAGTGGCTGTTCTGCGTCATATTCCTGGCAGTGCATGGCTTTGCTGCGCAGACCGGTAGAGAGGCTGCTGCAGTGGTGTGGCCCTCATACTTGGCAGTACGCCAGCACAATGGGCCCATAGGATTGTGCTGGTAATGTATTCCAAAAAAGGTATGCTTCAAAGTTTGTGTTCACTCTCCGTACTGAAATAAAGGGGACTGTCCGAAATGTTTAACAACTCGGGCTGGACCCTTGTATCTTCAATATGAGCAGAGCTTCCTTCTAATCAAACTCTTCCATTCTAATGATAAACAGTGCACCATTGTCCAAGCAGGGGGCTCCAGCAGGCATCCTCCTCATTCTCTCAGCACATGCCTCTCTTTCTTATGCAGACACATATCTACACACAATTCCCATTCTGCGTGACCCCAAGATCACCCTGTTTCCATTACGACATTGTTGTAGGCTCAACCAGACTTGCTTCAATGCCAACCCTACTCTGTCATTCCCTTTGCGGAGTGGTAATAAAGAAATCACTGTTTTAAGCTGACGAAGAGCAGATTTCTTACTAAGTAAACACTGATGTTTGGGTAGGGAAATTAAGTTATAAAACTGTGTCTACAAAGAGACACCAAACTACAGATGGACTTTGTTAAGGCACTACAATACAATACTATCCACATTGGTTAATTCAATTGCCGGCTACTTAACAGGTTGTTTGTTTGTTTTAAATCCAGATTTTCTTCTTCTGTAGTTGGACAGATTAGAGAGTTGATCATATCAAGCTTCTTAACCACAGAGTTCTAGTGGAGATGTTGCTAATACCACTATTGATATCCATTAGTATATAATTGTTCGAAGAACTGAAAAAGTCCCAGGTGCCTGAACATTTGATACTGTTGATGTTCCTGTTCTTGCTTTACATTCTGGGAGTAGTCTTGTACTGTGTTAAGGTAAGAACCCTGAGGTTGTGTGGGAAGGCTGCCATGGTTACTTCCCATGCTCAGCAGCGTCACTGCAGGGGGGCGGAGCTCCAAGTTCTGTCGGGCTCTGACCCTCCGTTACACGACGGGAGAAAGTGGCCCCGCCCCCTCGCCTTTGGAGCCATTCCAGCCAACGAAAGCACTTGCTGTGGTGCTGCTGCCCATGCTAGTTTCACCACAGCTCCCAGGAAGGCAATGCCAGCGTGAGAGGAGTGACTGTGGCGGTTGCTTCTCCCACATAACCTCAGAGTGGCATGGAAAGGGAATCACAGCAAAGCAGCTCCCACACTGCAATAGTGGGAGTAACATAGTAAGGTAGTAGAATAATGTAGAATAGTAACACAGAATAGTAATGTAGGAAGCAGCTCTCAGAATTATGACATTATTTCCCCATCAAGGCTGGCGTGTAAGTAATTGAAGCCGGCTCACTAAACGTTAATTTTGAAACAGTTGAATTATTTTTTCTCTAGCTCTAACGCTACTGTTACTACAGCCACCACCACTGAGGGCCCTTCCTATACTAGAGTGTCCTTGTTGCTACAGCACATCTAACCAGTGGTGTTGCTGGAGGGGTTGCGGCACTGTAAGTGGTGCAAGGAAACCAGTGTAATGCAGCCTCTCCCACTCACCCCTGGAGTCATTCCGGTGGCAAAGGCAATGTGCAGCATGTTGCTGGAATGTCTCCGGGGGCGAATGGGAGGGGCTGCATTACACTGGTTTGCAAGGCGGGGCGCAGCGCCTTGCACCACTTACAGTGCCGCACCCCCTACAGCAACATCACGGCATCTAACAAAATGGCCAAGCACATGCAGAAGGTCCCAGGTTCTTCAATCCTAAGCATCTCCTGTTGCAAGGTCTACAGAAGCAGGGCTCAAAGAGACTTTTGCATGAAGTCCTGTGAGCCAGAGTAAGCAATGTTGGGTTGATGGTTTGACTCAGCACAAAGCAGCTTCATACACTGGGTACATCAAGAGCAGGTGCAGTGTTCCTAAGCCTTATTCAGTCTTTCAAAGTACTATTTCACAACACAATGTCCTTTTTTTAAAATGTGCTACTTTTAGGGCTTGGATTGAAGTACAAGAGTGACACGATTACAGAACAAAAGTGTCCAGTGAAAAAAGAACCGGCAGCAGTTTTCTGGCTTCTATCTCTTCCCTTCCACTGCAGCTAGCCTCAACTGTCTTAGAGGGACCAGATGGTATGCTGGTCTCCAGGATTTCTGAACAGGATATCTGGATTTTCTATAGTACTTCAGAGGTTTGAGCATTCTTCTATGAAGCCATTTTGGCTTGAGTGTTTAGGGTCCCAGGGGACGGTCTGTGTTCCAGGATCCCAAATTAAGAAAAAAGAACATATTAAAGATGGCTTTTGCATCCAGCAGTGACTGATAACTTCTGCTTATTAAATTGTGAAACTTTCTCACAGTTCCTAAAAGTGTGAGGTAAGTATACCGTAATTTAATAAGCAAACATGTTTAAAAACAGTGTAAGACATCTACAATTGATAAAAGCATGGTAGGTGAAGCAAAGAGGACAAGACAATCAGAATTTGATCCGCAAGCTGAACTTGTGATGCCCTCAAACCTACATTTGCTTCTGTTCATGGGTATGTCTGTACACATCCTAAATTAGCTCCCACATTGAGACAGACAGGCCTTCTGGCATTTTATTTATTTATTTTATTTTAATTTGTTTGCCGCTTTTTATCATACAACCTTAAAGTGGCTAGTAGAACAAGTGAATCTTAGAGTCATCTGAAGGCTAGGAATGGGGTGCATGATGGTGTAATCCTGTCTAAAGAAGTGCCGGTGGAGTGATGGCTCTGCCGGCACTCGGTGTCGTAAATGTGCTGTAAGGCATGTTTTCGACACCCAGAGAGTAAGCGGCGCTGGCAAAGAGGCCAGCACCACTCACTCTCCGCCAGACCTGGAGCTGCACCTGCCAGGGTTTTCCGCCGGTTGGGGCAGGGGTGGGGGGAGGGCGGAACAGGGCATTTCAGGGAAGCCAGATTGGCCCGCCGGGTCCAGGAGGAGGGAGGGATCATTGGCGGTGGGCTGCCCCATCCTGGCCTTACACCGGCTCCTTGGCTTTGCACCAGCTATTTTGCCGGTGCACATCCGAGGAGGCCCATTGGGCCTGCTGGGGCTCTACCAGGGGGAAAGGAACAAATGTCCCTTTCTGCTGAGGACTGCTCCAGCTCCACCAGCGCGGGCCCAATTCTGCCTAAGATGATCATGCAGTGGCCGCCTTAGGTGCGCCATCGCTGCATTCTAGACAGGATTGCGCTGCCCATCTCTTGGAGGTACCGGGTACTGCCATGGAGAATGCCATTTCCTGCATGCTCACTAACCAGCCTTCAGCAGAGCAGCACTAGTAGAGTACTGAGTCTCCTGAAGTAGAGCTTTTCCTGAAGATTGAAAGGGATAGGCAGACATATGCAGGAGCAGGCTGTCCTTAAGGACTTTAAATATATTGACCAGCACCTTGAATTGAACCTGGAAGCAAAATTTTTAGGGGGGTGGCATGTTCTACTCAAGAAGCCCCCATTAGTATCATGGGAGCAACATTTTGCCCCAGTTAGTTTCCAAATGCTTTTCAAGGGTATATTAGATTGTAATAAGGCTGTGTGTGCATGTCTCTGAATGCCAGATGCACAGGAATGGCAACAAGATAAGGTACAGGTCTCATGTTGTCTTGTGTGCTCCCTGAAGCATCTGGTGGGGCCACTGTGAGATACAGGAAGCTGGACTAGATGGGCCCTTGGCCTAATCCAGCAGGGCTCTTCTTATGTTCATGTCCTTGAATTTGTGCATCAAAATTTTTGTCTGTTTGAAAGAGGGATGGAAAATAGCCCCTATCTGGGGCCCTCTTTACTGAAATTACTGTGACGTACGCCATATGAATTTTACCACATAGCAGTGGACAGAAGGCTTATTTTTGACAGCATAATGTTTACAGTAGGCTGTCAGCATGTCGCATGATGTAAACCCCTATGTTAGCCAAATAGCTATTATAAAGTATGTTCTTTACATAAAACATTCAACAAATTTTTTTTAAAGGCATGCTTAATCTGGAGTGCAAAAACAATTTTTTTTAAACTTTAAAGTAGAATGTGACTCATTTTTAAAAGAGAAATTTGGCTGCAATCCTAACACTAGACATTTGCCAGTAACCTAAAGCCACTCTAACTAGGTTCTATAGAAAATGCTCTGCTATAAATAAAAGACTTTATATATATATATTACAAAAGAGGGAGCCAGCCAGATTTTCTAGAAGCCAGTTGGAGGGGAGGGGGGAGGAGAGAGATGGAAATTGAGTGCACAAACAAGAGGAGGAATCCTCTTGCTTCAATGAGGTTGTTGAAAAGCTTATTAATTGTTTATTAACTGATGTAAAGAAAAATACCAGTGTGTCGCTAGCTGCTGATGTATAAAAATACAGGTCGCTCTTTATGAAATCCAATCCAATTATGAATTAAATACCACTTTTTATTAGTAACGAAACTCTCGCTAATTGGACAATGAGACAATTTTGAAGTTTAACGATACTGCAGATTCTGTGTTGTCCTTGCGTTCCATCAGAAACAATTTACTCAAAAGTAGTGCCATGTGATCAGGAGCATCACTAGAGGGGACAGGAGGGTGGGCTGCCCTGGATGACATCCATTGAGGGGGTGACAAAAGCCTGCTGTGCCGCCCAAGCCACTCCCTGCATTTGCAGCGACTCAGCAACTCCAAGCTTGGCCAAATCGAGCTTTTGGCCCTCCGGTTGCTCCGAGTTGGCTGAGGTGGCTAGGCTTGGAGCGGCCGAAGGTTGCCTTCAGCTGAGTTGCAGAAGAAATTGGCAGTGTCGTGGTGACATCATTGCGTCACTGCCAATTACTTCTGTGTCTGCGCCCTGAAGGGGGTGACTCCACGAGGACAGCCCAGGGTGACTCCAAGATGATGCCTCTGCATGGGATGCTTGCTTGTGTTGCAATTGTACAGAAGCAACTAAGTAAGTTGGGAATCAGAAGACAATGTGCTGTAGTATAGGAGATTTGCTTGGATCTAGCCAAGATCTGCTTAGAAAGAGGGAATGTAGTCACAGAATGTGGGTAGGGAAAGAATAGGCAGTGGGTTCAATTTGTCATGCATCAATCTTGGGGTCTTGGTTGACAGTGTGCAGCAGTAGTAGAAGAAGGTGAATTTTGTGCTAGGGATCATTAGAAAGGGATCACAAATAAAATGTCCAGTATTATAATGCGCTTATAGAAATGTATAGTGTGGCCACACCGGGAATATTGTGTACAGCTCTGGGGACTACATCTCAAAAAAGAGCTGGAAAATATGCAGAGAAGGGTAGCCAAAATGACTAGGAGTCTGGAACACATAAGAACATAAGAACATAAGAAGAGCCCTGCTGGATCAGGCCAAAAGCCCATCTAGTCCAGCTTCCTGTGTCACACAGTGGCCCTACCAGATGCCTCAGGGAGCACACGAGACAACAAGATACCTGTGTCCAGTCGCCACTCCCTTGCACCTGGCACAGAGAAAACCCACTTCTAAAAACCAGGAGGTTGCTTATGGCTTGTAACCTGTGATGGTCTTTTCCTCCATGAATTTGTCCAAACCCCTTTTAAAGGCATCTAGGCCAGGTGCCATCACCACATCCTGTGGCAAGGAGTTCCACAGATGAATCACACGCTGGGTAAAGAAATATTTTCTTTTGTCTGTTCTAACTCTCCCTCCACTCAATTTTAGTGTGTGTCCCCTGGTTCTGGTGTTGTGCGAGAGGGAAAAGAATTTCCCTCTATCCACTCTCTCCATCCCATGCATAATTTTATAAGTCTCAATCATGTCCCCCCTCAGGCGCCTTTTTTCTAGGCTGAAAAGCCCCAGACGCTGTAGCCTTTCCTCGTAAGGGAGGTGCTCCAGCCCACAAATCATTCTGGTCGCTCTTTTCTGCACCTTTTCCAATTCAATTATATCCTTTTTGAGGTATGGTGACCAGAACTGGACACAATACTCCAGATGTGGCCTTACCATCGATTTGTACAAAGGCATAATGATATTGGCCGTTTTATTCTCAATCCCCTTTTTAATGATCCCGAGCATGGAATTGGCCTTCTTCACAGCCGCCGCACACTGGGTCGACACTTTCATCGACCTGTCCACCAGGACCCCAAGATCTCTCTCTTGATCCGTCACAGACAACTCAGAACCCATCAGCGTATATGTGAAATTTTGGTTTCTTGCCCCAATGTGCATCACTTTGCACTTACTTACATTGAAGCGCATCTGCCATTTTGCTGCCCATTCTCCCAGTTTGGAGAGATCCTTCTGGAGCTCTTCACAATCCCTGCTGGTCTTTACCACCCGGAAAAGTTTAGTGTCATCCGCAAACTTGGCCACCTCACTGCCTATCCCCAACTCCAGGTCATTTATGAATAAGTTGAAAAGCACCGGTCCCAAGACCGATCCTTGGGGCACACCGCTTTTCACCTCTCGCCATTGTGAAAATTGCCCATTGACTCCCACTCGCTGTTTCCTGGTCTTCAACCAGCTCCTAATCCACAAGAGGACCTGCCCTCTTATTCCCTGACTGTGGAGTTTTCGCAGGAGCCTTTCATGAGGGACCGTGTCAAACGCCTTCTGAAAATCCAGATATATAATATCCACGGGTTCGCTCGCATCCACATGCCTGTTGACCTTTTCAAAAAATTCTAACAGGTTTGTGAGGCAAGACTTCCCCTTGCAGAAGCCATGCTGACTCTCCCTCAGCAGAGCTTGTTCTTCTATGTATTTTAAGATTTTATCCTTAATGAGACTTTCCACCATCTTCCCTGGAACAGATGTTAGGCTGACCGGCCTGTAGTTTCCCGGGTCCCCCCTCCTTCCTTTTTTAAAGATTGGTGTGACATTAGCTATCCTCCAATCCTCTGGCACATTGGCCGTTTTAAGGGACAAGTTGCATATTTGGGTCAAGAGGTCAGCAACTTCATTCTTGAGTTCCTTCAGAACTCTTGGGTGGATGCCATCCGGGCCTGGTGATTTATTGATCTTTATTTTGTCAATTAAGTCTGAGACATCTTCTCTTTTAACCTCTATTTGACTTAATTCTTTAGTCAGGGGAGACCGTTCCGGCAGTGGTATTTGCCCGAGGTCTTCTGCCGTGAAGACAGATGCAAAGAACTCATTTAATTTCTCTGCAGTCTCCAAGTCCCCTTTTATCATCCCTTTCTCTCCCTCACCATCCAGCGGACCCACCGTTTCCCTGGCAGGTTTCCTGCTTCTAACATATTTGAAGAAGCTTTTATTATTCCCTTTTATGTTGCCTGCCATACGTTCCTCAAAGTCTTGCTTGGCCTCCCGTATCATCTTTTTACATTTCTTTTGCCACAGTTTGTGCTCCTGTTTATTTTCCTCATTAGGGCAAGACTTCCATTTACGGAAGGAAGCTTCCTTGCCTTTTATAGCCTCCTTAACTGTGCTTGTTAGCCATGCCGGCATCCTCCTGGACTTGGTCGAGCCCTTCCTCCTTTGTGGGATACACTCCCGCTGGGCCTCTATGACTGTTGTTTTAAACAGCCTCCATGCACTCTGGAGCGATTGGACTCTTTTTACCTTCCCTTTCAGCTTTTTCTTAACTAGTCTTCTCATTTTGGGGAAGTCTGCCCTTCGGAAGTCAAGGGTTTTCGTGTCAGATTTGCTCGGCACTCTCCCCCCGACATGCATGGCGAAACGGATCGCAGCATGGTCACTGTTCCCCAACGGTTCGGTAACATTTACCTCCCTGACCAGATCTTGAGTGCCACACAATATCAAGTCCAGAGTCACCTGTCCTCTGGTCGGTTCCGTGACAAGCTGCTCTAAGGCACAGTCATTTAACATATCTAGAAATCCAGTCTCTCTTTCATGACCTGAGCATGAATTGACCCAGTCGATGTGAGGATAATTGAAGTCCCCCATGACTACAACCCTGTCTCTCGTTGACACCTCCCTGATTTGCTTCCTCATTTCAAGATCCCCTTCAGGTTTTTGATCTGGAGGACGGTAGCATGCCCCTACTATTACATCACTCTTTGAGCCTGGTAATCGCCTTTTATGGCCCTTTAGATTAAAGAAAAGGTGACAAAACAGAAACATAATAGAGGTTTATAAAATTACGCATGGTATGGGAAAAGGGGATAGAGATAAATTGCATAACTTGTTGCACACTTCCTTCAGTTACAGCCTGATATTATGCAAGCCGCAGCGTACCAGGAAGTACCGTATTGTCCCGAGTATAAGACGCTCCTGATTATAAGACGCACCCTTAAAGTTTGGTGCTATTAAAAAAAATTAATTAAATCACTGGCATTAAATTGCAACAGCCTGATTATAAGACGCACCCCTAGTTTAAAAACTTAAATTAGGAGAAAAAAGTTAGTCTTATACTCAGACCAATACGGTAAGTCTCACAGTTTCCAAGGGGGATTACTCCCAAGTCAACTTGCACTGAATAACAGCCTTATGTTGCATGCAATCCTATACATTCTTTCCCAGAAGTAAGATCCATTGAATACAGTGGACTTACTTCTGAGTAAGATTCATAGCATAGGTCCGCACAGTTTGTCTTCTCGTATTTGTTTAGTACTCATCATGGATGATGTAAAGAGATATGCAGCCATATGATGGAAATGGAAAATTGCTTTTTAGCCAATACCAGAAAGCCCCATGGAGTTGAGAAATTGTGTTAAAATCAACTCACAATGGTATCTGAAGAAGCAGCTGAATGAAAGCTGAAGAGGTGTAAGGATATTTTCGCAGGAGGCAAAATGCATTTACAGAATGTTTGCTTGAATGACCTCATTCTCTTTTTCAGCAAGCTTGGGACACTGAAGGGATGATTGGCCAGTGGAAAAATAACATAGGTTATAAATGACAGAAATTAGTATTTTTTTGGGGGGCGGGGGCGGGGAAGACCCACATCTTAAGAACAGTCAGTCAGGGCCTTTGAGAATCCCAGCCTCTCATGTTATTTTCATCTGTAAGCTTGGCATATTGAAAGGACTGGGTGCTTGGTTCTGAAAACTTACCCAGGCTTCCAATATGATCATTTGAAACAGTGCTGAGCTAAATGTTCATGCTGTTTAATTTTCAATATCAAAGTCATCGTTTTGTGGGAGAGTTTGCCTGACCCTGCAGCACTTCATGCCCTTTTTCAGCCACTGTTTTTCTGATTTACTACTATGGTGGAACAGGGCTGTAGGACAGTGACAGCACGATCCTACGCATGTCTACTCAGATGTAAGTCCCATTGTATTCAATGGGGCTTACTCTCAGGAAAGTGTGCATAGGATTGCAGCCTGAGAGAGTACATACTTTACATGCAGTGGGTCCCAGGTTCAATCCCTGACATCTCCAGGTAGGTCTGAGAAAGACCCATGTCTGAAACCCTGGAAAGTTGGTACCAGTCAATGTAGACAATAGTGAGCTAGGTGGACCAATGGTTTGACTCAGAAGGCAGCTTCTTATATGCAATTTTTGTAACTCAAAAGGTCTTTGTTACCATTTAATCCAAACGAATCAGAAATCATATAGTGCAGGGGTGGCCAACCTCGCAACATGAATGCTCCTGGCCCTTTAATGGCTGTATAGGTGAGGGCATTTCAGCAGGTGCAGTTGCTTTAGCAGCACCATCATCAGCACTCGCAGCTGCCAAGATTCTGTCTTCTACACAACTCTTAAGAATGCAGAGGCCCTAATGGTGGAAGGTTGGCCATCCCTGATATAGTGAATGCATAACTTCATAGTGTCACATTGCTAATCATATTCGGCTACGTGAAAACATAACTCAGAGTCAATGATGTCCTTGCATTGCTGTCACTTTGAATCATGCAAGGGGAAGACATGCCCCAGTTGCTGAGATAACTAGGCCAATACCCCTTGTCTTGTGCTTGTGGGTCTATTTGCCCATCATTGCCCCATAGCAAGACCTTCGCCCTGATTCAGTTCTAGTGGCATGTAATTCATGACTAGTTGCCTCGAATATGGATATCCATTTGAATGCACATCATCCCATTGAAAGCACTGCACTACGTTGCCAACCAAATGCACATCCCAGTAGCGGCCCTACATCCCCCCTTGGGAGGGGGCCGTTGCAACACCCCCAACAGGACGCAATACGCCCTGTCCCTGGGGGGGCGTGGCGTCATCCTTGTGCGCTGCCGCGGCGCGGAGACACCCCCCCGGCCAATGGTGCCTGGGCGGGCAGGAGGGCCAAACTTGAAGAGGAGCCAGTGCAGGATGGAGCACTGGATCCGGAGGCAGGTACACCCCCCATGACCCACCGCTTGGGGCCCACCGCCCCAACTGCCCCCACCGTAACGACGCCTCTGGCACACCCCTGTTCACATTTGCCACAACTAGGCAATTACGTGTGACTGGATTGGGTGAGAAAGTGTCAGCTTTTATGTTACCTGTTACTGACACCTTATGTTATATTATGACATATGTATATAGGTAACATGTTACCTGTTATGACACCTTATGACACCAGCTTTTATGTTACCTGCTACTGACATGTTACCTTTTACTGACACCCGCCCTATTGAGAACAGTTTCATGCCCATTTGAAAATGGGTGTGAAAATGGTAAAGAAAAAAGGGGGGCACTATTTACAGGTAGAGAAAATGTTCATGAAACACATACCATGACTTCATTCAGCTCAGCACTACATTACAATCTTCATCAAGGCATGTGCAAGTGCACATGCCTTGATGAACTCCTGGCAAGGAGATTACTTTTCAGAATAGTTTTCACCTAGTCAGGTAGGCTGATAATGGACAAGGGAAATATGGACGAGGGAAATGAGATTGGGGACTGTGACCCCTCCCACACACAAATTTGTAACGAACCATGTACAGTAGTAGGAGCAATCTGGTCACTGGCGTCGCTCGAAGTGGGGTGGAACGGTAAGTTCCGCACTGTCCTAACCTCCGTTTACTCCCCGGCACGAGGCGGCCCCGCTCCCTCGCCGTTGGAGCCATTCAGTGTGGCGAAGGCAACGCACAGTAGACTCCCTGCCCGTTGCCTTCGCCGCACTGAATGGCTCCAACGGCGAGGGGGCGGGGGCGCCTCGTGCCGAGGAGTAAACGGAGGTTAGCACAGTGCGGAACTTACCGTTCTGCTCCACCTCGAGCGATGCCAGTGAATCTGGTACACCTGAAGGCTGCATTATATTACTTAGGAGGAAAGCCAATGATAAACAGAGGCTTTGGTATTGATCACAGCCAGTGACCTCCTTGGGGTAAAGGGACATTTGTCTGGTGTAGAGCTGGTGTAGCTTTGAGAAGTCCTATAGGGGACCAGGGAGTGGTGGCAGAGAAGTAAACATTACTGTTACCTCTCCCAGACGGCATTCAGGGGGCAGCAGAGGCTGTGTCGGTGGTGCTGCACTGTGCAGGTCAGTCAAGGATGGGATTGGGCTTTAAGAGCTTCGTAATATGTGAACGTACAGTACATGACTATTTCTCATCACTTGATTAGGGGGTGCTTCCTCCATTAAGAACAAGCTTCACTCTTTCATTTAAACCAGTGAGGCTTAAAAGTGCTTCATTCTGGCTGGACTGTGCCCAATGAAAGAAAATTATAATAAAAATCATGGTGGTAATCCATCTCTTCTGTGCATGGAGGATGCAATATTCATGTGGAAAGGATAGAAAAGTCACAGATTAAGGGGTTTGTGATGAGGAAGGGAATAGGCTGGCCCAATCCTCCCTGCTCTCTTTCCTCTCTCCAGTCATGGTTCTTGTGGGTCTTCTCCTTCCCTGGATGCATTTAGTAACCCAGACCTATGTATGGAGTTGCTCCTGCTCCTGATGTGAGAAGCATGCAGGTGGAGGCTTAGGTCACTGGGTTGCTCAGGGAAAGGGCATGGTGTTCATGAAATGCCATGACTGAGCAGAGAGAGAAAAGAGAATAGGAAGAAAGTAGAATAAGCTGTGATGGACAAACCACCATTCCTCCCCCCCCCTTCCCTCTTATTTGTCTTTTACTCCCTGTTTTGTTGGTTTCCGGTCCTCTGCACATGGTGCTTCTGCACTCTGCACACCACGTGCAGAGAGGATAGAGTGCAGCTCATGTCTCTAAAGCAGGGATAGGCAACCTATATAGCCTGCAGGCCAGATCCAGACCACCACCTGAAATTATCCAGCCTGTAGTCCCAAAGAGATATTTCCACCTGGCTCGTGATGGTCCTAAAAAAGAATTCAAAATTGTAATTCTATCTCTGTAAGACTTACAGTGTAAGCAGACCAAGGGCAGAAGCTTCCTCTGAGCGTCATTCTCTGTCTGGGCACGCGTCTCTCCACACCTTGACCATCTCTTTTTTTCTTAGCTCTATGGCCTAATCAGGAGGTTCGCACATGCATATCAAACGCATGTGTTCATATTATTGACAGACGCGACAGTCTGGCCCCTAGTCAGCAGGTTGCTGACTCCTGCTCTAAAGCCTGGATTGCAGAGTCAGAAGGAAATAACAGGAGACAATTTGATTGTCCTATTCTTTTTGAATCATACTTTAAGTCCAGTTCTTGCCACAGTTACAGAGAGGAAAATAATACAAAACAGACTGTTGTTCTGAGCAGAAGCATCGCTGGGGGTGGGGGTAGGGCGGTGGGACCCAGGGCAACAAGCAGGTGGGTGGGTGACAAACTGGTGGGGTGGTGGATGACAACCGGGGGAGAAGGTGATGGGTTTGGCTCACCCTCCTGCCCTGCGTCTCTGAAGGGAGTTGCAGCGGCGGCAGCGGTGACGTCATTCCTGGTGATGACGTCACGGGGGGCGGCATAGCGACACCACTGGTTCTGAGGTGTGTAGCTGCCCTTGGAACCTTTCCATTATGTATGTCTCTTATTGTTCTTCATTGGGTTATTTTATGCTTCAGGGCATTCAGTGATAAAACCCTCTTGAAAGAGGATAAACCTAAAATATAAGAAGCTATGTTACAAGGTAAAGCCAATGAACCTGAGACGAGACGTAAGCACAATGTTGATGAAGTAAGGAGACAGATTTAAAAGTCTGGCCACAAAGTAAAAACAAACTTGAAAGTGGCCTTTTTATGTTATTTATTTATTAGCCACAAGTCTGCATCCATTGCTCTAGCAGCAGTAATTTTGAACATGTGGTCAAACTGTGGGATCTTATTAGAGGTTTTTAGGTAAGGGACTTGGTCAGCCGCTCCCTAACCCTCATTTGGCTTGTACAGAAATGAAAGAATCTCCAGGAATCAAGTTAATTAAAGAAGACCCTTTAAATTGATCTGATGGATGTTGTAAGACCACCATAACATAAACAGAACTATCCAATCCTATCGAAATTTACCCAGGGGTGAATCCCTTTGATTCATGATGAGACTTACAAGATGAGACTTACTTCCATGTACAGTATGTATCCTTAGGAAATGCAATCTAAACATGCCATACCTCATTGCTGTGTTATCAGCCCCTTTCAATATCAACTGTTAAAACAGCAACTTACTGCAAGGCATAATCTTATGCAAAACCAGAGTTTCTGGCACATGAAAAGTAAATCCAGGCATCTCTGGCTTAGCATCAAATTAAAGGTCTCCAGACATCCACTTGAAAGAATTTGGAACAGCCAAAAATATTGCAGATGTGAAGTATATTAGTCTGATGAGCACCCAATTCTCTCTTGATTATTTTCAAGAGTGTGTTTTGTAGAGCAAAGACCTGGCAGGCCATCCAGATCCAGACTTATGCCAAATCAGACCTGGTTTAACCCCAGCCACTTGGGTGGTCTAGGATTCTAGACTAAAGTATGTAGAATCTTTCAAACCACACGGTCCAATCCCAGTTGGGTTGACTCATCTCTTCCTCCTTTCAATGTTTTGAAGCATGGAACTGTATGTGGATCTTTTGGAGAGAACCATGTCCTTCAGTGACTGATTGATGGCATACAAGTTGAATGAACAAAGGGTAGTGACCCTGCCACTTCAGTTGGGTCTGTTGGAATACTCCATGAAAGAAACTTGGCGACTGTAAAATATATTTTTCCAACCATCTAAAACTCATTTTCCAGTTTCACATTCTATTTGTATATTTTTAGTGTCACAGAACATCTCACTTCAAAAATATAGACATTTTCACAATTTCAACATTCATGCCATGCTAGCCAAGTTGTGAGATCTCGTTCTCAAAATAGACTAGCAATATTGTTCTAGCCAAATAGACATAGCAGGCAAGTAAGCTATAGTCTTAGAAACAAATTTTGTACACACCAGTCATCTAATATGCATTTTTTGAAAACAGACACAGCAGCTGTAAAATTGGTCTACTTGAAGGAAACAGAAGATATTAATCCCACAGTCCTATGTGAGTTCTGATTGATGCCACAAATTAACACTTGTGCTCTGAGTTTTTGGTTTCATTTGAGGGCCAGAGTAAGCAACTTCTTAAGAGAACCAGACCCAATTTCATTGCTTCTCATATTACTACTAGGGTACACCCACTGTGGTTTTTGTTCAATTCTGCCCACTTTCAGTATAAATGCAGCATATTATTAAGCACTGTGACTTCTCAGTCTTTCCACTGCTGACATATATGTAACACAAAGATAACCAAACCAAAGGTAAATGTAGAGAAATCTTGAGAAATCTGACTGTGTGGCAGGTTATAAGTTCACAAATAATGGATAGAAAATCGTAGATCATTACTACCTATTTCTACTCACTTCAAACGCTAAATATGCCAATTTAAATACAATGAATTCCATCTTTTCACAGTGTAGATTTGTCAATTAGTTCATGTTATTTGTATCTTAAGCTCTCTGTGATGTGGGAGGGGAATTCTGTCTATCTTCCAAAGACAATTGGTAAGAGTTTTCAACAATTACTATTATTTTAAAGGCTTCAACATTTCTCTGTTTATCCACAGAAACACTCAGAGCAAAAATGTTAGTTGGTGGTATCAAGTTCTTCCCCCCCAGCCCTTTTATTATTAAATCATATGCTCAGGAATAAAAAAGGAAGCATGATCATAAGTGATTTCATGGTTCCATTACGTCATCTACTTGTAAAGCGAGATAAGCAAAGGGATTATCATGTAAAACAATCTGCTTTGCACACTCAGCACTATACAAGGGCTAAGTATTATCATTATTCATATCTGGGTGTCTTAAGATCTCACTGCACTAGTGTACCTCACTAAAGGCAATGACTTTCCTGAAGAAAAATGCAGACAGATATCACTTTGTATGGTTCTACAGTGAGAATTAGTGACCTCTCATGATGTCTACACCAACACCACAGGATGTTGGCGTAATCCTTCTCATATATTGCCCTTGCAACAGACAGCATGAGCTTGACAAGTTTTCAAGAGATATGTGTCAGTGACTTTATTTTACAGCCCAATACTAACTCCCCATGCGGCAATGCAACAGCGCCAATGTGGCATCCACTGCATCCCATGGGGGAGTTTTGGTATCTGGAGGCCTCCTCGGGGGAAGGGAAGATTTGTTCCCTTCCTCCAGGGTAAGGCCCCCGCTGCCCCATGGGTCAACTCGGACCTTCGCTAGCAATATCGCTGGCGCAAGTCCGTGTGGACCTGTGAAGGCAGATTGGGCCCAGAAGGGGGTT
Organism: Plestiodon gilberti rubricaudatus; assembly: GCA_026170595.1. Classification (NCBI taxonomy): domain Eukaryota; kingdom Metazoa; phylum Chordata; class Lepidosauria; order Squamata; family Scincidae; genus Plestiodon; species Plestiodon gilberti. The sequence continues at coordinate 202,929,653 of JANXHW010000001.1, forward strand.
AGGATTTAGCTGGTGGTGCTACCGCCAAACCCGGTCTCTTCCCAGGCCCAATCTGCCCTCCTCCCCACCCCCATCGCCTCCTCATTCTGCCGAACCCCTGCCCTGTTCCCAGGCCCATTCTGTCCCCTCCCTGTCACTCTCCTGCACAGCCTTACCTGTGGCAGTGGATGTCTCCAGTTCATCACAGCCACTCACGGCTTCCAGCAGTGGCTAGGCTGCACTCTCCAGCTTTGTCGCGTCTGCGACAGCCGGAAAGTGCATTACACCACCAGAATACATGTTCTGGTGGCGTAACGGCCAGATAGGATTATGCCATTAGGTTAAGTTCTAGTGACCTGGAACATGCTTAAAGTCATGTGGGTATTTTATGTGTCCCAGCTTTAAAACTGGCAGGAAAACATGAAGAGCTTCCTGGTGCTAGGAACTTTGGCTTGATAGTGTCATCCACTTGCGCTCGTACCTGATCGGAGGAGTGGAACCCTCCTTCCATCCCACTCCTTTACCTAGATTGACAGGTTTGACGGCCCAGTGGTAAGGCAGCTCTTATTGCTAAGCAAAATAGCTACTGTAGACAGTCAAGCATTCTTCTGAATACACAAAACCATGTGCTTGCTAGTAATGGAGTTTCAAATAAGGGACAAAGGATACAGCCTGCTTGCCAGCAGTTTTTGAGGCTATTGAACCTGCACAGGAGCTTAGAAATGTCCAAAAATAAGGGAAAATATGCAAAAATAATTAAATAATTAAATAAATAAATAAGGGGGAAAACAGGGCATTCATCACACAGGTTAAATTTTGCAGTGTCCATCTCAATAGTATAGAAAACTCAAGTTAGTGATCTACCTGCCTGGTCAAACTCACAAAATGTATAATATATGCAAGAGAACAAGTTCCTGTTCATTCAGTTGCTTGCTTTGAGTCTGGAAAAAGCTCCAACTCTGAAGAAGCACAAGATCATCAATCAAAAGATGCCAATAACTTTTAAAAAATCCTGTAGCAAAGTACATAAGAGAGAACACTGAGGTTTTGTTGGAATAGATGTTATGAAATTAAACCGATGTATGAGCTTCCTTCTTTAAAAGTGTGACCTTAATGACAGATGTGCCTCTTTTTTTATCTGTCTCTGGAGACTAGAACTGCCATCTTTTTGACAGAAATGCCTCTTTTTGATTTAATCGACAACACACTAAAAACTCCAAACAGAAAAATGTCACGGAACGTCTAGGTGTGCAAGGCTGATATGTTAACTGGAGTCTAATTAGCCATACATAAGCTTCTGTTCATTCCCACAGACCAAATATGAGAGATCATCTCTAGTAATGGATGGTTTCCAAATGACTAGGATGCCATACAGACAACAGAAAGAAGTAATGAAAGGAGGCTCTAATGCTCTGCATGCCCCTGGATGGAAGTGACAAGGAAGCGATAGAACAGATGGTGGCAGTGAGAAATGCTCACGGGCTTGTGTGGTGTAAACTGCCCACACCTAGCAGAAACTGGTACACTGGTGTGACACATGCATGCATACTCACACATGCATAATGAACACCATATCTAGTATCCTGGAGTAGGGACTTCCCATGCAAAAACACATAGCAATTTGGCATTTGTAACATGCATGCTGATCTAAGTGTAGATAATCAAAGATTGTGGCAAGCCTGGATGTAACACTGGGTATAATCAAGTGCAGGCATTGCTTTTCTGCAATTAGCTGGAAGCAGAACTAAAGCGTTCGTTCTATACAGTAGTTTCAAATAGTGCTATATTGTCTAGAGATGCTGTTCTTCATGGATCCTCCTATAACATTTACTCACAAGTATGTCTGCACAGTGAAAGATACTGTATCTAAGAAAGCCATACACAAGATATTGATCCACAAAGCGTCTATGTGGTTAGAAAGATGTAGCATTCCTGTGTCCCCCTTTTTTTCTAGGGAACATGTTCCAAGATGAGCCTCTGTGTGTTTTTTTATATGGGGAGGCTGGCACTGCTGTTTTATTGATGGGGGGGGGGGAAGAAAACTATCACAACGTTTGAAGACACACACACCCTGCCCCTCTCTGTCAACTAAGACTGACTTCTAACCAGCCATGTAGCTCTACAGCTTTGTAGTTCTGTCTAAATAACAGCAACAGTGCTGAGACTGCATCCTAAAACGTGCCAGGACATCAGCCTACAAACAATGCTACCTTTCTTTTTTACATTTCACAGCGTCTGACAACTTTTAACCACAGGAAAGAAACTGCTTTGAAGAAGTATCTTGCTAAGTCAAGATCTAGCATTGAGCTTATACATGTTAGCCCTCAGGGCTCTAGGACTGTCAGCAGCTTTTTATTTTATTTTTTTAGCTGAGTTAGGGTTTTTTTTCCTTCAAAATTCGAGGGGGAAAAAAAACTCATTTGAGTAGGAAAAGCAAACTAAAATTGGGGAAAGGAAGAGAACAGTTAATACCACCTCAGTGAATCTGGAAATAATTTTACTCTTTTGCTAGGGATTTAATCCTACATGCTTTAGGATGGATTTTAAATGGGCAATCCCATTGATATAAATTGATATTATCACTTTGATTCATGAGCTGCATGAGCGAGGAAGGAAACTTTGGGGCAATTTTAATGAACCTCCACATTTCTAGTTTTCTATATGGTATCCTATTTAGATGGTAGGTTGGCTGAATAAAGTACTTGCAGCATGGACATGTCAGAATATTCTAACAAATGCCTACTGATTTTATTGCTTCATTATTTTATCCCACCATTCCATCATATTGCTCACTGGGGGGGGGGGAGTATATATGCATACTGTTTCCACTCTCCCCATTTTGTCCCTACAACAACCCTGTGTTAATAAGCTGAGAGATGGGGAATCACTCAAATGAGTGGGAACTTGAACCTGAGTCTCTCTAGTCCTATCTCAGCACTCTAAACTACAATACCATACAGACCTTTAATATTCTTGACTAACTTGGAGAATGTGGTACCATTTAAAATGATGGCAACTTTTAAAAGTAAACCCTTTTGGCAATGATGATGGCAATGAAATTCTCCTCAGCTGGGCTCGGAAACAAATTTAAGGGGCTCATTAAAGCTTGCCTCCGAGGAGAGGCAAACTTTACAGCCCCCCAAATTCTTTTCCAACTCAGATGAAAAGCCGAGCGGAAAAGATCTGCCATTTCCCTCGCTCCATGGCTCCATTACATTAAATAGAGGCTGAATGGGGGATCTGTGAAGGGCTGCCCCCCCTCTGCTCCTTTCCCAAGGGGCACCACTCTAAAAACTGCATCGAAAGCAGCTATCGGAGAATTCTCTGCTGTTTGCTTCCAAGGATCTTTTTAAGGGGGTGCCCCTTGGGAAAGGACTGGAGGGAGGGAACCCACGCGGAACCCTTTGGGTTGTCTTTCCTCCCTTTCCCAGGGGGCAGTCCATAAGAAAACCCAACCCCTGCTTTTTGAATCTTGGATTGGCTAAAAAAACAAAACAAAACATTTTTTCCTGTTTTAGAAAATAACTCAGTTCCTTCCTGAGATAATATGAGTAAAGCTCACTCTTCTGTGGTTTTACTTTGGTTTTAACCAATACTGTAAAGAGGACTGGTACAGTACTTGGAAAAGAGTTAGGCCAGTGCTCAGAATTACTGAAAATCATAAGCTTCCCATTTGACTAGGTAAAGAAGACAGTGAATCCATATACAGTAGCTTATCTTGGATTTTTAAGCAGCTTTTCTGGACATAATTTTAAGAAATCTGACCCAATGTGACTAATTTAAAGACTGCCTAATTTGCCTACTTTATACTGCAGGTAAATTGTAACTTTACAGCTTCATCCTTCCTACGAATGCTCTTTGAAACATTGAAAACCTGTATTCTCTCTCTCTCTCTCTCTCTCTCTCTCTCTCTCTCTTCCCCAAGCTATGCAAATCTGCTTATTTGCTACCCGCTTGCCATTCTGACACTTGCTTTTTAAAAACATGCTACGAAATTAGCCTCTATGGATTGGCCTGATTTAGGGTTATTTTACTGGTACAGGAAAGCACAGAAAGCAGAGCCTTGCGCTCTGTCCGTACCACCTCTGTGGTTGAATCCCTGCCGATTCCTTCCCCAACAGCTGGGATGAACTAACCCTCTCACTCTCATTAGGTTATATGCAAAGAGTGATGAAAGGGAACATAGAGCCATGTCACGTTGAGCAGTCAGGAAACAAACCTTTGACACAAAGCAGCAGGCAGATAATAAGACTCTGTGGTTGACAACAAATGAGACTACACTTAATTTGCTGTGCAGTGTTCATGTAATTAGATACATTTGGTACAGGCAAGAAAGGAGACAGCTAGAATATGGTCATGATGAATTGGGGGACCCTCTGTCAGACTTTGATCATATTAATCATAAAGCCTAAGCTCGGCAACTCAATTTTTCTCCGGAAGAGCTACTCTCTCTTTTCCAGAGGGAAAACATGCGACAATTTTGGAACAGAATTTTTGTATTTTTAAAAAAATGATTCTTATGGTCATAACACAGTAGTTGTGAGAATTGTTTACTTTCTTGACAAGGTATTTTCATTCCACATTCCACATCATTATTCCACATTCCACATTTTTATTTCATTCCACATCATTACTCCACATTCAACCATTCAAAAGGGCTATCAGTTATTGACAGTTGATTCTGTATGAATAAATACAAAGAGATCCCAAAGTTCTCTCAGTGCAGTGAATTTAGCTGGAGATCTTTGTTAAGTTGTCAATTTAACAGAGCCATACTTTCTGTAACTGTTCGATTTTTTTTAAAATCCATTACAGCTTTCCTAATATCTGGCAAAACTCAGCCTTGCAGCTCCTAATAAATTTAATTCTAATATTTGTTATTTTTCAGGTCTTGAATGCTTTACAAAGTTCAACCAGTGGCAATCATAATTCCAGTGGCAATCATAAGTTTTAGCATTTCTGATGTAACCTTAACAAATTTGAAACAGAATTCTATGACCCACCTGACACAAGGCAACTACAGCTTCTTCCGGAATGTCAGCGACGTCTATGAGATACAGCAGTGGTGACAATCCTTTTAAGCTCACGTACAACAACTGAAATATACAGTAAGGTAGAGTGCCTCTCTAGTGTGTGCTACAGTACATATTTACCCCTCCTTTTGCCTTAAAGGGGAGGTTTTGCCTATGGAGTCAAAGAGCAGGCAGCAGCAGGAGTTCAGGAGCTGCAAATCAGGCAGGAGTTCAGAGCCCCTGTGCCAATGCAACTTGTGGTGCCTGTGCAAAGAGTTACCCATAAGTGAGCTACAGCACTGAGGTATCAAGGAAACTGAACAATATACTGTATTAACAGCCCAATCCTAACTAAAGCCCCCGCCACCGATGCAGCTGCACCAACAGAGCATGTGCTGCATCCTATGCTGGGGGGCAGTCGTGGAGGTCTCCTCGTGGTCCCTTACCTTTTGTTCAAGTTCCCAAGTTCCACGTGGTCCCAAGTTCCCTTTTGTTCCCTTACCAGGGTTAAGGAACCTTTGCAAGACTCCGCTGCCCGAATGGGTCTCCTGGGATCTGCGCTAGTCATTTTGCTGATGCAGAACCGAGGAGAGTAAGGGAGAGGGAACGGGGATAGGAACGGGGATAGAACCCTAACCCTCCCCTGTTCTACCTCCTGCCTACCCCCTCCCCACCCAGATACTCCCCGTTCCTCTCCACCCCCTGTCCTAGCTTACCTGTGCTCCTAAGGGTAGCCGGCTGTGGCAACAATTCCAAAATGGCCACTGCTGGCGCACTGCATGCTCCACCATGTGGCCATTTATAACAGCAGGACTTCTGTTCTGCTGTCGTAAACCTTAGTTAGGATTGGGCTGTAAATTGCCTGAGGAAATATAATCCTCTTTATACTGCATGAGCCAGGCTGCCTTTACTTCTGTGCAGCCAGGCTGTATGTAGCTACTGCTTTCCTTATATTGCCAGTACTAGCAAACCATCCAAAATATGTATTGTCCTGCTAAGAGAAGCATGAACATGTATTGAACAAAGTTTCCGCAGTGGGGGCAAAATAATAAATCTGGGAACTGCTCAACTTTAGGTTGTCTTGCTAGGATAACTTATAGGTAAGATCCTTCAGTGGAAGAACTATTCCCTTACCTATTGTTTTAGCATCTACCATGTGCTCTCAAGGCTTGTTACAAGCCAAATTTCCCTGTAAGCATACAGACTTCTCTGTTAAATTATTTTCAATCTGGAATTACTGAAAGCTCGGCCCCTGATTTTCACACTCCACCTTTTGCCAAGGAGACAGAGAGGGACTACTGCTTCTTGCTACAGTAGCAAAGTGAAATATAAACATTTATGTAAAGCAGAGAAGTATTAACTTGGAAACAATTACTTTTAATTTTTTTGACCTCAACTTGTATGTGTTCTTTTTCTTTTCTTTTTGTATGTGTTAAATAATAAACTGAACTGCTTGGGTAAAATAAACACTGTGTTCTAATCTCAGAGGATGGATTCTACTAGGCTTATCTCACCCCATGTTAATGCCTTTATGTTATTGATCAAGCTAAGAAAATGTATACTAACCCTTGCGGTGGGTGGTTAGAGATTGAAAGTTGGCTGTGCTATAGCTAATAATCCTATTAGATCTCAGCAGCTACTTATATTTACTAAAAGTCTCTACAGCTCAATAATCCACTAGGTGGTAGAAGAACTGCTGGTATGTAGTATGTTTTACATTGATTTAGTCCCAGTGGTAAAGCTGGAATAATGAGACCAGGGATGGCCCATCCATTAGGCAAGGTAATGTTAGTTGCATCAGCGGCAGGTTGTGGGGTTGGAGAGAGGACGGAGGATTCGGGGTGCCCTTCACCTCGAGTCTGTCACCGCCACTACCTCTCTCCAGGCTTCCATGGATGCAACCTGCACTGATTCACTTTCTGCTAGCTAAAAGCAAGTGGAAGGTGGATCACTCGCCTCCTTACCTTGCTCCTCCTGGCACTGCTTCTTCAAATGTGGGAGCTCTTGTTTGATTTACAGGGTCTGTGTGAATGAAGGAGCTACATTTGCATGCTCCCTTTAAATAAAACATGGAAGTCCTGCCCTTCTGCAATTGAAGAAACCGTGCAAGAAGTGCAGTAAATCCCATTTGAATTCCTCTTTTGGAGGGGATTTGAATTCTTTTTCCGTTCTGGGGCCTCCCGTAAATATATTTGTAAATATATTTAGTCACCATGAACATTAAACATATGTTTTAATCCAGTGGACTCTCAGTTTATACCTAGTAAATAATTATAAAGCTCGAAAACTTCTTATTTACCTTTTATATATTAATTGTGATGCAAAAAGGAGCTCAGCCAACATATTTCCAAAAGCCTCACATTATATGCCAAAGAGGGATATGGCTCAGGAGCCACAGTTTGGCCACCCCTGCAATAAGGGAAGACACTTCAGTAGGAGTTTTTTGTTTTTTTCTGGGACAAAAGCCTGAAAAAAGGTTGTGTGAATCCACTGCAAATCCATGTAGCACTGTCGCAAAGCCTAAACCTGTGATTTCTACTAGCATGTAGTTTAGAGCTATTCTTAAATGGAGAATTCTGGATGTTTCTCATTATTCATTGTGCCTTCATTTGTGTGAAAGGAATCAACACCCACAACAGTGTATAGATTTTTGTTTAAAGTTAAAGGCTTGGAGGAGCATTTTCTGCTGCAAACTCAAGTCCATTGCTATGAAAGTCATAGGATTCCATTTCAGGGGCTAAAACATATTTATCTATTGACCTTAAAACTGCGTTCAGGTTTGCTGACTGGGGCATTTCACGGCAGCAATCAACATGCTAGGCATGCAATGGTGAGTCCAACAAGGGATACGCAGGACAGCGAGGGAGGCACATTTTGTCCCAGGCACTGTGCCTGGTATTTTTGGCAACAATGAAGCAGTTAATACCCTTTTTCAAAGACCTCCACAAGTCCTCATTGCATGAAATTGCCCAGCTGTCAGACCTTCAGATTTTCCTTCATCCTCACAGCAGTTCCTCCCCGTCTCAAGAAGGGATATCCGGAAACAGTGCATTCCAGAAGAGGAAGGGGAGAAAACACTCAGCTGTGCAGCTCTTCATTACATTATGACACAACATATTTTTCTCCTCACTGATTGCAGCAGGATTTGGAAACAGCCAGAGCAGCCCACTGATACAACCCTGGAGACATTTTCTTCTTTTGCAAAATCTAATCTTCATCCCAACAAGTCAGTCTCTGTCTATCACGGAGAGCTGAGAAAGTCTCGAAAAACATAAAGCCTATCAGGAAATGGAGGTACTGTATGTCTATGGTGAAAGCCAGCTCTGGCCTGGATTTGACACAGCAGAAGGAACAAACACGGCTGTGTGTACGCCAAGCTTCTGCAGGAGTGTTGAAAATAATGTAGAATGTGACATTGGCCTCAGAATTCATTTTTGTAATGATTTTAGGCCATGGTATGGTGTGTGTGTGTGCTAATTTTTTGACTCTGCGCCAATTCAACTTAAATCCTCCCCCACTGCTATAAGCTACAGAGGGGAAAGCTTATTGGTACGGTTTGTCCCCTTATGTTTTTACCTCTACAGCTAGTAACAGCTGCGGGGCGTTGTTTTGGATTGGGACTGTGGTGTGGTGGGAAAGAGTTAGACATAAAGTGCAATGCACAATGATGGCATATGCCAGTGTTTCCCAAACGTTTTCGACCTGTGGCTCCCTTGACCATTGGTGACCATTGGCCACGGCTCCCCATTACATTATGTTGATGCCTGCCAATTGGCATTGCACTGTTTTCCAAGAGGATTCCATGGCTACCCTGGCTGGTTTCCACGGCTCCCCTGGGAGCCACGCCTCCCAATTTGGGAACCACTGGCATATTCAAATAAACAACAACAACAAACAGAAATGCCGCCGCTGATACTGCCCCTTTCCGGCCTCAACACTCCCGACCCTGCCCCAGTCTCTGCCCCGTTCGCCTCCCCTACCCATTCCTCCCATCTCCTGCCCACTGCCCATGTTGACTTACTGGCATGGGGCTTCTCCAGAGGCCAGTGGTGCGTGGCCACTCACCACTTGCAGTGGTGACCAGGCTGTGCAGAATGGTGGGTCATGTTTTGCAACCGCTGTAAAATACACTGCATTGCTGGAATGGGTGTTCCGGTGAAGCAGTGGCTGAATAGGATTGGAGCCCTAGTCAAAATTGAACTCTAGGGCCGGGCAGTAACCCGGGCAAGGGCTGCCAGCTGCTGCGCCGGCAGTCCTTATTCGCCGGGTGCCATAAATGCGCTTTACAGTGCATTTACAACACCCTGCACCGGGGGAGCGCACGCTCCCCCAGCACTAGGCTACCCAGGATTCTGATCACACAGTGTTCAACAACAGCCCATATATACTGTAATGCACAGCAGTGGTCAGTCCTAGTGGGTATCAGAGCATGGGTAACTAGCATGAATGATGATCAGCAATGGAGCATGGTATGTTGCTGAATGATGAACTCTATATAAAACTATATACCACTGTGATTTCTGTAAAGTGGACCTTTGTATACTTCAGTTATATTCAGGTTGGAAAACCTACACAGAGAAAATATTGGTGGACACTGGTGAAGCTAGGAATAGAATTAGTTGGTTACTCTGACAGAAAATCCTTACTATAGAAGCTGCTGCATATTTCCTCCCTCTCCCTGTCATTAAAGCAAAACACAGGGAAGAGAAGACGGTTACACCACCAGAGCAAAACTGCAAAACTTACCCATGAATAGCATGGATGGTGTGAGGTTCATAATGGTATCTTCCTTCCTGGTGACGCATGTCAATTGGCAAAGGAGTGTGGAAGGCTGGAAAAATATGCTGTGGAACTGTGGAGGGAAAAAGAAGAAAAAGAACTTCAAAAAACCATCTTCATTTAAAAAAAACCCAACCCATTTCAAAGGCAACTAAAGCTCCATGCATTTCAGAGCAAGTGCGCAGCCATACAAGGGGGTCTTCGTGATATCAGCGCTATCGTACACCAGAGAAGTGGAATGAATAAATAATCAAAGTCATTTGGAGAAATCCTACATCTTCGACATAAAAGATCTCCAACAGGGTTTTTGACAAAGACAAGCAACTAAGCGCTCTTTGAACTCTGGGAGATTATAGGAAACACCAAGCAATGCTAGCTCACAACACAAATCAGACTCGACAGAGCTTTGTGGGACCTAGATCAGCATCATTTTCACTGCCCGGAACAGGAGCAGAAGCGCCTTTCCCTAAGGTGTGCGTATATACTCACACACAGAGTGTGAAGCTTGGAAATATTTACCCAAGGGTGGAAAAGCAAGCAGAGAATAAATGTGAACTCTATATATTAAGGACTGGCTGGAAAGGATCCGTGGCTGCGGTCCGAGAAAGGAGACCAAATTGGCCTCACTTGTCATCATTTGTGGCCCCATTTTTATTCAGTTGAGAACCTTGTTTCATCTTCCATAAAGTGGTCTCCAAAGATACAGAACACCTACACTGATTTATGAAAAGGGCAGACTTTAATATTTATTACTGATCCCAAAAGCTAACAGTGAGAAAATTTGGAGAGTTGTCAAACAAGGACAAAATTGACATTATTCTTCCCCACTGAACAAAAATCGCCACTATAAACCGCAATCAATTTACAGCTGCTAAGTAATAATAGCGCCTGGTATCAGGATTTATGGCCCAATCCTAACTTCCTAATTCACGCAGTGGGCCTCGTCAGAAGACCCAGGACAGCTGGCCGGGAAAGATGTCCCCGGAGCCGGCTGCAACAAAGGAAAGGTGCGGGGGGGGGCAGAGGCGGGGGGCACCCGGGGCAGCGTCCCGTTGGGTCACCCCCCAAAAAACCGTGCCGCGGCCGCGCCAAAGGTTGATATAGGGGTTATATGGGGGGCACTAGGGTGACGCGTGCGCCCCGCCCTGGGGCTGCGCACGCCCTAGTAACGCTGCTGCCACCTGTCCTCAGAAAAGCCTTACCGCACCCTGCGTTTCCTTCCTGAATGGGAAGGAAGCAAGCCCAGGTCTGATGCATCCAGCAATACAATAGGCAACCCCCTCCAAGGGCAGTCTGTGAGTCTGTTGCTCTTCTTCATCATCAGTGATCTGAATGATCTACTATCCAATGTAGACAACATGGCAGCTCCTAAGAGAGGCCAACTAAAAGGAGGCAAGGGCAAGGCAATAAAATGGACTCCTCTGTGGATGTGTGCTTTTGTTATGCTCTCTCTCTCTCTCTCTCTCTCTCTCTCTCTCTCTCTCTCTCTCTCTCTCTCTCTCTCTCTCTCTCTCTCGTGGCCTTCATCTCTCATGAGCATGCAATGTGCCAGTTACTGTATTCATAATACAGTAATGGCATAATGGTCACAGAAGGTATCCTGAAGGCAGATCGTGCCCCTCATCTTTTAGCTGTGATATCCTTGAACGTGGCATAGGAAGGATATCGCTAGATGCTACTTTGGCTGCACAGTGAGCAGAGGCTAAAAAGCTCCCCATCAAAATAAATCTGCCACCATGGCTACTGAGATGAGTGAAGCCCAGGAACTTTGGGGTAAAAAGGATTGAAGGCTCCATGGCAGGCTTATTCTAAGACACAGGGGGATCTTGGCTGTGTGCTGCTGATCCTACTACATGGCAGCTTCTTTGCAGACTGGCCAGTGTCAATACACAGCAGAGGAACTGTTATTACTTTTTAATAAAAAAAAGTAAATAGGAATCTATTATGAGTCTACCCAACCACCACCCTCACCTAGCCCCCATCCTGGCTTCTGCCTACCCATTAATCTCACACTGCTGAAAGGGCCTATGTAGTAGGAATCTTTTAAATAAAGATGCAGCCAGCATCTACCTAAGCTGAAAATGCAGCATGACCCTATTTGGTCTTAAATATAAACAAAATCTCATTCACACTCCTGTTTTACAGCAGCTAAACCCATCAGTGCCAATCTCTGCCCTATTCAGTGCCAAGTAAACTACGGCTTAACAGGGACCTGGTCCACAACTGTTTTTGGTGCCAGGGCTTACCCTTGAAAGAATTAATAATAGAGAACATGTGCAGAGTGCACTTAGTTAACATGAGCAGAGGAATCACTGGCTAGGGATACACACAGTTACGCAAACAAGGTCTTTGTCTCACGTTGGATGGCCAATTTGGTGAGTATACCCAACTTTTTAAAAGAGAACTTCAGACAATGATTTAGGGGAGTCAAAATGTGACCAGCACTATGCTTAATCATGAACCACTGACTAGAGAAATTGGTACTGATTAACCAGCCCCATCTGGTGTATCCTTCAAGGCAGGTGTTTAGGTGCCGGTAGGGAGATGAGGGTAAGAGCTGCTTTAAGCATTACAATACATCGAAATAAAGGCCTTAGAAGTCTGGTACTGTATGAGGGGTGCTGTGTTGGGACTGGTTGGTGGACTGGAGCAAAAAGCTGCAGCGTAGGGTAGACGTTGGGTGCACAAGAGTTCTGAATCACTGAAGGCAGAAAAATGAGGAGGGCTTGGCAGTGTAGGCTTGGAAACAGTCATATTTAAAACACCACCACAGGATCTAATACTATTTTTCCTTAAAATTTGGACATTTTATCTGAAAAGACTTCATGTCCCTAGTTTCCTGGCCAATTTATTAATACTTTCTGGACTAGGAAGATGCCGGTTTCATTACCTGTAACTTTCCAAACCCATGTAAACATTTGCCTCAAACAAAGAAGGAATGAAGAAGTGCGGCAAGCAAAGCTATGTACTTCAAGTCAGAATATCAGAAGCTGGCATTTCTTGGAAATAGAAGCAGTTGCTGGATTTCTCTTTGGGTACAATGAAAAGAAAAGGCACTTCTAATCCTAGATAGTGTCTCTCACTTCCTCTCAGGCCTCTGAATGCTGTAATTCAACTCTGAGATAATAAAAAAGAGGAGACTATAGTGGAAAGCTTTAAACAAATGTGAACACTTTGCATCCAGACAGTGAATATAATCGTCCCCCCACCTTTCTGTTCGATACAGGTGGTTGTAGCAGCAGTCATGAGTGATTCCCTTGACTGCTCCCCTACTGTGTTGACTCATGAGTATCCCTGCTGCCACTTCTTATTCACCAGTATTGGGCCTGGTACTGGTGGCATCAGGTTGCTGAAGGCCCTGGAGCAAAGTCCTGCCTGGGCCCTTCATGGCACTGTCCACTTGCCTCTTGATGGTGCATTGGGTGTACCCCTGTCATGGGCACTGAGGGTTTAGGGATTGGTCCAGTCAGATGGGAGCTCTCATGGATGTGACGTTCAGCCACTGCCCAACCTGGCCGAACCCTGGCACCATTCCTGGGCCCTGGCATGGAATCTGTGACCATGATCATGCCAGGGGGCCCTACTGCAGCTGATGAGGCTTGATCAGTTTTTTTTCCCTCCTTTTTGGAGGGGTGCATGTTGACAAGAATTGAGAACGTGGCATAGTGACTTGCCACTCTAGATTCCTGCCTCAAGTGAAGAAAAGTGTCTTTGATGGGCGCAACAAATGATGTACTCTCTTTTAATATCACAGGTACACTCCAACCGTAATTACTTTTTTAGGTTGAGCAGAATCGATAGAAGAGACCAAATGGGAATGATTTAGGTCAGAGAACTCAATCAGTTTTACTGTAGTCCGGCTCCTAACCCCTGTGACTGGCGGTATGGGTCCTATCGGATGTTCCTTGGAGCTCAGGAACGTACAAGTCAATCACAATCCTAGCGAGCATACTGCCCCAGGTTACCAGTATGTGGAAGGAGGATTGTGCTGCGTATTTTTATGATGTCATCCAAATAATGATCTTGCTGTTTAAGTGAGCTGGCTGACTGAATGAGCAGGAGAAAAATATCTTGCCTGAAAGCACAACCTGAGTTAATGCACCATTAATAATGGACTGGGGTGAATTATCAGAGGAGATAATAGGGAAGGGGTCAGAGAAGGTCTGAGACAAAGAGTGGGGGAAAACTAGGTCACAGCAACATGACAGAGCATATCCTATTGGTAGGCCTCTGGGATTCTCTGCAGATGAAGTCACAATTACCACACAGAATAGTAACATGCTGGGAAAGCCATCTGAAGAACCCCCATCCAACTAAGAAGTGAAACGAAGAGAAGAAAAAAGGCACAACAAAAAGCCAAACTTACAGTAGCTCGGACTTAACCTGTGATCAAAACTCCATTAGGGGGCTTACTTTTAATAGTGTTTAGAGCAACTTGCCTTATTTGAAGTCATTTACAAAATATGCTCAGTGCAGAATGTATGCACTTACTCCAAAGAAGGTAATTATGCGGTTGCTAATTACACTTTGTCTGCACATTTTAAAGCCAGAAATAAATGTGTAATTTAAGACTTTTTTTTAAAAAAAAAATCTTGTTCAAATGTTACTGTGCTGTTTTGTAGGAGAAATTGCTCTCCTCCCCGATTTCATCAGTGGCAGACACTTCAAGCAAAACAAAAGAGTCTATAAGAACACACAAAACAATGAGAGATGTGTTTCAGTATCACTTACTACAGATCATTTATGCTGTAATCACACATGGTGATTGTAGTTGGGAAAACTACTGTTTACCTTATAGTGTGGCTAAGTTCTCCCACTTGGAAAGTCGCATTACCTGTTGTGTTACTGTGGCCATATCTGTTACCAAGGGTTGTGCCAAGTCATAGCACAACTAATATGTATCAGGTTCTGATCTATGCTGTCTATAGAAGTCATGTAAGTATCAATGAAAATCAAACTTTGATGAAGGGCAGAGGGATACGTTCTTGCTACAAAAGGTCCATACAGAGTAGTTACCTAGTGGAAACTTAATATACTATGCATATAACCACTTGGTTAACTGGTCATCTGCATTGTCCTGCCAAATGGTGGCCACACTTTGGTGCCATCTTGTATGGGGACATCAAAAAGACAAGAGGGGTTAAGGTGCCCACCAGATGCATGAGGGGAAGAGAAGCAGAGACACTAGTAGACCAACTAGAGCTGAGGGAGCAGAAATTGGTGACACTGAGTAAATACAGATGATGATTTGCCAAGCAGTAACTTATTGGAATGTGCTTGTAACCTCTTGGTGAATAAATGGTCACCTGTATTGTTGTGCCAAATGGTGAGGGGAATGTCATCACACTTCCATACCTGATCTGGTTAAAGAGGAAAATTATAACATTCTCCTTGCCGCTTGGCAGGATGGTACAGACAACAGGCTTACCAAGCAGCCACATGCACAGAGTGATGTTATCACCTGATAAATGGTAGTCTATGGTCACTCACTGAGACAGCAGAAAGAATGGCTGCAAGAATGGCTGCAAGAACAAGCAGAGGGGGCAGTAAAGAGGAAGTGGAAGTGGCTGCCTTCATTTCCTGTTAAGTCATGGAGAGGTTTGGTCAAGTTATGCTTTGTCAGTGCTAATTCTCCATATGCAAAATGATAGCAACCTTTGCTCACAAGGTTTTTGTAAGAAGGGCAGCGCGTGCTCCGCCGGCGTAAGGGGTCACAAAAGTGCTGGAAAGCACTTTTGTGGCTCCTCAGGAGTAAGTGGCACTGGCGCGAAGACTGGAGCTGCTCACTCCCCCCCCCCCGAACTCTGGGCCGGCTGACCCAGGTAAGTCCTAGGCCGGTCAGCGGGAAGGTGCAGGGAGCTACTGCGCCTTACTCCTTCTTTGTGTGGCCCCTTTAGAAGTGGCTGCAATTTTCCTAAATTGCTAAAAGGCACTGTAGGCTACAGCTGCTACTAGGGCATGCAGGAGCAATGCTGGGTCTAGAAGTTCTTCCAAACTGTGGGCCTGCTCCTAAAAGGGTTGCGGAACCCCATCCAGAGTAGGCATCTTCCCATCCACCTGGGCAACTGAACCATCCACTATCACAACTGGTATTTTCTAGATTGAGTTTCAGTTTATTCATCCCAGTCCATCACTGATTTCAAGCACTTGTGTAAGCAGCTACTTTCGATGGAACTCAGAGACAGGGTTGAGTGCTATTTGCAGACTGATGGCACACACTCCAGATTCCTGGACAAAGTCACCAAGCACTATCATGTAAATGTTAAATAGCATGGGAGAAAACATTGATCCCTGTGAAGCAGGGACAATTCCTAAAGGAAGGAGCAATAGCATTTCAGCACCACTTGCTTAAACCTACCCTCTCGGTAGGAGCAAAATTACGGCAATGCAGAGATCCCAAAATGCCAACCTGTGATGGCAGTTGAGAAGAATACCAGGGTCCATCATATTGAAGGATGTTTGAAGGTAATTGTACATATGTACAATTCATCAGCATAAATGCTGATCAGCATACTTGCACATCATGCACATCAGCATGATGCACATCAGCATACTTGATGTGCTTGCTGCAGGAAAACTGGTGTAACAACAGTGTTTCCCCACAGCAATTGTAATGGATGGAACTGCAAAAAGATGCTACCTTAGATGGGACTAGAAATATGAATGAATGATGTATTCAGACAACCTGATCCTATACTACTATGTGAGCAATCGCTTGTGCCCCAACTGCTGAAGTTGCAACTGGAAATTGCAACTTCCTGTGGAAATTGCAGAGGCCTGTGGTGCTGCATGCAGCCTGGAATGTAAGATCAAACTGTAAAAGTATTATATGAAATCATAAGCAACAAACCTTTGTTCCATAAGAGATCAATAAGAGACAGTCTAACCAGCAACTGTTCTGCACTGGTAGCCAATGCCAGCTGCTTCTGATGAAGACACAGGAAATACCAGTGTGAATAACGATAGAACAATGTGCTCATTAAACTGTTTCCTAACATCCCTTTGGTGGTTAGAGGTCAGTGATACACCCTAATTCAGATCCATTTATTGTAAATTGAACTGTTATTACTCTCTTAAAATGTGGGTCTTTTCTTTCAAACCCCGGGGTTTTATTCCCCAGCTGTGTCATTGACTCACTGTGAAACCAGCAGCAACACAGGGGTCATAAAAACTTCACTGGAGGTGCTGTGAAAATGAGTTCAGTCCTATAAGTTTCACTGCTTGAACATCTTCTGTAGGAGGCTGAGTGGAAAGACAGAACATTTTTGTTCTACAAGACCTTCTGCATCCTTCTAGGTACATAGTCATAACAATAATTATGAAAGAGTATAACAGCCCAATCCTATCTAACTCCCCCTCCCCCTCCCCCTGCCGATGCAGCCAAGCCACCAGAGCATGTGCTCTATCCTGCAGGGGTGTGTGGCAGTCCAGGAGGTCTCCTATGGGTAAGGGAACATTTGTTCCCTTACCTGGGGGAAAGCCTCCACTGCCGTGATGGACCTGTGCCAGCAAGTCCGAGTGGACCAGGGAAGCCGGATCGAAGCTGGGAAGGAGAATAGGATATCAGCAGAGCTGCTGCTGCTGATACCGCCCCCTTCCCGGCCTTGACACCCCCCCTCACTGCCCCACCCTTCCCTGCCCACCCCTCATGCTGACATACTGGTTTTGGGGTTTCTTCAGAGATGGCTGATGTGCAGCCATGGCCGCTTTCATCAGCGACCCGGCTGTGTGGAATGGTGGGTCGCCTTTTGTGACCATTGTAAAGCATGCTAGCAGGCCCATAGGATTGGGCCCTAAATGTGTCGCAGAATATAGTTCTACCCCCAGCTAGCTATGGTGTGGATTACTCTTATGATAGTTTCTTGAAGCAGAATGGTATACGAAGCCTAGGAAGAAGCTTTCCTAGCACCTATTATTATTATTATTATTATTATTATTAATCATTAATTATTATTATGAAAGCCTCTGGAGGTCAGTCAGCTTGTGTAACTTCTCTGTGGCTGAAACTCTGTGGGGCTGGGGAGAGGACCCTTTAATTGGAAACACCTGAGCCTGTGGGGGCTGGATCTCAGCACTCAAGGCTCTATTGGATCTCTTCCCCAGGTGAGCCAGCAGAAAGCCTCTGGCTTGTCAGAGGCGCGAGCCTTTGGCGCGAGCTGAAGCCCAGTGGATTGCGCCCAGAAGACCAGATAGCTCTTCTCAGCAGAGTCAATGACCTGGGCATTCGGACATCAAACCACCTACCCCCCTATTTTTATTCACTTGTGGGGAGAGAAGAGTACCACAGCAGTTACAGCAGCACGAGGGATTGACAAGATTTTATATATGCCGTACCAGCTGTTCGTCTAGCTTTAGGGTCAGCCAGTCTTCATCTTGTTGCTGGCCCTGCTCGATGACTGAGCTGAGAGGCCGGGCTCGGAAGGGTGGCCTTGCCAGGTAAGTTATGTGTTTCATCTTAGGAAGGAGCTTGGGGGAGGGGAAGGGTGCCACTATCAAGGCAGTGACAGGCCATGGAAGATATGGTGGTGGGGGTCAGACAAGCCGTTCCAGGAGAAGGAGGGTCCATCATAGACAGATTGTCTCTCCTTCTGGTCCTTCCCCCAACTCTTGGATGACTGGTACTCTTGGCAGTGAGTCCCTGAGTCTGAAGCTGATGCTTTTGAATGCCAGGTCAGTAAATAATAAAACCCAGCTCATCCGGGACCTGGTACTGGATGAGAACGCCGACCTGGTATGTATCACGGAAACCTGGTTGGATGAGGCGGGAGGGGTAGGCCTCTCCCAGCTTTGTCCCCCAGGTTTCCAGGTGGTGCAGCAGCCACGACTGCAGGGACGGGGAGGAGGAGTTGCGATGGTCTATCGTGAATCCATCTCCCTTACCAGGTGCCCCGTTCAGCAGTTCACTGGGTTTGAATGTCTCCATGTTGTGTTGAGAGGGTTGGACAGGATGGGGATTCTGCTGGTGTACCGCCCGCCTTGCTGCCCAACAGTCTCCCTGCCTGAGCTGACAGGGGTGATTTCGGCATTGGCGCTGGAGTCCCCCCGCCTATTAGTGCTGGGGGACTTCAATGTTCATGCCAAGGCTTCCAAGGTTGGTGCGGCTCAGGACTTCATGGCCGCCATGACAACCATGGGCCTGTCCCAGAAGATCTTGGCCCCAACACATGAGGCGGGACATGTACTGGACCTGGTGTTTACAGCTGAACAAGGGGGCGGTGATCTGGAAGTGGAGGAGATTGACATCACTCCGTTGTCATGGACAGATAATTTTCTGGTAAGGTTTAGGCTTGTTGCAGCTTCCTTCCTCCGCAAAGGCGGGGGGGGGTGCATTCTATGGTCCGCCCCCGGAGGCTAATAGATCCAGAAGGTTTCCTGAGGGCTCTGGGGGGCTTTCCCACTGCCAAGACTGGTGACTCGTCTGAGGCCCTGGTTGACCTCTGGAATGGGGAAATGGCCAGGGCAGTGGATGAGATCGCTCCTGAGCGACCTTTGCCATGCCGCAGACTCAGAGCAGCTCCTTGGTTTACTGAGGAGCTGCAAACGATGAACCGACGGGGTAGATGTCTTGAGCGACAGTGGCGGAAAACTCGTGCCAAGTCCGACCGGACACGGAGTAGGGTCCACTATAGAACATACTCCGTGGCGGTGATAGCAGCGAAGAGAAAATTCTTCTCTGCTACCATTGCGTCTGCAAGCAATCGTCCAGTGGAGCTGTACCATGTGGTGTGAGGCCTACTCCACCAGGCCCCTCCAATAGATCAGGAGGAACACACGGTGGCCCGCTGTGACATGTTTGCAAAACATTTCGCAGATAAAATCGATCAGATTCGCCATGACTTGGATGCCTCATTGACAATATCTGAGGATATTGGGCAGGGCTGGCATA
This sequence comes from Plestiodon gilberti rubricaudatus, assembly GCA_026170595.1. Taxonomy (NCBI): domain Eukaryota; kingdom Metazoa; phylum Chordata; class Lepidosauria; order Squamata; family Scincidae; genus Plestiodon; species Plestiodon gilberti. The sequence goes on from JANXHW010000001.1 coordinate 202,949,309, forward strand.
GATCAATATCTTGGATGCCTCATTGACAATATCTGAGGATGTCCCCTTGGCATCTGCTTGTTCAGTGTTGTGGGATTCTTTTCAGCTTGTACAGCCTGAGGATGTGGACAGGCTCCTTTGGAGTGTGAGGCCGACTGCCTGCATCCTTGACCCTTGCCCGGCTTGGCTAATTAGATCTGCCCAGGAGGGGCTGGCCGAGTGGACGGGGAGGGTGGTCAACTCTTCGTTGGTGGAGGGGGTGCTGCCGCTCGCTTTGAGGTGGGCGGTGGTTCAACCCCTTCTGAAGAAGCCCTCCCTTGACTCCACAGTAATGGACAACTACCGGCCAGTTTCAAACCTCCCGTTTTTGGGCAAGGTAATTGAGCAGGTGGTGGCGTCTCAACTCCAGAGGGTCCTGGATAAAGCAAATTATCTAGATCCCTTTCAATCTGGTTTCAGGCCGGGCTTTGGGACGGAAACGGCCATGGTCGCCTTGGTGGATGATCTACGCTGAGGACTGGACAGGGGAGTGCGTCCCTGTTGGTTCTGCTGGACCTCTTAGCAGCTTTCGACACCATCAACCATGGTGTCCTTCTGGGCCGACTGGTTGAGCTGGGGGTCAGGGGCACCGTTCTGCAGTGGTTCCGCTCCTACTTGGCAGATAGGTCCCAGATGGTGGTGCTGGGGGATGCCTGTTCGGCATCCTGGCCCTTGAGGTGTTCCATCTTGTCCCCCATGCTATTTAACGTCTACATGAAACCGCTGGGAGAGGTCATCCGGGGATTTGGAGTTCGATGCTATCAATATGCTGATGACACCCAGCTCTATCTCTCCTTTCCACCTGATTTCACTGTGGCTGTTGAGGTTCTGGAGCACTGCCTGGAGGCAGTTGGGACCTGGATGAGGGCTAATAAGCTGAAACTAAACCCAGACAAGACAGAGGTTCTCCTGGTCCGGAAATCCACGATACAGGTGCTAGAGTATCGTCCTGCTCTGAATGGGGTTGCAGCACTCCCTCTGAAGGAGCAGGTCCGCAGCCTGGGAGTCCGCCTGAATCTGCAGCTGCTCCTGGATTCCCAGGTGGCGGCTGTGGCCAGGGGGGCCTTTGCCCAGCTTCGGCTGGTGCGCCAGCTGCGACCGTACTTGGATCGTGCAGACCTGACCACAGTGATCCATGCTATGGTGACGTCACGATTAGATTATTGTAATGCGCTCTACGTGGGGCTGCTCTTGAAGACGGTTCAGAAACTGCAGTTAGTGCAGAATGCGGCGGCCCGTGTGGTCACTGGAGGTAGGCGGTTTGACTCTGTCGGGCCGCTCCTCCGACAGCTGCACTGGCTGCCGATTCGTTTCCAGGCCCAATTCAAAGTGCTGGTTTTGACCTTTAAAGCCCTATACGGATTGGGGCCAGGATATTTGAGAGACTGCCTACTTCTATATAGTCCGGCTCGTCTCCTTAGATCATCAGAGAAGGCCCTTCTGCAGGTACCATTGCCCAGGGAGGTGCAAGGGGCGGCGGCCAGAAACAGGGCCTTCTCAGTAGTGGCACCAACCCTATGGAATTCCCTCCCCTTTGACTTACGAACTGCTCCCAACTTGGACACTTTCTGGCGAGGCCTAAAAACCTTCTTGTTCAAAGAAGTCTTCTGAGCCTTTGCCTTTTTTAACATCTTGCTGGTACGGGTGGGGTGCTGCTGTTTTTATGATCTTGTTTTAAATGTAATCTTTTTTAAATCATTTTTTAGATGTTTTTATTAGTTTTGTTAATTCTTTTTTACTGTTTTAAAAAGTGATTACTTTCTGTATTGTATTTTTTATGTTGTAAGCCGCCTTGGGTTCCTTCGGGGAGAAAAGCGGGGTAAAAATACTGTAAATAAATAATATATTTGTATAATGCCATCAGTATACATGGTGCTTAACACAGTAACAACCAAAATATGGATCCCTGCACCAAAGAGCTAACAGTCTAACAGACAAAGGAGAGCGGAAGGAAATGGAGGTGGGGTGAACAGATTAAGAATATATTTTCTTGAATTACAAGTTTTTAGGCTTTGTTGTAGTGAATAAGAACTGGGGATTGTGTCAAGGTCTTCATGAAAAGGTGGGTTTGGAGCCCAATCCTAACTAGAAGGTGCCCGTAGGGTGCAGTGACCTCAGCACAGGCTCTGCTGCATCCTGCAGGTGGCCAGAGACCATGCGGAAGTGGAGAAGTAAGTAAATGTTTCATTTACTTATCTTATTCTGATGATCACGCATGGGTCTCATTGGGTCTATTCAGACCTGCACCAGCTCTTTTAGCTGGCGCAAGTCAATGTAGAAGCAAGGGGACGTGTCAGGGCCAAAATGGAGTGGAGGATATTGGTGGAGCCATTGCTGCAGATATCTGCCCTTAGCCCACCTTCTCTGAGGCTTCAATCCCTTCAACTCTCGCAAGCATACATTGGTACTGGGAACACCATCGCCCTGACTATACGAACTTTTGTTGGCATGGTGATATCTCTGCTTCAGTGGTTACTTAGCATTTATAATGCACTTTTTGAGTGTTCAGAGTAATTCATATAGGTGATCTCAGTGATCTTTCCAACAACTGTAAGACAGGTCAATATTATTATTCCCACATTATAGGTGGCAGGCTAAAGCCGGAGACAGACCAAGCCCGTGCTCCGTGCGGCACGGGGGTTCGTCCGTGCTGCGGGCGCGTTTGGTCAGTGTGACATGGCTCCGTTTCTGCTCCTGGCAGCCGCCGTCAGACGTCGTCAGCCACGGGCACGTAAATGCTTCAGCTGCCCCAAGCCCAGCTCTGGCAACGTTTGTCCCGTTCCGTCCGTGTCCCAGCCCCCTGGAGGCGGGACACAGAGCGGCCAGAGCCAATCAAAGGAAAGGAAGCAAAAGTCAATCAAAGGGAAAGAGGGGCAGAATGTTTTCATAAAGCAGCCATTTTTCTCCTCGCTTGAGGTAACTACGAGCGAGTGCGCCTTTCAAACCTTCGAGCGTCTTGTCATTTGCTGATTCCCCCCTGCAGGTCCCCTCTCCCCCTCGCTAGTTGCCGAGAGAAACTCATCTGTACTTGTGTGTGTGTGTGTGTGTGTGTGTGTGTACTAAAGCTACAATATAAATGGCAGTAACTATCGCAAGTTGCGATAGTTACTGCCATTTATATTGTGGCTTTAGTAACCACACACACACACACACACTGATCTCTTCTCTTCCCTGAGGGGAGATCCGCAGCGAGGATCGAGCAGCGAGTGAGCGAAAGAGAGGGGGGAGAGAAGGGGGAGAGAAGAGGGAAGTTCCCTCTTCTCTCCCCCCTTCTCTCCCCCCCTCTCCCTCACTTGCTGCTCGATCCTCGCTGTGGCTGCGATCTGGTGGGACATAGTAACGTCCCTTCCAGCCCCCTAGCGTGCGTCCGGCGCGGCAACACAGCCGGAGCGACGCACGCACCGCACGGAGCACGGGCTTGGTCTGTCTCCCGCTTAAAGCTGAAAGAATTTGGCTTGTCTAAGGTCAATTTATGCATTCACAGTTGAAGTGAGATTTCAACCTGGGACCTCCCAGCTCATAATTCACACATAGGCCACAATCCTCCTGCACTGTGTGCACAGAGAGTAGGGTACAGAGTAGCTCCCATAGGTCCCAGTATATCCTTGCCCTTCTCCATCAACAGTCTCTGTAAGCATCATTCCACTGCTCTTCTGAACACAGACAGGCTATCCAGCTATCCTCCACCTAGCAGCCTAGTACCTGCTCATTCACAGATGACCCCTGGCATGGAAGTTACTTCCAGCAGAAACAGGAGAAGAGCTATAGTATATATATAGTAGCTCCCTGTAATTTGGAGAAGTTTGGGCAGGGCTGGCATAGAAAGTAACAGGGAGGTATCAGGGAAGGCAGGACAAGTTATTAGCATTGTGACACCATGCACAGTTTGTGAGTCCCCATGATGATTACTATTGTGGCAGATCAACAGGGCAGGCTGAGCTTGTGGATGTGCATTGAGTGATATTTCAGTGAGCCGTTGTGAGATCTAGGAAAACCTCGGTGTGAAGTAAGGTCACTATATTGTAACTCTGCAATGTTCTCTCTCTTTAGCAGCTGACAGAGCAGGGAGCAGCCATACCTTCTCCTGCCTTGCCTTTTCCTAGATCCTATAATCCACCCTCCACCCTCAGTTGCTGTGGGGTAAAAAGCAAGTCCTGCTTGTTCTAGCTGGTGAGAGGGGACTGTGAGTTCTAGGTCTCAGGAGGAGTGGCGGCTGCTGCATCCTCTGTTTGTGATTTGGAGCTACTAAAGAGACAGGTACACAGGAGCTCTGGGTTATGACCTGGCAACCCTATGCAGGAGCATCCTAAGTTTGCCACTGGTTATAGTATTGGAGCTAAACTATGAAGGAACTGCATCTCCAGGAGCAGAAAACTCAACCCGAAGGGTTTTGCATTAGCAACTCATTAATTCCACAGGTCCAGAGCTGCAAAGTGTTAAGAGGCTTGGAAACCACTTCATTCCCAGACTGCCATTGCCAAGACGTATGTCTAAGCACTCCTCCAGTCTGAAAGTTATTAAGGAACAATAAGGCCACAAGTCTTGACTGCACCACCATCCTTGTGAGGCTCTGCTCCTTTGCTTCTTCCCAAGAGGAAGTGCTTAATAAGAATAATAATATCCTGAAAGGGTAACCCACGGCAGTGTAATTAAAAAAGCTTTTCTTGTCTCACTTTGAAGGAGGGGAGGGGGAAAAATTAAGGGGGGGATTAAAATCAGGCAGGAAATTCCACTAGAACAAGTTGGCCTGTGTCCTAATAATACAGGCCTTTGCCAATTCCTCCAGAAAGTAACTGAGAAAGAAGGGAGGGAAGCAGGCAGGGAAAAAGGCCCTCTAGACTGGCTCAGATCTGAAAACATATTGTGGGCTTGACTGCTGTGGTATTTCTAAGGGGGAGAAAGAGGAGTCACAATCAAATAAAAGGAAGTTTGCTTTGCTGGGAAGCCACTGTTATATAATGTCACCATTGTACGAAGGGCTGGCTTGCTGCAGTTTTGTGGAGAAATCTAGTGTACAAGCCTATTGAACTTAAAAGAGCCAGATGGATCCTAGGGTTCATTCTTCTAACAGCTGCTTTAAAATAATGGGAAAGAAGTTCCAACTGGCCAGCAAAACTCCTGGAGTGGAATAAGGTGGAAAAGAGAGGAAGAGAGGATAAAAGGGAAACAGGTGCTTCTGAAAAACATGGAACTGTCTTGGTGAGGCTTTAAGAGGGGACTGGATAATGACAGATGGGGGTCAAATCCCTTCATTGATGAAATAAAAACATTGAAGAAAGGATGCTGCTTTTCTCAAAAGATTTTTTTTCTTGTTTCTAACAGACTTTGTAAAACCACTTAATATAGATTTACTACAGTCCCTTACTACATAAACAGTATTTTATACACACAGTGGGATTAGCTACAGAGTGCATCTGCTGCAGCCCACTATCAGACAAATGGCGACGCATGACCAACACCTGATGGCCTGCAGTCCTGTCAGTGTCATGGGTATGGTTAAGGGAAAGAATGGTCTGAAATCCAGCTATGAGTTTCCCTCCAAAACCCTTGAGTTTGGAAAAAGATGGAGAGGGCAGTTTGGTTTTGAATTTCCCTCCCAAAAGGCTAACTGGAAGGGGGAGGAGTATGCAGTATGAAGCCGAAGCTACACCGCACGCGTTCGCATTCTGTATGCATCTGGTGTCCTGCCGCCAGGTTCAAACAACAGGCTCTGATTGGCTGAATGAAATGCGAACGCGGACAAAGTGGAGTTGGACTCCACTTTGCCTGCTTTTGCCTTTCATTCAGCCAATCAGAGCCCATTACACGTGCACCCCCCAAATAAGCACGCTAGACAGAGGCTTGGGTTAAAGGGCCAAATTTTATTAAACATAAACAGAACCTGCAGCATAATAAAAACTTTAACTAGACCCTTAGAGTGTGCGGGCCCTAATTGGGGGAAACGGGCCTAGCCATCTTCCTCCCCCGTTGATCCCCCCAGGGCGTGACAACCTGACTCAAGCTTCCCAGTGACCATGTGAGCTATCATGGCCAACCCCGCAGGGTCGAGGCAGCTGGAAGCACCAACCCCAGTGGCCAAGCCGTGATGCAGGTCAACGCGTTCCAGCCAGGGGGCTTGCCAGCTAGCCTCATAGACCCGGACGGTGTCACTAGAGCAGTCCTGGGTTACCCCCTGGCCTTGCTAGCCTCAGGCTGACGCCGAATCCCAGTTTCCTGGCTACCCGGCCCGCACGCCACCTGCCATAATAAAACAGCAAACATAAACATATTAATAACGCCACACACACACCCTAACCCAGTCTGGGGTAGGCGAAAAAACTGCCAACCAAAGCCAATCAGGGTAGCAGCCAAAAATTCCTACCCGGCCCTCAAAAGAGCAATCAGGTAGACTCAGACTGTAATCAGGGAGGGAGGGCGGGGCTCGCAACAATGGCTTGGACTGAGGAGACGGAGGGAATGCGCTCCCGTCTCCTTAGCCAAGCCAAGCCCCTTTTCAGCCCAAGCAGCCAATCGCTGTTCTCCCCTTCTTTGCCCCTGACCAGCGCGTGGGGGAGGGGGCCAGGTAATGGCGGCGGCGGGGTTAGTCCCATCCCTGGCCTTGTTTGAACCTGGTGGCGGGGCACCAGATGCATACGGAACGGGATGCGTGCGGTGTAGCTCTGGCTTGACGGCCAGCCAGCTCCCAGCCATTCTGTGTGGGAGGCCAGAGTTGGCAGAGAAGAGCTAAATTGCAGAGCTGAAATCACTGAGCTGTAGCACTGTTGGATCACATTATTGAACTAACTGAGAGAAACATTGCGAACAAAATTGTCCTTGTACATAAACCCAGTTTTGCTTGAAGAGCTGCCTCACAGAGAGCGGAGCACTGGTAAGGTAGGGCCTGGTGGCAGCAGAACAACGATGACCAGAACAACGATGTCGGCAGCTCTGGGTCCAGGGTCAGGAATGATGAGACTACCACTAGTCCAGGAAGGCTAATGTTGAAATATACAGGTTCATCCTACAGGTGCTACAAGTCTTTTTGTTGTTTTTACTGCAACAGACCAACACAGCTACCACTCTGGAAAATACCAGTTATGCAGATAATCTTATGTTTGTAGACTAACTAATTTTCTATTGGTACTTATTTTTGTGAAGGCATACCTATCATGTCAGATTTATCTTCCTGGGTGTGTTCAGGTATTGAAATAATGAATGATTTTCTGGGTTCTACTGCCACTTACAGCATTCATATAGAACTGGACACATCACACTGCTAGCACACCAAAGAGTCAAGAAGGCTGCCATGCTGTGAAGTATCCTTCTGAGGTGACTTTCCTGAATCTGGGGAACCTGCACTGCATCATCATGATTCCACTTCTCATAACAACATTCCATATGATAAAAGACATGGCCTGCCACCGCTAAGCATTAGTCAAACTCCTGGGCTGACAGTGGTCCAGGGGAATTCAGTTTTTCCACCATAAAGTGATATTGCCATCATCATAGCAATAGTAGCGATCTGTATGTTTACTTGTCAATGCATGTGGTGAATGCTTTTGTCAGAACGGATCCCACACAGGCCCTGCCACAAAGTCATAGGTAGAAATTTAAGTGGAAGCACCAGTAGATAGCTAAGGAGTGACTCTGAGGTCTCAGAAGCACACACTTTATTATTATTAGCATCATCATTATTTATAGTGCCATCCATGTACATGATGTTGCACAAAGAATGAGAGGACAAGTTCCTGTCTTAAAGGGATTACAGTTTAGTTATTGATACAAAGGGGACAAAAGAGGGGACAAATTTCAGTTACATGTACTTAATTTACGGCCTAATCCCGATGAAGAGATGTGCCGGCAGAATGTGTGTTCCGCCGGTGTGCGCTGTCCCAAAGGCACCATAAAGTGCTTTGCAACAGTGCGATAGCCGGAGCATTCCCGCTGGTGCCAGCGGTCATAGGGATGCCCAATTGACCAAGTAAGCCCAGTGCAGGGGGAGGACAGGGAGGGGGTGGAATGGGGTGGCAACAGGGCAAGGGTGGGTGGATCAGGCCTGGGAGGGGGCGAGATTAGCAGCGCTGGTGCGCACCATATCCAAGCACGCTTCCCAGACCTGATCCACCTGCATGGATCAACGCAGACTTGCACCAGTGATATCACTGGCACAGGTCTGAGTTGACCAGTTGCAGCTACTGGGGCTTACCCAGGGGCAAGGAAACAAATGTCCCCTTACCCTAAGGAGACCTCCAGCAGTGAAAAATTCCCTGTGGGATGTAGCACAGCTGGTGCCGGCGCCACTGCATTGCCACGCAGGGATTTACGCTGGATTGGGCTGCCCCTTCAGTATGGTATGGGGTCTTGTTTGAATAGTTAAATTGGGTGCTTGAATGTCTGGCAGATGTTTCTAGATCCGAGGTGCCTCTGAAAAAATCTGGTCAGTGAAGTGAAAAGGATCAAGACCTTACTTGGCAAAGGCACTCATGTTTTACACCCAAGTGCTTTTCATGGTAGAAGCTGCATTCCTGGAATCTATTTGCAAAATGGGCTGCATGTATGGATCATCATAGCTAGCCTACATCCTGCAATGGGCCTCTTCAGATGGGCTAAGCCACAATCCCCTTCTTATGCTTGCTCTGGTGCTAGTAACATTGAAATCAATGACCTGCTTATAAAGGATTTAGCATGACTTTTACAGTGGAGGAGCACAGGCCGCCAAGGAATACATTCTTCCAGAGATGCCCTAGAGCCAAGCATAACTTCATGAATAGAGGAGTGTAGAAATCTCACTCATTACCATGACTGGCTCACCCACTTTGAGGGCACAATTTCAAACATTCCCATTTTTGCCAGTATAGCCATTTGTCAATGCAATCTGGCAGGGAAATTATCAGCACATCTTTGCAGGGCTGCTGGTAGGAAAAAACTGAAGAAAATAATTGGCTGTTACATAGGCAAAATGCATGGATCGGAGCTCAGTGAATCAGATTCCATGGGGTTTGCCATTATAGTAATTCCCTGAGAACAGCGGAGAAGAACCAAGGTAGTTATCTACCAAGGCGTTTGTGCCTAGATGCCCTCTCACCAGGCAACAGATCCAGGCATCTCCTCAGTTTACACTGGAGCTCTGGGATCTGAAGCTTCAGGGAAAAGGCTGGAGTTCAGGTGAAAGAAAGCTTAGCCACAGCTTAGAGCTCCCTGTAAAAGTCCACATTGTTGTGGCAGTGATGGTGGCAAAAGGACACTTTTTCCCTGCCATCACTGCTGTGGTGAAATGTTGGCCAGAGGAGCTTTTGTCAGCAGAAAAACCTCTGTGCCCTTGCCCCATGCTAGAGGGGGAAGCTTCCTTGGAGGCCTGCTGCAGCCTTTGCAAAACATTTGCTGACTACAGTATTTTGTCTGGCATGAGCTCCACAAACCTGACAGAGGTGTCCAAAGCATCTTCTCATTTCATTTTGATGCTTCCAGGCCAAACTACACAAGCGCAGAAGTGTGTGCTCGGGAGGTGTGCTTCCAACAGAAAGTGTCCCATTGTTTCCTTAAAACAACAATGTGGGGTGACAATTCCAGTCAGAACTGGGTTGTGCAGGGAAGGCAGGCCAGTCCATCCATGAGATGACCAATGCGGCCCACGTCATGGAAGCAGCAGACTCAGGATGCCCCTTTACCCCGAGTCTGTTGCCGCCTCCCTCCAGTCCATCATGGATCAAGCTGCATCAGTCCTCTTCTGTATGCACTCAGTGCAAGAGGAATGGGAGAGGTGAGTGGGTCAGGAAGCAGATCACCGCTGCCCATGCCTAAAAAACTGCTTCCTTACCCCCTCACCTGACTCCTTCCTTGTGTGGCCCCTTTAAGTTTAAAGGGACTGTGTGAAGAAGGAGCAAGGTGAGTAAAGCATATCACTGCTGCCCATGTGGGTTTTTTCTTTATAGTAAGTAGCAGTGTAAGGAAGTGGCTCTTCCTTACCCACTCACTTCCCTCCTCCCTTACAGTCCCTTCAAATAAAACAGAAAGTGTTTTCTGTTGGTGGAAGTTCCAAACAAGTTCCACATGGTGGAAGTTCTCCATATGACCCACACTTGCTGCACTGGCGTCGCTGCAGGGGGGGCGGAGCTCTAAGTTCCGCCGAGGCTCCGACCCTCTGTTACACCGGAGCACGAAGCGGCCCCGCCCCCTCGCCTTCGGAACCATTCAAGGCGGTGAAAGGGTCAGAGCTTCGGCGGAACTTAGAGCTCTCCCCCCCCCCTGCAACGATGCCAGTGACTTGCTATTTTGTCAAAAACGATTGCGTGCAAAGGAGAGAGGTAAGTGGCGGCATTTTTCTTTATTTTCCTGGGTTTTTTGGGGGGGGGGAATTACAGTACATGGTGGCAGGGGCTCAGCGTTGGCATCTGGTTGGGCCATCACTGGGCAGAGGTTCACGTAGGCAATGTGGCCTACAGTGGGGCTGCCTTTCAAAACAGTTCAGAAGCTACTCCTAGCGCAGATCACTGTATTGCTTCTTACTGCCTCAGATAAAAGATTCCAGGATGGTAACATGATCGTCACTGATTTGTGGTGAATCATCATAGAGTGATTGAATGGGTGTATGAGGATGTTTCAAAAGGGAGAGACCTTCTTAGTGACTGCTTTCTGTGCTGAGATGTAATGGCATGGAACACTGTGCAGGAATGTGAATTGATCTTTTCCAACCTTCAGGGGCAAGATACATGTTACAAGCAAGCACATGTAAGGAAGTCCCCACTCCCAATGGCTATTTTCTAAATTGAAAGGCAGCATTGAGATGGGATTGTTTTGAGCAAGCAGGGGAAAGGAAAAGGGGGATGATTAACCACAGAATCAACGTTACAGGTGGAAGGAACACGAGGCCATCTAGTCCAACCCCCTGCTCAGAGCTCTTAATTCAAACTCCCTCCCAGCCATTTTTCATTTCCTACTGCTTTGCTTTCTGCAGGTGTGTTTATCATAGGCTCAATCATGACTCTTGTTATATTATGATGTGATGATATATGCAAGGGCACAGGCCTCTAACTAACTAACTAACTAACTATGTGCCTTTGCCATACCACTATTTAGGGTTGCCACTTTTTCCTTGAATCTGAACCAAGGCAAATATTCTACAAGTGTAGCCTTTCCTTGTCCTGGAGGGATGGGAAGGGTTGCATCTGACAAAGTTCTGCCTGTCTTGCTAGAGGCAATGCTGGAGTACATGAGCATACCATTATTCCATATGTCCTTATATCAGCAGAATCCATCATGAAACTGGATCTTTTCCAAGGCTATACAGTATGTACTGAACACAAACATCCAAATTCTGTATCAAGATAAACCAAAATGTTGTCAGCTAAAAAAGTAGGCAACATTTTATATGTCTGCTTATTCTATCTAATTTACTCCACTTCTGCTAGCTCGTGGGACAGAACATGGATGCTGAGAAGCAGATCTTTACTCCTGAGTGCACAAAGCTCTTGTCCTTCAGCTTTTGAGACTCCACTAGGTATTTGCAACACATTAGAAACTTATAGTTTTGTAGCCAGAAGGGTTTGTTTGTTTTTTGTTAAAGAAAGCTCGGTTCTGAATTCCAAGATACTATATATTATACAGTACAGGTTGAGTATCCCTTATCCAGACTGCTTGGGATGGGAAGTTGTCTGGATTTTGGAATATTTGCATAAATATAATGAGAGATCTTGAGGATGGGACCCAAGTCTAAACACAAAATTTATTTATGTCTCATATACACTTTATACACATAGCTTGAAGGTAATTTTATATGATATTTTAAATACTGTAATTTTGTGCCCTAGCATGCCTTGCACTATGCCAGCCAGGTTGTTGTTTTTTTAAGTCATAGCCTCCAAAATGTTTGGATTTTGGAATAGTCTGGATTTTGGATGTCTGGATAAGGGGTAATCAACCTGTACTTGCAGAGAGAGAGAGAGAGAGAGAGAGAGAGAGAGAGAGAGAGAGAGAGAGAGAGAGAGAGAGAGAGAGAGAGAGAGAGAGCCCCTCTCGTATTGCTAGAACTTGAGGTCATTCAATAAAATTAGTTTGGTGATGATCCCTGGGTTAGATGGCTTTGAAGGGGAAGTAGACAAATTAATGGAGAATAGGTCTATCATTAGACATGAGGGCTAGATGGTACTTCTAGATTCAGAGGCAGTATGCTGGGCAGGCTTACCAGATCGTCGCCAGGACGGGAGCGATCTACCCTTAAGGGGTGGGACATGGGGGGGGGCAGAACGCCCCCCACGCCCCGCCCCCTTAAGGGTAGACCGCTCCCGTCCCGGCGACGATCTGGTAAGCCTGATGCTGGGGAGCAACAGCAAGAGAGAACTATTGGCTACATGTCCTCTTTGTGGGCTTCCCAGAGGCATCTACCTGGCTACTGTGGGAAGCAAGATACTGGACTAGATGGACTTTTGTTCTCTTCCAAGGCGACTTTTCTTATGTTATTACAGTTCTGTGGTGCAGACATGTGGAATACATTCAGCCGTGTGCTGATTCTGCAGCAGATGCCAAGCCCCAAGGCCCTCTGGGGTTAGCACCATTTTATAGTGATAATGTAAAACCTGATGCCACTGAATACTACAACATAGTTAGCTTTTTTCAATCAGGAAATCACTCCAATTGTCAGCTAGAGTGGAAACAATCTGAACGCAACCAAAATAAAAATATATTCACTCCCTGTTTTAAAATCAAGTCAGCCCAGTTTAGTTCCTTCAGATCTATAAAGACGTTTCATTTGTTACCACAAATATGGAGGCATTCACTCATTACTGTGAGCAAATCTATGGAGCTATTCTCACAGTCTGTGTCAATGGCACGCCTTCAAGCAAGGTAGAATTTCAAGACTGTTCTCATTTTTTTCCAGTAAAGAAAATATAAAAGAAGACGTTTCTTCTGTATGAGAAAGTATGAAGGCCAATGTCTACAGCAGAAACTTTGATTTAAGTTTGTTTTGGTATCGTTCCATTATCGTACACTGGCTCAATCCATAATAGAATTGGGCCATTATTAGTCTGTCACAACTAACTTTCTATGGATACAACACTCTGTGTTCAGAGTATCTAGGTCTAGAAATGTCTCTGTTAGTTAATTTTTTTCAAAGCACAGTAGGATTTGGTTTAACAGAGGCTGGTTAAATAAAAAACAGGCTACTTCCCCCTGCTTTTCATACATTCACAAGGTCAAAACCGGTTATTGAGGATCTGCGTGATGCTGGCTAGTGTCAAAATCACATAAGAAGATCCCTGCTGTATCAGACCCCTAGATTCATGTATTCCAGCATCCTATTTCCACCACTGGTGAGGCAGATGTTTCCAGAAAGCCCGCAAGCAGGACTGAGAGCAACAGCCCTGATATTATCTCTCCCCTTTCTGGCACCTGGGATCCAGAGCCTCTCAACACAACAATATCATATATCTATCATGGCTAATAAGTCCTGCCAGACCAGGAATCCCCTTTTCAAGCTATTTAAACTAGTCATAACCACATTTTGTGGTCATGAATTTCATAAATGAATTATGTGTTGTATTTTTGTCTCTTCTGACTCTACTACCAATCAATTTCATTGGGTGTTCCTAAGTCATAGATGATGAGGGAGAAAAAACACCTCCCCAACAGCCATAATTTTATAAAAGCTCCATGATGAAACCCCGTTAGTCATCCTTTTTTTTGTATACTAAAACTACAAACCTAAACATACTTATCTCACTGCAATTTACTTCTGAGTAAACATGTATAGGATTGCGCTGTAAACCATCCCAAATACTTTAATACTTCATTGTAAGAAAGTCTCTTCGTATTTTTGTTAAATCTGGAAAATATGACATTTGGATGTTTGATTGGCAGGTGGTGACATTTATGATTGTCTTTTCCGAGCTACTGCAAGATCACCATCCATTGTTCGTGACACATCATCCTCTTGTGTGCATTTCTATACTGAATATGCTGGTATAAAATTGTCCCTGGAACAGCCCCACATAGACAACCATTTTGTTCTGTTGAATCCACATCGTAAAGGCTATGTTGCAGGGGTGGCCAAACTGCGGCTCCTGAGCCACATGTGGCTCTTTGACGTATAATGTGCGGCTCTCGGAAATATGTTGGCTGAGCTCCTATTTGCATCACAATATTAAAGGTTAATAAGAAATTTTCAAGCTTTATAATTATTTACCACGTATAAACTAAGAGTCTACTGGATTATAACATGTTTAATGTTCATGGGGAATAAATATATTTAAGAATTTAAATGCTTCTTAAATATTGCGGCTCTCAAATGTCTCGTGGCTCTCAAGCATATGAAGATTATTGCATGTAACTCTTACGTTAAGCAAGTTTGGCCACCTCTGCTATATTGTTTCTCCACACCACGCCCCACAAGCACATGCAAATCCTAAAAACAGTAGATGTGGCCATTTTATAATGAGTGCAAGACCGTCAGTATGGTCTTGGAGTAGAGGAGAGAATGAGGGAGTTATCAGTTGTACCCAGCTGTGGTTTTGGTGCTAGCTAATCACCCCCATGCATCATCCTGCCTTGGTAAGTAAATGTTCTGACTGGTATTAAAAATGGGCCTGGTGCATTTTACAGCACGTTCTCCTTGCAGCTCATGCAAAATGCCGGTTGTTAGCATGCTGCCTGTGCAATTAGGGTGCTTAAGACTGTGAGGGGTCTTCAGAAGGTCCTAAAGAGTGATTGCAGTTCAGAATAATCACCCACCTGGTTGGGCGTTGATTTATGGCCTGCTCTGTTAATAGCTGTGCTTAACACAGGAGTTTGCTGAGATTAAGTAATTGCCTTAAACAAAAAAAGTTTATTATCTTTAAGTCTTCTGCTGATGAATGAATGGGTGCTGGAGAAATCATGTAATAGATCATCTGAGATTTCCCTCCCATCACGCACACACACTTAAAAAAATTATAAGACGGTTGGCATGAGGGTTTTAAAACAGCAGTTTACATTGATTGTCAGTGTCAGTGTTAAGTATAAGGATTATTACATACGACTATTGAACACTTAGTAGTAGTAATAGTAGTAGTACTGCCATACATTATTGACTATTATTGCTACTAATGTTTCACATACTTTACAAACTCTGGAAAGAACAGCTGCTGTAAATTATTCAGGCCATTTGTGATTTCCATGTGCATATCATCACTTTATGACATCAACTGGTCACTAGCAGCTGACAGCAAAGCTATATATTCTGCAAACTAATTTGGTACCATATATGATACCATTCTAGGCTGCAGGTGAGGAAATTTGTTATACTGCTTCCCTATATTGAAAACAAACAAACAAAAAACACTTCTTACTTCTTATAGAAAAGTATCACATTCAGAACAGGTTAAAACTTTCCCCTGCTCTGCTGATTTTCTATGTTCAGGGAGTTATTTGCAATGTTGAGGTGCAAGATCAAAAATGAGATCTTACTCCTGTATTCCCTTGCTAACTGGGCAAACAGGCACCTTTTAAAGTGGCGTCCTCTTATATTTCGCAGGAGGAGAGCAATTGTCCCTCTTCACTCCAGCATGGCGTCTTTTCCAGTGGCTGTTGTTGTCCTTAGATTGTGAGCTCTTTGGGATAGGGAACCACAAATTTATTTATGTAAACTACTTTTTGTAAGTAGTTTACTTACAAATGTAAGTAAACTACTTTTAAGTAAACTGTAAGTAAACTACCCTATGTAAACTACTTTTTGCGGAAACGTGGTATATACACAGGCTTACCAGATCGCCGACCGGGACGTTCCTTTTTGCCCTTAAGGGAGGCGGGGGGAGGGGCGATAGTAGCCGGAGCGACGCTCCGGCTACTATCGCCCCTCCCCCCGCCTCCCTTAAGGGCAAAAAGGAACGTACGCTCCGGCTACTATCGCCCCTCCCCCCGCCTCCCTTAAGGGCAAAAAGGAACGTCCCGGTCGGCGATCTGGTAAGCCTGTATATACATATTCTTAACAACATTCTGCACAGCCCAGGAATTGCCTCTACAGAGTTATGCTTAGGTGATATGCAGCATTGCAGCTCTCTCTGTGGCATCTGAACAGTAATAATGAGTTTACACACGCACATTATCACTTGAATCATCCTTTATTGGAGAGGAGTAGCTCCTGTTATTGAGTCTGTCGTGTACTTTATGATACAAGCACAAAGATGTGCACAAACATCAACTAATACCAATGGATAATTTTCAGATATTGAACTTCACCTTTTGTGCACATGCATGGCAATGTTTCATTATACACAGTTAACAACTGCACATAGTGACCTTATTTAGGTGCCAAGGTACCATCAGGTGCAGTGGCGTCACGGCAGGGGGGGCGGAGCTCCAAGTTCCGCTGTGATCGGAGCCTCCGTTACATGGAGGAACGAAGCAGCCCTGCCCCCTCGCCTTCGGAGCCTTTCAGGGCAGCAAAAGCAATGCGCAGGGAGTCTCCTGCGCGTTGCTTTCGCTTCCCTGACAGGCTCCGAAGGCGAGGGGGCCGCTTCATTCCTCCGTGTAACGGAGGCTCCGATCACAGCGGAACTTAGAGCTCTGCCCCCCCTGCCGTGACGCCACTGATCAGGTGTCAAGAGTGACCTGATGAAATGCCTGGAAGAAATTTCAGAAACATGGAGTGAACCATCCACTGCGACATGTGCGACACTGATGGAGCTTGCCATCATTCAGATGCTGACTACTGGTACTGCCAAAACATTTAAAGAGTATGCCCACATAGTGTTTATCCATATGTCTCAGTGCAAGTGTAAAATGTATCACACCTAGGTCTAGTGTGGGACCGCTATGTACTGGTATCCTTGAAAGGTACAGGCAAAACAAAGTGAGGAGAGTGCAAAGGCATGTTGTAGGGGCTGCACCTGTACCAGAAACTAGAAGGACTTCCTTCAAGATGACAGGTATCCCCCGCTTTTCGACTGTCCGCTCTTTCAACTCATTCCAATTATACCCAGAAGTCATTCATTCTACTCACACTCCGCTTGTTCAACTTATTTCATCATGTCTACACCCCCTCTGTGCTGTTCTAAAGGCAAAAATTGTTGATTTGCATATGACATGATGATTCAAACTGGTGTGTGTGTGTGTGTGTGTGTGTGTGTGTGTGTGTGTGAGAGAGAGAGAGAGAGAGAGAGAGAGAGAGCACCAGCTGTGCCTCAGGGTCAATTCCCAAAGGTGTTAATGAGAGTCCATTTGTAGCAATCTTGGTGCCACAGCAGGAATCTGCAAGCTGAAAAAGCATTTGCAAGCTAAATAAAAGGCCGGGTTCCGTTTTTCAGTGGTTTCCGGGTTTTGCCAGTGCTCTGGTCCCTAACCAGTGGAATAAGCGGGGGACACCTGTACAAGAAATAACTAGTTTCCTCTCAAAGACACTAATGATGCTGTCATTTGATGTGGGAGACAAGGAACATATCTCAGTAGAGGAGCATGTTCATAGTACACCACCACAAAGCAAGCTCCACTCACCTTCCCCATCCATCCAACCATGAAGAGGGAGGCACCTAAATGTTACTGCATGTGGTACATGCAACACAACATGTTCATCACAAGGTACTCCTACGTACTGTTGACCCTGATGTAGTGATGTTGTCTGAGTAGACATGCACTGGACTACACTGTTAGTCATTTCTGCGGTCATTTTGGTGCTTAAGTCAAAAATGTACAACTGGTCAGGACAATTCGTCCTGCACTATTTTCCACAGGCTTCCATTTTGGGGAGGAACTTAAACAGCAATTTTAAAAGAAGCGCCTGAGAGCAATGCCAGAATCCAAATACAACAGATTATATATAGAGATCACATTATTTGGGTCATTGTAGAAGTCTGCAACTCATTGCTGGTGTATTGATTTTTCCAGCTACCAAATTCACATGCACATAAGTTCATGATTAAGATTCCATTTGACCAAATTACAGATACATTAAAAAAAATGGCCCTGGGGACAAATATGACTACAAATATCAGAAGGGCTTCCTCAGCATAACCTTATAGTTCAAGAGCCAAGCATGCTGCCTAGTGCTGAATTGAACCAAGCTTTTATTCTAATACTGTTACGTGGGATCAGTTTATTGCTTTTTGTTGCTAGACTGCTGTAACACATGCTCATATTACCCTTCGATGTGTGTGTGATATGGCAGAGGAGAGTGCATGTTGAACTTTGGAAGATCAGACCATTCTGAGAGCAGCCAAAAGCCCAGAAAGAGATTTATAATCAGAGTGGCCTATTAAATCCATTAAGAGTCTCATGGACTCAGGTCAACTTTGGTTTGAATCTCAAATACAAATGCACCACGTTTCATCTGTTTAACCTTCCATTACATTCTGCCCCAAATTCAACTCACAGGTCCTAAACAGAAATTACTTATTTCTAAGTAGGTTTGTGCTGATTGGTGTAAGATTGCCGGATCTCAAACTAGAGATTGTGGCTGCAATCCTATACACACTTACCTGGGAGTAAATCTTATCGAATACAATGGGACTTGCTTCTGAGTAGACATGCATAGGACTGTGCTGCAAATCTGTCTCTTTAACATATCTGCAGATGCAAAAGAGAATATAGCTGGGGTTTCTCCTTGCCCTGCTCTTCTCCTTCCTCTTATCTGTTTCAGGGCAGCACAAAAGTCCTGTTTGCTCCAGCAGGCAAAAGGAAAGCTACAGTTTGAGTATCCCTTATCTGGACTGCTTGGAATAGGAAGTTGTCTGGATTTCAGATTTGTCTGGATTTTGGAATATTTGCAGAAATATAATGAGATACCTTGGGGATGGGACCCAGGTCTAAACAGGAAATTCATTTATGTCTCATATACACCTTATACACATAGCCTGAAGGTAATTTTATTCGATATTTTTAAATAATGTTGTGCCCTAGCATGCCTTGCACTATGCCAGCCAGGTGCTGGAAAAAGTTAAGTCATAGCCCCCAAAATGTCTTGATTTTGGAATAGTCTGGATTTCGGATGTCCAGATAAGACATAATCAACCTGTACTAGATTATTCTTTATTACATTTATTTAACTCAATTTTCTTCTGTGGAATTCAAGAAAGAATACAGGGGGCTCCCTGGTAACCTCTCTCTCTCTCTCTCTCTCTCTCTCTCTCTCTCTCTCTCTCACACACACACACACACACACACACACACACACACTACCTGTTTTCAAGACTGCTTTGGTAGGAACATTTTTCCCATGAGAACATTACTTAAAGGGTCTTCTACAGTAGGTGAGTCACTAGAAGTATTCCTTTTAAGGTGGCTGTAATCTTTCTTTGGTGCTATCAGTCTAAGCACTTAAGCACACCTTCTGAGAGAAGGGAAAGAGGGAGGCAGGTTGGTTCATGCAAAGAAGCAGTGCTGCCCTGTCACTTGGATGTGATCATCTACACAAGAGTTCTCTCATGGATTATCTTATTGATATTTTGATAAGCTGGTGTTTTCCTTTCCCCAAACCACAAGTGCTTATGATGCTTCATTCATTGCACACAGGCAAGCTGCCCTAGAGGGAACCCAAACAGCTGAGTGACCACTGCCGTCTATCCTGTTTTGCCTACAATGTGTTATACTTACTACGGTGCAGTTGAAGACTTCCCACTGCTCTTCACCACACACAACCTGTTCAACATGAATGAAGACGGAAGAGACGTGGGATGTAAATGTACTAACCAAATAAATGAAAAAGTCTGGTGGCATGTTGAAGACTAACAATTAATTTAGTTTCTGAGCCCTTTGGGGACCAGATCATTTGTTTATTCATTTATGCTCTGTAAACCACTTTGTGAGCTTCTTCTTTGTGAAAAGTGATAAATAAATATTTGTAGTAGTAGTAGTAGTAGTAGTAGTAGTAGTAGTAGTAGTAATAGTAGTAGTAGTAGTAGTAGTAGTAGTAGTAGTAAATTGTAGCATCAGCTTTCATGGGTTACAGCCTACGCGCCCATGAAAGCTTATACCACAATAAATGCAGTCATCTTTAGGGTGCCACAAGACACACTAAATAGCAATTTTTGCAACAACCAACACAGTTACCCCCTTTGGAAGTGCTCAACATTAGGACATCTAAGACACAAATGTAGGCTAAAAGAAGAAAGGCACGAAGGCAAGGTCCACCCCCAACTGGAATGCTGCTTCTAAATGTGGAGGCTCTGTACAGCCATCACGGCCAATAGCCATGACCAGACCAATCCTACCTATGGAGGCCTTTCCCAGCATTGCTACCTGAGATCTTTTAACGAGATGCAGGGCACTAAACCAGGGATCTTCTGCATGTTGTAACACATGTGCGCTACCGCTGTGCGGTGGCCCTTTGGCAAAGAAAAAACATGCACATAAGTTCATGATTAAGATTCCATTTAACCAAATTACAGATACATTAAAAAAATGGCCCTGGGGACAAATATGACTACAAATACCAGAAGGGCTTCCTCAGCATAACCTTATAGTTCAAGAGCCAAGCATACTGCCTAGTACTGAATTGAACCACTTCCCTCCCCTCCTGAGAAGGAGCTTTCTATGGGAGAAAGGCTGAGGTCTGCTTAGCAATTGCAGAGGGGGCTTTAGCTTTGAAAAAGGTTTTTTTTGCTGTCCTCTGATTCCCAGTGTCTTTTGAACTCCCACCCTGAAGTAGCAGGGGTTCTTGATGAGAGAAAAGGTGGGCAAGTGAAGTTCTCTGAACTGAGTGGGGATCAGATATTTTGAAATTAGCAATGAATAGGGCTAGTAGTCCTTTCCTGTTAGCAACAGCAATCTCTTCTCACCCTGCCTTTTGTTGCTGTCGTCTTGAAGCATCAAATGAGGAGTTGTGCCTAAGAATGTATTTGCTCTGCCTGACTCTTTTAAGCAATTATGATATGCTTTGAGGAGTGCATGATTGTTTGTTTCTCTAGCATCCCTACTTAAAACTCCCAGAGTCATCCATCTTTGAGAGCATCACTTTGTGAGCTAAAAACCACTTTAAAAAACAATTTCCCATCCTCCTGGGCTGAGAGGCTGCTGCAACAACTCTGCTCGCCCTGCCAGAAACCTTTTGACACCAAGGCAGTTTTTATTAGCTGAGTGCACACGGCCTATGACGGGCTACAAGTTTCACTGCTCACAGCTCTGGCCTGCAAAAAGCCTCTCCCTCCCCATCACTATCTTCAGCTGTGATAACTAAGCCTTAATGCCTCCTCTCCTAGCACAGCTTGGTACCAATGCAAGCCACAGACAGCAAATGATTCATGCACCACATTTTCTGATATGCAGCTGGGGCTTCCCCTGGGCCTTAATAATTAGGGTGAAAACAGACGTAACTTTTTTTAGTGTGGTGGACATGGATTGAACATATACTTGTAGTCCTGAAAACACACATTTACAAGGCAGCAAATGAT
Source organism: Plestiodon gilberti rubricaudatus (assembly GCA_026170595.1). Taxonomy (NCBI): domain Eukaryota; kingdom Metazoa; phylum Chordata; class Lepidosauria; order Squamata; family Scincidae; genus Plestiodon; species Plestiodon gilberti. The sequence continues at coordinate 202,970,659 of JANXHW010000001.1, forward strand.
TATCCTAACCAGCTCACTACAGTTAAAATGCTACATCTGTCTTGAGCCTGAAATAAAGAGCTTGCCTGGATCAGACTTGTAGCAAGCAATCGAGATTTGCAGCATCTATACAAAACCGAGATAACTTTTGTCAGTACTACTACATTGCCTCATAGCCATGTGGGTTAGACAAATGGTCCACATCTGGCCCAGGGTCCTGCTTCATTTGAGATCTGCCTGCTGTTGTCTGTTCCTAAATTCTGACAGAGGTATAGCTATATCTCATATCATTAATGCTGCCAGTCCTATTTTTGTGATTCAGCAATGTGATTCAGTGGATAAAGTGTTAGCCTTAATTTCTAGAAAACGTGGATTCAAGTCTCATCTTGGAAATGGACTTACTCGGCCCAATTCAGATGATCCAACAAACCATCTGTTGGAATGCGAATAATTATTATAATAAAATATTTGTTTTACTCAACAAAAGAAGTTCACAAGATGGTTTTATGTAGTGAAAGAAACTTTAGAATGCTTCTCTTTCCCAGAGGCACGGGCGTCGACAGGGGAAAGCGCGGGGGGCGGGCCGCCGGGGAGCGTCGCGCGCATAGGGGTGACGCACGACCCCCCACTTACAGTTTGGCGGTGGAGCTGGGCCTGCCCGCCCTCCCCTGTGTCCGTTTGGCTCCAAAATGAGCCGAAAACAGAGCGGGGAGGGTGCTCTGCTCCTGCGCGTGATGTCATGCGCGGGGGCGGAGCCTCTCCCTTAAAGGTGACGCGTGCCCCCGCTCTGGGGTGTCGCGCGTCGTAGCGACGCGACTGCCCAGAGGACTCACAATCTAGAAAAGACACAAAAGAGACACCAGCAAATGGCCACTGTAAAAAATGCTATGCTGGAATGCAGGTGGACAGTCCCACCCCCACCCCCGCTAAACATACGAGAACCATCACTCTTAAGGCGGAGTCACACCGCACCTGGCTGGGCATGACTTGTGCCGGCACGCTTCAAGACTAGCAGACATGCCAGCACTCGACCCAGCCACAGCGGATCACAGCTGTGTCAAGAGGGTGCAGAGTATGTGCGGCAGCCGGCGCTGTTTGTGGCAAGGAGAAGAGAACACGGGGAGGGACTAAAGAGGGGAGGCGCATGCAAGGCTGTGTGTGTGCGTAAGTATGTGTCTGTGTGTGCTGCGTGACTATGGTTGTGCGGTGCCACCTCACTGCGAGTGCATTGCAGAGCGGCTCTGGTGGCTTAGGAGGGGGGAGGCGAAGCAGGCAACACAAGATCAGACTATGCCGGGAAGTTTAAAAATCCTTTCAAGGAAAGCAAGATATCACAAGTGAATTGGGTTGAGAATTCCTGAAATCTGGCCCCTGATTGGTTGACAGGTTTGCTCCGTGTCCCACCCGTCAGACAAAAATACTGCCTCTGATTGGCTGGTTGTTGGCTGAAGTGGCAAAAGTTGGCTCGGTCTTCACTTGACCCGCGACGGGATGCTACCAACCAGCGGGCGAACGCTGACAAGCATACTTAGGACTACACTGGACGCACACTGACTCGGCTGGACGCCCCGAGCCGAATCTCGTCCGGTGTAGACCCACCTTTAGAAGGTGCCTCTTTGCCTGGTTAGCAGGGCTAATGAGCCTATGTGTGCTCTCCTTACCTTTCCCCTTCCCTTCACACCGGTGAGCCAGCCTGGTTAGACACAACGTTTCCTGGTTTCCACCCACTGTTTCCGATTATGTTTGTACAGCATGTTGATTTCACGGCACCCTTTTACTCCTAAATAAACTCATTAAGAAGTTACCCAAGGTCTCTTCCTAAAGAAAAGATGAATGGAATTCCTACTGCAGAGCAAAACAGCATTTCAGTTTTTCTACAATAATTTCAGTTAGAACATACATGTTCTCCAGTCAGTTTCAGTGCTGCCTGGCAATGACCTATGGCCACCGCTTACTTAGACCATCTAATCTAATCTAAAATTCCCAGACCGTTACTGTAGCTCTGTTTTATACTGCTCTTACTCATCTCCTTTCTAAACTGAAAAGTATTACTTTTTGCTCTCTTTGCACTGACTTTCTTAGAAGTCTGGTTTTGCATTTCCTAAAGAAATGCAACTTGGGTGCTTCAGCTACATCAGAAAGTGGCTGCCCTTATGGATTTGGGGAGGCTCAAACAAATTCAGCCAAAGCCAGCCGGCTTCTTGACAGTTTTCCATTTTCTTTTTTGCAAGCTGCTCTGAGCTGAAGAACAGTGACATAAAATATTTTAAATAAACCTATTCATTGTATCCCCATAGCCCCAATTCAAACACACACACACACACACACACACACACACACACACACACACACACACACACACACTTACCAGCTGTGGCTGCTGTTTGAATTAAACATCAACAGTGTGCCATATAATTGGCTCTCTATTGTGAGTAATCAGGAAGGGTTCCTGCGGGTCCAGACAGACCTTGCCCTTGATCTGGGTTAAGGTGCCTTTGACCTGCACCCCCCCCCCCATGATCCTCTATAATAAATGATATCTCCAAGGTTAAAGAATGCTCTCTTCAACAATAGAAGCCCCAAAGGGTCCCTCCCCTCAAGAAAAAGCGAAGGCATTTTCCTATAAAGGCAGATTAAAGGGATTCCATACAAATTTAATGCACTTGACATAAAAATCCACCGAACCATGACAGACCTGCTTCCCCCGTTGAAGGGATCCAACTGGAACAAAACATTTCAGTTTGAGAATGAATGAATGGATGGATGCTACTTTGGCCATTTTTCCCCAGTGGCAAAGTGTTCTATTTTTGTTGGCGCATAGATACCACACAGGCCTGTGGCTTCAGCACACTGTGTAGCTTACAGGCAAGCTGGCTAAACAAACTAAATCTGCTATCAGACGGTGGAGGTTAAATGTTATACACAACACGGCTGAAATCATAAATCTCAAAACAAACAACCATTGTTTGTTCAGCCTGTGTGGAACATCTTTGCTCGACAGAAGAAGAGGATTTCCTACATCAGTGACATCCAGAAGAAGTGACTTTGGAGCCGTCGAACACAGCTGAGCCAAGGGGGTGTAACCCCTCCCAGAGGCGTCACTAGGGCGCACGCTGCCCCAGGGCGGGGGCGCGCGACACCCTAGTGAGCACTCCCCCCCGACACACCCCCTCTCTTAATCTTGAGAGGGGAGCAATGGGGGGGGAGCGCCCGACGGATCGCCGCTCCGGGCGCCCCCTCAATCGGGAGAGCCGGCTCGGGGACATCTTCCCCGGCCGGCTTCCCGGGGCCTTCTGAGGAAGGCCCGCTGCGCAAACGTTATTTATAACGTTCGTTTGCGCATGGGCAGACTGTTACTGAGGGAAAAGGGCACCCTTTTCCCTCAGCAACAGTCTGCCCATGCGCAAACGAACGTTATAAATAACGTTCGCGCAGCGGGCCTTCCTCAGAAGGCCCCGGGAAGCCGGCCGGGGAAGACATCCCCAACCCGGCTCTCCCGGTTGTGGGGGTGCCCGGCCCGGCCTGGCGAGGCAGGCGGGAGGCCCCCAGGCGACGCGCGCGCGCAAAGAAGGCAAAGCGCGCTGTACGCGCATCACCTTTCTGTGCAGCGTGTGCGCGCGTCACCTGGGGCCCCCCGCACGCCCCGCCACGCCACAGCGACGCCTCTGACCCCTCCTTGGACTTGGCCATTTTCAAGCTCCTCCTCTGAGCCGAAGTCACGAGTTGCTTAGCAAAGAAGCGACTCGCAGCTTTGGCTTGGAGGCAGCGCCGCCGAACACAGCAGAAGCCCCCTTCCTGCCTCCTCTGGCCACTAGGTGTGAACTCACTCGGAGTGGAGCAGAGCCCTGCGCCCTAGAAGTAATTGGCATAGTGTGATGCCATGCCGCTTACTTCTGGCTTCTGCTACACACCGGGTGCAGACAAGGTAAGCAACGCCATTGCTCCAGGTGAGATAGGCCATGTAGGAACTGGAAGAGACAGCTTCACTTTTGCAGCTTTGGAGGTGCGTGCGAGTGGTTGAGCCTCTATGATCTGCTCAGAGGCCTAAACAGTTTTGGGTTCAGATGGAGTCACCTCAGGAACCAGAGTCATTCCTCAGATAAACTGTACTTGTTAGTTTACAAATCCAAGTTTTTTTTGGCCTTGGACTGTTCCAGTGAGTTGAAAGCAGCAAATAATTCAGTTGCGTGAAGTCTAACGTGTGCTACTATTCTCACAGATCCAACAGAGCTCAGATAGTTTTGGTGGTCCCAAGGGAGAAGCCTGAGCAAAGCTCACAGAAAGTACTGTATACAATTTAAAAAAGAAAGAAAAGAAAAAGATGGAGGGGGAATGCTGGCCTTGCCCCCTTTCTTTTCTAGCACTTGGACTAAAAGCAAGCAAACAAACAAACAAAACTGGACCTAGCAGGCATTTTTTCCTACTGGTCTGCAGTTCCAGCTCCAATGAATGTTCTCTTTATGTAGCCACATTTGACACAAAATATTCCCTTCAAGAAGGGATTTTTTAAAAAAATTCTGAATATAGTTGGGACATTTGCTTGGTTAAGTACTTTTTCTGTGCACCTTTTAGAGCAGGGGTGTCAAACATAAGGCCTGTGGGCCAGATACAGCCCGCGGAAGCTCTTTATCTGGCCCACGTGATAATTGGGCTCTCCCAGTACTACCTTTTCAGCAGCACCACTTCTACCGAGGCTCTGGGAGGGAAAGACAGAAGGAGGCCTCAGAAGGCAAGGAACGCTACTGGGTTGGAGGCAGACCAAGATGGATGAGAGAGGGAGATGCTGCCGAGGTTCTGGGAGAGCTGAATTATCACGCAGGCCGCCCTTTCAGCAGTGCCGCTTCTGCCAAAGCATCACTTCGCAGACAACCTCTTGGGTGCTGAGCTGCAAAGTGACACCTTGGCAGAAGTAGTACTGCTGAAAGGGTGACCCGCATGATAATTTGGCTCTTCCAGAGTGATAATTTGGCTCTCCCATATCTTGAAAATATGATCAGGATTTGCACATTTCTCTCATTTGCAGCTACTGAGTTCCTATGTGAGAAGAAACTGCTTATTTCTGGCTATTCTGTTTAATGACATCACTTCCTGCTTAATGACGTCACTTCCAGCCATCAGCCGGCGCCATGAATGCCGGCCCACTGAACAAGATGGGGTTGACACCCTTAGAGTCTTCCCTGTTAAGATGAAGCTAAAATAATAATGTGTGATCCACGTACTGCTAGAACAATAGTTGCTTAACGTGGTTCTAGTCACTAGGCCTCCCAGAGTCTATGTGATAATATATGCAAAAGACCAGTAGACACTATCTCTAAAAAGACAATCGTTCTGATATGAGGGTAGGTCTAGCAAATGTTTTAAGCAGATTTCGATCATCTGCTTAACACATAGTTCTTGGCAGCCTGAAAAATATCCACAATGTGCAGTTCTAATACAGAATAACAGCAGAAGTGATTTGTAAAGTAGTGTGAAGGAAACAAAATCATATAACCTCCAAACTGTGATCCTTCTGCACCACCTTTATTCAGATGATCTGCAAAATCATAGATCGACACAGACTCTCATTCACCCTCTAAACCCATCAAAGTTCATTTTTTTCTATTTTCTCCACAGATTTAATATTTACAAGTTTAAAAACCATGTAGAATTTTTTTTCCGTATGATTAAAAATATACACATAAAAATCATACGGAAAAATTTTCTACATGGCTTTTAAACCTGTAAATATTAAATCTGTGGAGATTATAGCTGGCCATGAAAGTTTTCATTCAATTTTGTTTCTATTTTTTTTTAAAGAGGCTTTGTTCTGAAAAATAAATTAATCTCAGGCTGACCAAAGGGACTCACAATAGAACTGATCTTTTTATGACATCGTGTGGATCTTCAGAACATGGCGGATTGCCTGGCAGCAGGTACAGTATCTGTCTATTGGAGAATCTTCTGGCTCAAGACAAGGGTAGGAACTAGGAATCCAGCATTTCCCCTTGGAAAACTGCAGGTTAAATCTTATTATATCATTCTCTCCATGGAAAACAAAGTTTTAAAAATATTTCCTATGTATCATTCCTAATTTGCATATATCCTATATGTAACGGACACAAATACTTCTCCTTTACTTGGAAAATTCTGTTTGCTGGACTTTGGATTTATAACATCCCCCCTCCGCCCCGGCAAAGAACAGAAGGTTTAAAAAGCTGCATGAAACGTCTGGACCAAAGGCTACATCGTTCCATTCTGGCAACCTTACATTTACCACTTTCAGATCCTTTTTTTTCTTATACTGACACTGGTGCTGAACTGACAGCCCAATCCTACTTACTGGTAGCACTGGCAGAACATGTGTGTTCCACTGGTGCTGGCTGCCGCAAAAATGTAATAAAGTGCTTTGCGACAGTGCAGGTAGCCAACGTGCCACTGGGAAGGCCGGAGCCTTCCCACGTGCGCCAGTGGAGCAAAGGAAGCCCACTGGAGCAGGTAAACCCAGCACAGGTGGCGGAACGGGGCAGAGGAGGGTGGAAAGGGGAGGATATTGGGTGGGGTGGGAAGATTGGGCGTGGGAGGGTGGCAAGTTCGGTGTTGGTGCACGCTGAATTCCACCCCCCCTTTTCAGGCCTGATCTGCCTCCACAGATCATCGTGAATGTGCGCTAGCGATATTGCTGGCACAGGTTCGTGTTACCCGTTGCGGTTGCTGGGGCTTACCCCGGGGCAAGGGGACAAATGTCCCCTTACCCAGAGGAGACCTCCAGCAGCTGTAAATCTCCCACGGGATGCAGCATAGCCTGTGCCGGCGCCGCTGCATTGCTGTGCGAGGATTTAGTTAGGATTGTGGTTTGTACGTTTTTCCAAGTATCCAAACTCAGAAACTGGGTTTGAGGTTTCTCATATACCATCATCTCCCTGCACTACAACATGTGTGGTACTTGGCAAGTCACAGTGCAACACAATGCAAAATGGTAAAAGTTTATAAGAGCTGACATCTTATTTACACTTCGTTATCAGAATGGGTATCTACTCCAACGACCCAATTCTGCGTAACATCCCGCCTGCAAAGTGCACGTTTCGCAGGCAGAGGACATAAATGTATTGTAAAGCACGTTTTCAGCACCCTTGGAGTAAGGGCCACCAACGCCCAGGCCGGCAGCCCTTACTCCACCTCTGGACTGACCCTGCAGCTGCTGGAGCAGGTAGGATTTGCACCCGTTGGTGCAGGGGCAGGTGGAGGGCGGGCCGGGCAGCAAGGGAGGGCAGCCATTGGGCTTGCAGGGCCAGGAAGGGGCAGGGATATCAGCGGTGAACTATGTCAATATCCCCAGCCCTCTCCCGGGCACGGTGGCCCTTACCCCTCCACCCCAGATGTACTTCGGCTTGAGAGCTGGCGTATATCTGAAGAGACCCATTGGGGCCAGGCAGCCCTACGTCGGGGGAAGGGGACAAAATCCCCTTCCCCTGAGGAGACCCCACACTGCGCCGGAGTGGCATGGGAAGGGCAAATGATCCTAAGGCCGGTCCTATGGGCTGGCCGTGGATCCTTAGGCAGGATCGAGCTGCCCAGTTCTTATGTGCAATGGCCCAATTCACAATATACCCATGTCAATCCATGTGGTGAGACACTTGTGCGGCTTTCTGTGCAGTCACAACAATTTCAATCATACCGCTGCATGGATCCTTTTTAGAGGCATTGCAGAGGTGCAGTTGAGACTGCTGCAACTAAGCGGGGAGCTGTGTCACATAAAAGCTTCCAGAGGGGTCTTGTGCCCACACCAGGTTCACTGCTATCACTAGGATGCAAAGGAAGTCCTGTGGCTATTGCTGAACGAGGATCTGGGATACATCTGCTTTGAACTCTTGCTCAGCTTTTGTTCCTCTTTTGTAAAATGGCATTACCTACTAAATTACTAGTAGTACCTTAAAGGGAGCTAATCCATGACAAATTGTCTCATGAGTAATTTATGACCCACTAAGCCAGCTATAGCCCATCAGCCATTTATTGTGGCCAGTAGGGTGCATTACAACTTCCCTGATTTTACAATACAGATTGAGTATCCCTTATCCAGACAGCCTGAGACGGGAAGTTGTCTGGAATTCGGTTTCGTCTGGATTTTGGAATATTTGCATAAATATAAGGAGATATCTTGGGGATGGGACCCAAGCCTAAACACGAAATTTATTTATGTCTCATACACACCTTATACACATAGTCTGAAGGTAATTTTATACAATATTTTTTAATAATTTTGTGTCCCAGCATGCATTGCACTATGCCAGCCAGGTGCTGGATTTTTTTTTCTTTTTTTAAAATCATAGCACTCAAAATGTCTAGATTTCAGAATAGCCTGGATTTTGGATGTCCGGATAAGGGGTAATCAACCTGTACTAACGGCCAGCAAATCCAGAAGGGTGAACCATCATATATGGCTAGTCAGTTGTGTTACGTTTGCTGAGTCATGCCACATCTGGACTTAGACAGCCCCCCACATCCAATCAAGCGTACCCTCAGGCCTCTAGCTAAGTGCTGTAATGCGACTGCAGACACAGACTCCTCTTGGAAAGGGGATGGTAGCAGTTATGACATCATATTGACCTGTGAAATGGATATCTAATGTTTTACTCTTTGGTTTCCAACACCCACATGAGTGGCTTGCATTGCAGGCAAGGGCTTCCCCAGTTCATTGCATATGCCCAGGCACCAAATCCACTTTTCTCTATGAGCCCAGTAGTGCATGCTACAAAGCCAGAATTGTGACTGACAAAACGGACACATGTGGGAGCCCAGCCAGGAGCAATTTTGTCTGGGAAACTGACAGCAGGTGCAAACAGCAGTATTGTAGCCATCTTTTAACTATTTGATTGTGTCTGTCTTGTCATCCACATCTTGCATCATGCACCTGTGGGCAAAGGAGAAAATAAAGATTAAACCCCCTTTAATACTTGTACTCAAATTGCCACTTAAAAACAAAAATCTATTGACTGAGAAAAGTGGTGGATACATGAAAGTTGCATTAAAAAAAAAAGAAGGTTACATTCCACTTGGATTTTGTAACCCAATCTAAGAACTTGTAGTCTGGTAACCAGACTCTCATTGATAGGTTCAAAGTGTTAACCCCATATAAGCCTGAAATGTCTTGAAAGAAAGACAGTAATTCACGCTAGCAGATAGTCCTTCCCTTTTTATACTTATGGAGTCAACATGGTATAGTAGGTTACAGTGCTGAACTAGGACAAAGGAAACCTGGATTCAAATCCTCACTGAGTAGGCTTGCCATCCGTCCCAGAAAACCCAAGACGGTCCCATGATCTGGGATCCGGGCCCGGTGAAGCCCTTACTGCTGCTGCCGCCACTTTTTAGAGGTTTGTATTTTAAAACTTACTTTTTTTTCCTGTCGGCAGCCATCTTGGATCTCGCAAAATGTCGTGAGATGCAAGATGGAGGCGCCCAAATATAGTGAGGGCATTTATAAATATACAATATAATTGAAAATATAATTGTATTATAATTATACATGAAAATATAATGGTATTATACATGCCCTCTAACATTTCAAAGACAAAAAATAGGAAGAAGCTTGTAATATCCCAATTCTTAACAAGGGTAGCCTCCCAAGTGACCCACTGCCGCCACTACACACCGTTTTACAGTATTGAAGTGGCCATTCTACCTTTTTTAAGCTGGATGCTCTGCAACTGCTGGTATTCCACCAACATAAAAGCCAGGAAGAGCCTGTTCTTGTGGTGTTCTTAAACACAAGAACAGGCTCTTATGTTGGTGGAATACCAGCAGTTGCAGAGCATCTGCAACTTATCAGGACATCTTATCCTGATAAGGACATCTTATCCTGACATCATATTAGGACATCCGAAATCCAGACTATTCTGAAATCCAGACATTTGGGGGGCTATGACTTAAAAAAAAAACTGGCTGGCATAGCACAAGGCATGCTAGGGCACACAATTTTATACAAAAATACAAAATATTATATAAAATTACTTTCAGGCTATGTGTATAAGAGACATAAATGGATTTTGTGTTTAGACTTGGGTCCCACCCCCAAGATATCTCATTATATTTATGCAAATATTCCAAAATCCAGACAAATCTGAAATCCAGACAACTTCCCGTCCCAAGCAGATCGGATAAGGGATACTCAACTTGTACTAAAAAACAAAACAAAAACCCAAACCCAAGAATTGTCCTACAAATAGGTTACCAACAGTTCAAAACAGAGCTCAATAGTTATAGCATATGAACTGTACAGTACCTTAGTGCTGCACATGCATTGACACTAGAGACCATACATCCACTTTCCACTCCAGGATTTAATTTCTAGAGACTCTGGAGAGGGAGATGAACCCTGAGGAATGACAGCTCTTAGTAACTCACACTAAAAAATGTTAACAAGGTATTTGCCAAAAGCAAAAATAAGTACAAAACAGAGACAGCGATTTGCCACGTATGAAAAAGTAGAGTCTGTCCCTGTAAACATGGCTGATTGGCGTATACATTATCAAACAGCTGGTTTGTGACATTTGTTAAATGCCAACACTGCTTGCCTACATCTTTCAATGGCTTTGCAATCATTATTTAAACTAGTTTTAAATCATTACAAGATTCTCTTTCTCCAGTTTGCAATGAGCTCTCCAGAGCTATGAAGACAGTGAATATTGCATTGGGAGACTGAGCAACAATGGTTGCAAGATTACAACCTGACACAATACCAACGCTATAGAGGGCAAAACAGCAGGATTTCCCCCTCACTGGTATCACTGCATTCAAAATTCCCATGCTGATGTAGCAGCTTTTAAGAAAATAGTTTCCATGTGGAATTGTATGACTTTACAAAAAAGAAGTATGCACACATATACACACATGCACACATGTGCGTGCACAAACACATGCATGCACAGAGACAAGACTCCTACATTTGCTGGAAAGTAGTGGCTTTTTAGCAGGAAATGAGGAGTGCATATTGAAATCTATACAATCATAATTAAAGAATGTGAAGGAACTCAAGGGACTTTCCCCTACTGGAACGAGTGCATCAATAGGGCACAGAGACTCAGCAAAAAGAAACTTGAGTGTCCAAAACTCAGCATGAAGCCAGCACAAAGCAGCAGGGCAGGCAGTTTTCTTTTCAAGACTTCGTCCTGCCTCAGGAACAATGGCCCTATTGCAATCTCCTTTCTTTAAGCCCCCCCCCCCCCGCTTTTCTCCAAGTGATTAACATGCAGCCCATGCTCAGGAGAATGGGAATTTGTTCTTCAGTTAAGGCTCCAAAAGGTGCCATCGGGTCAGGTGGCTAATCGTTAAATCAAACCGCTGTCCTCTGTTCTTGAGCTTCTTTTTGCCCAGGGCTGGGTTATTACGTGGGTTTATGCAAAATAAACAGCTTGAGGAGACAGATTCTACTTGCAAGGGGGAGGCAAAGGTGTCAAAAGAAGACAGGAAAATAGGAGGCAAACTATCAGAAGCAACTCTGGCCCTTCCTCCTGCACAGATCTTCTGAAATGCACTGATTAGATCCCCCCCTTTTTTTGTTCTTACTAGCAAGGCCAGATTCACCCCCCCCCCCTTCCTGCGTACTGTTTGCAAGTACTTGCTCCTTTTGCAATGACTGTTAACTTATTCTTTTTCTGCCTCCTGATAATTCACAGTTTCTGTCTTGAACTACATCGGCTTGCAATTCTCTCTTTTCTATAGGTGAACTCAGCCATAAGAAATCTCTTCTAAATCTCCACCCCACAGCTTCCCACCAAACCACAAGCTCTCACGGGTCTCCCTCAAGACACATGTGCAGAGTGAGGGAGGAGGAAAAGACAGCAGAGAGAAGAGCCTCCTTGGAGCTGGAGAAATAAATAATGTTAATTGTGACATTCTGAATTATTGTGAAGGCATTTTAAAGGTCTTTGCTGCTGCTGCTGCTGCTGCAACAGGTAGATCCAGTGCCCTACTAGTCATTGCTATGCCTGGGGCAGGCACCTCCAATTCTCCCCAACTCATCTCCCACCACAAGTGCAAGCAAGCACTACACAAATTCAAAAGAACTCACCTCTCTTTTGTGAGATTTTATACATGCCACATTTTCCCAATGTCAAAATATTGGGGGCTGAGTGCTGAGAACATGCAATATCTCTGCAACTAAAGTATGACCATGAGGAAAATGGATCCTCAGAAACAAATGGCCGCAACTATGCACATGAATTGTATAAAAAGTTCACGTACCCCAAGGAGACCTCTACAACTGCCCCCCCCACCATAGGATGCAGTGCGTGCTTCCTTGGTGCACCTGCATCAGTAGGGGGGATTTACTCTGGAATGATTGGGCTGTTTGTCAGGTATGCATCATGTATCTGCTTTGATAGGTAGAGAATAATGCAAGGACTTTTGCATCGTTTACACAACTCTGCCTGCCCCAGGTTGGCTTGTCTATACACAATTCTGCAAATGGCATCCTATGAATTGCAGAGTTGACTTCAGAAAATCATCTGGAATTGGGCTTTTTGGCTATGGTTACACAAAATCAGCACATTTGTACCGATTTCAAGCAAGACTTTCAATGACTTGAGTGGTTTAACCGTGCTGAACAATGAGTAGATTACGGTAATTAGTTTTGTAGTACAAAATCTCAGGTAGAGGAAGGGATCGCAATGCCTGTCCTGCCTTTGTGAATGATGCCATATAAGCAAGTGTGCCTGTGGGTCAGTGATATTGGAGCCCCGAATATGGCTCAAACAAACTGGTACATCCCAGGTACTTTGGGCCACCATAAAACTCAAATGGCGATACAAATTTCATTAATATAGATACTGAATACCAAAGAATTCTGTGTAATTTTGTTGTGAGGTAAAAGAGTCACAACGTAGCATACATCTGCAGGCAAATATATATCGCTTCCTTTATATGAACAGGTATGCTTACTTGTCCCCTAACTGAAATCATTTTACCAACTGTGATTTTTTAATTATTATTTTTATCTGCTGCATTGCTTTTATTCATGCTTTACTATTTTTATTATTACTATTATTACTATTTTAATAATTGAATTGGTAGCTGCCTTGAGACTCTGTGAGAAGGCAGGATATATTTCCCCAAATAAACAAACAGGCACTCTGGCTGCAAGTTCAAATAAAAAAATGCAACTGTCTGAAAAATCTTGCTCTTAAAAGGTCAGATAGAGAGAGTGTCTGGGCTCTGCTGGAGTCTGACAGAAGGTCTGGTCTGAGGGAAAATTACAGCAACCAAAAAACACTGAAGGAGAAGCTTGACCACAGCCCTGACCTCTCGGAGTGAAAATGCCTCCTTGCTAGCTCAGCCACAAGCAGGCAAGCCATGTTTTAATCCAACTTTTTAATTCCCTCACAATATGGAAGGACGGCAAGTCTTCACAGCTGGTATCCCCCCCCCCCAGATCCTCAGGGGCATAACACTTTTTTTGTAAAAAAAAAAATACATTTACTTTAGCCAAGGTACATACACCGCAACCACCACCTCAGAATTTATTCAACGTGCGCTTAGAACTTGGCAGGACTGATAAAACATGGACTGGTTTAAGATGCCCCCAGACATTTTTATATTAAATGCCCACAGAGCCATATAAATGCTGAAGTATTTGTAGAGGAGCATGGGGAATAGGAAGGGGGCAGATGAGCTACTGATGGAATAAGGAATGCTGCAGATATGAAGAACGTTGTGTTAGATTTGCTTTTCCTTGTCTCACAATCAGTGCTTACGTGTTTTCTATATAGATATAGATATAGAGAGGCAGATATATGTAAAATATTTGTTATATATATATATATATATATATATATATATATATATATATATATATATATATATATATATATAAAGGATAAAAAAATTCTCCCAAAAAAAGGAGAAACAGTTCACTAGTACAACGGAAGGCAAATCAAGGTATAAAGGTATAAACAGCAGCAAGGTATAAAGTTGGACAATAGCAGTTGACCAATAGCAGAACAGTTGGCCAAGTGGCTAACAGTTGTACAATAGCAGTTGGCCAAGATGGAAATTATTTCATTGGCAACACTGCAACTTTTAAATAAGAGGTCAGGCAACTGTCTGTATGGGAGGTCATAGTTGGAGGACTCCCTGCCTTAAAGACTGAGACTGGTACAGTTGAAATTTTGGCTAAGGAATTGTTAGAGAAAATGCTTTAAATATCATAAGTTGATAGACTCTGACACGCCTCATATGCTCTTGAGACGCAATATATTCCCTTTGTAGTGAAAGCACCGTTCGTTGGAGAAAAATATTCCATAAATATAGGAAGTTATATACTGAGTCAGACCATGGGTACACAGAGGCCAGTACTGTCTACACTGACAGGAAGTAGCTCTCTGGGGTGATAGGCAAGGGTCTTTCCTAGGCTTACCTGGAGATACCAGCGATTGAATCTGGGACCTTCTACACTGAAAGCTTGTGCTCCACCATTGAACTATGAACCCTCCCTTAAAGGACCATCTGAACAAGTGGACTGTGGTCCCTGAAGGCTTATGCTGCAATAAATGTGGGGCAGCCCGATCCTGCCTAAGATGCGGTGGCCGGGCTGAAATGGCCGGTCGTTGCATCCTAGTCAGAATGCAGCCCATGCCAGCACAGCTGGGGCTCATCTCGGGGGAAGGGGCCCTCCGGTGTAAGCACTGAAAGCCCCAATGAGCCTCCTCGGATGCACGCCAGCTCTTTAGTAGGCGCGCGTCCGGGGAGGCCGTGTCAGGCCAGCCTGGCCTGGAAGTGGCTTGGGATGTCAGCGCAACCGAGTGCCAACATCTCCACTCCCAAACCGGGCAGGCCAATGGCCCCCTCCCCCACCACCCCGGCCCACCCTTCCCCCACCCTCCCGCGGACCAGCCTAGCATTTACCTGGGTAGGCCAGCGCAGGTCCTGGACAATAGCCTTGTAAGTGGTGCCCGCCTCTGCGCCAGCGCCACTTACATTGGAGGAGCTGCAAACATGTCTTATGACATTTTTGCAACACCTTAGGCCAGCGGAGTGCTTGCTCCACTGGCCTAAAGTTACAGTGGATTGCACAGTTAGTCTTTATGGTGCTACAAGACACTTTGCTGCTGGTTTTGCTGCAATAGATTAACACAGCTACCCTTCTGGAAGTTTCTGTTTGGTGCCTGTTCCTTCTCTTATAAGATACTGTCCTGCCTAAACAATGTAAATCTCTGAAGGTTTGCTATGACTGGCAGGTGAGAGTATATATGGCCCTGGTGGACGTGCAGGTGAATGAGCCCTTGACAGTGAGTCCTTAAAGTGTCATGTGTCTATAGCCGACACCTGCCTGCTGAATCACATGTCAGGTAATCCAAAGCGGAGCACTTATGGATGTGTGTCCAGGCTTCTTAGCAAACTGTCATATTGATCTAGCATAGCCTAAGAAGACTCAAGGAGTTTGGGCAAAGGCTTGTGTTAGTGTTCCCTTCCTCTTAAGAGCTTGCTGAAACGGCACTTCAGCCTTTCCAAGCGGTGCACCTCCGACCCTGGCAATCCATCAAGTGAATGCAAATTGCGGACTAGACAAAACAAGGCAAACAGCGATGCTGCTTAGGAATAATGTACTCCCAAGGAGAAGGACTTCCTCAATAATGATTGTTGTGTACACATTCAGACTAAACACCCCAACTTCTCCTCTAGTCGCCTTCTGATTTGTGTTTTTTGTTCCTTTTCAAATGTTCCAAAGTAAATGGTAAAAGTTGACTCAAGACTAACCTCAAACAGGCGGCTTTTTGAACTATATATAGACAAACCATGTTTCTCATAAAAGCCCCCTTTTGAAAACCAACACCAATGAAAGAAAGGAAGAAAGACCACCCTATTGACATTTTTGTGTCCTGGAATGAATGTAGGGTACATATTCTGTGATTCCACAATCACATGGCATATGTACAAAATTTGGTTCTGGATGCAAAATGTATTTATTTAATTTATTTATGCCTCATTTTTCAAGACAAAACCTTCACAAGGCAGAATTCTAGAATTAAAAACACAATAAAACAGCAATATAACAATAATACCACAATAAAACCTAATAAACAACAACACCATCATACTTTGATAGGCACCAGCGTTTCAGAATAATTTAATTAAAGGTTTAAGGAATAGTAGAGTCTTTTACGGCTGCTTTAAAAATTTAGAGAGAGGGGCATCTACAGATATCGTCAGGCAAGGGTTCCACATATGGTGCTGCCACCAAGAAGACTGTGCTCCTCGTACCCATCAAATAAACTTGAGCTAAAGGTGGGTCAATGAGCAGAGACTGTGAAGTTGATTTTAGAGCATGGGTAGACTAATATAGGTGGAAGCAGTCCTTGAGAGGACCCACTCAGGGAATCTCAGCCCTTTAAGATGCCAAGATAGGCTTGCAAGAACGTGGGAAATGCTTAAGGCAGTTACAAAAGCTATCGTGTGTAGGTGAGTAGGTCTGAGTACATTACTTCTAAGTAGCATTGCTATCCTATTTCCAGAGAGGGCATCAGGGTCCTGCATAACTCTTTTTCTCCATGATTATTAGAAGCAGAAGGGCAGTCCGATCCTGCCTAAGATGGCTGGCCGCTGCATCCTAAGGATGCAGCTTGCACTGGTGTGACGGAGGCTCACCTCGGGGGAAGGGGACATTCGTCCCCTTCCCCCGGTGTAAGCCCCAGTGGTCCTGGCGACCCCAATGGGAATCCTCAGATGTGCCCCAGCTAAGAGGTTTGGATATCGGCGCAGCCCAGCACCGATATCCCTGCCCCCTTCCAAGTCTGGCTGGGCAATGGCCTGTTCCCCTGCCACCCCAGCCCATCCTCTCCATGCCCTCCCGCCGCCCGGTGCAGGATGTACCTCTGCACGGGGTGTTGGGCGCTGGTGGTGCGAGCAGCACTGGTGTCAGCGCCATTTACAACTGAGATGCCGCAAAAGTGCTTTACGGCACTTTCGCAACACCTTAGACCCATGGAGCACTCGCTCCGCTGGCCTAAACGTACGGAGGATTGAGCCCTATATTATGTAGCAGAATCTTTCCACCCATTCTTCCTTTAAAGACCCACCGCATGCTATGGAATCTGAACTGCAAAGAGAATGCAAAGAACTGTCTCGTTCCAAAGTATAGTTCTGCCTAGAACTCTAGTTCCAATGTTCAGAAGGAGTTGTGAGTATCCCACTGTGTAGCAGTCATATGTCTTCAAGCAACACCAGGAAAAACAGGTATCCAGTGTTGTAGAGGTCAGGAGGGTTAGGTTGCAAAAACCCAGAAAGAAAATCTTCCCAACCATTTACCAACTTGCAATGGGTGTTCTGCTTAGATCAATAAGAGGCCAGTTGTGGTTCCTGGAAGATGGTTCTGCTGACCAACAAATCTAGCTAGTTTTCCCTCCTATTTTGAGACATTTCTCTTTGTACATTACATCTCAAATTGATGGCATGCCTGGTGAGTAGGTTTTGATTAGACAAACAATAACGGAATGTGTGCTAACCCTAGTACGTATTTTTTTTTTATCCTATTGATCACATCAAGACCTTATAATTTTGAAACACTTATTTTCTCATTCCTTCTGGGGAAAGCACTCATCAGCAATTACTGGCCAATATATTTAAGGGGTTTCATGAATGGCTGTCTGCTAGCAGACACCTGAAGGCAATTCCACATGGCAAGCCATTTATCTACACTACAGACTCTCCTCTTAGCCAACTTCAGCTATGTGATTACACAATGTAAAAAAGGATGATTGTGTTGCCTTGATGAAATTGTGGGGAGCCCCTTCACACAGCTGGACTGCCAAAGTGAAGAAATTACACTGGATGCATTTCATGAGGCAACCATATCACACTTTGCACTTATGAATTTGGCTTTCCCCTATACCCTCACAAATTGCTTTCATAAAATGTTACACCCCAACCAACCAACTCCATAGAAGTAATCTAACGCAATAACTTATGGCCAAGACCTTCCAGTTTGATCTATTCTGTTGTAAGAATACTGGATGTAGGAAGTTGCATTATAGTGAATCAGACTGTTGATCCATCGAGGTATGTATTATCCATAACTGATGGGCATCAATTCTCCAGAGTTTCAGACAGGGGTCTTTCCCAGTCCTAAGGACTGAACCCAAGACCTTATGCATGCTAAGCTCTAACACTGAATCATATGACTCTTAACAAGTTGAAACATGCACTCTCCTTTTTTGGTAGTCCAGTTCCAGTTCTGAACGGTGAGCATCTCCATGGTCTATACTTCAGTCACAGAATTACAAATATGGACACAGAAATGTCACCATGTGCAGAACTGAGATTGGGAGGCCTCTTAGGCAGGGCTGTCTTAATGCATGGGCATGCTAGGCGGTTGCCCGGGGGTCCACGAGCATAGTGGGGCCCCATTGCGCCGCCACTGTCACCACTGTGGGAAAAAGTGCTTTTTTTTAACCATCCCTGAGGGGTGTGCTGGTCCTCCAGGGGATGCGGGGAGCCTGCGGACCCCTCTGCAGACCTCCCCATGCCTTAGAACGGTCCTCCAATGCGATCGCGACCCACTTCCAGTTTCATCGGAAAACTGGAAGTGGGTCGCGATTGCGTCGGTGCGCAGGGGCCTATAATGCACTTAGGACAGCTCTGCTCTTAGAACGTTTACTTTTTTATTGCTCTCTGTGTGTGTGTGTGTGTGTGTGTGTGTTTGTGTGTGTGTGTAAACAGAGAGGGGGGCAAATAAAGCAGGGAGGGAGAGGTTTCAAGTTTGTGTATAAAATCTACAAAGCCACACCCATGTTGATCTGTAGCTGGTTGGCTATATGCCTCACCCTTTCCTCTCTCACCTTTGCAGTCAACATTTATATGTTATCTCTCTTAGGCAGGGGCCTTTTTTTGTTTTTCACTTATGTTAATCTGCACATCATATGTATAGTGATGTTGCTATTATTATAATAAGAATAATAGCGACCATTTCTACCATACCTCAACATATATCTGAGTTCGGAAGCTAGGTAGCCGATAAACGGAAGTGCTGTCTGACATTAAACCATCGTCCTGGCGGTGTGAAATAAATGCTTTCAGACTCCATACCCAAAGGGAGTGTGAAGGGGGAGGGAGGGTCAAAGAAGTGCATATGCCATCATAAATTTTAAGACAGACAGAGCTGGAAAATTCATTAAGCAGTAACACTGCTACAGCTACCACATGAGCTTTGAAGTTCTTCAATAATGAAGAAGTGAAAGTGGGAGCAATATGCTCTTTCACTCAACCTTCCATCAAAGGGAACGAGCAGAAGCCAAAACAGGACCAGTGTGTGCAGACGTGGGAGCCTTTTGGTTGATCACTCAGAGGCCAGCGACGTTAGCAGAAGACGTTTGTAGAACAGTTCTGTTTCCTAAAACTGGTCTGGGCACCTTAATGTTCCTCTAGTGAGAAAACTCCTTGAATTCAGGAAACCTGTCACCTGCCACTTGCAGTCTGAAGTACTCTAATAAGCCATGGAAAAACTGCACCACATAATTCTGTTGCTCGTGTTGCTCAGCTCTTGATGGTAAGTATTCCACCAAATCCATGAAAGCTGAGATAGATAGATAGATAGATAGATAGATAGATAGATAGATAGATAGATAGATAGATAGATAGATAGATAGATAGATAGATCTTGGAACCAACTGTAGGCCCTGAAAGGACAAATAATGGGGGGAGCAGTGGCTTCACTAGCCCACACGTCACCCCGTGCGGGGTCGGCGTGTCACCCCCCATGGCGCATCACCCACCCACCCACTCCCAGGTGTGTCACCCACCCACCCCGATTTGGTCTTCGTTCGGCCCTTCCTGAGGGAAAGGCTTCAAGCGGTGTTGTGCGCACGCCGCTTGAAGCCTTCCCGGGCCTATTCAGAAGCAGCCGAGCCACCGAGGAAGACGTGGCTCGGCTTGCCGGCTCTGGGAGTGATGGGAGGGGGTGAAGTAGCGGGGGGGTTGCACCCACCCCCCTGGCGCGTCACCCCCTCCAGTCACCTCCCGGCACGTCACCCCGTGCGCTCCGCCCCCCGCCACGCACCAGTGACACCAGTGGGGGGGGGAGTAAACAAGTATTTTGTCTCTGCCATCCTTTCAGTCTTGTCAGATATTACTAATAAAGAGGCACTCACTGTAGTGCTATGATTTTTGTGCTGTACAGCTATTCAAACATCACTCCTCTGATTTCATTATTGTTTTCAGTAATGAGACATGAAGTACTACTCTTCAATGAAAGAAAACTGGAGGCCATTATCGTACTATAGAAAAGTAGATAAGCTGTGGCTGAATAAAGGATGGAGAGATGAATTCTTCTTCCTTTTTTTCCTAACATTTATTTTATAATACCATTTCCTCAATTGTCCATCACACTGCTTTGGAATTTTCTATAGCATCCTTTAGTAAAAGCATCACTGTTTCAGTGTGTACAGTAGCAGGGCTTGGTCATGACTTTGAAAGTTGAAGCATTATCAAGAAACCATGTAGAATCACAGAAATCACATAATCACAGCTGAGGAGGTAGCTAAAACTGCTGAGTAATTTTTTAAGTAGACAGGAGTGTGAAACAGCATTTCAGCAGAGCTAGGAGGCAAACACTGATCAACAGTAGTGTCTATCTAAGTCATTAATAACAAGAAGGGCAGACAAGTTTACTTCCTTTGTGGACTCATGTTGGTACATCTCAGTATTTCAGCAGGAACTAGGAGAGCTACATGGCTTTCCTCTGAAATCAGCAGCCACATGCCTTGTTTTATGGGTTGAGGTGTAGCTCAGTGAAAGTGCATGTGCTTTGCATACTGAAGGTTCCAGGTTCAATCCTTGACATCTCCTGGTTCAGCTAGAAAAGACTCCTCACTGTGCCCTGAGTTTTTCCACCTCCACAAGTGGCAGCCATTGAAACTTAGGGAGGGCAGGGGGGCTCAGAGTGCAGTAAGATCATGTCAGATTATCTTAGCTTCAATTTACTAGACACTGGGGGAGCAGTGGTGATGCAGAGCCTCTTTGAGCAGCAGCCACATAAT
Source organism: Plestiodon gilberti rubricaudatus (assembly GCA_026170595.1). Taxonomy (NCBI): domain Eukaryota; kingdom Metazoa; phylum Chordata; class Lepidosauria; order Squamata; family Scincidae; genus Plestiodon; species Plestiodon gilberti. Next base: position 202,991,640 of record JANXHW010000001.1, read on the forward strand.
TATTTTCAAGGTCTAATCCTAGGTTTTGGCTGCAATCCTATCCACACTTACCTGTTGCTGTCGCTGTTATAGTGCAATCCTGTCTACAATTAGACCAGCAGAGCGATCGCTCAGCTGGTCTAAGGTGTCACAAACATGCAGGAAAGCACGTTTACGGCACCCTGCACATGTTTCCCAGAAAGCACTTCTGCAGAACGGTGGAGTGCCGCAGTGGAGAGGTAAGCCCCTGCCAGGCAGTGGAGGAGTGTGGGGAGGGCGGAATGGGGCATTCCAGGGTGGTGGTGGGATTGATCAGCTGGGCTTGGGACGGGGGAGGGATTGTCGTTGGCACGCTCCACCAAATCCTATCTCTTTCCCCAGGCCTGGCCAGTGTTACACAGTCGGTTCAAATGTGTGCCAGCAAAATAGCTGGCGCACATTCGAGTAGACCCATTGGGGCTCTACTTGGGGTAAAGGGACAAACATCCTGAGAACATAAGAAGAGCCCTGCTGGATCAGGCCAAATGATCATCTAGTCCAGCTTCCTACACAGTATCTCACAGTGGCCCCACCAGATGCCTCAGGGAGCACACAAGACAACAAGATACCCTATTACTAAAACTGTGATTACTTATCCCCATCATGGCTTGTAACCTGTGATGGACTTTTCCTCCATAAATCTGTCCAATCCCCTTTTAAAGGCATCTAGGCCAGGTGCCATCACCACATCCTGTGGCAAGGAGTTCCACAAACTAATTACACGCTGGGTAAAGAAATATTTTCTTTTGTCTGTTTTAATACTCCGTACACCCAATGTTAGTGGATGTCCCCTAGTTCTAGTGTTGTGTGAGAGGGAAAATAACTTCTCTCTGCTGGCGCAGGCCCAATCCTGTGTAGGATGCAGCGGGTGCCTTATTTGCACCACTGCATCCTGCCCGTCAAGTATCTCTGAACACAACAGTGACCAACTTCACAGGTTTAATATTGATGCAATACTGCTTGCCATGTGGTTTGCAAATCAAATATAATGCCATGTGCATATAGTAATTCTTTTTGCACAGTTTCTCTTTAACAGGACTCTTCCCATCACCATGCTTTTTAAAAAAAGAGAGAGAGAGAAGATATTTTAACTCTTAGCTTCCCTGTAAACGTTCCTGAGATCCACAGCACAGCAGTTATGGTACAATGTTTTAAGATCTCTGCACACGAGACTAGTTTCAAAAACAAAACCCCATGTACTTTTCCTGTGATAGAGAGATCCCCTTTCCCCTGTTTTGTTTTGCATTGCCTCTCAGCATTAATTTCTGAGAAATATGAGAAGAACCACCACAAGATTTTCCTAGACGTAAATCAGAAAACCAAAGTCATAAACCGAACTGGAGGAGGGTGGGAAGATGAAACAAAGAAGGAAAATGAAATTAGGCTTTGTTTCAATTTGGGCTTCAAGAAAAAAAGGGGGTGGGGTGAGGTTCTTGTTTATGTGGGAGAAGGATCTTAATTAAAAGGATGCTTTTGGAATGAGAGCTAAGTCTCTGGGTGAAGATCTGTACAAAGTGGAAGGGAGCTTTCAAAGTCAGAGAAGATTGTGAAATTAGCCACACACACACCCCTTCAACCTCAGTGCAATTAAGTTCTTTTATTCTCCAAAGGGATGGGGATGGATGAGGAATCTCATCTTGTTTGCATGTGCTGCTTTGAGAAATCTGGAGAAAATGAATCACCAAGCACATCCCACTGACTAAACTATTTTTCCCAGTGCAACAGGAGCTTTCAGACAGAGGCTTTTTTGAGTGTCAGGAAAGCTGATTCTGCATGCGTAGTAGTACCCACAAATCACACAGGTACCTGGTCAATCTCGATTAATCCAAAGGGCAATCGAGCAACGAGCAGATAAGTGAGGTTGTTACATCAAGATGTCCGGCAGCAAACACCAACATGTGGACATACCCGCATCTTTGAACACCCTTGTACATGCATGCATCTGGGAATAATGAATGGGTTTTATCTCTCTAGTGGGTGTGCACAGGAACCTAAAGATTCGGACATGTTATCCACACTAAGGTAATACTCATCTCTCTAGCAATCTTGTCTGCCATGTAAAGGGAGGAGCCATCTTCTTGACTGACTCTTACTAAACCACCATGTCAAAATACGAACCACCTTCAACAGGCCTCTACAGCTTGTGATCCACCAACCACATGCAATCACCACATAAGTGGTGGGTGGTCCAGTGCACCTTCGCAGCTCACTGGATGGGGGAATAACTCAGAAACAAACAAAAAGTGGGTAGATAGAGCCAGAAGAAGGGAGACTTTATGACCCCAAATCTAGGAGAAGCCGGGGCTCCCTTCCTTGCTCCACCTCCCCTCTAAGGTAATCCCAAAAGACCAGGGTTCCTTCAGCATGGAAGCTGGATGCTATAGGAGCAATCATGGAAGCCAACTGACAAAGCTAACCCCAGCTCCACTACACCTGCACTTGTCCAGGGAAGTGGAAGCCCTGAACGGCCATCAGGGAGGAGGGGAAATACCGTACCTCTTAGTTCTTCGCAGAAAGACTGGGCAAGCAACTTGTTTAAAAAAAAAAAACACGAGTTTATTTAAACAAATAAAAACAAAAAGGGAAACGGATGTTGGTAAAGACAAACAGGCACTTTTAATTAGCTGAAACAAAAACAGGTCTTTGAATTAGGCAAAAGACAGGTCTTCTAGTTAGAGGCAAAGTGAAATAAAAGAACAGAATCTTATTGCAACTAGCTAGACTTGATCCCTGAACTTTCCAGACTGATTCCCATCCATCAAGAGATGGGCTGGATCCAGATAATGCACCAGTCACTTGGTCATTGCCAGGATCAAGAAGCCAAGAGCATTATTTGTCTTAACTTTATATGCCCAATGATATCGCTGTTCCATTTCACTGGCCAGGTGATGGTTCCCTGAGCATACGTAACTGACTTCAAACCCCTGTCAGATGGGCAGGTATGTCCCCCAAACCAGCTCCAGTAGGAGAGGTGAGCTGTGTTGCCTGGGATGAAAAAGCGTAATCCCCTAAACCAGGGGTTCCCAACCTGTGGTACGCGTACCCCTAGGGGTACACGGACCAATCGCTGGGGGTACGCTAGAGCAGGGGCGGGGAACCTTTTCCCTGGTGAGGGCCGTTTTAAATATTAGAAATTTGCTTGAGGGCCGGCCGTGCGCCATTTTTATTTATTTAATTAATTTTTGCCCCTGCCCCCATCGGCCTCCGGAGGCTCCGCGCTCACCCTCCGAAGCCACCACCGGGTCCGCGCATCACCTCCGGCGTACCATGCCGATGAGGGCAAGAGGGCAAGAGCTTGCCCCTCATCGGCGTGGTACGCCTGTGCGAAATGGCCAACGGCCTTGTGAGAAGGGGTCGAGGCGGCGGCCGGGGAGGACATGCAAAGGCCCTCTCCCGGCCTCCGGAGGTGACGCGCGGACCTGGTGGAGCCTCCAGGGGCCGGTTGGGCGGCCTCCTGGCAATCTCTCCGGGGGCCGGACCGGATGGCCTCAGGGGCCTGATCCGGCCCTGGGGCCGGAGGTTCCCCACTGCTGCGCTAGAGCCTCTCCCTTATCAGCTGATTCTCCAGAATTGTTAAAGTTACTTGTTTCTGCTAAGAAGCTCCGCCCCAGCATGTGTCTGCAGCAGTCCCAGCAGCAAAAGAGCCTTAAGAGGTAAGAGCCTTGTCTCCTTGGATCAGCTGAGTGTCTGGGAGCCAAGTATTTTCAAATTCAAATTGCTCTGTAGTTTCACTTTCATTTTCAGTTCAGAGCAGCAGAATGAGAGCCAAGGGATCTTTGCAACATGATGAGGTTTGCCTGCTTATTATTTTTGTACTTTGGAAAATGTACTTTGGTGGGGTAGAGGAGGGAGGAGCTGATTTTGGGAAGTGGGAGAGGGAAAAGATGACTTGCAGAAAAAAAAGAGATCCTGGCATGTGTCGTTTTGCACTAACATGAGATCAAGCTCTCTGTTTGTTTGGTGTTTTTTCCTTCTTTCCCATTTGTGCAGTGTATTTTTTTGTAGTTGAGAAAATGAAATATCCCCCCCCCCTGCTTCTGTCTCTCTGATGTGTTGGGCCTCTCTCTCTCTCTCTCTCTCTCTCTCTCTCTCTCTCTCTCTCTCTCTCACACACACACACACACACAAACACACTCACTCACTCTCTCTCTCTCTCTCTCTCTCTCTCTCTCACACACACACACACACACACACAGAGTTAAAAAGACATTTCTTCACATTTAAAATGGTTTTAAAATTGTTTTAATACTTTTTTTATTTAATGATTAATTAGCTAACTAATTAATTAATCAAACCAATTAGCAATTAATTAGCAGGGGATACTTCAGAAAATTGGACCGTGTTAGGGGGTACCCGAGCCTCCAAAGGTTGGGAACCCCTGTCCTAAACTGTAGACTCTGTGCTTGGCTCATAATGGTGGTGATCCTAATGTATTCAGGGGTTCTTTGGAGAAAGACAAGCATGAAAATCTAGGGATTTTCACAACACCATGTAGTATTGTGCTTTGCAACCACTATGGTTTGCATTCCAAAACAGGAAGCAAAAATGAGACATCTGAGTCTTTGGTTGACTACCAACTCCATAAATAGCTGATGGGCTCCATCTGACTTGATAGGTTGTGTCAGTCTGCCTAGACATGCAAGGCTGGCAATACCAGGCCTCTGTACTCTGCAAAATGTTTTGGAGTTACTATAGAATCATCTTCGAGCTGCACTGGTAGTCCTTCCTGGGCACAGTGGTCTACTAATCCAAACTACATACCACTTGAAAACTGGGGTGGGGGGCCCTCCAAATTGCTGGTGTGTATAAATCAAATGAATTCACAGTCCCTTTTACTTTTCTAGCAAACTTGCCATGACAAGAGATTCATTACTAGGACTAAGAACTCCCTAGCTTGGAATGGCTAAAATATTCCAGAAAATAATATAAGCCTTGGGGTGCAATTGCACAAGGCAACTTCACTGCAAGAAGGGTGTGGTTAAAAGCAAGGAGTGCATATCCCACATATTGCCAATCAGTACAATCTGTGCCCAGGGGGCATAGTATGAAAGCAGACTAGACAGCTCGGATCTGGTCCAAACAAAAGATGTAATCCCTATGACTTAATGAAGCTTTCTCAGTGACTTGAACTGGTGCAGAACGCAGAGGCAAGGGTGCTTTGAGGACTCACTGGTCTGAGCATATTACATCAGTGCTTGCTAAGCTATACTGGCTTCCAGGCACAATTCAAGGTGCTGGTTATTATCTTCAGAGCCCTACATGGCTTGGGTTCCTCTGGGTACCTGAAGGACCACCACCTTCTACATCAATCTGCCTGCATATTGCAATCATCAGAGGCCCTGCTCTGTATTCCCTCAACTGAAGCTCAGCTGGAGGGCACACAAGATAGGGCCTTTTCAGTGGCTGCCCCCCAACTTTTGAAATCCCCTCTCCCAGACGGCAGCATTAGAGACCCGCTGCCATGAGTGGCAGCCTGCACAGCAACAGGTTAGCAGGTATTAGGGGGGGGGGCTTCATGGACAGGGAGGTGGAGTAATGGGGCATGTTGGGAGAGGAACTGGGACGAGACAGGGGAAGGAAGGAGGGGATGCATCCAGTGACAGTCACGCATGCCAGATCTTATCCCGTTTTCATGTTATAGCTGGCATGTTATAGCTTGCATAGCTTGCATAACATCCAGTTGCATGTTATAGCTTGGAAAGGGATAGGATCGGGCTGTTGGTTGCATACCCTGAGAACTTCTGGTTATAATATATATATATATTGGTTGCAGGGTATGCAACCAACAGACCGATCCTATCCCTTTCCAAGCTATAACATGCAACTGTGCAAAAAGGTGCATGCTGCATGCTATGGTGGGGATCGACCTGAAGGCAAACTGGAGGTAAGTGAAAAAGGTTGCAGGCCACCTATATTCCAGCCAGCAAGTGGCGCAGTGGGTTAAACCGCTGAATCATGAGCTGTCGATCGAAAGGTCGGCAGTTCGAATCCGTGACGGGGTGAGCTCTTGTTGCTTGGCCAGCTCCTGCCAACCTAGCAGTTCCAAAGCATGTTAATGCGAGTAGATAAATAGGTACTGCTTGCGGGAAGGTAAACAGCGCTCCATGTTCCAGCTGCATGCTACGCACTGCGGCAAGGAGAGTCATGCCGGCCACATGACCACGGAGGCGTCTTCGGACAACACTGGCTCTTCGGCTTTGAAATGGGGATGAGCACCACACCCTAGAGTTGGACACGACTGGACTTAATTGTCAGGGGTCACCTTTACCTTTACCTTAATATTCATTCCATTCAAAATCAAATGCATCCCTCTATACATCCATTCTGTGTATTGCTGGAAAATGATGACGGCATAAATGGGGTGACATTTCTATGTTACAATAACCAAAAATGCAAGACTTTTTGTAGTGGGGGAAGTTCCTTCATTGTACAATAACGTTTGTTTTGAGGAATTCACATAGAACTGCAAAATGTTGCCACAGAGATGAATATTTCCTTTGTTCAGAAACCTAAGTGGACTTAGAGTGACAAATTGATTATAGGGCAGTATTCCTTGCTGCTAATTATAAGTAGGGTATCAGATTTCTCTGGAAAGTAAGGAACCTGAATGAAAAGCCATTTATGACTAAAGAGCCACTCTATTATTTCAGGTGCTTTTCAACAACTTATTAGTCTGACTGAATTTGTACCCCCACCCCAAGCAGCTATACAGTACTTGTTTTCCCCTTTTACGAAGGGTGAAATAACAGATTGTGACAAGTCTGAATTCGGGGGTGAGGTGTGTTCCTAAACTTCATAATAATCACAAAGATCAAATACATTGGGAAATGTTTGTTAATAATTGTTACGGCACATATATAATTATATTTGGTGAAGAAACTATAGCCCCTTTCAGTCATTCTACCGTAGAAAATGAACACACGTAGGCAGGGTGGGGGCAGCATCATGACAGCAAGTCCCACCCCCCACCTACGCACATACATTTCAATGTCTGAAAAGAGTCAGTGCGCATACAAGTGTGTCCGCGCTTTGTGCACCATTGGGGACGCAGGCATTGAAACAAATGGTCAGGGGGTGGAGTCTGCCACCACAATGTCCTGCTGCCTACAGGTCTGTTCTACATAACTGGATGACTGAAAAGAGCTTATAATAGTGGGGTATTACACCATTTCTCGTCAACTCACTTTGCTACAATATAATCCTATTAAAAGCAATAATGTTGCTCCACAGTAAATGGGTTGAGCAGGTTAACACAGATTAAGAGCAATTTATTACTTAAGGACAAGTATAAACCCACAAAGCTTTTGAGAATCAGAAAAACAACACCACACAGTTTATGGCATTATAGATGACAGGATTTGTTTAATCTATTGACGTAGAACTAGGGACGTAGGCGCAATGTTGCCAAATGAGCTTCTGTAAATGAAGAACAGAAGCTTTTAATTACAACTAATAATCACATATAAAATGAACCACTACCATTGGCCTTTCAAAACAAAATCATAGAGAAATATCTTCCGGCAGCAATTATTTAAAGGGTAGTACAAAGCCATTCCCATTAACCTAGAGACCAGTGTTTGAATGTGCCTTGGTCCTTGTGATTGCTCAACCCACAACCTTTCAAATTATCTAGCAATAACGTATACTGAGCAGGTTTTTCCAGCAAGGGAGTTAAGGCTGATTCACACTAGCCCTTCCGTGCACGTTTGCTCTACTCTAGCGTCTGTACGTGCATCTAGCAGTTCTCTGAACGTTTGCCCGCCTTCTTGAAGAAAGCGCAGCTGTGATTGGGTGAAGAGAAATGCGCTTCTCTGATTGGTGAGCTGCCTAGCACCAGGAGCATAAACACTAGCTTAAACGCGAGCGCAGCAAAAAGATAAACCGAAACCATCTCTCCTGGCGTCGTAAGCTCATGCTGCATCTGACGCAAGCATGAAAAACGCACGAAAAGACCAAACGTTAAGCCAAAACGTGCACGGAAAGGGCTAGTGTGAATCAGCCTTTAGCAAGGTGTGATGCATTGACCACATTGTTAGGCTTGGATGTGGGAAACTAAGGGCCAAATTCTATGAGGGCCTTGTGCTTCCAGAACTAGTGTTGCAGCAGTGCATGTTCCGGTACAGCTGTTGCAAAATGCGACATGCCATTCAGCGCAGCCAGGCTACCACTCCAAACGGCGAGCAGCCATGGCCAAGCATCAGCATCTTCGAAAGGAGCTCCGGCACTGGTAAGTTAGCACGGGGGTTGGGTGGAATGGGGTAGGGAGGGGGCAAAATGAGGCTGAGAAAGGAATGGTATTGGCGGCAGCACCACCACCGATATCCTATTCCCTTTTCCAGCCTAGATTCACTTTCCTGGGTCCACTCAGAGTTGTGCCAGCTAAATAACTGACACTGGTCTAAATACACCATCCAGGCAGTAGAGACGTATCCCTGGGCAAGGGAACAAATGCTACTTACCTGGAGGAAACCTCCGGGATTGCTTCCCCCCCCCCCCAGGATGCAGTGCCCACTCCAGTGTCGTGGCTGTATCGGTGGGGTGGTTTTGATAGGATTGGGCCAGCTATAAAGGTCACTGTGTGGCCTAAGGCAAGTCACAGTGTCTCTCAGCCTGACCAACCTTGCAGGCTGAAACTGAATTCCTTGGCAGAAGGACAGCAGGCAAATATCATTAATAAATAAAATGAACAACTATTCTGTTCATCATGAATTTGAAAAACAAAACGAAACAAAACTTCTTTAGGTTTAAGTCCAGGACACAAACATCTTTCAGAAAGTTTTTCATTTAAACTCTGGACACTGAGGAGCAGTGGTGTTGCTGGAGGGGGGGGGGGTGCGGCACGGTAAGTGGTACAAGGTGCTACACCGTTCCTTGCATACCGGTGTAATGTGGCCCCTCCCACTCACCCCCAAAGCCATTCAGGCAGCGAAGGCAACACACAGCTGGAACGGTTCTGGGGGCGAGTGGAAGGGGCCATGTTACACCGGTTTGCAGGAGCCTTGCACCACTTACGGTGCCACACCCCCTCCAGCAACACCACTGCTGGGAAGGATGAGAATAGTGATGAGGAAGATGACTAGTGGCCAGACTTACAGGGAAAAAGAGAAGTGGCTATTGTTCTTTTACAGACAACACCCCCACCCCCCACTGCTCAAACTAACTTGGGCTAAGCTTTTGATCCAAGAGAAAAAATTATAATGCTTTAATATGGCCATTGTTCTTCCACTACAAGGTGACTTCCTTCAGTCAGATCATGGCGGAAATCTCTGTGGCTACTGATCTTGTGAATAGTTTCAAACTGTAGATCAGTCAAGTCAGGCAAGCTCCAAAGTTCCCTTTTTGAATTTGTACTTGCTTGTGACGTGAACACGCGTTCAGCCATTTGTAACATTGTGAGCCACACTGGTCTCTATCATGAGCAAATTGTGCTTTTTTCCCCCCTCATGGTAGAAAAACCAATTGTGTGAAGAATCCACCAGAAGATTTGGAGTCAAACTACATGTTACACTGCAGCCAGATGAAAATATATTCCAACAGTCTCTTCTCCATCATGAATAACCCTCAGGAGGGGGGGGGGGCGCTTTACAAAAGAGACGGGGTGAGAAGAAAGCCTCTTTCACTCCCCCCTAACCTCTGCCCACTGTTTTATTCTCTGAGTTTCCGGACCTATATATTCTGGACCCTCCTGTGTAAGGTAGACACAGATCTGGAACACTGCTAAGAGTAAAAACAGCTGGGGAGGAGGGGTCATTTCAGGAGAAAAGAGGCTGGTGGGGGAAGGGTTAAACATTTCCTCTTCCTATCCCTTCTTCTTACAAAGTGCTGCTCCCTCTTGAGAAAAAAAAGAACCCATCGGAATAACGTTACATGCAGCTACTGTGTGTACTGTGTAGTTTGGCCCTTACCCTAGCAACATAGCAGAGACATTTTCAGCCCAATATTATTTGATCGGATCTGCCGGCAGAATGTGTGTTCCACGGAAGCACCTGGATCCAGCGAGCACACCAAAGCCACGAGTGCAGTTGCTGGCATCCGCGAGTGCTCGCCGGCAGTGAAGACATTGTCCACCAGCGCCAGGTAAGGTAGTGGTGGGAGCAGGTGGTGGAAAGGATGGAAGAGGGAGTGGGAGGAATGGGGGTGTTTCTGGTCAGGAAGTGGGAGGAACTGAGGGTGGGGAGGAGGCGAAAAGGGTGGATCTGGTGGCAGATGAGCATGCCAGATCTTTCCCCCTTCTTTTAAAACCTCCCCTCCCCTTATCCCTCCTCGGATATATGCCATCAAAATTGGTGGAGTATTTCCAAGGAGACCTATAGATGGCCCCAGGGCTAATGCAGAGGTAAGTAGAAATTACTGGCCTCTGATTTGGGCCCCCCACCATAGGATGCAGTGTGCATCTTTTTGGCGTGGCTGCAACGGCGGGTGCTGGTGGTGAGGGATAGAATTGGGTTGTCCGCATGATATAGTACTGGGAGCCTGACAGACTTGTTCCAACTCACTCTCTCTCTTTTGGCCTACAAGTCTTTGCTTTTTTTAAAATCTGGGCTAGCACTTAGACAATACTGTACTATAAAACTGGCTTTCAAGGCTGTTGGCTGCTCTGTCATTTTTCTTCCTGTGTACTGCTCTTTGAATGTCTTGTTTCCGAACGTATCAATCCTATCACTTCAGCATCAACTGCTTTACTCAACTCTGCCATATCCATCATCTTGTGTCAATAGAAGAATGTGATAAATACAGCTGCCCTTCAAGTCTTCAGAGCTGCTCCCCTCCCCCTTTTCTAAATTCAAGTTGCAATGCAGGTAAAGGAAGAGACCTATGAACAAATGCAGTCTGGTATTCTTTCTGTGAGCGGGGTGAGCTCTCGTTGCTTGGCCAGCTCCTGCCAACCTAGCAGTTCCAAAACATGTCAATGCGAGTAGATAAACAGGTACCGCTTGCGGGAAGGTAAACAGCGCTCCGTGTTCCAGCTGCATGCTATGCGCTGCGGCAAGGAGAGTCATGCCGGCCACATGACCACGGAGGCGTCTTCGGACAACGCTGGCTCTTCGGCTTTGAAATGGAGATGAGCACCACACCCTACAGTCGGACAGGACTGGACTTAATTGTCAGGGGTCACCTTTACCTTTTTATTCTTTCTGTAGCTCCTTTATCACACATAACATTTTCCTTTTTTCAGTCATTCTTACAACAGACCTTGAAATGGACTTATATTATCCCTTATTTCTCAGATGGAGAACTGAGGTTCTCACTTGTCCAAGCCCATTCAGTGCAATCACAGATCACACCGCTTAAAAAAACTAGAGACATGCTATGAAAACACTGGGCACAATTCTCTCAAATTCACAAATCCTTTGATTTCAGTTAGGAATGTTTACTTATTGCTTAAGTTTTTCATCAAAATCAAGGTTGATTAGAGGTGTTGAGGTTTTCATCAGACAGAGGTGCTGATCAGAGGTGCAGAGGTGCTGAGCTTGGCGGGGGGGGGAGAATGGATAAGATTGGGCTGTTAGTTGCAGTTTGAATTAGAAATACCGCAGCTCAAAAATGTTTAGAAGAGACACGCTAAATTTACAAAAGTTTTGTCTTGCTTGTTCTTTGGCTATGAATGTGCGGATTATTTTGTTTATAAATTTGGTCTTGTAGGATAGAATCTGACAAAATGTTAGCTTTCTAAAACCAACTAATCCAAGCATTACTGAAGCATCTTTCATGAGCTGATTGACTATAACTGAAGAGATAGCTACCTTATTACATGTACTATATTTGCAAAAACAATGCATGTCAGGAGACAATAAAAAACAAGTACAAATGATACAGGTCATCCACGATAAATATAAGCGGTGTTACATGAAATACGAGATACAAGACACAGGAGGGGAGGGGGAAACCAAGATCGACAGATGTGGGTTTTGCTGTGTCTATAATTTGAGAGACCAACAGCCTTAAAATCCATGAAATGTCTTCCCCTCTACAAAAAAATACTCAGATTTTACATTAAATAGGAAGGAGGGTAGTGCATAAGAAGGGAATAAGAAGGGAAGTATCTCAAAAGAGATGAATTACGTGCAGTTTGAGCTGAAATCAGGTTTCTGAAAAAGTGATGTAAATGGGGAGTTTGGGCAAGAGGGGATTCTTGATCCAGCCCAATTTCTTTTCCCCCGGGGCAGTGAGATTCACCATCTCAAATCAAGGGCTACAATTATGACTAGCTGTGAACCAGCACAAGGATTCCTGGAATATGACAGAGTTCCTGTACAGAGGGATTGAGCAACATTACGACCAATACATTTATATGGAGGGTCAACAAAACTGGAACTTTCCTTTAAAAGAGAGGGAAAGTCAGACTACAATCCTGTTACGTCTATGTAAAAATAAATCTCACTGAAATCAATGAGACTTAGAGTTGAATTACATACGCAGACACACAACATTTATTTGACATTTAACGGTTCACAGCTAAATGGGTGAACTGATGCCCCTGAAAAGTCACCCTGTGTTTGCAGTGATGCAAAGTGACAGGAGAGATCCAACTATGCTGCTTGATTGGCAGTGGTGCGCAATCTTCGTCATCACTTGATGCTGCAGTCGTCACGTGATGAACATGCATCCATGAACTCGCGTTGACATTGAACACCTTAGTGCAAGCAGAGTTGTCTGGTTGCAGAGTATACCCAAGAATGTTTCACCACACTGCTAGCTCTGTCAACAGCTTTCCTTGTATATTGATGGGCAGACCACTTGTCAGAAAGAGGAAACGATAATTCTGACAATTGCGCCACTGCTAGGGATGGCTCAGTTGAAGAAAGGAGTGCAAAGAACAGAACTGAGTTCATAAATCAGTATGATAATAAGACAACTGCATAATACTGATGCGTGCTAGTGTATTCTCATTAGCTCACAGGTTTCTGCATCCTTTGGAAAGCTAATTTTTTCCTCAAACGTGAGCAGTTTTCCCTTGATTCTTATCAAAGCCTTTTTCACAGCAACAATTCTGCTAATTCAAACCCTGTTCTTCCTCCATTTGGAGCAGTGTCACAATACTCACAAACCTACCAATACACAATTACCTGTATCAGTTGGCCAGGAAAAGCCCTGTAGTGTTCACAACTGCTGATTTTTGAGTGACTATGCAAGCCATGTATGTCTGGAGACATAACAAATGTGTGCAGCTCAGTTTGCAGCACCTAATTTGCAATAATATTGAAGTCCCCCCATGATAACTCATTTACTCTTATAATAAATATATAAAAAAGACAAATTGCTACATTGAACATGCATTTTCTTCACTGCATGGAGCTGCTACCCCAGGGAGAAAGCCCCGTGCCGCTAACTAATAGTAAATCCTTTGGAAAATCATGTGTCATAATGATGGACAACCACGGAAAGAGTATTAAATAGATTTAGAGGTTAGATACTCAACGAGAACAAAAGAGGCCCTTTGCAAACTCAAACCAATCAGGGCTGGCTTGACGGTGTGAAGATTAGCCCCAAATCCCAGCCAGGGAGAAAAAGGTTCATTACGAGACAAGACAACAAAGGGTTTGTCCAAAGAATCATACTTGAATTGCAAGCAGAGGGCTATCACACTACCAAGGTGACTTGAGTAACTACAGGATTTCTAAGAAATCAGAGTATCTGCGGAGTAGCCCCACAATCTCTTACACATTCCAAGCCAATTGGCCCATTGGGCTACTGCAATAAACACACTACAATCCGCAGGGCATTATGAATTATGCCATTTGTAACAGAAACTGATGACATCAAATCCTGTCTACTTTGATTTGGCCAAATTCAGATGACTATTAGCCTGTTTACATGGTAATCACCTGATCATGTGGGATTGTACTTCTTATTGAAGGTTACTGCTTTCAGATGATGAAAAATCTGTCTCATGGTAAATCACCTTACAAGTGACCAGACAACCATGTGATAAATTCAGTCATCACATGAAGAAGTCATCTGAACCAATCCCCCGTCTTTCCTAATCCAGTCAGTCAATTGTCAATTGGCTGTAAACACTTATAGTGCAATCGATCCAGTTCAGCACAAGTATAAGCGTGCATAGGATTCCAATCTTAAAAAAGTAAGCGTCTGAATCACAACAAATATGATTCTCGTTAACTTCCTTCACCTTTTTCTCAAGTGCTCAGATCACAATATTCTCCTTCCACAGTTGTATCAAGTCTGTGGGAAAATGACACAAAGAACCCCCATGATCAGAAAAAAAAACCAAATGTCAAAGGATGGAGGCAAGAAAACACAACAGTTGTAGAATTCTATGCTTTTAATCAGAGGTTCTCTCATTGACCATTCTCCCCTGTGTGCCCCTTCCTAATACCACTTTGAAAGGAGAACCAGAAATTGGGGTTTCAAGACCCAAGGTAGAGTTGAAATAAGTTCAATATATATATATATATATATATATATATATATATATATATATATATATATATATATATATATATATATATATATATATATATATACAGTGTACTGTATATGAAAAAGAAAGCATGAAAGTACAGTATGTTCAGGATTTGCTACGAATTTACAAAATGAAAATTTGACTATGCACAAAATTTCAGGCAGTAGTTCAACGTGATCCAATTTTTGTAGCCTCAAAGTCAATTGGCATCAGAAACAACAGAAACACCTTGAGCCTAATCTGTCCTCTCTGCCATATGTAGCAAGGGGTGCAAGCAGTACTCTCACAGACAATCCTATCTAACTTATGCCACCGGCTGAGCTCTGCTCAATCCTATCCAATTTATGCCACTGGTGTAACCAGCAGCGCAGCGAGAACGGGAGGCCCCAGAATGGAAAGGGGATTCAAATCCCCTCCAAAAGGGGAATTCAAAGGGGAATTGAATCTCCTTTCCATTCTGGGGCCTCCCGTTCTCGTTGGGCCACTGGTTACACCCTCAGCCGGTGGTATAAGTTGCATAGGATTGCACCCAGAGTCTGTAAGCCATAGAGCTGTTCCTGGGGGTAGCAGCGGGGAGAAGTATAAAGGGAAGAACAGACTGTAGCTAGAAACTGGATCATTGCCCTTGGTTTACATTTTCACCACTGAAAATCACAAGGATTCCAGAACATCTTTACTGTCTTTGGATGTCACATCAAATTGGTTCTACCATTTCCGCTCCTGAAAGGTTGAAGGCACATCACCCCAGAATGATTTATCACTATTTCACAATCACAATTGGTTTACGTTTTTAAACCAATACACCATCAGTCAGTAAGAAGAATGTTAGGTGGGACTCTGGAATGTACCTTTCATGCAATACTTGCAAAATATTATAGCCATTTTGGAAAATACAGTATCAGGGGAAAGAATCTTATTGCCAAGGGCCAGTGAAAATCATTTCATGCTTCAAAAATTTGTGATTGGACTTGCAAGGAAGAAAAAGTATATAAACTCTCAGTGTTGGAAATCGCTTTGGATTTTAAGCTAGCCAGCACCTAAGATTGAGCTATGTCTATTATGCAAGGCAGTTTCTAATGATATTCTATAGCTGTCCTTGTAAAACTACATTATGCTTACTATTCATGAATGGATGAATGGAGAGCATCAACAACTTAGGAGCATTCTAGAATTCATCCTTCCAACCTCACTGCCCTGGATGTGGTGGCAGAATTTATCCCCCATGCCCTTCAAAAATGCTATGTGAAGATAAGTCCGTATGCACAACCACTGTTGGTGCTGTGTTAAGCCACCCCCATTCCAGCCACTATACAACAACCACCATGCCAGCCAGCACCCAGGATTAGGAGCACCCTGCAACCTCCTTTCCTTTATTTATTTTAAAAAATTATACCCTGCCTTTTCCTATGCCGAGGCAAATGCCCAAGGCAGCTTACAACAGTTAAAATACATAATTTAGAAACAGTACTTAGAATAAATTAAAAAACAATAAAGTCCACTGGTGGGTAATAATGTGAAGCAGAAAAACAACAGGGTAGAACATACTGAGGCACTGGAGGCAGGCAACCACCAAAACGCAAGACAAAACCCATCACCCAAACGCAAGATGAAACAGAAACGTTTTGAGCCCCCGCCGAAAAGCCATGAGGGAGAGGGTAGTTCTCAAATCCTCTGGCAGGGAGTTCCACAGTTGTGGCGCCACAGCAGAGAAGGCTTGCCCACGTGTTGCCACTCCCCTAACTTGCGCTAGAGGTGGCACCCGCAGGAGAGCCCCCTCAGATGACCTAAGAGAGTGGGCCGAAATGTATGGGAGAAGGCGGTCCCTCAGATATCCTGGACCTGAAGGGCTTTAAAGGTCATTACCAGCACCTTGAATTGGGCCCGGAACCGAATGGGGAGCCAGTGCAGCCGCTGAAGCAGCGGTTCAACAGAGTCAAATCGCCCAGCTCCAGCAACCACCCGGGCAGCCGCATTCTGTACTAATTGCAGCTTCCGAACCGTCTTCAAGGGCAGCCCCACGTAGAGCGCATTACAGTAATTCAGTCTTGAAGTCACTAAGGCGTGGACCACCGTGGTCAGGTCCGATCAACTCAAGTACAGCTGCAGCTGGCACACCAGCCAAAGCTGGGCAAACGCACCCCTGGCCACAGCCGCCACCTGGCTTTCCAGGGAGAGCTGTGAATCAAGAAGTACTCCCAAGCTGCGCACCCGTTCCTGCAGGGGGAGTGCAACCCCATTCAGAATGGGCAGGTGACTCAGTACCTGCATCGAGGCTTTCCTGACCAGTAGGACCTCTGTCTTTTCTGGATTCAATCTCAGCCTATTAGCCCTCATCCAGACCCCAACCGCCTCCAGACAGCGCTCCAGGACTTCCACAGCCTCCCCAGAATAAGGTGGCAAGGAGAGATAGAGCTGGGTGTCATCGGCATATTGGTGACACCCGACTCCAAATCCCCGGATGATCTCCCCCAGTGGTTTACAAACTTCTCTCCTTCTATCTCCACAAGTGAAACCGAAGCAGCCAAACCAGCATGGGCTGGTCAGCTAACTGTTTGGGCCACTTCTGTCTCTCCAAGCACCCCTTCTGTCCAGGAAAGGCAGCTCAGCTCCCTCGCCTAGTTCTCTTTGAGGCTAATGCCTTCTTGCACGTTTGGGCTTGCCTCATCATCACCCTCTTTCTGGTTTTGAGTTGAAATTAGTCCCTCTTTGCCCAGAGAGATTTGGTTGGTTGGCACCCTTGCCACCACAGCCCCTGCAACTCAGTGCTCTAAAGCCTCGCAGAAACAGGATACATGAATTTGGTCCTCGGTGCAGCCAAAGACCCACCAAGTCCCTGCTATCTTTCCCTGTTGTTGTCTCGTGTTTAGTCACATTGATGGAAAGCTTAGTGTTTGTTACTTTCTTTTCTGTTTGTGGGTTCTGGGTGGTGTGTGTGTGTGTGTGTGATTTTACTCTGTTTTAAACATTTTTTGGTTGGAGACCCGAGATTGGCCTCAGGTCTCTATCTCAACAACCCCCCACCCTTAACTGATTCATGAAGGAATCCAAAATGGAGAATCCCCCATTCCAGTTGATCTCCTTTCAGAGGCTTTTGACATTGATTAAGATTTCTTATTTGGTGGGAGAACCTAGCTCCCCCACCACAAACAGGTAAGGGGAATTAAAGGCCGTTTCTAGCCGTTTCACACCCTTTGCCTGTGGCCCTCAGTTCAGGTTACAGAGAGTCGCTGTCCAACAGTCTTTCACCATGACCTGAACCTCAGGCATCTTTCCTTCTCCTTTCTCACTAATCTTCCGATTATCCTCCCTTTCCCCCCCTTCCCTGCATCCCAAAACCTCCACTTCCTTCTCTCAGGTCCTTCTGGGAAGCCCATTTACGGTGCAATCCTAACTGGCCAGGGCTGCTGGCACTGGGCCTCAGCGCTGGTGCCAAGGCCTGCACTGCCTCCCTGCCAGCCCCCACTGGACCCTGCACCGTGGAGCAGTAAGTGCCACTCCGAGCGGCGCAGGGCCTGGGAGGCATGGAGAGGGCAGGGAGGGGTGTAACAGGGTGGGGTGGGTGGTTGAAGAGGGCCTGGGAGAGGGGAGGGATCAGCGGAGAAGGCCTCCGCCATATCCTATCCCCCCTCCAAGGCCAGGAAGTCCTACATGGGGCTTCTCGGGCCTGCGCCAGCGACTTAGCTGGCATAGATCTGAATAGTCCCATTGAGCAGGCTGAGATTCAACACGTGGTAAGAGGACAAATGTCCTCTTACCCTGAGGAGACCTCCAGCCTGCTCAATCCCAGCGCTGGATACAGCGTGGGCTGTATGGTCCTGCTGTCCCAGTGCTGGATAGGATTGGGCTGCTAATCTCCCTACGTTCCCCGCATGTTTTACCCCTCTTCGTTCTGCCCTTCTAAGCAGTTCCTCACTCCTTGTTTCTCCTCCTTCTAACCACTTCCCCTGGGGCTCCGTATTGTTAGAAAGAGAATCCCCCTGCCTAGATAAGCGAGCAAGTTCAGCTAGGTCCCAGTTTTGACTAGATTCTCTAAAATAAATCCTTTTCTTGCACCTTTTACTTCCATTTTCCTTTCCCTTCCAAGTTATATAGTTGTGCCATCAGACACTACTCAGGATCCCTGCACACAATTGTTTTCCCCTGTGTGCACATGTTACATGTCTTTAAAAAGTGCTCCCAGTAAGCACACTTTTGGACCTAAATAGATGCGTAATCAGGTGCAGAAGAAAATGAAGACGAGGAGGAAGACTGACAAAGTTTGGCTCTAGCAATACCCAGCAAGTCTTTTTGCTGAATATCTTGTAATATGTTTTTATAGGCAGTGTGAGAAATGTAAAGGGTTATTTTCCAGAACTTTTAGAATTCTCCTAGGATCAGCTGAGTTGTAGCCTTTCCTCCAAAATCCTGATTCTCAGGAGCTTGCATCTAGCTCGGGCTATACAAAAAGCACAAAGAAATGTTGCTAATTTGCACTTTAAGAGGTAGCAGAGAAACCTTTTCTCTTGACTTCTCATTTGTTACCCCAATGCCTTTCACTCTGTCACCGTTACTGGGAAGACGCTGCTGAACTGGAATTGTAGAGCTCCCGCACGAGGCTTCTTGATGTATCGATATGGACTGAACATCAAGTGGACGACTGTGTACAAAGGTGTGGTTATTATGAATCATTTATTACCCTAGCTAAAGCTTTAGGAACAACATTCACTAATGTAAAGGAGAACTTGACTCTGGGAATACTGCGGTGTCGTCGTGCTGACTGCATATTTTACAAGGGGAAACAAGATTTCTTTAGGGCTGTCTGTCTTAACACTTTCAAGGCCACTCTTTTGTCATTAAGAGTTACTGCTGTCTCTCAAGGGAACAGAATCCAAAATAGCACCCACCCTCATCACAGAGTCAAGCATTCAAAGACCATCAGGCCTAGTGAATATCAGAAATGAAGATCTGGGTCATTACAGAGTGTATTTGAAAATGCAATTGCCTTGTATTTTCAAATAAAATTCTATGCTCACCTTTGAAGAATTCAGACAAGACCAGGCAATTATACAGTGAACATTCAGACACTAATCCATGCATCACTCAATAAATTATTGACTTAGGTCAGAGTTTAAAATTATGCCTTAAAAAAACCCAAACCTTACGTGAAGAAATTGAACTGCAAAGCCACAGACCCAGCTAAGAATCCATGCAGTATTATTAATAAAATAAAAGCAGCTACTTCAATACAAACTTACAGACGTTTTCTCAGCTGATTCCGCTTAGGGTCAGTTTATATGATCAGTTATTCTAAGAAAACAGCCTTTGAACTCACTTCAATCTCTGCTTTGTTCAAGCAGACTTCACACACTGAAGTGAGCTGAACTTGAAAGTAAAACAGCCGTTATCAGTATCGGGGTCTATAGATCGGCGACTCTTTTCAATCCCAAACAAGTAATCATATTTAAACAATTAGATTGGTTGTCTCTGATGGTTGAGTTCACAATACCCTAAGGGTCCAGAGTTAAACTGGATGATCAACAGCTATTAGCTGAGAGTGTATGCATACATTAACTAATGCTTTGGTTATCCCTACATTTTAGATTGGTAGAAGTGAGCCTGAATGACAGACTACAATACAACCATGAATGCTAACGTGACAGCAATTTATACAATCAACCTTCAACAACACAACCAGTTAAATGGAACACTGGTTTGATCCAGAGCTCATTCCTCCTCATGTGCAGGATTACACCTGATCAGTGAGTTGAAATGCAAAATCTGCATAGGCTCAATCCACAATGAAATGCTGTGCTGTTGTTTAAAAAAGTAGACAGATTCTGGTATAACGACATCCCACCATGGAAAAATCTGCATATATTTCACAATAATTTAGGGAAGGTTCTTATAACAATTTTATAATGGGTCTGATTTGTTAAATGTGCACAAGATACAAGCCAATTTTTTTAATAGGGTAAATTAAAAGAAACCGTATGGATAGAAGATTCTAAAAATGCAATCCTATGTAAGAAGCAAGTGCCATTGTGTTCAATGTACTCCCGGGAAAGTGTTATAGGATTGCAGCCGGGCAGCCCAATCCTATCCTCCATCAGTCCTTAGCTAACGGAGTGTGCGCTGCATGCTATACGGGGGACGGGACCAGATGGCCCAGGCGAAGCAAGGAGAAATCTTTTTTACTTACCTCCCTGTAGACTGCCTGGCTGCCAATAGGTCTCCTTGGACCTACACCAGCTAGTTAAGTGGCATAAATCAGAGGAACCTCAAGGGGTGAGTTGGGCTGGGATAAGGGGGATAGGATCTTGGTGTTGCACTGTTGCCCCTGAGATCCATCACCTCTCACCCCCAAGCTGCTGCCGATTCTGCCTGCTCCCTGCTCTAATCCTCCCCTGAACCGTCCCCACTGCTACCTTACCTACTCCCGCATAGGCTAGGTGAATTGCTGGCTCATGCACACGGGGCCTCCAGCCATTTGCGCTGCCAGTCCCGCAGCACACGACAACAGCACGGCTTTTATGACTCTGGCCTGGGACCTATGGCTGTGGATTGTGAGATCCGCTGCTATAGGCCCTCAGTAGGATTGGGCTGCAAATCTCCTAACAGATGCAGTTCCTATTATCCATCTTAATGCAATTTGGATGCCTCTTTCTCATGCAGCTGAATGCAGGTACTGCATACTCAACGTGCTGTGGTAATACGCAGACCCAGTCTGCTCAGCTCAGTTCCACATATTTCATCTTTCAGGTCTATCTGTGTATATTGGATATATATTTGTAGGAGCACCTATGTATGTCCAGTACTATGTACAGTACTACAGTATGAACTCAATGTACGTATGTACAGTTCAACATATATGTAACATGTACATGTATGTATGTATGTGCAGAATATAAAACTTGGGGGAAGAAATAAAGATAGCAGGTTTTCCAGGACAAAGGATTTATGGCATCCTTGGCAAAAAAAGCCATGTATTTATTTATTTATTTAAAGAAATTATACCCCGCCTTTCTCCCAACAAGGGCACTCAAGGCGGCTTTTTGTCAAAAAGTCTAAAACTTGCATTAAAAACAACACCAAAATTCACTGTGCTAAAAAAGATATTAAAATTAGCAACAATGAGTAAAAATTGTTTAAAATACACATAGATAACAAACAGAAGACCAATGTTTCGTCCTACACATAGGACCTTGACTAGGTCAAGGACAGCATGGCTGTGGATGTCAATGAGCAAACCCCTCTCACACACAAGAATTTAAATGCTGGCAAAGCACAAACTACCTAGGCACTTAACACCGGCACCTGCAACTGAAGCGAAGAGTTCATCTGTTACATTGGCCCCGGCTGGCCTCTAGGGACATTCATTACCAGTGATCTTCTTAAAGAGCCCTCGTTCATTGTTCTGTGCAAAACTGGAAACCAAATTTTGTTAATAAAAGTCCATTCCTGCTGTCTATGAATAAGATTATGCGTAGTCCTTTTTACTTCTTTCTACTGCTTCCAAATTAAGACGTGTTCTGTTATTTATGTTATTATTTATACATCTAGTATTCTCAAATAGAATCCTATGGCCAGAAGACATCGCATGTTCTGCAAGAGCAGATTGGTCTGGGTGTTTCAATTGGACAGATCTCTCATGTTCCAATATCCTGGTTCTTATAGCACGTCAAGTAACTCCGATGTCACATCTCCCGCAGGAACATGGTACGCTGTAAACACCAGGATTAGACAGGGGTGGCCTCGGGTCCTTGGGATTCCCCAACAATTGTTCCAATTTTGGGGTAGGTTTGAAGATGGTTTTAACTTCACACTTTCCAAAGATCCGGGCAATCTTATCCGTCACCCCTTTAATAAAAGGCAGCGAAATCCAACTGGTTTCTTTTGTAGCTATATTTTCCATATTATCTGTTTTTATATTATCAGTCCCATTTCTTATTTTATTAATTTTCTCCCATTGTTGAGACCAGCATTTATTAATCTGAGCACTCATATAGCCATTTGCTCTTAGGGTACCCTTGTCTGACGTTCTTGTTCTAATGAACCTTCATCACAGACTTTGATGGCCCGATACACTAGAGAATTAATTACAGAATTCTTTTGAGCTGGGTGATGATTTGAAGTTTGATGCAAGTATCTTCCAGTATGTGTAGTTTTTCTTTTCTTTTACTATATATTTATATTTTATTAATATATTAAAACATAAAAACAATACAGATTTCATAAAATTATAGCAAGCGCGAAGCAATATGTAGTTTTTCTATACACTGAGTGCCCACATGAAAGGGCCTCCTTTCTTGTGACCAATACGTCCAGAAATGGGAGAGAATTGTCTATTTCCCGTTCCATCATGAATTTAATCTCTAGACATTGATTATTCAAATGATTTAAAAAATTAATTCCGTTTCCCCATGTTCCCAGACACAAAACACATCATCAACGTATCTATGCCATACTTTAGGTTTACACCAAGCTGTTTCTAAAACTTGTTGTTCAAAATATTAATTGCCTGGGTAGTTTCCTGTGTGCTTTGCCAGCATTTAAATTCTTGTGTGTGAGAGGGGTTTGCTCAATGACATCCACAGCCATGCTGTCCTTGACCTGGTCAAGGTCCTATGAGTAGGATGAAACGTTGGTCTTCTGTTTGTTATCTATGTGTATTTTAAACAATTTTTACTCATTGTTGCTAATTTTAATATCTTTTTTAGCACAGTGAATTTTGGCGTTGTTTTTAATGCAAGTTTTAGACTTTTTGATAAATACATGGCTTTTTTACCTATAAATCATTTGTCCTGGAAAATTGTAGCTGGCCATGAAAGCTTCCACTCAAGATTAAAGATAGCAGGTTATCGGGCCTACATTGTTGGGCTTCAGATTCACATAGGCATCGCTACTTGTTACATCCAACATACAGTATATAAGCAAGCGGAATCCAGGGTGGACCGAATGAATGTTATCCTACTGCCCCATCGTAGATTTATACAGAGCTACAGAGAGCAGGCACATTCAAAGGCCTTGGCAAGCAGGCTGGGCTCTAGGTCACAAGATAACCTAATTCAAGGAAGATTCCTTTCTGACATCAAGTACATGGATTGTTGAGACAACAGCTACGCATACCTGCCAACATATGAACATTTCAGAACAGTAAACATTTAGCATGTGACTATATCAAGCACGAGGGGAAAACGTCCAGAGAGGTGGTTGGTATTGGTGTACTAAGTAATACCATGTGTACTGCTGCTGACATACAAACAAAGCTTCTGACACCTGAGAGAACCACACAACTTCCTCTGAGACGAGGGAACATAAGGAAAATGAGGTCTGCTGCTTCATAAACACATTTGCCCAAGGATAACTTTAAGAGCCTACACATCAAAATCCTGTGCAGGCCTGGAATGAAGTGTTGCTTGAGACACTGAGTGCTGCGCTTGCTTGCCTTTTGGTTTGGATCCTCCAGGCATCGGGCTCAAAGAAAGAAGGTGCCAGCTTGCCTTGTTCCTCCTACTCAATATGTGGACTCTTTAGCCTTTCCTGATTCCCATACTCCTCCTGATCCATCTTCTGGCTGGCTCCTGCACCTGATAATCTCCCCCTATCCTGGAGGCCAGCTTCCTTTGAAGGACAGTCATCTGCAAGCCTGTACAGAGAGTTTGCCAAACAAGGCTTCTTCCTTTTCTGGTTTGTGTTTGGACCTTCTCAACAACCTACAGGACTACCAAGTCCTGCCCCTTCTCTCTGTTGCACCTGTTTACCTGTCTGCTGATTATTTTTTTAATTCCTCACTTGTCAGGAGCATCCTGAAACCTGAACCCACAGGTGAGTGAACAGCTTCCATTCCCTACATATTTTGAGAGCGTTCACAGGCCGAGCGCTGAAAAACAATGCCTGCTATTCTCCCAGTATTTGTGCATGTCTGCCGTGCCGGTCTAGACAGTGAGAAATACAGGCTCCCATTCAAACTTAGTCGTCCCTTTCTGTGTCAAAGAGCACCTCTTGTAAGGCAAATTTCTAAAACCGTAAGAAGAGCAGGCGAGCAGCAAAAAGGGGACTTTTCAACAGCAGATGCAGCAGCTCCCACTGTCTGTCACTGCCTGAGTTCGGCCCACAGATCTATAATGAATTAGATACTTGTTCATTAATAAAAAATGACACTATGAACTTGCGGAAGCACCCTGTACGAAAAGAACTGCTTCCAAAAGAAATCCCATCCTTCACTTCTCCTGCTCTCTCCCACCCCTTCCTCCCAATCTTTCTGTGATCAGGCAAATAATGAAGCTTCTACATAGACAGGACAAAAGGAAGAGTGAATAGAGCTTAACTTGCATGAGGAGGAAATAACCTTTTCATTACAGTTATATGACTTTAATTTTAATGACTTCCCCGCTCGCATTAACAAAGAACTGGGATCAGAGGCCTTGGCAGGGCTACTGTCAGGGTCACCAAGTCATAAGAGTGTCCCAGGAAACAAAAGCGCTTCAGCATGCCATAGCAATGAGCTAGTCAGGCCATCACATTCCCAACTCGTCATGGCCCCTAATGCCATTTCAGAAATATAGAGTGCCTGAATATTTAAAGAAAATTAAAAGGCAAAGAAAAGCTGCAGGGGCGGGCAGGAAAGTCTTTCCTCCGAGTTGGCTGGTCATGGTCATCAACATTTGAGTTGATCTGTCTAACCCGCTTCTCACTACTACAGACCAGACAGATATCTACAAAACTCACAATGCAATTACTCAGGCATTCTGTATCACCAGGGGAGATGGAGAAGTAATAAAGAGGGATTGGCAAGAGGAACTCATAAAAAACAAATTGCAGTCTCTACTTGATATTAATAATTCTTCTAGGCAACATTTCTTGCTTATCTGAATAAATCTTGGGAGTTTTATGGCAAAGGAAATACAAATTACAGATCACAGTGCTACATATATGACACAAACTTTATTCGGCAAGTGCATCCTTGGTACAAACTGTAGACTAAAATGCTTCACATGATTAGGGGATAAATGACAGCACATGGCAGGAGAGAGAGAGAGAGAGAGAGAGAGAGAGAGAGAGAGAGAGAGAGAATTGGAAAAGGAAAAGATTCCAGGTGAAAATCAAATGAGAATAGAAAACTTGCAAGATAAACAGGTGAGCAGAACACTAGAAGGTACTGTGATAATTACAGGTGGATAATAACTGACCAGTGGATCTACTGTTACACTGGTGCAAAAGTTACACAGGATTGGGCTGTGAGTATAACGGCGTAGTCCTGGGGATCTTTAGAATGGCAGAACGAGCGCTCCGCTGTTCTAAAGTGTTGCGAACGTGCCATAGCATAAAGCACGTTCGCGACTACTCGGGAGCAAGGGAGGCTGACGCAGAGGCCAGCCTCCTTCGCTCCGTTGTCGGAGCGCCCAAGTGTACGACGGAGGAGGTGAGTCGGGATCCAGTGGGCGCAGAGGTGGTTTGGTGAGCGAGGGAGGGGGCCCATTGATCTAGCCGGCCCGGGAGGGGGCGGGGGACAGCGTCAGTCATATCCCCGTCCCCACCAGGCCAGCTAGTATTTCTGCCAGCTATTTAGCTGGCGGAAATCTGAGGAGGCCCATTGGGCCGGCCCCGGTTTACACCCGGGGAAGGGGACAAGCATCCTCTTTCCCTGAGTAGACCTCTGGCCCACCGGTCGACGGGCAGCCTGGGCACAGGATCCGGCGGAGATCCTTAGTCAGGATTTCGCTGTAAGTGTAGTTTGTGCTTTGTATAAACTCTGTGTGTGTGTGTGTGTGTGTGTGTGTGTGTGTGTGTGTGTGTGTGTGCGTGCGCGCGCGCAGGGGGGATTCCTTTTCCACAGCAGTTTCATTGAATATATTTAGTCATGGCATTTCCAATTTACCAAAAATTGACTTATGCCGCTCAGGAGGGAATGCGTCCAGTTCCAGAGCTTTATTGATTTTCAGATTTTTAAAAAAATTATTACTTGTATTTCTTCACTTTTTAAGGGATCTGTTGCTACCTTGTCCTCATGTGATTGGGTAATGGCAGCGTTTGAAAGAAAGCTGCATGAGAGTTACTTGGCTCTCACACAATGTTGTATAAAAATGAAAAAAAAATGTCATCTTTAGATTTCAAAGGATTTTTTTTGCATACCAAAGAACTACTGTATCTTGTTATTGTTCAGCTGTTGTTTAGCACCTGCAGGCTAATAACCTTCTTGCTCTCTTTCTCAGAGTTTCTGCTTTAGGCTTTGTATATTTTGTCTTCTCTTTATGGAACTTTTAATGTGTACTGTAATTTGGACACGGTACTCCAGTTAGGTGAAGAGGGAACCACACCATAGTCTTCTCGAGCAAGTTGTAACTCTGTCTCCAGCTGTTTAAGATTACGTCCTCTTTCATATTTTTATAGGAGGCATAAAAATTAATCTGCTTCTGAAAAAAAGCGTTAAGAGGCTACTACAATACTCTAGAAAATGATCCTGATGGGATAGTTATAGCTGAAAATGTTAATTTCCTTTACTAGATGTGGAGTTACCTAGAAGCATAATGGGGCATGTACCTACCAAGGTTTAGCACTTTGAAGCCTCACAGATGTCATTGGGGAAAAACTGAGAATCTCTCTCATAGAAATCAATGGGGCTTCAAAGTGCTTATATTTGGTGGATCACGCCAACATAAAGGATTTTCTGATACTTTGTGGAATGATACTTCGCTCCCAAAAGACAGGTGGAATGGTCCAGTGACAACATTTCTAACAGCACCAATCCGCTTGCAATTGTCTGACTTGCTGTTTTTATTGCTGGAGGAAGGGGTGGGGAGGGTTTTCTTTCAGTTGCTGGTCCACTGTGGCTTTT
The DNA here is from genome assembly GCA_026170595.1 of Plestiodon gilberti rubricaudatus. Lineage (NCBI taxonomy): Eukaryota > Metazoa > Chordata > Lepidosauria > Squamata > Scincidae > Plestiodon > Plestiodon gilberti. Next base: position 203,018,897 of record JANXHW010000001.1, read on the forward strand.
TAGCTGATGTTTTATTGTTTGTTAGTGTTTTGATGTCTTATTATAGTTTCAATGGTGTTATTGTAAGCTGCCTCAGGCTGAAGCAAAAGGCTAGGTAAAAATAAATAAACAACCAGAACAAAACAAAACATTGGCTAAACTACTATTGTCAATTAGAAAATAGACTAAATGAAAATATATCTTGTGGATAGAGGACTTGGAAGTACTGTATATGTTTTGCCTGCTGGGTACAGTACTCTTCATATGTCCATACCACTTAAGTCTGCAGAATTACTTCTTCACACAACCCTAGCCCAATCCTAACTAAAACCTTCCCCACAGATGCAGCTGCGCAAACAGAAAGTGCGCTACATCCGGGGGGGGGGAGCCCCAGAGGTCTCCTCATGGTAAGGGAACATTTTCCCTTACCTCCGCTGCCCCAATGGGTCTCCTTGGATCTGCGCCAGTCACTTTGCTGGTGCAAGTCCGAAGAGGGTCCAAGAGAGGGAAGGGGAGAGGACTAGGGGATGCCACCCACTGTGCCAACTTACCCGCACTCCTGCCAGTAACTGGCAGCAGCAGCGTGCCTTCAAAACTGCCGCCCATTTGCAGTAGCAGTCCTGGAGTGGTTGGCAGCAGCACATTTTGTGTGCCACTGTATGGCCATTTACGACAGTGGGGTCACTGATCCACTGTCCTAAAGCCCAGTTAGGATTGGGCTGCAACTGTAAAAAGTGGTATGCTAAGTAACTGGTTTAGACCCTTTGAACTGATTTTGAACTAGTTTAGATACTGTATATTTCATGCAGCATATCATCAAGGTCTTTTGCTTGCAATGTAACTCTGGACTCGAGTCGGCCACCTGCCATGCATGGCTATGTGTGGAGCCTATTGCCAGGGTCACCTAGGCAACCAAGCAGTACACCGCTAACCAACCGAACGCCAACACCACAGTTACCACTACATTTGATAAATAAGTCATCCCATGAGTACCGGGGGGAGAAGACTACACCTTTATTTTGAACTTTTTGCTTTTAGTGTTTTGGATTACAGCAACCACAGGTGTAAGGTTTGGGTTCCATTTCAGTTCACTGAAGAAAAAAAAACAGTCTCCATCCCGTTCCTCCTCCTCCTCCCCCCATTCCTCCTCCCCCCACCCTCCAAGCCAACTTATCAGTGCCGTTGTGATCTCTGGAGGCTGCTGGCATGCAGCTGCAGTCACTTGGCACTTGTTGCGGTGGCTCGGCTACCTGGAATGGCAGGTCACATTTTGCAACCGCCATAAAGCACACTGCGCCGCTAGAATGGGCTATGTGGCTGAAATCCTATCCACACTTACCTGGGAGTAAGCCCTGTTGAACACTGTGGGGACTTACTTCTGAGCAGACGTGCATAAGATTGCACTGGAAGTATATAATCTTTTTGAAGATGGAAGAAATTTACAGAGGTTTTGGGCCCAATCCAATTTACTGCCCGTCCTTGTTCCTCATTCTTTCCCCTGTGCTGATGCTGACTGCCATAAAGCAGTCAGCACCAGTTGCAAAGGGTGTTGCGACAGCGTGCTGCCAACAGAGCCAGCAGGAAGGCCTGTGTCTTCCCGCCCACGACGACGAAACTCCCGCCTATTGCCGACGACAGTAAGTCAGCAGGAGAGGTGGCAGGAGCGGGTTGAACAAGGCAGGGAGTGACGAAACTGGGTGGGGGAGGGTGGCAACGGAGGCAGAGGATGGTTGGATCGGGCCCAGGAGGAAGTGGGATTGGCAGCATGGTCCCCCTTCCTGGACCCGATCCTATGGCCAGCTATGTAGCTGTCGCAGGTTCGAGCAGACCCATCTATGCCGTGGAGGCTTACCCCCGGGTAAGGGAACAAACATTCCCTTACCCAGAGGAGAACTCCTAGACTGCCCCCTCACCATATGATGCAGTGGTTGCCATTTTGGCACCGCTGCATTGACGGGGTGGTGATGGTCGTTGATAGGACTGGGCTGTTTGACAGTGAAAAACAATGGTAATAAGTGTGCTGCAAAGTCTAAACGACTCTCCATAGACATTTTCTTTGCATTTTCCTGCAAGAGCCAACCATCAAATGTAACTGCTATCAAATCCAATCTTCCCATCAAGAAACAAGAAAGGACAGAGTGGTTGGCAAGTCACAGGTCTGGAGTTCCTACCATGTACCGAACAGAATTCTACTCTGCAAAACTTGAAACTACGTGTGCCTGAATACCAGACTTCCAAGCGGATTCTGCAGATAAAAGAACCATGTACTGTGGGAGGAAGACAGATTTTCTGTGGGAGCATATTAAACGCAAATGGTTACTATGCAGCCTCTCAAGGAAATCATGGGAATCAAGGCTGGATCATAAAAATACCAAGGCATGTGAACAATGTGGCACACAGATGCTCCTCAAAGAACCGTGACATGTTTTAACAGTGCGCACACAAGCAAGGGCGCTGATTTTATTTTCTGAAAACATTCAAGTATTTAAGGGAAGCTTCTTACGGCTCTGCAGCAGCAGCAGCAGCAGCAGGACACTCCAATTTCAAAGCATGGCACTGGCGCATGTCAGACTAAAATGCATGGATTTTGTGTCAGAAGAATTGGTTTGCAGATTACAACATAATGCCATAGATGCATGCAGTCCTCCAGCCATCTCTGTGGATGAGCCTTGAGGACTGCAGCTTTCATCCCCTTTTCTCTTTCGTTCAGGCTAAAATGCACAGAGCATTTGCAAAAATAATCCTGTCGATTCCTTAACATATGAAGCTCCCTGACACAGGGTCAGGCCATTGGTCATACTAGATCAGTATTGCTCACATTGACTGGCGGAAGATAGAGGCAGGGTCATTCCTAGTCCTACCTAGATGGGCCAGTGATAGAAATTGAGCCTTTTTGCTTGCGGAGCATGTGCGCTGAGCTACAGTCGTCCCTGTCCATCAGTCCCCATGTTGGGAAATGCAGTTAGTAGACCAAGGATGGTCTTTTTAAGTAATACACCCTCTATTAGATATTAGTATAATTTACAGATGGAGTCACAATACCATTTCCCATACCAAATGTTGATTTTTTTTAAAGCCACAGAACTCATCAGGTGGAAGTTAGTCCTCCAAATGAATGTGCTCTTGATCCACTTCACTGATCTCTTCTTTCAAAAGAAATTGGCATTTGAGGCTGTAGCAGGGAGCTGCCCTTGCTCCGCCTTGCTCTGCCTCTAACCCCAAGAAAGCAACCAATTTCTCCTTAAAAGCTTGATAGCTACTCTTCATCTCAGCAAAAAACAAAAGAGACAATGCCAAGAGGTCTCTTGCAGTTGGGTACAGCCCATCAATCGAAAACAGTGTTACCTGAAGCAATGGCTATGATGCAAAGAAATTAGTAGCAGTCCACAAATAAGAAGCATATGAAGACACGTCAATCTTTAAAATAAATGAACACCTAATCTCAGTAACATTTCAGCAAAATTAACAGATGACAGTAATTCCTCCAGCCTCTCTTGCAGTGCAAGGACAATTAAAAAAAAAATTCAGACACACTGTCTCTGTGTCATGCAAGGAGCATAATTTGCAATTAGAAACAGATGAATTTGTTTTATTTTAAGAAAGTGGAATGTATGAAACTGCCATCATTCCTATTACATGTTGAGATTGTGGAGAAAGTTAAAACAAACGTATATATGTGACTTTAGGAGAACGGTACAATGTGAACAAAAGCTAGTTATAAGAGCTTGATGTGCGTGGATAGTAAATTTTTTCATTGGATATTATTTAAATTGAGCTATACATCAGAAATTATTCATGTCATACATGAACTTGGGCAAAGTTAATCAGACAAGAAATATCTGGTTCAAAATGAAGCTTTCTACAGTCTTTCCCTGAGAGGAAAAGAGAATGGAAACAACTCATTTGGGTTTATTACAGCCCAATCCCAACTAACTTTTCAGCTGATGCAGCCATGCCAACGGGATACATGCTGCATTCTATGGTGGTGGGGCAGTCATGGAGGCCTCCTCAGGTAAGGGAATGTTTGTTCCCTTACCTCAAAGCTGCATTGCGGCTGCATCAGTGCTGAAATGTTGATTAGGATTGGGCTGTTAATTTATTTAAATGCACACTAATTGAGAAAACACTCATAACCATAAGCAGAAAAAACTACTACGACGACGACAACGATGATGGTGATTATGAATAAGAATATTAGATTAGTTTGGTACAAACTAGCTGACATTATTTTCCAAAAATAAAAAAAAATAAAAATAAGAGTTGGAAGATATATTTTTAGGTTACCATGGAATACCACTGAGAAGCCACAATCCAATACAGTGAGAACTGCATTTCAGCCCATTGTAGTCAGTAGGTTGAACCATGCCTACGTTTGTAGTCCAGATTTGTAAGCAAGAAGGGGCATAGAACTACATTTCCCATCATTTTTCAAGATTCTGCTGCAGCAGCAGGGCTATATATTCTGGCTCATGGTTAAAGGGAAAACACATTCGGAGACTATTACCATCCTTATCAGTTTCTGTGATATTTCACAGAAGAAACACCTAGTCTAGGCTCCTTCACTTCCTTTCTTTTCTTCAATTAATGGAAATGTGATATTACAAAGTGTGTATTACTTAGCTTACAGCACAATCCTGCTTAGAATGCGTCAGCCGGCCTAAATGGCCAGTCGCTGCATCCTACGCAGGATGCGGCCTGCGCCAGTGGAGCCAGGGCACACCTTGGGGAAAAGGGATGCTTGTCCCTTTCCCCTAGTGTCAGCCCCAGAGGCCCCAATGGGCCTCCTTGGATGCGTGCTAGCTATTTTGCTGGCGCACATCTGGGGAGGCCGTGTAAGGCTGGCCAAGCCCGGGAAGGGGGTTAGGATATGGGTGCTGCATGCCGCCAGTGGTGTCACGAGCCGGCACGTCACCCCGTGCGGGGTCGGCTGGCTTGGCGGAGCATCACCCTCACCCCCAGCCGCGTCACCCCCCCCGGTACTCACCCCATCCCGGCGCATCAACCCCGGAGCCGGGAGGCCGGGCCGCATCTTCCTTGCCGGCTCGGTCGCTTATGAATAGGCCGGGCAAGGCTTCGAGCAGTGCATACGCACAACGCTGCTCGAAGCCTTGCCCTCAGAAGGGCCAAACAAAGACCCGACTGGTCTTTATAATCTACACTAGCATTTTAAGAACCATATTGTAGGGCTGAGGCCAGTGCCAGAATTAGGTTGCTGGAGGCCCCCTGTGGCAAAGTCCTACACTGTCCCCCATCCTCCTGCCCCCTGATGGCACACTGGGTGGTACTACTGCCACTGGTACAGAGGGTTCAAGGGTTGACCAGCCTTGGTGGGCCCCACTAATGCAGGTGGATCCCTGACACTACCATTGGCTGAGGCTGATAGATCATGGCTTACCTAAGGCTACCTAATGAGTTTATGACATGCCCAAGAAATGAAACAGGAACTTCCTGGCTCATGACTGAGCAGGGTAACATAAGTTGCCATATCAGTAAATGAGCTAACGTGTCTCCCTGCCCTGCCCCCAGAGGCGTCGCTCCAGTAGGGGCGGGGACGTATGTTTCGCTCGTCCTAGACCCGTTTACCGAGCGAGCAAGAGGCGACCCCACCCCCTCACTGTTGGAGCCATTCCCCTGTGGAGAAAGCAGCAGGCAGAGTCTCTTGCCTGCTGCTTTCTCCGCAGGGGAATGGCTCCAACAGTGAGGGGGCAGGGCCGCCTCCTGCTCGTTGGGTAAACGGGTCTAGGATGAGCGAAACCTACAGCCCCACCCCTACCGGAGCGACGCCTTTGCCTGCCCCATATATGAAAAATGTTTAATAAATACCAGCAATCAAAGATTTGGATATTTGGAGCCCTGAGGTACAAAAATATGCATTAACATTTTATTACATGCCTATAACAGAACAAAGCTGTTGCTTTGCATTCAGGGTATTAAGCCACCAGTTTTGAAATTGATACTGTATAGTTATACTGAAATGATTTTAAAGTGTGGTTAGAATGCAGTGTCCCTTTAAATACAACCATAAACCTCAAATATATATTTAAAAAGTATACAAAATTTAGAACGCAAAATGTTTTCATGTGCTTGTCCAAATGTAATGTGAATTACCACGGAACGACCAGCATAACTGTGGTGTGGGAGAACTGGAAGGAGGAGAATACCAGTATGCATAGCAGTTATGTAAGCATTGGATTAAGGTGAATTAACCTGCAGTACCACCATGGCCTAAGCAATATTGTAATACATATATTGGGAGACAATTATGAGGTTAAAGTAGCCAAACTGGTGTTGGAATGATTAGGTCCCAAGCTGTTCTGCCAATTCAGCTAATAGTATTTTCAACCACCGAAACAGTGGGAAGGGGAGGGGAGGAGGTGCTATTGGTAGAGTAACCAGATCGGTTCCATCTGTTACTTCATGGACTGAGTCTGAAATGAAGAGTGCATGTCACGCAGGGACTGGCAAGTTTGCAAACTCTATTGAAAGACTCTCAACAGTTTATCTTAATCACTTTTCAAGGCACAAAGCAGATCTCAATATGAATCTGTTTCCCACATTGTTTCCTCCCAACAGGGTTAGATTTCAGGTTTGCCTGGATTAGGCTAAACCCCTGGAATTCCCCATCTGGACATTAAGGAAGCTTCATTTCAAAGGTTGGCGGCAGGCAGTAATTCCTGCCTGATTCTAGAGGAACAGGACTTTCATTTAAAAAAAAAATCAGTGACTTGCTTTTGGGGTGGTTTTTTTTTTACTAAATCCTCCCTCCTGACCCCCCCCCACCAGTTTTATTACATTTTTCAGCACTCTGACATATTTTTGTCCAAGATACTAAGCAGTTGTAAACCAAAACTTTCCTCCAAATGTCAGCAGTTCACAAAATATGGTACCTAGAGGCTAAATACCATGTGATTGATTTTAGTAAGTGAATCTAATGCATACTCTCACCTATGGCTTTCATGTAACTATTGCTAAATAAACCACAGATTAATGGTTCAATGAGATGTAGGCTATTTTCAGTGCTTCTTAAATTCAGCAAACTTGCATTTTCTGACCCTCTAATAGTTTAATATTAACTTGCTGTAATCAGAGGCGTCTCTCCGGTAGGGGCGGGGCTGTAAGTATCGCTGCGGTCATAGTCTCTTTACCGAGCGAGGAGGAGGCAGCCCTGCCCCCTCACTGTCCGAGCCAGTCCCCTACGGAGAAACCGGCAGGGAAGAGACCCTGCCTGCTGCTTTCTCCGTAGGGGACTGGCTCGGACAGTGAGGGGGCGGGGCTGCCTCCTCCTCGCTCGGTAAAGAGACTATGACCGCAGCGATACTTACAGCCCCGCCCCTACCGGAGAGACGCTAGTGGCTGTAATGCAATAAAGCTATCAGAAAGGCATGAGTTGGTATCTGAAGTAGCCAATCCTTTGATTCTGAAGATTTTCAGACATGGATGTTGCAATGTGTAGACTGGCTATAATTTTTATGAAGTCCTACAGTTACAGTCCAATCCTGTCCTTGGCTGGCCTGCGAGGTGCAGCAGCACCAACGCAGCCTCTACTGCATTCCACAGGCCTGCTGGGAACTAGGCCTGCAGGGAGAGGTGAGTAAAGAAAATGTTTACATATCTCCTCCACCACTGCCTGGGCCCCTATGGGCCTACTCATAATCTACACCAGCTGTTTTTGGTGGCATAAATCTGTTAGATCCAAGGGGCCATGTCAGCCCTGGGACAGGAGCATTGGATCTGGTGGATGTAGCTGCCTCCAAGATCTGCTCCCGTCCCGCCCCCACACCAGCCCAATCCACTCCCACTGCCAATTTACCTGGCTCAATGGCCAATCTTCAGTCCACTGACACCTACATGCGGCCTTCTGGGCCTTGCGCTGGTGGCAGCTCTCCACAGAACAGCAGTACAGCTACCACACCAGCGGTTCACAGGATGCACTGGTGGATTGAGAGCTACGCCAGCATATCCCCAGATAGGATCTTCAAACCTTAATCTTCAAACCGGGACAAAAAGCCTCTCTGAAAAGTGGCAAGAGTATAAATAATAACACCATGCCATAAAAGCACAAAAACACCCATCATGATAACTTGATGTACTGTATTGTCCCGAGTATAAGACGCACCTGATTATAAGACGCACCCTTAAAGTTTGGTGCTATTAAAAAAAAATTATTAAATCACTGGCATTATTGCAACAGCCTGATTATAAGACGCACCCCTAGTTTAAAAACTTAAATTAGGAGAAAAAAAGTGAGTCTTATACTCAGACCAATACGGTAATTTGTACGTATAATGGTTACATGTGTGTATGTATGTATGTACATATGTTTCAGGATCTGATGTGTATGTACATATTTTTCAGGATCTGTAATACCCTTTGAGTTTTAATGAAAAGCGGACTGTACATTTAAAAAAAATATTATTATTATCTTTATCACTGATATAGTCAACCTATAGGCTGATTCTTCCTGCAGAGGTCATCTGAGGTTAATAGAGAGTATGAGACTGTCAGGTATAGGTTAATTAGCTCATTCATTCCACGAGTTGGCTTTCTCTGCCCCTTTAAATGACACTAAGGGACCAGCTTGAAAAAGACCAGTACAATCTGGTTCGAAACGTTGTTGTTACTTACCAGTTTTTAATACGGTTTTAATACTGTTTTTAATACTGTTCTAACGTGTTTTAAACAAAAATGGCTGACGACTGCACAGCTAAAGGTCCATTTGTGGATTATGCATAATGTATGCATATTGTAATGTTTCACATGTTATTGTTTGATATTTATTGTTTGATAATAATACCGTATTGTCCCGAGTATAAGACGCACCTGATTATAAGACGCACCCTTAAAGTTTGGTGCTATTAAATTTTTTTAATTAAATCACTGGCATTATTGCAACAGCCTGATTATAAGACGCACCCCTAGTTTAAAAACTTAAATTAGGAGAAAAAAGTGAGTCTTATACTCAGACCAATACGGTAATAGTTTGATCCTTTAGGTCTTCTATATCTTGATTACTGTAGTTATTCCCATGACAAAGCATAAAAGCAAAATGTGTTGGAAACAACAGTCCTAGCAGTCCTAACCCTAACAGTCCTAAACCTAGCAGCTACCCTGTTGGTGCATTGTTGAGAGTTACAGCTGCCCTTGGTCTCTTCTTCACTTGTCGCTCAGCACAGAGAAGTGAATCAAACAGGATCTCAAGGCTTGTAAACCTGAATAACCAGGAGATTCTGCACCCTGTCACAGTGGCGTTCCTACACCTCCCGTGGGGGAGGGGCTCCCGACGTGACACCCTCACGTGATGATGCAAGCCACGCCCCCTGGCGATGTGATGCCATTTTTGCGCGCCACCGCCGAATTTCGGCAGCGGCGCAGCTTGAATCACACACACACACACCACCATTTTGCAAGGCTTTCCCAAGCCAAACGGCTCTAGGGCGGGCGGGCGAAAACAACAACCGAGTGCCGAAAACAGCGTGAAACTACAGGCAGGGTGACCAGGCAACACACCCAGGAGGCAAGTACACCCCCTGCCACCATGTGTACCCGCCGCCTTGAGGCCACCGCCCCCCGCCCCCCCCCCCACGACGCCACTGCCCTGTCAAATACAGTACAGTACTGGAAAACATAGTTCCTCTGCAAACACAAGGCCTGCCAGCCGTCTTTGCGTCACTCCTGCCTGGATTACATTTCAACAGACTCATCTGCAGCCAGTCTCCAAACACAGACACATCTAAGAATACAAGACAAGAGTCCAAAGAGGACACAGAGAATTCCGAGCATTATCAAAGTGCAGATGACAACGTACCAATGTTTACAACATGCATGAATTTCTGTTTACCAGCTAGCAGCACATCATTGGGCCTGGTGCAGATCTAACATTACCAATTTCTTAGCTAAGGTTAACAAACCAAGTGTGGGTCAAAATTCATGCTTTCCTTTCCTGCCTCTCCTCCTCTCTGCAGTGCAAATTTCTCCTTCCTTTTGTTTGCTTTAACCATGAAACTTAACATCTGCACTAGCACTAATCACGATTAAGGCCAACCAAGATTCTCTCTCCACCAAGGTTTGCAAACTAACTTCAAACCCTGTTTAAGAGCACAGGGCTGGCTTTGAACCAATTGCCCCCAATTAGGCCCTGCACCTAAGGGGGCCCCGTGGTAGGGTAATCTCGTCTTGTCAAATACATAAGACAACAGATATTTTTACTGAATCATTCCATAGTCACTAAAACAAGTGGTTTTGTAAAGAACGACTCCCTCTTTAGAGACCTTTCGGCGGGGCCTTAAGACATTTTTATTTAGGACAGCTTTTGATGTCTGACATGGTGGGCTGACCTTTTAACAAATGGCTTTTAACGTATGTAAATTCAGGTGACCCACTGGGGTTGTTTATTTTAAATTGTTTTAATTATTTTCATATGTATATATGTATTTTAATGTGTTGTAAGCCGCCTTGAGTGCCCTCGGGAGAAAGGCGGGGTATAAATTCTTTAAACAAAAATAAAATATTTACTTAACACATTTTGTTTGTTTATTTGTAGGCTTACACGTATGCAATTTTATATTAAAATGTGCTTAGATTCATTTGGTCCATTAACTCACATGCACTTTTTAAGTGCACATTTTGATTGTTTTCCATTCTACCATAGAGATATAAAGTCTATAATAAATTTTATTTATATCTCTAAGATTCTACAGACCTTGGCTGTGAACCTGGGGCCCTGCAAATACGTTTTCAATTGGGCTCCGCAGCTCCTAAGGCTGGCTCTGTAAGAGCAAACTCTGTTTAGTATTAACCATGGTTAGTGCCTACATAGAAGTTACTCTAAAACAGGGGTTCTCAACCAGTGGTACTAGTACCACCAGTGGTACTTTGGTCAACTGCTGGTGGTACTCGGACAACTGGACCACCAGAACCCCGCTTCAACGCGGCGCTTTCAGTGGCGTGTTTTCGCTCCTGAGAGGCTCCTGTCTTTGGCAGAGTCTCTTGGGAACGCCCACCTGCCCAGAGCCTCCTAACAGCATTTTCTGGTCTCCCGCCTCCAAAAACCTGAAAGTAACTGGAAATGTTGTCATCGGAAGTCACTTCCAGTGGTACACAGCAGGAGAGCGACGCCGGAGGTGGTACTCGGCTGTGAAGGGGTTGAAAACCCCTGCTCTAAAACATAATTCCTTTATGGCGACATGAAACCTGGGCCAGTGTTGTGTACTGCCGTGATACGGCTGTGAATGATGAGAGGCACAGCATGTGAGAGGCACAGCATGCATTGCAGTGGATCCAAGGGATCCACAGGTGCCAGTAAGTTGGAGGTGGGGTGGACCACAGGCAGAGAAGAGGATTAAAAGGGTGTGTTGGTGGAGGAACCGGAGGAGTTGGGGAGGAAAGGGGTGGATCCAGTGCATTCTCTTTGGACTTGTGCCAGCTATGTAGCTGGCTTAGGTCTAAGGAGAACCATATGTGATTGGGCAGCCTACTGGGGTCCAATCACCTCCCTCCACCATATCATGCAGTGCAGCCTCCGTTGGTGCGGCTACATGCTATAATGTGGCAGGGGATAGGCTTCAGCAGTTAGTTACTTAACTAGATCCTTCAAGCAAATGGCAATGTCTAATTGGTTAAAAGTGGAATTTTCTTTTTAAAAAACCAAGGCAGAGATACTATGCATACTTTGCTGGAGCAAGCCCCACTGAACACAATAGAACTCAAGTGTATTTTCTCCCTTTTGACAAACACTACCTATGCTACTCAGGCACTTGAGATGTGTTTAATTGTTGCTTCTAGAAATACGCTCATGAGTTCATTTTGGAGGATAATCCTTCTCAAACACAACAGACAAAGTGATTTCCTTTCAAAACAACATCCTTTATGGGTGTAGCTTCCAAGATTGTCTGTGGTTCAAAGGAAAAATAAAAGCTATTCAGTTTTAAGGTGGGCACAGCTTTTGAAAAAGTCAAAACGTACACTCAAGGACAGTTCCTTCCTGTGAGATGAATAGAGGAGAATGAAAACAAGGAAGAGATGTAACCAATGAAGAAAGTGTGGTTGCAACAGTTTGTCCTTACATTTACCCTGAATGTTATACATAACCGTTTCAGCTGTGTGTGTTTTGTTAGTATTGCAAAGAGGAATGATGCAAAAGTTCACAAGACGGAATTTGAATCTTTCTTTTTCCCCAGGAGCCCCAAGCCTGTTGCAAAGGTTTCAATAACCAACTGAAAATCTGAAGCAGGTTCAAATTTTACTGATATCAGGATACACAGAAGAAACCACCATCAGGCCTGCTCCAGTTTCCCTCAAAATCCGGCAAGGACTGCACTAAGCAACTCACTCAGCCTGTTCTGAATCACTGCTGATTGGACATCTTAGAAGAGGTGGGAATCAGCGGCGTTACGGCACCTCCATACGGGGGGGGGGCATACATAATGCATACATCACAACCGGAAGTGACATCACCACCACCGTGAACGGCTTCCCAGGCGCAGGGCGGGCGGGCCAAACGTTCATGCCTCCACCCTCCTGGTGTTCGCACCACCGATCCCGCTGCCCACGCGGTGGGGTTATCTCCCCCCCACCGCTTTGTTACCCCACACTTGCCCCCCCAGCGATGCTCCTTGTGGAAATAGTCCTTTAAATCCTAACTGAAAGAATTCTTCAGATTGCCTTCCTTCCAGTGCATGTATGCAAATTAGAGTCAGATACCACTGGCTGCTCACGGTAGGAAGTTGAACCTCCAGAACAAAACTAAGCACAATTGCCAAATGACTGAGGAAATTTCCCCATTATCCACAAATATCACAGTCCATCAAAAATCCCACTAAAGGAGTATGTAAGAGTCTGTGAGGAATAATTATAAAGTATAATTATTAAATGTTGGTTTTGTAGAGTTAATAATTGTAGTAATGTTTGATGCTCAGAAGCTAACAGGAGAGCTAAGACCCAAGGTCAAGAGTGCATAAGTTAAAAAGCTGAGACACAGGTTTTCTGATATTGGAGAAGAGGATGTGGTAGAGGGGCCCTTGAAGGAGCCAGACAGCAGGGACCAGAATAGTTGGGACAGACAGATGAACTCGTGTAAAGAGGAAGTACCTACCAATGGTCGCCAGCTCTCTGAATAGACACAGACGGTTGGGGGTTCGGAAAAGGACTAGAAACTAGCAAACCAGAAAGAACCAGATGAGAAAACTGGTAGTCGGCAGAGGTCAGAAAAGGGGCACCCCAAGTCAAGGAAGAAGCCCAAATATGGATAATGAGTGAGGGGAGATATGTAATGAGTGAGGGGAGATACAGGGCGGAGATAAAGGACCACGTGAAATATACAAGATGTTTGATAGGTTTTGGGAACCTAGCCAATCAAAGGTTTAGAGGAGGAGTAACGGAAATAGGGGAGGAGAACCATTTCCAAACAAGGGGAATAAAAACTGGATACTTTTTGTTTATTGTTGCTCTGATCTTTTGATCAGATGCCCATTTCTGCAGAAATGTACAATAAAACTATTCTGCTTCACTTCTGGAGTCTGAACTTCATCTTTTGGGTAAGCATATGTGATTAAGATGTATTTCTCACAAGTCCATCTCGATGATACCAAAGATCGTTCAGCAAAATCAGAGAGTTCTGGGAAGGCCACAGCAGGGCATGAAGGCAATAGGCACACCCCTCACCTAGCAAGTTCCTCACTAGCAATCCACAGGGAATGTAGGCGGTACTCCTTGGGCATGCACCTTAGGGCATATCTACACTACAGAGTTAAAATTGGTTCACAATCTACAGTGCTTTTCTGCAGGGCACCTTAGAAGCTGTGGTTCTGCGAGGCAGGTGAAGGCCAGGGGTCATAAATAATACTCTCCCAGAGAACAAATTTCCAGATTCTCTGGAGAAAGTCATGATAGGTAAATTAGGTTAAAGCTGCTGTGAGTTTGCAGTTGCATGGTGCCAGGGTGTTTGTGTCTCACACCAGAGCTCTCATTGGTCGGATACTGGTACCTTACAGCCTGCAGCACCTGCACCCTGTTTCCATGGCAAACCTGACAGCTTTGTGTTTAGAGGCACCATCTATCTAGGCTGTTGCACTAGCCTAAGGACAAAATCAGCTGACCTAAAAGCCAAGCCTTGTCCACCAGGCTCTATGAAGCCTATACAGCTGGCTCTTCAGTCTGAGCAACTACTCTTGTGTGAGAACAGTGTCTGCCTAAGCGCCTGCGCTCTATCCTTGATTTCTACTATGGCCTCAACCAATATGTGGTTTTATTTATGCACCTGCCTCTGGCTCCCCTGATTGGGACTTGACCCCTGCCTGTGTTGGATCCCACACCCATTTCTAGCTTAGTTTTGCATTCAAGCAATAACCAGAATCTGGATTCAGAAGGGAAGACCAGGTGAGCCCTGGGGTCCTGTGGGTGTGCCAGTCATAGAACCTGACACTGGTTTAGGATCTAGTCACCCACAGCTACCTGAGATGGAGCACCCTGAGCCAGAACCTCCTCGAAAAAATCCCTTGTAGCAAGGAATCCCACAACACTCACTCCCCAGGAGCCTCCCAATTTCCATCAAAACCTGGCAAAGACCTTGGGAGTAGCTGAGCAGTGACAGAGCAAAAGACTCTAGGCAGGAGGACTGCCACTAAAAATCTCCATCCACCTCAGATGGGCTGGAGTCGAGGTTAGGTATATAATCCTATCCTAGGATAGGCCAGGGAGTATATAAGGGCTCACTTGGGCTCCAAGACCCAGCAAGTGAAGTGCTATGAGCTGTCCAAGGTCCTGCTGCTCTAGAAAACCTCTATCTCCTATATCTCTCCGCCCTATAGCACCTCCTCTTATCCATAGCAAGGACACCTTTGCCAAGACCTGACAGCAGTGTACATATGGTTTGGAAAGAACAGCCCATTCTTTTCATGTGTTTACTCTTTGTACTGTATAGACGTTGGACTCTGATAAGAGGAAGTATGAAAAATGCTCCTTTCCCTTGATACTTCTCCTCACTCAGCCAGTCCTTTGCTGACAGACTTAATTGATACCAAATGGTCAAGATGCTAACAAAAACGTCTTCCCTTTTAGGTATAAGAGAGGGAGAAGTACAAGTGCAGCTCCTTCAGTCAAAGAACTGCACTGATAGGGGAAAGCCACACTTGCTTATTAATTTCTCCCTGGTCCAGAAACATGATTTAGGGTCAGGAGTCGGCAAACCTGATCAGCAGTGGAGGTACAGTATAGGAACAAATGCTTTACCAAACTTTCATCAAGCAAGGAAAACTTCAACAACAAATGTTTGTGTGTTGATTCAAAAAAGGAATTAGGCTTCAGGGTGAATTAGGGTGAGTGAGGTTTGTGGCATCTGTAACACTAATGACCTTTTCTGGTCGTGTCACCAAGAGCTGAATAAGGAACAGATGCAAAAGTCATGAGCGACCAGTACTGGCTGTAGCAGTTTTGCTGCTCTAGACATACCGGAAGGGCACAGCCCTCTGTGGCCACAGTCATGAAACGTTTTGCTGCCCTAGGCAACTGCCTGCTGTGCTTTGGTGTCGGAACATGCCCTTGTTGTGCTCTGCAACTCCGCAAGGTTAACTTCTTTCATTTGCCTTGGTTACACTGGAACTTGTGGTAGCCCTTTGCATCTGAGAATGCCAAACCCAAATGACAAATGCAAAAACAACATAGCAAATCCATCCAAGCTCCTTAGTAGCTACTAGAAATTTCTATTACCACCATGATCTTTCTAGTTCACAAGGAAAGGCAGGATATAAATCAGTGCAAACTTAGGATACGACTTATTATCTTTGGTAAACCTCTTCCATCATCTACATCTACTACATCTACTACTACTAGTAGTAAAATAATAATAATAATAATAATAATAATAATAATAGTAGTAGTAGTAGTAGTAGTAGTAGTAGTAGTAGTAGTAGATGATGATGATGATGATGATGATGATGATGATGATGATGGAAGAGGTTTACCAAAGATAATAAGTTGTATTCTAAGTTTTGTACGTCATAACTAAGAAAATTAGTCATGATTAAGGCTGCAATCCAATACACACTCAGGTGAGAGTAAGTCCAATTGCTTTCAATAGCAGATATGTCTAAAGTTTGCAAATAGTCCCACTGAAATCAACAGAATTTAAAGTCATGACTAACTTTCTTAGGATGCAGCCCAATGTTGAATACTGATGGACTTATATGTGCTGCCACAGTGACAGCAATGTAGCTCTTCAATGTGGATGAAAAGAGAGATATCTGTGAATTATTTTCACCATTTGTCTTCTCGCATAAGTCAGTCACACTGCAAAAACTCTTGGGCCACACTGAACGATTTACTGTGCAGGATTTTGAAATGGAATGTGTCTCTTATCCTCCTACTGCCCTCTTTTTATTGTCGAGTTCTTGGAACATCAACCTCAGAATGTGTGATAATTTAATAAAGGGGGATTTTTCACCCTCCTCCTCTGCCCCATTATGACTAAATTTATAGATTCAGGATTGCTGTAAATTATACTATAATTATACTGCTGCACAAGTGACTTCCCATTCCAGAAATTAAAAAGCAATTCAGGTAAATGATCTTTAGCCACTGTGGTGCATCCCTGCAGAACTCATTAACTCTAGGGATTACATGGCATACCAAAAAGATTACACAGGCAAAACTGCAGCTTTTTAAAAGAGCTGATACACCTGGAATATAAATAACTTGAGACTCATTTGGGAAGAATATGGGATAGCGCACCATTTCATAAGCCCCGCCGTACTGAGGATATTACTTTGGTTCCTTTGTCCTTTGTGGACTACCCTGTTTTCTTAGCTTACAGCTACCATGTCAGAGGGCATTTGGAAGCTTCCACCTTAAGACATAAGGCTTCCACATTTATTTCTGCAACTGGGATCCAATGAAGCTATACTGAGCACAGGGGGAAATCATGCACACTGCCAGAGGTTTCTTTGAAGTTTCTACCAGAGCAAGTTGCACTGCTGAGAAGGCAAGCTGCTTCTCAGTTTCCTTTTAAAATTTTTAGCTGAAGAGTGAATGGATTCTATAGCAGAAACAACAAAACGTATAGCATAAGCTTTCATGGATTTGAGCCCACTTGGTCAGATGAATGAAGTGTTATCCTCATTCAACAGATTATATATATCTTCACATACATACACACTGCTATAAAGGAAAACACTGTGATCAGTATTGCTAAGGGGCAATGAAATGCAAAAGGTAACAACAAGTATGTAAAATTTCTCTACAGAGCCCAAATATATACAAGGTAAGAACAGAGTGACGGACTCCCGAAAGGAGTTGCTGGTGATCTTTCTAGCTATGCAGTATAAACTGAATACCTGTCTTTGGAAAGAAACCCATAGTTCTAATTCAATCTAAATTGAACAGATTTTTTAGAAACTGACCTGATTGTTCTAGGTAGAAAGGAGAACATCGTTTGCAGGTGATGGGATATATCATGTTGGAGGGTGAGCAACTGGATGAGTTTCTGATCATATGAATCATATTCATAATGTTCCTTAACTAGATACAGGGAATAAATGGCATTTGGATTGGTCTACTTCCTGGATCTGTGTCTGCTAAGTGGACTACTGTCCTTGCTGGTGAGAACTGTTAGATTATGGGGTTGACTGCTTGGGAAAGAGAGGTATTATTGTCCAGGATGGGAAATGATATGTTGGAGTAGTTTTAGATGGGAGTGACAAAAAGTGTTCTGTCATTTTTTTCTTCTGAGCTGTGCTGTGGTATGATACTCCTGGCTATCTGTTTGGCCTTGCCTGTCTCTTTTTTCACTTCAGTGAGGGGGTGTTGTCGTTTTCCTGATGTGTATCTTTCAGATGCGAATACCTGACAGAAGAAGTGGAACAAGTGGATAAGTGGCTGTATCGTAGGTCTTCGACGGTAGATGATTTAAGAAACTTCTCTGTCATTGCAGTATTTTCTGTATTATTTTCAATGGGGTCTTGCCTCCCCAGGCAGACTGGAATTATCCTTCCTGTAGCTGGGAGGGAGGCTTTCAAAGGTAGTCTCTTTCTGGCTGGTTTTGGTCCTCATGATGGAAGTGAAAAACTATCAGTTTGCACCTGGGGTAGGGGTGGACCTGGAGGAAGGATGGAGACACCAGCCCCTGGCCTCTCAAACTCCCCCCCCCCCCGATCACTACATTTGCTATAATAAATTTGAACTTTTATTTCATGTTCCTTCCTTGTGGAAAGTCTACTCTGCTATCAGAGTCATACTCTGATATGAAATATTGAACCCCAATTTGAGTAATTTATGCAAGAGTTCAGCGGCATTGGGGAGCTGCTGTAGCTCAATGGCAGAGCACATACTTTGGGTTCAGAAGGTCCCAGGTTCAATCCCTAACATTTTCAAGTAGGCCTCTGAAAGACCCTTGTCTAAAATCTTAGCAAGTCACTACCAGTCAGCATAGACAAAACTGAGCTAGACGGACCAGTGGTCTGTCTGATTCCACTCTAAAAGCAGCTTCAGGCATTCGGAAAGCACAGCACATCTCTGGATGTTTTCTTCCACTAGACTTTTTAAAAAGTATTCTGAAGTAGTCTATATTTTGCAAGCTAAGTAGAAATCTCCACATCAGGATTCTAGAACATTCTCCAAAAGACTCACCACAAATTTGGAAGGCAGGAAGAAGTGGCATAGCGATCATGCAAAACAACAGAGCAGGAAGAAAGAAAGAATGTCATTTCAATTTGAGACTTTTTGCAACATGAGCTACTTTTAAAATTTCCTTGAGGAGAGATTACTTGGTTTTGGCTAAGCATCTGAAACCACTTGTAGGCCACACAGAAGTTACTGAGTAAGCAGATGACATCCTCTTTAAAAATCCTTTTATTCGCAAACAGATTTTTAAAACATATACTTAGAAACCACGTTGGCAAATTGAATCTTCCACATTATTGCTCTGTAGTCTTCCCTATGTACAGGATCCCGTGGTAGCTTCTGGACCTCACTATACACCAGGGGTGGGGAACCTTTTCCCCGCTGAGGGCCATTTAAATATTTAAATTTTGTTTGTGGGCCAGCCGTTAGGCCGGCCGCCATTTTAAAATTAATTATTTAATTTAGGGGCCCCCGCCCCCCCCATCGGCCTCCAGAGGCTCCGCGCTCACCGTCCAAAGCCTCCGGAGGCCGGGAGAGGACCCCTGCACGTCCTCCTCACTCGTCGGTCGGCCCGTTCTGACCAGGCCCTCCTCGGCGATTTCGCACATGCGTACAAGGCCGATGAGGGCAGCTTGCCCTCATCGGCCTTGTACGCATGTGCAAAATCGCCGACGAGGGCCTGGTCAGAACGGGCCGAACCGGCGGCACGGGAGGATGTGCAAAGGCCCTCTCCCGGCCTCAGGAGGCTCTGCGAAGCCTCCGGAGGCCAGGAGAGGGCCTTTGCACCTCCTCCCCGCTCGACGACTTGGCCCGTTCTGACCAGGCCCTCTTCGGCGATTTTGCACATGCGTACAAGGCCGATGAGGGTGCCCTCATCGGCCTTGTACGCATGTGCAAAATCGCCGACGAGGGCCTGGTCAGAACGGGCTGAGCCGGCGGCCCGAGAGGACGTGCGGAAGCCCTCTCCCGGCCTCCAGAGGCTCCGCGCGGACGCGGCGGAGCCTCCGGGGGCCAGTTGGGCGGCCTCCCGGCAATCTCCCCGGGGGCCGGAGCCAATGGCCACGCAGTCCGAATCCGGCTCGCGGGCCGGAAGTTCCCCTCCCCTGCTATACACCCTTCTGTCTTCTTGGAATGTCCCTGGAATGTTCTAACCAATAGGAATGTTGATATTGGACTGAACCTTCAAGATCTTTAGGCTGTTATCCTATGCACACTAACCTAGGAGTAAGCTGCTTGAACACAGTGAGGTTACTTCTGAGTAAACATGCACAGGATTGTGATGTTAGACCTATTCAGACCACATAATGTGACTATGAGAAGAGATACTTTGTGCAGCCTTGAGTTACAGCCACCCTGCTATTCTTCTTCCCACAGAGAACATTCATGCAGCCATCAAAATTGTTCGAGACATTTCTATGCCACAATTTGTGGCCCACAAACCTCCTTCTCAGCACCTTAAATGCACAGAAGTGTTGGGTGTCCCTTTATCTCCTGGAATTAGTGCTCTCCAGCCAGCTGAAGTGCTGAACCAAGTGAATGTTGGCCTTGATTTCAATGAACAAAGTCTGCCAACATATGAAAACTGAGATGGATTCTAGCACTTCGGGGCCATGCAGCAGTTGCTTATAGCCCAATCCTGCGTAAAGATACGCGGTCGGCCTAAAGGGTCAGCCGCCGTATCCGAAGCCCTTCCCGGGCTGCATTGGCACAGCCCGGGAACACCTCGAGAGAAAGGGACGTTCATCCCTTTCCCCAGGTGTAGGGCTGCCCAGGCCCAATGGTCCTCCTCAGATGTACGTGGGATGTGGAGCTGTGGGCACTGGCGTTGCTAGGGCGTGGCCGGGGCGGGCCGCCAGGGGGTGACACGCCGGAGGGGGTGATGCGCCGCCCCCTCTGCCGCCGCGTCGCCCCCACGTCACACACACACACACACACCGAGGACGCCGCATCACTGGGAGAGGGTGATGACCTGTTTTCTTCGGCCAGCAGCTCAGCCGCTTCTGACTAGGTCAAAAGCGGCGTTTTCGTGTTGTTGTTGTTGTTCAGTCGTTAAGTCGTGTCCGACCCTTCGTGATCCCATGAACCATATCCCGCCAGGCCTTCCTGTCCTCCACTATCTTCCTGAGTTCGCTCATTTTCATGTTTGTTGCATCGGTGATGCTGTCTAACCATCTCATCCTTGGCCTTCCCCTTCTCCTTTTGCCTTCAATCTTTCCCAGCATCAGAGTCTTCTCCAGAGAGTCCTCTCTTCGCATTAGGTGGCCAAAATATTTGAGTTTCAGCCTTAGTACCTGTCCTTCCAGGGAACAGTCAGGCTTGATTTCATTTAGAATTGACTGATTTGATCTCCTAGCAGTCCAAGGGACTCTCAGGAGTCTTCTCCAGCACCACAGTTCAAAAGCATCTATTCTTCGGCGCTCAGCCTTCCTTATGGTCCAACTCTCGCAACCATACATTGCTACTGGGAACACCATCGCCCTGACTATACGAGCTTTTGTTGGCATGGTGATATCTCTGCTTTTTATTATGCTGTCTAAGTTTGCCATAGCTTTCCTTCCAAGGAGTAAGCGTCTTTTAATTTCATGGCTGCTGTCTCCGTCTGCAGTGATCTTGGAACCCAGAAAAGTAAAATCTGTTACTGCTTCCATTTCTGCCCCTTCTATTTGCCAGGAATTGATGGGACCCGATGCCATGATCTTAGTTTTATTAATGTTGAGTTTCAAGCCAACTTTTGCACTCTCCTCTTTCACCCTCATCAAGAGGCTCTTTAGTTCTTCTTCACTTTCTGCCATTAGGGTGGTATCGTCTGCATATCTGAGGTTGTTGATATTTCTCCCGGCAATCTTGATTCCGGCTTGTGATTCATTCAGCCCTGCATTTCTCATAATGTACTCTGCATATACGTTAAATAAGCAGGGTGACAATATACAGCCTTGCCGTACTCCCTTCCCAATTTTGAACCAATCAGTTGTTCCATGGCCGGTTCGAACTGTTGCTTCTTGACCCGCATACAGGTTTCTCAGGAGACAGGTAAGGTGGTCTGGTACCCCCATCTCTTTAAGAATTTGCCACAGTTTGTTGTGATCCACACAATCAAAGGCTTTTGCATAGTCAATGAAGCAGAAGTAGGTGGTTTTTTGGAACTCTCGCGCTTTCTCCATGATCCAGCGCATGTTGGCAATTTGATCTCTAGTTCCTCTGCCTCTTCGAAACCCAGCTTGTACGTCCGGTAGTTCTCGGTCCACGTACTGCTGAAGCCTAGCTTGTATGATTTTGAGCATAACCTTGCTAGCATGTGAAATGAGTGCAATTGTACGGTAGTTTGAACACTCTTTGGCACTGCCCTTCTTTGGAATTGGAACGTAAACTGACCTTTTCCAATCCGTTGGCCACTGCTGAGTTTTCCAAATTTGTTGGCATATTGAGTGCAGCACTTTCACAGCATCATCATTTAGGATTTTAAGTAGCTCAGCTGGGATATTATCATCTCCACTAGCTTTGTTGTTAGTAATGCTACCTAAGGCCCACTTGACTTCACTCTCTAGGATGTCCGGCTCTAGGTCAGTGACCACACCAGCGTGGTCATCAGGAACATTAAGATCTTTCTTGTATAGTTCTTCTGTGTATTCTTGCCATCTCTTCTTAATCTCTTCTGCTTCTGTTAGGTCCTTGCCTTTTTTGTCCTTTATCATGCCCATCTTTGCACAAAACGTTCCCTTGATATCTCCAATTTTCTTGAAGAGATCTCTAGTCCTCCCCATTCTGTTGTTTTCCTCGATTTCCTTGCATTGTTCATTTAAGAAGGCCTTCTTATCTCTCCTTGCTATTCTCTGGAACTCTGCATTCAGTTGTTTATATCTTTCCCTTTCACCTTTGCTTTTTGCATTCCTTCTTTCCACAGCTATTTGTAAAGCCTCATCTGACAGCCACTTTGCTTTCTTGCATCTCTTTTTCTTTGGGATGGTTTTCGTTGCTGCCTCCTGTACAATGTTACGAACTTCCGTCCATAGTTCTTCAGGCACTCTGTCTACCAGGTCTAATGCCCTAAATCTATTCTTCACCTCCACTGTATACTCATAAGGGATATGGTTTAGGTCATATCTGACTGGTCTAGTGGTGTTCCCTACATTCTTCAGTTTAAGCCTGAATTTTGCAATAAGAAGCTCATGATCTGAGCCACAGTCAGCTCCAGGTCTTGTTTTTACTGACTGTATAGAGCTTCTCCATCTTTGGCTGCAAAGCACATAATCTATCTGGTTTCGGTATTGACCATCTGGTGATGTCCATGTGTAGAGTCGCCTCTTGTGTTGTTGGAAAAGAGTGTTTGCTATGACCAGCGTGTTCTCTTGACAGAACTCCGTTAGCCTTTGCCCTGCTTCATTTTGCGCTCCAAGGCCAAACTTGCCTGTTGTTCCGTTTATTTCTTGATTTCCTACTTTAGCATTCCAGTCTCCTATGATGTAAAGGACATCTTTTTTGGGTGCTAGTTCTAGAAGGTGTTGTAGGTCTTCATAGAACCGGTCAACTTCATCTTCTTCGGCATCAGTGGTTGGGGCATACACTTGGATTACTGTAATGCTGAATGGTTTGCCTTGGATTCGAACTGAAATCATTCTGTCGTTTTTGAGGTTGCACCCCAGTACTGCCTTTCCCACTCTTTTATTGACTATGAGGGCTACTCCATTTCTTCTAAGGGATTCATGCCCACAGTAGTAGATATGATGGTCACCTGAATTAAATTCGCCCATGCCCGTCCATTTTAGTTCGCTGATTCCCAAGATGTCAATGTTCAATCTTATCATCTCATTTTTGACCACATCCAGCTTGCCTTGATTCATAGACCTCACATTCCATGTTCCTAAGCAGTATTGCTCCTTGCAGCATTGGATTTTCCTTTCAACCTCAGACACATCCACAGCTGGACGTCCTTTCGGCTTTGGCCCAGCCGCTTCACTCTTTCTGGGTCTACTTGGAATAGTCCTCCGCTCTTCCTCAGTAGCATATTGGACACCTTCCGACCTGAGGGGCTCATCTTCCGGCGTCATATCTTTTAGCCTTTTGGTACTGTTCATGGGATTTTCTTGGCAAGGTTACTGGAGTGGGTTGCCATTTCCTTCTCCAGTGGATCACTTTTAGTCAGAACTCTCTGCTACGACCTGTCCATCTTGGGTGTCCCTGCACGGCATAGCTCATGGCTTCATTGAGTTACGCAAGCCCCTTCGCCACGACAAGGCAATGATCCATGAAGGCGTTTTCGTACATGCGCACAACCCCACTGAGAGAAAGAGGCTTCAAGCGGTGTTGTGCGCATGTGTAAAGAACACCACTTTTGGCCTAGTTAGAAGCGGTCGAGCCTCCAGTCGAAGAAGATGCGTCGTCACCCTCTCCCGGCTCGTACCGGGTGGCCAAAGGGGGTGACATGGCGATAGCGGTGGTTGACACGGCGGCAGTGGGGGGTGACCCACCGACCTCCCACTGGGTTATGCTGCTGGCTGTGGGCTGTGGTGTACATCAGGGGTGGCGGGGTAAGGGCGGCCCAGGCTGGGAACTTTTGTTGTAAAGACTTTACAATAACTTTGCTGACTGACTGTAAATACAAGGCGAATGCCAACCCTTAAAAACAGGTGCTGGGCAACAATTTTGTAGTGGGGTGGGGGGGATGTGTGCTGGGGGAAGGTGATGGTGGCCTTGTGGGCTTTTCAGCACGGTGCTTGGGCTGAAACAATGGGTACTTTGGCGAGCTGGGCTGTTGCTTGCTGCTCAGCCTCAACCTGCTCACCATCACTGTTCCCTAAAAACCTAAAATACATTTAGACATATATGATAAAATAATCTGAACACTCATAGGTAACAAAAGAAAGGATAAAGAGGAAGCAGAAGGAAGCAGTGGCTGGGGCCTGAGCACATCCTCACTCTCTCTTAGCTGGGCTGTGCCCAACGGAGTACAAAGGCAAGCCAAGCACCCAACATGGCAGCAGTATGATCCTGTTCCAATCAGAACAGAGTTGCAGCAGCACCCATCTTTTTCTGCCATCTCCCCCTGCCCACTGCTCAAAGCAGCTGCCCATGCGACCTCATGATTGGGCTGGCCCGGAGTCCACTGCCCCAGTAGCATAGCCAGAGGGGTGTGTGTGCAGTAAGTGCTGCATGGCATTACACGGAGGTGCAAAGTGGCCCCTCCCACTCGCGGCATTGCCTTCGCTGTCAGACTGGCTCCAGTGGTGAGTGGGAGGGGCCACATTGCACCTCCATGTAACGCTGTGCAGTGTTCAGCATTTACCGCGGCGGCGCCCCCCTCTGGCTACACTACTGCACTGGCCCATTTCAATTAGATTCCTCTTCTCCACACAGGAGAGTGAACATAGGAACGTAGTGGGCCTTTCAGAGTTCATTGACAAATTCTTTGCACACTCATCAAAACCTCTTTGTTATGTATAGTAACCTTTTTGGTTTCCTTAAGCAATACCTATAGACATATCACAGTGTTCTAAAAATTATCCTAGAAAGAACTAAATAGTACTATATATGAAAGGCAGAGTGATCTCTGTCTCTCTCTGTCTCTGTCTCTGTCTCTCTCTGTATGCGCGTGCGTGCGTGAACCTTCCCAAAATATTCACAGTAACTAATTCCTAAGCTGCAAAGAAGTTTCGGAGCCAAACTGAATATATCCACTTTACAGAAAACCCAATAAACAATGTGCTCCCAAGTTATCTGAGCAAATAAACCATTGCAAGAGCATCATCATCTCCCAAAAAAACACAAGAATGGAGATTTTAAGGGACACACTGCTATCATATGCTCCAATTATCCCTCTTTACCAGGAGCAGTCCCTATTTTCTAGTACCTATCCCTGTTAAAACACCATTTATTTTATACTTATTTTGCCTGGGGGATGCTTTTTAAATAAATGTTAGTGTGAGTACATGTATACTAGATTTCCTTACACCCGCCCATCATAATACCTAGACTATAAATGTTGCTGAATGTGTTTGAGCTGCAGGCACTCCGTAACAAGTACACCCAGATCTGTTGTGAACCTAAACATTCTATTAAGCATTCTTAAGCTTTTAAAAAAGGAAAGCTGTCATGGCCAATTTACTGTACTAACACACCTGCTTCAGAAGTCAGTGCAAATCAGAGCAGCAAATCCAGTATAAGGCGGGCAACGGGGAAGAACTTTAAAGCAATTTGCAGTAGTGGTGGAGGAAAGGTGGTCCACACCTTAGTGACTTCAAGACTGGATTACTGTAACGCGCTCTATGTGGGGCTGCCCTTGAAGACGGTTCGGAAGCTGCAATTAGTGCAGAATGCGGCGGCCCGGGTGGTAGCTGGAGCTAGGCGGTTTGACTCTGTTGAGCCACTGCTTCAGCGGCTGCACTGGCTGCCCATTCGTTTCAGAGCCCAATTCAAGGTGCTGGTAATGACCTTTAAAGCCCTTCACGGTTTGGGTCCAGGATATCTGAGGGACCGCCTTCTCCCATACATTCCGGCCCGCTCTCTTAGGTCATCTGAGGGGGCTCTCCTGCGTGTACCACCTCTATCGCAAGTTAGGGGAGTGGCAACACGTGGGCGAGCTTTCTCCGCTGTGGCGCCACAACTGTGGAACTCCCTGCCAGGGGATCTGAGAACCACCCCCTCCCTCATGACTTTTCGGCGAGGGCTCAAAACGTTTTTGTTTCGTCTCGCGTTTGGGTGATGGGTTGTAGCCTGCCTCCTGTGTCTCAAGATGCTCTGCCATGCTGCTTTTGTGCTCCCTACTGTTGCCCCCCCCAGTGGATTTTATTGATATTATTGTTTTTATTGTTTTTAAATTATGTATTGTTTAAACTTTCTGTATTTTAAACTGTTTTTAATTTTTGTTGTAAGCCGCCATGGGCATTTGCCTCGGCATGGGATAAGGCGGGATATAATTTTTTTAAATAAATAAATAAATAAATAAATAAATAAATAAATAAAGGTGTTCAGTCTATGATCCTTGGCACGAGAATAGGAATGTTCTGTCCACAAAAGTGTCCATGTTTTCATTTGAGAAAAGTTCAACGGCATAGGGGGCTTGCAGGAGGCAAACAAACTAACAAGGTTACATCCTTAATATCTGTGCTAAAGACATTGAACAGGCTTCTATCCTTGTAAGATAAGAATTTCAACCCTTCTGGAGATGTTTTTGAAACCATATGCTTTAAAATAAGACATTTCCTAATCCTGTAAATCAATGTTTCTCTGTGCTCCTAGGAACCTTGGGGCTCCCCGAGACCCCTTCAGGGGCTCCACAAGCACATCATAAGTGGCCACCATTTGCTTGGCGCTGCACCACTCTTGCGCATGTGCCAGCACTCTGGGCCTTCCCAGGACTCCGAGACTCCATATGTGCATCAGTGGGGCTCCCCGAGACTCCGTTTAGAAGTGTAAAGGGCTCCAGAGACCAAAATGTTTGAGAACTGCTGCTGTAAATGAATATAGCAGAGAAGTGGGGGGGAGGGATGTTTTTGATAGTCGAGTGGGAGATGAGAAGAGGAGAGGGGAAGGAGAAAGCACTCGAGCCCAAGGCTTGTCTGCTCATAGTGCTAAACCGTGGGCTACAGCGCAATCCTGCCTAAGTATACACAGCTGGCCTAAAGGGCCAGCCGCTGTATCCTATGGCCCATTGCGGCCTGCCCCAGCGCAGCCTGGCCTCTACTGTTCATGTTCATCCCCTTCCCCCGGTATAAGCTGCGCGGGCCGCAATGGGCCTCCTTGGATGTATGCCAGCTCTGAAGCTGGCATACATCCAGGGTGGAGGTGTAAGGCCGGCGCAGGCTGGGAAAGGGCTCAGGATATTGGTGGACTGCGCCACCGATATCCCCGCCCTCTCCCAGCCTGGGCCGGCCAATGACCACCCCCTTGGCTGCCCCTGCCTGCCCTTCCCCCACCCCTGCACCCACCGGCGCTGGACTTACTGTCATCGGCGGGCGTAGGGTCTGGAGGGTGGCAGAGTGAGGGCTGCCGGCCTCCGCGTTGGCAGTCCTTACTCACGAGTCATCGCAAATGTGCTTTACGGTATGTTTGCAATGATTTAGAGTGGTCATTGCAGACACTCTGCTGCTCTAGACTTGAGTGAGGATTGTGCTGTTAGTGTTACATCAGAATACAGTCATTGTTTTTAATGTACATATCCGGAAAGATTTCTGCTACAACAGCATGTCTGTTTTTAAGGAGTGCCTTTTTCTTATCTTGCGTGTTCACATGTTCAGTTTCAGTGGATGCACCTCTGTACAATATTTTTGGTTCTCGTATGGTTTTTCCTTCTTACTCTGACTTGCATAAATAAGGCTGTACAGGAATGGATCATTGTCTGTAATCAGTTTGTGATACCGTTTCCCTGAGTATCCTCCCCCAGAGGGAAAATAACACAGACAGAAATCAATAGTCCTCCTGTTGCTGCTCTTAGCTAACAATATAATTAACCTACGCCTAGCAGCTAGTTTTTCAAAGGAGACAAACAAACGATGGAGAAGGCACTGAAGCATTCGGAGTGGCAAAGGCAACACTTCCCAGCAGTTCCAACAGTCCCATTGCCTTGTCCCACACTTCTATGCTACTTTCAGCACAGCAACAAGCTAGCACCCATGATGAGTGCAGTCACAGAAAACCTGATGCTTCCAGTGATGATGGAGACAGAATGCAGTACTTCTGGGGAACACTGGAGTTCCCCAGGAAGCTTATTGGGGTTCCTTGTTAGGGGTGTGCTGCAGTGCACATTCAGTTCATGTAGGGCAGAAACAAGCTTAACAAGCTAGCCAATGCCTGTTATTATGATCCATGTGCTCTAATACACATTCTATACTGTGTTCTACAAATGCTAAATATTTGTATTACACTTATACACACACATGCAACATGCGCACATTTGCAGATCTTCTAATAGACAACGGGACTGAATCCGTTAAGTACAAGTCAGCAAAATAACCCAACTCAGGTATAAGGATGTATATATGAGCGTCTCACGAAGCAACTCTACGTTTATGTGCAATGATGGAAACAAGAGCAACAGGACCTTCTGGCAAATTCTCAGGGCCAGGCTGGCTCATTTCTATCCCAATGTGAGTGATACACAGGTTAAGGGGTTGTTATAGCCCATCACGAATGGCAACCATCATCACTTTAACAAAACAAAAAAATGTTTTCCCACTTCCCCCATCTCACATATTTTTTATGACTCAGCATTTCTGTATTAAAACTTGCTCCCTTCAAAGACCTCTTTCATGCCCCAAAGGGATTGTGTTAAGTGATCTAACAGCAGCCATTGCTTATCTTTACAGTGCACAAAGTTAATGCATGGAAGTTTTACTTTGCTCTATATATTTTTTGCATCTGGCAATAAATTTGGTTTGATACAGATGGTGGCGACTCTGTGACACTCTGTGACCAGATGTTGCTAAGATACAGCCAGTCCTGTACAAAGAAACAATCAAACTTGCCTTGACACTCTTTGTACTTCCTCATTCAAAAATGTCATTATAAATATTATTTATCTGCAGACCTAAATTTCTCAATCAATTAATTTGTCTAAATATCGGTAATATGCTAATTAAAGATTTTAAAGGCTTTTAACTTAGAACAGCTCCCTTGTCTGATGCTCATAACATTGTTGCAAACAGTTTTACGTCTCTTGGTTCTGGCAATAAGCAGCTTGAGGGGAACTTCACTCCTCAAGAAGGAAGATCAACTTGCTTTGCAGGGTGCTCCCAGGCCACTCAAGTGAAATGAATCTGTCTTGTTCCTATTATTAAGTACCTAAGGGTGCAATCCTGTGTAACTCTTGCACCGGTGTAACAGTAGATCCCTGGTGTAAGAGCACTTATGCCAGTGTAACTTCCCATACGCTGACAGATGCAGGACAGAGACTGGTGTAACCCCCCTTAGACACCTCACATGTGCAGTTTGGACGCGGAATGGACATCGGCGCAACTCTGCCGGTACAGGGGGCATTCCGGGGGTGTCTGAATTACCCCAGTACGCTCCCTTACACTGGTGGAGTTGCGCCGATGTCCATTCCGTGTGCGAACTGCGCATGTGAGGCATCCAAGGGGGGTTACACCAGTGTCCGTCCTGCGTCCATCAGCGTACGGAAAGTTACACTGGCATAAGTGCTCTTACACCGGGGGATCTACTGTTACACTGATGCAAGAGTTACACAGGATTGGGCTGATAGATAATTAACACTATTATTATAGTATTATTATATAATATTTATTTATCTGGCTATGTAAACCTCTCTGTGAACGTTTTTTGTTGAAAAGCAATATATAAATATTCTTATTCTTACTGATAATACTAATGGTAGCAGTAGTGTCAGCAGCTCTTATGAATGAAGCTCCAAGAGCCTCAAATATTGGTCAAGGCTTACATAGAACTTGGTTATATTCAAAAGATGAAATGCATCCGATGTCTGCAGAGGGCAGAAACCTGTCATGTTCTAGCTCTTAAGGAAAATACAAACTCGGTCCTGTTGTTCGTACTTGGCTTTGATAAGAGTTGGCAAATGGTGGACTGAGATGAGTCAAGAATATAAAGGACTAATT
This sequence comes from Plestiodon gilberti rubricaudatus, assembly GCA_026170595.1. Taxonomy (NCBI): domain Eukaryota; kingdom Metazoa; phylum Chordata; class Lepidosauria; order Squamata; family Scincidae; genus Plestiodon; species Plestiodon gilberti. Next base: position 203,049,046 of record JANXHW010000001.1, read on the forward strand.
TGCTCTCACTTTTACCTATCCATCTCAAATGACCACATTCTTTCTGTTGCCTTCTCCTTCTCAAGCCTTTTAAATATGTCTCCCTAGTCCCTCAAAGTAGTATGCTCACCTTAATGCTTAGGTTGCCTTAGATGTGCAACCACTAAAAATTCAGGTTTCGTCCCTTAATGTTGCCTGGTTTAAGATGTGAAGTCATGTGTGGTTTCTACTAAAAACCAGGTTCACCTACATTTGGGAATCTCAGCAAACCATCTGGTGAACCTAGCTGTAATTTCAGGTATGCAAATAAACCACCGAGCCAGGCATATTTAGATTTCTGGTGTCAAAGTAAAAACTAGTGGTTGAGTTTCTTAGATGTTGCGTACTACCCCCATGGAACCTAATATGCTGGCTCTAGTTGAGGGCATGTTTGAGAACCTATTGAAGGGAGAAGAAATCAAAGGATAAAAGCTTTTTTCTTCTTCTTGTGATCAGCAGTGTGTAGCACCAGACTAAAAATACTCATCATCATACAGTGTTATCTCACCAGCTACAGCTGGAAACAAATGGGTGTTCATAGGATTACTCTTGTGGGAGAGGCTTCTATATTTTGATCCATGACTTCCTTTTGAAAACTTACTCCATGTGTGATTTGTCTGAAAAGTTACACAGGAAGCATGGGAATAGAAAAATAACTGAAATCAGATTTCATTAACCATGCTCAGAGCTTTTTATTTCATACCACTGGCTACCTGACAGTCATGTGAATTGTGAGACTCTTGATTGTTCAATCACAAGTCTGTCAAGGAGCCAGTAGCACATTTTATTTGATAAAAGACAATTTGACGTTCATGCAGATGACACAGGAAAATTCACAGGCTTCACATCCTGCATCTGCAAAAAGTAACACAACCAGTATCACTAATGTCTCATCCAAATGCAGTTTGACTCTTTCCCAAAACAAACTTCTGGGGGAAAAGGAAACTTGACTAGAGTGCATCACAATACTTCCATTAGATCATGAAAACATTTTGCAAAATCATCACCTTTGTGTGTGTGTTTTCGCTTTGATACTTTCTCCAGCTGCTAACACCTTGGAGAGAGCATCAGTGACTCTAATTATAGGCCAGTATTCGGGAGGGAGGTTCCCGTGCCAACTGCAGTTCTAGCAAGCAAGCTGTCTCAACGCGTTTCTTCTTGTATGCAAAAGGAAGGAATGATGAATAGCAAGTACCTGTCAATGCCAAGATGTAACATGTTACCTGAGTATACTGTTAGAGGAAATTAAGTCCTCCAGAAAAACAGGATATTGACCAATTCTATCATGTTGATCCATTTGATTTTTTTAAAAAAAGATACATCATATGGGGTGTGAGAGAGCAAATTCTCTTCACATGGTCATCTGTGAATGCAGCTCTAGTACAGAAGGCCTATGAACAAAACCATTTTCATTTGCTCCCTCCTGCCCAACGCGCTGACTTACCGGAGCTGGGGGGAAGTGGAAGGATTGCTGACACATGAACCCAGCCGCTTGCCGCTTGCGGTGGTGGCCAGGCCACGTGGAATGGCATGTCACACTTTGCAACAGCTGTAAAGGACCTTAGGCTGCCGGAACCCTAGTTCCAGCCGTGTAAGTCCCTATTAGGATTGGGCCATACATTCCCTACAGGTTAGGTTCCAGGGCAAGTTGAAATGTATGTAACTCGAAACATACATATCTGGCTCTTGGTGGCCCAGCACTGCCTGAACAAAAGCACCACTAAAAGATTACTGCCTGCGCAAAAGCCCTGACACAGCTGTCTGTTACTCCAACATCCATAACTCGGGGAGCCAGTGTCATGAGTTTTTTTTTGTCTCATTGCAACACTTCATATAACTAACTAACTAACTAACTAACTAACTAACTAACTAACTAACTAACTAACTAACTAACAACAACAACAACAACAACAACTGGTATTTATATACCGCCTTTTCTTGATCATCGGATTTCTCCTTTGACTTTAATTCAAAGGCAGTTTACCTAGGCAGGCATTGCTAAACCCTGAAGGTTTTTTTTTTTTTACACAATAATACAAATATTCTAATCTTTCATAGAATGTCTTCGTTCCAGGTGGTTTCCTTCACAGTCCGGCCTCTCACTGGCATTTGCCTCACATGCATCAATTGCCAGCTGCAGCTTTCTCTCTCTCACAGAGACTCTGCAACTTGTCAGCTGGCATGCCGACAGCTCTCCGACAGCACATTGCTATCCAAGCAGGATCCTAATCCAGAGTTCTGGGGGTGTCTGTTTTGTATAGTGTTGTGATGGTATGTCTCTGTCTATTTGAATAGATTACTTTTAAACCTCTTGGTGATTTGATATTTCCTTTATGCCTCCAAGCTGACCTGAAACTATGAAGCAAGTCACTTGTAGTACTCTAGGCTCTTTTCAACCTACTCTAGGAGAGTTTAATTAGTTATAATAAGTATTAAATGTCTGTTTTTCACTTTAAATGACCTATTAGCCCATGTAATCTTCATCACAACAGTCAGACCATGAGCTACAAGAAAACAGAATAAAGAAAGGGACTGTAGCCTAGTGGTAGAGTACATGTTTTGCATACAGATAGGCCCAGGTCCAGTCCCTGGTATTGCCAGGTACAACAGAGAAAAATTCCCAACTGAAAGCCTGGACAGTTGCTGCCTGTGACTCCCCCCCCCCCTGCAGAATGCAGCGCACATCCCATTGGCATGGCTGCATCAGTGCTGGAAATTGGGCCCTCAGGGGATTGGGCCTTCAGTAATATGAGACCTCAACCATCCATATGTGGCATTTCTCCCTTTAACCTGTTCTCTGTCCCAACCTCCAGATTCCCTAAGGCCCAGCTGGATGGTTCTCTCGCTTACAAAGGCTCCACATATCCTCATGTGTCTCCTGAGTCTGGATAGTCATGTAGTTTAAACCACAATAATTCACATAAGGCAACAAGCCTACCTAATTTCATACAGACTGAAGTCCTACTGGCGCTAGATGAACCAATGGTTTGACTCTGTATAAGGCAGCTTCCTGTGTTTACCCCAGTATGACATGTTTTGCTTTTGCTCTACTTTTGGACTTACTGATACAACAAAAGTTATCAAAACCTTGACTATAGTTGTTTATTTAGAAACACATCTGCTAAGAGTAGCATTTCTTGGATCCTTTTCAAAGCCAAGAGAAAATTCATGTGCCAGAAAACAGCTAAACGTTTGGGGAGGGAGAGTGGCATAAACGTTATGGGTCGCAGGCTCCAGCCCCTGGAAAAACTCTCTTTTTATATATATATATATATAATCTATATATATAAAGGTAAAGGTGACCCCTGACAATTAAGTCCAGTCGTGTCCGACTCTAGGGTGTGGTGCTCATCCCCATTTCAAAGCCGAAGAGCCAGCATTGTCCGAAGACGCCTCCTTGATCATGTGGCCGGTATGACTCTCCTTGCCACAGCGCGTAGCATGCAGCTGGAACACGGAGCGCTGTTTACCTTCCCGCAAGCGGTACCTATTTATCTACTCGCATTAACATGCTTTGGAACTGCTAGGTTGAAACCTGCCACTAAAAGTTGGTTCCATGGCTGGGTGATCATGGCTGACTGATCTTTGTGCTGAAAGCCAGCTTCTCAGTCAATTTCACAACCTTCCTTTAAAGTCCAAATCTGGGGAATAAGTGCTGATTCTCTCCCATCACCCCAGTAACTGCAATCTGCACCTGGTCTACAGAAATATGCTTAAAAATAAGGACGATGGCACAACTGAGTTTGTCTCATCCAAGAACTTTTAATATTTTCCATTTTTCTGAACCCCCTTGCTGTGACTATAGGCAGTAATCTTCAGGCTGTACAAGATTGATGATGCCTATAATGAGCAACAGGATTGGAGGGACTGCCTGTTGGGAGAAGTGCGGAGGACATGGACGACCCATTTGTATATGATGTGTGGTAAAAAATCCTCCTTACCACATTATTGTACAGATAGCCAAAGTCAACCTGGGGTAGTTTGGTTGTTTTTATGGGCTCATACTCTGACAGAAAGTGGGAAGTGGAAAAAAGGGAGAATTGCCTGGACCCAGGAAGATCCATGAGCTTTTTACCACCCATTCACAATTGATCTGTGGTAAAGAGAGTTTGGTTGCCTGTATGGGTTCAGGCTCAGAGTTGCAGCAACCATTGTACCAGTTTCAGTTGTGTAAATAAACCTTCTTGTAACTTCACTTGTTGGCCTTCACAGCACAGTTAGTTGCCACAATATTGTGGTGGCAAAAGTGGCAAGAAGGGCCTGTACCACTTATGGAAAACTTTCAAATATGACAACAGTCACTTTTGGAATTGGAAGAGGATGGACCGGATTCGTGTTTACACTAAAAAATCCTTTTCAGGTGTTGTGGCCTGGAAGTGAGGATCTCACAGCCCTTGCCTAGAGCCCCCTGAAGATTGCAGGCAGCTCTGGCTGTAAGGATCATTTTAAAGTGTGTGTGTGTGTGTGTGTGTGTGTGTGTGTGTGTGTGTGTGTGTGTGTGTGTGTGAAAGTATGCAAAGAGAAACACCAAATGCAAAACCTATGCCAACTATAATACTGCGCTTAAACCCTACATTACAAAAAAAAAGCCCAAACCTAAACCATCTCAGGGTCTGCAGTTAAGTCTAAGAAAAGGACTTAAGTCCTTAAGGACTTAACTGCAGTTAAGTCACATTCCTTCCTTTCACTTTGCTGGCAATGTGCTGTCTTGTCAAGGCATCACAGCCATTCTTTAAAGAGGGCGGGGAATACAAGTCCCATTCCTAGGTGTCCGTTGTGGCTGCGCAGCATTTTTAAGAGCATTTTTCTCTGCCACTTGCTTGACCCCGAGAGCAGTCCCACTGCTCCACAAAGGCAGCTGCCGAACCCTCTGCCAAACCCTATCAATTATTTAGCGTCAAAGGGAAAGACTTAATCTGTGTGATAAAAGAAGGGATTTTATCTGGAGCATGTTCTCTTTTAAAAGTGATTTACACAACCAATCTCTCCAGGCCCTTTCCATAATGTAATTATTTATTTTGCCTTAGCAGTATTCCCTCAACTTAGGCTATTTTTATCTCTTGTAGCCTTTAAATAGGAGAGGGGAAATCCACTGAGTTCCTATGGGTGATTTTTCAAAAGCTTGACTGTTTGAAAAATATAGTTCTCAGAGTTCATTCAGACTTTATTTCAGGAGGCTTATTTCATTCATGGGAATCCTCAATACATAGGCTGGATGGTGTCAGTTTCACATGCAGAAAACAGCAGATAGATGCCTGTGGGTTATTCATTGTGGGTAGATGAAGTGTGGGTTATTCATTGGTAGATGAGATAGCCAATGCAAAATTCACTGTCTATTCATCCTTATTACTGTATCTTCTTCTATGAAATCAAGGTTAAGAAGAAAATGCAAAATGGGTTTACATCGTAGGTTGGTAAATTTGTTTTTTAAAAAGCTATACACATTGATTATGGAGAAAGGGTGGAAGTTTTCTTCGCTGTCGAACAGAGAAGCACTAGAGCGAAGTGCCCAGGGAAACTACCATAATAAACAGAAAAGGGGGGGGGGAGCCAAAACATCAGATTTTAAAGATGCAAGATTTTTTCTGTCACTAATTATGCAGCATGTCAGTATCATCAAAGAACAGAAGGAAACCCTCTTTGTCCACTATGAATTTTTTTCCTTCTAAGGTAAATTTCAATTTGGGTTGTCCCCTTTGGGCTGCCTGTTCGGGTGAGAGCCCCTCTCCTTGTTCAGCGTAAGAGAGGGGGTGGGGTGTATAGGAGGAGGTTGGATCAGTCGGGAGACAATCAGCCGGCCCTAGCAATACCCTCCTTCACAGGATCCAGGAGACTCAAGACAGTACATTTTTCTCTTAGTTCTGTCCCTGTTTCAGCTTCATCATGCTTCTGGCAGCCTGCAGGAGTCAATGTGCAGGGCAGATTATAAATTATTTCAGCAGAGATCATATACTTGACAAGTAAGATAAGAATAGGAGTTCATCCCGTTTGCGATGGGGTGTCTATTCTTAAATTGCCAAGGGCATACTTTGCAATGTGACAAGCATGTAGAAAATGTAGAAAGTGCTTGAGTTTAGAATGTCAGTGCTACTGGATTTACTAAAAGCAACCAGTGGAAGAGGCATTTAGTAAGACCACGGAGATTCCTCCTTAGCATGCACGGCCATGCCATTGGAGACGCACCTAGTGTGGGTATCAGTTAAACCACTTTGCACCTTGATAGATAGCTTCAAAACAAAATTATGACACTCTTTCCAGTTGCCTGCCTGTGAGTCATTCACAAAGTGCTCTTCTCAGACTTCATTCTCACCAGCATCTGTTTCTATGATATCCAGGCGAGTGTTATCTAAGCTCGACATCTCCTTGTTTTTCAGTGCCACATATTCCATGAATAGCTGGTGCAGTTAAAATTGCTGAACTAATGAAGAGCATCTAAATAAGAAGTGGTGCAGATATAACATTGTGGCTACCACAACCATGGGTAAGAGACTGGAGCAGGCCATGACTCTGAAGGTTCCCACTTCAGATTAAATTCCCTTTGCTGCCTTAACTGCAGCTATGGGATATATTGGCACCAACATTAATGGTGGCTAAAGCTAACCAGGATACAGGCTTCTTAGGATACAGGATTCTTAGAGCACAGTCCTATAATTATCTAATCAAAAGTCCCACTAAATTAAATGGGGTTTACTCCCAGGGAACCCTAACCTAAGCCTAACCCAATCCTACCACCCCACCCCCACCCCCGTTGGTGCAGCCGTGCTGAAAAGGAGCAAACTGTATCCAGCGGGAGGAGGATAGATCGGGCGACAATGCTAGAATAATGTTTCCGACTCTTATTCAAGCTTCAGCATTCTGGCAGCTAGCAGTATGTGGAGTAGTGAAAGCTCAACTTTGGTCCGCAGGTTAAGCTCGTTGCAGTGGCGTAGCTAAGGGGGGACCCTGGGCCCCTGGGTGCCAGGCCTCTGGGGGGTTGCCATGGGGGTTGCCACTAAATAATAATAAATTATTATTTATTGAATTATTTATTGAATTTATATCTTACCTTTCTCCCCTGTAGGGGTACCCATTTTTATTAAGGTGTGTACTATACTGTAAGTGTTGGGGGGATGAAATGTTACATTTCTGTGAATGTTTTGGATTATTTATCAATCAATTAATCAATTATTAATTAATTATTAATTACTATCATAGTTAATATTATACGTAATGAGTTTGTTGGGACTCAAGGGGGGTGCAAAAATTTCATGGGCACTGGATGTACTGGACCCTAGCTCCTCCTCTGGCTCGTTGCTGTTGACAATATCACGAATGGAAATGTCCTCTGGATTTCACTGTGGGATGGATCCAGCACTGATTTTAATTGATAGAGCTGGTGAGAAAGTTTATATGACTCCAAGCCCAATCCTATCCTTCCCCCCCCCCCCGGGGTGTATTATCCATTAGGCTGACTAAGCTTCAGCCTAGGAACCCTGCAGGTACAGGGGCACCGCAGGAACAGTATGTATAGGGTGAGAGGAATTATAGCGAGAATTAAGATTGAAGTGGTGGAGGGGGCCTGAAATACCTGATTGAAGAGCTGAAGGGGGCTCAAAATACCTGAATCCTAGGGGCCTGGCCATGGGTTAATACGCTGCTGCCCCCACCCGCTGGTGCAGCTGAGCTGAAAAGGTGCATGCTGTATCTAGCGGGGGGGGGGGGGGAATCGGGAGGCTTGGGAGGGGAAAGGGAATTTAAATCCCTTTACCTCTCCATAAGCTTCCCACTCTGCAATGGGCCTCCTTGGACCTGTGTCAACTCTGTAGCTGGTGAAAGTCTGAGGAGAGAATGGGGCAGGGAAGTTGCAAAATGAGGGGGCGTGCCATTGCCACCAGATCCACCCCCTCCTGCAGCCTCACCATCCCCGTTTCTCCCCCTCCCTACCCCATTTTTCCCCCTCCCCGCCCCTGCCTTACCTCCTCTGGTGGCTGCAGCGGGGTCTAGCGACAGACAGGAAGCACTGCCGCACTCCCAAAATCTGTTCCGCTGTCACAAAGTGCTCCAGCAAGCAGCACAGTCCAACATAGGATTGGGCTACCCATCAGTTTCCTAGTCTGGTTAGCCTGAAAAATTATTTTTGTCTGTGCTGACATGATTAAGGGAGGGTGAAATTCACTCTAGGGACAGAAAGAGATGGAGGGAGAAGGGGAAGGTAATACATGATGCTTGCCCTGCTCCCCAATTCCCAGGGCTGTCCCATCACCACATCTCCACCACCCCTAGCAGGACAAATTAATAAATCCTGGAAACACTAGAAACAGAACCGCATGTTGGAATAAACAATGTCTATTTGGTCTACCACTAAAATGTACCCATATGTCCCAACATGTCTCTGTACCTTCATTTTACCCTTTTACTTGGGAGATCAAAAAAGTAAAGAGTGGTCTTAAGCTGCATAGAGTGCTTAGGAGAGGTCTCATTTTACACCATATTCTCTAGCTAACATGTTTCCCACTCATCCACTAAAAGAATCTTAAAGGTTTGCTCCGGATGCCTGATTTTAAAGTAGTTGCCAATATAGAAGTAGTTTCTATAGCTGCCAATATAGAAACTAGCTCTTGCATTTCTGTTTTCTGGCAAAACCAGGCAAACAATTCTCCGAAAGAGTCATTGGCCTGTGAAGGAGGATAAGTTAGATGACTTAATTGGCAGTTTCTATTTTCTTATTCCTTTAATTCTAAGGAACACACACAGTTGACATTTTTATTGGTTTGTTTATGTGAGGTTTACTGGTATTCTCCTTTTCCTCCACCTTCTTTCTCCCATGCCCACAGTTCACCCTCCTCCTATCTATCCTCATAACTTTCATGGAGATGATCCCATTGGTGCTGCTACAGACTGTGCTTGGACAGTAGTGGGAATACTCAATGAAATGTATTTATTTAGGTGTCCCTCTTCGACCCAAGCATCAACAAGTTAACATAGCTCTTGGGGACATCAAAACAAGTAGATGCACAATCATGGAATTAGAAGACTGGAATCTTGATGCTCAGCAGAATTTTTCCATATAGGAATAGCCTTAAGAGGTTACTCTGCTGGTTCTCAGTACATGTCAGGCGTTTCTCAGTAATGGCAGGTTCCTTTCCCTGACGAAAAGCTTCCCCACCACTAACAATCTTCCCCTTGAAATGTGCAGCCCCAAGGGAATGGTAGTGTTGGCAGTGTTCTAGAATGCTTTCGCCAAGTGTGTGGATGACTGCTAAGCCCTACAGCCTGGCTCGTGCTCCACATTAACATGGAAGGTAGCCTAGAGCAGGGGTTCTCAACCTGTGATATGTGTAACCCCAGTGGTACTTGAACTGCAGGTTGGGTGTATGCAGGCCGCTTCCCGTTATCAGCTGCTGTGATCAGCAGCTGATGACAGGCAGCATTACAAGTTTTCCCAGGTCACGGCGCGGGGGGTGGGGGTGGACTCACCCGCCCGCGCCACAACCCGGGAAAAACGTCTACAGGCCTCCCAATGTCCCCCAAAGCTCCCCTCCTGAAGCTTTATGTGCCCTCATGAGATTTGGGCGCCGCCATCTTGGATCTCGCAAGATTTTGCGAGATCCAAGATGGCGACGGCCAGGAGAATAGGTAAGGGGGAGCTTCGGGGGACATCAGGGGGCCTGAAAACATTTTTACCAGGTTGTGGCATGGGCGGGCGGGTCCTCCCACCCACGCCACAACCCAGAAGGAAAGGCTACAGCCCTGCTGAATCGAAAAGGCTACAGCCCGCCTACACCGCAACCCAGTAAAAAACATATTTTAAGGGGGGTACTTGGGTGGGTTCGCGGGGGGCCATCTTTTGGAGGGTACGTGGGCCAAAGGTTGAGAACCCTGGCCTAGAGTAAAGTATACACCGGCCTAGACTCCTTTCTGCACAAAGAATGATTCTTCAGCAGACAAAATTATGTGGAAAGGGAAGGACGTTCTAAATCATCAGGCCAACCTTGACAACCATGTGAAAAAAGCAAGAGTAACAAAGAACCCATACATAGTAGTGTAGCCAGGCCGGGGGGGGGGGTACAGTGCCCCAGGGTGACAGCAGAGGTCTCCTCGTAAGGAGAAGCCACAGCAACAGTTTTCTGCTCCACGGCTGCTTTTTTGCAGTGGACTGGCTGTGTTTGCTGCCGCAGAGCATTTCTGCGCCATTTTCGGCAAAATGTTTGGGCTCTCCTGCCCACCCCGGGTCCTAGAAAACTTAAAATGAAGCCTTCTGGGAGTGCAGGGGGTGGGGTGATGACGTGAAACACATCATCACCCCCTCCTCTGGGCAGGCTAGCAACGCCACTGCCCATACAGATCCCCGGATCATTGTCTCATCCTGCCAAGCATTATGAAGGATTTTACATATTTCAGGTAAAGTACACTCTTCAAGGGCACACATAGTGCACAAAGTGTTTGGAAACTTCAACTGGTGCAGAATGCAGCAGTCAAAGTCTTGGTTGGGGGGGTCCAGTAGTGGGAGCATGCGACTCTCATTTTGTTCAACTTGCATTAGGTCCCAGTGTGTTTCTGGAAATTTAAGTCATTGGTTGCTACCTTTAAAGCTCTGCACATTTTGGAGCCAGAACATCTAAATAACTGCTTCTCCTCATATAATCTGCCTGATCACTTAGGTCAGCATCATTTAGTGGGGACTTATCCGCTTGACACTGGGCCTTTTCAGTAGCAGCCCCTAGACTGCTCTCCCTGTGGCACTTGTGGCTCCTTTGCTAGCTTTTTGTTATACAGTAAACACATTTTTGTTTCATCACAACTTTGAGTTGGATTAGTTCTTTTTCCCTCTCTGCTTTTTGTTTACTCACGTCTTAAATTATCAAATGAGTTGTGTTATTTGACTTGTTTTTACAATAATCTTCCAATTTGTTTTGCTGTATTTTAATATATTGGTGTGTTAGCCACCTTGGGAACCTATTGAGGGCTGAAAGGCAAAACAATCATTCTTGGGTGGATTAAATAAATAAATGAAATTGTAGTCTCTGCAGGCTCTCTGCTGACACCAGAGGCATCTGTAAGGTAAGAGATAGACAACAAATTCAGAGGCTCAAAGCAAGATATCCCATTCTACTGGACAAGACAACACTCCATGGGAATTCAGTCAATCTGACAGGAAAAAACATCATTCTTGACCTCATCTGTGACAACCTTTTCAGTTCCTAAGCATGAAAGAGAAGTCTCCTTGAGCCTCATTGCAATTTTTTTCTTAGCTCTATATAGTAAAAGCGCACGCTGTCTGATATTCCATCCAGCCATTCTGTACTTAAAGCACATGTGGAAGGTGATGGGCTTTATTTAATCAACCAAGGCATTAATTTCTGAGAAATATTACCTACTGGAAGGAGGTACGGCCTGGATTTCGCTGGCTCCAAGCTTGGATTTCCTATGTTTACACCAAATGACTTGTTGGACTTCATTATACGCCAACTATTTCCATAGATCAGAGGCAGTGAGACCTATGCAACTAACATAAAATAAATTACCACCCCATGATAAATGGTTCTATTAGCAATCCAGATTGTTAAACTCCGATAGAACAGAATGGAGGGAGCACCGGCCCATTCATTCTCCCTCAGGCAGATACCAAGTTGTAAATAGGTTATTTTGTGTGTAAATAACACATTAAAAGTCAGCATTAGCCGTGTCTTTTGATAGAGAGGAAATTGTTCCAAATAAATAATCCTGGACAGGAATGTAAAATAAGCCAGATTTAATAGTGCATGCCTCCCGTAGCCGTGTTAAACATGACTAAAATGATAAACCCCAGAATATACTAATAGTAAACCATGCTCTGACATCAAAGTAATGAGGCCATATTTTTACCTAGCTTTAGAAATGCTAAAATTAGTCTTGACAGAGCCAGACATCAGTAAAAAAAAAAAAAAAGGCTGCCAACAGAAACACCATCATACGGCAAGTTGGTATTTGTGTTATGAGGGGCGTGCAAAATTGTGAATTGTGGGGTTCCAAGTGGTGTTTCCTGGACTTTGTTAGCAATAAGATGCTTGACACGTTGAACGAGCTGAAGTGAACATTCACAAGAATTGCAAATTCATCAGATTTTCCAGTTTCAACAACCAGGTTTCAAAATGAGATATTTCAAATTCAAAGTCAAATTTACATTTTTTTCTAATTTTCACATTGAAATGTGAATCTTTTAGACTTGGCATCGATTGATTGTTTTGATCTTGGTAGGTTTCACGCAACATACCTTAAACTGAGAACTGTTAGATATTAATTATGTAATTAGTAAACCTATGTAAACCTCCTTGAGTAATATCTGAAGAGCAATCTAAGAAAGGCAGTATATAAATACAGAAAATAATAAATAAATAAATAAACAAACACCAAGGCATATTGGCTATCAAATGCTGTGAGATTAAAAAAAAACAAACACCATCATTACATGTCAGGTATCTCATTCTGTCAAATGAAATTATTAAATCTTAAATACTACTGCATAACAATAGTATTTATATTAAACACTTTTGCATAACAAATGCTGTCAAGTATGATGCACCAGTCTTTTTCAAGTGGCCTTCTGGGGTAATGTCAACAGTTCAAAAACCAGTATACCACTGCATATCAGTTATTGGCACTGTTAAAAAAATACTAAAAAACCAACTGTCAAATCTCAGATTGCAAATATTGGCATCAAATATCATTCACTATCAGACCCAAAAGTAAAATATTCAGCAAACATGTGAGCATTCAGAGACTCTCAAAAAATATCTGACACCAAATTCTGCAAAAGGGGAATCCTTTAAAAGCTAATTTGTTTCAGCCCTACTCTGAATTTTTTTTCTTTATTTTGCATTAGACTTTTTAGTGTTGCGTTGAAGTGCTTTGGTTAATATAAAAATATGCTGTATTATAATATAGACAACAAATGATCTGCAGTCTGTATGCAAGCCTCATACAGGTATAGGCTGTGATGCTATAAAGCAGCATTTCTCAAAGTCCTTCCCACGAGTTAGGGAGGTCGTAAGTGCTGGCGGGGGTGGGGTGGCAGTGGTGACAGCGCTCATGCCGCCACCAGTGGTGACGGGATCATGCCGCCACCAGGGGAAAAAAGAGTTACTTTAACTTACTGAGGGTTGCACCGGCCCTCCAGAGGGTGTGGGAGGCCCGCAGCCCTCTCTGCAGGCCTCTCCATGCTTCAGATTGGCTCTCCAAGGTGATTGTGACCCACTTCTAGTTTCAAATAAAAACCAGAAGTGGGTCACAATCACAGTCTGGATGTGTTTTGAGGTGTGGGGAGACCTGCAGAGGGGTCCGCAGGTTCTCTGCACCCCCTGGAAGTCTGGCAAGACCCCCCAGGTAGGCTGAAAAACCACTTTTTCCCCCAGCAGCAACAGCGCGATCGCAGCAGTGCAAGTTCTTACAGCAACCTTTACCTGAAGGTAAAGGTTGAAGATCACTGGTCTAAGTGTTTTTGTGTGGGATGAAAGGATAAAGAGAAAGCATTCCTCTCAATGCTGCTTCAGTTCTGGCCAAAAAGAACTGAAGAAATTGATGTTCTACCTGTGTTTCAGACACACAATTGTGCGTGGGTTCCTCCAATTGCATGCAGTTGCAGAATTATCAAAAATGTTCCAAGTTTGGCTTTGAGCATGTGCAGAACTCTTCTTTGTGGGACAGAAAAAATAACAGTTCACATGTAGGGTAAACAAGCTGCCAATGTGAACTAGACTAGATCAATGTCTCCATATGATCAGGTCCCCAGTTTATTCAGAGTTCAAAAGAACATCTTTGAAAAAGATGAAAACTTTTTTTTCGTTGTAAATAAAAGCCATTAGTATCAGGCTTAACAGCCATTTTTGGTAATTTATCAAAGACTCTGTTCCCAGGGGAAAAAAAGATTTTGATTCCTTACATCTCATTACACAATGCTTTTATCACAATCTTCTTGGCATCTTTGAACAATTCTCTTCTCACTTTCTTTTCTTTTTTTCAAAAACTAAGATGAGCAACATGGAGTTTGTAACCCACACTTTGTAGAATGGATAACCCACTGCTAATGCCAGTCCTATAAAAAGAATCATGTTTCTCTCTAGAAACTAATACAGGTTGGGGGGAAAAGTGGGGGGAGGCTGAGGGCCTCTGATCACAGCTGTATAAATATTAGTATACAATCATGATCTGCTTTTCGCAAATAAGCCTGTGTTTTGTGATAGGTTAAAAACAATGAAGAAAAATGTGTCAGAGGTGGAAAAGTATTAATAATAATAACACAACCATTCTATTCAATATCCAGGTCCTATGTTTACTGTTGCAATAACATCAGCTCTAGGATCCTTCATGTGTAGGCATACCATACATCCTGGAATGGCCGGAACCCTCCCAGATTTTGGGGTCCCGTCCCGGCATCCCGGGAGATATGGCGGCCATTCTGGATTGCGCTGCCCGTTGCCATTTTCTTCCCGGCTTCCCGCCGCCATTCGCCACCATTTGTGAGTGCACAAGTGGCCTGGAAGCCCTTATAAACGAAGGGCTTCCAGGCCACATTGTACGCATGTGCGTGAGGGCTTCCAGGCCGCTTGTGCGCTCGCGAATGGTGGCGAGAAGCCAGGAAGCTGGGAGGAAAATGGCGGCGGCAGCAGCGATGACTGGATGAAAAGCGGCGGCGGCCACAGCCACAGTAAGAGGGCAAATAAATAAAAAAGAAAGCCAGACCCCAAAACAAAAAAATAAATAAAAAATTGTGCCCCCCCCCCCAATGGGTGTGTGTGTCCCAGATCGGATCACAAATTTGCTTTAGGAATGGCTCTTGCAGCCCAATTCTATGCAGGTGTACTCAGAAGTAAATATAACTGTGTTCAAGGGGCTTACTCACAAGTAAATACACAGAGGACTGCAGTCTAACTGCACTCCTGTGCATGTCTACTCAGAAGTAAGCTTCAATGAGTTCAATAGAACTTAGAGACCAATCCTATCCTCCCCCATCGTCCCCCACTGATGCAGCTGCGCCAAAAGGTTGTGTGCTATATCCAGTGGGAAGGGGGGGCAGCTCGGGAGGCTTTAGAGGGGAAGGGTTATTATTTCACTGCAGCAAAGGTACCATCAAACCAGAGCTCTGTCCCCAGCACATGGCAGCAGGAGCTTTCAGGTGCATGTGAAAGCACTGTAAAATTTATTTTTCTGTGTCATTTTTTTTACCCTCAAGTCCCATAAGTCAACAAATGTACTGTTTCCAACTTTGGTGACAGTTCTGTTTGAACCCAGAATCTAAACTTCACAGGCCAGAGACACTGCTCAAGAAGAAATACTTCTCAGAAATTCTCTAGGGCTTTCAAGTAACTTTTTTTTTTGGGGGGGGGGGGGTTTGCCAAAGAAGTTTTAGCAAAGATACAAAATAACTCTGATCAGTAAGATTCCCATCTCCTCTTTCTCTACCCCCCCCCCAACCTGCACAACTCCTGCCCTGTACATTTGAAGTCTCTACAGCAAAAACTGTCAAGTTTCCTCTGAACGAGTGAAATATAGATTTACACTTTTTGAAACTCTTAAGAGAGAGGCCATGAAACAAGAAAGTAGGGGAGCTTTGTTTGGCCCAAACAAGGCCAAGTTATCTACCAAATGGCAGGGAAAGCAAAGGATCTCATAGAAAACATCTTTTCCAACATTCTTCTGCTCAGATAAGCGAGTACGTAGGCTCAAAAGAATGAGGAAAAGATATGTTCTGAAGCAAAATCTGTCCAGCAATGAAGAATATTTTTGAC
Organism: Plestiodon gilberti rubricaudatus; assembly: GCA_026170595.1. Taxonomy (NCBI): domain Eukaryota; kingdom Metazoa; phylum Chordata; class Lepidosauria; order Squamata; family Scincidae; genus Plestiodon; species Plestiodon gilberti. The sequence goes on from JANXHW010000001.1 coordinate 203,064,807, forward strand.
AGGCCAAAAATGCAGCAGAGGTTTATACAGCTGAGGGTGCCACTTGTCACATTCCATTGGTCAGGCCTAGCTGATTTGTCCCTTCATTTCCTGCTGTGAGAGGTCACTCTGACCCATGCAACAAAAACAAGGAATGGGTTGCTATTTTACCCAACATAAGGAGTAGGCCTGCAATTTGTTTGTTTGTTTATTCCTATTCTACAACAGAAAATATTAACAAGTCCTCAGCTAACAAAAGATGTGAGCTGCAATGAGTTATACACAACAGATGTAAAACTGAATTTACCATGAAAAAAAAATATAATTTGAAGGTTTACACACTCATCTTGTTTTCTCATTAGATTCCAACCAGCACTGTAAAAATTGTTCAAAATATTATCAAAAGCCCTAGCAGCTGGTTTCAAATTTTTAGGGATTCACATCAAATTCATATGCCCCAGCCCTGGATTGAGCCACAAACATTCAAAATTCATAAGAATCACCTCAGATGTTTTGGTGGCTGGTACTTCTACCAGTCCTGGTATCAACTCTATAATCAGGGAACGAGTTCAACTCTACATTTTGGAAGTGGCCAGGACCACAATAAGTAGGCTTACCATTCGTCCCGATTTCGCCGGGACAGTCCCGGGAATCAGGCTCGATTCCCGGTCCGGTCCCGGGGGACGAATGGGCGCCGCCATCTTTTTTTTTATTTTAAACTTACCAGGCAGCATCTTGGATCACGAAATCTCGCGTGATCCAAGATGTCGGCACCCAAATCTCGTGAGGGCATGATGCCCTCACGAGATTTGGGAGCCGACATCTTGGATCACGCGAGATTTCGTGATCCAAGATGCAGCTGCTGCCCGGTAAGTTTAAAATTAAAAGAAGATGGCGGCGCCCGCTCTCTCACCGGCATGGAGCCAGTGAGGGAGCAGGCCAACCGACAGCCTGCTTGCCCGTGCCGCGCGAGCCTCCGGCAGGCTCGCGCAACGCGGGCAAGCAGGCTGCGACCTGGTCTCCCAGAAGCTCCGCACGGTGCCGCTGGAAGACCGGGTTGCAGCCTTCTTGCCCGCGCTGTGCGAGCCTGCCGGAGGCTCGCGCAATGCGGGCAAGCAGGCTGTGTTTCTCCCGGTACCGGGAGAAACACAGCCTGCTTGCCCGCATTGCGCGAGCCTCCGGCAGGCTCGCACAGCGCGGGCAAGCAGGCTGCAACCCAGTCTTCCAGCGGCTCCGTGCGGAGCTGCTGGGAGACCGGGCCAGTCTGCTTGCCCGCGCTGTGCGAGCCTCCGGCAGGTTCGCACAGCGCGGTCAAGCAGGCTGCAACCCGGTCTTCCAGCGGCTCCGTGCGGAGCTGCTGGGAGACCGGGCCAGCCTGCTTACCCGCGCGGCGCGAGCCTCTGGAGGCTCGCACCGCATGGGCAAGCAGTCTGTTTCGCCCGGTCCCAGCGGCTCCGTGCGGTGCCGCTGGGAGACCGGGCCAGCCTGCTTGCCTGCGCGGCGTGAGCCTCCGGCAAGCAGGAGCAACAGGAGGCAAGCAGGAGTAGGAGGAGGCCGGGGAGCAGCGGGCAAGCAGGAGCACCAGGAGGCCGGGGAGCAGCGCCGGGAGCAGCAAAGGTAAGTTAATTTATATTTATTTATTTTATTTAAATAACTAAATAATTAAAAAATTCGGTCACTTAATTAATTATTTAATTAAAAATGCCGGGCGCGCTTCGCGCGGCAAGAGGGGGCGCTTAGCGCCCCCTGCAATTAATTAAATATTTAATAAGAAAGTAATGATTTGTCTAATTGTATTGTATATTTGTGTACTTGTACTTTGTAGGTTGATTATTAAGGTTGATTTTTGGTTGTTTTTGGGTTGAGGTTTGTAGTTTGTGATTTTTGAGGTTGTTTTTGGGTTGAGGTTTGTAGTTTGTGATTTTTGAGGTTGTTTTTTGGTTCTGGTTTGTAGTTTGTGATTTTTGAGGTTGTTTTTTGGTTCTGGTTTGTAGTTTGTGGTTGATTTTTGAGGTTGATTTTTGGTTCTGGTTTGTGCTTTATGGTTGATTTTTGATGTTTGTGGTTGATTTTTCGTTGCTTTTAAATTAACTAATTAATTACCTTGCGGGGGGGTGTTATGGGGGGTGTCCCGGTTTGAGCTTTCTAAAATATGGTAAGCCTAACAATAAGACACAGACATGTAGATTATGCAGCTTTATGTCTACAGCTCACTTGAAGCTGATTGTATTTATTTCCAAAAGAGAACAAATATCTTACAGCGTCTTAGGTAGCTGAAGTCAGTGAAGTCCTATTTTTGTTTGTATTAATGGCAAACTCTTTATTTTTTTTCACATTTTTTTTATACCGCCCTTCCTCCAAGGAGCTCAGATTGGTGTACATATTTCCTCCCCTCCTTTTTGTCCTCACAACAACCCTGTGAGGTAGGTGGGGCTGAGAGATAGTGACTGGCCCAAGGTCACCCAGGAAGCTTCGTGGCCGAGCGGGGATTTGAACCTGGATCTTCCAGGTCTAAGTCCGACTCCCAAACCACTACACCATCCTGGCTAGTGTTCACTGTCTCTTTGTTAATACTCTCTATACTTTTCAGAGTATTCAGTTTTGTCCAGATACTTTCTGGTTTAGATTAGTTACCAACAGGCCCATCGTGGTCTGAATTCATTCTATCCATTTTCAGTAACCATGAACAAATAAAACAAAGCTATGAGAAGCAGACAACATGGGTCATAGCTCCAGCATTTTTGTGATTGGTGGCAAGGCTATGGCGGTCTGCAAACCACAAGGACGGAAGTATTCAATCTCGTATTCTGTGTCTACAGATAATTCTCTGCAGCTATTGTCTTAATGTTTATTGTCGCTCCCATTTTTAGGGCCCCAAGTCCCAAAAACCTCAGCCAAAATAAACCACATTCACGTCATCTAAATAAATTATGTTGTTTTGCCAGAACACTGAATTTGCACTTCTAGGTGTTTGTTTTTTACCCATAAAAATGCCAGCATTTCTTTCCACCCAGGCACACAAGAAAGAGCAACAACTGATAGTACTACCTATGGGGTTAACATGAATGCAGAAGTCACCATTAGTATCAAGTAGGCAATTTATTCTTTCCCAGTTTTAAATCACAGGTTGCCTGCGTAAAATATCTGTTCTGTGATGATGGAACAGGATCTGCAAACTTCCAGTTCCTGTAACTTTGTGAGAGCAAGAGCCCCAATAAACTCAGCATATTCACACATGGGCACATGTCTCTGTTCATATTAAATTCTAACAGGCTCATGAAAGAGAGTCCCTGTTGCTTTCAAAGCGTGGGAAACAAAAGAGTACCTCCTTGTGCCACTGCTGCTGCTGCTGCTGCCGCTGCTGCTGCTAAAGGCGTCGTTTTCTTCCCTGTATCGGTAAAGCCATTCCCCTCCAAAAGGGTGCCTTTCCCTTCTTTTTTCCCAGCAGCGCTTGAGGTGGATGTTTCCATCTTAGACCTGCATATTCCAGCTTCTCAGCCCTTAAAAACAAAAACACAAGGCTGTTCAATCATTTCTTCTATTAAAGATGCAAAAAAACTGGCTTCATGGAGAGATCTTTCATCCCATTCCAAAGAATAATTAAAAACAATAACAATAAACATCTGCTTAATTGCTCACAAAGTCTTTTTTAAGCGGTTGTAATTATAAACAGAACAGGCCCAAATCCACAAAAGTGCCAGGCTTTCAACTTTTGTTACTTTAGGGTTGACTCTCTGCCAAAAGGAAATTCATTTTTTACGTTTGTAAATTCAAAGTTGCCCTTCATGTCAACAGCCAATGTAACAAAGCCTTTGGTCGGGGCAGTTCATTAAATCTGGATGGGGAGCACCACTAAGAGATCACAAGACATTTCTTATTTTTAATGGATATTCTATTAAAATTGCTCATACTTAAAGCTTTCCTCAATCACACCTATTGCATAAAATTACAAAAATTAATGGTATTAAGCAAGGAAAATAAACTTCTGGGAAATTGTGCATATAAATGTTGAGGTTATTATCAAATTCACTTTGATTGTTTCAGTTAAACCTTTTTGTAAAGAAAGGACAACAATGGGCATCATCTAGCCAGCTAAGCAGTTTTAAATCCTATTAATCCAAATAAGTCTGTACTTTACTCTCCCATGGAAATTAGTGGGAGAAATTTGCTTACTTTGGTTGGATTGTTCCCAGTACTTTTAAGCAAATGAAATATAATATATATTAATCAAACAAATAGCATTGCTATTCATGATACTAGAAGAAAATTCAACTACATTGTACAAACAAACAGAAAGGGGAAATGAACTACCTGCCTGTGTGGGTCATCTTTGGCTAATGGGATATAATAGTGGGTTGCACCATGTTACTAAATACTCTATATTCATAATTCACTATACCAAATGTAGTACAGATGTTCTGATTTAGTTCTCTTAACTAAAAGTTCATCATTAGAAAGGAACAATGGTGCTAACATACACGTGTGTTCCTAGCCAGAAAGGCTACAGTCCTATGCAGACTGCCTCAGGCATAAGCCCTGCTGAACACATATAGACTTACTTCCAAGTACACTGGCTCCCCGAAATATGGACATCTGACTTATGGACATCCAAGTTACGGATGGCTGTGTCAGTGCTTTCACGCAGGCACAGTAAGTCTTTGTGGTGCTTTCATGCAGGTGCAAAGTACGTATGTTCCAACTTTCAGACAAACCTCCAGAACGGAACCAGTACACAGGCTATTATGGCACAACCCTATCCGTGAGCTAGGCCTGCACCATCCCGCCAGCAATGCATCCGGTGGACTGCACTATGGAGCAGGCGAGTACCACTCCGAGCAGCATGGGAGCTGGGGGAGGGCAGGGAGGGGCATAACTGGGGGGGATCAGGCCTGAGAGGGGGCAGGATCGGCAGCGCTGGTGCATGCCAAATTCTATCCTCCTTCCCTGGCCTTTTCTTCTTGCATGGGGCTGCTCAGTTCTGTGACAGTGATTGAGCTAGCAGAGATTTGAGTAGTCCCATTGCTCCACCTGAGACATCTGGTGGGGCCACTGTGAGATACAGGAAGCTGGACTAGATAGTTCTTTGGCCTAATCTAGCAGGGCTCTTCTTATGTTCCTATAGGCTGAGGGTTTACCCAGAGCAAGGGGAAAAATGTCCTTTTACCCTGAGGAGACCTCCAGCCTGCTCTTAGTCAGCACTGGATTCGGGTGTGGCCGTGCACTCCCACTACACCAGCGCTGGATAGGATTGGGCTGCCCATGTATAGGGTTATATCTCAAAAACAGAAGGTTTATCCCTGTCCTGGTTGAATAAGACACAAGAAAAAGAAACATTCTGTTGTACCATCACCTGGGCTCACACCACCAGAGCAAGAAAAGAGTTGTCCCTCCTCCTGGTTCCAAAATCCTTATGTCCGATCCTATATGCTACTGGCTCAGCTCAGGAGATCATATGATCAGACTGAGACTGTAATGATTAATTCAGATTATCCCTGCTGCAGTTATTTTACAACCCAAATGTGTGGAACTTCCATCACTAATTATTCTGTGGTCATCATTGCTTCTTTTTACATTAGGCAGTTACCCAAAAGCAAGAGCTAGATTGGGGACGTGTACATTCCATACACTGTCATTGGGGATGTGCCATACACTGTCATACACGTGTCATACACTAGGGAGAGATCCTGTTTCTCAAACACACTGAACAATCACAATGAAAGTTGAACAACCTGCAACAACAGCCCCCACACACACCAAAAGAGCAGGCTTAAAAAAAAGACAAAAGACCATACGATTAGTCTTGAGAATGTGGTGGCAGTATTCACACACACATACCACAGTTGTGGGGATGTCACCTCAAAAAGCAGCTCTGACACAACCCATTCTGCATATGAAGGGAATCTAAATGGCCATCAACCACAATGGGTCTGGTAACAAGACTAACAAACCTATCGTTGCATAAGTTTCCATAAACTACAATCCATCAGATGCATGAACTGAAATCCTCAGTAGTTCAGTATATACAGGGTTATTCAAAAAGGATGGTGCAAAAGTAAAGCTGGCTTATTCTTAAATGAACTGTGAAATAGCACAACCGTCATGACATGAAAAGACAGAGAAACTGTCCAAGTTTCACATGTACATTACAAATGTTCGATGTGAGCACTTGCATAGCTACAATAGGCAAGGGGGGGGAACAGCTGTGGTCTCCACATAAGGAGACCGCAGATGTCACCTGGGGCATTTCCCCCCCCCCCCGGCCCATTGTTGCATGACAGCCACACCACTGGCCTGAGTGTTGGGGCTGCCAGTGCAAAACAGCTGGAGGCCCTGCACGCATGACAGTGGCTTCCAGATGACCCGCCAGAGCAGATAAGTTGGCAGCAAGCGCGGCTCAGGGGTGGGAGGGGGGAGGATTTCAGTGGCAGAGGCACATGCTGAGATCTTATTCCTATTTCCCTGCCCCAAAATGCCCTGTGGGTTTCCTCAGACGTATGCCAGCAAAACAGCTGGTGTAGGTTCAAGAAGACCCATTGGAAGTCAGGTGGCCTACAGGGAGGTAAGTAAGAAAAAGTTTTACTTATCTCTCTGGGGCAGTCTGGTCACCCCACCATATAACATGCAGAACACGCTCTGGCAGCGGCACTTATGTACTATGGGCTGATGGGGGATAGGATTTGGCTGTTAAAATAGCCAGAAAACTAGACTTCTTCAAACTCTACCATTTCAAAGTCTCACACTTCTCCTTTTCCCCATGATTATACCTTTTTGCATCGACCAATCCTAAACATGTTTAAGCAAAAGTAGTTCCCAGTATGTTCAGTGCGACGTACTTCCTAATAAGTGTACTTAGGATTGCCTACCAAATGTGAATCCCAAAATAATAAATTATAAATATTTGCATTGAACAATCCTTCTCAAGTGCTGGACTGAAAGGAAATAAAAAAGAATGTAGTCCCCTAATCTTTGGGATTTAAGGGACTTAGTATACATAAGTCTATAATTATTTGCTGATTTAAGGGTACTGGCTGGCAGAGAGAATTAGAAATGGGATACAGGGCCTTTGACCTCAAGGTCAGGGGTCAGCAAGTCAGTAATGACCAAAAGTTCTTCCCAACTGCCAGCTGGTCCTGACTGCAAAAGTAATAACTGAAAGCAATTAGCATTCAGCAAAGAGTGATGGAGGCAAGGAGTTCTTTTCCACTTCCAGCTGCAATGTGCTTCAAAGTGAGTGATCCTACAGTCTGAAGGGAAGCTGCCATTTATTGATGGCTTCCTGATATTTGTCTTGAATTTCTGAAATCATTCCTGCTTTGTTACCTAAAACAAAAGAGGAAGTCCAAGAAGCAAGCTGACTCTTCAAGGTATAGAAATCAGTACATGATGGAGGGCAAGGTGATGGCTGACTGGGCTCCCAGTTTTTCCAGAGCAAATAAACAGCACAATCCAGTGCAGCTTACGTCCGCCCGGTTCCGGCACAGGGCATCACAAATATGCCGTTTGTGATGATGGGAGAGTAAGCGGCGCCAGCACAGAGGCTGGCACAGCTTACTAGGCCGCAGAACTCACTCAACGCCAGCCGCCGCAGGTAAGTCCCATGCCGGTCGGCAGGAGGGCAGGGGGCCATTGACCGCCCCGGGTTGGGAGGGGGCAGGGATATCGGTGGCAATATCCTAAGCCCTCAACCAACGCCAGCCTTACACCGCCTCTCCAGATGTACACCAGCTCTGGAGCTGATGTGCATCCGAGGAGGCTCATGTGCCCCGGGCTTTCCTACACCCAGGGAAGGGGACAAAAGTCCCCTTCTCCCGAGGTGTGGCCTAGCTGTGTCGGGGCAGGCTGGAATGGGCCCAGGATGCAGCAGCGAACCCTCTAGGCCGTTCACGCATCTTTACACAGGATTGCGCTGCAAGTAACCTGTGCGCTGCAAGTAATCTGAGCAAATTAACTATATATATATATATATATATATATATATATATATATATATATATATAGAGAGAGAGAGAGAGAGAGAGAGAGAGAGAGGGGGGGGGGGGAGGGAGGGAGAGAGAGATCCTATTAAGCAATGCTACCAAATCAGTGCCAAGGTTTCAAACTGTTGCAAACTTCAGATTCAAGATAACCACATAATTCTGCTGAGGGACTTTAGACCTTACTGCCGGTTTGAGGTTTCCCTGATTTCCAAGTTCACCTCAGTACAGAATGCTAGAGATGAGACATCCGTGGAAAGGTTGGCAGTTCCCGTTCTACACAACAAACCAACACACAGCTAGTTTTTTCTTCACAACACTAGACACTGACGCCTTGTTCTACCTTTTTTTTTTTTAATGGAAAATGAGATGTTCCTCAGGCTTCTGAGGAAGCCTCCGATTCCTTGATTTGTGGCACCATGACAGCCATGCAGATTTTAGACACCTTGCTCGTGAGCAACAAACTGAGACGCTAAGGATTTTCCATCTCCTGTTTTCCATGACTGGCTGTGCCAAATTTCTCTAACGTTGTTCATTCTTGCCCGACACTCGCTTCTTTACAGTTTTATTAATAAGGATATGTAGGTAACTTTATTGCTAATCACAGCAATGGCTGAGACTCTCTGTTTTATATTTTAGAGAGGAATAACACTATGTCTTTGAGGATGTCAAACATACCCCTTTCATAAGAAATTAACTTTAGTTTAATTTTGAAAAGCTTCTTTTTCCCCCTCCCCATTATTTTTCAACACTCAGTCCTAAACTTTTTCTATGGCCTTGTGCCAGACAGAATGTATAAATCTAGTGACAAATTAATCCTAGGGGAAAGCCATTTGGCATGGAAAAATCTAAAAGGAAACCTCCTTCTATTTACTGATAAAGACCATTCATAAGTAGCTATACAACAGCAGGCTGTGCAAATACTGAGACACACAAACCTTTCCTCGGTCATTACTCAAAATTAGAAATCTAGGATGCATTATCAAGCCTACTCAACTGTACAGCTTTCTCTGCAGGCAGAAAGCTAGGCAATTGATTTTGATGCCAAGACTGATGGTCACATTTTAGAACTGCAATATGATTCCATCATGATGGTAAAATATTCAGAAATGCCCAATATCTCAATAAGAAAACTGCTGTATGATTTGCCCTGGGTGACCCCAGCTATTTTAACAGCTGCATTATATATACACACTGAAAGGGGTCTATCCCAATGGGATTCTAAAGAAAACAATTCAGAAGCACATTCTGAAGAAAACAAAGGGATTTTAAATGCCCTTCTAAACATAGTCCAGCTTCATCTGTATGCAATGGTCCAAACTGCTTTCCAAGACTTAAAACAAATAATAGTTTGAGAAATTGTTCATGAAGAATGCAGGTGTATTTTTGTCCAAAGCAGCAGTACTGCCTACTGAAACAGCAATCATTGCTAAAGTTAAACTAGTTTAAAAAAAAAAAAAAAACATTGGAGAACACATTAAATATGATTTTTTTAAAAATCTAAAAAAATCCAACCACTAAGTCTGGGAGTTTTAAATTTATTAATGAGCCTTTAAAAACATTCAAATGTGTTTTCCATTAGGTCTTCAGTCGTCCCCCACATAACTTTGCAGAGAGCTCAATGAGGCCCTTGCTCACCCGTTCCCTTGGGGAACTCTCAGCGTCATCTGCACAGCAACACACCAGTGATTTCATTCGAAGGGAGGTCCAGTCATGTCTCTCATATTTTTATCTAGCCATTACATAACAATGCTCTTCTTCTCTTCAGAGTCCTGGCTACAATGATACCTGTGATCAGAGCATGAGCAACTTGCTGCCTGCAGCTTTGGGGAGCAGAGGGCAAGCCAGAGAGGGAGGAGGGAAGGAAGAGGGTTCTATTGATGATGTTGTATCATCATCACCTCCTCTCTCTCATCCACAAATGGGAACCTTTCCCCATAGTCCCTTGCATCATCACATGAGACATCTAGGGGAAAGCTTCCATTTGTGGAACTCTATCCATTTGTGGCTCCTCAGAACGCACCAGCCTTCCAACAACAAGGTTGGAACAACAAGTGCTCACAGAGGGCACTTTGCCAAAGGCTCCTTCAAGCCTGAAGCCAGCCCTGGTGTTGTTGGCATGTTTGTATTATCCAGCTGTTTGCTGGTGACATCCTCCCTGACACAGGTGGATCTCCAAGATTCACTTTCTTCTTCACACCAACACATGTTGTGTTATATTGAGGCTACTTTTATATATGACCTGGAAAGAATTCAACATCTCAGATCAACTTGTCCACCTTTTTCAAGGTATATGTGATCTCAATGTCTTAACTCATCAATTATTTTTCAAGACTGGATGTGTTACTTTCTCCAATTTGCTTTTCTTTTCTTTTTTTAGGTTTGTTTAGTAATTTAGGATAAATTACTTTTTAATCACAGCTATCTGCAATGCCAAAGCAAAATGTTTCATTTCAAAAATAAAATAAAATACGGGTGGGCCCCCATATCCGCTGGGGATATGTTCCAGGCCCCTCCGTGGATACTTGAAACCGTGGATAAGAGCGAACACCCCCTCCATGGTTTCCTGAGGGCCTCCCCACCCTGCCTCCCCTGCAGGCATGCTTGCCCCCCCCAGCTCTTATTTTTCTTTCAGCAAGCTTTGTTGCTTCCTTAAAACAAACAGAGAAGCAGCCTCCATTGCAGGCAAGTAGAACGAGACTAAGTCCTAGTGAGGCTCTGCAAGGTTTCTGTTAACCTTGCAGAGCCTCTCTAGTACTTAGTCTCGTTCTACTTGCCTGTAATAAGCAGCCAGAGGCTGCTTCTCCTGTTTCTTTAAGGAAGAAATGAAGCTTAATGGGAAAAAAGTAAAAGCCTGGGGGGGTCCCCACGATCTGTGGATAACTGAAACCGTGGATAGCGAATCAGTGGATATGGGGGCCCACCTGTATACGTCTATTTCTTTTGTTCTCTTTCAATGGTTATTTATATTGAGTAAAAGGCATTGCCATACTCTGACTTCTTATGAATAAAACAAAGTTTGAGCCAAGTGTTTTAACTTTGATTCAACACAGTGGCTGCTGTGATATTTTTGCAACTTTCAAAGTGCTGTTCTGGAGCCAAATTCTTCTCTTCATCTCTCCCTGCAGGGCAATGCCAGTGACTCCACTAGAGTCAAAGCAAATGTAACTTTGTGCATGAGAGCAGAATGGGACTCTATCTCAGCAACCTCTGTTGGGTGCCTCAAAACAAGACTTCCATTTCTACCAACACACACACACACACACACACACACACACACACACACACACACACACACAAGAATGTGAATTACTGGCAAAAGGCTAGTATGGCGTATACCATAATTTAGGGTACGGTTACACATGTCTAACCACAGAAACACTATTTACATTGTTTGTACACTGTATACATGTTATACTTTAATACAGTAGGAGTGCATGTATGATGTAACGTCAGATGTGAGGAGTGTGTGGACATCTGTATGAATGTGCAACTTATTCCCATTACTTTGGCACACCTTTATTCCAAGTGTAAAGATTGCTGGAATTGGACAAATGCAGGAACGAAGGGTATGCCTTGTATCATGTTTCGCTTTGCATTGCCAATTCCCCCCTCATCCTTTTGTCTACCCCTATCTTCTCTGCAGCTCTCCTAGATTCATGTTCATGAAAGCAGGAAGAGAAGGGACAAACATTTTTATGTATTTATTACAATATTTATATACCACCTTTCTCAATAGACTCAAGGAGGTTTACATAGGCAGACTGAACAATAAATCCATTTTTCAATGACATTTTTACAAACATTCCCTGCCTACATCTCATAGAAGCCTCCATTTTCCAGATGTTTCCCGTCCCAGTGTAGTTGGTGATGTGTGTGTTTGTGTGTGTGTGTGTGGGGGGGGGAAGCAGTGGGAGAAGCTATGGCTGCTGCGTCTCCTGCTTCACTAACAGTGCAATCCTATGCATGTCTACTCAGAAGTAAGGCCCACTGTGTTCACTGGGGCTTACTTCCAGAAAAGTATGTATAGGATTGCAGCACTAGACATTCAACATGTACATGTGGCAATCTCTGTTTTGCAACATGGTAACCCTAGATGAAGAGGCTGTAAAGCAGGGGGTGTCAAACTCATTTCATACAGTGGGCTGAATAGCATTCATGTGCTTGCTGAGGGGCCGGAAGTGATGACATTAAGCAGGAAGTGACAACATTAAGCAAGTGATGATGACCAGAAATAAACACTTTTTTCTCAGCAAGGAACTCAAATGATAGAAGAGAAACTATGCAAATCTTGATCATATTTTCAAGATATGGGAGAGCCCTCACGTGGGCCGCCCTTTCAGCAGCACCGCTTCTACCAAAGCATTACTTTGTAGCTCAGAAACTGAGAGATGCTCTGCCAAGTGAGGACTTTGCAGAAGCGGCACTGCTGAAAGGGTGGCCCACGTGATAATTGAGCTCTCCCAGCATCTCCCTGTCTCAGTCTTCTTGGGCGTCTCTCATAGCATTCCTTGCCCTCCTTCCGTCTCTCCCTCTCATGTGGGCTGCTCTTTCAGCAATGTCACCTCAGCAGAAGTGGTGCAGCTGAAAGGGTGGCCTGCATGAAAATTGGGCTCTCCCAGCACCACCCTTTCAGCAGCACATTTTCTGACAATGCGTCACTTCGCAGCTCAGCAGCTGAGAGCACGGTGGTGCTGGGAGAGCCCAATTACCAAGTGAGCCAGATATATCTGTATCCGGCCTGCGGGCCTTATGTTAAACACCCCTGCTGTAAAGCATATTAATGCAGAATCCAAGAGGAAACTCTAGTATGCTGCAACTGAAAGAGGAAAATCAAAGCAACTGCAACCTAGAACACACCACACAAAAGAGAGCAAGCACATATGTCAGGAAAGCTTTGCCTCTTTAATTGGTGTGCCCAACACTTTTGGAATATAATAATTGTCAAGGGCATGTTTTGTTACAGACCAGCTCACTGGCAAGCTTCACTGGTTTCATTTTGTTAGAGTCTTGCCAATGACCTGGTCTGTATAGAAGCCAAACATGCCCTTGGAAAAGCTTGTATTTGAAGCATGTTGGGAACGTCAGTTACATGCACCAGTCCTGGCAGCTGTTCTTCCACTTTTTTGGTGTTGGAATTATAGTACGTCCAAAAAGGAGAGGGTTTCACACACAAATGTCAAATCCATGTCTATTTGTAGGCTTACGTGTATGAACAAAGGTGAAGTTTTACTGTACACTTGAGTCAGCAACTTGTGCCGAGACGCCAGCATTAGAAGACGGCCTGCGATCTGAAATTATCTTTCACGTGCTGATTTAAACCTGTGGCAACACATCTAAATCAGCATACATAAAAGCCAGAAAACAGACACAGATTAGGTACCAGGTGCATGTTGAGACATGGAGATGGAGGGGGGGGGAGACAAGGCAGGTAGAGTCGCTTTTGTTTCCTTCTTGGGCAGAGGTGAGAGGTTGTGAGGGAGGGCAGCGAGGTAGGAAAGGGCCCTTTTTTTGCAATGAAACAGGGAAAAGTCATATCTGTACTTTCAGAGGCTGTATGGCATGCCTTATCATAAAAGACCATTCTCCTGAAACATTCTTTCAAGCAGCATAGCTGTTCGAGCAGAGACTGTCAAAGTGCAGGTATGTTCCTTAGAACAGGGTCAAGATGCCATGAAAATCAGAATCAGCCATAAATTATTTCAAAGGCTTGTGTGCACCTAGTATGCTGCATATGGAAGATATTCTCTCAGTGGCAGCTCCCAGTTGTAGAACTTCATTTCCTTACATGCCCACTAGAAACCAAGCCTAGATGCACTTTGGAGACCAGCTATATTTCTTTTTCTTGTTTCTTTGTTTTCTGGCCCAGAGGCGTAGCTGGGTCAGTTGGCGCCCGGTTCAGGGGGGGGGGGGGAATGGCGCCCCTAGAAGTAAACATTGGCGTGGCCTGTAGGCCGCGCCGCGCTCCGGGGGTGGGGGTGCCGCACTCCGGGGGTGGGCGCCACGCTCCGGGGAGGCGACCCTGCGGGACCCTGCACTGGGCACCCCCCCCAGCGCGGACCCGGCCGGCTTACCTCCATTCATCCCGTTCAGTTCAAAGCACCGGCCACGCTGCAGCCAGCAGTGCGGCAGGCGCATGGGAAGTGACATGACTGAAGACGGACTCCATTTCCCCGCGCAGCCGCAGCAGAAGACAAGTTCATTCGCAGTGAGTGTGTGTGTGCCCTGGCCCCTCCTTCAATTCCCCGTCCCCTCCTTCAATTTCCCCCCCGAGTAGGACTCGAGTCTCCAATGACTACCTCCATACTGAGGGATACAGCCTGCCAAGAAGACCCGAAAGATAAGTGGAGATGGGACTCAAGCCTCCCTTCCTGCCTCACCTCCAGTTTCATGCAAAGGGACATGCACCACCTTGCATGCAGATGCTCAGAGGTAGTCAGATGTGCTGAAGTGCTTCACAATCTCTGCCGTAGGTACACTTCCCAAAGAATTCTGGCTGTTAAAAATACAGCAAGATTCTATCCCTCCCAGTTGCAGAACCATAAAAAGAAGAGGTCACATGTTAAAATCTCTGGAGGTGAAAGAGGGATGGGTGGAGTCTCTAAAAACTAGAAAGATGAGCAGTTTGACTCTTGCATCTTGCTGTCCCACAACAGATGTGAACAGATGTGAAGCCTTTCAGCTCTCCAAGGGAAAGCAATGTGTGGTAAAACTGAGACAGGAAGCCAGCAATTCACTTAGTGGTGAATATACTCTGCCTGTAACCCATGGTGGTTGGAGCTTTTTTCTAGAAACCACAGTCTCCTTGTGCTTTCCACAATTCGGGTGTAGCAGCGGCTGAATAACAGCCACACTGTGTTACTGTTTGAGGGAGCAGACCAGCCGAAATTGACAAGAGGGCAAACTGTTGGGTGTTTATTCATTTATTTATATGGTTAATAATATAAATGTGTGCTTAAGGAGCTTTAGACCATCAAGCTGTGCAAAGCGAGCCTCTGAAACCATGTACAGTATTGCTATTACTGACATCCTCCCCATTCCATTAAGCTCCATATCATTCAGACAAGATGCAACAACTAAAGGGTCTCTCTTATTGCATGGTGGGTCATGTCTCCAGATGCCTTTTTTGCAAAGCAGTCTAGAGCAGCATTTCTCAAACTGTGGGTTGGGACCCACTTGGTGGGTCATGACCCGATTTCTGTTGGTTCCCACAGAGCCACCCATGGAAACACAGGTGATGGAAAGATAGATAACTAATTGCCTCAAGCCCTGAGGCTATTCAAAAAACGGATAGCTGCTAATTGTCCTGCAAGGAGCTGAGCTCCTGCAGTTTGCAAGCTGTAAATATAGGGAGATAAATGTTTGAACCTCTTTTTATGGTGTCAATCACAGGTAGTAGGAGCAGGTGAAGGCTGGGTCATATAACTACGGTAAGCCCCTCAAGCCTTGAGGCGCTTCATTAGGGCTGCATCATTACGCAAAATGGATTAAATAAATAAATTTGTTTAAACAATTTTTTACAAATAAAACAAATAAATAAGATTAAACAAACACATAAAATATTACTTGTAAATGAAAACATTCTTTCAAGATCACCTTTATTTAAAGTCTCGTAAAGCTAGGTAAGTCCTGATAGAGTGTCATTTTAAAAAGTGGGTCTTGGGGCCAAAACATTTGGAAACCACTGGTCTAGAGCAGGGTTTCTCAACCTTTGGAGGCCCAGGTACCCCCTATCACAGTCCAATTTTCTGAAGTACCCCCGGCTAATTAGCTGCTAATTAATTGGATTAATCAATTAATTAATTTGGTAATTAATCATTAAATTAAAAAGTACTAAAACAATTTTAAATGTGAAAAAATGTCTTATTTAACTCTGTGAGTGTGAGAGAGAGACAGACATGCAAGGATCTCTTTTTTTTCTCCAAGTCACACTTCCCAAAATCAGCTCCTCCCTCCCCCCACCAAAGTACATTTTCCAAAGTACAAAAATAAGACCAAAACCAAAATCAGAGAGACAGAAGGGCTCCAAAAATAATTACAATTTAAAATCCATGTTAATTAACACTTAATTAGCTGCTGATGGGGCAGATAAGGGGCAGGGCTTGGCGTACCCCCAGCAAGTGGTCCACATACCCCTAGGGGTACCCGTACCACAGGTTGAGAACCTCTGGTCTAGAGTAATTGAATAAAATGATTCTGATTAAAGACCATGGTAGGACAATGCAACTAACACATCATACTTAACATAAGGAAGGGGTTTTTTTTAATTCTCTCAAAAATTTCAATATACCCTAAGGCTAAAAGGAATCTCACTCACTTCAGTGCAATTGTTTTACAGATTACAGCCTTTGTTGTTGTTTAATATGGGGCTTAATTGCCAGGTATTTAAAAGACAGGACAAGCTTTTCTTGTGTGCGTGCGTGCGTGTGTGCGCGCGCGCGCGTGCATGCAGGCACAGGCACATCTAACTAGGATGTTTATATCCTGCCCTTCTATTAATAATAAAGGCAACTAACAATATAAATTATTACTATTAAGAATATTTATATAGCACTTTTCAAGAAAAAGTACTTCACAAAGTGGCTTACATATTACAAATCAAACAGTAATGCAACAAATTAAGTTACTATAAACAAGAATAATTTATTTGGGGAAAGAACAGCTCAGCAGTCAATCATCGGCAGTTCGAATCCACGACGGGGTGAGCTCTCGTTGCTTGGCCAGCTCCTGCCAACCTAGCAGTTCCAAAGTATGTTAATGTGAGTAGATAAATAGGTACCGCTTGTGGGAAGGTAAACAGCGCTCCGTGTTCCAGCTGCATGCTATGCGCTGCGGCAAGGAGAGTCATGCCGGCCACATGACCACGGAGGCGTCTTCGGATAACGCTGGCTCTTCGGCTTTGAAATGGGGATGAGCACCACACCCTAGAGTCGGACACGACTGGACTTAATTGTCAGGGGTCACCTTTACCTTTTTTTATATGAAGGCACCTCCCCAAGTAACAGCTAGAAAAAAATCATTTTAACTGCTTGCTAAAAGGCAAGCAGAGATGGAGCTCTGTTGCCCTTCCTTGAGAAACGTTTTATAGTCTTAGTCCCACAATCAGAAAAGGCCCTGACCCTCATCATGCCCACATGCCATATTTCTGATGGGAGACGCACAGAGCAGGGCTTCAGAAATCAACCGCACTGCTCAGGCAGCCAGGTTCATATGAGAGGAGATGGTTCTTAAAATACTTTAATCCTTGGCCATTTAAGGGTTTAATGTTCAAAATCAACACTTTGAACAGAATCTAGAAACAACTTAGGAACCAGAAAAGATACTATAGTGTCACAGTGACATAACTTGCAAGCCCCGGTTAACATCCTGGTAGCCACATTTTGGACAAATTAAATTTTCTGAACTGTTTTCAAAGGCAGCCCCACATAGAGTGCATAACAATGGCCTAATCTGGATTTGACATGGACATGAATGACTATCATCAAATCAAACTTGTCCAGAAAAGGGTGCTCTGTTACATGAGTTAAAGTCGGAAAAGATACTCCTATAGCCCAGTCCTATGCTTCCATCTCCCACCCAAAGCAGCCATGCCAAAATGGCTTGTGCTGCATCCTGCAAGTGGGGGGGGGCAGTCCCGGAGGTTTCATTTGTTCCCTTACCTAGTGGTAAGCCTCTGAGGCATGGAGGGGTCTACTCGGACCTGTGCCACCAAAATCACTGGCACGGGTTCGTATGGACCCGGACTGCAGGATCGGAACCAGTCGGGGTGGTGGTGGATTCAGCAGCTGCAGCACTGTATACTATTGGGGGGGGGGCGATCGAGAGACTTGGGAGATACAAGGGAAAATATTTCCCCTTACCCCTATGTAAGCCCCTTGATCACCCATGGTTCTCCTTGAACCTGTGCCAGCTATATACCTGCTGCAAGCCCAAAAACAAAAAGGGTGTATGTCGGGAGGCTCTAGAGGTCATAGCATCCTAGTGCACATTGCTCACACCGGGATACACTCCCTCCCACCTCCAACACGCCTCCTGCCCTCTCCCGGTCAAGAACGCCCTCCCGCACCCATGAACCCCCCCCCCCCGCCAGAGTACTGGGACTGGCAGAGCCTCTCCTGGCTGCTGCCACATGTGAGGTGCCATCTACCATCTCTGGCAGCAGCCCAGAAGTGCATGGCAATGCGCTCCAACACAATGGTGTTAGCAATGCCATAATGCATGTTCCACTGCCCGAACTCTTCCAGCAGTGGGCTCTGCCCATAGGATTGGGCTGTAAGACCTCAATGAGCATTATCTGAACTGCTGTGCAATTTGCAATGAGAATTGATTTGGTATGTAAGTATATACAAGAGGAGTCTGTTAATTTCATTTGGAAAGGGCTTGGAACTTTTAAAATGTGAAATGCTGTCAGATTGCCATGCACCTGCTTTTCCTTGGCACCAATGGACTCAAAATACAAATCAAGCACCCTTGAAAAAAACTGAAACAGAGGTTGCACTTCTCCTGCTCAACCGCAAATTGGGCTTCGGAAAAAGTCCTGCTCATTGCCTTAAAGTCATAACTGATGACTATCTAAGGCAAGCCAATGTCCTGTCCTCCAAAATGGCCATGCCGGGCACTTTGGAGAACACTTTCTACTGGTTTACATTTCTAAATGTGTCTCTTCCCATCTCCCTCAAGACTCCCCTACCCACAGAAACCTCTTGTGACATCAGAGCAAACAGGTCAATGGACCATATGAAGTTGGCCCATCTAGTTCAGTATTGTCTACACTGATTGGCAGCAACTTCCAGGGTTTGAGAAAGGGTCTTTCTGAGCCCCACCTGGAGATGTTAGGAATTGGGTATGGAACCTTCTGCATGCAAAGCATGTGCTCTACCACTCAGTTATGGTGTCCAGTGTTCCCTTTAAGATGTGTGGCCGCAGAGCCACACAGCTCAAATCCTTGGGAAGCTGAACTTCACACAGTTCAGAGTTTGGCATTCCTGGAAGTGCAGTGATAATGTACAATGTCATCACCACGCGTCTAAAAATGCTGCAGGGCTTCGGTGTGGCAGCCAAATGGTTCCGTGCACCGGCATGGACCCCTTAGACTCCCTAGGGGTACGCGGACCTCTTGCTGGGGGTATGCTAAGCCCTGCTCCTTATCTGCCCCATCAGCAGCTAATTAAGTGTTAATTAACATGGATTTTAAATTTTATTATTTTTGGAGCCCTTCTGTCTCTGATTTTGGTTTTGGGCTTATTTTTGTACTTTGGAAAATGTAATTTGGTGGGGTGTGGGAGGGAGGAGCTGATTTTGGGAAGTATGACTTGGAGAAAAAAAGAAATCCTTGTATCTCTCTCTCTCTCTCTCTCTCTCTCTCTCTCTCTCTCTCTCTCTCACACACACACACACACACACACACAGAGTTAAATAAGACATTTTTTCACATTTAAAATTGTTTTAGTACTTTATTCAACGATTAATTACCTAATTAATTGATTAATCCAATTAATTAGCAGTTAATTAGCAGGGGGTACTTCAGAAAATTGAACCATGATAGGGGGTACCCGGGCCTCCAAAGGTTGAGAACCCCTGCCTTAGAGGGTTTATTGGCTATGTGGGCCCTCCCCAAATGGCTTCCAAATGGCAAGCAGAGAAAACAGAGGCGGAAAAGCAAAAGTGAGGTGAGGAGTTCAGGTCTATTGTAGCAATAAGTTTGTGAGTTTTCAATATAAACAATGCATCAGTTAGAAATAAGATGCTAATTCAAAAATGTGTTTTCTTCGCAAGAGGATTTTACAGAACTTCTGTTGAAAAGCTACTCCCCTCACTGTAACATTCGCCTCAGTGGATAGCATACTGCGGAGGAGCTGCCATAGGGCTTCTGTATAACCCACCACTATCACCAGGCTGCTTTTTTATGCTGCTATACCTAGTGTGTTGCAATGCAGCCGGGTCATTTATTTCCACCGGAGACCCTTCCAAAATTCTGCACCTCACCTTCCAGCTGCCCATACTTCAGCGGGATGACTCCTGCTGGAAAGCCTTAACACTAAGAAGGTTGGCGAGGGAAGCAATGAGAGGGCGCCAGGATCAGTATGGAACCTTGACTGCGATGATGACACAATTATCGCAATGGCAGGAAAAGGTTATTTTATTAGAAGCATTCTGAAGTGAAAGTGCATGGAGAAGAAATGGCAGGTTGGAAAGCGAGCAAGATGAGAGTGAACAAAAGTTGAAACAGAACATGCAACAATAAAAGGAAAGAGGAGGAAAAGCATAAGAACATAAGAAGAGCACTGCTGGATCAGGCCAAAAGCCCATCTAGTCCAGCTTCCTGTATCACACAGTGGCCCCACCAGATGCCTCAGGGAACACAAGACAACAAGATAACCTGTTTCCCGTTGACACTCCCTTGCACCTGGCACAGAGAAAACCCACTTCTAAAACCAGGAGGTTGCTTATGGCTTGTAACCTGTGATGGTCCTTTCCTCCATGAATCTGTCCAAACCCCTTTTAAAGGCATCTAGGCCAGGTGCCATCACCACATCCTGTGGCAAGGAGTTCCACAGATGAATTACACGCTGGGTAAAGAAATATTTTCTTCTGTCTGTTCTAACTCTCCCTCCACTCAATTTTAGTGCATGTCCCCTGGTTCTGGTGTTGTGCGAGAGGGAGAAGAATTTCCCTATATCCACTCTCTCCATCCCATGCATAATTTTATAAGTCTCAATCATGTCCCCCTCAGGCGCCTTTTTTCTAGGCTGAAAAGCCCCAGACGCTGTAGCCTTTCCTCATAAGGGAGGTCCTCCAGCCCACGAATCATTCTGGTCGCTCTTTTCTGCACCTTTTCCAATTCAACTATATCCTTTTTGAGGTGTGGTGACCAGAACTGGACACAATACTCCAGATATGGCCTTACCATCGATTTGTACAGGGGCATAATGATATTGGCCATTTTATTCTCAATCCCTTTTTTAATGATCCCAAGCATGGAATTGGCCTTCTTCACAGCCGCCGCACACTGAGTCGACACTTTCATCGACCTGTCCACCAGCACCCCAAGATCTCTCTCTTGATCCGTCACAGACAACTCAGAACCCATGAGCATATATGTGAAATTTTGGTTTCTTGCCCCAATGTGCATCACTTTGCACTTACTTACATTGAAGCGCATCTGCCATTTTGCTGCCCATTCTCCCAGTTTGGAGAGATCCTTCTGGAGATCAAACATTCTCCCAGTTTGGAGAGATCCTTCACAATCCCTGCTGGTCTTCACCACCCGGAAAAGTTTAGTGTCATCTGCAAACTTGGCCACCTCACTGCCTATCCCCGACTCCAGGTCATTTATGAATAAGTTGAAAAGCACCGGTCCCAAGACCAATCCTTGGGGCACACCGCTTTTCACCTCTCGCCATTGTGAAAATTGCCCATTGACTCCCACTCGCTGTTTCCTGGTCTTCAACCAGTTCCTAATCCACAAGAGGACTTGCCCTCTTATTCCCTGACTGTGGAGTTTTCTCAGGAGCCTTTCATGAGGGACTGTGTCAAACACCTTCTGAAAATCCAGATATATAATATCCACGGGTTCGCTCGCATCCACATGCCTGTTGACCTTTTCAAAAAATTCTAACAGGTTTGTGAGGCAAGACTTCCCCTTGCAGAAGCCATGCTGACTCTCCCTCAGCAGAGCGTGTTCTTCTATGTATTTTAAGATTTTATCCTTAATGAGACTTTCCACCATCTTCCCCGGAACAGGCTGACCGGCCTGTAGTTTCCCAGGTCCCCACTCCTTCCTTTTTTAAGGATTGGTGTGACATTAGCTATCCTCCAATCCTCTGGCACAGTGGCCGTTTTAAGGGACAAGTTGCATATTTTGGTCAAGAGGTCAGCAACTTCATTCTTGAGTTCCTTCAGAACTCTTGGGTGGATGCCATCCGGGCCTGGTGATTTATTGATCTTTATTTTGTCAATTAAGTCTGAGACGTCTTCTCTTCTAACCTCTATTTGACTTAATTCTTCAGTCAGGGAAGGCCGTTCAGGCAGCGGTATTTGCCCAAGGTCTTCTGCCGTGAAGACAGATGCAAAGAACTCATTTAATTTCTCTGCAGTCTCCAAGTCCCCTTTTATCACCCCTTTCTCTCCCTCACCATCCAGCGGACCAACCGTTTCCCTGGCAGGTTTCCTGCTTCTAACGTATTTGAAGCAAGCAGGACTTGTACAGCAACTTGGAAAATGAGAGAAGAACAGAGAGAGAAACAATTATGTCCATTAACACAGTATTTCCCCTCTTTAAAAAGCTTATTTTCCAACAGATTTTTTTTTTGCCAAGAAGCAAGGTCTATATACACTCGTGCATATACTGTTCACACAAGTACTCTCACTTTACTTGCCCATAAAAGAAGAGAACCATGGATTAGTTTGGGCCAGAGAACTGTCCCATATAAATGTTTGTGTCACTGTCTCACACAGTTCTCCCTTTGGCCCACTAAAAGCTATGTACTGTAATTGAATCTGCTCACCTCACTCGCTGTTCTGAGGATAGGAGTTCTGTCAGTATTTCCATGACGCCACTAATACATAAATATGTACCCCTGTTCAAACAAAATCCAAGAGAACACCCTAGAGGGCTTTTTTTCCCCCAACATAAAACAAAGTTGGCTATAAGTCATTTGGCACTGGATCCTAAATCAGAATTGCAAACTTGGCATTTTTTTCCTCATTTAAATCTCATTTTACTCCATACTAGTCAAATGTAAAATATCCAGGCAAGTATTGCAGGGAGTCTCTTTGGCACAAGAGACATTTCATTCCGGAGCTAGATGTTTAGAACAGCAGACCCAAACGCTTCGTTCTAGGCAGAGACTGCATCATGTCTGTTAAGTGTCTCACAAACTGTTAGATCGGCATAAATGTCACATAATCGTAGCAGTACTATGTGTAACTGGGTGAGGAAAAAGTTGTAAGACAGACCTGCACAACCTGTGACCCACCAAACCAGGGGCGTAGGCTGATATGGGGCCCTGGGGCAGTGGGCCCCAGGGCGTAAGGGCGGAGAGGTTCCTGGGGGGGCGTAGAGGGCCTCTGGAGGGGCGGGAGACATCCTAGGTTTCGGTTTTTTCTTTTGTTTTTTCCCGTTTTTTTTCCGGGGTTTTTAAAGGTTTTTTTTAGAAGTAACGGGGCTTTGTAGTTTCCCCCCGCCCCTTGCATTGCAGCCTTGCCTAGCAGCCCAGGAGTCCTGATTCACACACCCCCAGAGGGCATTAAGGGGCAATACACTTTCAAGTTTATTCTGCAGAGCAAAATTCACAAAATTGATGTTTGGAACACTTTCAAGTTTATTCTGCAGAGCAAAATTCACATCATTATGAATGCCTCATCATGTGTGCTGCTGGAAATGGAGACAGGAGGTACAAAGTGGACAAGGAGGCTTCCAAACTGAAATCAAAAAATCCCAAAAATTTGCTGCGCGGCTGCGCTGTGGGGCATAAAGGATTACGGCCGCGCGTTTTTATGGGGGGGGGCGTCAAGGGTTTGGGCCCCGGATCAAAAATGGTCTGGCTCCTCCTCTGCACCAAACCAAACCTCTACCCATGCATGTGACCTACCAGGTTCCTGGTGATATTGCCTTTATTTGCACTCTCTCAGGCAGGCAGCAAAATTTAAGAAATTTATTGAGCTCCTTGAAGGCCAACATAGGTAGGCGAGAGGCTGTGTTTGGTTTGTGAGGTCACAAATTGTGCAGCTCTGCTTAATAGTTTCTTGCACCTCGGGCCAGCCAAACAGAAGTCACTGCCTGATGCCACCCCACTCCTCCTAAGAAAGAAAAAACAAAACCCAGAGCTTGCTCCTTCCCTCTTGACAATCCTCTTGACAAAACAGGAAGCGTGGTCGATGCTGGGAACTTCCAGAATGTCTTACACTTTGTTTCATTTAAAGGGATGGCAAGGAAGGAGCCAGGGGCAGTTTCCCACACTTTCCTGAGAGTAAGCCTCATTGAACACAATGGGACTTGCTTCTGCGTGGATGTGTGTATAGGATTGTGCTGTAAGCTCGTTCCTCACGCAACCCCTTTAAATTTCAAGGGATCATGCAAGAAAGGAGAGAAATGAGGGGGTAGAGAAGCCAGCTACTGCTGCCTGAGCAGAAAAACCCACTCAGGCAGCAGTAACCCAACCCAGCTTCTATTTTTAAAAGAAAAGCCAGGGCCATTAGGGCTAATAATTGGCTTAATGTAACATATAGTTTGGCTCTTATGACCCTGGAGGCATTTATAAAAGTGAAACACAGTTCTGCCACTGTAAAATGGTTTCTGACACCGCCCTTGCCCATTTTAGGATAGTGCCGCAAACAGTAGCAGTGCAGGAGGCCGCTGCCAGAACCAGTAAGGTAAGTCGGATGGTGATGGGGGCAGGGAAAGATAACGAGGAGGGGAGGAATGGGGAGGAGACGGGGTGGGCAAAGGGGTAAATAAATGTCGGGAAGGGAGTGGTATTGGTGGCAGCGGTGCCACTGATATCCTATCCCCCTTCCAGGCCTCAATCCGCCTTCCTGGGTCCACTTGGATTTGCGCCAGCAAAGTAGCGGGTGCAGATCTGAGTAGACTCGGCGAGGTACCAAGGGCTTACCTTCAAGCAAGGGAACAAATATTCTTTACCTGGAGGATACCTCCGGGGCCTGAAACCCCCACACGGGATGCAGTGTGTGCCCCATTGGCTCAGCTGCATCAGTGCAGAGGGAGTTGGGTAGGATTCAGCTGCCCGTCTTTAACTTGCTGGAAGACTTTTGTTGGCTTTGTAACTATAAGGAAATCTATTCTCACAAAAAGACCAGAAATGAAAGAACATTGTTGCAAATGATTCTTTGGGTCTATTTCATTTGGAGAGGTTGGGGAGCTATCCCCTCACACATTTTCTCTATTGTTCATTGAGGGGGGGGGGGTTTGAAGCGGTAACCAGGAACGCATCTATGCTTGTACAATATAATACCAAATATATTGTAAAGAACCTATCACTTCCCTAATTATTCACGGCTATATTACTCTTTCACAGATGACGTCCTCCAAAATATAAACCTTGTATACACAATGTAAGTGACATGGAATATAATTATTAAATGTCATTTTTGGAAGAAAATTAATTAGCACTAGCTGGAGCTGTCTTATATCTGTTTAAGCAGTGTACATCTCAATTAAAATTAAATTGCAACAGATTCAATCACAGCAGGCTAAAGCTGATGAATTCAAAAAACAGCCTGCCTGATCTTCTGTAACAGATACGGAGAAGCAGAAAGTGAAAGGGAAGTGTCCCCAGAAAAGTTTACATGGTCAGATATCTTGGGGTACCAGCCCTTTAATGAACCCAGGGCTCTGATTTGCTAATCAATAAAGGGGTTAATCAAAGACTATAGCAAACTGGAAGTAGCCCTGTTCTCTGGACGAGGAACGGGGGACATTCTCCACTGTGCGGGCTTGTCCTCATATCGCGAGAGGCAGGGCCGGCGTGATGATCTGACTCCTCCTTGGGGTGTGCCTTCCCAGTCTGGCTCTGCCTCTCGCAAAGCAAGGTCGGCTACATCGAGAGCTCTCAGAGCTCAACGTCTGTAATCTTTCTAATTTCTGTCTTCCCCACTTTCCCTCCCTACCCGTTCCCGTTCTTAGTTCAGCAGGCCATGGGAGGAGAAAGTGTTTTTCCTTACTGATCCTACCGGCGTGCTTAAACGACTGGAGGCTTCTGGGTGGCGCCAGGGCTCTGGTAGTGAGGGGAAGACACAGTGAAGAATCGTGTGGCGCCTGAAGGAGGGGGCAGACGAGTGCACGCCCTCAGGCTGCATCGCTGCTCTTATTCCTTTTTCATCAAACTTCGGAGCAGCCGGATGGCTCTGGAACTTATCCATGTGATCGTGCCCAGGCCTGGGTGATGACGTTGGATAAGGCTGACAGTCTAGGTCTGCCCTCCGAAGTTTTTCCATCTGAACTGCAGCAGCGTGGACCAGTCAGCTTTCCCGCCCTTTTCTCCTCAGACGGGTAAGCAATGGAGACAAGCATTAACGCGGGAGAAGGGCCGGGGAGGCACCTCAGCAGGAGGCAGCAACTTCAGGCAGTAAAGAGAGCTCCTCCAGCAAGATGCCCAGCTTAGATCATGTGCTTCAAGCCACTATTCAATGTACTCCTGGTCTACTGTTCATCAGAGCCGGACTGGGAAGGCACCCCAGGGAGGAGTCAAATCGTCAAACCGGCCCTGCCTCTCGCGATAGGAGGACAAGCCCACACAGTGGAGAATCCCCCCTTCCTCTTCCAGAACAGGACATTCACAGTAAGGGAATTTCTTATTTTTCATCTTACTTATTTTTCATCTGCCTGTGTAACCTCAACCAGGCCAGTGCAACTTGTGACTATGACTCACTGCACTGAATGCAGCTCAACAGCCATGTAAAGTGGACCACCGGGGGCTCTCTAAGCCTCTATTTATGCCACCTTCCTGGGATTACAAAACATGATAACTGTAAAGCACCTGACAGGTTGTAGTACATGGGATAGATAGAGAGATAATTTTGCCTTTGGTCTCCATGACACTTGGAGCAGATCGGTGCATCATAGGAGCAAATCCTATGCACACTTGGAGCAGATCCTATGTACCCAAAGCAACTTCCACGGTTCAATGGGGCTTATTCAGAGGTAAGTGTGCATAGGATTTAGGCTGCAATCCTATACAGTACATGCTTACCTGGGAATACGCCCCACTGAACTCAACGGAGCTTACTTCTGAGCAGACATGCATAGGCTTGGGCTGTCAAGCCTGCATATGAGGATGATGGATGATGATAGAAGAAATATTATCAGGTTTAGCTGAATATCAACATATATTGCTACCCTGTCTGTAGTAATGATGCTTATTTTCTGAGCATTTTCTCTAAAAATAATTTTTTAATGTTTCTGCATGACAATGCGGAGATGTATCTTACGGCACAATCCTGTCGAACTATGAGCCGGCGGAGCACATGCTCCACTGACCCAAGGAGTCACAAACGTGCCGTAAAGCATGTTTGTGGTTCCATCAGTATAAAGCACCGGTGGGAGGGTGGCTGGAGTGGCAGGGGATGGAGCCATTGGTCAGCCGAGCCCGAGAGGGGGGCGGGGATATCGGTGGCAGGCTCCGCCATAACCCCGTCCCCTTCCTGGGCCGGGCCTTACACAACCTCTCCAGCCATGTGCCAGCTCCAGAGCTGGCACGCATCCAAGTAGGCCCACTGGGTTCTATGCCACTTATACCAGGGGAAGGGGACGAACTTCCCCTTCCCCCGAAGAGAGCCCGTGCCACACCAGCGTGGACCGCAATCGGCCTAGGATGCAGCGGCTGGCTCTCTAGGCCAGCCACCGCATCTTAGGCAGGATCAGCCTTCCTGTAGGATATATCTTACTAAGAAAAGGGCTTAAAACCTTGTTTTGTGTACTGCAAACTTGATAATTTCAATTTTCAACTTTAATTTTATTTTTTGTTATCCCAAACAAGCAAAACCTAAGAAGTACTTAGCTACTGGCGGACGTAGCCAGCTTTCAGCGTCATCTTCAATGCTAAGTATTTTGTTTATTTCAGTGGTTCTCATACTGGTGGGTCACGACCCACCAGGAAAACCGGAAGCGGCTACTACCCCCTTAAGGGGGGGGGTGGCAATGTGCTGTGACATTGGTGACATTCTGTCACCACCGCCGGGGAAAAAAGGTTTTAGTCTGAAACCGGAAGTGGGTCTTGATCACTTCAGGGAGCCAATCTGAAACATGGGGAGGCCCGCAGAGGCTGCTGCAAGCCCCCCACCTTCCGAGGGCTAATACGACCCCCGGTAAGTTAAAAAAAATTTCCTGGCGGCAGCACAATCCCAGGAGCACCGCCTACTGTCAGCCCACCCCTACAAGGACTTACAATTTCCCCTACTCTTTGGGAACCGCTGGTTTATTTGAAATTATTGCACATTTAAACAGCATCATAGGTACATCAAGGAGTACAATTTTATGGGATAAATGCTACAAAATAAGTTTTGGTTAGATAAGAAAAGGAGTACTGCATATATTTCAATTTCTCTCCCCAAATTTCCATTCTTTTCTGAACATTTTTTTCCAGTGACTTCAACATTTCTGGAAATTTTACATCTCTTCACATAATATGGTGAACAGGCTCAAGGATTTGTGGTGGTGGTTGTGGTTGTTTAAATGCTATTCTTTCTTAAGAAAAAAAAGAATATCTTAACATTTTTACACGTAGGATACACTAAGGAATTCATACAAACATGAAAAAAATCTCTGCACTAGTTTTATTAGCTTTACATCTAGAATGGGTCAAAGGGCAGCAATGGGGCACCTTCAATGGCATGGGGAGGAGTTTCAATGGGGTCAGGTCAAATAAGTGTTATGGATTCCAGGTTGGGGTTACAAGGTCTCAGTAAATCATTTTCCCTGGGCCTCTTTCAAAATGCCTCTATCCTACTTTGGATAAATGAAGTTATGCAGTAATTAGCTTGCTGTTCGTAGTTTCAGAGTTAGCCTTCTTGAAATGTTTTCTTTAAACACAATCCAGCTTGCCTCAAAGCGCTACATTTCCCTTCAACTCTTAACTCTGACTCAGTCCATCCAACTTATCTTTCATTACATCGCATTACTTGGTCTTCATTTAGCTGTCACAAAACCATTTCCTTTTGTCTATAGATTAATTACGGCATGCTGAGATTTTCAGCATAAACACCTTTTGCACACTACTTGAGGCTCCCTACAAAGTCTCTCACACGGAGCGCTCAGGGTGATTCACACAGAATCTATGCAGAAGTGGGAAAGGTAGAAGGGGCGGGAGACGCTCATGGCACAACATGAAGGCAGCACATGAAGCATCAACAGAGGCAAAGCACACCTCATACCCAGAGAAATAGGCCCCTGCACGACCCAGGCTGATGCAGCCTGCGAGCCGACTTCAGCACAGGGCTGATCCACTAAGGCGATTCTTCATTAATGTAGGAGGAAGATGACAAGGCAGGAAACATCACTCAGTGAAGAATTATATGCAATCTAATACAGCTACAGGTGCGGGTATTATTTCTACATACAACTCTTTCTGCCTCAAGTCCCACATTGTTGGAGTATAATTAATTTTCCTATTTATGGAAAAAAAACTGACAAAGCTGAAGTTCAACCGCCATTGCCACCTTTTTGCTCTTCGTTCAAGCTTGAAGTGTGTTCAAGATGATGCCAGATGCCTGCAGGATCTGCTTTTCCACACTCTTGTTCCACACTTGTTCCACACTCCTGACTAGGATGGCAAATGCTGTATCAGGGTTTAGATTCCCACAGCCGTGAAACTCGCGCTTCGCCCTAGACAGATTCCCAGCTGGGAGTCAGGCGCAGCGGAAGCGTCGAGCTGCGCATATGCACGGCATGGCTGGAGGCTTCGGCCATGCCCAACTCCCAGCTGGGAGTTGGGCGCAAGTCTGAAGCCTCCAGCCATGCATGCGCACGGCGCGACTAGAAGTTTCGGACTTGCCCGATTCCCAGTGAGTCCGAAGCTTCCAGCCGCGCCGTGCGCACGGCAAGTGTGCGTGGAGCCCTGGCCAGCGGTGGCGGCAACAACAGTGAGTATGACCAAGAGCAGCAGGATGAGCAGCAGCAAAAAAGGGAGGCAAGTCAAAATGGCGCGAAAATACTTTAAAAAAAAGACAGCAGCAACATGGCCAGAAATAAAAAAAATTCAAAAACATTTTTGGGGGTAAAAAAAATGGGGGTGGGTAATATGGTAACCCTAACAATAACCAAACAGGAATGGAACGTGGACTTAAAAGGTTATGTAGGCAAACTCTGATGGACTCTCTCTCTCTCACACACACACACACACATACACACACACACACGAGGGTAATCCTATTCATGTCTACTCAGAAGTCCCACTGAGCTCAAAGGGGCTTACTCCCAGGTAAGGGTGCATAGGATTGCAGCCACACACTTGTTTGCAGGTGATCTACAACTGAGGAGTCCCATCCCCTCAGGGACAGTAGAAAGGGTGTGATTGTGGAGTCATTAACTCACCCACACGCCAGTCCATTTCCTGGATTTAGTGATGGGTTTTTGTTGAAGAGCTGCAGCTGGGCTGGAGGATACAAGTTCACCAGGGGTTATTCTGCTCCAGACATCATTATTAACAGGACAAATATGTCAGACCAGACTTCCCCCCCCACCCCACAAGCAATGAACTTCTGAACTCTCTCTCTACAGTGAGAAGGTAAAAGAGCATGGCAGAACTACTGTATCTTGCATGTCACTAATACCCAGGCTGTAATTCATTCCTACACATGACATAGCATGTTTCTCCCAGGTCCCAGTGAAATTTTAATAACAGAGAACTTTGCTACAGCTCATCTGGCTAAGCTTGCTACTTCTCTAAACACACAATAGACCATTTTCTATTATTCTGTAAGATATTTACCGGTAAGCATAAGGCAGAAATGAGAATGTGGCGGTTTCTTCCAACAGCTGCATTTTTGCTATTGTTCCTGCATTGTACAAATGTACTGTTTGCAATGGGATGTAAAGTATATTATTTTAAGGGGTCATAGGAGATTCTAGAGTAAGCAGGCAGTAGCTGCAAAAAGGGCTAAGATGATCAAAGGAATGGTCAGTGATGATTGAGCAGGGAGTAAGACAACTGCCTGTATTGAGCAGCCATTAAGGCACAGGAGGGGAAAAAAAGTGAAGGTCCCAATAGTGCTCAAGTATTTTTAATAGAAATCATCAGATGCTTTTGCTGGCTCTTCTTCAAAGAACAATAAGAACTAGGCTAAATTTTTGTAAGTGATCATTTGTGCTCCTAACTTTGCAGGTTCTAGGAGGGGGTACCTTTTGGTGCACTGCTAAGAAAATTGCTTGAAAATGGAAAGGGTTTGTCTGATTTTTATCCATGTCTAGACCTAAACACTAACTTAAGCTCTGTTTCCAGGACTTGGCATGGGATTTGGCATGTAGCACAGGATGTAGAATCCCCAGAATCTCTTACCCCGACAAGAAAGCTTCAGAATGTGTGCAGAATCATCAGTGACTGTGTGTGTTGGAGTTGGCCTGGCTTTCAGTACTCAGAGCTAGCATGTTGGTATCCTGCACAATACTTTGTCCCATTTCAACAGCTGTTACTGGACTTCACTCCAACCGTTCCATTTATTCCCAAGCTCCATGCAACATTTGCCTCCCGTTTGCCAACTCTGGCCGAAGCCATTCAAATACTCTTTGAAACTGCACAAAACAGGCAAACGTTCTTCATCAGAATGATTATGATTTAGTCAGACTGGAATTGCTGAGTTTCCTTGAAAAAGCATTTGGGTTTCTTTGGCCTGAAATGGGAATAAGGAGCAATGTGGACCAAAGTAAACAAAACCCCATATTGAGATCAAGCAAGACTGAAGTTCTCAAGACCACGGAGAAACACGATAGCCTTGTATATAAAACATTTTCCTTTTGTTTTGGAACTGAAAGCCAAAATATGAACAAGGTTTCTAAAACTGCATAATATAAAAATCAAATTATTTCTTTTAAGTACCTGGATCATGACTCTTTGGATTCTTCGGGGTTGGCCATGATGTCAATGGGAACCATGTTCTAGTCTGACAACACTGTCCCTGAACAGATCCCAAAAAGCCTTCGCCAAAATACAAGAGCTTTCAAACAGTGAAGAATCCTGCATGATGATAACTGGCCAGCACTAAAGTGGTGAGTCACAATTCCAAAAGAGGAAATCGCAAGAAGCTGATCCCAGCTGTTAAGGGGAATGTGTCAAAACTGACAAAGAACGAAAAGACCAGGTTTCCATTTTGTTGAGATATCCCACAGGAGAGGGAGCACTCTTCACATCCTGCCAAATTGCAGCCCTGGCTTGGAATGCGTACGGTTGTTTTGACAAACTGCAGGTTACAAGAGAAAACTCAATTTTCACATCATAAAGTTTGGCTTAAACTGGTTGCAGGCTTCATATAACATCTAAACCACAGGAAGAAAAAAAATGTTCAGAACAAGGGAGGTCCGGGGACACATCATACTTGGACATCTGACTAGCTCCATGAACATCTTACTCAGAGGCGGCACTTGCCGACATGAATAACACTGCCAAATAAGGAATTAAGTCTGTGGTAAATAGATAATAATCTGGTGTGAGCCAGGATTTGGAATCTGTGCTAAATTCTTCAGCATTTTGTTCTCAAAAGAATCCAGTTAATCACACATCATAGTTTGGGGTTTTATGCAACCAAAAAGTTATCCATAGTTTTGTTCTGTTGGTTTCAGCTGAACTTGTTAGTCATGACTAAGTGAAATCATTTCTTTTCCCAATGAGATTCGCAGCGTAATCATATAACCATCATATAGCAGCATGGCTAAGAGACTATTGGCGAACTCATTTACGGCAGCAGAAAGGCTTTCCACTGCTGTAAAATGACTGACAGCATCAGCTGTGCACGGTGCCAGCAGTCATTTTCTGCACATTGCTGCAAGAGGTGGCAGAGGCAGAAGAAGAGCATCAGACTCTACTGAGACCGCTGATACAGGGGTGGGCTGATGGGTGGGTCCTGGCGGGGAGGGCTCCACTGATATCACACTAACAGCGCAGTCCTACTAGTCTTCGAGTGGCGGAGCAATCGCTCCGCCAGTCCAGGGTGTCACAAATGTGCCCTAAGACACGTTTGCATCTCCCGGTGAGGAAGCAGCTCTGACGCAGAGGTCTGCACCACTCTCCCTGCACCAGATCAAAAGGAGCACCTGCTGGAGAAGCTGCATTCCCTGCTGGGAGATGAAGGGGTGTGGGAAGGGTGGAATGGGGCATTCTGGGGGGGGGATTGGTTGGCCAGGCCTGGGAAGGGGGAAGTATCAGTGGTGGCCTCCTCGGCCAAATCCTATCCCCCTTTCTGTGTCTGGCCGCTGTTACATAGCCAGCTCGAATGTGCGCCAGCAAAATAGCTGGCACACATTCGAGTAGACCCATCGGGGCAACTGGGGCTCTACTCGGGGTATAGCTCTACTCCCCTTGGGCTCTTAATGCCAGATGCAAGGGAGTAGCTACAGGATACAGGTATCTTGTTGTCTTGTGTGCT
Source organism: Plestiodon gilberti rubricaudatus (assembly GCA_026170595.1). Classification (NCBI taxonomy): domain Eukaryota; kingdom Metazoa; phylum Chordata; class Lepidosauria; order Squamata; family Scincidae; genus Plestiodon; species Plestiodon gilberti. The sequence goes on from JANXHW010000001.1 coordinate 203,097,851, forward strand.
CACTGAGACATCTGGTGGGGCCACTGTGAGATACAGGAAGCTGGACTAGATGCGCCCTTGGCCTGATCCAGCAGGGCTCTTCTTATGAAGAGAAGAGAATGGCAAAAAGAAGGGAAGAAAGAAGCCGGAGTTCTCACCCCTTCTCCTTAACCTTGATGAAAAGTTTCAGCCAAATCTCTGGTAACTGTAATGATCTGGACTTTGCACGTCAGCCCAATGGGATATTCTACTGTTGCCATTTTGGGTTTAGTTCCACTGCCATCTTTGGAACAAAGAAACATCAAATTGGGACAAACAAGCCCTACTTGCTATGTAGGACTTTTTGGGCGCAATCCGATCCTACTTACGCCACCGTTGTAACCAGTGGCGCAGTGAAAATGGGAGGCCCCAGAACGGAAAGGGAATTCAAATTCCCTCCAAAAGGGGAATTCAAAGGGGATTTGAATCCCCTTTCCGTTCTGGGGCCTCCCGTTTTCGCTGCGCCGCTGGTTACAACGGTGGCGTAAGTAGGATCAGATTGCGCCCTTTGTCTTTTAAAACCCACCATAACATAACTCAACTTTTAGTTCAGAAACTCTCATTGCTTTTGAGGCTTTTCACACCACTTGAAATGCAAACTAAGGTCAGAGGATCACTTTCCTACCCGCTGTCCAAACCGCACTGCCTATCATTTTAAAATGTCCTTGCATCAACCAGGGGAAAGGTTAGTGGATGTTTTTATTCCTAGCAGCCCAAAAGTGTGTCTCTAAGACGGCACCTTGCTTTTCCTTATCCTGAAAACCTCAACTAGAAAATTAGGCAAAACAGGCCTCTAAATCAAGCTATAGCATCTCTGGTAAAATGGTAGTTTATCTTTTGTGCGAGTTGATGGTGGAGATTCATGTAATTAGAGAAACAAATGCAGCCATAGCTCTTAACATCTACACCACTAATTCAGCTCTTCCATGAAAAGTAAGGGGGAAGGCAGACAACATGAAAGTGTTGGCTGGCTTAGATCACAAATTAGATCCACAGCTAAAACTGTCTTCCATAATGGGCTTTAAATACATTGTATAGTTCAGTGTTTTGCCAGTACTATACTGCACATACACCCCTATTTAACCTAAACATACATATTTATTTATTTACCCGTTTAAAACATTTATTCTCACCTTTCTCTTTCTGATAGGCAAGTGCTCGAAGTGGCTAATGATGTAATAAAAATGATCGCAATGAAATATAATAAAAATAAAATCCATATACTGTGACACAAACCTGCAATAAACGATCATTAGCACCAACCCAATTCCCACAAAAGGAACACCAAAGCTGCAAAACTCATAGAAAAACAGCAGAGAAGTCTACCTATAGTCAACAGAAGAAAGTGGAAGAGATAGCGATAGTCTCCTATGCATTGGTAAGGACTTCCACAAAATGGGTTTCTCTGCAGAGAAATGAGTCGACATGAAATGCATCTCTGCTAATGTGGGACACACAAGAAGGTTCTCTCAGCTGACCGCAGGTTATGGACAGTTTCAAAGGAGTAGAAATTTCTGGCGCAGATCTGTGTGGACCTGGGCTGTGGTGGGATCGGGTCCGGAAAGGGGGTTAGGATTTGGCAGCTGCTGCTCCTCCCCAACCACCCCATCACTGCCCCATTCCGCCCTCCCCCCACCCTGCCTCCCCCACTGACTGACCTGGGTAGGCGGGCTGGTCCAGCACTGTCACCACGCATGAGGCCACTGCAGCCCTTCCTGCTGGCGCTCCAGCAGCACTTGGCTTCACACGTTGCCGGAAGACCTTTTGTGACTGCCATAAGGCAGAACATTTTTTTCTGCCACCATCAGGACCCTATAGGATTGGGCTATTACTTACTTACACTTCGCAGGTCAATTCAAATGTTACTTCACCACCACAAAGAAAAACATGTACAGTGTAAGCGTGCAGGGTTTTCCACTGGGGACAGATGGGTAGGGATACTACCTTCCAAACGTGCATACTCACAGAAGAAAAACACACTAATGCTACACTTCAAAATGATAGCTGTGTATTTTCCTGCTTGGAGACCATCTCTAAAGGGGAAATATCATATTTAGTAGCTCTGCCATAGTGTAAACAATGAACACTCATATATAGTCAAAGTCACAGAACAGGCTGGCTGGCTGGTGCAAAGCAAAGGTTAATTACGCACTGCATGAGGTTAACATGCAATGAAAGCTATGCTGGCACATCTTCACGGGGTTTATTCAGTAGGCTCCATGGAGACCAAATAGCACTGCTGAACATAGTTTCTCAGGAGTGGGTAGAGGGTGGAGAAAGAGTGACCAGATTGGAGGAAGTCTGTATGTCCAGTCTTAAAACTCTGAAGATCACCAAGGCAAGGATGGGATTACTACAGTTCTGTGCAGCAATAATAGCTTCTTGAGTATCTGACAGCATGACTGTAAAGTCTCTCCAAAACCTTCGGATTCTTCACCCCTGCAATCCTGATTGGCTGCTGTTGAAACAGAACGCTGGGCTGAATGGATGCTGGTCTGATCCAGCAAGGCGGTTTTTGAGTTCTCATGTAGTCCTCATGCCAGGAGGCCTGCCTTGCACAATATCAGACATACCATTTCATTTTTATTTATTTTTTAAGAAAAAAGTCACACACTATGATTTCTTTTTTAAGTCTCAACACTCCCTGATTGCTTTACATTAGCTTTTGGCAGAAAATCTGCTCTGAAGTGTCAAAGACAAGAGCGTTTAGGTCTGTCTGTGCCTCAACAGACTTCTGACGGGAAAAAATAATCCTGGATTCTAACCAAAGTCCCTAAAGTCAAATAATATTTTTTAAGTGGATTCCTGATGATGCATGTGCCATCTTGCTCTATAAAGAAAAGAACAAAAATCCTGTTTCTGACTACAAATGAATCCAGATTTTTTTTTTTAACTTCTCTCACATTTTAGGGTGTTGGCTTATTACATGTCTCCTCTTATTAACTGCAGTGATGATTTCTTTATAGTTATTAATAAGAAATGGTTCCAAAGTAGCTGAAAGAACAAATGACTTCAAAGAGTCATCCAGAAGTAGAGTTCTGGACACCATCATCTTTGCTTTTTTAAGAATAAAATTACGCCTAGTCGGTTTTTCCTAGTACCACCACTTGAACATCTCATATATATATGCTCCCTTCTACTGAGTCAGAAGATGGGTCCCTCTAAGTCCAGGGGTTCTCAACCAGTGGTACTAATACCACTAGTGGTACTTTGGCTGACTCTGGTGGAACTTGGACCGCCGGACCACCGGAACTCTGCTCTGACGCGGCGCGTTCATTGCTGTGTTTTTGCTCCCAGGAGGCTCCTGCCTTTGGCTGAGCCTCTCAAGAACACTGAGAAGGGCCCTCCCACCAGCCCAGAGCCTCCTATATGTGTTTTATGGACTCCGGAAACCTGAAACCCTAGAAGTAACTGATGATGACGACAACATTGCCAGTCACTTCTGGTGGTACACAGCAGGAGAGTGGTGCCAGAGGTGGTACTCGGCCTGGAAGGGGTTGAGAACCCCTGCTCTAGTTTATTATTGTCTACACTGCCTGGCAGCAGCTCTCAGACTGGGGTCTTTCCCAGCCCCATCTGGAGATGCCAGGGATTGAAACTAGTACCTTTGGCATGCCCTGAACCACAGCTCCATGCTCTTATTTGCCATATAATGAACAGCTCAATCCTATCCTTCCTCCCACCCACCCACTGGTGCAGCCACACCAAAAAATGGGTGCACTGTATCCAGTGGGGGGGGGGTGCGGATTGGGAGGCTTCGGAGAGGAAAGGGGATTTATACCTCTGTAAGCCTCCTGCTCCGCAATGGTTCTCTGCAATGGCTGGCGCAAGTCCAAGGAAAGAAAGGGGGCAGGGAGACTACCCAAGGAAGGAATAGGATCTGGTGCACAAACGCCCCCAGATCCACCCCCTCCTGCAGCCACCCTGCCCCATTCCACTCTCCCCCACCCCCTCCCACCTCCCCCGCTGGCTTACCTGCTCTAGTGGGTGGCCAGCAATCTCCCAACGTGTGTGGGAAAGCTCCGGCCTTCCTGCTGGTGCTTCAGCAGCATGCTACTCAGCACACGACCAGAGTATGGTTTACGGGTGCTTTACAGCAGTCCCCACCAACAGAACATGCGTTCTGCTGATGGTGGGGCCATATAGGATTGGTCCATAATTTTCATCCTCACTAACAGTGCAATCCTATGTGTGTCTAATACTCCCAGGAAGATGTGCATGGAGCTGCAGCCTAAAAATGTTTCGGTCCTGTTCTGAATAAAGTTAGTCATCCTTAGGCCCCCATCTACACCAACAGGATGCAAGTTCTTCCAGACTAACCTGTCTCATGGATTTCAATGGAACATAAGCACAAGCCATTTTTTCTGGGTTGAGGTCCTATGCTTCTTGAGTAGTTTTCCTATAAGCAAAACCCCCATGACTAATACCACAAATATGGAAAGTGGACCTAAGAGCACCATTTATCTGGATATGAAACTCCCAGGTGCAGGTTTAGATTTACACACAGTTCATTATATTACTTACCTGCTTATTAAGCAACTGCTTAATGGTCATATAAAAATAAAAAGCACAGCACCTCACATAAACCCATAACTTGGAATATGTCCAACACCTGGCCTTTCATAAATTTCTTGCTTTCCATCATGTAAAAATAATAATTAAAAACGTTCTGCTATATGTTAGCTTTAATTAAGCAACCTGAACAAATATTATCAAGACAGCCCTTAAAATAGCTCAGGAGTTGTAAAACCACAATTTAAACAATTACTCGCTGTACAAGTGTGGTTTCACCAGAGTGAAATCACTAAGGAATGAGATCATCTACCTGAGAGGCAGAGCAGGTTCAGTCTGCAGATGGTACAGAGAGAGGTTCCACCAAACGTGTTTGGTCACAGGGCCTTATGCATATGCTACATACATGTTCATCTTGGGATGAATTGGTTGAGTTTTCTCTCCTCTGCACGTCTTGCCAGATGTCATATGTTATTGCGCTTTGGGTGTTTCCCCGGTACTTTGCACCCAAACTATTGTACATACGATGAAGTATGCTCAGTTGCCACCAACTCATATCTCCTTGGTAACATTTAATTAAAGCAGAAATGTGATGTCATGTCACTTTGCCCAAAGTGTTCCCACCCGCACTCCACTTCATTGGCTGCCTAGTTATGCAGAGCATGACGACATCACAGCATAAGTCTTCTTTATCCAAATGTTCCCGGGAGAACAGTTCAGTTGGTGAACTGAACCAACTCTTCAGTTGTTGCCAAAATGGGTATGATAGAGGAAGAATGAGAATGTGTTGGCTAGCCCCACCCCCAGCACCAATGTGCTTTTTAGCTACATGCACTGCTCTCCCCGAGGTCAACATGTGTCGGAGGGGGGCAGCACTGAAAGAGGGGACACTTCCCCTATGAGCATTCAGTATTCTAAGTTGCAGAGGAATATGTTCTTGGGTTCAGGGCCAGAGTTCAACCCAAGCAGAGCAGGGGACATAGCCACGGGGTCCACCAACACTGAAAGTGGGGTTAGATGGTATATTCCCATTGCCCTTCTACAGTATACCCAGGTTAATAGTGGAGGAAGAGGGCTAAAGCATATCTTGTTTTAGGGCAGGAAACTCTTAAGACTCCACTTCCATGGCTGCTCATCAAGTAATTGCTACTCACAATCTGATAGTGGACAATTTGTAGGATGAGATAGATTAAAGTTAGTTATTAATCGCCTGTCTGAAAGCTCTAATGAAGGTTGTTAGAGCCAAGTCAAAACTAATGTTCATTAACATACTTTGGCTATGCCAAAAAACTTCCCCCTCATGGAGATTTTTTGGAACTCCTTGGAAATTTTTTTTTTGCTTATTCATTTACTTGCCCTCACTCTCAGTTGCTCTGACTTGCCGTCAATGATATCATCATGTAACCAAATCTGATTGGCCATGCAGTGCGGAGATTTCACCCTACACTACTGCACGGATGGGCTGCAATCACCTATTTGATTAATTGAGGAAGTAACACCTATCAGGGAAAAACTGAACCAAAGTGGATTGATGAAAAGGTTCACATAAACAAAATGTTTTTCAGGAAAAATCTACACGCTGCCAAAACTGCTAGTTTAAACTTGAAAATTGAAACTAGGGAATATTTAGCACAGCTGTAATGCTGACACAACGCATACAGCTTCTGCCTTGTTGTCAGCACCCTCCACCTCTTCCAGAGATGGGGTACAGGTAGAGTGAACCAGCTGGCACCCAGAACCTACTTTCCTCCTCCCCAGTCCCTGAGGGCTCTTGGCCACCCAAGATCCACCTTTTGAAAAGGCAGATGGCAGGACCAGAACAGACTGGAACAAGGCAGTAGTGGAGCAGTTGCTTTTGTTGACCACTCCTCCCCTGTTTCAATCATCATTCCTACCTCAAAGGCAGAGTGAGTGGGCAGAAGCACATCCTAGAGGCAGTGGCATCCCTACAACCACCACCACCCCCCGTGCCAGAACTGACATAACGGCAGCAGCCGTTATCGCACACTCAGAGGCGCAGGGCAGGTGGGAGGGCCAAACACGCTGACGGCTCTCCTCGCTCGCCCTGGTAAACGGGATGATCCACGCTGCCGCTGGCCGCCATTGCACCCCCTGCCCGCCTGCTGCCTGGGGCCCAATCCTGATGCCTGGGGGCCCACCGCCCCAAGGCCCCCACCGCTGACGATGCCACTGCCTAGAGGGAGGAGCCAGAGTTCGATGGCGGCGGGGAGGACCTGGAGACAGAGTGTTCTTCCTCTCAGGCCTGACGCCATGCTCCCAACAATCTCAATCCGTCAACCAGCCTGCAATTTTTAAAGGTGGATCTTTATTGAGATGGGAGGGGGGAGAAGAGAGTGGATGGGAGAATGGATCTTTACCTTGGGGGGTGTTGGGGGAAGAACGACTGGATTCTATATGTTGAAAGCAGAAATACGTGCATGTGCACACACGTGTTTTAAATGAGGGGAAAAATTGGATGGCTTGCTAACTAGGAGAGGAATTGTTAATTTGACTGTTAGGATTTATTTTTATTTTTCTGTATTCGTGGGGTGTGGCTTTGGGTGGGGCATGGCTGCAGAGGTGTGGCTATGGCATGTCATGAAAAGCCACTACAGGTTGTTACAGGTTGTATAAACTGAGCAAGAGTGTTTGGCTCTTCTGAGCGTTTGGCTCTTCTTCAGACAATTCTGAGACAGTTCTCAGGACAGGATACCAAGGATTTCTTCTGAGTTATTTGGCCTTCTTCATCTCACAAAAGGGTCTGTGGTCTTATGAAGTTTAGTAGGGGATAGATAGAAGGGTATCTCAAGCTACAACCTGCACCCTTCTGCACGTTCCAGACATTTAGAGAACATTTAGAGAACATGAGAGTTTACAATTACTCCAACTGCAAAGCCTGCCCAGGTTTTAGAAAATAGTATTACAACAGATCTGGTGCTAAACTGGAACAAATTACATTCCATAAGGGAAAAGAAATTATAATGTGTATTTAGTTCCTTGGGAGTTCTTGATCTTAACTCACAACATGGGCTCCCACATGAAACTGACGCCATCCTGATTAAAAGCAGAAGAGGTTCAGTTCTGCTAGATTCAAAACCTTGCAGAGGTTGATGCAATATCAGACATGTTTTTTTAAACACCTATCATTCAGATTCCCTTGCCACTAGGGCTCAGGAGTGAATTGAAAAAAAAAATCATCAATGCTTTCATTGAAGGTAATCTGCTGGATTAGCTGGGGATGAGATTATGTAGCTGGAATGGAAGGGGGGAGAGTTAAAAATAACACATGTTCTGCTTTCAAATCATACTAAAACATGTGGTGCTTGTCTCCCAAGTCTGGCGCTAAGGAGCCTGTGGTCTGGCAAAAGTTTGGATTTCTGGTTTTGATTTCAGAAATCATCACAAACACTGGAGCTGAAAAGCTCTAAACAACATCTGAAGAGAAGGGCTGTAAAACCCTAGTTTATGTACCATATATGAAATTAGCTATTGTTCTCATTGAAGTGTATGCTCTGGTTCCTTTTTCACATCATTAAAACAAGCCTGGCTCTTTAAAATAAGAAGGGGGGGAAGAGTCTGGGACTATGTTGGATCTTGCCATAACAACCCTTTTGGCACCAAAGCAGTTGAAACTCAGAGCTTAATTCTCTACTTGAGACGACAATTAAAGAAAGACACTTGGATAACTGTGGTCTACAAGTACCAACATGGAGCCTCGCCTGTTATCTCCAAAGGCATGTTGATCTGATGGCTTTATCACAAAGCATCTGTCACCAGCAGATGCCATCAACACCTGAAGGAAAGGAGGGGGTGGGTAGTAAGTTAAGATGGCCTTGATATACACACAGACTCACAGTGCCCAATGCAACTGGCATTACGGAAAGTATACAAAACAGTTTCATGCTAATGTACCTTGCTATATACACACATTCAGAGTCTCTATTATCCAAAGTTTGATTTAACACTCCAAAATGCTCATGTACTACATGCAGGATGTTTTCTTTCTTTGGGAAGAGTAACTGCATTGCAACTGCGAGAAGACTTGGACGAGGAGAATAAACTTCTGGAAGGAACAGGAGGTACCTGTCCTCTGGGGTCCACCAGGAAGGGCACTGGCCAAAAGTCCATGCCTATCAGAGGGCTCCCCCAGCTGGACCAACCCCAGAACCCTCAATCCTGCTCGCAGTGGTATTGCCCAATGCGTCATCAGGAGACAGGTAGCGGATGCCACAGGGAGGCCAGTGCTAGCAATCTGGTATTGGCGCTGCCTCTCCTGTCTTGAGCTGGCAGCTGACAAAGACTAGAGATACCGGGTAGCTAAATTCTGTTGAATTGCTGAGAAAGAAATAATTGAAGCCGAGGAAAACTGCAGCTGCTAGAGATAGATACAGGACCAGAGTTTGCTAGAAATCGAGTACTAGTATATCTGAAGTAGGTTATGAAAACGGAAAGGAAATAATATTCACTTCAATTTTCAATTTCTTTTATTTTATTCTCTCTCACCTATTTCTTTCTCATCTAAGAAATAACCTTACCGGTACTTAAAATAAATAATAATAATAATAATAAATCATAAACAACCCCATAGGCCCACCTGCTCAAAAACATAGTTCCTAGTGCACAATTTTTGTCCTACTCTACAAAAGGTGTCTAGATGCACATAGACTAAACCACATTGTACTGTACGCTGTACTGAATTTTACATACGTAAGTCACCATGGCCTTCTTTCTTAAAAAGTGCTCTACAGCACATCCTGGGAAATGCTGAACAGTTAACCAAAAACACACCCTCAAAATGTGCTGTATCTGCCACATCAGTCCCTAATGGGAAAAGGCTGGGTTGGAGATGTTCATCTGAAGATCAGCGAGCTCATGTGGGATGAGAGAGCAGCACAGGGAGATCTGAGAGAGTAAATGAAGAATTGGGGAACTGACAGCGCAATCCTATACAACTTACACCACTGGTATAACCAGCAGGGGAGGGCAGGGCGGGAGGTTTTGGAGGGGAGATTTAAATCCCCTTTGAATCCCTCTTTGGAGGGTATTTGGATCCCCTTTCTGTTTTGGGGTCTCCCGTTCTCGCTGCACCGGTGGTGTAGTATTGCGCTGTAATAGTGGTGTGAAAAACAGAAAGGGATAAAGTGGGTGGTAAGTGATGGCGGGGGGGGGGCTTTCAGAATTAAGAACAGTTGACAATATTTTCAGTCCCAAAGCATTTGTAACACCAAGGATCTGTTTTATAATTCAGTACAGAATAGTGTTGCGTTTGTGTGCCTGATCGCCCAATCCTATGGGCCTGTTACGACAGTGGACGTTCCCTTCTGCTGGCATAACAGCAACAATGATGCTGCAAAAAGCGCACTGCTGCACGGCGCTCCTGGCAGCTCACCGATGGATCATCTGGATCCCACCATGGTGGGCGGGGGGGGGCATTCTATGGGCAGGGAGGGGTGAGAGGGATGGAGGCATGTTGGGGGAAGGAGGGGTATATCCCGGTACAAGCGACTAGTGTTGGGATGTTATCCTTCTCTGAAGCCTCCCAACATGAACCCTGCCTCTCCTAGCACTTGTGATCAGCTGGCACAGGTCCAAGGAGACCCATAGGCAATCAAGGGGCTTACAGAGGGGCAAGGGAAAAGATTTTTCACTATCACCTCCCCCCCCAACACACACACACACACACACACACACACACACATAACATACAGTGCTGCCTGCTTTGGTGAACCTGCATGCTATAGCGTAGGCAGTGAATTTCAACAGAAACATATTCAACAGAAATATTGAGCAGCAAATTTCAACATAAAAATCCTTTTGTAATGTAAACTTTGGTATTTACTTGAAGCAAATCCAATCAGCTTTTAGGGTATGTGCTTAGATTTCTCTATTTCATCTAGCTGCATATGCTAAGGCAGTGATTCTCTAACTCCTGGGAAGGCCCTTCGCTGCCCTAAGTGGCAGCGGAGCCTTCCCAGGGGTCGCGATGACGCGCCTCCACCATCGCGGCAGAAAAAGTCCGTTTTACCTGCATTCGTGGGCAGTGGATGTCCGGCGGGGTGGGTGGGGAGCCTGGGGACCCCTCCGCAGGCCTCCCCAAGCCTTGGAGCAGTGCTCTGACACAATCACAACCCACTTCCACAACCCACTTGCAGATGACACTAAACTTTTCCGGGTGGTGAAGACCAGCAGGGATTGTGAAGAGCTCCAGAAGGACCTCTCCAAACTGGGAGAATGGGCAGCAAAATGGCAGATGCGATTCAATGTAAGTAAGTGCAAAGTGATGCACATTGGGGCAAGAAACCAAAATTTCACATATACGCTAATGGGTTCTGAGCTGTCTGTGACGGATCAAGAGAGAGATCTTGGGGTGTTGGTGGACAGGTCGATGAAAGTGTCGACCCAGTGTGCGGCGGCTGTGAAGAAGGCCAATTCCATGCTCGGGATCATTAAAAAAGGGATTGAGAATAAAACGGCCAATATCATTATGCCTTTGTACAAATCGATGGTAAGGCCACATCTGGAGTATTGTGTCCAGTTCTGGTCACCACACCTGAAAAAGGATATAGTTGAATTGGAAAAGGTGCAGAAAAGAGCGACCAGAATGATTCGTGGGCTGGAGCACCTCCCTTATGAGGAAAGGCTACAGCATCTGGGGCTTTTCAGCCTAGAAAAAAGGCGCCTGAGGGGGGACATGATTGAGACGTATAAAATTATGCATGGGATGGAGAGAGTGGATAGAGGGAAATTCTTCTCCCTCTCGCACAACACCAGAACCAGGGGACATGCACTAAAATTGAGTGGAGGGAGAGTTAAAACAGACAAAAGAAAATATTTCTTTACCCAGCGTGTAATTCATCTGTGGAACTCCTTGCCACAGGATGTGGTGATGGCATCTGGCCTAGATGCCTTTAAAAGGGGTTTGGACAGATTCATGGAGGAAAAGACCATCACAGGTTACAAGCCATAAGCAACCTCCTGGTTTTTAGAAGTGGGTTTTCTCTGTGCCAGGTGCAAGGGAGTGGCGACTGGACACAGGTTATCTTGTTGTCTTGTGTGCTCCCTGAGGCATCTGGTGGGGCCACTGTGTGACACAGGAAGCTGGACTAGATGGGCTTTTGGCCTGATCCAGCAGGGCTCTTCTTATGTTCTTATGTTCTTATGTTCTTACTTCCGGTTTCACGTTAAACCGGAAGTGGGTTGCAATCACGTCAGAGTGCTGCTCTGACGCTTGGGGAGGCCTGCGGAGGGGTCCCCAGGCTCCCCACATACCTCGCCGGACATCCACTGCCCACCAATGCAGGTAAAACGGACGTTTTTGGCCACGGCGGAGGAGGCAGTGGCGCGATCCTGGACACGCTGTCGTCGTCACCGTGGGTTGCCACGCCTCTTAAGGGTGTAGCAACCCTTTGTTCCCGGCTGGGGCATTGCGACGCCCCAGTTCGGGAACCACTGTGCTAAGGGTTTGAGCGTGGAATTGTAGTCGGAGATGTTATACAGGTTGATTACCCCTTATTCAGACATCCGAAATCCAGACTATTCCAAAATCCAGACATTTTGGGGGCTATCGCTAACTTTTTCCAGCACCTGGCTGACATAGCGCAAGGCATGCTGGGGCACAAAATTATTAAAAATGTTGTGTAAAATTACCTTCAGGCTATATGTATAAGGTGTATATGAGACATAACTGAATTTTGTGTTTAGATTTAGGTCTCAAGATCTCATTATATTTATGCAAATATTCCAAAATCCAGACAAATCTGAAATCCAGACAACTTCCCATCCCAAGCAGTCCAGATAAGGGATACTCAACCTGTAGTATGTAGTATGGGGAAGCAGGGTGATGCTCAGGGACTAGACGCGATTGAAGACTGCCATTCTGGAAGGCCAAGAAAGTATTTGCCAAGTGACTAAGTAGTGACTGACCTCTTACAAGAAGAGATCCTGTGCCATGCAGGGCTGCCGCTTGGTTTGCATCCCAGCAGCACTCATGCAAAGCAACTTGTGGAGCCAATTCAAACGAAAGGCTAATTCAGCCGAATGGCACGGCCACCACATGAGTGTCTTAGGGATGTGCATGACCTGCCAGCAGTCATACAGAGGTGCCATCGTAATGACTCAGAATCCCCCTGGGGGCTGTTCATGCAGCTGCTGTACAATTGCAGCAGCTCAGAAAAGGGCTGCCTTAAGTGTGGAAGTAATGACAACCACACAGTCAGACCCATAAGCAGGGAGGGGCCTGTTCTCACAAATATTACTTTTAAGGCTACTTGGTTGCAAAGGCAGCAGTTACCCCCATGATCTCCATGTTTTTATGGGACCATTGTAATATCAATGACCATGTGGGGGTACATTATTGTTACTGAAATTTTTGTCCTGCCTCTCCTCCAAGCTCAGAGACATACATGGTCCCATCCCTTTATCCTCACAATAAACCTTTGAGATAGGTTAGGTTGAGAAAGAGTAAGTGGCCCAAGACCACCCATTAACAGTCCGATCCTGCTTAGGATGCGGCGGTCGGCCAAAATTACCGACCACTACAATCTAGTTAGGATGCGGCCCACGTCCCTTCCCCCGGTGTAAGCACCAAAGGCCCCAATGGGCCTCCTCAGATGCGCACCAACTCTTCCGCTGGTGCGCGTTCGGGGAGGCCGTGTAAGGCCAGCCCGGCATGGAAAGGGGCTTGGGATATCAGCACAACCCAGCGTCAATATCCCTGTCCCCTCCCAGGCCGGCCTGGCCAATGATCCCCTCCCCTGCCATGCAGGCGCTCCCTCCCCATGTCCTCCTGCCAACTGGCCTAGGACTTACCTGGGTCAGCCGACGCAGGTCCTTGTAAGCAGTGCTGGCCTCCACGCCAGCACCGCTTACAGAGGAGCCGCAAAAGTGCCTTACAGCACTTTTGCGACACCTTAGGCCAGCAGAGCACTCGCTCCACTGGCCTAAAGTTACAGTGGATTGCACCATAAGTCTCATGGCTATGCAGGTGTCCCCAGTCCTTGTCTGGTACTCTTAACCACAGCACTAACCTGGTTCTTCTTCTTAGTAGAATCAGCATGAAGGGTTGTGTATACAAACGATAACTTTTCAAATATTTGGAGTGGTATAATTGTCATTGTCCATTGAACAGAGGGGTGTGTGTGTGTGTGTGTATGTGTGTGTGTGTGTGTGTGTGTGTGTGTGTGATTATGATCTCTGGTCAAGCTGATATTGATTGTATCCCTCTGTTCTTCAGTAAATCTTCACAGGTTTGCATACGGTCTGCCAAAGATCTCCCATCTAGGCAATGACCAGACCCAGCCCTGTTAAGCTTCAGCCACCTTACTACACTGTTTGCCTTTGGTCCACAGCCCTGACCACCTTGACCATGGCAGATTTTTCCCAAGCTATTGCAGTTGCCGTCCTACAGAGACTGCATGACGGCACTCATATCAAAGTGGAGGTTCTCATAAACGATGCCTCTATGAATGCTGTTGGACCATAAGCCCTGCAGAGATTCCCACATGTTCTCAAGATACACAAACAGCGAGATACGCAAACAAGGGTGGCTGTTGGTGCTATTACGGGGATGCATTTACAATTACGAATCTTAGAAAGACACAGTTACATTGACTCTACAAAGTATGATAAATTATAACAAATTAAGTTTCCCCAAGATTCTTGTGATATCCTCAATTAAGTGTAAGCGTGCAGCAGCCTGTATATTTCTTATATTATCAGCCCTTTAGGAATCATTTGTTGCCCAGAACAAACAGAACCGCACAGTGAAATTCAGTACAAGGCAAAGAATACCATAACTGCAGCGACAGAAGAAAATTAGTTGACTATGGGATGGTCCGGCAAGAAGATAGGGATGGAAGGAAGACTCCTGCAGGTCTGCAACCTAAAGAAGCCTCTGGCGTTTTCAAAGCACAACCTCAAGGTGCTGAGAAGAGAATACTGTAATTGCCAGAAGGAAAAGAAAATGAGGCTGCAAGGGACGGCCAAGTTTCTGTAGTTCTGGGCGATGGTGTTTCACTCCTGATGTAAAAGGAACAAAGAAGGCGAGACATTGAAAGCAAGCCTGCCAATAAAAGCAGCACCCGCAGCACTGCACTCTGTTTGAACTTCTGCGCCACTGGCTCGGTGCTCTCCAGCCCGTGCGCTGCAACAGTTACACAAGCGCTCTTAACGATGGGTGATTTTAGTACGCCCAGGAGGGAGCACAGCTTTTAATTTCACAAGTAATGACACGCAGCAGAGGAAAAGAAGGTACTACCTCTACTCTAGGGTAGTCACCTCGGAGGTGAAGGGTAAAACAAGCTGCAAGAGCAAGCCCTGATGTCCAGGGCTTGGGGGAGTGGGGAAGGAGGGGGACAGGACGTTTGCCTGCTATAATGGGATGTTCAAAATAAAAACGCTCATAAAGCAGAAAGGTTTACAGCTACATGGAATCATAAAGAAAAAGGAAGAATTGTTGCATGCGACAGCATCAGATAAACAAGAATGTGTTGTTTTTAGAGCCACCGGTTTTTCTTTTTGTTGTGGCCATTGCCTTACAATTTACCTCCCTCTCCCCATCTCTTTCACATAGGTGTCTACAGTCAGTTTTGTACAGTATGCCTCCCACCCCTCTCCTCAAACACCAGGGCCACTCAGAGTAATTTTATCAGGGGATACAAGGCTCCTTTTTGGCCCCTTCCCTTCATGTGAATTTGGCTCCTGGGCAGTGGCGTCGCTGGAGGTGGGGCGGAACGCTACGTTCCGCACCGTGCTGACCTCCGTTACTCACTGGCACGAGGCGGCCCCGCCCCCTTGCCTTCGGAGCCATTCAGTGCGGCAAAGGCAACGCGCAGGTCCTGGGGCCGCCTCGTGCCGGTGAGTAATGGAGGTCAGCACAGTGCAGAACTTAGTGTTCCGCCCCACCTCCGGTGACGCCAATGCTCCTGGGGGGCCCCCTTTTGCTCCTGGGCCCCCTTTTTGAACCATTTTTGGCCATGGGCCCGGGTATGATCGTACCCCCTCAACCCCCCTCTCAGAGGCCCTGTGAAACACCACCTTGTAAGTTTGTCATCTTTTGCTTCCTGTCCCAAGACAACTACTGAATAACTTTTCCAGCTTGTTAGTGATCGCTTGTCCTGTCCCATTACATTGTCCAACTCTACAAATGTTCCCTACACCTAATGTACGTTGTCTGTTTCAAGCTCAGGCAAGCATCTGGGCATGTGCACGATTCATAATTGCGTGCACCCAATATTGACATGTTAACAGCAAGAATAATCCACAGGGAAGCACTTATGTGCAAGTCCCCTTGAAAATAACAGGTGTACAAAAGAGCGCAGCACACATTGTGGAGCTCTTATACAACTCTCATTCATTTCATTTGACTTTCTGCTGGTCATGTTGCTGATGGATTTGTGCCCTTGTCCTGAATAACATAAACTTTACACTTTATATTCTTAACTTTATTGCACGTTTTAAGAGCTGGAGCATATTTCATAGACTGCATACCGTTTGGACAGTGAAAACCAGACATTGACTTTAAACCTTGAACTTTAGGCCACTAAAATATCAAATCCAAAGTATATTGTCACTAGTCGAACGTGACCAATGTATCAAACCAAGGTGCCTCGTGCCTGTCCATTTATAGGTAAAAATGACAGATTGAAAGACTATTAATCACTAGATTTACAAGACTTGCATTTTTTTGAAAAACAAAAATGAAATCTATCCTCGTGTTCAGCAATTTCAGGTGTATTTATGTATCAGATGTTCCTCTCCACTGTCCTTAGCCTTTGGATAAAAATTGAAAAATAAAAACAAAGTATGATTGGTCAAAAGCCCTGCAATAATACAGACATTCACCTTTGGCTGAGAATTTCTATATCTCTTAGATTTTTAGAGCATTTTGAAAATATGGTAATACTATAGATCCCTTAGGATCTGATTCATTGTGGTATTGGAAGGAAATAAAGGCAATTTTTGCATAACCAACCCACAAAAGATGCTTGACGATATATAGAAATACAAGGGATGTTTCATCATAATGTTGCCCAAAATAATCACAGATGCCATTTTCCCTCCTTCTCAAACCTTCACATATTAGACTATTCCTTTTGAATTGTCTTGGTAGGCATGCATGTAAAAACCATGATTCACAACCATCAAGATGTACACAACACACACACACACACACACACACACACACACACACACACACACACACACACACACGAAAAAAAAAATCCCACCAAATTATGAGCTTGTAGATTTAAAAAAAACCAACAACCAATAAACCTTCAAAATATAATGAATGGGCCTAAATATTAGAACGTATTATTAAGTAAATCATGGTACCTGTAAAGCTTCCATTTGCATAACATTAATTCATGATGGCATGTAAAACAAATTTATCATGCCTGGCTATATAATGGCTTGATTTATGCTAGAAGGAAAAAAAATCAGGAGGACAAAATTAAATTGACAAGATGTACGTGCTTCTTGAAGCCAAATGTGGGCTTCCCCCCCCCCAAAAAAAGCATCAAAACAACTAAATTATGAAAAAGGAGGGTAGTGAAAGCATCTCTAAAAGTAAATCACACACTTGGTTCACATACACGTCCGCCAGTTATTAATGTCAAGCACGGGGAAGATACTCAAGAAAATCATTACCATTCATAGCCACTAACAGCCATTAAATCTCAATCAATTCAACTTAACACAAGTGTACTTCAGGGGCCCCTACAGTTCCTTACAGATGCAGCTCAAAAAAGTCCCGTCTGACTTATTGCATTGTCCTGCACACACAAAAAGGCCTTGCTAAGGGTCTCTCTGAAAAGAAATCATCTTAGTCTTTTGAAACCGATGTTCTTTTAACAGATTTTTCCTTAATCAACGGATTTCCCCCCTCCTTTTCTTAGCTGCTAGGAAAAGAGGAGAAGGTTCAATTAAAACCCCACAGGTCACTATGAAAGAAGAAAAATATATTAATGTTAACTAAGTAGATTTCCTTTCATGAAGCTAGAAAGGCAGAGGGAGGGGAGAGAGGATGGATATTGGAAAGATTTTCACTCACTACAAGTAAATATATCAATGTACTTTTCAGAGTAAAGACCTACTAACGTTAGTAGTAAGTGCTACACAATGCTTGCTATCTAACTTTCAGTCAAAAGAACACACAGTGTCTGAGAGCATATGAGGCTGTGCATTGTTCGAATCGGGTCTCGGTCTGGTCAGTGACTGGATGGGAAATTGCCTGGGTGCTCCACATAACATAAGCTGTCTTGAGCTTCCTAATAGAAGGGACTGTTAACTCAGTAGTAAAGCACTGCACTACCACTACTACATACAGAAGGTCCCAGGTTCAATCCTCTAGGCAGGAATAGGAAATTCCCCTCTGAAATCCCAGAGACTTGCTATCAATTAGTGTAGAAGACAATACTGAGCTAGATGGACCAAGGATCTGGTTTTGTATACTGCAGCTTCCTATGTTCATATACATGTCACAAATAACATTAGTCAATTAAAAACATGCATTTCTGGTTCTGATTATTTTTATGCATGACATCAAGAGCATCATACTTCCCCCACTTACAGTAGATCCCTTGTTCTTTTAGGTGCTCATTATGGACCGAACAATCATATCATTTCAGCAACATTCCTGACAACAGTTCTGAATGAATACGGATTTCAGGTAGCCATAAAGTAGATAGAACAAACATCTGTCTACTATCGGACCGATTGTGTGTTCATTGATGTAGAAGTGAATGGGGGGAGGGAGGGAGCAGAACTGTGCCCACTGGCCCCACTCTCAGATATACACCTAGAAATAACTAGAAAGCACACAAATGAAGCTATATCACGAGCGAGATTCCTGTTGGTCAGACAACATGGTTCACGCCCAAAGCCAAAGAGCTTAAACCAACCAATAAGACGTCTCCTACATTGGGGGCAAGTGAAAAGCCACAGAGCCACCAGTCAAACTGATCTGGGTGAAAACTGTATCATACTATCTGATACAATGATCAGCTGGATCCTGTGCATGAAGGCAACAAGAGATGTCTGAAAAGCTTCCTAAATTCTCAAGAGAGTCTGTTTTCTAGACTTGAAGGCTCATCTATCCCTCTCCCAATTCAGTCTCTTGTGACAGCCATATTTGGTTCCTCGGAAGAAGGCCCCAAAAGGAGAAAGGAATTTTCTGAATTAATAAAATACTGAATGAACCAATAATGGAAATAAATGGCCATCCTTGTTCTTTCATTACATGGTGGTTAATTGGTGAGGTTACAGCAAATTGACCAGAAAAAGTAGTAAATATTATTCATCGTTACATGTGTGAAACAGAACATATGCTAATTTGTGCCTAAAAGTGATTGCGTAAAGCTCTGGTATGCATACAGGCTAGAAAATAACAGGTTAAATGAATTATTTTTTGCTCCTTAAAAGTTTTTGGGCAAGTTTTAGCTGGTTGTAAACTGTATCCTTGGGAGGCAGGAAGGGAGGACCTGCAGCTTATTAGCTAGTCCTGCACCCCAATTGTAAGGGAACTTCTAAACCGATTGTGATCTTTCCAAATGTTTGAGCAGCAGTAAAGTTCATATTGGTCAAGAAGGCTTACAGTGACTGACCCACACCAAGTAGTCAGTTGCGTAGATAGCCTGCCCCGAGGGGGGGGGGGGTGATGCATGTCTAATAAATCTAATACAGAGATTCTCAACCTGTGGTACGGGTACCCCTAGAGGTACAAGGACCTCTTGCTGGGGGTACGCCAAGCCCTGCCCCATATCTGCCCCATCAGCAGCTAATTGTTAATTAACATGGATTTTAAATTGTAATTATTTTTGGAGCCCTTCTGTCTCTCTGATTTTGGTTTTGGGCTTATTTTGTACTTTGGAAAATGTACTTTGGTGGAGAGGGGGAGGGAGGAGCTGATTTTGGGAACTGTGACTTGGAGAAAAAAAAGAGATCCTTGCATGTGTGTGTGTGTGTGTGTGTGTGTGTCTCTCCCTGTCTCTCTCACACTCTCACACAGTTAAATAAGACATTTTTCACATTTAAAATTGTGTTAGTACTTTTTTATTTAACGATTAATTACCTAATTAATTAATTGATTAATTCAATTAATTAGCAGTTAATTATCAGGGGGTACTTCAGAAAATTGGACCATGATAGGGAGTACCCAGGCCTCCAAAGATTGAGAACCCCTGGTGTAATAAGTCTTATAAGATCCAAAGCAGAAATAAGTGGTAGGAGAAGAAAGCACTCTAATGAAGACACTTAAAGTTAACTTTTTTGTTGTTATCGGCTTAATGGGGCATAGCTATTGGTGTGCGTTTCATGAAGAGCTCCTGCACTTTGAAATGTATGACTACATCACTGGCAAGCAGTGATGTAGCAGAAAAATGTGCCAGTGAGTCAGGTTTGGTTGTGCAAGCTGAAGGGCCATAGCATCAAATTAGAAAAACGAGACAATGATATATTTTCCCCCAATTCTCCTTTCATATAAAACAAAATATCTCTACTTTTGTTCTTCTCATTTTGTTCTTTAGTTCCTAACTCTGTAATAAGTTTAATAAATGCTTCATATGCAAACAGTTAATATCATTTTGCTCTATTAACCTGTCTCTACGGAAAACTCTCTCAGCCCAAATGAACTTGCTGTAGGAATGAGTTGGGAAAGCCTGCTCGTTTCCAGGGCAAAGGGGAGCTTCATGCAAGAATTTTCACATGTTGTATGCATGTACAAGAATTCTTGCATGTGGTCCCCTGGCTTTATACACAAATGCAAGGGCCCTTGTACGAGGACCCCAACATCATACCTGAACCAGGCGCCATAAGCCCTCTGAGTGGCCATGGAGGTAGATCTAATTTGTCCAATTACAATGTCACAAAGAAAGGTCCAATTATCATGAAAATCATGGCAGCTGTATGTATGAGTCTTGCATGGAAGAAGTGATTTCTACCATCAATCAGTGATTCCACATGATCCTGCTTGTCTGCAAGCCTCCCAGTGTTCCTTCACACTCCCACAAGTAATGGTATCATCACATTAAGATGCCAAGATCTGAACTGGGCCTTAGTCTTGACATATGCTGGAGCATTCACATAATGGATTACTCAGGCAACACTCTCTGGGAAACAAAAATCTATTTGGACTGAAATGATAATATGTACATAAAACAACACATTTTAAATTGTGGTTAAATTCTACTCCTAGTCTCTGAATCTGTATTAGCTAGTACCAGTTCTTTTGGTATGAGTTTATGTGATGGAACAATTCAACCTCCATATATTAATGGTTGGAGAGCCAATATTTCTAGCAGTATGGGTTTAAAATGTATAACTCTGGAATCTGGTTTCAATTATCCTTCTTTGGCCAGGCAATTCATTAGGCCATCCCAAGTAAGTTTTTTGTCCCTACTAAGTACATACAAATAGTACCCTGCTAGAACAGACCCAAGAATCATCTAGTCCAGATCTGTAATTTCAACAGTGGCCAGCTAGATACCCCTGGGAAGCTAACCAATAGGGGAATGGTAGAAATAATTGTACCCTTTGTTTGTCCCAAGCATCTGGTAATCAGGGGTAGTCAATTATCCCATTTCATTCTTAGGTACCACAGCCAATTGCCAGTCTTCGTTTTCTGTCTGAAAAATTGAATAAAACTAATTTAGAATGAATGTTGACAGTTTGGTGACATGTGAATGTTCACAATTCTATACAAATGTTGTGAATGTCTGAAAAGACACGTCACAGATTCATGGGCAAATGCTGACCGACAGCTAAATACGACTGTCAGTGTTCACTGGGCAGCATTCAAAAAAGTGGGGAGATATTTTCATACATTCATAAAATGTCAGCAAATTATAGACATTCACTGTAACAAGCTATTGTGAAAACAAACAAGAGCCATAAAGCATTTTGTTCAAGAAAAGTGCTATACATCCAATATTAATATATTCAGGCTAATGACAAAAAAGTGCACATTGGGGGGAACAGGTGGAGATGTGGTTTGTCTGACATGTGTTTTAGGGGAAGGCAAAGGATGAGATGGTTAGACAGCATCACCGATGCAACGAACATGAAAATGAGGGAACTCGGGAAGATAGTGGAGGACAGGAAGGCCTGGCGGGATATGGTTCATGGGATCACGAAGGGTCGGACACGACTTAACGACTGAACAACAACAAAGCTACACATACAATCAGTGGAAACCCCCCCCCCCAAAAAAAGCGAGGTTAAGACATGCTATTGTTCAAAATCTTTCAGATTAACCATGACTAAATCATAATGTGTCAATAGTACAACTGGTTTCCTAAAAGGTAAATTGCTCCAAAGAGGGCACTGGAAGCAAAATATAATCGCTCTGGAAGCCCCATTTAATTACAGGGTTTGAGTCCAACTGGAAGAAAAGAAGCTGCTTTTAAACCATGCCACCTGAGATCATCCAGATACTGAAACTATTTGTAAAGTTAACAAAAACATTTGCATCATAAAACACGCCAAGACAGCACAGAGGCAAGGCAGATGTGGAATGAGCAAAGATCAGGGCACTAAAACAATCGGGGCTGTAAATAAGGACTGGTAATCCGCAATCATTGGAACTTGGGTTTAAATGCCAGGCAACTAATGGGCTTCATTCTCCTCAAAGGAAATACTTTATCATATGCAACCCTGTGAGCGACAGAGTCTAGCATCTAGGCCTCACAATGGTATCAAAAGAGTGAGAAAAGCATTTATAATGGGGCTTTCTGTCAGGTCAGGCACATTATACAAACTTTTCCCAATGAACAGTTACCAGTGCAGCTGTTTTCTGCACTTTCTACTGTATGTCTTACAGTAACTACACAATGAGAGGGGATTTCTAGCTAAAAAGGTGGGGTGCAAGGCAGGAAAGAGAGAGAATGCAACTTAGTGCTAAAAGTCCCTTTTATTTCACTGTTGTTTTTGGTTCATTAAATTTTCCACAGATTTGCAGAGAAGAAAACGTGATCAATAAACCTTGACAAAAGTGAACGTGTGAAAAAGGCAAAAGAAAGGCAAAGGGGAGATAAAAGTGATATCCCGATTGCAGATTTCAGAGGCAGATGACCAGAGCTTTGAGTTACTGAATAATCTGAATAGACCATCATTTCTTTACAGCTTTTCACTTTCTTTCTCCTCCTGACTGTTGGAACTCTTCACTCAATACAATAGTAAATGCACTAAAACTGGTTTTCTTATGCTAATGGATGGGATCGGTACTCAGAGTTAAAACACACTTCCCACCAATGTGTTCTCTCTCTCTCTCTCTCTCTCTCTCTCTCTCTCTCTCTCTCTCTCTCTCTCTCAAAAAAAAAAAAAAAATAACATTAAACTATTCAAGTTAACCCAAAACGTCAGAGTCTGCTTAAAGCTTATCCTCACTGATGCACAAAATTAATGTGGGTTCTCCCTCCCTTTGCTAGCAGGAACTAGAGAGAAAAGTCCCGAGTTTGGCCAAGGCTTATTTTCAATGCCTTTCAGATGAGAGGAATACCTTGAAATTCAGAAAAATGTAAGGCCCCAAAGTTATAAAGATCCGCATCTAGTACTCTGGCCAAAATTCACTCAGGGTGCCAAGGCCTTAGCAGTGATGGTCCAATTGTTGTTTTTCTTTAAGTTTGTTAATATACAAAGAAACTAAGCATGCAGTATTAACAAACCCTCACGTTCTTTTTTCCTTTGCCCTTTGTTTGAAGAAATTATATATATAGGGTTGATTGTCATTGGTAGGCTCCATATATCTAGGTGTCTACAGAACTTGGTCACCCAACTAAGACAAGTTGCTTTTCAATAGCACTAAGCATTCCCTCTTGCTTTTTAAGATTCTGGCACACTTTTGGAGAATCCAGCCCTTGATGCTTCATCAAATGACAAAATTAACAGAAATCTATAAATATTAATTGCATAAACATTTCCCTGCCATTCCTCAGGGTTAAAAATAAATGGTTATATACTAAGGTATATTTCATTTGTTTGCTGGAAGAAACGTACAACCTTAATTAATAACCGAACTTGTGCATCCTGGTTGAAATTTCCTTCCATGTATGATGACTCTCCTCTATTTGTGGTGGGTTAATCCAAAAAAAGTGGTTTGAACAGACTATCTTCTTCTGAAGTTTATCCTCGAGTGTTACATTGTCAGGTGCTCTGTGCTTTCACACAAGTGCCCTATAAGATCTATAAGGGTCCAATAAGTATATACAAGTGTGCACGTGTATAGCCATAGATAATTAAATAAGATGTTTTTGCTACGGTTGTGTGGGTAACGGAAGTAATTAACTCTACAATTCAAATTCTAGCCAGTGTTTTCCTTAGAAAAACTAGCAAAATAAACCCCAATTATTTTCTATATTACCCTGTTGTAAAGTGTATGTCAAACACTTTTCAAGTAAATTAACTCATTGCAATGTACTTAATTCACAGAAATTCAGATAACTGAGCAAGCAGCTCAAGTGCAAACATCCACAATCCCAGTAGTCTTAGAGAAGCCACAATGAGATAAGAACTGTATTTTTAAACCATTTAAAATAACCTATTTTTTTAACCCACTACTTCAAAATTCCTTGGGTAAGATCATTAAGCGTACCCTTTCTAAAGAAAGCAATGGATGGGTATTTGCTACACAAATAAATATAGAGTTTGGGGTGACTGCAGGCTGAATTTGCTTTCTTCACTAATCCGTACTGGAAACTCTACTGTGAACAAGGCACTTCTGAGAGTACAAAAAGCTTGAAGGATTTGTGTATCTTTCAGGATGCAGTGCAAACAACTAGCTTACAGTAGGCCACCAGGAGCTGAGGGAGCCAAGGGGTAGCAGCATCTATTCAAGTTTCGATGAACAGCTTGTATTTGGGAGAGAGCTCATCCTTGGACAAGATGCTCCTTATAAAAGAATAATTGAAAGGTAATTCAAAAATGCTTTCTAAAGCCAAGAGGATCTCACAGCAAAAGTAAATTAAAACTCAACTGCAGAAAGAAAAAGTCTCTCTTAGCACCGTGACTCTAATTATTTGACTCTCAGAGTCCGCCAGCACCGCCGCTAGTTCTTGTGTAAAGTTTCCCAAGCTATGAATCCAGTTGAACTGAAAATCAAGTATTTTAAACCAAAATGAATACAGTAATGAAAAAATACAATACAATATGTACAGGTGATCCTCTTAGATTTTACAATATCAGATTGAATTGGTCTCAACAACTTCTTTAACTTTCTTCCAACTGCTCCTCAAGACCCATCACTTCACCTTGGTTTTCTTTCCCAGGATAATATCTCCAGTTTCTTCTCCTCTCTTCCCTGTTACTAATGTGTCCTGTCCTTTTGCACTGTAAGTTTGCAGGCAGGGCCCTGTCTTTGATTTTTACCTATGTGCATCACCTAGCAAATTGTTAAAACACTTTCTAAATAAACACATAAGAAACATTCAACAAACTTGAATTAAAGAAGAAAGAGAAACAAGCTGGCAAGTTGCCCAAGTATTCCATCTGAATTTTTAGTTATTAAAAAACACCAGAATTTTACAGTCTGTTTTTGGTACTTTTATTCAGCCCAAGCAGAGTGTTAACTGTGCACCATCCAAGCCCTATATTTGTCTAAATTCTAACCCGGTTTCTACAAGGGGAATCTGAAATGACTTGTGGTTATTGATCTATTCTGAGCATTTATACTCCAGTCTTTCCACAATCACTTAAAGCAGCTCACATCAATTCTGTTGATGCTCCTTCAGATTGTTTGGCATAGACAGGATACGAGTTTAACACTAGATCTTCAGCTTGTGATGGCATTCACTTTTATAAACTATCCCCAAGAAAACACTCCTGATTTAAATCAGTATAATCTGATTTATCCCAACTTTTAAAAAGATTTCTACCTTCAAACATACACGCTCATATCCAAATGCAAGCGTTATCCATGTGCATACATCATCTACTCCACCCTACTCTCCCTCTGACATATGAAAATGAAAGAGATTAAAAGGCAGTTGGAAACAGTCATTGGGTTCTGTTTTTCTTTGCAGTGTAGTGGTTACGTTTCTGGGTACTTCAAAGTTATACACTTAAGGCAACAAAAGGATGCTGGATCAAGTGAATCTTCCTCCACACCTTGCTTTAAAGATTATCTCTTTTACAAACATTTACCAGAGGACAGAAAGTTCACCAAAGAGAAACAGTTCAATATTGGTTGGTTTTCCATCTTCTCAAAATTATGGGTGGAGTGCCTAATAACTTTTGGAGACTGACAATTTTAATTGCTCCACAAAAAGTTCCACTGAGAGCAATTTGTTTGGAAGAAAAAAAAATCTTTGCCAGATGTGAAGTTATACTCAATGTGCCATTTATTTTGAGGGCAAATCCACGTTTGACAGGTGTCAAAGTTTCCTGGCACTGGGCAAGATGCAAATCACTCCAGGCAAACTTCAGGATTTAAATAATAATAATAATCCAACTCAAAGACTATACTGCATGAGCAATATGCAACAATCAAAATGCATTTCATATGGAAAAGGTCCACTGTAATTTAGAAGTCTTCCTTTTCCAGGTGAAATTAGGCAGCATAATTTGTTTCCCTTGCAGCAAAATATAACTACATTTGTTCTAAGCCCTCTCAAAAAATGGTTTTCACTTAAATCTAAGGTAGCTAGAACAAACAGATCAAATCAGTACGTCTTTACAAGAAATCAGTCTTTTCCATTTCTGTATATTTTGGATTTCAGAGTTTATTTACTCTACTCTTTTGGCACGGAGTCCATGAGACATGCCAATACAATATTTGTTTAAATGCTATTTTATGCAGCATGCGAGAGCAACGTTTACTTTCAAATTCTTGGACATCCCCAGAGACCCAACTGCATAAAAACGAGAGAAAGTTTTACAACTGCTCTTTTTATCTATAACGGTCAATAATACGTAGATTCCAAAACTCAGGGAAACACATGAGCTGCAAAAGTGTACCAACGTATGCATAGGATTTGAGAAACTGTATAAAATTAGAGAAATCTAAATATACTATCTCCTTATGTGTATATTATAGATGTATTTTTTTAAAGCAGTCAAGGTACAGCAATCACTCTACGCAGATGTCTTCAGTTTATATGTAACAGGAACCATCTTGGCTGAGTTAGTAACTTCAGGTGTCACTGATTTCAAAGGGAGCAAGAGAAAAATGTGTTTAATACTCTAGCATTGAAATCAATGGGACTCTGAAGTGCTTCACTTTGGCAGGACTGTGTCCTTATGTGCCTATAATGCACCCACAAAGACAGCTCAAACCCACCTACATCTTGCCAAATGTTACTTGTTTATTGTGGCTGCTAAGTATGTCACTTTGATAGGTCTGTATAATGTTATTTCTGTGGTGCTTATGAATAAAGGTGGCAGACAGGTCTGTAAAGTTTTGTGAGTTATCATATGAGATAAATTAAATGAAGGATATGTTCACTCTAAGATTGCCAGATGTTCCTTGTTTTAAGTAGTCCACTACTTCATAGCATGTCCTAACCTAGCTTTACAAGCCCATAGACACTGCAAGTAGTGTCAGTTTCAGAATACTGTTGATCTGCAGTATGCTTCTGAATGAGGACCACAGCTCTATGGTGCCCCTACATTTTGGAAATGGTCACAGGGAAATTCAATATGAAACATCTGTATTTTCCCCTGTCTAAGCTGTCAGCTACATTGTTTGCGATGTCCCTCAAAAGCATCTAAATAACCTCCTTTTCCAATTTCCAGCTTTGAAGGAAAGTCAGTGTAGCAGAGTGAGTTCCAACTCAATGCATCCTTGATCCCAGCTGTACACAAACCTAATAGCAGGAGAAGCAGCTCAGGTAACTAATGCAGACAAGCTCAGCTGCAGGTCTACCAAGGTTGGGAAACAAAATCTAACCTGAACATTCCCAACAAATTGAGTGTGTGTGAAAACAGGGGTGTGTGAGTGTGGTGTGGGCACTGGTGGGTGCATAAGACATCCAAGATGAGTCGACCCCCCCCCTTCCCCAATTGTCTTCAAGTCTTTAAGTTCTAGGGAAAAGAAACCCCCTCAGCTCTCCAAATCCTTAATAGGATTGGCGCCCAGCTCACTCCAAGCCGCTCCCCATCACACAGGGATCAAATTGCAGGGGTGGATTTTTGAAATTCCTTCGCAAATATACTTGCTGAAAGATTGCTTTGGGGCGGGTGACGGTGGTGCAGAAGAAAAGCTTGCAGGGAGAAGATCGCGAGGAGCAAGTGAATTCTAGAAGCCCCCCCCCCCCAAAAAAAAACTCTGTAAAAATTTTAAGGATGCAAAAAAAACTTCTGTAGTAAGTAAACCTTCTGTGTAACAGCCTTGGGTGGGTGCAAGAAGTTGCAAAGAAATAGCTGTCACTCTCCGTTAAGTTACAGCCCCCCAACAACCCCCCCCATCAAGTTAGTTACCGCCTTGTCCGGTCCCTGTAAGATCTCGACACCCCTCTCCCCCCCCTCTCTCTCTCACACACACACACGTATCCCTCCCTGCAGAATTACATATGCGTGCATGCATGCGCAAGATCTCTTAGGAAAATACCTGCAGCGGTTTGTATTCAAGGTGTGGAGCGGGAAACAGTCAATGCCACATGCTGTGTCCGCCAAGGTGTGTGGGGGCGGGAGGGGGAGGGTTAGCCAAGAAAATCTGCTTCTTGTTGCAGAATGAGTCCCCAGTCCTCTCCCCCGACACTTTTTATATGTATCAACATCCACAACGCTGACAGAGTGGAAGAAAAGCCTCGTGGAGCTTTCCATCCTAGACATGGGGCAACCCCACCCCGGGCTGAGGAGTCTCCCGACGTTCCCGCCGAGTTTTCACGTCCCCCCCACTCACCCCCCCCCCCGACCTCGCAGCAAAGCGAGTCTGGTAAATTTCAATCTGCGCTCCTCCTCCTCCTCCCTCCTTTCTTCCTTCCTAATCGCGCTCGGGAAGAGACACCACAAAGTTCCTTTCCTGCAATGCCTCTCGGTGCACGCTCTGCCTCCGCCAGTGCAGCAGGTCCCTGCCGCAATCCCCAGGACCGAACCGCTGAGCAACTTTTGCCGTCGCACCCACGAAGGGTGGCGGGACCCAGAGTGCCCCCCACACTCCCCGGAGGGGCAAGCCATCAGGGCAGGGGCACTTTCAGGGCAGCCCCATCCCTCCCGCCCCTCCGAATGCCGGAACAGTCCCTAGAGCAAGCAAAACAACAAGGGCAGACTAGGCGGGGGCGGCGAGAGAGACGCGGAGAAACAACTTTACCCGAAGAGAAGTTTTCTTCACAGGGCCAGCGACGGCTCCGGCGCACGGCTGCGTATCCAGCTCCCCATCATCATCATCCCCTTCAGGGGGGCAGGAGGGGGATTCGCTTGTCGTCCTGCTCTTTTGTGCCTCGTTCCCTTTCTGCCTCTCTCCTTTCGAGGCAGCTGTTGCTGCTGCTGCCGCTGCGGTTGCTATCAAAAATCCCGGCTGCAGCAGCCCAGACTCCGTCTTCCCCTCCGTCCGACGCGAAGGCTCATTGATGATCGTCCGGGAAAGAGAGGGAGAGTTTAAAAAAGTGTCGGGAGCATCGGCGGCGGCTGGTGTGTTTCTGCCCTTCTGCCATCCATCATCCCAGCAGCGTAGGACATCAACACACGCACCACGCGCGCGCACACACACGCGGCGCGGGGCGAAGTTAAGGAAGGCAGCGGGGGGAGGAGAGGCGGAGGGAGCGAGAAAGGCGATTTCTGTTTTCGCCCACCGCCACCCGAGAAAAGTTAAAAAAGAAGGGAGGGGGAGACCCAAGGGGGAGGGGAAAAGAAACTTTTTCTCTCCCACACTTTGAAATCCAGTTGGGGTTTGTTAACGCAAGTCAGATGATCTCCGGAGTCCAAATCCATTGACTGATCTGTTTTCATTCTAATCCATTCCCGCTCCTCCTCCTCTTTCTTCTTCTCCTCCTCTCCGCCCTTAGTCAATTGCACCATTCGCTGTTCCAGATAGGCTGGGCTTTCTCACATACCGGAGTGGAAATAAGGACGTACAACAAGGAGGGATGGATGGATGGAGGAGACTGCGAGGGAACAGCGAAGACCACAGCTGGACAGGTCGATCCCTTGCAAGGAATATGAGCGTGTCACACACACTTCGAGGCCTCCTAGATACCAACATCGTGGGTGGCTACAGCCCCCAGCTATGCTGGTCACTCCCGTGTCAGAAATGTTTGTAATGCTCAGGTACTCGCAGTAGTTAGCAGTAGCGATTAGACTCTGTTAAACGTGGAACAGCATTTCCAAGACAAAAGGCTGACCTTCTGGGTCAGGCCATGCATTTCTGCAGTGGCTGTGGTTGCTGCTGAAATTAATTTCGTATGGCCAGGGTCCACTCCGGATAACATGCGGTTGTCGGAATTTTGACTTGACCTCCCATGGACGTTGGCTGGTTCTTGTGATGTAAGACCCACACCAGTGCTAAAGTTGCCCCACAATATGAGCTAGTGTACAATGGCTATTGTTTCCATCAGAAGGTTACTTTTTGCAGTGTTGATGTGAGTGGCCCAGAGAGATCATGTGGGCCAAACAAAAAATGGGTTGTTTGTAGGGCAGTGAAAGTTGACTTGAATTTTTGTAAGGCTTCAACTTCCATAATCATTTGATTACTTAAAAAAGAGAGAAAAGAGCACCTTTGCAATGGATCAGCAAAGTACAAATTAATGGAAAAGCAGCACCATGAACGCTTGCTTGTAATTATCAAATTAGTAATTGTAATTTCAAATTCAGTTCATCAGACTTCCATGAGTGTGTGTGTTTAAGCTGTTTTATCTAATTTACTACTTCCCTAAATACGGTGGATAGTTTCAGTACAGGTTTGCAGGATTTGTAACTGTGAGGAGAGAGGTACTGGATATTTATGGTGTTTGGTCACTTTTTTATTTTCAAATATATGGGTTGGGCAGGTAGCAAGCAGGTACTGGCAAATTACATTAATCCCAAGCTAGGGAGGAAAACATATTGATTTCAAAGTCCGAAGCAAATTTGCAGCATTCAAACACAACAGAACTTGTAAGATCTGAATCTCGATTATCCAGCTCTCTTGTTTGCATTAATTCGCTGTGTCTCTCCCTCCATATTAAAATAGAATCGACTGTTAATTCACTGCTATTGATTCAAAGTTTTGATTATCTGAATGCTGTCAGCGTCTCTATGGCCACTTCAGTTAAATGAAGCTATACTCAAAGAGCATTTCAGCACATCACTACTGCTCACAGTGTTTACCTAGCAATTGCACCAACTCATAGTCTACTAGTGGAAGAACTTGCCTCATATCCCTTTAGCCTTGTGAGTAATGAACACTAGCTAATAAACTTATTAGAGAGTTATGGGTAGGCTTACCAAATCCATACCGGGGCAGAGTGCTAGACTTTTAGGAGAAGAAAGGTGGGCAGGTTTAGCTTGTTAAACCTTAGAGCATAATCCTAGGCATGTCTACTCAGAAGCATGTGCCCACATTCCTTCTCCTAAAGGTCTAGCACTCTGTCCCAGTATGGATCTGGTAAGCCTAGTTATGGGTGTGGGCCAGACCTCTATAATGAGGAGTGGGCAATTGTCAGGGCAAGTGCAAAATCTTTCTGACCCCTCTAAAACCAATTAATATACAGTAGATTGATTGATTGGGCCAGGTGACAGAATACAAATACATAGATGTCCTGCAGGTGGCTGTAATGGACTGTTTGTACCACTTCTTGTTTCAATGATTGAAGATACAGAACTCAGCTATAAAGAAATAGTGTTTGTATTGTTGTGTGTAAAGCTCCACCTTCCAGGGGAATGCCTGGTGTTCATTGATGACTTTCTGCATGAAAGAATCTCACTGGGATTGGTTATCCCCCCCCCCCACCCTAGAAAACAATCCATGAACAGGACTGTAAGAGTAGGAGGACACTAGACAGCTTAGAGAGAGTAGTCACGGCACCAAAAAAAATTAAAAAGGCCATAGAGAAGAGAAGCCCCCAAAGAGGACAACAGTGACATCACAAAGAGAATGTTTTCGAAAGGTCTTGTCCCTGAAGCTGCTTTATTCTGAGTCAGACCTCTGGTCCATCTATTTTCTGTACTGAATGGCTTCAGCACTCCAGGATTATAGGCTGAAGCCCTACCTGGCAATGCCAGTGTTTGAACCTGAGGCTTTGAACTGACTTCTTCTGTGAAAAGTGTTGTGTTTGATGTGAAGCATGGCAAAATGAACGTGCTATCTGTGGGGCTTGAGATCAGATGGCTCCTTCATACATGCAAGTGAATGCTTGGAGCTATAGCCCTTTACTTGAAGCCGGTTTAGGCCTGTGGATCACAGCAAAACATTGGCATTTTGAAACAACTTGTTGAGCAGGACTGTAGCTCAGTGGAAGAGGACATGCTGTCCATGCAGAAGGTCACAGGTTTTAAAACCTGGCATCTTCAAAGACTCCTATCTGAAACCTTGGAGAGTCAGTACTCTCAGTGTAGAGTCTAATACAGTAGATAGCACTGAGGCTATGTAACAATGTTTGGATACGTCGTCGTCATAATTTATGTGACGCATTCAAAGGGCTTCACATACATTACCTCGGGAATCCTTACAACAGTTCTTTACGGCATGTCAGTTTAATTCTCATATTTAATTATTCTCATACATTGTCACTTCTAGTGGCTGTTTGCTGATGTTCTGCAGGTTTTTTAGATTGTGGGCCCTTTTGGGACAGGGAGCTATTTAGTTATTTGATTTTCTCTGTAAACCACTTTGTGAACTTTTTTTGTTGAAAAGCGGTATATAAATATTCTTAATAATGGGCCTGGGCCTTGTGGGGCCGGAGCTCAGCTATCATCGAAGGTCCTTATTGGATCTCTTCCCCAGGTGAGCCGGGAGGAAAAGCCTCTGGAAGGCAGTCAGCTTGCTGTGCCTTGCTGTGGCTGGGACTGTGAGCTGGGGACTAGGCCCTGTAAATTGGAAACACCTGGGCCTTGTGGGGCCGGAGCTCAGCTATCATCCAAGGCCCTTATTGGATCTCTTCCCCAGGTGAGCCGGGAGGAAAAGCCTCTGGTTTGCCAGAGGCGTGAGCCTTTGGCGCGAGCCGAAGGGCAAGAGTGTAAGGGCTCTTTGCCCGTGGCTCTTCGCCCAGTGGATCGCGCCCAGAGGAGAAGATCAGAAGGCTCTTCTTAGCTGACTCAATGACATGAACATCAGACCACCTACCCCCTTACACGATTCATCTGGGGGGAGAGAAGAGCAGTACAGCATTTGCAGCAGCTTGAGGGATTGATAAGAGTTTATATTCGCTGTGCCAGCTGTCCATCCAGCATTAGGGTCAGCCAGCCTTTTATCTTATTACTGGTCCTGCTGGATGACTGAACTTATGGGCTGGGCTCAGAAGGGTGGCCTTGCCAGGTGAGTGTGTTTCATCTTGGGAGGGAGCTTGCGGGAGGGGAAGGGTGCCACTATCAAGGCAGTGACGGGCCAGGGAAGATATGGTGGTGGGGGTCAGTCAGACAAGCCATTCCAGGAGAAGGAGGGTCCATCATTGACAGATTTTCTCTCCTTCTGGTCCTTCCCCCAACTCTTAGATGACTGGTACTCTTGGCAGTGACTCCCTGAATCTGAAGCTGCTGCTTTTGAATGCCAGGTCGGTAAATAATAAAACCAACCTCATCCGGGACTTGGTCCTGGATGAGAATGCCGACCTGGTATGTATCACGGAAACCTGGCTGGATGAGGCGGGAGGGGTAGGCCTCTCCCAGCTTTGTCCCCCAGGTCTCCCGGTGGTGTAGCAGCCACGACTGCAGGGACGGGGAGGAGGAGTTGCGATGGTCTATCGTGAATCCATCTCCCTTACCAGGTGCCCCGTTCAACAGTTCACTGGGTTTGAATGTCTCCATGTTGTGTTGAGAGGGTCGGACAGGATGGGGATTCTGTTGGTGTACCACCCGCCTTGCTGCCCAACAGTCTCCCTGCCTGAGCTGACAGGGGTGATCTCGGCGGTGGCGTTGGAGTCCCAATGCCTATTAGTGCTGGGGGACTTTAATGTTCATGCTGAGGCCCCTGGGGGTGGTGCGGCTCAGGACTTCATGGCCGCCATGACAACCATGGGCCTGTCCCAGAAAATCTTGGCCCTGACACATGAGGCGGGACATGTACTGGACCTGGTGTTTACAGCTGAGCAAGGGGGCGGTGATCTGGATGTGGAGGAGATTAACATCACTCCGTTGTCATGGACAGATCATTTTCTAGTAAGGTTTAGGCTTGTTGCAGCTTCCTTCCTCCGCAAAGGCGGGGGGGGGGCGCATTCTGTGGTCCGCCCCCGGAGGCTAATGGATCCAGAAGGTTTCCTGAGGGCTCTGGGGGACTTTCCCACTGCCAAGACTGGTGACTCGTTTGAGGCCCTGGTTGACCTCTGGAATGGGGAAATGGCCAGGGCGGTGGATGAGATTGCTCCTGAGCGACCTTTGCCACGCCGCAGACTCAGAGCGGCTCCTTGGTTTACTGAGGAGCTGCAAATGATGAAGTGACAGGGTAGATGTCTTGAGCGACGGTGGCGGAAAACTCGTGCCAAGTCCGACCGGACATGGAGTAGGGTCGGACATGGAGTAGGGTCCACTATAGAGCCTACTCCGTGGCGGTGGTAGCGGCGAAGAGAAATTTCTTCTCTGCTACCATTGCGTCTGCAGGCAATTGTCCAGTGGAGCTGTACCGTGTGGTGCAAGGCCTACTCCATCAGGCCCCTCCAACAGATCAGGAGGAACACATGGTGGCCCGCTGTGACATGTTTGCGAAAAATTTCGCAGATAAAATCGATTGGATTTGCCATGACTTGGATGCCACATTGACCAGTGGGGCAGGGGACGCGCGTCACCCTAGTGACACTCTGACATCGTGGCGCGGGGGGGCAACCCGGCTCCCCCCCGCGTTGCCCTCCGGACACTCTGAGGCCGGCCCGGGAACCGGCCTCGGAGCATCCGACCCCGTCTGCGCTCCAGGGCCTTCTGAATTTTCGCACATGCGCAGACCGTTTTGAGGGCAAAAGGCCCTCAAAATGGTCTCTGCGCATGCGCGAAAATTAGAAAAATACCCGGATGAACGCGCTGTTCATTAGAAAAACGTGCTGTTCATTTTTCATAGAACGCGCTGTTCATTTTTCAAAATTAGAAAAATACCCGGATGAACGCGCTGCGCCGACGGGGTCGGACGCTCCGAGGCCAGCTCCCGGGCCGGCCTCAGAGCGTCCGAAGGGTGGCGCGCGTCACGGGGGTGGCAAGCACGGGGGTGCGCGCGTCACCCCCTGGCGGCCTGACCCCCCGCCACGCTCCAGCAACGCCTCTGACATTGACAATATCTGAGGATGTCCCCTTGGCACCTGCTGGTCCGGTGTTGTGGGATTCTTTTCAGCTTGTACAACCTGAGGATGTGGACAGGCTCCTTTGGAGTGTGAGACCGACTGCCTGCCTGCTTGACCCTTGCCCGGCTTGGCTAATCAGATCTGCCCGGGAGGGGCTGGCCGAGTGGACGGGGAGGGTGGTCAACTCTTCTCTGGTGGAGGGGGTGCTGCTGCTCGCTTTGAGGTGGGCAGTGGTTCAACCCCTTCTGAAGAAGCCCTCCCTTGATTCCACAATAATGGACAACTACCAGCCAGTCTCAAACCTCCCATTTTTGGGCAAAGTGATTGAGCGGGTTGTGGCGTCTCAACTCCAGAGGGTCCTGGATGAAGCGGATTATCTAGATCCCTTTCAATCTGGTTTCAGGCCGGGCTTTGGGATGGAAACGGCCTCGGTCGCCTTGGTGGATGAGCTACGCCGAGGACTGGACAGGGGGAGTGCGTCCCTGTTGGTTCTGCTGGACCTCTTAGCGGCTTTCGACACCATCGACCATGGTGTCCTTCTGGGCCGACTGGTCGAGCTGGGGGTCGGGGGCACCGTTCTGCGGTGGTTCCGCTCCTACTTGGCAGATAGGTCCCAGATGGTGGTGCTGGGGGATGCCTGTTCGGCACCCTGGCTCATGAGGTGTGGGGTGCCTCAGGGTTCCATCTTGTCCCCCATGCTATTTAACATCTACATGAAACCGCTGGGAGAGGTCATCCGGGGATTTGGAGTTGGGTGCTATCAATATGCTGATGACACCCAGCTCTATCTCTCCTTTCCACCTGATTCTAGGGTGGCTGTTGAGGTTCTGGAGTGCTGCCTGGAGGCGGTTGGGACCTGGATGTGGGCTAATAAGCTGAAATTAAACCTGGACAAGACAGAGGTTCTCCTGGTCCGGAAATCCACGATGCAGGTACTAAAGTATAGTCCTGCTGTGAAGGGGGTTGCACTCCCTCTGATGGAGCAGGTCTGCAGCTTGGGGGTCCACCTGGATCTGCAGCTGCTCCTGGATTCCCAGGTGGCGGCTGTGGCCAGGGGGGCCTTTGCCCAGCTTCGGCTGGTGCGCCAGCTGCAACCGTACTTGGATCGTGCAGACCTGACCACAGTGATCCATGCCACGGTGACGTCACGATTATTGTAATGCGCTCTACGTGGGGCTGCCCTTGAAGACTGTTCCGAAACTGCAGTTAGTGCAGAATGCGGCAGCCCGTGTGGTCACTGGAGGTAGGCTGTTTGACTCTGTCGGGCCGCTCCTCCGACAGCTGCACTGGCTGCCGATTCATTTCCATGCCCAATTCAAAGTGCTGGTTTTGACCTTTAAAGCCCTATACGGCTTGGGACCAGGATATTTGAGAGACCGCCTACTTCTATATAGTCCGGCTCATCTCCTTAGGTCATCAGAGAAGGCCCTTTTGTGGGTGCCATCGCCCAGGGAGGTGCGAGGAGCGGCGGACAAAAATAGGGCCTTCTCAGTAGTGGCACCAACCTTATGGAACTCCCTCCCTTTTGATTTACGAACTGCTCCCTCCTTGAACACTTTCTGGCGAGGCCTAAAAACCTTCCTGTTCAAGGAAGCCTTCTGAGCTCTGCCTTTTTTAACATCCTGCTGGTACAGCTGGGACACTGCTGCTTTTTAGGCTCTTTTTATGCTCTTGTTTTAATTGTAATGATGATCTTTTTAAATTAATTTTTAGATGTTTTGTTAATTTCGTTAACTGTTTTTTTACTGTTTTAAAATGTGACTTGTGTATTGTATTTGTTGTATTGTATTTCCTTTTTTGTTGTAAGCCGCCTTGGGTCCCTTCGGGGAGAAAGGCGGGGTAAAAATAATGTAAATAAAATAAATAAATAAATAAATATTGCAGATAGAAAACTATGACTGGGAGATGGTAGTAGTCCTAAGATCACCTACTGAATTCACAGCAGAGGCATGATTTTTGAACTGGGCCTTCCTGGTTCATAGTTCAGTCTCTAATCCAATGCACTAGCTGTCATTGTGAGGACCACTCACAATCATTAAGGGCAGGGAATCGCTACCTGATTTGGTAGGGCTCCTCCAGTCCCAAACCCTCATGATTTTGTGGCCTGTTCTCCTTTTAGGATATCATTAGCAATGCCCAGTAACATGAAAAGGTCCATGCCACCAATTCCAGCCTTTAACATACAGCAACCCATCACAATCCAGCTTGTCTATGACAAAGAGACAAATCATGTTTGCGATCATACCTAATATATTTCAGATAGGTTGTATGGTTTATAGATTGCTTGTGTCCCAATATGGGAATTCTCTGGTGTGTTTGAGGATTTACGCATCTTTGCTCTTCATGAGCATTTGTTCTTATTTGTTGCTTCCTCCAAAAATATATCTCTCTTGGTCGCAATACACAGTGGAACACTACTAGGTCATTATTCCTTGAATTGTTAGGCTGTAAAGAAGCCATTTCTCACCAACTTGTGACACAGGAGACTGGGAGTGTGATGTCAGCTCATTTCTGGAGTTCCTTTTATGATAACCTGCTTCTCCATTAGCAAATGATATTTTTGGTTATTGTCAGAAATATTTGAGATTTGCATGTCTAATATTTCTCCCTTCATTCTTGCTCTTATTCTGTTGAGTTGAGTTCTAATTGATGATCCTGTTAGCACTTAAATATTTTTTATGTCAAGTGTCTGCTGGTTGTTGCAACTACTAGCGCTACTTGTTGGAAAACTTTCCGTTACTGCCAGAGCTTTCGCCAAGACTCCTTTTAGGAAGTGTTGTCATATGTGGTCAATTATTGGCTGCCCCTTTGCTGCATTGTCCTTGTTCCTCAAATGTGTTTTCACAGGTGAGTCTTAAATCACCTTTGAGGCCCTCTCTGGCTACTTATGTTAATATCTGATTAGTGTTAATGTGACAGAGAAAACAGACAAGAGGCTTTAGTAATGCAAATGTGTATTCTGACCAATGTAGGTTTTATAAAGCTGGCTGAAAGAGGAGATGCTGTATGCTTCATGAGTGAAAGTAAATGGTCTTAGAGTGCCATTCACAAATGATGAAGCTCAACCATAGCCAGGCTTACCAGATCGTCGCCGGGACAGGAGCAGTCTACCCTTAAGGGGGCGGGGTGTGGGGGGAGAACGCATCGCGTTCTGGCCCCCCCACACTCCGCCCCCTTAAGGGTAGACCGCTCCCATCCCGGCGACGATCTGGTAAGCCTGACCATAGCAGCCAATCAAAACTAAATGTCAATCCTGTAAAATAGAATTTTATGTCTTGGACTTTACTGTTTTTCTTTCTCCTATAATGATGCTACATAAAGTCATTTTAGAATGTTGTTTTGGGGGACATTTAAAAAAACCTATAATTTGATTCACTTACCATCTGTGTTAATAAAAAAAAATCCAGTTCTGTACCCAGGAATCATACAGTGCAATCCTATACATGTCTATTTAAAAGTAAGTTCCATGGTATTCAACAGGGCTTATGCTTAGGTAAGTTTGTATAGGATTGCAAAAAAAAAAAATTAAAAAGGATTTTTTACATGCAAAAATCAAGGATGTAACTTTGCTTTGCAAAAGAGAGTCCATAAGTTTCCTTTCACAAGTCTTTTCAGCATCATAGGAGCTGCTTCCAGGTGATACAATTTCCATGCTTCAGGGACACGCGTGTGAATAATTTTGACCACATAGCCTGGGACCAAGGTGTCAAATACAATGGAGGACAAAGTGCCTATACCTTTTAACCATTGTATAGAAGAGGGAATGTTGGCAGGTGCACCTTTTTGCACCGTTTCATGATGAGCTGCATCTGCCAAAATTCCCTCTTCTATACAATGGTAAAGGTATAGGTACTTTGTCCTCCATTGTATCTGGATATCATACCTGGGACTAATCTTTTCCACCTGATCAGGCCCTCCCTCTTGATAGTGCAATCCTATGCATTGGGCACCCAAAGTCACCACATGGAGAGAGAGGTATGAAGGTGATGACTTGTTGTGTCTCACAGGCACTGTCCTATACGTGCTTGTGACATCCATGCAACCACATGACACTCACTTTTACAATAGACATGGTGGGAGGAATTATGTTTTCCCAGCAACAAGATCCTGTAACAAAAGCGCTCCCTTGCAAACAGATGCCTGGACCTAATGCAAGTCCTGGACAGGTCTTAGAGCCCAATCCTATGCATATTAAGCGATTTTAAGCCTAGAACTGGGTTTTTTTCTAAGTATGTATGCTTTTACCGGCACTTAATTTGTATTTAGTTGCTCCCACGACGATTTTAAGCCTGCTCCCGGGCGCGCAGCTTCTGTGCACCCGGCCCGGGACTCTGTACCGCCCCCAGAAGCAATCTTCGTAGTTTGCGCATGCGCAAACCCACGGCATCTCCAGGGACGCTCCAGGGAGTAGTTTGCGCATGCCCAGAATGTCCCTGGAGACTCCGTGGGTTTGCGCATGCGCAAACTACGGAGATTGCTTCTGGGGGCGGTACAGAGTCCCGGGCCGGGTGCACAGAAGCTGCGCGCCCGGGAGCAGGCTTAAAATCGTCGAGGGAGCGTCAAATACAAATTAAGTGCCGGTAAAAGCATACATACTTAGAAAAAAACCGAGTTCTAGGCTTAAAATCGCCGAAAATCGGCGAAAAAAAGCAGCGAAAAAATCGCTCTCCCCCAGAGCCTCCCGCCCCCCCAGGAGCCTCTGCGCCCTTGCGCCCTGGGGCCCACCGCCCCAGGGCCCCACATCTGGCGACGCCACTGGGTGAGCTTCCATCTCCTCTCCCAGCTCCTGCCAACCTAGCAGTTCGAAAGCAAGAAATTGCAAGTAGATAAATAGGTATCGCTGCAGCGGCAAGGTGACAGTGTTCCGTACACCTTGGCATTGAGTCATGCTGGCCACATGACCACGGAAACGTCTTTGGACAGCGCTGGCTCTTCAACCTTAGAAACGGAGATGAGCACCGCACCCTAGAGTCGGATACAACTGGCTTTCGAGCAGGGGATACCTTTACCTATGACGGGATGTTTTTATTTATTTTTTTGCTATTTTATTTTTGTATGCTGCCTTGATTTTGTTGATGAAGGGTAGCATTATTTGTTACTTAAGTAACTGAAATAAACCAAAGACCTGATGTCGTATATCCCCAGAAAAGTACAATGC
This sequence comes from Plestiodon gilberti rubricaudatus, assembly GCA_026170595.1. NCBI lineage: Eukaryota > Metazoa > Chordata > Lepidosauria > Squamata > Scincidae > Plestiodon > Plestiodon gilberti. The sequence goes on from JANXHW010000001.1 coordinate 203,137,862, forward strand.
AGGCACAGACAATTTGGGCCTAAATGGTGGGGATGCAAGAGTTAGCAGAAGCACAGGGAAGATGATGAGTCTCTTTGACTTATGGCAGTTCCAAGAGCTGGTACACAGTCATAAGTGGGGGGGGGAGGTCTAATTGGAGGCCTGACAGCATGTTTTAGTCATTAACACTTGCAGAGTGCCTTGCTTTGCATTTAAAACACTGTAATACAGATGGATGTTTCATTAACCCTCGAGCAAATGCTATGTGTGGGACCATCAGGACATGAAGATGCCATGAATAATAAGACATAACAGGTCTGTGCTGTAATGTACATGAAGAGACTTTGTTGCACTTTTATGCTATTGTGCTAGTGGAGTGCTTTTAGAAGCCAAAGATAAGCTATTAGCTTTGCAGACTCTTGTTTAAGATCACCACACTAAAGGCTCCTGTGCTTTTAACAGTTGCAGCTCCATGTTGGGAAAGATGCAGCTGTTGAATTTAGAGCTGACATGCAGCTGTTAAAAACACAGAAGGTCTGCTTTAAAAAAATAAAATAAAGGTGCCATCCTAGTAACATTTCACTATTGGGGTTGCCAAAGATTTTATTGGTCTACTCTAGTGCCTTTAACAGCAGTTTGAGACACAGACATTTAGCCGGTTAAACTGTTCTCATGACTTCGTCTTCATGTTGGGAAAAATGTCATCTGGATCTGGTGCATTTCGGTGTATCAGGTTGCAGTTAAGTTCCCAGGAGCAGTGTCTGTAAGAAAAAAAGGTTGTATGTTGACAATCCTAAAGGCTGATTCACACTAGCCCTTCCGTGCACGTTTGCTCTACTCTAGCGTCTGTCCGTGCGTCTAGCAGTTCTCTGAACGTTTGCCCGCCTTCTTGAAGAAAGCGCAGCTGTGATTGGGTGAAGAGAAATGCGCTTCTCTGATTGGTGAGCTGCCTAGCACCGGGAGCATAAACGCTAGCTTAAACGCGAGCGCAGCAAAAAGATAAACCGAAACCATCTCTCCTGGCTGCGTCGTAAGCTCATGCTGCGTCTGACGCAAGCATGAAAAACGCACGAAAAGACCAAACGTTAAGCCAAAACGCACACGGAAAGGGCTGGTGTGAATCAGCCTTTACTCTACCACCAGAAAGAAAGAGAGTTGCAGCAGGTAACTCAAGTGGAATAAAACTACTGAGTAAGAAACCTGAATCAATGTCTCAAAGCCTTTCTTTCATCCTATTTATCTATACCTGATAAGGACAATGGAATATTCCTGTAGGGTTATTACCTTTACTGTAGATTGTTTGGACTATGGACTTCTTTAGCCAATCAACTCTCCCAAGAAATACCTTGATTTGATCCTCCCTTGTATTGGTTTAGTTACTTGCTACATTTGTATATCAACTTTCTCTCCGAGAGACACAGGGAAGCAAAAATGGGTTTATCGCATTTGTCTTTTGCATAATCTAAGGATTTTTATGTAGAAGTAGGTCCTACTAAGTTCAATAAGATCTACAGAGCAATCCTGTGTCCATTTACAGAAGTTCCACTGTGTTCTGTGGTCTTACTCCCAGGAAAGCATGCACAGGATTGCAACCTTGTAGCCCAGTCCTGCAAACCACTTATGGCAACTGATCTAGCAATCCACTGCCATAAATCACCTTGTGCCAGCGCAAACCTTGTGCTGCCATCACATGCTATGTAGCTGCTAGTGGAAATGACCAGAGGCTCTGTGCCTGCATCAGATCTGCCCAGACACACCACAGGTGCAGGTAAGGTGGCAGGGGGGGGGACGGTTTATGGGAGGCTCTGGGGAGGAGTGGGACAGGGAGTGGGCTGAACCAGGGGTAGGAGGGGGTGGATCTTGGTGGCAGGCACACACACTGGATCCCATCTCACTTTCAGGGCTGGCCTTAGGAGCTGCAGGGCCCAATTGGAAACACTTTTTGCAGGGCTGCAGGTTCAGCAGACATCACGTTACAGTCGGACCTTTTTATCTGCTGGGGTTCTATTCCTGGAACCACAGTGGATAAGAAAACCAGTGTTATATGAAATCCGCGGGGGTGTGTGTGTCAGGAGCAGTGCCACATTACCTTTTTTCCAGCATCGTCGCCGCTTCCCTCCTCCTGAGTTTCTTTAAACTGACTGAAAAAACAAAAAGCCACTACTGGAAGCAACCTGTAAATGGCACCAGAGACTCCTCCTGGCTGCATTTTTCAGCGGTTTCGACACGCACAGAAGACTGGAAGTGGCTGGCAGCCCCCCGACAACACTGAAAAAAGAGGTAATGTTGTGCGGTTGAACTCCCTCTTCCACAGTTTTGCCATCCGTGTTGAGTCAAATCCGTGGATTAAAAAACTGTGGATAAAAAGGTCCGACTGTATTACTATCAAAAGTAACAAATATGACTTGTATCATGCCATTATTGTGAGTGTAGGTATACATCTAATATATCTAGATTTATGTATGTTAAACTTAAACACGTCTGAATATAGGCCTAAAATATATAAACCTGTAATGTTGTGTTACGTGTATGTTGTAATGTGTTGCCGTGTGTATTTGACAAGACTAGAGTAGATTACCATAGTGCAGGGCCCCCTTAGGAACCATTGGTCTAGTTCAGTGGTGGCCAACTTTTCAACATGAATGCTGGCCCTTTAAATGTTTGCATAGGTGAGGACATTTCAGCAGGTGCAGCTGCTTTAGCAGCACCATCAGCACTTACAGCTGCCAAGATTCTGTCTTCTACACAACTCTTAAGAACACAGAAGCCCTAATGGTGGAAGGTTGGCCACCCCTGGTCTAGTTAGCTTAAAGTCAGCCCTGCTCACTTTCCCAGCCTGGACCCACCCCAGTCCTTTGTTTTACATACCTCTTTGGCACCTGATTGCCCCCCTATCATAGCCCTCCCCAGAGCACGTGCTCAGTCAGTGGCACTGCATGCTATGGACTGGTGGGGGATAGGACTGGGCTGCAAGTCACTAGTAAAAGTGCTTAGGAATAGGATAGTAGTTTTAGTCCTGATCAGTCGCTCTGCTCACAAGTTCACTGAATACTGGGCCCACCCAGGGCTGGCCCTTCTATGAGGCCAACTGAAGCACATATTGGGCAGGTAGCATATTGGCAGAGGGCACCCACTTCTGTCCACTTGCCTCCACTGCGCTGCCTCCCCCCCCCCACTTCCTAAATTGGAAAAGGAAGAGGGGACAGAGTAGAAGTGTGGTGGAGAGGCAGGTGGTGGGCTAGAGGAGTGGGAGAGGAGCAGAAGCTGGCACATCACCAGGTAAGAGGGGGCAGCATATGGCATGCTACCTCAGGTGCCAGACCTATGAGGTCAAGTGACGCCTTGGCAACCAAACCTAATAGCAACTTGTTTGTGGCCATGAGAATTTGAACTGGGACTGCCACACACAAACCCAATGTTCTAGCTCAGGGGTGGCCAACCTTTCAACATGAATGCTGCTGGCCCTTTAATGGCTGTATAGATGAGGGCATTTCAGCAGGTGCAGCTAGTTTAGCAGCACCATCAGCAATTGCAGCTGCCAAGATCCTGTCTTCCACACAACTCTGAAGAATGCAGAGGCCCTAATGGTGGAAGGTTGGCCGTCCTGTGCTAGCTGCTATAAGATCACACACACCCCTCCTGCTCCTTGTGACTGCATGAAACTCTAAGAATCCCAAATGAGATGCAGGAGTTGCCACTGGGCTGAGGATGACAGTTATTATGTCACATCTACTATTTTGAAAGATTTTGTTACAGCCTCCATAGCATTTTGATAGCAAAAGAGATCAATTAAGCTCTAAGAGGTTCTAATTAGCATCCCTGCAAACTGTTAAATTCATTACCCAGCCATCAAAAGGGGAGAGGAGTTCTAGCCTGTCACTGGAGTTATGATAAATCACTGCCAATTAACCCTCAAAGCTACGAGGATTATGCAGTGTAGTAGCTGTAGCGAGGGAAGGAAGCCTGTGGACACCATGTGTGAGAAGAAGAAGATATGGATTGATTGTTGCAGAATGGATTGATTCATTAGTGTTGTCGTTAGGGGGCGGGGCAGGGCAGGGTGGAGTGGTGGGCCCCCAGGCGGTACACCCCCTCCAGAGCTCGACACGTCCCCAAGCTCGACCTGGCAAGCCTTGCCAAGGGGGTGCATGTTGGGGTGTGTGTGTGTTCTTACTGGCGTTCATGCAACCCCCGGGCGGCCGGACGCATCCTTCCTGACTGGCCGGCAGTTTCAAAGACGCTGCTGGAGAGGCTGTGCCTGTGCAACCTTGCCGCCAACCTCTCTAGCTCCCTTAGTCTCGCTGGCTGAGTCCTAGAGCTGAATCTATGTTCGTGCTCTCTGTTGCCTAGTTGGTTACTCCTTAATGGTCTGTCTATGTGACCCAATACCCTTGGCAGCAAGAAATCACACTAGTAGCTTACTCATAAATACAAAACAGGTTTTTTGTTTCTTGCTACCCTTGCTCTGTTCCTAGTCTTTGTTATGTTTTTATCCTGCTCGGGGTAGTGTGTTTCATTTTGCACCACCCTTATGTAGGGCTGAGATGACTGACCCCAGGTCACCAAATGAGCTTCATGGCAGAGTGAGGATTAGAGGATCAGTCTCCCAAGTCCTAGCATGACACTGTAACCATTACACCAGGGGAGGGGAACCTCTGGCCCGCGGGCCGGATCTGGACCGCGTGGCCATCGGCTCCGGCCCCCGGGGAGATTGCCGGGAGGCCGCCCAACCGGCCCCCGGAGGCTCTGCTGGGTCCGCGCAGAGCCTCCGGATGCCGGGAGAGGGCCTCCGCACGTCCTCTCGGGCCGCCGGCTCAGCCCGTTCTGATCAGGCCCTCGTCGGCGATTTTGCATATGCGTACAAGGCCGATGAGGGCAAGCTACTGGCATTTTATTCGCGGGCCGGCCAGTAGGCCAGCCGCCATTTGTAAATTATTTAATTTAGCCCCCCCACCCCCCCATCGGCCTCCGGAGGCTCCGCGCTCACCGTCCGAAGTCGCCGGAGGCCGGGAGAGGGCCCCTGCACGTCCTCTCGGGCCGCCGGCTCGGCCCGTTCTGATCAGGCCCTCGTCGGCGATTTTGCACATGCGTACAAGGCCGATGAGGGCAGCTTGCCAGCAGCTTGCCCTCATCGGCCTTGTACGCATGTGCAAAATCGCCGACGAGGGCCTGATCAGAACGGGCCGAGCCAGCGGCCCGAGAGGACGTGCAGGGGCCCTCTCCCGGCCTCCGGAGGCTTCGGACAGTGAGCGCGGAGCCTCCGGAGGCCGATGGGGGGCGGGGCCCCCTAAATTAAATAATTAATTTAAAAATGGCGGCCGGCCTACTGGCTGGCCCACGAATAAAATTTAAATGGCCCTCGGCGGGGAAAAGGTTCCCCACCCCTGCATTACACCATCTCACTGTCCCCCTCAATACCCAGAGACCTAGAATTAAACGGCTAAACTCAAGGAAAAAGCTCTACTGGCTTAACTTCTGTTCTTGGGCTTTTGTTAAAGACACAGTAAAAAAGTTGAAGTGGCCCTTAAATATGCTAATAAGGCTGCAATCCTATCCACATTTACCTGGGAGTAAGTCCCATTGACTATAATGAGATTTACTTCTGAGTAGACATGCACAGGCTTGGGCTCTAAGTAACAGCCGTGATGGTGCCGTTGCTGGGGGCCTTGGTCTAAAGTCCTGCATTCCCCCCCCATTCATTCCTGATGGTGTACTGGGTGTCACTATTGGGGGTTGGGTTGGCCAGGCAGGTTCTCTGTAGGGTGTGAGTCTTTGGCCAGTGCCTGATCTGATGCCATCTCATGTATTAGGGGCGTGAATCTATGCACACTTACCTGGAGAAAAGTCCCACTGAACTCTGTGGATTGACTTCTACATAAACGTCCACAGGACTGTGCTACATATTATATGAACACTTATTTTCTGTTTTAAATCACCAGGTGGTTGTGTAAATGTTTGCTGCCAATGCTGTCCAATAACCACAGGTGACATATGAATGCATTTCCTTTGGTGAAGAAAATGCTCTTCTCTGAACTAGAAATGAAGCAACGGTGGTTAATAACACCTTTGGTAGTTGGAATAAGCTTGACAGAATTTCATTACAAAAATTGTATTTTAACAGCATGATACTCTCCAGGTATATGAGACCTAATCTGTTACATGTGTCTGTTAATTTGTAAGTCCTTCTGCTAGGGTTACCATCTGACCAGGAGAAATGGCCTGGGCTCCTCCTGTGCCTTTAAGAGCAACCTGATAGGCAGAAGTCAGCTTCTGAAGTTTTTCCTGGTATGGAGATGAACAGTTTCATTGGGGAGTGTCTACTGCTGGAAAGCCTGTTCAAGGCATAGGAAGAGAGCGGGTGGTAAAAAAAAAAAAGTTGGCAACACTACCTTCACCCAAGGAGCCAGGAAATCCTAAATGGGTTCTCACCCAAATCATTGGCAGACTTAAAAATGGGACTCCAGGCAATCTCAGGTCATTTTTATAAGCATTACAGTATTCAATATTTCATTTTCCTATGACATGTATAATGGACTCAATCATATAAAAAAAGTGCAGATGTGGTGGTGGTGGACGATTCCATGCTCCTTTTTGTTTTTTTTTTATAAAGCCAAGATAATCCATACCATAAACATTTTCATCAGCTGATCATTGAGGCAAGACAATTAAGGTTAGAATTGGGTATTGCACATGGAACATCAGCAGCATTCTGTTCCCCACAAGGTGCCTTCTGTGAAGTTCTCTTTCCCAGCATAATACAGCGGGGCCCTGGTATCTGAAGGACAGGCCGACAGCAGGTGAAGCCCATGACGGGGAGGGGAGACTGGATGGGGAGGAGCCCCAGGGTCCTGGGGAAATGCTGGCCAGTGAAGAGGGTTGGCAATGGTGCTTCTGAGGGATCAACCCAGGGACGAAGAGCCCCGACCAGAGCGCAAGGAGCCTAGGTGCTGTAATCTCCCCCCTCTCCTTGAACTCTGAGACTCAACCCAGACCCTTGGCACAGCCACCAGCTGAGACGCAACCAGGGCAAGGGGAGACCCCACATATAGCAAAATAAATGGTTCCCTGCGCTGAAAGGGCTCACAATCTAAAAAAAGATGCGCCAACAACAGCCATGGGAAAAGATGCCATGCTGGGGTGAAGAGGACACTTGCTTTCCCTCTGCTAAATAAGAGAAAAGTGGTATATAAATATCTTTAATAATAAAGAACAGGGGTGGGGGGCTGGAAGGAGGCTTGGGAGTTTCATTTTGCACATCAATATAGTCAGCCATATTGCACCAAGCACAGTAAACTTTGAAACTTAGGCAATCCTGTATTCCAGAGCACATGGATGTTGTCTCCGCTGGGAGAATGCTTTTTTATTCAAACAAATGCTGTTTCCAGGGAGAATGAGGGGCGGATCTATGGAGGACACTAGCATGAGGTGCCGGACTTGCTAGTGCAATCCCATCACTGTAACTGTGGTCCGCTGCTGGCCCAGGCATGAAGCAACCTGATACAGCTTGCATCAGCAGCAGATGGTGGGGGCGACAGATTTGGGGTACCTGCACCCCGATGTTGCCACTGCTTCCTCCTTTCAATCTGCCACTGATGCAAGCCACATTGGCCTACTACCTTCCTACTGTCTTTTGTAGGAAACAGATCATCCACCTCCTTACTGTGTTCCTTGTGTGGGTTTTGCATACATGGAACTGTGGGGCTTCTGGTTTGTTTGTACAGGAACTGCATGAGTGAAGGAACTCCTTCATTCATGTGGTCCCTGTTGCATCCCCAGTTCCTAGGAGCCACTTTGTCTTGACCCAAATTTCACTCCTGGGAACTAATGCCCTTTAAAACTTTCCTTCAACAGTCCACATTTTCCCTTTTCAGTTGCAATTGTGTGCAAAAAGAAACCACTGAACTTCAAATAAGCATTAACAAGATTTATTGCTTTCCAAGCAGTAAATAATGTTCAAAGCCCTTCCCCGGTAGTACTTATCTAAGCAAGGCAAGTGTCCTTGGAAGATCTTAGATGGTTCCTCATGGCTGTGGGATCTCCTTGTTGCCTTTCTCCAGAACAGCAAAGCATCTTGCAACAGAAGTCCAATTAGGAAAAGTCTCTCCAACACCCAGTTGGGCAGAGCTTCCCCAATATCAGTCAATGAGGTAAGTAGTTAATCTGGCAGAAGTTCCCTATCTAAGCAAAGATCGCCCTCCAGCAGCATGTCCTCCCAGCAAGGTCAGGTCCAACAGCATAGCAGCTCTATCAGCATCCCCCCCCCACAAAGTGATTTAGTGCTGCAGATGTGCTCTTCTTATCCTCAAACAGACTCAATTAGGGCTAATTGAGTGTAGCTGTTGGCTGGCAATCACTGTATCAAACGTCCTTCTGATTGTCCATAGGTGTGGAGCCATGCCCAATTGCCTACAGCTGTGCAGTCCTGGGTGTTAACCCCTCACACCCCAGTCCTGTCAAAGTCCAGATCCTTTAACCCCTTCCTTCCCGGATCTGTCAAAACGGGACCACTGCTATCACCACGAACTCTTCGCCATTCTTCCTCAATTTCTACTACAGTCCCTTTAAATAAAACAGAAAGCCCTGCACTTCCAGGTTTGCGAAAACAGCGCAAAGAGCATAGTATGAGGCTTTTTCCTTATAGCGTGCTGTGGCAGAGGTGGCATCCCAGGTCATTCTGTCCCTACTGTGGCCCATGTCTAGTTACTATAATGTCTAATTAGGTCTTGTGAACAGAGCCTATATGTGCACAACTTGTATCCTTGTAGTTTCTCAGTGTGATCTTGGGCCAGCCCTGCATATGCATGACCTGCTGGTGCCTGAAGAGGCATGCCAAATGCTGCCCCCCCCCCCTGCCTGGTGGTGATGTGCCACTCCTTGGATGGGAAAAGCAAGAGGGGGGTGGAGTGGAAGAGGAAGTGTGAAGGAGAGTGGTAGGAGAGTGGAAGAGGAAGTGTGGAGGAGAGTGGAGTGTCTATCTAATGCTCTAGCCCACCTCTCTCCTCTGTACTTCCTCTTCTACTCTGCCCCTCTTTCGTTTCTAATCCAGGAATTGAGAGGAAGAGGAGGAATGGTGGAAGCAAGTGGGCAGATGGAGGTGGGTGCAACCAAGCCAGTTTGCTACCTGAGGCAACCTTCTCAGTTGGCCTCATGAACGTGCTAGCATATATACAATATTTATCCACTGTATTCACAGGTTCAGTATGGCGGTCAGGACTAACAAGTGTGATAGTTCTCTTCTCTCCACAGGTTCGCTTCAACAGGAATGGATAATCATATGAACAGGGTCTTGTTTACACAGGGAGTTGGAGAAAAGTAACACAAAAGTACACCAAAATTCCTAGTCTTCAATGAAGAGCAGCTTTTGGCTCTAATAAGAGGTGGAATAAGATGGCAAATATGAGTGCTATTAAAGGGCAGCAAGTTTCATGGTACAGTCGGACCTTTTTATCCACATTTTTTTTTATCCACGGATTTGACTCAAAGCAGATTGCAAAACTGTGGAAGAGGGAGTCCAACCACACTACATTACCTCTTTTTTCAGCATTGTCGGGGGCCTGCCAGCCACTTCCAGCCTCCTGCGCATGTCCAAACCGCTGAAAAATGCAGCCAGGAGTCTCTGGTGGCATTTACAGTTTGCTTCCATAAGAACATAAGAACACAGTGGCCTCACCAGCAGAGGTATTCTTATATGGGGGGAGCAGGTGTGCTCCCCCCCAGGCGCTGAGTGGGCGAGGCAGCCGGGCTCAGGGCTGCGCAGAGCGGCGCGGCACCGGAGCCTGGCTGGCGCGCCCCTCCGAAGGCATGCGCAAACCCTATAAAAGCCAGCGACGCGTTCGGCTTCTTCATAAAGCTCTCGACCGCCAAACGGGGCGGTCGCTTTAAGGAGGGCTTATCCCCAGCCTTCAGAGCGCAGCCTCCGGAGGCTGGGGACGCGCCGAGTGGGCGCTCAGCCCCGAGCCCGGCTGCTTGGGAGGGCGCTCCAACCCCGCCCCCCCAGGCGCTGGGAGGGCTGGGAACGCCACTGCTCACCAGATGCCTCAGGGAGCACACAGGACAACAAGATACCTGTATCCTGTTGCCATTACCTTGCATCTGGCATACTGAGATAGCCTATTACTAAAACCAGGAGGTTACTTATCCCCATCGTGGCTTGTAACCTGTGATGGACGTTTCCTCCATAAATCTGTCCAATCCCCTTTTAAAGGCATCTAGGCCAGGTGCCATCACCACATCCTGTGGCAAGGAGTTCCACAAACTAATTACATGCTGTGTAAAGAAATATTTTCTTTTGTCAGTAGTGGCTTTTGTAGTAGACAGTAGTGGCTTTTGTTTCTTCAGTCAGTTTAAGCAAACTCAGGAGGAGGGAAGCGGCGAAGATGCTGGAAAAAAGGTAATGTGGCACCGCTCCCGAGACACTCCCCCCCCCCCGGATTTCATATAACACTGTTCACTGTGGTTCCAGGAACAGAACCCCAGCGGATAAAAAGGTCCGACTGTATTTAAATTATTATTCGTTTAATGTTCAGGGGGGGGCGCTATTTGGATTTTCTTCCTCAGGAAAATGTACTAGATCAACCACTTGTACCAAGTATGCAGAAGCAAGTACCACCACCGCCCCCCTGCGTTGGGAAATAGGCTGATGAGTGGATAGCTGGGGAGGGGATTGGTTATTTTATGTCATCACTCTGGATCAACAGGTTTGCATTTTCCCACACTGCTCCGCAGGGATTCTCCACCATGATCACTGCCTTCTTAAAAGATCATAATTTTATTCTGGATTAAATACTCCAAAATAATTGCCACTCAAATATTCAAGCTCAAACTCACTAATGCAGATTATAGTTCCTATTATAATTCCTATTCAATCCTTTTATCAGTAGCCATGATGAGTTCCCTATACGAGTCCCCTATATTTCCCAGGTAAATGGGGGGGGGGGGAGGAATAAAGAAGTGAGAATGGTAGTGTGATTGCATAAGTAAACTATTAACCTATAGGGGTCCTCAATTAACCTATAGGGGCTTTACTTTCTGGAACTACAAAGTAGTTTTCTTGGTTTCCTAATCCATTTGAATTGGTATTTTACCTGTACGTTTATGAAATTGTTTCCTTTACATACTTGGATCTTTGAGAAGTACAACAAGTCCTCAGTTAAAGTTGTTTCTTTTTAAAGTTGTTGAGGGGGGGGGGAGATTCCTGGCCCAGGCCACTGTCTGTGTGGAGTTTGAACGTTCTTCTTCCCATGTCTCCGTGGGTTTTCTCTGGCCCAGAAAGCTCACATTTATTTCAATGTTTTATATTAGAAGTGTTTGGGGTCCTTATTTAGGTGATGTTTTTGTGCCCAGAAATATGTCATAAACTCTTGTTTACGTATATCAATTAGCCTACGGTAAAATTGGTTTAGTTATAAGTCATTTCGCTTAAAGTTGCAGTTTCCAAGAACCTATCGACAACTTAAAGTGAGGACTTGCTGTAAATTAAAAAAGCAAGTTACTATGACAATCTGCCACCTAGTGGCGAAGACAATTATTTTTTATGTTTCAATATTTAAAATTGTTTTTTATACTTGTTATTAGAACGCATGCAACTTTTGCTCCATTCTACAGGAACACATGATGACCTCAGAGACAGCAGCTGGGGCCTGGGCCTATAATGTAACGCAGATATGACAGTACGCCTCATCTCATGGATTTGGACATCCCATGGTGGAGACCCAAACACACCCTCACGTATGTCCTTTTCACAATGAATATCTAAGTCTGTGAAAAGCATTCACAGCTTGTTCAGGGAGCCACAGACACCAGGAAGCTGAAGTTCAATGTGTGCCAGACCCGCCAAATCATGGCCTCCTCAGTGCTTTGGTATCGGTATGCCTTACTTCCACGATGCAAAAAGGTTCAGAAAAGGACAACAATAATGCTGAAGGGTCTGGAAAGCAAGTCCTGGTAGGAACAGTTAAAAAGGACTTGGTATGTTTAGCCTGGAGAAGAGAAGGCTAAGGGGAGATATGAGAACCATCTTCAAGTATTTGAAGGACTGTTATGTAGAAGAAGGTGAGGACTTACTATCTGTAGCTTCTTAGGGGAGGGCTAGAACCAAAGCATTAAAACTATATGGAAGTAAATTTAGGCTAGATACGAGGAGGAATTTCCCAACTGTAAGATTATCTGGCACTGGAACAGTCTGCCTTATGAAGCAGTGGACTCTCCCTTGCTGAAGGTTTTCAAGCCAACTGTCGGTAGTAGCAGTAGTTGCTGTAGCACTTGCCTGCACAGAGACTAGATGGCCTCCAAGATCCCTTCCAACTCTGGATTTCTGTGATTACTGTGACACTATGCAGTATTCCATTCTGCTTTTTCATTGCATGGGTGATCCTTGCACACTTGGGGGGGGGGGGAGAAGAAAATAACTTCCTATTTGACCAATGTGTTTGGGACATGTCATCCACTTGGCAAGTAAGAGGTTGGCCAGCTGAGGCAGAATACAGCAGAGAATGGGGGCGGGGGGGGGGCTGTGCCTCAGTGGTGGAGCACCTGCTTTTCATGCAGAAGATCCTGGCTCAATCCCTAGTATCTCCAGCTGGAGCTGGAAAAGACCCCTGCTTGAAACCCTGGAGAGAAAGAGCTAGTCAGTGCTGGGCTAGATGGACCAATGCTAGTTTCTTGTGGTCATCTTTCTTGGGCAGACAACCTAGGACTCGAGTAGAATTAAACAAGACTCGATGGCTTTGTTTTGTGACAGTTCTCATTATTTTGCAATTTCCTTTATAAATATGTTTAGAGTACACAGGTGGGTTTGCAACATTGGAATCTTAACGCTAACAATCAGAGTCAATTCTAGGTCAGCCAGATGTTAACAGCAAAGTTCAATCACAGCCCACTTCTTTGAATGGATGTTATGTCCTTGGGATCATCTTTACGAGCCCTCCCCCAGCACTCGACAAATATCTACTCATGCTTTTCTGCAGATATGGTTGTTGTTCCCACGTATTGTGAATCCACAACATGTGGATTGAGCTCACTGACCGGTTCTTAGAACTCCGAATCTGAAAATGAGCTGGAAATTACTGCATCTGGCAAGCCGGACCCATCCATTACCAACGTATACAATTTATTTTCCTACTTGGCCACTCCTAGGGATGGCTCCTTTATTAAGGTCTGCCTCCCATCAGTTTTGAAACTAGGTATGCAGTACTTTCATGCCAACCTAGCAGTTCCAAAGCATGTCAATGCGAGTAGATAAATAGGTACCGCTTTCGGGAAGGTAAACAGCGCTCCGTGTTCCAGCTGCATGCTAACGCGCTGCGGCAAGGAGAGTCATGGTGGCCACATGACCACGGAGGCGTCTTCGGACAACACTGGCTCTTCGGCTTTGAAATGGAGTTGAGCACCACACCCTAGAGTCGGACACGACTGGACTTAATTGTCAGGGGATACCTTTACCTTTTTATACAGTACTTACATGTGTACAGTTATGAAACATTGGTTCCATTCTGCCCCTAGTGGAAGAAGCTTAGAATAACAATGTATCAGTCCTAATTTTGTTGTTCAGTACAATGCAAAATGTACTTATTCAAGGCACAGGAAAAGGACTAGTATAAAAAGGGAGCAACCTTAAGTGAATTGATCATTAGGTGATTATTGATCATTGAGTACAGGTGGGCCCCCATATCCACGAATTCACTATCCAGGGTGAATTCACTATTTCAGTTAACCACGGATAGCGGGGACCCCCCCAAGCTTTTACTTTTTCCCAGTAAGCTTCGTTTCTTCCTTAAACAAACAGGAGAAGCAGCCTCTGGCTGCTTATTGCAGGCAAGTAGAACGAGGCTAAGTCCTAGAGAGGCTCTAGGAAACCCTTGCAAAGTTAACAGAAACCTTGCAAAGCCTCTCTAGGACATAATCTCGTTCTACTTGCCTGCAATGGAGGCTGCTTCTCTGTTTGTTTTAAGGAAGAAAGAAAGCTTGCTGAAAGAAAAATAAGAGCTGGGGGGGCACGCACACCTGCCCATAGGGGAGGCAGGGCGAGGGGCCCTCAGGAAACCATGGAGGGGGTGTTCGCTCCTATCCACAGTTTCAAGTATTCACAGAGGGGCCTGGAACATATCCTCAGCGGATATGGGGGGAGTACTGTATATGAGTCTGGGAATAACACCCTCATGAGCCACCATTTAAAACAACATAATGAAGACTTGGGCACACCAGAAGGAACTCTCCGGGGTTGCTCTTTCTCAGGTGTCCTCCATTTAATGATGCGCAAAACCCCAGAGAGTCCCAGCCTGTCTGGATTCTCTAACTCAATAGTGGCTTCAATGTGGGAAGCCAGGCAGCCATCTCACAAGTGTCAATGCTTCAGTCTTCCTTTTAAGCCGAGTATTGTGGGACTGGGGAAGAGAGAAGAAAACTGTAAGCTGCCTAAAGGAGGAAAAAAAAGGGTGGCCTCGGTCTTCATGCTGTGCTGCATTTCTCCCTTTCGGTCAGGGTTAGCTTCCCTTTCTCCAGTATCGCTTTCTTCCATAGTGGGAAGGAGAAACTAAGGAAGCCAAAATCAAGATTTTCGGCAGCAGCTGCTGCTTGTCAGGTGTGTTCTCCCCCTTCCCGCAAGGTCTTACACGTGGGGGTAGTTGAGGGTGTGCTGGTGGCCACAGTTTGCCCTGGCTAAATCAGATTATAATGTTAAAAGCATTCGTCTCTGGAGAAGAGACTTCCACTGACTTGCACAGCGGGATCATTGTAATGCTTACTCCATAAGAAATCAGTCCAATCATTTTTAATGTTAATAAGCACAGTAATCATAGCCTCTTCCTTGGCAACCTTTTGGAAGGAGTGTAAAACACACCTTCAACTGGCTTTTGCTGTAGCCGTATAGCTTGCTTGGCTATTGGCAGTTGTCACACTGTTGCTGTCGTTTGGATTGCTGTTTCACCGTCTCTCTGCTTTTTTGTTTGTTTTTCTTATTGCATGCTACCTTGACCACATGAAGGTGATGTATAATTTTGATTTCAATCAAGAGCTGCCAGTCAAGGATCCCCTAGACCAGGGGTTCTCAACCAGTGGTACTAGTATCATCAGAGGTACATCGGCCAACTGCTGGTGGTATTCGGACCACAGGAACCCCATTCCGATGCGGCGCTTTTGGTGGTGTGTTTTTGCTCCCGAGAAGCTGCTGCCTTTGGCTGAGCCTCTCGGGAACACTGAGAAGGGCCCTCCCACCCGCCCAGAACCTTCTAACTGCGTCTCAACCAGGACAAGATAAAGAGGAAACACTAAAGTAATCAGTTATAAAGAAGTGCAGGCAAGGCCAGATAATGGAGGACAGAAAAGATGCACTACTGAAATCCTCTCTTTTGTGCAATTATTAAAGCTACAGGAACTCTTTCTTGCGCCGCAATCCTGTGTACTCCTAGCGCCAGGGCAGCATGTGCTGCCCCAGCGCAGGGTGTCGCAAAAGTGCCGTAAGGCACTTAAGCAGCACCCAGAGAGCAAACAGTGCCAGCGCTGCGGCAGGCGCTGCTTGCCCCGCCATTCCCACGGCCCAGCGCCGGCCCCCACAGGGAAGCCCTATGGCGATTGGGGTGGGGGGAGGGTGGACCGGGCATCAAGGGAGCCTGGATGGGACGGGCACCCAGGTGGACCGGGCACCCGGGGCCTGGATGGGATGGGGATACCAGGAGCCGAGATTCCCAGTATCCAATGCTCCCCCAGTCCACAGATATGTCAACACGGTCGGCATTACTGTGCGTGAGCTCTAGAGCGCGTGCACATGTGAGGAGGCCCATACGGCCTCCTGTGGCTTACATGGGGGGAAAGGTATGATTATCCCCTTCTCCCGAGTTGTTCTCAGGCTGCCCTGGGGCAGCCCGGGAACTCGATAGAATATGGTGGCTGGCCCTTTAGGCTGGCCACCGTATTCTACACAGGATTGGGCTGTTGCTTTGCTTCTAGTCACACTGATCTTGTACCTTTAATAACTATGCAGAAGTTGGGGTTTCACCCTTAATAACCAGTAACATCTACCAAGACCCTCATTTCTATATATCTACTAAAGATGCAGGAGTTTTGTCTTCCTTTGCATCTGGGTATCTTGGGAAACTAGGTGATTTTTTTCCTATCATTTCCAGGTAGTCAAAGGACACCTAAACTTTGTCTTAGCAATTTTGTCTTAGCAACTTTGTCTTAGGAATCTGTACTCCCCCCCCCTTTCTCTCTTGTTTGCAATAGTTTTAATTAACTTTTGAACAAATAAAACAAGTGCAATATTTCACACATTTACATTATAAAAATGCGGACTGGAAAATCAAAACCATGGTTTTCTTCCTAGCACGGAACATAAACAATTTATAATGTGTATATATGGATAGTGAATTAGAATCTTTCAGGATAGTTGATGCTGAATCCTGAATGTCGAGAGCAATCTTTCCTTGCAGTATAGGAATCGCTTAACCTGAACAAGGAAAATCTGACCTCATATTATAAATATATGTGAAATAACCACAAGGTGGCACTATAGTACAGCAATAAGAGTTTTGAGAATGTTCGCAAGAAGAGGAAGAAGGCAGCTACTGTTATTATAGTTGTCATAAATAGTCACACCGTGTGATCCTGAGTATGTTTACTCAAGACCTTAAGTACACATTGTGAGATACATAGAACTCCAACAGGTCTGCATATCTTTCCCTTTCTTTCCAGCAATGTCTTTTTTATGTAGCATATGATGTGATATCATTGTTATGTACAGTACAGTCAATTCTCTTTATATGCGAATTCGCTATCTGCAAATTCGCTATCTGGGAGGGGAAGAATTGCCACCTATCTCTCAGTATCTGCGGTCTGTTCTCACTATCTGTGATCTTGTCAGGACCATTATTCTCATGGGGTGTGTACTTCCCCCCCCCCCCCAAGTCTCCTGGTCTGGTGTGGGAGCAAATTTCCCTCTTGCCATTTGCCATGCAATGGAAACTGTTGTTTGCTCTGTATCTTTCTAGCTGCTTATCAACAGATCTCCGCATTGCTCTAAAAAGCAAGCAGATATTCCTTGCCTGGCACCCACATTGCTCTGGGAACAAATTTCACTGCCTTGCTCGTGTGTGTGTGTGTGTGTGTGTGTGTGTGTGTGTGTGTGTGTGTGTGTGTGTCTTCTGATGATTTCCATTTGCAATGCAATGGGAACTGTTTGTGCACTCTCTGGGCTTCCAGGATACTGTACAATACCTTTCATATTTGCATAATGTTGTTAGGAAGGAATTTGCTAGAGTTAGGAATTGTCCCATAACAAAGAGCCAATGTGGTTTACTGGATACTGCCCCCACAATCACCCAGCCAATAAACCTCAAGATAAGATTCAGGTTCACAAAGTTCATATAGTGTATGGTGGTCCCCTGGAACCTAACCCCATTTTCCCATAGTCTCAATTATTCAGTATCTGCTAATTCAGTATCCACTAGATTTTCCAGGAACCTAACCTTAGCGGATAACGAGAACTGACTGTATATTGCTGTCAATGATCTGAGATAGAGAGATGACACATTGTGTCACATAAAACTAGACATTATTAGGACGGCAAACCAGAAGTAAGTTCCATGGTGCTCAATGGAAGTTAGTCCCAATTAACTGAGAATAAAAGAACCTGACAGCACACTTATGCATGTTAAATCAGAAGTAAGGCCCATTGTGTACAATGGGGTTTGACCTGGAGTGTGCATTCATTGTGGGGAATAAATGGAATCTGAACCAAATCGATCCTGGCATCCTGAAATAATATTATACTTTATTATGTGCCTCATTGATTTATTTAATACTGTACCTTTTTATGGCCCAATCCTATGCCAGCTGGGTGCTGGCGTACTGTGTGTTGGGCTGGTGGAGGCTGCTTTATGGCAGTCACAAAGCAGCCTCTGCTGGTACATGCTGCCGGGCCACTGGCAGGGAGGCCGAAGTGGCCTCCTGTGTGCCGGTGGATGGCCAAACACTCACTGGAGCAAGTAAGGCTGTGCAGGGGGTGGAATGGGGTAGGGGGAGGGGAGAGCGGAACGAGGGAGGGGTGGGTGGAATGGGATGATGACGGGGCAGCAATGAGGGCAGACTAGTTGGACAGCGGTGCACGTCGAATCCTGACCCCCTTCCTGGGCCTGATCTGCCTTCACAGATCAACTCGTATTTGTGCCAGTTATTGAGCTGGCATACATCCACTGATATGTGTGGGAAGGCCAAAGCCAGTCCCAGTGCTCCTGCAGTGTGCTACTCTGTGTGCTACTGGAGTGTTTTTTTATGACTGCCATTAGGCAGTCACCACCAGGGGGAACACACGTTCTGCTGGCGACTGGGTCCAATAAGATTGGTCCATAAGCTGTAATGGGGCAAGGTATCAGTGTATGTATGAACTTGAGTAAATGTTCCTTCAGTTGTGCTGAAGCTGAGCAAAAGGGCAGCTTTGACCAGATCAAGGACCAATCTGTTTCAGAAAGGACAACGTTGCCCTGAGCCCAAACTTCATGAAGAGCAGTGAAAGGGGGGAAAGACATTGTACGAAGCAAGAAATATAACATAGAAGCAGCTCCTTTAAGTCTCTCTAGAGCAGTGGTTCCCAACCCGTGGTCCACGAACCACAGGTGGTCCACGGGACCCTGCCAGGTGGTCCGCAAGGCCTCTGATCTTTTTTTTGGAGGGGGTGACACAAGTGCTGCTCAAGTCTTTGGCCCCTGATGCAGGTCTGCCAACGAGGCTTGGAGCGTAGAGCTGGGAAGGACCCGGCTGCCCATGGACCGTTTGGCTGCGAAATCCCAGCAATCTGGAAGCAATCAGCAGTGACGCAATGATTTGTGGCTTTACCACCAAACTACTTCCAAGTTGCCAGGGTAGTCCACAGCGTCTCAGCGCGTCGCTGCAGTGGTTCACGGTCTCTCAACCATTGGGAACCACTCCTCTAGAGGAGCAAGAAGTAAGGACTCAAAATCTGAAAGAGATTGAGTGTTCTTCATATGTACCTCCCACCTCCTGTAAGGACAAGTGGAGCATTTGGAAGATTTCAAACCGGGCTGGTCTTAGCCCTGCAAGATTTTCTCTAATCTGAGGACCTGAAAATGGAGTTCCATTTACATAAATATCTCGCACTTTGTAGAAGTTGTGAGAGGCCCACCCGTTAACGTTAGATAACTTGCCATAAAAGAGAGGATGAAAAAGAAAAGGAAGGAGAGAACAGAAAGAAGCAAGTGACCCTTCCATGTTAGCAATGTTGTTCACAAGAAAGGGTTAGGAAATAAGGGATTGTCCACCTTGCCGCTGTGGGGCCCCAAGTCAGACAGAGTCCCTGCAGGCCCTACTGGTTTCCCCACCTGTCAGCCCACCCAAGACCTCTCCTGTTAGGTCCCCCTTCTGAGCCAACCTGGTCCTTCAAGACCTCAGAAACTGCCCCGGGGGTGGTGGTGGATTGCACTCCACCCCATGGTGCTGCTGGGGTGGGATATAACTAGCCTGGGGGGATATTTTACCATAGGGATCTTCCACATAACTGGAAGGGATGCTTTCAAGTGTTGGGAGAACTTCTATTTGGGAGGTTATCTAGGAGATTCTTAGCAGAGTTTGTTCCCTTTTACACCCAGGCAGACTGCTATTAGCTCAATAAACACATGAGGCATATGAGTTGCAATGAGTTGCAACACATGAGTTGCAAAAAGAAGAAGTTTACTCAAGGTTCAGCTCATATATACAGCATCTGATTAAGGTCAGAGGTTACTCTAACTGAAAGGATGAAGCCCCCCTACAGCTGGGGGCCTCCTGCATGAGGTCAACTGTAAGATGGCCGCCTGGGCTCCAAAGCCCACATGACACACACATCCATCCACCTTGGAGTCAGGAGAGAGAAGGGAAGTGAAAAAGGATGAAGAAGGAGGAAGTAGAGTCAGGGGCCACGCCCCTTCCTTTGGAACACAGAGGGGTCAGGTAACAGGTCCTTTCAGGTGACCGGATGACACACCGCCCCCCAGTGTCCACCCTAGTGTCCAGCAGACGAACGCTGCCCATCTCCAACATCAAGGACTGTCTGTCAGTCTCATTGGCCTTGTCCTCATGGTGGGATTACAGCCTATTGTTTTGGCCCTGGGTCAGGGGTAGATCTGGGGGAAGGAGGAAGGCACTGACACCAGGGCTCCCCTCCTCCAATAACCACATGGGGTGTAGGAATTGGGGTTCTACTTATTGGATAGTCCAAATGTGAGAAAACATAGCTCAGCCCCTCAGAGCTGTTGGAAGGGAGGGGGAAGCAGAGTAGTCAGTGAGCACCCCCTTCCTATGCACCCCCTTCCTATGGTAAAATATCCCACCCCACCGCACTCCGGGCTAGTTGCTATCAGTAAAACATACACGGGAGTGGAGGTTTGGTTAAGGTTTCAATAGAAATACTTTACTTCCTATTGCGTTCTACACTCTCCCATAAATTCCATCACTGCCATTTTGGCAGTTAACATCTTGGCAGCTTACTGTTGCTCTAACACCTGAGGAGGTCCACAGATGTGGATGAAACATAGTGTTATTTTTATTGTTGTTTTAAGCAGTGCTTTTTAACGTTGTCTTTAAAACATTAAAACATTTTTTTGACATGACTTTTAATCCCATTAATTTTAAATCGTTATACACTTTACTCACAGTTCATAGTTGCTTACATGTATTTTCTGATTGGTCAGAGGCTCATACTACTTGAGAACAGAGAACCTAGAGCGGTTCCCTTTGTGTGGAAGTCTGGGGGAAGGGGGATGTGGTCTGCCATTGTGGAGACAGAGCACACATCCCACACCCCACACACCCTTCTTCTTCAATGGTCTGGGAGGAAGAGAGTGGTGTGGAGAAAGGGCAGAAAGGAAACAGTGTTAAGGTCCACACCTCCCGCAGGGACTATAGAGGGGTTGGTAGATGGTCTCAGATGACTGGACAGTACACTGCCCTCTAGAGTCCTTCAGTTGTCATTGCATCCAAATTCCAACCACAGCTACCCTAAGCCATAGTCAGGTCCGGACTGTTGTATCCAGTGGATAGGTACAAGCAAACCTCGGCAGGGTTCCGGTGTGTCTTTCTTGGCTCATTGTTCCACAGGGGACAGAGGATGGGCACATTGGTGCAGCTTCAAAATATATTCCAAGTTGAGCCCTCAAGAGGACATGAAAGCTATAGAAATCACAATGGTGGAGCTATGCACACTCCCTAAGCCAGGCTAGCTCCATTTTGAACACAGACAAGGGCTTTGCTAAGAGGCTTCAGGGTTCCTATTCCCCACGCTGCCCTAGAAACTGGTGTGGTAGAGAAAGCAGAATGGTGGGATTGGAAGAAGGGAACAAAACTAACAGGCTACAGAAAAGCCTGCACTGAATCAATGTTGCACCCTGTATATAGCGACAGTTTGGTCTTCATAAACACACTATGCTCTGTTAGTTTGGCAACAGTCTGCATCCATAACTATTGTGTTTTCACCTTCTATTTAAAAAAAAGTTCTATAGGAATCCATAGAGGACAAAAAGTGGTCATGGTAAAGCAGTAACCTAGTTTACTGCCTGGCTACATGTATTGCAAGGGGGGGGGGGAGAAAGGGAGATGAAACAGGCAGTGATGCAAAGCAGAACAGGGTGTGTGCAAGACTGCAATGACAGTGTTGCACTTTCCCTGGAATCCAGGTCAAAAGCACTCTGCTTTAAAACTACATTGTTTGCAAAACATCCACATCGATGAAAAGATGCTTCTCAGCCACCAGGCAAGCACCGTGCTTGTCTGACAGGGAGCAGCTGACAGCCCAGAGATTGCAGCTGTTGCCCAAATGCCCAGAGGCAGGGCTTTGAATCCAGAGTCTTCAGGCCATGCCTGGGGACTTGACACCCCTGTTTGAAAGTGGTCTACCACTGTACACAGAGAGAATTAATGTGGAAGTCTTAAACATGTTCAAACCATTACTACTTGATCATCCCGTGTGATTCAAAATGACCTTTTGCTTGGTAGGAAATGCTAGAGTCTAGAGAAGATATTCCTGCTTTTATGAGGGGGTTGGACTAAATGGTCTGGAAGGCCTCTTTCAACTCCATGATTCTTGCTCAGTGGTTGTCCCCCCCCCCCATATTGATTAGTGTTGAATTTGACCTTCACCCAGGGCCACCCCTGTATGGTTTATCTCTCCCTGGCAGGGCGTAGCTCCCAGCTCTGTGGCCCAAAGTGTGCTAGAGCAGTGCACAGATTCCCCCTTCCTAGTGGGCTTCAGAGTAGGGTGGCGGTAGACATGGGGATCTTGTCCCAGTATGTTGTCGTGCCAGGGAACCCTGAGTTGCGCAGCCCACAGAGAGGCCTGCTGAGCAGTTCACCTTCCTCTCTCCTCCAGGCCGGCTGACCTACCTACCCTCTCTCCAGGATTTAAAGGCCCTCCCTGTGCCCTGCAGCCCCAGGTTCCCTAGCCTTCCCCTTCGTCTCAAGGCTCAGGGATAAGTCTGCCAAGGGACTGCCTGGTTCACCTGGTCTCGCAGCCCCTGCTCTAAGTTCGCACAGGATCAGTGCAGGGCCAAAGAGGCCTGCTGCTGGGTTGAGTCTCCTGAGGTGGACCACCCTCCCTCCACAGGTACCTTCTTCCCTTTTGAAACTCTGATGTTATCATGCTGAGCAGAACCCGTGTAGTGTAGTGTAGGGTTGACTACCCTGCAAATCAGGACTTCCAAAGTCCAAACAGATCTCTCCCCCCCCCTTCTTTTAGATGTTGCCAAGAAAGAGGGAAGACCCCTCAGCCCCACATCATTTGGTAAGTATCCTTGCACTCTCTTAAACCTGAAATGTTCTAGGCCTTGCAGTAAAGCTGTGAGAGGTGCTTTTAAAGAAGCTTCTTGTATTTTTGCAGCTGCTTTGCGGGCTGCTAGTGAATCACCATTTCCCACCTTGGCTCGTGACCCACAGCTGTCACTAAGCAGATTCGTTCAAGGCTCCCTCTCTCATTCCCTCTCTCGAAGCAGCATTGATGTTCACCATGGCAAAACAACTCTCCTAAATGTTTCATGGAAGATAACACAGAGTTTATGACACCCAGTGGTAACAACAAGAGAGGGTTATTAGGGATGGTCTGAGGAAGTACGGTGAGTGCTCCCAGGAGAAATTTCCTGCAACAGACGGACAGACTAGCAGAGCACTCAGTGGGTCCCTAAGGCACGGCGAAGAATCTTGGTTCTTCAAGCAGACAGAGGCGGAAAGACCTACACATGCAGGCCTTGGTGTTTAATGAGAGGCAATATAATGTACTCTGGGTACACCAGGAAATGGCGACTCCTGCCAGAGACGTTTTGTCAGACCCTGGTGGCTCTATCAATACATTCCTTCGGAATCACAGAAGTAGGACCTGTCTTGTGAGTTTAAGTAAAAACTTTTTTAAAAAATAAAGTAACAAAATATGTTTCTGGGACATTTTCCATTCAGGAAGGATATATTAACAGACTTGCTTCCAGGATTCTGAAATATGGGAAATGAACAGATTGGTTTGTGGCAGGAATTCTCAGGTTTGATGTTGATCAGAAATTGTTCAGATGATACCATTTTTAGATGTGGATGTATAACGAAGAAGGGGGTAAAAGTAAGAGACTATCTACTAAATTGAGATGGAAGAAGGATCTCAGGTGGCAGGTCTGGGGAAGGCTACTGCATGAGCTTCTGCTGGTCAGGTGACAAAAAATGGCCAAATCGACCAATGACAGCTCCCTAAATTTGCTTGAGAGTTTCCCTGTGACTCTCAGACTCAAAGAAATGATCTGTCGCTCAAGAAATATAATATAGCTCTAAATCCTGGAGTCAGAGGGACCTCCACTGGAAGACTGGAATTATATGAAGCTGTCGTATTCCGAGTCAAACCATTCGTCCATCTCTTGTTTGCTCTGAGTGCCAGCAGCTCTCCAGTGATGAGATGACGATCACGATGATGACGATCACGATGATGACGATCACATTCTTCTTACCGCACACTCATCGCTACGACTCCCTTGAACATGGCCTTGGGTATCTCTACCACATTGTGTATCTCTGTCTATTGGTTCAGTTCAGTTGTGTTGTTCTTTATCCAACCTTTTGTTGCACTTTTCACCTTCTTTACTTGGCAGAGAGATAATCCAAGTACAATAAATTATGCTAAAAGCAGCTGTTCTGAAAGTGTGATGGCTCAGCCGTTTCCTCTGTCAAGTAATAAACACCGGGTTTTAAAGCAGATTCACATCCCCCGCCCCCCAGAAACAGCTAACTCTATGTCTCTCCCTGAGTACAAAGATTTTGCAACCATGACAAGGTTCCATTAGACAGGTACCTCAATACTCAGGTATTTGGGCTTTCTTTAAACTTCATCAAACAAATGTACCAAAGGTTTCACAGTGTACGGAATGTGCACAACAGCCAGGTGTTGGCAGTGTCAGAGAAGACTGACCTTCCTACATATCCACAGGTTTTCTATTTAACAAAGCTGTGTTAAATGTAAGTGCAAATTATTAATGAAACAGAGGTGTGAAGAATGCTGGGAAGGAATTGAGTATTGTGGGATGGCATTCATGGTTGCTTGAAGCTTGTTGAAGGTTCTCAACAAATTAAGGATTTTTTTAGTTCGTTATCTACTGTTAAAGTTTAATTTCTTAACTGCTTTGGTTCTAACTCCTCAGTCAACTGCATTTTACATACTGCATTACAATTAATCCAGTGCCACCAATAGACAGATGACACCACAGCTTTGTCTTTCTTTCCTTTTAGATTCCAAAAGGACAGTGGAAAGGGGGCTGCAATTGCCTGGATGTGCATACTAACCAACTAAGACTTAAGGCAGATAAGACAGAAGTGTTGTTGGTTAGTAGGAAAGCCAATCCGGGGATGGGTATTTGGCCTGTTTTGGAGGGAGTGGCGCTCTGTCTGAACAGTTTTGCATTCTGGGGGTTCTCCTGAACTGGATGGTCAAGTTGCGCCTGTGGCTAGGCATGCATGAGAACCAGCTGCACCCTCCATGGGAAAAGAAGATCTGGCCACAGTCCCACATACATGAGTCACATTCAGGTTGGACTATTGCGACTTGCTCTACTGTCCTTGCTAAATGTTTGGAAACTGTAGTAGCTGTTACAGTATGTTGCTGCCAAGTTGCTGTTGCAAGTCTAGTGCCTGTTACTGTGTTGTGCATACATGTGTACATGGTGCTCGTTGCATGTCAGGAGAGCATGATTCAGGCCAGTTGCATGTCATTTTAAATTGGGCTGATGGTAAGAGGCCTCACATCCCACAGGCCTCCAAAGATAAGCCAAACATTGGCTCATCAGAGGAATCACACACTCCCACCCGCCACTGCAAGGGAGTGAGTGATTTCATGGCCCACGAGGGTCGTGCCTGTAGCCCTGGTTCAGGCTGTAGAGAACAGCAACTTAGCCACCTTGCACTGCTGCTGGAACCTTGGTGCTTTCCCACTTCCTTCTCTCCAACGTTTCCCCTCCTCCTCCCCTCCCACAAAACCCCTAGTTCTTCAGCCCCTATTCCCCTTGTGAAACCTGCTTGATTTCCCTACGTTCTTCTTCCCTCCCTTCTCTTTCATTTGAGCTATTATCTGCCCCCTTCTTTTGATAAAGAATCTAGGATACTGGAATAAACTTTACTGCATATGAGCTTGCCCAGTTACCAAAGTCATCAAATGAGGGTCTGCTCTGTGTGCCCCACCATTGTCTGAAGTCAGGACCCAGGACAGCACCTTCTTACTGTCTGCATCTAGGATTCCCCCCCCCCCCCCCAGGCCTGCTTGACTTTGTCTCTCAACGCCTTTAGGAAGATTGTGAAGACCTCTCTGTTTTCTAGGGCCTTTGAGTTGGACCTTTAGATATATTGGGAGTTATGCCAGAATGGTTGTTCTTTGTTATACTGTTATTGCTGGTTTTTTAAATTCTCTGTGCTTAAAAAAAATCTATTTTATTTTGGTGTGTGGTGTTTTTTTGTTTTTTGTTTTGGTAAATTGATTTGATTTTGCTTTATTGGATTTTACTGTTATTGTTGACTCACCTGGGGCCCTTTGTGGCAGGTCTATCAAGAAATAATTTAAAAGTACAGTAGTATTGTAACAGCTCAACAAAAGGTGCTTTTTTGAGGATCCTGAATGACTATGACAATTCTCATTCATGTGCTAAAATATCTGACTAGCTCTAAAGAGACCCAGGTTCAAATTCCTACTCACCATGAAGCTCACTGGGAGATCACTCCCTCTTAGCTTTTCCTACTTCACAGAGTTGTTGTGAGGAAAAAAATGGTGGATGGAGTTGGAAACCATATATGGTATCCTGGGCTTCATGGGGGGGGGGAAGGGTGGGATATTTATAAATGAATAAAACAAAAAAAAGCATTAAATAGTGAATGCTTTTTGCTTACATAAAATAAAGGCCTATTTATAAAGTTTATGTAATTTATGAAGAAGAAGAAGTCCCTGCTCTGTCCCTCTTGGTTTTATAAGTTTCACTGTTTGGTTCGGAGACCACTGAAGCGGTGTAAGTGTTAATGTTCTATGTCTGCTCAATCAGCTGGTTCTCCTCAGCCATGGTTGGAAACACACCAGCTTTGGGCTGAAAGTCATTACAGACCTGCTTAAGCCCCATGGACTTCGGTGGGATTTGTGCAGCAGATGGCAGAATCCCCTGGGCAGAATCCACCAAGACGTTCTCCTGCACAAGCTGCATTGAAATGAACGGGACATTCTCTTGTGCCACCCCTATTCGTTTCAGTGGGTTATTATATATCAGCAGAATAACTCCCCACCGGTGGATTATACTCTCTGTTGACAGTATTTTTGCATAAAAGAATGTTTACAGAGTATTAAAAAGTAAAATGAAATGAAGACTGCAATCTTATATTTTATTTATTTATTTAAAAGATTTATATTTTTTTCTAAAAATTTAAAGCGGTGTACAACATACAAAACAAAACACTAATACAATTCCAATTATGTTTGTTCGTCACTTTAATCTATTTTCTTGTAAATAACTCCAATTGAAATCAGTGGGATTTACTTCAGACAGTCATGCAGATATGTGGGTAAACTGTTGGCCATAACTCCTTTGCACAGAAATTGATCTGCTAACTAACTAACCACAAACTCCCTCACCACCATCACTGTGTGGGCAATAGTACCTGCAACTTCCATTCCCATCTTCACCTTGAATGGGTGACATTATTTTTGGCCCAATCCTATCTGGGCCTTATGCGGGTGTGGATCTTGTGCTCTACTAGTGTAAGGCCCAGGCTGCTGTCGCAGCAACCACTCTGCTGTTGTGTGGGCTGGTGCCACTAGCACAAAGCCCCAGAGGTGACACCAGCCTGCAGAACTGCCACCATTTCCAGTAAGTTGGTGGCAGGGGCAGATTGGGGTGGGGATCAGGCTGGGCCGGAGATGGTTCGAGGTCGGGAGGGGCTGGATCTTGGCAGCAGCGATGCACACCAGCTCTTATCCCCCCCTTCCCAGCCTGGGCCCACCTCCAGAGTCTCCTCAGACTCACACCAGCAAAAAAGCTGGCACAGGTCTGAGAAGACCCATTGGGGACCAATAGGCCTACAGGGAAGTAAGTAAAAAAAAAACCTTGCTTCTCCTGGGCTGTCTTGTCCCTGGCCGGCCCCCACCATGGCTGCAATGGTGGTGCAGCATGGTCTGGACCAGTAGAGGATAGGATTGGGCTATTTGGCTCTGAGCACTGGATTGGGTGTTACTCTGATCCCTTCTCTTTTTCACTGCCTGTATATATAATAGAGAAGACCCATCACGTTCTTCCTTTACTGGTATGGTCTCTGACCTAACCAGGGATGACTCCTTTTCCTCTTCCCCTGAGCCTGGTAGATACAAGGTTTGGCTCTGGGAAACCTACCTTCACCCTTTGATGTCTCAAGGTGCTCATCAGTGTCCTTTTGATTGCTATTTTTTCTCTCCCCCCCCCCCCCACTCCTGGTGCTGTTCCATCCCACTGTGACCTATTTAACAGAGCACCAAACAGTGCAATCCTGTGTAACCTTGCACCGGTGTAACAGCAGATGCACCAATGTAACAGCAGATGCACCAGTGTAAGTGCACTTAACACCGGTGCATCTACTGTTACACCGGTGCAAGGTTACACAGGATTGCACTGTAGAGTAGATAAAAATATTTCCTTTTCCCTGCTTATTGGAAAAGGAACCAAAATTCCTACTTGGCCCTCAGGGCAACCAGCTAAACTTGCCTTGTGCCAACTGGATGCATGGATGATTGGGGCAGCAGCCATGCCAGGTGAAGAGGCCTAAGGGAGAAAAATAGTGCAGGCAAACCTTTCCCCCCATTGTTTATGAGACACAACAGGCCACCCAACCCATATCTTCCTCTCTTCTGAGGTGTAATAAAACCATCTCCCTGCCACACAGGGTAGGTGGAGAATGAAATTGTGTACGTTCATCAGTTTCAATCTTCAAACCACTTTCCACAGAATTAGTTTCACTGAAGCCTATGGGTAACTCTGGAGTAAGATGGAAGAATGTATATGCAAAGTTTGTAGCAAGGAAAATTTAACTTAATGATCTTCTAGTGAACTGTTTTGTTGTTGCTTCTTCAGGTCGGCACTTGTAAAAAAAATGCAAGCAGTGATTTATTTGTGAGGAAAGGTAGAATTAGATCCAATTCCTGGAACTCAATCATTGGGTTTAAAGCCTGTCTTTTATCTGTTGTTCATATTTAAGATGTTATGTTCTGAATGCAAGTGCTTGTGACTGGCATCATGTTCTCTCTATTCAGCTTTCATATTTGCTCAGTTTTCTATAAAGACATATTTTCCTGCCAAACCTACAACTGAAAAGGACAGATTTAGAAAAAAATTGCTTTACTCCTGGCCAGTGGATCTAGAAAATTTCCTACTCTCTTTGAACTTAAAATGGCTTACGATTTGATGGACTTTTCAGCACCTCTTAGTAATGAAGAGGAGGAAAAAGCCCAATCTAGTTACACACGATTTCACTTCCTCCCCCACCCTCCTGCATTCCATCCATGCATGGGGGTTTCTCGCTGCTGATCTCCCTACTTGCAGAGAACCTCCCCGAGGTTCATGTACCTCATGTTGTACACACTGGCGTCGCTGCAGGGGGCGGAGCTCTAAGTTCTGCCGTGGCTCCGACCCTCCGTTATGCCAGAGCACGAAGCGGCCCCACCCCTCACTTTCGGAACCATTCAAGGCGGTGAAATCGCTGCTTTCACCGCCTTGAATGGTTCCAAAGATGAGGGGGCAGGGCCGCTTCGTGCTCCGGTGTTACGGAGGGTCGGAGTCACGGCGGAACTTAGAGCTCCGCCCCCCCTGCAGTGACAACAGTGGATGTACATGTGGGGTGCCAGAGCATCAGGGGTTGGCCAGGCTGGGCCAATATTCTTAAAAAATAACCATGTCCATCAGAGAGCTCACCCAGTCAGGCCAACCTCTGAGCCCTCAGTAACAGTGGTAGTGCCCAATGTGCTATTGGGGTGTGGGTAGAGGCACCATGATGAACCCAAGCAGGTGTCGTCATGAGCCCAGGACCCCCAGCAACCTGACACCAGCACTGCATATGGGGCTGATTGCGTATCAGTGTATACCAGGAAAGTGTGTGTTTATAGGATAAAAGATTGAAAACCTATGAGGAGTGGTGACAGGCATCTTAGATAATAAAGTCGGGAGTTTTGATACTCAGGAGGAAGACTTCATCATCTACTGCAGGCTTTTATGTATCTCCTTACGTCTAATGTCTTTTCTGGTGAAACATAGTGGCTATCTTACCCATGTCCGAATATGATGTTTTCCCACTTCTCATCATTGCCTATTGCTTGGAAGAGTGCTGAAAAGGTGGCATCAGGACACAGAGAGCTTTCGCTGCAAGTCATATAAGGGGAGGAGGAGAATGAACCAAAAAGGTGTGTTATTCAGTGGTGTCTTGTATTGATAGTATTGATAGGGGTTTCCTCTGAAACTCATGATGTAAGCACCAAGGGCGGAGCAGAGACCTCTTGACTGCTAGAAGAGAAAATGATACCTTCCCTCTTGAAGCTCTGATGTCATAATGCTTTGGAGAGATGGTGTGGTATAGTGTAGTGGCCAAGAGACTACCTGGCTATTCAGGACTTCCCCAGTTCAAATGTCACCTCTGCCATGGACTCTCCATGTGGCCTTAGACAAGCCCCCCTCCCCCCTCTCTCAATATGGGAATAATACCGACCAATCCTAACTAAAAAAAAAAAAAAACCTTGCTGATGCAGCCATGCCATTGGAACATGTGCTGCAACCTGTGGGGAGGCAGTCCCGGAGGCCTCCTCGAGGAAAGGGAATTATCCTGGGGCAAGCCACCACTGCCCCAATGGGTCTCCTTGGATCTGCACCAGACATTTTATTGGCACAAGTCCGAGAGTAAGGGAGAGGAGAGAGGAACACGCACAGGATCCTGGTGCTGCTGAGATCCACCCTCTCCCTCTTCCATTCCGCATCCCCCCCCCCTGCCCAGACACTTCGCAGCTCTTCCCCCTCCCTGCCTCATTCCTTCCACTGCCCCCCCCCCCGTGCTAGCTTACCTGCAGTCCTGGATGTTACCGGCTGCACTGTAGCCGCGGACCTCCGACACCGCTGCTATTTGTAGCAGTGGTTCCAGAATGGCCACCAGCAGCACACTGTGGCACCTGCTGCTAAATGGCACCTGCTGAAAATCCATCAATACATGGCCTGAACTGTTAAACAACTCATTACGTGGTGACAGCTAGCATGACAGTCAGCCATTTAAACTGGCTTTCCCAGGGTGATTGTAACATTGGAAACCAGTTCTATATGAAGAACATTTTTCACAAATGTCCCATTTAAAAGGATGTTATTTTTTACTTAGCTCAGAGTTTTATGTTGTCAACTTTTGGTGAATATAGTGTTTTCACCACACAGGGGCAGGAAAGAGCTAACTTGTTTTTCCCAAACAGGGATATCCATAAAGGGCTATAACCAACTGGAATGTATATGTAGATAGTACTAAATGTACTAAAGTTTTGACAATATTTTGACTGCTTTTCTATTAAAGAAAAAAATTCAAGGGTGTATCAAATTATGGCAAAATGATTAAAGCAGTATTTAAACACAGACTAACCAGTAAAAGGAATTTTAAAATGCAGCAAAAATTATCTTATTTCAGATCACAGAATTCTTCACCTTAAATAAATTCAAGAACATAGTCAATCAGCGCAATCCTGACTAAGGATCTGGCCCAGGGTCGCCCGCTGGATCCTGTGCACAGGCTGCCCGGCGCACACTGGGCCGGAGGTCTACTCGGGAAGGGGACGCTCATCCCCTTCCCCGAGTGTAAACCTGGGCCGGCCCTATCGGCCTCCTCGGATTTCCACCAGCTATTTAGCTGGTGGAAGTAGAGGGGAAGCCAAGTAATGGCGTAGCCGGCCCGGTGGGGACGGGGATATGGCCGATGCCATCCCCCGCCCCCTCCCAAGCTGGCTAGGCCAATGGCGCCCTCCTTCACCCGGCTGGACCACCCACACGGCTGTCGATGGAGCGCTTACTTTCCGCCGCTGTCCGCATGGAGATCCGGTGCCAGAGTGAGGGAGGCCAGTCTTGCGCCAGCCTCCTTTACACCGAGTCGTCGTGAACGTGCGTTACGGCACGTTCGTGACGTCTTCTGGCGACGGAATGCTCGTTCCGTCACCAGCCATTTCCAGGATTGTGCCCATAGACTCTTACCAATCAATACAAAATAATATTTATATGATTTTATTAGTTTTTTTTATAGACACCTTGGTGGTCTCTTTGGGAACAGAAGCATGGGATATAAATGTTTAAACTAAATAAAATTATATCAGTAATGTCAGCAAGAATAAAGTCCAATTCTATATTATTGACTGTTGCAATTTTAGAGGGGCAGAGAAATGCATTAACATTGTAATGTCAGGATACTGATAAGTTGCCATCGACATGTATGTATGTATGTATTCATTCATTCATTCATATTTTAAAATTGTTGAAAGCCACTTTGGGTGCCTTCAGGAGAAAAGTAAGATAAAAATTGAACAATTAGAATCAAACTATAAAATACAAAATAAATACTGAAAACATAAATACTGAAAATATAAAAAGTAAAAAACAACAACCAGGAAGCGGGGGGGGGGGAGTGGGAATTAAGCTCTCATTACTGTCAGGTTGTAATGATTGGGTATGGAAGAAAACAGCATATGCTAGACTCCTAATAATGCAACTACTTATTGCTTACTGGAAAAGCTCAAGTTGGGACAACTTAAACTGCTGAAATAACAAGTTCAATTTATCTGAGAACTGTCTCTGGTTGCTGGTCCATTTGGGTCCAAGACTGTTTAGACCCCTGAGGAAATTGTAGAGGTGCAAACACTTGCACAGACCTCTGAGGCTGCAAAAGTGGACCTGATCCCTCTAGCTGTTCACAAGACCTGCTTCCCTCAAAGAATCCTAGCCATTGTTGTTAGATGAAGGGATTGAGACTTCCAGTACCCCTCCCAGAACTACAGGAGTTCCCAGTGATTTTTAAGGAGAGGGAATGGATATTAACCCCTTTCAAGATATGCAGGCAAACTATATACCTTGCACTTCTGGGATGCAAAATATGAATAAACAGGATTTTCTGAGATTACTTAATCCCGCATTCTACTGATTCATTCTCTTGTACCTTGACAATGAACTTGATAAAGTAAGCAAATGTCAGGCCATTCACCGTGATTCATGCACCATTACGTGACCACAAGCAGCATAAGCAAAATAAAGCCCTAACATCAAAGCGTTCTGAAGGTTCTTTTGATGTTGCTTGCCAGACCCCCAAGTAGATGCTTTAGCATCCCACAATAGCATTGCCACGTGGCCAGATGGGTTTGGGATGTCATGTTCTTTTAAATAGAAAGCAGGCATCTGTGGATGGCCCTTTCAAAGTAGCTATTTCTCCACTGTATGAATAAATGGAATGTTCTTTTTGACCTTGACCCCACCTATAATTTTTACTAAAATCCCATATCCAGGTATATACCTTTAGAGGACATTTGGAAACACCCAGAAGGGCATCTAAAACATTTTTGGAACCCTGAAATCTGTAAGCAAATTGATGTTGGGATTGCAGTAATTCCTTCTGCATATCTCTGGCAGTCTATATCACAGATAGCAAGACAGAGCAGTATTTGCTCTAAGCATTCAGTCTGGCATGAGAGTGGGTAACAGAAGCGTCACCGGGGGTGTATGGGAGCGGGGGCCCCCAGGCAACAAGTGGGGGTGACAAAGTGGGTGGCAGCAACAACCGTGCCATTTTGGCAGCAGGAAGA
This sequence comes from Plestiodon gilberti rubricaudatus, assembly GCA_026170595.1. Taxonomy (NCBI): domain Eukaryota; kingdom Metazoa; phylum Chordata; class Lepidosauria; order Squamata; family Scincidae; genus Plestiodon; species Plestiodon gilberti. The sequence goes on from JANXHW010000001.1 coordinate 203,171,142, forward strand.
GCGGGTGGCAGAGAAGTGGATGGGGTTGGCCCATCCTCCCGCCCTGTGACTCTGACGGGAGTTGAAGCGGTGGTGGTGGTGGTGGCAGCAACGTCACTTCCAGTGGTGACGTCACGGGGGGGCATAGCGACGCCACTGGAGGTTGAAAAAGTCTGTTCTTCCTGAAGAGACTCTCTTCCCATAGCCTTCCCATGATACAAAGTTCATTCATGTGTTCATGTGCCTTCAGCAGGGCTGCCTTCAGGTTTGATGGAGCCCCTTAAAGTTGAAGGCTTATGCTGGTGGATGGAATGAGAAAGAGGAGACAACGGTGGCGTGACTTTCCTTGGATAAAAGTCACTGTGTGCTTGCTCCGAGTTCCCCATATCTATAAATGTGAACTCTCCCTCGGAGGCCCCCACATAATCTCATCTGGGGAAGGTCCTATTTGCAGATTGGATGAGAGGCAGTGATGGAGCGATTCGGCTAAAAGTGCCGGTGCCTCACAAGTCTATCGGAACAATTGTGTTCTCAGGGATTTGGCTGTGGGTCCTTTTGGAAATTTTTGCCCCTCATCAGCTGCTCAGTGATGCTGACCTCTGATGCTGGCCCTGGTCCAAAGCACCAGTTTACACAAGCAACAGCAAAAAAAATGTGGTGAAGCATTTCCTGAAATAAACCACTGTAGGTGGAGTATTGCATACATGATTTTCCACATCAAACCCCCTCCTAAACATGGAAAATGAAGCTAGGATGAAGCCTTCTCTCTGACATGTTAGTATTCTGTATTTTGGGAGTTTGTTTTTAAAGGGGGAGCTTGGATGGTTTCGGCAGAGCCCTATTTGATTTTGAAATCTGCTTTCACCATTTGATACCTGAGAATTTGTAATCGCTGATATGCAAAGGCATTAAGTACATCATGCCAGTCAGAGCCGGCTCCTCCTCCACTGCTCCTCCTTCTCCTTCCACTCCCTGGATTGGCAAAGGAAGAGGGGGACCACAAAGAAGAGGAAATGTAGAGGGGAGGAGAATGCTGAACCAGAACATTGGGGAGCGGAAGGAAGGAGCAGCTGGCACATCATTGAGTAAGAGGGGGGCAGCATTTGGCAAGCTACCTCACGCATCAGGATGTCTTGGGCAGGCCCTGATGCCAGTATTTGAGTCACAATGGGCGCAATCCAAACCTACTTAGGCCGCCATTGTAACCAGCGGCCCAGCGAAAACAGGAGGCCCCAGAACGGAAAGGGGATTCAAATCCCCTCCAAAAGGGGAATTCAAAGGGGATTTGAATCCCCTTTCCGTTCTGGGGCCTCCCGTTTTCGCTGGGCCACTGGTTACAACAGCGGCCTAAGTAGGTTTGGATCGCGCCCAACATGACCCAATCATCATATTTGACAGCTGACAACTTGTGAGATTTCATATTGGATACTTGCCAAATTTGCACTCAGAATTAGCAAACTTGCAAAAGGAGGTGAATTATGAAAATGCCCAAATATTTGTTCTGCTCTATTGCTTATTTGCTTCTTGCTTTGCTGATGAATACCAGTGTGTCTTTGGGAAATCATTGTGTGATTCAGTGAAGCCTCTCCCCCTTCAGGGAAGTTTGGGAAACTTAATTGGCCAAGTGTATTGCTGAGGCCTTGGAAAGGGAACCAACTGTCAAAGGGAGAAGTATTTATGATTACTGTTATTATCTAAGCTCCATGCAGATAAGAGACACAGGTCTCAGTGGAGTTTTATGGGACTGTATAAAACCCATCACTGCCATTATCAACAGCCGAAGGAAATAGACTTTCCACGGTACTGAAAAGTCTAAGCTGGCCACTGGGGCCCATTAAAAAATCCATCTTCTTAGCTACACAAACCTGAGAAAAGTTTGGCACACTTGGACTCAATCTAGTTGTTTGAGTGATGGAGAGAGAATTTATTTCTGCTTCACTTCAGTCTGGTTGGTTTCAAATCTCGGGCACATCTGCTCAGCTGTGGGAAGGAGGTCAGGTTCAATGCAACCAAGACCAAAGTGTGGAGACTTCAGCCTGTACTTTCCTCCCACTCATCCATACAGCAGATAGGGAGAGGGGATGTTGTCTGGGTGGCCAATATGCACTGTGCAGTCCAAGCTGCTGGCTCCCAAGACAGTCAAGCCGGGATGATGCGATTTATGCATGTCATTTATTGCTCACTTCTTGAATCAAGAGCAGTATTAGACGGCAGGTGGGCACCTGAGATTGAGAGGGTAGATTCAGTGAATGTAATGGCTGGAGCAGCATTCTTTAAATTCAGTTCTCTCAAATCCAAGTGGAGAACGTGACAAGCCAAGCTGGAAAGCGTGACTGTAGAGCGGGCTTCAAACATAAGAATGGGTTGTCCTTTGGTGAATGATCTGGAATGGTCTGAAGGCATATGATGCAGTGTTTGTGCTGAAGCAAAGCAGTTCTGGCCTTGGGTGCTACCTGATGGGAGACTGCCCCTAAGAACCAGACATAAGTGGCTCTGATCTTTCTGGAAGAAGAGGTGGGGAGGAGGAATGGGACACAAGCTTTTACTTGAACTGTTTTATCTTGCTATTTGGTTTTTGTTTTACTACTTTGTTTTACTATCTGATATGCATTTTATCCTCTTTATTGTAAGCTGCTTTAAGAGCCTTTCTTAGCCAAAACATTTTAGTAATAAATAATATGAATACCAATAATAATAGTAAGAAATGCTGAGGACTGGGGCATAATGAGTGAATTGCATGGGGGCCAGTGCACACCACTGATAAAACATCTTAGAAACCATTACTGGAAGACACCATTAACTGGAAGAGAAGGGCACAAAGAAAAGAATGCTTTGGGTTACATTATCCACTGCAAAGTATTTTGAGATGCATTCCACCATTGGGCAGGTGCCATATTTTGTCTTTAAAATAAAACAATCCATATTTTCTCTGTTTTTTGGTGCATGTATCTCAGAGTAGGGATTGGGATATATAGGGGTTATGGGTGTTTTGTGTTGCTACCCTGGGATATAGGTTAGACCAGGGGAGTCCAAACTTTCAACATGAATTATTTATTTGTTTATTTATTTAAAAAATTTATACCCCACCTTTTCCTATGCCGAAGGCAAATGCCCAAGGCGGCTTACAACAATTTAAAATACGTAATTTAAAATCCATAAAATAAGTTTAAGCAATGCATAACGATACATAAAAAGGTAAAGGTATCCCCTGACAATTAAGTCCAGTCGTGTCCAACTCTAGGGTGTGGTGCTCATCTCCATTTCAAAGCCGAAGAGCCAGCGTTGTCCGAAGACGCCTCCGTGGTCATGTGGCCAGCATGACTCTCCTTGCTGCAGCGCATAGCATGCAGCTGGAACACAGAGCGCTGTTTACCTTCCCGCAAGCAGTACCTATTTATCTACTCGCATTGACATGCTTTGGAACTGCTAGGTTGGCAGGAGCTGGCCGAGCAACGAGCGCTCACCCCGTCGCGGGAATCGAACTGCTGACCTTTCAATCGACAGCTTATGGTTCAGCGGTTTAACCCGCTGCGCCACCCGCTGGCCGCATAAACAAATTTAAAAACAATAAAATCCACTGGGGGAGGCGACAGTATGGAGCAGAGAAGCAGCATGGCAGAGTATCTTGAGATACAGGAGGCAGACCACAACCCATCACCCAAACGCTAGACGAAACAAAAACGTTTTGAGCCCTCACCGAAAAGCCATAAGGGAGGGGGTGGTTCTTAGATCCCCTGGCAGGGAGTTCCACAGTTGTGGTGCCACAGCAGAAAAGGCTCGCCCACGTGTTGCCACTCCCCTAACTTGCGATAGAGGTGGCACCCGCAGGAGAGCCCCCTCAGATGACCTAAGAGAGTGGGCCAGAATGTATGGGAGAAGGTGGTCCCTCAGATATCCTGGGCCCGAACCGTGAAGGGCTTTAAAGGTCATTACCAGCACCTTGAATTGGGCCCGGAAACGAATGGGCAGCCAGTGCAGCCGCTGAAGCAGCGGTTCAACAGATTCAAACCGCCTAGCTCCAGTGACCACCCGGGCCGCCGCATTCTGCACTAATTCCAGCTTCCAAACCGTCTTCAAGGGCAGCCCCGCGTAGAGCGCGTTACAGTAATCCAGTCTTGAAGTCACTAAGGCGTGGACCACCGTGGTCAGGTCCGATCGACTCAAGTACAGCTGCCACCTGGCTTTCCAGAGAGAGCTGTGAATCGAGAAGTACTCCCAAGCTGCGCACCCATTCCTGCAGGGGGAGTGCAACCCCATTCAGAACGGGCAGATGACTCAGTACCTGCATCGAAGCTTTCCTGACCAGTAGGACCTCTGTCTTTTCTGGATTCAATCTCAACCTATTAGTCCTCATCCAGACCCCCACCGCCTCAAGACAGCACTCCAGGACTTCCACAGCCTCCCTGGAGCGAGATGGCAAGGAGAGATAGAGCTGGGTGTCATCAGCATATTGGTGACACCCAACTCCAAGTCCCCGGATTATCTCTCCCAACGGCTTCATGTAGATGTTAAAAAGCATGGGAGACAGAATAGAACCCTGTAGCACCCCACACTGTAAAGGGTAGGGCGCCGAACAGGCGTCTCCCAGCATCACCATCTGGGACCTGTCAGCCAAGTAGGAATGGAACCACCGCAACACAGTGCCCCCTAGTCCCAACTCGGCCAGCCGACCCAGAAGGATACCATGGTCGATGGTATCGAAAGCCGCCGAGATGGGATGAACTCCCCCTGGCCAGTCCTCAGCGACGATCATCCAACAGGGCGACCAAGGCTGTCTCCGTCCCAAAGCCCCGCCTGAAGCCAGACTGAAAAGGGTCCAGATACTCCGTTTCATCTAGTATCCCCTGGAGCTGAGACGCCACCACCTGCTCAATCACCTTACCCAAAAAAGGCAGATTGGAAACTGGCTGATAGTTATTTAAATTGGAGGAATCCAAAGATGGTTTTTTCAGGAGGGGGCACACAATTGCGGTCTTCAAGATGCTAGGCATCACTCCCTCTCGCAAAGATGAGTTCACAATAGGTTCACAATCGGCCAGCCCAACCTGCGCAGATCATATTAGCCAAGCTGGGCAAGGGTCAAGCGGGCAGGAAGACGATCTCAAACTACAGAGGACCCTATCCACATCCTCAGGCTGTATAAGGTGAAAAGAATCCATAATGATGGAATCGACAGATGCCGTAGGGACAACTTCTGGAACTGTTAAACCAGAGTCCAAGTCATGGTGAATCTGAGCGGTTTTATCTGCGAAGTGCCGTGCGATCTCATTACAGCGGTCACTCTTCAAACCAAGGAGTCGTCTTGGCTCGACGGCAAGGCCATGGCCGTTCAGGAGCGATCTGATCCAAGGCTCTAGCTGCCTCCCCATACCACAGGGCAGTCAGAGCATCGGATGAATCACTGACCCGGGAAGCTGGGAATTCCCCCAGAGCTCTCAGGAAACCATCCGGATCCATCAGTCTCTGGGGGCGGACCATACAATTCGGTCTCCCAGCTCTGCAGGGGTGATTAAACGTTGCCAGTCTAAAACTCACCAGATAGTGATCCATCCAAGACAAAGGAGTGATCTTAACCTCCTTCATAGGCAGATCACCATCCCCATCCCCAGCAGAGAACACTAAGTCCAATGTGTGCCCCGCACCATGCGTTGGGGCCGTAATCCATTGTGACAGGCCCATGGTCGCCATGGCGGCCATGAATTCCTGAGCCGCCGCTGTCTCAGGGGCCTTGGCATGAACATTGAAGTCCCCCAGCACTAACAGGCATGGGGACTCCAATGCCACCGCCAAGATCACCCTGGTCAGCTCAAGTAGGGAAGCCGACGGGCAACCAGGTGAACGGTTCACCAGCAGTATCCCCATCTTGTCTCACCCCTGTAGCACGATGCAGAGACACTCAAACCCGGCACACTGTGGGACAGGGTATCCAGTGAGGGAGATGTAATCCCGGTAGACCACAGCAACACCACCCCCTTGCCCCTGTAGCCGCAGCTGCTGCATTACCCGGTACCCTGGTGGACACAGCTGGGAAAGGTTCACCCCACCAGCCGGATCCAACCAGGTCTCCGTGATGCAAGCCAGGTCAGCACCCTCCTCCTGGATTAAATCCCGGATTAGGGAGATCTTATTGTTAACCAACTTGGCATTTAATAGCAGCAGTTTAAGACCACAGGCCCAGGCACTCCCCAGGCTGCCCCCTATACCTCCCACTACTCCTCACCCGCCTCTCACCAGGGTGACAGGAGTATTTATTTGATGGCAAGCTAGAAGCAGTACGAGAGAGAGAGAGAGAGAGAGAGAGAGAGAGAGAGAGAGAGAGAGAGAGAGAGAGAGAGAGAGAGAGAGAGAGAGAGAGAGAACTGTTCATTTGTGAAATAACTATATGAAGTGATGGGCTTTTTCCCCCTGTATATTTATATTTTATTGATATATTAACATAAAAACAATACATATTTCATAAAATTATAGCAAGCACAAAGCAATACATCCTACTAGCATACTATTCACTATTTTCTATATATAATTTCCAACTTAGCCAAATTAACACCCACATTCTATTCATTAAATCCGCATATCATCACATCGTTCCTCTCTCTCTCGCTTACAAAATCGATAAATGGTTTCCAATTATTCACGAAAAGGTTAACTGACTTTTCCTTAATTAAAATTGTAAGTTTATCCATTTCAGCATAATCCAAAACTTTCAGCCACCAATCTTCCAGCGAAGGTATCTCCGAATTCTTCCAATATTGTGCATATAAAATTCTTGCCGCAGCTATCATATATAAAAACAAACTTTGAAATTTTTCGCCTACAGGATCATCCCACATACCCAACAAAAAGGTTTCCGGTTTCATTTGAACCTTAATCTTTAAAATCAACTCAATCTGTTTATGAATCTGAGTCCAGTACTTCTTTGCTTGGGGGCTTTTTTTTTTTTTTTACAAGATTCTTACAGTGCAATCTTAGGCAAGTCTACTCAGAAGTATATCCCATTATGCCCCATGGGGCTTACTCCCAGGAAAGTGTATACAGGATTGCAGCCTTACATAGTTTAAATTTCCTGAATGTGTGATTTACAGCACAATCCGATTTAACTTTTGTGCTGGTGTAACCAGAGGCGCAGCGAGAACGGGAGGCCCCAGAACAGAAAATGGATTCAAATCCCCTTTGAATTCCTCTTTTGGAGGGGATTTGAATCCCTTTTCCATTCTGGGGCCTCCCGTTCTCGCAGTGCCACTGGTTACACCAGCAGAAAAGTTAAGTCGGATTGCGCTGTTAGATATAAAGCCCATATTTGCCAGAAGATGCACTTGATTTTATATAGTTCTTCTGCTTTGAGACTGCTTTGGCACCATTCATAGGCAGCTCATTCCAGGCTAAAGATGATTATAGTATCACTTGTGAAATGCCCAAATTTTAATAAAATAAATTTTAAGAAGCACATTATGAATAAACAAACCAAATAAAACAAACATAAAAGGTAAAGGTGACCCCTGACAATTAAGTCCAGTCGTGTCCGACTCTAGGGTGTGGTGCTCATCCCCATTTCAAAGCCGAAGAGCCAGCGTTGTCCGTGGTCATGTGGCCGGCATGACTCTCCTTGCCGCAGTGCATAGCATGCAGCTGGAACACGGAGCGCTGTTTACCTTCCCGCAAGCGGTACCTATTTATCTACTTACATTAACATGCTTTGGAACTGCTAGGTTGGCAGGAGCTGGCCAAGCAACGAGAGCTCACCCCGTCGCGGATTCGAACTGCTGACCTTTCAATCGACAGCTCATGGTTCAGTGGTTTAACCCACTGCACCACAGTAAAATGGAAAGTGAATGGCAATTTCATTCTGGAATGGCATTTGTTTACATAATATGACTCTCCAATCCAGGCCGGCCCCCGACTTCCTGATGCCTGAGGCGGCATGACATGTTTGCCCCCCCCTTTACCCAATGAAGTGCCAGCCTCTGCTCCTCCCACTCTCCCATGTTCCAGCTCCACACACTCCTCCCCTCTGCATTCCTCTTCCTCTCTGCCCCGCCTCTTCCTTTTCCAATCCAGGGAGTGGAAGGAGGAGGAGCAGGGGAGGTAAGTAGGTGGACAGAGATGGGCAAACCCCCCTCCCCAACAATCTCCTGCTGAGGTGACCGCTTCAGTTGGCTTCATGGATGGGCCAGCCCTGACTCCAGAGAGTTAGAGCGAGTTTCACAGGTGCATGTGCCTTATTTGATTTGTAGGACAAAATTAGGGGTGATGTTAAACATGTCATCATTTTCCCGTTTGTGCAGTCAAAGGGTGGGGGGATTATATGGAGAATGTGGTGTGCAGGGAGAGAGGTTAACCCATTCACCTTGTGCCATGCTCCAAATGAAAATCGCACCAAAGCTGCTCTTTGCATAAAGGGAACTTCCATTGGTGTCAATGGAAGCTTCCCCCCTCCCCCAAGACAAATAGCGGCTTCAAATGCCCTGCCTAATTTGGCTCTTAGTCATGCTTAAGAAACATTTTAATCAAATGGGGCATAAATTAGCTTCAAATAACCCAAGTTGTTAATTTCAAGAGGACTCAAGTGCAACTAATTTTTTGCTGGATTTGGTACCTATAGTAGAACTGCAGCTTTGATCACAATATTCACAAGTAGTGAACATGACAAAAAAAGTAGTAGCACCAAGATAAGCTTCCTTCCTGGGGCTTACAGCAACAGGGTGTGTGTTCATCTGGATCATAGTGCAAAGAGAAAAGGGTAAATGCTCTCTTCCTATTATTATTATTATTATTGTTATTATTCTTATTAATTTTATTAAGAATATTTTTATACCGCTTTTTAACAAGAGTAGTTCACAAAGTGGTTTACATAGTAAAATAAATCGAATGCACTGTACTCTGAAATCTGGTCTCCTCCACAGCTGCTATTTTATTTTAATGAAGAAGAAAAAACCATAAGCACAAATTATGCACTTAGCATCATGTCTGGTTTGAGCCTGAGAAGACCCTGTCTCTGATCATCAGTAGGTGGTGGCTCTGTCAATCATAGCATGTCAGCAGATTGACATGGGGAAAGGTGATCTTCCAATTACTTTCATAGAAAGATTTCAGATGGTGAGCGAGTACCATTTGTTCTGGGGGAAATTGTGGATTGAACTAGCTACTAGATGATTTGATTTGTTTTTGACCTTACACCCAGGTCAGAGAGCCAATCAGTTTGTGAAGGCTGTTATAGGATCATATATCAAATCACAGCCAGTGCCTGAATATCTTGTGCTCCCCTTATCAACAGCGCACCATTTAAAATGGTTTCCTTCCATTTTCTTTTATCCAGTTGTCCTAAGGCTGATTCACACATGCATGCACACAATTCAGGCTGCAGCTCTATGCACACTTACCTGGAGTAAGTCTCACTGAATATAGTAGGACTTACTTCTGAGTAGACATGCATAGGTGAGCAGACATGCATAGGATTGCACTATCAGTCCCTTGTTTATCAGGTCTTTACCTCTCAGGTATTTGCTGTAGAATATGAATTAAACACTATGGAAAAACTATTGTGTTTTGAGGGAATGGCAGGTGACATGCAAGCTCTTTGTTGCATGATGTTTGATCTGTGAAGCCCCTTTCACTTGTTGCTGAACATGTGTCTGTGAACCCGCTCTCAGTGCTTGCGTTGTAGGTCCCAGGCATGTGAACACTTAAATGCCCCTAGAACCATTGGCATCTAGAATAATGGAGTGGTACCAAACCCAAAATAGCTCAGGAGCAATTCCTCTTTCACTGAATGAACTGTTACTTGGGAAAGAGGGAGCAAAATATAGTGCAAGGGTAAGTCCTTGAAAAGAAAACAGTGTCTCAGTCCACAAACCCAAGCAAAATCAAAAGGAAAATTGTTCCTGGAGATAAAGAGGGGGGAGCAGGGGAAACAGAGCCGCCTTCTTCCTACTGACTTTTTCTGCTCCTCTCTCTTCATCTGAGTCTAGTATCAGTATCAGAGTCTGAATAGGGAGGTCTGTGAGTGGCACCTGCACAGCCCAACGGTGAAGGTCACATACCAGCATCCAAATCACTCCCTCCCCTTGTATTAGAGATACAATATGCTACATTCCTGCCTTTGTTTGAACATGAAGCAGCTCCAAGTCCATGTGCAGGCCGAAATAGGTGCGAGGTGTAACCTAATCAGAACGTGTGATTTTCTATAACCTGCCAGCCTGACAATGGAAATCTGAGGTGCCTGCTGTCCTTATTCACCTCCTGAGTGACTGTTGTTCTCCTTCCCACTGACGAGGAGCAGCAGTGATAGAATCCAGCTAGAGAAAGAAACCCTCTCGAATATATTTTCTAGAATCTAGAGGTTTCTTTTTTTCTGAGCTATCTCATTGGTTTAACCTGGCAGGACACAACAACGGAAGAATGTCCTTTTATAGAACCATAGGACTTTTAGAGCCCAATCCTTTTCTCCCCCCCCCCCGCTGATGCAGCTGCTGGATCCAGCGGGAGGAGGAGGGCGGATTGGGAGGCTTCAGAGAAGAAAGAGGAATTCTTTCCTCTTACCCCTCTGTAAGCCTCCCACTCTGCAATGGGTCTCCTTGGACCTTTGCCAGCTTTTTAGCTGGCACAGGTCCAAGGAGAAGAAAGGGACGGGGAAGTTTTAGAAAAAGGGATAGGATCCGGCGTGCACCATTACAGCCAAATCCACTCCTCCCCCTGCCTCCCCGCCACATTCTGCCCTCCCCCACCCCACCCCACCCCGCCTCCCCTGCCAACTTACCTTCGTTGGTGGGTCCTGATGGAGCACTTTGGAGTGTTCTTTGCGACTGCCGTAAGGCAGTTAACGCTGGCAGAATGCTCCTTCTACCAGTGTTAGGGCCCAATAGAATTGGACTGTACGTTTTATATGGTTGCAAGGAGGAGCTCAACAATGGTCTAGTTCAAGTTTCTGTAATGAAGCAAGATCTATTATTCCTTACAGCCCAATCCTATGGAAATCCTCCCCCTGCCGATGCAGTTGCGCCACTGGAGCATGTGCTTCATCCTGCGGGGGGGGGGGAGTCCCAGAGGTCTTCCCCGGTTAAGGGAACATTTGTTGCTTTGCCCAGGGGTAAGACCTCACTGCCCCACTGGGTCTACTCAGATCTGCACCAGCGCAGGTGCAAACCTGAGTGGACCCAGGAAGGCGGACTGAGGCCAGAAAGGGGGATAGGCTATCAGCGGCATCGCTGCTGATAATACCACTTTCAGACTTGGTCTGCACTCCTCCCTGCCCCATTCTCTGCCCCGTTCTACTCATCCCCTGCCTCCCTCCCACCCACCCCCATGCTGATTTACCAGTGCTGGGCATCGTGGACGGGCCGCTGGCACGCAGCCAAAGCCCGGCTGTGCCCGGCGTGCCATGTTTTGTGGCAGCTGTAAAGGACGCTGTGCTCCCAGAATGCTAGTTCCAGCAGCACAAGGTCCACATAGGATTGCACTGTAACATCCCTAACATGTTAGCTTCTATCAACCATGCTATAATGGATGTCGATGCAGGAAAAAATTCTGTCTGGAGTCCAGCACAAGCTGGTCATATATGTGGACCAAAGCCTATTGATGAAGAAAATGCCCTGTGAAATATTCCACATAGGTATGTATGCTCAAGCACATCTGACTTCTAGGCTTTGTGGCCCAGAGCCCAGTGGTTAGAAGCAGTGCTCTAGGAGCTGGTGGGCACAAGATCAAATCCCGCACCCAGCCCAAGTATATTCCCATAGGCAATAACTTCAGTGCAAGTTACAACTCGGGATGTGTCTACAGACAGCTTTGCTTGGAAGAATCAGATACACTCATGCAGTAGACCTGATCACATTGCCCATGTGTGGGTTTGAGCTGCATTAGGTCCTTGCTTATCCAGATGTGTTTTCAGAGTCACTTTGGAACCTGCTGGGCACTCTTCACAGCCAGCTTCCCAGTGCTGGTGTGGCAGTGTCCCAGGGAACAACTGCCTTTTTCAGGGATGCTTTTTGGAGACATGATTCTGTGCTGCCAGGGCAGGTACTAGGCTATGGAAATATTTGAAAAAAGTATTAGTCACTTTCAATTAAAACCAAAAGGTCTCCAGCTGACATACAGTCAACAACAAAAATTGTACTAAAAATAATAAAAACAGTTCAAAGTCAATAGCATGGATTGGACAAGAGAAGGACAAAGTCTTTATTCTTTATTCTTCACCAGCTGTAAAGTGAGGTGGCCTAAGAAACACAATGTATTAGTAAGTACTGAAAAAAAAATGCAAATTATAACGGACTTTCACGCACGGGTTTGTAAAAAAAACGGTAGTAGTGTGAAATATTTGAAAAATAAAAAATTTATATTCCTAAAAAATACAAATTATATATTCCTAAGAAACATGGCTGGGAGACTGATTCAAGCCCTCATAGGTCTCTTGGACCCCACCAGATTCCAGCTCATCTAAAGACAGCGCCCACTACTAAGTGTCTGTGGCAGATCTTGATAAATGGGGAGATGGGGAAGCGATGAGATGTTTCCACAGACATCTTGGACCCAGGCACGTTGTTGAGCTTTAAAGAATAGAACCAACACCTTGAAGTGGACCCAGCAGCAAGCAGACAGCCAGTGCATATACAAGCTAGTAATACAGGTACAATATGTTTTCTGCGCCATCCCTGACAGTAGACAGGCTGCCCACATTCTGCATCTCCTTTAGCTTCTAGAAGACCATCTTCAAGGCAGATCTCCAAGCCCCGTGGAGAGCATATAACGGTACGTTAGGTGGCTAATGGCTGGAATGCTCCTTTATAATTAGATTATAATCAAGTCCCTATAATTAAGGATGGAGTGCAGGCGGCTTATTAGCATAACCTTTTTAAAATAGTCCTGGCCCCGGCTGCCACTATATGCCACATGCTGGTGAGGAATTCATTGCATCTTTGAAAACGGTAATGTTTGCATAAAACATTGTATACAAACTTGCATGAGTAGAATTAGGTTTGCACAAAGGACCTTCTCCGCTGAAAAACAGCGATTTTTGGCCATTTCTGGTTTTCGCGAAAACCGGAAATGGCTGAAAATCACCGTTTTTTGCCGAACTGAAGATCAGGGAGGCCTGCAGAGGGTTGCGCAGGCCTCCCTGAAGCTCCCGCAAGCCCCAGTAAGTAAGAAGATAGCATTTTGGGGTGCTTTTTGGAGACCTTCGATTCTAAGACGTACCCCATTTTTTGAAATGCTTAATTGGGAAAAAACATGCGTCTTAGAATTGAAGAAATACAGTACATGTTATCTGACAAGCTGAGAACGTTTTACTGTGCTGTGACTGGGAAAGGGGGGGGAGAGAGAGAGAGAGAGAGATGTTACAGTTGCAGAGAGAAATTATCACTTTTTCCTAATACTGCACATTAATATGATGATGCACAGAGCTGCTTGACAGTCTCCTTATGAAACCTCTGTCACAAGCTGGCAAGAGGGGCCATCTGTTAATTCCCCTGTTACATAGGTGATATATTGCTCTTGGCAAATGACATTTCAGATGTCCCACTGGGAAGTGTTACCCTCACTTGCATGATGCTCTTAAAGCCAGTGCATCTCTTCCATTAACTCAAACGACGAGCTGGCTCCTTGCACAGAGCAGGCAAGCAGCCTTGCATGCTGCAGGAAGCTTCCTGCTTCCAGTTTAACACTGGGAGCCTCTCTAGCATGCAGGCTGCTTGCCTGCTCTATGCAAGGAGCCAGCTCGTCGTTTGCGTTAAAGGAAGAGACATGCTAGCTTTGCGCCAGCGCTGAACGCTGAATTAAGGTACTGGGCACGGACTCCCCGCTATCTGCGGATAAGTGAATCCACGGATAGTGGATCTGTGGATTAGGGGGGCCCTGTATGATAAGTTACAAAGTGGATATAAGTGGCCAGAGAAGAAAGCATTCTAAAGAAAAAAAAATTAAGCTGGTTGTTGTTGTTGTTGTTGTTGTTGTATAGTCTGCATGGGGCAGGCTATAGGGGGTGTTGAACTTCACTTGACTTCAACATTTACCACCACACTGCTGCAGATCCCACAACTGGTATGTGGGCATACCAGTTCCCACAAACAGCTCCTTCCAGGAGCAGGGCTGGAGGAGGTCTCATTAGAGTAAGGGGACTTACATCCCCTTACCCCAAGTCGAGCCCCAGTCAGTCCTACGGGGCTACTCGGGACTGCACCAGCTATCATGGGCCTGATTCACCCTTGTTTCACCCTCCCCCTCTCCATTACACCCCTCCCCCTGCACGCTGCTTGGCACAGTTCCTACCTGTTCCAGCATGCACTGGACCTCTACTGGTGCCGGCGGGACAGCACCAGCGTTCCTGTCAGCACCTCCTACTTGTGCATAGTCGCAAACGTGCTTTACGACACATTTGTGACAAGTGGCACTGGCAATGAGGTCCAGTGCCCGTGCACATAAGCAATAGGATTGTGCCCAGAGAGAGAGAGAGAGAGAGAGAGAGAGAGAGAGAGAGAGAGAGAGAGAGAGAGAATATCACTGGAGGCATCATTTAGGTAGTTTTGCTAAAATATGGGAGATACTAGTTCAAGATAAACTATCTTCTCAGATAAAAGCAACACAATGCACGATAACTACATTTTAAAATGGTGGATACCTTTTCTGAGGTATATTAACTATATTAACAGCCCAATACTGCCTATGATTCGCCGCAGTGCGCTAAGTGGACTGCGTCAGATCCTAGCCTGGATTGGGCCAGAGCCATCGGGGCTGGAGGTTGCCTCGGGGGGAAAGGGATGTTTGTCCCTTTCCCATGGGAAGAGCCCCAGCGGCCCCTATGAGCCTCCTCCAATGTGCACTGGTAAAATGGCTGGCGCAAATCCGGGGAGGCTATGTAAGGCCAGCCAGGCCTGGGACAGGGAACAGGATATTGGCAGAGCGCACCACCAATATCCCTGCCCCCTTCCCTGGCCTGGCCAGCCAATGGACCCCTCCCCTGCCACCCTAGCCCGCCCTCCCCACACCCACTGCCTGGTGCAGGACTCCAGCTGTGGGTGGAGTGAGCAGCATCGGCCTCGGCACTGGTGCAGCTTACTCACACAGTTCCACAAACATGCCTTATAGCACATTTGCAACACCTTACCCCAGTGGAACTATAGTTCCGCTGGGGTAAAGGTGCACAGTGTTGCACCATAAATCACCTTAGGCATGCCCTGAAAGGTTAAAAGCAATCTTTACTCAGTCATGTGATTGGTATATTTATTATTCAGTGACATAGAGAGGAACTGGTCAGCTTTTTGTCATTCTCTGGAAATAGTCAAGGTAGGTTTCATACGCCAGCCTCTGTTGTGATTCCAAGTCTTGTCATGATGACTGTATTTTTCATTCATTATTATCTGAAAAATAAAAAAGTGTAAACTTAATTTTGTTTTGTAGCAGAATGCCAGGAACTCTTGAAAATGAGACTAGATACCCAGAATGGTCTTAACAAAAGACAGAGTTTATTGCTGAGGTTCTTCTCACCAGATGGCCTCAAACTGGTGCCCACTCCTTTTTAGAATCCTCCCTGCCTCCTTAGCCGAATTTATATTGGAAAGGACCAGTGGCATAGCTAAGGGGAGGCTGGGAGGTGCAGGGCCCTGGGTACAACACCTCCAGGGGTGTCACGAGGGGTGCCAGAAGCCACTGCCGCCAGCAGTTTGATCGATCACAGTGGCAGCTCTTTGGAAGTTGCTGCTGCGATCAGTCAAAGCGCTTGCAGCAGTTTTGCTTCCTTTCTTTCTCAGCTGATCTAAACAAGAGGAGGGTGGGTGAGCATGTGTGAGCACCGCCATCTTGGATCTCACAAGATCTCGTGAGATTTGGGTGCCACTATCTTGAATCTTGCGAGATTTTACGTGATTCAAGATTGCGGCACCCAGCTGAGCCAGGAAGAAGCTGTGGGGAAGCCATGACCCCGATAAGTTTGGGAAGGAACCACTGCTGTAACCAATCCAGGGCATTCCAAGTACTAGTCTAGACCAGGGAATGGATCAATCACAAAAACAATAGTCACGTCCCTCAAAACTAGTAACTTGGAGGCAAAGTATCTGTTAGATCAGTGGTTCTCAAACTTTTAGAACCAGGATCCACTATTTAAAATGACACTCTATCAGGATCCACCTAGCTTTATGAGACACTCAAACATTTATCTCCCTGTATTTACACAATCTTGCAAACTGCAGGAGCTCAGCTGTTTGCAGGGCAATTAGCAGCTATCTTGCAATCTGCAGGAGCATAGCTCTTTGAAGTGCAAAAGAGCTATCTGATTTTTGTATAGCCTCAGGGCTTGTGGCAATTACTTATCTGATATTTCCATCACCTGGGACCCACCAGAAATCAGGTCGCAACCCACCATGTGGGTCCTGACCCACAGTTTGAGAAACACTGTGTTAGATCAAATCACATGTCAAAAATATTGAGCTTGTTGTTCCTAGCAGATGCCTCCCAACCTTTGTTGACATCTTCAGTGTAGTAGGGTGCAAGGAATTCTTAGAAATGAGATGAGATAAGCAGAACGGTCTTAACAAAATGCAGAGGTTATTGCTGAAGTTTTCTCTGCAGATGACCACACAGAAAATACTGTCCACTTCTTTCTAGGATCCTCCCTGCCTCCTCAGCCTCCAGTATAAGTCCTGGAAAATGACCAACCTGGGGAGTTCCAAGTACCAGCCTGGACCAAGAAATGGCTCAATTACAAACAACATAGTTTAATACCCATATTCTGCACTCTCTTCAGAGCACTCAGAGCAAGTGATATGGGTCTCCCAATGATCTCCAATCCAGGCACTGATTGTGCCCACATTTCAATAATCCTATAGCGCTGGGTGCTCTCAGATCATTCACTAGGCTAGTATTCATTATCTTTTAAAAGCATCTTAGTGGTAGATATTAGTAGCTTAGTCCACTAAAGAACTGTATGTGAGATATTTCTGGCATGTAGTAGGTTACACAACTCCACCATCAACCATGGCCTGTCTTTTCAGTGTTCACCTTTTTCAGTGACGTCAATCCCATGTAAACAAGTCCCTGATTTGCCGTGACCCCAGATCACTGTCAGGGGAAACCTAAAAACACAAGGAAAGCAGAATATTTTAGATAAGGATGACTAAGGAAACAAGACATATACATACACATACACACTAGCCTGAGGTGATATCAGGTATTTATTGTGAAATAAACAACATGTTCAGAGGCCTATTGTTACCTTGACTGAACTACAGGTTTGCAGGACAGCTTGAGACTGATCTGCTGTTCTTTATGGAAACGTTTTCCATCCAGTAGGGTGAAATGGCTCTTCTGCAGTCTGAAAATGGACAGACAGAATCATGTGGCAATAGGCAACCCCTAAGGTATTCAGGCCCTGAAAAAGGTAACAACTAGCACCTTTGCCTAATCTGGAAGCATCAGAGGAGCCAATATAATTCACACAGAATTGCAATTACGAGTCGGACCTTTTTATCCACGGTTTTTTTTAATCCACAAATTTGACTCAACATGGGTGGCAAAACGGTGGAAGAGGGAGTCACATTGCCTCTTTTTTCAGCATTGTGGGGGGCCTGCCAGCTGCTTCCCACTTCCTGCATGTGTCCAAACTGCTGAAAAAAGAAAAATGCAACCAGGAATCTATCGGGGGGGGGGGGGGCCTGCCAGCTGCTTCCCGTTGTGTTTAAACTGATGAAAAAAGAAAAAATGCAACCGGGAGTCTCTAGTGCCATCTACTGGTTGCTTCTGGTAGGTTTTTTTTTTTTCAGTCAGTTTAAACAAATTCAGGAGGAAGGAAATGGTGAAGATGCTGGAAAAAAGGTAATGTGGCACTTCTCCCTACCCCCACCCCGTTTTTCATATAACACTGTTGTTGTTTTTAAATCCACTGGGCTTCCGGGAACAGAACCCCAGTGGATAAAAAGTCCAACTGTACATGCTTTTCTGCAGGTGCTACTGAATATTTGCCTTTGAAATTTCAGTGGACAAAAACTGCTTTCCTGAAAATACTAGTCACTCCTGTAAAAAATGATCAAGCAATGTAATGCCACATTCCTTGAGTTCAGAGCACAAGAAGACATACCTACACCTAAGTCTGAGCCCCCTGTTGGCAAGGTGATGTTCATATAAAATACAGAAGTCGCTCCCTGTGTGGCTTGATAGCAGTGATGTAGACCTGAGTCTATCGACTCAGACTCGAGTCGGACTCAAGTCGTGTCAATGACTTGACTCGGACGTGACTCTGCGATTGTAAAGACTCGAAAGACTTGACTTGAGACTTAGAGCCTTTTATTCTGGTTTAAACCCAATTTTCCCATTAAATAGATAGGGACTTGCAATTCACAACCAAAGACTTGGGACTTGGGGGCAAAGACTTGGGACTTGACTTGGACCCAGAGGCTTGAGATTTGGAGTCAGAGACTTGATCCACATCCCTGCTTGATAGGTGCTTTCAAACAGGTGGCCTTGCTTTACTCCTCCTGCTTAGAATTACACATCAAGCCCTTGCTTATGTAAAGCCACTGGAATCCAATTAAAGACTTGAATGGAATCCAGTCTAGACTTGAATGATCTTTCCTTGCGCTGCCGGTACCATGAATGAACACTTCTTGGGAATGAGTGTTTAAAAATATCGATTGCAAGTCAGTGTGCTAAATTCTGTCAGTTATATAATAGGTGCACACGTAACAGGATTGGAAAAACCTGCCGTGCAATTTGAGGTTTAGTTGTGAAGGTTATATTATTAGCAGGCTCACTTTTATACGTCACTTGACGCCATTGTGCACATAACAGAGAATCCTCCATAAGCCTCAAGGCTGTTAAATAATTGCTCTCCATTAGATAAATAAAAGAGATGCAGTTTAGGTAAAGATTATGGCCATAATTAGAAATGAAACAAAATTTCACAGATTTTAAAATTCAACAATTCTGATTTTGATATAAATTTAAGCCTCAAATTCAGCATTTGAAATAAAAAATCTAATATCAACATTTGAAATATGAGTGTTCTATATTATTATTATTATTATTATTATTATTATTATTATTATTATTATTATTATTAATTATTATTATTATAAGCAGACACCATGCTTTACAGGAATTTAATTGGTCACTGGGTGATTTAAATTTCTACCCATGAAGGGCTGAGAGGGAAAAGGTATCCATTAAAATAATAACATGCTGTAGTTAATGAGTTGGAGCCTAAAGGCTGCTTCTGTGAACATAAGGCACTTCTGCTCATGCAAGGAAGGGTCCTACCGTCTCCAGCTTCTCCAGCTGCAGGACCTCATGCTATATCCCACACCGTTTCTGCAGGTCCCAGAAAGACAAATTGAGTTTCCAGGAACCCCTGAATTCAGTGACGAATAAATGAGATAGATACTGCTGACTATAGAATTGGGTCCCTATGCTTTGATCTTCGTGTCTTCCAGACAACGTGGTTTCCCATGAGGCAAACCGGAGGGCAGACTGTGCAGCCTCCACTAATCCTTCCAGCTGAAACTGCCCCAACAGTGCTTTGTGGTCAGTAAATCATGAGTTTACACACTCAAACCGCTAAATGCAGGTGCCTGGGAGCTGTGATTCAAGTGCAAGTTTATGGTGTGCTTTGCTGTAAGGATAGCAAAAAGTGAACCCATCTATTGGATCATGCCAATGAGATCACTTGAGGCATGTCATAAGTCCCTTCCTCACTTTCACGCTACATTTTGCCTTTCCTCTTTCCATTTTCCCATCCTGCCTTTCCAAGGAATGTTTAACGGTAAAAACCCAGCCATTTCCATGTAACAAGACTCCTGTCTTGCCTTCTTTTGAAATAGTTTTATCCTTTTACGTTACCTGGGGAGAGGTAATCCTTTTCTCTTTAAAACAGGGGCGGTGAACCTTTTCCCTGGCGAGGGCCGTTTTAAATATTAGAAATTTGCTTGAGGGCCAGCCGTGAAGCCGGGCACCATTTTTATTTATTTAATTAATTTTTGCCCCCGCCCCCCATTGGCCTCCGGAGGCTCCATGCTCACCGTCCGAAGCCGCCGCCAGTTCCGCGCGTCATGTCCGGTGTACCATGCCGATGAGGGCAAGAGGGCAAGAGCTTGCCCTCATCGGCGTGGTATGCATGTGTGAAATGGCCAACGGTCTGGTGAGAAGGGGACGAAGCGGCAGCCAGGGAGGACATGCAAAGGCCCTCTCCCGGCCTCCGGAGGTGATGCGCGGACCTGGCGGAGCCTCCAGGGGCCGGTTGGGCGGCCTCCCGGCAATCTCTCCGAGGGCCGGACCGGATGGCCTCGGGGGCCTGATCCGGCCCTGGGGCCGGAGGTTCCCCACCGCTGCTTTAAAAGATCTGAAGTGACAAATTAATGCAGGAGGGCCCCTAAAACGGGCACCTATTGTAGCTCACCAATGACATCATTGGGATGCATCGCATCCTTGCTTGATCCCATAACAGTGTCAACAAGCTCTGGTTTGCATGAATTTATTCCAGATAGGCAAAACCATTTACTAAACATTTTGAATGCTAAATTTAACAGTTGTTGTAAACGACTTGTTTATATTGTAATCGTGTCTTTTTAAAGTAATGTGTTTTAATTGAAAACCCCTAACGAATAAAGATGACATGAAGGTGGCTGCAGGGAAGTCATTCCTTGGACTTAAGTCATTCCTGCAGGGCAGAACTGCTGCCTTGTTACTATTCACTTCATTTTGGCTCAATATTTAAAGGGCTGGTATGCAATGCTTCGGAGCCGCGGTGGCTTAGTGGTTAAGACGTTGAGCTGCAAACCGGAAGATAGGCAGGACAGCAGTTCGAGACCCAAGTGACGGTGTGAGCTATTGTCTTCAGCCCCAGCTCCTGCCAACCTAGCAGTTCGAAAGCAAGAAATTGCAAGTAGATTAATAGGTACCGCCTCGGCAGGAAGGTAACAGCGTTCTGTGCACCTTGGAGTTGAGTCATGCCGGCTACATGACCACGGAAGTGTCTTTGGACAGCGCTGGCTCTTCGGCTTTGAAACAGAGATGAGCACCGCCTCTAGAGTCGGTAACGACTAGCTCTCAAGTGAGAGGAACCTTTAACTTTACTTTTATGCAATACTTAAGTATTACAGTGGGCCATCCTGGCAACTGACAAGGTTTTAAACTGTTGCTTTAAAACAAAGTGCGTAAAAGCTTTGCTTTCATGGGTGTGAGAAATTGTGAAGCATCACTAGTGATGTCAGTTGTAGGGGTATGTATGAACTGTCGGATACATTCTGCCTCCCTCTGTGTATGCCTGAAGAGTCTCTTTTGACAGCCCACCTCTGACCAAGGTACAGCTGTTAAGGAGAAGGGATAAAGGACAAGGCCTTCTCTGTGGCAGCACCCAGACTGTGGAACTCCCCACCCTGCAAAATTCACTGCATCCACACAGCTTTTTGTCTAAGTCAATGGTTCTCAAACTTTTTAGTACCGGGACCCACTTTTTAAAATGACACTCTATCGGGACCCACCTAGCTTTACGAGATGCTCAAACATTTATCCCCCTATATTTACACAAGCTTAAAAACTGCAGGAGCTCAGTTCCTTGCAAACTGCAGGAGCTCAGCTCTTTGAAGGGCAATTAGCAGCTATCAGATTTTTCAATAGCGTCAGGGTTTGTGTCAATTACTTTGCTGATCTTTCCATCACCTGGGACCCACCAGAAATCAGGTCGTGACCCCCCAAGTAGGTCCCGACCCACTGTTTGAGAAATTGATTGGTTTAATTGATTGGTTTTAAGCATTGATTGGTTTTAATCATTCAGGTGTTTAAAACATGGTTTTAAACACCTGAAGTATTTTCTGCAATGGAAAGGTGGGATATAATTCATGGAAATTATTTCTCACATTTTCACCAGCTTTATCAATGCCGTTTGCATCCCTTGAGTGCATGATACAACAGCTGTGGTGAAGCTAAGCAAGTTTGCAGCTGGTAAGTCCCTGAATGGGAGACCAGCTGGGAAACTTATACACACCGCATTGAGTTCTAAGGGAGAAAGGCAAGGTAATGTATTGAGATATATTAAATGCTTCATCTGAGCAAGAGACTCTGGTTGGTTTTAGGTGGGTTGGTGGTAATATTGGTCAGCAAGAGCTATGATGACATTCATGCAGCTGTATTCCACATGGAACTCACTAATGTACACATACTCTAGAACAGGGGTGGGGAACCTATTTGCGGCGGGGGGCCATTTTCCCATGGGGAAAATTAGCCGCAGGCCGTCCGTCAGGCCATCCCAAAAAAGTTTGGGCCCCCTACCGCAAATTTGACACACACCCCGTGAATTTACCGCTCTAACCCACCCACCGCTCTCTCTCCACATGGTGCCTCGGCGCCTACTCCTTTTAAAAGCAGCCTTCCTGGACCTGCGTAGAGCGCCGCTGAGGCCGAGATTGCCCTCTCGGCCTCAGCGGCGCTCTGCGCAGGTCCAGGAAAGCCGCTTTTAAAAGGAGTAGGCCCGCGGCGGAGCCTCCGGAGGTTCCCCACGCCTGTTCTAGAAAGTGTAAATAAAATAACATGATTTGAACAATGGGAAGATGCAGTACCCCTCAATTGAAGTGCTGCTTTGAGGGAAGGCATCTGGCTTTCTGTGCAGCAACTAGCAAGCACATGCTCTAAAAATATTTGTCCAGAAAGGCCCTAAGAATTTGGCACAGCTTCAAGAAGATGGACACAAGAAGATTATTGCTGTCACTTTAATGAGCTGTCAAAGAACTAGTAAAAGACTGCTGATCATGCAAGCTGAATTTTCTGTCCCTCCCAGGGAAATAAAAGTTATGGTTTCAGCCAAAAACCTCAATGAGCCTCGAAAACGACGGAGACTCGCAGCCTAAGTGGGTGTTCTTGCGTTAGATGTTCGTTTCATCATACTCTGTCTCTATGTGCAGCTCTGCACAGGAAGGCCATATAACAAGACAATTAGCCTCTGTTCATATTTGATATACAGCCAAAGCTCTTTTGTGTTGAAACTGAGTGAACTACCCATGGGAAAAAAAATCAATTGCTTTTCAAGAACATCCATCACTATAAGTAACTAGTTTCCTTGTCCTCACACAACCCTTTTCTAAAAATAAAAAAACCATCCCAAATCTTGGGGAGGGGGAGGTCTACTTTCCAAATAAAATAGAAACATTTGGTGTGAGCTAATTTTGCATGATATTCTGACTAGACTTGTGAAATTAATTGTAATTCAGTAGGTGTGTGGATTGCAGCGCAATCCTGTGTAATTTTGCACCTGTGTAAAAGTAGATGCACCGGTATACAGCAGATGCACCGGTGTAAGTGTACTTACACCGGCATAAGTGCACTTACACCGGTGCATCTACTGTTACACTGGGGTAAAGTTACACAGGATTTCGCTGTTAACAGCAGAAACAAAGGAGGACCTTTTCCAGACTAACATCCCAATCCCAACAGGCTGCTTGTGACCTTCTACTGCTAGTTTCAACATCTCAAATGCCTTACAGCAGTGTTTCCCAAACGTTTTCAACCTGTGGCTCTCTTGATCATTGGCGACCATTGGCCGCAGCTCCCCATTACATTATGTTGATGCCTGCCAATTGGCATTGCACTGTTTTCCGAGAGGATTCTGTGTCACTCTGCGGCTCCCCTGGCTGGTTTCTGCGGCTCCCCTGGGAGCCGTGCCTCCCAGTTTGGGAACCACTGCACTTATGGCATTGCACAGAGCGGGCTGCCAGTGGCCATTTTGGATCCGCCATCGGAAACAGCCATGGCGATGGTGGCTTGCTCCAGCACCTGGAGCAGCTAAGCCAACGGGGTGGAACAGAGCAGAGACCGGGGAGGGGAGGAGGTGTGTCCTGGTGCATACAACCTATGCCAGTATGCTATCCCCTTCCTTGCCACCCGACATCCCCCCTTTTTCTCCTCAAACATGTGCCAGCTAAAGAGCTGGTACAGGTCCAAGGAGTCACATTGGTAGATGCTTACAGAGGGGTAGGGGAAAAATATGTTTCCTTACCTCTCCCAAGCCTCCCAATAGCTCCACCCCCAATCATAGCATGCAACACAGGTTGTTTTGGTGCGGCTGCATGCTATGGTGGGGGAAAGTGTAGGATTGGGCTGTTAGTGTTCTTTTGTTCCACAGGATCCAAGCAGTTTCATCACGTGCTTCTGTTTCAGGGATATCACACTTCCCCCTGCACTTAAACTGCAACATATCATTCCTTGTGCAACTGCAATGCAACTCTACTATAGCTAGGTAGGACACTGCCCTTGGTTGGACTATTATCTGGAACTGGCTGGGTTCATGTTGTGGATGTCTATTGGACAGTGACAGCCATATCACTGCTGATGAACAACCAAATGATGCCTCCCTCGTGCCATGCTGGTACATTAGCAACCAGGGCCTCTAAGAGGAATTTTATCAGGGGGTAACAATTTTTCTTTGGGCCCCTTCTCAAAGGGGGAGGTGCAAATCAGGACAGGGGGGGCAGCAACAAGGGCCGGAAAAGTCTCCGGAGCCCAAGTCTACCAGGCTTCCCAATGTGGCACCCAGGCAGTGGCGGAGCGCGGACCGCCCCCCCCCCGCGCAGGATGTGACATAAAGACTGCAGCTGTTAAGGACACAACCGAGGCACAGGGCGGGTGGGAGGGCCAAACCCGCCGCCCCTGCTCCTCGCTCGCCCCGACGAATGGCACAAGTCGCGCTGCCGCCAGCCGCCCTGATACCACCCACCTGCTGCCCAAGGTCCCGATCCCACCGCCCGGGGGGCCCACCACCCCATCGCCCCCCCCAAACGACACTTCTGCACCCAGGTCTACCCACCCAGTGGACCTGGCCTCATGGTTGGTCCGGCCTTCATCTTTCAACCTCCATGAGGCCAGCTGAGATCACAGGAAATTTCTGGTGGTCCTCCTTTGGCTCCTGGGCCCCCCTTTTGACCCTGGGCCCGGATACAATTTACCCCCTTTACTCCCCTCTCATGGGCCCTGCTAGCAACTGTGCTTAGCCTGCAAAGTGGTGATCAACACAGAAGCTGAAAAACACAATTAGCTCTTGACAAAGTATGAAATCCTCATCTGCTTCACCTTCAACAGGGACTCTTCAGTCTTTGCCTTGAGTTAGGTCACAAGTGCACCCCCACCCTGCAGGCTGAATGATTCCATTTTTTAAAAGGATCTGCAGCAGAAGCAGGCCCATTCCCAGTAGCAAACTATTGCCTCGTCCATCATGAATGGAGTGGATATCATGCTCTTACCTTTGAAAGAGGACTTGCAGCACTATCCCACAAGGGCTAAAATGTGGTAGAGGCACACCTTGAAATAATGGTAAACTGGACAACCCCTAAACTGACCCATATTCCTACTGCAATACCGGTAAACCATATATTTTAATATCACAGCACCCAGTACAGTGCTAATAGTAGGATTATTATTAGTGGTTGAATAAGCAAGTTTAGCCAGCCTTTATTAGGTTAACTAACAGTCTTTTCCCAACCAATATCCCTAAGTGCTGTGCCATGTCCGCCGTAAAACTGCATGGATGACTGTTAAACAAGATACAACGAAGATTCTCACTTGGATCTTAGAGTTACACTTGGAGTTACAGAGTGGCTGGTATGCAGGTCTGTGTTTCCTAATTCTGGCTAATAGAAGACTTTCTGCCTGCTTTCCAGTAAAGAAGGCAGAAGGTGGGAGGGGGAAACAAAGTTTTTTTTTTAAAGTACGCTTGTTGCAGAATATTAGAGACTCCCCCCCCCCCACAAACACACACACACTAACTTTTCCTCCGCAGTAATTCCTAGTGAGCAGAATGTGCATTGTGATCCATAGGGTCCTTCAGGGTTAATAATAGTACTACTTTTTCTATCATCGTGTCCAAGCAGTTGGGGGCAGAGAGAGTATGCCATTACTTGAGGAATAGATACAGATTCCCCACCACCACCACCACCACCACTGCCCCTATCCCTTTCCTTTGCTTACTAATAATAGCCTAATGTATTCATGCTTTTATTTGGCAACAGAAACTAGGCTGACCTGCCTCCCTTTTTATTCCCACAGATAAAAAGAGCTTTGGCAAAAAAAAAAAAAAAAAAGGGCAGAGGACTCTCTCTGCATTTAAAGGTGTCTAGCATCGCTCCAAAGAAATCACAGAATTGTTACAGCCTCATTC
Organism: Plestiodon gilberti rubricaudatus; assembly: GCA_026170595.1. NCBI lineage: Eukaryota > Metazoa > Chordata > Lepidosauria > Squamata > Scincidae > Plestiodon > Plestiodon gilberti. The sequence goes on from JANXHW010000001.1 coordinate 203,197,237, forward strand.
ATTGGTCCTGCATGGCTCCCTTGTGTCCCCCCCCCCTCTTTCTCAAAACTAGGTTAAATCTGGGGAGGGAGAGGGGATGATGAAAAGAAGCCAAGAGAAACTGAATGCCTGGGATAGCTTGTTCAGAATACTGTACTATGGTACAGTACTGCGTGGATGATCTTTGCCCATCTACAGTCTTGTCAGAGCTTAAGACAGACAGCGTGATTCAGGGACACTGGGAATGTGAAGTAGAGAGAGTCGCGAGGAAGGGATATTCCCTTCTTACCAAAAAAAACTTTTTTCTTCTTAAAAAGTGCAGATATGACCCTGTCTAGCTGCACACAGCCCCATTTACAACCATTTGCAGAGGACATAGCACAGACAATGGCTGAGCTGAATGCAACGCAGTCCATTGCTGTATGTTGCTGAAAACGGAAAATGTAATAAAAATGTTAATACGGAAAGAAGGAAAACACAAACATAGTTAATTGCGAAGTACAAGCCCAGGGACCTTCAAGCACACCCACCCACTCATATGCTGGAGTACCATCCAAGCTCTAGCCTCTTCCTTTGAATGGACAGCCAAAGAGCAGGGCCCAGTGCCAACAATACTGGCTCACGGGCAGAAAAAGGCATTTGAGTGAAGGAGTAGAGGGCAGCCGCTTACTGGCTTGTAAGGCCTCCGTTTCTGCAAGATTTGTTTTCCAAGCAGGCCTGCTTGAGTTGAGGAGGAGTGTGTCAGCAGCACAGGCAGCGGAAGGCAAGGCAGTGGTACTCTTTGGCTACTAACACATCGATAGTGGTGTTAAAAAAGATAATGGGACCTGCAATATGAGTGCCACCTGCATTCTGCTACTGATCAAACAGCCACTCTTTTATATATATATATATATATATATATATATATATATATATATATATATATATATATATATATATATATATATATATATATACACATACATGACAATGAGCGAACTCAGGAAGATAGTGGAGGACAGGAAGGCCTGGCGGGATATGGTTCATGGGATCACGAAGGGTCGGACACGACTTAACAACAACAACAATATATATATTGTCTCTTCTCCAGCACCACAGTTTGAAAGCATCTATTCTTCGGCGCTCAGCCTTCCTTATGGTCCAACTTTCGCAACCATACATTGCTACTTATATATATAAGCTGGAAGCTGGAAAATGCAGTGCTTTCTTTAAGATCGGATGCCAGATCTTGTTAATAAAGGAAAGTTCTTGCTGCCTGTTAATTAAAAAATGTTGATTTCTCTGGGAGATCGCAACAGCCTCCAGATTTCGCAGCTGTTTAAACTTTGCTTCATTGAATAAAATGCGGGTCTGATCAAAGGAACTCTCGTGTCCAGTTTCTATTATGTGCGATGCAGCCGCTGATTTCTCCCCTTGCACGTGTTTTTTCTGCTTGTGAATGAATCTCTAGGCACAGATCTTCGAATGTGTCACACAAGGAAAATCATAACTGTCTGAGCTAGCCCTCAAAGTCTTGTTTTCTTTTCAGGTATATTATTTCTTAAAAGTTTAAGTGACAACATCCATTTTTGAAGCCACATTCTGCTACTGTAAGGTCAAGTAGTCCTCAAAGTGAAAGCTTTCTACATTTTATTTGACTGTTTACTTTTTCAGAAGTCAAGTACTAAATGTTTTCTGCTCCATTGCAGTTTTCCTGAACACGTGTATTTGTGTTGGCAGTTCTTTTACAGCAAACCCTTCAGCAGGTTAGCAAATATTGGCTCTCTGCCAAAACCCCCAGTACTGCTCCTTCCCCTCTGTGAAATCATTATTCCCTGCCCCACCCCCCAGCCAATCCTTTTTTTCCTTCCCACCTGCTGTTGTTGGGTTGCCAAGATTTGGTCATATAAAGGGGATCACAGCAATTAATGCCACCTCCTATCTTTCATCCATTATTTCACCAAAGGCAACTCATAAAGAACATTGACTTCAGAAATGGCAGGCTTTTAAAACCAGGTTCTTTTTAGAAGCCTTGCATGTTTTGTGTGTATTAAAATCATCTAACATCACTTACTGCCCAATCCTATCACCCACCATTGGTGCCGATGCAGCTGTGCTGACAGATTGCATGCTGTATCCAGTGATGGGCGGGGGATGGGGATCAGATAGCCATCAGGAGGTAAGTAAAAATATTTTTTACCCGCTCCCTTGGTAGGCTTCCCAATCGCCTTTGGGTCTCCTTGGACACAGGCCAGCCATTTTGCTGGCATATGTCTGAGGAAAGAAAAGGGATGGACGGCTTGGGAAAGAGGGGATAAGATCTGGCACACACCAGAGTCGCTGAGATCATCACCCCTGCCCTCCTCCTCCCCGCCCCTCCCCACGTCCTGTCCTCCCCAATCCTCCACGAACCCCACCTTGCCCTCCCCCTCCCTGTCCACAACATGACTCTGCCGCCAACGTACCAGTGCCAATGGAGGCCTCTGGAGTTGCTGCTATGCGCACCACATGGCTACCTGAAGGGGAGAATGGCCCAGAAGCGTGCGACGCCTGCTGCTTTAAAAGACCTTGCGCTGCCGGAACACTAGTTCTGACAGTGTAAGTTCCCAGTAGGATTGAGGCCTTACTGCCCAAGCCTATTCTCCATCTGCGCTATCAGAACTTGCATTCTGGCAGCGCAGCCTGGTGGCATCGCAAAGCACGACATGTTGTAGCGCACTACCAGGTTGCTGCTGCAAACAGCTCCTCTGCTCCTCGGGTGCCAGTACGTTTGTGTGGGGGTGGGTGGAGTGAGGGAGGATTGGTGCGAGGATCAGGGCCACTAGGAGGTGTGTCAGGGTGGGCAAGGGGCAATTATCTTTTTCAAAGGTGCCGTCAGTATCTTACGCCCCCCCCCAACCTTGTCATGCCCCCTTGAGTCTACTTGGACTTGCGCCAGCCAAAGTAGACACATGGGGCAATAGGAACATCAGAGCAGACCCACAGGGGCAATAGGGGCTTACTTTGAGGAGGCTTCCTGATTGCCCCCGCCCCACCATAGGATGCAGCACACCTCCATGGTGCGGCTGCATCGGCAGAGGTGTCACTGGAGGGGGTGGTGGTACTGTAAGCTCCGCACTGTTCCACTCCCCTTTTATTCCCTGGTACAAGGTGACCTCACCCCCTCGCCATTGGAGCCATTCAGTGCGGCAAAGGCAACGAGCAGGGAGTCTCCTGTCCATTGCCTTTGCCGCAGCAGCCGCATGGAATGGCTCTGATGGCGAGGGGGCGACGCGAGGCCACCTTGTACCGGGGAGTAAACAGGGAGTGGGACAGTGCGGAACATACAGTTCCACCACCCCCTCTAGTGACGCCTCTGTGCATCAGTGCAAGTGGGGGATAGGATTGGGGCATCAGTTTTTACATTTATATCCAGAGAAGCAGGGCCCTGCTTATGCCACAGCAGAGAAAAGGCTGAAAATCAAATTATTAGAAAAGACTTGTTGTTCACTGCTGTTCTCACATATACCTAACACTTTCCTCTCTTGGCAAATGCTTTGCCAAGAGAGATGCAGCAGATCGTGCTGCAGATCATCTTCTTGCTACTTTAAGGAGGCAGCCCACATTTGTATGTTTGTCATTGCAAAGAGCTTGCCAAGACAAAAAAAAAATTGAAACAGGGTGTCCCCTTTCCCTGAAGGATAAAGGTTTGGCACCACCCCCTGTGTTTAAGCATAGCACTAATTCAAAATATTCAATATCCTTAAATGTTCCCTGAGATCTGAGAAACTCATGAGATTTAAAACAACTACAAGGACAGTTTCAATTGGTATCTTCTTTGCTTACGTGCAAAACTTTTATACTGTTGTGGGAAAGCCAGAACCATGCAGGGTTTTTGTTGTTGTTGTTGTTTTTAACCCAATGTTCCCTTAATGCAATGCAGTCTTGCACCCTCAGGCATTTCCCTTTTAAATCTTTTATCTTCAAATCAAGAAAAAACAAGATAGAACAAGAAAGACAAATAATCACAGACTCTCTAAGTGCAAATGGCTACTCCAAGACCCAAGTCTCCAAATGCTGGCATCAACAACAGGAGAAAGTGAGGAACCGAAGACTTGGAATCAATACAACAGAGCCTAACACCACAGAGAATACAATGGTAGAGGAAAAAAGTTGGATTACACTGCCCTTTGTCAAAGGAGTGACCGATAAGATTGCTCACATTTTTGGACATTGCAATATAAACACCATATTCAAACCTTCTTTGAAGCTAGAACAGCTGCTTCGCAATCCTAAAGATCCCAGGCCACCTCTGTCCAGTGCAGGTGTTTACAGTGTGCCCTGTACCTGCGGCAGATACTATATTGGTGTTACTAAACGAGCCATAAGAACGAGAATAGCGGAGCACGAGAGAGCGGTCCGGCTTGACCATCCGGACCAGCCCTCTCTTGCGGAACATGTCAAGTCCACTGGCCACAAGATCCTCTTCAACAAAACCAAATGTCTGAGTAACGATGCCAACAACAGAACCCGCTTTAATTTAGAGGCAGTTGAAATCAGTAAGAGAAGACCTCAAAATCTTATTAATAGGCAGTAGGACTTATCATTTGTAGATAAAATCTGATATCCAGTGTTGTATAAGACCTCTGCTGAGGTTCCTTTAAGAGAACCACTGCAGATGACTGCCCCCCAGAGGTAACCTGCGGTTAATATGACAGATGAACTCTCAGCCCTGCTTAGTTCCGGTGTTAATTACCTGGAGTTTTTGCGCGCTTTTCTTATGTTTAAATACCTACGTGGGGTCGGATCATGATGTTATCTTTACAGCTATGCTGTTTTTCTCCTAGAAAAAGTCCTGAGACCAAGGACGAAATGTCAGAAAGATATTTCCTGTAATTTTAAACTATTTATCCAGCGTTACTAATTTTGACATTCTTTTTGGAGCCTGGATAATTTGTGTTTTAACTTGTTTTTAATTGCAATTTTGACTTTAATTATATACATGGCCACAATACCCATAAACCCTTTATCCTGGAAGATTATCTCTGGTCATGAAAGTTTTCGCTCAAATTTTAAAAAATTCTCACTTGCTACCACTGCAAATGGGCTCTCATACCTTCTTTTTTTTTCTCTAGGCACTTTTAGCTGCCTCAATTTCTTGTACAGTATATAACCAAAAATCCATGTCAGCAGAGCGTAGCATAGCAGAGTATTCGGCATGTCAGTAGGTACAGACAGTTCGGATCCAGAAACTATTCACTAATTAAAAGATTCATATCTTGACTTTCAGGATAAGAAGTCTCACAAGGTGGCTAACAACCTTTAAAACAATAAAACAACTTTTAAAACAACCTTTAAAACAACCTTTAAAACAAATTCACAGCCATAAAAAATATTCAGAAGATGACAATATAGACAAAACATAGCAGACAAAATCAGTTCAAATATTTTAACTAATAGCTTTGGGAAACAAGGTTTTCACCACATGCCTAAAAGCAGGGAATGTTGGAATAGGGCAAACCTCTGCAGGAGGAGAACTCAGAAGTTGCTGAAATTCCAAAAAGTTGGGCAATTACTATTAAAAAATAGATCCAGATCACTTGAAAATCAAAACAAATAAGATAGTTCTGAAAAACTCTCTGCCCATTGGATTAGCAACCATCTTTGGATAAATCAAATACGAAATATATTTCATAGCAACACATTAACAACACAGTCCTGTGTAAGGATCCGGCCGGTGGTCCATGGCCGTCCGCCGGATCCTGAGCCGGGCGGCTGTTCTGCTGCTGGACTGAAGGTCTACTCATGGAAGTGGACGCTCGTTCCCTTCCCCGAGTGTAAATCGCAGCTGGCCCTATCAGCATCCTCAGATTTAGTGGAGGCCGTGTAATGGCCTAGCCGGCCCAGTGGGGACAGGGATATGGCCGATGCCATCCCCCACCCCCTCCCTTGCCCACCAAAACACTCCCGCACCCGCCAGATCCTTACCTGCCTTCTCCAGTGGCCACTCAGACATGGAGCAAGGGAGGCCGGCCTCTGCGCCGGCCTCCCTTGCTGCAGAGTAGTCGCTAATGTGCTTTACGGCATGTTCGCGACTGCTTCCGGTGAAGGAATGCTTGTTCCGTCGCCGTCGCAATCCTCAGTATTGCGCTGTCAGAGTAATTGATAATCATTAGTCATTTCCGAAGCCATATACAGGGTGTAAGAGGCACACAGCCAGCCATACACAAAAACCAGTGCAGTGTCCTGCTGCATGTAGCTGGTAAATGAAACCTATGCCAATTGGCAGAGTAGACATGCAATGTACTATGTGCAATGTACAATGTACATGCAATGTACTATGAATGCGGAAAGTGGCACAATACAATGCCGTGTGGATAGCCAGTCTGTCCTCCTCCTCTAGACTATCTACATATGGGTGCAGATGTGAATATGTATTGGCATATACCGTATTTATTGGCGTATAAGACGCACTTTTTTGTCTAAATTTGTGACCCAAAATTGTAGGGTGCGTCTTATACGCCAATACTAAAAAAATCCCTCCCCCCCCCCTTTTAAAGCATTTTTGGGCTTACCGCGTTTTTTCCGGAGCCGGAGAGCTCCCTTGTGCTTTCTTCCCTGACTAATCTATCCGATCTACAGCTGTTTGTCGGGTTTAATTTATGCACGTGCATGAGTTGAGCTTCTCAGCAGCCAGCAGAGGGCGCTGTGCTCCTCAGTTCAGTTCATCTGAGCTGCAGACGGTGTGGTCTTTCCAGCTCCTCGGATGCTGAATGAATGCAGCTTGGGTAAGCTTCTGAACTGGGCCTAGTTGGGAGGCTTTGGAAACTGTGCATGGGTGGGTTGGGGGGAAAAGAGTTGAGTCTGGGTTTTTTTGTACTTGGGGTAAATGTTTTTTTACTTTGGAAACTGTGCATGGGTGGGTTGGGGGGGAAGAGTTTAGTCTGGGGGCTTTTTGTACTTGTGGTAAATGTTTTTACTTTGGAAACTGTGCATGGGTGGGTTGGGGGGAAAAGAGTTGAGTCTGGGGGGTTTTGTACATGGGATTTATGTTCTGGTGCACTTTGTTCATGTGTCTTATTGCTGTGTGTTTTAAAAGAGATCTTGGTATTTTTGTGCAATTTATGTAAATTAGCTAATTAAGCAGCCAAGCAGTAAGTGGCCAAGTGGCCCAAAAATGCTTTAAATCTTTTTTTCTTGAAACCCAGGGCCAAAAGGAAGGTGCGTCTTATACGCAGGTGCGTTTTATACGCCGATAAATACGGGGTAACTATTTGTCCCTGTATTAGTTGCATGCAACACTTTTTTTGCATGAAGACCATAACATTGAAGCTTTACTTGGCTTGATTTAATTTTTGAGTGTGGCCCTGGGGACTTGCTTATGTGCAAAAGTTACCTACTGTCCAATCCTATCTGGCCACTAGGCCAGCATAGGACGACTGCATTGGCCCAACACCATTGCAGAAGTTGCTGTAAGGCAGTTGCACCGGCTTTTGCGGATGACGTGCGGCACAAGTAAGCCGCGGCTGGGCCATGTGGTGCAAGGGATGGTGTTCCGGGGCAGGTGTGGGTGGATTGGGTCTGGGAGGGGGGGCAGGATCGATGGCAGTGCATGCCATATCCTATCTCCCTCCCAGGCCTATTTCTCCCGACATGGTCCTCTTTGATTTGCGCCGCCAAAATGGCAGATGCAGATCTGAGAAGACCCATTTGGGAGTCTGGGGCTTTACTCGGGGTATGGGAACAAAAGTTCCCTTGCCTTGAAGAGACCTCCAAGACTGCCTACTCTTCTCAGGATCCAGCATTGCCAGGGCCAGAATAGCTGGATCACTGAGCAAAGCATAAGATAGGATTGTGCCCTTAATTAAACTGTAAGCAGCTCTGTAATGGAATTGGATGTCTTGTTTAAAAAAAAAAAAAAAACCCAAATATTTTGCTTAATAATCAAACCCAAACCAGGAAATAAAATTTCAAGGCAATCTGTTTCTTTGAGTTCATTGACCTACTACAACTTGTTTGGTTTGGGTGACATGATCTCTATGCCAGTTTCTTGCATTAAAAACAAAAAAGCACTCTGGTGTGGGGAGATGTTATCTTGAATGGCTGCTAGGCATATTTGCAGTTGCAGATAGAAGCGTTGTTTACGGTTGTATTGGTCAAACATTTCTGGCTGGTGCTGTTTGTGCCTAAAATAATAACAGCATTCACAAGTCCAAAGAAGAATTGGGGAAAGCAGCTTATGTTTAATGGAGCTCCTAGAACAGCATAATGGGGAGATGAATCCACTTTACAAGAAGTGATCCGCCTGAGCAGTAGAGAGCACCAAGCGGTGCAACTAACGAAACACAAATGTAAGCCCAGCATAATAAGATGGTATGAATTGTATTTTTAACTTCTTCAAAAAGCACAACACTTCGCCACACTGATACAGCACTTCCCCTAAGTATCCACAGTGCTTCACATACGGCTTCACAGAAATCCTTACAACAAAGTCAGTTGCGCCATCATTACTTAAATTAAATTAATTAATTAATTCTGTTTCTAGGGTAGTTTGCATCATTTTAAGAAGAATGACAGCAAACCATAACAAAACAATATATTATTAATTTATCAAACAAAGATAAGCGGTGAGGATAGAAGGCAGGATCAAGCAGGCAGGGACAAACAAGGACGGAAGGACCAAGCCAAGGAGGCAGAAGAAGGACATGAAGAAGGAACCAGGACTGACAGGGGAGAGAGGAAGACCAGGCAAAGGGCAGGCAGAGATGCCAGGACCCCTTTTGGGGCGGTGGGGGCTTCTGCCCACTGCCCTATGGTTGGGAGCACCCAGCCATTAGAGACCCCTCTGTGCTCCTGTAGTGGCAGCTGGCCTGAGCTCTTCGGTATCCCCACAGACCCTTGCCTGCCCCTATGCGAATGTTGAGCCTCTACTTAGGTGAGAACCACTGGGACTCTGAACAAAGGTGAAGTAACCTACCAAGGCTGGGAAGGCGCTGCCCTGTTTTTTGTTATACAGGACAAACTGATCCTCTCAGAGGACCTCAATACATAGCCCTTAATTAAGCATCATACCCACGTGTCAGGCTTGTTCACTCCTTCCCTTTCCCTAAACCCCTTGATGTTACTCCACAACCTCTTCGATGCACAGCTACTGCCTGGGGGGGGGGGATGAGGAAGAGACCCCAATGGTCGCAGGGCCATTTGAGTTGTGGTTCTTGGCTGATTGCCACTGGTGCAGGTCTAATGGAGCTATGTGGAGTTTGCAGAAGAAGACAAGTGTAGTAGTCTCCCCAGGATGTCTTGGAGGGATACTTGGAATGTGTTCAAAACTTCAAAGAGAAGATCAAATCTGATTGTATGAGTGTTTTTGTCCTACCAGTGAAAGGTACAATCTTTAGTTTACTGCTTGCAGCTGTTGGATAGTGATCAGCAACCAGTAAGAGGTACCTTATTAGGCCTTGAGTTCACAAGTGGGTCTTAAATTAATGATGCAAACAATGACAGACTGAGGAAGCAGGCTGTGTCCTACTGCATGGAGAGCAGCCACAGTGGACAAGGAAAAAGTAAAAAGTAAGTGAAACAGAAAGGATATTGGCATAGAAGAAAGGGTAGCCTTTCAGGCACTTGCTACTTGGGAGTCCCTGTGTTGCCAAAGGCACTGGCATTAGCCAATAGGCACAAGTGACATATAATCATGCTCTAGACCAGGGGTTCTCAACCCCTTCCCGGCCAAGTACCACCTCCAGCGCTACTCTCCCGTTGCGTGCCACTGGAAGTGACTGGCAATGACATCATCACCAGTTACTTCCGGGGGTTTGGAGGCCAGAAAACACAGGTAGGAGGCTTTGGGCAGGTGGAAGGACCCTTCTCAGCATTCTTGAGAGGCTTGGCCAAAGGCAGGAACCTCTCGGGAGCGAAAATGCGGCTCCGAATGCACTGTATCGGAGCGGGGTTCTGGCGATCTGAGTACCACCAGCAGTCAGCCAAAGTACCACTGGTGGTACGAGTACCACTAGTTTGAGAACCCCTGCTCTCGATGATTGCATGATTATGCTAAACATATATAGATGCAGGGAGTGAGAATCATATTTTCCCAGTGAAAGTTTCAAATGCAATTTCCTGGCAACAGCAGCACTACCTTAAGAAAAGGCATCTGGATCCCACAACAACTGAGTAACAAGGACACATTTATTGCATGTAAAAATAGTCTGAAAAAGCCCTGATGAATGATCATCCAATACGATCAGGCAAATCTAAGATAATAATAGAGCATTGAGTGTTTATTTGTGCAAAGCTAGAATGAGGTACTTATAGCCTCAGGGCTAATTCCAGAGGCATAGCCATGCTTGTTGAAGGAAAAACAACCAAGAGACCTATGGCACTGTAAAGACTATCAGATTTATTATACCACAGTCTTTTGTGGGCCACAGCCCACTCCATCAGATGTACTTGGTCAGTCTAAGGATTTGCTGATAGCATTGAGCATAACGCAGAAGCCGCAATCTGCTGCTTTCAGCAGAAGAGAAAATACGGTATGATGTCGCTTATCTTCCCTAATGTGCAAATCTGTTGCCAAAGCAAATCTGCCTCATTTTAATCTTTCAGGAAATGGAGCCTTTTGGCCACAATAGCTTCCATCTGCTCCTCTGAGTCATGTTGCTCTTTTTTTTCCCAAATGATCAAAAAAAGTTCCAAATTCCTCCATGAATCCTTCGGAGCAATTTCCTCAAATGTTCATGCTTCCAACTATATTCTCATACTTCCTTGTCATTCAAGCTATTCGAGTGCAGGCAAAAGCCAGGTGTCCAGAATGGTCCAGGCAGGGGTGGGGTGGGGTAGAATCAGTTCCATTTCCCTCCTGTTGGAAGATGTCAGTTCCCTAAGTGCTCCTTTTCCTGCTGGGTGTTGGAGGATGGGCAGCGTTTAGCTGCTGGACACTGGGGGTGTGGTGTACTGCCTGGTCACATGTAAAGACCTCCTACTCTAATCCCTCTGTGTTCCAGAAAGGGGTGTGGCCCCTGACCTTTATTTCCTCCTTCTTGCCCCTCACTCAGTCTCTTCTTCTCTTGATGCCCACCGAGCAAGATGATGCCATCGCTGCTCCTGCAGCCCAGCGGCCATCTTGCAGCCTAACCCCATGCAGGGAACCCCAGCTCTAGGGGGGTTCTATCTTAAGTCTAGGATGTACCTCTGATTGATGGTCAGAAGCTATGTATATATATGCAAACTGAACTGTAAGTAAACTCTTCTTCTTTTTGCAACTACAAAGCAATGCCTCGTGTGTATTCATTTAGCTAAGCAAAGCAGTCTGCCTGGGTGGAGGAGGGAACTCTGCTAATAAGTGGGAACGCACCTCCCAATATATGCCTGAGAGCATCTAATCACTCCATCACTGGGCTCTAACTCTCTCAAATCCACTCACACCATAAACAGTTTTCCATTCTTAAAAATGGCTTGTGACTTGATAACTCTTCATTCTTATGCAAAGGTCTAGTACCAGTCATGCCTCCCTAGAGACAGTTTTTCCCCTCCCTTAATTCAAGTCAGGTTCACCCCTCGGGAACGTAAACTTTCACTTAAACAGAGCAATGTGTTGCTAAGTTGGTCCACGCAGGCACTCTGAAGCTTCTGCTTGGTGCTTACGTAGGCAAAGAGATTAATCATGCCTAGTTGGGCAGCCCAATCCTAACTATCTGGCGGGCGGCCCTGGGCCACCCGCCAGATCCCATGCTCGCTCCGGGTCTCTCTGGAGTGGCCTGGAGGTCTACCCAGGGAAAGGGGACGTTAGTTTATTTATTTATTTATTTATTTATTTATTCACATTTTTATACCACCCTTCCTCCAAGGAGCTCAGAGTGGTGTACATATTTCCTCCCCTCCTTTTTGTCCTCACAACAAGCCTGTGAGGTAGGTGGGGCTGAGAGATAGTGACTGGCCCAAGGTCACCCAGGAAGCTTCGTGGCTGAGCGGGGACTTGAACCTGGATCTTCCAGGTCTAAGTCCAACTCCCAAACCACTACACCATCCTGGCTCTTCACTTCCCCCGCTGTAGAGCTGGGAATTAATCTGTTAGCCAAAATGCTTTTGTAATCTTGGGGAATAGCTTTAAATATAGCAATTTGGCATGTTCTGGGATCTTTACCTGTGTATACCAGAGTCCAGCTTCACAGAATTCCGTTTTAAATAATATTGAGAACACACGTGGTTACTTTCCAATATTCACTAAATAATTCACTTCCCCCGGTGTAGAGCTGGGAAGGTCCAATGGACCTCCTTGGATTTCCGCCAGCTATTTAGCTGGAAGTAGGAGGAGGCCATGTAACAGTCGAGCCGGCCCAGCGATCGAGTCGGTCGAGTGTGGGAGGCGCCAGCCAGCAGAAAAAAGTCAGACTGTAAAAGGATACCACCTGGAAAGTAGCTGTTCATGAGAGATTGGACATATATATATATGCACCTGGGGAGCACTTTCACGGCACCCGGAGAGTAAGGGCCGCCAGTGCAGAGGCTGGCAGCCCTCTCTCCCCTGGCAGGCTGTTCCCGCGCCCGCCGGGCAAGGCATGTCTTGCACCAGCTGGTGCAGGTGTGGGGGAGGGCGGACCGGGCAGTGAGGGAAAGCAGCCATTGGCTGCACTGGGTGGGGGAAGGGCAGGGGTATCAGCGTTGAGCTCCATCAATATGCAAAGTCCTCTCCCGGTCAGGTGTGGCCTTAACATGGAGGGCCCGAAGGTACGCCAGCTCCAGAGAACCCGGATAGTGTTGTAACATGCTTTATGGTGCGTTTGCGACACCCTAGGCAATCGCAGCAGCGCTGCGCCGTCATACTGAGGGGGATAGGATTGCGCCATAAATTGTTGTTTTCCTTAGGGATTCAATCCTAGGAGTTGTGTGTGTCCTTTCTGATCAGTGATACAGGACTTTCTCAATGCACAGTGAAAGGTGTTTGACTTGGCTTTACCGCAGCCTCCATCCAAGGCCAGGAGGTTGTGCCAATACTTCCCACCATTATATCAGTTTGAGGATTTCCCCCTTTTTCTACTGTGCCAATTCGATTTGCACCCTGTGCCATTGCAATCTCCCTTGACTTCAGCACCTGCTATGTATTTTTGTCCTGTGCACCTCAAAATACTTCACTATCCCTTTTGCAGCCTGTCCACTTGTTCACACATATTTTGCAACCGATTTTAACATTTGGTTTCTACTGAAAGGCTGTACAGTACTTGATTTATTTGCCTCTAGTGGCGAAAAATAAATGGAATTTGGTCGACTGACAAATTACTAGGACCTCTGCCTCTACATTTGCCAGCCCAAATTAACTAGTAACTATCCTAGCAATTAGATAATTGGATTCCTGATTGACAGGCTCTCAGTGAAAAACTTCTAACCTGTTATTATCCTGCATCAGCTCTGACTCAGCAACTAGCGACTTCTGCAATTCTTCAGTGCCTACCAAAGTGAGCAGGGCCCCCAGTCCTAGGTTCATGGGAATATACAGTATATACCAGTTTGGAAGTGGATCTTATTTCAATTATGAGTTTCAGTACAATACCTTTTCTTCCTGCTTCATATTACTGATTCCTGTTCTCATCCTAGGTAGGGGGAAAAAAGTTCTCAAACAGTAGCTCTAGTAGATTTGACCAAAACGCTTTGGCCAAGAAATCCACATGCCACCTTTTTATGTCTGACATGCTTCTGTCCTATCTCCAGTATTTTCTGCAGGCCTCTTGAGTTTTTGCAAAGATGTCAGCTGCCACTCAAATAGAGAATCTGGTATATTAGGTTTTGTCCAATGCAGTATTACAAGCAGACCCACAGGGGCAGGCTCTCATTTTGGTGTGGTGTATGGGGGCTGATGGACACTTGGACAGTATGGTCCAAACTGGCCCAAGGTCATGAGAGAACTGGGGCAACAGTTGCAGTTTTACAGCAGAAAATAATGAGAGTAGTTGGGTCTGTATGATGCCCTCAAGGGTCTGACCCGTGCCTAGAAACCAGAGACCATCCAGCCCAATGGGTTGAAATGCAGCTGTCCACCAGCTTTGCCATTCCTCCCCAAGCAACCTTCCTCAAGCAAAACACCAGGGAGGACTCAGCTGAAAATGACACAGGGAGCATGGGACTTGTAGTTTTCAGACCTGGGGGAAAGTGAGGAGACTGTTGGGAACAAATGAGTACTGGTGGAGGCAGAGAATAAACTCCATTCTGAGTTGGCTCCAGCTCATAGGAGGCTGGACCCAACTTTAAATGGGGCCAGGCTTTTCAAATAGAGGGAGTTTGCATTTTGAGCTCCCCTTACATTCAAAGTATCGCATCATCATTCATTCATTCTCAGGGTAGCTTCCATATAGAGTGCATTACAGTGAACACAGCAAGTAAATTATTAGATCCTCCTGGGTGTATATACTAGCAAATCTTGTCACTATTTTATTTATTTTTTATTTACAATATTTATATCCCGCCTTTCTCCCCGAAGGGACCCAAGTTGAAGGCTTCACTTGCTACTTGATTCTGTGCTTTGCAAAGCTCTACAAGCATGCACACACCTTCAACCATTCATTATTGAAGGGGAACACTTTTAATTACTTACTGTCGCTACACTCAAGAAGGTTAGGCTCTTCCCCCCCTGCCCTTTATTTCCAGCTTGGAAGAATACCAAATTTCCATGTCTGCAAACAGGCACCATCACGTACTGTGTGACCTTAACAAGATTTATGACATGGTTTATTAACTCTCTAAATTGGTTCCATAAATCTGGAGTACCCTATTGCTACTTTAGTTGACTAACAGTGTCTTTGATCTTTACACAAAGAGACAGAAACATACAAATCAGTAGCTTTTCAGAAAATTACTGACACAAATTCTGCCCACATTTGCTGCACATGTAACATGGAACCATACACTGGAATTTTGTCTTTATGCAATTTACTGTGATTTCTTAATTTGTAAGGACAATAACTAACTACCAACAAAACCCTTCAAGAACTGCTATCTTTCCAGATCATCTTGATTCTCTTCATTCAAGGATATTGTAAAGATCGACTTCATATCTACTTATATATTTATTTTATTGAAAAGATTTTTATGTCGCTTTTCCATAGCTCAAAGCGGTGTACCACATAATAAAACACAATTTAAAATAACTAACACAATATAAAATAAAATACAGGTACAAAATACAATACAATACATTAACAAAAAATAATAACGGGCACTTTAAAGCCAACTAAGAACAATATCGTGCGAGCAAATTAATAATAGAGTAAAAACTATAAATGCAACATTAAAACAAAGACGTGTAACCAGTGACTAAAAGCAGTAATTAAAAGGGGGCTCTGGGGGGACCATTCCTCTTCAAGGGCTAAGTGAAATAGATGCATTTCTAAAACCCACTGGAATCTATATAAAGAGGGGGTTGTCCTGAGATTTTCTGGAAGTTTGTTCCATAGACATGGTGGCCATAACAAAAAAGTCCCTGCACATTGTCGCCATACCCTTAGCCTTGGATGGCGGCGATATCCTAAGTAGGGACCTACCTGATGATCTTAGGGGACAGGCAGGATTATGTGGGAGAAGGCGGTCCTTCAGATATACTGGTCCCATGCTGCATAGGGCTTTAAAGGTAATCACTAGCACCTTGAATTGGGCTTGGAATTGAATGGGCAGCCAGTGCAACCACTGGAGCAGAGGCATGGCAGAACGATAACATGGCCTGGCAGACATCTAGAGGGACAATAGAGGAAGATGCAAGGTGAATCTGATAGAACATGCGTTAGAGCACATCTTTGTGCCTACTCCATGGTAGAGATGGCGCGCACTGCCCCGGCGTAGTGGCACACAGGATTGCGCTGTAACTCCCTTCTTCTCATCCAACCAGATCAGCGCCTTCCACCAGGATTAAATCCTTGATCAGGCTGGCCTGATCTGGCATTCAACAGCAGCAGCTTCAGGGTCCACAGGGTGGCTACTAGGGGCACCAAGGAGAAAGGGAGGGCCAAAATGAGTGGTGGTCTGCCACTGACCAACCATCTTTCCCATGTAATGGCCTGCCCACTTTCAACTGCCATATCTCCCTTTGCCCATCACCCTTTGGATATTGGCACTGCCCCCTCTTTCCCCCAAACATAAACACCAGCGGGGAGAGGAGGAAGAAAAAAAAAAACACCAGACCCCTTCCCTGATCACAATAATTAACATCTCCCTCAATACAACCTCAATACAACCCTCACCTGTCCATTCACAGAATTTAATAGAGGGGGCCATTCCCACCCCTGATCTCACCAAGGCTGAAGGGAGCAGGGTAGTGTACCCTCACTCCCCATAGACCCACCCAATGAAAGTCCCTCCACCCCCAGATGTAATCCAAGGGATTAGGGCTCCCCTACCAGACAGCTGCAGGGGCCACACTGTCACTGTGATCGCTACCGCTATCTCTGCCACTGATGCTGCCACCATGCTACTCTTCCCTATCCCCCAACCTGATGATCCAGAAGGGGGAAGGGTTGGTACAGTCCTTTTATTGTTGAAGTTTGCCGGGGGAGAAATATCCCCAACCACATGGAAGTGATCATTTGTTTTCCTGGCACGATCCCCAGGACACAGAGTCCTTTGGCTTTCACCTCTGGCAAGCCAGAGGCTTAAAGTACCTGAAAGGAAAAGCAGGGGTCCAATCAGGCTTCCTCCTACCAGCTCAGCCCTCTGGATCCAGGTTTTTTCTAATTCGCAATCACCCACCTGCCTTCCTATCAGATCCATTGCCTCACAGTAAGGCAGTTGGGCTGCACTCTTATACATGTTTACTTGAACATAGTAGGACTTGTTTCTGAATAATCACATATAGAATTGTGCTGTTAAGTTATTTGCTCCCGAAAATAACTGGATGATGTGTGTGGGTTTTTTTTTCAACAGTGCAAGTCTATTCTTGAATAATGACTGCTGTGTGAGACTAGAATTACTCCTAAGTCCACTTGGACTTGCACTGGTGGAAAACAATTATATTGACATAGCAAAGAAGTTGTGCCTGTGAACACCAGCTGGAGACCATCAACACCAAGGAAAAACTGGGCAGAGTTGAGGGTGGTGCAGATCTCAGGCTGAATAGTCTAGGAATGTCTCCCCATCTCCCTCCCCCACAATATGGAGAAAGTGTATAGCTTAAAGGTGTCGCAGTGTCATCAGCATTCCTAATCCCTCCTGAACTTGCTATATACTGAGTCAGACCAGTGGTCCATCTAAGTTAGTATTGTCTACACTGACTGGCAGTGGCTCTCTGGGGTCTTTGCAAGCCCTACCTAACTGCATACAAAGCATGTGCTCTATCACAGAGCTACAGCCCATCTCCATGACACTGTTTTCAGATCTGCAATTTTCAGAAAGGAAAGCAAGCTGCCACAACTCCCCAAATGCAAGTAAGCTCTCATTATGCACATATGAAGGCACTTGGGAAGTCAGCCATATTTGTTCATGAGCATCTGATGCTCCCCCTTTTGCCACTGTTGGACAAATACTCATAACTAATTTTTTCCTTGCAGGATATGGGCCACATGGAGAAGGATAAACAAAACATGCAGATAGTTCCAGCGCAACGCCCCACAGTGGATAGGTGAAAATCATTGCAATCTTCTCCCACTGCCTTTTCCCAACAAGTGAAGCTCAAAACATTCATAATGTCATAAACCTTCAGAGTGGCTACCAGTAAGAGAATGTGGAGCTAAGTGAAGGCATGTGGGAGGAACTCCTGGTGTTAGCAACCTTTGCCACTCATTCAACCCCCCCCCCATGAGCATCTAGTCATCATGCAGTTGCTAGCCATTAGTCACCATCACCACTCCTATGTTTCCCTTGTCAGCCATATGGTCAGAGGCAAGGATGTCCCCACCACCAGTGCCATATAGACAACAAAAGAGACATTAAGCATCAGCAGTACCAGTAGGAAGCCAGTTGTGTCTCCGTGGGTTACCACCACTGTCTTCCCAGGACTCCTGTTACTTATTGGATTGTAGGACAGACTGTAATGCAGCAGGTGCTGCTCTACCCTGCATTAAAATGTGATGATGGGGAAAGCTGCACCTTTTGCTCTTCCGCCTGCCACACATTCTAGAAAGCCAGGCCCAGAAGTCTTTCGTCACCATGTCGAATGCAGGGCTTTCAAGGTCAAAAAGACTGGCAGCTCTTCTGCGACACTGTCACATCATTGTGGCAGTGAACTCATTTTACGACTGATAGCGTTCAAAAAATACTGTGACTGTTTTAAGCTGTGTTTTTGTTCACAGGATGGTTGAAAGATGGAGAATTATTGCTCACCCAAAAGCTATTCACTTCAGATGTCTCTATGATTAGTCAAACACACTGGGAAGGGAGAGGGGCAATCAGATCACACTGGAGCCGAGGTCAGTGTCTTCTCCCATAGCCTTGTCTCTGAGCAGTCCACTTATTTGAAGCATGATTGCGGCATGTGTGTGTATGGGAGGAATTCTTTTATGTCTGCTTGGCTGTGCATTATGTATGATGTATATGTACTCAACTGAGTGAAGTCATGGGATCATTTAGTCATAGCCATGCATGAATCAGTGCTGTCCTTGTGCGGGCATCATTAATGTGCAGTGTTGTGGTTGGTGAATTGTGTTGGAGTGTTCACGGATGTAGATGTGGCTGTCAGTGTTGCTATGATAGCATTTATTTCTCCAGAATTGCGCTTTTGACTTTACTGCCGGGAATGGATCACAACTACATTAGATTGGCAATAGCCATGGCATAGTGTCTGCTACAATGGTGTATCAGACAACCTGATGAAGCTCTCTTCCTTTTACTAATACTTTACTAATACTTGGAAACAAACATCTTCACACCTTCCCGGTAACCTTCTTCAGTGGAAACAAAAGATTTGAAACATACACTAGCCACATCTAAGGACCAGTTTCAGTATGGTATTATCCACTATTTCCTTACACACACACACACACACACACACACACACACACACACACACACACACACACACACACACACACACACACACACATATAGAACTTTGTATGTCTAAACATGGGCTTGCCACCAAGTGTAGATCCAACAGGGAGCTGCAGCCAATCATGGCTCTTTGCCAAGCATCTCCATATGCTATACACGTTTGTTGTATTCACACTCTATATCATGTTTACGTGTAAACCAACAGTATCCTTAAAACATATGACTTAGTAGTAGAAGGACTCACTATTACTGCTTGTTTGATAGGCAAAGGTTATAATTTCTAAGTACAATAGCCAGGATTTAACTCTAAACCTATATTTTCCAAGAAACTTTTCAACAGCCGTTTATGTAAGAGCTACCACATCTGTTGGCAATATGCTCCGCTGATTAATAAGCTGTTTATTGAAATTCAATGCCATCATATTAAAATATACAACAAGTATATAAATATGTATGCTTTAAATTATTACAAAAACTTTGTCATAATGTCTTAAATGCATACAGTATATCCACTGCATCAAGGTTTTTATTATGCTAGTAGTTAATTACGGGTAACAACTGAGAAATAAAATCATTTGCTATCTATGCTGTGTTAAGTGCTTCTTTATGCTCACCTTCAGCCTGCTGCCCACTAATTTCATTGCATCAGCCTAAATGTTTGTCTTTTGAGATGGTTTTCTCTATTCATTTACATACACATACATCATATACAAAATCAACACCACCCATACAATGTACATACAAGTAAATGTACATGTGTGTACATACAACTACACAGAATAACCTCCCTACCTGGTAGCAGAAGCCTGACAAGGCAGAGGTTGAATGTCACTGTTCTCTCCTTTTCAAGCCCTGACTGCCATCAACAGCGGTATATTGGGAGGATCTCTTGACTCTTGCTGTCCCAAGACACACCCATCATCCAGCAGTTTCTATGGTCTGCCCCTTCCAAATAGGATGGCCTTCTTGCTTGCATAATCCTCCCTACCTACCAATGAGAATCAGGCTGAATCTCTCATTGTTGCAAGGGTGTGATTCGCTGCTAGAGGAGGGAAAGAGTACTCCTTCCCACCCAATAACAGGAGCCTGAGCTTGTTCCATTGCTGCAGATGGGCAGGAATTAGGATGTTAAATGAGACCAATACACAAAGCAGTGCTTCCAAACCCTTGTCTAAGGTAATATTTACTGCTATAGTCAAACCAACTTTTCTAAATGCTTTCCAAACAGAAACACCCTCAGGCAAAAATACAAACAAAAACAAACAAAAAAACCCCAATGCCTAATTGCTCACGTGGATTATAAAGTTTCTCCTAGTAGAAGTCTACCATCTCTCTCCTTACACCAATTACATTCTGTCTTACTGGTTGTGGCTGCAGGGAACGATCGTTGCTCTGCAGCTATGTTTAAATATTTCAAGATTATTAAATTTGCTTACAGCCCAATCCTAATTAAATGCTGCCCACAAGGCACAGTGGCACTGGCACAGACTCCACTGAATCCTACAGGCAGCTGGAGATCATGCAGGGGCAGAGAGGGAAGTAAAAGAATGTTCTACTTACCCTCCTCCGTTCCAGCCTGGTCGCCAATGGGTCTACTTGAACCTACGCCAGCTATTTAGCTGGCGAACGTTTGAGTAGAGCAAAGGGTTGTGTGTCAGGAACCAAACAGGGGTTAGGGTATTGTGGCAGTAGCGGCCCAACACCCTCCCGTGGGAGGGGGCTGCCGCCGCCGCAACACCTCCCCCGGACGCAATACGCCCCCTACGAGACGCCCCATGCCCCACCAAGAGTTAGCAGATGCTTAACTCTTTCATTGTAATGGGATCTTAAGGCTGAAGTCTATGAACATTACTGAAATAAATTCTATCAAACTCAGTGGGACTTACACTGGCATAGGTTCTAGCTGAAAAATGCTTAAATTTGGCTGGATGATGCCCACTGACTTTCCTTGTGTGTTCTCATACTTTATGACATTTTGTGGAATGCAGAACTCAGAAAAAGAAATCCCCCAAATAAGATCAATTTAAAGAAAAATGTAACGATTACAACCAAGATATACTTCCAAAACAACATTCCTAGTTGTTCAGAAGGTTGTTAGTTTACCTAGAAAGAACTCGACCATCTGACAATCCCGGCCACCTAGATAAAGAACATGGTTGTTTTGGGGAAAGTACATTCAACAGCACACACTTTCAGTGACCTGTGTCCCATCCCAGGTAGACATTAATACAGCCAGATAATAGAGGGAGGGAAGTGTTCCAATTATTTATCTGTCTTATTGTGACGTTGGAAAGGGCTGTAGTAGTCGTTCTGTCTACTTATGTTCCAGTAAGATAATTGGGAACATATCACTGTCTGTGCATGGGCCAGACTAGGGGGAGTATGATGAGTGCTTGCTTGTATGTGCAGAGTGTGTATATGTGTAAGCGCAACTGAAAAACAATTCTTCCCAGGAGGAATGTTTGGAAATAGAAACCACAAAAAGGAGGTGAGATACATAATGTGGTAATATTCTTAAGAGTTTGAGAAGTGCAGCTTCTAAAGGCCTCTTTGAAAATGAGAAGGAAAAAAACCTTTCTTTTAATTTTTCAGGTGCGGAACAAATAGTCAAATACAGATTAATTATTGAAATTCACAGTGTGAAGGCCAAACTGCACATTACATTGGGAGATCTGTGATTGATATCTTGATTTTTTTTAAAAAAAAACTACAGGCACATGTTTGTGTTCAGGGGGACTGTTGATCAGGGAAATGAGTGGAGGTATTTAACCTTTTCCCCATGCCACTTTTCAGATCTAAATCACCCCTCAAGCTGACATTTGCTCCATGGAGGGGTGTCTGGGTGTGTTTTTTTCTTCTCACAGAGCAAAAAGCAACTTGACAAGACAAATTAGATTAGGCCATTAGAAAATGGCCTGGAGAGGATGGGTTAAGTTTTCCCAGCCTACACCCTAGGCTGCTTCTCCAATCCAGTTGTTTATTTATTTTAAACAGTGATACCCTGAACTTTCTGCTATCATCATCAGGAAGGAACTCGGGGCAGTTTCCAACAAAGACTAAACATACAATAAAATTATTGTATATCATTATTGTATACAATAGGCTAGTGGGTGGCGCAGTGGGTTAAACCGCTGAACCATGAGCTGTCGATCGAAAGGTCGGCAGTTCGAATCCGCGATAGGGTGAGCTCTCGTTGCTTGGCCAGCTCCTGCCAACCTAGTAGTTCCAAAGCATGTTAATGTAAGTAGATAAATAGGTACCGCTTGCGGGAAGGTAAACAGCGCTCCGTGTTCCAGCTGCATGCAAGGAGAGTCATGCCGGCCACATGACCACAGAGGCGTCTTCGGACAACGCTGGCTCTTCGGCTTTGAAATGGGGATGAGCACCACACCCTAGAGTCGGACACAACTGGACTTAATTGTCAGGGCATACCTTTACCTTTATTGTATACAATAAAATACAATTATAATACATGACAAGCAAAATAAATTCACAGACACATGAAAAAAGCAAAATATCAGAACCAGACAAATCCAGCAGCTCAGCATCCATCAAAGGCCGAACAAAACAGGAAAGTCTCAGACTAGAAGTCTCTACTCCCCGTAGCCGCATTAGTAAAAAAGATCAATTGTTGAAACACCAGTCATGAGTCTCCTGGTGGTATGATGTGTAGTCTGGTCTTTGAGAGCAGAAGCAAGAACATCTGGCTAAATCTGGGTCTTAGTGAAAACACTTACCCTGGGCAGCAACAGTGTTAGTGTGGTGGAGGAGTGCATGGATCTAGTGCAGTGGTTTTTGCCCCATGACCCACTTTCAGCGTGGAGCTCTTCCGGGTTGACGAGCAGCGAGCTTTCTCGTTTATTTAATGTGAACAGCCGGCCAAGTCTCTCCTCAGCGGTCTTTGGTCGCTTTGGGCCTGGTTGCGTTGTGTTCTCACAGAGAGAGCCAAGGCAGAGACTCGGGCCAGCGGCTGGCACTGGCTGTTTCGTAAAAAAAATGCAAAAATTTGGCAACCCAGAAGTTAAGGCTCGGGTGGTGAGCTGATCGCAACCCACCAAAACCGTGAACCGCTGATCTAGTTTCTTCACTCTCAGACCCATAGTGCAGCTGTCCAACTGGCATCTCTCTTTTGCCTAAATAAAAGAAAGAGCAGGATCGTTTGAATCTGGCATTCATGCATATAGGCCTCCATATGGGAAGCCTTTAGTTTATAGCCTACATTAGTTTAGGTCAGGGGTTCTCAACCGGTGGTACGCATAGCACTGGTGGTACTTTGGGTGACCAGAGGTGGTATGTGGTCCGATGGTCTGCCAGAACCCTGCTCCAAAGTGACTGCTTTGCAGCTACATTTTCACTCCCAAGAAGCTCCAGCCATTGGCTGAGCTTCTTGGGAGCACTGCGAAGGATACAAACCAGGAAGGGGGAATAGGATTTGGCATGCGCAGCTGCTGCCAAAATCCTCCCTCCTCTGTCACCCAATCATCCCCACCACCAATTTACCGGTAACTGCAGAGGATTGCAGAGGTTCTGCAACCCATTGTTGCCTGTGCACAGCCTCTGGCCGTTTGTACTGATGGCCATGGCCCACTGAACAGTGAAGTAGCTTTTGCACCATCAGCCTGGGAATTACAGTGGCGGATCACGAGATCCATCACTGTAAAGCCCAGATAGAATTGATCCGTTAGTGTAGCACAAATGCAGAGACATTTCCTCTCTCTGCCATGTCACTGATTAAACAAAAACAAATAAATAAATAAAAGGATTGTGAGCTGAGCTTACTACTACTTGGTCTTGAAGATGCCCGGTGAATGGGTGTGGCTTCTTCCATCACTGTGCTGCAATGAAGGGTGTAGAATCTTCATTGCTGCAAGAGAGAGCATGCTTCATTGCTTCAGTACTGCAAGAGAGAGCATGCTTGTGGCAAGTTTAGGTTTCCTTTTTTAATGGTCCTACAGGATGTTCGGTAGGACGTGACAATCTAGTTAAGCGGATGACATGCTACATGTGTTCCAATCCAGCTGCTTTGCAGATGAGATCTAAATTGATAGAACTAGTATCTTAATGAACTATGTAAAACTATGGGTTGCCTCCCAATTTTTTCAAGGTGTCTGTGTTTAATTTAGGCCCAAAGCTATACATTTAGATATGAGTGTAAAAAATGTACTTATAATCATTGTATTGATCTAAACATTTTTCTGTGGATAGTAGAGGGATGAGGCTTGTTCCTGAAATGTTTTCAGTTTCTTAGAGTTTCCCCATTTTGAGCACCAAGGGTGCAAATTTGACTGTTTTAGGGCCCCTGCACCAGTGCCACGTTGGCCATTCAGCGCCCGCCCCCGCCCCCCAAGTTAGAAATCCAAGTTTTAAAAGGTCCAGGAGTAGACTTTGTTATTCAATTTGATTGGAACATCTCAGCACCTGTTAGAACCTGTAATCACCTGTGGAACTTTAATGATGCGTTTAGTATACTTTGAGACTCGGAGGTTTCAGAAATGTATACCTTATCTCTCAAAGGTGCAGAAAAGGACCATTACTATATGAGTGTTAAGAAGGTACTTACAATGATTATTTTGATCTGAAATTTTTACAACCGATAGTAGAGGGATGAGTCTTGTTCCCTGCATTTTTTCCCCCGCTTGCCCCCGCCTGTCCCACGGGTGCAAAGATTACTGTTTTAATGTTCGATAGGCTGCATATTACCAAGTAATAAATCTAGCTGTGCTTTGACTGAATTTCTCTGCTGAGTTCAGTGAAAACAGAACGAGATCCTGAAGAACAGCAAAGTCAACAGCAATGCTCCGTCAGAAGAGAATCCAGTCTAATATCACCAAAATGTTAGGCCTTCAATCTGAGGAGTTTAATCCAGAGGCAGCATTAACAGAATGCCATGCTTTCCCTATCAAAACAGGATGAAGTCAAATCAGATCTGTGAAACAAACTGAGGATACATAAGGCTTTCCTTAAGTCAACATAAGGATCTTAAAAGTTGAGAGTTCTCCGAGGAGCTTCTTTGCTGTGGAGTGAACTTGATACGGAGGAGCAGCAAGCGAAGCAAGCAGATGATAGAGGTACCCAGTAATCCAGTGTGCTAATCATAAGAGCAGGGATAAGCATTTCAGTGTACAATGTCTAATCCTGAAGGATATGTTCTTTAGCAGAGTAGCAATAGGGAAACTGGCTAGCAATGAGGAGCAATATGCAGATCAGATGTGGTTCACATCTGTGCAACTGTGATTTATTTCTACTACGTAGCATAGTCCATGAGCAGCCTCAACTGATTTTGAATGATGTTCAAGATCTCTGCCATCACCCCAACAGTATTGCCTGTGAAAATTAAAGCCAACAAGGAAACTCAGAACTACAAGTTACACTCAATACCAGGCTGCCATCAAAAATAGCATCTTCATGCTGAGTTCTCCCCACTCCCCCATAACGTGAACATGTATGAGCACTTACCCCATCTCTCTACATTAATGTGTTGTGCATTTCCAGTGGCAGCCAGTGATGTTGGGCAGGGAGATGCATGATGTGCTAATGGAGTAAATGATCATGCACATTCTGGGGATTAAAGAAGAACCTGACACGAGGATGCCATTTTCAGCGGCAGCCCCGTGTGCAATGCATAACAAATGTGCACAATGAAATTTCAGTGTGCTATTGCTCAAAGTTCCTTGAGTAAGAGCACACATTACACTATAGCTTACCATAGCTAAAACTGTCATGTTATTGGTCTGCAGGCTGTGTCCTACCTTTCTAGCCGATTTTTGTTGTTTTTTTAACTGTTGCCAAAGTATAGTATAAGGAAACCCCTTGTATACCCAGCAGTGAGCCAAAGGTAGCAGTGTCCCCAGGCCAAAGGTTCTTGTCAGTGTGGTATTCTTTCCCCACTTGATTGGCAAGGGCTTTATTTGCAACCTTCCTAGATCATTTTACAATTCTTATTTTAAACCTCATGGAAGATCACAGAAAGGGACAAAACTCAAAGAGAATGCCTGCAGAGTTCTCTCTAAATGTTTCTATCCAACTAATAGACTCTCCTGGCATTCCATCATTTTTTGCTATGCCTCAGACACAGTTAAGGCTGCAGTCTTACACAAAAGAGGTCATAAAGACAGACCTGATGGGTTTCCAAGGCAAGGTGTTTTTGATTCAGGATTTCCTCCTTCATATTTGGAGGGAAAGGCAGAACACACAAACAAACAAAATATTGTGTGATTTTAAGAGGAACACTTATGCTTCCATCAAGTTATGCAGTAGCATCCACAGCTCATGTTTGAGCAGACAGTCCACTTACAGTCCCCCCCCAATTTCTGTGTATGTCCCCTTTCCCTGATCTCCCCTCCTCTGTACTGCATCCCATGCCACTGGCAATAACTCACCTATACAGTATCCCAAAAGGTAGGACTAGAAAAGACCCCTGTCTGAAGCTCTAGAGCAGAGATAGCCAACCTTCCACCATGAGGGCCTCTGCGTTCTTAAGCGTTGTGTAGAAGACAGAATCTTGGAAGCTGCAAGTGCTGATGGTGCTGCTAAAGCAGCTGCACCTGCAGTGGCAGAGCATGGACTCCCTCTCCGCGCCGGAAGTGACGTAATGGCTGCAGCCGTTAAGGACACTACCAAGGCACAGGGCAGGTGGGCCAAACTCACTGCCACTGCTCCTCGCTTGCGCCGATGAATGGCGTGATTCACGCTGCTGCCAGCCGCCCTGACACCCTCTGACAGCCTGCCACCCGGGGGCCCAATCCCAGCGCCCGGGGGCCCACACCCCCCCATACATCGCCTCTGTGCACCTGCTGAAATGCCCTCAGCTATACAACTATTAAAGGGCCAGGAACATTCATGTTGAAATGTTGGCCACCCTGCTCTAGAGAGTCGTTACCAGTCACTGTAAACAATACTGAGGTAGATGGGTCAATGGTTTGACTTGGGCTAAGGCAGCACCATATCAAGGACACCAGAAACTCTTTCTTTTTTTTCTTTTTTTGTATCACTGGCTGAAGGGGGGTGGGAGACCCTGTCTGAAACCAGGATGGGTGAGGAGGGGAAGGTTCACTCTTTTCTTCCTCACTGTTTTAAAACCAAAAATTGCCCACCTGAAGTGGCAGGTGATTTTTGCCTTTAAAAAGGTGAGGTAGGGAGAAAGGAACATCTTCTTCCTTGAGTGTTCCAGTCCTGCCAGTAGTAACAGCAACAACAAGAAAAAAAGCACTTCCCTTCCAATGGGAAGCATGCTAAAATTGCATGTGTTTTCATGCACATCTAACTAAACCCTACGCGTGCTCGTGCTGACTGACAGCCCAATCCTAACCAACTGTCCAGCACCAATGTAGCTGCAATGCAGCCTCGAGATAAAAACAAACAAACATTCCCTTACCTCGAAAAGGCCTCTGTAACTGCCCCCCCCTCGCAGGATGCAACGCGTGTCCCGCTGACATGGCTGGAAAGTTAGTTAGGAATAAGCTGTGAAAGGAAATGTTATGCAACATTTATAAACATGAAGCTATTTGAAATTTTGTTTTTAAAAGTAATGCTCTAAATCAAATTTTTAAGGCAAAATTTTTAATTTTTCAAAATCTGAAAAATTGCTTTAGAAAGTTGAAACACTGGTAAAGTTCAGATTTGTGTGCATTTCATTTTATCTCGAATGTGGTTCTTAACAAGGTTGTAATTAAGTATGCACAGGTCTAGCCAGTTTCTGATGTGGGGTTCTGGCATGGTATTTGTTCTCCTTTAATGCCACCGTGCAAGATCTAAGAGTTTCCAAATGAGAAAGAGATGGGTTTGAAAGATAACATAGGTGGCATTTAAAAACACAATCAGTTCAGTCACAGACTATTATAAATTCCAGTGACTGGAACCAACAAACCTTTCAGTAAGCTCCTAGGATGCACGAGGTCAATGCACTGCAATGAAACAGCAAGGTAGATGGCTTAGAAGTCACTATGAAGACGCATGCAGGAACTATGTAGTTCCCTACAATGTATAAAGAACTAGTTTTTATACTGACTGAAAAGTACAGTATAAGTACAGAGTTCTTAGCTGTACAGAAGAATGTACTGTGTTCTTCCTCTCTGCATTTCTTTTTTTAATATCCAGGCCCCAATTCAGTTAGCTGCACTTAATAAGTCTCATTGAAATCAAACATGCCCAGGCCAAACATGCAGCTATTCTGTGAGAAAACACATCCATGAGCTTCTACCCACGAGAAATTTGCAACCACACATTCACTGCAATCCAGGGGTTTCTTTGAGGCAAACGCTGTGCTAGTCCCCCCCTTCTGGTGCTGCCAGTCATCCTTCAGCAGACTTCCTGTGTCGCATGCTTACCATCTGTACCAGTTTGGCCAGGACAGTCCCGGTTTCCGGGGAGCGTCCCTGGCAGTGCCCCGGCTGGCCCTGGCATCCTGGACGGCTCCAGAAACCGGCACTGTCCCGGCCTCTCCCAGTCACCGGCTGCATCCTCAGCAGCCAGCCGGGATTGAATACTGACTTGCGTGCCTGGGAGCCCTTCGGAATCATCCAGGACTCCCAGATGATTCTGAAGAAGGAGCTCCCAGGTGTTGGGTGCCTGCATCAGGCTCGTACAGGTGCGCTAGCCAGTATTTGGTCCCGGCCAGCCGCAGAGGATGCAATTGGTGGCCGAGATGGCTGGCAAGTGGTGGCAAGCGGCGGTAGTCCCAGGCATCCGTGGAGGATGCAGCCGGCCACACGGGACAGGGGCGGTGGGAAAAGAGGAGGCGGCAAGCAACAGCGGCAGCCCTAGCCAGCCGGAAAGGTGAGCGGCGGTTGGGGAAAAAAAGGAAAAAGTGGGGGGGAAGGGGGCAAAAAAGCAGTGAAAAAGTGGCAAAAAAAGGTGGGGAAAGTGGCAAAAAAGAAAAAAATAAAGGCAAGTGGCGGCGGGGGCAGTCTGGGACAGTCAGCCTGGGACAGGCGGGGGCAGGCAGGGAAAAAAGGGGGGAAAGAGAAAAAAACTCATGGCGGGGGGAAGAAAAAAATAATTATTTCCTCGGCAGAATTTTTGAGCTGGAAAAGAACCTGAATGGGAAAGGTTAAACAGCGTCTGGACACACATGACTGTACTCTGATGCAGGCTCTTCCAGGTAGCTTTGGGTTCTAATGAAACACAGAAGAAAGAATCACACCACTTGACCTAACATCTCGATCTCAGTGAGCTTCATGACTAAGTGCAATCAGTGCATGTTTACTCAGAAGTAAGTCCCATTGTGTTCAATGGGGCTTACTCTCAGGAAAGTATGTCTAGGATTGCAGCCTTAGTGAGAATTTGAACTGGGTTGCCCACTACGTGGATTATAGAGATGCCAGTTCAACAGTCCTTTCCTAGGTAAAGGGATTCCAGTGCTCATATAGGGCGCTTCCCTGCCCACAAAGTGTTCCTAGTTCAATTCAGTAAAGGAAACTACTCAATGCATGCAAAAAGACGAAGATGCCATGCTGTTTCCTCTATTCAAAGGAATGGAGATGATGCCCACATATACAGGAACTCCATGTCTGCATGTGTCCACAGTGAGCAATTGGAATGAGGCAATTGTTGTGCTTCTTGATCTACTGGGGGGGGGGGATCTAATAAAAACATAACGTTAAGAAATAAAACACATTTCTAAATTTGTAGCCCTTGAGGGAGGTTATAGAAAAGGTTGGGAAAAGAAGCCCATACTTTTCCACAATGGAATTGTGGAAGTATGATATTACTCCTAACAAGATAGAGAATAGAAACACATCAGTGAACCAATTATTGAGTCAAATGACTATGCTGAAAACTTTTCCTATGCTGACACCTAATGAGTACCTTAAAATGATGTCCTTTGAAGTCAACCCAGCAAAGAGTCATTTACATTTTTCATGCTATTGCTTAGTTTAAGCATTGTTCAAATTAATCCTCCCCCCCTCCCCTCCATCCTGGCAGGTGTAACAAAGAGAACAGTTTCAAACCTTGTGCAAAATTTGCAAAATGTGCTTTCCTCCCCTGTTAAAAATGAAAAAGAAAAAGAAAAGAAAACTAGCTTGCCATTTTCACTGGGGGAAAAGTGGTAGATAGGCTTAGCAATTGCCCTGGCACCCCAATAAAGACATAAGACACAGTGAGTAGCAGGGGAGAGAGCAGGGTGGGAGGGAGCAGCTTGGGCTTCATCAGCCCCCTTGCGAACTCATCAACCATCTGTGGTGGGGATGAAGAACTGTGCTGGACTAGAGGCAAAGGAGTTTACCCGGGTACGCCCAATTGAACACACGAGACCTGGTATGGATATAAAGGGTCACCTTATTGAAATACAGGAAAGCAAGATCAAAGGTAAAGAGGAAATCTACAGGCCAGGGTCAGGGTGTAACACGTGCACGTGAGAAGCGCTGACACAGGGCATCCTAAGGACTGCCCGGGCGGAGTTACAACCCAGACTCCGAGTCGTTGCACCTCGCCTGAGGAAGCCGACTCATCCACGCCGACCCCTAGTGGGCCAGGACAGCAGGAACCGCTGCACCGCCCCGAGCTGGCGGGCCCTAGGGAAGCTCACGTGATCCCAGCCCAGAGCCCCCCCACCTGTCCCCGTGCCGGAGGGCAACTGGGAGATGAATGGTGGGGGGGTGCATCCCTTGACCTTGCTGCCCTCGGGTTCACTCCCTCAACCCAGTTTCGAGCCTTCTTACCCATGACCCCCAGCCAGTTACTGACCGGTTAGGAAAGAGACAACATGACGCCCACTACAGTCAGAGCAGCAGAGAGGAGAAAGCAACTTCCAGCCTGCACCAAGATCAACCACTAAGGCCACAACAAATAGGGCAGTTGAGTGCACATTTGATTGGGGGGCCCCATATTTGGAGCTGGCATTATTTATTTATTTATTTAAAAGACTTTTATACCGCTTTTCTAAAATCCAAAGTGAACAGATCAAACATACAAAGATAAAACAATTCAATAGCTAATTAAAACCAATTAAAACAATTCATAATTAAAATGAAAAGTTAAAAAAAGGTACAGAGCGTATTTTTAAAAAGCATCTACAACATAAAGCAGCCAGCCACAAAAACTAAAAGGGTCCCTAGGTAGTTCCTCCCTTCTCAGAGAGGCGTAGTAATGGGGGGGCGGGGGCGGTCTGCCCCCGAACAGGGGGCAGCACGCCCCCGCTCCAGGCAACAAGGCAGGGGTGCACTGTGCAGCAAAAAGGTGACTGCGAAAAGTGGTGTTTTTCGCCACTTTTCGCCGCCGCATGGGGGAAGGAGTCGCCCCCGCAGCTGCAGTCATCCCCACAGCTGCACTGTCGCCCAGCCAGGCTTGGCAGGGGGGCAGCAGCGGTGGCGGCGGCATTTTTCAGGCCATTTTTTGACCTGATGGCCCGTCATCTGGCTGACCCCCCCCCCAGCCCAGGCCCGTAACAGTCCTTTTCTGGGCAAAAAAACGCCCGGGGGGGCATTTTTCACCCGGAAAAGTCAAGGCAAGGAGGGGGCAGGGCCAATGACGTAATGGGGATGCATCACTGGATCCTGCCCCCAGCAGCACGCCCCCGCCCCCACCCCCAAGGCTTGCTACTCCTCTGCCTCCTCAAATGCTAGACGAAACAGATGGGTCTTTAAACCCCACCCTAAACCATGTAATGAGGCATGGGATGACTTCCTTTTCTCTCATTGGAAAAAGAAATATAAAGAAGGCTTACCAGCCCAGTCCTATCCATTCCCTCCCCCACCAATGCAGCCGCACAGTCAGTGTGTGCGCTGCATCCTGCAGGGTGGGCGCAGTCCTGGACGGCTTGCAGGTCTGCCAGATAAGTCTGCCAAGGTCTGCTGAGTAAGCATCCTGGACTGGAACAGATCTACACAGACCTGCGCCAGCAATTAAGGATACCCTATTCCCCTTCCAGGCCAGGCCTCTGTTCCTCCCACCGCTCGCCCCCATCGCCAACTCGCCAACACTGGCAGACGCAGTCAGCTCCACTGGTCAGCATGCTGGGCTGCCAGTGATTGTGTTGGCGGCCGTGCAGCACTTGCCGGCAGAAATTACGTTCGGCCAGCATCCTCCACCAACATCTTCTAGCAAGTTCTGCTAGCTAGACAGCCCGATAGGATCAGGCTGTGAGAATGTGAATGAAATTATGGATGACATACTTATAACAAGAAGTGTTACTATACACTGTAATACAAAGCAGTCAAGCAGGGGAAATATAAACATGTTCCTGAACAAATTACAACCACCAAAATTTTCTATAGAGGATAGTAAGCAATTCCTTGGCTCGTAACAGTTCATAACAAAAGGGGACATTTTTAGACAAAGAGGTGAAAGAGGAACAAACTACCAGTGTTAGATTATTTGAGTTCAGAATTCTGTCCAACATATTATCATCAGTTAATGCTTGTTATGAAGAAATGATTTAATCATAGCATAGTAAATGGGGTAATCTCAGAAATTTGGAATCTACAGTAATATTAATCTTGAAAGATGGGAAAGAATCCGTCATGGTAGGATCTTCCAAGCCCATCTCATGGCTGAATTCTGTCTACAAAATATTGGCAGGAATAATGGCCAGTATTGGGAGCTACACTGAACCTGATCAAACTGGAGTTATAGGAGGAAGGAGTAACTACGGATATAAGGTGAGTCACAAATCCTACCTACTTGCTTCAAGTCTAGGACTTCAAGAACACTCACCAGGTGTTGGAGGTGTTCCTCCCAGGTCATGCTGAACACCATAATATCACCTATATAGGCAAGGCAATAAGTCCTTCAGGACCTGATCTACCAACCATTGGAACGTAGCAGCCACTCCATGCAACCTGAAAGGCATGGCTGTAAAATGGAAGAGACCCTGGGGGTGGGGGTGGGGCAAAGGCTGTCCTTTCCTTATCCTGGCCTCACGAGGGCACCTGCCAGTAGCCCTTGGTGAGAGCTAAGGAGGAGAGGTATTAGGCCTTCCCCAGCTGGTCTATCAGGAGGTCGTCACACACGGCATAGGATTTGTGTCAAATTTAGTTCAGTTGTTCAACTCGCTAAAATCGATGCAAAACATATGGATCCATCAGGCTTTCCTGCAACCACTTGCCACCCCTTGCTGCTCCTTGTCCGCTCTAGCCTCTCTCAGCCTGTACCTGGCCCAGTGTCCACCAGACAGGCTGCTCCCTGGGTCAGGCAAGTCCACCTCAGAACAGGCTGTTTTGCTGAAGCCTGTGCCGGCAGAACACACATTCCGCTGGCGCAAATTGTAGATATGATTGGGCCGAAAATCTTTGTCAATGTTATTTCCTAGCCCAGTTGGATATGGGTAAGGTCATTTTTAACTAATGATGCCAAGGATTGAACCTAAAGTCTTCTGCATTCATTGCATGTCTTCCACTACTGGGCCCATCCAACACAGTAATGAAAGAGCCAGTAGTACCAGGTCAAGACTAGCATCATCTGTTGTGATTATACAACCCAAATTCAAAAGCAAATAGTGTACAAGACTCTATAACTGCAGTCTTCAGTTTTTTATGGTACAATCCTGCCCTATCCCTGCACCGGCACAGCGCTCACTGCGCCGGTGTTTGCCATCACAAAAGTGCCGTAAAGCGCTTTGTGACAGCATAGCAGTTGCCTGGGTCGGTGCAAAGGCCCACTCCGGCCCACATGTGCCGGCAGAAGGAGCAGGGCGTGCTGGAAACTGTAAGATCTGGAAACAGTAAGCACAGAGGCAGAACAGGGTGAATGATGGGCAGCAATGGGAGCAGGGGATGGATGGATTGTGTGCAGGAGGGCTGGGATCAGCGGCACTGGCGCGTGCCACATCCTATTCCCCTTCCCGGGCTTGACCCGCTGACATGGATTGCCTCGGACTTGAACCAGCAATTTAGCTGGTACAGGTCTGAGTAGACCCATTGCTGTGGCTGGGGCTCGAGGAGACCTCCAGCCTGCAAAATTCCCACACAGGATGCAGTGCAGCCCACACTGGCCCCACTGCATCACTGCGCGGGAACATAGGTTGGATTGGGCTGTTAATCCTGGAACCCAGTTTTAATCCCAGCCTACAACATGATGGCACTATTCTGTGCAACCTGATCCCAAGTATGTTTACTTCAAAATAAGTTCCACTGTGTTCAGTGGGGTGGTTTACTACCAGCTCAGCATGCATACCGCAGCTTTTATTTTCTACCACTTATGCTTGTTTTTCTCTGCAGTCTGTGTATTCTTCCTCCTTCCTTCCCCCTGTGCAGTCTTCCTCCTTCTCTTTCTAAAATAATCCCTGGATTCCTTGAAGAGAAATGACTTTGGTGCCACTGCTCTGATCCACCTTAGACCCACTTGCA
Organism: Plestiodon gilberti rubricaudatus; assembly: GCA_026170595.1. NCBI lineage: Eukaryota > Metazoa > Chordata > Lepidosauria > Squamata > Scincidae > Plestiodon > Plestiodon gilberti. The sequence goes on from JANXHW010000001.1 coordinate 203,231,424, forward strand.
ACTCCTCACCCACTAGTTGAAGACCAAAAATAATACTCTGTTCAGAAGCTTTTTGGGCAATTATATACTGCAGCACTATTTTGTTATTTTTTTTGTTATTTGATATACAAGGATGTTTATTTTAATTTTATTTATTTTAAAAGATTTATATATCTCATCTTTCTCCAGAGATTTTTCTGGTTCTTATTTCTTATTGACCCATATGATAAAAGGTGTTAATCTTGACTTATTTGCATTAGTGATAAATTTGGACCACTTATGAAGATGAAGATGCTGGCTAAAACCCATCACATTTCTTGACCCACTAGGAAAGCTACTTTAGCATTGCATGAAATGTAATCTGTATCGCCACAGGAAAGTGTCATAAGATGGGAGCTGCAGACACTTTGGAAGGTTGTGTCTGAGCCTCAGTGCCTTCGCCTTCATTGGTAGCTTTGTACGCTAATATCTTCTTAGCCTAATTATAACATCATTAATTAAAATTGAGACTGAACTCATAGATAAGGTAATACAGCTAAAGAATTTTTATCCGAAAGATATAGCACAGAAAAAATGGTGTCACTATGTTCATCTTCTTTCTCTGCTTTTCTTGCATCAAGTAATGAACTTTATTCTATATCCTGATCCCTTTTAGGCTGCAGTTCTAAACACATGTACTGTAGTAAGGAGTAAGCCCTACTGAACTCAGTGGGACTTACTTCTGAGTAAACATGCACTGCACATCTCTCCGTACCACAGTTAACTTCTACAAAAAATGAGCATCTCATGCACAAACTAATTTAAATATATACTATTTATTTTCCAACATTTTTGCTTATACATATACGTATACATATACATATATGGAACTCTGTGTGTGTGTGTGTGTGTGTGTGTGTGAGAGAGAGAGAGAGAGAGAGAGAGAGAGAGAGAGAGAGAGAGAGAGAGAGAGAGAGAATCTAATTTGAACATAAAAGGACTAAAGGAGTTGCATACTTCATAGTACCGTATATCTCTTCCAGGTCAATATGCACATACATTCATTTTTATATCAAATTTGAAATTATTAGAAGGACATTAAGGCAGAAATCCTATACACAATTACTTGAGAGTAAATCTCATTGAACAGGTGAAGCTTACTTCTGAGTAGATGTGTATACAATTGTGCTGTAAGGGTGCAATCCTATGGCCATATTCTTGAGTGTAAATCCCACTGGCTTACTTCTGAGTAAAATAGTCTATAAAATAGTAATGTGTTGTGTGTGTGTGTGTGTGTGTGTGTGTGTGTGTGTGTGTGTGTGTGTGTGTGTAAGTTGTGAAAAGATCATCATACAAAAATGTCATCATGCAAAAATTTGTCACATTGCAATAATTAATAATACATAATTAAGGGATTTTGCATAAAAGCAAACAGTGCAATATGAGTTAGATAATATTGTAGCTTCAATGTCACCATAGAAGGTATGTGGATTTTTGAAAAAGGAATTCATTATCTCTCTTGCATGAAATAGGGGGGATTAAAGAGGAGAATGGTGATTTTTCCCCCCTTCAGTTTTGCTAATTTGAAGTGAGTCAGAAAATAGCTGAAATCACTAATTAAAATTATAATTCCAATCTGAAACAATAAAATGAAATCCTGTAATAATAATCTGCCCATAGTGCTTGACAGCTGGCCCGTCTGATCCTTGTAGTCTGCTTACAAAGTGGAATTAGTGGCACTAATAAAGCTGCTTAATAGTGTGAGTACAGATCCAACTAACCTGGCACGGCCAGCTGGGCTTTCAAACATTGCCAGTCTACACAGCAGCTGTTAAACTACCACCACTGCTGTCTTTATTTTAGTAAATCTCCAATATCATCCATCAGTTTGACCTGCAGAAAGCATTTTCTACATCTTCCAGCAACACCTTCCCTTCCTTCCAAACTGGAAAAACTCAGGCTTCTCCAGCAGGCTTCAGCAAGGCAGGCGGGAGGGACTGTGGCATGTCACTGATGTGCACATCTGTCAGAGTTGGTAGTGGTGGCTGTTGACCACCATGGAGGTTTAGAATGGGGCATGCATAAAAGATTGGCTGAAAGAACTACTCCTGCAACGTTATAAGAAAATGAAAGGCAAGGCAAGGTGTTATGTTTCACTGAGCAGTACGGTGCTGGAGAAAACTGAGGTGTAAAATATTCCTGAGCGTCACAGAATTCTTATGCGACTCGGCAATAAACTAGTCTTGTTTCTGAGAGAAAACCAGGATGAGATAGGATGGGTGCGGATGAGATAGGATGAGATAGGATAGGTGCGGAAATATTAAATTATTCACTATGCCAAAATTAGTGCCATATTCGCTCAGGATTGGGGGGGGGCACCAGTGCTGGAGTTGTGCATTGGCACTAATGTTGCATACAAAATCAATCATATTAAAAGGGTGGAAATCCTTTTCTAAGCAATTTTGTGTCTGTGTGCCAGTTGTGTGTTACTCATTTGTGATGCAGGATCTGTTCACCTTTCTTCAAACAAGTCTTTCTGTTTGTTGGAAAGTAGCATTTTCCCAGCCCTCAAAACTGTATTTTGTTACTTAAAAATGTCAGTGCATATATTGTGATTGTGGGTGCTGTATTACTTGTGATTGTGCAGGTGTCATAAGACCCTGGAATACTGTGTGGCTTGCAGTTTGCATGATGCCTTCATGAGTCTTCTGTGATATCATCAATAGTGATAAACAACACAACTCATCCTCCCTACACCTGCATCTTTTTATATATACTTTTTTAAAAAAGTTGTGTGTTTATGTTTTTATTAATGTTTTAAAAATCATTAGAAGTTAGGTCCTCCCACAACTATTATTGCTTTGTATTTTTTTTTTTTTAGTTTTTAAAGGCTATGCCCTCCACTCTCCAGTGTTCCCATTTACGGGCCAATCTTATGCGGGATTGGGCTGGTGCACACAGGGTTTTATGACAGTGGAACATGGTTCTGCTGTTGTAAAATGGCTTCCGGCGGTGCACATAGCGTGCCACAAATGGCCATTTTGAGTGCACTGCCACAACTGGCGGCAGCACAGGAGGCCACTGGACCAGCACAAGTAAGTGTGATGGCGGCAGGGGTGGAACCGGGTGGGGAGGAAAAGGGGTTGTCCTGGGCAGGGCGGAGGACAGGGAGGGAGGCAGACCAGGGGGCAGTATCGGCAGCACTTGTGTGCGCCGATATCCTAACCCCATCCATCTCCATTACTACCGCCATTACACGCCTCAGACTTACACCTATCTAAACAGCAGGTGTTGATCTGAGGAGACTCATGGTGGCGGTGGAGGCTTTCCCCAGGGGTAAGTGTACAAAAGTTCACTTACCCTGAGAAGACCTTTCTGACTACCCCCCTCGTGCCCCCCCCAACGTGTACTCCATTGGCGCGGCTGCATTGGCAGTGGAGTTTTAGGTAGGATTGGGCTGTGAGTTGGGTAGAATCATAGCCCGTGGCTGCCCATACCACCTGGAGCACTCATTGGTTCCACCTAAGAATTTTGTTTTGAAATACAGACTTTTCAATTTGTGTCATGGCAGTATCCATTTAAAGCATGAGTGCTTGTTTTTAGAATAGGCACATACCTCATTAAAAACAATACAATTGTGGCAGCCAGTCTCTCTCCCCTAATAGTAGTAGAGTCTAAACTTCACTTACCTGACCCAGACAGTTCAGCCAACCCAAGTTTCCTAATGGGTGCGAGTGGATTTTTCAAAATCGCACTGAAGTGATTGAGAAAAAAAATCCCCTTTATGGCTGAGCGTGGTGTGTCTATAAAGGAGTAAGGTAACTTAAAGAATGCCTGCCTAAGAAAAGTGTTCATGATAAGGAGGTTAAAGCTTGCGACTTAAAAATAACTGCTCTTATAGAACTCAATCAAACATTTGTGATGCTAATAATTCATCTTGTGCAATGACACTTGAACTTCGTAAAAGAGCTATAGAAGTTTCTGCTGGTTATAAGGAATTGCTCATTTTTACTGATTTTTGTGAAGCAGCACTTGGAAATGAGGCACTCTCACCTAATAGGAAAGTTGGCAATGGCAATGGCCCTGGGATTGAATCTGTTCTAGATAGACTTTATGTATGAGTTTGTACAATCACTTCTGATGGGGACTGGGGAAGTATCACCACAAGGCATTTCCCCCCCTGGATTATTTTCACTTGCCTAGGAATATCCCAAGTGGTAAAACTGAAGGCCAGTCCAACTGTTTGAAAATCTTATGTGGGCTCTCTACCTTACGGCAGCCATTTCTGCGTATCCTCCACTGTGCTCAATACTAAGCATGCCAGAGGAGGTGTTAGTGTGCAGCCAAAAGGGCACACTGGCCAAGGGTTCATGCCTATCAGGGGCAGCCCAGCCATAGGGCCTGCTGAAGTACTTGCTTGGAGCAGCAGGTTGGGGAAGGCAGCAAACTGGTGGGGTGCCCCACCACACCGCACACCTGCTTGCCACCTCCTCTGGCCTGCCATATGCCCAGCTACTCCACCGTGCAGCCTCTTTTCGCACACTTGAAGAGCACAGGAAGGGGACATACCTCTTCGTCCAGTGCTGCTGCTGAAGATTGAGGTGGCAGAGCTGGAGAAGGTAGCCATGACTGTGATCCTTTTCCTTGGGAAATGAACTGCCTTCCCCTCTGCTGCCTCACTTCTCCCACTGTCAGCACAATTCAGACGAACTTCCGTAAAGCCCGTTTGCGACTACTCGGGAGTAAGGGCGGCCGGCACAGAGGCCGGCCGCCCTCACTCCGTCGCCGAACCACACAGGCGTCCACCGGAGGAGGTGAGTCCGGATCCGGCGGGGGCGGTTCAGAGGGAGGGGGGGGCCATTGGCCTAGCCAGCCCAGGAGGGGGTGGGGGATGGCTCCCGCCATATCCCCATCCCCGCTGGGCCGGCAAGGCTGTTACATGACCTCCTCTACTTCCGCCAGCTATTCAGCTGGAGGAATTCCGAGCAGGCCTATCCAGCCGGCCCCGGTTTACACCCGGGGAAGGGGACGAGCTTCCCCTTCCCCAAGTAGACCTCTGACCCGCTGCTTGGCGGGCAGTCTCCGGCCAGGATACGGCGGGCGGCCCTGGGCCGCCGGTCGGATCCTTGCGCTGGATTGCGCTGTAAATCTTCTACGCTGACTGGGTGGGCAGGGTGCTGGGAGAAGAGAAGTTCCACTCCTGGGCTCTCCCCACCCACCCAGTTTAGCTTCTGCTAAACTGTGCCAACCTCAAATGCTATGTCAGAGGCAACAGAGGAGGTGGTTGACAAGGACTGCATGTGCTGGCGCAGCGGTGTGTGTGGGGTGGCAATTGTACATATGCTGGGGCAAGTGGGGGTGCTGGCAAGGGAGGGGGCAGCAGAATTTGAGGGCATGGGCAATGGAATTTGGAGCTGTCTTGGGTGCTGGATCAGTATGGGTGTCGCTACTGGTGGCAGTAGTAACACCCAATACACCATCAGGGAACAGGCAAAGGCAGCATGGGGGATCCAGGGCCCCCTGCAAACCGACACCAGCACTGAAGCATAGCACTATAATGGTTTCTTTTTGAGCATTTGCGCTGGTGGCATGCAAAAGACATAAACCTGCATGTTGTGTGAATTTCCTCTGAGATTTAACGTATGAAATTAGTGTTCCTGTTCTGTCATGATGCCTCATGTAATTAGATCTTGATTTCATCCCATAGGGGGACATTTATAAGAGCCAGCAATCACAGAAGAACAGGAAAATGTCACCTTATGGTGATGTTTCCCCATCAAATTATTAAATCATCTTCAATGGTTGTTGTTGTTGTTGTTGTTGTTGTTTTGTGAAGTTCTCTAACATGGATCCAATAAATTTATTTCAACACATATTATATCTGCCAAGAAACAAAGTATGTTTGTAGAATTTGTAAGCAGGGCAAACTTTGCCTGCTTTGTCTTGGTTGTTGTCACAGTCCCGATCTTGATGGGGTCGACTGGAGTATTTCATTAGCAGAAGCGTAAAGGCTGGGGTTTCCTGTCAAAGCAGAAAGGCAGCTGTTCCTTAACCATGTTTAATTTAAATATTTTTTCATGACTGTGAGATGACAGCATAAATATTTAAAATCATTGATAGAGTAGAATGCATTAGAACACAGAAAGGCTGCCGCACAGCTGCTGTTAAATTATAGATCTCTTATGCAATGAATACATTTTACCTCTGTCTTTTGAAGAATTAAAAAATGATGGCCTTGGTCTAAAAATCCTTTGTCAACTCCTTGCGGGAGTTCTTTGTATAAACCAAAGCTTCCATATGTCTGAAAGAATTAATTTGTAACCTCATTGATTGACAGGTATACAGACTACAGAGGACTGATCCTGTGCAGACACCGAGGTAAGGTGGAGGCATGAGAGGATAATTCCTCTCACCTTTCAATACATGAACACTTACACGCGCCTTGTCCATTTTAAATCGACCCTTCCTGTGGTCTTGAACTCATGCAAATTAAATCTACCTCCGAGTGCCACCCTCAAATGCTATGTCAGTTAATGAAATCACCTGTTTAAGTTTGTTTATTTATTTATTTATTGCAGTATTTATATACCACCTTTCTCATAGACTCAAGGTGGTTTACGTAGGCAGGGCGACCATGAACCCCATTTATTTCAAATTGGGGTTTTTACAATGTTATTCTATGAGAGAAACTCATAGAACCCTCCATTTCTCAAGATGTTTCCCTTCATAGTGGTTATCATTCTGACCGCAAAGCAGCCTTCCAAGCTTCCACAGGCACCCGCATATCAAGCCTCAGATGGGTTAGTAAGCTGTTATCCATTTCTTGCCAGCTGATACTTCCACAGTCTACACTCCTCCACATTCCTTCACAAACAGCTCCGACAACTCCATCAGTGGCATTTGTTGCCCTTCCAAAGCGAGACCGGGGCTGACCCTGCTTAGCTTCTTCAGGCAAGGCAGCAGCTCAACTTCCAGACCACACCTCCTCCAGATTGTTGGAATCTGATGCAGATGGCGGCCACGAAAATTCCTCATCTCCCATTCTTCATTTATTAATAACAAAGAAGTGGCTCAAATTATTGACAAGGTATATTTATATTTATAAGAAATGCTCTGTCACAGTCTCTGTAGGAGATCTTTAGGTCTGTCTGCTAGCACTGGATTTTGGGAAATGTGCTATCCAATGTACTAAGTGGGGACAATATTCAGGTCAAGAGCCAGGGAGGAGCTCATCCAATGGTTGAAAAATATAGTAATGCTAAGCATTCACATAGCACATTTTATGTTCAAAACACTTCACACGCATTATGTCTCTAACCTTTACCTCTGCTCTGTAAGGTAGGCTATTATTATTGTTATCATCATCATCTTGCTAATGGGGAAACCAAGGCAGAGAGAATAATAACTTGTCAAGGGCTATTTAGACAGTTTCTGGTTGCAGTAAAGTTTGTCAAACCAAGGATTTCCCAGCACACACTTTTAGCTACTGTGCTAGATCATCTCTGAACCGACAAGGAGAGGGGCTTGAGGTTTTTGTGGCACAGAAGGTGTAGCATATTGTGATATTATCTCTGTAAGACTAGTTATACAGAGCCAACAGAGCATCAACTTTCTGTAGCTGAGGAGGAGCTCAGGCAGGATTGCTTCTAGCTGGAGTCATGTTCTCTGTGTGTGTGCTGAACATCAATACAGAACGAGACCTGCAACACCCTATCTCTGAGCCATCCTTGACTGAGTGCCACCCACACTACCTGTCTCTGAGCCTGACACAGCTTCTGAAGTGTTTTTCCACCTAGAGTTAGGAAGCCTTGTACTGCTATGTGACTGTAATGTGGACCAGGCAAAGGAAGAGGAAGTTCATGAGAACGTGGCCTTCGTAACACTGGAGAACTACTAAACTATTCTTCTGTGGAAGTGGGTTCCCAGCCCTCCAGGGTTGGCATGCAATCTCCAGGAATCAGCTTCACAGCGCAATCCTAACCAACTTTCCAGCGCCAGTGCAGCTGCAATGCAGCCCCGAGGTAAGGGAACAAATGTTCCCTCACCTTGAGGAGGCCTTCATGATTGTCCCTGCACTGCAAAATGCAGTGTGCGCCCTACTGGCATGGCTACACCAGCACTGGAAAGTTGGTTAGGATTGCACTGTCAGTCTCCAGGTGACTCCCAAAAGCAAGATTTTAACAGGATCTCAAGGACCTTCTAACCAACATAGCATCATGTTGGGGAAAAACAACCCTATTACTCGTGCATCCCCCCCAAATAAACACGCGAGACAATGTCTTGGATTAAGGGCCACTTTTATTGATTAACACGAGACTGCAGCAGAGGTGAGGGGTTATAACTTAAACTTGAACTCTAAACTACTTGTGGATAAATTAATCAATAACTTAATTAAACCCTTAAACCCTTAATTAACACCCCCCCCCCTCACTAGAGCGTGCGGGATCTAATTTGGAGGAAACGGCCCTAGCCGTCTGCCTCCCCCAGATAAACGGTCATCACATCCGGGCTCAATTCTGACTTGGGCAATGACCAAGCCAGCCTATCCTTGCCAACCCGGAAGGGTTGAGGCAGCTGGACGGCAGAGACCTACCCCAGGAAAGCCTAAAGGTGGTCTTGCCCTTCCAGCCCTGGGGTTTGCCAGCCAGCCTCACCGACCCAGGTCAGTATTGTGTGAGCGGTTCTGGTTTGCCCCATGGCTTTGCTAACCTCCAGATGTATGCCAAGTATAGGGATCCCTGGCTACCCCCCCCTTCCCGCACGCTACCTACCTTAAGAAGTGACCGATGGGATACCTATTTAAATGTCCCCTAAACCTCAGTCCGGGGTAGGCGAAAAACCCATAGCCACAGGCCAATCAGGCTATGAGAAAAAAATCCTACCCGGCCCCCACGGGCAACCAGCTAATCTCGGACTGAATGCTTAGGCGGGCGGGCTTCGCTGGCTGGGGCGCGACTGAAGAGCCGAATGCGAAGCCAAGCTTCGCCGGCTTCAGTCGCGCCCCCGTGACCGCCAATCAGCTGCTGCCAGTGGCGTTCTTTGGGGGGGGGGCCTGTGGCCTCGGGCCCCAGGCGCGATCTTCCAGGGGGCACCATCTTCAGCCAGGGCGCCTCTTCAGCCTCCTGGCTGCCACAGGCCCCGCGCTCACCTCGGCCGAGGTAAGCGCGGGGCCGGCGGCGGCGAAGAAAGAAGAAGGAGGTAAGGAGAGCAATGGCGCTCCTGGCCCCCGAGCGCCCACCCCCATCGCTCTCCCTACCTTCTTCAGCCTCCTCCTCCTCGCCGCCGCCGCCGCGCTCACCTCGGCGCGAGTCGGCTCCTTTTAAAATTGGCTGTTCTGCACATGCGCAGAACGCCTAAGAGGCCAAGAGAGGGCAATTTTGCCCTCTCTTGGCCTCTTAGGCATTCTGTGCATGTGCAGAACAGCCAATTTTAAAAGGAGCCGACTCGCGCCGAGATGAGCGCGGGGCCGGCTGCGGCGGCGGCGAGGAGGAGGAGGAGGAGGAGGCTGAAGGAGGTAAGGAGAGCAATGGCGCTCCCGGCCCCCAAGCGCCCACCCCCATCGCTCTCCCTACCTTCTTCAGCCTCCTCGCCGCCGCCGCCGCCGCCCCCGCACTCACCTCGGCGCGACTTTTAAACAGCCGCGCCGAGGTGAGCGCGGGGCCAGCGGCGGCAGCGAGGAGGCTGAAGAAGGTAAGGAGAGTGGTGGGGGTGGGCGCTCGGGGGCCGGGTGGGAGCGCCCTTCTGGGGGGGTGGGGGCGCTCGGGCCCTTCTGGGGGGCGCTCGGGCAACCCGTGCCTCGGTCGCTGGGAGGGCTAGCGATGCCCTTGGCTGCTGCCAGCCACAAACATTGCCCCGCCTGCTCGGGGGCGGAGCCAAGCAATCGGCGCCGACCCCTTAGGGCAGGGGCGGGGAACCTTTTCCCTGGCGAGGGCCGTTTTAAATATTAGAAATTTGCTTGAGGGCCGGCCGTAAGGCCGGGCGCCATTTTTATTTATTTAATTAATTTTTGCCCCCGCCCCCCATCAGCCACCGGAGGCTTCGCGCTCACCGTCTGAAGCCGCCGCCGGGTCCACGCGTCACCTCCGGCGTACCATGCCGATGAGGGCAAGAGGGCAAGAGCTTGCCCTCATCGGCGTGGTACGCATGTGCGAAATGGCCAACGGCCTGGTGAGAAGGGGTCGAGTCAGCGGCCGGGGAGGACATGCAAAGGCCCTCTCCCAGCCTCTGGAGGTGACGCGCGGACCCGGCAGAGCCTCCAGGGGCCGGTTGGGCGGCCTTCCGGCAATCTCTCCAGGGGCCGGACCAGATGGCCTCGGGGGTCTGATCCGGCCCTGGGGCCGGAGGTTCCCCACCGCTGCCTTAGGGGTTGCCAGCGCGTTTATGGAATCATTATCACATAATTGTTGCAGTAAATATAAAAACCAAGAGTCACAGCTACCTATGTACCACTGTGTTTGCAATATGCACACAAATGTGGCACAGATATTCAGTGTAGTGAACAGGCAACCATTTTGAATATAAAACTATCCAGCTGGTCAGTCCAGCAAATGAGTTGGCTAACGCCCCACTCCCACCAATGTTGGGGGAGGGAGGTAAGTAAGGCCCATCATTGTGAATCACTATATAATTTCTGAACAGAAAAAGACATGGTTTATCCCTCATTAAATAGGTGCAGCTCTTAAAAACTCAGAGCATGCCCATATATTGTCTCTACACTTTTGTTCTAAATAAGGACAATTCACGTCCCCCAGATCTCATCTGTGTTTGCTAGCATTTCATTGAGTGGGCAGTTTCGGAAGCGAGCTGCCTTACAAAACAGCATTTTCTTTTTCCTTTGCCATCTGCCTAATGGTTGTTTCTGTATGTATTTGAAATTCCAATCTGAACTAGTCAAACAAAAGAAATTAAATCCAGTGGAAAAACTGGCAAAGAGCTGTTTTGTAGGATGGCAAAGGAGGGAAAACCATGGTATAAGGGGCAGCTGGAGGGTATCAAATCGAATGTGGCAGCTCTTTCTTTTGCTGTTATTGGGAATTTGCTTCAAGGGATTGGCAAAACGAAACGTCTGGTACCTGAACTAATACAGATCCATGTAAATGTAAGCTCTGATCTTATGGAGCAGTCACTTCAGCACAGGATCAAAAATGGTTTGCTTCATTAGCTTTTGATGTCCATGTGAAACTACATTCTACAAAACTAATTGTCATGGGCTCAGCATATGATATGGTGAGGGAGGGGAGGTTGTGTGTGTCTATTACTCCCAGGCATTCAATAGGAACTAGTGTGACACAGCGGCTGGCGTATTCGGTTGTAGGGAATCCAGGTTCAACTCCTTTCTCAGCTAGGAGTTCGCTAGGTGGCCCTTTGGCAAGTCACTATGTCTCACCCTAATCTACTTCACAGGTTTGTTATGCAGCTAAACCACTGTTCTGAGATCCTTGGAAAAAGGAAGGAAATCATTTTTACCTCCTTTTATGTGGGAAGGTGGAAATAACGGAGAGCTAATTGTTCAGGGAAATATTTATCTTAACTGCCAAGTGAATGCCAAGGAGTTTCTCATGCCAAGGGAGCCTGTACAGGTTACATCTGCATCCCTTATGTCATTTCCATTATGTCATTTCCAAAGTGTTATTAAGGATGTCTGTGCATTTCACTTTCTTTGTCTGTGTTCCTCCCTCTTAAATTCCTGTTCACACAAACTTGCCATTCCACCCAACACTGCACATACAACTTGTTTCAAGTTTATTTAGGTTTAATACCCTATTATAGGCCATACACCATCTAAATTCAGAGTTTAAGCACACATTAAAATAGAAGTTTGCTACATCCACAACATAATTTTTACAGAGACTGCTCAAGAGTACTAGTTTAATCTTAATACATCAGAAAAGGTTGAGTATTTCAGCAACCATTTATTTAGAAATTTCTCTCTCGCTTTTGCATATTTTGGACAGTAGAAGAAAACATGCGATGGTGTATTGAGTTCTTGCAGGGGACAATCACAGTAACATTTTTCTGGTAGTATCTTGAGAAAATGGCCCCTCTTCTGGGCTGTTGGAAGTGCATTACAGCATGCAATCATATATGACCGCCTCAGCTTTGGAACTGTCAGTATATTAAAATAAAGAGGCAGGTCAAATTTGGTGAAATATTTAATTCCCAGGTGAAGTGGGGAACATTTTCGTGTAGCATCCTCCTGACAGACAACCCAGTCTTGTTTGAGCAACATTTCTATAAGTAATATTCACCTTTTTCTATTTAGAGTCTCATTCCACTTTGACCAGCAGCACTCATGTGCTGCCAGTATAGTGAAGGTTTGAAGATCTTCTGCATTTAGTAATTTGAAACTAATTGTAGCCTTCCAAACCAAAGTTGAAATTTTTGGAAGTCCCAGTTCGAGCCATACCACTGCAAAGGCGATGCATGGTGGCAAATGTTCTATGAAAGAAGGCTTGCTGGAGTTTTTCAAGTTGCTCTGTTGGACCCAAAAACCAAATCTGAAAGCCATACAAGCAGACATGGCAGCACTAAAGTTTTGTATGCCTTCAAAAGTGCTGGTACATATTGGGCTCCACTCCTTGAATGTCAAAGAACTTCTTCAAGGCTAGTTGGGATAGTTCAATTTTATGTTTAAGATACTGAATGTGTTTGGACCATGTTGATTGAAATACAATCCCTAGATATCTAAACTCATTGACATGCAGGTTGTATGTCAATCAGAGCAATTGCACTCATGCACCTATGTGAATAGGTACGATTGTACAAACTTACACTAAAATAAGAAGACCTGTTAAGAAGAACAAGGGGTAGGCTAGTGAATAGAAAAACCATGAATGTGGGATCATGATTGCACCTATTGAAAAAACAAACTTTTTATGCAGAATGTAGGAATGAAATGCCAATTGTTCACAAGATGTGGTGTGCACAGGTAACCTTCCTTGCATAAATGTCAAATCTCATTAAAAGCTGAAGCTGTCCATATACCCTAAAGACAATAAGGAGAACCAGTTACAGTGATCAAAACCACAAAGCTTGCAATTGAAGGAATGTGGCTGAGAAGAATATATAGAGTATATAAAATATACTGTATTTATTAGGAGATGATGAGAGAGGCTAAGATGTTGAACTAAGCAGAGCAGTGTCGATTCATATAACAAAATGGCCAATTACAAGTTTTGGTGGCATCACTAAGCTAAGGGAGACTGGCAACTTCTAGAACGGATTGTTCATGTTTCTTTTATGTCTCTAGTTCATTTTGTTTTAGGATTAAATTGATGTGACTGTAACAGACCAGGATCCTGTCCTCCATGTGGAAGGCAAAGGCTGAGAGCACGCACAAAGGCCAGGGTGTGTGATCCATGAACAAGAGTGAACAGGAAAGATGGAATAAGCTAGGCTGGCCTCTGGTTCACCCCTCACTTGCCACTCACACAGTCTGCCCTGAGTTAATGCCCATGTGCTCTTCCCCTTGGAATCCTGAGCGGCCTAGACCAGGGGTTTGCAAACACAGAAACACCACCCCCTGACCTGGCATACCACTTACCGGGCCAAGGGGGCCCCCTGAGTACCACTAGAAGTAAATGGTGATGATGTCATCACCAGTTACTTCTGGGTTGGAGACCACATCCACGGCTCTGCAAAGGATGGTAAGAGGCTCTGGGTGGGCAGGAGGGCATTTTGAACTAAGCAGAGCAGTGTTCAGCTTAGTGTTTGAACTAAGCAGAGCAGTATTTAGCTGGAGCTCTGGCTACCAAGCTGAGCCTCGTACCGGCCTTTCCAGAGTCGCATTGTGGTCTCCCTGACAAATGCCAGAGCGGTTGCGTACCACTGGCGAACAGCTAAAGTACCGCCAGTGGTATGTGTATCACCGGTTGAGAACCTCTGGCCTAGACTACCCCCATTCACCTCCATGTACAGAAATTATTCTGTTCCTGGGTGAGGACTTAGGGGAGAAGAGATTGGTTCACTGGATGCCCTAAAGGAAGGAGCAGAAGATCTTGATTTGCTATACCATGGTATTGCAACACTGCTCTCTCACTCTCACTCTCACTCGTCTACCATTGCATGTATAAATACACACACAATCTTGGGTCCTGGTTTGTCCAGCCCAGAAATAAACCCAAATTGGGGGAAATTATACTCAGCAACTAGAGAGGCAGGATGCATTGAGTGGATGCTTTGGGGTTATTGACTGGATAGCAAAGCGAACAACTTCAGAGTGCCTCCAACTAGGCTAACAGTAACTACTGTACAAGACAGAGTTTTCCAAAATCAATACAGGCTTTATTGATAGAGGAAGAAAAACAAAAGGAAAAGGCAATGTATGGTATCTATAAATCTCATTACTTAAAAGTTTACTAGTTGTGAATGGAAGATAATTGAAAATAGGTTTTATTCGGATGAGCACAGGTTAAGTGAGAGAGACAGAGACAGAGAGAGGCTGCCAGCTGGGTTGAGTTTCCTCTGTCCGAGATGACCCAATGAGAGGGAAGAAGATTAGTGGGCGGTTTAAAATAGGCATGCTGGGAGGTTCGAGGAGGAAGGAAGAGTTTATTAGAGGTTGTAGGGAGGAGAAAGAAGGGAAATTACCTATCCTTAGTCTGCTGGGTAGATTGGGGGATGCTGTCCTTCTGCGAAGTGGGCAAGGAGGCAGTCTCTCGAGGGATCAGGGCAACTACTGCAGCTGGAGGCATTTCCAAGTGGGGGAAACCTCTTCAAAGTGGACAGAGTGGAAGTCTCTAATAGAGAGAGAGACTACAAAAACAGGCAATGTGGTGCTCTGGGTATGGAAGGAAACAAAAAATGTGAAAATTCTGCTCCCAGAATCTGAACAAAGAATGCAAAAACATTCCCGGGTGAATAATGGTATCTGAAACATCTCCTGCAGCCAGGAGTTTCCTGGGCCTGATTGAGTTAAGGTGTATCCTTCCAGGAGGGCACAAAAGCTTAATTGCAGCCTGATAGAGGAGGTTCTTGAAGGGACAAAAGCTATGGCAAGGTGTGGGCAGCACCCATGCTTGGGTTGTTGGTAGGAGAGACATTCTAGAGAAGAGGTTTGAAAAGTTTTGTCCACTGGACAGTTAAGCTTAATTTACTATTCAGTAAGATGTGTGCTTGCAAATGAGAGTATGCCAAAGTGAGGAGCTCAAATTTGCAAGACCTTACAGGAGGGTGACACACATGCCCTGCAAAGCTACAGCCTTCTAGTCTACTCAATGTCAATGGCTCTTATTTAGCATGGTCTTGATTAGACAGAGCTGAGACTCACCCCCTTCAGGGTAAAGCCTGCTTGACTCTTGGAATGTCTGCTAACGAATCAAGATGGAGCCAAGAGAGACTGTGCACATTTGGAAAGGGAGGTCACACTGGCAACAATGGCCTGGAGACTTGCAGCTTGGGGGAGGCATGGCATAGCATGGGGAAGCAGTGGCGTTCCGAGGCTGGTGCGGAAGCGTACGTGTAGCAGGATGCCGCTTTGCGCGTGAAAGCGCCCCTCCCCCTCGCCAGTCGGTGCCGTTCCCAGTGGGCAACGACTGTCCGTGCGGTAGCCGTCGCCTGCTGGGAATGGCTCAGACCGGCGAGGGGGAGGGGCGCTTTCACGCGCGAAGCAGCATACTGCTACACGTACGCTTCCGCACCAGCCTCGGAACGCCACTGTGGGGAAATGAGATAGAAGTGAAGTACTGAAATCTGAAGTGGCACCTTTGAGCAGTGGTATAAGGTGGGTACTACAAGATATTTCCTTGCATGAGAAATTGCATAGAAATGATTAACCCTTTTTCACTCCCTATACTATCACGACAAACATGAATCAGTCGCTTTTTGCAACAACAATTCTTAAAACCTTTTCTTTCCACCTTTGTTCAAATGGGAACACACACACCAGCATACCATGGAAAAAGCATTCCACCAAGAGGTAACCCCTCTGTTTAGCACAATAGTTCAAGTCATAATAGAAACATGAGCTATTTTCCTCCCTCTTTTAGGCAAGAAGAATGGTTTCATATCAAACCATACTGTGGAGGGGAGAATGCCCATTAACTGCCTTGTAAAATAAACAGCAACGACTGTAACTGAAGCTTTTGTGATGTGGAAGCAAACAAAAAGTTCAGGCTGCTTCAGCTTTGTGTTTGTTACATTGACTATAAAAACAATTAGCTTTAGATCACTCGTGCTGCAAAGTTTGACTTTGACATACCTTTATAATGGTCCCTTATCGTTCCCATAAATCAGGGCAGAGCTCAGCCCATTATTGGTGAAACATCTTCTTGTATAGTTAACAATGTGGAGCCTAAAGGTTAGTGTAGCACTAAAATCCAACCTCACCACAGAACAGAGGCAAATAGCAACTTGCGTCAGAGAGTTCACCCAAGGATTCAGGCCACTGATTCTATCCCAGCTTGAGCTGAAACCTGCCATTTATGTCTTGGTGCACTGAAATTAGTCCCAATTTTAACCTCATACTATGTCTGTGACAAGCAATTTGCTTCTGTTTTGACCACAAAAACAGGGCACGATCAAATCAAGGTTAAGCCCTTCTAGGCCCTATTAATTACAGTGGAAAAGGGCGAACTGTGTGCATTAACTCTCCCATTATAGTCAATGAGGCTTACGTGTGCTCATCTTTGGCTGAATTGTGCTCATTTCCATCCATTGCAGAACTCTCCAGTTGCAACAGGTATCACCCTGGTAGTATTTGCAACCCATGGAAAAATATTTGTTCTCCTTGGCCATGGACACTAGCTTTGGTTTGTGCTTTGTTGCTCTTGGTTCCTTTGCCAGCTGGCTCCTTTGTTCTTTTGCTGTTTCTGTGAATTTTTTTTGTTTAATCTGATTATTATCTGATTATTGTTTTTACTAGTTTTCAATTTATTATAAGCTGTTTTGAGCACCTCCTTCAAGGAAGGGAATGGCAGGGTAAAATATTTTAAATACATATTTAAAACGTTTGGGAAAATATTTAGTTTGTTATATTTAGCAAGTTTGAGAAATGTTTAATGTCTAGTGAAATGCTATGTGCGTTATTTCCATACTTTGATTCTTTCAAAGACTAAAGCCATGCTACAACATTCTTTTATCTGTACTATCAAAAACAATACTGTATATCAAAACACATAGGTCAGAAGCTTGAGTAGGGTGACAGGTGCAGCTGGCCAAGGCACAGAGTTTGGGTGAGGGTGCTGAGGGGAAAAAGTGGTTTGTGCTTTGGCAGACTCTGAGGAGAATCGCCCTTGCTCTCTTAAAAGCTGGTCTCTTTTCTGTGTTAAAGGTCATATGGGGGACAATAGCAAAATACTATTCCAGAAACGTAGCTGTCGTTTTTGCTCACAAATTGAAAGGTGAGGCACTGGTTTGTAGGTCTGCCTGAGTTGCAGAAACAGCTAGTATTGCCTCTCAGAAGGAGCTGCTCTGGTTTAATTACTCCTAACCATGCAACTATTAGGAGAGACAACAAACTTCTTTGACAGTAGAACAGTCAAGGAAGTACTACCATGTTAATACTGGTAAGTTTTACTGGATGAATATGTTTCACAGGGTTGGTCAGCAGTGGTTTCCTCATTGTAGGTGGTTTGATGACATGGTAATGAGAGATATGCAACCACATCCTTTGTACTCTTTCCCTCACTCCCATCTAGTATTTTAAAAGTGACAATATATGCATCTACCCCCACATACATTAAGGGTGCAATCCTATGTAACTCTTGCACCGGTGTAACAGTAGATCCCCCAGCATAAGAGCACTTATGCCAGTGTAACTTGCCGTATACCAACGGACGCAGGACGGACACCGGCGTAACCCCCCCTTGGACGCCTCACATGCGCAGTTTGGATGCAGAACAGATGCCAGCACAACACCACTAGTGCAGGGGGCATTCTGGGGGTGTCTGAATGCCCCTAGAATGCCCCCTGCGCCAGTGGAGTTGCACCGGTGTCCATTCTGCGTCCGAACTGCGCATGTGAGGCATCCGAGGGGGGGGTGCACCGGTGTCCATCCTGTGTCCATCAGCATATGGCAAGTTACACTGGCATAAGTGCCCTTACACCAGGGGATCTACTGTTACACCGGTGCAAGAGTGTTGGGCTGCCAGTGCAGGTGGTGTGAAAATAAAACAAGAAATCAAGAAAGTAATGCATGATATGACAGATATGACCACTCTGAAGACCAAGGGTTTAGAGATCCTGATTTCAGGTATAGGAGCATGAATCAGCTCCTGAAAATATCTGAGGAGGGCAGGACATAATAATTATGACCCTGGAGGCTACTTCACATTTATGTTTGTGAAACTTAAACTACCGTTATCACTGGTTAAATTAGCACATTTTGTTCCTATCCCAGTCAAAATAGCAGATTTGTTTTGGTCTTAGCCTTTTTGTTATGAAACAAGAACAAGATTAACCATGGATGTTTTCATTGCCACTAAGGGGAAGAATCAGTTTAGGAAAAAAAAGTAATACAAACCCCACAGGTGGGGAAAAAAGGACAAGGTGTTTCTATTTTCATGAACATAAAGACCTGTATTATTGTGCCATCCTATTGGAATGGCTTTATTACACATGTTGAATTAAGGCTGTACATATTCACCTGGATCCAGAGATTCAGGGAGAATATCTCCCTGGTAATCTCCCCACCCCCCTCCTTGACCAACAAGTGATTGGTGAAAAAGGATCTCTGCACTAAATCGAAGGGATCTTCAAGAGGACCAGAGTGGGCATGCATCCTGTGTTTTGATAATGCCTGGACTGATTACCACCATGCAAACTGGGCTGATTGACATGGTGGGGAGGGGTGTCCCTGTAGCAGAACCATAGTGTATGGTTATGCAGGAGACTAAGCAAGACGGTGAAGCTGGAGTAGAGCTCTCTTTTGCGACAATGCAAGAAAGTGTAAGCTCAGGTCTGCACAACGTTCTCCCCCTCCACAGTTGCAGGCCCCAAGGAACTCCAAATACTGTACATATTGTTTGCATTTCTTTCCATCATTTGTGGGAACATCTAAAACCCACACAAGTCTTTCAAATATGGGGGAGGGGGTTTGAAAACGGGACAAATACTGTATCAGTATGCCTGTATCATTCCTCCTCCCCTTGGATTCAGAGATGTGTGGCGGGGATAGTGTCATCTTTCTAAGATTTAAAAAAAAAAAAACACCAAATGCTGTAGCCTTACCTTGTAAGGAAGGTGTGCCAGCCCTCCGATCATTTTGATTGCCATATTTTACACCGTTGCCAGCTCTACAATATCTTTCTTGAGGTGTGATTACCAGAACTGTACACAGTATTCTAAATGTGAGCACATAATAGATTGTTTATAGGGGCATTATAACATTAGCAGTCTTACAGCCCAATCCCAACAGGACTTTCCACCAGTGGAATGCACACTCCTCCGATGGAAGTGCCGTTGCAGTGATGTTCGTGCAATGAGGCCGCCAGTACACAGGGCTGGCAGCTGCATGTGCAAACCACTGGAGGGGCCTCCCATTGCCAGCGCTGGTACGTTGGTGGCGTGGGCAGGCAGTGGGAGGAACGGGGCCAGGAGGGGAAGGAACAGGGGAGTCTCTGGGTGGGGAAGGAGGCAGAAGAGAGGTGGAACTGGAAGGGAGGGGTGGTTACCAGCAGCACTTGTGCACCAGTATCCTAACTCTGTTCCTTCCCCTATTCCCTCTCCTTACACCAGCAAAATAGCTGGTACAGATCCAAGGAGACCTTTTGGGGTACAAGAGGCTTACCTCAAGGTAAGGGAACAAAACTTCCCATACCTTGAGGAGACCTCCGAACTAAACCCCTCCCCCCCGCCGGATGCAGCACGTATTCCGCTGGTTAAACTGCATTGGCAGGGAGTGATTTAGTTAGGATTGGGCTGTTAGTCTTGCTCCCTTTCCTAATGACCCCTAGCATGGAATTTGCCTTCTTCACCACTGCCGCACATTGGGTTGACATTTTCATTGAGAGAGAAGACAGAGGGAGAGAGGACACACTGTGAGTGCCGAGAGGAAAAAGGAGTTTAGAGAAAGCTCCTTGCAGGGATGCAAACTGAAAAAAAGAGTTCAGTTGCACCACGTGTAGTTATGCAAAAGAGAAGACAGAATACGGTATGGGAAGAGACAAAAATGGGGCAAAAAGTTAAAATTGTACCAAAACTGCTTTTCTACAGTGATCGAAGCAGTGAAGCCCTCTTAAATTAGTTTAAAAAGAAAAGTGGCCCTCAGTATGTTGTGCTGTGCTGTGCCTAAAGCACATTTCCCCTTAGAGAGCAGTGGGACAATGTAGGCAATGACCCTCCTCCCACAGGAAGCATCCCAAAATTGGCAAAATGATTGTTTATACCAAGGGGTAGAAGAGAATTTCAGTAACATTCGTGTTCAAATTTTTTGCATCACTCTTTTGTAAGAGTGGCATATTCTCTAAGCAGAGGAGCCAAGTCAAAAACCTGGTCATTAAGCATGGCACACCTTCATTTTCATTTGGCCAAGAGGCAAGAATTGAGCCTAACATAATGCCTTACCAGAGACATGTTTACTTGCTTTATTATTGTTGGGGATTCTTTTTTCTTGTCCTGCCAGACTTTCTTCATAAAATGGAGCTCTGCCAAAAAATGATGTTTGGGTATAAACACAGATTCAGTTTATGGGATAAGTATCTGTTTGATGGTTTAAACCAGCTCCAGTGAGCATTGGCACAGGTATGCTCTGCTATGAAGAAAGAAGACAATAAATACAAACACCAAGATCTTGGCTCCACTCAGACTGCCTTGAAGCACTTTGGTGGCACAAAAGACTTTTGAAGACATCCTCAACTGACAAATGAATTATTCCCTCAGTGTGTGGAAATCCAGAGAGCCATATAAATAATTTTCCTCAACCACACAAGGGACTGTTTTCATCCTAAAGCCCGCTACAGCTTGACTACAAGTGGGGCGGTCAAGTCCAAGCCTTGTACCTGTATGAAAAAATCCTCCAGGTGAAGTTTCCATGGCTATGACGGGAAAAACTGTATCCATGTAAATCATTTCATTATTTATTAGCTACATTATAAATATATACCACATCTCTGCCTTGGCATTCAAGGTGAATTATAAGGGTAAAATAGTACATCAACAATTGCATAAGAAAACAGAGTTGAATTGTTTTCGGTAGCTTTCATGGCCCGAGATCACTACACAATGTTGCCAAGATACGGGATTAGACGCCATGAGGTAAAAATATAGACTTGTACTTTAATAATTTTCCAATACCGTGGACGGATCTCCGTATAGGCAGCCGCCCCAGGCACAAAAATATACTAAAATCCAAGGTTGTTGTTGACCCAACGTTTCGTTCCGACCTCGGAACCTCTTCTTGGGGTAAAATTCTGATGTAACTGTTCCTGGTTAGCCCCTTGTCCGAATAAATATCCAAAAAAGAGCGGGAAAGAAGAAATCAATCCAAACGGAAGCAACTGTTCCAGTTCAGGCGTGTGCTGTCAGTTAGCGCTCGTTAACCTCACTAAAGGAGACACGCTGCAGCCGCTGTTGTTTCCTCTCGAGGAATACATTTTCACCTTCCTTCTCTCGAGGAATTCACTTTCTCCTTACTTCTCTCGAGGAATGCACTTTCTCTCAAAGAAATACACGTTCTCCTTACTTGACCATTTGAGACCTTTCACTTGCTGCAGTTGTCAGACCTTTTTTCCTAGCATCTCCATTGTCCGTTGTTTCTGCAATCGCTCCCATTCCCATCATTTGCCTGCCCCGTATAATCGGCATCCAAATCCGGTTTGCAAAAGACAGGTCTTGTTGCCGGTTCACCAGCTCCCCTATTCCTTTCTTGCTTATCTCCAGAGCTTCTAGATGTCTCAAGATCTTATAGTTATCCTCTTTCTGCAGGCATCTGACCTCTTCAAACCGAACGTCCCTCTTTTAATGCATGTTCCGCAATCGCGGACTGTTCCGGGTGATTTAACCTCAGTGAACGTTCGTGCTCAGCCACCCTCGTTTTTATGTGTCTACATGTCATGCCAATGTAGCATTTATTACATTCGCATGGGATCGAATAAATCCCGGCATTAGAAAGGGCCTGTCGTTTGTCTTTAGGATTTCCTATTATTTGTTGGACTTTTACTGTAGGCTTGAACACCGTTCTAACATCCCCCTGTTGTAATATGCGTGCAATTTTGTCTGTTGTTCCTTTAATAAATGGAAGGCAAATCCATACTTTTTCATCTGTTCCAATTTCCTCCTTTTTTTCATCTTTCTGTACCGTCCCTTCTCTATATGCTTTAATCTGGTTGTATTGCTTTGCCCAGCATTTATTAAATTGATTTTTAGAATACCCATTCACCTGCAACGTGTCCCCTAATACTCTTTTTTCAGCCTCAAGGGAGTCCTTGTCGCACACTTTGATAGCCCTGTAGACTAATGAATTTATTAATGAATTTTTTTGTGCGGGGTGATGGTTGGATTCACAGTTTAAATATCTCCCCTTATGGGTGGGTTTTCTGTACACTGTATGCCCTATTGTTAGATCTTCCTTACGCGAAACTAAGACATCCAAAAAGGACAAGGAGCCTTTGCTCTCCAGTTCTACAGTAAATTGGATTTCCCTATATTGATTATTCAGATGTTCTACAAATCTATCCAATTCTTTGTCCCCATGTGTCCATACGCAAAAAACATCGTCTACATAACGAACCCAAAAAACAGAGTTGTGTCTCAGGTCAGTGCTGGTCTCTTTTGGAGCTGATCCTATGAACTTCCCTGGCCAGGACTGTCTTGTTCCGCGTTTCCCTCAGGACGCAAAAATCTTGCTATAGGCCCTGGAAAGGTGTGGGAGAAGGGCCCCAGCAGTCCTTTCAGGCTAGTGTTGAGTGTTACAGACCCTAACGGTGTGAGCTCCCTTAGCCTGGGTGTCTCTTTTTTTATGCCTTCCACTCAGGTCAAACAGATCTTCCAGTAGCCTCAGGGAAGGCGGGAGAGGGGCTGCCCCATGGAATTCTAGGAAAGTCTCAAAAGGTACAGGACTCCTGTCAGGTTCTGGACCTGGTAGTCTGACATGTTCATTTTGTTTTTTCAACCTATAGGCAGACAGGACTGTAATATAGTTTTACTTTGACAGGAGTAGCTGTAGCTCAAGTGAACTTGATAAATCAGCATGGAGAGGGCAGGTCTTCCCCAATTCATTGTTGAGAATATGGTTCTTTTTAATATCCGCTGTCTACCGTAGCTCTATAACACATGTTCTTATTCTAACTGCTCAATCCCATCAGAGCCTTACACTGCTGGAACTAGTGTTCCAGCAGCTAAGGTCCTTTATGGCTGTCACAAAGTACGACACGCCATACAGCGAAGCCTGGCAGCTGCCACAAGCAGCGGGTGGCTGGGTCTGCGCATCAGTGGATGGACAAAAAGTCCCAGCTCTGGTAAGTCAGCATAGGGGGTGGGAGGGAGGCAGAGGTGAGCAGAATAGGGAGGAATGGGGAGGAGACTGGGGCAGGCAGAATGGGGAGGGGAGAAATGGGGAGGAGATGGGCAGGGAGGAAGGTGGATTGAGGCCAGGAAGGGGGTGGTATCAGTGGCAGCATTGCCGCCAATATCCTATCCACCTTCCACACCTCGATCCTCCTTTCCTGGTCCATTTGGACTTGCTCCAGCTATATATCTGGCACAGATCTGAGTATCCCCAGCAGGGCAGCGAGGACTTGCCCTGGGGCAAGGGAACAAATGTTGCCTTACCTCCAGGAGGCCTTTGCTGCCCAAAACTCCCCCACGGGATGCAGCACGCACCCCATTGGTATGGCTGCATCACCACGCAGGGAGTTAGGTAGGATTGGGCTGTAAGTGAAGCTGCTGTTGTTATTTTCTAAGTTATTTCCTAAGTATGCTTGCTGGTGTGTGAAGTGACTCCACTGAAAAGCATTACATTGATATGAAGAGACATGAAGATTCTATCCATGGTGTTTTACCTGTGGTGATCCATTCAAACACGGTAAGCCCACCTTTACAGTAATCAATTGTAAAGAAATCAATTTTGTACATGCCAGTGTGAAGCAGTTTCACATCTTGCAGTAATGAATTCCACACAATAACATAATAATTTCCCCTAAACTATACAAAGATATAGGCTTGGATAAAAAAAAAAAAGAGTGGCGTGCTACTCATGGAATGGGGCTTTCTATCCCTTCCTCGTTTGTGCAATGCCCCAAGTTCTGCAATGCCCCAAGTTCTGAAATGTCAACCTTGAGGGTTGAAGGATGCTCTGGAAGTGTGGGGCATGGCATGGGGGGCCTTGTGTGAGCATAAATGCTATTCCACTTGTACTAACTCAAGTTGGAATCCACTTGTATCCCAGAAGATCATGTATACACCCCATCAGCTTTATTTTTCGCAGGCCTGTGATAATGTTCCATTGGGAATACTGCACAACCCTTTTGACCAGCCATACCTACTTCTACTGGTGTATAGCATGTGTTCTTATTCAAAGTAATGCTGCATATTTCATAAATTATAGAGAAGGTATAATTTTCCATGTTGGATTACAGCTGGCTAGTCTCTTGTGCAAGGCATCTTTCCAATTTATGTGGCAAAGCCAATACGAGGGTTTATTGTACGGAAGGCAAAAGATCTTAATCAGGAATTAGCTCCTGCTAATGAGGAAAAATAAGCACCAAGCCTGCGAGAATTATTACTAAGAGATAAGGCTGTAATTGCCTAATGTGGTTAATAATCTGATAAGAGCCTGTTTTATCTGATTTAACCCACGGAACTGCTGGTGATATTTAGAGTTTACACATTAATCCCTAAGGAATTCCTCTTAAATGGGACTACAAAAAGAGAGCAAAAATATATATATCAAAATCATAGTATTTGCTTAGGACACTTCGGATCGTAAAAGAATGTATGGTACATTAAAGGGTGGAATTGGTTTCAACAAATATTTACTGACTCTAAACTGAATAACCTGCCCTTAACCCTTTTCTCCCCCTTCTCCCCCCACCACAAGCCCTACAGTAGGCTGTTAGTGGAAGTGGAGGAAGGACAATGCCCGTGTGGATGACACAGTGAAGAAATGGAATCTCGCATAAAAAGAACCCGAAGTTTCCATGGTTCCTTCCAGCATCCTGTTTCCCACAATGGCCAGCCGGTGGCTTTTGAGAAGCCCATAAGAGGGCTGTTTTATGCCCCTGTTTTATGCCTGCAATAGCCTGGAATGAGCAAAAAGGAAGGAGAGGGAGCAAGTAGAGGCTAAGCCAATTGTTATTTTCCAGGATGTATGTGGAAAGATAACGGTAAGTCCTTTCCAAGACAGATCTGAAGACTTGTACCAGCAAATAAATACATGTTTAAGAAAGGACAGACCTGCACAATTTCTAATCCAGCCATGTATTGTGACTTGCCACAAGTTTCACAACCCCCGGTGGCTGTGGTTCCCATACTGTGTATGCCTGAGGGCGCCACGGTGAACTCACAGGGTTACCGTGGGAGTTTTCTGGAGTTGTCTCCTGGGCACCACCATCTTATCTGGGCCGAGATCTCATGAAAATTACGCGAGAGCTCACGTGAACTCAGCCTGGACAAGATGGCCGTCTCGTCTTCCTGTGGTGCGACAGGGAGCCGTGAACAGGGTAAGTTTGGGAAATGCTGCCCTGTGGTTTTGATATCAAAAGGTTTCTTGAGCTTCTGTTAGGTCAACATACTAGCTGGTGGACTGCATTCAGCTTGGTGGGTCTCCAGTTGTGCAGGCCTGGAGTAAGGCACACTTACTTGCTTAGTCACAAGCGCTGACATCACTGGCGTCACTACAGGGGGGGCGGAGCTGTAAGTTCCTCCATGATCGGAGCCTCCGTTACACGGAAGAACGAAGCGCCCCGCCCCCGCGCCCTCCGACCCATTCAAAGCAGTGAAAACAATGCGCAGGAGACTCCCTGCGCGTTGTTTTTACCGCTTTGAATGGGTCGGAAGGCGCGGGGGCGGGGCGCTTCGTTCTTCCATGTAATGGAGGCTCCGATCACAGAGGAACTTACAGCTCCGCCCCCCTGTAGTGACGCCAGTGGCTGACATCCCATCAGCGCTGCAAGTAAATGCTAAGATGCCAATCATTTAGAACTTTTAAAACTCCCTTTATAGCCTCCCTTAGCCAGAGGATTACGGTTCCAACAATTGAGTTATTTAGCATGCATCTGTAGAGTGCAAACTGCAACATGGCATTTGTAAAAAAGGTCCTTTCCAACTTTGAAGGCCTTGATGTAGGCCTACTCTTTTCTTACCTTGAAAATAAATAACATTGACATGTGAGGAAAACACACAGATGTTATATTAATATAGATATTCCTGTGCAGAATTCTAAAGCTAAACATTGTAATACATCAATAATAAAAAAAAAATCCAGGAACGCTACCATGTGTATAAAATCCTGCCCCAAAGGAAATTAATGGTTTTCTTTGCTATTTGTGCAGTCCACAACTTTTGCACACAATCACTTCATACAAAACCACCACTTATTTCAGTTGGGTTTACAATGTTGTGCAGGATCACAGAACTGAATCATTCAGTTCTTAATTATGCAGGAAGGAAATCAAGAAGAGAACATTACATAATGTAGCGATAATCCAAAGAAGGGTAGCCCGCAGACAAAATCTGGATTGTAACATAAGTAGCAGCTTTTCAGTGCCAGAGCTGCTTAAGAAGACATAACCCCCCGTATAATGTTATTAATGAACAAATCCACTGACTGTGATAGGCAATTAAAACCACAAATCACTTTGCAAGATATGATGCACACTGATTGTAGACATTCACATTAGGTTTCATTTAGTTATTTTTCGACACAGATGGACATAGTGTCAATTGAGGATTATCTCATAATGGTCAAATTTACAATCCACCAAGGGCTGCTGCACTTCATTCCAGTGGGGCTCATATGTGTGTTTTGCACAACTTATTTTGAACCAAATGGAGTGCAGCAGTGTTTGGTAGATTGTTGGCCCAATCCTATACTCACTGGCCGCTGGCTGCACTCCTCTTCCACTGGCGCTGACTGCTGTAAAGGCACTCTGGCAGTGCACGAAGGGAAGGAAAGGGAACCTTGGGTTACGTACGCCTCCACTTCCCCAATTGGTTTCATTGGATCTAGGCCAGCAATTTCACAGGCTAAGTCCAAGGAGAGTAAGGAAGAGGGAAGTGGAGAGGGAACAGGGATAGGATTCCGGTGTAAATCGCTGCCACTGGAATCCATCCCCTCTCTATTCCACCTCCCCTCCCATTCCTCTCCCTCCCTGCCCCGTTCCTCCCACCGCCTGCCCCACATGCAAGTTTACCTGTTCTTTCGAGAACCGCCATTTGCCATGTATCCATTTATGAAAGCAGAACCTCTGTTCTGCTGTTGTAACAGTTAGGATTGGGCTGCCAGTCTTTCTTCACTTACCTTTTTAGAGTATCCAAACATCATTGTAAGCCTATTATATTTCAGTCTTTTCTATGTTGCCCTTCTGTCTTTTTTCAGTCCTGTTTTGTAGCAATTTTACTTCATTTAAAACACAATTGCAGCAGAGCCAACCTTTCCAGTATGGACTACAATTCATCAGTAGTAGTAATGTCCCAGCCACACGGAACAGGAAGCAATTAGTGGTAGGAGCCACAAGGAGGAAGCTTCTAATTAAAGTTGCAGGGGACTGTTGCTGAAGGAGACTTACTAGTAAGTAAACATATTGAAAGATCTTGGCCATAGACAGGCACTGCTTGATAATATATCAGTATTTTAAGTCTTCAGTGAAATCACCATTTCAATTCCACTTCCAGCAGACTGCAGAAAAGCAATGCCATAGCAACAATCAAGAGCCCTAGTGTGGAGGCAACCGCAATCTCTTCTCACACTGTACTGTATAATCACTTGTTTTCAAACTTTAGATTGACCTTTAGGCTTGTGTTTGGCTTCTGTGACAACTGACCTCATGTAAGTGCTACAGCAAGTGCCCAGAATATGTCGTTACATTTTTGACTATTTAATAGCGCAATCCTAAGCATATATACTGAGCAGTAAGTCACATTGATTTCAACAGCAGCGACTGCCAAGAGTGTCTTGTACTGCAGCTTAGGCATTTCCAAGATGTGGAAGGGCACCCCATATTTCTGTTTACATTTTCTGTTTGGTTAGTCATCTGTTCATATTTTTGTTTTCTTTCTAATTAGAGTTTGCTTAGTTTAACTTTATGGGCATTCATATTTTGGTTATAGAAGTGTTACCTCATCTGTATCTTAGTAGGTGGTCTAGAAAATATAGCATGTTGCTATGCTGTTCTGGCAGATGTAAGCAAAACAGGTGTCTTGGTGAGTCATCTTTCATTGCACATCAGCTGGGGCTGGAAATTATAATTCTGACCACATTTATTTTAATTGAGACTGGTGTGGCAAACACTTCCCACTTGCCTCCCCCAAGTGTAATCCTTAAAGATGCCATGGTTTTTTACTGACAGCAATTTCAACAGCTGTAAGAGAAACAGAAATTCAACAGGTGTAACTTTCCTAGAATAGGAATGCCATATTAAGCAAGGCCATACCTGTTGAATTTCTGCTTGCTATGAAGTTGTTAAACTACAGCACCTATTTCAAGTAAAAGGGGGCAACACTGACAGTGTTAACAATACACATTTTAATCCCATTTCTTTTATTTGCACGGCTTTATTTGATGTGAGAAGATAACAGGAAAAAAGAAAGGTTTTGTGTTTTTTAACATGGATAAAGATTTCTGCCTAGAACACCCCATAACTAAAGGCCCAATCCTATGGGCACCTTCCACTGACTGAGCTAGCATTCCTTCAGTGGAAGGCCCTCTCCATCAGTGCTGCAGCCACAGCAACAATGAGCGCAACAGGGCCACCAGTGTGAATGACTGGTGAACGGTCGTGTGCGCTACTGGAGCACCCAACCACCGCTGCTGGAGGTAAATTGGGGGGGCAGTGGGCAGGGAGGGGGAGTAATGGGGCACTTTGGGGGGAGGAACTGGGTGTGTTGCAGGAGGGGGTGACTCCAGTGGCAGTCACACACGCCAGATCCTATCCCCCATTTTTCAGTCCGCCCTGCTGCCTGGCTCCTCTCGGACTTATGCTAGCTATATATTTTCCCATGCCTCTTGCTGGTGTCCCAATCACACACACACACACACACACACACACCACCACCACCACCACCACCGTAGCATACAGCATGTTTCTCCATGGCAGAGCTGCATGCTTCAGCATGGCGGAGGATAGGATTTGGCAGTAAATGTTCATTAATTTTCCAGAATAAAACTTTGGAATTTGCACACTGCAAAATGAACACCAGACCGAACTTATGCCCTGATTCTAACTCCCACCAGCCTACGTGTTGCAGCTATGCCATTGCCAACAGAGCACACGCTGCATCCTATGGTGGGGACAGGCAACAAGACAGCCTGGGAGAGGCAAGTAAAATATTTTTTTACTGGCCTGGCCACCAATGGGTCTCCTTGAACCTATACCAGCTGCTTAACTGGTGTAAGTCCAATGAGCCTCAGGGGGTATGTTGGGCCAGGAAAGGCGGATAGGATCCCAGTGTGCATGACTGCCACTATCCACCCCTCTACCTTCGAAACACCCCCTGTCCACCCTGCTCCTCCCACCTTCCTCCCCCAAACTGTCCACAACCCCCCCCCTTACCTGCTCTGGCGCGGCCTGGGTTAATTGTTGGCCCATGTGCAGGGCCTCTGGCCATTTGCATCAGCAGTTCCACAGCGCACAACAGTGGCACACCTTTTGTGACGCCGCACTGGGACTTACGGCAGCAGATAGCAAGATCTACCAACGTAAGCCCAAGATTGGATTGGATTGTTAATCACCTATTTTAGGGTCAATCTAGGAAATCATTTTTGGAGTTTGTGTTCATGGTGTGTTGGTTCTGTTGACCCATATTGACTATGATGATGCTCAAGTAGTCACCTACAACCGGCTGAGGCCTCCATCCCTATTTGGAAACCACCACAAATAAAATAAATAAATGGAGCATTTTAAAACAACTGCTTTATTTCCTCTACATTCAAAAGGCACACCATTTTTTGAATCCAAAAACATGGTAGTATGAGTTAGTTGGTGTTAGGTGCAACATTATTACCATCCCTCATCATAATAGTGTTCATTTTATGAAGTGCAAAATGTCCAACCTGGAATTCTCCAGTTACCCACATTTTAAATACTGTAGTTAGAGAAGGTAAATTAATCTAGTTCCATATATTAAATTGTCTCTGAAACAGGTTTCTTTTCATACAGTATAAAGATTGGTTCTGCCAATTCAACATCATCCCTACAAATTAACAAGAGAGCAACTGGTGAGAATATGGATGTACCATTTTAACAATGATCAAGGTCACATGGCTAATTAAAATACCTTGTGGTACATCGTGCAGGAGTCCTGCTGATATACCATCTGCACCTGCAGCTTGACGCATCAAAAACCCCTTCCACAAATTGCCTTCTCCTAATAGGTAGCTGCAGTGCCAATGACCATTACCTAATTAGTCACTAAATTGGTAAAAGCAATCCTCTAGTCAATACTAATTGTTCTAAACATTGGTCAGAATATTTTCCAACTGATACGAGATTCATGATGTCACAATTTAGTTAGGCAAAGTGGATTCACTATTTAAAATCATAATCCCGCTCTAACACTTAACAGAACATGTTACTCCAACAGCACTCAAACTTTGCATATAACTTGTTTCTAATAAACATGCTTGCACCCATCCTTGCAAACTTATCCGTTATAACCACAGTCAACTTTAGAGAAGGTGATAGAAACAGGGAGATGAGACAACTAACTTTGTAGCTAACTTAAATACAAGAAAACCTTTAAACACAGTAAATATCTTCAATGACAGGCTAATTATCTTTCTCTGCTACAGCATTTAATGTGGAAGCAATCATTCACACACACACACACACACACACACACACACACACACACACACACACACACGTATATAAATATAGATAAAGATATACAGTTAATTCTCTGTGTCCGCGGACGTCCGCAGAAAACCCAGTGGATACCGAATCTGCAGATACCAAATCATTGATCCTATGGGATCAATGGGGTTAGGGGAAGAGGTAGCTAACCTGTTCAGAAATGCCAGCAGTGAATATGTTTAGAATGGCCATGGATAGCTTCAGAAAGGCGCTGAGAGCTGTAGAATGGCTGTGGCGAGCTTTAGCAGGGCATTCTGGGGTGCTACTAGAGCTGTAGAATGGCCACGGATGCAGCAAATGGCCACGGATACAGCAGATACCTTCAAAATGGACACCACGAATAGCTTCAGGATGGCTGCAGAGAGCTTCAGAATGGCTGCAGATGCAGCGAATGGCCACAGATAGCCGAGAACGGGCTGTGGATAGCACGATGTGAGTTAGACTTTTGTTTCCACAGATAAACGAATCCATGGGAACTGTGTGCATGGATAGCGAGAATTGACTGTATGCCTTTCTCTGCCACACATGATAGCATCCACATTAAATGCTGTGGCAGAGAATGATTATAATTAGCCTGTCATTGAAGATATCAGCAGAGTAAGACCGGAATAATGTTTTATTGAAAAACTGGTATGGGAATAGCAAGCAACTGCTGTGGGTTTTTTTAAGTTATGTTCTCTGCCATGTGCTTCAATGAGCCCTGGGGATGGAACAGAGTAACTGCTGGACTACATATTTTGGACTACATATTTATAAAAATGGGGGAAGAGTCACTAAAGTTCTTTTTCCATCCCCAAAACCCTCAGCAAACTGAGATCTTCCCTGGTACCTAATGAGACTAATCAACATGAGTCTGCTTAATTCCTCTTGAGACTTAACTAACTGCAGACTCTGGAGGCAATTACACCATGCCTAGCCCCGATTTTTTTTTTTTTTTTTTGCTTTGCTTAACATCTAGCCTGATGAAGAGATCTGGAGAGCCAAAAGCTTTCTTAAGCATCTGTATCCATTCAATCTCTCTCTCTCTCTCTCTCTCTCTCTCTCTCTCTCTCTCTCTCTCTCTCTCTATATATATATATATATATATATATATATATATATATATATATATATATATATATATATAGAGAGAGAGAGAGAGAGAGAGAGAGAGAGAGAGAGATACTGCCAACCTAGCAGTTCACTTGCAGGAAGGTAAACAGCATTCCGTATTGTCATGCTGGCCACATGAACACGGAAGCGTCTTCGGACAGCGCTGGCTCTTTGGCTTCGAAACGGGGATGAGCACCGCACCCTAGAGTCGGACACGACTGAACTTAAATGTCAAGGGATATGTGTGTGTGCGCGCGCTTTATGCATTAGTCAAAGGGCCCAATCCTATCCAACTTTCCAGCGCTGATACAGCCGTGCCAATGGGGCATGTGCTCCATTCTGAAGCGGGGTGGCAGTCACAGCGGCCTCCTCAAGGATTTGTTCCCTTATTTCGGGGCTGCATTGCAGGTACATCAGCACTGGAAAGTTGAATAAAATTGGGCCCAAAGTGGCATACTCACAGATGGTGTACACAGCAGCGACACCCATTGAGGTGCCTACCTGGAAGAGGAAGGTCGAGGGTGACACAACAACGTATCGTGTCACCCCCAACCTACCAGACTTTCTGCATTGCTTATATGCAGAAAGCCTGCGGCTGCTCACCAGGCTTCGGTCTTCCCCTGGAACTCTTTGTCACTTCATGTTCTTGCCAGTGGTGGCAAAAACATGCTCTCCGGTGAGAGACGACTGAGCCCAGAGTGGGTCGCTGAGCGGCGGCTCAGGAGTTTTGGTGTCACCTCCCTGAGGGTGTCACCTGCCACACCATTGTTGTGACACTCATGGGTGTACATAGGCCTGTCACTGGTGTTGAAGACTCTTTTACTAGTTCTCATCCTATATCATAAATAGCATCCTGACACAAAGACATTTAGCAGATGGGGCGCTTTTCTTGCACTTAGATCAAAGGATGGGGAAAACTTCACCTGTTTAATTTCTGCATCTCAGTCTGCTGTGAAAAGCTCAATAAAAAAAGTTTTCAACTCTTATCATGCATATGCATGTACGCTGGTGTGGGACTTCAATGCACATGACAAGCTCCCCTTAGAGCACAGAAAAACTCTAGTGTTGGACTAGATCACATTGTTTTAATTAATACAGGACTATACTGACATTCACCCAGAAGGGCATGCAGTTAATTCAGATAAATGGCACTTTGAAATAAATGAGGTCCAGATAAATATTTTTATTTATTTATTGTATCAAAATTAATGTCACTTTAATGTTTCTAACCTTAAACATTAATGTCACTTTAATGTTTCTATAAAAATATGCTGAGAACACCTGGATAATGGTATGATTGCACCATGAGTTTGCAGTTGATACCCTGAAAGACAATACTGTGGATTCTGCCACTGCCAGCATGATGGATTTTGTTTTCAACCAGTAGACTCATCACTTCCTAATGCTTAGCACCTGTGGTGATGAGTATATTTACACTTTACATACCATTCAAAAGTATCTGTTAGTGGGTTGAATTTTGAAAGGATCAGAGACACTCTTCTGCGTGTAGCTAGATGGGTTTGGTCTTTGAAGAAATGGTTTAAATTACACAACCGATACCTCTAAAATGTATTGTCCATCTCTGGATGTTTATGTTTTGAAAAGGAAGAAAGAAAATCATCCTTTTCAATGAATAAAGGTGAATCATAAAAATGAAATGCCACTGAAGCAGGGAGTAAAAAGATAAATACAGGCACAAATAAGTAGCATCATACTGGAAGCCTTTGAATCTGCTTTGTTCTTTGTTTCCTAGTTTTCAGAAAGGAGAAGCAGAACTTTGAAGGATTCCAGTGAACATTGAGCCCAATGTAATATAATGTAGTAAGTAGCCTATGCTTTAAGAGGCTGCATTGTAAGTTGATAACGTTTACATCCATGCTTTAGAATAGGCCTGCAAACATGTGACCACCAAGAAAGACAAACACAGCCCAGCCACCCATGTATGGAGGCCTGAGTGAACCAAACTATACTTCCTGTTTTGGTGCCTGCCTGGTTCTGTAAAAACAAGAGGTTCTTTTGAGCACCTGTTAGTTCACAGTATGTGACTGGTGAGCCACATTCAGTTTCATAGTTTACAAGTTGTTCAAGCCTGTTCTAAAATGTGTTGTCATAGTGGATTATGAGATGTCAAGTTTTATAGAAGTCCAAAAAGCCTCAGGGGGTATGTTGGGCCAGGAAAATTGGGAGAAGATCCTTTTTATCAAGTTTTTTTTTTTTTAATGAAGCTAGTAAGCCGCCTTGGGCATTTGCCTTGGCAAAGGCTTAGGTAAGGAAGGAAATACGTTTCCTAAATAAATAAATGTTTGCCCACTTGCCAGCTTTCCCAGTCGCTCTACACTTCTTTAACAGCAACCTGGTCTGCGGACATTACAGTTAGTTGACGGTCTACTTAAAAACTTCAAACCTAGGAGGCACAAAAGGAGAAGGAAAAACAGCAATGAGTTGAGTGAAGGTGAAGGACCTTGGGGTAGAGGACCTCTCTCTGGAGATCTTATGTGAGAAAGAGCATAGTCTGTCAACATGTAGAAGTGCCTCTTTGCCTCTATGTACACTCTGCTTACATACAGTATTGTACTTTTAGTACTGCTCCTAGAACTTCTCACTGCTTGGAGAAGTGGGGAACAGGTAACAATACTAATAGCTGTCACTG
The DNA here is from genome assembly GCA_026170595.1 of Plestiodon gilberti rubricaudatus. Taxonomy (NCBI): domain Eukaryota; kingdom Metazoa; phylum Chordata; class Lepidosauria; order Squamata; family Scincidae; genus Plestiodon; species Plestiodon gilberti. Next base: position 203,266,071 of record JANXHW010000001.1, read on the forward strand.
GCAAGGGTTATTATTGGAGACTGGCAGGCCAGGTCAGGCAGATCCTGTTGCAACGTCTCTCCATATCCTTTCAGTATTTGTGTCTATACAGCTACTATGGCATTTCATTTCCATATGGGTAGCTGCACTCTTTCCACCCAATTCATACATCCTTACGCAGGTCTTCTCAGTGCAAACACAAAGACAGGCAAGGGGTGTTCACACGACTCCCCTCCACAACTGTATGCATGCTGAATGTGCAGCTGCAGAGGGAATGGCCAGCAGGCATGTTGATGTCAAGGGATATGGCTTCCAGATGTGACCCCACTTTTCCTTCATGCATTTACTGAACATGTAGGGGGAATTCAGTGCATACTCCTACAGCAATCAGTATTAGCATTATCATCATCTCTTCCTCATTCCGTTATTAAAAGTTCACTACAGGTAACACAAGAGCATAACTATAGATAAGGCTTATCTGCAGAAAACCATACTGGATCACAACTTGGAGTTAATGCAAGATTTATAAGACAAAGCTCAGCTATCATTACTGGAAAAGCTGCTCAACTAGTGACCAATCGTTTCAAATCCCTGTTTAAATCCCTCTTTTCCAATCCCTTCTCAAGGCCCATTTTGTAACAAAGAACCAGCCAATTAATAATGTCTAAGATAAGTGGCAGGTGGAGATAGCTGAACCTTGCTTTTAAAAAAACAAACAAAAAGCCACAAAACAATATATTTACAGTGCAATCCTTTGCATGTCTACTCAGAAGTAGGCACCCACTGAATTCAATGGGACTTACTCCCAGGTAAGTGTGTACAGGAAGGATTGAAGCCTTAGACATTGCACATGTGACTGTTTCCTGTTGTTGTTTTTTACCCTTCTGCTGTTGCCTGTTTACCTGGCATGCAGATGATTTTTCAAGTCACAGGTTGTACAATGCCCAATGTTGCTGGCATCTGCTTCTTGCTGGAATGTCACAGTGCTTCCTGCAATTTCAGCATCAAGTAGGACAACAGACTGACTGAAAACCTAATGCACATCATCATTCTCATCCTGCAGTTTGGAGCCTGCGTGAGTGGACATGCCTATTCATTTCAAGGAAGATGACAGTCTTGGACCATGCATGCGGAAGGTTGTGTGTGGGGAAACACACACACACACACACACACACACACACACACACACACACACACACACACACACACACACACACACAACCTGGTGTTAAAGTGAATAGGAAAGCCTGTGTGTGCATCTTGTAGCACTTTGTTGTTGTTGTTCAGTCGTTAAGTGTGCACTAAACTCTGGATCCTGAGCTATCTAAAAACATACTGCAGATTTTTGCATTTATTTTGGCACATATCTTGTGTGAGAGTCAGGATGGGTAAAATATGATAATAATAGCAAGCCTCCCACTCACTTTAAATACTACCTGCACCACCTAGACTCTCTAAACCTAATGTCCCACTCTCTTCCCCTAACTTCTGCAGATTTTAAAAAAATCATTACCCCAAATCTACCCTCATTTTAATCAGTTTATATCTGGCTGAGACTTGCTTGTCAAAGCTAGACAAAACAGGGCCTTTATTTCTTCCTTTTATTCAGTTTTAAATGTTTTATTCACTCAGGTAGAAAATTCTGGGAAGGAAGAAGGATAATGTTGGAGAAGCTGTTTCAATACTTCTTAGTGAGCATGCTCAGAAACCACATCCAACAAAACCTGTCAAGATTCTGGCACTACATTAACAGCCCAATCTGATCGGGCTGCCGTGCTGGTGGAATGCACATTCTGCTTGTGCCAGTAAAGCACTGGATGCCAACGCAAATTGCCAGCAAGAAGACAGGAGCCTTCCCATGCATGCTGGTAGACCTCAGAAGGCGCTCTGGAGCAGGTAAGCCCAGTGCAGGGGGTAGAACGGAAGGGTGGGGAGGGGGTGAAATGGGGCAGGGGAGGGCGGAACAGGGAGGAGATGGGACGGGGTGGGCAGATCAACCCCGGGAGGGGGCGGGTTCAGCAGCACTGGTGCATGCCAAATCCAAATCCCCTTCCCGGGCCTGATCCACCTGCATGGATCAACTCAGACATGCGCCAGCTTTAGTACTGGCTCAGATCCATGGCTCAAATGTCGTCTTACCCCGAGGAGACCTCCAGTAAGGCCTTTGATATAATCAACCTTAGTATCTTTTTGGATAAGCATTCCCAGGTGGGAGTCAGGATATGGCAGTTATTCTATTCCTACCCTGAGGATCAATGCTGTGAGTATACTCCTTGGTCCCATGGCATTTGTGCTTCAAGGTCCCCCTTTCCCTCTTGTCCCCCATGCTTTTGAACATCTACATGAAATTGCCAAGTAAGATCATCTGGGATTTTGGATTTGAGTGTTGTCAGTATGCTGATGACACCCAGTCCTATTTCTCTTTTATGCATTACTCTGGTCAGGCAGTAGAAGTTGTAAATCCGTGCTCGGGATCGGTAATGGACAGGGTGCAAGCCAAAAACTGAACCCCCACTCTGCTAAATTTGCCAAAATGCCACTTTGCACCACGTGGCATTTTGGTTCAGTCCAAGTTTGCAGAAGCATTTTCCCAGTCAAGATATCACTCCCCCTCCTACCCATTGTCTCTTCCTGCAAATCCACCACCCCAACTCCACAGGGAATCCTGTGTTCGTCTCATAATGTCTAGTTTCACTCAAGTGGGATTACAGAATTTATCATGAAGTATATCTGTATACCATAATACATTTTCCATGTGATGGCATACCTGTGGACTAGTGAGAATGATTATAGGGAGAAAAGATGTCAAGAGAACATTTATATGAACAGAAGTGTGCCAAACCTTACTAACAGCGCAATCCTCTGTAACTCTTGCACTGCTGTAACAGTAGATCTACCGGTGTAACTGCACTTATGCCAGTGTAACTTGCCGTACGCCGATGGACGCAAAACAGAAACCAACGTAACCCCTCTCAGATGCCGTGCACATGCAGTTCGGATGTAGAACGGACACCAGCACAACTCTGTCAGCGCAGGGGGCATTCCGGGGGTGTCCGAATGCTCCCAGAATGCCCCCTGCACCAGCGGAGTTGCGCTGGCTTCTGTCCTGCGTCTGAACTGCGTCTGAGAGGGGTTACGCTGGTGTCCATCCTGCGTTCATCGACGTATGGCAAGTTACACTGGCATAAGTTCACTTCCACCGGCAGTGGCGTCGCTCCGGTAGGGGCAGGGCCGTAAGTATCGCTCCGTCGTAGTCCCTTTACCGAGCGAGCAGGAGGCGGCCCCGCCCCCTCACTGTCGGAGCCATTCCCCTGCGGAGAAAGCAGCAGGCAAGAGACCCTGCCTGCTGCTTTCTCTGCACGGGAATGGCTCCGACAGTGAGGGGGCGGGGCTGCCTCCTGCTCGCTCGGTAAAGGGACTACGACGGAGCGATACTTACGGCCCCGCCCCTACCAGAGCAACGTCACTGTCCACCGGTGGATCTACTGTTACACCGGTGCAAGAGTTACATAGGATTGTGCTGTAAGTTCTTTACAACGGCATTTGTGTAGAACGGTGGGATTGGAATTTCATTAGAGATATTTCATCCATCTGCTACAACTACAGTAAGACCCATAGCTGTGTCAAATTCATGAAAATGTCACATCTCAGTTCTTGACAAATCCCAGAGTGATGTTGACTCCAGTCACAATTTTCATTTGTCCTGGATATATGTCAGTTAATAAATAGCCAATAAGTGTAACAAACCCCAGATAAGTTTCAAAACCCTATGTCTCTCTACATGTCTCCCTAGACGCAATGACATTTTGACCGCTTGGAAAGAATTTATTTCCCTGGAATTTGGAATCCCATTGTGTGTGGTATAACTTATATGTTGCACTTGCTCCAGAGCAGACAATTGTTCCTGGACAGATAAATTTTTGTTGAATATCTCCATAGCTCAGAAAATTTCACAACAAAAGATTCTTGCTGACAGGAAACAGACTAAAGAGGGGCATGTCCAGAGGGAGCCGGTGGAGTGTAGTGGCTAAAGATCAAACTAGACAATATGTTGAACATGTAATTGTCTCTCCCACATGTTATTTTTCTTTAGAAATAGCCACCACAGAGGGGGAGGAGGGCCCAACCTGGATTGGTATCATGGGGAGTGGGGAGAGGGGGTATGACCCTTTCCCCTGTACCATTTGCCTGCTAAAAATCAGGGGGGGGGGGGTTTGAAGGTATTTGTCCTTGAAGATGCCATTGCAGCAAATGACATCTTTGGTGATAAATATCAGCTTCAGACAACTATTCATATCCTTCTCATGCCATGATAATGTCAGGAGGTCTGGGTCATATGAGAGACACTCACAATTTGGGCCCTTTCCAAGCCAGCATTGTTCCAGTTTTCAAAGGAATGATGCTGGCATGAGAAAGAACTGCATTGTGATCTCTTCCCATGTGTCAGTACCTGCTCAGTGTGGACAGGAGCCATGCTGCCCTGGCTCCCATATCATGGAACTAATATTGGAAGGGGCCCCAAGGGTGGTAACAGAGATGTCCCAGTGTGAGCATGACTGGAAAATGCAACAATGCCATATCTTGTTCTTCTAACTGTCTATATAGAGATGCAGCACCCATTAATTTTACTCCAAGAATGAGGGACATTCACACAGGAAGGTATAATAGAATGCCCATCTCCCTAAGCATTCATTCACTGCTGCCCTTTCACCATACTTATGCAAGTGAAGCCAGACTATGATTTTAAGTGGGGTTTCGCTGAATACATAACAAACTAGCTACTGTGAAGAGGCAATGCAGCTATGCCAGAGTATTCTCACTGGCTTGGCTCTTCCTTCGCTTGTCTTTATTCACAGCCATGGAGTTAGGCCAGAGTTGGTCACTCAACCCGAGCCAGGCTGAAGCCTTCTTTGGCTTGTCCACCTCTCCCTCTTTTGGAGAGTGGGTACAGGCTGTACAAATACAATACATCATCTGTTATGTAAAAATTATAACAAGCTAAAGGTTCCGGTTCTCTTGTCAGTGACAGAAATATGTTATATGTTTCCCCTTCTCTCTCATTCCTTTCGCCCGCCACCTCATTTAGCGGTTCCCTCTGAAGTTCCCTCAGGAGATTCCAATAATGCCAGCAGCTTTGCTATGTATAGGCAGGTTTGCTCCTGAAAGTACAGTAACTTTTCTTTTGTTGTATGCCAAAGAAACAAATTTGTAACAGAGACGTTGGACCAGTTTCAGTGCTGGCACAACTCCACTAAAAATAATGGCACAGAGCCCTCTTTTGCCAAAGCTGAATTTGCCCCTTAGTTGTCTCTTCTTTTTTTAAGGATCTATCTGACTCATATCAGTTTGTTGATTTATTGCAGCCTGTCCTTTTGAAGGCGGCCGCTTTCTTCATCAGATGCCTACAAAAACTCATGGCCCAATAATGTAGTTTAGTCTCTAAAGTGCCACAGCATTTTTTTAAATCTGTTTATCAGGGGCCACTCAGTTTCAATCTGGTTGAGAACCTGTATGCCATGCACTGCTTTATCAGTTAAATGTTACAGAAGTATAGTTAAAATAAGACCTGCTTTTTCAGATATTCAGTCCACAAACTCCTATCTGTAGAGTGGTGCCATTCAATATCCCAAACAATTAGGTCCTCCAGAGTGGGTTACATTTCCCTAAGGAAAATCTGAGTAAAGCTGAAAACTCCTGCTCCTTTTCTGTCCTAAGACACAAATTCAGTTGGATAACTCACGCGCTCAAGTAAACCAATACAAGCGGACAGTTTTCATCCAGTTGAAATGTAGCTATCACGTGATTGCTTGGTTGGGTGAAACCCTCTTTGCAGATCCACTGAAACAGACTATTGTTCATCCCCTGAAAGGGCAGTGGCATGATAGAACCTGAACAATCCACAGCAGCATATCTATGTCAATAGTTTCACACCAAGGAGCAAATGTGGCCACGTGGGGGCCACTTTTTCATAAGCATCTCCCGTGCAGTTGGGGTTGTATTTTAATGTCCCAACAATGTGGGTGGGAGACAGCCAATCAGTGCATGGGTTCCAACCCTTGACATGAACACCACCAACTTCCTTCTGTCCCTAGGCTATGCCGGATATTTTTCTCTTCCACACTTTCTCACTATCCAGTAGCTTATTCCCTTTATCTCTCTTTCCTTTAAGCCACATTTCATTTAAGTCCCTACTTTTCAGAAAGCAAGGGACGCACATGCAACACAACTTTCTTGTGTGCAAAATATATATATCATAGACAAGCGCGCTCTCTCTCTCTCTCTCTCTCTCTCTCTCTCTCTCTCTCTCTCTCTCTCTCTCTCTCTCTCTCTCTCTCTCTGGCATGCTTGTTTGAAATTGAAATGAATTAGATATTTTACAAGGGCCTGCTTCCCAAATCACCCGTTACCAATACTACTCAATTTTAAAATAAAGATGAGCATGACTATTCTTGTGCAATTTTTACAAACATGCAACTGAAAACCTTGTTTTTGAAATGTGCACAGACATCACTTGAATGATGTACATGCATATACTGCCAAGACATGTATTTAGAAACCTTCAAAAGCCAGCAGGCTAAATGTTCATGTCAACAACAAGAGAGATGTAAATTTAAATGATGTTAGTATGCATAAAACAGGTCATGCAGCCAAAATTTTGAATTGGGAAATTCACAGCCCAGTCCTACCCCCCCCCCGCCTGCGCAATGCAGCAGTGCCAATAGATTGTGTACTGCATGCGGGGGGGGGGGGGAGAGACTAGGCAGAAATAATTTTTATTTACCACCCTATAAGCTGCCTGGTCACCAATGGGTCTCCTCAGATGTAGGCCAGCTATTTAGCATAAGTCCAAGGAGCCTCGGGGTGTGTGTGTCAAGCTGGAAAAAGGGGGATAGGATTTTTGCATACACCACTGCTGTGAAGATCGTCCCCATCCCGCCCCTGAACTGCCTCCACTTCAGCCCACTCCCTGCACCAATCCTCCTGCGCACCGCCGCCTTACTTGCTCCGGTGCTGCCTGCGTGATCTTGGGATGCATGATCAGGGTTTCTGGCCGTTTGCACCAGCAACCCCAAGGTGCATGTCAGTCGTGCAGCTTTTGTGGTGCTGGACCTGGATTTATGGCAGCACGTTGCAAGAGCCCCTGCTGTAGGCCCTTGATAGAATTGGGCCATCAGAATACAAACTTGGGCATTTGCCTCAGCATAGGATAAGGCGGGATATAAATTTTTTAAATAAAATAAATAAATAAACTCCCCAGTTCAGAAGTAATTCTCCAAAACTTGGGTTCAATTTATAATTAGCACAGTCCTGACCCTCTTACCACCACAATCATTCCTTTCCCACTGAAACTGGCCTGTCAATAGTAGTTGGAAGGGTAAAGCTGGTGCTTCAGCCTTTATTAGAATGTCATCTGACTCTTAGACAAGCCCAATTCCAAATGCTTTGGGGGTACATGCACTCTTTGCAGAGGGGATGAAAGTTCATACATCTCAATGGGAACCACTTCATATTAGAAGCTCCTGTTGTTGTTGTTGTTGTTGTTGTTGTTGTTCAGTCGTTAAGTCGTGTCCGACCCTTCGTGATCCCATGAACCATATCCCGCCAGGCCTTCCTGTCCTCCACTATCTTCCTGCGTTCGCTCATTTTCATGTTCGTTGCATCGGTGATGCTGTCTAACCATCTCATCCTTTGCCTTCCCCTTCTCCTTTTGCCTTCAATCTTTCCCAGCATCAGAGTCTTCCCCAGAGAGACCTCTCTTCGCATTAGGTGGCCAAAATATTTGAGCTTCAGCCTCAGTACCTGTCCTTCCAGGGAACAGTCAGGGTTGATTTCATTTAGGATTGACTGATTTGATCTCCTAGCAGTCCAAGGGACTCTCAGGAGTCTTCTCCAGCACCACAGTTCGAATAGAAACTCCTAGATGGAGATTATTCATCTTGTATGCAATAGTGATTAACTACAGGGACCACCCAAAATTTGGTGAATATCAACATGTGAAGACTGTCAATTCTAGATGAATATCTCCATCCACGTTTGAGATATACACTACTAAATGCTGACAGCCACAGATAAACATTCACTGGTGTTTTCGAGCCTTTGTACAATTTAAGGGTTATCAGAGTTCAGGTGAGAATGTCATTGTTTGTATCTTAGACACAGGTAATGCAGCGAGATTGGTTTTCCATCTCTAGGACGTGGATTGGAGAGATAGTGTATATTTATGTTTATGATACCTAATCCATTTACTTGTAGTGGAATACACATTTATTATTAGAGCCATGTTAGATGTGCCTGAAAGCACATAACCTGGTCTGGTGGGTTGTTCACTTAAATAACAGCCCAGGGGAGGCCACAAATAGAATAGTACTATGGTGGGGAGGGGGCTTTTTAGGGTTTGCCTCTGCCACAATTTCACGCCCATTTGTGCCACCCCCATGCTATTTTAAACAGAGAAAAAGCTTTGGTTGAAAGTCAATGCAAGGCACGAGGGGGGGGGGGCGCAATCAGGAGCAAGACCAGAGGCAAAGTCCTAAAGCCACTCTTTCTTACATTTGTTATGTTACAAAATTCATGCTATGTGTTACATGAAAACAGCAGCACACATAAAGATACAATCTCTGCAGAAGAGAATGTGGCATTAGACAGAGGCACTCATCCTGTGCTAGAAGGATAGAAGGCACTGCACATTCTAACCTTCAACTTAACAAGAATTCTACATGTGTTTGCCAAGTTCCTATCTCAAGAACTCTGCTTCTTATACTCTTTACCATGGCATCGTCATGAAGAAGAAGAGTAATGACTTTCTCTTGCCTGCCTGCCTGCCCCCCCCTTAATAAAAGGGCCAAATAATAGTCACTGCCGGTAGGCACTATTGACCCAGGTCTCAAGTGTTTGAAATTAATTTTTCCGCTTTGGATGGCGTATAAATTTCTCATTATGTGTCAGTGATGGACATGAAACGCTTCCCCAAAAAATGTATCGGGTATCATGCCAAATGCAGCAATCAAAGTCTCTTGCAGAGGCTGTGAAACGTACAAAAGGGTTTCACACAGTCAAGAGCGTTAGCTATGCATGCTTTCACGTTGCCTGGGCTCGGCCGAACACTCGATGAGAACAACACGTATACATCCAGTTTTATTATGCCTTACAGATACTTCTTCTGTCGTTGCTGTTTTATATTGCAAGCTGGGTTAAATCCAGTGCTTTGTTTCCTTCTGAAATAATAATTCCCCTTCTCAAAACAAAAAAATAAAAAAATAAAAAGGAAGGGGGGGGGAATTCCAAATAGTTTCCTAGAAAGCTCCTGTGCCCATTCCATATAAACTGACTTTCTTGGAAAGCGGGAAAACTGAGGTTTCTTCTACGTGCCGCTGAAATGGCAACTATTGAACAGATTTGGTCAATGGCAGCAAGAGAAAGAGCGCTGAAGAAAGTGGCATAATCTATTGGGCTCCTCCACTTATGCCAACCTGCCAAGGCAAGCTCTTTCTCTCCAGCGCATGTACACTTTGTTCTCGTTATCCTCAGTTAACTCTGCTGGCTGAATAGAAGCTGAGGTGGGAACGGCTCAAATGCCTCAATAGCATGCTCCATTGAGGGCTTCCATCCCTTAACTATTGCACTAGCTCTCTTTACAGCTCTCAAGCACTCTCTATTGAGAGCCAATTAAATCTTTGTGCTTGAGGTGGTAAAGTCTCCACACAGTGGCTTGCCACCACATTTCTGTACAAGAGGGTATTCAGAGCTGAAATAGTTCCAGCATGACATTTTTGGAAGTTACCACACCAGTTTTCATAGGTCTTCTCTGTGGTGCTAAGAACTTGGGAGATGTTCATGTGGGGGTTATTACAAGTCGTTCCTCACGTGAAGGTGGGGTATCAATATAGGAATTGTATCTGAAGTAACGATAAGTTCAGGGATGGAAATGATGTTTTCCTTTCTTCGCAAAACGTTTTGGCAACATTTCGGTATCATTTCTTGCTGCTCAGTTATTAAACTGTAGCAAAGTCACCCAAAGCTCTGTTTTTCATCTCTGCCTGAATGACAACATACGATACCTGCTTAAGCTAGTTGAAGAATATACAATAAATTAAATTCACTATACCTTATAAAGTACACAGCTTTTGCTGCAGTATTCAGTCAGCGTAGGAACAGAGGTGGATGGATCCACTTGGTTTCACTCTGGCAGTGTAATCCTGCGTAAGGATCCGGCCGGCGGCCCAGGGCTGCCCACCGGATCCTGTGCACCAGCAGCCAGGCTGCCACCGGGCTGGAGGTCTACTCGGGGAAGGGGACCCATTCTTTTCCCTCTCACACAACACTAGAACTAGGGGACATCCACTCAAATTGAGTGGAGGGAGTATTAAAACAGACAAAAACAAATATTTCTTTACCCAGCGTGTAATTGGTTTGTGGAACTCCTTGCCACAGGAGGTGGTGATGGCACCTGGCCTGGATGCCTTTAAAAGGGGATTGGACAGATTTATGGAGGAAAAGTCCATCACAGCTTACAAGTCATGATGGGGAAAAGCAACCTCCTGGTTGTAGGAGTAGGTTTTTTTTGTGCCAGGTGCAAGGGAGTGGCGACAGGATACAAATATCTTGTTGTGCTTCCTGAGGCATCTGGTGGGGCCACTGTGTGATACAGGAAGCTGGACTAGATGGGCCTTTGGCCTGATCCAGCAGGGCTCTTCTTATGTTCTTATGACCCGACCGGACTCCTCGGAATTCCGCCAGCTATTTAGCTGGCGGAAGTCAGAGGAGGCCGTGTAATGGTCTAGCCGCCCGGCAGGGACCAGGATATGGCTGAGGCCATAATGTGCCCCCTCCCTGGCCAGCTAAGGCAATGGCCCCCCTCCCTTGTCCGGCGAAACGCCCCCGCTGGATCCCTGCTTACCTGGTCCGGCTGCCGCAGGGGTGCTCCGTCAACAGAGCAAGGGAGGCTGGCCTCTGCACCAGCCCTCCTTGTTCTCAAGGCATCGTGAACGTGCTTTACGGCACATTCGCGACGTCTCCTGGCGCCGCAGCACTTGCTCCGGCACCGGCAGCTTCCGGTGGATTGTGCTGTGGATCAGTTTTTCCCAAATAAGACTTGAATTGACCTGAACAGTTTTCTGGAACCTTTGCAGGAACCTGATGTATGAAACACTCTGTATCTGCCAACAGATTACAGCATTCACATTCCCAGTCACTGAGGGTAGGAACAGTCCAACCAGGTCCACTGCCTGATGCAGCCCCTGAGTTTCTGCTGCTGCTGCCCCCACCCTGCACGCTGCAAAAAAAAAATCAGAAATAAACACAACGCATTGCCTCTCTCCTTCCTTCCCTTTTGGACAAAACAGGAAGTCCAAGTATGTTGGCGACTCCCAGAGTGTCCTGAGCTTTCTGTCTTATTTAAAGAGAGCGCAAGGAAGGAGTGAGGCATCTATCCTCTCACACTGCTTCTTCTCATCTTCCCTTTTTAAGGGGTCACACAAGGAAGGAGTAAGATGAGAGAAGCACACACAGTATCACCATTGCCCACGTGGTTATCTTGGGCATGGGCAAGCAGCAATCCACTTCCCTATCCACTCACCTCACTCGTTCTGCATGTGGTCCCATTAAATTTAAAAAGTCTGCGTGAGGAAAGTGAATGGGTAGGAAAGTGGATCAGTGTGGATCTGTCCGCAGGGGCTAGAGTAAAGCAATCGCAAACTTGGGTTGCACCACTCCATGCAAGCCACACGTCATGGAGGATGAGCCAGCCCTGATTGAGGGTTCTGCCCTGATGGAACCCTAAACTGTCCACGTAAAACTAACTGTAATCATATTTCAGTACTGTTTCTTTTTTCAGGTCTTCCTACTTGCCTTTTACTTCTCCTCCCACTCCCTGCATTGGGCTGCGTTTGTTTTTCAACTCCGAAATAGCAGGAAGTGACGTTCTTAGCATGCTTGAATATTGCTGCTACAGAGGCTCCCAAAAAGAACGGAAATGACCGAAAATCAAAATGACTGCTGTTGCTCCTCGTCCCTCGCACTACATCTCCCAATATCCTTTGCAGCCAAGCAGCCTTCCTATTGGTGCATGAGGTCGCCATCTTTCTAGATTTGACCTCGCAGTTGAAACTTCTAGCGTGGCGAGCGGGCTGGAGAGAGGGAAAAAAGCAGCTCTCCAGTGCTCCTAGCGCTGGAAGGCTAAACATACGAAGTCTTGGATAGGAAAGAGGAAGGTGGAGTGGAAGAGGAAGTGTGGAGGAGAAGGGAGTGGTGAGCTAGAGTGTCTCCAGGAAGTGCAAGGAGCAGAGACTGGTGCATCACCAGGTAAGGGAGAGGCAACGTGTGGCACAACGCTTCTTGGGCCAGCCCTGACAGTGAGGATGCCTTTAGCACAGTTTCACTGCTCTACAGATATTATTAGGAAGGCCTTCTTTGCCCTTACAAGCAATAGATAATAAAGAGTAGGTAATTCAAAGCTGTTACTGATCTGACAAAGCCTTTCTCCACCAGCTCCTAGCTTATGCAGCCTTTTGCAATGCCATCCTGTGCTGACTGGTCCATAGATCAATCAAATCAATGCATGAGGAAGAAAGTGGGATATTTTTTTTCTTGGAGAAAAGCTTTTGGATATGGCTTTACTGCCTATGCTTGAACTAAACAGGAAAACCGAGATGCCCCGTTTACTCAACAGGCTTAAGTCAAAGCTGTTAAAAAAAGCAACCCATGAAGATATAATTTAGCTCATGTAAGCATTTTTAGACTTACACATGCTACATTCGGTAGTTTCGAGCTTCTCTTTCTTTGTCACAAGAAGCAGATATATGTTTACATGACATACTTAATTGCTGTTTTTAGGAGACTAATGCTGTGTAAAATCATAGTCATCAATAGAGCCATTTATTTTGACTATAATTAACAAATCAAGTCCCAGCACGTTTTTGCTATTTGCCAATCTGTTGAATATTTGCTCTTCTTTCCCTCCCCTTGCCTATTCATTTAGCCATAAACATGTAACCTAGCAACTGAGTGTCAATATCAACAGTGCCTGATGAAGTTGTTAATCTTGGAGAAAATGGAAAGGGTGAGGTTGGTGAGACAAATATCTTCTAGTGAAAACTCCTATTGGCTGAGACTTACACTGGTCCACAAGTAGAGCTACAATCATCACTAAAATTAAACCATGGATGGTGCAGGCAGGCGAAAGTCCACTCATTGTGCCTGAGCATGTTTTCAATGTAATTTAGCAGGCCAGCGGGTGGCGCAGTGGGTTAAACCGCTGAACTATGAGCTGTCGATCGAAAGGTCGGCAGTTCGATTCCCGCGACGGGGTGAGTGCTCGTTGCTTGGCCAGCTCCTGCCAACCTAGCAGTTCCAAAGCATGTTAATGCAAGTAGATAAATAGGTACCGCTTGCGGGAAGGTAAACAGTGCTCCGTGTTCCAGCCGCATGCTACGCGCTGCGGCAAGGAGAGTCATGCCGGCCACATGACCATGGAGGCGTCTTCGGACAACGCTGGCTCTTCGGCTTTGAAATGGGGATGAGCACCACACCCTAGAGTCAGACACGACTGGACTTAATTGTCAGGGGTCACCTTTACCTTTACCTATTGTGCCTGCAGACTAAACTGGACAATGTTAATACCCAGAGACAACTCTATGCAGCTGTAGTATGCACAGTATTGGAATTCCTTTCCTTGTAAGCATCACTTTTGCAATAGATTATTTGGTTTACAAGGCCATAGGCAAATATCTGTGTGTGGGGGGGGGGGGGAATGAGCATCCACTGTCAGCCCTGATGAATAAAGCCTACAGTCAAGGGAAACAGGAAATACATTGATGCTTTGATTGTATTGTTTTATATAAAGTGCCCTAAAAATAAGATTATAAGCTCAGTCTTCTGATGTTTCTGAAGAGGTAACGTCTTTATGCAGTGGAACTAATACATCATTTTTGCATAGTGAGGGAGTTGTGTAAAATAGTCCCAGCATAGAAGACTCTTACATTATTCAGATGTAGGAACATGTGTGCCCACACTGAAATCAAGTGATATATATGTGTCCCATTCCAATAATTGCAAATGGCTACCTGATTTCTGGTTAGGCAGCTGTATGCAAATAAAGTGGAGAGACCCAGCACTCATGGAGCGGCCCTTAAAACAAGCATGGCATGTGTGCTTCCCTGTAAGCTAATCTAGGGCTAAGTACTTTACTTCAATTGCATGCAGAATCCCACTGAGATTTTTGTTTTCCTTTAATTTGCCACAGCGCATTCTGGGAAAAATGTGGTAGCTCTCCCAAATTCCAGGGCCGGCCCATCCATTTGGCCAACTGAAGTGTTCACCTTGGGCAGCAGATTGATGGGGTGCACCTACATGCCTCCACTGCTCCACCTTCTCCTTTAACCCTGAATTGGAAAAGGAAGAGGGGGACAGAGGAAGAGGAAATGTGGAGGGGAGGAGATTGCTGAGCTAGAACACTGGAGAGTGGGCTGGAAGTTCATCAGGTAAGGAGGGGGCAGCATTTGGCATGCCGCCTCAGACGTCAGGAGGTCTTCGGCTAGCCAGACTTCCTTGCAATTAGTAAGGCACACGATGGGTGCATTTGCCATTTCTTTTTGGGAGGAGGGGAGGACTACAAAAATTGCCCTGAATCCTGAAACCCTCCACAATGTCCCTTCTAATGCTGTTTCTCTCAGGAATGCTCAGAACTATTACTGGATACTACCCCTTCAATGGGACCCTTTGCTTGCAATAAGTGGAATGGAATAATGAGCCACTGCTGCTGAAGTGCAAATTCTACAATGGTTATATCAACTGTGAGCCTGTGGCAAGGAACATGAGGAGGAGGACTCATGCTGGCGATTCCATTTGCGTAGGTGACTGCGTAAGCGGCTATTCATGTTAGAGGTTAATTCTTTTATCGGGTGTTCTTTAATGAATTTAAAAGATACCATTAAAGTAGCATCCTACAGATGTGGTGAATGCCTATGTGGGTTCCTTTACAGTGGCTCTTTTTGTTTCAAATATTGACTCAACTGGGTGCTGCTATATTTAGATGATAAAGAAGAATGCTCTACTCATGTAGATGCTTTTGTGCCCTACCTGCGTAGAAATTGTTAAGAGGAACTCCTTTGACATTTGCTTCTTTGTGCTTAATTTCTAAGCTTTGTACAGTACTGTATTTTGTTTTCAGCCAACATTAGAGAAGGGGAAATATTATTTGATTCATGAGCGTACAATTTCTGCAGATTAAAAATCTCTTGATTAGAAATCAACAGAGTTTTGGTTACACATGTGTGCCTTACTCATTCCATTTGGGGGGTGGGGTGTCTTTCCTGATTATGAGTTTGGAGTAGATTGGATTGACCACTTGGCTTCTCCCACAACAAAATTCATCAGCAGCCTACCCCCTTGCAGTGGACAAAATGAAGGGAGAAACAAAACAGTCTCTTGCATTGGCCTCTTAGAACAAGTGTACTTTATGGGCCTTGAGATAGCCACCCAAAAAAGAAAAAAACGCAGACTATAAATATGAAAAACAAGCAGAATGTGTGGCTTTTATAATACACAATAGACTCAAATTTGCAGCTTAAAAAATATGCTAAGCTTAAATTCATCCACTGCTTAAATGTTAGAATATAACATTTTTAAGATCCAACACTTTGGAAATGACAGTAATGAAATTATCTGTCATCCAACCTACACAAATGAAAAATAATGCTATGTACCACCATGAATACTTTCTCCAGTTAGTATCCCTACTATTGTAGAATATTTAGATACTGCCAACAGCATTCCAGATTCTATACTAAGCACAGATTACTCAGACTAGTATTACAGCCCATTCCTATTGGGCTTTTACACTGGCGGAATGAGCGTTCCACCAGCATTAACTGCTTTATGGCAGTCGTAAAACACATTCTGGCAGCATGCGGAGTCACATGCTGCTGGAGCGCCTGCAGGAAGGCCAGAACCTTTCCCTGTATGCTGGAAGATCATTGCAGACCCACTGACCTAAGTAGGACAGCAGGGGAGGTGGGGCAGGGCGGGGCAGGAGGAGGGGGAGAGCGGTAATGGGGATGGGGTGGGTGGAACTGCTGCCTTGTTTGGACCGCATCAGCTGTCATATGGTAGCTACGCTACTTGGTTTGGGTGGAGAATTGGCTTGTGCCATCCCTGCTGATAACATTAGTTACCATATTTATTGGCCTATAAGACGCACTTTTTTGTCTGCATTTGTGACCCAAAATAGTAGGGTGCGTTTTATACGCCAATACTAAAAAATCCCTTTCCCCCCCTTGCATTTTCGGGCATTTTCGGGCTTACCGCGTTTTTCCGGAGCCAGAGAGCTCCCTTGTGCTTTCTTCCCTAACTAATCTATCCGATCTACAGCTGTTTGTCGGCTTTAATTTATGCACGTGCATGAGTTGAGCTTCTCAGCAGCCAGCAGAGGGCGCTGTGCTCAGTTCAGTTCAGCTGAGCTGAGCTGCAGAGGGCCTGCTCTTCCCAGCTCCCCTCGGTAGGGTAAGCTTCTGAACTGGGCCTAGTTGGGGAGGCTTTGGAAACTGCATAGGTGGGGTGGGGTAAGAGTTGAGTCTGGGGTGTTTTTTTTGTACTCTTATGTTGTTTACTTAGGAAACTATGCGTGGGGTGGGGGAAAAGAGTTGAGTCTGGGTTTTTTTTACTTGGGGTAAATGTTTTTTACTTTGGAAACGGTGCATGGGTGGGGGGGGGAAAGAGTTGAGTCTGGGGTTTTTTTTGTACTTGGGATTTATGTTCTAGTGCATTTTGTTCATGTGTCTTATTGCTGTGTGTTTTAAAAGAGATCCTGGTATTTTTGTGCAATTTATGTAAATTAGCTAATTAAGCAGCCAAGCAGTAAGTGGCCAAGTGGCCCAAAAATGCTTTAAATGTTTTTTTCTTGAAACCCAGGGCCAAAAGGAAGGTGCGTCTTATACACCGGTGCGTTTTATACGCCGATAAATACGATACCCGCAAAGAAGATATAAAATGCTGACCCAAGCAAGAGAATTAGAATGTAGATAAAAATAAGAAGTGGTACAAAGGAATATGTGTTCGTGTGATTTCATTGCACATCTGCAATGAAATTAAAATACTTACTTAAGCTGAGCTCTCATGGAAACCTTCATCTTATCCTTCATCACATTTTTCAAACATGACAATCTGTATGATTTTCCACTTCACAGGATTAGACTACCCTACTATGCTACAACCAAACAGCTTCTTTAATTACAAAGTTTTATAGTAATCAGACAAAAATAATTGTTAAAAAAAACTTTCTACATTTACTTAACACAATGAACAGTAGCAAGGGGAACTATACAGTATGTTTGCCTGAGGGCTGCTCAGGTCTGCTTCTTTCACTCAATAATGTAGAAGGTGCTTCCAGCTATCTCCAGTAAACGTTTTTATTTGCAGGCCTTAAGGGATTTGTGGTCACATTGATAGGGAAAGGTCAGGAGACAAGGTAGGATCTTGGAGTTTTTATTCCTCATCTCAGTGTTTCCCAAACTTTTTCGACCTGCGGCTCCCTTGACCATTGGTGACCATTGGCGGCGGCTTCCCATTACATTATGTTGATGCCTGCCAATTGGTATTGCACTGTTTTCTGAGAGGATTCCGCGGCACTCCACAGCTCCCCTGGCTGGTTTCCGCAGCTCCCCTGAGAGCCACACCTCCCAGTTTGGGAACCACTGCCTCCTCGCATTTTCTTCAGACAGCCAAACTATCCCTCCCTCCCTCCCTCCCTCCTCAATCTTATGGACACCTTCTGCTGACGAAACTAGTGTTCTGTCAGTGGAAGGCCCCCGGAAATAAATGTTAAAAGGCGCATTTCGACACTACATCTGCAGCGCCGATGGAGATGGCCTTCCACTGACGGAACACTAGTTCTCTCAGCAGAAGGTGCCCATAAGATTGAGGTCTAAGGCTAAAATCCTAGGTACACTTACAGCGCAATCCTAACCAACTTTCCAGGGTTGGTGCAGCTGCAATGCAGTCCCGAGGTAAGGAAACAAATGTTCTCTCACCTTGAAGAGGCCTCTGTGATTGCCCCTGCACTGCAAAATGCAGTGTGCGCCCTGTTGGCACGGCTACACTGGCACTGGAAAGTTGGTTAGGACTGCGCTGTTACCTGGGAGTGGATCCCATTGAAGTCAGTGGGACTTACTTCTGAGTAAATATACATAGGATTGAACTGTCACAGACTTTATAGTTTCAGAAAAGGGGGGGGGGGTTTCAACCATTTGTTGCTTCCTTTGTCTAAGCAGCCCTGTGTGTATATTGAATCCATCTCACACCTTTCAGAGTCAAATTCAAGTCTGCAAGAAAACCTTTGAATTCCATTTGGAAGGTGGCATGATTGTCTCTTCTTCCCTGCAGGTTCTCAGAACTATTTCTTAGCTGACATTTTCTGCACAGATATTGATTTCTGAGTACAAAACACAGCACACACAACTTTGATCCATGGGGAACAGGACATGAGTGCTTAAATTGCTGCTTTTCATGGCAAAAGACACAGAATTGGGGGAACCAATTCTTTACATATTAACATTATTATTAACAGTATTTATATTCCGCTTTTCAACAAAAAGTTCACAAAGCGGTTTACAGAAGTGTCCCTCCTTCTACAGGGTATCTAAACATGCATTCCCCGTGAGCATCTGAATCAATCTGCATGTATTTTCTACTCAGATTTTACTTTTGCCCTATGCACAGGGCAGATAAAACTGATAAGAGAGGTATGTTTTAGAAGAGACCACTTGCTAGCTGGTTAGAATGAGCCTTAGGTCAGGGAAATAGCCAGCGGGTGGCGCAGTGGGTTAAACCGCTGAACCATGAGCTGTCAATCGAAAGGTCGGCAGTTCGAATCCGCGACGGGGTGAGCTCTCATTGCTTGGCCAGCTCCTGCCAACCTAACAGTTCCAAAGCATGTTAATGCGAGTAGATAAATAGGTACCGATTGCGGGAAGGTAAACAGCGCTCTGTGTTCCAGCTGCATGCTACGCGCTGCGGCAAGGAGAGTCATGCCGGCCACATGACCACGGCGGCATCTTCGGACAATGCTGGGTCTTCGGCTTTGAAATGGGGATGAGCACCACACCCTAGAGTCAGACACGACTGGACTTAATTGTCAGGGGTCACCTTTACCTTTAGATCAGGGAAAGGGTTTTTTAATACTGTGAAATGGGCAGGGAGATTTACGATACACTGTGGTTCAATTGTGACTATGGCTGGGCCTGGCTCCTCCTTGTAAGTATGGTCCAAAATGGTACATTTTCCTCTTTCAAGTTGCAGGGTACACGTGAGGTAAATATTTATACATGTGATGTACACAGTAACTTCATAATGTGAGAAGCAGCTCTCAAATCCTAGTATTATGAAAACTCACTTTTTCCCCTATGCATTGTTCAATGAAAACGCTGGCCTGACCTCTAGGACTCCATCCAGAGGCGTCGCTACGCAGCTCCCCCCCCCCGGTGACGTCACAACCGGAAGTGACGTTGCCACCGCCGCTAAACATCCCTCAGAGCCACAGGGCAGGCAGAAGGGCCAAAACCATCGCCATCTCCGCCATTACTGTCCGTTCTTCACGCTGCCGAAATGATGCCCCAGGGGAAGGCAAAGGATGAGATGGTTGGACAGCATCACCGATGCAACGAACATGAAAATGATCAAACTCAGGAAGATAGTGGAGGACAGGAAGGCCTGGCGGGATGTGGTTCATGGGATCATGAAGGGTCGGACACGACTTAACGACTGAACAACAACAACAAAGCTGGCCAGTGGCTTCCATTGTGAGATTGTCGTGAATATGAGTAAGAGAAACAGTATTTTGCATATTCCAAACTCCGAAATAAACAATCATCACATAGGAAAGGAGACACATAGTAATAATGCCTTTATACTTCAACAGTATTTTTGACCATAGAGCAAAAATGTTCATTAGTTTAGTCACAATTGCACAGCACCTTCCAAAAATGAAAGATGCTGCTGTAAACATGAGGCATGATGTCATTGGTCAGTTCCATGCTACTGTAAATACATATGATCTATGTGTTGCATATGATCTAAGAAAGAGGTGAAGAGAAGGTCAGTTTGAAATGGCATCATGCCTTGGCTAGGTGCTGTCAAAGCAATTGTCAGATTAATTGCACTACAGCGTGAACACAAACAAAACTCTGCAAAAGGACTTGGGGGAGGTTAAACCATTAGCTGTGGAAACCTCAAAATCAATGTTTATCATAGTCAGGTGAACTCTACTGTGTGCTTATCAGAAGCTGACATCTTATCCCCAGATATATTCACTTTTGTCCCAGAGTATGCAGATATGTCACATGCTAAAGTCTAATAAACAATGAAACATGGATGACTGAATAAGCAAACAGGGATATCAAAGACTTAAATACAGAAATTGGGTCACAGGGCCCATAAATTTTCAACTGGATTTCTTCTCTGTTTTTATTCAGGAAAACATTGTTTGTACTGGACAGACTATGTTAATGGTTTCTAGACTTTCTGTCTTCAATGAACCTATGGCAAATCAAGTCACCTAGCTAGGAATACCTGAAAATCTGCAAATCAGAACCCCAGCATAATCTAGAGAACTAGGGAGCATATTATCAGGCCAGTACTCAGCTCATGTTGGCATTAGGCAGGTCTAGGGCTGGCCCATCCACGAAGCCAATCTCTGTCTGCCTACTTGCCTTCACTGCTCCTCCTCCTTCCACTTCCTGGATTGGAGAAGGAAGACAAGGGCTGAGAGGAAGAGGAAATGTGGAGGGGAGGAGAGTGCTGAGCTAGAGCTTTGGAGAGTGGAAGGAGCAGACTGCTGGGGCACGTCATCAGGTAAGGTGGGTCAGCATTTAGCATGCCGCTTCAGGCATCAGAAGGTCTTGGGCCAGCCCTGTTGACCTTCACCCCATGTAAACTGACAGCATCACCTATAACATACCTGATATTCTCCTGCAGGTTGCACCCTATGGGGGAAGATCAGTAATGGTGTGCAAGACCACCTTTCATTGAAAGTAGACAGCCAAAACTGGTCTTCTAACAGGAGCAAACCTGAGAAGCATCTTAGGAATGCCCTGATTTCCTGGAACACAGTTTGATGACCATTGTCCTAGGTAGCTACTTAGCAGCAACCTCTGCAGTGAGGCATGCTGCTCTTCTCAGCCTGAAGGCCACTGGTCAAGAGTAAAGCAAGAAGGTCCCCTGCATCTAATGGTTGCCACTGGTACAAAGCAAGTAAGTTGGAAGACAAACCTATTGCCTATGCAACGTCTGTAATGCAGGTCATAACAGACTGCCATACCTGCACAGAGGATGTGGTGTGCAGGTAGAGCTCTTTGTTCTTTCATCGTTTTATTCATTCATTCATTCATTCATAGCCCAATCCTATCATTGGGGCTGTGCTGCCAGATCTCGTGTTCCAGTAGCGCAGCCTGATTTATGACGTCGCAAAATATGACACGCTGTTGTGTGCTACCCAGCCACTGCCAGAAACGGTGAGTGGTGCCAGCCATGCAGCTGTGCCCTTCCAGATCCCCTGGCCCCTGGGGGTGGGCTGTGGGCAGGGAGGCGAAGTAATGGGGCATGTTGAGGGAGGAACTGGGGGGCAAGGTGGGGGGAGTGGGTGGATCCGGAGGTAGTCGTACACGCTGGATCTTATCCTCTTTTGAAGACCTCCCTGCCCCTTTTCTCTCCTCAGACATACACCACCAAAATGGGAGGCATATGTCTGAGGAGACCCATAGGTGGCCTGAGGGCTTACATCATATGGAGTGAAGTAAAAATGTTTTTACTTACCTCTTGTTTGCCTTCAGGTCTCTCCACCCCCACCCCCACCCCTTAGCATGCAACACATGCCTTTTTGCCACGGCTGCATGCTGTAGTGTGATGGGGGATAGGATTAGACTCTTGAACGCAGGGCACAGCACTATGCAGGCAAAGGGATACACACAGAACTGCACCCTCTATTGAACCTCACCAATGAGGTTGAAGGCATAATTTCATATTCCGGTAAGAACTGCATCCAGGCTTCTTCTCATAGATATACATCACCGTGCCCAAAATTCTGGTGATAAGCAACACAAAATGAAATTCAACTTCTAGATAGAAAAGGACAGCATCAATTAGGATCAAAACAAAACTTGCATAGAAGCCCACTTGTGGTAACAGTGGATTCGGCCTTTACTTTTCACCCGCACACTGAGGCGTTTTGCCAGCTAATCCCTTGTCTTTTGCCTGTTCTAAGAGTCCTCCAGACAAATGCGGCCTGTCTGAGAGCAAGGATTCCGCCCCGTGCCCCTTCTCAGGAGCCACCCTCCTCCAGCATTTGCCATCTGCTGTGCCAGTAGGTGACCTGGTGAAGCAGCAGGGCACAAAAGAACATTGCTGAAACACTTGCTGAATATTCATGATATATGATGAATATTCATTAAATTAGCATCTGTATGACCAGGCCTCCAGATTCACAACTGGCATCTCAGGAAAAGGGTCTATTGTATTTTAATTAAATGCCAGCTTGATTTCTAAACAGCTATACTTACCAGGATTTAATCAGCTGAGAAGGATAGCAACACATTTCCAAACCCTGGGGATACAACCCCTCCTCCCACCGCATGTTTAATACTAGTGGGAGTTATGTGTTTGCAAGGAAAGGGAAAAAAAAGACCTCTCTGAACAACCAAAATAGCATCAGATTATCTTTATAATAGATTCACACCGTGTGGGATCCATCAGCATTTTCCCTGAGGTGCAATCAGACAAGAATAGTAAAGTGGTTAATATGTCTTCAGAGAAAGGGGCAATATTCTCACACAGAATGCTAGGGAGCCTAAGCGGTGCCATACCGTACAAATCAAGAACAGTCAGAACAGAAAGTAATACCGCTGTCTTTAATAAGACAGGAGAAGAAAGGGGCAGTGTTTATTTACATCAGTTAATAATCAAACGTATAAAAACACTGCTCTTTGTCTAGTGCCTGGATTGAACATAAAGAAGGAAATGTATGAAGTAAAATCATCTCCATCAAATTCAAATCTATCTCAGATCAGGCTGGCCAGGGGACCATGTGTAGTCCTATACACACTTTACCTGGCAGTAAGTTCTATTAAACTCGATGGGGCTTACTTTTGAGTAGACATGGGGAGGATTGCACTGTTGATTAGACTAATCAGTGTGATAAAGAGAATTAGAGCCCAATCCTAACTAAAAACCCCACCGATGCAGCTGTGCCATTGGAGTGCATGCTGCATCCTATGGGATTACTTTTGTTCCTTGACCCTAGAGGGCAAGCCTCTTTTTCCTGGAGAGTAAAGGAGAGTCCCTTTACTCAAGGAGAGTAAAGGGAATGGAATGGGGATAGGATCCTGGCACATGCTGGTGCCACCTGTATCCACCCCCAGTGGCGTTCCTGCGGTAGGGGTAGGAGACCCTGCCCGTTCGGCTTCGCTGTGCGGAATGGCTCCGACAGCAAGGGGCGGGGCCTCCTCGCTCCGGTTCGTGAACGCGGTAGTCGGTCGGGGTGCAACTTACTTCGAGCCCCTACCGCAGGAACGCCATTGTACCCCTCCCCTCTCCCATTCTGCCTCGGCCCACCACCCTCACTGCCCAGACACTCCCCCATTTCTCCCCATTTCCACTCACACCGGCTTACCTGTGCTCCCACAAGAAGCTGGCTGTGTCAGTGGGCCACCAACACTGCTGCTGTTTTTGACAGCAGTTCCAAAATGGCCGGTGGTGACGCATACAGCATGCCACCGTATGGCCATTTACGACAGCAGAACCTCTGTTCTGCTGTCGTAAAGCTTAGTTAGAATGGGCCATAAATACATGAGTATCTGTCTCAGTGTCCCTTTTATATGGGAATGGAGTTAAACAATGCAGCTAGGTTAAGGGAGTCACCAGAGATGCTATCACCAACCCCCCAAATGTTGTTGTTGTTGTTGTTGTTGTTGTTGTTGTTGTTATATGGTGTCACAGTCCACCAGGTGTTTGGACTGGGGGTTTTGGGTGCTCATTAGTTCGAACTCTACCGGACTCTCGTCGTATAATGTTAATGTTCCTACCTGTGGTTTGTTGCAGTTGTTCAACAGTTAAATTATTTATACCTGTCCTAGCCAGATATTTCTTAAGGGCTTTGCCTTTGAGGATTGCACCAAGTGTGCCACTGACAATAGGGATGGTTGATGTTTGCTTTCCCCAAAGGCTCTGTATTTCAATTTCCATGTCTTTATATTTTGTGATCTTTTTCAACTGTTTCTCCTTGATATTATTATTATTATTACTACTACTACTACTACAAATCAACAAACTGTACTATACATGGCACTTTACAAAGTAACACAAGCAAAAGAGAAGCCACATCCTTGCTTCAAGACACTTAAGATTTAAAATTTGACAGTGGGGATAATGCTTTTTTTTTAAAAAAAAAACCCTTCCATTTGTGATGAGAGTTAAGCTGCTTACAATTTTCCCTTGTGCTCCAAAAAGCATGGGAATTTAAAAGTTATGGTGGTCACCTTAAATTCTAATCTATGCTATGCAAGCAGTAAAGACTTTACACTTCCCTATATTATGCTAACTTCACAAATTAGGCTTCATGTACCCACACTTTGCTTTCGTCGTTCAGCTCAACATTGGGCTGAGGAGGGATGTATCAAGGTGGAATTCAACAGGTGAAGCTTCCCCAATCACTTCCAAGAGATAACCTAATGCATGCTTGATGCGCCTCTACTAGGCACAGTGCTTCTTCAAAAATGCCACCTACTTCTATAAGAAATGTCCAGGCAAACATTCTACAGGAGCAGCAATTAGTGCTGCTATCACTCCACTAGCAAGTCTTTCTCCTCCATTTAGACGCATGAGACTCATGAGTTAGACTCATACAGTAGTTGTTTTGGCCTTCAGCCTGGAGGGAGGCTTGCCAGTTTGCAAGTCATCTTTGCATAATGCCCTTTATTTTATTGCAAATCCTTTCCTGCCAATACAGGATAAGAAAATGAGGAATGTTGCCTGGTTTCCTCAGCACACGCTGATACATTTCCCCCAAAAAATCCTTACTCAAAAATTGGTAAGGATGGGATGGCCTTGAAAATGTTTGTGTCACATGCTGCACTCTATCTCCCTCATTTGGCTTAGTTCTAATTAGGGAATGGTGGTTATACACCTATGAGTCCTTGTCGTTCCTTAAAAATATATCTTTATTGACAGTAATTTATTTTTAATTTAACATTTAACCAAAAAAAGTAGTTAATACAAAAATACCTCTTCATGATACACAGAGATATACTGTGG
The DNA here is from genome assembly GCA_026170595.1 of Plestiodon gilberti rubricaudatus. Lineage (NCBI taxonomy): Eukaryota > Metazoa > Chordata > Lepidosauria > Squamata > Scincidae > Plestiodon > Plestiodon gilberti. The sequence goes on from JANXHW010000001.1 coordinate 203,291,343, forward strand.
GAAGGAACCATGTTTAAGTTATATTATTTAGTGAATGCATGGTAATCATAGGTGGAATAGAAAATATCTAAATAACAGCGCAATCCTAACCAACCTTCCAGCGCCGGTGCAGCCGCAATGCAGCCCCAAAGTAAGGGAACACATGAAGAGGCCTCCGTGACTGCCCCTGCACTGCAAAATGCAGTGTGTGCCCTGTTGGAAAGTTGCACTGGTGCTGGAAATCACCTTGTTGGGATCCAATTTCTTGCAATTGATACACATTTTGCAGATAAATTCTATAACCATAATTTTAGGCCAACAGAGTAATTACCCTTTGCTACTCACTACTCCGCCATACATCTTGCTTTTTTTATAAGGTGCCACATGATCCTGTTTCAAACCAGTATCATCCCACAATTTGGACCCATTAATCATGCAGACTCATGGAGTCTCATATGGAAGGGGAAGAATGTTGAAGGTTCAGAATTTCACTCAGTTTTTTCTTTGTTTGGAAGAAAGAAGGGAGTTGCTTTCCAGGATTGTATAGTTCCTTGACGTAGATTTTACAAGTTGTTTGGGTGGCCCTGAGACTATCTCTCTGTGTCATGTGGTTAAGATGAGATATGGGTAACCTGCCCCGATTCCTTCTTCCAGGCAAAATGTTGAAAACTCTTTATTACTCGAGCCAGAGGAAAGAATTACACATACACACTACAAATATGAACACACGCACACGCACGTGCAAATCGGGTTGTTTTCAGCTGTTCCAGAGAACTGACACCAGCAGTGCAATGAAACAGAAATGAGCTGGAAGAGCATTGTGGGTATTGACATGCTAATGAGCACTCTAAGTTCTTTCGGAAGGGAAATAGCACAGTGACTCACTTAAAGCCATAGACTCACCAAAACATTCAGCGGGTGCAGTTTGTAGTCCTTAATTGAATCAAATCCCCATAGGCATAAATCAGTGTCAGATCTGTGAGAACTCAGTCTGAGATCAGATGATAGATAGATAGATAGATAGATAGATAGATAGATAGATAGATAGATAGATAGATAGATAGATAGATAGATAGATAGATAGATAGATAGATAGATAGATAGATAGATAGATAGATAGATAGATAGATTGTTGTTGTTCAGTCGTTAAGTCGTGTCCGACCCTTCGTGATCCCATGAACCATATCCCGCCAGGCCTTCCTGTCCTCCACTATCTTCCTGAGTTCGCTCATTTTCATGTTTGTTGCATCGGTGATGCTGTCTAACCATCTCATCCTTGGCCTTCCCCTTCTCCTTTTGCCTTCAATCTTTCCCAGCATCAGAGTCTTCTCCAGAGAGTCCTCTCTTCGCATTAGGTGGCCAAAATATTTGAGTTTCAGCCTTAGTACCTGTCCTTCCAGGGAACAGTCAGGCTTGATTTCATTTAGAATTGACTGATTTGATCTCCTAGCAGTCCAAGGGACTCTCAGGAGTCTTCTCCAGCACCACAGTTCAAAAGCATCTATTCTTCGGCGCTCAGCCTTCCTTATGGTCCAACTCTCGCAACCATACATTGCTACTGGGAACACCATCGCCCTGACTATACGAACTTTTGTTGGCATGGTGATATCTCTGCTTTTTATTATGCTGTCTAAGTTTGCCATAGCTTTCCTTCCAAGGAGTAAGCGTCTTTTAATTTCATGGCTGCTGTCTCCGTCTGCAGTGATCTTGGAACCCAGAAAAGTAAAATCTGTTACTGCTTCCATTTCTGCCCCTTCTATTTGCCAGGAATTGATGGGACCCGATGCCATGATCTTAGTTTTATTAATGTTGAGTTTCAAGCCAACTTTTGCACTCTCCTCTTTCACTCTCATCAAGAGGCTCTTTAGTTCTTCTTCACTTTCTGCCATTAGGGTGGTATCGTCTGCATATCTGAGGTTGTTGATATTTCTCCCGGCAATCTTGATTCTGGCTTGCGATTCATTCAGCCCTGCATTTCTCATAATGTACTCTGCATATAAGTTAAATAAGCAGGGTGACAATATACAGCCTTGCCGTACTCCCTTCCCAATTTTGAACCAATCAGTTGTTCCATGGCCGGTTCGAACTGTTGCTTCTTGACCCGCATACAGGTTTCTCAGGAGACAGGTAAGGTGGTCTGGTACCCCCATCTCTTTAAGAATTTGCCACAGTTTGTTGTGATCCACACAATCAAAGGCTTTTGCGTAGTCAATGAAGCAGAAGTAGGTGTTTTTTTGGAACTCTCGTGCTTTCTCCATGATCCAGCGCATGTTGGCAATTTGATCTCTAGTTCCTCTGCCTCTTCGAAACCCAGCTTGTACGTCCGGTAGTTCTCGGTCCACGTACTGCTGAAGCCTAGCTTGTAGGATTTTGAGCATAACCTTGCTAGCATGCGAAATGAGTGCAATTGTACGGTAGTTTGAACACTCTTTGGCACTGCCCTTCTTTGGAATTGGAACGTAAACTGACCTTTTCCAATCCTTTGGCCACTGCTGAGTTTTCCAAATTTGTTGGCATACTGAGTGCAGCACTTTCACAGCATCATCATTTAGGATTTTAAGTAGCTCAGCTGGGATATTATCATCTCCACTAGCTTTGTTGTTAGTAATGCTACCTAAGGCCCACTTGACTTCACTCTCTAGGATGTCCGGCTCTGGGTCAGTGACCACACCAGCGTGGTCATCAGGAACATTAAGATCTTTCTTGTATAGTTCTTCTGTGTATTCTTGCCATCTCTTCTTAATCTCTTCTGCTTCTGTTAGGTCCTTGCCTTTTTTGTCCTTTATCATGCCCATCTTTGCACAAAATGTTCCCTTGATATCTCCAATTTTCTTGAAGAGATCTCTAGTCCTCCCCATTCTGTTGTTTTCCTCGATTTCCTTGCATTGTTCATTTAAGAAGGCCTTCTTATCTCTCCTTGCTATTCTCTGGAACTCTGCATTCAGTTGTTTATATCTTTCCCTTTCACCCTTGCTTTTCGCATTCCTTCTTTCCACAGCTATTTGTAAAGCCTCATCTGACAGCCACTTTGCTTTCTTGCATTTCTTTTTCTTTGGGATGGTTTTCGTTGCTGCCTCCTGTACAATGTTACGAACTTCCGTCCATAGTTCTTCAGGCACTCTGTCTACCAGGTCTAATGCCCTAAATCTATTCTTCACCTCCACTGTATACTCATAAGGGATATGGTTTAGGTCATATCTGACTGGTCTAGTGGTGTTCCCTACATTCTTCAGTTTAAGCCTGAATTTTGCAATAAGAAGCTCATGATCTGAGCCACAGTCAGCTCCAGGTCTTGTTTTTACTGATTGTATAGAGCTTCTCCATCTTTGGCTGCAAAGCACATAATCTATCTGGTTTCGGTATTGACCATCTGGTGATGTCCATGTGTAGAGTCGCCTCTTGTGTTGTTGGAAAAGAGTGTTTGCTATGACCAGCGTGTTCTCTTGACAGAACTCCGTTAGCCTTTGCCCTGCTTCATTTTGCGCTCCAAGGCCAAACTTGCCTGTTGTTCCGTTTATTTCTTGATTTCCTACTTTAGCATTCCAGTCTCCTATGATGTAAAGGACATCTTTTTTGGGTGCTAGTTCTAGAAGGTGTTGTAGGTCTTCATAGAACCGGTCAACTTCATCTTCTTCGGCATCAGTGGTTGGGGCATACACTTGGATTACTGTAATGTTGAATGGTTTGCCTTGGATTCGAACTGAAATCATTCTGTCGTTTTTGAGGTTGCACCCCAGTACTGCCTTTCCCATTCTTTTATTGACTATGAGGGCTACTCCATTTCTTCTAAGGGATTCATGCCCACAGTAGTAGATATGATGGTCACCTGACTTAAATTCGCCCATGCCCGTCCATTTTAGTTCGCTGATTCCCAAGATGTCAATGTTCAATCTTATCATCTCATTTTTGACCACATCCAGCTTGCCTTGATTCATAGACCTCACATTCCATGTTCCTAAGCAGTATTGCTCCTTGCAGCATTGGATTTTCCTTTCAACCTCAGACACATCCACAGCTGGACGTCCTTTCGGCTTTGGCCCAGCCGCTTCACTCTTTCTGGGTCTACTTGGAATAGTCCTCCGCTCTTCCTCAGTAGCATATTGGACACCTTCCGACCTGAGGGGCTCATCTTCCGGCGTCATATCTTTTAGCCTTTTGGTACTGTTCATGGGATTTTCTTGGCAAAGTTACTGGAGTGGGTTGCCATTTCCTTCTCCAGTGGATCACTTTTAGTCAGAACTCTCTGCTACGACCTGTCCGTCTTGGGTGTCCCTGCACGGCATAGCTCATGGCTTCATTGAGTTACGCAAGCCCCTTCGCCACGACAAGGCAATGATCCATGAAGGAGAGATAGATAGATAGATAGATAGATAGATAGATAGATAGATAGATAGATAGATAGATAGATAGATAGATAGATAGATAGATAGATAGATAGATAGATAGATAGATAGATAGATATTTTAAGAAAGAGACAACACATTTGCTGCCATGTCAGCATTCCTGGTAAGAAATTCTAAACATTAATATTGCTGTACCCATACTAAAAAGAATAAACTAACCCACATTTGGTTTTTCCATCTTTCCATCTTTTCCACATTTGGAGTTCCACTTGTTTTCCTTGTGAATTCCCCTTTCAGCAATTCAGATGTTGTGTGAGATGGATCCTAGGAATAGATATGCTGTCCCAACCTACAGAACTGAACTTTTTGCCTGGCTTTCTTTTACTTTCATTGCTAGCTTCTGCTAAGCTCCTTGCATTAGATTATAAACCACACAACCACCACCAAAGCTACAGCTACATCCACATACCTAAATTCACTCCCTACAATGCTCTGAAAACATCTCATAAGAACATAAGAACATAAGAAGCTCTGCTGGATCAGGCCAAAGGCCCATCTAGTACAGCTTCCTGTATCACACAGTGGCCCCACCAGATGCCTCAGGGAGCACACAGCCAACAAGATAACCTGTTTCCTGCTGCCACTCCCCTGCACCTGGCACAGAGAAAACCTACTTCTAAAACCAGGAGGTTGCTTATGGCTTGTAACCTGTGATGGTCTTTTCCTCCATGAATCTGTCCAAACCCCTTTTAAAAGCATCTAGGCCAGGTGCCATCACCACCTCCTGTGGCAAGGAGTTCCACAGATGAATTACACGCTGGGTAAAGAAATATTTTCTTTTATCCGTTCTAACTCTCCCTCCACTCAATTTTAGTGCATGTCCCTTGGTTCTGGTGTTGTGCGAGAGGGAGAAGAATTTCCCTCTATCCACTCTCTCCATCCCATGCATAATTTTATACGTCTCAATCATGTCCCCCCTCAGGCGCCTTTTTTTTTAGACTGAAAAGCCCCAAACGCTGTAGCCTTTCCTCATAAGGGGGGTGCTCCAGCCCACGAATCAATCTGGTCGCTCTTTTCTGCACCTTTTCCAATTCAACTATATTCTTTTTGAGGTGTGGTGACCAGAACTGGACACAATACTCCAGATGCGGCCTTACCATCGATTTGTACAAAGGCATAATGATATTGGCCGTTTTATTCTCAATCCCTTTTTTAATGATCCCGAGCATGGAATTGGCCTTCTTCACAGCCCCCGCACACTGGGTTGACACTTTCATCGACCTGTCAACCAGCACCCCAAGATCTCTCTCTTGACCCGTCACACACAACTCAGAACCCATAAGCATATATGTGAAATTTTGGTTTCTTGCTCCAATGTGCATCACTTTGCACTTACTTACATTGAAGCGCATCTGCCATTTTGCTGCCCATTCTCCCAGCTCTTCACAATCCCTGCTGGTCTTCACCACCCGGAAAAGTTTAGTGTCATCCGCAAACTTGGCCACCTCGCTGCTTATCCCCAACTCCAGGTCATTTATGAATAAGTTGAAAAGCACCGGTCCCAAGATCGATCCTTGGGGCACACCGCTTTTCACCTCTCGCCATTGTGAAAATTGCCCATTGACTCCCACTCGCTGTTTCCTGGTCTTCAACCAGTTCCTAATCCACAAGAGGACCTGCCCTCTTATTCCCTGACTGTGGAGTTTTCTCAGGAGCCTGTCAAACGCCTTCTGAAAATCCAGATATATAATATCCACGGGTTCGCTCGCATCCACATGCCTGTTGACCTTTTCAAAAAATTCTAACAGGTTTGTGAGGCAAGACTTCCCCTTGCAGAAGCCATGCTGACTCTCCCTCAGCAGAGCTTGTTCTTCTATGTGTTTTAAGATTTTATCTTTAATGAGACTTTCCACCATCTTCCCCGGAACAGATGTTAGGCTGACCGGCCTGTAGTTTCCCAGGTCCCCCCTCCTTCCTTTTTTAAAGATTGGCGTGACATTAGCTATCCTCCAATCCTCTGGCACAGTGGCTGTTTTAAGGGACAAGTTGCATATTTGGGTCAAGAGGTCAGCAACTTCATTCTTGAGTTCCTTCAGAACTCTTGGGTGGATGCCATCCGGGCCTGGTGATTTATTGATCTTTATTTTGTCAATTAAGTCTGAGACGTCTTCTCTTTTAACCTCTATTTGACTTAATTCTTTAGGCAGGGGAGGCCGTTCAGGCAGCGGTATTTGCCCGAGGTCTTCTGCCATGAAGACAGATGCAAAGAACTCATTTAATTTCTCTGCAGTCTCCAAGTCCCCTTTTATCACCCCTTTCTCTCCCTCACCATCCAGCGGACCAACCGTTTCCCTGGCAGGTTTCCTGCTTCTAACATATTTGAAGAAGCTTTTGTTATTCCCTTTCATGTTGCCTGCCATACATTCCTCAAAGTCTTGCTTGGCCTCCCATATCATCTTTTTACATTTCTTTTGCCACAGTTTGTGCTCCTGTTTGTTATCCTCATTAGGGCAAGACTTCCATTTACGGAAGGAAGCTTCCTTGCCTTTTATAGTCTCTTTAACTGTGCTTGTTAGCCATGCCAGCACTTAGTTGAGCCCAGAGGCGGATCCGCCCCTGTTGGCGCCTGGAGCAAGGGGGTTGGCGCCCGCCCCTATAAAAAAATATCGATCGGCCTGTCGGCCGCGGCGCGCTCCGGAATGGTGGCGGCGCGCTCCGGAGGGGGGCGGCGCGCTCCGGAGGGGGTGGTACGCTCCGGAGGGCACCCACCCACCCCTCAATCAGGGAGCCGGCTCGGGGACGTCTTCCCCGGCCGGCTGCCCGGGGCCTTCTAAGGAAGGCCCGCGCGAGAACGGTAAAGGGCAGCCTTTTTCCCTCAGTAACAGTCTGAGCATGCGCAAAAAGAACGGTATAAATAGCGTTCTCGCGCAGGCCTTCCAGAAGGCCCCGGGCAGTCGGCCGGGGAAGACGTCCCCGAGCCGGCTCTCCCGATTGAGGGGGCCGGTCGGACTCGAGTCTCCGGGTCCGACTCGGAGACTCGAGTCCGACTCGGAGACTCGAGTCTCCGAGTCCGACTAGGACTCGGACTCGAGTCTCCGAGTCCGACTCGGACTCCCGGGCGGGGCGCGGGCGCCCTTCGTGAGATGGCGCCCGGAGCTGGTGCTCCGCTTGCTCCGCCCTAGTTTCGCCTCTGGTTGAGCCCTTCCTCCTTTGTGGGATACACTCCCGCTGGGCCTCTATTACTGTTGTTTTAAACAGCCTCCATGCACTCTGGAGCAATTGGACTCTTTTTACCTTCCCTTCCAGCTTTTTTTTAACTAGTCTCCTCATTTTGGGGAAGTCTGCCCTTCGGAAGTCAAGTTGCTAGGCACTCTCCCCCCGACATGCATGGCGAAACAGATCGCAGCATGGTCACTGTTCCCCAACGGTTCGGTAACATTTACATCCCTGACCAGATCTTGAGTGCCACACAATATCAAATCCAGAGTCACCTCTGGTCGGCTCCGTGACTAGCTGCTCTAAGGCACAGTCATTTAGCATATCCAGAAATCCATATCCAGAAATCTCGCTCACAGATACATATGTATGAACCTGACTATCCCTTCTCTACACAACTGCAGATATAGCTATTCAGCCTTCCAGGGTGTTAGCTATCCCCCCAGCTTCATGTCATCTGAAAATGTTATGAGCATCTCCTCCTCCAGGTCATTTATACAAGTACATATGAAGAAGAGAAAAATAATCAAAATGAATAAAGTCAGTGAACTGGGTATTTCATGTTATTGCCAAAAGTCCACCAAAATGAAATGAGAATGTGCAGTGTTAGCTTGATATCATTCAACAAAAATGAATTTTTTTAGGGATTAAATGTACACATAGCTGAGCTGGAAAGTGAAATCTGGCCACAGAAGGATAGGTTGTTTTCATAAACAGAACATTCATAACAGTCTATTCATAAACATACAGTGACATATCCATGCTGCTACCCCTGGCCGATTCTGGCCTGCTGAGTGGACGATTCTTCTCATGATTTTTCACAGATAGAGATCCCAGGAAAAGTCAGGAGAAAAAACACCCATGGAAATGAAAAACAATATGGTTACTGTGCAGGGCCTCTGAGAGGAATTTTATCAGGGGGTACAAAGTTTCTTTTGGGCTCCTTTTCAAAGGGAGAGTGGGCAAAACAGGGTGGGGGGAGGGCAGCAATAGTCAGAAAAATCTTCAGAGCCCAGGTCTACCAGGCTTCCCAATGTGGCGCCCAGGTCTACCCACCCAGTAGACCTGGCCTGACCACTCTTTCACTCTCCATGAAGCCAGCTGTGATCCCAGGAAATTTCTGATGCCCCTCCTTTGGCTCCTGGTCCCATTTTTGACCCTGAGCCCGGGTACAATTTACCCCCTTTACCCCCCCCCTCTCATGGGCCCTGTTACTGTGTCACAAAATGTTACAAGCCTCAGACTTGCATTTGGACAAATGCAACTGATGTGGGACAAATGCAACTGATGTGCAACTGATGTGACAGGCCACTGATGTGGGGTGAGGTCCAGACCCAGGGAGGCACAGCCACACTCACTCTCCCCCACCCCTGTCTCTAAGTGGATTTTGTCTTCCTTGTGCGCTCTCTCTCTCTCCCTCTCTCTCTCTCTCTCTCTCTCTCTCTCTCTCTCTCTGGCTGCGTGTGTTTTTCAGCTTCCAGCGCTAGGAGCACTAAAGAGCTGCCTTTTTTTCTCCTTCCAGCACACTCGGGTCGCGGTTTTTTTCTCCCTCCAGCCCGCTCGCCACACTAGAGCTTGAAGCTAGAAACGATGGCAGCCTCATGCACCAATAGGAAGGCTGCTTGGCTGCAAAGGATCTTGGGAGATGTAGTGCGAGGGACAAGGAGCAACGGCAGCCATTTGGTCATTTCCGTTCTTTTTGGGAGCCCCGGTAGCAGCAATATTCAAGCATGCTAGGAACATCACTTCCTGCTATTTCAGAGTTGAAAAACAAACGCAGCCTCTCTCTCTCTCTCTCTCTCTCTCTCTCTCTCTCTCTCTCTCTCTCTCTCTCTCTTCCCCTGGAAATAAATTTTAAAAGTTCACCTTCCTCCACTCAGAACTAGGGAGAGCTCAGCAACACGCCCCCTGAGGCAGCTCAGTAGCTGCCTCTCCTACAGCCAGTGTCTGTGTGTAAGCTTCCTTCCTTTTTTCATGGATTTTTTTTAACAGAGCTGAGGCAACTCTGCCTGCTGCATCACCAGAGCTTGATGATGCTCGACGCCCAGCCTTTTTTTTCATTGGATGGCAGCCATGATTGCAGCCTAACTGACTAAGGCAGCTCTCCTTTATTGCAGTGTGTGTGTGTTTGTGTGTGTGCGCGTGCACGCTGCTTAACTCATTGACTGTGCTGGAGAGGAAAGGAGCGGGGCAAAAGGGCAAGGCACTTTTTTATTTGTTGGGTTTGGTGAGGCTCTGCCTCCCCTGATTGCATGTCCCTGTGACAGGCGGACTTTCTGTGTGTGGTGGAAGGGGTTTCAACTACACGCAGTGTCTGCCCTGGAAACAAATGCCTCAGAAGACACCATGTATGGATTGAAACCATGGCCATCGTATTTTATGTAATGTACTTCTAGCCCTTTTCAGACATTAGCAGTTGCTCCTCCACACATTCAATGAATGTAAATGTGAGGGCAGTATTGCAGGCCTAGGCTCCTGTCCTAGTCTCTTCACATTCATTGAACACCTCAACAGGTGCCCCATGCATGTAGTCAGGTCCAGCCCATCCATGAGGCCAACGCCTCAGGCAGCAGATTGGTGGGAGCCGGGAGGCATCCATCTCTGTCTACCTATTTGCCTCCACTGCTCCTCCTTCTCCTTCCATTCCCTGTATTGGAAAAGGGGGACAGAGAAGAAGAGGAAATGTGGAAGGGAGCAAAGTGCTGAGCTAGAACATTAGAGAATGAGGCTGGCGCATCATGGGGTAAGAGGGGGCAGCATTGGAATGCTGCCTCAGGCATCAGGAGGATTTTGACTGGCCCTGCATGTAGTTGTACACGTGGAGGAGTATGTCCACGTGATCAAGAATCCTACCAACAGGACTTCAGACATTCAGTGAAAGCATGGGGTTTGGTGACGGAACCTCCCTCCTCGTACACAATCAGTGGATAGATAGGCAAATCATGGCATCTAACAACTGAGAAGGGCTTCTGTATTCACTCTAATGTGGAAGAAAAAAAAACCTCTGTGAAAATGATTGCATTGGAAAGTGGTGTCTCACACACAAACATTTCTGTGCGTGTGTGCATATATGTAGAATTGCAGTGTTATCTCTTTCCAGGGCAATCAGTCTCATAGATGGATCACTCACTCGTGCACACATGCATGCACACAATGTATGTAATAAGTATAATTTCACATGTCATATTGAGCCAGGTTTTACGCTCACGGGAATCATTCCCACATATGCATTTGGAGGAGCAAAGCAATGCATGTGTGCTGGTAGTTCACAGATCTCAGCTGCTGAACTTTCCACAACCTCTGACATATATTTCAAATCACTGGTAACGTCGGAAGTTGCCATTTCAGAGATATGCAAGCTATTCATCACACATCACATTGATCAGGTCTGGTATCTTCCCAGCTTCTGTGTATAAGTACAGAAAGTGATTCTGTAGAACTTACAAACCGACCTTAAGCCCTAATGGAATTTAGGTAAAGGTAAAGGTATCCCTTGACAATTAAGTCCAGTTGTGTCCGATTCTAGGGAGCGGTGCTCATCTCTGTTTCAAAGCCGAAGACGTTTCCATGGTCATGTGGCTGGCATGACTCAACACCGAGGCGCATGGAACGCTGTTACCATCCCGCTGACGTGGTACCTATTAATCTACTTGCAATTTCTTGCTTTCGAACTGCTAGGTTGGCAGGAGCCGTCGCACGGATTCGAACTGCCAACCTTTCGATCAACAGCTCATGGTTCAGTGGTTTAACCCACTGTGCCATGTACTTCCATGTACATTTACTTCCATGTAAATGTGTCAAAAGATCACTAACCTGATAGTGCTATTTGTATGAACCATTTGCAATGAACATAGCAGACCTGAGGACTGGATAGTAGAAGCCCAAACCCCAACTTGTCATAGCTGGTCTCCTTGGCTGTCCTGGAGATGAGACCCAACTCCAGCTCTTGTTTCAGGTTAGCAAGATACCTCTAAGGTTCTGGCGGAAGAGGGAAAGAAGGGGGAGGTGGGAGGGCTATGGTGGAAACAACCCAACAGGTCTTCATTATGCAACAGCCCAGTGCTTTAGCCAGGGATGGATTAAGACCTTTAGAGGCCCTAAGCACCTTAAAGACTATGGTGCCCCCATAATACATTTATTAGTTAAAAATATAATTATAATTTAGTAAAAAATAAACTCAAAATATCAATAAAATATATTTTGAATTAACATATTTTTGGTTCAGTGATTCTCCCTTCTTTTTCCAGACTTTGTTTTGGTTAACTGGGTTTTTCTGAACCATGATCAATGGTAAATCCTGCACTGGGGAAAAAAAAAAACTCTCTGGTGCCCCCCCTCCCTTGATGCCCTAATTATGTGTTTATTTTGCTTAATGGACCTACAGTGATGTCTGTTTTGTTAATTGTTGAAAGGGGCTTGCAATGGCAAAAGGGGACAGAGCTGTCCTACGTACCAAGCAGAGATGCTATAGTCATGTTGTAATATATGCCCAAGACAACCAATCCCAGTTGTGAATTGGAAATTCTTTGAATAGTCTTCAGAGTTGTCATCTCCCCATCCTCCTCTCAATGGGGTGGCTCTACCTCCAGGGAGTTCTGGAAGGCCATGGGGTGTCACAGATGGGAGAACAAAGGTGACAAGTCCTGGCAGGTTTAAGGATTTTATTTGAATGACAAGTTAAAAAGAAAGAAAGAAGCAGGAGCCCTTTGTACCTCCCTGCTGTGTTACATCAACCTCATTCTTCTGGCTGATATTTCAGTGCCCTGGAATCAGGTGGAAGCCCTTCTGCCAGGATTCCGCCCTGGGAAAGGCCTTCTAGGGTAAATACTGCAATACTTATGGTGGAAAGGTCCATCTCAGGTTACAATGATTGCATGCAACGTCTGGGTTTTAGAGGTAGTCTATCTCTGAATGCCAGGTACAAGCGAGAGGCAATAGGATGCAGGTACTTTGTTGTCTGTGTGCTCTCAGAAGCATCTGGTGGGCCACCCTGTGAGACACCCAGGATGCTTGCTGACGTATTCCCCACCTTTCCCCTTCTACCCCACTTCTCCTTTCCCTCCTTGTTCGCTTTTCTTTCCTCCCTTCTCTCACGCCCTTTCCCCAGCTCCATTGGAGGCTTGCCTTTAACACAGCGGTGGGGAACCTCCGGCCCCAGGGCCGGATCAGGCCCCCGAGGCCATCCGGTCCGGCCCCCGGAGAGATTGCCGGGAGGCCGCCCAACCGGCCCCTGGAGGCTCCGCCGGGTCCATGCGTCACCTCCGGAGGCCAGGAGAGGGCCTTTGCATGTCCTCCCCGGCCGCCGCCTCGACCCCTTCTCACCAGGCCGTTGGCCATTTCGCACATGCGTACCACGCCGATGAGGGCAAGCTCTTGCCCTCTTCGGCAGGGTACGCCGGAGGTGACGCGCGGACCCGGCGGCGGCTTCGGAGGGTGAGCGCGGAGCCTCCGGAGGCCGATGGAGGGCGGGGGCAAAAATTAAATAAATAAATAAATAAATAAATAATGACGCCCGGCCTTACGGCCGGCCCTCAAGCAAATTTCTAATATTTAAAACGGCCCTCACCAGGGAAAAGGTTCCCCACCCCTTAACAGCTGGCCCCAGCCCCACCTCCCCTCTTCCCACTGACCATCTTCACCCTTCCCTAGCTGCAGCTGGGGGCAGGCGATGTCCAATGAAGTCATCCGCCAGCATGCTGCTTCCCAGCTGATTGGTGGTGCTTCTTCCTCAGCATGACTGGCTGGCTGCTACAGGGACATCCCTACATTGGGCGTGTTGTTATTGTCAAGTCTCAAGGTTACATGGGAAAAAAGAATGACTAATGGATGCGTACCATTAAAAGGCTTGCTGCCTTATCAAACGGAGTTTCTAGGCAGTGCCTCTAACCACTGTACTTCTCCCAAAGGTCTATATGTAGCAGCATCCAAAATCATGCCAAGGCCTGCAGACCCAGGAGAAGCTGTTCCCCGTGTGATGGATACACCCAGCTATAAGGACAAAATATTATTTCAGAACCCTCCAGTTACAAGGGGGAGGGACTATAGATGAAGGGACATGACAGCTCCATCTTAACCCACACAGAAGTGTTCATTGCAGATGCCATGAGCAAAAGTGCTAGAGGTTGAGGTAATGTTGTATAAACTGCAGTCCCTTAATTGCCTGGCACACATACTTTCCCTGAAGTGTAATCAACTTACAAAATGCAGCCTTTATTTTTCTTGTGCAATTCTACCCAGAGTGCCACTGTTATTTAACTGCAAACAAAGGACACTTGAGGGAGAGGCACTATTTATTTTAAAAATGAAAACAAAACAAATGTGTTTCTCCCCCCCAATCATTCTTACATAATTAAAAAGGAAAGCCATAGCCAGGTTTATCCTGTGACTGTATTTAGCAGGCACTTTATCTCCAGTCTCATATCTAGTCCAAAAGATAGAGATATTTCTTATAAGCCTTCTTTTTTTTTCTTCAGCAGATGGGTGACCCATTGAGCTTCTTCTGCTTTCTCCTCCCATTGCCATTCCGCCTTTCTCTGCTCTGTTCAGTGGTTGCTACCGTAGCATCCCATGACTGGCCATTATTGATGTGGATCTATTCATTCATTGCATCAGTGGACAACAAGAGCAGCTGCAGTAGATGATGAGAACAATTCTAGGGTGTGTCAAGATACAAAGGGGGACTGGTTTACCTGATAATTTAATTACTACACTGGCTATGGTCTAGAGCAGTGGTTCTCAACCTCAACGGCACAGCGCACCACGTCCTGGGCGGCCACCACACCATGTACCACCAGAAGTAAGTGCCGATTACTTCCGGGTTTTTGCCACTTCGGGGGGCTAGTAAGGTAAGCTACGGGGCAAGGGCGGGTGGGAGGGACTTTTCCGGCACTGGAAACCCACGCACTCAAGCTCTGCAAGCTCTGCAGAGCTCGAGCCGCCGGTTCCATTCCGATTTAATTGTTTTAATTACCTGTTATAATTATTTTTATTGTATTATATCTTATTATTGTATTTTTAACATGTTTTAATTTTGTAAGCTGCCTTGATTGCTCTTATCGGGAGAAAGGCAGGGTAAAAATTCTTTAAATAAATAAATAAAATTCCAGGGCTCCAGCGCAGGGCGGTGCAGACACCCCGGCGGCCACCCTCTTGGTGGCCAGGGACCCGCGTACCACCAACTGGCAGTCCACATACCACTAGTGGTATGCGTACGACCTGTTGAGAACCCCTGGTCTAGAGATCAAAGTTGACTGTGTAAGATATGAGCTGAGCGTCTGATGTTATACTGAATGAGATCATTGGTCTATCTAATCTAATTTTATCTACTCCATCCGACGTTCTCAGGCTCTGGTTGTTTCCAATCCTGAAACATAAGATCCTTTAGCAAGAGAGACTAAGGACCAAACCTGAGACCATATGCATGCAAAGCACATGCTCAGTGATCAAACTATGAGCCCTTCAGGACAGTTGTCTCCTTGACTGTGATCAAAATGTATGGCCCAATCCTATGCTCATGGTATGCCAGCATACTGCGAGATCCGTCAGTGAAGCAGGCCCTCCACCGGTCCGTGGGGTGCTGTTGCTGATGTAAGGCCCAGAAGGCCATGCACTGCCAGCAGCACTAATCAAAACAGCTACCAGCAGGGTTCTGCTGGTGGAAGATCTGAAAGCAGGGCAGATCATGGCAGCACCAGCATCTGCCTTATCATGCGAAATGCTCCCTGCAGCACTTCAGGTATATGCCAGAAAAAGCGCTGCATCAATCTGAGGAGTCCCATAGGGGAACAGGCAATGGTCGGAGAGATACCGGTAAGTATTTTTTTTTCTTACTTGTCCTGGCCAGCCTGGTCCCTTATTGTCAGCACACAGTATGCAGCAGAGGCCGCGCCAGCAGCCTTGCATCATGTGTGCCAATGGTGGGTAGGATTGGGCCATTCGTTGTGGACATTCTTTGCTCAGATGGTCCTAAACGTACAGGGACAATATCAACTTCTATGTTCAGGGGAAGCATTCTTCTGAGGTCCACATGCTCAGAGAAAACAAGAGAAGGCTGTCACATTCATGCCCAGCTTATAAACTTCCTCAAGTATCTCACTAGCCACTACTTGGCCCAGATGGGGGAAAAAACAATGGGTTGTGTGTGTGAACAAATCCACAGGGAGGTGAGCCATGGTTGGGGGAATGTTCAGTTCTTCTACCTGTGTACTTTTTGCTCTTTAAATTGAAACCTGCAATCTTCTCTTTATATGAAACTGAGGCAGTCCCACATTTAAAAAAAATTCAATCTGCTGCCATCTGGTCTAATTTGGACCTTAGATCAGCTAAGAAAGGGCTCTTAACTTTTACATCTTTGTATCAGGTTCATATAAACGAGAAGAGAAGCATTCTTGGGGGCTGCTCTGAAATCCCTTTCTGCTAGAGACTCACCCAAGTTCAAGTCTGAGCCTTTTCCAACCTCTTCAAAGAATTATGCTGTTTGACTGTACTAGGTTAGAAAACCCTTTAAAAAAATGTAGGATTTTGTACACATGAGGAAATTAACCAGCTCTGCATGTCAGATATTCTCCTACCAGTCAGAGCAATACAAAAAGAAAAAAAATTAGACACACTTCTTTGCTCTGAGATATAAATAATAGAGCTCACTTGTCTCTTCTCGTGCAATCTCCGGAGCTTAAGCTCTTATATCAGAGCTGCGTCAAGAACCATGAAGCGTTGCTCCTTGACCAGGCCCTGACCCAGCACTAAGTACTAAGCTCATCCTCCTCTGAGACAACATGGTTGAAGGTATGAAATGCCTTTCTCTTCAAATCAATGATATTCCAGTGAAACAGTTGTAATCACGGCTGCTGCCTGATTTATAACTGGGGGGGAAAAAGTTTTTTCATCCAATTTTTTTAATTCCAACATTTTCTCACATCACATCTCAATTGTGAAAAAAGGCTTCAAAAATGCAGGGCAGAGTGATCAACAATTACTAATCTAACTTTTTAATATCCTTATTTTAACAGAAAGGAAGGGGATGTGCTACCTTTGAACTTTTACACTCCTGTGTGTTTTAGCTGTGAATCCTAAATGTAATCTCCAATAAATAATTCAAAATCCTCTGTACTTTATTTTTAGCAACAGAAGTCCTACGATTCATGACTTTAAAAGAATCCAAGCCAAGGTTCTACCTACAAAAACAAAACAACAACAACAAAACCACAACTTCACATGACATGAAATACCTTTGCTATTTGAGTAATAAAAAATTCACAAAGCAGTGCTATCAATTGATCTTTCCTCAGCTTGCTATATAAAGTTTAATTATAATCTGTGGAAAAAAAAACCCCTGATAAACAGTAATTAAGCAGTAATTAAACCAACATAGTTGTAAAGAAGACGACTGACAATTTTTGTAAGTCTGCTTCTTTGGAGTCATTCCAGAATTGGCAAATAGTCAAAGGATTTAAAAGGTTGGGTGAGTGATATATGTATTGTGTAGGAACTGTGGTTTTTAAGGAACTGTCTCAGAAGGCAAACAGAAGGTGGTGTTTTTCCTCTCTCCTGAACATGACATCACCCTCGTCTTGTACCAGTTTAACTCCTTTTGTTCAAGTGAAAACTGAATAGAATTGGATCACTCCTCCTGGATAAAGTATTACTCATCCAGTCATCTTTTTTTAAGTGCTGAAAAGCTGCAAGGCTATCCCTAACCCTAACCCCCACCCCCCACGCATACAAGGGACTGCACAGATCAGCTTTTGTAACTAAAGTGTGCTATAAATCAGAAAATCCCTCTTATACTGTACAAGCTGATTGGTAGTACAGTACTGTGTATCAGGAATTCTGTTTGAAAAATCCCTCCCTAAAAGAAGGGCAAGGTCCATAGCCCTGAGAATTCTCCTCCAAGCCTGAGATCAGAGAGGTTCACCAGTTTTCCTTCGACACTCCCCACCAACCTCCCTATCAGCCCCATGTCTTTAACTTACCAGTCTTTGTGGGAGAAGCAGTGGCTACACAAAGCCTTCCCCCCCTCCCCTGTCACCCTGGTATACTCCAGAACAGTGCACCAGCAGAAAAGTGGGGTGGCTGTGGCCAAGTGAGAACTTGAGGACGCTGTTTTTCCTTTCTCCCACCCCCATGAATAGAGACTGTGTGCCAATAGGCACAGTGGCCCTTGGGATTTGGAGTCTTCGCAAGGACTACTGCAATGCATTGTAGATTATATATTGTGTTGATATTATTATTAAAAAAAATTACAGAGTTGATTACGTTGCTTACTGAGTTGCTAGTTTTTAAAATTTGTTTTGGCCCATTAATTATGAATTCATTTCTGATGCAGTTGTTTTTATTTATTGATCCTGTGCTTGGTTACAATCTGATGAAATGTTGGTATTGGATTGTTATTACTTAATGTCTTGATGTGTATGTATTAATGCTTCATTATGAATTATGTACTGCACTGTGCAGTATGTTGAGATATATTGTGCTTTAGTTTAATTACTAAATTAGTTATTGGCTTGTGGTTGGGTTTTGTTTTTTTTTTTGTATTATTTTGTTTCTTTGTCAACTCTTACTGTAAACCACTTTGAGAATAATATAGGGAAAGGAGGCAAATAATATAAGGAAAGGAGGAGCACATCCCAGAATGTCACATGATGTCACTCCTTCCTCTGCTGTACCCAAAAAAGCCTCTTACCATGCTCCTCGCATGGTTTCTTCAAATGCAGAAGTATGGGGCTTCTGGTTTTATTTAAAGGGACCACATGAATGAAAGAGGTCCTTCATGAAGGCAACTAGAATCTGCTACCCTCTCCTCCTCCTCCCCCCCCCGCCATCTGCCATTGATGCAACCAGCATCCTCTCACCTCATGGGTGGGCCACCCCTGCTAGAAGGCAGAATTGGTTAAGACTTCAAAGGAATGGACCAGTCAGCAAGATAAGTAGAAAATATTTTTTCAGCAGGTGAAGTTAATTTTTGACAAATATCTTTCAAAGCCCCCAGACCAGTGATGTGCCAGAGGAAGGGGAAGTTAGTTCTTGTTAATATAGCTCTTACTGTAAACCATTTTGAGCATATTATAGGGATATGTACATGGCACTTGACAACAGATGACAAGAAAGGTCCCTGCCCCATGAGGTTTATCATCTAGATCAGGGGTTCTCAACCCCAGTGGCACAGCGTACCACCTCCCGGGAGGCCGCCACACCGTGTACCACTGGAAGTAAGTGTCGATTATGTCATTGACACTTCCAGGTTTTAATTGCTCTGGAGGGCTAGTACGATAAACTACGGGGCAAGGGTGGGCAGGAAGACCTTTCTAGCTCTGGAAACCTGCGTGCTCAAGCTCTGCAGCCTCTGCAGAGCTCAAGCTGCCGGTTCCAGGGCTGTGGCGCAGGGCGGTACAGGTGCCCTGGCAGCTGCCATCTTGGTGGCCAGGGACCCGCGTGCCACCAGCCAGCAGTCCACATACCACTAGTGGTACACGTATCACCGGTTGAGAACTCCTGATCTAGATATTGACAAAAGGGAGACAACAGGGGGAGAAGGCAACGGCATCAGCATAAGTAGGGGACAAAAATAGGTGATTATTTCATGCATGTGTATTTGGGTTAGTTACAGTAGGGTATAAGAACCAGGGTGTGTGCCAACATTTAATGAAACAGTTGGGTTTTGAGGAGGACTTGGAGTAGAAGCTTCATACAGATGAGCTAGGAGTTTCAGATATAAGGAAAACAAGGAAGAAAGGGTGAAGTCGTTGGAGGGAACAGGAGACCTTAGGACAGCTGAGGGTGATGGAGTTGGAGAGCAAAGTTCACAAGCAGGAGTGTCATGGGATTGAAACCTACTTTTCTTATGGCTCAATCCTATGCAGGCCTTCCGCTGACGGAACTCACATTCTGTCGATGGAAGGCTCAGGCCACAGGCACTGCAGCCACAGCAACGGCATGCACAATGGGGCCACCAGAGCGAATGGCTGGTGACTGTGTGTACATGCTACCAGAGCACCCAGTCACTGCTGGTGCTGGTAAGTTGGCAGTGGGAGTGGTCTATGGGCGATGAGGGGGAGGGTGGGGCAGGGATCAGGGCAGACGAGGGGCATGTTGGGGGAGGGCAGGGGTGGATATCAGCAGCAGTATCTCCACCGATATCCTATGCCTCCTTTCCAACCTTGTCACGCCCCCTTGGGCCCACTCAGACTTGTGCCAGCCTATGAGCTGGCACAGGTTTGAGTAGACCCATTAGAGACCATGGTGCAGTGGGGTAGGTAAGTAAATATTTCTTTTACTTACCTCTTTGTCATGTCATGGTGCCTGGCTGGCCCACAGTATGCCACGGAGCCCACACCAGCACTGCTACATGTTATTTGCTAGGTGAGCATAGGATTGGGCCACTAGTAACTGCCACTGATCAGGGCAAGTTTACAAAACTGTCAACTGTGTATGTGATGCCTCAACGTGCTCTGATGTCAAGCTGGGGTCATTTTGGATTTTAGATGCTTAGCATATCAAAACTATAACCAACTTTTCTATCACAACTGGAAAGTGGTCTTATAAAGTGACAGAAGTGCATAATAGGGGTGATTGTGTTGAGATTGGGGATTATTGGGGGGGGCAAATAAAAAAGCCATTGGTGGAGCAGATAAAGTCCCCAGAACTCTATTCTATTCCTAATGTACCCTCTTTGATGCTCATTAACAGAAGTTCTGTTTCTAGTTTGAAATGTGTGGTTAAATTACTCTTTATACTTTGAAGGTGACAATCCATTGACCCTGGATATGTCAATGTTATCTTCATCTCAAATGATGTCCCTCAGGAACCATTACATAATCAGCTACCAAATTATGCACCTTTAGATCACACTTTAAAAGCCTCATCAAAATTGCATGCTATTTCCGCTATGGAAATCACACAAGATTAAATATAAATATGTAATCTTAAAATTCCCTTTCGCTCAGTTATGGAATATTTATTTTTCTATAGCAAAGATACATCAGTCATACATACAAAGATCACACGTGAACAGGGAGCTTATCTTAATTCATTTTTATGCTAGGTTCACCCCCAACTATTTATTTTAAGTGTTCCTTAACCAGTTCTTGGTAGCCTTTAAACTGACATTTACAGAGGATTTGTCATGTTCCAAAAAGCACAGAAAGCAAAATAAAATAATGGTGTCCATCTTCCCATTTAGAGACTTTGGTTCTGTATTTGAGAACAAGTGCCAGAATACATTCAAGGTCCACTTTCCATTTATTTATTAAATGTCCTCATGACAGGTACTGGAGGCCCCTTCCAAATTCTCTAAGTAGAGAAAGTCCTCGTAGCCTCTGGCATAATTTCAGCTTGAATGAGTTTGGGTGGGCTCACTCTACTTTGGAGACTATATTTATCCACATCAGGAAGCCACTCTACAATTCAACATGACTGCCAGGTTCTTTACTCAAAGAGACAACTAGGGTTACAAAAGCAAGGTGTACAAGAGGTTGGAGTGAAGCAAATTCCCAGAACATGTTAGCATACATGTCCCCTAAACTTGCCTTACCTTGTCAAATTCTTATAAAGATCAAACCCACCAAAATTAGCCTGCATTTGGAAACAAATTTAATAGGCTATGCAATCATGATAAATTATTTTTCAGACGCTTGAATGCTTTAACCACTGAGGAAGGCAGAAGCCAAGAAGACATACTAAAATGTTTTAAAGCATTCTCTGTTTTGACAAACATGACAAACAGTGTTTATTTGTTTGAAGCATTTTTACCATGTTTTTCTCATAGATTCAAAGCAGCTCACAATAAACGTGAATGGACTGTTTCTGCTGTAAATGAACTCTGTGATCTTCTACTGCTCAGTATATTTTTGTTATTTATCCTCTTCTGATTTTTTCCCCATCAGTGGTACTGCTGCTGCCAGCTTCAGTTGCTGCTTTAGTGTCTGTAAGAGGCTCCAGTAGGCAGCAATAAATAGAGCTACCTGTTGGTTAAAGGTCAAACTACACGTTATGCAAAGAGTTCAATTTGCATTTCTCCTCATATGTTGCAGAGGGATTTGGACTATGGCATGGGGAGAGGGGGGCTTTAAGCCTACCCAAGTCATGGTCTTGATCTATATTCTTCCCCCTTCCCCCCAACTGCTATTTATCCTGGAAAAAAAATAGCAGGATTTATTCTCCTTGGTGCCAATGGAATGAACAAGAAATGTAAAAATGACTTTCCTTTCAGCTTGTATTCATAGCCAACAACCATTTTGCATTTTAGGGTGTTTGATGTTTTTTCTCCCCAGCAATAAGAACTGGAGGAAACTCAAATGACTCAGTTCTAATCAATATTTATTTATGTATTTATATACAGCCTTTCTTATCCTCAGATTGCTCTTTGGATGTTACTCAAGACAGTTTATATAGGCAGGCTTGTCTAGATCCGATAAGGATCTCTCTCTCTCTCTCTCTCTCCTACAATTCCAGATGGTTTCTTTCCACGGTGTAGTCATCTTCACTTAGCTACTGAACACAAGTCTCCAGCTCACCGCAGGATGCCACAGATCATGCTGAACAGGATATCATGCATAGCATTTCTGGCCCCGTCAGAAAGTGCCATTTCCTTCATTACCTGGGCTTGGGGGAGCTTCAGGGAGGCCTGCGCAACCCTCTGCAGGCCTCCCTGATCTTCAGTTTGGCGAAAAAACGGCGTTTTTTGGCCATTTCTGGTTTTCGCGAAAACTGGAAAT
This sequence comes from Plestiodon gilberti rubricaudatus, assembly GCA_026170595.1. Classification (NCBI taxonomy): domain Eukaryota; kingdom Metazoa; phylum Chordata; class Lepidosauria; order Squamata; family Scincidae; genus Plestiodon; species Plestiodon gilberti. The sequence continues at coordinate 203,313,592 of JANXHW010000001.1, forward strand.
GGCTGAAAATCACTGTTTTTTGCCGAACTGAAGATCAGGGAGGCCTGCAGAGGGTTGCACAGGCCTCCTTGAAGCTCCCGCAAGCCCCAGTAAGTAAGAAGATAGCATTTTGGGGTGCTTTTTGGAGACCTTCGATTCTAAGACGCACCCCATTTTTTGAAATGCTTAATTGGGAAAAAACATGCGTCTTAGAATTGAAGAAATGCAGTATTTGTTCCCTTGCCTGGAGGTAAGCCCTCACTTCTCTGCTAGGTCTGCTCGGACCTGCACCCTTAATTTAACTGGTGCAAGTCTGAATAGACACAGGAAGGTGGATCAAGGTCAGTAAGGAGGATAGAATGGTGACATCGCTGCCACAATACCACCCCTTTTCTAGCCTCCATCAGCCCTCCTCCCCACTCTGGTCTCCTTCATGCTCCTCCCCGGACCCATTCCCACCTCCCTCCTGTCTCTTGCACTGACTTACTAGCGCTTGGGGCTGTGGACGGGCTGCTGGCACATGAACACTTGCTGCTTGCGGCGGCAGCAGCCCAGCTGTGCAAAATAACATATTGCCTTTTGTGACAGCTGTAAAGGACCTTGTGCTGCTGGAACACTAGTTCCAGTATTGCAAGGCTCCCATAGAACTGGGGCCTAAGTTTCAATTATAGAAAAAAAATGTTCATAGAATTTGAAGATATGTAAAAAAAAACATGAGAAAAATAAATGAGAAGGCTAAAAACAAATATATTGTGGCCAATGAGAAATATATACAGTATTATTGGCTTTAGTTGGCCAATCAGTAGTAAGGGAAAAATGCAAAAAAAGAAAATGTTCTTATTTACATATATATAAAAAAAGTGTATCAAGGCAAAATGTTTTCTTAATTCTAGGGCCATCTCATGTACCACCTGTGCCCTCTTCACCCCCCACAGGTTAAGAACTCTTGATCTAATATGTTATTGTAAGAGGGAATCTCCAATGAAATAAATATTTTATATTCCAATTTCCCAAATTGATGAAAAGAGAGATGCCCCTACACACACACACACACACACACACACACACAGAGAGAGAGAGAGAGAGAGAGAGAGAGAGAGAGAGAGAGAGAGAGAACTCCAGTGGCTATTTGCCTATTACTTTGGAAGTGGAACAGAGCCATCCAAAAATTTCTATACTTAGGGTCAGGGAACTCCCAGGTACACAGAAGTAAATACAGTCAGGGCGCAATCCTACTTAACTGATCCGCCGGGTGGCCCAGGCCATCCACCGGATTCTTATCTCCGCCACGGGCAGGCACCCCAAGACGGAAAGTCTACTCGGGGAAGAGGATGCTCGTCCCCTTCCCCAGGTGTAACTGAGGCTGGGGCTGATCGGCCTCCTCGGAATTCCGCCAGCGAAATTGCTGGCGGAAGTCGGAGGAGGCCGTGTAATGGCTCAGCCGATCGACGGGGGTCAGGATACGACCAAGGCCACCCCCCTCCCCAATCGGTTGGGCCTATGGTCGGCCTCCATTCCCGGTCGAACCACACACACACACACGCCCGCTGGATCCTTACCTGAGTCTGGCGGTGGGCTTGCGAGTCCTCCTTCAGCGGAGCAGGGGAGGCCGTCCTTGCGCCGGCCTTCCCTGCTCGAGGGTAGACGCAAACGTGCCTTACGGCACATTTGCAACGTCTTCGGCTGGCGGAACGCTCGTTCTGCCGGCCGAATTTATTTTAGGATTGGGCTGTCCATCTGTCAATTAAAAGAAAACGTGAAGACAAAAAACAAAAACAAAAAAACCCAGCAACAGCTCATGTTCCGAGCATATTTGGTTGCCTTCTTTTGCATAAAAAAAACAGCTCGTGTACCGAGCATATTTGGTGGCTTCAGGAGCAAGAGAATGTTAACAGTGTTCATTAGGGGGAAAAAATCAGAAAACGTGGGCCTGGGAGATAACTGGCCTCCCTAAGCCCCAAACAGTTTATAGTTTTCTGTAGGATGGCAAGGATGACTAGCTGGAACTCTGAACAAGAGCAGTCCTGTTGGGTGATACAGATGCACTGCAACATTTTGTTTCAGGTTTCCACTTGTTTTCTTTTTCATACTGAATGTTGCCCTTAAATGAAAGAGAAACTGTGCCTTCTTTCAACATCTTCAAAAAAGGGATACATTTTGACAGTCTGATAATATGCAAATTTATTTAATGAGGTGCAAAATCTCTAATGGGTTGACAGCTCTAATACTGAGCTAATTTCACTGATTTCAGTGAGACTTCCTTCCAAGAAGAAACTTGCCCAACCTAAAGTCTGATGATCAGCCAAAAACTAAGAAAGTCTTGGTTTAGTTCCACAAGAGAAGGAAACCATGATTTCACAGGACTACAGAACAATAGTTTTACGCAGAGGTTTCTGTGCAGTTGCAGTTGCAACAAATAATGTAGCAGTAGAGGAATGCTGATTAATAAAGCAAACAGAATGATGGTTTCTAGTTTTCCACCAGAGGGTCTTATCATACTGCATTTGAAGATTTCATTATGAAGGAAGGAACTCAAGCTTCACAGCAAACAGAGGTAATTAAATTATAAAATAAGAGGTGGTTGTGAAACATTCATTGTGTGGAGGGCAGAGCCAACAAAAATGTTTACCTGTCGTCAGTCGGGTATAAGTGTTTGAGTAATAACTAAGGAATGAGGAATACTCATCACTTATTTGGAGATAGAAGAACAGAACTCATGATGGGAAGACAAAAGGAGAAGGAAGGGAGGAGACTGGCTGCTGGAATGAAGCAATCATATTTGCCTACTGAACTTCTACATTTCTGAGCCAGGACAACCAAGGATGCCACAGAAACTCTGAAGGTCTTTAAAATAAAGGCACAAAAGAGAGGAGATGGCAAATGCTGAAATAAAACAATGAACAACTAAGCAAAATGGATGTTACTTTAGTCTAATGAACCAACAATTCATAAGAGGCAAGGTGAAGGAAGAAAGTGTTTTCCAAAGTAAAAGGTCACAAATGTTGTAACCTTTCCTTGTAAGGAAGGTGCTCCTGTCCTCTGATCATTTTGGTTGCCTTCTTTTGCATATTTTCCAGATCTACAATATCTTTCTTGCGGTGTAGTCACCAGAATTGTATACAGTATTGCAAATGTGGCTGCACCATAGATTTTTATAAGGGCATTATAATAGTAGTAGTCTTACAGCCTAATCCTGTCTAGCGGGACACAGCAGTGCACATAAGGTGCCTGCCACATCCAGAAGCAGCTGGCAACCTCCTTGGGGTAAAGGTAATGCGCCAGCCGCCCTGATGGGTCCCCGCAAATGCATGCCTGGGTCCTCCGGCAGGTGGGCAACAGCTCGGTCGATGGAGCAGGGGAGGCTGGCCTTGCGCCGGCCTTCCCCGCTCTCGAGTCGTCAGAGAAGTGCCTTACGGCACTTTTACGACGGCTTAGGGCAGCGGAACACTTGTTCCGCCGCCCTAGACGTGCGTAGGATTACGCAGTTAAGGACATTGAAATTGCCATGTAGTTGTCCATTCACCCAGTCTGTAGAGGTTCTTTTAGAGCACTTCACAATCTGCCCTTGGTTTTAATAGTTTAGTATCATCTGCAAGTTTGGCCTCTCACTGTTTACTCCAGATCATTTATGAACACGTTAAAAAGCACTGGCTCGAATACAGATCCTTGGGGGACTCCACTTCTTTCTTACTTTCACTGTGAAAATTGCCCATTATTCCTACTCCCTGCTTCCTATTCTTTAAGCAGTTGCCAATCCTTAAATCAGCGGTTCTCAAATAGTGGGGCGCGCCCCCCAGGGGGGGCGCGAGGCTCCGTAAAGGGGGGCTCGTGTGATGCTGTGTTAGTGTGTGCTTTGCGCCACTTATCTTGATTGTAGGAGCCTCCAGCGACGATCTACTTCAACGACGATCTCTTCCGGGGAGCAGATCGTTCCTCTGCTCCCCGGAGTGAACTCTGTAACTCGCCTAGGAGCGCTTTGCAGAGTTCACGCATGCGCAAGACGACGATGTTGCCAATCGTCGTCTTGCGCATGCGTGATTCACAGCGTGAACTCTGCAAAGCGCTCCTAGGCGCGTTACAGAGTTCACGCCGGGGAGCAGAGGAACGATCTGCTCCCCGGAAGAGATCGTCGTTGAAGTAGATCGTCGCTGGAGGCTCCTACAATCAAGATAAGTGGCGCAAAGCATACACTGTCTACACAAGCATACACTATTTTCTGTCATGCCCCCCATGCAGGAGATATTTACAGTCGCGCGGGGGGGGGCGCGAATTTTTTTCTTCTTCCTAGGGGGGGCATGACAGAAATTAATTGAGGAGCACTGCCTTAAATGAACCTGCCCTCTTATTCAGTGACTGATAGGTTTACTCAAGAGCCGTTCATGAAGGACTTTGTCAAAAGCTTTTTGAAAGTCCAGGTTTACAATGTCAACTAGATCTCCACATGCCTATTGATATTCTCAAAGATTTTTAGGTTAGTGAGGTAGTTAACATAAGAACATAAGAAGAGCACTGCTGGATCAGGCCAAAGGCCCCTCTAATGCAGCTTCCTGTATCAAGATCTCTCTCTTGATCCGTCACAGACACAGTTCTTTGTTTTGCAGGTACCATGCTGATTCTCCTTCAGCAAGTCTCTTTCTTCTGTATGCTTAATAATTTTATCTTTAATTATGCTTCCCACCAATTTACTCTGAACAAATATTAAATTGACCAGCCTGCAATTTCCTGGATCCCCTTGGATCCCTTTTTAAATATTGGTGTTACACTGGCTACCTTCCCGTCCTCTGGCATAGGGGCTGATTTAAAAGGCAAGCTATACAGTAAGTCTTCACTTAAAGTTGTTTCGTTTAAAGTCGTTTCGTTTTAAAGTTGATGGGGAAATGCCATAGGAATGCCACATTTATCAATTAGCCTATTGTAAAATTGGTTTCATTATACAGTAAGTCGTTTCATTATACAGTAAGTCGTTACACTGGCTACCTTCCCGTCCTCTGGCATAGGGGCTGATTTAAAAGGCAAGCTATACAGTAAGTCTTCACTTAAAGTTGTTTCGTTTAAAGTCGTTTCGTTTTAAAGTTGATGGGGAAATGCCATAGGAATGCCACATTTATCAATTAGCCTATTGTAAAATTGGTTTCATTATACAGTAAGTCGTTTCGCTTAAAGTCGCAGTTTTCAAGAATCACCTATCGACAACTTTAAGTGAGGACTTGCTGTATATTTTTGTTAGATCCGCAGTTTCACATTTGAGTTCCTTAAGAACTCTTGGTTGGATGCCATCTCGACCCAGGGGACTTGTTAATTTTTAATTTGTCCATATGCTCTAGAACCTCATCCCTTCTTACTTCTGTTTGACTCAGTTCTTCAAACTCACTGCCTGAGAAGGTTAGTTCAGGTACAGGTGTCTGCCCTCTGTATTTGATAGTGAAGATGAATGCAAATAATTCATTCAGCTTCTCTGTGATCTCTTTAAGCTTCCCTTTTACTTCCTCATTATTGAATGGTCCAACCCCCTCCCTGGTGGAATTCCTGGTTTAGATGTATTTGAAGAACTTTTTATTGTTTACTTTGGTGTTTTTAGCCATGTGTTCCCCGTATTCTTTTTTCTTTTCTTTTTTTGCATCCCCTTATTGTTAGCTTCCATTTCTTTTGCCAGAGTTGCTGTTGCTTTTTGTTCTCATTTGGGCATGACTTCCATTTTCTGAAGGAATCCTTCTTCCCTTTTATAGCTTCACTGACTCCACTATCATCGTCGTCTCCTCCTGGACTTCGCAGTGCCATTTCTTTTTTGAGAAGTTCCCTCTTTTGAAGTGAAAAGTGTCTGTTGGACTTCTTTGGAAACTTTATTACATATGCGCTGGATGAACTGCTTTCAGAGTGATTGGGGGGCTTCATATACATACACAGTTCACTTGCTTTTTTCTGACCCCCTCCCCCCTCAAAAAGGCAGGAGAAGGTAACATAAACTGGGCCTCCACACGTTGGGCACTCACATACATGGTTCAGGTCAGCCGAAGGCTGTAGTTTGCACTGGGGGGGGAGGGGGGAGATGCTTGTGCCAGTTCTCCATTATGCTATTACAGTATTGCACAGGCTGAATGTATGAAGAATGAGGGTTGAAGGGGGGAGGGGCTAAAGAAAGTGAGACAGAAAGCAAGGCTAACTCCCAATGAAAAGCCTAGAAATGGTAGGTGGAAGAAGCATAATAAAAATGAACAGGGCAGGCCACGGGATATGGCAACTGAGGTTCCATCAAAATCCTGCTGCATCCCAGTCATCGCTGCTCAAGTGCTCATGCTTCCAGCTGCTCCCCCACTTTAATTTTGAAAAGACAGAGACAGGAAGGGAAAAGAGATAACAATGACAGGGGTGGCACTAGCACCACAGCCTCTTTTCCCCCACCTCAGTGCTCCATGCCATCTCTCCCACCTCCTCCCACCTTCAAGCTGGAAGTGATGGTGGAAGAAGTGCTGGGGACAACAACAAAGGTAGTAGTGCAGCTCCTTCTCTCCCCCCCCCCTCCGCTCCCTGCCACCCTCCCTCCTCTGCCACTTCAATCTAGAAGAGGATGGGGACAATAGCAATGTTCCCTCCACCCTCATTGCGTGCAGCTTACCCGGTCCTCCTCGCTCTGCCAGGGGCACTAGGAGGGAGGACATCTGCCTGAGGGAAACATCTGCCCAGTAAAAAAAAAGCCCACCCACAATAACAATCGCCTCCAGCTGCTGAACTGAAGCCGACAGCCATTACCAATGGAGACACACACCTGAGACACGGTGGGCAATGCAAGTCATCACAACATGCATAATACCGAAGAGGTGACACCAAAGGGGATTGTCTCTTCAGGGCAGTTGCTGTGGGGCTTTAATGAGGTGAGGATGCCAGCCCAATGAAATGACCCCTCGTTCTGAGGAGAAGAGAAGGAATAGAACACAGAAATCCTGTCATGACCGAAGCAGAAGAGAGAAAGGAAATAAGGGCCCAGGTAACAGAGCCGGCCTTAGGAGCTGCGGGGTCCAGGCAATTGGATATATTTTTTGCAGGGGCCCTGGTTCACAGCCAAGGTCTGTAGAATCTTAGATATAAATAAATTTTATTGCAGACTTTATATGGTAGAATGGAAAGCAATCAATATGTGCACTTAAAAAGTGCATGTGAGTTAATGGGAAAATGGATTAAGCACATTTTGATATAAAATTGCATACATGCAAGCCTACAAGTAAACAAACAAAATGTGTAGATTACCTTTGAAAAGTAAATAGTTACAAAACCACTTGTTTTAGTGACTGTGAAATGAATGTCTTGAAGGAATATAGGCTCAGCATCTAGGTCTTTGGCAAGTTCACTGGCATCAATCAAGGCTTCATCAAAACCTTTTTCCCTGTATGTCTTTAACCAGTTACAAAGCTTTTGGAATGAAGAAAGATTACCCTAGCGCAAGGCCCCAATGGGGAGCAATTGGTCCAGTTGGCTTAAAGTCGGCCCTGCTAGGTGAGGTGATAGCTGGCAAGGTAGTCCAGTCCTGCATAAGAGCCAGGGCAACCAACACTAAGTGGTTCATAGAAATGTTTCCTGCAGGATAGTGTAGAAGGACTGAGACTGGGAATTGAGGGATCTCCCCTGTATTGAGGAGAACTTGAAGACAGTGCTTTATTTGTGCTTGGGTGGTTTGACTTATTTTAGTGCTGTCTTTAATTAAAGCACTTGTTTGCCTATGTTAATTTCATTTTATTGCTGCTTTTAAAGAATATTTCACAGCTGATCTGTTTTTGCATTGTTTTTACTATGTGCTGTTATGATAACAGGAGTCTGGGGGAGGGAGGGGCACCCTACTAAAGTTAGTTTGGGCAGGGGGAAATATGGCATGGTGATTGAACTAGCCAGTTAAAGGGGGAAATGAAAAGGCTGTTCCTTAGCCAAGGCCATCAGGTTGCCCTGCCAACACACCCTTGAGCCTTCTGAAGCTGTTGCTTAGTAGCAGTATTGGAGAGATAACAGCAACCTAATAATTTCATGACTTTGACTAGCATAATTGTGTTTTAAAGTCTTTTCTCATTGATTATCATCTAGGAGTATGCTAGTGGGGGCATGAGAAAGATGGGTGCCATTGTCTTCAGTGGCCCAGACCATGGTCTGCTCTAGCCTGCTCCCCTGCCCCCTCCCCGGCCCAAACTTTCCCCAGACTACCCATGAGCCACCCCCTCCGCCACCATACCTGGGCTGACGGAGCATCTTGGTAGTTCTGGCAAGCATACAGAGCCGCTGTCGTAAATAGCCCATAGGATTGGGCCGTAGATTACACAGGCTGCTATCTGAAACGGACCATAGCTCTTGATTTCTCTGGCTGATTGGGAAGTAATACAAAAAAAGAAACATTTGTGGCAGGAGAAGCCAGATCTGGCATGGCAAGCACTGGGAAAAATGTCACCAACTTAATTTCTTTGTGTCAGATTGTAGTTAAAGGCACAGCAGTGAGGCCAGAGAAAAAAGGTGTCAAAACTTCAGATAACCAGTTTGCTACAGGTACAGTACAATCTATACGAAAATCACCCAAACACACACATGCACACACACTCTTAAGGCCAATTCATTCAACCGTTGATGTTTTCCTTTGAAGCCTAAGTTGTACCCAGAGGCGTCACTATAAGTGGGAAGGGTAAGGAAGGGTCACTATAGGTGACCCTTCCTTACTCACCGGCATGAGGCGGCCCCGCCCCCTCGCCTGCGGAACCATTCAGTGCGGCGAAGGCAACGTGCAGGGTGTCTCCTGTGCGTTGCCTTCGCCGCACTGAATGGCTCCGAAGGTGAGGGGGTGGGGCCGCCTCGTGTCGGTGAGTAAGGAAGGGTCAGCGCGCTGCGGAACTTGGCATTCCACCCCACCTACAGTGACGCCACTGGTTGTACCATACCTATGGCAAATTGGTCATCTGAAGCCTTTGCCAACCTTGCCCTTTGGCATCTGAGATGATGTTTTCAAAGAAGTAAGACAGCTGCAGAGTGATCTATCCCACTCCTGTCATTCACTGACTTCCAAATGCTTCATTGTGAAGAAAAACAACAACACCATGAAGGAGTTTTTGTTTATTTTAGGCAATCAGTTATTTTCTTTCATTATTGCAGCACTCGTATTTTGAAGATGCCCAACCGTCACATCCCTGCATTAGTAGAAGATAATAGCAACTTCAAGCGATAGAGCCTCCAACCAACTTATCAGGTATGTTATATTCAATAACAACAAAAATATTCAAAGCTTCGAGATATAACAAACTCTCTCCCACCTTTCCTTGGCATTTCTTCTATTTACCCAACTAGGTTACACAACTGAATAGCCACTTGGTCATAGCAAGGTCTTCCCGGCTGATTAGCTGCACTGACTGAACCAAACTGAGCAGGCTAAGCTTATTATAAGTGATTAATACATTTGAGAACAGGGTTTTCAACCTTCAGCTTCTTATTGGTGGAATGCTGTTTTTTGGAGGAAAAAAATATCATAACTCCTCTGCATGTGAAGAGTTAATTAGGTGGTTCTCTGGATTGTGGTCTATGGCATTAAAAATAAGTGGCACCTGGGCAATTAAACATGTTGCAAGGCTGGTCAAAATTGGTCAGATGGCAATTCTATTTTGGTAAATTGTTCCTGTCCACTCCCTACAATTGGCCCACTCAATACAAAGCACTAAGCAGGAGTTATATGCCTTAAGTGGATACATCAGGGTAGAATTTTTGGCAGCTGCATCTTATCCCATCACTGGTGTAGGGGAAGACAAGGGTCAAAATAGACTCCGTTTCTGCATTTCCTAAAGATCAAAAAGTTCTTCTAGGATACTATGTGCCATGAGTTTTGATTTCAGACCTTGGTTCCATTGAGCAGGTGTGGAGGGGTTCATCCCAAAACCCCCAAGAACAGAAGCTTCTTGTTACTAACAGCACACAAACTCTGACCTTGCCTGAGTTTAAGGCCATAAATCTGTCTTCTTGAGTGAGCAAGCCCACACCTCAACATGTAACAGTCTTGCTAACTGAAAATAGATGGACAAAAAAATGAATTTTAAAAAACTGTAAATAGATGGAGACTCAAGAAGATATTACTGGGGAAGTGAAATTCCTTTGGATGCTAGCTTACCTTCACTTGATCTTTACCGATTAAAATATTCCCTTCAGGGGCAAAAGTTGCTGGGGTGTATACAATTTTCAGCGATAAAATGGTACAAGGGGAAAGAGTTAACCGCTCCTTTGATCGCAGTTGGAATCAGAATCCCACCGCCCTATTCCATTTAAGGAGTAAGCAGGTCTCCATTCAAATTTGGAGCATTAGGCTCCATAGATTAATGAAGAAGGTGGAGGTAATTATGTGGTACAATGAAAAATGTGGCCTTCTTGGCCTCTTGCCATCAGCCCTGTACAACAGGCATGTTACTGGTCTGACCCTTTGCTCTCCAGGCAGGAACCTAGCACCACATACCGGTGACGTGTGGTGCGGGGGCAGCAGGTGAGGCAGAACCACCCCGTCATCATCCATAGCCACAGCCTAACCCTGTGATTGAGCATGTGCGCCACCTGCTTGCACCCGAGTAAGCGGGTGGTGCTCACACGCAATCTCAGGGTTAGGCTGAGGCTTTTTTCCGTGGATTACGATGGGGCGGTTCTGCCTCACCTGCCGCCCCCGCACCGCACATCCCTTCCAAGTACACATGTTTAGATGTGTGCTTCCTGCACGTCTTGAATTAAAGGAAGTAAACAGTAATAAAATATTGACCATGTAACAAAGGAGAGGGAGATAGCCCAGGTGCCACTGTAAAAAAGATCCTGCTCCTTGTCACTATTCCTATTGCAACTGCAAACCTTGGTGTCCAGTTCATACAGCTCCCTACCATCCACCATCACTGGCGTCACTGCAGGGGGGGGGCAGAGCTCTAAGTTCCGCCGCGATCCGACCCTCCGTTACATGGGTGAATGAAGCGGCCCTGCCCCCTCGACTTCTGAACCATTCAAGGCGGTGAAAACAACGCACAGGGGACTCCCTGTGCTTTGTTTTCACCACCTTGAATGATTCCGAAGGCAAGGGGGCAGGGCCGCTTCGTTAACCCGTGTAACGGAGGGTCGGATCGTGGCGGAACTTAGAGCTCTGCCCCCCCCTGCAGTGACGCCAGTGTCTACCATCACTCAGACCAGGAAAAGGGAGTGTGGCAGTGGTGTTTCCTCTCATCCTGAGAAGAAGAGTCACATTTGAGCCCCAGGCTTACATCATTTTAAATGCTGCACTGGTAATGGCAATCCTGGTAGCGGCAATTCTCCCCCCCCCCATCATCTGGTGTCTGTGTGTCTGTGTGTGTGTCTGTGTGTGTTTCAGCCTTCTCTAGTCCCCCACCTGCTCACTTCCCCATGGTCAGAGTGGAGCGCAGACCAGAGGAAGCTGTGATCTCGGATATGGAGTGCGCACAACTTGTTTTTCCATACCACATATGGGAGGGGAGGGGGGACAAGAAGATCAAGAAGGAGATGAGTAGGTGGAGCTCTGACTGCATCTCCTAGCATATGCTGAAGAGATAGAATCAGCCTGTAGTAGCAACCTGACAGTCCTAATAGTAAATGCTGATTAAGGGCCCAATCCTATCCTCCACCCCTGCTGGTGCAGCTGCGCCAAAAAGGAGCATGCTGTATCCAGCGGGGGAGGGCGGATTGGGAGGCTTCAGAGGGGAAAGGAGATTTAAATCCACTTACTCCTCCATAAGCCTCCAGGTCCTCAATGGGTCTCTTTGGACCTGTGCCAGCTCTTTAGCTGGTGCAAGTCCGAGGAGAGAAAGGGGGCGGTGAGGCTGCAAAATGAGAGGATAGGATCCAGTGTGTGCCATCACCGCCAGATCCATCCCTCCCCCACCCACATGCCCTGCCCTGTTTCGCCCCCTCCCCGCCCTGCCATTGCCGCACCTGCTCTGGCACCCGCCACAGTGGTCCGGCAACATCCAGCAGCACTCCCAAAATGGCTCCAGTGGCAGCCATTTTGCAACAGCAGAACTCTGTCCCCCCCCCCCAAAAAAAAACACACGCTTCGGCCAGCAGCCTAGTTTGGTATAGGATTGGATTGCCCGTCACACTTCATCATTTGCTGAACTCTGCACAGATCCACTGCATATTGAGATGGGCAAACTCTCCTTGGCTCAAGTTACAAATGGTTCAATAATTAATTACAAACATTTTTTTACAAGTATTGGGAGGGGGATGTCTGTTTACTGAGAGTAATGTTGGTGCATGCATGTTGATCGAACACATGCATGTATTCTGTTGTTTTGCCCCCTGCTTATGGTTCTCAGCACCCGCCATGGCAGAGAGCTGCTTAGAAATTCATTACCCCCCCATCCCAAAATAAATGCACCCAAGAACATTTGCAAGATGTAATTTGAATAATAATTTCAGTGATAACATCCAGCACAACAAATTATGTTCAGTGTTGCAATGTCTTCTTAATTTGTATGAATCAACAAAAAATGCAAGAAGCAACTGAGAAAATTATTCCAAATACCGGTAGATATTTATTTAAAATATTTGTACCCCACCCGTCCTCTCCCACTTGAGAGGCATTCACAGCGGCTTACAATAGTTTTTAAAACAGCATGAAACAACATTGTGAAACAACATGATAACAACAGAAAAGCAGATATACATCAAATAAAAGGCTGCTTAGTCAGGTGAGCTGATCATGGATTTTACAGCAATCAAACCAAACTTTCAGTGAGAGTTTAACATCAGTTTAACTTTCAGTGAGAGAGGGTTTAACAACAAGAAAGTGCTGCGCATGATGCCTCAAAAAGAGGAAGGGCCACAGCTCTGTAGTTCAGCACATGCTTAGCTTGGAAAAAAAATCCCAGATTCCATCCATGGCATCTTTAGGTAGGACTGGGGAAGACCCTTTCCTGAAATCCTGGACAGCCACTGTGGTGACCAACCTTTCAACCAGAATGTTCCTGGCCCTTTAACAGTTGTATAATAATATACAGTATTTATATACTGCCTTTCTTGGTCATTGGATTTCTCCTCCGACTTTAATCCAAGGCGGTGTACATGGGCAGGCTTTCCTAACCCCCCTAATGGGTTTTTTTACAGTATATAAATGTCCAATCTTTCGTGAACAACTACATTCCAGGTGGTGTCGTTTTGCAGTCTGGCTTTTCTGCTGTCCGGCGCCTCCCACACTCGATCGACGCAGCTGGGAGCTCTTATCTCTCCTCACAGAGGCTTTTCACAGCTTTTTGTCGCCGGCATGTCTCGAACTTGCCATTTACCGATCTTTGGACTTTGCAAGATGGTGGCTTTACCGACTGAGCCAGACCCCTCTGCCCCGTATAGGTGAGGCCATTTCAGCAGGAGCAGCTGCTTTAGCAGCACCATCACCACTTGCAGCTGCCAAGATTCTGTCTTCTACACAACTCTTAAGAACGCAGAGGCCCTAATGGTGGAAGGTTGGCCACCCCTGCATTAGAACAACAGATGGCAACTGCCTTAAGGTTTGCTTGAGCAGTGATTTCAGATAATAACCTAACGCTGTGGTATAGACAGTACTAACCTAGTATTAGTATCAGACTACAAGTAGTCCGACTTGGTATAAGGCAACTTCCTAAGCTCTGTACCAGAAATGAGATTCTGCACTTATTTCCAGTTGGGGGAAATCTTTTGGGGGTAAACACTTGATTAATTATATCCTGAGCATTACAAGCTAGACAAATTCATTTTCTGAACCAGGTAACTGCATGTATGTACTAGCTTAGGTGGTCAACATATCCACTTGGGTGTGTAAGATGGTTCTGAACCACACACGAAAAGTGACTTTTCAAGTTCACCTTGGTATGACTAGCCCTACCAGCGTCTCGAAATCGAGGCTGACTTTGGCCTTGAGCGGACCCAAGCCGCTCCCAAGTGTGCACCACGGCTGCCCAATGGGGTTCTGGCTTCCGTTGCATCGTTGATCGGAAGTTCCGGAAGCCAGAACCCCATTGGGCAGCCGCGGTGCACACTTGGGAGCGGCTCGGGTGGGTCCACTCAAGGCCAAAGCCAGCCTTGATTCCGGGACGCTGGTAAGGCTAGTTATGACTTATGACTGAAACAAACAAATCTGACTTCAACTTAAGAAGCTAAATCCACAAAACTGCAGTCCATTCTTTGGGTTCAGAACCTCAGTATCCTGTGAATCCTTATGTCTGACTCATGACGAAGCAGATAGAGCTTCACCAACCCATGGCAACAACAAGAGAAAATAACCACAGGTGTTTAATATAGAGGACTGATTTTATTTTCAGAAAATGGCCTGACATGTTTCAAACTTTACAACTTTTTTTCAAGAGCATTTTTTCTTTTGCATCTCTTTCCAGAGTGATCATGTACTCTTTTATCATTTACTTTCACTGTGACTTTCTGAAATACAGAATATAAATGAAGAAAGAGAACTTGGTCTCACTAGAAACAGTTGCCAAAGGAAAATACCCTTGTAAAAGAGCTCTAAAGGTCAAAACTCATTAAGCCATTTTGGGGGAAATAAAATCAGCCTTCTGTAGCACCTTTGGAGATGTTCCTCTTGTTTTTGCTCTGGCTGATGATGAAATCTCTCCCAGTGCTGTAACGCTGTAGGCTAACAACAGAGATATGGGAGAGGTTGCAGTGTGCCAGACCAGACATCCATGGCAAAACCCAACAAAAATACAGCAAACAACTTGAAAAGCAGGGTGTTTCATATCAGTGTCTGCAAATGCAGCTAGTCATCTTAACGGGGCTGTATCAAAAAACCTTGGGGCATTTCATTTTAAGTTGCTTTACTGCTATCAGGAAGTTATGGCTATGTCACTAATGCTGTGTCTGCTCAGTTGAAAGAGTTTAGCATGAGAAAAACTTAAAATATTTAACATTCACCTTTCCCTGAGATATAGGTACCTGTTTCCTGGCTATTGTTTTGCCAGGCCTTGCATTTTCTTTGGAACATATTGAAGAGCTTCAGATTTCTGTGCATTATGTTGGGATATAAATTATTCAGAAGTCTAACACTGGGAAATACTAGAAACACAGGATTAGAAGATCCATGGGAATCACTTAGACTGACCCCAAAGCTTGAAGGCAGTTTTTATCCTACACCAATGTGTACTCATGGCATACTATCCACCTCCTGCTGCCCTCCTCCCTGCTGCAGGCACCCTTGTAGAGTGACACTGATTATCGGCGCAATCCTGTGTAAGATGTGGCGGCTGACCTAAAGGGCCGGCCGCCGCATCCTATTCCATTTCCGGGCTACCCCGGGGCAGCCTGGGAGCACCTCGGGAGAAGGGGACGTTTGTCCCCTACCCCAGGTGCAAGCCGGCCAGGGCCCTGCTATGGGCCTCCTCGGATGTACCCCAGGTCCAGGCCTGGCGTACATTTGAGGAGGCCGTATAAGGCCGGCCAGGCCCGGGAATGGGCCTTGGATATCGGCGGAGCATGCCGCTGATATCCCCACACCCCCTCCTAGGCCGTACCAACCAATCAGCCCCCTCCCTCTATGCCCCTGTCTGCCCTCCCCCCACCCCTGCACCGACCGGTGCAGGACTTAACTCCGCCAGTCAGTGCCAGCTCTGTCGGTCAGTGGCGGGTATGGAGGGTGGCAGAGTAAGGGCTGCCAGCCTCCATGCCGGCGGCCCTTATTTTAAAGTCATCGCAAACATGCTTTACAGCATGAGGGTGAGTGAGAGGAGGATTGGGGCAATGGCAACCCATCTCTACTCCAGCACTACTGCTGCTGCAATTGCAAAAAGAGAGCAAGAAGGGAGAAGCAACCCCTCTATTCCCCTCTGTCACTTAGCCCAAATATCACATGGGCCAGATAAAGAGGTTCTACCGGCCGTATCCAGCCAAGTTTGCGTCCGCCAGGATTGCGCCCGCCCCTGACTCCAAAATGCCTTATGTTTGACACCCCTGTCCTAGAGCACTGCCTGCAGGTAGTAGTGATCTGGTTGGGGGTTAATAAACTGAAATTAATTCCTGAGGTTGTCCTGGTCCACAAAACCATGATGCAGGTATTGATTCTGTCGGGCCACTGCCTGGCTGCCAATTCGTTTTCAGGCCCAATTCAAGATGTTGATGTTAACCTTTAAAGCGCTATATGGTGTGGAACTGGGGTATCTTAGGGACTGCCTACTTCTGTATAGTCCAGCCCATTCCTTTAGGTCATCAGGTAGGTCCCTGCTAAGAGTTCTCCCACCATCAGAGGTGAAAGGTCTGGCGGTGAGGGATAGGGCCTTTTCAATTGTGGCACCACATCTCTGGAATATTCTTCTGGAACATTTAAGAATGGCCCCTTCGCTGGAAAGTATCCAGTGAGGTCAGAATACTTTTTTTTTCCTAGCTGACTTTTGGGGGTGGATAGGTTAGATTTTAATTGTTTTTTGGTCACACTTGCCTCTGCTTATTGTTTTATTTGCCCTCTTCTTATGCTGTGTTTATTGTTATCTTATTGCTGCTATTGTTTTGTATGCTTTTATCCCTTAATTTATTTGTATCTGCTGCCTTGTTACCTTATATGGATATTTTATTTGCCGCTTGATGCTGGGGGTTGGAATGCTGGAGTTGGAATTTAAGTTATGCTATGTTGTTTTTATGTTATTGTAAGTATTTTTATTTTGTTGGCCATCTTGTGCAGTTCTAAAAAAACTGGAAAAGCAGGGTATGAATGAATGAGTATGCCACAGGATCTTTGTTGTAACAATCTAACATAGCACCTCTTTAGCATTTGCCAGTTATAACAACTTTTTCAACTAGATTATTTTCTTTGTTAAGTGGATAACATGTGAGATGGCAGCTTCTGCTAAGAACAAAAATCCACTTTATCAAAAATGACTACAAAATCTTATCAATCTCCCAGAAAGTATTCTAAAAACTTGTGTAAATGAGCCACTTACTTCTCTGCCTTCTGCTCTGGGAATTCTATTGTACAATTGAATTTTAAGGGGATTACTCTATTGGCTGGAGATGTGTGACACAGTATTATTGTGGGGTTTCGTCTTTTTTCCTGCTTGACAGTTGGACTAGTTGTCACTTACTTCCATCTGGTGGAAAGATGACATTTAATTAAGGCTTCTGCTCAGAGGTTATAGCTCAAGGATCCCATTCTGTGTGGTACAAAGGACCCTTTAGAAGTGCTTTGTATGTTTGTTCCTCGTTCAACAACACGCTAACTGGAGAACTTCAATCCCTTCACAGGATGTAATCTCAATTTTCTTTTGGAAAGGTAATGTTTCTTCCGTAGAGGCTATTCCTGGATCCTTTCCATATAAATCTATCCTAACTCCCTTTAGTAGCTATCCAGGTTGCCATTTTCAGTACTTATGGTGCAAAATTCCTTTGCAAAAATATGACTTGTTGAGCTCAGTGGATAGGAGATGTCAATGGATATGAAGCAAATGCTTACAATTCTCCAGGGTGGAAGGTTACATATTTCTGTGGCTCCAACAAATCAAACCCTTCAGCCCTGTCACCATGTTCAGTATGAATTATCTTGGATATTTGGAAACAAATTAAGAAAGCAGAGCTAAAATTCCTAGAGTTCTATTTAATGCCCCAATTCTAGCTGCTATATGAAGATTCTACTAAGTGGGTATTACACTTGAATCTCTATGGACCTCTGTGGAAGCCATGATAATATTGGAGAACATTCAAGCCACATATATAGCTCTTGGCAAGATATGGCCCCAAAGGGCCATATTTCAGAGGTAGAGGTCCTAGCCTAAATTCCCAAGTTCAATCCCTGGCATTTCCTTTTAGAATTATCTCAGGACGCAAAGGTCGCATCTTGAGACCTTGGAAAGCCATAGCGCCAAGATAATACTGAGCTGGTGGTTTGACGCTATATAAGGTAGCATCATGTTTTCAACTCTTGTTCTTTTCTGTTGCTCAGAAAAATGTGCTACTGTGATGTGTGGAATTAAATGCTGTATTTTAGATAACCAGATAGGTTGTAGATAACTAATTGTCTGTCTAATAGTTTGGATAACCAATAGTCTGTCCAGAAGATGATCTGATGGAGTGTCTGCAAAAATTTCGTGTTCCATCATATCTTGATTAGCTCCTTAATAAATCTGCCCAGACATGTGCTTTCTTAACCAAGAAGGCATCTTCTTTAGCATTCGTGTGCCATCACAATAAACTCCTCTGGAAGAAGATCCTCTGGTTAGGATAAACTCTGCAAGAAGCAGGGAGATGACCACTGTATGAAATGACTGCCCAAGGTTTATGGAATAGTCTCCCAGGGAAGTCCACCGCAGCATGTTTCTGTTGGCATTCAGGAGGGACATATGATTCATCTTTTCAGAAAGCAGTTTGGACATGCATGTCACTGATTAGGGTAGCCATAGTTTGCTTTGAATCTGTTTTAGTTTTAGTTTTCTTCTGTTTTATTGGTTCTTATAGGGCTTTTAAAAAATCTTGTTTTGAGCTGCAGGATAGATGGGGTTGAAAGTATTTTAAATATTTAAACAAAAGCATTCACTCAAGATCTATATCCCTAGCATCTTCATGCAGGAAGGACCCAGAACAGGGCAGGGGAGGGCAGGGAGGAGGCGGGTGTGGGCAGATTGGGCCTGGAAGGTGGTGGGATCAGTGACGCCATATCCTATCCCCCTTCCCAGGCCGCAAGTCCAGATCAACGCGGACTTGTGCCAGCGATATCACTGGTGCAGGTACAAGCTGACCCGTTACACATACTGGGGCTTACCCCTGGACAAGGGGACAAATGTCCTTGTACCCCAAGGAGACCTCCAGCATGCAGAACTCCCCTGTGCGATGCAGTAGAGCTCATGCTGGTGCGCTGCAGGAGTTGATTGGGCTGTCAGACAGTATCATAATCTACTGTGAGCCTGTATTTAAAATATTGTGTTCATTCAAACTAATGCAAAAGCTATGGAAAAGGTACAGGGTGTAACAAAAAATGATCAGGAGCAGGTGAGGAGAATATTGTCCTTACAAAAAAAAAAAGTCTTAAGCATTTGCAGCTTTTTATTTAGGGGAAAAAACTAGAAGAGGGCATGATATGGATTAAAAAATATTATTAAAATATTATGATACAGACTGAGGAAATGTTAAAACAAAATACAGTACAGCCAATTCTCATTTTATGTGCACTCCGTTCCCGCAGATTTGCTTATCCGCGGGAACAAAAGTGTAACTTACACCGCCCCATTTGTGGTCTTGTCACAGCCATTCTGAAAGACTGTCCTTCAGTTTGCTGTGCTAGCTGGCAGATGCCGCAAATCAGCTGCAGTGCTTGGCTCTATCCCATCATGCGGGAAGAGAAGAATGACGGCTGCACCTTAGGCGCATGTTCACTGACCCGCTATGGCAGGCTGTCCTCCTTTGGCTCGCTGTGCTAACTGGCAGACACTGTGAGTCAACAGCAGTGTTCGTTTCTTTCCTGCTACATGGGAACAAGAGAATGATGGCTGTGTGTTCGCTAGCTGATGGGTGCAGTGAGTTCAAGCTCCCTGGTGGGGAGCTGTGCCTTGCAAGGCACGTGTGGCGTGACCGTACCAAAATGAGTTTAAATTAGAAGAAAGGTTCTTTTAAAAACTCACTCGGACTGATGTCGGTAGGACAAATGATCAGGTGTGAGCTAGACTCAGCAAGGAACAGGAGGTTTTGACCAAAATTATTGTATTCTTTGGCAATACTGGATGGTCCTGGTGGATTCATTACTAATCTTAGAGGAATTCTACCTACTGCACATGACACAGAATTCTTGGCAGAAAGGAGAAGGTGACAGGCCCTGGACCGCTCACCGGATACTTACATAGGATTGCGCTCAGAGAGAGAGAGAGAGAGAGAGAGAGAGAGAGAGAGAGAGAGTTTTGTGGTGGGGGTTGGCATGTGAAATTGTTGCTGAATGTCCTGGCTATAAATGAGAACCTTCCATCTGAATGACACATCCACATAGGTAAGGAAAGAATAAACATACAGGTTTGTAAGAGGGCTGAATCAGAAATGAAATCCTAGCCTTCAGACTGTTTCAGTGACTCAACACTAGACTACAAGATTTCTGTTTACATCCCAGACAGAAGACATTTCATCTCTTATCCTTATCATTGCCTAATTCAGTAGATAAGTATGAAAGACAATACTGTATTTACTTCTTTCTGCCCAAGAGAAGCACATGTTTGTATGTGTTTAGGGGAGATGGATGACACTATTGTGTCTGCAAACTAGACTTAAGAGAAGATCCATAGTCCCAGCTGCCCAGCAGAGTTCCTACATCTGTTAACTCAAAGGAGTGTTACACTCACAGCTGGAGCTCAACATGCCTTGCACATCAGCCAGTGCTATATAGTGTAATGGTACAAATCTATGGTATCAAATCATGGTATCAAAGTTATAAATACAAGTAAAATAGCTATTACTTGACTGCAGAGTATTTTTGATCTTCAGAACATCAAATGGCCCTTACTGGTGCATGAGCTACAAGTCAGCCCTAGGTCTGGCATGAAGAGATGTGTTATCCTCCCACACCTGTGCTGGTAACCATATGCCAAAGTGATGTAGACTTGAGTCTAATGACTTGGACTCGAGTCGGACTCAAGTTGCGTCAATGACTTGACTCGGACTTGACTTGGCGATTGTAAAAGACTCAAAAGACTCAACTCGAGACTTGGAGTCTTTTACGATGAGTCGAATTTTATTCAGGTTTAAACTCGTTTTCCCCATTAAATAGATAGGGACTCACAACTCACAACCAAAGACTCAGGAGCAAAGACTTGGGACTTGACTTGAGACTTGGACCCAGAAACGTAGGACTTGACTCAAGACTTTGAGTCAGAGACTTGATTCACATCCCTGCCAAATTCCATGAAGTTCATGTCAGAGTGCACTGTGTGTTCAGTTATATCATTAACTAGAACAGGGCACTAAAGGTCTCTTTGCCACTGTCTCCCCTTGATTGCCTCCTGGTAGTCCTGGTGTCTAGTTGGTGCAGGTACCCTTTCTCTTTTTGTTAGCCACAGCTCAGTGTGGTAGACAAGAATAGGCAATTATGGACAGTCTGGTCCTTCATCACATCCCTGGGCACAATGAATAGTATATTGAGGGTGCAATCCGATCCTACTTATGCAACCGTTGTAACCAGCGGTGCAGCGAAAACGGGAAGCCCCAGAACGGAAAGGGGATTCAAATCCCCTCCAAAAGGGGAATTCAAAGGGGATTTGAATCATCTTTCCATTCTGGGGCCTCCTGTTTTCGCTGTGCCGCTGGTTACAACGGTGCCGTAAGTAGAATCGGACTGCGCCCTGAGAAGCTCAAATCTAGTCTTATCATTTGAATTGTTAAATGTTAGAAAAGTTGTCACTCATAACAATGGGCTCCTTAATATCCTATATAGCAGGGGTTCTCAACCTGTGGCACGAGTACCCCTAGGGGTACGCAGACCAATGGCAGGGGGTACGCCAGAGCTTGCCCCTTATCAGCATCAATCAGTAGTTAATTACTTGTTAATTAGAATTTAAATGCAATCCCATCTGTCTGTCTGTCTGTCTCTCTCTCTCTCTCTCACACACACACACACACACACACACACGAGTTAAGACATTTTTCACATTTATGTTTTAGTACTTTTTATTTAATGATTAATTAGCTAATTAATTGATTGATTAATCCAATTAATTAGCAATTAATTAGCAGGGGGTACTTCAGGAAATTGGACTGTGATAGGGGGTACCCAGGCCTCCAAAGGTTGAGAACCCCTGCTATATAGCAATGCCGTGAAAAACAACACTGTGCATTATATTTCTGCAGAAAATTATCTTTTTTAGTTTTTATAGCAGGTTTGCTGCTTGGTCTGTTTTGCTGCCTTCAGAAGTCATTTTTCTCTCAGATTTACCATACACATTTTTCAGATTTATTCAAGTTTATTTGGACACACAATTCTGCCTCTGCAAGCAATGTGGATTTCATTCCATGAATGACCATGGGAGAATGGAGAGAACAAAGTTGTTATACAGTATATCCAGAGAAAAAAGTGCAATCCAGAGAAAACTAGGAGTGTTTAAGTTCAACTGAAATCAAGGGGGGGGGATGACGACGACAACACACAAATACAATTCAGCCAAAGTTAAGTACTTTTACATTCTGTCAATTTCTATGAGACAGATTTAACCAAGTTCTTAACACTTTCCAACATAATTTTGGAGACTTAAGCAGAATGAGCTTTGTCTGGAATGTGCCTGGTATCTGAGTTGTGTGAAATCGGTTTAGTTTGCATCCCACTGATGGCAAACCTTCCATTGGTTTTAAGGGCTGTATTGCATTCATTACCCTTATTGCTAAGCAACATTTCCCTATGACTGATGTTACCACAAAATGTACATCCCTTATCTATCAGTTTCTCATACATATTTTTTAGATGTATTGCAGTTTGGCATCTAAAATATTACAACATTGCTTCTGCACCTTATGAAAATATTAACTCACCCAAGAAAATGAAAGCTCACATAACAGTGATGTTAATTTACGAATGAGCCAAAAGAAACAAGTTTATTGCTGCACAGCACATTGGTTTCAGAAACCAACAAACTGGCACTCAGAAAGATGATCCCCAACAGACCTGGATCAGGCATGTTATTTGAGTCACTAACAGCCCATTCCAACCCAACTCCTCTCCAAGTCAGGCATAAGTGTGGCCTAAGTGCAGCCTAAGTTAGGCAGAAGTTATGCCTGAGGTAGGTCAGAGTTATGCCTGAGTTAGGCAGGCTGCAGTTTCTGTGGCCCAGCACCACCCCAGGATCCAGGCAACACTTACCTCCCAGGCAGGCAGGCTCTTCTCCAGGCTCCGTGTCTGGCTCAGGCATGTGCAGGCCTCTGTCTGCATGTGTCAGCGTCCATCCATGGCAGCTGCCGCAGGGTCTGTCGCAGCCTGGTCGCAAAGGGGCTGACCGCAGGCATGGGGGTTGCACCAGTCATGTGGTGGGTGCAGGGCAGGTGACAGGTGAGCGAAGTGCCTGAGCCCAGCCGCCACAGGGCACCCTGTGCATCAGCCACCTGCTGCAGGGGAGAGTGGCTGTCCCCTCCCTCCTGCAGAAGGCGATGCCACCCCCAAGCCATGTTGAGGCTGCACTGGGGGGTGAGCGGGGGAGGGAAGGGGAGGGGGGTGGGAACGTCACACACAAGGGGGGTCTCATGAGGACTGGAACTGCCTCTGACATGACTCGCCCGTGCGCTGCCTGAAGCCCTGGGCCTCCAAGGCCGAGGCAATGCCCACAAAGAAGGCATCCCAGCGTGCCTGCTGCTCTGTGCCCCGGCCAAGACCGAGAGATGCCTTGGGCTTGTCTGCTGCGAGCGTGAAGGGCTCACGCAGCTCATCACACCCCCAGATGGGGCGACGACGGCGCCTCGCGGCAGGCGCTCTGGCAGGGTGGAGGGTGGCCAGCAGCCATCATCAGGGAGTGGGAGGGGAGGCAGACACACAGGCAGGCAGACAGGGGGCGCTGGGGAGGGGCATGGGTGGGTCAGAGACAGACAGACAGACAACAAGGCTGGTGGGAGACAGATTCCGAGAGAGGGGTCTGCAGAGACCGATAGGGACACAGGGGGCGCTCCGCAGATGAAGGTGATGCATAAACAGGCGCCTCTTATGCAGACAGACTTTGGGCGGAAGCGCCTTCATTACAGGCGGACCTTCGACGGAAGCGCCTGCATTACGGGCGGACCTTCGACGGAGGCGCCTGCATTACGGGCGGACCTTCGACGGAGGCGCCTGCATTATGGGCAGACGCCCTGGCTGTCACTGTTTGCCTGCCTGAGAGGCCCCCCCAACTCCCCCCTTCCCCTCTGTGCCATGGGGGTCTGGCAGCGCCCCTGCTGGGTTCTCCCAGGGAAGGCCGTGGCAGTCCCTGGATGGGACTCATGTAGGGGCTTCAGCGCTGGGGGCTGTCTGTGTGTGGGGGGCAATGCTTGTGTAAACACTGGGCACATATGTTTCACTGGGGCTCTGCCCGAGGGGCGTCTTTATTGTTCTGGAACGTTAGCAGAGATGGCCAGGCGGGGCTGCCAGGGGTAGTCACAGCAGCCAATCTGAAAGCAGCAGCAGCAGCAGCAGCAGCCCTGCCCCATGGACCTGGAGATGCAGGCTCTTCCCCTGTGGAACCACAGCCTGCTCCATAGAAAGGGGAGGGGCAGCAAGAACGACAGCCAGGGAGGTGGAGGAGCAGCAGCAGCACCGGCAGCTGAGGAGGGTTGCAGGGCTGGCTCCTTGACCTCTGGCAGCATCGAGGCAGACGACAGTGGGGCAACCAGACTGCAGGCCCAGGGGTGCTCCCAGGAAGGTAGGTGGTAGTGGACGTTCCTGGGGAGACAAAAAACAAGGGGGAGTTACATGTCAGCTGGTATGTGGAAGCAGTCACCATTGACGACAAGCCAGTGTGCCGGTTGCAAAGGCCTGCAGGGAGAGAAATAAACACAGCTGATAGTTGTGACACACATAGCATGGTCTGAGCTGCTTACCTGGGTGTAAGGAGAGCATGATCCTGTAAGGGAAAAAGGTCAAAGAGAGAGACAACAACACAACTTGGGGGTCACAACCATGGCAAACCTAGCAATACTGACCTGGCAGTAGACCCTGTGGAGAAAAGGGGGGGGGGAACAGCTGGTGTCTACATAAGGCTAACAGTTCCACACTTGTGGCATTGTCTGCTCACATGACTACAGGCAGCAATCAGACACAACAGTGGTAAAGAGGCATGTATCCTATATATCATAGCAGGCAGCTATGAGACAACACATTGGTAAAGAGGCATATCATAGCAGGCTAAGCAGGCAGTTATCAGACAAGACACTGGTAAAGAGGCATATCATAGCAGGCTATGCAGGCAGCTATGAGACAACACATTGGTAGAGAGGCATGTCATGGCAGGCTATGCAGACACCTATGAGACAACACATTGGTAAAGAGGCATGTATCCTTCCTATATTTCTAAATGCAAAGAGGCAGCAGTCAGACCACATGTCAGCACAAACCCTGCTCTTACCTGCTGGTGTTGTTGCCTGTGGGGGGGGGGAAGAGGGGCTGGTAGAAAGACATGGGTTAGCAAACACTTGCATGGAGGCAGCTGCCCAGGCACAGCTGTAAACAGGTTGGCCACAGCCAGAACAGCTCTCTCTGCCTTAGAGGGAGGCAGAGAGGAGAAGAGAAAAGTGGGGTGTTTGTGAATTTTGCCCTCCACCGACAAAGTCCCACTTTGTGGCTGTGGGGGACAGAACCCCACGCCACGTGCTCAGAGAGAGAGAGTGACTGGAGGTCTGGGTCTGGGCTTTTGTGGGAATGAGGCTGGGTGGGGCTGGGTGCTGATAGGCTCCCTATCTTAGGCATAACTCTGTCGGTTTCCAGACCTAGCAGGCCCAACTCCGTCCTAACTCTGACCTAAGGAGTAGGGTGTTAGAAATTTTCAGGAGAGGGCTGGCTTGGGTAAGGTAAAATGGCTCCTATGGGTCTCCTCAAATTTGGGTCCACCTTTTTGGTCGACCTAAATTTTGTGTCAGCATTTGTGTTGGAGGGGGCGTGTCTGTGCTTGCCAGGGTCTGGAATCCAACGTTAATTGGTTGCCGCCCCCGTTACACCCACGGTCCGCCCATGTTCCGCCCACTTTTAGGTCAACTTTAGGTCTGACTTGTGCTGCTTAGCCCTTGGGTTGGAATGGACTGTTCTTAGTCCTTCGGTCGTAACTTCGACCTAACTTTGACCTAACTTCGCCCTAAATGGTTGCGTTCCAGACCTAACTTCGACCTAAACGACTTAGGCTGACTTTAGGTCTGACTTGGGCTGCTTAGCACTTGGGTTGGAATGGGCTGTAAAACTGCCACTAAATTAGGTTTGGAGATTGAGATCCATTCTTCAATCCACCGCCCCCCTGCAACATGTATAAGTGTCCCTATAGATTTGGCAAGGGGCATATAGCTTTAACACCATAATTTACCCAATGCATCCACAAATTTGAATATAATAATACTTCGCATTCATTTAGAACCTTTCAAGTGTTCAGTGCATTTCATACACATACAATATCTCAGTAGTCCTGCCAGCAGTCCTGTACACATTACAGTCCTGAACATTATTATCCTCATATTAAAGATGGGTGGCTGAAGCTGACAGAATAGAAACATGCCTAACAGCCCAAACCTATGGCTATGGGCGCCTTCTTACGATGGAATGAGGAAGGCCCACTCTGTCAGTCCTGCACATGCAGCGACAACAGTCGCAGCAGCGCCACCAGCACAAAAGGGTGGCGACTGCCTATATGTGCCCAGCCACTGCTGCAGGAGTTGGTGTGGGGGTGGCCTGCGAGTGGGAAGGGGGAGGATCAGGGCTGAGAGAGGGAGGATCAGGGCAGGAACCTGGGCCACCGGGCGACAAGTCAGGGGAGGGCAGGGGGCGAATATCAGTGGCAATGGTGCTGCCAATATTCTGTGACCCCACACGGCCTTGACACACCCCTTGGGTCTACTTATACATTTGCACCAGCCAAAGAGCTAGCCCAGATCCAAGTAGACCCATTGGGGACTATGGGGCAGTGGAGTAGGTAAAAAGGAATTTCGTTTACTTACCTCTCTGTCATGCCATGGTCTCTGGCCAGCCTGCAGGATGCAGTGGAGGCTGTGTCAATGCTGCTGCACCTTACAGACAGACAGGCCGAGAAGAGGACTGGGCCATAAGACTATCTAGTGAGTGTGTGGTGACTGGCGTAGAACTGAGGAGTCCCGTATTGGGCTTCCAGGCCTGGGAGGGAGTATAGGATTCGGCGTATGCCAGTGGCGCCAATCCCACCCCACCTCCCAGGCCTGGTTCACCCATCCCTGTCCCATTTCCGCCCTCCCCCACCCTGTTATATTCCCTCCCAGCCTTCCCCTGTCCTTCCGTTCCCCACCTCCCCAACTGCACTCAACCTATCGGCTCTGGCGCAGGATCTGCTGGATACAGCGCCAGAGGGCCGGTGCAGGCCTTCCGCCAGCGCCGCTTACTCACCGGATGTCCCGAACATGCTTTATAGCTCGTTTGCAACACCCAAGGCTGACGCTGAGGTCACAGTGCCAGCCTTTGAGATCAATAGGATCGTGCTGTAAGTAACTGTAATCTGGGAAGTTTGTGTAAAAAGTGTTTTGGCTTTACACAGTGGAACAACGATGGGTCTAGAACTACTATGAGTTCTGTAAGCTGAATTGGTAAAAGTTATGCTCTGAAAGATTTCTCTGTGGTCTTGCTATATTCAGTTGCTAGATCAAGTAAAATAGAAATGCAAGGAAGACTGTAACACCACAACCAAATTTGTTAATCTTTGCAAATCATTTGTTCCAGCTCGTCGAGGGCATGACTCCAGTTTCTTCTAGGGATAGGTATGAGTTGAAATTCAGAGCTTTACAGTGCTTACTGCCTGTTCTGGGAACTGCGTGGGATTCAGTGCTCTGACTCAGTCCATTGGAAGGAAGAAGCCTGAAGAGTCAGTCACAAAGTTAAGATTTGGAATGGAACTTCACCAAACTCTAGGGCTGCAGAGTGGCTTGCCTCCTCTTTAGGGTCTGGGGGCCATGTTCAGCTGGGAGAATAGGGGGAAGGGACATGTTTTGGAAACCAGGCCCAGCTTAGCTTCTTTCTCTGCCTGAGGCAATAGCCTCACTGATAGCTAAGAAGCTGGCAGAGGAGAAGTGGTGTAGTCTAGAGTTGGGGAAAGATGAGGAAAGGGTTGGTGTAAAGTTGGAAACTCTTTTTTGAAGATTATTTAAAAATGATACAGTATTTTCCAAAGCCATCTCCACTCCATTTTAGAGACCACAAAGAACATGTCTGTGGAGCTAGTGATTTGCTAGTGGAGCAAGTCAACCTTCTTAAAGTAAGAGAGAGTTTATCAGATCCTAGCCAGCATCTGCTCTGCAGCAATTTGAACCCATTGCTTCTTGCCCTTCTCTGTGGCTCTGGTACAAAGCTGTTGTTCCTCTTTCTTATGACAGTCCAGAGCTGTCGCTATAGGGGGGCCGGGGGGGATGCAATGCCCCAGGGTGACAACCGTGGTCTCCTCGCAAGGAGGAACTGCGGTTGGATTTTTGTGCTCTGTGGCTGCTGTTTTTTAGCTGGAGGGCTGTGTTTGCAGTTGCAGAGCTGAAACGTGCCAAAACCTGCGCGTTTTCTGTGCCCTCCCACCGCCCCTTGTCTTAGAGAAGGCTTCAAATGAAGGCTTCCGGGAGCAGAGGGGGTGGAGTGATGACACAACACGTGTCATCGCCCTCCCCCCACGTGGCCTGCTAGCGACGCAACTGTGACAGTCTCTACAATATTTGGTCACTGTGACAGCTCTCCTTCTTAGTCTTTTCATCTGTAAACTGCACATGCCCTTTTCCTTCAGCCTTGGATTTCACTGACTTACAGAAAGCAGCTATAGAAAAGACCCAGTGGGACATCTACTTTGTACCTCGCAGTTTCTTCTTTAGTATTTTGTTTTATCTAATTTCTTGCTCCACTTCACATGGGAGACTTAAAGTCCACAGTCTGAAAAAGGCCATTGTTATCCCAGTGTTGTATCTGAATGTAGCCATTTCTCATGCTACTGTAACCCTCCCACCAACAGGACCAAATTCCCTCCAAATTTGGTAGGATTTGCCACTCAGACACCTGGGATGCTGGATTTAAACCCCAGCAAGTAATTATTCTTCATTTGCAATGTCCACGTACACCTTGGCTGCAAAACAAGCAAATCCTTGTTTAGGTAAAAGGAAGAAAGGGCATTGGAAACCCATTTAACACAAACTATTCGCACATACCAAAAAATGTGAAATGTTTACTGACTACATCATGAAACATATATGAATTACTCACCTCAGTTGTTTTACATCCAAGTGCTTAATGTAGCTGGCTTATGCATCAGGATCTGTTTGTCAGAGCAGACACTGCACAAAGAAGTGAAACCTCCCCACTAGTGATTGACAAATGACCATCATGTTCATTTGATTTATATCTGCAGATAATTAACAGTCTTCATACAATAATGTGAATTAGTCACAGCCCTCCAGCTCATAATTCATATCCACACTTGTTCTCCATGTTAATTGTGTCATCTGCCTCCTGATTTCAGTTACTTCTTGTTTCTGAAGAACTACAATTTAACTATTGGCACAAAAAATGCATAGGTGTGTTTGCTTGCATGTAGAGGTCACATGCACCTGTGCATTGTTTCATTCTTTGAAATGAGACCAAGTGGTTCTTGTACAAGAATTGTAGCTTGTGTGTGGCTTATACAAGAGTGTTTTGGAAAGTGCACTAGATTTTTTTTCTTTTTGTACATAGAGCGTGGACATGGCTGCTAGTACTTTCCTAAACACCATTGTTGTTCTAAAAGTCATATGCTCCTGTTCATGTTCAACCCCGGAGTGCATTACACAATGAAAACAACCCATATTGGCCACAATGACACCTGTACAGACACATTTTAAAAGGTCATGTTCTTTGGGTTAAGTACAATAAAATTGTATGTATTGCATAAGTTACATTGAATAATTGAATAACATCAGCCCATTCCTCTAGGCTGGCTGGCATAGGTCTCCTTGCATCAGACTTATCTGAAAGTTGGGAGCTAGGTGGGGGAGGGAGGGGCTGTGCCAGAACATTGGCCATTTTCCATCCTAAAACAATCTGAAGTTTACACATGGCTGGGTATAGGCTGCACCCAAAGCTGTGTTCTAGAGCAGAAGCACGAAGAGATTGGCTTTGGACTTATTTCTACACAGCAGTCCCTCTAAGCATTATTGTAAGTCAGTCTGAATTATCAGTTTCAGAAGCATTTTGCCATGAGTATGCAAGAAGAATGTATGTTTAAGAAGAAAACAAAAAGCATGTTGTCTTTCTACCAGATATTTTGGTTGCTTGCTAGATTGTGGCTTGGCTGTAGAAAGCCCTTCTCCCCCTTATCTTTGTCGTAAAGACAATCAGAAAATAGCATCAGTACTGGCCAGGGCCTGTACAGATGTCACACTGACAGCCCATTCCAACCCAACTCCTCACCAAGTCAGGCCTAAGTGTGGCCTAAGTGCAGCCTAAGTTAGGCAGAAGTTAGGTCTGAGTTAGGTCAGAGTTATGCCTGAGTTAGGCAGGCTGCAGTTTCTGTGGCCCAGCACCACCCCAGGATCCAGGCAACACTTACCTCCCAGGCAGGCAGGCTCTTCTCCAGGCTCCGTGTCTGGCTCGGGCATGTGCAGGCCTCTGTCTGCATGTGTCAGCGTCCATCCATGGCAGCTGCCGCAGCGTCTGTCGCAGCCAGGTTGCAAAGGGGCAGGCCGCAGGCAGGGGTGTGTGCCAGTCATGTGGGGGGCGCAGGGCAGGTGACAGGGGAGCGCTGGGCTGGAGCCACCTGCCACAGGGCACCCTGTGCATTCGCCACCTGCTGCAGGGGAGAGTGGCCGTCCCCGCCCTCCTGCAGCAGGTGTTGCCACCCCCATGCCACGGTGAGGCTGCACATGGGATTCATGGGGGGGGAGCGGGGGAGGGAAGGGAAGGAGGGGGGTGGGAACGTCACACACAAGGGGGGTCTTACCTCCGCCGTTTGGACGTTGCCTTACCACCTCGTGGGGCGGGGGTGCCGCGTCGGCCCCTCGCCCGGCCACGCCCCCGGGGGCAGCTGGCGCTGCTGGAGCTGGGCCAGCTGCTTCTGCTTCAGGGGCATCATCAGCAGGTGCGGGGGCATGGACCGGGGGGCTGCGCGCCCGCTCTGCGGCAAACCGCTCCCGGTCAAAGGCTAGGCGCTCCCTCTGGACAGCGACCAGTTCAAGGATCGCTGCCGTCTGGGCCGCCTGCCCTGCCTCCCGCCGTGCCTCCTGCCTCTCCAGCCGCTCGTCCAGGCGCTGGAGCCCTGCAACCATCTCCCGGCCGACATGCCGCAGCTCAGCTAAGGCATCCAGAAACTCGGCGTGGCCTTGTTCGCCGGCCTCCAGGCATGCCTGCCACATCTGCCCGGCCTCGAGACGGGACTGTTCAAGGGAGCGATGCAGGTCCCCCACGCTCCGGGGGAACTGCCGAACAGCCTGCGGCCCGCGGGCGCGGGGCAGGATGTTCTGGCCCTCCTGCGCTGCCTCAGCCGCTGCATCCCCTGCCAATGCAGCGGCCGCAGGGAGGGCCTGCCCCTGATGTGGCGGGGAGGGCACCGCAGCCCCCCCCTCACTGGCTGACCCCTCCCCTGGTGAGGACACCTGGCGGGGCTCCTCCTCAGCCGAGGCAGAGGGCCTGGGGAGGACAGCTTCCCCCTCGTCAGAGTCGGACAGAGGGAGGTTTCCCTCCGGCTCCGCCTCACCTGCATCGAGGTCGTCCCCTGCCGCCCTGGTCAGGGGAGGGAGTAGAGATGGGCTGGGTTGTCTGGGCCCCGTGCGGCGGCGCGCGGGGCCTGCCCGGGGGCAGGCCTCGTCGGAGGAACCGTCATCGTCAGAGGGGGCTGTGAAGGGGGAAGACATTGGGGTCAGGCTGGCAGCCGAGTTCCCAGCCCCTCCCCGCCCCAGGGAGGGGGGATACTTACTGGCAGGCTGGTGGCCTGCGGCCACGCCACTGGGCCCCGGTTGGGCTTGGCAGGTCCCCTCGTCCGCAGCCTGGTCGCCTGGTGGGAGACGGTGCACGGGTTAGGTGGATGCAGAGCTGGGGGATGGCTGGCCAGGGCCCCTGCCCCCGAGCACATACCAATGACGAAGTCCAGGCCATCACCCTCGACTACCTCCTTGCGGACAAGCGGCGCCAGTATGGCGGTGACGCTGCCCCTTGTAGCACAGGCGATCGCTGCATCCACGGCCATGCCCTGCCCGGTGACCAGCTGCCGGACCTTACCAGTCAGGGCCCTGACTGACTTGCTGAAGCGCCGGGCACATGCATCGCCCGAGCGCTCCTGAAAGCCCCGCTCCTGCAGGGCCGTTGCAATGCCCGCAAAGAAGGCAGATCGCCGTGCTGATTGCTCTGTGCCCCTGCCGTGCCCACGGGCAACCCGGGGTTTGGCGGCTGAGAGCGTGAAGAGCACTTCCAGCTCATCACGCCCCCAGTTGGGGCCACGAGGTCGCTTTTCGGCAGGCGCCCTGGCAGGGGGGGGGGGGAACCACCTTCCATCACCAGGGAGTAGGAGGGGACACAGACAGACAGGCTGTGGCACAGACAGACAGAGGGCGCTGGTGGGGAGGGAGGGAGGGAGGGACGGACGGACAGACAGACAGACAGACAGACAGACAGACAGACAGACAGACAAGGCTGCTTGGAGTGAGAGCAAGGGACCAATCCGCAGAGAACAAGAGGGAAGAGGCTCCGCAGATGGTGGAGAAGCTGCAATGGGTGCCTCTAATACAGACGGAATTTGGGCGGAGCTGGCGACGTCAAGGGCGCACGTTGGGCGGAAATGACGTTACGGGCGGAGAGTGGGCGGAAGCCCCTCCGTCAAGGGCGCACTTTGGGCGGAAACGACGTTACGGGCAGTTTGGGCGGAAGTCACTCCGTCTAGGGCGCACTGTGGGCGGAAATGACGTTACGGGCGGTGTTTGGGCGGGACACTTTAGCAGCCGGACCAGCCAGGACGGACACCAGAAGGCCGTGCTGGACCAGCGGAAGCTGCGGACGGCGGGCAGACAGCGGGCGGAGCATAGGCGGAGCACACCTCCATAAAGGTTGGGGTCCCTGGCAGCCTGCTGGAAGGGGGCCAGGCTGGACGCCCTCCAGGCGGAGACGCTTGCTGACACAGCTGGATAGAGGCCCGATGCACAGGGGAGGCCTGTAGGGGAGGGGAGTCAGTCCAGGGTCAGCCACAGCATCCCAGGAATGGAGGCAGGCCAGCCACAGCGCAGGGGCCGGAGGAGGCGGCTGCCATGGCCACCGGTGCCATGGCTCGAGCGGTG
The DNA here is from genome assembly GCA_026170595.1 of Plestiodon gilberti rubricaudatus. NCBI lineage: Eukaryota > Metazoa > Chordata > Lepidosauria > Squamata > Scincidae > Plestiodon > Plestiodon gilberti. The sequence continues at coordinate 203,346,448 of JANXHW010000001.1, forward strand.
GCGGCAGTCGCGCCTGCGCCAGTGGCGGCGGCAGAGGGAGAGGGAGAGGGAGAGAGAGAGGCGCTGGGCCCAGGAGCATCCACAGCTACACGCTGAGCGGCAGGCGCAGGAGCGGCAGGCCCAGCTCTTGCGAATGGAGACCGTTCCCCAGCGGCGCGAGCAGCGACGTCGGTGGCGACAGGAATGGCTGCGGCTCCAGCAGCAGCCACGGCACTTGGGCCAAGAGCCCCAGCTGCACCTGCCCCAGCTGCCAGGAGAGGCGGGCACAGGTGAGTGACACAGCGCCTGGGGGAGGCCAGATGGGCGGGGGCCGTGCAGTGGTAGTGACAGACCCAGTAGATGGGGTACCTGGCTCCAGGACGGTCATGTCCAGACGGCGTGGCTGGCAGGTGCATGCAGGTCTGTGTCAGTGCATGCAGGTGCATGGAGCCCTGGCTCCCCTGAGGGCCTGAACAGGGAGGGAACCCGTCCTTGTCAATGGGGAGGGGGAGCCCACACGTGCCAGCAGAGGACTAGGGCCCCGCTGCTACGTGCCATACAGGACCCTGGCCCCCTCCATCCACAGGACCCCAGGAGCTGCGACGGCCCAGAGGCCCCATCCTGCCTTGGACGCCCTTTCCGCCAAGCCTCCAGGACCCCCACACAGGACTGGACCTGATGCTGGCATTCGTGCTCGACCAGCACCAACGCCGTGCCCGCCCCTGGCACCCGGTGGTGAGAGAGAGGCTGTACAGGCTGCCGGGATCGGATGTCGACTGCATCCAGGCCTTCCGCCTGGACAGGGGGGCTGTGGAGGAGCTGTGCCAACTGCTGGGCCCGGCGCTCCAGAGCCAGGTCCGCACCCACCGGGCCATCCCTGTCCTTCAACGGGTACTCATAGCCCTGCACTGCCTGGGGACGGGGAGCTTCCTGGGGGTCGTGGCGCGGCAGCTGGGCGTTTCCCTGTCCTCTGCCAGCCGCTGCCTGGATGCGTTTGTGGATGCTATGATCCCCCATTTGGGCGAGTTCATTGTGTTCCCGACCAGTGAGGCGGGGCGGCAGCGGGTCCGGGGGGAGTTTCACGCCATCGCGGGCTTCCCCAATGTCATCTCAGCCGTGGACGCGACACATGTGGCCATCCTGGCCCCCCATGAAGAACCAGCACTGTACCGCAACCGCCATCGCCAGTACTCTATCAACGTGCAGGCGACCTGCGATGCCAGGGCTCGGTTCACCAGTGTCACGGCAAAGTTTCCGGGCAGCGTCCACGACGCTGCCATCTTCGATGCCTCTGCTGTAAAACGCCTCCTGGAAGGCTGGCCTGACGGGGCTGGCTGGCTCCTAGGTGCGATATGGGGGCCCGGCGGGGAAGGAGGGGAGCATGGCCCACGGCTGTGTTTCACACCACCCATTCTCCCGCAGGTGACCGGGGATACCCCCTGCGCCCGTACCTCCTGACGCCCTTTCCGGCGGACATCCCGGGCCCAGTGGCGCGCTACAACGTGGCACATCGTGCAACACGCATGGTGATCGAAAGAGCATTCGGGCAGCTGAAACAAAGGTTCCGTTGTCTACACCTGACTGGGGGCCGCCTGATGCGGACGCCCAATAAGGCCGCCCGACTGTTTGTGGTGTGCGCCATGTTGCACAACCTCTGCATTCGCAGGAACACCCCACTTGTGGAGGCAAAGGGGGCAGGCCAGGCATCCATGGAGGTGGCAGCCCCGGATGAGGAGCCACTGCGGCGGCCAGGGCAGGACCCCCGTGGCATCGCGTGCCGTCAGGCGGTTACCGCAGAGTACTTCGGACCTTGACGTTCCGGTCAGTTGGCAGCCTGCAGGGATGGGGGGGGCAGCACCTGGATGTCGCCACAAGGTCCGACCCACCACTAACCCTGCCCATGCCCCTTCCTCCCCAGGGACCTGGCACTTCCACAACCGTTGGTCTCCTCCCCCGGACCCCTGCCCTGCCTGCTGCAGCCCCCACCTGGAGCCGTCCCAGAGGGCCCGCAGCATCCCGTCCCTGATGGATACAGAGGCCAGACACATTGGAGCAACGTTTGAAATAAAACTCTTTACTGTAAAACTGCAGCATGTGCAATGTTACAATTGGCCATAAAACTGGCCTGTAAACAGGCCCAGGCCCCAACAGGGGGCACAGGGCAGAACAACAGGGTGGTGGAGGTGGAGGGGAAAGGGACACTGTCCTGGTGGCAGATGGGGGGCTCAGGGGGGCGGGTGGGCAGGAGCCATGCCCAGGCCGACGAGCAGGGCCGAGTGGACTGCCAGCAGGTCCCTCTGCCTGGCCAGAACCTCCTCCAGTTGGGCCACAATGGTCCCCTCCAGGACCAGCGATGGGCGCCGCTCCACGTGCTGGAGGTGGCTGACGACGAGCTGGACTTGGCCATGGACGGACCAGGCCGCCCCCTCGATGTTGCGGAGGCGTCGCCGGACGTCGGCCTCCCGACTCGCCGCCTCCCGCCTTCCCAGGTCCACGTGCTGCTGGACCCGCCGCAGCGCGCGGTTCAGCCTCGGCGCCAGTGCAGAGCCTGTGGAATGCAAGGGGGAGAAAGGGGCGTGAGACAGGGGTGCCAGCAGGCACTCTGTGCTGAGGGTCCCCTACGCAGGTGAACCTCCGAGGCCCCCTGGGCCACTGCCCCACCCATCAGCTGGAGGCCCTCCGGCTCGCTACCAGGGCCAGACAGACACCCACAGTGCCGCCAGGCCTCGGCATCACTACACTGCTCCCCTCAGGCTCCCCAGAGCCCTGACCGTGGCATCACCATCCCTGGAACCCACTCAGCAGTTCCCCGCCACCCTGGGCTGTGGGCCTGGACCGTGTCAGCTCCCACGGGCACTGGCTGCCTGGCATGGAGGGGTCACATAGGGGCCAGGGGACATCCCCTGAAGGGCAACCCGCTGGGCTCCAGCAGCCAGCCAGCCAGCCACCATGCTGCAACGTGCCCTGCCAATGGCAGTGGCCTGCAGGTGTAGCGCATCGTGGCCTCCAGACCCCATTCCCGGGGTGCCCAGTACAGCGTGGGGGGGGGGGTCGGGGGATACTTACAGTGGCACTGGGCCATGGCAGACCGACTCCGCCCCGTCTGGGTGGCCTGGTCCCGCAGCGGTGTGGCCACAGATGGTGGTGTGGGTGGTGCCGCCTCTGCCACCGCGGAGGTTGAGGGCTGCTCCCAGGTGTCGTCCTCCTCTTCCTCCCCTGGGTCATCAGTGGCCACGGGTGGGGTCTGCACCTCCTCCTCCTCCTCCTCCTCCACCGGGTCATCCGCAGCCTCAGGTGGGGTCTCCTCCTCCTCCTCCTCCTCCTCCTCCTCCACAGCAAGCACTGCAGGGACCTGAGGTGCGGCAGGGGAGGGGGGCCCAGATGGTAGGGCCACCGCGCCTCCCTCAACCCCCTCCCTGGAGGAAGGGGACGAGGAGGTGGACGACACCACCCGCTGCGCACGGCGCCGCAATGGAGGGGTGGGTGGCGGCGATGCAGCTGCTGGCGCTGGTGGTGGCGGTGCTGCTGCTGCTGCTGCTGCTGCTGCTGGTGATGCTGGAGCAGCTGGCGGTGATGCTGGTGCCGCTGGTGGTGGTGGTGCTGCTGCTGCTGCTGCTTCTGCCACCACTGCTGCCGCTGCCTCTCTCTGCCCCTGTGCCCGGCGAATGGCCGCTGTGGGGGAGACCAGACATGCAGTGAGTGCCTCCAGGCCCACGGCACCCACAGCCCCCTGTCCCCGTCCACCCCTGTGACATAGGCAGCCCCTTCCACCCCCTCATGGCCCCTGCATGGCGATGTTGCCATCTGACCTGGCATTGCCCCCCCAGGCCATGCGGTCCCATGTTCCCACAGTGGCACCTCTCCCACCACAGCCCGTCTGCCACCCATGGGCCACCAGGTGCCCGGTACAGGGCAAGCCCTGTGCCAAGCTGGCATGTTCGGGAGGGTGGGCCTGACAGCCTGGCAGCCTGCATGGGATGGAGCAGGGGGATTGTGGTAGGCTCCGTATCCTCCAAGACCCTGTACCAGGCCAGCTGTACCTGGCAGGTGAGGTCAGTGAGGCAGAACCGACGCTCTGCCCATACGTCCTGAGGCTGGTGCCTGTGGAACTCCCAGCATAGGGACGGTGGTGCGTACAGCTCCAGGGACGGGGTCCTGTAGGCTGCCCCAGGTCAGAGGCCTGGCATGGCCACCTCTGTGGGCCCTGTTGGGTCAACCCAGTCGGGTGACATGCATGCATAGGGGGGTGGGATGGGGGGTCCGGTGCCCTGTACTCCCATGCCCTCCTGGCGCCCCGTGGCGGGGTCACTGGGTGATTCTGGAAGGGATCCTGCGGTGGGGCCAGGGGGGCCAGCCGGGCAGCAGGCACAGGCCTCTGGCCAGGGGCCTTGGTATTCAGCCATGGTGGGCGGGGGTTGGTGTGGGGGGCACCAGGCGTCTGCCCCTGTCCTGCGGCCCAGGGCAGCCCAGGGAGGGGGCTGCCGCCCCCAGGGCCGCAGCCTAGGCCCCACCCAGCCTGCAGTAGCTCCTGGAGAGCACTGTGCCATGCCAGGCAGGGCCCACAGTCAGGGGTGTCTGTAACAGCTGGCCCTCAGGGGTCATGGAGGGGTCCCCTCCTCTTCTGGCAGGCCTCCCGCAACACACCCGACCCCCTCTCCCCCCAGGCCCCCAGCGGCTCAGTGTTGGGTGCACCCCCCCTGTGAGTTCCCACGGCCCGGGGCCCTCCCTGGGTGGCAGTGCGGCTGGTGGGTGCCCCTCTGCCCCCACCCTGCCAACACCCCAACCCCAGAACACAGACTTACCAGTATGGAGCCGGTCCCCATAACGGGGGCGCCCTGCTCGCCTCCACAGCTGCAGCATGGCCCCATACAGGGGTGGGGGGTGCCTGCTGGGACGGCCCTCATGCCGGACCCGGTGCCGCCTCTCCTTGTGGAAGGCCACCTTGAGGGCCTTCCAGCGGCCCCTGCACTGGCCCACAGTGCGCTGAAAGCCCTGGCCAGCCAGGACCTGCAGCACCTCTGCCCAGGCCTCCCTGTTGGGGGCAGTGCTGGAGGCCATGAGGGTGGGTAGGTGGGGGCTCCGGGCAACTGCTGCCACCATAGCTGCCCTCTCCTCTGGAGACCACCTGCGCCTCCGCACGACTGGAGCGGCCGCCATTTTGCGTCGGAATGGCGTCCGTCGCCCGATCGTGACGTCACGGAGTGCGCGACCGTGGGGTGCACTAATGGCGGGCGGACGACGGAAGGGCGGACGAAGGGCGGACGATGGTCGCCACGGCTGGGGCACCCTGGTAGGCCTGCCTGTAGCCGTTCCGGCGTTCCCTGGCTGCATCAGCTATGCTCCAACCCACCTCGTGTGCCACGGCGACCGCCCCTGTATGGATGCCAGGCCCGTCCCCCCCTCCCCACCCCCCACCCTGCTGTGCCAGGCAGGGCTGCTTTGCCCCATGCTGTGTCCTCTCAGGCCAGCTCCAGTGGTCCCCTGACGGATTGGATTCATGTAGGGGTCAGCGTGTTGCTGCCTGTATACATGTGTGGGGGGGGTTGTGCTTGTGTGACATTGCATGTGGGGATCTCATTGGGGCTCTGCCCCAGGGTCATTTTTATTGTGCTGGCAGCATGACCTAGGTGCCTGGGCAAGGCTGCCATGGGTCGTCACTGGTCACGCAGCCAACCCTACCCTCCGTTGGCTGGAGCACTTGCAGTCCTGGAGGCTCCGCCTCCTCCCCTGTGGCACTGCTGCCTGCACAGTAGACGGGGGTGGGGCAGCAAGCAAAACCGCCTGGGAGTTAGAGCAGGATCAGCAGAGGAGGTTGCAGGGTTGGCCCCTAGGCCTCTGGCAGCATCAAGGCAGACGACGGTGGACCTTGTTCCCTGCGGCCCCTGGGGAGCTCGCAGGATGGTAGGTGGCGGAGACAGTTCCTGGGGGGACGGTCCACGAGGGGGTGCTCCGTGGCAGCTGGTGCGTGGTAGCAATAGCCATTGCAGACCTGCCACGGTATCAGTTGCAAACAGCTGCCTGCCGGGAGGGAGACATCAGACACAGCTGAGAGGTGTGACACGCATAGCTTGGTCTGGGCTGCTTCCCTGGGTGTACGGAGAGCATGATCCTGTAAGGGGAAAGGGTCACAGAGAGAGACAACTACCGTGGCTACCCTTGCAATACTTACCTGTCAGTTGACCCTGTGGAGAACAGGGGGGTGGGGAATAGCTGGTGTCTACATTGGGCTCACTGTTCCACAGTTGTGGCGTTGTCCGCTCACATGACTACAGGCAGCTATCAGACGCACCAGTGCTACCGAGGCATGTAACCTATATATCATGGCAGGCATTGCAGGCAGCTATGAGACACGACATTGGTAGAGAGGCATATCATGGCAGGCATTGCAGGCAGCTATGAGACACGACATTGGTAGAGAGGCATATCATGGCAGGCATTGCAGGCAGCTATGAGACAACACATTGGTAGAGAGGCATATCATGGCAGGCATTGCAGGCAGCTATGAGACAACACATTGGTAGAGAGGCATATCATGGCAGGCATTGCAGGCAGCTATGAGACAACACATTGGTAGAGAGGCATATCATGGCAGGCATTGCAGGCAGCTATGAGACAACACATTGGTAGAGAGGCATATCATGGCAGGCATTGCAGGCAGCTATGAGACAACACATTGGTAGAGAGGCATATCATGGCAGGCATTGCAGGCAGCTATGAGACAACACATTGGTAGAGAGGCATATCATGGCAGGCATTGCAGGCAGCTATGAGACAACACATTGGTAGAGAGGCATGTATCCTACCTATATTTCTCTATGCAAAGAGGCAGATGTCTGACCACATGAAGGCATGAACCCTGCACTTACCTGCACTTACCTGCTGGTGTTGTTCCCTGTGGGGGGGGAGAGGGGCTGGGAGAAAGACATGGGTTAGCAAACACTTGCATGGAGACAGCTGCCAGGCACAGGAGTACACAGTTTGGCCACAGGCAGAACAGCCCTCTCTGCCCTAGAGGGGGGCAGAGAGGAGAGAGGTGAGGAGAAGAGAGAAGTGGGGTGTTAGAAAAGTTTTCAAAGTCCCACTTTGTGGCTGCTGGGGGACAGAACCCCACGCCACGTGCTCAGAGAGAGAGAGAGAGAGAGAGAGTGACTGGGGGCCTGGGGCTGGGCTTTTGTGGGAAAGAGGCTGGGTGGGGCTGGGTGCTGATAGGCTCCCTATCTTAGGCATAACTCTGTCGGTTTCCAGACCTAGCAGGCCCAACTCCGTCCTAACTCTGACCTAACTCAGGAGTAGGGTGTTAGAAATTTTCAGGAGAGGGCTGGCTTGGGTAAGGTAAAATGGCTCCTATGGGTCTCCTCGAATTTGGGTCCACCTTTTTGGTCGACCTAACTTTTGTGTCAGCATTTGGGTGGGAGGGGGCGTGTCTGTGCTCGCCAGGGTCTGGAATCCGACGTTAATTGGTCTCCGCCCCTGTTACGCCCACGTTCCGCCCATGGTACGCCCACTTTTAGGTCGAAGTTAGGTCCGAGTTGTGCCGGCGTCGGTGGTGCGCATGTGCGCCGTTTTTAGTCCGTTCTTAGTCCGTCGGTCCTAAGTTCGACCTAACTTCGCCCTAACTTCATCCTAAATGGTTGCGTTCCAGACCTAACTTCGACCTAAACGACTTAGGCTGACTTTAGGTCTGACTTGGGCTGCTTAGCACTTGGGTTGGAATGGGCTGTGAAGCATCTATTCATGTTAAAGTATCAAAGAGGTTGTGCATTTTCAAGACTATGTTGCTAGTGTAGGATGGTGCACTCCCTTGTTGTACAAGAAAACATTAAAAAAAATTGGACTATGCATTATTGGCAATTCCAAGTCTCAAAGTTCCAAAAAAGTAAAGAAATTGGTGGATAATTCAACATAAGTACATAGTAAATTCCTGGAAAATGTGCAGATTTAAAACAAATATTCTGCTTTAATGTGCATAAAGGAGTATGCTTACTAGTTATGCTGGTATTTAGCCATTTAGATTTGTGTGCTTTTGGATTCCAAATTCCAGGACTTGTGTGTGACTATAGTACGTACCTCCAGAGGAACAAACTAAAGCAGCTGTGTTTAGTTTGCTGCAGCACAACCAACAAAGAGTCTTGTGGCACCTTCAAGATGAACAGAATTATTGTGGCAAACATTTCGTGAGCTCTGGTGTGGAAAAACATGCCACAATAAATCTGTTAGCTTTTAAGGTGCCATAAAACTCTTCGTTGTATTTATAGCAACCACCTTTCCCACAGGCAAATTTGGATTTGCTATAATCACTTTTCATTTTTCTGTCAGCAAGCAAAATTGAGCATGGAATGAGAGTAAATGAAGACATTAAATGAAAAATGGGGCCTTGGGTACCTTGTGAAGCAATCATGGGACTGTTTCACCACTTGGGCAACTATAATAATGTCTACTAACCCCAAGTTAAAATGTCTTCTTATAGTGATTTTTAAACCGCTGAACCATGAGCTGTCGATCGAAAGGTCGGCAGTTTGAATCCGCAACGGGGTGAGCTCTCGTTACTTGGCCAGCTCCTGCCAACCTAGCAGTTCCAAAGCATGTTAATGTGAGTAGATAAATAGGTACCGCTTGCGGGAAGGTAAACAGCACTCCGTGTTCCAGCCGCATGCTACATGCTGTGGCAAGGAGAGTCATGCTGGCCACATTACCACAGAGGCGTCTTCGGACAACGCTGGCTCTTCGGCTTTGAAATGGGGATGAGCACCACACCCTAGAGTCGGACACGACTGGACTTAATTGTCAGGGGTCACCTTTACCTTTTTAGACCCACACTATATATTTATGTAGGATGTTGCAGGTGGTATGTGGCATGTTTGAATGATACCACACATATTAAAAATTACTGCCTTTCATTTATATGGGAGAAAGTAAAGGGGTAATCTTTGGAACACTATTGGAATGGATGATAAGCATGCTTACTACTTATCATAAAACCAACTATTACAATCTAGCCTGCTTGAATCTGCATTCTCCCACCCCTTCATCTGCATAGTAGCCTCACCCTAGGTTCTACTGTATCCCTGTGTGACAGAATGTTAGGAAACTGATTTCTCACATGGAGGTTATTCATGCAGCCAAAAAGGTTCAAAGAAAAATGTAGCACATTTCAAAATGTTGGCATTGTAAACATACTAAGATATACATCTTATATCTGTGGTTAGCAACACTTTGTCTGCAAAATATGCAGGTAGTTTTCTGCCAAAATATGAATATAATGCATATACTATATACAAAGAAGTTATAATATGACTATGGGCGCAATCCTGACGAACGCGCTGGTGACGGAACAAGCGTTCTGTCGCTGGAAGCAGTCGTAAAGCACATTCGCGACTACTCGGGAGCAAGGCCGTCCTCCCTCGCTCCGTTGCCGGAACACTCGGGCGGCCATCGGAGAAGGTAGGTACGGATCCGGCGGGCGCAGGGGCATTTTGGCAGGCAAGGGAGGGGGGCCATTGGTGTGGCCAGCCCAGAAGGGGGCGGGGGATGGCGTCAGCCATATCCCTGTCCCCACCGGGCAGGCAAGGCCATTACACAGCCTCCTCTACTTCTACCAGCTATTTAGCTGGCGGAAATCTGGGGAGCAGCCCAGGCTCAGGATCCGGCGGGCAGCCTTGGGCCGCCGGCCGGATCCTTAGTCAGGATTGCACTGTATATGGCACAACTTCATTCACTGATGAAACAAATTCCTACTCCTAAAGGAATAGGAGCCCTTAGCAGCCCAATCCTTAGCAACACAATGCTAATTAAATCACAGACACCCCAGGTTGCCAATGCAGCCATGCCTCCAGAGCCAGCACTGTGAGGGGGGCAGAAGTCTCCTCTGGATAAGGAAACATTTGTTCCCTTGCATGGAAATAAGCCTTCACTGCCTGAATGGGTCTCGTCTACTCGGACCTGCACTACGTATTTTTCTGGTACAAGTTTGAGTGGACCCAGGAAGGTGGCTCAAGGCTGGGAAAGGGGGGTAGGATATCGGCAGCACCGCTGCTGCTGATACTGCCCCCTTCCTGACCTTGACCTGCCTTCCTCCAAACCCCGGTCTCCACCCCATTCCTCCCACCCCTACTCCATTCCACTTGCCCCCACACTGACTTCCTTAGCAGGCTGCTGATGCATGGCTCTGACCACTCACTGCTTGCAGCAGCGACTCGACTGCGCTGTATGACATGTCACCTTTTTCGACAGCACACTACACCATGAGTTCTGGCAGCACATGGAGGATTGGGCCCTTACTCTGTTTTATGCTCTCAGCTCAGTTCAAGATAAGGAACAGCATTTTTTTTAAGGGGCAAAAACACATTCAGCAAGACCTTGTCTGCATCACTGGTCTTTACTTATTTGCCCAGTCTTGAGTAATCTGGTTTCTTAACAGTTGCTATGAGGAGTAGAAGTATCATTGATATGATACAAATGTGGTAAATGTCTGGACTCTGAAAGAAAGGATGGAGGAGTCATGGTTTCCACCCTCACTGGTGACGCAAACTGTATCATTCATAACCATCAGTGGTTCCACAAACCCTCCCCTGCTTGGTCATATTGACTGGTCAAGGCAGGAACTGATTGCTGTCTGAGGAAAAGGCAGGAGATCCTAGAAGATCCTAGAAATCTCCCAAATTAGCAAGATTTGGGATGCAATGACCAGCACCTAAAGCACATGATTTTCAGAGCATCATGTTCTCAACTGTATGTCTTGTAAATTGTTAATAGGAGGATCTCATGATATTACTAATACAAAAGTGACTTGCTTGCTCACGTCAACTGAAGCTTCAGATAAGAAACCAACAGGGCCTGACAATGTACACTGTGAGTGGTGCATACAGTAAATGTTTGCCATTCTACATGGGGATGGAAATCAAAACAATAAGAAAAGTTCTCACCTACGGACAAGCTGTGGTTACTTATGAAATAGTGCTCTACATTTTCGCAGTAGTGTGTCATCCCTGACCAGTTGCAAAGTTTGACCTCAAAATGCTTTTAACCTCTGACCCAAGATGTACTGAGCCTGAGTCCAGGCATCTTGCACCATAAGGAGCCTCAAGGCAGGGTACCCACAAGGTGCTTGTAAGTACCCTGCAAAATTATTGCTATCAGTATAACTCCATCATGGGGGAAAAAAATCCACTGTATTTTAGGTGTAGTAGGAGTAGTAGGAGTAGTAGGAGTAGTAATTTTATTGATGCTTTTCTTCAAATGGGATTATAGCAGAGGTTCTCAACCTGTGGTACATGTACCCCCAGGGGTACAAGGACCGCAGGTTGGGGTACGCGAGATGCTCCCCGTTATCAGCTGCTGCGATCAGCAGCCGATAAGGGGGAGCAGAAAAAAGGCAAAATTGCCCCCTGGTAGCTTCCCTTACCTTGTCTCCCGTCCGCCTCCATCTCATGCCTCATATGCCCTTACGAGATTTGGCCACCGCCATCTTGAATCTCGCGAGATTTTCGCGAGATTCAAGATGGTGGCGGCCGGGAGACAAGGTAAGGGAAGCTACCAGGGGGCAATTTTGCCATTTTTCCCAGGTTGCGGCGCGGCTGGGTGGGTTCTCCCACTCGTGCCACAACCCGGAGGGTAAAGCTACAGCCCTGCAATCGGCAGGGCTGTAGCTTTACCCTCCGGGTTGCGGCACGAGCGGGAGAACCCGCCCAGCCGTGCCGCAGCCCGAGAAAAATGGGGACATGTGGAGAGAAAAAAAACCACTTTTGGAGGGTGTACTTTTGGGGGGGGGTACGGGGGTACTCTGTCCCGGTATGGATCTGGTAAGCCTAAATAATTGGTCAGCCTACTACAGGCCACAACTGCTTTATATTTTCAGCTGAAGCATTACTTCATTATTGTTGAACAATTTGGAGGTGGAGGGAGTGATAGTCTAAAGTTCTGGTCCAAACAGGAGCAGCAACAGTCTCAAAGACAAAACAAAGATAACTGTGCTAGTGCACAAAAAATATGAGCAAGGGACAGCAACACAGAACACTCTTGTCTCAATGTAATCAGCAGGCATTCTTCAGAAGAATACTGCTTCACATGGCATAACATATTGGCTGACATTCCTAAAACTGTTTGTAAAAGGTGAATGCATCAACTTCCCATTCATTTTGTATCAACCTTTGACTAAATTTCCCATTGAAAGCCCTAAAAGTCAGGCCCTCCACCAGAAAGCTGCATACATGATCATCCTTTTTTTCCCCCTAACAAATGTTGTGTTTTTGAATATGTCTCTGGGCCTTGGTGAACGCTAACCACTTAGTCTGCAGTCCTATGCACAAGCCGCCTTGGGCATTTGCCTTGGCATAGGAAAGGCGGGATATAATTTTTTTAAATAAATAAATATATAAATATCTGGGAGTCCATCCCACTGGACATAGTGGGGCATACTACTGAGGAAACATGCATAGGATATTGCTGTTAGACATACTGTACAGGTACATCCATACTTATTCAATTATGCATCTAAGTGATCTTGCAGAAGGAGGGGTCACCCTGCCCTTTGGGAAGAATCAAGAGTGAGCCCCCCCCCCGCTTTATCTCAACTCGAAACCTCTGTGAGAGGGGGTGGAGGGGGGGCTGGTTAGGAACTGTGTGGCATGGGAGAGAGAGGAGAGACCTGGCCTTCCAGCAGATAAAATCCCTTGCCATTTCCCTCTCCCCCTCCCTTTCCCTTTGGTAGCAATTATGGAATATGTGGGTGTGGGGGGTAGTGAAGGGTGGGCAAGAAGTGATATTGTGGGTAGTGAGATTTTTTTTTTATTGTAGGGGGTTCTCTGGGCCTATGTGCTGGTCCAGAAATCTGCCACACAGGTGCTGGACTATCAACTTGTTCTTATGGGGTTGCCCACTCCAGAAGCAGGTATACAGCTTGGGAGCCCTTCTGAGTCCACAGCTGCTCCTGGATCACCAAGTACCAGCAATAGCTAGGGGAGGCTTTCGCCCAGCTTCAGCTGGTACGTCATCTGCAGCCATAGTGGTCCACACCTTGGTGACATCTTTTTTGGATTACTGTAACACACTCTACATAGATCTGCCCTTGAAGGCAGTCCAGAAACTGCAATTAGTTCAGAACATGGGGGCTCATATGGTTACTGGGTCTTGGAGGTCCAGCTCTGTTGGGCCACTGCTCTGGCAGTTGCACTGGCTGCCAATTAATTTCCAGACTAAATTCAAGGTGCTGGTGTTGACCTTTAAAGCCCTTTATGGCTTAGGACCAGGGTACCTGAGGGACCATGATCTGCCCCATCCCCTGAGTTCTTTGGAGGGGGCCCTCTTATGTGTGCTACCTCCAACAGAGGTCAGGAGGGAAGTGGCAAGAAGTAGGGTCTTCTCTGTGGCAGCACCGCAGTTATGGAACTCCTTCCCCTATTAAGAACTTCCCTTGAGATGCTCCAGTGTTTAGGTTAGCATATTGGTTAGCGGGGTTAGCTGTATTGTTTTAATCTCCCCATTTCTACTGCTGCTTTCACAGCTGCCTTATTGTTTTTTGATTGCTGCTTTGTTACCATTTTTCTGTTTAAATTTTTTGATGCCGCTCTGTTGTGCATGCTGCTAATTTTATATGCTGGTTGTGTTTTATGATGTTTTTGCCTCTGCTTTTCATTGTTTTTTTTTTTGTACGCTGGGGATCTTTTTAACTGTGTAGGTGATGTTGTATTGTTAATTTTTAAGTCTTTGTATATATGGTGGTTTTACAGTACAGTATTTATATTGTATTATACTTACATTTATATATTTATAGTTAACTCTGTGTGTGTGTGTGTGTGTGTGTGTGTGTGTGTGTGTGTGTGTGTGTGTGTCCTTTTTGGCCACCTAGGATCCCCGCAATTGTGGGGGAAAGGCACAATATATTTATTAAATAAATAACTCTCCTTATGATTGCTGTATAATTTTAGCATTGGAATAATACCACTGGAATTCTCCAAAGCGATCAGGGTGGAGACAATGTACACAAATAATGAGAACTCAGAGTATCCCTTAGCCATAGGGCGGAGCCTTCCTTCCTTTCGCCTTTGCAGCTCAACTGGCAGGCATAAATGTAAAGGTATCCCCTGACAATTAAGTCCAGTCATGTCCGACTCTAGGGTGTGGTGCTCATCTCCATTTCAAAGCCGAAGAGCCAGCGTTGTCCGAAGACGCCTCCGTGGTCATGTGGCCGGCATGACTCTCCTTGCCGCAGCGCGTAGCATGCAGCTGGAACACGGAGCACTGTTTACCTTCCCGCAAGCGGTACCTATTTATCTACTCGCATTGATATGCTTTGGAACTACTAGGTTGGCAGGAGCTGGCCAAGCAACGAGCGCTCACCCCGTCGCGGGAATCGAACTGCCGACCTTTCGATCGACAGCCTATGCCGGCCACATGACCACGGAGGCGTCTTACAAGCAAATTGAATAGCGATTCTGCGGTGAGTCTTCAGATTGGCTGCCTGTGCTACTTATGAAGTGTTGCATGTAAGTTTACCTGTTTTGTTGTTGCTATCATAATAAAAAAATAAACAGTTTTTTTAGAACTGCAACACTGTTCTGAGGATTGGGAGGGGCTTCTGGGTGTTGTCATAATGTGTCTTTCTTACACTGCATCAGACCATTGGTCCATCTAGCTCTGTATCGCCTAATCTCACTGACAGCTGCTCTCTAGAGCCCTATCTGGACATGCCAGCGATTGAATCTGGGTTTTTTATGCATGTAAGGCATGTGCTCTACCAAGTGCTTACCTGGGAGTAAGCCCTATTGAACTCAATAACTGCTTCTAAGCAGACACACATAGGATTGTGCTGTGAGAATGCTTCCAAGTTGGGCTCACTGTTCTAAAAATGTTTTATTTGTCTTTGCCCCAAATAAAACAGGAATCCAAAGTCAGTCAAAACACACAGACATATTCCAGGGTTTGGACAAAGCCAGAGCAGTCTAGCAGTCTTTTCGTCTCCCACTTTCAGGAAAGAAAGAAAGAAAAATCCTCTTTTTGGAAGTAGGCAATACTTCTTCTGACTTCCTGGTTCTGGCCTCCCTCTGCGGCTCTGTTTCAAAACACAGAGTGGCAGAGCGAGGAAGAAGAGGGACAAGAGCAAATGGAGCCAAGGTGAGGTGGCCTTGGAGGTGACTGATGGGCACAGAATGCCACCTGTGCCCACCTGGCACTCAAAAGCCACCTCCCTCCCTCATGGGTGGGCTGACCCTGATCCCTTTGGCCATGTGATGGGATTTCAATGACATCTCTGGGGGAAACTGTGTAGCATTATATGGATGTGTCTTTATTTGGTATGGTCTGCAAATCCTGGGAAGCAAAATGAACATTCAGCTGTACTTCACAAGTGTCTGTGTACATATGTAAAGCAGCCCTCAGTGAAAAATTGCAGTCTAAAAAAAAATACCTGGGTAGCTATCACCAATAAAAATATCCAGTAGTGATGTCACTGAAACACCAGATGGTGCTTTGCCACCCACTTTGGCACATGTTAAACACAGATGTCTGAAAATGTTCTTACTAAATTCAGCCACTATCTGTAGCATCAGAAAGCATAAGGCAAGTCTACAAATAGCAGAGAAAATGGATTGAATTCACTAGCTCGCTCATGGACTAACTGTAAGCAGCAGAAAATTATATCAGGAACAGAGCCACAGCAAGCCACCCACAATATTGCCCTCCTAACCCAACAGGAATTGACAGGCACAAAGTGCTGAGTCATTCAGCACCTCTGCTAGGAAAGCTCTCCCAAATGAGCTCCTTTGGAGCATTCTCCAGTATTAGGAGTTGTGCAGCTCTCCCATCTCACAATCTCAGTGCAAGGGGAAAGGTTAAGAGACTTATCTTGGGACAAAGCCGAGAGACTGCTAATTGGTCACATTTGTAATGGTCTGTTAAGAAAATTAAAAGCGCACAATAGGTTTTCCGGAAATGCTTATATTCAATAGCAATACCATTATTCTGAGATATGGCACAAGCGACAAGCCATATCTCAGACTTGTGGATATGTGTGAATATTGAGGTATGTCTTCTTTAGGCTGTTTAGGCTTTAGGCTGTTAAGAATCTTAACTACGTCCAAAATGTGACCGCTAGAATTTTAACCAGGGCTAGGTTTTCTGGAGCATGTGACTCCACTCCTCAGCTGCATTGACTCCCAGTTCATTTCTGAGTCCAATTCAAAGTGTTGGTTATTGCCTTTAAAGCCCTAAAGAGCTCTTCTTAGGACCAGGTTACTTGAAAGTCCAGCTGCTCCGTCAGCATAATCCAGTCCTCTCCATCAGGGGGCGCTCTGTTCCATGTCCCGTCACTGATTGTCAGAGGTGTGGATTCTGGGAATGCAACAAGAGAGAGTCTTCTTCAATGTGGCGCCAAGATTGTAGGACTCCCTATCCTGGGAGATCAGATTGGCTCCTTCACTAATGACTTTCAGACGCCAAGCAAAAACATTTTTGTTTCAGTGCGCCTATGGCTTGGTGAGTTGTTGGGGTTTTTTTTTATTCTGCTATCTGCTGTGATGCTGGTTTGATTAAATGGTTTTTAAAATATATTGTTGGGTTGTTTTTAGTTGTTGTTTTTGATGTTCACCACCTAGAGCATCTTACTATTAGAGAGAAAGGTGCAATACAAATATTTTAAATAAATAACATAACATCCAAAAATAATATCTTCAGGCAAAAAAAGCCTGTGATTAAAAATTCATTTGGCAACATATCTTTTGGTCTTTAAGGTGTCTTGCCACTAGCATTCTTTCAAAGTTTCTTCATCCATATGAGCTAGATATGAGCTAGATCATTTCTTTTAATGATCAAAGCAGACACAATCTCACAACATCTGCAAACTGTACAGTTAAGAGTATAAGAGCCACAGATAGGTCTCAGGGCATGATCTGAGAGTACATGATGCACCCATCTTGCTGAAGCTAAGAGGTTTAGGTCTGGTCAGCACATAGGTAGTTGACTGCCTGGGAAACCCACATGTACCACCTTGAATTCCATGAGGTGAGAAAAGGAAGGGTATAAATGAAAAGAAATGCATAAAAACATTACTTGCAAAAAAAAGGTTCCCAACTCAAGCTGTAAATGAAATTGTGAGCATGTACGTTCAGCAGACCAGCCACCCAAAGTTGTGCATGCACAAAAGTTCTTAATTAATGTTAACACGTTACTCTGGATGAAGCTCTCTTTGATTGCTGTGATCTTTTAAAACGGACATGTAATTTACAAAGCAATACTACACTGCATGAACAAAGCAGCTGATAACACACAAGTCAAAGTTTGGAAATCTCAGATATTGGACTGACACGTGACTTACAATAACAAATCTCATGGGATAAAAAATAAATTAGATCACCTCTCCTGCTCTGGCAATTTTAGACATCTATGAGGTTGAGACCCCTGCTTCACTTTACACCATTAGACTGTTTACATCATTCTACACTATTTAGTAAATCACTGTAGTTGGATTCACAGAGTAGAGCAATGGCCTTTCTTCTGAAAGTGTGTGTTATATAAAGAGTCTGTTTCTACATTCCACAGAATCACATGGCAAAGCTGTTCCTAGATTGTATCACTTCAGGCTGTGGTGGAATGAAGTGGAGAGGAATAACAATTTGGAATGCTCCCATATGAAATTTAAAATTAAAAAAAAAAAAAAAACTAACTCGCCAGGTACCCAGAAAAGATAGTGTATAAGGGAGAAGGCTAGGCTACATTGCTTCTGATGTATGAAGCCACTAGTGTAGCATCAGCACCAGGGCCTAGGATGGGTCCTGGTACCAAAGAAAAGGAACAAATTGTACTCTTGTGCCGGCACAGATCCTTTTCACACTGGAGGTCGAATGCATAGAGTCAGGTCTTAAGATGGATAAGACATGAGGTCATGTCAGTTCATTGTCTCTCTAGTCCTGGTCTGTGTACATTCCTGTTTTTCAAACTAATACCTCAAGATAAAATAATGGAAGCTCAGAGTAGAAGATGACACAAACCGCCCCTTGCCGAGCACACTCAATAGTGTTTTTCAAAGTCAGTTTATGACATGCCAGTGAGCCTTTCAAATCCCCGTCAAGAAGTGTGTTCTCCACCCATCCTGTCATGTACCCAATGTTTCAGAACTCTTTGACTTAGCAGAAGCCAGCAGATAAGAGGAATTAAAAGCACATGGAAGGGGAGGGGGGAGAAGGAGGCGGCTCTGTGCCGTCCACTAGGTACCAGGGATAGAATTGTTCAGCAGAGGTCCAGCTAATCCACCAGGAAAACACCCTGTAGGCCTGTTCAGAATCAGACTTAAACCCATAAAATCCAGAGAATTCAGAGATAAGCTTGGATATCTGGACCAATGTCCTGCCCTCAATTAACCTAATTGTTCTGCATGTAGCAATTAATACCAACAACTGGGGAAGGCATTCCTTTGGAGTGAAGTATCTTCAACTTAAGTTGCTTTCTTCTTCAAAAAATGAACGCAATCCATCAAGACGTTCTCCTATGCCAGTCCCGTTGAAATGAACGATGGATTGTTTTCCACAGTAACTTGGTTCACGTTCACATTAAGCTGAGCTGTCCAAAGTATTTATATCTCCCTTGTTAGTTGAAACCTGGTTGGGAAGTTAGTTTCGACGAAACTCATTTTGATGGTAAGCAGAAAATTTGTCAAAATGTGGTTCACTGTACAATATCCTTTTTATCAGTTTTTTGGGGGGAGATGGGGGGAATAACTTTTTGGAATTTCAACACTGAATGTATTTTTAAAAAGTCAAAACACAAAACTCATTACTGAACTTGTGAGAATCACTGGATACCTTCTGTTTGGCTGGCCGTTTGCCATGCATCAAAAAGTCAAAAAGCATTGTAAAATTGAAAAATGAACTGAAACAGGAACTATTTAAAAAAAAAAGGAGGAACTTTATAGGTTACAGGCCAAATTCTGTCATAGTTTGGGGGCTAATGTTGCAGAATAAAGAATTCCAAATTCACTTTAAATCAAAATTCTGTTTAACTAATACTTGCAGAGAACTCTTTCTCAGAGCCAGGGGCGGCCCATCAGTGAGGCTGACTGAGATGGTTGCCTCAGGCTCAGACAGCAGATTGGCAGTGGCACTGACTTACATCTGCCCACTTGCCTCCTTCCTCCTCCCACCCCATGGCCTGGAAAGGGAAGAGGAGAATGGAGCAGAGGAGGAAATGTGAAGGAAAGGAGTGGTGGCCTGCCTAAAAGCATCTAACACACTTATCAGGAAGTAGTTTCCATTGAACTCAAGGGGGCTTACTTCTGAGCAGATCTGCATAGGATTGTGTTGCCACTTTCTTTTCCAGTCCAGAGGAGGGACTGAGGGTAGCATATCACCAGGTGAGGGGAGGCAGCATTTGGCACACTGGCTCAGGTGCCAGGCAGGAGATATCGGGCTGGTCCTGCTCAGAGGCCTGTTTTTAGTGTTGAGATTTCATAGTAGAACACAAACATTTGACTCCTTACTCCTCTGTGTTCTTTCTTTCTTTCTTTCTTTCTTTCTTTCTTTCTTTCTTTCTTTCTTTCTTTCTTTCTTTCTTTCTTTCTTTCTTTCTTTCGGTATATTGCTGTAGCACACAGGTCCAGACAGAGGAACTCCCCAAGACTACAAGGTTAATGGTATTAACAAATTTATATATATGTATCCATGAGGCAGTTTAAATAAGGAACCCGGTCCCACATCTCACCTATCCCCTAAACCCAGGCTCGTAGATTGAAATAAAGCAGATCCAGCGTGGTGAATAATTCTACAGAAGAGTCTCTCTCACGGATAGCAGCAGCAGCAGCACTCTTCTTTTCAGGAATGATTTCTTCTTACAGCAGTCAAGATGTATCTTTGGCTGTAGTCTCTGCTTTTGGACTCTCTGGCAACAGTGTCTGCTCCCTCCTTGTCAGCAGGCCCTTTTAAGTTCTGTGATTTGTGCACACACGGCTCTTAATTTTATGCACACGGCCCTCTAGGCCTCTGCACACTGCCCTTCTACAGTTCTCAATCTGGTCCTCCATTCTGCTAATTTTCAATCTGGTCCTCTTAACATTAACCCTGTACAGTAATTTTGCTTCTACCAGTAACATTGCCAAGCAGTATTTCACCACCCCTCTGCTAGCTTCTCTGGATTTCTGACCATATGTAGAAGGACTTACTGTGGCAAGATTCTTCTCACTGCCTGGTGGGTGCAATATAGTCAACTGCTTTACAAGTGGTTTGCTAGTGGTAATGCCCACCATAATAAATTATCACTTGGTAAATGGTCATCTGTATTCACCCTTTATATTCAGTCATTTGTGCACATGGCAACTTAAAAAAAAATAGTATACAACCACCACCACCCCAAGAAGTTGGAGCTGGTAGGGAAGCCTTGCAGAATCAATTTTCAGAATCAAAGAATCATCAATCAGTGTTCAAGATTGCCTAGAGGTCTTGTCCTCTGAACTGGAAGCTTTTGCCCTTTTTTCCCAGATACTTGGGGCTTAGCTATGGTTAACTGAGGAATCCCACTTCCCCCCCCCTGTCCCTCAGTATTACTTTTCTGCATTATTACTTCATCTGTTCTAAGGCTGAGCGCTCTAGCACAAAAAACAAGTTCTGTGATTGAGCCCTGGTGAACTGTGGCTCATAGTAAGCACTGGAGTGCATAATTCATGATAACAATCCCTTAGATGGCAACACATTAGCCCACCCCGACTTTGAAAGTAGTCTTGACCTTCACTGATGGAAATAATAATCTTCACCTACCTAACAGTGTTGCAAAAAATACTGCAAGATAATGTTTGAACACTCAAAAGTGCTCTGCAAATACATATCATCATCATCATCATCATCATCATCATCATCATCATTATCTGGTTAATTGCAGCCCACCTGGTGGTGGCTGGTGTTTTCTAAATATTGAATCCTTTCCAAGGTCCTAGGATATCTAGTTCTAGAGGAGTTTTCACAGAATTTCTGCAGCTCCAAGTAGGAGTAATATGGAGTAATTTCGTTTACACCAAGGAGTACGGGTGTCTTTCCAAAGTTTTCAGTATAGCACCTAAAAAAGCACCCACTATCGGTATAATGTTTGCTGTTTGTTGTTGTTGTTGTTGTTGTTGTTGTTGTACATCCAAAGTCTAGAGGTGGAATGGAAGAAAAGGATCCCTGTAGCATAGATACACAAGGTATATATTACTATCTAACCTGCCTTTGGTGGCACTATCCATCCACCTACAACCGAGAAAAGTGCACATTGTGGGAGAACTCGGGACATGCCATATCAAAGGCGATGACTATGGTAGCAATACGTTTTGTTAAATCCAACTCACGATGTGTGAAAACTTACAGCATTGCACCAAAGGAACTGGCATTGTTGGCTATTAACAGCAACAGATTTGGTCTCCAGTTCTATCTTAACCAGCGTAAAATGCTTCAGGAAAAAGGCACTATATTTAGGTATCATCATGGTATTGCTACATACATAGACGTTTTCATAACCTCTCTCTCTCTCTCTCTCTCTCTCTCTCTCTCTCTCTCTCTCTCTCTCTCTCTCTCTCTCTCTCTCTCTCTCTCTGCAAGCTGTGTAGTACTAAGTTGGATAAATATATAATTAGAGAGTGTTTCAACGTGTAGGCTGGCTCATGACACTTTTCTATCAACATTTTCCCACCTTTCCAAACTATTTCTATTTTATTTAATAGTTCTTGGCAAATAATTTTTAATACAGTCTTTCATTGTGGCCTGTTGGCTTTTGGAAGGATTTTGTATCTCTCTACTGAGGCAATAATGATGGTCATAATAGCAGACAGGGTATCACCAGGTCACAGTGTATTTAGGTTAATAGGCAAAGGAAATTTGCTCTTGGAGAATCTGATCAGGTGGCTTTCAGGCTGAGAACCTATTTTCACAATCAGTGATGCTGGGATAGCAACTCCTGAACTCACTTCAAACGGTGATATGTTAGTTTATACAACCAGCGAGTGATTCACAGCCCAATCCTAACCTTGAGATACACCAGTGTGTTTCCACATATGCTGGCACAATGGCAGCCCTGCCAGCATAGAAGTTCGCCTGCTGGAACACAGTGTCAGTAAAACGTTGCGCCAAAGTAGCTAAGACATAGCTCAGACACCGGCACAGCTTTTGGCAGAGAGGCCAAAATGAGAGGAGACAGGGGTGTGAAATGGGAGGGGTGTGGGAGCAACAAGAAGGATCAATGTATTGTAGGCCATATCCTGATGCCCCCCCCCTTTCAGACAATGGGTATGCCCATGATGCTGGAAAAATGCTATGACAATGACAGAGCTTGCATAGCTAAGAGTAACTTCATCGGGAATAATGGGGCAGCGGAAAAACAGCAGAAAATCACACCTCTTACCACCCCCCTGCCCCATCCACTTCCTTACAAAGGAGCATAGGATACAGACTATATCTGTCAGCCAATCACAGCACACCAACCCTCGTATAGAAACCCCTGCCAAGGAGAGTGAAACTCAGACGATAAGATGTGGCATGAGGCTACAACTCCCTGGTCTCTCAAAGGAGTACTTTGGTGATGGGAACCATGGTGAAAAGGCACTGAGCACTTAAACAGGACAATCCTGTGTGTAACCTTGCACCGGTGTAAAAGTAGATGCACCGGTGTAAGTGCACTAATGCCAGTGTAAGTGCACTTACACCGGTGCATCTGCTGTTACACCTATTTTATAAAAACAGTATAAACTGTTTATAACAGTTATAAACTGTGTGTGTGTTTTATACACCTATAAAAAGAGTAATCTACTGTTACACCGGTGCAAGGTTACACAGGATTGCGCTGCCAGGCTCGTAGCACAGACCTAGCAGGAAAGAGAGAAAACCTATACTATACATGCCTGCTAAAGCAACGAAAACTAAACAGTCATTTC
Source organism: Plestiodon gilberti rubricaudatus (assembly GCA_026170595.1). Classification (NCBI taxonomy): domain Eukaryota; kingdom Metazoa; phylum Chordata; class Lepidosauria; order Squamata; family Scincidae; genus Plestiodon; species Plestiodon gilberti. Next base: position 203,369,303 of record JANXHW010000001.1, read on the forward strand.
AAAATCTGAACTTTGATATGGCATTAATGATGATTGAACCTATAAGTAATCAATCAAAGTGGCATTGCAGAGGTTTCAAATGAGGCCTTAACACTACAGCAGGAAAATTAAGGGAAGATCAAGACCAAATGGCAAAGGGGACACATTAACTTCAATTAAAACCTGAAGATTTAAAAAACCAGAACCACTGCCAGAATCTCAGGTCCCAGGAGGGGCAGGATATGATCAGCTTTCTTGTTTATTGGCTCTTGGAGATGTGCTGGGTCTCATCATAAATGCAACAAACTTTGAATGGGTCCAGAGCCGCCAAGAACAACCCCTTCATCATTGTGAGAGGTTCTCACTGAAGGGGATGTTATTCCACAGGCTTCAAGTGCTAGAGTAGTGGTTCCCAACCTAGGGGCCAGGACCCCCAAGGGGGTCGCAAAGCTGTTTCTGGGGGGTCACGGGATGTCGGCTGGATGGCTACACCCAAGATGGCAGCTCACTCCTTCCCCTCCCCCCACACATACTGCAGAGAAGGAAGTGTCTGATGCTCTCTTGGGGCTTGTTTGCTCACCTTGTGTTACTTTCTGCTTGCCTTTTAGCATCTCTGTTAATATTAACTCACTCACTTCCCCCCCCCCCCAAATGGAACTGCTTATGAGTACAACTTTTTAAAAGTTATTTTTTTTTAAGTGTGATTTATTAAACAGTGTAATTTATTAAAAACAATAGCATCACTTCCGGCCCTAGGTCTTAGGGGGGTCCTGACAGATTGTTATTCTACAAAAGGGGGTCCCGGTGCTAAAAAGGTTGGGAACCACTGTGCTAGACAGTATCACTTACAATTAAGTGCCTGTCCCAATTTATGAAGACATTTCTCCAGAGTCATTGAAAAGAAGGCATGCATTTCAACCTTGCCAAGAGCTGCCAAGAAAAGCAGCAATTCTTTAGAGATGGGGCTACCAATTCAATTGCCTCAATTACCAATGAGTGCAGGCAGCTGATTGGCCACCATGCATAGTGAGGTCAGGGGAGTCATCGTTCCCCTGAACTTGAAATTATCTCCAGAATGACAAAATCAGGAATATGATGAAGCACAATAGATCAGATATGATGATGATGATGACCCCTCTGCCTGGTTATGAAAGATAAAGAAAAAGCAGAAAATCAAGCAATCAGATATTTTACCATCACCACTGTGATTCCCACAGTGAAAGCAGGTGCTGGAGGGAGCATCTATCTGACTTTTTCATAGTGCCACAGAGCAGAGGTTTGTACATGCATTTCTGTTTGTGCTAAAGGCTTTTTATGTAATGGAGAAATTAGTTCTTAAAGGGGATTGAAAAGTAGAACTTGTTTGTATTCATACAGTGTACATACCGGTAAGTGTTGAGAAATACCGTATTTCTTCGAGTCTAAGGCGCCATCAATTCTAAGGCGCACCTTTATTTCAGTACCACCAGCAGGGGAAAAAAATCCATCGATTGTAAGACTCACCTCCCTTCATTGAATCTACCCACTCAGCACCAACTCTCCCCAGCATGTCTCCTGCAGCTGAGGATGACTGAGTGCACTGCCTTTGCATAGCATTTCTGGCCCCGCCAGAAAGTGCCATTTCGTTCGTTACCTGGGCTTGGGGGAGCTTCAGGGAGGCCTGCGCAACCCTCTGCAGGCCTCCCTGATCTTCAGTTCGGCGAAAAACAGCGATTTTTGGCCATTTCTGGTTTTCGCGAAAACGGGAAATGGCTGAAAATCACCGGTTTTTGCCGAACTGAAGATTGGGGAGGCCTGCAGAGGGTCGCGCAGGTCTCCCTGAAGCTCCCCCAAGCCCCAGTAAGTAAGAAGATAGCATTTTGGGGTGCTTTTTGGAGACCTTCGATTCTAAGACGCACCCCATTTTTTGAAATGCTTAATTGGGAAAAAAAACATGCATCTTAGAATTGAAGAAATACAGTAGGTTTAGCTTGAAAAGCATGAGTGTTGTCCTGCCAGGCAGGTCGGAAGAGGAAAGGACCAAGTGGGAATTCCACAGTTCACAAACCTCTGATGTGAGTTACTCTTAGACCCCAAAGCTAGGTGCTGTCAACAATGACCATTATTTTATTATTAAAATTGTTTCTTTTGTTCCAGTTATTGGAGGTCTGGAGTCATGGGTTGCAGCAAGCAATGTAAGTTATGAAGCCAGATATTTTAAGAGCTATTGTAAGATGTTTACCTGTTATAATTATCCATGGGTCCTTTAAAGGAAGGGAAAGTATTGGACAACCCAATTAAGCATAGGAGAGTTTCCAATATAATTAAAAAGGGAGGACCTGCTCTGATATTTATCCAGGAAACACTCCATAAGTGATTAACAGACAAATTACTACATCATTCCTCTTTAGGAGAGTATATCTTAGTACCAGGAACCTCCAAGTCACGAGAAGTAACTGTTGTCTTTTTTTGAGAGTTTTGAGTTCACTGTTTATTATATCTTAAGAAGAGTATTATATTTCTATAAAGTGCACTTCTCATGAACTTTTGCTTTCACTGCGTTAAACTTGTGTGCCAAACAAAGGCCAGATCCCATTTTTAAAAGAAGCTTTTCAGCCACTGACATAATTCAAAGGAGGGTGAAATGATAGTGGAAAGACTCAATTTTAGTCCGCAGCCTACAGAATGCTAGATCAGGGTGGCCATCATGGCCCTCTCAAGGTATGGGCTTACAAATGTGCTTATAGAATATGATCTGATAGACACATGGCATAAGGCCAGCGGAGGTCTGTGGGATTATACGTATTATTCTCCTCACCATAGTTTTTACTCCCACATTGATTATATTCTTACAGGAACGTGGTCACAGGCTGAGGTTGAATTGCCAGCACATGGCTCCTAACAATACACCTTTCATCACACTCAGGCAGTGGTTCCCAAACTTGGAGGTGCGGGTCCCAGGGGAGCTGTGGAAACCAGCCACGGGAGCAGCAGAGTGCCACGGAGTCTTCTCGGAAAACAGTGCAATGCCAATTGGCAGGCATCAACGCAATGTAATGGGGAGCCACGGCCAATGGTCGCCAATGGTCAAGCGAGCCATAGGTCGAAAAAGTTTGAGAAACACTGCATTCATGGATACATGGAGTGATCAGCCAATTTCCCTCTTGTGGTATCTCAGTTCACTGCTGTTGTGAAGGCAGCACATAGTGGAATAAATTCAGGAGGAGTTAGGGCATGTCGTGCAGAGAATAGTAGAGTACATTTCCCAGACTGTAATCTGGGCTACTATGAAAGCTGTCCGACAGGGAATCTGTATATCAGAAATGAGTGCTATAAAGAAAAGGAGGGAGGCACCAATGACAGAGCTCTTAAAGTGACTAGAAAAGCTGCACAAAAAATCAGATATTTTTAGAATATATAGTAAGCTAGAGGGGAAATAGAAACAATCAGAATCATTGGATGTCCAAAAAATATCTTCAGCCATGACCTACTGTATGTCTTATAAATTTTTTTATAAATTTGGAAATAAAAATTCAAAACGTCAAAATAAAAGTTCAAAACTCTTAGACAATTTGTTTAAACTAGTATTGCAAGATCTGCTGCCATAGGGCCTCCATAGGTTTGGTCTATTACAGCGCAATCCTGTGTAACTCTTGCACCGGTGTAACAGTAGATCCACTTATGCCAGTGTAACTTGCCGTACGTCAACGGACGCAGAACAGACACCGACGTACCCCTCCTCGGATGTCATGCACATGCAGTTAGGATGCAGGATGGATGCCAGCACAACTCCACCGGTGCAGGGGGAATTCCTGGGGTGTCCAAATGCCCCCGGAATGCTCCCTGCACCGGCGGAGTTTTGCACTGGCATCCGTCCCATGTCCGAACTGCGCGTGTGCGGCATCCAAGGGGGTTATGCCAGTGTCCATCCTGCGTCCATCGATGTACGGCAAGTTACACTGGCATAAGTGCACTTACACTGGTGGAGCTTTTACACTTTTTTACTTTTACACCGGTGCAAGAGTTACACAGGATTGCGCTGTTAGTCAAGGTACACACAGGAGTGCCCTTTATCCCACCCCTCCCACTCCTACTTGTGATCTCTGCTTACATAAACCACTTACAGTACATAGACATGTAACCATAAAATGATTGGTTGTTAACAGGGAACATCATTGGTTAAATATGTTCACCAACAATATATCTCTTCAGTTATCAAATCTAAAAGAAGGTAACTCTGAATTGAGAAGAGTGATGAAAGAGTATGTAAAAGTTCTGAGTTTCCAAATTAATCATACCAAGTTGGAATTACTGTACTGTGTTTTCATATGACCTTAAATGTGCAACAGCAGCTGCAACAAACCTCAAGCTTCCAGGCTAGGAGTGAATCTATTAAATGTTGGGAGACCAAACACCAAAGAACTAAGCTATGGAAACTTAATTACAACCCACTGCTTAAGAGCAAATTAGACAGGATTTTCACGTCCAAAGCATAGCTGAATTGACTGGGGTAGATAGTGGCAGGAAAATATTAGCACTTTCAAAACAAACCTTCTGCTTTCAAACATTCCTTTGGTGGTATCAGCAAAACATTTTCAACAGTGGCAAAAAACACTGTATGAATTTTGTCCATCAGAAAAGAGGCCAAAACTAAAACCCAGGGCCAGCCCATTCATGAGGCCAACTGAAGCTGTCGCATCAGGCAGCAGTTTGGTGGCGGAGTGCTCTTTCCTGTCCACCTTCTTGTCTCCACTGCTCCTCCTTCTCCTTCCACTCCTTGGATTGGAAAAGGAAGAGGGAGACAGAGAGGAAGAGGAAATGTGGAAGGGAGGAGAGTGCTGAGCTAAGACATTGGAGCGTGGGGGGATCAGAGGCTGGAACATCATTGGGTAAGGGGAGGAAGCATTTGGCATGCCGCCTCAGATGTCAAAAGGTCTTGGGCTGTCCCTGGGTATACCAACCAAGGTAGGCTGGGAATCCTGAACCTAAAATGGCATTTTGAAGCGTTCCAGTTCAAGAAACTCCTACACCTGATCCACAGGTATAAAACTCTTGATGGAATTAGATCCATCTCTAACCAGTATACCTTTCTTAGCTCTGAGAAATCTGTATAAAGTCCAGAACCCATTCCTTAGAACAGCACTCAGAGTGTAGAAGAATTGGGACCCAAAACTTTACCTGCACTATCCCCACTCATACCTATTTAGACCATCCTTTATTTTATTGATAGATCAGATATAGATTACAAAGGCCAAGGTGCAAATTACTATGAACTCAGTCGCTTCCACATGGTTTATGTTTACACAGTATATTAACAGCAGTGAGGGCTCAGTAAAACTGCCATCGTCACAAAAATCATTCTGAAAGGTTTGTTAGGACATATAAATTTCACGCTACAGCATGCTGTACCTTGTTACTTGTTAAAGGACATTGTATCAGCTTTATAAACTCCATTATCTCCATGTTTTCACATTTTTCTTTTCTGATTGTTATGTGGTTAAATGTTTTTATGGATGAAAGAAAATCAGTTAAAACAATTTTAAAAAGATTTTCCTACACCATATAATATCAAATATAACAACTCACATACATTTGAGGGACCTGTTGTTTTGTAATGAAATCCCACAAAAATGGGAATACTTCCAATCACCAAGCTATGTGTTGGGAAACCTCATTGAAACAGACCCTTCATGTGTCTTTTAACCCCCACCTCACCCTTCAATTACATTAGCCCTGTTCAGTCATTACTCACCACATGGACAGGATTGGAATGTATCACAGTCAATGGAAACACACCAATAATATCCAACCCTGTCCACCACCCCCACCTCCGTGATTCCCACTGTTACAAATTACAAGGATATTCTCTCCCCAGGTACAGCATTTGCCTCTTCAGACAAATGGTGTAGCCATGGAAAAGGCTACAGAGTGTGGTGGCTCTGGAGGGCAAGGTTTATTGGTATGCTCTCCTCGTTGACCCCCTGGCAAATGCCAGCTGGGCCTCTGTTAACCAGGGGAAAACAGAGAGGGGCAGAATGTAGCACATGTGCCAGTGGAATTTGCTCACAGACCAATAAAATGATGCAACAGCCCTAACACACATCTTACAATGGCCCTCCAGGGAAACGAGTTGCTAATCAAGGGCCTACATTGGCAGCCACCCAATGTAGTATAGTCAAGAGAATGTCAGGTGAGGCACAGGTTCCAGTGCCCACTCAGCCAGGAAACTCAGTGGGCAATCTTGGGCCAGTCACTGTCTCTTCATCTAACCTATCTCAATCTCATCGCACAGCTGTGTGATTTTAACGGGGAATCATCATCACCCTGAGCTCTTTGGAGGGAGGGTAGAATGAACATGAAATAAACATGAACATTACATAATGCATACCTTGGAATATTGACTTTTTGGACATACTGAAATCAAGCTGGGACCAACTTAATAGGTGTCCAGGAGGGGGGGGGATGGCAATGAGTAAGATGAAAAACAGGGTCAGGACATTATATTCCCCACTGCTGTTGTAAACATTATGCATGACATAAAATGAAGCTTAATACGAACACACAGACAGGGCCTCTGAGAGGGGGGTTAAGGGGGTAATTTGTACCCAGGCCCAGGGCAAAAAATGGATCAAAAGGGGGCCCTGGAGCAAAAAAAAAGAGGGGTGCCCAAGAGCCAAATTCATATGTAGGGAAGGGGCCCAAAAGAAACTTTGTAGTGTACCCCGATAAAATTCCTCTGAATGGCCCTGCACACGGACACACTAACATGGTTGAGTATCAGACTGTCTGTGTCCATATAAACATACTGTACTCTGAGTCATTAATAACTGCCTCAGAAATTACAGCGCTTAACTGAATAGCCTTATTGAAAATGATTCACTCTGTGGTGCTACTAAAGTACGTACACATACACACGCACAGAGAGAGAGAGAGAGAGAGAGAGAGAGAGAGAGAGAGAGAGAGAGAGAGAGCCTGCCCCTATTAAGAAGAGTGACTTGCTTGCAATTACAGGAAACCTAAACCTCAAAGGCTTGAGTATGGAGAAGTTGCTCCAAGGCCCAGTGAGAGTAGTTAATTTTGGCTCATCTTTCTTCAGGCCCAGAGATATTATCTTCTTAGAATGAAAGTGTGGCTACTGAGCATTCACTGTGCGCTGCTTCACATGTTTTTATTGGACATGTAGGCGTAGCTACACCGCATACTTAAAATGGTTTCATAGTCATTATCTGTCCCTGGGAAATTCTGTATCTGGGCCAGTGGGCTGAGACTAGCAGGTAAGTGAGGGTGGGCAGTGCAAGAGCAGCTCACTTTGCGCAATGAGGAGCCAGGTCAGGGCTAGCAGAACCTTCTGCTGTGTAGGATCAGGTGGAGCTCTACTGACCCATTGGGTCATGTAAACCCCTGAGGGAGTGGGTGCAACACCTGGATATCAGCAGAGGTAATGCTGCAAACACAACAGAGAGTTGTGTCACCTCTGGCATGGTGACATAGAGAGAAAGAAGCCTGGATCTTGTTGCCACAGTCCCAGAATTGAGACCCCTGGTAAATGACGCACCAAGAAATAGAGGGGGGACTAGGAATTCTCAGCATCCTCATTCAATACAACTCCTTTGCAGAAAACTAGGACAATGTAAAAGCCAATGTAAAAACCACTGTGTAGATCAGTGTTTCTCAAACATGATGAACTCAATACCGCCTTCTTTACGCCATTTACTTCACCTTTTGAACTCCCCTGCCCCCAAAACCACCAGCAACCATTGTCACTTCAGCGGACAAGTGCACGGAATTGTTATACATAGTCAATTGTTATATGCTTATGCATATAAAGATCTGTGGGGTGAAGCACTGATTCAATATCAGCACTAAAAGAGAACAGAGTATCTAAGGCGAAAACAACATGTTGTTTTAAGCATTTGCTTTGCAAGTGATTGCTCATGTATGTGTGTGTGTGTGTGTGTGTGCGCGCGCGCGCGCGTGTGTGTGTGTGCGTGTGTGCGCGCGTGTGCACGTGTGTGTGTGCGTGCGTGTGTGTGTGCGTGTGCGCACGTGTGCATGCACGTGTGTGTGCGTGCGTGCGTGCGTGCGTGTGTGTGTGTGTGTGTGTGTGTGTGTGTGTGTGTGTGTGTGTGTAAGCTTAATTAGCAGTCACAGCAAGATACCTACAGCTTGGGAGGGACCATGGACTTTTTTGGACCAAGGTTTTTGTAAGTAATAAATTATTTTAAAGATTTGTATCCTATCCTGCCTCATTTCTACGGGATTCAAGGTGGCTAACAACAATACAATTTAAAATACAATAAACCAGCAATAAAAACAAAAAAACCACACAATACTGCATAGAATAAAACCATAAGCACAGAGGAAAAGCAAATTACCAAACCAACATCTAGGCATCCTAAACATTCCCCAGAAAAGCCAGAGGAAATAAATGGGTTTTTAGGGTAGAAAGGAGCATTAAGAGGGAAGACACACGGTATACTTTCCAGGGGATCAGATTCCATAAGAATCTGGTATCAGTGGAATCTTTTTTTCCCAGCATATGTAGCTGTGAGGGAGGGCAATCCAGACTGAGGCTGTGGCAGAAGATAGTGTTAAACACCTCTCCCATGGTCCCAGTCTGTGAGGAGCCTAATCTGGCTACTTTTTAAGCTTTACCCCCCCCCCATTTTTTTTTAAACAAGCACATACTTTCAAACTACAGAACATATTTAAAGTAACATCTAGTTTGATGCTTGAACTCCTTCCTAAAACAAGCCAGTCAGAAATTTGGACAGGAGTTCCTGTCCCCCCCCCCCCCATGTTCATTGTCCCTGTAACTTCTGTGTTGTGATGGCTGTAATGCTAAATTGCTGTTGATGGGAGGAGAGTATCTCTGGCTCTGCTAGCTGCAAAACCCTCTCCCGGTGAAATATTGTGTCTCTTTTTCCAGGTATCATGCACCCTTCCTCAAGAAGTCCACCCCACAGTTTGAAAATCACTGCTGTAAATATTCCTGGAGTGTGTGGTGTAGTGACTGTTTCACTTTGATCCACTTCAGACTGTATGTAGTAGTTGTGTTTGCTGCAGGGCACTGAGGTGTACAGTGTACCAGTCACTGCCAGTGCCAGGTTGCTGGGGCCCCTGGAACAGAACTGTGCATGGCACCCCTACCAGTTCTCTGATGGTGCACTGGCTGCTTTCTCTGCTACTAGTACTAACAATTCACAGATAAACCCAGCCAGGTGGGCCCTCTGATGGGTGTGGGTGCCCAAACTCACCAAACCCTGATGCCACCCCTGGTGCCAATGCTTCCTCCAACAAGTATGAATGAGTGGTACACATCCTTAATGCTGGGCACATGTGCTTGGAAGTCCTGGTTGGATTGTGACTTCCCAATGTATGTGATACATCACATCCTTCCCCAGGTTTCTGCTTTTCGGGATCCCGAAGGAAGCACAGCTCCTTCGTTGGAGACTGTGATGTTTCATTAGGCACAGCCCTTTTCCTGAAGAGTCTCTGGCACCTGTGGCTGCCCATCATAACCAGCACTGCATGGAGCCCTTCACAGCAGCAACTTCCTAAACCCATGCTCAGCGGTGACATCAGCACTGAACAACTTGGGGAGCTAGAACACCAGCAGCTCTACAACTGATGGTGATTCTGAAGAGGATGAGGAGGCACAGAGGAAGGATTCAAAGAGAGAAAGGGAGGCAGCCAGGGCCCAGACCTGATCCATACATGAGGCCAATTGAAGCTGTTAGGCAGCAGATTGGTGTGTGGGGGGGGGTGCCCATCTCTGTCCACCTACTTGTCTCTAGTCCTCTCCCTTCCACTCCCTGGATTGCAAAAGGAAGAGGGAGCAGAGAAGAAGAGGAAATGTGGAGGAAAGGAGAGTGCTGAGCTAGAACATTGGAGAGTGGGAGGAGGCTATACATCATCAGGGGCATATGGGCCTGATCTACGCCCCTCTCCACCCTTCCCTGCCCTGTTACGCCCCCTCCCTGCCACCCCCCCCCACCCTCCCCAGGCCCCACGTCGCCTGGTGCAGAACTTACCTGCTTCATGGCCCAGGGCACTGTACTCAGTGGTGTAGTGGTGACACAGGCCCTGGTACTGCTGCTGCCTACTATCTGGCTGTCGTGAACATGCTTTAGTGCACATTCGCGACACTCAGCGCCGGTGGTAAGGCCTCAGCACTGGCGCTGTCGGGGGATAGGATTGCGCCGTAAATAAGGCAAAAGGAAAAATCAAAGTAAGAAAGCAAGGAAGGAACCAGAAAAAGATGGGAAAGGCAAAGAGGAATTTCCTAGGAGAGAGAGGGGAGAGGCAGGAGGAGAAGAAGAAGCCCAGGGTAAGAGGGGCCAGAGGAACCTGAGAGAGGGAGTCAACAAGGAAGGTGGGAACAGGGGCAGATCCACGAGGAAGGGAAAGGTGGATGATTGGGAAAGATGATGGAAGCAGCTCTTCATCCCAAGTTTACCCAAGCAACCTGAGCTTGGCTAAGAATTCTTGCACTGGGTGTGCCAAACCCTAGTGACACTTCTGAGCTGGCCCAGTGACCCAAAGAAGCTCCTGCCCAAAGAACCTCTTCCCTTGACTTGTCCATACCCAATGTGAATAAAACCCCTTATTTTGAGCAGCAGAGTTTTTATTGTTCATCAGCATCCCAGAATGTCCTCCTCCACCCCTTACAATGTTGAACTCTCCTCTTGCAAGGAGGCAGAGGAAGGTCATCCCAAAGCCTCTCAAAAACTTTTAAAAGTTTTCAGGAGGATATGAAACACTGAGGAAAAGCAGTAAATGAATACACAAATGAAACCCAAATCTTAGAAACAATTGCAGGTCAGTCATACACTATGACATTATGAACTCACTCATCATTACATTTATTATCCATTTTACAGAAAAATAGAGTTCAAAACAACCTATAAAGTCATATGAACCAACAGGTTCATAACTACCATAAGGTTCTTGGAGGATGGATGAGACCAGGATTATACAGCACTGCTTTGAGACCTTTGTTGAAAGGCAAATGTATACAACTGTTGCAAATAAAATAATTAATACATGATAAAAAGAACTCACTAGAAGGGCTGGATAAACTATCAATTGCAATTCTGAAAGCATTGCCAGATGTAATTCAGGTAATTATTGGGATAATCATTCATAACCTCCTAGATAATAAAATCAGAAAATGGAAGAGGTTGGCATTCACAGCCTTCTTGGAAGAGGGAGCAACCAAAAGAAAATCTGTAATCCTGAACATGACAAAAGTTGTGTTCAGCTCAAGTGAGATTGTTTGCAGGTGGAAGGGATTGCAGGATAAGGAGGCATGCCATGTTACTAAGTGACTGGCCCGTTCAGATGTTAAAAGCAGGCTACAAATCACAGGTTCTATGCTTGTTTGGCGAGTAATGTTTCTCCGCCACAGTGTATTACACACTGTGGTTACGTGATCCCAAATAATTGCCCCAATTATGTAATTTGATATAATTATACTAATTACATAAACAGAGAATCGTTTACTAAGTTATTCCAAAACCAACTTTGGAAGGACATTAAAGAAACCGATTATTTTTTCTTCTATCTACACTGCTACAAGCCAGAAATGACGCTGTAGAAAACAATGGAATTATACTGACATTAACCTAGTGTGAAAAGAAAACTTGTATGAATTGCACATCCCATATACCCAGAGGTCTTAGCTATTACAATATACAGTAATTAAATATCCCATGGTGCTTTGCAAAAAAAAATAGTGGTGTCCACTGTTGATTAAATTCCTATGTGTATACTGTACACACATTTGCCTTTCTACATTGCCTGTACATTTTTATTCCAATATAGGCAGCAGGACTCAAAAATAATTTACTCTGGACTTTCAGCCATCAGCTCTGTAGGCTATAAACCTTTCTCCTAGGAAGTGAAGCAGAAAGTAAATGGAGGAATGAGGGTGATTGGTTTCATGTAGGCAGTCAGCTCCCAGATGAAGGCACAACAACATTCAAATGACAGAGTAAGAGTAGACAATGCCTGCATGTAACAGAATAGAATAGTAGTGGCCAACGTTTTGAGCAAATGCGGCAGAAGTCCCAGAATGTGGTCTGAAGGTATATGATGCAGCCCCCTTGCTAAATCTAATCAGGTCTGGGACTGGCCCTGGATAGGAGCTTGCCCAGGAACTAGATATAGATACCACCCCAGCTCCCCCAAGAAAAGATAGGGTATAAGTGTAAATAAAGCACAGAAGATAAGATACTGCTTCCTCAGAGTGCAGTCAGGACCAACCCAAGACCTCCTGACTCCTGAGGTGGCATGCCAAGTGCTGTCTCCCTTTATCAATGATGTACCAGCTTCTCCAATGTTCAAGTTCAACACTCCCCTCCTCTCCACGTTTCCTCTTCCTCTCTGTCCCCCTCTTCCTTTTGCAATCAAGGGAGCGGAAGGAGAAGGAGGAACGGTGGAGGAAAGTAGTGGACAGAGATGGATTTCCCCCCCCCCCATGAATTTGCTGCCTGAGGCAACCACTTCACTTGGCCTCATGGATGGGCCGGCCTTGTGTACACTACAGTACATATGCAGCCCTTCCATCTCTTGGTGCTGTTTGGTATCGTTTGGTATCACAAACATCAGCACAGTGCTGGAGAGGCAGGCAGAAGGCCACCCTGGTGCTATGCCATAACCACACACACACACACACACACACACACACACACACACACACACACACACACACACACAGCTTCAGTACAGTAACCCTAGGTATCAAGTTGTCCATCCATGGAACAGCAGATTAAAAAGACTTCACTAATCACTATCTAATAGGGAGTGGCATTTTCTCTGTCTTAACGTCACCAAATTCTGTCGCCACATTCAAAAATGAGTCATGACATCCTCATTTCAGTAATAATCCTGACACAGGTGTCACAGCATTTATGTTCCACTTTTTTTCCACCATGGAAATGGGCATGAAGAAATAAATATCAGAGACTGACAAAAGAAGTCTTATTGGTGACTTCTTGGTGGTTCCAGCAATGCTTTGCTGATTGAATAGGTCTTCAACCTGTAGTATAAGCATTCAGGCTTCATACAGCTACTCACCATTCCCCCAGCATATGCCTTGCAATCACTGCAGCCTCTGCCACTGCCTGCTTCGTCACAGAGCCTGATTTGGCTCTGCAGATGTGAGGCCAATCTGCATAGTGACAACATGAGTGATTGGATGATCTCTAGAGGCATCTAGCTGGCCAGAGATTGACAGAAGGGCCGTGCAACGCAGGGTGGGACGGCAAGGGAGGGGGGCCTTTGGCCAGCCTGGGCTGGAAGGGGGCAGGGATATCGGCGCACTCCGCCAATATCCTATGCCCATTCCCAGGCCAATTTGGTCTTACATGGCCTCCCCGAATGTACGCCAGGTCTAGACCAAGCACACATCTGAGGAGATCCATAGGGCCCCGGCTGGCTGACACCCAGGGAAGGGGACAAACGTCCCCTTCTCCCGAGGTGCTCCTGGGTTGCCCCAGCACGGCCCAGGAACGGCCATAGGATACAGCAGTTGGCCCTTTAGGCCGGCCGCTTAAAGTTAGGATTACGCCATAGGTTTTTTGTTATTTAGTTTATTATAACATTTATTATTTTATTATTTAGGCTGAAAGGTCTCCCATTGCAGCATGCAATAAAATAGGAGCAGTAGAAGGAACACAATTAGTAAAAGACAAAAGCAGCTCAACTAAAAATTCCAGTGATATGTATGACTATTTCCATTCCTGCAGAAGATGTGAATGTGTGCTCAGTGCAATGAGGTCCTGTCTCTTAAGGAACAGCTTGTTCCTTTGAGGCTAGAATGTGCCTGACCTGAATCACCTAAGAGAACACTGAAAGGTATACAGGTGATGAAACCTTGAGAGATGGTCAATTCACCATTCCCATGCTGACAGTCTCTCTGAAGTGATGAAGAATAAAGGTCTCAGGTCAAGAGGGCATCATACTGAGGAAGAGGGCAACAGTGACCTAAAAGAGATAGTTTCTTGGGTGATGAATTAATATCTGATGTTCTTGTACTGTAGATATGTTTCCAGGGGAGTTGGGGGGAGAGAAAGTGCTAGTGGTGGAAGATTTGATCATTCAAAACATAGAAAGATATGTTTGTGATGGATGTCATGACTGCATGTTGATGGTGTCTTGCTTGCCTGGCGTGAGGATTACAGACACTGCACACTATCTATGAGGCCGTGGCCCTGGTGGTACACATCAGCACCAGTGACATTGAAAAATAAGGTGTGCATTCATTGTTCTACTGAACAGAACCTGAACTAAATGGGGCTCAGATTCTGTTCCTTCCAGAACAAAAGGGCCAGGAAGTCCATTCATAGCTCATTTGTTTTTTAAAAATTATCTGACTTTCAACTTGTACTTTTGCCTCCCACCTGTGTCAGTGGTGCCAGGTACTCCAAAGTTCAGCTGCCTCCTGGTGACTGGCATTTTTTTCACCCATAGCTGCTCCATCCAGATGCAGTTTGGATGAAAAATGGCCATGACTAGGAGCTCGCTGTGCACTGGAGCTCCTGCCGCTGTCAGCCCAGGCAGCAATGAAACTACAAGTTGAAAGTAACAACCCAATCCTGTCCTCAGCTGGCAAATAGTATGCAGCAGCACCGGTGTGGGCTCCACTGCTTGGTATGGGCCAGCTGGGGAACACGACACAATGGAGAGATAAGTAAAAGAAAATTTTACTTACCTACTCCACCGCACCATGGTCTTCAAAGGGTCTACTGTACGTGGATCTTTTGGCTGGCGCCAGTTTGAGTGGGTCCAAGGGGGCATGTCAAGGCCTGGAAGGGGGATTGGATATTGGCTCTGCCACTGCCACTGCCACCTATATCTGTCCCCTGCCCTCCCCTGACATGCCCCCAGTGGGCCCCAATCCCCAGCCTGATCCCCTCCCTGCTCACAGTTCAACCCTGCCACCAACTTACTGGCACTGGTGGTGTCTGGGTGCTCCAGTGGTACAAACATGCAGTCACTAGCCATTCACACAGGCAACCCCATTGCATGCGCCATCGCTGTGGCTGCAGTGCCAGCGGCTCAGGCCTTCCATCGACAGAACGTGGGTTCCATCAGCGGAAGGCCCACATAGGATTGGGCTGTAAGATTGTTTATTTTAATTAAAAACAAAACAAAATGGAAAATGAAAACATTCCAAATTTACCCAAAATGAAAGTACCGGTACACAGCAGCCCTGAAAATGAAAATTCATAATATGAAGCAAAAAAATGTTTCGAATGCAGACCCCAATTGAGAAATGTAGGCATGAGTTCCAGAAAGCTAAATTTAGGCTTCTCTTCTAGGTAAGATATAGAATTCCTGGATCTCCACAGCTGCTTGCTAAGGAATGCTACTAATCCATGCACAGCCTGGGACAGCTATACTAGCAGAGCTGCAGGGTTTCAATATTTGGATGAGACAGTGGTGGTGGTGGTGGAAGGAAAAGCTTAGATTTGTTAGACACTGGGGAGCATTTGGAATAAGCTAACAGCCCAATCCTATTTGGACATCGTTGTGCCAGGGTCTGTGCAATGTCAGCACAGCATCTGTCATATCCTAAGCCCTTCCTAGCAACACCACAACAATGGTGCACCAACACTGGTGCAACAAAGCCCAAATTGTAAGCCCATCCTGGCAAAGCAATGCTGGTGCAGCGCTTCCCAGGAACACGCCCAGCATCCATGGAAACACAGACATAGCCTGTTATCCATGGAGTGGCATCCATTGCTGTGACATCAGCATGGTCATCACGTGACAGTGCATCATCCATGTGACATCTATGTGTCATCACCATGAAGTCAGTGTGTCATCCTTGTGACATCCATGTGTCATCGGTGTGATGTCCGAGGAGCCAATCACTGCATTCAATCAGCCCCAACTCTGGCAACCAAAGAAAGGTTTCCAGGGTGAACTGAGCAGGGGGCAGCAACATTATTGGCATAGCAGTTTTCTGGTGCCTTGGGTGTGTCCATTGCCTCCTCCATGTTTTCCCCTCTTTGCTAGGAATTTCCATTTTCCTCCCCTTCTCCTAACTGCTTTCAGTAGGGCTGCATCGTGTATGCAGGTTACGGCCCAATTCTATCCTTGCGATGTGATGGTGAATCTCGCAATCCTATCCACCATGGCATCATGTGGAACAACATCGCCCAAGTCACTCTGACAGCAGGTGACTTACTGCCAATGGTGCAGAAGCCAGTGAGCCCCGCCGCACCAGCAATGGCAGACAGCAGACTGGCTGCCAGAGCACGTTAGGTGGTGGCAGGGGCAGGTCACAGGTGGATCTTGGTGGCTGCAGCATCCATGAGACCCAGAGCCCCTGTCATGGGCCCAACACACCTCCATAATATCAGACGTAGATTTAAGTAGGCCCACTGCTGGGGACCAGGAAGAAGTGAAGGGTAAGTAAAAAAACTATTTACTTACCTCTCCCCTGGGCTGCCTGGTCCCCTACCAGCCATAGCATGCATGCAGCACATGTTGCATCAGCAGCACTTGATGCTGAGGACTGGCCCTGGATAGGATTGGGCCGGGAGTGGTAGAATTCCTCCAGTATAGTTTAAGAGTGAGTGGGTTAGCATAGTGAGTCCCAGTTCAATTCCCCTGTTTTCATTCTTGAGAGCTTCCTAGTAAACTTTGGTGCACCTTTACTCTTGCCTCAGTCATCCTTTCATCACCAGATTACATAGATGTGCCATTGGCCAACACACTGGGTCCTCCAGATGCTACTTGTAGATCTAAGGCACCGCTAGTAACAAAACAATGGGGAGTTCTTGTCTTCACACCCTGCTTTAGACTTCCTAGAATCCTCTGGTTGGCCATTGTGGAAAACAGGATGCTGAACTAGATGGCCTCTTGATAGAACAATCCAGCAAGGCTCTCTTTATTTGCTTAGGTTCAAAAGGGGGCCTCTTTGGACCTTGCTGTGGATCTCCCCTTCCCTCTCCTGGACATTGTCTTACCATTCTTCCCCCCCCCCGAAATTGGAGATGGGACTTTAGGGTTACCAACTCACCAGGATTGGCCTGGAATCTCCAAGAATCAGCATCAATCTCCAGGTGACTATTGGAAGCAATCCTGGAAATTTTAACTGGGCATCCCTTAATTTCCAAGATTATAGCATGTTGGGGGGGGGGGGGGGGAATCTCCGCAAATATCTTCAGTCAGAATTGGCAACCCTATGGGGCAGCCAACCTAGGGCCTAGTAGTCTAAAAGAAAAGAAAATACAGCAGCTGAAAGAATCACAGCGAGGACATACTGGGC
The DNA here is from genome assembly GCA_026170595.1 of Plestiodon gilberti rubricaudatus. NCBI lineage: Eukaryota > Metazoa > Chordata > Lepidosauria > Squamata > Scincidae > Plestiodon > Plestiodon gilberti. The sequence continues at coordinate 203,386,545 of JANXHW010000001.1, forward strand.
ATTTCAGAATGTCACCTCCTATAAATCTTGACTTGGGCACCCAAATTCAAAGGCCACTTTTTCAAATATTGGTCCTGAGGGAGAAAAGCTCCGTTTGGAATGGTGCCTATGTCCCAGACAAGTGTTCAGGCTCAGACAGGTCAGTCCTCCCATTCCACAGTTTAGAGCATGGGAAAAAACAGCCAGCTTTGGTTTGCCTTGGCTCAGTCATAACATTTAGTTACATTCTTATTAAAATTCTTCTTCGAAAGCCATGGCCTGATTGACGTTAATGTGAGTTTTCCCATTTATTTCATACGGGACAAGTATCTTTCTCACTAGGCTGTGTTGCAACAGTCACCTTAGTTCCAAGGCTGAACTAGGCAGCACAGGGGAAAGAAGAGGCTGGCTGAGGAAAAAAAGCACTGAGTAGATTTATCAGGAACAATAAAGCTGCGCTCCTCAAACCCATTAGCTTTAGAGCAATTCCTCGTGTATCAGTGGGTTGACTTCAAAGAAATAGATTTAAGGATTGTAATTTAAGCATGAAATAAACAAATAGTTATTAAAATTTTATTACCCCTTTATTAAAAGGGGATTAGAGTAGACAGAAGAACAAAGGACAAGTCTATCAGTGCCTGCTAGTCATGATGGCTATATGCTTTCTCCAGGTTCAGAGACCGTATGCCACTTGCAGTAGGGGGGGGCAGCAACAAGAGAGGGGGTGACTTTATCTCCTGCTTTGTCGGCTTCTCAAAGGTATCTGGTTGGCCTTTGTGGAAAACTGGAAGCTAGACTAGATGGGCCTTGGGCTTGATCCAGCAGGGCTCTCCTTACAGTACTTTGATTTCAAGGGAAGGATAAGCTAGAAAACATTTATTTAGTTGGGTTCACAAATGCATGTGGTTCACTTTATTCCTCTGCAGTTGCGAATTGCACGCTTGGTGACTGGGAGCTGAATGTGTGAACGGGCAACCCAATCCAGCGTAGCGCTAGGCCGGCCTAAGGTGTCATAAATGTGCCATAAGGCACGTTTTTGACACCTCGCGAGTAAGTGGCACCGCTCACTCAGCCATCAGATCGACCCAGCTCTGGGTGCCACAGGTAAGTCTCACTCCGGGTCAGCGGAGGGTGGGTAGGGGCAGAGAGGGAGGGGGCCATTGGCCGGCCCAGGCTGGTTAGGTGATGTGGATATCAGTGGCGATATCCAGCGCCCTGTCGCAGACCAGGCCGGCCTTACATGGCCTCCCCGGACGCACGCCAGCTCTGAACTCATGTGTATCCAAGGAGACCCATTGGGCCCCAGCCTGCCTACACTGGTCCCCTTCCCCGACATGCTCCAGAGCTGCACCGATGCAGCCCGGAAACTGTGCAGGATGCAGCAGCCAGTCTTTTAGGCCGGCCGCACATTGCACAGAATTGTGCCATAAGTCCATTTGAAACTGAAAAGTATCTTGTCTGAAGATATACTGTATGAATGCTCTGTCTGTTGTGTTTAGGGCTGTAAGGGTCCATTTACAAATACAAGCCATCACTTAATATTGCACATATCAAGTGATAAATGTGAATGACTAAAACAGCCCTTACAGGTAGGCTTACCATATTTTCAGATACCCAAACTAGAACTCCCCCCCCTTTTTTTTTTACCCTGCCAAAACTTTTTTTGATTTTTTTTTTTTTAGATTCTGGATTCTTCAGCTCTCCAGTTTTATTTTTGTTTTTTGTTTTGTTTTGTTTTTTAATTTCTCCCACCATTTTTGCCGCTTTCACTTGCCTTTTGCTGCTGCCCTTTGCTGCTGCTTCCATCCTGACTGGCCTGCTACATTCATCTGGCCAGCCAGGAGTCATGCGTGGATCACCACCATGTCTTCATCGCGCTCGCCTGGAGGGTTTTTTTTTTCTGCACCTGTGCAGCTGCAGGCCTCGGACTCACTCGATTCCCAGCTGAGAATCGGGCAAGTCTGAAGCCTCCAGCCGCGCCGTGCGCCTGCGCAGCTGGGGGCTTTTGATTCGCCCTATTCCCAGCCGGAAATTGGGTGACTCAAAGGCCTCCAGCCACGCCATGCTGGGAATCGAGCAAATCCGAAGCCTGAAGCCGCGCAGATGCACGGCGTGGCTGGCGGCCATTTTTGGTGTCCATTTTTTGCAATTTTGAGGGGGAACGTTTTTTTTTTTTTAAATTATTTCAGGTGAGGCCACCGGGGGCCTCCCAGGATCCCGCCTGGGATGGACCCCCCCAATACTGGGACTGTCCCAGTCAAACTGGGATGTCTCATAAGCCTACTTAGAGGGCAAATCCATGCCAGCCCACAACTAACTGATTTACATTCAGCGCCCCATCAGCTGAACACCTGTTATGAACCAGTGCACAACCTTCCAGGGAAAGCTTCATCAGAAACTCTGTGCCTGTCATTCAGTATGGACTGGGTTATAAGCAAACAAACAAATGCACCAGCTTAAACTTTTGCAAGATGCTGACCTGCTTCTTGCTGTAAGATGCATGCAAGTTACCCAAATTCATTATTTTGACAGCCTATGGTATTTTCGGCACATTTTTCAAGTTCTGTTTGACTGAACAAGAATGCAGGACTTCATTTCAAAGGCAATTTGTCATTAAAATATGCCTTACCAAAACTGAATAATTAAAGACCAAACAACATGGTACATTAATAGCATTTGACTCTTAGGTGATTGATGCTGATTCCTGGAAATGTCAGGCCAGTCCTGGAGGGTTGGCAATCCTAAATCACAGGTACCTAGTGAAAGCAATCCTGGAGATTTTAATTGGGCATCCAGGAATGTCCAAGATTACAGCATGTTGGGGGAAAAATCTCCAGCAATCGCTTCAGTCAGAGATGACAATTTGAATGTGATTTCTTTTTCAGTCTCGGACAGGCTAGTCCTCCCATTCCACAGTTTACAGCATGAGGAGAAAAAAAACAGCCTAGGTATGTGTGTTGTAAGGATTGGAACCCTGGAATAAAGAGGGGGGCTTTGATCCTGTTTTGGTCCTGATCCAGATCAAGCTTCCATCACTACACTTACGGTGCAATCATGTGTAACTATAGGCCAGCTGAGCTAGTGCTCCACCGGCCTAGGGTGCCATAAGCATGTCGTAAAACATGTTTTCGGAACCCAGAGAGTTAGCAGCACCAGCACAGAGGCCAACACTGTTCTCTCCGCCACCTATCTGCGCTGGCCGACGCTGGCTGACACAGGTGAGTGCTGTGCCAAACGGTGCAGGGGGCATGGGGAGGGTGGGCAGGGGTGGCGAAGGAGGAGGCCATTGGCCGGCCCGGACTGGGAGGGGGTGGGAATATTGGCTTCAGAGCTGGCATGCATCTGAGGAGGCCCATTGCAGCCCACATGGCTTACACTGGGGGAAGGGGATGAACATTCCCTTCCCCTGAGTAGAGCCCAGGCTGCGCCGGTGCAGGCCGCAATGGGCCTAGGATACAGTGGCTGGCCCTTTAGGCCGGCCGCATATAGTTAGGCAGGATTGGGCTGTTAGCCTGGAAGGAAAGCTCCCACTGGCACCAATGGATGCTTTAGCCCAGAAAAACTAAGCACAACATGTCCAAGCGTAACATATAACATGGAAGTTTGTACTCAGCAACCTAACATTGATAATGGTCTCATCAATGTCTCACCTGGGCACCATTTCTATGCTATACAGAGCCTGGAGGAGGATAAATGGATCAACCCCTTAAATACAGATGAAAATGCATTCATTGGTTTAGGAAAATGGTGGTAGCAGCATGTGGGACAATTACCTGTTGAAGAAAGTAATGTGAATAGTGAAGGAAAGAGCTTCATTGTATTTGACCCACAGTAATTCTGAAATGTTTTTAATAAGTTCAGTATTTGGAACAAAACTGCAATATAAATTGCTGCAATATAATGTCTGGTAAATTCATACATTTCTTGCAGCTTTTCATCTTACATTTATTTACCTGAATCTGTAATTATAAAAGTTGAAAACTAAAGAGCCAGGGAGGGGGACTATATCACATATAACTTGCAAACTCTATTCACCCTCAAACAGAAAATATATCATGCAGAGCACAAAAGATTATTGAACCAATCTTACATTATACTTGGGGAATGACTATTGAAACGTTTTGATTTGCTGTGCTCATCCAATGTTCATTTTACTCAGCGAAAGAATTGTAACACAATTATAACACATCAATTGCACTTTTATTTTGCATTACCTCATGCTTTTCTGTGTGTTTCCCTCCGTTCCTTGTTACATGGCCAGCAGCTTTGCAAGCAAAGCTTTATAGAAGCCTGTGCAACTTGACACCAATCAAGCCGATTGCTTCCTAATAGCTACCACAGAGACTTGATAAACTTCCTGGTTTTATCTACCTGCTTAGCTGTGATGATACCAAATGTCCTATTCCCTGACTTGGAAACAGAAATCTTGATGGTTTATAATGCTAACCAGCTATGCTCACCTGAAAGGTCTTCGCTGTCTAGGATGAGAGTCAAATTATCCCTCTCATTCATCCACACCTGGTACCTGGCTCACAACTGTAGCAGTGTGCCAGGCACCCTAGTGAAGAGAGGGAAGAAAGACCGTCTATATTTCTTTCCACTGCCACTAAAGCAGCAAGGCAGTTAAGCAGGAAGGGTGGGAAGGAGGTGATGGGGTTTGAAGGGGTTTGAGGTGATGGGGTTTGGGCAGGCTGTTAGATGGGTAGTAGGGAGAATGTTAGTAAGCACTGGAGAGTTGGATCAGAACTAGTAGAATTCACAATCCTACCATCTGGGTGCAATGGAATCTAACTTGGTTCTGAATTGAGCCCTAGGCAGATGTTTTGGAGCTGTGGAGTTTCCATGTTATCACATCATCTATGACCGTGCCAGTGAGCCCCGTTCACACTGCCAACATGCTCCATAGACCTACCCCCTCCATCCACAGGGAAAGCTGGAGGCAGGGCTATGGAGCATGTCAGCAGTACAGGCAAGGCTCACTGGCACATTTACAAGCGCCATAAAACATGGAGACTCTCCATGGTTTCATAATGTCTGCATTATGACTTTGGGCTTGGCATAAGCTATTTTTCAAATTTGGAAGCAAAAGAGTTTAGTTTTCTGAGCTGAATTCCAACCCTGAATGCCTCAAGGAGTTCACCCCACTACTAAGGCTGCAAACAGGGCTCACAGCCTGTCATTTCCCCCTCTAAACCAGTGATTTTCAACCTTTTTTTATCTCATGGCACACTGACAAGGCACACCATCAGTTTTTTTTTAACAATTGACAAGGCACACCACACTGCCAGCAAGGGGGCTCGCATTCCCCTAATGGCCCTAGTAATAAATGACCCCCAAACTCCCACGACACACCTGCTGACCATTCATGGCACACCAATGTGCCGTGGCACAGTGTTTGAAAACCGCTGCTCTAGACAATATGGGGATTAAAAGCTCATGTCTAATGTCCAGAGCAATTTTAATTCTGTACTTTCAGAGTGCAGATGAAGTAGTTGGGGAAGGGAACAGGTTGGTTAGGTGCTATGGCAATGTTTTCACCCTTCTGCAGCTCACCCACAGGCCTTGCTCAAGTGATTTCACTTGAAGTCTGAGACCAGAGAAAGAAAGAGGAACCACCCTAGCACAGGCTCTGGATGGGCCAAGTGGTAGCAAAAGAGTACAGCATGGCATGGAGAGGAAAACACTGTCCAGACCAATCTGTCCTTTCCCAAGTCTCTCTCTCTTTTCCTTTCTGAGCTGCAGCCTAAGAACATAAGCAGAGCCCTGCTGGATCTGATCAAATGTCCATCTCATCCAGCATTCAATGTGTAACAATGACCAGACAGGTGCTTCTGGGAAGCTAATTGGAAGGGCATGATGGGAACTCTCCCCCCAGTTGCCTGTTCTTAGCATCCAATATTCAGAGCTCTATTGCCTCAAAACGTGAAGGCTGATAGCCATTGATATGTGTTATCCTGTCTCAATGAATGTGTCATACACTCTTTTAGAAAGCCATCCTAGGTAGGTATTCATGAGCCCTTGGGTGTGATTTGGTTCTTCCAAGCTTAAGTAAAGGTAAAGGTATCCCTTGACAATTAAGTCCAGTCGTGTCCGACTCTAGGGAGCAGTGCTCATCTCCGTTTCAAAGCTGAAGAGCCAGCACTGTCCGAAGACGTTTCCATGGTCATGTGGCCAGCATGACTCAACAACGAGGCGCATCCCATGGCTGAACTGCACTTAAAAAAAAACACACACACCAGCATCGGACGTTGAAACCTTGTTCTCACAACATCAGTCGTCGCTTGTCAACTATGAAATGGAACAAATATCTTGCAGGAGCTGAAACAGAATTTGCTTTAGTAGTCAGAATTTGCTTCAGTAAGAACAGAAAAATGATTTTGTTCATTTGTCCAAATGCTGCTCTTTGGTGGGGGGGGGGATGACAAACACACACATTTTCATCAACTGAAATTTTGTGAGTCATTTCCCTCTCCCCCCCCCCACCAATGAGCAGCATTTGGACAAATGAACACATCATTTTTGTGTTGATATGTTGAAGACAAAGCAGACCATCAGTGCAAATGAAGTAATGGCATGTCCTGTGAGCTCTTCCACGTCTACATAAGCCAGAAACCAGAGTTCCTTAGGGCAGCTTCATCAAACAAACAAAAAAGGTATTTAAATTCAGATTTTTTAAAAAAAAATGTTATGAAATATAGTGTGTGGAATTGTGGGGCATGTCTATTTTTTAAACAGTGGGTATTAAAAACTATAGGCATGATCCTGATCTCTCCTCCATGCACCGAGTGCAGAACCCACACTAGGACAGAGAGCAGAGATAGCTGGGGAGAAGGCTGGAAAGGATTGCCAGCGCAGTAAATTCCCCTTCCACTCCACTGCAACCTGTGCAGGTGAGGAATCTGGCTCACGCCTGTAGTTTTCATTTTTATGGGGTAGTGGTGGTTTGGTTTGGTTTGGTTTTTTTAAGCTTATGCCTGAGACAATCTGGAGCCACTATGGACAATTCTAGTTGCAAAAACTGGGGGTTACCAACCACTTGATAGACCACAATCCATGACTGGGGATGTTTGGTCTGATGCATCACACAGTGTAGCCTTAAGAAAATATAACTGAGAATCAAAACGCCTTAACGTCACAAACAGTCAAACTTAATAATAATGTCACAACCATTGTGAATAACACTGTATAGCAATCAAAGAACTACCTATGTTCTGTACTGAAGTCATTATAATACAAGAAACAGACATAGGATTGAAACCTTACAGCATTCAGGCTTTCTCCCATGTAAGTGTGCATAGGACTGCAGAATAACAGCTCAATCCTGCGCAAGTTGCGATGGCCGGCCAAAATCGCTGCATCCTGTGCAGGCTGCGCCAGCGTGGCCCGGGCTCATCTAGGGGGAAGGGGACGTCCCAATGGGACTCCTCGGATGCATGCCAGCTAAAGAGCTGGCACGCATCCGGGGAGGCCGTGTAAGGCCAGCCCGGCCTGGGATGGGGCGTTGGATATCGGCGTAACCCAGCACTGATATCCCTGCCCTCTCCCAGACCAGGCCGGCCAATGGCCCCCTCCATTGCCACCCCTGCCTGCCCTCCCCATGCCCCTGCACCGACCAGCATTGCCCTTATCTGTGTCAGCTGGCGCACATCCAGGTAGGTAGTGGAGGAAGCGGTGCCGGCTTCCACACTGGCGCCACTTACTCCAGAGGACCCGCAAAAGTACTTTACGGCACTTTTGCGACTTCTTAGACCAGCAGAGCGAGAGCGCCGCTGGCCTAAAGTTAGGCAGGATCAGGCTGTGTTTGCAAGGTCAGGTGATAGATTATGAAGGGTAGCCCATGGCTATTATGATATGGGGAACAGCCCAAGCGCCCCACTCCATCTGCACCTAGGCAATACAGCAAGCTAGCTATGCCAACAGAGACATGGATAACATTTTGCTAAGCACTTTGGCCCTAGGAAGCAGCATCAAGGATGGAAGAGGCTGCTGATGTCCTGCATTGCATGTTGGAATTACATCAGTTTGCCCTGTGCCAGAAAAAGGCCTTAATCATTTTGGTCTGTTTTGGTTTGTTTAGTCTATTCTTCAGTGAGTATATCAGTAATGCCGGCACATACGTTTCACTGAAAGATGGGAGTGTTCAGTATTACAGACCTTGACTGCAAGGCTTGTGGAGAATATTGGGTATGCTACAGGTCACACCTCACTGTGCAGGGCAGCAGTGAGGCCCATGGGTTTTGCCTGTGCCTTGTATGAACAGAGGCCTAAAATAGCTGCCGCCCCCCTCCAATCCTCTGCAATTTGCAGGAGCTCCACAGCAAAAAAAGTCAATATAGAAAGCATTTCCTGGATGTAAACAGTTTGAGAACTACTGACCCAGACCCTGTGAGGCTATTTCGCCACAGCCAATTACCACCTGCAGAAGGAGGCATTGTTTGCTGCAACAGGCATTCATGGGAACATTGTGAAAGGGTGGATGGGAAGACCAAGTGCAAACTCCTTCTCAGTTAATCTTTGTATTTGCAAGGCCTTAGGCTGTGTTCCCCAAATTGTCTGCACATAGCACTAGCCTTGTGCAATTTAATGAGGCTTGCACCTGCACTGTGAGCTCCCTGGCCCTTATCCTCCAAACGGTTACGCATTCATGGTCCCATTCAAGTGTGTATAAGCATGTTCAGCAATGAGGCCTTGATCCTCCAAGCTGTGGATACTTTATAACAAAGGTTTCTCAAACAGGCCAGCATTAACTGCAAGAAACCGCTGCAGTTCTCAAACCGTTTTTTTTTGTCCGTTTTTGTTTTATTTACTTAAACTGTACACAAATGTAAAATACTCCGACAGCAAATCTAAGTGAAAGTTGTTTGGTATTTAAATTATTATGGAACAGAACCTACAAGGGACTTTATTAAATAAACAACAATTGGGTTTGTTTTTTGAAGGATGCACATCTTATAATGTATGCGAAGTATGATGGTATAGAAAAGACACTGACCCAAACACAATGGAATCCATTTTGTACCCTGAAAAAAAAATTGATAGGCCTCACAGGAGATTGTTCAGTATCATTACATGATATATAGATATATGATGGCCTTGCCATCTGATAAAAATTACAATTAATATGTTGGCCTCTTTGGTTCCAAAATTTTATGTATAATACATTTCACTGTATTCATTTTTTTTTTTTTGCTGCTATAAAAATAACCTTTTTTTTCAAATGGCAGTTTTTTCTTGACTAAGTCATGCAACTACATCAGTGCAAACATGAAAAGCAATCATTCACTTTTAAAAAAAAGAAGCAAAAGATTTAATTTCAAGTATAAAAAAAATATAAAAAGTCATCTCATTTCAGTCCAGTTTCATCTAGTATGGGTCGACACTTTAAATTGCATAGCTCATGCGGCACTTAAAAAAAAAACCAACCCTAGAGAGATAGTGAGCAAAGAGAAGTGCACCGTCAGTTATCAACCATTCAAGGCATTGAAATCTGCAAGTGCTATAATATCGTGCATTCAAGCAGTTTGCAAGTGCTGTGCTGTAGCATGGCTTTGTCAGCTCTGCAGCCATCCTTGACACCTTCTGGGAAGGAAATTGGGGGGGACCCTCCTCTCTCTCTCTCTCTCTCTCTCTCTCTCTCTCTCTCTCTCTCTCTCTTTCTTCCCAAGGCTTGTTAAATGTTCCTTGCCTGTTACAAAATGCGCTGCATTTTTTTTTCTCCCAGAAAAATGTATCCGCCATGTGACTGTAATTCCTCCTTAGGATTCATTGGTTGATCTGTGATATCACCAGGTTCTCTTCTCTATGTCCTCCTCCCCAATTGCCTCAAAGATGCTCCTGCTGAATCCCCTGCTGTGGAACATAAATTGCAACTTTTGATGCTGCCGTTGTTCTGAGAACATGAAGACTGTATTATGGAGAGTGAGAAAAACAGGGACAGGACAGACCAACCCCTTTGTCAATGACATAACAGGGATCGCAATCCATGTGGAGTGGGGATGGGAGAATCTAGTGGTCTGTTAAAGCATGAAATCATGCTAATCATACGTCATTCAGAAGAACACAGCAGCCATCATTATGTTTAAGCTTGCGATAATTGCTTCTGGATACTTCTCCCTTTTTTCTTCCTTCTCGCTCTTGCTGATTTTATCAATATTCTACACTGGAAATGCTATTGGCCATTTGTGATTTTTTAAAAATTACATTTCCCCTCAAGAGGAAGAGCTTACCTTGCCTTCATTTTTAGACCTTAGAGGTGACCGTGGTCATTTGTATGCCTGATCACTTAAATACCAGTGTACAAAGAATATATCAGACTGTTTTTCTTGAACCTCCAAATGGTTCTGCTGCCATCACAGATAACTGACAGAAGAAATGGCTACTGGCCCATTCACTTTTATCACCGGCAGACATATAATTCCGTTCCTGTTACTTCCTTCCCTTCCCCCAGCTGCTTAGTGCGACTACATGTGAGTGTATGTGTGTGTGTGTTTGTGTCTGTGTGTCTGTGCGTATGTGCCTGTGTCCTTGGGCGTGTGGGTGGGATTAAGGTACTTCATAGCATTAGTTTATAAGTGGTAGCATATTTTAGTGTCTGAGATCCACAAACTGCCACTGTCTTGACAACAGAGTGAAATAGTATATGTTGTTATTGCTGCTGCTGCTGCTGCTGTTGCCTCTGCAGTGATTTAACATCCATGCCGGGAAGAAAGAAGCACAGCAAAATACCCTCCAATTCCATTCAGTATGGGAATGTTCTCTCACCCCCCTTGTCCCCTCCCCTTTCAAACACACCTTCCAAATCAGGCGCAACCACATTCTTCCACAATCATATTGGGAACGTCCCTTTTCACGATGTTATATTCATCGTCGAAGTACAGCATGGACATTGTGCTAAGTTTGGTTGGGATGCAACAGGAGTTCACAGTGCCGGGGTTCAGCCCTCGCATGCGGTACTGATTCACTACTGCAGTGTGAAAAGAGGAAGCTGAGCCCGGGACGCCAGCCAAATAGGCCGGGCAGCTCCCTTCACAGTAATTCCCATAGTAACCCAATGGTGCTATGATCCAGTCATTCCATCCAATGAGTCTGAAGTCAATGTAAAATTGTTGCCTGCAACATAAATTGGTCCTGCCATCACACTCCAAGCCTCTTTTCCGGATTCTGTGTTTGTTGTTGGCCAACCGGGCTTGCACCACTAAAAAAGGCCGGTGAGATTCATCCCCTGGGTCCACATAAATTGGCAGCACTGAATATTCTTCACAGCCTTCGCACTGAACATCCAAGTTCAGTCTCCTTTCGCCTTTCTCAAACAGAGCCTGGATTGCTTCTGTCATGGGAAATGTGTGCCAACCACTTCTTTTGAGATCAACTTTCTTTTCAACCACATTCCACTTGTTGCTAGTGTCCGGGTCTTGGAAATACACTTTGACTCTTACTTTTCGTCTGCTGCCTTTCTCCAAGACATATGGAAGCAGCTTCAAGTAAAGCCACAGGCTGGCTTGAACCACAAACAAGTTCTGATTCCCTTCATTGGAAATGAAGAAATAGAGACGCACTCTGGAGGAGGCCAGGTCATCTAGGAAGATGGTGAAAAATACAATACCATTACACTGAAAATATGCAAAGTTTGTTTTTTTCAAAAATGTCTGCATCAAGTTACAATGCTAAACATAACATTTAAAAAATCCCCCCCCCCAAAAAAGGGATAAATTTATCAACTATAAATTGCACAGTGGGCTGGGTGGCTAGATCAGTATTTGGAATAGAAACCCATTACAAAGTCAGTTCCCAGAGAGAAACTAATCAGGCTACAGGTGAAAATGCCAGATCCTTAGAAATCAGTATACAAGTAATTATGGTCAGATAGATTGAGAGCCATGAAAGGAACCCTGTGAGCACCTGGATAAGTGCTAATTAGGTTTTTTTTTAAGTGTTGGTCTAGCGAAGGCAGCCTTCATGTATAATTTTCCCAGAAAGCAGGGATTGTTAACATTCAGGGACATTTTACAGAAAAAGGATTTAGTTACAATGTTGATGTACTGTAATCTCACCCAGCTGCTCCATGACTCTTAGAAAACACAGGCACTTAACTAGTCTGATTAACTGAGGCCTAGTGAGGAAGGAAACCTGTTTCTGGGCTATGCCATGCTCCTGCATGCAAAAATATTCCTTGCAGACTGAAAACTAGATTCTACATTTTAACCTAGTGTGTTATACTAGTTTTCTATGTGCAGGTCATTTTTCTGTGCATGGAAATGTACGGTATTTGATCTGAAGTGGTACAACTGAGACACAGGCTTACCACCTGCGTGAGAACTTGGCCTACAGCGTCTACTCCTGATAGGTGTAAAACCGTGGAATTAAACGTGCTTAGAATTGACCACTTTTAAGCCCTGCTGATTTGGATGGGTGGGTGAAGTAAAGCACATGCTATGCTGGGTTGCAGCCAACATTTTTCATGGAAGAATACAGTACCAGATGCTATATTATCTTGCTGACATTAATGTACATGTTTATAATAAGAGCAATAACTGGGAAAACCTCACTCACCACTGACATCTGATGTCCCAAATAGTTGCAATTCTATGCACAGTAAGTCCCACTGACTCAGTGTGAGTAGACATGCATAGGATCAGGCTGTTCCCAGTTTCATTCATTATACTTCCTTCAATTTAATACACTTCCTTCAATTCCACTTCCTTCAAAATTCTAGAAACAGAGACCGCATTGCTGACACTGTGAACAAGAGCCTCTAAAAAATCCTTGTTGTTTAAGCCCGGCTGCTTTTACAGTGCCATTTAATCAGTTCCCTGTATACCAATAGCACTTTATAATTATCGGTTGGAAAGGTATTCCTAACCTCTACTTTCTAGGTCCTAATGTATTCCTAACCTGTGCTTTTAATGGTGAAAAGTGCACCACTGTACATCATTGTCACCTGTACATTATCATATATGTGGCAATAGCATGCCACTGGCTTACCTATGCCTACAAGCAGTCAAAGCCTAGCTACAGAGCTACATGCAATATGGAAACCTGTGAATATGGTAAACAAATAAATAATAATTACTGATAGCAGCAATAAAGTATAATAAGTACAATTTAGAGAAAAAGAGGAGCATATTAAATGATCTAATAGATCCATCCACCTTCCCATTCTGCATTCACCTAAATGTATCTATCCATCCTCCTCCTCTTCCTCCTCCTCAGGCAGTGGTTTATTTCAGTGATTTTCAAACGTACTGCCTTGAGAGAACCTTTCCACATCAGCTCATCTGCTGTTGAACCCCTGGATGTCTGCCATGGACTCCCAGTTACACTTCAATGAATTTAGGAGCACATTCTAAGGCACACACTTAAGTAATATGGGGCACCACTGGCCATGATTGCTAGGCCTCAGCATTGCCCTCTGTGATCAGAGAGTGCAACTCAGAATACACCCAACATTCTCCTGTGGCTGCATATAACAGGCAGAGCTAGGATATCAGTAGTGATATAAAGCGTTCTTTTAGGAAAGCTTATCCACTATTACTGCTCTGATTGAAGAATCCAGACTCCCTGCAACACAGTTTGAAACCCACTGATCTCTTGAAGCATTGATGGAGGGACTGAGATAGAAAGAAAAGAAACTGTTCTGGTTGATTAACTGGCAAACTGTAAGATAGCTAAAAAAAAAGGTGTAGATATGAAATATAAAGGAAATGAGGGAAAGATGGATAGACATGGTACTGCATCATGTGGAAGAGGAGATGTTCTGTATAGATCTAGAAGAATGCCTTAGGAGGTGGTTGCAGATTGATTATATTTCAGATGGAACAGATAAATAATCAGAATCTGAAAATGATAAAAGGATAATTCCAGCACCTAGATTAATTAAACCAGGATGGATGGATGGATGGATGGATGGATGGATGGATGGATGGATGGATGGATGGATGGATGGATGGATGGATGGATGTAATGCTATAAAGAACAGCATTACGGAAGCATAGGTTGACAAAACAGGAATAGCTGTGTGGTTAATAAAATGATAGATAGATAGATAGATAGATAGATAGATAGATAGATAGATAGATAGATAGATAGATAGATAGATAGATAGATAGATAGATAGATAGATAGATAGATAGATAGATAGATAGTTTTGTTTGATAAATGAGAGAAAGAAAAATGTTTGCCCCCAAGTTTGGTGCTTACAGTGGGCAATTACATACAGTCAAGTAATCTCTGTGGCAGACCATGGACTGATTCAGTACTATAGGGTGAGTGGACAGGCAGATGGATGAGTAAGAGATAGGTAAACAGAAAAGAGCACAGAGAGATGGGTGATGGGTCTTATAGAGTTTACAAATTAATTTATGCAAGTAAAAGACAAATGAATGTATGGATGAATGGGATCACCAACTGGGCATGAACACAGGATCAAGAATACATGGAATGTGTATGTTAGCAAGAACCATAGGGTACTGGTCACAGGGCAGATGGTTATGTGTAGCAGATGGTTTGGATGGCAAGAAGAAATATAAGGCTATATGCATTCCAGCAAGATGATGGAGCAGAAGGCAGTGGAGAATGTGTGTGGTGTTGATGGAAAGACAGAAAGATGGATGTGCATAATAGGACATACATAAAATGGGACATAAATGGGGTGGGCAGGTTTACATGTCACACAGAGATAACTGACATATATTGCAAGGGGGTATAGGAGGAGATTAATAGATGGGAATAAAGGTGGGTGGGGCAGACAAATGGATGCAGAAAGTACAAGAATGGAGCACTGGGTGAAGAGAAAAGGTCACACAAGGTTAGGGATGGGGCGGGTAGATATGTCTGTATGACACTAGAAAACAGAGGGTGTGGAACAGATAAGTAGGTGGATTAGAAGAGAAGAGATGGGTGACATGGAGATAGTGAATGGCTAGTGGTAAGGATATATGCATGCATGAGTGTTGCAGAAGTATTTGAGTGTAGCATGCACAAATGTAAAGCCTGAGGGGTGAAGGTTTTATAAAGAAAGAAGTCTCTGCTTCTGGGACCTCAGGATGGATGACTGCAGCTGCACAGTCAATGTGCTGAAGTGGTTAAGTGAAGGAGTGCATTGACTGTAGCAAGTAGTGCAACTGAATAAATGGGGTGGACTGGATGGATGGATGGATGGATGGATGGATGGATGGATGGATGGATGGATGGATGCAAATGTAGGGTGTGCACACCGATCTGAATAGGTGCTGTACCCATCAAAGGGATGAAGACTGAATCTGCAAGACAAACTAATGCAGGGGTGGCTAGATCAGGTAGAACTGATCATGAGATTTACAAGTCAGTAAGGCAGAAATGAGGCCTGGAAAGCAAAGAAATGAATGAAGGTGGTGTGTTACACAGGTGATAAGCCCGTAGAACACAGAGAAGAGGGCAGGACAAGATAGGAGCCATGAGGAATGGATTAGACAGAAATCAAAGAGGGATAATAGGTCTGCAAGGGAAAAAAACAAACCCATGAATTTAAAGTTATGGGATGGGAGCCTATTCCTGGATGCAGAACATACAGCCCCAAGAGGTGAGCGATGGGTTTGCAGGAGGCCAAGAAACTGTGAATGGATGGCTATGGATGCTTAGGGCATACAGACCAAGGGGGGAGGTACGTGGGGGTAAATAGATCAAAGCGGGGTGGGGTAGGCGAGCTAGCGGGGCGGCCCACCTGTCTCGGCGAAGCTGATGATCTCGGAGATCTGCTCATGGGCCGGGGGGCCCGCACTCGCCTGCCCGTCCAGGCTGGGGATCTCGACGCGGCCGTCGTCGCGCACTTTGCCGGCGTGCAGCTTGCGCAGCGCCGTGACCATGGCAGCCTTGGGCACGGCGTGGGTGATGTTGGGCCGGTCGCGCATCTGGAGGCGGCTCAGGATGTGCCTCTTGACGGCCTCTAGGAAATCGCCGTCCACCGTACCGGGCTCCTCGGGGGGCCGCCGGAAGCCGCACGAGGTGCAAGTGTCTTGGGGGGCGGCTCCGGGAGGGGTTGGCGAGGCTCCGGCGCCAAGCACCAGCCAGCAAGCCACCGCCAGCAGCAGGGCCCCCCTCCGAGCCGCCCCGTCCATGCCGATCTCCAGGCAATTCCGCTTTGAGGCTGGGATCTGAGCCGGAGGGCAGCCGAGTGGGGCGCACGGAGCTCAAGGAGGCGGGTGAGCGCCAGGAGAGGCGCGCTGGCAGAGGAGGGGCGCTATGTTGGGGGAACCGTGAACGGAATCCGGGGGTCCCCGAGGCGATAGCAAGCAGGTTGGCAGAGGGCGAGGCAAGTTGGGGGAGCCCAGCAGAGAGGCTGAGGGGTGGGGGAGAGGGGGCGATCCGGAGAGCTGAGTCTCCCCCGGGGCAGCCTGCCTGAGTCCCCCTGCAGCCTCGTTCAGTCACTGGCCAGCGGGCATCTCCGAGGCGGGCAGCTCCTTCTTCATGATTTCAGTGGTTCGCCTCCAGCCAGGCAGAGTCCAGCCAAAAGCGGACAGGAGGTGGGGAGAAGGGCGATCTTTTTTAGTCCAGAGTCATCGGGGGGCCAAAGGGGAGGGGGAAGGTGGGGTGGCGTGGAGGATCAACCAGGCAGATTGAGAGTCAATCCAATTTATAGCGACGGGCTGGGGACACTCCAATCAATGATGCCTCCCTATCCGTCTCCACAAGAAAAGGAAGGGGGAACAAGAAAAAAAAAAAGCAAAATCCAATCCAGCAAGCCGGTTCCTTGATACGCTCCGCAGCTGTCCTCTTTAGCACGGTGGGCGCTCTCTCTGCCTTCAGCGCCTGCAGCCTTTGGTAGTCTGTCTGCCTCTCTTGCAAAGGCAAGTTAACCTGAAGCTTAAAGCAAAGAGCGGGGAGCACACTGGAGGAGGGGGGGAGGAGAGCCCAGTCGGATCCACAAAGGCGATCGCTCCTTCCCCCCACCTTTTCTTTTGGGGGGTCAAGTTGGGGCTACAGTCCAGCCGATGGGGCCCCTTCCTGGGGGTCCCGCGAGCATGCAGCTGTCCACATTAAAACAGGGATTTATAAAATAAAACTCCGGGAACAGCAAGGGAAGATCTTCAGAAGCGACTCCACGAAGTCCTGCTTAAAACTACTCGCTCTCTTTCTGATCGAACAATGTCGCCCTTGTTATTTGGCACTAGGATTTCTCATGAGTAAGGGCAAACCGACCGCACTGCCTCCCTCTGAGAGGTGATCTTTGCCTGTGCCCCGCTGTATTTTAATTTTTTGCTCTCGCTCTCTCTCTCTCTCCCTCTCTCTCTCTTTCCTGAACCTGACGTTCCGCCTCCGATCGCCAAGTGGAAGGTCTCGGTTGGAGAAGCGCCTTGTTCCTCGTTTATCTGCCTCTAATCTCCTGGCGACGGGTTCCCCCCCCCCTTCTTTCTTTTTGACTTGCCAAATCACGACATTGGGCCACTTTTCTACTGAAACTTTTATACAGAAGTTAAAACCACGTGGGAACTTCAACCTATAACAGACTAGGCGCCACAGGCTCCGCACTGTTTAGGAGATTAAGCATTTTGCCCCCGGGCTGCTGCAGCAACTTCCTGATGTGGAAATATTAACTATGCTGTTCCTTTAACTACGCCCCCCCAACAGCCCTTAAACACACAAACACAAAAAAAAAACACAAACACACAAACAGATTGCATGAGGGTTTATAAAAGATGTTGCCAGAGAAAAGGTGTCCAAATAAAGGTTGTTACGAGTCGACGAGGCAAACTAGCCACCATCCACTCACGTCACTAGTGTGGCCGAGAATATCAGTTGTGCGGGGTCTCGAGCTGAAACTTCTGATCAGCCTGCCTGGCAGCCTGCCTCACTATCTCTAACTCCAAGACTTCCGTTTGCAACACGGTTGGGGAAAACAGTATTAGCCCACCTTGCAGGGTTGTTCATTTCTGAGAATGATACACACATCTGCTTGAAAGCATATTTGGTAAAGCAGTTTAAAATACTCTCTCTCTCTCTCTCTCTCTCTCTCTCTCTCTCTCTCTCTCTCACACACACACACACACACACACACACACACACACACACACACACACACACACACACACACACACACCTCTCTGCACTAGGTGCGATTTCAGACAGAAAACTATCACTAGGCATCTATTTAATTTTTCTCCTACCTTTTCTCCAAGAAGTCCAAGGTGGTGGTGCCCACGGTTCTCCTCTCTCTCCATTGTATCCTCATGACAGTCCTGTGAGGTAGGTTCAGCTGAAAGGAGAGTGACTGGCTCATAGCTACCCCATCAATTTCATGGCTGAGTGGGGATTCAGGTATCCACTAGTTCTCTAACCACTGCAACTCTAGCCATGAGCACAATGGTTTTGCAGCCAGCATGGTTTTTCAGTGTGTGCAGTAGTAGACTGAGACTTGAGTTCAAATCCCAGGTCAGCCAAAGGTGTACTGCCTCAGTTTCCCCATCTGTAAAAATGGCACCATCAATCACCTATCTGACAGAGATGAAATGCATGTACTGTATGTACACAGGTTGCGTGAATAAGTAGCAAGGCTAACACGACACTAGTACCACAATGAACATGTTTGCTCAAGACAAGTTCTTATTTCTTTCTTTCTTTCTCTTTATATGTGGGAAATGTATATATGTGAGAGAAAACAGTTAAAACAGAGCCTGCATGCAGGGCATGCTTATAGATGCACATGCTTATGGTGATGCACATATGCAACAACTGGGGCTATTGCTTATTTACTATCCACTTCTTACAGTGGACAAAGCTGAGTTCTCAAGAGTTTGCGAACAGAAAGGGAATGTTTTAGGACGGAGGGAAAGGAGAACTTGGTGTAAAAAAGCAGCACTGTCTGCTTAAAGGCAGCAATACTAAGTGTGTGAATGCTCCAGCCTGGCAGGGGGCAGATGGACCATTGAGCCATTTCTGCGGCGGTGGAGGGATCATCCTACTACCGTTTCCAAGTTCTCTGGTTGCTTCTGTCAGGGGATTTGCCTCGTGAATGATGCTGCGAATGGGGTCCCATCCAGAAACAAGGGGGGGGGGATAACTTCTAGGCTCCTAAAAGCTGAGTAGAGCTGAGAGAAGGGAGAAGGGGGGAGAGAGAGAGAGAGAGAGAGAGAGAGAGAGAGAGAGAGAGAGAGAGAGAGAGAGAGAGAGAGAGAGAGAGGCTGGCTGGTGCCCTGCGCGCCTTCCTGCTTGTTGATATTCTGGGGACATTCTCTCTTTGGTCGATGCTGCCTCTGGAGTGTTTCTCTTGGGGAAATCCCTGGCTTTGAACAACTCCCTGTCCCAGCTCCTTGCAATCCGGCGTCGTCCTTTTCTCTCCCTATCGAAGGATGGGAAGGGGGCGGGGGGCCTGCTGCTGCTGCTGCTGCTTGTCCCCTGGCATCGCCGTGCGTTGGGATGTGTGGCCTTGATTTTGTCCACCATTTGCTTGCGTAGCGGAATCCTTAATAGGCAGGAGGGAGCTCCAAAGGACGGCGGAGAAAGAATGGCTGGGATGGAGCTCGCACCTGGCAATGCCAGTGGGAATCTTGCCCTTAGCCCGGGCAACAGGCAGACAAAAAACCGAACGCCACCCACCAAGCACACGAAGCCAACACACACACAGAAGATACAAAGCCCAACGCTTGCTGAAGGCGGAACAAGCGCGCGCGGAGAGATCTCTTCGAATGCGAGCGAACACACACACACACACACACACACACACACACACACACACACACACAGGGAGAGCTTGGTACAACAGCAGATCCTTACACGCTTCCAGCCTCCCGTCCACTTTCCCAAACACAGAGCCCACGCTGGTAGGCAGGCAGGCAGGCAGGCACGAACAAAATCTATCCCCAGCCATAACAACAAAGAGAGCACAGCCCAAACTGTTCAACCCAACCCAGCCGCATTCATTCAGTCCGCACAGCCCCCATGCAACACCTGACCCACAGGCACGGGCACGAAACAGTTGCAAGGAAGACTGATCATGTAGTAGCCATACTGAGCACCGGGGTTTACCAAGCGGATTCCTCATCAGCCACCCAAACACACGCACATAGTTTAACTATAGTTAAGCCAAAGTACTCGGATCGTTTAAAATTTCTTTTCTCGTTTGGGATTTAAATAATCGATTTCTTCTCCCTTCTTTCAATGGGATTGGAGTTGGTTTCGGTATTTTACTTGACCATGTAGGTCGATTTGGCGTACGCCCCCAAGTCTCAGCACTTCTCCCCCACCCCCTGCTTTCTTCTCACTCATAGCTGAAAAACACAACCCACACACACACACACACACACACACACAGAAGCCGGTACGACAGAATAAGATGAAGACATACAACTCTCTCTCTCTCTCTCTCTCTCTCTCTCTCTCTCTCTCTCTCTCTCTCTCGTCCAGACTGAGCACCAAGGGCAGCCGCAACCCTCTCATACGCGTGTAGGGCCGCAGCATGTCGTGCCCACGGAGGGAGCCCCCATTTGATCACACCTGTTCCTAAGAAAGGTCGTTTGAGGGTTTCTCAAATATACCCACCACCCACTGCCCGTCAGTTTGCTCACCTGCTGTAGGCAGGGCAGGGCAAGTGCCCTTTCCCTTTGGGCTTAAGTCTGTGCCCAAATGGGGTGATTGTTTTACAGAGCAGGTGAAAGCGACGCTGCCGGCCATAGGCAACTGGATCATCGCCCTGATACCGGCGTACCACGTAGGCGGCAGCAGCCTCTGGCATGGAAACTTTGGGCAAAGGGCGCCGCCTGTCGCTCACTGCTGGAAACGGGCCAGCTGGCCGAAGGCGCCTTTTCTTCTTTTTCTTAGCAGCTTTATGCCAGTAATTAAGGTTGCATCAAGGAGTATGATGATGGCAAGTCGAGATGTTAACAATCCTGCGCTCGCACACGCGGCGTATCATTAAAAGCCAGTACCTCTCTCTGTGAACCGCCGCCCCCCTCCTTGAACTCTGCAGTTAGGTTTACACTTGGATCCTGCTTACTCTGAAGTAGGGGCCATTGAGCTCGATGAAATGTACTTACTGGACTGATAAGCGTGCTTCTGTCTGCAGCGTAACTTAGGAGTCTTTTTCTGATTCACTTTTTACTATTTCAAAAATAAAAATAAAAGATGGGCCAGGACATTTCCTTCATCACGCTCCCACTAATCTCTCCAATTTAGAGGGAGCAGCAGCAACAAGGAACGGCACAGAAAACTCTACGCAAGTGGTGGATGAAACTGCTGGGGATGAAACTGCTGGGTCTGACTCCTCCCACCTCCGACCTCCTCCGAAAGAGCTTCATGGTCACTGTGTCAGGGGTGCCACCACCTGCGTGAGGTAATTGGGTCAAGTGCTGTGACCCTCCTAGCCAAAATCTGGGTTAATCTCCCATCTCCAGCTCAGATTTCTACGAGTTTGACAGATTAGATTGCAGCTGATCAGAAGCTGCTTAGGACGAACTTCCACCGCTCCAGCAACATTTCTGCCTGCCACCCTCACTGCCCCACCGCTCCGAAAGCCCCTCCCTGCTCTCCTGTGGCTCTCTGGTGTCTATTGGGGATTGTGCACTAGAACGGCAGGAGTGGATGGGGTGGAAAATATGAATATTCTTGGACATATCCGTGCACAGATGTTTTTATCGGGTTTAGATGCACATAAGATAAGAACATAAGATGAGCTCTGCTATATCAGACCAGAAGAACCCAATGTATTCCAGTATCCTGTTCCCCACACAGTAAAGTAACCAGCCAGATGCCTTTGGGAAGCCCCATTAGCAGGGCATGAAGGGTTTCTGCTGGATCAGTCCTGCTGGATCAGGCCAAGGACTCATCCAGCCCAGCTTCCTGTGTCTCACAGTGACCACCACATGCCTCTGGGAGCACTCAAGGCAACAATACCTGCATCCTCCTGTTGCCACTTCCTTGCATCTGACATTCAGAGGCAGGCTACCTCTGAAACCCTGAGGTTGCATATCGTCGTCATCATGACTTGTAACCTGTGATGAACTTTTCCACCATAAATCTGTCCAATCCCCTTTTAAAGGTATCTTAGGCCATCACCACATCTTGTAGCAAGGAATCCCAGAGATTAATTATGCGCTGGGCAATACTACCTCTGGTACATTACTACATCTGATCCTGGAGGTACCATACATCCATCAAGACCAGTGATAGACCTCTCTTTCATGAATTTGTCTAATCACCCCTTAAAGCCATCTAAACTAGCAGGCCAGCAGTACCACATCATGATGTGGTGATGAGGTGAATTCCATAAATGAATTACTGTATACACAATTAATGTGAAGGACTTCCTATTGATTAAAACACTTCTCTTGGGAACCAATTCTCGGCTCACAATTTGGAGTGCAAGCTTCGTGGCAGCTGCTTGCAAGATCCGCAAGGGTATTGTTGACATTGAGGAAACGTTTTAACATATTCTCTGCTTCTCTGTTCCTTGTTTTTATTTGTGCTTATTTGTTAAATTTTAGTTTTGATAATATTTGGCAATACAAGTAATGTTTGTTCACTGTTTTTAACTTGGTTGTACTTTGTTCTTGTTGGTCTTTGACCGTATTAATAAATGATGACTGCCCTAAATCTCTAAATTTCATCAGCTGATTTCTAGTATTATGAGAGAGGGAGAAACACTTGAATTTTGCAGTTTGTATTTCCATGGACCTTCAGCCTTGCAGTTCCCCATCCACTTGCCCTGCAGCTGCAGACAGAAGTGGGTGTCTATGGGAGCAGTGTGGGTCAACCTAATATATGACGTCAGCATGGGGCTCTTCTGCACCACGTTGTATCTACTTTTAAAGACAAAGTGCTTCCAACTTAATTCTACAGAACCAAACCTGAAAAACAGCCAGCTTCTGGGCAGGGCCACCCTTGAGCCTTATACAGCACATTAAACTTACATTGCTTGTTACACTGGATGGAATCATAGTGACTTGGTCCTCTGGCAACCCAATGTCTTCTTTATTTTCCATCAGGGCCTTCTTGCTGTACATACAAGCATAGCACACAAGCAACATTTGCCCAACGATACCAGGCAGCCATTTCTAGCTCAGCTGGTGTTCCTAACTTCATCCCTTCCCACCACACCACTCTTCCCTCTCCCTCTTTCCAATGTGTTTCTGCAACTCATTCGCCCATGTCTCATTGCACCCCAGGTCCACTAGACCAGGGGTTCTCAACCAGTGGTACCAGTACCACCAGTGGTACTTTGGCCGACTGCTGGTGGTTCTTGGACCACTGGACCACCAGAACCCCATTGTGATGTGGCGGTTTCAGCAGTGCATTTTCGCTCCCGAGAGGCTCCTGCCTTTGGCTGGGCCTCTCAGGAATACTGAGAAGCTCCCACCCGCCCAGAGCCTCCTACCTGCGTTTTCTGGCCTCCAAAAACCTGAAAGTAACTGGCAATGATGTCATCGCCAGTCATTTCTGGTGATATGTAGCAGGAGAGTGGCACTGGAGGTGGTACTCGGCTGGGAAGGGGTTGAGAACCCCTGCACTAGACAGATGTGTTTTGTATGACTTCCTTTCATTGCAATGACACATGCTGAGGGGATGTCCCAAATGTGACACTGCATGATGAGATCCCAGTTTCAAGACTGTAGTTGAACTTACATGATGATGGAGCAATCCTGTGGAAGTGGCCGCCTGCAGAGTGTGCGCTCCGTAGGTGCAGGGTACCATAAACACTCTGTAAAGCGTGTTTTCAGCACCTGGAGAGTAAGGGCTGCCGACGAGCAAGCCGGCAGCCTTTACTCCACCTCTGGACCGACCCTGCAGCCACCAGAGCAGGTAAGATTTGCACTGGTGGGGGGAGGGCGGGCCGGGTGGTGAGGGAGGCTGACCATTGGCTAGCCCGGCACAGGAGGGGGCGGGGATATTGGTGGCGAGCTCTGCCTATATCCCACACCCATTCCCAGCCTGGGTGACACTTACCCCGCTGCCCTGGATGTATGTTGGCTCAAGAGCTGACGTACATTCAAGGAGGCTCATTGGGGCCAGGCAGCCCTACACTGGGGGAAGGGGACAAACGTCCCCTTCTTCCGAGGAGTCCTCAGGCCACGCCGGAGCAGCCTGGGAAAGGTGCAGGATGCTGCAGCCAGCACATCCTTATACAGGATTGGGCTGTTAGACTGCAAGGTTAATTAGATCCTAAACATATTTACTTGGAAGTAAGAACCAGGGCACATTTGGGTGATTTGGAAATGAGAACCAGCCTGCTTTTGAGGGTCTCTTGTTTCCTATCTGATGTTTGTACCTACATTTCAGTTTTCACAGCAATCAAAGATCACAAGCAGGGAATCCCCATCAGCACAGAAAAGGAAGTGGTCATCACAGGCAGAGTGTACCAGCTCTAAGAGAGCAATTCTATGCACAATTTATTGCATGTAAGCCCCACTTAGGTCTTCTGAATTATCTCTGAATATACATGCTTAGGCTTGCATTGTACATCACATGCATTTCAACAGAATTTAGATCCAAATAATAGGACTGAGCATTTATCCATATAAGTTATAGGGCAAGCGCAGTCAAGTTTGCCATATAAAACTTGAATATCCTAAGACCTCAAGTAATGAAGAAAATGAGAAATGTGTTCTCCCAAATCTGCCAACTTCCAACTTTCTGTAAGTATATCATCAATTGCACCTCATTTGTCAGGAACAAATGGGGGAAGGTAGGTCTCTTGCAGTGCTGTTACATATTGATATACCTAGGAAATTAACACCTGTGCTGCAGGTTTTAATATCATTCAATATGATTTCATTTTCTAGGCTAGTTGAGGACTTGTGATCTTTTCTTCTTATTTTTTCCTGACACCCCATTTGCAAGTATTAACAGCCTCCGCAGCTTCATGTCTCTAATCTCATTTGCAGCTCATATAGCAAATACAAAAGCTGGCAGTTTATTCCAGCATGAAAATCTAAATATATTAATGTCCAGAGATTTTTTGCACATAGATAAGATGGCTGAGTTATACAAATGGTCACATGGTGATATTTTTTCAAAAAGATCAGGTCCCCTTTTGTAATATACTCTTGAAATCTAACAGAAGTCATCATGAAAAAGGGGAGGTGTGATGGCTGTATTCTTATACTTGTTGCTTGGGAGAAACCGTCTTGATTTCAATGGGACTTTGAGTAACATGTACAGTATAAGATCAGGCAGTGTGTGTTTGCATGAGTATCTTGCAATAAGTACTTCTAATCTTAGACACCTGTTCTGCTTTAAAATTCTTCAAATCTTGTAATCCTACTCTGCTTTCATAATGAGGGGGGGGGGGGACTCTGTACCAAACATTCATGATTTAAAATGTGGCATATAACTCTCTTGTTCAACATACCCTGTTGTTGTTGTTTTTTACCCTTAAAATAAGACCTCCCCCGAAAGTAAGACCTACCGTCATTTTTGCATGATTTTTGCTGGCACTCATAAATATAAGACCTCCCTGAAAATAAGACCTACTGCATTTTTAGAGCCAAAATTAATATAAGACACTGTCTTATTTTGGGGGAACATGGTATTTAAACATGCTACTTGTGAGAACAAAAAAAAAAGAGTGAAATGATGTGAAAGGAATTGTTACACACAAGTGAAAACAAGGCACTTGGCATCAAATTTTGGGATTCCTAGACAGTCACTTCACCTGATTCCCAACTCTTAAAGTAGTATTTAATTTGGACAAATCACCTCCTCAAGACATGACTATGCAGCAGCAAGAGATAGCACACTCGGGGCAAGGAGATCTGTGCATATATGGCCCTTTATATTAAGAACAGATCCGTGGACATATTGTCCAAACAGGCCCCTTATGAATTTGGTCAGGATGAGGCTGTGAAGAAGCTAGGCAGCTATAAAATTTTATAGCTAGGCTATAAAATCATGTAGAGGATGAAAAAGCAAATAAGCAATTAAATAAATGAGACAAATCAAAAGCACTTGATTTTGTGCACGTATTTTTCTTGCTAGAGCACCTGATTTGTATATTAATCAAATTATGTTGCCTAAGGACAGGGTGTTTCTATACGATAAACTTATGCACAGGAAATGTGTGCTTATCTCATAGGATTAAGCCTTAAGTATGAGGGGAACAATGTTCATGTAGAAAAAACCAAGGGGTTGGTATTGTTTTGACTGTTTTGCTTCCTCAGGCGAAATTCTCAAACGCAAGAAATGTGTTTTTCTTTACATTTTGTACAGCAAATAGCACAAAATTTGGATATTGCTCTTTCCATGACAAGAGTGGTTACACAATATGGTTTAGCCTGGCCTTGTAAATGAGGCCGTTCATGATTATAGAATTGGATTGAGGTAGCAGAGTTTAATAGTGCAATCCTATGCATATCTACTCAGAAGTAAGTCCCATTGTGTTCCATGGTGGTTCTTACTCCCATGAAAGAGTGTATTCGATTGCATCCTAAGAGGCAGAGATGTCATAATGAAAAAATGCTGATGAAAAATGAAGAAAATGGAGTACAAGATATGATGCAGATTCATTTCTCAGCATTTTGACCAGAGTCCTAGCATCAGTGGGAAAGGGCAATTGGCCTTCATGTTGCCTGCTTCTGGGCTCCCAGAGGCACCTTGGCAGGGCACTGAGCTTGATGGACCTTGTTTCATCTGATCCAAAAGGGCTCTTCTTGTGTTCTTGCACAAAAGGGGTTTCATGGTTATGAAGTTATTTCCATTGTCAAACTTCCTATGGTTTACAGTGGGCTTTCACTTCAAGCCATGCTGTCATGTATCTGGAGGGGCATTGGTCTAAAAGAGATTCCCCGAAACAAAAACTAGGTTCCTCTTCATATATACACATTTTTCTAATTTTCTGGCACAAAGATTGAGATTAGTTCCAAACTGAACTGATCCAGAGCTAGTCTTTGGAGATGTGAAAGGGCCTTTTTTAAAAAGACAACTAATTCCAAGACTCCTCTCCATTTTCAACACTTTCCTTCATTTTCAGGCACAAATCTCTCTTGCATATGCACAGAAGCTGAACTATTAGCAGGATGATTTCTTCACACCCTTGGTGTTTCCTCTCTCCTCGCCTCCTCCCTAACACCCTTTCACTTTCCTAGGTTGCTCAGTGTGCTAAACTAATCTGAGAAAGGATGGATTTTTTTTCACACATACATTCTGAAGTTGGCTGGTGTTCAGTTTATTCAGGGTCATGCTTCCCTGATTCATTAAATGCAGGCTGAAATGCTATAAGAGGTTTTTTTTTTTTTTTAAAGTAATGAAATGGAAATAAGGAAGGATCAGATTCGTGCCTGATGGGTAAATGTATTTATAGTTAATCAGGGAAACATGCTCAAAGAGGAAGTCAATATGTGCTGCTGCAATGAATGATAATCAAGGAGCTTCATGGAGGTGGGGGGGAATGGTCAATGTCTGGACAGGCCTTTGTCTCCTTTAGCTAAAGTGGTTCAGCTTCAGGGGTTTCTGATACAGTGGGATACAGGGGCTTGAAGAAGCTTTCTTCCATGAGTATGGGGGCACTACCCAGAAAATGTGGCAGTGAAATGCATGAGTTGAAAGTATGTAAGTAGCTTCTTTCCCTTATATTAAGACACCCCCCACACACAATCACTATGTGGTATTTATACCCCACCTTCTTACAGCATGGAGCTGAAAGTGGCACACTTTGGTTCACAGGTGGTCTCCCATCCCAAAATGGGTTATTAACCAGACCCAGATATACTTAACTTCAGCAAGGCTCTTGCAAGACCAGCCCAAGACGTTCTTAAGGTGGCCCCACCCATACCTGGCAATGTGCCAGCATCTGTTCCTTCCACTCCCTGAACTAGAAAAGGAAGAGGTGGACAGAGTAGAAAAGGAAATGCGAGTTGATGTCCTACTGCAACACTCTTTTCCTATTAATCTCCACCCCCCTCTTCCTTTTAAAGGAGCAGAAGAGGAGAGGAGCAATGAAGGTGTGTGTGTGTGTGTGTGTGTGTGTGTGTGTGTGTGTGTGTCCCCACTAATGAAGGCAAGCAGTGAAGGCAAGGTGTGTGTCGTCCCGTCCCATCCCCCCCACTCAAATGCATTCAGACCATGCCCTGACCCCAAGAACTCATTAAAAGATGTAGAAATGTTTCTGAGGATGACTATCTGGCTCCTTCCCTCCCTAAATAACACCCACACAGCAGGTTTGCCTTCCTATCAGTAAATGGGTTGGATACTATGCATTTCTTCCATGAATAGAATGTATTCAATGGGCTTCCCCCTTCCTGCTGCACTGCCCTCTTTTCCACATGCCATTCTGTTCTGGGGAGTTCAGGGGGCACAGCTGCAGAGAGAAAAGGGTGTCAGCAAAAATGTGTCCATCTGAGTGAATGGAAATAATTAGGGAAAGTAATACTTAGGATCCAACCCAATATATTCTTACATCTCATTGTTTGATTAACTTCATATGAATTTAACGGGAGTACCATCCTGTCTAGAGACAGAGCTTTTGCTCAACTGAACACACAATTTCCCTTTAGGGCTAGAGTTTCTATGGATTTTAATGTCCTGCGGGGGGGGGGGGGTATCCTATGGGCCTGCCAGGTCAGGAACCCTCAGGGGCAGAGACAGTAAACCTGAATTTTCTCAGTTTGGTCTGTGAGCTAATCAGACTCACAGCCCAATCCTATTCTTCCCCGGCATAGGCTGTGCAGCGTGGACATGTGGTCCATGCCATATCCTATCAGGGGAAGGAGGCATGTGGGGGTCTACTCGGGGTAAGAGGGCATTTTCCCACTTACACTGGGTAAAGCCACAGCTGCAGCAATAGGGCTACTTGGTTCTCCGCCAGCTCTTTAGCTGGCATAGAACCAAGCAGCCCCGTGTTGGGGCTCAGAGATGACGGGCGCGCGCTGGGCGCCGGGCGCGGGGCCTGCGCCCTTGCGTGACGTCGACGCGCCCCCCGCCCATTTACCGCTCATTTCGGAGCCTAACAGGCTCCAGGGAGGGAGGGCCGCTCCAGTGCTTCCTGCCTCCCCCCGATAGCGCCCTCCCGCCCGAGCGCCTGGAGCTCCTGCCCCACGCGCTCCACCGATGTTCCGCCACTGTTGGGGCTCAAGGCCTAAGAGGGAGAATAGGATATGGCGTCCGACGAGGCACCTCCCTTCCAGGCCCAATCCACCCACCTGCCAGTAGGGGTAGCATCATTTGACCTTTTTGAAATACCGCACAGGCCCACCGGCTGCTTCTTTGGTCCAGCGCTGCATTGTAAACTCCCAAAAAGCCTGTTTCAAGACAAAAAATGAGATTGGAAGCGACTTCTGGTTTCATGCGCAACCAGAAGTCTCTCTCTGTAGCGTTTTATTTTTCTTTTAACAGGCTTTTTGGGACCTTGCAAAGCAGTACCGGACTGAAGAAGTGAGTGGTGGGCCTGCGCAGCGCTTCAAAACAAGGTAAAATGGCACCCACTGCCCCTGCCCCCAGTGGGATCCCTCTGTCCACGATTGGCTATCCGTGTATACTCAAATCCGCGGATGGCCAATCCATGGATGCAAAGGACCCACTGTGTGTATGTATTAACTTCATATGAATTTAGTGGCCACATGTGGCTCTTTTAATGGCACAATTAATATAAAAGTTAAATAAGAATGTTTCAAGCTTTGTAATTATTTACCAGGTATAAACTGAGAGTCCACTGGATTAAAACATAAGTTTAATATTCATGGTGAGTAAATATATTTAAGAATTTAAATGTTTCTTAAATATTGTGGCTCTCAAACATCTGAAGTTTATCGTATTGTTTATCATATCGTTAACAAGAAATTGCAGGTAGATTAATAGGTACCACCTCAGCGGGGAGGCGTTCCGACATTGAGCCAGTTGGTAACGACTGGCTTCTGGTTCCCCTTTCTCTGAAGCCAGTCGTTACCGAGTCTAGGGGCGGTGCTCATCTTCGTTTCAAAGCCAAAGAGCCAGCACTATCCAAAGACGTTTCCGTGGTCATGTGGCTGGCGTGACTCAATGTCAAGTCATATGGAATGATGTTACCTTCCCACCAAGGTGGTACCTATTAATCTACTTGCATTTCTTGATTTTGAACTGCAGCGGCGGA
The DNA here is from genome assembly GCA_026170595.1 of Plestiodon gilberti rubricaudatus. Lineage (NCBI taxonomy): Eukaryota > Metazoa > Chordata > Lepidosauria > Squamata > Scincidae > Plestiodon > Plestiodon gilberti. The sequence continues at coordinate 203,416,546 of JANXHW010000001.1, forward strand.
ACTACGATGGAGCGCGTGGAGCAGGAGCTCCAGGCGCTCGGGTGGGCAGGGGGCGCGTGCAGAGCACTCACCGTCGGAAGCGCCGCGCTGGATCGGCCCTCCCTCCCTCCCTGTAGCCCATTCAGCTCCAAAATGAGCCGAAAACGGGAGGAGGGCAAATTGGAGGGGGTGGGGCACGTCGACGTGATGCTACGCAGGCCCCGCCCCCACACGCCTGGGCGCCGGGAGTGCGCCCGTCATTTCTGTCGAACTTATAGGTTGGCAGGAGCTGGGGCTGAAGATGGTAGTTCACACCGTCATGCAGCACTCAGGTCTCGAACTGCTGTCCTGTCTACCTTCCAGTCTGCAGTTCAGCGTCTTAACCACTAAGCCACCGCGGCGCCCTATCTATCTTTATTTATTTCAGTGTTTGCTACCCTGAATCTGCTGATATAGTTGGCTCAACTAAAGGTAACGCCTGGACAATGTTGTGTCCCATTTGTTGTTCTTGGGACATCATATCAGTGTGCGGTGGCACAGTGAGGGACCATCCTGTAAGTGCCATCAAAGTCAACGTAACAAAGTCTCACTAATTATATTCTGGCACACATTAGTTTTTCAGGATTTGACTTTGTCATCTTAAATTTCTGGCCCACAAGTTGAGCCAACTTTCCTTTCATGTTTTCTCCATCCAGAGTAGCTAGGAGCAAGTTTCTCAAACATTCCAATACTATTAAATCATGATAAGTAGATTATTAATAAAGTGGTTTGAAACATCTTTTGCTTAGTGCTACAGATTTGATTTATTCATCCAATATCCCCTGCGATGAGAGATTAATTAGTACACATGGTACATTTCAAATCTTAATTACAGATGGTATATGATTAGGTCTTCTATTTACTCCTCAACACTTAAGATACTGCACATGCCACACCCTCTTAGTTGCCCTTTTTCATTGAAAAATTCTTCAAAGAGCATTTTTTTAAAAAAGCTGGTATTAATTTTGCAATGATAAAAATGGCTGCTGGTTGTTCTCATCTTATCATCTATGGTTTTCTAACTAATACTGGATAGATTAATTATATATATTATATACATAATTAGTCTTGTGTGGGTGGCCAAACTCTGGCTCATGAGCCAGAGGCAGCCAATTCTTCTGCTGCTTTTGGTACAGTCTAGTTTGATGGCTCCATTTTCCTTTCAGGGCAGACTAGAGCAGGGGTTCTCAACCCTCTCAGCATGGCATACCACCTCTTGGGCCGCTGCCACACCGAGTACCACTGGAAGTACATGGCGATGACATCATTGTCACTTCTGGGTTCTTGCTGTGCTGGAGCCCAGAAATCAAGTGGTAAGGGGGCAAGGGCGGGAGGGACCTTCCCAGCACGGGGAGCTAGAGCTCGAACGGCTATTTTCTGGGCTGTGGCGCAACTGCAAAAACAGCCACCATCTTGCTGGCTGAGGGTTCGAGTACCACCAACCGGCAGTCTGCGTACCACTAGTGGTACGTGTACCGCCGGTTGAGAAACCCTGGACTAGAGTATTTGGTGCTAATAGTACCTTTGTTGCTCTTGTCTCTATTCCTCAGTTAGCCACCCTGGAAGGAAACAAGGGAGACGCTGCAGTTGAATGGCATGAGAGTTATGTTGACAGCTGAGAAGAATGGCCCTACTGGGTCTGACTAGTACTCTCTCTTTTCTCCGACATTGACTAGATCCAGGTATTGCAAATAACATGCAAATATTAATCTGTTCCTAGGGCTTCTCAAGGTGGTTGGAGGGGTCGAACACTAAATGAACAGTAGTTCCTTAATTGTTTTGGAGACTCCAAAAAGTATCTTCCAACAAAGAAATATTTCTGCTTCAAGGAAATCACATTTTCTTATCACTGAAAGCCTAAGGGCAACATTTTGCTATTGGAAAAATGCAGTTACCTCCCCCACCCCCGCCATGCAGTTGACCCTACTGGACTAGTGTCGTATAGAATGTAATTGCACAAATGTCATAAACATCAATAGGATGATATTGGGATATTACTATAGATGAGTGAAACAAGTATCTTCTGATGGTTGCTGGGTGGGTGTAGCTATACGCTTCTCTAGGTGTTGCATGCCTCTGCTGTAACAAGCACAGGAGTGCTCTTTGTTGCCTTTTAATATTAATCCATTCTGATCACAATAGTACAAGAAAGTACAGTAATTTACAACAAAGAATAAAGACTGAACAATGTCATGGTGACTGAATGACTGAAGGTTATCATGGTTTTTCTTGTTTTGCTATTGATTGAACAAATAAAATTTAGTGTTCTACAAATCTAGTTTATCATCCTTTGCTGATTCTGTTGTAATGTGACAGCTTCACTATTAGTTTCTTTCTATAGTTTTTTCCCAAATAGTTGATTTTTTTTGTTTTTATAATTAGTCACAACACAGATCATAGGTGCCCATAACAGATTTATGATAAACTGCACATCATAGCTTTCTTTCTTACGGTTGAAGTTACAGTCAGTTCTCTTTATATGCAAATTCATTTATCTGCAAGGGGCAGAATTGCCACTTATCTCTCCATATCTGCAGTCTGTTCTAGCTATCAGCAATTTAGTCAGGGTCATTGTTCTCAAGGGTGTGTACTAACCCCCCCCCCCCCATAGGTCTCCACATTGCTCTGGGAGCAAATATCTCTGCCTTGCTGCATTTACTGTAAAAGGTAATCTCTCTCTTCTGGAGTGTGTGTGTGTTTTCTGTTGAATTCCATTTGCAACACACTGGGAACTGTTTGTGCTTTCTCTGGACTTCTAGGATACTGTACAATATCTTTTTATATTTGCATAATGTTGTTAGGAAGGAATAATAATTCATTTACTAGAGTTGGGAATTGTTCCATAACAAAGAACCAATGTGGTATACTGGATAGTGTCCCCATTATCACCCAGCCCATAGACTTCAAGGTAAGATTCAGGTTTACAATGTTCATAGAGTGTATGGTGAAGAGGGTCCCCTGGAACCTACCCCCATTTTTCCCATAGGCTCAATGATTTGGTATCCGCTAATTCGTTTTCCAGGAACCTAACCCTAGCGGATAACGAGAACTGACTTTTTAGAAGCTGTGCTTCTGGATCAACAGGCAGCTCATACACTGTTTTATCTTTGATTAGTGGGTTTAGCCTTATCCAATAATCCTTTAGGACAGAACCACTAACCATGGATGAAATCAACTAACTGAGTATTGTATTGCCAGCATCTAGTATGAGTTTTCTAGTTTATAAAGGGTTGTTTGTTGTTGTTTTGGGGTGAGGTTTTTTTTTTTTTTTTTGGTAGTCAGATGTATACAGGGAGTTGAATGTGGGGCAAGGCCAATTCCTGCTAGTTCCAAAGACCCAGGGAAGGACAACTTTAACTGGGTCAGGACAACTGAGGAAATAGTGCGGGAGTGGGGGAGATATGTTTTGAACACCTCTTTTGCCTGTGCTGCTTTTCCAATCAAAACTGGAGTCTCCTGTGGCTTCTTTTAAGTAACAATCAAAATGGCTGGATATTTTATCGCAAATCTTTATGTAATAATGTGTAGTTTGACCCACCGTCATATCGTGACTAATAGTTACCAATTACCACATCTCCAATTCTCACTATATTTGCTTAGCTTTCATTTACATATTGTCTAATTAATACATTTGGCACTATAATCCCTTCATTGTGTATTATTGATGGAGTAAGTAGAGAAAGAGCGAGTCTTTGTTTTTAAACAGTTTCCAATACCAGCCTTTCCTCATAAGGGAGGTGCTCCAGCCCACCAATCATTCTGGTCGCTCTTTTCTGCACCTTTTCCAATTCAACTATATCTTTTTTGAGGTGTGGTGACCAGAACTGGATGCAATACTCCAGATGTGGCCTTATCATCGATTTGTACAAGAGCATAATTATATTGTCTGTTTTATTCTCAATCCCTTTTAATTATCCTGAGCATGGAATTGGCCTTCTTCACAGCCGCCGCACACTGGGTCGACACTTTCATTGACCTGTCCACCAGCACCCGAAGATCACAGATAGCTCAGAACCCATTAGCGTATATGTGAAGTTTTGATTTCTTGCCCCAATGTGCATCACTTTACACTTACTTACATTGGGCAGCAAAATGGCAGATGTGCTTCATTCTCCCAGTTTGGAGAGATCCTTATGGATCTTCACAATCCCTGCTGGTCTTCACCACCCCGAAGAGTTTAGTGTCATCTGCAAACATGGCCACCTCGCTGCTTATCCCCAACTCCAGGTCATTTATGAACAAGTTGAAAAGCACCAATCTTAAGACCAATCCTTGAGGCACACCGCTTTTCACCTCTCGCCATTGTGAAAATTGCCCATTTCCTGGTCTCCACCCAGTTCCTAATCCATAAGAGAACCTGCCCTCTAATTCCCTGACTGTAGAGTTTTCTCAGGAGCCTTTCATGAGGGGCCATGTCAAATGCATTCTGAAGATCTAGATATATAATATCCACAGGTTTGCTTGCATCCACATGCCTGTCAACCTTTTCAAAAAATTCTAAAAGGTTCGTGAGGCAAGACTTCCCCTTGCAGAAGCCATGCTGACTCTTTCTCAGCAAAGCCTGTTCTTCTATGTGTTTTAAGATTTCATCCTTAATGAGATTTTCCACCATCTTCCCTGGAACAGATGTCAGGCTGACCAGCCTGTAGTTTCCTGGGTCTCCCCCCCCTTCCTTTTTTAAAGATTGGCATGACATTAGCTATCCTCCAATCTTCTGGCACAGTGGCCGTTTTAAGGGACAAGTTGCATATTTTGGTCAAGAGGTCAGCAACTTCATTTTTGAGTTCCTTCAGAACTTGCAATGCACCAGCCATTACCTTTTATGGTACATTATTATGATTAAGAATATTTATATACTGCTTTCCAACAAGATACAACCATTTGATTTCTCCTCAAAGTGAAGCATATTGAAGACCGATTGATTTAAAGACCTGCTTCAGTTTGAGTGGATCATGCTGGAAGTGATGATACAACACCTGCAAAAGTTCAGAGTGTGAACCTGTTTGCCTTTGGGAGAAAGGGTCGTGGGACCAACTTTGGGAAGGGAACCACTGAAAGCAGGAGAAGGGAAGGGTTCGTAAGACATTTTTGGCTTCCTTCAATATGTTTTGCTGAAATTAAAATGCTGAAGGGCTACAAGACTTTAAATTAAAACCAACATAAATGCAGCCCTTAGGTTAAGAACATTATTACAGCCAGAATTGATTAAAGTATCCATGAGATGAGAAAATAAATTATGCTGAAATACAAGAAGCTTCTCTTGCTTACCTTGGAGAAGCTGGGGTGCTAAATGATCACCAGACAAGACAAATTTAAATGCTCTGTGATCAGTGTGTCAACGACATCGTTTCTCCAAAAGGCAAACCATTATAGTGCATAATTTGTGGCACGTATTGTCAGTTCCACAAAGAAACAAGACGGGTGTCTTGTCAAAATTGGTATGGAAAAAATGTAGAATGTAAATAAGAGCAGCCTCAAGGGGGGATAAAAAGAGATACACTTGCTCTGGTGCCCAACTCATCTATTGCCAAAGGCTGCTACCTCCTCCCATGCTATCTGATGCTGCACCCAACTGGCCATTATAACCGACTGTACTTCAGCAGAGAATCCCATGCCAGCATAAATCCACCTGCAGTTCAAACCAGATTCAATATAATTTAAGTAGCTCTGTCCCCACGAGACAGGACTTTGCACTTTGCCGGCAACAAAGCCATCAGCCTCAATCAGACTTCACTTATAATGTAGCTGCTTTGGAATGTGATGGTGTGATTTATTTTTTTTGAAAGTGATAATACTGCAGAATCTCAGATTGCTTCCAAATACTGAGGAGGAGAAACATGAGATTATGCTTAGTGACCCAAGGATGGATGCAGAAGAGCTCCTTCCAACAAACACAAACAAGGGTTTATATGTAAGAGTTTAGTTCACAAGATTTTATGTAAAACAAAGAATTTTCATCTTCTGGGAAACTTGCTAAAACTGAAGGTGCCCTTGTAGTCACTGTTGGTTTAAAGCTGAAACCTCCTTTTGATTCTGTTCCATTCAAACTAAAAATAGTTGCCAGGTCAAGCAGTCTCTAAGGGATGGGCAGATTCTACTTCAATTGACTCTTTTTGTCCCATCATTTGTCCCGCTAGTTTGTTGCAGCATGTACAATCAGTTGTCAACAGAAATCCAGAAAGTTTCCTTCGTAAGCAGTTCCTAAAGTGAGTCTATATTTCTATCTGGGTTATGATTTATCCACAGGGGGTCACTAGAGAACAGTGAAATCTTAGCAAAGATCGCCATTCTTGGCTGGCAAATGTTCACAAGTTATCTATAGCCTACCTTTATGCTGACTGCAAAATGCCTCTCAACTGGCAGGGAGACTGTATGCTTCAGCCTTGTGGTCAAGTTTATACTTGTACATAAGACTTGCCCTGTCCTGTCATTTGGAAAAAGTTAAAATTACTTACTTTTTTTTTTTTTTGCATAAGCTTTCAAAGTGAGGCTGATTGTGCCATTGTGGGTGGGGTGAAGTGTTGCATCAATACTAAGTTTAAACTTATAACATTTGTCATCCAATTTCCTGAGGGAATGAGAGACAAGAAGGGCAGGGAGGTAGACAACATATCTTACGGGGAAAAATATATATATTAAAACACGACTCTTAAGTGGTTTGGAATGCATGAGACACAGAATAGTGGGAGAACACGAACACACACACACACACACACACACACACACACACACACACACACACACACACACACACACACACACACACACGTAAATACAGCTTGCATTCTGCAAGCGTAGATACATTCCTGGCTCCCACTTATTACGTTTTTAGATATATGTTCATGGCTGGCACCATAATCTTCTCCCTTTCCCCTATCTGGGGCTCTCTCAGAGCCAAACATTGTATCCAGGGGCGTAACGAGGGTGGGGTCTGAGGGGCAGCTGCCCCAGGCGCAATGCCAGGGTCCACCACCTAATGGCTGCCCCCGCATTCAGCTCGGAACGCTCTGAGCAGAACGCAAGGGTAGCCATTAGTCTGCTGCCTCTGCGTGCTGCCCCTTCTCCTCACGATTGTGAAGAGAAGGAGCGACGCGTGGAGGCAGCAGGTAATCGACAGCCCTAGCGTTCCACTTGGAACGCGAGGGCTGCCAATAGCGCCCGAACCTGGAAATGATGTCACGTCACATGATGTCACTTCCGGTGGTGCAGCATGCTCCCTTGCCCCAGGCAGCACGGGAGCATGTTAAAATTCTGATTGTATCCCATCTGTTCCTTAGTTTGCTCTGTGATGGAAGCTGTTATGGCAGAATATATGGCTCATGTTTTTGAGGGGGAAAAGGTAAAAATGTCACACTTGCAGATTCTAGCAAACAGGTGTTTGCGCCTAATTTGTGCCTAATTTTAGCTTTCTGTGTTTTTATATATGTACAGAAATAGATCTCTTGACATGAATTGATGTAGTAGAACAGAGATGCCTTCCTCCGTCCCAAAGTCAGTTCTTAAACTGACAGAAAAGTTTTGTATTATTTTGTATTGTTATGATCTTGTTTTTATTGTTTAACTGTTTTTAATGTTTTATTGTTATTTTTAATGCTGTAAGCCGCCTTGATTGCCCTTGCCGGGAGAAAGGCAGGGTACAATTTTTTATGTAAATAAATGAATAAAAGCCTCCTGATTAAAGAACCCTGAACAGGATAGCAAAAGATGGAATAAAGCCATGTGCTAACAGGCTGCCCAGCAACTTAGGTGTGGCCCGCTGTTCCTTCCTCTCGGTGTTTAGCAGCATTTGGACAATGTGAAGAGGAAAATTAAGAAGTGGCTTTGACGGCATACGGGGCCTTGTGAAGGCAGTGAAGGGGAAGGAGCTGAAGCAAGGACAGGGTTTACAGGTAGGGAAGAGTAGAAGGCATGAGAGAAGAAAGGAGACAGGCACAACCCCTGCCTCTCTCGGTCTTCCTCTCACGGCCCAATCCTGCCTAGATTTCCACCTGCAGAGTGCACGCTCTGCAGGTGGAGGATGTCATAAATGCATGGTGCATTTACAGCACCCTGGGAGTAAGGGCCGCTGACATGCAGGCCAACAGCCCTTACTCCACCTCCCCCAGGACCCTGCAGCCGCCAGTGCAGGTAAGAGTTGCACCGGCCGGTGCGGGGGCGGAGGGCGGGCGGGCCGGGCAGCGAGGGAGGGCAGCCATTAGGCGAGCTGGCCTGGGAGGGGGCGGGGATGTCAGCAGAGATATCCCCGTTTCCTTTCTGGGCTCGGCGGCCCATTCCCCATTGCCCCAGATGTACGCTGGCTTGAGAGCCATCATACATCCAAGGAGGTCTTTTTCCCCTACACCGGGGGAAGGGGAATTCGTCCCCTTCCCCCAAGGAGACCCCAGACTGCGCTGGAGCAGCCCAGGAAGGGCGTAGGATCCTGCAGCCTGCCCTATGGGCCAGCCGCAGACAGGATTGGGCTGTCCTCCCCCAAAATATTCTCAGCCCTCTGTATGTCCCCATGTACTGTACCTTTCCACCTGTGTGACCGAGTGTTGGAAGCAGCAGTGCTCATCTTCTAGAACTTGGTCACATATGGTGACCTTTTATATGGTGCATATTTCTGTGGGCGTGTACATGCTACAAGTGCACGGAAAACAACAACAGGAAGACAACATTGATTAGAAAAATAGACTGCAGGGAAGTGGTTAAGAAGAACCATCTCTGCTTTTCCATATCTGCTTTCATCAATGTTGCAGCCCCACAACTGCATTCTGGTTTAAAAAAATGATTGGGAAATTGTTCTAAACAAATTTGCAGCTATCTGTGACCACACTTTTGTAAAAACCAAAACATCTTTTTGAGAAACTGCTCATGTTTCTCCCATGTCTCATCTACTTTGACCCCAAGAGATAAAGGCCCTGGTCCAATCAATGATAGACATGAGCAGCTGTCAGACACCCTGGTCAGAACATCAATACTCTTGTCAATAAGTTTGTATGGGTGGAAGCAGGAGAATTGAACTTGGACCCCTGCTCCCAGATTATCAGGGGTATTGCTACTGATCCGAGGCTGCATGCACACAGCTCTAGACAAGGAACCAATATCAGTCATCGACACTGTGCAGGTCCTACACCTACCTATCGACACTACTGACCTCTGCAGTAAAAGTAAATGCAGTGACTGACACACCACTGGAGTGGTTGACACTTTGCTAGTACTATATACACATATTTATGGAACTTTGAAAGACACACCACTTTCAAAAGGGATCATTTGTGGAGCCCATCCAAAACTGTACCTTGACACCCCACCCTGGTGCTGCATTTGTTTGATCAGTGGGTTAGAGAAGTCCAAAGCACATGAGATGCATAGAATCTATTATACAGACATACAACTGCCAACTACACTGGATTGTTCTGATCCTGCCACACTTCAAATGTCTCCCTCAGCCAGGTGTATTGTAGGGAGGCCCAGAGAATTTCCATAACACAGATCCCATCACATCTTTCTGGCAGTGGGTGTATTTTCCAGGTATTTTAATGTTGATTATAACTTTAACTATGCAGCATTTCTACAAGATGTTTTCACTGCTCAGTGAAAAACACTGCAGTGAAAAAGGACTCTTAGCCATGAGACAATTCTGCCATCTAGCTTTCAATGCCAGGAACAGAGAACCAAGCAATGGTCCTTTTAAAAATTTCCATTTATTGTGCTGAGATTTTAAATACCAATTCATTCAACTAAAATTGGCATTCAGGAACTGACCCCAATGCCAATATTCTAGAGAGAAAACACCATAAAGAACAAAAACATAAGAACAATGACATTTTATATTTACCAAATGTACTGCTATATTGTGAAGTCCCATTCATGGCCAAGGGCTCAAAGTCACACAAATAATAGATTAAACATTACAGTATAAGAATGGTTTCGTATTTGCATAACTTGCAAAGTACTGCAGAGTTATCTTATTTGTCACACAAATCCTTTGAAGGAAGATTAGATTGAAGGCCAAACTACATGTTAAATGTGTGATCCGAATCAAGACTGTAGTGGAGGGATAGAAAAAAAGCCCCCCAGTACCCCGACCTATGGGGCCCCAATCTGGCTGTTTAAGAAAATAGATTCATGTCAGGGCCAATGATGCATTTAAAATCATGCTGTTTTGGACACTAGAGCTGTTACTGAATTGTCCAACGTTAACTTCTAAGGATGATGAGGGCTAAACTGGAAGAGACAGTGGGAAATCTGCAAGTGCAGCTCTTGCTTTTAAAAATGAAAAAGCAACCCCCCCCCCTCCTGGTACGATCAAGGTCATGGGCACAGGTGAGGGTGGATAGTATACCTTTCCACCTGTACCATTTCCTTGCTCAGAATTGTCACCCTAAGAAGCTGTTATTTTGCCGGGGGGGGGGGGGAAGAGACATAAAAGTTCTTACATGATGGTCTTCAGTCTGGTCTTCATATACAAATATACAAATAGCACATCCAGCTCACTGGACTAGCTTTCCACTTCCATCAACTTAGTTTTGCCTGCCAGGTTTCCAGATGCTGCAGCAGTCACAACTGCAGGGACAGGTAGGCGGGATCTTGATAGTCTACTCTGTTGTGATATGGTTCCCCTTACTGGATGCCCTGTCCAGTGGTCCTTCAAGTTAGCGTGATGCTGAATGGGCAAGGCAGGATTGGGATTATGTTGGTGTACTGCCTGCCTTGCTGCACAACAGTATTCCTGCTTGCGCTGGCCAGGGTGATTTCATACATGGCCTTGGAGTGCCCCCAGAAATTGGTTCTGGGGGACTTCAATGTTCAAACCAAGGTCTCCTCCAAGTTGGGGGCAAATTAGGACTTCACTGCCGCCATGGCAACTATAGGCCTGTCTCAGTGGATCACTGCCCTGATGCATGTGGTGGGACACACATTGGACTTTTTGTGTTTATTGCTGGGCAGGTGCATGGTGATCTGGGTGTGGAGGAGATGAAGATCACTTTCTGGTGGGGTTAGACATCCACATGAAATCTCCGAGAGAGGTCATCTGGAGTTTGAGGGGGTAGTGTCATCAGTATGCAGATGACAACTAGCTCTAGTTCTCTAGGTCAGCTAACATCAGGGTGGCTGTAGAAAACATGGAGCACTGCCTGGAAGTGGTTTACCCTGAATGAGGGTAAACAATCTGAAATTAAATTTGGACAAAAAGAGGTCCTTTTGGTTCAGAAACTAAAAATGCAGTTTTGGACTACCATCCTGCTCTGAACAGGGTTGCACTGCCTCTGCAAGAGCTGGTTCGCAGCTTGGGAGGTCCTCCTAGATTCATCACTCCTCCTGGATCACCAGGTAGCAGGGGGAGAAAATTTAGGCTGGCATACCAGCTGTTGCCATACTTGAACTGGACATACCTAAGCACAGTGGTCCATGCCTGGGTAACTTCAAGACTCAAATCATGGTAACATTATTATACTGCTCCTGAAGACTGTCCGGAAACTCCCACTGGTGCAGAATGCGACAGGCTGTGTGGCAGCTGGGACTTGGCATCGAGTTTGTCAAGCCATTGCTCCAATGGCTGCTGGTTAGTTTCCGAGTCACAATTCAAGGAGCCAGTTTTGACTGCAAGTCATTTATGGTTTGAGACTGGGGTATCTGAAGAACCCACCTTTCCATATCAATTGCCTTCCCTTCCAAGGTAATCAGAGGTGGCCCTGCTCTGTGTGCCATTCCTGGCCGAGGCCAAGTTGATGGACACAAGGGGTACGGCCTTCTCTTTAGTGCCACTCCAACCATGGAACTTCCTCCCTTTTGAGGCATGATCAGTACCCTCTCTGCTAGCCTTGTGGCAGAGGCTAAAGACCTTCCCCTTTTCTTTTTATTGTTTTCCCCTAGCCCAGTGTTTCCCAAACTTTTTGGACCTGCGGCTCTCTTGAACATTGGCCATAGCTTCCCATTACATTATGTGGATGATGCCTGCCAATTGGCATTGCACTGTTTTCCAAGAGGATTCTGTGGCACTCTGCAGCTTCCTTGGCTGGTTTCCACGGCTTCCCCTGGGAGCCACGCCTCCCAGTTCGGGAACCACTGCCCTAGCCTGTTGTTGTGGCTTAGCTGCTGTTCAATTACTGTAAACTGGCTTGCCATGTTTTTATCATCTGCTGCTGTTTTAGTGCTTTTACTGCATTATTCTGCTGGGCTTTCCCCCATTATGATGACTTTTCTTTTATTGCATTGTATTTTAAGCTTTGTATTTTAATTTCTGTTAGCTGCCTCGAGCATCCCATTTTAAATGGGAGGAAAGGTGACATACTGTAAATATGATGGATACCATCAACTAAATTGTAAAGGATGAAGAAACTTCTGCTGTTCAAGGATATACTACAAGTAGGGAAAATTACTTACTTCCAAGATCAAGGTGACGAATGCAAACTCTTGTCAAACAGGCCACTACTTGCTTCTGTCTCTTATTTCACACACCCAACTCCCAAAATCAAAAGTAATTTTAATACCCCATCTTTTGGTCGCTACAGAGGGTGGTCAACACTGCAGACAATAGTCAGATGTGGCTAGCACGACCTCCAGCAGCCTGTGGCTATAGTCAGCTAGCCATATTTTTTCATGACGATAACCATAACTATGCCATAGATTGGTTATTTGGAGCTTCCATCACAAATAATTTCTGGAGGAGAGTAATCTTTTGGGGAACTAATAGGAAGATGGACCAAATGGTGCATATATGAAGTCAATTTTTCATTCATTGGAAGATGGAATGAGGTCCTAGCTGGAATGAATGGCATGCAGGCTGTTCAGGACTCCCATTCATTGTTTTGAATGTGGAGGGCTTACCTTGTAATGAGTAGAATAGCAGCCTCTCTTTTTTCACCATCTTCTTCTTCTGACATTTTAAAGTGAAAAAGGAACAGCAGAAAAACTGCAAGGCAGTTGCTCTTTTTATTCTTGCAATGCCCAAGACTAGTAGTCAGCAACATGCCAGGTGCATGTGGCCCCATCAAGGTTCTACATGTGACCTACAAGATATTTTGTTTACTACTGCCCACATGTAGGCTTGCCAGATTCCCCCATGGTATTAATGGGGTCATGGTTAGCACACGTCTGATTTCAGTACTGCAACCCACTAAGATAATGGAGAACCACTAATATGGCCTATTCACTAGCTGAGATTGCCCACTGTGGCCCCTTAGGAGTTTCTCAGATTCCAGGGCCCCCATCAAACAAGGATACAACAGTCCTTGTCTGTGGCCCCCTTCAAATGTGGCAGGGATCCCCAGTGGGCCATATGGTCCCTGTTGAGAATGGCTAAGTGATGCAACATACAGGACATGGGAAAGACCATTGTTGTTGTTCAGTCGTTAAGTCTTGTCCGACCCTTCGTGATCCCATGAACCATATCCTGCCAGGCCTTCCTGTCCTCCACTATCTTCCAGAGTTCCCTCATTTTCATGTTCGTTGCATCGGTGATGCTGTCTAACCATCTCATCCTTTGCCTTCCCCTTCTCCTTTTGCCTTCAATCTTTCCCAGCATCAGAGTCTTCTCCAGAGACTCCTCTCTTCGCATTAGGTGGCCAAAATATTTGAGCTTCAGCCTCAGTACCTGTCTTTCCAGGGAACAGCCAGGGTTGATTTCATTTAGGATTGACTGATTTGATCTCGTAGCAGTCCAAGGGACTCTCAGGAGTCTTCTCCAGCACCACAGTTCGAAAGTATTCTTCGGCGCCATAGCCACCATCAAAAGGCAGATGAAAATTCACTTAATTCTCCTGGACCTCAGTGGTCTTTAATGCTATATAATCAGTCATGGTATTCCCTCTGGATAGGCTGTCACAGTTGGGCATTGGAATGTTCTGATGGATTCATTCCTAGCTAGATGACTAATTCCAGGTGATGATATAGCCCTATGGCATTTGTGCTATAGTGTTTTGCAGAGTTCTGTTTTTTCCTTCCTCCATTTTTAACTTTGACAAGAAACTGTTGGATGAGAAGGTCTAGGAATTTAGAGAAATTTTATTTGTTTAAATCGACTTGTACACTGCCTTTGCAAAACAAAAAGCTCAAGAAGTGTTCATCAATATATTCACAGCTAGCTCAATTTCTTTTTCAGTGGGATCTGCCAATAGTAAAAATGCTGAACCAGTGTCTGGAATCAATAATGGACATATAAGATAGGTCAACAAACCAAAGATTCTCCTCGAATTACTGTTAGTGGGCAGTCAACTTCTTGTGAACATAATTATACTCCCCCTTAAGGACAGAGTTCACAGTGGGGGGTGCTCATAGATCCAACTCTGGCACCAGAGGCCCATGTGGGTTGCAGTGGAATAAAGCACTTTTTTTAAATAGCTGAAGCTGGTATAGCACCTCTAAAGCCTCCTGGAATAACACTGACCAAACTATGTTCTGGCAACGATGTCAAGATTAGGACTACTGCAATATGCTGCAAGCTATGCTGCCTTTGAAGACTCTTTGGAAACAGCAGTTAGTAACCTTGGAGTTGTGCTTTGCATTAACTGGGACCAGGTGACGGTCCCAGTTAATGATGGCAGTGCCTAAAGAGCTCCACTAGCTGCTGGTCCACTTCTGAGCACACACCAAATGAGCTGTGGTGCTGCTGCTCCTCCTCCTCTTTAAAATCCTACCCAGTTTAAGACCTGGGTACCTGAAGAGCTGCTTTCTTTTGTATTAACTTCTCCATTCATCATCAGAAGCCTTTTTTGGCAGGTGCCTCTGCTGCCCGAGAGCAGGCAGGGGATCCATAAGGACCTACACAGTTGCAACTGCCCCTGCCCTCCAGTGAGGCTCACCAGGCACCTTCGCTAATGTCTCTTGGGGGCTAAGTAAGGACCTTTTATTTTGCCAAACTTTAATAATTTGATGCTCAACAACACTTTGCTGCTTTTATTAGTTGCATGTTACTGTTTATTACTAACCAGCCTGATTCTATTTGTTTTTCATTCTATACAAATTGAAGCACAGAATGGAAAAGAAAAACAAACCAAGTGAACTATGGTACTCCCCTGCCTTCACAGGCCTTTTGCCAGTTTGCAGCCTCTGCAGATGCATTTTATAACACAAGTATCAGGGACAAAAGTACACATGACTGAGGGTCACATAAGAACATAAGAACATAAGAAGAGCCCTGCTGGATCAGGCCAAAAGCCCATCTAGTCCAGCTTCCTGTGTCACACAGTGGCCCCACCAGATGCCTCAGGGAGCACACGAGACAACAAGATACCTGTGTCCAGTCGCCACTCCCTTGCACCTGGCACAGAGAAAACCCACTTCTAAAACCAGGAGGTTGCTTATGGCTTGTAACCTGTGATGGTCTTTTCCTCCATGAATTTGTCCAAACCCCTTTTAAAGGCATCTAGGCCAGGTGCCATCACCACATCCTGTGGCAAGGAGTTCCACAGATGAATCACACGCTGGGTAAAGAAATATTTTCTTTTGTCTGTTCTAACTCTCCCTCCACTCAATTTTAGTGCGTGTCCCCTGGTTCTGGTGTTGTGCGAGAGGGAGAAGAATTTCCCTCTATCCACTCTCTCCATCCCATGCATAATTTTATAAGTCTCAATCATGTCCCCCCTCAGGCGCCTTTTTTCTAGGCTGAAAAGCCCCAGACGCTGTAGCCACATGTAGCTTGACCCCGATAAGCAGCTGCCTTGTCAAAACTAGCTTGGATAGGAAAAAAGCTTTCATCTCAGATGGAGCTACTCATACGTTTAGTAGCCCTTGTGCCCTGCTCCACCATTAAATAATTGCAATAGTAAGAAGTGATTGTTAATCAATAGCAAGACAGCAGGGAGAGAACACAGTGAAATAATGATTTGTTTCTAGTAGTTATGAATTGCCTTTCCACTTTAATTATGGGTAAGTGCTTATTAAATAATGCTGCTTGGAAGGAGCCTGGGCAAAGCCTGCAATTGCCCTGTGTAAGATATGGAAGTGAAAGGTCAAGATAATGTAGGCATTCAAATGTGAGCCAGTTAGCACAGCTATTGTTTGGATATTGATTCCCCTCCTGCACTAGCACTCTGTGTGCAGGGCAGAATGAATGAGCTCTGCTCCTTAACCTACCCCACCTAGACCATTTCCTACCATTTGGCAATAGGTATCTTATATTACTTTCATAACAGTGATCACACACACACATACATCCAAAGATCAACAGCACTGAATAGCTCAATAAAGATCATGACAATTTCCATCCCTCGCTTCCATTTAATGTGGACGAAATCACCGAAATGTTTGACAGAGACTACTTTATTTTGCTCCTCCAAAAGATGCAGTCACAGCTAAGACTGCATCAGCAACAATGAAACCATATCAAACATTGTGCAGTGTCTCAGATCCTCCGCTATACTGCAAGGCTAGACCTACTCATACTCAGCAGGAGCCGTTTCTTATCAAACGGCACCATTACAACAGCAAGCAATACTAATTCTCTCTCAAAAGTGAACAGTGTTCCAGTGACATTTATAACAGCATGTGCTAACAGCATGTGCAAGCCTCTGAAAGACCTGGTGGGGCACTATAGGCTTGTTATCCTGAGCTCAAAATGAACAGGTCCTATAGTAATAACTAGGTAGTTCAGGCCATTACCTGGAATTAGTCTAGCCACTGATCATTGCAACCTCTATCATCAGAGCAGAGCCCGACAGCTGCTGAAAGTGCCCATATATGTAGCCTATGGAGCTATGTTTGATAAGAGTATCATTCCATGTACTACTAAGTTTTACTGCTAATCCCCAAATCAACCAATTGGCAGAACTGGGATGAAAGCCAAGAATAGGCTAGTCAGCAAAGGCACAAAATCTAGATTCTGCACTCAGAATAAGTAAATGTGTATTTTGACCATTTATGCTTGTTCCATTCAAGACAAATGAAAACACCCATACATTTTACCAGCTTTGCAAGCTAAATTCATGCAAGCCTGCAGCCTTAAAGTGAAAGCCACTGGGATTGCAAAACCTGATCTAACAGTCTGCCAGCTCTGCACCCTTTACCAGCAAGAACCAGCGAGCCATTAATGATATTGCACCAGCAGTGGGAAGAGTCCTATCTGTAGCACAAGGCCAGCATGACCACATCTTTTAATGAAAGTGGGTCTGACCCCAGCTAAACAGTGCAGAAAGTACCTGTGGTCCCCCAAGGGGCAAAGCTATGCAGTTCCAGCCTGCCTCTGCCTTCACTGCAACAGCCAAGACTAGAGATTTCAAGACTTAAGGCAACAAATGGTCTGTGTTGTTCACCCAAGGTTAAAACATATGCATTTTTAAAATAAAAATTAGCACTGTATATTTCCAATTCATAGTTTTACATACTATGCTTCTACTTTTACTAAAATGTTTTTCCACCAGTGTGATCTTTGGGAATAAGGACTGTTCAAATAAGTTACAGCTATCAAGATTCTCCCCCCCCCCCCTTATTAGTACAAGTCAGCATAAGAATGAACACAGAACAGCTAAACAGCAAAATCAGAGAGCAGCAGCGCAATCCTATCCAGCTCCCACACTGGTGAAGCCAGTGTGAATGGGGGGCTTTGGATGAATGGGGGGCTTTTAAAAGAGGATGTAAGGGGACTTAAATCCCCTTTCCCTTCCAAAGTCTCCTGTTTCCCCCCCCCACACACACACACACTGGCTGCAACAGTGGGGGAGCTGTATAGGATAAAGGCCGACCCACACTACACAAGCTCAGGCGCGGAGGCCTCTGCGCACAGAGCTGGTCGGAAGGAGTGTCTTCCCGCCTGTTGTCCCTCCTTCTTAGAAAGCGCAGCGGTGATTGGTTAAGCACAAATGTGGCCCGATACACGAGAGAAGAGAGAGAGGGGGGCAGGAAGGAGAGAAAACAATTTGTGCCGGGAATAGAATTCATCTTGCTAACTTTTGTGAGAAGGAGAAATGGATCCATGAGAAATCGGAGACTCGAGTGAGTTCCGATTGATTGACAGCCCCTTTCATCCGATTGGTTGGCTGCAGTAGCTCCGCGAACCCGCCCCTCAAAAGATGGGTTTTCAGCTTTATGTACGTGCCAGAAATGGGGAGATCGCAGCTGCTCCGCTTGCTTCCGCAATGGTGACAGAGCTCCGCACATCTCCGTAACGCGCCGGGATTCGTGTAGTGTGGGTCGGCCTTTATGCTGCAAGTCTTCTCTTAAGCAACTTAAGTATTTTCCAGACAAGTTTAGTTTAAGGAAAGCTTTCATAGGATGCATCCGTTTGGTCAAGGGTTTCTGGGAGCTTTAAATATAAAACCCGCTTTAGTTTGAGGAGGACAGAATCATTTTAGTGATTTAAGAAGGACTCATGACAGCTGCGACTTTGTCTACACTAAGGTTGTCTATTTTAAATTGGAACTTTTTACAGCAAGAGATTACAGTCTCTTATATGCAAAGATTTGTTGTTTGCCGAGATTCTCATATTACATAGACACTGATTGACCACGTTAATCCATGGTAAATCAACACAAAGCTTCACATCAAATGAAAACAAACTTCACTTTGTTTGTTTACACTATCTTCAAGTCCTCCTTCAGCGTTAGGAGAAAATGAAGTTCAATTTATGGTGGTAAGCATTTGGTCATATTTGGTCAAGGTAGTGGAGAAAAGATTTCTATTCTGAGGGTAGTTTCTATAAGAATTTGTTCACGCCAGCATCGCCCTGGAACAATTTCTTCAAAACTGTAAAGGCTTCCTTCAGAAATTGTTCTCCCCTTAGCAGCAGTTTTATGATCCTCCTCTTCAGAATATGTTGCATGGCTTTGGATAGTCTGGCCTGTTTTTCTAGTTTGCTTGAGTGAGGGTAAACAAGAGGATTCAAGAGTAGCCTCAATTGGTTAAAGAAAATACAATGCAAACCACACAATGACTCCTTTGCCTCCTGTCTTGAGAGGGAGAAGGAGAAAAAGAAAAAGCATTCCAGTTCTCCAGTGACCTAGGCAGTAGTCTACCTGGCCATTCCCAATCAACCCAACAAACTGCTTCAGGGACTGAAGTTCTTCCCGCTGTTGTATCATGTTTTCGGATTCTTCCTTTTTCTCCCCCAGAGTTCTTAAAGACCCTGCTTTCCTGTCACAGGCAGAAAGGAAAGCTGGAGACTAGTAGGAGCCCCCCGCCCCTCTTCTAAAAGGCAGTTTGACTAGCCTTCCAGATTCCTGGAAGAAATGCCTAATCCAACACTGAATGTCCTACAACCAATGGAGAGAGAAAGTACAGTTTTCAGGAAGCATCTACTTAAGACTAGGGCTGTAGTATTTAGTTAATGGCTTAAAGACCTTTTGGAAGACTTAGAACTGCCCCTCAATTATGGGGCAGTAGATAGCAACTTTTTTCAATTTCAACAACTTCTGAGAGTATCCATTCTCTCTTTCACAAGAGGGAATGGCTAACAGGGCACCTGTTGCAACATATGCATCATTTTAGCCATACACAAATTTAAAAGATTTAATCAAGTGGCAGCCCTAATTTAGATTCCACCAACAGCTCTTTCAAGTCACAAAATATAGCCCTGACCCCAGCCTTCACACTCCAAGCTAAGAGAAGCACCCAACTGGTTTTGCAATAGTCAAATGCACTTATTCTCAAGCAGCAGTTTCTAGACTTCTTCCCTTTTCTTCTCTCATATACAAACAGCAGCTGATCTTGCTAAGATGCTGTTGTATCATGTTTTCGGATTCTCTGAATACATCCGGGCCATCTATGCAAAAGCTTCCCCATGATAAAAATTGGCTTATTTTGTGAACCAAGAGAGTACCAGTAGAGGTCACATATTCTAACATTAAGCTTTCTCAATTTGTTGTTTTCGTGTATTAAAAGCCATGACTGACCATTTTTAAAACTTGACTGCACACCTTCACCCCCCTTCCCACTCAAGTCATTAACAATGCAAATACAAACAGTAACAAAATCAGAAAAGGCTACTTTTTAGTGAGTATATTTAGCTGCCTTTACAATACAGACTTTCCATATTTCATTGACTAACTGTATAAAAGTGTTTTCAGCAGCAGAATTAGTACAACCTGTACAACAGCAATAAGGGTCAGGCTTTTTGGCAATGGCACATAATTAACTCAAGTGCCTTTTTTAAAAAGGTAAATTGAGGAGAGGTGAAAAGACTGCCCACTTCCATTGCTTTAATTCGATTCATCCCCTACCCCACAATTTCTAACAAAAAGTAGTAGCAAGTGTTTAGGAATTTGAATTCCAAATCTGGACATTACAAAATAAGACTGAAATAGCTTGTTACGCAGAGGGGAGAAGCCTACCATAACAAGATACAGTAGTATTTTTTTCTATGGTATAGTCCACCAGAAATGTGTCCTGCACAAGCCCCTTCAAAATTTGCATAATTACAATTCATTTTAATTGAGTGTGCAGAAAGGATGCTAGTGAATTGTCCTCTCAGATAGTCAGCCACCCTTCCGATTTAAGTGGGAGGCTGAATCAAAATGCACTAGATGTCACAGTGTGGGACATTGCACTTAAAAGTACACCCAACGAGCAAACGCCCACCCACCTCCAGCAATTTCTACAGCTCTAATACAGGATTACAAAACACTGTAATGTCAGACAGAATTTTGCCATTTTTGTAAAACAAAAATAGAGTAGAATCACTCAAATTTGAAATTAGAAACAGCTCCACATTGAAACACATAGTCCAAATTTCCATTATCCCAACAACATGTTGGAATTAAGAGGGGAGAAAGTTAGAAATAAGATTTTCCAGAATATAACCATTAACTTTTCAAAATTATAGGCTCAATTCAAGAATACTGTGGCAATGATTCAGAAACTGACTCACTGCTAGGTCTTTGCTTTTGAATGACTAAGTTCTCATAGAGTCTATCCAGTATGTTAGCAAAATAGTAGATCTGATAGATTCTTAATACAGTTGTGTACAAATTCCAGAGACCAGTAAGATCTTGCTATGTCTCCTTTTAGAACAATGGCTAAAGGCCTAGGCCTTCATAGGAGCACCAAAACTGAACCCAGGTAGGACAGGCAGAAAACTTTGGTTCAACTTGAACGAAAACTAGCCACTTTTGAAAAAGACTGATGGAGAAGAGTCTGTAGAGAAAGTGGCAACACCAGGAGATAATGAGCATGCCGCTATCAGGCCAAGAACCGGTGGCCAAAGCAACACTTGCCAACAATATTTTTAGCATTGATCGTTGTTTTCAAGAATTATCCATTTCAGTATATAGGGGGCTGTTGACTCCTAACCAATTCTTACACTTTCAAAAAGGCAATTGAGTGGGAAAACGTATTTGATGAAGATTCTCTCTCAAATCCAGTCCCCTACCCTTAGTGGTAAATGTCTTGTTAATTCCACAGCCTATATGTATCATTCCTAAAAAAATTCACAATAAGCAGCATCTCCCTTTGAAAGGCTTCTTGTTCTCCTTTTTCTTGCCATTCTTATCTTTGTTTTCAGACATCTTCTTGGCTCTAATCTCTCTCATTAAGTCAAAGAACACCTGGGAAGAAAGAAACATGCACATAACTATCAGGATTTGTAACTGACCTGCACTACAAAGGAACATACCTTTATACTGTTGCTTTTAGACTTAAGCAGATAACACACAAGATACCATTATAGAGAGTTTGTCCATAAGGGAGAGAGGTGGTTGAATCCCAAGATCTTCTTTCGCAAGTGAAAGACGTTCCACTTATGCTTGGGAGGAGGGGGCTAATGTTCACTTATCTCTCCTTCCTCTGCAGCCGCCTCCCCCACCCTTCTCTCCCCCCCCCCAAAAAAATGTGTTCTTAAGGGTTATGGGACAAGGTGGAGAAAAGCAGTGGCAAAAACCCAGTCAGCCAGATTAATTTGCCAAGAAATATGGTATGGAGGACTCCAACACAGATTATCCTAAAAGATACCTCAGACCACATTTTAGAATTTGTAGTGATCAGTAAATACTGCTATTAAGAGCAACCAGAAAATCCATCTTTAGCAGGTATTTAGTGACAAGTTATCAGTGGGTTTCTGTGCATCTCTCAATTAGCAGGGATAAGTCTATACATTAGCACATGGCAAGAGATGCTTCCACTGGGCATACACCAATATTGGCAGACCCCTGCCACATTCCACACTTTTACAGTTTGAGAGCAATTTAAAAGAGACCATTGACAGCTAAAATTGAATCCTCCTATTCTGTATAACACAAGGCCAGCGGGTGGCGCAGTGGGTTAAACCGCTGAACCATGAGCTGTCGATCGAAAGGTCGGCAGTTCAAATCCGTGACAGGGTGTTTACAAGTGTAGATGCCCAGAAGAGAACAAATCATTACTGTACCTTATCTACATTTGCTCTTGTTTTTGCCGATGTCTCTACATACTGTACACCCCACTCCTCCGCTTTACTTCTGGCTGCATCTACAGGCACTTGTCGGCGGTCTTCCAAGTCAGATTTATTTCCCACCACAAGCAAAGGTATTTTGTCCTCTTCAGCTTTCACACGCAGGATCTGTTCCCTAATATGGCACATGAGAAACAAATATCCATTATACAAGTTAAAATTACATACACGCAAAAAGATGGTCGATCAGTGGATATGATATGCCAAAGAATTACAACAGCCTCCTGAAATAGGAGGAGTTTTAAGGTTTGCAGGTGAACACTCTATGGGGATTTTAAAGTTTTCGCGCATGCGCAGAGACCGTTTGAGGGCAAGGGCCTGCCCTCTTGCCCTCAAAATGGTCTACGCATGCGCGAAAACTTTAAAATTTCACGTATTGACGCATTGGGCCTCAGAAGGCCCTGGAGCGCCGGCCGGGCCGGACACTCCAAGGCCGGCTGCCGGCCTCGGAGCGTCCGGAGGCCAGTGCGCGTCACGGAGGTGACGCGCGCCACAAAGGTGACGCGTGCGGGGGTGCGCGCATCACCCTTCTGCGCGCGTCACCCTGTGGCGCTCCGCCCCGCTACCGTGATGCCCCTGCTTCCAACTACCGTATTTTTCGCTCCATAGGACGCATCGCACCATAGGATGCATGCATCCTATGGAGCTAAAAATAGGGGGAAAACGTTTTCACTTACTGGGGCTTCTGCGGGCTTCGGGGAGGCCTGCGCGACCCTCTGCAGGCCTCCCCGATCTTTGTTTTGGCGCTAAATGGCCATTTTTGGCCATTTCCGGTTTTCGGAAAACCGGAAATGGCTGAAAATGGCCATTTAGCACCAAAACAAAGACCAGGGAGGCCTGCAGAGGGTCGCGCAGGCCTCCCCGAAGCCCCGGTAAGTATTTTTTTACTTTAAAATCTTCGTTCCATAAGACGCACGTTTCCCCCCCTATATTGGGGGGGAGCGAGTCTTATGGAGCGAAAAATACGGTATGTATAAAGTCAGCACTTACATTTCTAAAAATTTCATTACAAGGAGAATATTTACCAAGATCAGGTAAGAGGCACAAGATATACACATTTATGTCTTTACCCTCCCCCCTATAACCCCCACATTAAAGGAATAAGGCAGTGTTTCTCAAACTGTGGGTTCGGGACCCACCTGGTGGGTCATGATCAGATTTATGGTGGGTCCCACTGAGTCTCCAATGAAAACAAGGGTGACGAAATGATCAGATAAGTAATTGCCTCAAGCCCTGAGGCTATTTAAAAACCAGATAGCTGCTAATTGCCATGCAGACAGCTGAGCTCCTGCAGTTTGCAAACTTGTGTGAATATAGGGTGATAAATGTCTCATAAAGTTAGGTGGGTCTCGATAGAGTGTCATTTTAAAAAGTGAGTCCCAGTGCTAAAAAGTTTGGGAACCACTGGAATAAGGAATCCTATGCTGTTAGGGCAAAGGAGATTTCAACACCACCTCTAATGTTACCATCCTTTTGTTTTTTTCCATATTTTATAGTATTCAATTTATATCCCAAATCTTTTTGAAACTATTCATTGGTTATGAAAAAACGTGCAACATGCTCAGAACTTGAAGAAAATGCCCATCTAAACAAAACATACTTACCTAAACTCTGCCGTTGCTGTAAAGGATTCATGTTCAGTGATTGAGAACACTAGGAGAAAACCCTCTCCACTACGGAAGTAGTTGTCTCGAATAGCTGCATAATCTTCTTGACCTGCTGTATCCAAAATATCTATCTGGACTTCTTCACCATCCAAAACTACTTTCTTTCTGTAACTATCAGCCTTCGTAGGTTCATAGTCTTCAACAAACTAAGGAGCATAAGAGGAGGAATTAATTTTGGAGCATCCATATTCTGCAACAAGAACAGTGGCTCCAAAATTTTGGGAAGGCTGGGAATATAAGGCCACTATGGGTGGAAAAGAAGTTATGGACTGGTTATTACTACCAGCGGTGACTATTGGAAGCAATGCATAGGTGGCGTTTTCTTTTCAAGTTACCTCCATGCAGGTCAAGGAGAGACAATGGAGATGCAATTTGTCTCCTTGCTTAGTAAATATTTTGGAAGTGGACTGCCAGATGTCATTTCTTCACCAGAAGATATTTCCAGTTCATCAGCTGTTTTAATGAGTTGTTATACCATTGTGGCTAAGAAACTGAGCAGTGAATCAGCTCTGTTTGCATATTCTCTGCCCTAGATTCACTAGGTGGCATTAGGTAGCCACTCCCTCTCAGGCTCAACTCCCCAGCTGCAATATGGGGATATACCATAATATGTACCTTACAGTGTTGATTGCATCAAGACAATACATGTGAAGCACTTTGCACACTCAGAAGTGTGATACAAATGCTAGGCTTTATTATGAATGCTCCAGTTTTGAAACCAATGACTTGAGTAGAACATGGATATTTAAAAAAGTTATTCAAGTTTATAATGTCAAATGGATTAATGGCCTAGTTAAGAAAGAATTGTTTAAGCACACACAGACTTAAACATTTCCACATTTAACACACACACACACACACACACACACACACACACACACACACACACACACACACACACACACACACACTAGTTCTTCTGTTAATTACAAAGAAGGCCTGAGGCCCCATTCTCTGTAATGCTTCTGAGATTTCTACCAGAAATGGTTCTATCAGTGCCAAGCCTATACTTGCAGGCATAAGGGTCATATGTGCCCTTTTAAGAGCACACTGAAATTCTGTACCGATTCTACTAAAAACTGCATGGAATTGAACATTTATATAGCACTCGAAGCGCTTCTTATACATTTGCTCAAGTGAGACATCACATTCCCAACCTCAAAACCAGGTATTGGAAGATTGGGAACACAATGTCATAATCACAATCAACTGCGAGATCATTTAAGTATTAAACTGTTTCTGTGGTTACGTTATAATTGATAGAGCTCTTAGAATAACTTAATTATTTGTCTTCATGAGATATTTAATGTAAGTCTATGCAAGAAATCAAAGTCAGGAAGATTAATACAGATTCTACCATGATTTGAAGGGTATATAGAGAAAAATAAAGGTACACTCGGCCTGCATCTTATGCAAGGGTTACGCTCAGAGGTCAGTGTGTAAAGCCAAACTGCACATACAGTAGTCAAAACTCCTTTAAATCCAACAAATACATACTTAAAGAACCAAGAACATAGTACAAGAGACATGCAGGGGCTGAGATGACTGAGGGAACAGCAGCTTCATTTTCTCCCAGGCATGCTCTGGGGTATAAACAAGGAAGTCAAATGGCGGGCAGAATCATGCGCACTATTTTAATTGTTTTTCTCCATCTTTTTTTGGGGGGGAAGCACGTATACCTGAATTTGCACAAGTCAATTCCGCGTAAGATGCAGGCAGATTGTATTTTATGCAAAATCATCTTACCTCGTCATACATAAATTGAAGCGTGAGTGCCGACTTGCCCACACCACCACTGCCAACCATGATTACTTTGTGGAGGACCAGAGAACTCTGGTTTTTTGCCTTGCTAGCAGCCATTTTTCTGTAAAGTTGTCAAGTACCCAGAGCAGACTGATGAACTGGAAGCCAAGAAACAGAAGTTGTGTTCGGCTGTACAAATAAAGTATTTAATCTTTAGAATCACAGTATACAATTTGTCTCAAAATATTCTCGGATGTCATGGAGCAGAAGTCCCAACAATACACTAAGCACTTAGGAAGAAGAGGGACATCGATGCTGCACAAAGGAACATTGATGCTGCAATGCCAAATGCCATTATCTCTTCCCTTCCACTCTTTCCTGGAATTCTGTCACTACAGGGGAACAAAAAAGGAACTGAAATTGACAGGCACCATGAAGGCAGAGATTTGGAGTTCAAGAATAAGGTTGCATCCTAGCCTTTATCCGTGCACACACTTCCTGGTATGCAGTAGTAGAGAACTGAAGAGCTCCTTCTCCTGTCCTTCCCACACACAAGTGACAAACCAGGGCAAGTGAATTATAGAAGATACCGATACAGTGGCACTCTGATGAACGTGGAGTCTCATTAAAACTGAAATTCTCACCAGAATGAAGAATTCAGCAATGCTGTATTATGTTGGTTACTGTCCTGCACTGTTAATGAGTTAGAAACGTTCAATCATCAAATTTATCCATATTGTTCAACATCTCATTCAGCAATGCAAACCAGAGTCAAGTACCCCCGATTATGAACCTCCAATTCATAGATAGTCAGGAGTAGCAACACTCTTCAGTAGCTTTTCAACCCGATTAAGTAGTAGTTATTCAAATTACACGTTTCCCTGCATGAACAGAATATTCCTTGAGACATGTCATTTTTTAGTGAGCAGTGCACTGCAAGGCAGCTTCTCTGTGGGTAAACAATTACGTAAATATGCCCAAATGGAGGATTACGGTATATTTAAATCTGTATTTTAACACTGTTAAGTCATGTTGCTCAACTTCTGAAGGGATAGGTTAAGGTTAATAAGACCATAAATTAAAACACTGTTGATTAACATCTTAGTTTTAAATAAAAATCCACACTTCTAAAATGCTTCAATGCCAAACAATTTTAAATGCTGAGGTTGCCGTTGGTTAAATACTTATGCCTTTTCCTGTTACAGAGACATTTTTACAAGCCAAAGAACAATTTCTTTTTCTCTCTGTGTGTCTTACATAAAATACATGGATTTGTAGAGTTGTAACTTCAAAAGCTAGAAAATTCTAAGTACTTTTTAAGATTCTGCTGAATAGAGATGAGCAAGCAGGCTTAATCTTTCTTTCCATTTTACTTGCCATGCAGCTGGTGTTCACCGACTTTCTCCAGCTAGGATGCAACTGAAAGCACTCATTCTTTAAAACAGGAGCCCAAGCCTTTGCATCTGTATAGGCCAAACAGAACTCCTTTGTCAATCCGACTAGGACTCGACTCTTAAAGTCAGTTTAAAATTTTAAACCCAAGAGATCATCAATTGCAACTGTAGTTATGTTGCACTGTATTTTAGCATAAAACAGCACAAAGATCCCCGATCATGAAGTTGCAAGGTTACAGCAGGTTGCACACACTCCTCACAGAGATCCAGAGTTTATTCCACAATAGTCAAACTTGCATCACAAAGTTTCATAATTATTTTAACAGTGCAATCCTATGCTTGTCTACTAGAAGTAAGCCCCATTGAGTTCAATGCGACTTATTCTCCTGTAAGTGTGAATAGGATTGCTATCCAATAGTCATTAGGCAGTTTTAAGGAGTGAAATCTTACCAATAAAGGATTCCAAATATGATCACTAGGAACTGGAGGCAAACACAAGTCTCTTTTAATTTATTACCTGCCCCAATTGACCAGTAGAAAAGTAAGATTTTTTCCCCTTCCAAGGGATCTCTACTGTATTCATTAAAGAGAATTCAGAAGCAGAATGAGACCCTTCATACTGGGTCCTGCCCATGACCCCTTCTAGTCTAAAGGCTTTCTGGTACATTCAGAGACCCTAGGAAGTCTTCTGCTATCAGTCTTCTGCTACATGCTGGATTTTAGTGACTGACCTGGTTCACTTGCAATGCTAAGCCTTAGTTTAATCTTAAGAGAACAAACCATGGCAAGCCTCAGGTTCACATGGTCTACCCTCCATGCAAAGAGGGGGGGGGAAGAGACTGAATTAACCACAGTTAATATCAAATATAAGTTTCCAAAATGTGGACATAATCAAAAACTGCAATTTATTCAAAAACTAAAGAGAAACCTTTCAAACAAACCATGATCAACCTACCAGTATGTCAACCTCAGTCACAACACCAATAGTCTAAATTCAACTATATCATTATTTGGATTGCAGGCAATCATTTACTAGCAATTGTTCATTCATTGCAGAGTCCTGAATTTAGAGAGACAGTCTTTGGAAGCTGTAAGTGGAGATACAGAGGTGACTGAATACTCTTTGAAACGTTCAAGAATACACTTATTCAAGCAAATCATTCAAAGACAGACTATAAAAAACTTGAGCCAGGCTGCAAGTACTGCACTATTTAAAGTCATAGGATTGCTATTTATATCATGATTGGTTACTTAATGTAGCGCAAGAGGCACTTCAATGGCTCAAATACTAACCTTTTGCTGCTCTGTATCATCTAAATAAATTGGATAGCTATTTTTGCCTCTAGTCTAGAACATTCATAAAGCAGAGTAATCTTTTATGCGCTAGCAAGATCTTGACAAACTAAACTAGAACATCAGTGTTTGCTTCTCTTAGGCACCCAGTGTTCCAGATCATGCAGACGATCTCTCTCTGGGTACAGCATTTGTCACTGCAGACAAACGCTGCGTTTGTGGTCCTCAGTGGTGCTGGAGCGTGTCAGGACAGGAACAGGGCTTGCTGCCATGCTCTTTCTGCTCCCCCCCCCACCACTCATTGGCATGGATAAATAACATCTGCATAGAGCTTCTATATCTTGCATAGGACTCGGATTTGAAGTCACTTGTGCCTTTAGATGTCTCGAGTTCAACTTGCATAAGACATGCATCTTCCCATAAGTTCTTTATTCCCCTTACCTATTGGATGAACAATGCAACAGGGTTACCTGCATCCTCCTACATTACACAGCCCACACAAAAAATGATGTTGCCATGGCTACATACTATCATGCCTCATTTCTTGGGACTACAATATTATTCACTGAAACTAAAAAAAGTCATTCTACAGGTGTCCCACCCCGCTTAATGATGGCTCGCTTAACGACAATCCGGATATATGACTGAGGTCCCCAATAAAAGAGCAAAGGATTTAAAAAGACACATCTTTTTAAAGCCCCAGCTCATCAGCTGTTTGGCTTTAGATAAGAGCTTTGGAGTTCAGCACTGGGGCTGGGGCTTTAAGCACAGCGCTGAACTTCAAAGCCCTTATCTAAAGCCAAAAAGCTAATGGGCAAGATAAGAGCTTGGATATTTAATGCTGGAGCTTTAAGCACAGTGCTAAACTTCAAAGCTCCTGCCAACCCAGTAGTTCCAAAGCATGTTAATGTGAGTAGATAAATAGGTACCGCTTGCGAGAAGGTAAACAGCGCTCTGTGTTCCAGCTGCATGCTATGTGCTGCGGAAAGGAGAGTCATGCCGGCCACATGACCACGGAGGCGTCTTTGGACAACGCTGGCTCTTCGGCTTTGAAATGGGGATGAGCACCACACCCTAGAGTCGGACACAACTGGACTTAATTGCCAGGGGTCACCTTTACCTTAAACTTCAAAGCACAGCAAGACCCGCTTAATGGCGGCTTCACTTTACGACAGGGATTTCAGAACATATCCCAGTCGTTAAGCGGGGGCACCTGTAGGTTTTTTGTGAGCATGAACAGTCAGGCCTAGAAGTTTTGAAAGATGCATGCTCAGTGCTTCTTAGTGACACAGTCAAGGCTATCATATTAATGTAAAGAGGCAAAAGTGGTTTATATCAAACCACCACACATCATAAAGCTTTGGTCTTATTTATTTTATTTTTATTTAAAGAATTTATACCCCGCCTTTCTCCCAGCAAGGGCACTCAAGGCGGCTCAGTCAAAGAAGCAGTCAGTCAAAGAATTCCAGATGGTCAGTTCTAGACAGAATGGCCATGCAAGGTTCTTAAGTCAACTGTTTTTTCAAGCATTCTTCAACTCAAGTGTTTGCTTTGGAAATCCTCCAACACAAATTGGTTATTGATTGGGATGAACCATTCAACAGACTGGAATACCATTACAGTACTATGTATTCCATGTAGACTGGAACAGAAATAAGATGTCAATGAACCAGATCAAACAAGTTTCTCAGTCTGAATAACATCTAGAAGCTTGATTAGGGTTGAATCCAGAGAGCAAGTGGAGCTCTGCTCAGGCAATGGGGATTCCCTCTTGCTGAAGTTCCTTGAACCAAGCAGAAAGTTGCAACTGAGGTCCAGAGTGGTGTGGGATGTGTCATGGAGCAGGAGCCTGGAAATAGCAGATACAGATTCAACTCCACACTTTATAGAGATCCATACGAATGTTATACCTTATAACAAATTGCATTTAGATCCTGCTCGATCATTTTATGGCTCATTACCCATGTGTGAAGAGGCAAAATGAATATTGCTTGTCACTCATACAACCATAGTTAGGCACAAACAACTGTCATTTCAACACTGTGGCCCTCTTTCCAAACACAAGTGACCTCTCTTAGCACAGAGACTTAAAATTATGTTCCCAGAAATTTTGAAGCTATGGAACAAATTTAAGAAGCACAGAACTCAGGAGAAAGAGAATGATTTCACCACACATTTTATTTTTATTATTTATTTTCTGTATTTATATACCGCCTTTCTTATCCTCAGATTGCTCTTCAGATGTTATTCAAGGCGATTTACATAGGCAGGCTTATCTAGATCCGATAAGGATCTTTACAATATTGTTCTGCATAGAACCCTACAATTCCAGCTGAATTGTAATTGTAACTAGAGAAACGCGTATCATTGTTTTCAAACTTTGGGTTTGCATTCCATCTATGATCTGGAGTTAGTTTTAGATGAACTACAGTACAAGCTTAGTTTTAGCACTATTATGTTGACTTGAGTGCCAAGTACCTCTTCCAATGTAAATGCCATGACCATTGTCTTCCAAGGGTTACTGGACTGGAGACATATAAATAGTGGACAACCCTAGCCAGAAATTCCTGCAGAAAAGGAATTTTTCTGGAGACTAGAGGTCAGGTCAACAGAAAGTATATAAAAATGGGAGATTTTTTAAATCTTCTCTCCCTCCTTTCACACCAAAGACAATGAAAGGAATCAGAAAGAATGGAGGCTGCAGACCACACCCCTTCAGCCTTAGCTTAACATAAGTCTTATGTAACCTGTCGCAACTCTAAGGTAAAAACACCTACATTTAACGCATCTGGGATGCATGTAAGTTTAGGAAAGTGTTATTTCAGTAAAGAACTTCCAGGTTGAACATTTTGGCCCATGGGGAAGTTATTCTAGGGAAGGAATTTAGCAGTTCCTTGAAAATGAGCTCAAGTATACATGAGCATTAGACTAATGATACTTGCTAGCTATCATCAAGAAAGTCGTGGCGGCAAGAAAATAAGTCAGCTATTTGGATTACTGGAAACTAGAACAGGAAGAAAAATTCTAATTGGAATCTAACAACTTGACAGTCAACCTCTCCAGAATTTATCAAAAGATGAAGCAGGCATATATAACCAGTTTCATTCAAATATGAGAAACGTTTCCTTATCATACCTAAACTAGCTTTTATTGCTTTAAGAATACAATATATAGCACGAAGTTTGTGTTTACAAGAACTACAATTAGTTTTATTGGAACATATATTCTATCAGAAGAAGACTGCAGGCTGCTGCACCCTAAGGCAACATCTCTTAAGTTATGTGGGTTGGAAAACTATTGAGGAAGGGGAAATGAGTACTGTACTGCCTCATGCCCTCACAAGATTTGGGCGCCGCTATCTTGGATCTCGTGAGATTTCGCGAGATCCAAGATGGCGGCACCTGGAAAAAAGGTACATTTTTGCAGTTTAAAATTGGCGGCGGCGGTAGAAGCTTCCAATGGGCCCGGAACAGTCCGGGAACTGAGCCCAGGAAAATTTTTAGGACGGATGGTAAACCTAATTATGTTCAAACCTTATCTTTCTCCAAAACCCTCCTCTTCTCATATTACCTCCTTATCCACTGATAATATCACCATCTACCCTGTCAGACAAAGACAAGGCCTTGCCTTTATTTCCATAATTCATTACCAAATCACAACACTTAATTCCTTGCAATATTGCAATAATACATTCCTTGCTCTTTGTCCCCTCAGAAAAACTCTAGTTCACACCCTGGTCATCTCTCACTGCGACTACTGCTACTCTCTTCACCACTGTGGTCTTCCAATGGCTCGTGTCAGTTCTCTCACCTCGACTCAACATTCTGCTGCCAAAAATCATTTACCTCTCCCATCACACCAACCACACCTCCTCAAATCTCTCTTCACCAATTTCCAGATCCACCACAAACCTTTACCTTCAAAATCCTCCGTGCCTCTTCTTACCCCTCAGCTTTCACATTCTATTACAATCCTATCTTCGTTCATCCAGCTTCATCATGCTCAACATCCAACAGTTCCTTGTTGCCTTTTTTGCTTGGAACCACTTCCTCGAATAACTGCAATATGTCCTCTTACTTCCTCCAACTTGCTTCTCAAAACCCATCAGGTCCATGAAGTTTTGGGCACAATGCCCTCATCTCCATTTCCTACCATTACTAAGCTTACCTGAAACAATCACATACCCCTTTCATGCATACCCTGCCTCTTCCCTTCCTCTTTTCTCTCCCTTGCATCAATTTCTACATATCAGAGCAATGTCCACTCCCTGTTTGTAACAAGATGGAAGGCACTACTTAAATCTAGTCCTAAGACTACCATTTGTTTAGCAACCTGCTCAAACTCAGTAGCAGTGGTATTAGTAATAAACATACTACCTAAGTATCCAACATACCTGTAGCAGCATGAACTGGCTTTTAAAACACTGCTTTTAAGAAACATATCAGTCCTGATTCTGAAAGAGAAAGTATTTCATAAAGGTTTCTTAACTTCTAGTTCTCCCTCAATAGAAATTATTCAAACAATCCCTCACGTTTTTTCTAGGCCTCCCCATCTCTATTTATGCACTGTGTTCTCCGTCTCTTCTCTATATACAACTTTTAGTTGCAGAACATCCAATGCCATCCTTCCTACCATCATTTATGTCCTCATAAGAATGATGAAGGCATTTGGGCAATGGGGCAAAGCCTGAATCATTTCCACGTTAGATTTCTCTCTAAGACAGGGTGGTCCAACTTTTCATACCTCGAGGGCCGCATGCAGACTTCGACGTGGAACCCGGGGGCCGCACAATGAATTAAATGAATAATTAAATTAATAATTACAATGCACAAGTAATTAATAATGACCAATGCACAAGCTTTGGCAATATTTATAGCACAGGATTTAACGCAGTGGTTCCCAAACCTTTTTGACCATGATCCTAAATACATTTTGTGTCATCTGGTGACGCATGGTACATAATAATAATTTGGGTAATAAAAAAATAAAAAATTAAGTGGCCCTTCTCTCTTTCCCTGCTGTTTCCTTGCCTTGCTCCTCTCGCTAGAACAGCCTGTTGAGAAAGGGACGTTGTGAGGCAGGCGCTCAATGCTCACACAAAAGAAAAGATGTGTGCACACAACCCAGCAGGAGAAGCCCAGAAGTTTGTCCTAACAGTGGACTGTTTGCAAGCACTGGGGGGCAGCCAGGACAAGTGCACAACGGTGCAGGTGGACAAGCAAATGCACAAACAAAGAGGCAGGCAACCCCTCTACCTGAGTTTCCCACAACTTACCTCCCTTCCACCCACATTTTCACCACCTCAGCTCTTCCCTTCACCTTATAATAGCCCCAACATTAACCTCCAGATATCCCCCACTTATTCCCCCTCTCCCTCCAACACCCAAACTTCCTGCCAGCCCCACATTAACTTCTAACCCCCTCCTCCTTTTCCAAGTCCTCATTGCCACCGCAATTCACTTAATAATCACAAATATTTACCCTACCACCCCCAAAATCAACCCTTCCACCCATTACCCTCATACTCATCTCCCTCCTTCCAACATAAGAACTTTCCATACCCCCCAGTCTTAGCCCCCACATGTCCCTCTCTCCATGATCCAACCCACCCCCAGGTTCTGGGGTCATATCAGTCCTAAGTTCCACACACATAATGACCTTAATATCCCCAAATTTGCCCCCCCCTATTTCCCTCCAATCCCAAAAGTCTAACCCCCCATATTTCCAGCCCCCCATACCCAAGTTATTAATTCTCGCTTCTACACAGCAGTTGAAAGTAAAGTCCTTGGCAGGGAAGAGGGAGGGTGGAAGATAAATGGAACATTGCTCCTGAAGCACATGCACAAGAGAGAAGGGAATCGCTGAACCTTACTGGGGCAGGGAGGAATAGATGCTGGAGGAGAACTAAAGGGGGGGGGGGAGAGAGAGAGAAAAACAAGCACGAAAAGTGGCTCCTGAAGTGCGTGCGCAGGAGAGGGAGGAAAGGGATTCGGATTGCTGAGCCTTACTGGGGCAGGGAGAAAAAGATGGAGCTAAAAAGGGGTGGGGGAGAAAAACAAGCACCAACGTGTGGAAGCAAGAAGACCACAAGCTTCAGAGTGAAAAGCAATCAGGAGCCCACATATGAACGTAGCTGTGGTGTTTCTTTGTGCACTTCTTTGTGTGGCTGTTCGCTGGTCCAAAAAAAATCCCGAGGAGGTGATGAGGATCCCTACCAGTCTGGGGAGCAGTGTCTTAGTTCGGAGACAGTAAAAAGCAGGAATTGCGCTAGGAACAACCCGCTTCGTGTCCCTGGGAAGGGAAGGGAACCTTCTATTGCGTGCCGCGATGGTCATCTTGAGCCTCTCCCCAGGTGCCAGCATGCCCCGCCCGCCCTTGCCGATGAGCTCAAAGGCCACTGCCCGGGGGGGGGGGGGGGAGAGAGAAAGAGGGAGACACGCTGAAGCCAACGGACGCTAGCATGCCCCGCCCACGCTCCCCTGCTGATCGGAAAGGCGGTTGGGAGCCGATCGCCTTTTTGATAATCAGGGGAGCGTGAACGGGGCATGCTAGAAGCGTCCGTCGGCTTCAGCATCCCCCTCCCCGGGCAGCAGCCATCCACACACGTCCTGCCTGGCCGGCTGCCTGTATCAACTGCGAGGCTGCAGAGGCTGCGCCTGTGCAAAGTTGCTGCAGCCTCTCTAGCACCCTCAGTCTCGCTGGTTGACAACCAGTGAGACTGAAGGTGCTAGAGAGGCTGCAGCAACTTTGCACAGGCGAAGCCTCTGCAGCCTCGCAGTTGATACAGACATCCGGCCAGGCAGGACGTGTGTGGCCGGCTGCTGCCCGGGGAGGGAGGGGGGGGGGAGAGAGACGCTGAAGCCCACGGACGCTTCCAGCATGCCCCACCCATGATCCCCTGATGATCGAAAAAGCGGTCGGCTCCCGACCGTCTTTCCGATCATCAGGGGAGCGTGGGTGACTGCGGGGGAGGGAGGGGAGCTCCGAGAGCAGCCGGGGGCCGCAGCAGAGGCCTTCGGGGGTCGCATGCGGCCCGCGGGCCACGCGTTGGACCACCATGCTCTAAGAGAAGGAAGTGACAGAAACCAGGCTGTCACACCCCATGCCAAAATAAATGTACTTGATAGCATGCAAGGTATTGGCCCGCAGGGTATTGGCCCATAATCTAGGGGGCACAGGCTATTCTAACTGTCAAGGCAATCCTTTCTGGATCACCGCCAGCTGGCTTAAATTTAAACTACAGATCTGCAGTAATAATTAGGAAATTGCTCTGCTATTTTTACTTTAGGTAGTGGATAATGTAGGCTACTATAGTTATTTCAGACAGCTGTAAAGTGGTCATTATGCATTCGCTAACAAGGGATAACCCCTTGTTCTCTTGTTACCTTATTTTTCGCTCCATAAGACGCACTTCCCCCCCAAAAAAATAGGGGGGAAGCCTGTGTCTTATGGAGCGAATAAAAAAAGAAAAATACTTACAGGGGCTTCAGGGAGGTCTGCAGAGGCTCGCGCAGGCCTCCCCCATCTTCCTTTAGTCAAAAAACGGCCATTTTCGGCCACTTCCGGTTTTCATGAAGTTTTTTGATGAAGGGAAGATCGGGGAGGCCTGCGCGAGCCTCTGCAGGCCTCCCCGAAGCCCCGGTAAGTATTTTTTCTTTACTTTTTAATATTTTTATTTTAAAAAACCTTTTTTTCTTCTATTTTTTGCTCCATAGGATGCATGCGTCCTATGGAGTGAAAAATACGGTAACTTAATAAACAACCAGAACCACCTGGAAAATGCTTCCTTTTATTAACTCAGATAGGTACCGGTCACAAAAAACCTCAGAACATACATAGCTGTAACATTATTCACCTTCCATGCTTCCAAAAACATACTGCGATAACTTTTTTGTTAGTTTGTCATATTCAAAGCATTTCAAGCTACTTTCACATTTTACCATTATTCCAGATTTAAAAATTAATCTAAGGCTACAATCCTATGCATACCTACATGAGATAAATGCCACTGAATTCAAGATAACTTAATTCCAAGTAAATATGGCATGTATACGATTGTGCTATAAAAAGGCAGTTTATGCAAACCCTCAGATCCGTTAGGCTGTGTACAGTGGACCCTTTTTATTCGCAAGTTCTGGACCCACAGATTTATTACACCGTGGGTCCTGGACCCACAAATGTGAATGTTAAAAACCCTTTAGAAAGAAAAAAGCCCCAAAAGCCCCATTTTACCTTTGAAAACGCAGCGGTTTGGCTTTTAAAGCCTCCACGAGGCTTCTTGAAGCTGCATGACCCACTCCCAGGTTGCACAAAAGCTCCTCCCCCCTCCCTGCCTTGTCCCAGGGTGTATTCTGGGATGTGCTTTTGCGCAACCCGGAAGTGGGTCATGCAGCTTCAAGAAGCCTCGTGGAGGCTTGAAAATGCAGCAGTTTGGCTTTTAAAAAGCTAAAATGGGGCTTTTTTCCTTTTTTAAACAGCGTTTTTATTACTGACCCAGCATCTGCAGATCTTCGCTATTCACCGGGGGGGGGGGGGGACAAATCTCCCACAGATAGCAAGGTCCAACTGTACTAAGATATGCTCTGGTTTTGCCCCATCCTACCTTGAGTGGAAGCCTGTGTACTTTCTGGAGGTTAGAAATTCACAAATGGTTTGCATTCAAGTTAATTATCTTGTCAAAGGCAAGGTTGTCTGTTTATATGGGGGGGGGAGAACATGAATGATAGCAAAAAGTAAGAAAAACCAACCTTGGTTCTAGCTGCAGTCAACTTGTTATGTTTTGAATCAAACATAGGATACTGGAAGCTTAACATGCAACCCACTCTTGTAGTATATTGGTCCTTTATTCTAGTAACCTACTAACCTGAATCTCACATGACACAACAGTGAGCATGTAGTAAGTACTGTGCTGTAGTTGGTGGCACACAACTACTTACCACTTTGTTTCAAGCTGTTCAAGAAATATGAATTTCAAAAATATGAATTTCAAAAATATTTTTTTCAATTTACATTCAATCCACCTGTCACATTCATACCTCACTAATGTTGCATTCAACAAATGTCATCACACCACTGTGGGCACAGCTATAGGTAAAGCCACAGTATCTGAAGCATTAGCACATGTATACCACCACACAGTTCCCCTTGACTAAATTTAGTCAGAACAAGCATAATATTTAGAAAAACATTAGCAATAGTAATTCAAGAATCCCAGACAGCACCATATTAGCTTCTATAAGCTTATCCTGTCCCTTCAATTGACAGGAGGGTACAACCAAAGAAAAAGAGGGGGTGGTAAGCAATTGGGATTTGTTCCATTTTTTCCCCTATCATTATGCATTCACTAACTAAACTGAGTAGCAAACAGACCAAAATAACCTCAGCTACAATTCCCTGTGCAGTTTTACAACAATACTACAGAATATTTTTCTGAAGGCTGCCAGTCTCAGAAGTTAATGTCTGGTACAGGAATCCTGCAAATAAAGCTGCAACAAACTAACAGCAAGTATTTAATAAATATTCAGTAATTTAGTAACAAGTCACCCACTATTTTGGGATATATTTTCAGAGTACAAGCTTTTAATTAGGAATGACTCAACATTTGGCTTCCATCACATGTTCGCTTCAGCCTGCATACATCACGCACAAAGTGGAATTTGAAGTCAGCAGGCAAACTTGTAATCCCCAGTCTAGGGAGAAAGCAAAACCTTCTCAGGCAATCTTTACTGGCATAGAGATAGTCTCCCCATTCTGGCATTCCTTTGAGTACTGCCTCATCTCTATGCTGTTGCACAGAGATTAATGCTAAGCATCTGTATACATTAGTACACATTGCAAAACCACACCACCCAAAAAACTGGATGAGGCCAACTGTGGTATTCAGACATTCAGCCATTTTGCCCAATGTTCTGGACCATGTACACAAGAGCACTGGAAGAAAAAGACGAGGCTGCTTAGGCACATATTCAATTTTCACCACACACTTGACTTGTGGATCATGTACCTGAGCAACACTTTTATAGTAATCGACAGGCCTTTCCATCCATCCCTCACTGAAGGTTTCATACTATGCGATTTTAAACAAGCACATCCAGAGCACCAAAATAATACACAAAGGAAGAATGACTGCATCCATCATCAGCAGTTTGTCTTACATATTGTTTACCCCATGCGGCCTCCCTACATTTTTTGCATGAAAAAGTTTTATGCAACTCAGTTTGCATATTCAAGATAAGTAAGGCCAATTCGAACATTACCATATCCAGTTCTCAGTACCCTAAATCATATTCAAAGAATTGGGCAAGCCCAATCCAATCAGCAATACTTACTGGCAGGCCATGGCATACTCATGTGACAAGAATATATAGGTCCCTGTATGCCTCTGTTGATGCAGGCATCTACAAGAATCAGACCAACCGAGTCCTTGAGTAATTCTGCTCATTTTTTAGAGCCTCAAAGTTTTACTGACCCACCATGCTACAGTATTTCGTGCAGAGAACAACTTTCATAGACCAAAGGGTACTTCCTGTTCAGTCAGTTTATCTTTAGCTATTCCCAAACTGCATACCTAGAAGTGGTCAACCCTCATTCCACAGACCCATAACTGGGATAGGACAGAGAAAGGTGTGACCCATCCACAAAGTTACCCCTCTACATCCAACCCCCTTCTCTGTCTCAAGCCATTATAGAGTCCAGAACCAGCAGTGGCAGTTATAATAATCCTACTGAGTACCATCAAAGATTCAGCTAGCCCAGCATCCTGCTTCCAGGAATCCTACATGCAAGGCAGAATGTCAACAGACCTCTTCCTGTTGCCTGTCATTTCCCTACCAGCATCTAATATTCAGGAATATACACTACCTTTGAACATGGAGGCTCCCTTCAGCCTATAATGGCCAACTGCCAGCCTCTCCATCCCCTACAATCAGTGAAGACACAAGTTCATCCTGCACGAGGAAAAATAACACTCTCCAAGTTCTTTAGCCCCAGTTTGCGTTGCCAGTGAGGGAAGCACTCCTGAACCCCAACTCAGTAAAAGGCAGACAGCGACCAAAAGGGCAACTTTTTATCCTGCACGAAGCATACGTTGGCAGGGGTGGTGGGTGTGTGAAAATCCACGTCAGAAGAAAAAGATTCATTCCTCTCTTCATTCTCTGCCTGGAACATCCGAATTCCCCTTCCACAAAAAAATTATCTAAAAACAACCCAAAGCAGCATCTCTCTCCATGTCGCCATTACGGGACAGGAATGAGAAAGGGAAGCACAGCCCCCTCCTAAAAACAATACCAGCTTCCCAACTGAGGGAGTTCAGCCCCCATAAAACTTGCACCACCAGTCATCAGCTCTTTGCGCCCCATGAAACCCGGAGATGGTGAGGGAGGAGCAGCTCCACACTCTCCCCCTCCTCCTGCCTGCCTTCCCTTTTTAGTTAGCAGCATTAGCAGCCTGGCTGGCTCACTTCTCCTTTTCGGCTCCTCTCGCCCCTTCAAAGGAAAAGCCCTGCAACTATTCCTCTCCGGCTCCCTCACACCTTCCTGGGAAGAAGAAGCATACACGCCGGTCCTTCCACAATTGCTTTACCTGAGGCTGCGAAGCCAGAGAATGTTCACTCGGGGCCGGCAGCTTTAAGCGCCGCTGCCTTCGCTCTGTTCGGGGCGGGTGCCGCCTCCGCCGCGTGCACAATGCGCGCGCAAGACACTCGCTACCTCCCCGGTGGAGGTCGCGCTCCCGTCATCGCGAGCGCGCCATCGGCCCACGCAGATTACCAGCGCGCGCGCGCGCGCGGGGAATGTACCCAGTCCCGACGCTCTGAACGGGGCACGCGCACGCATACTCAGTTTCTACAAACAGCGACCTCTTTTTTTTTTTAACAAAAAATATAACGGACCCCGCCTCTTCCCCAGCATTCACGTGCTCATGCACGCGCTTTCAGTGCACCCGGAGAACCAGCTGTAGAATTCCACCCATAAAGCAGAATCCACCCGTATAGGAAAAATGCCTCGATCACATGTTACACCCTGGCCAATGGGAGGTGGGAAAGAGGCTGTCACTCGTGATTGGTTGAAGGAGAGGACGGCACACAGTACAGTAGTTGGAACGGGCTGTTGTGCGGGGGCAGTTGCCCTGGGACGAGGGAAAAGAAGAGGCAGCTGACTGTCCCAGTCCGGGAACAGGAAAGCAGCCAATGGTTATGTTTAATCATTTGCATCTAATCATTTCTATTGGCTCACTTATGGTGAGGTGGGGCCAAAATGATCAAGGCGAGAGGAAATTGAGAGTCATAACAGAGAAGGTGATGAATTAATGAAACTTCTCGGACAGGAGAAGTAGCAGCTGTGACCGGCAATGGGTATGGCTGCTAGTTTTTAATCATTATAATTGTTAGCTATTTAACTTTTTGTCTGTTTCTGATCATATCTGACCCTCAAAGGAATACAGAATATAGGTTTTTCCTCCTCATCTGAAATAATTTTCCTTCTCACACAACACTAGAACTAGGGGACATCCACTCAAATTGAGTGGAGGGAGGATTAAAACAGACAAAAGAAAATATTTTTTTACCCAGCGTGTATTTGTGGAACTCCTTGCCACAGGAGGTGGTGATGGCAGCTGGCCTGGATGCCTTTAAAAGGGGATTGGACAGATTTATGGAGGAAAAGTCCATCACAGGTTACAAGCCATGATGGGGAAAAGCAACCTCCTGGTTTTAGAAGTGGGTTTTCTCTATGCCAAAGCTGGACTAGATGGGCCTTTGGCCTGATCCAGCAGCGCTCTTCTTATGTTCTTACTTCATATGCAACCGCAATGTAGCCCCGGGGTAAAGGAACAAATGTTCCTTATCCTTGAGGAGGCCTCTATGACTGCCCCTCCACTGCAGGATGTAGCGTGCGACCCGTTGACACAACTGAATCAGCCCTGGAAAGTTGGTTAGGATTGGGCTGCCAAGTTAGACATGAGGGAAACAATCTTAACTGTAAGAGCTGTCCAGAACTGGAACAGCAGTAGTGGGCTCTCATTCATTGGAGGTTTTCAAGCAGAGGCTGGATGACCACCTGTCAGGCCATCAGGTATTCACTGAGGAGAGGTTGGACCAGGTGACCTGCAAGTAATGATCCCCCTTACCTTTTATGCCACTGTGCGGAGCTCTTCCATAGCGGCATGGCAGCACTGCGGCAACTCTGAATGCTTGGCAATGATGTCCTACATCATTGCTGAGCACCGAGCTGCTGGAGCTCAGTTTTGAGCTGTGCAGGGTCCCTTCCAAGTCTAACATTCTATATTCATATCTGCAGGAAGTTTTCAATTGAAGGAAACAGAATGTGCGAGATATCAAGGATCTGTGAATCCCACAGGAATTACCACTGAAGGTCATAACAGTCCTCAGATATAGTTTACCACAGGTTAGTTTACCCTGCAAAAAATTATCCTTAAAACAGATTCATATTTTTAAAATCAAATTGAAGTTCTTGTCAAATACATAAGATTTTTTTAAATTAAACTGACTTACAGCCCAATCCTGTGCAAGTATGCGTGGCCGGTCTAAAGTGCTGGCCTCTGCATCCTGTGCAGTTCCCAGGCTGCGCCAGTGCAGCCCAGGATCACCTTGGGGGAAGGGGACGTTCGTCCCATTCCCCTGGTGTAAGCGGGGCAGGGCCCAATGGGCCTCCTCGGATGCACACTAGCTCTGGAGCTGGCATGTGTCTGGGAAGACCATGTAAGGCCAGCCTGGCCTGGGCTGTGATGGGGCATAGGAAATTGGCACAACTCAGCGC
Organism: Plestiodon gilberti rubricaudatus; assembly: GCA_026170595.1. Lineage (NCBI taxonomy): Eukaryota > Metazoa > Chordata > Lepidosauria > Squamata > Scincidae > Plestiodon > Plestiodon gilberti. The sequence goes on from JANXHW010000001.1 coordinate 203,458,772, forward strand.
CGATATCTCCACCCCCCTTCCTTGCTGGCCCTGCCCGCCCTCCCCTGCTCCTGTGCTGACTAGTGCAGGACCTACCTGTGGTAGCTGGCACAGGTCCAGGAAGATGACAGAGTGAGCGGCTCCGGCCTCCATGCCAGCGCCACTTACTCACGAGGAGTTGCAAACATACTTTACGGTACCACGCTTGCAACTCCTCAGGCTGGCGCGGAGCCCTTAATTGTGGATGGAGCCCTTAATTGTGATTTATCTTTCCCCAATATCAGATTAAGAAAAGTTCTTTTTAATGTACATAGAGTAGACGAATGTAAACATAATGGTGAATTGGGCAAACACCGGGTGCTGGAAACATCAAGGCAGAATAGGAAGAGTATGAAGGCATCTGGCAGATGTGGGGAGCAAGAAGCAACAATCAGTGCTTCTACGCTTTCAAGTTATACGCGTACTGAAATCTGCAGCTCCCTGATGCGGAAAAACAACCCAGAGCATTTGAAAGAACCTCCTCTAATGATTGTATTAAAGACATGTTGAAAGCGATATTACAGCACCTGATGTGCAGTATTGGCTATTAAAGTGACATAGCTAATAGTAGTACACTTTTAGGATTGAGAGATTAAAAAGCAAGCATGTCCTATGTTACGCACATATTTTAGATCAGCTTTTGTATCTTCTTAATCAGTTACAGCTGATAGATAAGAACTTGTCAGCAGGAGTTAACATTATCTTTTCATTAGAAGCCTTACTCTTGGCAGCTAATTATGTCAGTGGTAAATCACTAGCACACCACTGTGTATAATGGTGTCTCTCAGGCGTTCAATTAACTCAACTTATTAATGAGCCACTTAAGTGTCTTTCCGCATATAACCGTCATTTTGTGCTGTTTCTAATCTATGTTACTGAATTCCAACATGTTGCTTTGCAGTGTTTGCTTAGAGTTCAGAGACAAGACAGAGACCTTTAAGGCTGCAGTCTGGTGCACTACTACATGAGAATAAACCCCATTGAGCACTTCTGAGCAAGCATGCATAAGATTAGGGTCAAAGGCTACAATCCTGTGCATGCCCACTGAAACTAGTCAGACTCCTGAGTGAATGTGGGTAGGACTGGACTGCAAAAAGCCATGAAAGGCAGTGGTGGTAGGGAATAGTATATGATCAACAGGACAGCATCTGCAAAGAGCTTCCCAACCTATCAGTGTTGTGCATTAGTACAAAATTAACAGACAAGTAGAAAAAGCAGGTTGTGGAAGAAGTACTTCCTGTCTACTGTAAACTGAAAACATGAATTCTGGTGTACAGATTGCATGGATTGTAGTGATCCTCTACCAGTTGTCCTTTTTTGAAGTGAGGTGGGCAGGAATATCAGAGGGGGCAGCTAATTCTTTCATAAACACACTACATCAGGGGTGGCCAACCTTTCAACATGAATGCTCCTGGCCCTTTAACAGTTGTATAAAAGGTAAAGGTGACCCTGACAATTAAGTCCAGTCGTGTCCAACTCTAGGGTGTGGTGCTCATCCCCATTTCAGAGCCAAAGAGCCAGCGTTGTCCGAAGACGCCTCCGTGGTCATGTGGCCGGCATGACTCTCCTTGCCGCAGCACGTAGCCGCCCCCCCTCGTCACAGCTGACATCACTCGCCCTGCTCCCGAGTGACGTCAGCCAGAGCCAAACGTCTCTAGGGAGTTGGGCAGGGCAGGGCAGGGCAGGAGGGAGGGAGGGGGCCACAACAAATGTGGCGCAGAGGTAGCATGAACCGTTTGCAGGCTCCTCCGAGCTGTATTGCCGCCGTGTTCTCTGCCGCCGCCGCCGCCTGGATCGCCCCTGCCGCCAGTATGATGCCCTCCCTGCCGCCGATATGAGCTGCACTGTTTTGGTCAGCAGATCCTGTTGGCCTCTGTGTGGTTGGCTGCTAATGCTGCAATTCTATACACAGTGGCGTAGCTAAGGGGGCCCCCGGGTGCCAGGCCCCGGGGGGGTTGCTATTTAATAATAATTTAGTATTATTTATTAAATGTATATCCCACCTTTCTCCCCCATAGGGGACCCATTTTTATTAGGATGTATACTGTACTGTAAGGATCTGGGGGATGAAATGTTACATTTCTGTGAACGTTATGGGATTATTATTTATATCATAGTTAATATTATACATAATGAGTTTGCCGAGACTCGAGGGGGGTGCAAAAATTTCATGGACGAACATGCATAGGATGGGACTGTCAGTCTTTGTGAGCTTTTCAGATCTTCCTATGTAAATTCTTCAACACCAGATGCAAGTGCAGCTGTGAAGTGATTAATCTACAAGTACTATCTAAACATCTCTTTGTTTGGATCAGATATTTTTTTCCGTACAATTCGCTAAAAGTTGGCATCAGCACAATCCGCTAACATCTTCTGACAAGCAAATCAGCATTCATTTTTCTGACCAAAAATTGAATGAGAAGGTCAGTTATGCCCAAAAGTGAAATAACACACAAAGAACTGGATAGGTCAGGAGTCTCAGCTGAACTGTTTCTACAATTTTGACACCAGCCAACATCAACTGAGAATTTTGAGTGTGATAGCTTTGGGGCCTGGCAGAATACAGAATTTATTGCAATTTTGCATATTATGATGGGGGGGGGGGAAGAGAAGGTTTACTGTTGTCACTTCCTTTGTTCTTTGCACCTTTAACAGATGAAATGCAGGGAATTAAACTGGAATGGAAATAAGTGTGGGAACGCCTTTTTCTAAATTTTACGTGTCAGGTTCCTAATGAGGAACACTTGCCTTTTCTTGGAGGCTTCCCGTGTTCCCGTTTTAATACTTAGGAGCTGAAATCTTAGAAAGGAAGTCAACCCGTGGATGCACCCCAATAGTGTAAGCAATCTGTGAATTGTAAAAATGGTGCCACTGGGATTTCCTGCAGAGGCAGAAAACCTGGTTGGAGCTATTTAAATAGCATGTGGCTCCTCTTTCCCTACACTCCCAGAAACTGTGTAAGAAAGGAAGCAGTGTGGGGGAAGATGGTGCAGAGGGGAAAGTAGAGCAGAACATAGGTGAGCCTGCTTCCACTCCTCCAGCATTTCTGTAAATTCCCTGTGTAATCACCTTTCCTTTTATATTCTAGACATCCTAGCTATTTTCTTTTACACTTGAAGTATTTCTTACATTAAAATAAAAGCCTACGACCTGAATACAGCATGGAGGCAACTGCCGTTCCTCTTCTCTTCCACCTGCCCTAGGTCTTTGGATGCCATTTTAGAAATGAAATTGCTCCTGATTGCTTTTTGTGGTGGGAGACAGGTAGGCAGAGATGCTGATTACTGTAATCATCTCTTGTATGTGTTAGATTCAGCAAAGCCATTGTGCTTTACCTTCCCAAAGTCTACACGCACGCTGCTGCATCGCTTCCGTTTTTATTAGCAAGTGAAATGATGCTTTGCTTGCAACGGCTGTAATCCACTGAGTTTCCCTGTGCAAGTTTATAGCTGCTGCTTCTCCACAAATTCCCCTGGAGACTTCCCATTCATCACTTGAGGAACTTTCAATTCAGGAGAAAGTGCATTTTAAAATAAGCTTAGTTGTTACTGTTATTTTATAAGGGTGTATTTCAATCATCCAATTAGTCTACAGTAGCTGATATATGGGCCTGGATTGCCAATGCTCAAATTAAAATTAAATAAGGGGGAGCACTTAGTTTGATGTACCGTGGTCCCCTATCTCTTTGCAGAGGTGTGGGTTGGACTCCTTGCTTTTACATGCATGCTACATGGCTGCCTTAATTCCTCCAGCCCACTTGCAAACAGGTGCATGACGGATTGGATTGAGGACGTCAAATATAGTGTGACATAGTGCTGGCTTCTTCAGAGGGTCCTCATAGATAGGGCATGAAGAATAGATAAAGCCGACCTGTATTGGATTATATGGAAAAAATAGACACTTTAATTCTGCTCATACAGTGAGCCTGCCCTCCAGCAAACAGGTATGATATCAAAGTTAGAGCAGCGATTACATGGAAAGTTTGAGAGCTAATGGAAACTCCCTGTAGTGTTAGCTCTCAGGCCCAAACGAAGTGATGTGGGAGAGCCATCCATGGATCTCCCAAGGTCTTTTTCTGTTGCTCAAAGCAGCAGTGAGGGGCCACCATTTGAATGGTGGCAATGGCAGGGGGAAGGGGGTTTGCCCTTTCTCCATGTGCCAATTATTTGATCCAAATCCCCTCTCTCCAAAGCTGCTATTAGCAGCGCAGGGAAAAACATACAGACTACTATGTTCCCTTGAGTTTCTTGGAGAGAGAGTTTGGGATACAAGTCTGGTCCCAGTCAAAATTCCCAGAGGTACTGTTTGTCATAGTGTTGAGGAATATCTTCATATTTTAAATTATTTCTGGAAGAACAACTAGCTCAAGGAGTGAAATTCTCTTTAACTTATCAGCTGCTTTCCTCAGTCCCACATGTCCACACTAGGCATCCCTGAAACCATCTTTACTGAATATCTTGTCAATCACACAGGGCTCTTATTGCTGTCTAGACCAGCATTCCATCTCTAAATTAAAATACTCTTGTTATTCCTTGTGACATCTCTCCAGTTCACACTTTTGTTTCAGTTTATGTATTCAGCTGTGACCTCATACATGCTAGCAAAACAAGAACAAGTCATATTCAAATGCTGCAAGAAACAAACCATTATATGGCTGGCTGCAGATTTCAGGGGGCCCTCCTACATGGCAGTGACCCAGAGAGTCACTTCACTACTACCACACGGGCAGCGCAATCCTCCCTAACTGTTCGCAGCCGGCCTAAAGGGCCGGCTGCTGTATCCTATGGCTGTATCCTCGGGGCAGCCTGGGAGCACCTCGGGAGAAAGGGACCGTCCCTTTCCCCAGGTGTAAGTCAGCTGGGGGCCTATGGGCCTCCTTGGATATACGGCAGGTCCAGACCTGGCGTACATTCGGAAAGGTTGTGTAAGGCCGACCCGGGCTGGGAACGGGCATAGGATATCGGTGGAGTGTGCTGCTGATATTCCTGCCCCCTCCCAGCCCGGGCTGGCCAATGGCCCCCCCCTCGCCAGTTCAGCTTGCCCGTCCCCACCCCTATGCTGAGCAGCCTAGGCCTTACCTGGGTCATCCAGCACAGGTTCAGTCCACCAGGGGTGTGAGCGGTGCCGGCTTCAGTGCTGGCGCCACTTTACGGCACGTTTGTGCCGGTTTAGAACAGTGGAGCACGTGCTCTGCAGCTCTAAACTTAGTGAGGATTGCGCCAAAAGGCTATGGGCACAGAGGTGGTCTCGGGTCAACTGTGGGTCCTTCTGAGGGCACTGGTCCCTTGGCAGCTGTTCAATGATACCAGCCCGTCCTGGCCTGAACTATGACCTCTTGCAGCTCTTCAGGATATTTCACCCATTGATTTAAAGTTGGCTCTCATTCTGCACTTGCTGTTGAAAAGGTAACTGACATCCTAGGATTAGCTTATCTTGACCGTCTTCAGATAAATGCCTGGGTTTTGTTATTCCTGCATGAACCAGAAATGAGAAGTCATATCCCATTCCAGTTTACAAATGTTCTGAGCCGAAAAACAGTGGGGTTGACTTGCATGATTTCACCCTTACCCCCAGTTCTGTTAACACATCTGTTTACTTTTACCTCTGGCAAAGAGATTTCGCAGCTTCTGGACAAACTATTTGCTATGCGGCATCATTTCCACCCTTGCAAATGAAAATAGTCGCAATAAATTACTCACTATGATAATTACACACTATAAACACTTAAACCATAAACAAACCACTCATAACTTGTTCTCATAGGATTCAAGATCACAAATGAAATGCAAAGAACCATGGAACATTTCTGTTCAAAGAGAACTCTTACCCTGCTTAAATTTCTGTGCAAATCTATTGCTGCAGAAACAATTTACCTCGTATCCTTAGTAGGCCAGACAGTAACAGGCTGTATGTAGTGTGTGGTGTGGATGGAATGTTGCAAATCCACAAATGAATGCACTTGGAAAAGCAAATCTGGCACAACAAGACACAAGTCTGGAAGTGCCTTTCATATATTGAAAGTTGCATCCAACACATATTTACTTGGGAGTAAGTCCCATTTATTTTAGTGGGATTCGGTTGTTTCTGAGCAAGGGCAATCCTATCCATTGGATTGGATTGTACACAATTGCAATCCTATGCACACTCACTTGGAAGTGCATCAAATCAACAAAGTCAACAAATTGGAACTAGCATCCAACTTAACATGCATAGCATTGGACTGTTCAACGCTAGACAGTGCTAGGCTGGTTCCACACTAGGGCTCTAACGTTGCTGAAACGGTGTTCTTCCACTATCAGATAAATGTGTATAATTGTTGTGGATCTGTAAAGAACTAGTTTTAATCACTGGCTTAGATCTGACTCCATCTTGGCAGGCCGCAGCAATTTTGCAGCAGCTGTGGGAACAGAGCATGTTAGCAGGCTGGGAAGAAGCTCCTTATCATGAATAGTGGAGTAGGAATAGGGGGGCAGGGGCAGACCTCCCCTGGGCATCACAGGGGGGTGCACAAGCCACCGCCAGCAGCGTTTTCGGCACTTTTCGCGAGGCTAGATACATGAATCTGGCTTTTGGCTGGGCTAGAGGCATGGTAACTGGCTTATCCAAGGTCTTGCTAATTGAGAATTGGCTTCAGCTGTGAATCTCCAGTTGGGAGGAGTCAGAGAGAGTGCCGGCAGTAAGTAACACCAGGTGATGAGATCATTCTCCAGAAGATTTGTCTGGAGTTCTGATTGGAGAAGAGTGCCTTCAAGGTGTAAAAGACGCTGTTGTCAGGAGGAGGTGAGCTGCTCTTTGCAGTCTCCATCATGGATGCCTGCTTCAGTTGTGGTAGGACAGGTACAAGAGCTTTACTTATGTTCAGAAGTTGGAAAGTTCCAGGTGAGTGTTAGGGATAAGTAAGCTTAGGAGCTTAGCTTTATTGTTTTAACATTGTGTGTGAGTGTAATGTAGTCTCTCAAATACCTTTTGAGTAATGTGTAACTGTAATTCTATTCTTTAAAGAAACCATTTTTGCTTACAGGCAGGTGTCTGTGTGAGTGCAAAGGAACTGATGCATCTCAGTCTGGCTGAGGCCACTTGGTCTGCTACTGGAATGAACCAGAGTCTTGAGTCCCTGGAGTTGGGAGGAGCTCACAGTGCTTGCAAGACATGGGGAGTTAGCCTGTAGGACTTCAACTTCCCGTTAGCTAGAGGACTGGCTGTTAAAGGGCTAGTGGCACCTACTGAGGATTCATTTGCCCACCTGTGTGGTGTGTTTGGCCAGTCAGGTGGATGTGCATAAGTACTTGTACTTAATGGAAGGCTTCTTTGCCTGGGAACTGTGCCCTGCGATCTCCTGGAGTGTTGACCCTTGACACGTTAAGAACATGCATTAAAAACATGTTAAGAACATGCATTTCTGACTCGCTGGGAGTGTCTTGGCCAATGAACCAGGAGTGTGTAGGATTGGTCTGAGAGACTCTGGACTATGGCAGGATCCTTGGGACACTTAAGTCTTGTTCAGAAGTTTAAAACTGGCATAAGGGGACCATGTGGAGGGTCTCCTGGGATTGTGCTGGAATGTTTCAGGGTACCACTGAGACAGAAAAACTTGCATATAAGAAAAATTGAATTGCCACTAAAACTGACATCTGTGTATCAAGTTTTCTTTTTTTCCTTCTGTAATCCTGAAATTCCTCATTCTTATGGTTAACAGCTGAGTTGTACAAGGATTTGCAGTCCTGGGGAGCCGTTTCTGAATTGGTTTGAAAACAAGTCCCAGATCGTCAATATTCCTAATCATCCTATTGCAAGCTCCAATATAGCTTGGGAATCATTTTTTCCATGTTTAAAAAAGAACTGCCTGACAGGAAATTACAGTCATTTCCCTTCCATAGCGTTAACCTTGCTCTGCTGATTGATTAAGCAAGCTTCCTCTACAATTGCTATTGAGCAACAGGAAGTATGCTCTCCCAATTGTGTTAACTGTTCCCTGTCTTTTCCTCTGCTGAGCTCTGTGGGAATAGTGGCCTCCTGACCAGATTGCAAGATGAGCAATTACATTCTCTACTTCCAAAAGGCCTTCGAAAAAAAAACGAATCCTCTATATGGGGCCATTTATATTTTTCTAAGTGCTGCTTGCTGGAAGAATTGGCTGTGGGAACACATGTCGGTATTTAATAGAAAATCTGGAATTTTGCTCTTTTAACAGACACATGATTGTGGACAGAATTTTACACTGCATGGTATAAAAATCAATACTAAACATGTAAGGATTTAAAGCTTGCATCATCAGCTTATATCAGAAATGATTGGTTCCTGATATAAACAAATATAGCCCTCCTAGACAAATAGAGGCTAAGCCCTGATCATTGTTTATTTAGCTACATGGTAATGTCTGTTAACTGTCTAAATATTGTCTGATATCTCATTACAATATGAATCGGACCGTTACTTCATTTAACTTTATATTGGATTAGGCAAGAGAGCGGAAGCCCAGGCCAGGGGGCTCTTGTCTTCGGCTCCTGGTAAACCATCATGGGCCTATGAAAACTGTTGGGACAGCTCCCCTCTACCTTTCCAAGAGTTTCTGAAAGACCTGCGAGCCCTGAGGGGAGGTAGGAGAGGCAGTCCAAACCAGGAAGCTCTTGAGAATACTATCAATGGCTTGAGATAATTGCATAGAAATGCAATAAATAAATGATAAGGCCATGAAAACTTCCGTTCAAAATAATATTGTCTACTTTGACCAGCAAGGGATGTCCAAGATCTTGGGTAGAAGCCTTTCCTAAACCTGTGACATGAACTCCTTTTTAACCAGTCACAAGGAGTTGAATTTGGGACCTTCTATATGCAGTCCAGTATGTTCTCTATCCAGCGCAGTGGGTTAAACCATGAGCTGTCGATTGAAAGGTCGGCAGTTCGAATCTGCGACGGGGTGAGCTCTCGTTGCTTGGCCAGCTCCTGCCAACCTAGTAGTTCCAAAGCATGTTAATGCGAGTAGATAAATAGGTACTGCTTGCGGGAAGGTAAACAGCGCTCCGTGTTCCAGCCGCATGCTACGCGCTGCGGCAAGGAGAGTCATGCCGGCCACATGACCACGGAGGCGTCTTCGGAAAACGCTGGCTTTTCGGCTTTGAAATGGGGATGAGCACCACACCCTAGAGTCAGACACGACTGGACTTAATTGTCAGGGGTCACCTTTACCTTTACCTTTATGCTCTCTATAATTGAGCAATGACTGCTCTTATTTTTAATTGAGATTCTGACCATACTGGTCACTAATCTTATCCTGATCTTCTAGCCTAGGTCATGACTAAGTACTAGACAATGCTACCTGTTTTATTACATATCTATTCCAACTTGCAGTCAGTGCTGGCTCTAATCTCCTCTGTATGAACAAGAGGGTATTTGAAACGTGTTAAGGACAACATTTAATGACTTGTGTGTGTGTGTGTGTGTGTGTGTGTGTGTGTGTGTGTGTGTGTGTGTGTGTGTTGAATTGAGGGTGATCATGTGCAAAGCTTCTGTTTCTTAACAGATGTGTAGATGAAGTTGTATCAGCATGTTCAGCTTATCTCATTCCTGCCTGACAAGCTGTGCCTTCCAAAACTCTCTCTGCTACACAACCATTAAAAGCCTGTCTTCATTTGTTGTAAGACTTGGTGACTCAGAAGCAGAGGAGTGAGTTCCCTGCCCGTGGAGTGCTTTGATCCCATAATCGCAAGCCATACACTATATTTACCGTAATACTGTACTTTGTTGACTGAAGATGGAGCAAGTTATTTTTTTTAAGAAGATAGCTTCTGGCAGTGGTACATTTATTATTATTACCATATTGTTCCGTGTATAGGATGCTCCTAATTATAAGATGCACCCTTAAAGTTTGGTGCTTTTTTTAAAAAAAACAAAACATTTTAACTGTTTTTTAACAAAGAAAATATACACATTAGTAGAACAGTAAAACAGTACAGCTTTAGTACAGTTAAAGCCATAGGCACCCTGTCCCTTATTGAATCTGGGCACCCTAGTATAAGTAGCCTTCCCAGATCCAAAGGGGGACAGAGTGCCTACTTTTAACCTTTGGAATTTGGGCAGGTGCAGTTTTTTTGCACCCTTCCATGATGATGAGCTGCACCTGCCCATATTTCAATGGTTAACAGCACAATCCTATGCATGTCTACTCAGAAGTAAGTCCTATTGCATTCAATGGGGCTTACTCCCAGGAAGGTGTGTTTAGGATTTCAGCCTAAAGGTTGGCAATCTGTCCCCCTTTGGATATGATAAGCCTCTGCAGGAGCTCTTGCTCTCAACTTTCAAACTGCAGGATCAATAAATGTCTTAGTTCCCACAGAGAGAGTCCTGGGGCTGGAGCTTAAGGGTCAATTTTTTCAAATGCTTCCATCCTGAGGCTAGAGGCTGCTAAAGAGATAATTGTTCGGCCATTTAGCAAGTGATTAAGAGCTGAAAGAAAAAGGGGGGAAAAGCCCGGTTTTACCTTTGAAAGAGGAGAGGCTTGAAAACAGAAGGCTTTGCAGAAAATGCTAGGCTTTGATTGTAGGCCGCACCCTTACTTTAAAGACTTGCCTTAGGGGAAAAAAGTGAGTCTTATACTCAGGCCAATACGGTATTATTGATATTTTTAAGGAAGAACAGGCTGGATTGTTCCTCCCAAAAAGAAATTAGAAAAGTATAAACCTTTGCTTTAATATTTATTCTACCCAGAGCATGTCTGGTAGAGAGAAAGTAACTTTGCCTATTGTTTGCTGTGTTATTATCAGAAAAGCAAATTCACTCCACCCTTCCCTTGCGTTGACCTATTTGCACAGTGCCAGTGGTGCCTTTGGCTGCTGCCTACCAGGTCCAAGTTCAACACTATACTCTCTGCTCCACATTGGCTCTACGGCCTGGTGGGCAATCCGTGCTTTGGCTGTACCGCTTGAAACGCCGAGTCAAGTGCTTCACCATACAAAATATTCCCTCTTCATTTCAATCACACAGCAGAATAAGGATTTTGGCCTAGCCTTCCTCCCTATGTGCTAGTTTTCTATGTGGAGACTGTTTTTATTTTATTTATTTACCGGTATTTATTTATTTATTTACAGTATTTTTACCCCGCCTTTCTCCCCGAAGGGACCCAAGGCGGCTTACAACATGAAAAAAGAATACAATACAAAAGATAATCACTTTTTAAAACTATAAAAAACAATTATCGAAAATAGTAAAAAAACTGCATCTAAAATTAATAAAAACAGATCACATTACAATTAAAACAAGAGTATAAAAAGAGCATAAAAACAGCGGCGAGGGAGGGAATTCCATAAGGTTGGTGCCACTACTGAGAAGGCCCTATTTCTGGCCGCCACCCTCGCACCTCCCTGGCAACGGTACCCGCAAAAGGCCTTTCTCTGATGACCTAAGGAGATGAGCCGGACTATATAGAAGTAGGCGGTTTCTCAAATATCCTGGCCCTAGACCGTATAGGGCTTTAAAGGTCAAAACCAGCACATTGAATTGGGCCCTGAAACAAATCGGCAGCCAGTGCAGCCGTCGGAGAAGCGGCCCGACAGAGTCGAACCGCCTACCTCCAGTGACCACACGGGCCGCCGCATTCTGCACTAATTGCAATTTCCGAACCGTCTTCAAGGGCAGCCCCACGTAGAGCGCATTACAATAGTCTAACCATGATGTCACCGTGGCATGGATCACCGTGGTCAGGTTCTGCATGATCCAAGTACGGTCGCAGCTGGCGCACCAGCCAAAGCTGGGCAAAGGCCCCCTTGGCCACAGCCGCCACCTGGGAATCCAGGAGCAGCTGCGGATCCAGGCGGACCCCCAAGCTGCAGACCTGCTCCATCAGAGGGAGTGCAACCCCCTTCACAGCAGGACGATACTCTAGCACCTACATTGTGGATTTCCGGACCAGGAAAACCTCTGTCTTGTCCGGATTTAATTTCAGCTTATTAGCCCTCATCCAGGTCCCATCTGCCTCTAGGCAGAGCTCCAGAACCTCAACAGTTTTTCTTTTGTATGGAGGAGCATTCTTTTGTGTGAGCTTCCCTGGTACAAAAAGTAACAGTCTTATCAGTACTACTGTAGTTATATTGGTTAATAGTGAGTAATATGCACACATGCTATCAGCCACTATACATTATCAGCAAACATTGAGGTAGGAAATGGGAGTGTGCAGACTAGCAGCACTCCCAGGTTCTGAGCTAACTGTGTGAAAGCTTTGTCTGTGTGATTGAGAAGACAGCCAGGTTCCTAAATTGTTCAGGGAACATCTCTGTGCATTCAGCACTGGGCTTTGCAGGCAACTCCTGAATGTGCCAGCGTCTGGGGAAATGGCAAACCAAGCACACATTCGCTCGCCTGTCACATGTGTTCTAGAAGTGTAGTGACGGTGGGCCCCAAGCGGCGGGTCATGGGGAGTGTACCTGCCACTGGATCCATCCCGTCCCCCCCACTGGCTCCTCTTGGCAGCCGTTCTTGGCTGCAAGTTTTACCCTCCCAACCTCTCGGGTGCCGATTGGCTCCAAAAAGGAGCTGAAAAGCGCCGGGGGTGTGTGTGTGTGTTTCCGCGTGACAGCGGCACGTGATGATGACGCGTGGCATGTGGCGTCCTGTGGGGGGGCGTACAGCATCCCGTGGGGGGTGTTGCGGTGGTGGCCCCCTCCCACGGGGGGGATTGTAGGGCTGCGCTACTGCGTGTTGCCTCTTTCTACATGAAGCTGTCTGTCCCTTGAGGTCATCCTGAGGATGCACTCCTGAGTGTCGCTGCATGGCCAGTGGTGACGTATGGAAGGGTCTTCTCTGTTGTGGTGCCCACCTTATGGAGCTTCGTTCCAGAGGACATCTACATGGTCCCTAGCCTGTGTGCTTTTTATTTATTATTTATTGGATTTTTATTCCGCTTTTTTCACAGGAGTGCAAGAATGACTTTGTTTCGTCCGTTGTTAGGAGTAAGTTGAGCTGTTTCTCCTATATTTAATTGGCACTAGTTTTGTTTTGTTTTGTTTTGTTTCTGTTGTTTTGATTGTATTGTTTTGTACTGATTTTGTGACTTGCATTGGGTTTCCCCCGGCTGGGAGGAGAAAGGCAACCTAAATACTTTGAATATTTAATAGGGGGCAGACCACATGAATAGGACTTTAGTTGCTCTTAGATGAGTCTACACAGTTTATTGCCCCCACAATTTTAACTGTTTTTGCCCTCTTTACTCTTTTTCTTTGCTGCTTCTGTGGCACTGTTCTATGCCAATTTTTACATCCTTTTCCCATTCTCATAGTTTAGAGGACAATGGGAAGTGTAACTTACCTTTGGTAGTCTGGTCTAGCATTGATCAGGAGGAGAACTGCTGTGCAGTCGTTCTTATTTTTATGTGCTCTTCCTCATGCCTTGATTCAAGGATTAGTAGTTGCTCTTACATTTGAAATAAAAAAAGTTAGAATTGGTTCTCTTTCATTGCTTGAACTATGGTGGTCATTTGTTGTGATAACTAAATGGAACCTGCATATCCAGAGAGTGTACCTCTGAATACCAGGTGCATGAGACAAAACAAACTGAATTAGCCATTATCACTGTTACTTTAGATTCAGAAGATCTGACTAGCCATGGTTGGAAATACAATGCTAGACTTAATCTGATCCAGCAATGCAATTTTTTTATGACCACAGAATAATTTCACACAAACCTAGAACTGAGTTCCTGAATTTATTTAACACGAAAAAGAAATGTAATTTATGTTTGTGTCAAAGAATACAAGTTACTCAGAATTGACCTATTTGCTCAGCCTGTGTGCTTTAGAGATTATGAAAACTTTAAAAATTCCTTTTGCTATTGTGCTTTGCTGTTATCTCATACTTAGCCTGCCCATCAGATCCACAAAAGATGGCATTTGAGAAGAGGTGCCTGCCATAGCACTTTCGTACCATGTCATTTTCCTTGAAAGCCTCCAGTTTCTTTATCATTGGCATGAAACACTTTGTTTACTCCTGTCACAGCAGGAAGAACAGTACAGTTGCCTCAGACTGTTGACGTGTATTGTGCTTCTGTTGCCAAACCTCAAACTGTTTGTTCCGCAAGCTGGACAGGACGCTGATCTGCTGCCACTATTGCTTCTGTTTGAAGAGTGTCATGAAACCCCCATCATAAGCATGTTTGCCTGAAAGCAAGTCCTATTGATTTATTTCACCCCCAGTTAAGTTTACTTGCGACTGCATCCCTTATATTAGTCCCTTATATTAGTGTCCACAGTGTCTTACTGAACTAATGGAAAAAGACCCATTTACAGAGTGCAGGGCATTTGTAGCAATGGTATCCTGCAGAATAAAAAAACTAAATTAGCATTTGTTTTTTAATACTGGAGCAGATCTTGTGACCAAAGCTGTGACCCGGTGTCCGTGGCGGTAGGCCCAATGGGCTTACTCACATGTGCACAAGCACATCTAGAGCGCTAGATGCACATCTAGCTCTAGAGCACATCTCTTCCCTCGAGAGCTCACGCACAGTAATGCCGACCGTGTCGGCGTATCTGGGACCTGGAGGGAGCTTTGGATACCGGGGATCTTGGCCCCCGGTATCCCTGCTCCCTCCAGGCCCCGGGCGGCAAAGGCCGCCCTCCCTTGCTGCCCGGTCCGGCCTCCCTCTGCCCCTGCCCTGACCAGCGTAGGTCTTACCTGCTCCGGCTGATGCAAGGCCGGGGAGATGGGGGGGGAGCCGCGCCAATGCTGCTTGCTCGCCACGTGTCGCGCAACTGCTTTACGGCACTTACATGACAACCTGCACCAGGGGAGTGCACACTCCCCCGGCGCAGTTTCTACACAGGATTGCACCGTAAGTGTCTCTGTCTTCCATTGAATTGTGCTTCAAGAATGAATGGAACAAGCAGGCAGATGCCACAGCTCCATTGTGCAGTTGTTCAGGCTGAGTCACCTTGCTCGTGATTGTGGTCAGAGTTCTTCTATACAAGTTTCAAAGACAGAGGAAGAAGTGTGTGCTTGTGTGTCTATGCATGTTTAAAGGTAAACTGGCAGTTAACTAATGTCCATATTCGAGGACCAGGGAGTGGGTCATATCATAAACATTTGCTGCCTTGTTCTCACTAACGCAATTATAAAGATAAATTTACCATCATTTTCAGACTTTAGTTGGAAATTTAAGATGTTACTGGTGTCGAGAGATGCATGTCATTGCCCAGAAGTCTTGCATTGAATTCCCCTTTCTCACAGAGCCTGGCGATAGTAAATACCAAGAAGAGGAAGTGTCCAATAACATTGCTATGCACACTTATGAATACAAGGTAAAGAGACAGTTCAGTCTACTGAATGAAAGGCTAGGCCTTTTTTTATACATACTCTCAACAAACCAAAGTAAAATAATCTGGCATTCTGGAGAACCATTTGTGAATAGGCTGAATGAAACTTGTACTGGAACATGCCAAATGCAAACCTCACCTAAGCTTTGGCACTCACCATATTTGCAACTTCACCCAGTCAACAAGGTTTTTCCTAGTAAAATATACATTGTTCTCTGTAAAACAACGTTTTTTCTTTAACCCCCCCCCCCGAAAAACAAGGTACTCTACAAACATAAAATGAGTGATACATAATTGGCCATAAAGTCATCCTAATAATTACAGGTTGTTCCTACTTTTTTGTGTAGAAGATTTTACCTTTAGGGAGGAGGTAGGCAGAAAGTAAAAGGGGATCTACTGATATATCTGTGTGATCTGTAATAGATTTGCAAGGGTTTCCAACTCTCAATCATTTAACAATGTTCTTTGCCATGGCTGGGCTAATTGCTTCTTTTTCCACCTTAGCATTCCTCAGCTATAAAATAGGAGTTCTACAGTGCAGTCCTAACCAACTTTCCAGCGCTGGTGTAGCCGTGTCAACAGGGCCACACACTGCATTTTGCAGTGCAGAGGCAGTCATGGAGGCCTCTTCAAGGTGAGGGAACATTTGTTCCCTTACCTTGGGGCTGCATTGCGGCTGCACCAGCGCTGGAAAGTTGATTAGGATTGCACCGTCAGTGGCCATCTAGGAAATGTCGGAATGGGACCTATGCTTTAGGGACAATGCTGAACAAGGGTCAAACAATATACTACATTACTTTGCATGAAATTGTGCAGGGATAGGCATTTTTCTCAAGTGATCTTGGGTGCTAGCTATGTGATCATTCAGTCACACTTGCAATTTGTTTTGTGTGCCTTTCAGATTTTCCAGTCGCACATCACTACCTCTGCCTGCTCACTCGTTCTCTCTGGGCATCATGAGCACAGAAAATCTAGGTTAGTGGGGCTTTCCAGAGTTACAGAACAATAGCTACTAATGTATCGTGGTGTTGTGGTTTTTATTTTTTCTTTGTTAAAGAGCAACCATGGGGAAGCCATCAAGACCATAGTGAGGGTGGGAAGGGGCTTTTCCCCTTTTCCTTGCCACAGACCTGATCTGGATTGGGATTGGGGTCCCCATGGCTACCATTTGCCTCAAGAGGGAAGCTATCACCACTGCCAATGACAACTTCCCTTCCAGGACAATTAGCAGCTGCAGGGCCCCCAGTCTGTTCACCCCCTCGCCAGCTGCTATTTAACAAAGAAAAAATGAAAGCACAAGGGCAATGAAGGGATTAACTGTCATGTCTAGTTTGGCTCTTAAACGGCATTCTACAACAACATCTGGGAGGTATCACATGATGAACTGCAGAATTGTTTTCCACAAGTTGATCTTGGCATTGACTCAAACAATTACAGGACCAAATATAAATCTTATCCTTTCTATCTCTTTCCTCAGCTTCTTCTTGCCCCAGCTATGTCAGAATCCTCACATAAATGGTTTCTCTTCAGCTCACAGGTTTAGAGGGATACTAGTGAGCATCTTAACAGGTTTACCAGAGTCCCGGTGTTCACCGGGACAGCCGCCATCCCGGCTGGTCCCGGCATCCCCCCGAAACTGAGACTGACCCGGCCTTTCCCAGCCCACCAGCTGCATCGCGGCGGGCCAGGACTCTTCTGAGCTTGGCTGGGTGCACTCTGCCTGCCAGGGCTCCTTGCGAGCGTCGTGCAGCGCACAACGCCTGGGAGAGAGGTGTTGTGCGCTGCGCAATGCTCGCGCAGGCACGTGAGGAGCCCTGGCTGAGCGAAATGCACCAAGCCAAGGTCAGAAGAGTCCCAGCCCGCTGCGATGCAGCCGGTGGTCCGGGATGAAGATGTGGCGGCAGGAATGAAAACTGGCAGCAGCGGCAGCGCGGCAGGAAGGAGGCAAACGAAGGCAAAAAAAGGCAACCAGGAGAAAGCGGCGAAAAAATGGCGAGGAAAAACGGTGAAAATGGCAAGGGAAAGTGGCGAAAATGGCAGGGGAAATTAATAAATGGCAGGGGAAATTAATAAATAATTATTAATAAATAATTGAGAACATTTTGACCTTTTAGAGAAATCGCGGATCCCAGATCCGTGGATAGCAAGGATCTGCTGTATTTACATTTCAAAAGAAGAAAGGATAATGCCAGGTTTTAAGGTTGTGAAAGGTAGGCTTATGCTTTTGCTTGGGGGTCATGCAACTGGAGGTTACTGACTGAAGCTGCTGCTGCTTTCTTATCATTCTGACAACCCTGTGCTTTAAGCACATCCGTAAGATTTCCTTCCTTGGCTTGGATCACAATAGAGATTTTTGGAGAGTTGTTTGTCAATTGTTTTATTCCAAATGTGGAAACACTGCTGAGTAAGACATCCTATTCCAGGTTTTGCTTAGTTAATGCTCCTGGCCAGTCCTCGCACTTAGATGATTTTCATCCCATATTGCTTCTACTCCCAAACACAACTTCACTTATCCAGCCCATGGATCAGGGGGTCATTGCCAGCTGCAGCTGGATGTGGATGCCAGTGATGCTGAGGAGCGTTTGCATTATAGTCTCATGGGGCAGAGTTATCAACATGATGATGATGGAGTTGAAGACGGCAGAGGAGAATACAGCCGAGTCTGGCAAACTCCAGGGAGAGACACAGTGCTTTGTGGGGGACATGGCACTTGCATGCAGGAAGACTGCTACAGCGATGGCACTGTTTTGAGAAGATAGACTGCAATGCGATGAGATTCTTGGATGGCAGCAGAGGGGTGGACAATATGCTGGCATTTTATAAAGAGACGTACGAAGAGAAGCAAAAAGCCACTACCCAGTTGTCTCTCGATACAGTTGTAAGAAAAGCCGAATGACCTGCACCTTCCACATCACTTCCTCAGCTCCCACAGTGCCATTCCCAGAGGAGGATGACCCCGATGATGTACTGCCTGTCTCCTCTCCTGAACAGTTAACTTTATATTAAATAGGGCATTACTTAATGGAATATACTACAGTTTAAAGAATATTTCATTAATTTTGTCTGGGTTCTTGGTGAGTATGCTGTACATGTTTGGGGGAACTTCAGCAAGCCTGGACAAAATTAATGGAATAAAGTTCAGTTTTAAGAATATTAAGTAATGCCCTATTTAGTATAAACTTAACTATAGGCTTATCCTGCCCTACCTACTCAATTGGCTCATGAACAATACGCCGCCTGCCTGCCTTCTCTTTGCACATCTTTCCCTGCTCAACCCAAACCCTTCCATGGACCTGTACATAAGGGTTCTGTTCGAGACAACCGTATGTAAGACAGAGAATTGATGTATGTATCTTCCCAGTCTCAGTGTGAAGTTTTCAGTATTCCTACATTTCATCAGTGGATTTTGCTTCAAAGGACCAAAGTCTGTTCAGGACATATTATGGACAATTGAGCAAACATTAGCCATAACTGAATCCTGTGAAGATCAATGGGATAAATTGGTTGCAACTAAGTTCAATTTGCTAATTCCAGTTGCCTTCATGGGACTTAGTGATGACTACGGATTGTGCTCATTAGTTGCATTTTTTTCTTTTGAAAAGTATTTTTTGAATGATGATTTATCACACCTTAGGATTCCTGTTAAATATAAAAATATATTAACAGTATTTATAAACTGCTTTTCAACAACAACAAAAGTTCACAAAGTGATTTACAAACAATTAAATAAGACCTAAGATTTTCATGGCTGGCAGAAATACATTGATTATGGTTTTTCAGGTTTAAAGGTCCACAAGTAGAAAAAATCTCCATGTTCCTATATATAAAGTTATTTGGAACCCAAGAGGAACTCCTATTTTCTCCCCTAAAACAGATTTATCAAAATCTGTCCCTGATAACCACTCCATTTTCATAACAGAAAGGGTTGGGGTCTAAGGCCAAAAGGGAAATGCTCTTTCCACCTAGCACTAACCAGTACACTGCAAAGTTAAGATCAGTGCTGTTAGTTTACATGAGTATGTTAGTGGAGAGACTTTATCAAGTCATCAAATAACTGGCTGGCTGCTCGTCTGAATCATAAATAAAGTCTAACTCCTTGAGGAAAGTGACATGGCTGAGTTTTGGGAGAAAATGAAGCTGTTTTAAAAAAGCAAGAGTCAGGAAGTTCCTTTGCAGCTGAGAGCATCCAACCAGGATCCCTCTTCCCTTCCGCCTATCTATCTGCCTCCAGCAAACTTCCTCTCTTAGCCTGGGGTCTGACCTCTTTAGGACAGCGACAGGCAAAAGTGTAGTGGAGCAAAGGGCTGTGTCAGTGCTTCCTTCTCCGAAACAGTTTCCCAGAACAACGCTTGTTTCCTTCATGGCACACACTGACATTAGCAGATGAAGAAGGGAAATCACTTGGACAAAATCAACCTCCTAGTTAAATATGAACCTTCTAGGCAAACTTGTAAGAAACACGCTCCCAGGAAAAGTCGGCATTAATTTCTTTAAAAAGGAGTGCAGGGTAGCTTTTCTGTCTGATGTATTGTGTAGAAAGTTTCATGGCCAGATACAATATTACGAGACACAGGATTCAAGGGTAAAAAAGCCATGTATAATTGGTATATTTTTCAAGCCAACTTAAATGTAATACGAGGGCTCCGTAGACCCCAACGTTTCGTCTTAAATCATAAGACATTTACTAGGTCAAAAGATCAAGTTTGGCTATGTTAGGCGCTCCAGAATGAACACGGGTAAACTAGCAAAAAACGTGGGAAAGAATCAATCAAACCTGACATGGAGGAAATTGAATACATCTGATACGCTGTCCTTAAGCAACCTCCGAAGACAGCGTAGGAAGGAATCGATCAGAAACGGAAGAGGGGAAAAACATTTCTGTCTGATATTTGAAAACCGATTGGATTTGACTGCAGTACTTGCAATTGTTTCCTCCTTTGGAATTCTTTATCTTATTTTAGTTGTTAAATTTGAGCTATTATTTTAAAGTTGTTATTCATTGTACTCTGAGCCACAAAAGCCAGTTTGAGTTCCATCTGGTTGCAGGAGAGGATGGCTTTTTGTTTGTTTGGTTTTTGTGCTAGGCTTGACACACTTTCAAAATGGACATTTCAGTGGCCCAGATAATCATTATGATTCCCAGAAGATATTGTAGGGTTAAGAAGATGGTGCGTGGATAACATCATGAAGTATTTGTTCAAGGTTTCCTGAGTAGTGCAGTGCACTGGGGTGTGTGGAGGTGTGCTTGTTCAAATAAATGGCTGCTGGTTCGTTCTCTATTCCTGTTTACTCTGATGATGCCCTATTGTTGCTTTAAACTACAATCCTAAACACACTTGCTAAAGATAAGTCCACTGTCAGGAGGAACCACTGGGGCTAGAATTGGGAGCCCTAAACTCTGCCTCATGTGGTTAGAACTGCAGGTTGGATCATCTTCCAGGGCAGAGACCTAGTCTGGACTGACCTTGTTCGCCCAGGCTGATCTCGGGGTCCTCCTAAACAGGCATCAGCATAGTTGGGCAGCTGCCAAGAGCCCAATGTCCTCAAGAAGGGCCCATTGCCGAGACCACTTCTGTGTCCATAACTGTGGTGGTGATTGAGTGACTCTCTTGGGGCCCACCCAGCTATGAGGGAGCTCATGGAGGGCAGTTTGCAAAGGCCTCGGAAACCTGGAAGTGACCTTGTTCCAATTCTACAATATCCTTTTCGAGATGTGGTGACTGGAATGACACACTATGCCAAGTGTGGCTGCACAAAAGATCTGTATAAGGATATTATGGCCGCAATCCTAAGCATACATTCCTGAACACAGGGAAGTTGAACACAATAGGACTTTGAGTAGACATGTGTTGGATTGTGCTGTATGATTCATGATGTTCACCATTTTTCTAATATTACCTGTTAGCCCATGGTTCATTGGAAATCCAGTTTGGTCAGTATTTACATACAGTAGACCCTCATTATCCACAGGGGATTCATTCTAGACCCCCGCGGATAACGCAGAACCGTGGATGATAGGGTTCACATTTAAACTATGTAAAAAAAGGGGAAAAACATTTTTTACATTTGCACAGCAAACTGCATTGCCTGCAGCGCTGTGGGGCAGTCTCTGGAGCTCCCTGCAGCCACTTCCAAGTCATGCCAAGGTCCACGACTCCCTCCCTTGACTCTCGGGCGAAGCATTATGCCGCACATTTGCCACACAACGGTAAACTGCTTTATTTTTTCCTACAGACTCAGTATTTGCAGCCATCAGTGTATGGTCAAATCCACGAATACTGAGTCTATGTATAATGCAGGCCCACCTGTATTTATTATTATTATTATTGTTGTTAACAGTATCTTTATACCGCTTTTCAACAAAAAGTTCACAAAGCGGTTTATAGACAAAATCAAATGATTAAATGGCTCCCTGTCCCAAAAGGGCTCACAATCTAAAAAAGATGCAGAAGAACACCAGCAAAACAGCCACCAGAAAAGACACTGCACTGGGGTGAAAGGGGGGCAGTTACTCTCCCCCTGCTAAATATAAGAGGAGCACCAATTGAAAAAGTGCCTCTTGCCCAGTTAGCAGCGGGGATGTATT
Source organism: Plestiodon gilberti rubricaudatus (assembly GCA_026170595.1). NCBI lineage: Eukaryota > Metazoa > Chordata > Lepidosauria > Squamata > Scincidae > Plestiodon > Plestiodon gilberti. The sequence goes on from JANXHW010000001.1 coordinate 203,480,671, forward strand.
TATGCAATACATTACTGAACCATATGTGTTAACCTTTATTTAATATAGAAATGGATCAATCAGTTGAAACAATACCTAGATCTATATCTGATTGAGGAATGACTGATATGATTGCTTTGTTTCAGGTTTCTAGAATCAATGCAGTTAATAAATCTTTATCCAATAATTAGCCAATGTGCAAGCTATTTTCTCCATAAATGTATAGTGTTTTACAATAATTAGCCAATGTGCAAGCTATTTTCTCCATAAATGTATAGTGTTTTACAGTTAATCTATCAGGCCCTGGTAATTTAATTTTAAACCTCTTATTGCTTCTTTGATTTCATCTACCTAAATCAGCTTTTCCAAAATACTGTCACAAAATTTGACAACTGTGGAACAAAATTCTTAATTTTCATCCAGGTTTTTTTTGCTGAATATAGCTGCTTTATGATTTTCAAATTCTGTTATTATGAACTCTTTGTTTTCCACTACATAGTCTCCTTCACTTTATTGATGGTATCAACGTCTTCTTAACTTCAACCCTTATCAGCTATTGCTAATTATTTGTTAGCCATATTGTCCTTCCCAAAGTGATTCTGCATTGCAAAATTCAATCTCTGCTATGTAACATTGTTGTTGTTCAGTCGTTAAGTCGTGTCCGACCCTTCGTGATCCCATGAACCATATCCCGCCAGGCCTTCCTGTCCTCCACTATTTTCCTGAGTTCGCTCATTTTCATGTTCGTTGCATCGGTGATGCTGTCTAACCATCTCATCCTTGGCCTTCCCCTTCTCCTTTTGCCTTCAATTTTTCCCAGCATCAGAGTCTTCTCCAGAGAGTCCTCTCTTTGCATTAGGTGGCCAAAATATTTGAGTTTCAGCCTTAGTATCTGTCCTTCCAGGGAAAAGTCAGGGTTGATTTCATTTAGGATTGACTGATTTGATCTCCTAGCACTCCAAGGGACTCTCAGGAGTCTTCTCCAGCACCACAGTTCAAAAGCATCTATTCTTCGGCGCTCAGCCTTCCTTATGGTCCAACTCTCGCAACCATACATTGCTACTGGGAACACCATCGCCCTGACTATGCGAACTTTTGTTGGCATGGTGATATCTCTGCTTTTTATTATGCTGTCTAAGTTTGCCATAGCTTTCCTTCCAAGGAGTAAGCGTCTTTTAATTTCATGGCTGCTGTCTCCGTCTGCAGTGATCTTGGAGCCCAGAAAAGTAAAATCTGTTACTGCTTCCATTTCTGCCCCTTCTATTTGCCAGGAATTGATGGGCCCAGATGCCATGATCTTAGTTTTATTAATGTTGAGTTTCAAGCCAACTTTTGCACTCTCCTCTTTCACCCTCATCAAGAGGCTCTTTAGTTCTTCTTCACTTTCTGCCATTAGGGTGGTATCGTCTGCATATCTGAGGTTGTTGATATTTCTCCCGGCAATCTTGATTCCGGCTTGCGATTCATTCAGCCCTGCATTTCTCATCATGTACTCTGCATATAAGTTAAATAGGCAGGGTGACAATATACAGCCTTGCCGTACTCCCTTCCCAATTTTGAACCAGTCGGTTGTTCCATGGCCGGTCCGAACTGTTGCTTCTTGACCCGCATACAGGTTTCTCAGGAGACAGGTAAGGTGGTCTGGTACCCCCATCTCTTTAAGAATTTGCCACAGTTTGTTGTGATCCACACAATCAAAGGCTTTTGCGTAGTCAATAAAGCAGAAGTAGGTGTTTTTTTGGAACTCTCGGGCTTTCTCCATGATCCAGCGCATGTTGGCAATTTGATCTCTAGTTCCTCTGCCTCTTCGAAACCCAGCTTGTACGTCCGGTAGTTCTCGGTCCACGTACTGCTGAAGCCTAGCTTGTAGGATTTTATCTTTAATATCTAATTGATTCTGTTCAGATTTTTTACCCTTCCTGTGCAATTTATTAGTAATTCCAAAGCTTTAGTAATTCCATCCCTAACTCTGATCATTTTACTTATTACACGTGTTAAAGCTGAAATAATGTGCCCTCTTCTCAAAACTTTGAGTCCCAAACCAAGGCTTTTGGTATTTCCTATGTGGTCTTATGTTTAAGGTACCATTTAGGTCTTTCTCATATTTTTTCTTTATGTTCATCACTCAATAATTTATAGTGCAATCTTGTCTACATTTAGATGGTGGAGCAATTGCTCCACCAGTCTTGGATGTTGCAAACATGCTGTAAAGCACTTTGCAGCACCCAACGAGTACGTGGCGCCGGCGGAGTGGCTTGCACCGCTCCTCCGGCACCGCAGGACAAATCAACGCCACAGAGGAGAGGTGAGTCCCTGTGGCACGTCAGGAGGGTGGAATGGGGCATTCCGGGGGTGGGTGGAATTGGTAGGCCGGGCCCGGGAAGGTGGGATCATTGGTGGCTTTCTCCGCCATATCCTATTCCCCCCCCCCTTCCTGGGCCTGGCCAGCGTTACTTACACAGCCGACTCGAATGTGCGCCAGCAAAATAGCTGGCGCACATTCAAGTAAACACATTCATTGGGGCAATTGGGACTCTACTCGAGGTAAAAGGTTGAATGTCCCTTTATCCCGCCTCAGGCTTTGCCAGTGCAGGCCCTATCCTGCACAGGATGCAGCGGGTGCCTTATTGTGCTGCTACATCCTGCTAGACAAGATTGGGCTGTTCATCTCCAGTATGCCTCTCTCCATCTCGGATATTCCTCTGCCATTTTAAAGGAATTGCATTATGGGCTCCATATGGCATAGATTTTATCTTTACTACTTTCACTTCCTGTATGATGCAGAAATAAAAAGACATCATTATCCTTGAATATGACTTGGGAGATGCAGAGTAATAGGTGTCAACCCTCAGTTTGACTTGCATACCTCCATATTTCTTTGAAATCTAATACAGGTTGGGTTGAGTATCCCTTATCCGGATTGCTTGGGACAGGAAGTTGTCTGGATTTCAGAATATTTGCATAAAGATAATGAGGTATCTTGGGGATGAGACCCAAGTCTAAACACATAATTCATTTATGTCTCATATACACTGTATGCACATGGCCTGAAGGTAATTTTATGTAATATTTGTAATAGTTTTGTGCCCCAGGAATTCTTGCGCTATGCCAGCCAGGTGCTGGAAAACATTTTTTTTTAAGTCATAGCCACCAAAATGTCTGGATTCCGGATGTCTGGATAGGGGGTAATCAGCCTGTATACCAATTTTCATGTTTTCAGCTTTGTGCTACAACAGAACCTTTAATTTGAGTTCTGTTTTCTATCTCTCTCTGTAGGCTGCAATCCTAAACATACTTGGCAGGAGCCTCACTGAACACAGTATGAATTATTTCTAAGTAAATGTGCAGGATTTTGCTGTTAGACATCTAAGGAACCGGTCTCTCTGGGGATGAAATAATGAAATGATATATATATGTTGAATCGAACAGTTGGAGAAATAAGTCATAAGATGCTTCAACAAGTCACCTGTGACACAAACTTCTCTCTCATCATTTTGCTTATCTCAAAATTTATATTGCAAGAACATTCAAATAGTCAACATTTAAAGAAGTGTCCTGTGTTTTCCTTCTTTCTCTATAACACAGGAAGCTTCCTGCTCATTTTAGTCCAGCATACATTTTGATTTTCATTACCTCAAGGCATGGAATCTAATCAAGGAAAGGTCTGTAAAATACCTCCACCACAGATTTCCATGGCAACAGAGATCCTCCCAGTAAGTACCAGAGAGGTCTTTGACCCTATGAGGGAAGATAACTATCACCAAATGCAATCAGCTAGTAGACATACTGTGCAGTGGAACTAGCTGAGAAGCTTGCAGGCCCTCTGCTGGATGCGGAGTATATAGAGGTGTGGTAGAAGCACTGTAGATTTTGTTCTTGACAGAATTGGCTGGTCTTAGTTCCCTTTAGTTGCCTGTGGCTCTTTGTTACTGTTCTATGCAGTGTTTCCGCAAACTTTTTGAAATCCGACCCCTTTTCTAAACTTTCTCTGCTTCTCGGCCCACTAGCCCAGCAGTAGCAAACATTTTCTGAAGGGAGTATATAGAAATCCACACATCTGTATTATTGTGTACATGCAGACTGTGGATGTATGCAAAGACCTGCAAGGTGGGGCATGAATTCCATACTGACGTTAGGAAACTGAAGGAATCAAACACAGCCAGCTCCCTTTCCCCCAAATTTGGGATACTTGAATTATTGGACAGTGAGGAAGTAGTCATTCACCACCACCCCCAAAAGACTTTGCATACTTTTCTGGTACTCAAAGTGGTGTACAACGTGAAAGTTAAACATACAGAAGATTAAAAAAAACCATTAAAACAGTGGTTCAGTGTAGATCAGTGAGGGTCTTCTGCTTTGCCATATTGCACTCCAAATACAGAGCCATTAAGGTAAAGCATCATTAAGATTGATGATCCTGCAGTACAGATGCATTTTGAATGTTCTCCCAGCCACTTATCTGTGAGTGGTTCTCACATGCATGGAAGCTACATATGAATGTGGTGGGGCCAATAGTTTTTTGGGCCAGATAATCAACTTCCACACAGCTGGAATAATTATAAAGGGCACTAGAGTGGTTCCCAAATGTTTGGTCAGATCCACCAGTGTGGTCACGAGATGCTGGTTGTAACAAAAATGCCTGTAGGGACATCATGGCCTAATCCTATCCAACCTTTCAGCACCGATGCAGCCCCGAGGTAAGAGACAAACGTTCCCTTACCTTGAGGAGGCCTCCGTGGCTCCCCCCCCCCCCCGCTGCAGAATGTAGTGCAGGCCCTGTTAGCATAGCTGCACTAGCACTGGAAAATTGGATAGGATTGGGCCCAAAGTTGCATAGAAAGTTAAGAAGGGTGAAACTTGAGGTCAGGAAGTAGGGCATAGACGGGTGCATTCTAGTAAAGGCCTGGTGGTGCAAGGTCAGCAGCACACCTGAGAGACTACTTCAGTGAAGTACCATTCACAATCATTGGGACAAATACAAATCTATGACATATCTGTGCCATTATATTAAAAACGATATCCAAGTTTAGGTGACTGCCATTATATTTCCCCTTTTTGAAACGGTATCTTTTCTATGTGTTGGGTTTTTTTTTCTGTGGTGCTATTGTGGTTTGTAACAATCTTCTTGCATTTCATCCCCACCTGGCATCTGCAGCACTCCCTTTGTAGTTATCTGCATCTCCAGGAGTGTGTAAGCACCAGCATGATTCATGGATTAGTTTGGCTTGATTGCGCACAGATTAAATCATTTCATGCAGTGTTCTTGTTTTTTGTCTTCTACATTCATCTTACTTCAGAGCTGAAATTCAATTACCCAGGGCTCTGAGGTCACAGCTACAGGATAATCCTTGTGAGTCTGAGAGATGCCTCCCAGAGCATTCCAGCAACAACAAAACAAGCTTAAGGGGGAAAAACTTTAGATAAATCTAATCCCGATTAATTTTCTACAATGATAAATAAATTCAGTGAAATGCTGAGTGAGTCTGGTGAGAAAATAAGCCAAGCCAAACCAAATAACAAAATCCAAACAAAAATAAATTCATCTTGAAATCAATAACAAATATTATTAATTTTAGCATGTGCACTTGGCTGCATACATTTTTTCTTAAACATACAGGTTCTTGGATATCACATTTTCTGTTATTCGAATGATATACATTATGATTTATATTCAAATAACTTCTGCACTTACTGGACCAGCTCACTGGACTGTGGTGATACTGTATTTTAGAATTTGTGTCACAAGTTCTAATATACTCCCAGGGAGCGTCCAGACTAACATAGAAAGGAGGTCAGGAACTAGAGAACCTAAGAGAAAAAGAACCAGAAAATGACACTCCTCCATCTAGTGACCTCAACTGTGACCATGAACTGAACCATGTGACCATCTAGTGACCATGAACTGAACAATGGTGAGGGTAGCAGGGTTCTGCTACCCTCACCATTGTTCAATATGGCACAATGGTTAAAGGTATAGGCACCCTGTCCCTTTTTGGATATGGGCACCCTAGTCTGGACGCTCCCTGGGAGTATATTAGAACTTGTGACACAAATTCTAAAATACAGTATCACCACAGTCCAGTGAGCTGAAGTTATTTGAATATAAATCATAATTCGAATAATGAGCCAGGGATGTGGATCAAGTCTCTGACTCCAAGTCTCGAGTCAAGTCCCAAGTCTTTGCCCCTAAGTCCCGAGTATTTGGTTGCGAGTCCCTATCTATTTAATGGGGAAAATGGGTTTAAACCTTAATAAAATTTGATTTGTCATAAAAGGCTCCAAGTCTTGAGTAGAGTCTTTCGAGTCTTTTACAATCGCAGTCAAGTCCGAATCAAGTAATTGATGCGACTTGAGTCCGACTCAAGTTCGAGTCAATAGACTCAAGTCTACATCACTGAATAGAGCAATAAATAATTCCTGGCAAACAGCAAAGGTCAGTATTCTGAAGCTTTATTCGCTCTCCCACAATGCTGGCATGTCATCTCCAGTCCTTACAATGGAAACCTGCACCCCTGGGAAGAGGCAGAGGGGCCAGGGCGGACCGCAAGATGGTATAAAAAAATAAGCCCATCTGTGTTAACTATGTTACGTAAACTAGGGGTTCTCAACCTTTGGAGGCCCGGGTACCCCCTATCACAGTCCAATTTTCTGAAGTACCCCCTGCTAATTAACTGCTAATTAATTGGATTAATTAATAAGGTAAAGGTATCCCCTGACAATTAAGTCCAGTCGTGTCCGACTCTAGGGTGTGGTGCTCATCCCCATTTCAAAGCCGAAGAGCCAGCGTTGTCCGAAGACGCCTCCATGGTCATGTGGCCGGCATGACTCTCCTTGCCGCAGCGCGTAGCATGCAGCTGGAACACGGAGCGCTGTTTACCTTCCCGCAAGCGGCACCTATCTATCTACTTGCATTGACATGCTTTGGAACTGCTAGGTTGGCAGGAGCTGGCCAAGCAACGAGCGCTCACCCCGTCGCGGGAATCGAACTGCCGACCTTTCGATCGACAGCTTATGGTTCAGCGGTTTAACCCGCTGCGCCACCCGCTGGTAATTAATCATTAAATTAAAAATTACTAAAACAATTTTAAATGTGAAAAAATGTCTTATTTAACTCTGTGTGAGTGAGTGAGTGAGTGAGAGAGAGAGAGAGAGAGAGAGAGAGAGAGAGAGAGAGAGAGAGAGACATGCAAGGATCTCTTTTTTTCTCAAAGTCACACTTTCCAAAATCAGCTCTTCCCTCCCCCCCACCAAAGTACATTTTCCAAAGTACAAAAATAAGCCCAAAACCAAAATCAGAGAGACAGAAGGGCTCCAAAAATAATTACAATTTAAAATCCATGTTAATGAACACTTAATTAGCTGCTGATGGGGCAGATAAGGGGCAGGGCTTGGCGTACCCCCAGCAAGAGGTCCGCGTACCCCCAGGGGTACCCGTACCACAGGTTGAGAACCTCTGACGTAAACCACGTTGAAGCATTCTGTTAAACTAGTATATACATACAAACTTAAGTAAATAAAATGTTATTATTCTGCTATGTTGTCTAGCCATTGCTCAGAAGGTGGCTTTTGGAGCTTTGGCTTCTGCAAGTAGTAGCACAGAGTCTGAGAGATCAATATTTTGAACAAAGTTATTCTCAATGGATAGGACAGCAGGTGATGTGAGCCTCTCATCTGCTTTGGTAGATCGTAAGTAGTAGATGATAAGCATGAGCAGGATTCGAATTCATTCCATTGGTGACAGCCTAGTTCAGGGACTGGATTGTGAAATGACGGAATACAGAGTGAGCTTGATATAGACCATTCCCAACAGTCTGTGAAATGCTTTCCCCACATCCAGGGAAAGTGTCAGCACCTGATTAGTTCTATCTTTGTTTAGCAGTAATGACAGCAAACTTATTCTGATTGCCCAATCATTGTCTTGAGGCGACAAATCCTACTTGTAATAGATATGGGAGAACTCTTTTTAATTATCTCAGACAATGCTCTGTCCTGAATTTTATTGCTTATTGCTCTATATTCTATTGTAGAATAGATAATAAGTAGTGGTGTATTTCCCTAAAACTAAGGCTGCAATCCTATACACACTTACCTGGGAGTAAGTCCCATTAAACAAAATGGAATTTACTTTTGAGTAGACATGCCTAGGCTTGCACTGCAAGAGTCTTTCTCTAAGTTAAGCAGCCTCCCAAATACTGGCCTCATACATATTTGGGAGAGAGCAGGATTCCTTTGTATCCTCGAAAGTTTTTCAGAAAAGAGGGACCAACTCTGCAGAACGTTTTCCTGCAGAGCTTAAACTATTAAGGCTGAGCTACATTACACGCATCGCGGAGCTTCTGACCTCATTTTTGAAGCAAGCGGAGCCGCTGCGACCTCCGCACTGCCGGCGTGTACCTCAAACTGGAATCCTACTTTTTTGGGGGCGGGCGCGCAGAGCTAGGGGGCGTATCGCGGAGCTACTGCAGCCTACCAATCGTAGGAGAGGGGGGAGGGTGGCTGCATGCCAATCTGAACTACCTCCAATCACCTTCTTAAGAAGGCGGGACTACAGGAGGGACAACAGGCAGGAAGACACTCCCCCGCTCCAAGCGCGGAGGCAGAGGCGGCGGCAGAGCCTCTGCTTGTAATGTAGCTCAGCCTTTAGGCATCCTGGCAGACCATCCTTTGTTTTGTGGCTGACTTGCCGATAGTCCAGAATGATCAGTGGATGTCTCCATGGAGGCTAATGACAGTAGATTATCTTCTGATAGCTGAGAAATCTCTCTCCAGCTTGTGAAATGTAATATCCAACAGAGTTAGGAAGGTGACATTCTCCAGCTAGTACAGTAGGAAAGGGAAAAGAAACTATTTGAAGCAAGCCAGTTCTGCAGTCTGACTTTGGAGATCTGTGGGTTTAGCAGCTGGAATAAGTCCAAGGCTTGAGTGCTGCAAGAGCTGCTTTCTGGAGATTTGATTCAGGGGTTGGCAGATTTTCTGCCAGCTTAGAGGAGGCTGCTTACCTTCACTATGATTTGCTAGCAAATTTGTAAATAAACAAAATTGCAAAAACGTAATTACCATAATTCTCCATTGCTCTCTCATCCAAAGGAAAGTAAACTTCATAGTGCTGCTGTCACTAGAACATCTCACTGCTTAAGGAAATAGAGAATGCAGAAGACTGGAAACAGAGACAAAGCAATAATGTGAACTCCACATGCCCTGCCTCCGAGGGAATGCTAGCTAGCCCACACTGCCAACCACCTTCAGCATGTTAGGGCAGGCACTTTGGGGAGAAGGAAAATACAAAAAACTCATTAAAACCCTATATTGTTGTTGTTGTTGTTCAGTCGTTAAGTCGTGTCCGACCCTTCGTGATCCCATGAACCATATCCCGCCAGGCCTTCCTGTCCTCCACTATCTTCCTGAGTTCGCTCATTTTCCTGTTCGTTGCATCGGTGATGCTGTCTAACCATCTCATCCTTTGCCTTCCCCTTCTCCTTTTGCCTTCAATACACAAATAAGGACCCTACATAACAGAAGTGATTAAGTAAAGAAACATATTTGTCACTGGAAAAGAAAGGAAAAACCCCACACCCCTTTGACTTCATTCCCTTAGGTCTGTTGTCAGCAAAACATTTATACCAAAGTCCAATACAGACACCATAAAATGTGCAAGCAATTCCAGAACTCAGCGAAACACTTTCTGCTCACAACCAGAAAATGTTGTCTATAATAACTTCTTGTACTTTGGAGGAACAAAGCTCCAAACATTGCTGTGGAATGCAGCGCACAATCATCCTTGCTGGTAAAATGTCTAGATAAGAGACACAAGGTCAAGTAGAATTATCCAACCAGTATAAATCAATGTCATATAAACATGCTACTCACTGACATGGTAAACTTGACAGGATTGTATTACTTCAGATTGCAGGTGAGGGCTCATGTGACCTGCTGCATGTTGTTCTACAGACCACATAAAAGTTGCCATGTAGAAAACTAGCACAGAATGCTACGCTAGAAGTATTCAACGTGAAAGGCTCGTCTTAGTATACAGTATGTTGAGGGATTTTTTGGTATAGAGGAGTGTGAGCTCTCATAGTGTGGATTAGCACAGCTCAGGCACAGACTTACCACCTCAGTGAAAATTAGGCCTTGGCATTAGCCTTAACTGTACAGTATGTCACTGAGAAACCTGTATGCGGGTCAAGAAGCAACAGTTCGAACCGGCCATGGAACAACTGATTGGTTCAAAATTGGGAAGGGAGTACGGCAAGGCTGTATATTGTCACCCTGCTTATTTAACTTATATGCAGAGTACATTATGAGAAATGCAGGGCTGAATGAATCGCAAGCCGGAATCAAGATTGCCAGGAGAAACATCAACAACCTCAGATATGCAGACAATACCACCCTAATGGCAGAAAGTGAAGAAGAACTAAAGAGCCTCTTGATGAGAGTGAAAGAGGAGAGTGCAAAAGTTGGCTTGAAACTCAACATTAATAAAACTAAGATCATGGCATCTGGTCCCATCAATTCCTGGCAAATAGAAGGGGCAGAAATGGAAGCAGTAACAGATTTTACTTTTTTGGGTTCCAAGATCACTGCAGACGGAGACAGCAGCCATGAAATTAAAAGACGCTTACTCCTTGGAAGGAAAGCTATGGCAAATTTAGATAGCATAATAAAAAGCAGAGATATCACCATGCCAACAAAAGTTCGTATAGTCAGGGCAATGGTGTTCCCAGTAGCAATGTATGGTTGCGAGAGTTGGACCATAAGGAAGGCTGAGCGCCGAAGAATAGATGCTTTTGAACTGTGGTGCTGGAGAAGACTCCTGAGAGTCCCTTGGACTGCTAGGAGATCAAATCAGTCAATCCTAAATGAAATCAACCCTGACTATTCCCTGGAAGGACAGGTACTAAGGCTGAAACTCAAATATTTTGGCCAGAGATGAAACTAGGGCGGAGCGGGCGGAGCACCCGCTCCGGGCACAATCGCCCAAAGGGCGCTCCGCCCGGCGCCCTGCCTGCGAGTCCGAGTCGGACTCGGGGACTCGCGTCTCCGAGTCCGAGTCGGACTCGGGGACTCGAGTCCCACAGTCCCACCGCCCCCTCAATCGGGAGCTGGCTCGGGGACGTCTTTCCCGGCCGGCTGCCCGGGGCCTTCTAAGGAAGGCGCGCGAGAACGGTATTTATACCGTTCTTTTTGCGCATGCTCAGACTGTTACTGAGGGAAAAAGGCTGCCCTTTTTCCCTCAGTAAGTCTGAGCATGCGCAAAAAGAACGGTATAAATACCGTTCTCGCGCGCCTTCCTTAGAAGGCCCCGGGCAGCCGGCCGGGAAAGACGTGCCCGAGCCGGCTCTCCCGGTTGAGGGGGGGGTCGCCGCCCCCCGGAGCGCACCAGCCGCCTCCTCCCGGAGCACGCCGCCCCCCTCTGGATCGCGCCCCCCCTCCGGATCGCGCTGCGGCCTTTGGCCGCGGCGATATTAATTATAGGGGCGTCACTAACGCTGTTGCTCCGGGCGCCAACGGGGGTAGTTACGCCTCTGATTTTGGCCACCTAATGCGAAGAGAGGACTCTCTGGAGAAGACTCTGATGCTGGGAAAAATTGAAGGCAAAAGGAGAAGGGGAAGGCAAAGGACGAGATGGTTAGACAGCATCACCGATGCAACGAACATGAAAATGAGCGAACTCAGGAAGATAGTGGAGGATAGGAAGGCCTGGCGGGATATGGTTCATGGGATCATGAAGGGTCGGACACGACTTAACGACTGAACAACAACAAAATGTCACTGAAACACTATGTTGCCTCTCAGCTCAATTAGACCACCAAAACTAGTAGAAACCAATAACTGGGACCTAGCAGGAAAACAAGGAACATGTTTTGACTCAGCTTAACACCGCTTCATACGTTCAAGCTAGGGAAGCAGTAAAATGCAACTAAAGACTACTGGAGGTTCCGGAGATCATGTAATCAATAGCCAAATTGTTAAGAAGTAACAGACTCTCACAGTGAAAACCGCAATGGTTACTAGACTTTGCAGTCTGTCTACATGATTTTCACCATGAACACAAAAGACTGCTAGGTATTTTATAAAGACTTCCAAGCAGCGATGTGGTACATGGGGGCAGGTAGCAGGGAATGGAGCTCTAGGATTTTTTATACTGTATAACAGGATCAGTGATAGCAGCAGCAGAAGCACTTGGGTACAGTCTTTGAAGCTTTTTTCAAAGGACCTTAGCTGAGAAAAAGCATCAGGCTCAGCAGGAGGCAAACTGAGAAATTTGCCTAGAAGCGTATGTGAATGTCTACTCTCTAGGCCAGCGGTTCTCAACAGGTTGGGGGTTCGCGAGATGCTCCCCCGAGTGCCCCTGTGTACCCCTCCTCACATTCCCCCCCAAAGTGAAAAATGCTTTTTCGGCCTCCAGTGCGGCCAAGCGGGTCCTCCGACGTGCGCCGCAAGCCGAAGGGAAAGGCTACAGCCCTGCCGAATTGACAGGGCTGTAGCCTTTCCCTCCGGCTTGTGGCGCGCGCCGGAGGACCCGCTCGTCCGTGCCACAGGTCGAAATCATCCCCGGTAGCTCTCCCTTACCTTAGCTTGCAGCAGCCGCCATTTTGGATGTCCTGAAGTCTCGCAAGATCCAAGATTGCGGCGTGAGATTTGGGAGCTGCGATCTTGGATCTTGCAAGACTTCAGGAGATCCAACATGGCAGCGGCTGCAAGCTAAGGTAAGGAAGAGCTACCAGGGATGATTTTTGATCAGGGAAAGCGCTTTTTGTTGCTTTTTGGGGGGTTGCACTTTTGGGGAGGGGAGGGGGTATGCGGGGCATGGGGGGTCAGGGGGTACGGCAACCTTTGGGGCCCGCCCAGGGTGTTCGCGGGCCCCCAAAGGTTGAGGAACCCTGCTCTACGTCATCATCTTTCCCAAGAGCTGTCTGAGAGACAGGATGCAGCTTATCTTACATTAAGGCTAAAATCCTATGCAGCTGCAGCTTTACCTGGGAGTAAGTCCTGTGGACAACAGTGGGACCTAATTCTGAGTAAACAGGCATAGGCTAGCATTGAATATACAATTTATATCGATCTGATATATTTTTTATCCCCTTTCTTCAATTTTTATACATTTGTTTTAGAGCCACTACAACTCCCTCCAAGGCTTTGGGATGCGATGAGCTATCATGAAATGAAGTATAAGTTTCAAAGAAATATGTAGCAGGAGAAGAAAACATTCTAATGAAAAAATTGTACTCCGAGGTGTTTTTTTAAGCCTTAATGGGGCATGTCTATAGTAGTGGCAGTATCATGACAAACTCCTGCGCTTTAAATTTTTCCACTACTCCATTGCCTCCAATTTTTTCTCTTTAGCTGGCTGCCTAGCCTTGTAAAATCCTTTTTGCCGGTCAATAATCTGCTTTGACAAATTGTTAAACAGATGGATTCTGATTTTTTATGGGTCCCACTGCAGTTCTCCCTTCCATCTGATCCACTGTAAACAGCAAATGTGCTATAAAGGTAAAGGTATCCCCTGACAATTAAGTCCAGTCGTGTCTGACTCTAGGGTGTGGTGCTCATCTCCATTTCAAAGCCGAAGAGCCAGCGTTGTCTGAAGACGCCTCCGTGGTCATGTGGCTGGCATGACTCTCCTTGCTGCAGCACGTAGCATGCGGCTGGAACACGGAGCGCTGTTTACCTTCCCGCAAGCGGTACCTATTTATCTACTTGCATTGACATGCTTTGGAACTGCTAGGTTGGCAGGAGCTGGCCAAGCAACGAGCGCTCATCCCGTCACGGGAATCGAACTGCCGACCTTTCGATCGACAGCTTATGGTTCAGCGGTTTAACCGGCTGCACCACCCGCTGGCCAAATGTGCTATAGGCCCTGTTAATACACAGATCTCCACAAGGGTAGGTGGGAAGGGTAGTTGCTCATGTGCTCCCAACATACCTACCAACCTAACATCTTGCTGTATGTGTAGGTGATTTCTGTAATCTTTTACCCACCCCCCTTTTTAAAGTAGGAAGGATTGTGCAAATGGTCTGCATCATGTTACACTTAAGGCACTAGAAACAGACAAGTGTTTCCTTCACCATTGCAGCTATAGGGGTGGGGGTGGCTTTTGGCAACTGTGTGAACTGGGCTGTCATCTAGTGTAGTTAGAGAATGACAGCGCAATACTATCCAACTTACACCACCGGTGTAACCAGTGGTGCAGCGAGAACGGGAGGCCCCAGAATGGAAAGGGGATTCAAATCCCCTCCAAAGGAGGATTCAAAGGGGAATTAAATCTCCCATCCCATCCAAAGCCTCCGGCCCTGCCCTCCTCCGCTGGTTACATCGATGGTGTACGTTGGATAGGATTGCGCTGTTACTTGATATAGGTCTGGGTCCCAGTCTCAGCACAGCCATAGGTTTGTTTTCTGGTCAGGTAAGTAATTTTATCTCTGCCTTAGTTGCCCATCTACTTGGAAATATTTTATTTATTGCAGTTGTAACCCAACTTTCCTTGAACATATTCAACTCAAGAATTTGTTTTTAACAGGTCTTTCACATAAAGGTGGCACACATTAGTCTCTCTCTCTCTCTCTCTCTCTCTCTCTCTCTCTCTCTCTCTCTCTCTCCTCCCCTTTTCTCCTTGCAACAACCTTGTAAGGAAGCTTAGGTTGAGTGACTGGCCAAGATCACCCAGGGAACTGAATGGGAAAATTGAACCTGGATCTTCCAAGTTTTAATCTAACACCTACATAAGAAGAGCCCCCCTGGATCAGGCCAAAGGCCCATCTAGTCCAGCTTCCTGTATCACACAGTGGCCCCACCAGATGCTGGGTTTGATTTTGTTTTTGCTTGATCGACGATGGTTAAAAATTGTATTAACTGTCAATTTAATTTGGATTTTATTAATTGGTGGCCTTGTGGCTCAGTGGCTGTGACCAAAAGTTGGGATGAAAGTAAGTAGACAAACAGTTCTCTTTCAAAAAAGCAATTATTGACAGCCTCCTCCATCCCTATTTTCTTTTTCAGAAAAGGACTCCTTCTTGACGTTTTTGTTGAAGCAATCCCAACTCTTTGAACACCTTGGGAGATAATGACTGAAGGCGGCTGGGCGATTTAGGTTGCACTCCTACGCAAAATGGGATATTTCTGATCTAAGTAGACTGACATGTATAGGATTGCACTGTTGTTAAAGCATGACCCAAAATTACATCTCAGTGAATTCAATGGGACGTACTCCTAAACGTGTTTTTCTTTTCCCCTTTTCTTTAAAAGTGAGTCATCATAAAGCGTGTTGCGTGATCTTGAGTAAACGCCCTGTGTTGGTTTGCAAATCATGATCATCATCTCCTTGGAATGAACGGGGTCTCCTCTTCCGCGTGTGGGGCTAGGGAAGCGGCAGCCAGAGCAAGCGACGCCTCCGCCACCTCTCCTTTCCTCCTTCGCCTCCTGACCTCTCGTTCGGGGGCAAGGGAGCGCGCCCTCTGCAGCGGCGGCGCGCCTTCCTGAACGCTCAGGGCGAGTCCGGGCAAGCAGGCGCTAACGGGAAAAGCAGTCGTCCGCGGGCCTCGAGTATGAGGTGAGGGGGGCGGCGGAGGGCTACGGCTCCTCGGAGAATTGGGCAGGAGGGGGCGCGTTGGTGTTTCCCAGGGCCCAGCAATGAGGCGCCGCGTGGCTTCCCCCCCGCGTGTTCCTGTGAGCACATTTGCGGACTGAACTACTGCGGCAGTCCTGCTTCTTGCGACGCTCCTGCCGCTGCTGTTTCCGTTCGGCAGTGTGCGCGCGCGTGATGGGCGCGGAGCCGGCCCCCCCCCCTAAGCACAGCAGGGCTCCCCCCCTTCTCCCCCCGCGTGCAGGAAGCCGTCCTCTCCTCGTGTTTGTCTCCCCCCTCGTGCCCGGGTCTGGCTGCTGCTCCTCCCTGAGCTGAACTTTCGGGGGGGGGGGAAACATCCCACTCCCCCACCCCCAGAAGCAGCTGGCTTGACCCTTGTGGTTCCTCGAAGGAAAGGCGCCTTTCGCACACACGGAGTACTGCTTTCTTGTCACCACCACTCAACCTATATAGAGCCGTTTCCCCGTGGCCTCCGCTCAAGCCTCCGTTTATATTTAGAAGGGACCTTTCAATGGGAAGAAAATATACCTTTATTTCTTTTTCAGAAATCTAAGCTGTGGGGCGAAGCTTGCCCCCACCCCCAAAATGCCCTTTCTGTGCCCTCTCGTGTGTATATTTTTTTTGTGGTGGTGCTACCTCAGATTTAAAGGGAAAAGAGGGGCAGGGGGTTATATCCCTGTCTTTTTTATTCTGTGCAACTACATTGCCTTTGATAGGTGAAACTCTTGGGAGATTGTGTTTTAGGACTGGGTATAGGCAGCACTTCTTGGTTTCTAAGGTGATAAGTGCCCACATGCAAACTTGTTTGTCACAACTTCTGTCTGGGAGTAGCTCAGCTGCGCCTTTCGATGGGATGCATGGCAGCTGTGCCGTCTCTCATTCCAAAGCTGAGCCCTGACGTGGAAGAGAAGCCTTGGGGTTGAGCCATAACAAGGCATGCTGGCCAAAGAGCTTTCCTTGGGTTCTAGTTTAAGTTTCCAGAATATTATTCTTTAACAAAGAATTCAGAGCTAGCCTTTCTCTTTCAAGGAAAGAGAATACAGAATACCAGGAGGAGAATACAGGGACAAATACACTGTTGTTTTTGAAGCAGGCTCTTGTCTTGGATTTATACTCTTGGGGAAATGGACAGTGACATCTTATTAATCAGAAAAAGAAAAGTGGAAATGTGAGACATTTCTAAGGCAGAAGTACAACTTCTGTACTTGGGAAAAGAAAACTTGTGAACCTGTTTCCTGTTAACTTCGAATAGTTTTCTTTAAAAAAAATCTGCTAGTTCATCATAGGCAGTGTAATATTTTCCACAAAACTTTCCAAAGCACTGAGTGCTTCCTAGTTATAGTGAACAACCCTGTGCTTCTGTACAGCAATTAGGGTCCTTCCATAACTTTCAAAGACTATTGTGATTCCAGGGAAGTCTGACCAAACTAGGGTCCATACTATGCTAGTCAGGCAGAGCAATATTCAAGGACACTGAATTTCTATGCTGAGAATGTTCTTGGAATCCTGCACACCTGCGACATACAACCATGCTTTGTATTTCCTGCAGAGAGAGAGAGAGAGAAAGAGAGAGAGAGAGCTCCCCATGTTCCTGGGTAATGGTTGTGTCAATCACCACTTTAGTTCTTCAGATCTGAAATCCTTCCCAGTTTAGTGCCACAGATATATTTATCTGTTCTTTTAGGTAAAAGTTTAATAAAACATTGCACAGCACTGGACCGGTGGGACAAAATTTGGTACATCATTCTGTTTAAATGCCCTTTCTTAAGCATCCCTTATTCAGATTGTATAAAAGTTGCTTTGAATATAGGTACAGTACTTGAAATGAACTACACAAGTGCTAAATATTATTTATTTATTTATGTAATTTGTGTCCTGCCTTTCTCCCTGGACGGCACTCAAAGCAGCTTACAAAATATAAAATCACATTTAAATAAATAAAAACCTTGTAATATTTAATGTATTTTGTATGCTATAAAACCTGCACTTTAGCATGGCCTTTGGTTTCTCCCTTAATCCTCATTCCTGACTGGAACCTAGGTGCAAGAACATTTGTCACATGCATCTCTCCCTTTGTCTCTTTCTCAAGATTGTAAGCTCCTTGGGGGACAGGCACCTGTCTGTTTTTGCCTACAAGACTCTTAACGTAGTATGGACACTGATGGTGCTGTATTAATCATCGTCGTCGTCATCATCTTCGTAAATGTGATGTAAGCATTTTGTCCTAATGGATAAGCATCTTCTTGAAACATCCTTACCAAATGCTAAGAAAACATCCTTCTGTTCTCTGGAAGAGAGAAGTGGGGCATTCAGAACAGTGGGTGTAGCCCCTCCCATCCGGAAGGCAGGGTCGGACGAAGCTTGCTTCCTCTCCTTGGGAGGGCGCTCTCCTCACCTCCCCAGGCCGACTCTGCCTTCGCAGTGTTAGGTCGTGTTTTGGAGCTTCAGAGTGCTTTTGAAAGCAATCTCATTTTCTCTGGTTTCAACTATTCCTCTCCTTTTACTTTGTCTTCGTAGTGTGTTTTTTCGTTTCACTCTGTCTCCAACCCCCCTTCTCAGCCCTCGCCCGCTCGTGTGTCTGTGCTGCTGTTTGTGTTTCCCCTCAGCCTTTGGTGTTCCTTCCCCGCTTCGTTTTTACATGGTTTTGGGACGCATTAAGTTATATTTAGGAGAGCCTGCCTCCTACGCGGGCATCAGCTCTCTTCGGTGCTCCGTTGCTTCGGAGCCTCTGCGATCGCCGGTTGAGGCCGTGGGCCCAGCTGGTCGATCGCGGCGCGCTCGCGCTAGGCCTCTGAGCCTTCGCGCTGCACAGCGGGAGAGCGTTTCCAGGCCGCCGTTGCTCGTGCTTGCCGCTTAACTGCGGACGCGGAGGGACCTCCACGTGTCTAGCTCAGCTCTGCTCAGGCAGCGCTTGCCGCGGCAAGAATAAAAAGAAGAAGGGGAGCGAATTGATCTGCCCAGCGGGGCGCTTTCAAGCCTCGTCAGCACATCCCTTGCCGCAGCGCGATTCAGGCACACTGTGACAGCCACCTCGCGAGCTCGACAGACATCTTTCCCGCCCTTTTTACCTCAGAGCGTGAGTACAAGGGGCGTTATGGAGGAACAGGCTGCTGCAGTGACCGGGGCTGGAGAGATGGAAACGGGCAGAGCTGGGGCTCCTTCCATCATTACGCCCGAGTTGAGGGAGGAATTGGGGAAAATGATCGCATCAGCGATAAAGGGAATTTCACCCAGCGCTCCTTCTACCCATCGTCCCTCACACAGGGGAGGGGATAGACGGCGTCGCTCTCATTCGTCTCCCTCTCTATCTTCCTCAGAACCTTATCGGGGGTCATCAGAAAATTCGCCCTCGCCCCCTCCAAAAAAGGCAAAACGTAAAACAAAGCATGCGGATGTGGTCTCCAAAATTAATAAGAGACATCGAGCTAACAAGTTATTGGATTACGAGTCTCCTTTGTTATCTTCTGAGGCCTCGGGGTCTGATAGGGAGGACGGAGAGCTCTCTACTGAGGGGGAGGCTCAGGATGAGCAAGGAGAACATGTCAATAGACTTTTTCCAGCCGATCTATTCCCACGACTGTTGAACAAAGTGATAAATGCTCTGGGATTGCCTAAGGATCAACACGCAGAACATCAGCAGCCTAAAATTGGGGGCGCAGCAGTTTTCCCTCAGGGTCCCCCCAAGGCTAATCTAATTCCTTTTCCTCCCGCCTTCCAATCAGTAATTGACAACAAGTGGAAGACCCCCGCTGTCAATAGACAGCCGGGTCGCTGGTTCAACAAACTCTATTCCTTCTCAGAACAATTCATGACATCCTTAACGCCCCCGGTAGTGGACGCTCCGGTCGCGGCCCTTTCGTCTTCGGCGGTTATCCCCACCGAGGGCGAAGGGGGGCCGAAGGATACATGTGATAAGCGCGTGGAGTCAGCGCTAAAACGAAATTTTATCTCCTCCTCCCAGGCCCTTCGGACTTCAGTAGCCTCTTCCGTCATGTCTCGGGCTGTTTTTTTGTGGGCTGAGGAACTCTCTGCCACTGAGCCTGGTCTGTCCAAACGCTCTAAGAATTGTTTGAAGAAAATTGCCCTAGCGTCAGCCTTTGCGGCGGATGCATCCTATGATGCCATACAACTAACCTCCAGAGCTATGGCATTAGGGGTAGTGGCGCGTAGAAATATTTGGCTGCGATCCTGGGAAGTCGACAGCGGTTCACAGGCGCGGTTGGTGGGCGTGCCTTTCCAAGGTAGCAAGCTCTTTGGCCAAGCGCTAGATCCAATCTTGATAGAGAGCAAAGACAAGCGCAAGGTCTTGCCCTCCCATAAAAAGGAACAGCCTAAATCTAAGCCAACACATTCCTTTCGTTCCTTCCGTGGGGACAACAAATTTAGAGACCCCAACAGGTTCAGAAAGGGCTGGAACAAATCCAGAACATTCTTGAAAAATAGACAGCAGAACCACACCCCTCCAGGTGGCTCCAGGGGCGGTAGGGATACGAGACCACAATGACTCTCAGAACAGTTTGACCGACATCCCAGTTGGTGGAAGGCTGTCCAAATTTTCCTCCCTTTGGCCAAACATCACGTCAAAGGCTATGCCAGTGGTTCCCAAACTTTTTTGACTCGTGGCTCCCTTGACCTCCCTTGCCGTTAGCCGTGACTCCCCATTACAGTGCATGGAAGAAACAGGCACTCTTTACATGCTCAGAGACACCCTTTCTTATATGTATGTGTATATTCCCAAAACGAGCCCTAAAGTGGATTTTCCATGCTTATGCTGAGCAGCAGCTAAGCCAGGAGTGCGCAGGGTGGGGTTGGGATGCTGCCCTCCCTCCATTGGCAGGCCTGGGTAGAGGGCACTGATGTTGTCTGTGTTAGTCCTATTCATGGCAAGAGAAACATCAAAGCATGGGAGGGAAGCCCCAGTTGCACAAGAGAGAAAGAGAGAGAAAGCTAGCTGCTTTTGGTGTAGCATCTTTGCAAGATGAAAAACAGATTCTTATACTGCCTGGCAGTTTCCGGGGGTGGGGTGGGGTTGTCCCAGCAACTAGAGTGGGGAACTAACTTAGAGGTGGGTCAGAAAGGAAGAAGGAGAGAAATCCTAATAATTAATCAACCAAACTAAACATAGAAATCAAAGACTGTATGTAAAGCAGAACCTGCTCTGCACCATTTTCAATTGCAGTTCTTGCATTTGTTTTGTGTTTATTAAAAACATTCAACAGAAAGAAAATACTTTACTTGCAAACCTGCAATGTCTCAGGATTTGGAGAGAAACGCTCCAAAGTACCGGTACTCAGCTTATCAATAGAGTTGTAAATCGTTCTTTAACATAAGATAAGGGCTTTGCTCACGCTGTGGTTAAAAACAAGATGTGGAAACTACCGTTGAGTGACCCGATGTGAAGAGGGAAAAGATCTTTTCCGGATCTTTGTTTTTGCTCTTTCTCTCTCTTGCAAGCAAGAATAGGTGTTAATTAAAAGATTAACGCGACGCCCCTGGCTGCTTTTGATGACGCACTTGGGAGTCGCGCCTCACACTTAGAGAACCTCTGGGCTATGCCCTGGAATTCGACCACAGGCCCAGAAACAAGCTTATCAGTGTCCCAAAATCCAAAAATCCTGTCAAACACCGCCTCAGACTACAGGCCATTTCTCACCTACTTCAGATCCAGGCAATAGAACCAGTGCCGCGACTCGAACGCGGCACCGGGGTCTACTCAATTTGGTTCCTGGTTCCGAAGAAAAACGAGGATTGGAGAGCCATACTGGATCTGAAGTGGTTGAACAGGTTTCTGTGCAAGCGGCGTTTTCGGATGGAAACGTGGAGGTCGATAATCGTGGCATTGAAAGAACAGGACTATCTCACATCTATAGACCTGACCGAAGCCTATCTCCACATTCCCATCCGAAGGTGCCACCGCAGGTTCCTGCGCTTTGCCTACGGGGGGCGCCACTTTCAATACCGGGCTCTGCCCTTTGGCCTCACGGCGGCCCCGAGGGTCTTCACCAAGACCCTCGTGGCCCCCGTGGCGTTCCTGAGGCAACAGGGCATCCATGTTTTTCCGTATCTGGACAATATCTTAATAAGATCATCGTCCAGACAACGATCCGTCCGGGACTTACAGGTGACTACGGATCTCCTGGAGTCATTGGGGTTTATGATCAACAGGGCCAAGAGTTCATTGGTACCCTCTCAGAGAATGGAACATCTGGGGTTGATCATAGACACCCAGTCGTTCCGGATCAGCATTTCCAGGGAACGCCAACTAGCATTGATAAATTCTCTATCACACCTGCAGCTACAGCAGAAAGCGAGCGTGATGTCACTGGCCTCGGCCTTGGGCCAACTGGTTTCGTGTCAGGACCTGGTGCCCTGGGCCAGGTTCCACATGCATCCCCTTCAGGGTCTCCTCTGCCCCTTTCAACAGACCATAGAGTGCAAGTTACCGATTCAGATCTGCATCTCACCACAGATCAAAGACAGCTTCAATTGGTGGCTGGACCCGATCAGATTGAGTCTTGGTGTCAGCCTGGAGGTGCCCGACCCCATAGTTGTGACAACAGATGCCAGCCTGCTGGGATGGGAGGCACATATGCAGGGCCAACTCATACAGGGATCTTGGTCTCCCGAGGAAACCAAGTTTTCAATAAATCGTCTGGAATTGAGGGCGATCAGATTGGCCCTGGAGCAATTGTTACCGTCCTTGCAGGGCCAGCACGTACGAGTTCGCACGGACAACACGACGGCGAAAGCCTACGTGAACAGGCAGGGGGGGACAAGATCAAGCTCACTACTCACGGAAGCCTCGCTGCTCATGATCTGGGCAGAGAAGCATTTGCTTTCTCTGCAGGCAGAACATCTGGCCGGGCTACGCAACGTCACTGCGGACTGGCTCAGCAGGAGATCGCTGGTGGAGGCTGAGTGGCAGCTCAACCCAGCAGTTTTCCGGTTGGTGGCAGACAGGTTCGGAGAACCAGTGATGGATCTCTTCGCTTCACACGCAACAACACAATTGAGCAGGTATCTGGCGCTTCCTCCAGACGACAGTGCAGAGGGCCTGGACGTCTTGAGGGTAAGATGGCCCTCGGGTCTTCTCTATGCTTTCCCTCCAGTCCCTCTCGTCCCGCGAGTTCTGCAGAGGATCAGACAGCTGCGAGCGGAGGTGGTACTGATTGCGCCTTTCTGGCCAAGGAGACCTTGGTTCCCAACACTATTGGAGCTGTCAGTTCAAAAGCAGTGGCAGTTGCCTCTACAGGACAATCTACTGCTTCAGGGTCCCCTGGTCCATCCACAACCCGGCTGTAATGCAGGTCTGTCTCCATTTTGAGTTTCCTGTCTTGGTTTTCTGCCTGCCTGTTTCTGTAGCCCCAGTGATTGGCACTTGGCCAGAGGCCTTGGGAGCTGTGCTTCAAGCTGCCTTGTTATTCCTTATCTGCACGGGAACCCTGATATCACAACTTCTCCCAATTAACTAGCTGCGCCTGTGCTGGACATCACGAGCTTCTCAGACTTGGGAGGGGGAGCGAGGAGTGAGCTCATCTTCGGGAACTTTCCCCTGCGTGTTGCCCTTTCATTGGTCTGCTCCCCCCTGTCAATCATCTTACCCTAAAATGTCTACTTAAGCTACTATTCTGGCATCCATCTTGTCTCTCGTTATTCTTTCTCTAACTGGTCTTTGTTGGAGACAGTCCTCCCTATCTGCTGTTACTCCTATGGCTTGACTTAGCCCTCTGCCTTGGGCAGGTCAGCCCTGCACCATCCTGCTGGGATGGCTATTCTCTTTTCTCATCATGGTGAGTGTGTAGGGACAAATGTGTTAGCTGAGGAGTTAGTTCTTTGTTATTTTAGTGCTGTATTCTAGTATTTGAAAGTTATGCCTTTTTGCAGCAACCTAGTTGCCTGTACCTTTTTTACTTGTATCACTATGCTTGGTTTTGCGTAGCCTAAACTTAATAAACACCTATCTATTTTACCAGAGAGTGTTTCTTTGGAACCCTGGAAACTAAGTCCTGGAAGCCTTGTTGCTTAGTCACGTACTACCTGCGTTGCACGTTGCATCCCTGTCTGGCTTGGTCAGCCAGACCTGGGACCAACGGTTCACTCTGTACCCCTTCCCAGTAGCCTGGGACAGGAAGGGCTAGGAGGCACCCAGTGCTGGTGGCAGTCTACCTGTACTATCCCCTTGGTCAGGGGTTAGTTGCTTTTACCCCCCTGTGGCTCAGGGGTGCCTTCTCTCCTTGGCTAGGAGTGGACAACCAACCGATTAGAGAGCAAATCTTCTCTGGCTAAGGTGGGCGGCCTTGGTTTGTGCCGGCATCGAGGCTAGAGGGGGTGAACCTCTCTATGACACCGGCCTTTTCCGCTTGACGGCCTGGCGTTTGAGCGGGCGGAATTAAGTAAATGTGGTTACTCGGCTGAGGTGGTACGTACGTTGCTGGCGTCCAGGTGTGCATTTACTAAGAAGAATTACGCCTTTACTTGGCGACGCTTTGCGCTATGGTGTCGTAACAAGGGACTTAGTTCAACCCTCCCGAAGGTGAAAAATATTCTTGAGTTTTTGCAAGCGGGGCTAGACCTTGGGCTCAGCACCAATACGATTAAACGACAGCTCGCAGCCATTAACAGTGTGCTCAGCACGGGGTTGGGTCCTAATATCTCACAACATCCACATGTGAAACGTTTCCTCCGGGGAGTGTCTCTCATTAACCCTCCGGTAGTACACAGATGTCCTTCGTGGGATTTGAATCTGGTTTTGACGACCCTTACTGGGGTTCCTTTCGAGCCTCTGGTGTCGGTCCCCTTACGTGAACTCACCTTGAAAGTGCTTTTTCTGGTAGCGGTAACATCTGCGCGCAGGGTTTCAGAATTGGGCGCCTTATCTGTAAATTCCAATTTATGCATTTTTCATGCTGATAAAGTTGTGTTACGAACTGATCCAGGGTTCTTGCCCAAAGTGAATTCAATTTTTCACAGGTCTCAGGACTTGGTATTGCCCAATTTCTGCCCCTCTCCTTCATCTAGGAAGGAGAAGTGTTGGCATACCTTTGATGTGCGCAGAGCTCTTAGCTACTACACTAAACGTACTGCGGATTTTTGCAAAACCGATGCTATGTTTGTGCTTTATCGAGGGGCGAGAATGGGGGAAAAGGCATCTTCTGCCTCCTTAGCAAAATGGTTAAGGGATGCCATTTTGACTGCATACCAGGCGGCGGGGAAGTCCCCACCATCTGGGATAACAGCACATTCGATCCGAGGAGCCTCTACTTCGGCAGCGTTCGAGGGTGCTGGTTCCTTGGAAGACATCTGCAGAGCGGCCACGTGGTACTCGGTCCATACGTTCACCAAACATTACAGAATTGACAAGGCGGCATCAGCGGAGGCTTCTTTGGGTAGTAGAGTCCTGGGGAAGGTAGTTCCGCCCTGAGCGTGAATGCCTATCTCCCTCCCTGGGTTGGTCTGACTGCTCCTTTATATCACCCACTGTTCTGAATGCCCCACTTCTCTCTTCCAGAGAAAAACGGAATTCCTACCTGGGAATCTCCTGTTCTGGGAAGGAGAAGTGGGGCATTCAGCCCCGCCACTTTGATTGATGTCAGTCACGCTCAGTTCAGTATGTTTGTGTGTTCCTTCGGGAATTGTTCTTTTATGAGACCCCATTAGCAGTTGGCGCCTGTCACCTATTCTTGTGGGGTGCCTGTTCTGTTGTTTACCGACCCGGTCTCGTCGGTTTGTTGTTCATGTTTTCTTTTTCATGTCCTTGCTGGTTTCTCTGACCTTTTATCCTGTTGTTGGAGTGATCTGCCTGAGTTTTGTCCCACGGCACCTGTCAGTTTTTTTTTCCGTGGGAATGGTTCATCGTTTGGAGGCGTGTTCTTCTGCTCGTCAGTCCAGGACTGGGGAGGTGAGGAGAGCGCCCTCCCAAGGAGAGGAAGCAAGCTTCGTCCGACCCTGCCTTCCGGATGGGAGGGGCTACACCCACTGTTCTGAATGCCCCACTTCTCCTGTCTTTTCACTGCTTAGTTAATTTGTAAGGAGAGGGTGTCAGTGTCAGAGCTCCTCAAGCCTGGCTGGTAGTCCACATATCTTCCCTACCGCAGAAGTGTGTTTTTCTAATGCTAGATGAAAGTGAGTTGCCAGTGAGGACTTTGTAATGAAGGGAACACAGTTTGCACGTTTTTGTGTTTTATTATTTCAGGCTTGAAGACACATTCTGGGATTGAGCCCTGGCACAGTGTAAACCTTGTGTCTTTTTGTTGAGTCAAGTTTCTTTTTCTCAGTTTGGTTCTTGCTTAGATCGTATAGAATTCTGTATGCATGTTGTGGTTCGAGGTAAAATAGCGAGGTCGTTATGCTGGTGAAAATAAACCCAGATTATTATTTTTTCTTCTTCAAAAGTCTTAACTTCCAAAGGGTATAATATTTGACTGACTGTCATGTTGGTATTGGGTATGTTCACAGACCATAAAAGCAAATTAAAAAAAAGAGAAACTGAGATAGTTGCATCATGCTCAATTATTTCCTGTAACCGTCCCTTGAGGATTTCTAACAAACAGTGTGTTACCTTAGGGAAGGAAGCATTTGAAACGTGTCTGTGCAACTGTTCTATTGGGGGGGGGGGGCAGTGCCTATGTTCAGTCACACTAACAACTGTCTTGTCACTAGATTGTCATTCATGTATTACAAGGCTGACAATGGCTGACTTGAGATGAAGTACATTTTAAAAATGTTTGAACAAAACCTTTTTAAGACTCTACTTCCCTTTGCCCCAGCAGTGCCAAGCTGTGATCTTGGATGTGGTTTTTTTTTTTTTTTTACAATGAAGTGAAAAGTCAAAGTGATACTCATTTATTATTCTTCAAATAATAATCACTTCACATTTAAAGGTGCCTCATACTAAATTAAGCCACTGGTCCATGTAGCCTAGTTTTGTCTACTCTGTGTAGCATGAACTCTCTGAAGTTTCAGTTCCAGCCTTGTAATCCAAGATTCCTTAAATAGAGATTGAAACTAGGACCTTTTTTATGTGAAACATATGTTCTACCACTGGGTCATGGCTTTGCTGCTGCTGCTAAGAGGAAAGTCACTGTTGATCTATTGCACACAGAGAACTTGGGACTTCATAGGTAAGTGAGATGACTGACTCCATCCAGTCCATCAGTGACTGAGCAGGAATTTTATACATACAGTATCTCGGCTCCAGTTTTCAGTGGCAAGAACACTAGGCTATCTACCCACATTCCAACATGGGAGTGTGATTGTCTGACAATGGAATGACAAGATATCAAACCAGAGCTGGCCTTCTTATGAGCTGCGGGGCTCAGTTGGAAACATTTTTGCGGTGCCCCAGTTCACAGCCAAGATCTGTAGAATCTTAGAGATATAAATAACATTTGTTATGGACTTTATATCTCTATAGATAGAGAGATGGTTAGAGATAGAGTAGAATGGAAAGCAATCAAAATGTGCATGTAAAAAGTGCATGTGAGTTAATGGACCAAATGGATCTAAACACATTTTAATATAAACTTGCATACATGTAAGCCTACAAGTAAACAAACAAAATGTGTGGATTACTTTTGAAAAGTAAATAGTTATAAAATCACCCTAGCATGGGGGGGCCCTTAGGCACAAGGCCCAATTGGGAGCAACTGACCCAATTGGCTTAAAGCCAGCCCTGAATCAAACCATGTAGTTGTCAGCTTCTGGTTAAGTTATAAAAATCCACCACTCTCCCTATAGTTTACCCTAATTGATTTATAAACACCTTTCCCCCATATGTCTCATTACAGACTGAAAGGTAGACACTGCTGTTAGGAAGGATCTCTAAAGTCTGTTTGCAAGGTTTAGGTAGGAAGGATGCACAGACGACTGTTCTTGATGGCCGCAGGCAGATGTGTAATGGTAAACCATGGCATGTTGTTGGGTGCATGAGCAAAACTGAGGGGATCTCAGCCTCGGGCTCACCTGCTTCCACCTTTTCTCTCACATGCTGCTGTAGTGAGGGGAGAGGATTGAAAGTTTCCACTTTCAGTTTAGAATAAATTGCAGCATTCTGTTACGTCTGAACTTGGGAACTGGTTTCTTGTAACCCCATTTAGACACAAACCAGAATCTAGAGCCATGATTCCATCCTGGTTTGTGGTTAGAAGAAACCCTGGTTTCTTGAATTCTGAAACCAAAATGGAAACTTTCAATCCTCTCCTGTCACATGCGGAAGAGGAAAAGGGGAGTATGCACTCCTGAGGTTTGGCTGTGCTCATAATGCTGAACCAGGCTTTAGCATTATGTCTGCGTGTGGACAGTGTCTGCTTAACAACTATGGAACCCCTGGAAGACCTGTGGATCAAGCTTCCCATAGGTACAAAGTTCTAAGCAGCATCTCCACGACAGATTTTAATAATCAAGGAAGCTCATATAATATACAGTATATCATACAACACGTGCATGCTTCCTCTTCTGCTACTAATTAACATACTACTGTACATGGGCAGTCTGAGGACATTTGCTTGCTCTCAGCTTCTCTCTGTGGCCTCTTTGTAATTGATGTTTGCTTAACTACGGGGAGAAATTGTGTGTTTACTGATAATACAGCTGCTATCACAGTGCAGAAGTGGCTTATTGAAGAGATTGGTCTTGTGATAAGGAGATAGCTTATTTTCAGATATCATAGTAACAGAGAATCCTTCAGCTAGTAAGCTGGTAAGTATTCCAGTACAGTATAGAGGTCCGTTGATGTAAAAACACGCCTCATTCTGTTACTCATTTTGAAACTGGGAGAGTACATTTCAAAGCTGAGAGGAGAGTTGCTTTATATACGGTACAAGCTATACCCAATCTTGCTCGTCCCTGGTGTGTTAGCTCTCTTACCCTGGGATAGTCTGCACAAGGTGTGGATGTGTGGCAGTTCTGCTCTTTCTTCAGGGAAGGGAAATGTGTGCAGGGAGAGGAGGCAGAGGGGACAAATGGCCAGATGCACCTGTCTTATGCAGCCTGGCCAATGGCAAATGAGCTCCAGCAGACTATGAAGGACAGAAGTTGTCCCCTCATTTGTTAGTTGTAGGCAGTCCACTACCACTATCTCTTGGTGGCAGTGCTGGATTAGCTGGTTGCTTTTGGACAGAGTTGAAGGGGTGCTGAGTTTGTTTAAGAGACTAGGGGCAGGGAAGAGAATTTGTCCGTTCAATCTGCACTTGCAGTAGAGTTGAGGGATTTTTTGGTATACTCTGTGCTATGCTTCGGGCAGTGCTCTATAAATACGGTGAATGTCTTGGTAATTTGGTGATTAGGGAAGCTCACAATTTCCAGGGTCAGTGTAAGTAAGAAGGGAATAGGAAAGAGAAGAGCATCTTAGGCATCAGCTGGAGGGTAGATGGGGCTTCCCTAGGCCATAGGTTAAGGGCACAGGGCCTGAACCCCCTTGGGGTATGCCAACCTCAGACACCCAAAGCTATCTGACTTGAGGAGGTGACTTACAGTAAGCAGGCCTCACTCAACACGTCTCTAGATGCATGGCAGTGAGGAGCCCGGAGCAGTTGTGGCAATTGCTCCTAGGCTCACAGCGAGGGTAGGGCTCCCCTAGAATTAGGCAATGAGGGAAACAGAAGATTGGCTTGCTCAGCCCAGGGAGTCTCATGTGCACTGGAGAATTGACCTGTTGCAGATCTTTTTATACATAGTTAATAAATAAAGTGGCCAGCGGGTGGCGCAGCGAGTTAAACCGCTGAACCATAAGCTGTCGATTGAAAGGTCGGCAGTTCGATTCCCGCGACGGGGTGAGCACTCGTTGCTTGGCCAGCTCCTGCCAACCTAGCAGTTCCAAAGCATGTCAATGCGAGTAGATAAATAGGTACCGCTTGCGAGAAGGTAAACAGCGCTCCGTGTTCCAGCTGCATGCTACGCGCTGTGGCAAGGAGAGTCATGCCGGCCACATGACCACGGAGGCGTCTTCGGACAACGCTGGCTCTTAATTTGAAATGGAGATGAGCACCACACCCTAGAGTCGGACACGACTGGACTTAATTGTCAGGGGATACCTTTACCTTTAATAAAGTTGTGGCCCTTGTTCAACCAAGTTCTGTGTTTTATGTCTTTGTTCTTTTGTCAGGACATAAAATGTTCTGTCAGAATGGGCGGTAAAGGGGTCACTTGTGCAAGTTCTTACTTATCCTGGGACAGAAATAGTCACTATATTGAAACTAGATGGGTGACTGTTT
This sequence comes from Plestiodon gilberti rubricaudatus, assembly GCA_026170595.1. Lineage (NCBI taxonomy): Eukaryota > Metazoa > Chordata > Lepidosauria > Squamata > Scincidae > Plestiodon > Plestiodon gilberti. The sequence goes on from JANXHW010000001.1 coordinate 203,510,444, forward strand.
CATTCAGTTTTGTGGTGCTTATTGCTCTTAAAGAAGATATATACTGCACAGTAGTATCTTTGCATGTGGCAATAACTTTTGAAACAGGGCGATGGAGATCCCTGTGTGATGCTGCCTGCTTTCAATAAAGAGGGATTTCTGCTTGGTTGCAGCCAGAAAAGACAGAGTACCTCATAAAGTTGGTTGAACACCTCGGGTTGCCAACGGAAAGAAAATATGCAAATGGATCATTAAATGAGTGTTGATGAGCGGTTAAGAAAAAGCAACTGTCTGAAACTGGCACACCTTATGTTGCCAACTCCGGCTGAATGGATAGTGACCTGCTTGATGAATGTGATGGCTAATCAGAAGCTTGAATTCCAATATTGACAGCAAAACCTTCCCAATGTTCTTGCTAAAAATAGGAAAACCTAGTAGTGAATAGGTGAGGACAATGGATCTATAGAGTGACTAACATCTAATCTAGCAAATAGCTAGAAATTATCCCAAGGTTTTTGTGATTAGAAATTTTTGGCTGCTGTTACTTTGCCAGTGTATTTTACAGAGAGCAAAAACTGGTTTTGCAGAATGATTTTGTGCATTGTATTATCCTCTGAGCTAACAGAAAGTCAGTGTTTCCTTTTTTATAAGCAAAGTAGGATCAGTAGTTTTTGATGGATCGTGCTACTTAGCTCTTGACTGAACGCTTTCCTCATATTCATTGGGTTTGTTTCTCTGCTAAGGGCCACATTCTGCACTTGCCCCATTTGCTTGTAAAGCAGGGGTGGAGTGGGGTGTTGGCTACTCTTTATACCAAAAGGAGTGTGTTGGAGGAATGAGTGAAATTCCCCCCCTTCCATCCTTTCCTTGCTACTTTAAAGCACTTCCCTCCCTGTCCAGGTCATGTCTGGTTTTTAAACACCAGTGAAAGAGAGAGATCCTTTAAATTTGAGAGACATAAAGAGAGAGTCTGAATCATACACAATCTTATATACACATTGTCCTCTTGCCTTGCATTGGATTCAGATTTCAGGAAGATATCAATTAAAATCAATCTTGTGTTGCTTTGCTCAAGTTCTGAATGCTATTCCACAACTTTTTGAAATTTATGACATCTTAATCATGAAAGTTCTGCCAGCCAAGTGTATGTACATCTACTGATCTATGACTGTGTCTTATGGTTCATGACTTAAAAATATACTGCACCCAGTAAATAACTGAATTCAGCCTAGGAGCATTTTGATCCATTTAAGGAAATACGCAAGTCTTTTGAATTTATTAACTATCTCTGTTTTCCTGACACTTTCCCTACTCAGGCTGGGATTTTGAAATTCAAGGGAAATCTTCCTGATATCACCATGCTTTCCAGCTGACCCAGGAAATGAATGGAAAAACAGCAGAATATTCATGGAAGCCAGTATTACAGAGCAAAGGATCTCCATGTGATCGATTCAAACATGCCTGCTGCATCTCCAGAGGTTTCCTTTATATCCATGGTGGGCGGCACACCACCAGCTTGAGTGACTTCTGGCGATACAAGTTAGGTAAGCCTGCTTGTTTTACTTCATTTTGCCCCTAAATCAGTTTACACAGGCTACATTCACATTGCCATGCTTTTCTTGTGGTGTTGCTTTTTATCCCACCATAGCCTGGTGATTTTGAAATTTCTTTCAGGCAGTAGTTCTTTTGGTAATAGCTTTTTCAATCTCTCCCTCCACTCAATTTTAGTGCATGTCCCCTGGTTCTGGTGTTGTGCGAGAGGGAGAAGAATTTCCCTCTATCCACTCTCTCCATCCCATGCATAATTTTATACGTCTCAATCATGTCCCCCCTCAGGCGCCTTTTTTCTAGACTGAAGAGCCCCAAACGCTGTAGCCTTTCCTCATAAGGGAGGTGCTCCAGCAGCCCACAAATAATTCTGATCGCTTTTTTCTGCACCTTTTCCAATTCATTTGAGGTGTGGTGACCAGAACTGGACACAATACTCCAGATGTGGCCTTACCATCGATTTGTACAAAGGCATAATGATATTGGCCGTTTTATTCTCAATCCCTTTTTTAATGATCCCGAGCATGGAATTGGCCTTCTTCACAGCCGCCGCACACTGGGTCGACACTTTCATCGACCTGTCCACCAGTACCCCAAGATCTCTCTCTTGATCTGTCACAGACAACTCAGAACCCATTAGCGTATATGTGAAATTTTGGTTTCTTGCCCCAATGTGCATCACTTTGCACTTACTTACATTGAAGCGCATCCTGCCATTTTGCTGCTGGCTGTCAGCAGGCTGTGCCTATTTGCCTGAAGAAGATTGTCAAAAGACAATTGAAACGTTGCAAAGATTTTAACACGATTTTTAATGTTATAAATGTCATCATGACTTTTAATTCCGTCATTTTATCTTCTACAACTATAGAAGCTGTATAATCTGTCCATCATTGTAATTACCCGTGGCACATACAATGAAGCATTTTTGGTTTACCACAGAAGCAATAATTTTGGTGGCTTGAGCTGTCATAGGAAAAGTGGACATACCTGCTCCAGAAGCATTGCTGTTTCTGGTCTGTTGCTTTCTTGTTCTTTTTGTAAACTTTCCAGAGGTGATTGGCTGTTTGGAAGCAGAATGCTGGACAAAATGGACCTAACCTATCAGGGCTGCTCCATTGTGTCTACTCCAGGGGTTCTCAAAGGGGTGGGTTGCGACCCACCACTTTTTCCGGAAGTGTCCGATTTACCTTTAAGGAGGGTGGGCAGCCCGAACGTCGGCGGCGGTGCTCCAGGATCAAAACCCGCCCCCAACTCCAAAACGCTGTTTTCAACGTACCTGGTTGTCCAGCCAGCTCCCCGAAAGGTCCGGGGGGGAGGCTGCAGTCACCTGCGCATGCCTCCCCAAGGCTCTAAACAGCAGCAATCACGTTCCAAAGCCCACTTCCAGTTTTCAGTACAGTACGTTGAAAACAGCGTTTTGGAGTCTGGGCGGATGCGATCCTGGAGCATTGCCTTTGACATAGCCCCGCCCCCACAAAGACTTACAGGGGATTAAACTCCCCTGTACGACTTTGAGAAATGCTGGTCTACTCTTTTGGACACTGGGAGAATGCTCGGTTTGTCATCTGGAAGGTGATACCAATTTGGGGATTAGAGGAGAATCTCCAGTGTGAACTGTCCAAAACAGATTTTCAAGAATACCTGATCATATGCTGTGTCTCAGTTCATGGTGACTCTGGGATATTGCAGGACACCTGGCTTTGTGGTGAACCTAGTGCAGAACTGCACATTATCTGAAGCGCAGCTCTGCCACTGCAAATGGTTGTCCCATGATGAGTCCTTCCTTCCTCGGTCACATATTATCCAGTTTACCTGTGTCCTGTTGTCTCTGATTCTTGACTTCAGCCATTGTAAGGGCATGAAAACACTTAACATAATGATGCCAGGACATCAGGTAAATTGGACTATGTTTTATGGAGGGGAAAGGGTAGAACTTGATATGAGGCTGGTGTTTTTGGTGGCTACCCCATGGGTCTGATAATATGTAGTTCTGTCTGTAGTCTCTGATTGCAACCTTTGTTTCACCCATGCACTGCAACTGAAGAAGACATTGAGAAATACTGCATTTGTTCATCATTCTTTCCTTAGTTTCTAGCATGGAGACACTCAAGGTTGTCAGCATCAAAGTATCACGGTGTATGCCAGTCCGTGTTTTATCTGCTTTATCTCTTTCAGTGTTAAAGGAGCTGGATAACATAAAATAACCGTTATGGTTCGTGTTGGGATTAGGGTTAGAATAGGGCTGCAATCCTGTGCAAATTTACTTGGGAATAAACCCACTGGACTCAATGGCACTTGCTTCCAAATAATGCATAGGGTTGTGCTGTGAGTGATCTTATGGGTCTGTTTTTCACCTAACAATCAATAAAACTATTTTCTAGTGAGCAAGGAATGGGAGAGGCTGGACAATTCAGATGATGCCCCAGAAGAACTAGAAGAGCATACAATGGTGGATTATCAGGCAAGTTTATTTATTTTTATTTTTATTTGTCACATTTTTATACCGCCCTTCCTCCAAGGAGCTCAGAGTGGTGTACATATTTCCTTCCCTCCTTTTTGTCCTCACAACAACCCTGTGAGGTAGGTGGGGCTGAGAGATAGTGACTGGTCCAAGGTCACCCAGGAAGCTTCGTGGCCGAGCGGGGATTTGAACCTGGATCTTCCAGGTCTAAGTCCGACTCCCAAACCACTACACCATCCTGGCTCCCAGTTTGAATTAGTCCAGTCCTGTAAGGTACAGTGGATTGCTTTTCGTCATTGCAGTCATTGCTTTCCTTGTGGACTGTGACCTGGTGCTGTTCCCAGACAACTTCGTGATCATCTGTAGCAGTAGAGCTGTCTCAGCCTCGTGCTTCAGGGTTGGAAAGAGAAAATATATATTCTTACAATGGCAAATGAATTGCTCCCTCAACAAGCTGCTAGGTAATTAGCAATCCCTCCTACCAGTCAGAAACCAGAAGGAGAAGTTAAGAGCCCTTCCTTCCAACCAGGATTAATTCCTTCAACTTTTTTGAGGGACCTCCTCACACGTCTGTCGATTATGCTTATAATAACTGTGAATGAACAGACACATGTTTGCAAACACACCCATTTTACAAGAACAATTAGTGAAGAGAACTGGACCCACATTTTTAATAGCTTATCTAGCTACTTCTAGTGGACTGAGATGAAACAGAAACCGTATGCTATTTCTTTATTCTACTGCCTCAGCTTTTGGAGGAATAGAGAGCAGGGTATCTCACGTTTGTTTGTTTATGTAGTGTCATCTGTTAGCCACAAGGCTGCTTATGAGAGGAATAGCAAGAAACAATCAATTCTCCCTGTGCAAAATATATTCTTCCAGCAAGATCATGCCATATTTAAATCAGCTAGGATAGATCAACTATTGGAACTACTATAATACTACTATTTTCAGTCTTGAAGTCACTGAAAAGCACTTTTCTATGATGGCGCTGTATCCAGGAGACAAGGTTTTTATTACGAAGATGGTGATTTTACCTGCTTTCTTTCTCAAATAGACACACTCAATTGTCAAAGCATAAAAAATAACCACAAGAAAGGGTTTAAAAGCCTGTTAGCATGTGCATGCTTACATGACTTCAGTGTCTTCCTTCTCCCGCACGTTTCTTTGCGACTTCTGACACTGCCCATGTTTGGACTGATGCATGGGATAAGAAGCTTTTAAATGTCACACCTACTGCTTTTTTGGCAGTGTCCATGTGGCTGTTGAATGCAACAGTGTCCATGTGGCTGTTGTAATATTTGAATCGGCTCCAGGTATTTCCTCCTAAGGAGGAATTTGTACAGTCTTATTTAAAGGGTGGGCGTTGAAATCAGTATTTGTTGTGTGTATACAGATATTCACAACAGTATGTTGAACATCTTAGGATTTAGGTCATTACTTCGGGCTCTAAATCTTTCCTTAAAAACGTAATGTCCACAAGTAATGTACTACCTAAATACTTTGTGAACAGGGTAGTGACCAAAGGAATTTGCATTAGTAAACAAGCTTGTTTTGAATCTAGATGAGAACTGGCACCCTTTTGTGTGTTCTGTCCAATGTTTACATGTGCTTTTGGTCACCATAGAGGTCCAGTGAAAGGAATCACATTCTTTGTCTTTTGTCCCCTTGATACATGCAAGATTTACTTTTGGGAGCTTTTCCCCCCCAAAAAATCCTGGAATGTTTTTTTTAGCTTTTCTCTGGTAGTGGAGGAGAGTATGTTGGGACTCCCTCAGTAGGCTTAAGTTATGTTTTCTGCATCTGGGGGGAGGGAGGGAGAGAGAGAGAGAGAGAGACCCACACCCACCCCAATCCTAGCTCTGGGACACACAAAACAAGCATTCATTTGTAGTACTTTCATTTGCAGTTTGAGATTGTTTTTGATCTGGAAGATTCTCATGCCAGCCTGTTCATGTGGCTGGGTGTGACACCCTTGCATATTGATGGATTTTTGGGTTTGTGGCACTATTAGTTGCTGGGGTGAAGTTTAGGTTTGTTAAATTTTGTTCACATTGGACTTTGGAAAATGCAAATGTGATTGACTGGAGAATCATTGTATTTGCAGGGCGTCCTCTATATCTTTGGTGGGATGGTTGATTCTGCTTTCACGCAAAGGAAGAATCCCCTCTGGATGTATGACGCAGGTATGGACAAGACAAGCTGCATCTTTACGTAGCATCACCTGATTTCAGTGTTCAATTATGCATCTAATTTGGAGATGTCAACATTTCTATGTGAATGTCAACATTCACTATGACTTCATTTAGCTACTTGAAGGCAAGCTATACCTGACCCGCTGTTGCATTTTAACACTGGCAAAATAGAGAGCGTTGTATCAAGTTAGGGAGGTCAACAATAGTTTGTTTTAACTTGTCTGATGAGAAGCTTCTCTTGTCACGTTATAGCAGCGAAAAGTGGTCAGCATCTCCATTATAAAATACCTTATATCAGGGGTTCTCAATCAGTGGTACTCGTACCACCAGTGGTACTTCGGCTGACTGCTGGTGGTATTTGTACCTCCAGACCGCCGGAACCCCACTCCGATGTGGTGCTTTCAGTGCCTTGTTTTTGCTCCCAAGAGGGTCTTGCCTTTGGCCAAGCCTCTCAGGAATGCCGAGAAGGACCCTCGCACCCACCCAGAGCCTCCTACCTGTGTTTTCTTGCCTCCGAAAACCCAGAAGTAACTGGTGATGATGTCATCGCCAGTCACTTCCAGTGGTATACAGCAGGAGAGTGGCGCCGGAGGTGGTACTCGGTCAGGAAGGGGTTGAGAACCCCCTGCCTTATATCAGAAATGTGGACTGCAAAGAGAAATTAAAATGTAAAAAAAAATAGAGGGTCTCTCTCTTTTAAGACAAGCTTACGGAACTATAGAAAAATTGCCTCAGGTTAGGTTCATTTTGGGTCCTACAGATGAAAGATGGTAATGGGTGAATTTTAGAAACGTACAGCCCAATCCTACTCGGCTCCCCATGTGGCGATGCAGCTGTGCCATTATGGTGCCTGCTGAATCCTGCGGGAGAGTTTTGCAAGCTTCTGGAAGCCTCCTTGGGGTAAAGGAACATTTGTTCCCTTGTCCTGGGGTTCGCCCGCCCTCTGGTTCTACTTGGACCTGTGCCAGCTATATTGCTGGCGCAAGTCTGTGTGAACCTGGATTGGAGGATCGAGGACAGGAAGGGGGGTAGGATATTGGCATGCCCCACTGCCACTGATACTGTCCCTTTCCCTGCCCTGATGCACCCTCACCCCCATCCCTACCCCATTTTGCCCCCTCCTCGCCTCCCACCCCCTGCGCTGACTTGCTGCCATCCCACCCCTAATCTGCTGGTGTGCAGACCCAGGCGTTTGGTGCCTGTAGCAGCAGCCAGGCCACGCTGAATGGCGTGTTGTGTCTTGCAACAGCCATAAAGGGTCTTCCACCACCGGAACAAGTGTTCCAGTGGCATGGCATATGGCCCGATTAAGATTGGGCCGTTAAAGAGAACCACTGAACCTATATGTTGAAAAGAGAGGAAAAGAGAAACTGTTAACTGATGGTGAAATCCACCTCTTACTTCAGCTGTTTTGTTCTTGTAGCTGTATTAAAGATTAAATAGTGTTTGTCCCATAATCATCGTATTTTAATATAGGAATACTGAAAATCTTTAAACAATCTGATAAAACAGTATATAACAGGATATAATGTCACTATCCTGTCATTTGAGGAATAAGGGCAGTGTATTAGATGGGACTCTTCCTGAAAATGTTTATCATTACATCACTCTGAACTTGCTTGAAGCATTGCATTTCCAGTTTAGTAAGGTCAGTTGAGTTGCTTCAACTGCAGGGTTTTAATAGTCTAGAATAGATAAACATACCATCAGAAAAGGAAACACCTTTTGTAATTACTGAGCAGTATCCTAGAGCTGCATTAACTGTAGATTTATTTATAGCAAAACTACCCCTTGTGAATACAGGAGCAAGAGGGCAAGAATTTACACACCTTCTTTGTATCACGATGAGTGTTCAGTAAACACTTTTTTTTCCCTTGACAACTTAAAGCCACCTCAGACCGGATCGTCATACTATGGCCTTTTCTGTAATGGCTGAAGGAACATTTGCATGCCTGACATCCCCTGGGAGTCATGACTGGTGGAGGCTTTCAGCTGCAAACGTAATGCTATTGGAAGGAGGACCACTAGCACAACCCTGGGAGCTGGGGTGGGGAAATGGTCCCTCTCCCCCACGCTTTATCCGCTACTCCTCTTGTTGTTTCCAGGTTTTCTAGTTCTGGAGAACTTGAAAATGTGCTTTTGGTTAGTCTGATAAATGTATTACTAGATGCAGCTTTTGCGTTTTCCTAATGGACCAACATACCTACAATTTTTGTGTCCTTCGACTTTGTTGCTACGGAAGAGTTGCTAGCGATGGGCATTCCAGTTAAGTTAATAACACCTTATTTCTAGGGGAAATGATCTGGTATGAGTTGGCTCTCTCTTATTTAATGTAAGGAAACTTAAGCATGATAGATTCAACAGTTAAAAGGCCAGAGATCTAAGACATTTTGACAGAGCATACAAGTAGCTCCAAATAAACTCCACAAATGTCTGACCAGCAGTCATAATCGCTGACCATTCTTGTTTTTTTTTGGGGGGGGGGAGGGTTGAGAGTGGTTGTATTTACTTGCCATATAAAGCTGAGTCAGACCATTCGTCCATCTAGCCCAGTATTGCCTGCTCTGACTGGCAGTGAATTCCAAGGTCTTAAAGACTCTCACAACATGTCTACCTGTGATCCTTTTAAATGGAAATGCCTGGGATGTAAACCTGATCCTTCATACATACAAAGCATATGCTCTGCCATTGAAATAGGAGGCTTTTCATAACTATCTCTGGCAGTTGCTGTTTTGAGATGGCAATTCTAGGTTAGGCTTATGACACATGGAAACTTCCTTCTGTTTCCTCCTAACATCCTTGGGTCCTTGTGTGACTCTGCAAGTAGATCAGCAGTACCCTCTAGTGGCTGGCAGTGTAACTGATACTACTTTACTAAAACTTCCTGTAGATTCAACCAAATGGATGGAACGCCAGCGCACAGCAGTGGAGGGTGAGGTAAGAACCTGGAAAACAAATATATGAATCATACATGAAACATGTTGCTTTGTTGATTAAACAGCTTGCTTTGGAATATGTTTTCAAAATAGTTCCAGTCTGGGCTTGGCCAGGGACTTGTAGCAGTGAAGTAATCATATGATGTCACCTCATAAATGGGGAGTTATATATTTCTTAATCTTAAAACAAAAATGGTACTTTGGTTATGATACACGTGGTGAAATTACATATTAAATTTATAATTGTAGTTATTGGGTTTTCCTCTTTTTATGGGCACTAAACAATGTAACTGTGAAAAGCAATATACTACTTGTAGGCATTTGAGGCTGGGGAAATGCATGTTGCCACAATCTGTGAAAATTGGCAACAAGCAAATGCAACCAAGGAAGTCCCATTCAGATCCCAAACGCCTTGCAGCTCTCTCCTCTCACAAATGGGAGAAGGTAGTGTGCGTCTGTAGGGAGCTTTTTTTTCAACATGACATAGCCTGCAACCCCCCCCCCCCACACCCACACACACACACACTGCTGTCCTTCTTCCAGTAGTGCAATAGTGATGGGAGTTCACAGCCAGAGAGCGAACAGGGAAAGCCTGGACTTGCCAAATTATTTTCCCTCCTGTCAAGTTTTACATAAGGGAGTGTAGCTCTCTGCTTGCTGAAACTACTGGAGAGTAATTTAAATACTTATTTTAAAGAGCTTCCAAGCTACTTTTCTCTCTCTCTCTCTCTCTCTCTCTCTCCCCAGACTGATATAGCACAACACATTTTGCAAATGGTACTATACTATACCATGTTTTTTCAGGAGTGGGGAGTAGCCTGGAGACACTCTGAACATACATGCAGATAAGCCTTCTCTTTCAAGTTTTTGCTTCATATGAATTAGTTGAAAAAAAGCTTCCACCTAAGTTGCACTGAGCACTTCCTCTTCTCATCAATAACTTCACTAAATCAGCCTTTTATTAGAGAGCTTCCTTTCATGCAGGATGGCTGCATGCCTCTGGCTGTGGGTAGAGAGAGGCTGCATAAAGGGTGTTGCTTAATTGCTGGTTGAGGACTGTTTAGGTAGAAGCACTTCACAGGTGCAATGCATTTTTATGGCACTTTAATTGCTGAAAGTAGGCCTACCACTGTGTGTTCTGTGCTTGATCAACAGTATTTTGATATCTGATTTTTTTATATCAGTAATTGAATTATTCTTTTGTCATTCTGGGACACCAGAAAAATATGGTTCTGGAGAATTGTGTGACTAGTTCTGTCTTCTTAAGCAGAAACAGCTAAGTAGCATGCTCTTTTCAAAGCTACCTCTACATTCCCTTATGTTATGCAAATACATGGAATATGGGAAGGCTGCAACTCTTTTCTTGCTATGTTGCCAGTTGAAGAAAAAAATAGATTCTAAATGTTTTCAAGTAGTTGTGCAAACAAGAGTACTTTACTGCTGATGTTAGTGGGGCTGTAATTACTGCGGTTTGACAAGGCAGGTGTCAGGTGTGAATGTTTTGCGGTGGGGGTGTCTGCTTGATTTGCATAAGTGGAAGCCACTGGGTTAATGAAGGGCAGTTTCTTTTGTGCTTTCTCCAGGGATTTGTTCCTGCTAATCGAAAGGGCCACAGTGCAGTCATCTACAGGGGGAGCATGTATGTGTATGGCGGATACATCGACATTAAAGGTGCTTCCCAAGAATTCTGGACTCTTTGTTTGGGTAAGTCCATTTGTTTTTAGTGATGCGACTGTTCTATTGTGAAGACCCCTCGGATACACCTGGGATGGAAGTGCAGTCTCACAGTAGTAATTCTTTGCTTTTAGATACAAAACAATGGTCCCCTGTACCAGTTGCAACATATGGCAGCAGTCCAGGGCCCCGACATGGTCACTCAGCTGTGGTCTATGGCAATGGCATGTACTTGTTTGGAGGGCTGATGGGGCTGAGTGAACAAAAGGACTTCTGGAAGTGGGATTTCATCTCTGCCAACTGGTCTAATATCAAAAGAAGGTAAGTATTTAAATTATTACCCAGCATGTTTCCGCAAGCAGGGAGTTTGTCAAGAGTGGAAAACTGGTTTCTCCTGTGAGTTCAGAAGTAGATACTGCTGTACGTATACAATTTTAGAGAGGTAGGTGAGGAGGAAGCCTAAGTACGCTCTAGTTGGGCTGCTGCACTGAGCTGTTTAAGGAATGTGACTTGAGCCATACTTGTACTACCTGCAAAAGCACAGGTCAGTTCCCATCACAACTGCTGGCTTCTATACTGCAAGGTGTGCAGTCTTCCACATCATTCCAGCCACGTTAGCCAGGCTTCAGAGAACCTCCTACAGAAGCAGAAAGCACTTTTAGCGCGGAGGGGATTATGTTGATTTTTCTCTTACAACTGCATTTCTTCACACTACCTGAGATCCCACTCGAGAAAGATCCCTGACCTTCAGGAGTGACTTCCTGGGGCCTGTGCGGAGTTGCAGTGGAAAGGGAAAGTTGGAAAAGTTCTGATGTGTGCATGTGCCCTTTTGGGTCCTGGCTATTACTTTTAGTAGGAATTCATGTGGTGCAGAATTGAATATACATACCAAATAATATTTGTTTTGAAACGGGAGTACAGATTTACCCCAGAAGCAGACATCACTGGACAACACACAATTTGCCTCTAATCTTTACTAATTTCAATGTGCTGAAAACAAAAATGATAATCTGTCGATTGGCTCTAGTTTAGAAGCAGTCTGCATTGCGTACGTAGGTGTTAAGTGCCATTGGGCATTTACCAGTACAGTGGGCCCTTGGTATCCACAGGGGATCCATTCCAGGCCCTCCCATGGATGCCGAAATCTGCGGATACTCAAATCTGAGGGGAGGGGGGCGGCACCCTCAGAGGACCTCTGGACGCGACCGAAAGTATCTTCCGGGTACATCCGGAGGTATTCTGAGGTTTCATCAGGGAGGCCCTCCAGCATGGGTTGGCACCCGCATTGGGCCAAATCCACAGGTGCTGAACCCACAGATATGAAGGGCCCACTGTATATGTCTATGACCTTTTGTTAAAATTTGTTGTCCAGTGTATTCTTTTGAGGAATATTCAGCTGGCTATTTTTATTTGGGAAATTGGGCAAATCAGAACTAGTACTTCAAAGTACAGGAGAAATATTAGGAAATGATGCTGACAGAGAGCCAGTTCAGGCTGCAGTATAGATATTCTCATGGACAGTTTATGTGGATAGGCAATAGGGAGGGAACTGCACCGAGTGGAGGAGGGAAGGGTAGTTCATGATGATCTTTTCCATTTATTGTATTGACTGACAAACATTGAATCCAATCTCATTTTCATCAGTATGAAAGTTTTGTACGCATATCTGTGTTTTGTATCTAGCCAGGGGCCTCCCAAGGTGGTGGGACATTCTGCCTTAATCTTTGAAGATTCCATGCTGATCTTTGGAGGAGGAGTCTCTAATACCAGGCCAAGCAATATTCTGTGGAAATACCATTTTCCATCTCAAATGTGGAAAAAACTGACTAGCCCAAGAGAGACAAATCTTTCATCCAAAGCTTATCATTGCACCCTGGGGATTGGCTATGGCTTCCAGGGGACGGCTGATTCTTCAAGCATGTCACTCAGCTATTGTCTTCACCCAAAAGAAAAGCGTTGTTCCAGGCTACTGGCCATTTCTAAGCAGCATGCTTGTTTCTGTGAGTACATTCACCAAGAGCCCACATATGAGACATTTAGCAACGAGGACAGCTGTGAAATAGAAATGAGAACATTTTGCCAATCTCAGGAGGAGCCTGGATTCTATTTATCCCAAACCACATTCAATGAAGAATTGAGTGCAAACCAGGCAGCAGGCACATTGTCTGAGAAGGAGAGAAGGTTGTGCCTCAGCCTTTCAAGAAAAGAAGCTCCAGCCCTTGATCTTGCAGCAGAGAGAGAGGCAAGCTTCAGCTGCCCGAGCCCTGACAGTAGCGAGTCCTCCCCTGTGTTGTTCCTCATAGGTGGCAAACCTTTGTCCAGTCCCTCTGCAATCTTCTTCTGGCAAATGAAACTAGAGAGAATTTAAATGGCAAAGATACCAAGGAGGGAGAATAAGGATATGCCTGACCTAAGTGATGAAAGCCACCAAGAAGGATCATCCTGACTGTAATTACAGTACTTAACCGAAAAGAAAAGTGGCTGCTCACCTTATCTTATCCAAGTGTTACTTTCTATTCAAATAAAGTATTGAGAAGGTCAGTCCTAACAGCCATTATGCTTCTTGGAATCACCTCTATAAAGGGAGCAAACAATGCAGCTATTACCTGTGAACTAGAGCACCCAAATTGTTTAAGCAGGCAGTTGTCAATGCAGAAGAATCCTGCTGAATATTGCCACAACTAATTTCTATACTTATGTTGCATGCAAAAGGCGTTGAATATTCTAAATGTGCTGAGTCAACCTTACAACACCTCTGCAAGGTCTGCCAGTATTATCTCATGTTGCAGGTGAGATGTATATTAAGATAGTGGCTTGCTTAAGGGCACTTAGTTTGTGACTGAGAGATATAAACCAAGGACTTCTTGGTTTATAGCTAAGGTGCCATTAAGTAATTTGCAGTATTTTTCCAGTGCAATGCTTTGCATATTTACTCAGAAGCAAGTTCTGTATCCAGTGGGGCTTATTCCCTAGTAAAGTGTGAAGTGGAGACTGTGTATCCTAAACGTTGAGCCACTGGACTATTTCCATGTAGCTCAACTGCAGAAGACTGGCTAGTTGTAAGCTTCTCCCAGACCCTATCCAGGGTCCATAAAGAATCAGACTTTATTTTCTTTTCCCACCTTGTGCAAGGTGCTCCACCACTGCTGAAGCCATTAAGAGAATTCTGTTGTGCTTCTTCCCCGGCTCCTCTTTCTATTTCTCAGAGTTTTAAAGCATGCTAGGCATGTGTGCTAAACATTACAGATTGACTCACTAGGGGTGGTAAAGTGATGGTAGAAGCTGGCAGCCTGATACATGTGGACTAGCAAGTATTTTGTAGCTGCCACATGATTAACAAGATTAACTTTGCCTTTGTAGACAGAGGCAGGATGGAGCCACCTCCCCATTTGTGTGAAGTAGCAAACAAAATTCTGCATTCTGGAAAGGATGCAAATTTATATAACGTTCAGTACCTGCTACTAATTGATACAACCCTTGTTGTCTGTCTCCTACATCCATCCACACCTACATCACTTATTTTGAAACCTGTACCTGTAACCTAAAGGGCTAAAAGTGTGCAGTGTCATCTATTCTCTTGCACAGCTAGAGTCTTCCTAGCTGGGATTTCCCCATCAGGTTCTACCACCACCCCTTAAGGCTGTGACACACTGGCTGCGTTGCGTCACGGTGCGAGAGTAGACATCATGCTGCACCGTAATGTACCCTGTCTACACCGAAGCTGCACGGAGAAGGGCAAGATGTCCTGTCCCGCCCCTACTCTGTTAGCCGATCAGAATCAAATCTTTTCGGACTTGATTCTGATCGGCCAACGCGTTGCTCCACATCCTGCCCCCACAGCACCAAACACAGCCTCTCATTGGCTGGTTCAGTTTGTTGAACTTTGCTCGCAACGCAGCTCTCCTGTGTTGTGATCTTGTAAAAGACACACCGAGATTTTCTAGTCGCACGCAGGCGCTGCTGTATGCAATGCACCACAGCGCAGCCAGTGTGTGTCAGGCTTTTTCCTTTTGAGTGTACCTAGCTGCCAGGTGTTCCACCTGCAGGTCACAGGATACGCTTATGCCAGGGGCTTCTCAAACTTTGGGTTGCGGCCCGATGTGGAGGTGGGTCGTGAGTTGGGCCCACCTACCTGTCCTTGCCAAATTGGAGCCAAACGGAAGCAACCTGAAACCATTCCCAGCTCGAGACTCACCTCTTGCAGCTGTTCCTGGCCCTCCAGAGGCCTCTGTGGGCCTCGGGAAGTGACTTCCTGGTCACTTCTGGTTTCGCTGATGCAACTTCCGGTTGCATCAGGAGGCCAGGCCAGGAGCAGTTGTAGGAGGTGGGTCATGCAGCTACTGGTAGGGAACAAGGTGGGTCCCAGCCACACCAAGATTGGGAATTCTTGCCTTATGCTATCACAATTGCCATGTATTTTTTTCTTTTACCTATGCAGTGTTGGAATACCCCGCTAAGAGATTAAGAAACCTCAATAGAACTCACAGAGGATGCCTTCCATCTATGTGCTTTTAAAATTCTTGCTATTGAATGAAACAGCACAGTACATTGTGTTTATCTACGGAGCAGTGTAGTTGAAGACAGGATAGTAGTGATCCCAAAAGCAGTATGTCTTTGCTGGTGTCAGACCAACGATTAACTGAAGTCACTTCCACCATTTAACTTTGCAGAGCTCTGTGTCTCAGGCAGAGGTAAAAAAACAAAAAACAAGCTCTTGAAGTTTTTTTTACCACTGATCAAAGCCCTGAAATATATATAGTGGAGTTGAATGCCAAGACAGGTTTTTCTCATGTTATGTACCTTCTCTTTAGCACCTATCCAGTTTCCTGGGTACTGACCTGAAATGGGAACAGAACAAATCTTAATAACCTGGCACTAAGAGTACGTTGTCACAGTGTAAAGTGATCTCATATTTATATTTTTAGACCTTACAAATGGTTTTTATTAAAACCAAACTACATTAAAGAATTTCAAAAATAAATTGTGTTTTTTTTTTACTTTAAAGCAAAGCTGAACAGTAGCTTAACTTATTGAAATAAAAACAGAAGTGTACAACTATTGGGAGGCTTGTCAGTATACAGCTGTCCTGCTAGGCATTTGTCTTCATTTAATGTGGAGTTCTTACCTGTAGCAACTGCATAAGCTATGACAGAGACATTGTGACCCCTTTGAGTTTGTTTGCTTAGTGCTATGTTGGAATGAACCAGGGTCAAATTTACTGAGATTGGAAGCAAATGGCTGAGTACTGAAATTAAACACTCATTCAGTCCTGCAAACTATAAAAAAAGGTAAAGGTGACCCCTGACAATTAAGTCTAGTTGTGTCCGACTCTAGGGTGTGGTGCTCATCCCCATTTCAAAGCCAAAGAGCCAGTGTTGTCCAAAGACGCCTCCGTGACTCTCCTTGCCACAGCGCGTAGCATGCGGATGGAACATGGAGCACTGTTTACCTTCCTGCAAGCGGTACCTATTTATCTACTCGCAGTAACATGCTTTGGAACTGCTAGGTTGGCAGGAGCTGGCCAAGCAACGGGAGCTCACCCCATCGCAGATTCGAACGGCCGACCTTTCGATCGACAGCTCATGGTTCAGCGGTTTAAACCCACTGCAAACTATACTACTTCATTTTACAAAAAACATTGTAAGTAGAAATTGTGCTGTAACCTGATGACTTTACTATGACAGCTATTGCATATCAGCACAGGCCATTGTATCCTTGTCTCCCCACCACAACTGTTACTTGTTTTTGTTTATGTGCACTGTCAGTAGAAGTTACCTAGAGTGTGCTGTCAATTCTGTTGAAAACAAAAACCCAGAACCTCAACCGGAGATGTGCAGAAACCCAGGAAAGAACAGATCTCCTCAATATTTTTGCAACCTACAAACAAACTTTCATTCTTCCTATATTACTGCTATATGAAATAAGACACAGCTGAAGAACATGCAGAAGCCATCATTTTACACAGTTGTGTTATATTTAGAAATAAGCTACAACAGACAGTTTGGGACCGATTCCAAGAGGACGAACAAATCACAGTGCTTGTTCCCATATACAGATGTTCTTAGTGCAATGATTCTAGCACAGTTTAGACATCTGTTGTCATGAAACACAGTGCACCATATATATATACAAACACATACTTAAAAAACCAAATAAGTTATACTTTGAGAGCTACTGTCAAGCTCTACATCATTTAAAAATGAATTACAAATACAGTAGTTAGTGGGTGGTGGGATTTTTTGTTTTTATAAAATACTCTAAAAATAATAATTCTTACATACTTTAAAGTAAGTTTGTCCAGTTAAGGAAAAAAGGAAAGGAACGTAATCAAAAGAATCATCCCACCGGGAGTGTCACAGTAGGATGTTTTATCTCTGTGATATATGTGGAATACTAAAACTTCCCCAATTCTACACATTTCACAGTTAGAAAACAGGTGAAACATTTGCTTGAAGGGGATTAATGTTGATGCTCAGTGTTCACACCAGATATAAGCATCAAACTACACATTGATTTAAGCACATTCTTTGCAAGGACAAGCTTTTAAAAAAATAATGCAACAGATCAGGCCAGGTCCAGGTAACAACTCAATCTATCGTTGCTATTTGCCAAGGAAAAGAAAGAGACAAATAGCCATTGAGGGATTCAGATCAGGGCTGGGACAGGGGGTACAGTTAAAAGCCCTTCTTGCTCTGCATTTTAAACATTAACCAAACAAAAACAGCATATGCTTACAAAGCACATGTTTAGGGTCAAACCAGATGTTACTTTAAATCTTAACCATCACAAAAACCCAACGCCTGGTTTCTACCATTGTGACTTGTGATGCTCCTGCATCCATTCCCTCTGCCAGGCACACAACAAGTGAGAATGTAGAAGCCTGAGCTGCACAATTCTCTCTCAAGTTAGGCTTATGGCCATATGGGGCTTGATCTGTAGTGACCATCTGACATGCCACTCTATATGCAAGCTAGAGGGGAGGGCATGCACCTGCTCCATCACAATGCAAAGTGGATCACCCTATGGTAAGTGTATGAACTGCACCTAAGCACCCTTAAGTAGTATACCTAGTTAAGATCACAAGCACAGATATTTTATGTGCATTTGGCAGGGACAAGAACTACTTCCAAAACATTTGTCAAAGATCTGGAGATGCTTTTAACAATATCACTATTCTGGTTCAACATAACCCTCTTGACTTCACAGTAACCTGCAAGATATGCCACATCAATCTTGATTGACTAGACACATATTCCAGGCCACTGTCTTCTGGCCAAATGATTAGTTGAAGAGAAGTAGCAGTCAGGTGATTAAAGCTTACCATGTGTTTCCACTGAAAGGTACTGCATTCATATCACTGGTTGTGTAGCTGTTTTGTACAACTAAAATTGTTACATGAGAAATGGCAAATACGTAATGATTTGAACAGTACTTCTTTCTCTGTGCAATTTATCTACACAATTACTGGTATCGCCCGATGATGGGTGGCAACAAGAATAGTTGTATTCCACAGCCTGCTAGCCTACCACTCCCAGGAGAAGGCATTTGCTTAGCTCTATGTCTTCCACTTTGTACAAATCATGTAGGTTCACAGTTAAACAAAACATGAACATAGGAATATAGTCCCATGTCTACACGGTATTCTTCCGTCAGTCAGTCAAGGAATAAACAAGTTTAGCTGTTTAATACATTTGATTCTGAGCAGCAAAACTTTAACCCAAGAACACTTCTGGGTAATTTAGAATTTCAAAACAACAAATGTACGAAACAGTATTTCTTAAAGCATATCATCTGCCCATATGTCTTTCCTTGTTGGCTTGGGTCAACCTTACAGTCTATCAGTAAAATGAAAGTGAACAGCCATGCAATTTAAAAGAAAAGTTACCATTCTCTAAAAGCCAACACATAACATTCTGCAAACTGTCTAGACTCTCAATCATCTAGGAAACTAAAGGGAGTGAAGCTAATATTGTAGATAGCACATAGACAAACTGGAACTGGTCTTCATTTCTTCCCTCCTCTTCCCCCCTCCCCCGGCCGCAAAGGTGCCAACACCTGTAAACTGGTGTTTAAAAAATAATGAAAATGACTCAGTAACACTAAGATAGGGTTGTGCTACTGCACACAGTAGCATGTAAAATGTACCTCTCTCTCTCTCTCTCTCTCTCTCTCTCTCTCTCTCTCTCTTGAAAATGCCAATCAGATTCATAGAAGAATTTGGATTTTATCTCCAAAATTGATTTCTGGAAAAATGTTTAATAAATCCTCCATTGCCATCCGTAATCTTGAACTTCCTTGGAAGAACACACTTCCCAAACTGTTTCAAAAGCAAATACTTTTCAGCTATAGTACACCGATTCAACTGGCAGGTAAAAGCCCCAATAACGGTCAAGAGCAAGTGTGGGGTTGTTGGTCTCCCTGCTCACCTAAGAAACTATTTTATGAAGAAAATTTGCTTCTGCAGTTGCTTCCTTCCTCACAATGCTGCAGATAAAAGCACAGCAGCTGCCCTTTTCACAAGCAGCAATGTCCATTTAAGAAGTGGAGACAAACAAGGACGATCAAGCAGTTCACACAATGGTTTAGTGCACTGGCTCCGTCCCCTCTTCTAGAAACGACTTTCCAAAAACAACAGAGGTTTCTTTTAAGCCAGAGTCACAACACACAAAACAAAACACTGTACAGTATTATAAAAGCCAGCTCTACACATTTCACACACTTTCCTTTTTAGAGTCCATCCCTGGAATTTGTCCTGTTCCACATCACACAGGTTTCTTTCTTATAAACACTCAGCTTTGCAGAAAATTGAGCCTCCTGCAGTGTAAACAATTTCTTGAAAGAGACATAATACTAGTAGATCACACTCCAAGAGGACTTGCTCCAGAAGGTATCCCCTTTCAGCCTGCCTTTCCCACTGGGCAGCTAACAAGCTGCACAGAGAGCCTTTTTGGGGCAATGGCAATGGATGGGCTCGACATGGCTCCTGCCTCTTTTGAAAAGAAGGATCAAGCTAGGTTTCAAATTTGAAGCACTGAATTATGTTCTGACTGTGCATATCCAGTTTTGTTCTCTCCACGTTCAAGCAATATCAAAGTACAAACAGAAAATGCTGGTCATGAATTTGGGATTCACTTGGCTCAGTCAACAAACAGCATTTCTCCTGAGTTTATGGTAGAAAAAGCGGTCGTCATGGGCTGATAATCAGTTCACATGGGGAGGTCCTTTCACTGCTCTAATACCAAATATGTTTTTGCTTTTTCTGTCCTGTACACATTCCAATAGCAATCTCACTTAGTTCAGCTGAAGAAAAGGTTTGATGTGAAACAGAACTAGGCAAGTAGAGTACATGTGCCACAGACATGTTCAGAACACAATTCAAAACCCATTTTAATACTGCTAAATCCTTTCCTTGAGAGTCCCCAAACATTCCAAACACCTGCTCAGGCTGAGCATCACCAGAAGAACCTGCCTTTCAATCTTTTCTAGCAGAAGGCATTTTTGAGATAAAGTATACAGAACGGGACAAAATGTTCCACCCACACATGCTGATAGCTCCTCCCTGGCCTCTAGAGCAGAGCCTGCCAGTAGGTTAAATTGCTATTGAGATGCTCCATTCTCAGTTGTTTCCTGATGATATGAGCGAAAGTGCAAAGTCTAGATTAAGGCCAATAAAATGTGTTCAATTCCAGTACAAAAGTAGAAGTCAAAGAGAGTGGTCATACAGAAAAGGAAGGAGGGCTTGCTCTATAAAAAAAAAAAAATGTCAGTTCCACTAGTTGCTTTTATATCAATCACCAGTAGGTGGCCCTAGAAGTTCCAATTCTCCTGGTTACTGGGTTACAATCTCCTGAACCAGATAAAGCTAATCGTGTCATGGCAAGGACTGCTTTCCACTTGCATCTGTAAAGCAGCACGGAGTTCTACAGACAAATACACTACTATGGATGGAAACCTTGTGAAGTTCATTACATCACAGAACTTGCAAGAGGTGCTCAGCAGCTCTTCCCAGCAGCTCTTCGTCCAATAGTTAATTCCAGTTGAAAGGATCCCCAGTAAAACAGTCAGGCATTTTTATCACAGTCTGAGCATGTGTTAATTCCAAGAACGTTCTTTCCAAGGGCTCAGTAGAGATGCTAGAAAGAGGAGGCTTGCCAAACTCAGAGTTCGGTGGTGAGTAAACATTTTGGCCTTGTCGTAGCATCTTCTGCAACAGAACTGAAAATGAAGCAATACAGTTCATGTACAATCTGTGGAAATAACAAGAGTGATGACAGTCTGCTAGGAACATGGCTACATTCATGAAGACTAGAACAGGAGGCAACTGTACTGAACCAATTCAGGTGGTCAGCTCAGCAAGTTTGTGCAACTGAAACAACTCCATAACACTTCCTCTGCTCACCCCTGCTTCCATCCTTCTTCCCTTCCTTAGTTGGCACCCCTGTGCCAATAACTAGATTGTAAGCCCCTTAGGGCAGGGACTTGTCTTTTCACTCTATGTAAACCACCATGAACATGGATGGTGTTATATAAATAAGAACAACTATTTAACAACCCAATGGAGAGTAAACCTGAATTCCTGACAAGGTCATTCATATTATCCGTCAGAGCATATTCAGTGTTTTTCTTTTACATGGGACACAACAGGAAATAATCCTCTTGGCCAGTTTATAAGGTGTCCCAAATGAGCAGAATCATCTTTGCCAAATGTAGTCAACAATCATTATAAACACTATGACACGCTACTGTCCACTTTTGACGTAATGCCCTTGGTACACGAATTTGTAGTTGTAGTTAAACACCGATGAAGTTGGATCCCCAAAACTGACAGAAAACTGATGATGCCTTACTGGTTAAAGGTTTAAGGAATCACTAGGATAACTGTGCTGCCCAATGCTTGACAGGATAATTGCATTAGTAAAATATGCCCAGAATAAAATACTGTATAATTTCGGTTAGAATTTCAGAAGCATAACATTTCCTTAATCCAAAGGAGCAGTAAAGAGAAAATCAGTACCTGGCCATGATTTCAGGTGAATAGAGAGGTGGTGAGGAGCCAGCCAAGAGCGTCTCTGTGCTGCCTTTCACTGCCTTAAGAGCTAAGGCAACATCATTCACCAAAGGCCCATTGGAAACCAGCCCACTCTATATTAAAAGAACATTGAAGAAACAAAGCTATTAAGAGATCATAATCCAACCTGATCAGACTGATTTAAGGACAGAACTATAATGTTATTTGAGCAAACATAATGTTCCCAATTCGGCATTTGCTAAAATAACCCAAATGTGCGTGTCCAGGGGAATTGATAGGTGGGGCGAACACTTAACCCCCTCCCACCCGCACCAATTCCTTCCTGTAGCTGCCCCTCATAGTGTACACTGTTTTCTCCCACCTGGGTTTATTTCTAGTCAGACCAGGGCTGAGGAAACTAGATTAAGCAGATCCATGTCCCCTGCTGATTTCCTCCTGCCACATCCTCACTGCCCCAGCAGGAAAACATGGGGTTGGAAGCTGTAGTTCTACTTGGCAGGCCGGGTTAAGGGCGAAAAATATTTGTCCAATCTTGTTCTCCCAGGAAAAAGGTAGCCTGGAAACGGGTCAGAATATGCAGACACCACATATAGACTGGACTAGATCTAGATCCAGTGGCGTCAGTACGTGGGGGCAGACCGCCCTGGGTGACACCCTGGGGGCTGGGGAGGGAGAAAGACACCACTAGTGGCCAAAATTGTGAAACCTTTGTATTTATGAATAATACCATCATATATCATTCGATGTGTAATTTCATGCAGAATGCAATGAAACAAACCATTTTGAATTATTTGTATCAAACGTTATGGCCAAACAACCGAAAAAATAAACCACAACGGCCTTATGTAACAAAAAGTGGATTTCCTTAACTTCAAAACAGACCAATGAAATGGATTGTTCTGAGAGCCAAGTTGATTACTGATTTGTTGGGTGACCTGTACTATTGTACATTAAAATAAATATTTTAAAATAAAGTTAATGAGGGTGACACCACTGGCCAGGAGTAATCTGTAGAAATCCATAGTCCTGCCTGATGGGCATCTTTTGCAGAACCCAGCTCAGCCCAACCTTGTTTCTCCCTATTCACCTCTGGGGTCCATCATGGGGGTGACGCAAAACCTTAGTGACACCTGTCTAGATCACCAAGATTTCACAACTTTGACCAGCACTGCAGGAGAAGACTAAATATACCATGCTTCAGGTATTCAACTTGCTCCAGGAAAGACTTTGGTTCAGCAGTGTGGTAGAAAGGGAGGTACAATTTTCACTTTCGAGTGCTGTATATTAGAAATTTTAGATAATGTACCCAAGTAATTATATGGCACAATCTCTCTCTCTTTTTTTAAAGGGACTAACACTATAATTTAGGTTACTGTCATTACTAGTAGATAATCAGATATAGATATGATTTTGTAAGTCTCCTGTATTGTAATTTTTTTAAAAAAATAATAATTAAATATTATTCAATAACTTACTGGCACTAACCACCTGGGCACAATTGTCGGTGGTGAAGACACCTAAAAATCAGAAGCAGACATCTCAGAAACACAGAACACTCTTGAAGCATTTGTCACTAGCACAAAGGAGCTACTCTTCCATGGCTCTTCACTTCGCTTATGCCTTATGAGGTCTTGTAGTCGATTAGTAGAGCAGACACCATAACAGGCATCCCCAAACTCCCAGAGACAGAAGGCAGGCTGTGCCCTTCATTTCCTGGAGGTTAAAGAGACTAGCCCTGATCTTTTGGAAACCCTGGGGAGATAACATGACTGAATTGGCGCTAGCACTCAAGCCTCAAAAAGAGCTGATGGAAGCTAGAACAGATGACCTTTAACTTCACCAGAAAACCGACAGCCCAATCCTAACCAACTTTCCAGTGCCGATGCAGCCCTGCAACCTTGCTTCTGGAACATGCTGTTAACACAGGATTCTAATCGAACATTACTAGCCCAAGGCTCCCGTATACAGAATTACAGTATTACATGGGAAACCTGCTCAGGAGAGTACCAGACAAGAAGCAGAGGCGCCTTGCACGCAGACGATGGAGGCATAACTCTATCAGGTTTTTCTTCTAAAATTTTCAACAGCACAATGAAATCACCGAGGAAGAGGCACCATTTAATTCTCACTCTTACCCGAGGCATGGCTTCTGTAAAGTCAATTAGATTCTCCGCCTGCGATGTTAATAACATCTCGAGGTCCTCTGGAGGGTTCTGGGGGAAAAACCAACACCAACATTTAATTAAATTATAGTCAGCCGTTAGACAGAGCTGTTGAAGGATTTTTACAATGTCATGCACTCTTTAAAAAGCTGTAACTTGTGGGACTAAAGTTAAGGAATGCTCTATCTGGGGAAGCCCTTTCGCTCTGCCAACTTCTTGCACATGAGAGGTTGGTTACAAGAACCTGCCTTTCACACAAGCTTTCATTAAGCAACCTGAATCTAAGCAAAAGAATATCTTAAAAGCAGCTAAGTGTTGACTGGGAACTTCAAACTACACGTAAAGTAAGTTTTTTGTATACAAGCCCAGCAATTGTAGCTATTTGGCATTCCAACCTTTTTTTTTTTTTTTTTTTTTTACACAAAACAGGACTAGGCAGAATCTGTCACTAAAAGCAGCCGCAGAACCTGGAAGTTCTGCAACTGCAAACGACAAGCTGCCACACGCATTTCAACACAAAACACACATGCAGCTTCTGTTCTTGCACTTTGCTGATACAGTCAGTGATTCACAGTGGGCAAGGAAAAAAACACAAAAACACCTCTCAGCACAGACAATGAGGTCACACACCTTTAAAACAGCAGCCTCCTCTGCAGAAGCCAGATTAGGATTCAACAAATCTTCAGAGCTCGAGGCAGCATTATCCTCATTTAATTCATTCCTAGAAAATGAAAACAAGCCCATCATGATGCACAGGGTGTGTGAAATAACTAGTGCTACTTTTCATGACTGCTTAGCTTGAAACTATGACGATTGAACACTACGGGGCAAAGAGAAGATTGCTGCCAGGAAGCCTTTGAAGTCACTGCCATATGAAATACAGCATCTCAGCACCTGCTGCCTCAAGCAAGCCCCCTGCATTTTAAGGTGCCAGAAAGGCACTGAGTTGCAGGCAGATGGCTACAGCATTAACTCGTTATTCCAGAGTGTTCAGTTTACACTCCTTTGCAGGAATCTACTGTATGAGCCCAAGTGGTTCCTAAGCTTTCAATTGCCAGATCAGAAGATGCCAAAAGCTTTGTCTGCACTCTGGCACATGCTAACGGGCACTCTGAAGAAAGGGCAGTAACAAAGTTCTCACCACTCCATTCAACATATGGAAGACAGGTTGAGACCAATCGCCCTCATTTCCTATAAATGGCTACTGCATTTTCCAACCCTCACAGACCTCATAATTTCATGCTTTCCGATGAGCAGACAATTCAATCTGCCAGCTGTGGAGCATCACATGTGCTAGTTCTCAGGCTCCGAGCCTGGAAAAATAGCATATTTCAATAAAGAGCTTGGGGGGAAAAAAACGCCCTTTGCAGTTTGCAAACTCAGCCACGGACCAAAGGCGCACTGGTTTAGGAACAAGAGATTGAGCAAATGAGGTGACCAAGTGGAATGGGTGTAATTCCCATCATAAAAAGCCAGGAGAGCGTCAGTGAATGCAAAAGAGAACTTAGTTAATGAAACAGAGAAACTTCATTAGCATATTGGTTTCCATGGGAGTTAGAAGAGTTGGAGCTAGAATGAAACTACCCTAATGGATGCACTGCAGAACTTCAGTATAATCTCTTATGTTCAGACATCCCCCCTTTACTAAACAGCACAGGTCTAAAGCTGAAGTTAACACTGGCACTCTAAGAGCCTTTTTAAAGCAACTACGTAACAATCTAAAATGCTTTTTGTTATTTTTCTCCTTCATTTATTCCATTCTATCTTATGAATAGGACAGCATCATTTTCAAGAGACAAGATCGACAGCAATGCAATTGCCCCAAGAGGAGGCAACACCGAACTAAGATGTTAGGTTTTGTTCCTTTGGAACTACTTGACTCTGGATAAGCCATGCTAAATGTTTCCCAGTTTCTGTACAAAAAGAAAAAGCAAGAATGATCGACCTGGCAGGAAACGGCCAGGATCAACTCAGTGAGCCACAGCTGTTTTAGTCTTTCCTTGGTTACTTAATTTCTATGCATGTCTATAATCTCCACGCTATTTTCTTCTCCTAGGAACATGTCATTCCCAGAAAACTTACGGAATGAAGGCATTTGAAACAGGGATGGCTTTCAGCCCCTCTCTTGGCTCCTGGAACACTGGGCTGCGGGCTTCCAGAGGGCTGTTCTGAACTTTTCCTGACAGAAGAATACTCCTGAAGAAAGCAGATCCAAAGGATGTGATTTCCAGATAACATTCTTCACATCAACAATAACAGGCCCAGTAGCGTGGTACCCATTTAGCACAAACATCCTGTTCACAATGATGAGCAGTGTGCCAAGAGCTGTACGGACCTCTGCACCAAGGTAATCCAATGTAGGTGGCCAAGAAAAACCCAATTCTGTTAGCTGTGTAAATTAAATACATTTCACGTGCACATCTGCTTATTTTACATATTTTTTTCTGAACTGATGCCTCATTCTCAACTACTGGAAATCTCTTCCATTCCCTTTCTGGTTTCTGAAATTTAAGCAGGCATTGCCCGCACAAGCCTGTCTTCATAGCCCCAGGGGCTAGAAATATGTGGTTTCAACCCACAAACTGAGGTTCTCAGGATGCTGAATTTGGTGCTCAATAGAAATTTCTGAACTTCAGTAGTGTGTGATCACAGAACTCCAGGATACACAAACTCTCCACTTATCTTTCTACAGGTATTTTATGTACCTAGTTCCAATTAGCAGACAAAAATCTTTACAAGTCCTTAGCTGCTGACGCCAATTCTCCCCATGGCATTTACACCACGCACAAATGCACTGAAACCAATTCCTTTTCTGCCTCTCTCAGAAGGGTGGTCAAGAATTCCTACTGGTTTCTGTCAATTTAATGTTATGCTTTAATATCACTGTTCATATGTATGACTTTATTATATTATGCTTTTAATACGGTGAGCCGCTTTGACGGCTGCTGGGCTGAAAAACAGCATACAAAAAACAAACTGACACGAAGCCATAGGAATACCACTTCCATTTTGCGCTCTTGAACTGGGGGGGGGGGGGAAGAGAGTAATCTGGACAGCTGCATTTGTTCTGGGGCAAAATAGAGAAAGTGTTTTCTCTCAGGCTCCCAATCCAACATTATTACAAACCCCACCCCACCCTCAAAAGGTCTGCACATCTTTCATGGGTTTATAAAGGCTTGTTTTTATTTTAATTAATACAACAAATGTGCAAGTTTACTCATAAATTAAGCATGAAAGAACGCAGAAATCTTATCATTTAGGTCAGGAGTGGCCAACCTTTTAACATGAATGCTCCTGGCCCTTTAATGGTTGTATAAAAGGTAAAGGTGACCCCTGACAATTAAGTCCATAGGTGAGAGCATTTCAGCAGGTGCAGCTGCTTTAGCAGCACCATCAGCACTTGCAGCTGCCAAGATTCTGTCTTCTACACAACTCTTAAGAACACAGAAGCCCTAATGGTGGAAGGTTGGCCACCCTTGCTTTAGGTGTTAACACCACTATCACCTACTTTCAATTATACAAGAACCTTTCAAATGGTGCTGAATTCACAGAGAAACCTGCTCAAACCACAATGAATTAGGGCAGAAAAACCTCCGCTCATTTCAAGCACAACCCAGATACCTGGCAGCAGCATCTTGAACGTTCGTGTTCTTATTGCCAGACATGCTTTCCTCCCTTGTGACCTGAAAGAAAATGGGCAGAAGGAAACGCTGCAGAAATTTCAATTTTGCAGAGGTTAATAATATCATGAATAGCAAGGAGTTTCCCCTCTCACAGGTCAAGAACATATCACATGTAGGCTGTTCAACGAAAGCAACGGCACACTGTTTTAAGCAGAGAGGTGTGACAGCTTCATGTTTAAAGAAAACATTTTTTAAAAATGTATCTAGTTATTTTTTTTTTCAAGTTATATACCACCTTTCTGGTAGCTTGCAAGATGTCAACAGTAAGAACATGAAATAAAGTATTAAAACCAACTTCACAATAAAAGCAATAAAGACCATTTTTAAAAACCAGCAAGGACAAAATAGCTGCATTGAAAACATTCAGCTTAAATTCAACTAAGCTCCACAGAAAGGATGCTGTGGTAGAAAAAGCAGTGTTCCTGGTAGCCTTCCAGTTCTGGCCCAAGCCCCTGTGGTGCCAGGAGTGGGAAGTCGAGGTGCCACACCTCCCTCCCTTCTTTCCCCCTTCAGCACAGGCTGAGCCCCCAAATCCTGGAGGGGGGTCCCCCTTTTCCATTCCCCTCCATGGCATCTTTTTCTTCTCCTCTTCCACCACTGTCTCCCTCAGCAGAAGATCTGCTAGTGCCATTGTGCTCCTCCCCCTCTCAGCTTTGAAAGGCAGAGTGTGGAAACTGAGGGCGGTAGGAGCAGAAATGTGGCAGAAATGTGTACCAGACCACCTTACCTGTCTCCTGAGAAACCTGTATGCGGGTCAAGAAGCAACAGTTTATTATTTATTTATTTATTTATTTATTTAAAGAATTTATATCCCGCCTTTCTCCCAGCGAGGGCACTCAAGGCAGCTTACAACATTAAAATACACGTACATTAAAATTGGCCAGAGGGTGGCGCAGCGGGTTAAACCGCTGAACCATAAGCTGTCGATCGAAAGGTCGGCAGTTCGATTCCCGCGACGGGGTGAGCGCTCGTTCCTTGGCCAGCTCCTGCCAACCTAGCAGTTCCAAAGCATGTTAATGCGAGTAGATAAATAGGTACCGCTTGCGGGAAGGTAAACAGCGCTCCGTGTTCCAGCTGCATGCTACGCGCTGCGGCAAGGAGAGTCATGCCGGCCACATGACCACGGAGGCGTCTTCGGACAATGCTGGCTCTTCGGCTTTGAAATGGAGATGAGCACCACACCCTAGAGTTGGACACGACTGGACTTAATTGTCAGGGGATACCTTTACCTTTTTACATTAAAAATTAAAAACAAGTAATTAAAAACAATTAAAACAAACAACTAAAAGCAACAACCCCAGTGGGTCAATCTGCATGTACAGTTCGAACCGGCCATGGAACAACCGATTGGTTCAAAATTGGGAAGGGAGTACGGCAAGGCTGTATATTGTCACCCTGCTTATTTAACTTATATGCAGAGTACATTATGAGAAATGCAGGGCTGAATGAATCGCAAGCCGGAATCAAGATTGCCGGGAGAAATATCAACAACCTCAGATATGCAGACGATACCTACCTAATGGCAGAAAGTGAAGAAGAACTAAAGAGCCTCTTGATGAGAGTGAAAGAGGAGAGTGCAAAAGTTGGCTTGAAACTCAACATTAATAAAACTAAGATCATGGCATCTGGTCCCATCAATTCCTGGCAAATAGAAGGGGCAGAAATGGAAGCAGTAACAGATTTTACTTTTTTGGGTTCCAAGATCACTGCAGACGGAGACAGCAGCCATGAAATTAAAAGACGCTTACTCCTTGGAAGGAAAGCTATGGCAAACTTAAAAAGCATAATAAAAAGCAGAGATATCACCATGCCAACAAAAGTTTGTAGAGTCAGGGCGATGGTGTTCCCAGTAGCAATGTATGATTGCGAGAGTTGGACCATAAGGAAGGCTGAGCGCCAAAGAATAGATGCTTTTGAACTGTGGTGCTGGAGAAGACTCCTGAGAGTCCCTTGGACTGCTAGGAGATCAAATCAGTCAGTCCTAAAGGAAATCAACCCTGACTGTTCCCTGGAAGGACAGGTACTGAGGCTGAAGCTCAAATATTTTGGCCACCTAATGCGAAGAGAGGAGTCTCTGGAGAAGACTCTGATGCTGGGAAAGATTGAAGGCAAAAGGAGAAGGGGAAGGCAAAGGATGAGTTGGTTAGACAGCATCACCGATGCAAAAAACATTAAAATGAGCGAACTCAGGAAGATAGTGGAGGACAGGAAGGCCTGGCGGGATATGGTTCATGGGAACATGAAGGGTCAGACACGACTTAACGACTGAACAACAAAAGCAATCACTCTACTCCAGTGGTTCTCAAACGTTTTAGCACCAGGACCCACTTTTTAAAATGACACCCACCTAGCTTTAGAAGACTTAAAAAAAGATGATCTAGAAAAAAATAATATATTTACAAGTAACATTTTATTTATTTATTTGCAAAAAAAAAAAAAAAACCTTGATCCATTTCTCATACACTGCTCTGCTCCTTCTGGCCCACACTCCTGTCTTTTCAGCAAACCCTCTCACCATGGGTGGGGTGAGAGGAGCAGCAACCGGGCAGTAACTGCATCTACCAATGTGCTGTCATGGATGGGGGGAGCTCATTACAATATGCACAATCAAGTTACAGGTCAGTCAAGAGGACACAGACACTCTGAGCAAGTACTTGATGTGCCTAGACACTGTCAGAGTGTCCCTACAATGAACCCAATTACTTATTCACACTCCAGGATCTGAAAGTCAAGATGGGTTCATATTATTGTGTCACTGATCAGTTGCATTCAGAAAACTGCTTTTCACGGATAGCTTTAGCAATGAGAAATACAGAATTCAGCAAATCCCGTTAACTGACAGACAGGATTGGGTCACATTGGGTACCAGCCCAGGGGCCCATGCTTAACAGAGGGCCTACCCAGCCATACTGGGTACTGGGTGAATTCCAGCAGTCACCTTCTTGCAATGGCAGAGATGGCATAAGCCTCTCAAGGCAGGAGATTTGCACTTCTACAGCCCTCTTCATGAGCAAAAGGTCCCATTGGGAGGAGGAAGAGCTGCTGAGGGGACTTGGCAATGTCAGGAACTTCTCTTTCCATCTTCTGCATTGGCAAAGAGGAGACATGAGGAGGGGCACTGGCACCTCTTCTTCTAACCTTCTGGAGCATGACCACCACAGAAGATCTCTCCCACCCCTCCATTCACCAATTCCCCTTCAGCAAACAGGAGGAATTGTCATCAATAGCTCCTCCCAGTATTCTCTAAAAAGGTAGAAGGAAGAGCAGCTGTCAAAGTAGTTTAGTTTCCAAGTCACTGATTCCTCATCAACAAGTGTGCGTGTGGGAGGGGAGACTGTCATCAGTGGCATATCCTCCTCATCTCCTTGGAAGAGAAGCTGCTATTGAAGATGATGCATATATCCTCTCTCATTCACTGATGGGGAGAGCAGGAGAAGCCACCAATCACCACCACCACTCTCCTCTGCATCCACTGGTAAAGTTTTTCTAGCCAGGCAAAATGGGGCACACGAGATCCCAGTGAACTAATGGGGGAAGCCTCGTGCAATAACACCCTCCATATCTATAAGCCCCTTTCAACCATTGGATCAGGCAGTTTCTCAAGGATGGAGGACAGCAGCAAAGGGAGAAGAAAGCAGCACTGCTAAGTGGAAAGGGATGGTTTGTTCATAAATGAAGAAAGTGATCAGGGTAGGAAACATTGCTGGTTGCCTTTATAAATTATTTTTCAGCACAGAAAAGGCGCACCCAGAGCCTTTTTGAATGTCAATTCCCACTCATTAGGATGTATAGGAGCTCTTCCAAAATATTCATTGAGACCTGCAACCTGAAAGGGAACACAAGGCAGAATGAAAGGAAGGCAAAACCAATGGTTTTAGGTAATAAGCCTGTCTTGCACCATTGGTTTTGCCTTTTCTCTACATTCTTTGAGAGGCTACCAGGCTGACTTGTCACATCACTGTTTCATTCTCTGGTTGGTTGGAGACTTCCAAAGAGTGGAATTGCAAACGCATTTGCACAACAGTCACCAGGGGCATTAACAGAATCTAACTCACTCAAAGGAAGTACTGCAGAAAACCAACATCTTTGTCCCTTTCACTAACTCCAATGGCAAATTGGATTTGTAGCACTTACCTTGTGCACTGCCTCAGCCTGGGCCTTCAAAATGTTGCTCTTGATGTCTGGGGGCAACCGCACAGAGGCACTCACTGGGCTCTCAATAGCATTGTTGAGACATTTCTCGGTCAGCTTGACTACCTCCTCCTAGAAGGAACATAGTCACATTCTTAGCAGCATCTCTCCAGTGAGACCCTGGATAGGATCACAGTTATGTAGAGCACCACAGTGGGCAGACAAAGGGACCTCAAAGGCAGAACACGTTAATTTGGAGCTTCCATCAAGGACATGCAACATCTTGAATGCAACACACTGGAGAAATGCCTGAGCAGTATGGAAATGAAGACTGTCCAGCCATATGCACACGATAGGTACAATTTGCGTATTTGGCAAAAGCTCTGAATAGGAATAATCTTTACATCTACAACCAAAAAAAAACAGTGTGTTCCTTTGCAAACACCCCAGTTAGGATCTGCATCCACCATCAAGGATACTTTGCACCTTTTATGCCAATAAAAATTGTTGATGATGCTGATACTTTGCACCAAGAGACCATATAGCACAACACATCTCACCAAGCAATTTGTACATCTACTTCTCAAGATTCCTATATTGCAGCTCACTCTGGCAGTGGGAATGCACTTCCAGAGTAAATCTACTGCTTCTCTTGAGCACGAGGAGGCAACAGGACAGAACACAGTGATTTGATTGAACACTTGTTTGTTCTCAGTGGAAAACAAATGTCAGGTCAGATCTTCCTTTCTGCAAATTCTCTGGTGCTTTTCCTGCCCAGGATCGAGACTGACTCAAGGCACTTTGCTTCTTCCAAGTGGGTACATGAAAAGGTCTGAAGTGCTATGCCTCAAGATCTATTACAGTGTTGCGGAGAAAGGGGACAATTCGCAGAAAGCAGGTACTGGATGCATGCCATACAAGAGCAGCAGCACTGCATTCTCTGCTACATTCCAAGACACCTTAGCTCACGAAGTGCTCCACTGGCACCCTTAACAATGCTGCTGCCCAAGTAACCACCGGTGTTGCTTGCTTGTGTAAACAAGGCTAGACCTGGCCAGGAATTAACCCATAGCCATCGCCACCACTTTGCAGATTTTCTTCTCTTAGCGGAAAAGACAAGCAGCAACAAGAATAAGACTGTCATTTGGGAGGCAAGTACAAGGACTAATCTCTACATCACAGCCTGTTCTGGCTGCCAGGAGAATGTTCCCATAAATATGTAAATACTTGCAGCAAAATGAAACTTTTCAGTTTTATCTCCTCATTAAAATCTCTTTCCCATTAGCTACTCAAAATCTGCTCTCACTTCTGTAGCTCCTGTTTTTCTTCCTTATCCTCAATCTTTCTTGTGGGCTGAGGTCCAAAAAGGGGAAAAAATAAGACAGGAAACTCTCATTTTACATGTGTTTGATTTAGACATTTTAGGAAGAAAGTGCTTGTTTAATTAATACCAAAACCTAATTTATGCTCACAAACTTTTGGAATAATGTGATTAAAAATAATATTTTTAAATGTATGTACTTTTGAGAGACGCACTGCTTTTCAAAAACTAGAGGTGCCTGTATTCTTTTTCTCCTCCAACTGTAATCACGCTGCTTTGTAGATGCAGCAGTTGCTGAAACAAGTTCAGATATTTAATCTGCCTGTTATTGTATTTAACCATCCGGGAGTTAGAGTTCAATAGAATTATATTTTTCCTGTGGAATGCCCTTGCAAGTGAACTCAACCACAAATGGTTCCAGAGTGAAAGAAAGTTCTAGAGGAGCTGCTTTTTGGTTAAGAGTCATTTACAGGTAAGTGTGTGTGAGCCTTTAGCCATGCTTTCTAGTTATTTTTTTACATCCATTGTTCACTATAGAAGATATCTTTGCTTTATTTCCTTTTTTTAATGTTCAGTAATGAGGTTTAGCTCTTATCGTTCCCTACACTCCAGAAACTCAAGACACTGGAATGCCTGTGTATTTAAAAATTAATTGCTCCTTTCTGTGCCAGCATGCTTGTCAAGAGCTTGGCAGTGCCAAAATTACATGCTTCTAGTCCAGCAAACTCAGGCAGCCAGCTGCCAAAAACCACCGCAACAAGGTCATTCATATTACAGTTTTAAACATGTCTGCAGATTATTCTCCAAGCTAAGATTCCAGTGTCATTCTTCGTACAATATATTTAGCATGGTATTAAGCATGCCAATTATAATAACTGAGATCAGAAAATTAGCATGATAATGAGCAAAATAGAGTACCTGTATTATTAACCACTTTGGCTTCAGCGCTTTACAAGACTTGAAATTTCTAAACAAGTAACCACCCCTTATAGTACTAACCTATGTCAGTTAACTACCGTATATACAGTATACACACAGTAATGATCAAGCATTACTCACATAAGTAGACTACTATCGCCTCCTTGCATTGTCACATCCATAAAGCTTACGATTTTGTTATGTAACAGCTATTTTGTATGCAATATGTACAGAGACTTGTCTGTCACCAAGCCCACAGTATTCTCACTGGAGCGTTGCTTCTCTAAATTCACTTCCTTGAAATTTTATCCATGGTTGCTCAAAGACAGCAAATAAACTACTGGGGTTCATGGACAACGGGAGGGCTGGGAAAAAAGTAGAGGTGGATGAAAACTGAATGTGGACAAGGCTCTTCAGGGAGGGGGCTCCCATGAGTCCTGTAAGAGGAAGTAGTAACACAAGTAGGTTCCAAAGGGAACGAAAATCTTGCAAAGAAATAATCACATGTAGCCGAAATCCGGACTTTTGCCCACTGCAACTGAATTTGCTTGCCTAAAGCAAAGGATGATTGAATGTTTTGTACAAATGGCATGCCTTGAGCCAGGAGCAACTCTTCGCAGCTTGGCTTGAAGTTGTTTTATGGAAATGCCGTGTGCGTCTTGCCCCAAACAAAGAGCTCTCTTATTAGTGACTCAGCAATTCCATTTTCTAGCGACAAGTAGGCTTTGTGATTTCTGGTTCCTAGATAGGCAGCTATTTATTTATCTTAAATCAGTGTTTCTCAAACTGTGGGTCGGGACCCACTTGGTGGGTCGCGACCTGACTTCTGGTGGGTCCCAGGTGATGGAAAGATCAGATAATTGCCACAAGCCCTGACGCTATTCAAAAATCAGATACAGTAGCTATTAATTGCCCTTCAAAGAGCTGAGCTCCTGCAGTTTGCAAGTTAGCTGCTATTTAGCTGCCCTGCAAGCCGCTGAGCTCTTTACTTGTAAATAAATAAATGTATTTATTGCTAGATCACCTTTTTTAAAAGTCTCGTAAAGCTAGGTGGGTCCCGATAGAGTGTCATTTTAAAAAGTGGGTCCCAGTGCAAAAAAGTTTGAGAACCACTGTCTTAAATAATTTTAAAGATATCTTTTGGGCTTAAGGTGGGCTAAGAATAACAGAGGGTTGGGTGGGATGAACATGTGCACCAAGGATAGACAATTCAAAATGCTGTGAGCCCCCCCCCCCCCGCTACCTATAGGAAAGGACACAGTACAAATTTAAATAAAGCTTACAGACTTTTCTAAAAAGCTTCTTCAAAGAGAAAAGCTAAAGAAAAGGTAGCTTGATCCCAGCAGGTCCTATCAGAAACCTCCCCCAATCTGAGAGCTCAAAATGGTACACAGACATTCCATCAGCAATTTGCAATCTTTTGAAAGGTTAGAGGACACCACAGAGAACCTTAGGAAGACAATTTGAGAGCATAAAAGGTCAATTTTAATTAAAAAAAACTATTGTAAAATACTTAACATAAATGCAGACACCCTTTGGGTGGAAAAAATCACAACTTTGCATCCTTTTCTTTTGACTACAATAAAATAGTTAACTGCATGGAAATCACATCTTGGTCTGAAAAGCCAAGCTGCCCCTCTACAGTACAAGTCAGTACTGAAAAATTCATGCATCAATTAATACAAAGACAGCCATGATTTTTTAAAATGATACTAAAATACTTCCTGAACACCATACAACCTGCGGTACATGGAAATACCAATGCACACACATTCATAAGTCTACTTGCATGGAGATTTGTTTCTTTCAGGGTCTCAACAATTGCCTCAATCATCATTTGAAAAACATCAGTTCCCTTCATTACTGAGACTTTACTTTCTTCATCTTATAAAGCTGAAACACAGTAGCACTGGCAGATATGTTGAGCAAGACTGTGTGCATCTGCTGCTGTTTACAAGGAAGCAGAGCCATTAGCCGAACAGGATCCAAAGCTAATCTTCTTACAGCCAGTGTAATCTTCATAATACACGTGCCAAGAACTGTGCACAAGGCACAGAAGAAAGTCACTATAGAGGCAATGAGTCCATCCTACCTATTATTCTGAAGAAGTGCTTCAGTATAGTCTGGGAAACAGAAACAGCAGCCACAAGGACCTGCATGTTTCTTCACACACTCTGTAAGCTACAACTCCCTGCTACTCCAGCCAAGTAGAGAGAGAGAGAGAGAGAGAGAAAGAGAGAGAGAGAGTGCAGAGTTGAAAGCTGCAGGAAAGAAATGTCAATTTTGTGGCAAAAAGCCCCATTTTTTAAAGAATTTACTGACTATATTTTAATCCTGCTTTTAACCGTAACCCAAAAATTGGCTCCCAGAATGGCTTGCTGTAATTAAAACATGCAGCGCAAGTTCAAAATCATTACCTTGGTCAACACATTACGAGAGTCAAAGACTTATCAATAGGTGAACTAGCAGGAACTCATTCAGGGAGCCGGTAACTTGGTGTGATGCTCCAAGTGCTGTTCTGAAGCTTACTGAGAACGAACAGTCTTGCACGGAGGTTATTTCGTTGGCACTGCCTCCTTAGTGGAGATCTATTCTTAATAAAAAGTGGCTGTGCTAGGTATCTGAGATCTTTCTCCAGGAAGGTTGTGATGTCCCTTTCTGCCTCTGGGACTGGCATGGTGGGGAAGGCAGGATCCAGGGGAGAATTTGTCAGCGATTGTGGGCAAAGGAACATCTCTGGGTGCCTTCACGTTTTCTGTACTCCATACTACTACAGGAGTTGCCTTGGTGGTTTTTTTCCTTCTATATCAGAGGTCCCCAAACTTTCAGCTTCTAGGGCCCTATCACTCAGTCTTGCTCTTACTGTGGACTGAAGCAGGTCCATTATACAAAATATATACATTTTGTACATAACTAAATGTTCACAATAACCTACCTCTCTCTCTCTCTCTCTCTCTCTCTCTCTCTCTCTCTCTCTCTCTCTCTCTCTCTCTCTCTCTCTCTCTCTCTCTCTCTCTCTCTCTCTCTCTCTCTCTCTCTCTCTCTCTCTCTCTCTCTCTCTCTCTCTCTCTCTCTCTCTCTCTCTCTCTCTCTCTCTCTCTCTCTCTCTCTCTCTCTCTCTCTCTCTCTCTATATATATATATATATATATATATATATATATATATATATATTCGCCGCTCCGAGTACGCTGAGAACCCAATGTACAGGATTGCAGCGTAATTTAGGGGAGTACTTAAGCAAAAACCTACATGCACCCCAACACTTGATTAAGCCCCAGTAAAATCAAAAGAATATAAACTACCAGTTCAAGTATTCTTCTGGATAAGGAATGCTTTTATGAAATATGGTAGAACCAGAGAGGCTGCAATTCTGCATTACTTGACAAGGTTATTGAAACACAGGAAATAGACATAGGTGGTTTCTGAACGACCCCACATGATTTCAAGATCTTCTGTAGAACCATATCTAGAAAATCCACTTGCTCATTCATATTGTAAATGAATCTAGTAACGCACAAGATCCTCATGAATTTGTATTAATGAATTCAGATATGCAGACGATACCACCCTAATGGCAGAAAGTGAAGAAGAACTAAAGAGCCTCTTGATGAGAGTGAAAGAGGAGAGTCCAAAGGTTGGCTTGACACTCAACATTAATAAAACTAAGATCATGGCATTGGGTCCCATCAATTCCTGGCAAAAAGAAGGGGCAGAAATGGAAGCAGTAACAGATTTTACTTTTTTGGGTTCCAAGATCACTGCAGATGGAGACAGCAGCCATGAAATTAAAAGACGCTTACTCCTTGGAAGGAAGGGTATGGCAAACTTAAACAGCATAATAAAAAGCAGAGATATCACCATGCCAACAAGAGTTTGTATAGTCAGGGTGATGGTGTTCCCAGTAGCAATGTATGGTTGCGAGAGTTGGACCATAAGGAAGGCTGAACGCCGAAGAATAGATGCTTTCGAACTGTGGTGCTGGAGAAGACTCCTGAGAGTCCCTTGGACTGCTAGGAGATCAAATCAGTCAATCCTAAATGAAATCAACCCTGACTGTTCCCTGGAAAGACAGGTACTGAGGCTGAAGCTCAAATATTTTGGCCACCTAATGCGAAGAGAGGAGTCTCTGGAGAAGACTCTGATGCTGGGAAAGATTGAAGGCAAAAGGAGAAGGAGAAGGCAAAGGATGAGATGGTTAGACAGCATCACCGATGCAACGAACATGAAAATGAGCGAACTCAGGAAGATAGTGGAGGACAGGAAGGCCTGGCGGGATATGGTTCATGGGATCACAAAGAGTCGGACACGACTTAATGACTGAACAACAAATGAATGCATATGATCAGCTTGTAGAATGGTTTCCTAAAATGGTTTACATGTGGGGCAAAATAGCTGGAAAGTAACAAACATCATTAGAACCTAAACTTTAAACACAACAACTTTGGGAAGACTGTGTGCAGAGTACAGTTGGTGCCCACTTTATGAATGGTTCACAATGCAAAACAAGGCTCACTATACGATAGGTTATCTACTGTACAATGGGCTCGTGATTGCCGCCAACATAACCTTGTGGGTGATAGATAAGCCAACCAGCTACTGTAAGCGTTAGGTAGCGTCTCAATCAATAGAAGCATGTTTAACATCATGGCTCTGGGTGCTTGAGGGAAGGAGCGGACTCAGAGGCAAATGCAAGGCTTTGAAGGAGCATTTCAGCTTTTGTTAACATCGTGGCTATGTGTGTGTTGAGGGAAAGAGAGATGGAAGGCAAAGTCTTTGAAGTAGTGTCTCAGCCCACATAGGAGCATTTTTAAAACATAACAATGGCCCCTTAGGAGCACAGTAGGCTCCTTAGTATCTCAGCCTGGTAGCAGCATCATGGCTGTATGTGTATTGAGAGGAGGATTTAGCTGGTGAAAGCCTGCAAGCTCGCAGCAGGTAGGAGAATTTTTAACAAAACAATGGCCCCTAAGGTACAGTAGGCATCTTTTAAATCACTTTTTAGAGAGCTTAGTTCTGTGGCAGAAGTTGAGGTCTTAAAACGAATTACCAAAAAAACAATGCATTATTGGATTCACATTACAATATTTTCACAATACAATGGTGTCTCCAGAACAGATTACCATTGTAAAGTGAGGGTCCACTGTACCTGTTTGTTGACATTGATGTTTATGTTGGAGTGAGGAACAGGCACTGGGCTGACCTCTGCTTCCAGGTGTTTCAGTTTCAACGATGCATCTTCAACTACTAAAAATAAAATAAAAATTAAGCACTACCCAAGACCAGGGATGGCCCATCCATAAAGCTGACTGAGGAGACTGTCTCAAGCAGCAGATTGGTGGGGGACAGCTCCCCCACCCCAGGAAGTGGACAGAGTGCTTCTCCTTCCACTTTCTGGACGGGAAAAGAAAGAGGGAGACAAGTCTCTTGATACTCTAGCCCACCACTCTCTTCTTACCCACAATTCCTCTTACACTCCACCCCCTTTTTCCAATCCAGAGAGTGAAAGCAGCACTTCATCAGACGAAGGGGAGCAGCATTTGGCACACTGTCTCAGGCCCCAGGAGGTCTTGGGCCAGCCCTGCCTAAGACTGTAATACCACACTGCAAACTTGTTGCATTTCATCTTTATTGTTGCCATGAACCAGTTCACAGCAGAGGCCCTGGGCATGTGGATGCCCTGCCCTAGACCAGCACCGCTCTCTCTACAGGCCTATGCAACACCACTAATGGCAGAATACAGAGATGATTCAAAATGCAAAGAAAAGACCAAAAAGGTGCAGCTTAAAGATGGGTGGAATATATTTGGTATTTACTGAAAACAGATTCTCAGTGTTTCTAGCGGTGGAAAAACATTTAAAAGTGAATGATAGTGTTTGTGGAAGCAGAACAAGACTAGGGTATGGGAGAAGATGACATTTAGATTGGGACTCCTTTGCAGACAGGGAACTGCCTTCTTTCCTTTTGCTAGGTATATTGCTTTGTAAATTTTTTTTATTGAAAAGCTCTGTGTGCTTGTGAGTGTATGTTCATTCTATGTGAACGAGCAAACATGACAGATTTCAGATGGAGAAATCTGACACGTGGCTGCTATTTTGGGGCATAGCCCCATGTTTCTTGCACTGCACAGTTCCGGCCTAATGTGCAAAGCTGTGCATGCTCACACACACTCATGCACACAACTGCACCATCTGATCTCACTCTAGACATCAAGGGTGAGCTTGGATATTCATACACTGTGCATACAACTGGCACACTGGAAAAAAAAAAAAAACACCTGCCGTAATATCAGATAGTTTGAGAAGCACTGCTTTATGCTGTCCGATTCAGAATCTTGAGGTTGTGATGCAATAGTTGACTGACTTTGAGATGATAGACTCAGCTGAAATAATTGGTAAAGGTGTTTGCCCTCCAACATAAGTAACGCCGTGAAGCAGATCCATCTTGGCTACCATAGTGTTATCAGGGTGCAGTCTCTGTTGATCATCTTTATTCTCTGACATAACGCATCATGTAAACTCTGCAGAACACCTTTGCAGGTGCTTTGGAATGTGGCATACAAAAGTGATAACGTAACTCCCCGCACAGCAATGCAACCATGCCAACAGGGCGCACGCTGCATCCTGCCAGGGAGTTTCAGGTTCCAAAGGTCTCCTCAGGGTAAAGGAACATCTGCACCAATGATTTCATTGCCGCAAGTCTGTATGGACCCAGGTCGGGGGACTTGAGACAGGGAAGGGGGATAGGATATTAGCAGCACCACTGCTGCCAATACCACCCCCTACCTGGCCTCAATTCGCCCTCCTCCCCACTCCATTACCTCCCCCTGCCTGCCTGCCTACCTCCCACCTCCTGTGCTAACTTGCCAGCGCCGCTGGGCATCCTCTGGCCACTGACGTGCAGACTTGGCCACTCTCCATTTGTGGCAACGGCCAGGCCGCACTGAATAACATGTTGAATGGCGGCGACGGCCAGGTTGCACTACGCTGCTCATTCCAGCAATGTAAGGCCTTAATGGGATTGGGCCGCAAGTGTCCTAATAGTAATTTTACAGAGCATTTCCTTACCAGTAGGTTCCTTCTTCTCAGAGAGGTGTTCTTGAGGAGAGAAACTAAGGCCTGCCTCCTCCCAAGTTCCAGCTGACCCTCCAACAGGTGACAAGCCAGCAGCATTATCCATACTTGTCTCCAACAATTCCTTGTTATCCAATAAGTCAATGACAAGAGGCATACTACACAGGATTAGAAAACAAGACAAAGGCTTCAGACATAGCAAACACAAGTGAGCACATTATGAAAGTACAGGTGAAGGACTCTTATGCTCTTACCTAGTTTTTTTTTTTTAAATAACAAAATGAATCATATCATACCAATCAGGCACCTGGATTGGGCATGGGTGAAAGTTTACAAGTCAAACAAAGTTAAAAAAACAACCAACAACCTCTAGTCTAGAAGAGGCAGCTACTGTACTCCGTTGAAGGAGACTACAATTCCCCCCAGTCAAAAAATAATGGGGCAGCACCAGTACAGAACACAAACAACAACAAAAAACGTTAAGATGCGGAAGTAATTTCTTGCAAATTAGAAAAGGTTCCAACATCTTTCGATCTCACAGGCTCTTCACTGGGCAGAGTAGGAGAACACTAAAAAACAAAGTCAATGTCATACACAAACCATAAGAATTTTAAAATACCTGTACTCAATTAAAAACAAGCCAAATCAGTCCTATAAAAAAAGTTAAAGAAACAGAAGAACTTATATAGAAGAATACATTCGGGTCAATACAAGAGTAGAGTCAATTCTCCAAAACTCAAACAAATATAAATTGTATAAAACACAAAGACCTCCAGTTAAAAAGGAATAGCAGTACCCACAGGTCAATACCTTGAAAATCTCGCACCCAAAAGGGAGTCCACAGAACAGTCTCTCTTAGATTACTGCAGGAGGATGCCTCTGTATAAAGGGAAAGGCTAAGAAAAGCCCCCTGGCAAGCAACACACTGAGACCTTTAGTAATTTCGAGTAAAGTAGCCCTCCACCCCGAGTGTCCTTTGCTGAACATTTCCTACAAAACCATTTCTAATCATAGGCACATAAATTGTTTGCAGCTACAGAGTTCAATGTCATGTGACAAAAATCAAACTAGGGACAATTTGAACAAATCTGTTGCTTGCACAGTTGCGCAGCAGTGTGACTGTGGCTTCACACTTTATGGGGCAATGCTGTTCGCCATGTTATACGGTTGTTTCCTGTAGTGAACACATATTGCATGGTCAGGGTTCCCAAGCACGCATTTACACACTTGTCTTTTTTACTCTGTGTGTTTGCTACAGGGAAACACCAGTGTAACCACGGTAAAACAAATTGCAGTGTAAAATGTACAGATGCTCTGAACACATATAATCAGCCAGATTTTATTTATTTATTTATTTGCTGGCATTCTGCTAGATTGGGTATATGAGAAAAAAAAATTGTGGCTCTGGTCCTTCTGGTATTAAAAACGGGCAAGTATTTAAACTTTTTATTGAGGCCTCTAACATTGCAATCCTATGCATGTTTACTACGGAGGAAACTCCATTGTACAGAGTTACTTATGGTACTTCCAAGTAAACATGCATAGGATTGTTCTGTCAGTTTATGATTTTTTTTATTTTTTCTATTTTATTTTTCACATTTTTATACCGCCCTTCCTCCAAGGAGCTCAGAGTGGTGTACATATTTCCTCCCCTCCTTTTTGTCCTCACAACAACCCTGTGAGGTAGGTGGGGCTGAGAGATAGTGACTGGCCTAAGGTCACCCAGGAAGCTTTGTGGCTGAGTGGGGATTTGAACCTGGATCTTCTAGGTCTAAGTTCGACTCCCAAACCACTACACCATCTTACTGCATAAAATATTTTTTCTTATCTTGCCTCCAAATATATAATTTTTTTAATAATGCCAAACAAACAAGTGAATGGTTGTTCCACAGAGTTCACAATTGGGAGCAGTCAGAAGAGAACAGCAAACCCAGATGAGGATATGGATCAGAGAAGCAGTAGGATTAAGGCAAACACACTGGCTACGATTTGCAAGACATGCACTTGGGATATCCTCCCAATTCTGAACAATGAAGTTTTACACTGTGAAATAGTGACTGGCCAAGATTTCCTAGGAGTATAAACAGAAGCAAAAACGTTAACCCAGAGCTTCCTGATCCAAATCAGATATTATTACTATTATTATTATTATTAACAGTATTTATATACCGCTTTTCAACAAAAAGTTCACAAGGCGGTTTACAGATAAAATCAAATGATTAAAGGGCTCCCTGTCCCCAAAGGGCTCACAATCTAAAAAAGATGCAGAAGAACACCAGCAAACAGCCACCAGAAAAGACACTGTGCTGGGGTGAAAGGGGAGCAGTTACTCTCCCCCTGCTAAATATAAGAGGAGCACCAATTGAAAAAGTGCCTCTTGCCCAGTTAGCAGGGATATTCTATCCACTACATCCCATGCTAGGGAAAGTCAGTGGTTAA
This sequence comes from Plestiodon gilberti rubricaudatus, assembly GCA_026170595.1. Taxonomy (NCBI): domain Eukaryota; kingdom Metazoa; phylum Chordata; class Lepidosauria; order Squamata; family Scincidae; genus Plestiodon; species Plestiodon gilberti. The sequence continues at coordinate 203,553,992 of JANXHW010000001.1, forward strand.
ACAAGGGCTCAGGAGCCTGGATTCAAGTTTCTACTTTCCTTTCAATTCATCATAGACTTAGTCCAGGATTCAATTTCTCTGCCCTGGCCCAGCCCCCCCCCCCCCCACACACACACACAGAGTAGCCTAGTCACTGCACTGACAAAAGGAAACAACATATGAGCCAATGCGTCCATACCAATGCCCGATTCCCAGGAAAACTATACATGCAATTTGTCTTCTTCAGAAAAAGTGGAGGGAGAAAATAGATTGAGACCTCCTAGGGTTCAGACATTGGTAAGGATACCCCAGCTCATGTGTTACATCCCGCTGTGGCAATAGCCAGTTAGCACAGATTACTTTTAAACATATGAACTGGTACAGTCTATTTCCTATCTGTTCAAGGAGAACAACTACCTTGTGAAACTGTTAAGATAATGAAAGGCATCCCATTGTAAGGGTTACCATATATGGAAGACGTACAGAGAGTGAGGTGGGGTGGGATGGAAAGACAACTGCATGTACCAGAATTATAAACACATCCAGCAACTGGGTGGTGATATATGCAAAGATGAACACACCCACCACCAATAGTATTTGCATTAAACAATGAGGCTGCCTGGAAAGAAGTCTTTTCTAAAGTCTCACTAGGAAAACTTAGGCTAGCAGGATATCGATCTAGCAGAGCCTTCAACAAAAACCATTGCTTCCGCAACCCACTGCTGGTTAGCAAACTGCCCAGAGCTTGATTATTAAAGAAGCTCAAGGTCTGTATGGCTTTTTTCCCCCCTCCAAAGCTTATGACTGTCACTGGGCTTGCCTATAAACTATCCCTTGGAGAGCATCTGCTTGCTCTGTGCAAGTAGTACAGTAGTTGGTGCTTGGGACTTCTACTTAAAATAAAACAAAATGTTATTTCAGTTTAGCTAAAAGCTGTACAAGGACTAAGTGAAACCAAGTTCAATTTTTATTGCTCTGAAAATAAGTAAATTCACATTTTAAATTAGGGAAATATTTTTGGGCAACATCACTAGTGTCAAGCTGAGATTTTTCCCAGCCCTACTATCTAAGATCTGCAACTGGAGTACAAGATGAGGACTGTCTGACTGCAAAACACAGGTGCTACCACTGAGGAATGGGTCTGCATGCCAAGCAAGAGATGCATATTGGTACCCAATAAAAAACCAAGTTCCAAGAACTAGAGAGATCTAAGGATAGCTATCAATAAAAAAACCGTAATAGTAAAGGCAACCTAATCCTTTGTTCCAGGACAATGTCCTGTTTCAGTTGAACTTTCAGAGTTATTAGTCACCATTTCACAACCGAGATTGAAATGAACATGCAACCTCACATTTCATTGCAGGAAATATTACACAAAGGATTGTGTGACCAATTAAATGACTTACCACAGCTCTAGAGGAGGAACAATTTGGGCATCACCCAAGGCCTATGCAACATGCAGATGTGCAGGCTTGTAGAAGGCTCTGTCATTATTCACTAGACAGAACAATATCTCAGCAAATGTGTAGTATCAATCCCACACTTGGAGAAATAAGGAAATGCAAGGAAGGGCAGCATTTGCAGGGGAAAACTACAGGATGTTGTTCAACCCCTCAGAAGTATCCCAGTTCTTCCCTGCAAATGCTCCTTGCCAAGGTTCATTTTCCCCCTAGACAGGTTTATTGCAGAGCTGAATCAGCAAGAAGTACAATATTATAGCACTTCCCCTCATGCCCACTAAGCATTCTTTGCAATGCCTCACATTAGCATTCCAAAGAATATATAGGGGTGCAAACCCCATATTTCTCACAACATCTAGTTTGACCCCCCCGTGTGAACTCAATCTTGAAACACATTTGAAAAAATGCAAAACATGGGACCCACTTCCAATTTTGATTTGGACAACAAATGTACTGAGACTTTTGTCATAAAGTTACAACGTTGTGTCTGAAGCCCTCTCAGTCACTGGATTTTTTTTTTAATCTTGCACATTTTTATACAATCCTCTTCACTTTTTCTTGAAAAACAGGTCCACCTCCACAACTGATTGCTTGCAATTAAAGCACATAAATTTGGTAATTCAGGTTGATGTGCATTTCCCCTGAACAGTGTTTAAAATTTGTGTTATGTCAAGATCAAGTGTTCTGGGCATGGCAGTGGTAACAACTTGTCAGAAAAGTTTCTCATGATTCTTGCCACACCTCTGAGATACCCATCCTACGAGATAACAAAAATAGCATAGTTCTATTCACTTTTGCTCAAACCCCCCCCCCCAAACAATCTTTAGTACACAGTGGCTGTACTTAAAAAAAAATACAGATGAGACACACTGCATCAATCGTAACAAAAACATAATTTGTCCTTTTCATGTTACTGTAGAACCTTCCCAAGTCCCACAAAACTGAGGGGAAAACTACAACTGACGAAAAAAAAATACAGTGCACTGAAGCACTTATAAGCCTATTTACAGGCTATCTGAAGAATTCTGCAAACCTTAAGCACCCTTTACGGCCATACCTGCTGTATATTGAAGCTATTCTTACTGCAAAGTCAGTAAGGATTATTCCGGCTTTATTTTATGAGACGTTAAATGCACAAACTCATTATATTGCAATGCAAAGGGCTGCAGGTTCCCTTTCTCTTATAGAAAAAGAACTGCTCATTGCACAAAGATATGGGTACTCAGTCATCTATATATTTTTAATTAAAAAAAACATCCAGGATTGCCGTTTACAGAAATTTCATCAATATGAATCTTTTGTAGAACTGATATATAGAACTGGATAGACTTCAAAGAAAATCTAAAACAAGCGATGGCTAAAAAATATAGCTTTGTAACTTTGCAGTTATCAATCTAGATTTCAATTAAATTTTAAGGTTCTGTGAATTAAATCTCGTTAAAATACCATCACTGCCTCCAGGTACATATATCAACTTGCAATATGTATGATAAGATTTTCCTCTTGGCAGGATAACAAAGAAAACTTATAGAACTTGCATTCTACTCAGTACCGGATTTTATCAATGTGAAAATCTCCTTGGCATCAGGTGAAAGGAGAGTCTTGAGAGCACATTAAATTCTACTGACTGGTCAAAGCAAAGGAACTGTGGCATATATGGGTGGAGCCAATCAACAGATTAACATTGGCATTACAATGGTTTATTAAACAATAACCGCTATGAAAGTTTGGTAGACTTACAGCCCAATCCTGTGTAACTCTTGCACCGGTATAACAGTAGATCCACCGGTGTAAGTGCACTTATGCCAGTGTAACTTGCCGTATGCCAACGGACACAGGATGGACACTGGCATAACCCTCCTTGGACGCCACGCATGCGCAGTTCGGACAGCAGTGCGACTCCGTCGGCGCAGGAGGCATTCTGGCGGTGTTGAACGCCCCAGAATGCCCGTGCCGGTGGAGTTGCAGCAGCGTCCCTTCTCTGTGCTGCTTCTGTTCACTGCAAACAGAAGCAGTGGAGAGCAAGGAAGCCAAGCACTGCGCTTCTGGTAAGAAATGAGAGTGGAGAGGAAGGGGGGGGGGCTCCAGATTGCCTCTCCCTCCCTACTTGGAGCTTTCTAAATCACAGGGTGGGCAGGGAGAAGCAATTTGGAGCTCCCCAACTTTTTCTCTCCTTCTTCCTTATGGCAGCAATGGAGGTTGAAGAGGCTGCCGCTGCCGCTGCCACAATCATCTTCCAACTTGCTCTCAGTAAGTTGGAAAAGGATTGGAGCCTCCCAGTTGAGAAGCAGGCTGGAGAGGGTGACGGCTTGTCTGGTTGCCGCCACTCCACGCAACCATTTCAGGTTCCTTCATGGCAAGGCCAGCCCTGAAATGGAGCGTCTTTACCCAGAGCCACACTGATTACCAGAAAAAAAAAAAAAGCTCTGAAAAGATTTGAGAGAAGACACGTGCTAATGAGCTCCCAAAAGGAGCACTATGCTCTGCTCATAGTACCTCAGGGATTTTGTCATCATTCTTCAACCCCTCTGCACTACATCCCATATCATTCTCGAAGGGGACCTTCAGTAGTGGTTTTTCAGGGGGGCTCAGGAAAGTGCCCTGAGAGAAAAGGGTAGGGAAGAAAGTATGTGCTCATGGTATACGCGAGTGCTACTTAAAGATACAACCCAGTGTGTTTTGGCATACAAGCAAGACATCTCAAAAAGACCCCTTCAGACAACGTAGGTAGCATTCCTTCAAATCTCTTTAGAAGTTTTTTTTAATGTAAAAAAGTATCATTTTATTTCATTTCCAATCAGGCACATTATTAAAAGTGCAGAAGTCGTAAAAGAAGCAGCCCTTCTCGTTCCAGTTGCCATCTCCTCTAGGTTTTTAAAAAGTTTTAAAAAATCAGGCAAAGCATAAACCAGCCATTATTGATACTTATCCTTACTTAAGACTTGGAGAACAAGATATTGTTACCATGGATAGAATATGCAGCTTTGTTACAAATGAAAAAGCCATTTAAAATCCTCTTTCATTAAACAAAACTTTAAAACATATTTTCTCTTCAACACAAGAACACTAGTGGTAAGAAACCTACGTCCAAAGAGAAATCTCTGTAAGCAGTTACTTCATATTCAGGTATTTTTAGCACATGGGTTAATTTCTGAAAGGTCGCGTCCACTCCGATGTCCTTCAAATGTGTTAGTATCTCCAGAGCATTACAGAACAATCAAGGCTTCCTAAATATCAGAGTCCTACAGGTCGGTCACGGTGGTCTGGACACCATAGCCAAAAGCCTGTCTGTACATTCCTGCATTCTTCACATTGCGTTCATGGACAAAGTCACGGTAGTGTCTATCCACTGACTGGGCGGAGGGCGGGGACCACGCGTTCCATTCACTTCCACCAGGTTGACAGCAGTCACCAGCATCATGGGGCCTGGATTGTTTGGGGAATGGGATGGGGTACAGTTAGTACCTAGACACAAATGAGGGGGGAGAGAATGGTAGGAGGAAGAGGCAGCTAAGGAAGGGAGAAGACAGAAAGAATGAACTTGCTGAGCAGCAAGCACAGTGCACACAAGTTCATGAATTCACAATGCAATTGGGGGGGGGGGGGACAAGGACTGTCAAGTTAAATCCTTCACTGCCAGGACGTGCTGGTTTAAGAGGGAGCAACATAATAATAAGTTTGAATACTCTGCTTTTTCCTCCACATAGGATCTTGTTCATCCAACAAACGAAATCAGAAATTAATAGAAATCTATCCACCCCCAGCTTATCATTTTTCTCATGTTTCATGCATTCACATGTCATGAAAGCAAGCCAAATAACCCCCCCTGCTGGGTTGGTTCTATGATGTGAATGGCCATTTCTCTCGACTAAACAAAGAGCAGACTCAAGTTAACGGTGTGCCCCTTCTTCAAGTCAAGTAGTTTCCTAGTATAGCAGCATTAAAGGATTTAAAATGACATGGTTAGATGGTTAGGACAAATTGCCAGAAAGCAAAGCTTTGACTCAGAAGCCAAGACAGAAGAATGACTACAATTATAGTCAGAGAAGGTATTACATGCACAGATTATGTTCAACTCACTGTGAGAGATCCTGCCTGCTTGACACAACTACTGCCATTTTACTGTGTCCAAGCTTAATTTTAGGAGCTTACAAAATCAAATCTTATTGGTGGTGTGTATAAGTTTAGTCCTATCTGTTACCTGATGGCTATATGGATATCCTGACAAGACTGCTTTTCCCTCCTGTGGTATTCGATATAGAAAGGCAAAAAAAGTCATCCAAGATTTGCCCAGGGACTTGGGAGACGTAGAGTTTTTAATTATGTTACAGCAGGAATTTAAAAGGTTTTAAAACAAACACATAGTAGAAAAAGGAGCTCTTTGGGTTCCAGTTCCTACTTCTCTCTTGCTACCCAATGCCTCTGCAAGACATGTGGCTGATCAAGGCCAGAGGAACTCAGACACTAAATCCCAGAATGATTGGGGGGCAGGGGGAAGACGTGCAAGAAGCTGCTATTGAAAGAGGAAGGTTTAACCCCTGCGCACAACAGAATGCAAGCAGCTCTTTGGTAGTCAGATATGCCTTGTGACTACCTTCAACATTTGGAGTTCTTCAACTAGAGCCACAGGATTTCCCTTAGGCACAGTCCGATTATTTTTGATCGTACTGTTGTAAACAGTCAGCACTATTGTTGTCCCCTATAGAGAGAAGTTTCTCAGTTTTGAGTCATCTCATTATCTTTGGTGTGTGTGTGCAGTGAATATTTAGCCATTTGTAATTTGGCCATGGAAATCCAAAGCAGCATCCAAAGCTTACAGGAACTTCTTGTAGTTCAAGACATAGTACACGGAAACGTTTATCAACATTGAGAGTTTGTCTGTTCTCATGCTTCACCAAAATTAAGCCCAGCAGGTGCCGCCGCCACCACCAGCACCACCATATGCAAACAGGCAGCATCTTAACTGGAATATGAACATTAAAGGTAAAGTAAAGGAGATTGAAAACACATGCAGGATACCAAAACAAAATGCATCTGTGCTTAAAAGTAGCCTTCTTTAGAAAAAAGATTTTAATCAAGTTCATCCCTGTGTATTGTGATATGGATTTGGTTCTTTGCAGTGTAAGTTCTAACGTTTTATTTATGAGAATCTTTTCATAGCGGCTGCTTGTAAAAACACCCATCATGTTTGCAATACAGAACAGCGGTCAACCTGCCAAAGCCTTCCCACATCATCCACTTCAGCGGCATGCAAATAAATAGGGTTGCCAGGCATCCAGAGGTACATGAGCGCCAGAGAACGTTTAGAAAAAAGACAAAGTTGTAACTAACAGTGTAAGGCTTAACTCCTGATATTTGAGTCTCTTTCTTCTGCAGGTAGTAGCACCTTGGCTTTTGGGTCAGCTGCCTATGTTCAGGATGCCCAGATACAATGGAGGACAAAGTACCTATACCTTTAACCATTGTATAGGGGAGGAATTTTGGCAGGTGCAGCTTTTTACATCCGTTCAGGATGAGCTGCACCTGTCAAAATTCCCTCTTCTATACAATGGTTATGGGTATAGGTACTTTGTCCTCCATTGTATCTGGTCACCCTTGCTAGGTTTCTTCTAAACAAGCAGTTGAGCAATCCATACAACTAGAGTCTATGATCTCTGGTGTGTCCCATCATCAGGGCAGCACTTGTAATTATATATGGATTCTAGAGGGCTCAGACTATCTATTTGCCCTTTGAAACTAGAATCCTCATTTCAATGGTTCCTTGTGAACAGAACTAACCTTAAACATCTGGTAACACTGAATGCAAATCTAACTTTGCAGTTTACCGGTATATCACATTGTTTTCTTTTAAATGAATAGGTTCGCAACGTCGAGAAACAGGTTTTCACAGCAAGACATTTAAAAATGAAGCAAAATTGGAAACTCACAAGGAACCATGAATGGTGCTGAATTGTACACCGTTTTGAGTGGAACCAACAGTACTGCTGCTCAAAATGAACAAACATTTGAAGTTTAAAGTGAGGTAATAAAAATATAACCTCTTGTTTTAATACATGCAAAGAACCATTCCCACAAAATATATCAATTTAATCTTTTTCTCAATTAAAAGGCTTAATAATGAAGGGGCAGTCGAAAGGAGTTCTCTAAAGAAGGCTTATAAGAGAGCAACAGGAGCAAAAGCCAAGCCATGGGAACAGGCCAATTAAAGGGTGAAGAGGCTGATGCAGGGAAACCCCATAGGCAACATCAAGACATTCAAGTTGTTCTCCTCCAAGCAGAAACATAATTCCATCAATGCATCCAGCTTAATCTTATTCCAAACTTCACACTGAATGCAGCACACTTGATTGACCATACAGCTCCAAACAATTCTTTATTGCTTTCCTCTTGCACTCCTTAGAAATGGCAGTACAGTCTGTCTTCACATTTAACACACACACACACACACACACACACACACACACACACACACACACACACACACACACACACACACACACACACACACAGAAATCAAAAACTTCTTTTCTCCTGCTTGATGTATAATTCAGAGCCCAATCCAGCACGAGTTTCTTTCTCCTGGGCTGGAGGAGCACACAATTTGCCGGCCTAAGGAGTCACAAACGTGCATAAAGCGTGTTTGCGGCTCCTTTAGAGTAAGCGGCGCCGGTGCAGAGGCAGGCACCACTTACTCTGCCAAATACTGGAACCTGCGCCAGCCACCGCAGTAAGTCTTGCGCTGGTTGGTGCAGGGGCGGGGGGGAGGGAAGGGGGCAATTGGCCACCCTGGCCTGGGAGGGGGCGGGGATATCGGCACTGAGTTGTGCCGATATCCCGAGACCCTTCCCAGGTCGGGCCAGCCTTACAGGTCGGGCCGGCCTTCGAGGAAGCCTATTGGGGCCCGCACCACTTACACCAGGGGAAGGGGACGAATATCCCCTTCCCCTGAAGTGAGCCCAGGCTGCACCGGCACAGCCTGCCATCGGCCTAGGATGCAGCAGCCGGCCTTTTAGGCTGGCCGCCACCTCTTAGGCAAGATCGGGCTGTAACTCTGTCATAGGGAGGACTATGTATTTCATCCCACATATCATACACTGGTCTTCTGATGCAGTCAAACCCAGGTTAAAAGTTCTGAATACATAGCCCACCTGTAAAAAGACCCACGTTTCCAGTGCCGATAAGCACACGGGCATAAGGCAGGGCAGTGGGGGTGGGGACAAGGAGACAAATTGTATGGCTAGGGATTTAACATGCACAGGTATGTTAATTACAACTGCTTTGTCTTAAAGGTCTGTGACAGAATACTGAAACTTATGTAGAGCTGCAGACAGCCTTCCTTGCTGGTGGGGTAGTCGCATTTCTAGGAAGGGGCATGACGAGCTCACTAATGAGGTGCAGCGAGGTGGCTGCCCTCTCCCCCCCGCCCCTTACCTGGCAGTGATGCCACAGCCTCTTCTGCTGTTGGCAGTCTTCCTCCTCCTCTCTGGTTTTTGAAAAGAGACAAGTATGGAATGGGAGTAGAGTGCTGGGCTAGATAAACTTAAGCAAGCATAAGGATACCTATGGTCATGAAAAGCCACTTTGAGCCAGAGGAAATCTCAAGTGAGCCAAGCTATGCAGATCAGTTTGGAGCAGTACCACACAGGGGACGGGGGGAGCACAAACTGCTACAAAATGCCCATTTCCTCTCCAAATCCGGGGGTGGTGGTGACGTGAAGCACTAAGCAGTGCTTTAGGTGATGCAGTGCACCCAACCCTGGCTACAGCCCTGAATTCATGACTGAGTTAAGGCAGCCATAGAGGGATAATGGAAAATCCCTGTGGGGGGGGGGCGGAAGGAATAGGAAGCTACGCACTATCCAACAATCCCTCTGTAGTTTACTTCCAAAGCAATGATTTCCTACACTTAAATACTACCATTATGTCTATTTTGCAGCATGTACACATGGTGGGAAGCCAAAACTGACTGTAACTTCTCAACATGGATACACGCAGCAAAAATGACTTGTGAATTTGTAAAAAGTGTACACTCTCAAATATGACAACTCCAAGCTACATTCATGCAGTAAAGTGTCACATATGAAACAGACATATTTTTTCCCAGAGAAACTGCCCGCACGTTAACAGTCAATTTACATAGCTTTCGCTGCAATGGTAAGGGTACAAAAGGATTCTTTTATGAGGAAAAAAGCAGCAAACTGATGTTTTCTGGACTCTGCAATCCAAAGCACTCTCTCAGATATGCAGATTTCTGGACACTCTAACTGCAGTATGTGGTTTTGGGTGCCCCCCCTTTTTTTTCTTTTTTCTTTTTTTTTTTGAAGCTGCATCAACCTGCAGCTGCTCCTTGACAAATTGCTATAAACTATAAACACACTCAGTCAGAGCTGTTTGGAGCTGGAGCCTAAGGTTCCAAGTGAAGATTTTACCAACAAACATGCGCGCAGCAGTTGTATTAAGCTTATATAAAGCAAGCCATCATACTGATAAAGCAAAATAATAAATACCACCACCTTACAACCACCACCAGTGGGGAAGGAAGAAACTGATTGATCAACCAAAATCTCAGAGAAAAACCTCCAATTTCAGACACTGGACAAATCAAGGGCAAAAAGAAAAGAGAAAGCACTTTTGATTAAGTTTGATTGTCGCTGAGATCAGTGAAAGCAGAACTATATTCTTCAAGATATAAAGCCAAGATCCAGAGTATTTTAAAAAGTCAACAGATATGTTAGCTAGATTTGCATAAACACACATTCATTTGAATGAACAATTAACAACACATATTTACAATATCACCTTGTCTAACAGTGCAATTCTATCCAACTTACACCACCGGTATAACCAGTGGTGCAGCGAGAACAGGAGACCCCAGAACAGAAAGGGGATTCAAATCCTCTCCAAAGGGAGATTCAAAGGGGATTTGATTTCAAATCCCCTTTGAATCTCCCTTTGGAGAGGATTTGAATCCCCTTTCCATTCTGGGGCCTCCCGTTCTCGCAGCACTGCTAGTTGCACCGGTGGTGTAAGTTGAATAGGATCGTGCTGTAAGAGTTAATATGAACAAAATAAATTCTGATCCCATGTAGAAGGGTCTTTTCAATGAAAGAATGGAAACAGCTTAAAGACCTGTAAGTCAACTGCATCCTATTGCTGCAGTTTTTCAAAATGTCTGAGGAAATTAGAGTTCTTCTCTTTAAAAGATACATCTCGCCTCCTTGGATTCTATTTAGCTGGCACAAGTCTGAGGAGGCTGTGTAAAGGCCACGCCAGTCCAGGAAGGGGACGGGGATATGACAGCTGCCATCCCCACCCCCCTGGGCTGGCTCGGTCAATGGCCCCCCTCCCTCGCTGCCTGGACCACCCCTGCCAGTGCTGCACTTACCTGTATCCGGTGGCCACGGGGACAATCCAGCAGCGGAGTGAGGACGACCAGCCTCCGCGCTGGCCACCCTTACTCAAAAGTCATTGCAAACGTGCTTTACGGCACATTCGTTGCGGCTTGGAACGGCAAAGTGCTCGCTCCACCGTTTTAAATTTAGGCAGGATTGCGCTCTCAGTCTCTTATCTGCAGCCATTTCTCTTTTCCTAAGTAAACTCATAAGAAGAGCCTTGCTGGATCAGGCCAAAGGCCCATCTAGTCCAGCTTCCTGTATATCACAGTGGGCTTCAAACGCCTTCAAATGACCACAGAAATTCACGCAGTCAAAAAGCTAGACAGCCAGCTTCATAGTACTGGGGAGAGACGGGGTACACGATCTGAAATATTGAGAAACATGGCTGTTATTAATATTATATGGCTCTCGGTGCTGAATACTGTGTTGCGAGCACAATCCTGGCTGAAGTGCAAATGGTGAAACCCTGCATTCCAGAGCAAGACCTGATAATGAAAGCCCAGTAGGGGGGGTGCTACACAGTAACACAGATTTGCCCGAGGGACCAACAATGATGCACTGGTAGAGTAACCTGGCTGGGTTCAAAATACCAATGTGTTTTTCATGCCCGAAACCAAATATCAAATTTATCATTTTCAGAAGACGCATATATGAAGGGGGAGCCTAAGAAAAATTGTGGGAAACTATCTGAAGTGACCCGTAATAATTACTCCTTCCAAAGTAGAGTAAGCTGAGACCACAGTAACGCACCATTTCTTGTCTTGCTGGCTGGTTCCAGGACTCCTGGGAAGATTTTCTATTTCAACTAAGACTGGACCAGGAGAAACTGCGGTTACCGAGGGCAGAGCTGGCACTGTACTCCAGTTCTTGAAAAGACAAAATACATGGACTAAAATGTTTTTGCTTCACAGACTTTGCATAATGAGAAAAACAAAAAAACACCCACTATTTTTCCTCATACTCAAAGAGACTAGGCAGCCAGTGCGCTTCTCTTACATGGCTGGATTCACAAGTATTGAATTCACCTCAGAAGCAAAAGGTACCCAATATGTCCCAGAGGTTCTGTGTCCCAGACGTCAACACCCATCTGAGAGAGCATAGGAAACTACCACCAGCAGTTCTGCATTTAGTAGTATATAGAGAAGCAGCTCTCCATTCAGGGAAACTGGACAACGTTTCTACTTTAGTTTGAACTTTTTATTTTAACTTACATTTTCAAGGCCAAATTAACCAAATGATCCTACTCGCCCTACTTGTAGTGTAATTTTGCCAAGGCAATGTTTTTACTTATGGCCCAAAGGGTTATTGAAAAAACTCCAAGTAAAACAGATTACACTTACTTGCTGTGCTCCATTATTTTGGCTCAACACATTATTTGGAAGGCTGAAAGAAAATAAAAAAATAATAAAAAACAGTTTAAAGTTAATTTCCCAAAAGATCAAACTGCTAAGTTTTAGAACACTCTCTCAGGTTCAAGAAAAACAGCAAGTGAAGACATCCATTTAAACATTTTTTGCACACCAATTGTGAGATGAAAGCATTTTTAGATTTGTATTGATCGCTACAACAAAGCCCTCAGGGGTGGCTGTTTACAACACTAACTGCATATATTTATTTATTTAAAAAGATTTATATACTGCTTTTCTGTTACTCAAAGCAGTGTACAGCACAGAAGTAAAACATACAGAAGATAAAACATCTGAATAAATCCATCAGAATAAAACCATAAATATGGCTTCAGTATCATAAGAACTGCTTCCTCCCATATGAATCTGCCCACTTATTAACAGAGGACCTGTTCTTGTGTCTGCCATCATCAGAGGTAACTGTTGTGGTGACATTTAATTTTATTCATACAAACATGTATTATATACACATACATATAGGGGTCTCGCCTAAGCCACCGTATAATCTACCTGAAATTCTTGTAGGCAAAATAGGACTAACAGAGCAATCCTCCGGATCGTTGGAACGGCAGAACGAGTGCTCCGCCGGTCTAAGACATTGCAAACGTGCCATAAAGCACTTCGCGACGCCTCGGGAGCAAGGGAGGCCAGCACAGAGGCCTATCGGACCGGCCCTGGTTTACACCAGGGGAAGGGGATGAGCGTCCCCTTCCCCGAGTAGACCTCCAGCCCGCCATCGGACGGGCAGCCCGGGCGCAGGATCCAGCGGGTGGCCCTGGGCCACCGGCCGGATCCTTACACAGGATTGCACTGTATGTTGCACAGCTGCAGTAACACAACGTTGTGAAGTAACTAAGAACAAAATTGCAGGGGGAAAAACAGCCTATGGTGTTAGAAAGCAAAGGAAATTGTAATCATGTTATGGTGAAATCATATTTCAGAAATATTTGTTTCTTTTCTGAGCCTGCAACCTAACACAAACTGACTAGTTTAACCTGGCATGCAACCAATTTCACCATGTGTTTCTAGAATAGCTTTGGATACCACCAAAGAGCATGCTGCTCTGTTCTCTTATGAAATTCTCTGTCCAGGAGAAGCTAAATAGTGTGCATCTTCAAAAACTAGGTACAGTTGGCCTTTGCTATCACCGGGGGATCCATTCCGGGACAACAACAACCCACCCCCAGATAGCGAGGAACCGCGGATACCGAAGTCCGCGATCAAAACACTGTAAAAAAAACAAAGAAAAAAGCCCCCCAATCCCCGTTTCTACCTTTAAACGACCAAACCACGGTGTTTTCAAGCCTCCACGGGCCTTCTGTAAGCTTAACAACCCACTTCCGGGTCGTACAAAGACTCTTCTCTCCTCCCAGCCTTGCCCCAGGGTGCATTCTGGGGCAAGGCTGGAAGGGAGAGCCTTCATGCGACCCGGAAGTGGGTCGTTAAGCTTACAGAAGGCCCGTGGAGGCTTGAAAACACCATGGTTTGGTCGTTTAAAGGTAGAAACGGGGATTGGGGGGCTTTTTTCTTTGTTTTTACAGTGTTTTGATCGTGGATCCGGGACCCACAGTAAATCAAATCCGCAGATTCCAGATCTGCAAATAAAAAGGGTCCACTGTACAGAAGAATACGCATCAACAGCATATTATTCACCGCTGAAACAATGCTTTTCAGTGAAACAGTATGCATCCTTCAAGATCAATTTTAATTAACAATGTTAATTAGCATGCCCAGTCAGACATAGAATTGATTGGCTTTGGGGTAAACATGACATGATTGCCTAACGCCATAGTAAACAATAAGTGAAACAGAGGATAAGACACCCCCATCAGATTGCCCAACTCATCCACCAATTATAGAAATTGTTGCTATAAAATGTTGAGAAAAGGAACTATAAATAGAAGTTGCTTGCAACTGTAAGAAGTCCTCTTCTATAAATCTGTGGATAAATTCTGAAACCCTCAAAACCCAGGTTTGATTGAAAATAGTTATGTTTTATCTCAGAATACAGATTTGTGACTGAGAAGAAGGTAAAAATATTTAGTAGGAAATGGCCTGACTAAAAAACTATCCAAAACACTGCATCTCTGCTGTAACACTGCCCTCTTTTAATGTCAACGTTTCTTCCATACACATTCAAACAACGAGGGGGTGGAGAAAGCAAGATGTTTAGTAAACTTGCATATTCCTAACTTGCATTTGTTCAACAGCAAACTCAGTAGTTTCGGGGAGGGTAGCGGTACAGGTAAAGGAGACAGACAAATGTAAGCAGCACTAACAGGACTGCAGGGCATAGCACAGGAAGTTATACAATAATTTCATTCCCACTGTCCCAACCTTACCATCTTTAACCACTTGAGAATATAAAGTTTACACTTGCTTCTGCAAATCGTGCTACTCTTTTTTTCATTAGCTCCAGGTTTCAGGAAATGTAGGAGATTCCCCCACCCTCCACTTAAAATTTCTTACACAGATTTCCAGCCTTCTGAAATAACTGGGAAAAAGATTCAAGTGCCCTGTTAGCAACAGGGATTAGATATTTAAATATTGCAGCCTATAGACCTTTCCTAATAACCCTACTCGGATGAGCAGGTAAGACAAAAATATTTAGTCCTCTATAGGAACGAAGACACATTGTTAAAAAAGCAAACTTTATTTTAAAAGAAGGCCTATGACAAACAGATTCTCTTACCTAGTTTCTTCATGCTTAGTAATATTTGCTGCAACGACAAAAAACCACCACAAAAATTAGTGGCTGTCTAATAATATGAGTTTCTTTTGCGGTTTCTTTTTTTTCCACTGAAAGCACCCCAGCAAAACTATGAGTCCATTAAAAGGTATTGAAAATACCTATAGTTTGCCTTTCCCTCCCAATAGGGAGGCACTCAAGGCAGCTTATAGCTAAAAACAGGATTACAGCAGTAAATATAATACACACACCAAGACTAAAGCAGCAAAACCAAGACAACACATCAAAACACAGAACCCAAAAAAAATCACTGCAGCAGAAAGCCATACTAATCCCCAAAGGTTGGGTTTTCAGTCATTGTCAGAACACAGTAGACTAGACCAGAACTTGGGGAGTGAGCGGAGGGGGCAAGTAGTTTGCAAGATTCTGTTATGTAATCTACAAGCTTCCACAGGCACTGCCACCAAATTCAATTCAGGGGGGAGGGGAGATCCCATGCAATTTCCTTGTTAACAGTACTGCAGGCAACAGCACTGGCTGAGATCACAAGAACTGAGAAACTAAGCTCACAATCTTACGGGGACTCCAAACTTATTCTTGGAAGACATTTCAAAAGCAAATTGCCATATGGTACAGGGCGCGGATGCACAGTTTCTAGGATACGACATGGGGTCAGATGTAGGTGTGTGGGGTCAGAAAATAAGACAGAAGTTCTACTGGGCGACAGTTAAACCTAAATAGTTCTTTGGATCATAGACACGGTCTACAAGCAAGTCAGGTTACCTTTCATTTGTAGCGTCCTCCTTGAATACCGCTTACTAGGCCTTCTTTCAAAGGATGCTGATCTTCTGGCTTTGTTGGTCTTTGTTGTCTGGTACTCAGTTTTCCCACTAGGTTGTACACAAGGAAAGAACAAGAGAAACAATTTATAATGATCAAATTGGCAACATAAATGAGAACATACCAAGTCTCCTGGCTCTCCTAGACCATTGGTTCTTAGGTGGTCAGTTTCTTTTATTAAATCTAGTCACATACTTATTAGACCCTATAACATGACAGAAACGTGCAGCCCTCTCTAGGTTGATCATGATCAAAAATGGGTTTTTGAAACTGGTTTTCGAAAAACAAAGAAGAAAATAACTCCCAGAGTGAGCACTTCTTCTGGGATGAATTTTAGGCATGTCTACTCAGAAGTAAGCCCCATTGAGTTTAATGGGACATACACTCCAGGGTAATTGTATTTAGGATTGCAGCCTAACTAGTTTCTAAAGTAGTAATGCACTTTCTAGATGGATGCGCTACTGATAAAGTATTTACTAACAAATATTTTCTGTACTCAAAGCATGCCAGAATAATGTCACTATCAAAGGCTAGAGATGCGAGCTTCTGTAAAGCTGGATTAAAGTAAGCTATGTCTAGAAAATGGAGGATAGTGACTGGAGAACAATATGCACTTGTGGTAAGTGAGAAAAATCTTTCCATGTGCACTCCGCGAAGATAAAGCAAATGTCCACACACGTTCAGGCTTTTCTTTCCAACAACAACATATAGAAATTTGTTCTTGTGAACTTTGGCAGGGCATATATACAGATGTCTACAAAAATTCTGGCGCTCTGCTGGGTACAAACAGTATTAACTGCCAAGGACTTAACAAAACACACTGTTTCCCACACACCCAGATTATTCTGACCAGTCTAACAACTTTGCCTTTATACCATTAGGGATTTGGCATGGTGGTTACTACAAAAAACAAAAAAACAACAACCCAAAACCAAACTCAGATACCTGCTTTCCATCCTATGAATAGCCAGGAAAAGAAATCTTGAATAATAATAATAAGAAAAAGACAGCTGACCTGTATCTGAACCGTGACCCAAGTCGAATGAAGCTTGATCGACTGGAACCTTTCTGGACGGGTCCGCGAAGGCGGAAGAAGGCATGATGCTCGACTGCACACTTCCACAAGTGTTTGCAGGCCTTCGGGTGTTCCAGCCTAAAGACAAAAGTGTGTTCCTGCTCCTTGCCCTCAAAAGAAAGAACAACACAGGGATGTTGTGGAATAAAAGGGATATGAACAGTAACTTTGAAATAACACAACTGAAGATAAAAATTACATTTCCTCTAAGGAGAAAAAGGTTCTCCTTTACTGTGCTAGTAAGAATTCAAGAGATAGTAACTTCTACCAAAGAGGTTATCAAATAATGAAAACAATGAGCTGTATTTCCAGAGGGGATCTGCATGAACAGAAAGGCACTTCCGCTCATGCAAGGCGACCCTGCCATTTCCCATTCCAGTTGGAGGCTCCCACACTCCATCCTATCCTGCTCTTAAGTTACTCAGGCTACAATCTCATACACACTTACTTGGGAACTCCCATTGAAAGTCAGTCACTATATATTTCAATCACTGTCATGTATCCCAACGTTGTTTACTTCATGTGTTTTTAGTTATACAAATATAAACATTAAAACATAACTTGATAGTGGAAAGGAGGGGAAAGCATTATGTTTTTCAACAGCACTGAATAATTTAGCACTGATTAGAAGAATCTATGTTCTAAAAATACTGCATTTCATTTTTCTAATTCTGAATCTAATTTCATGTTTCACTGTTGTGTGAAAAAGTTTTTAAAGAATGGTCTACACATCTGTTAAATACATAAAATAAGAATTAACTTGGTTCAGATGCAATGGTCAATCTGGTTTGTTTTAAACTGGGACCAGAAGTTGTAATTACTTACCCCTGCTAACTGGGCAAGATGCACTTTTTCAATTGGTGCTCCTCTTATATTTAGCAGGGGGAGAGTAACTGCCCCCCTTTCACCCCAGCACAGTGTCTTTTCTGGTGGCTGTTTGCTGGTGTTCTGCATTATTTTTTTTTTAGATTGTGAGCCCTTTTGGGACAGGGAGCCATTTAATTTTGTCTGTAAACCACTTTGTGAACTTTTTGTTGAAAAGTGGTATATAAATATTGTTAATAATAATAGTGATTAGTGATTGTCGAGGGCACATTAGGCCCAACCCTTTGAGGGCTTTCTAGGTAGAAGCATGCATATACCGTATTTTACGCTCCATAGGACGTATTGGTCCATAGGACGCATGCATCCTATGGAGCATAAAATACAAAAAAAAAAAAAAATTACTTACCTGGGCTTGGGGGCGCTTCAGGGAGGCCTGTGGGGACTTCATGGAGGCCTGCGCGAGCCTCTGCAGGCCTCTACGATGTTTAGTTCGGCCGAAAATAGCAATTTTCGGCCGAACTAAACATCGGGGAGGCCTGTGGGGGCTCACGCAGGCCTCCCCAAAGCTCACGCAGGCCTCCCCGAAGCACCTCCAACCCTAGGCTTTGCACCATAGGACGCACGCTTTCCCGCCCCATATTTTGGGGGGGAAAGTGTGTCTTATAGTCCGAAAAATAGGCACATCGTAAGTAAATACTGCATATTTTCATAGACATCTCAGGAGATATATACACACACACTTTGACTACGTGATGAAACTTTTCTTATTGCTTTTAATGGTGCCTCACAGAACTAAGAAGCCTTTTATGATGCACACAATTTTAGCTAAAGTTCTGCATGTTTTAGATCATTACAGTGGACCCTCACTTTACAATGGGTTCACTTTACAATGGACTCTCAGTAAAACAAGATTCACTATACACAATAAGTTATTCACTTTACAGTGAGCTCACAATTGCTGTCAACAGGACCTCAGGGCTGATCTATAAGCCAATCAGCAATGCAAATACAGGTGGGCCCCCATATCCGCTGGGGATATGTTCCAGGCCCCTCCGTGGATACTTGAAACCGTGGATAAGAGCGAACACCCCCTCCATGGTTTCCTGAGGGCCCCCCCCACCCTGCCTCCCCTGCAGGCAGGCATGCTTGCCCCCCCCAGCTCTTATTTTTCTTTCAGCAAGCTTTGTTTCTTCCTTAAAACAAAACAGAGAAGCAGCCTCCATTGCAGGCAAGTAGAACGAGACTAAGCCCTATAGAGGCTCTGCAAGGTTTCTGTTTACTAGAGAGGCAATGCAAGGTTCTTAGTCTCGTTCTACTTGCCTGTAATAAGCAGCCAGAGGCTGCTTCTCCTGTTTCTTTAAGGAAGAAACAAAGCTTACTGAGAAAAAAGTAAAAGCCTGGGGGGGGTCCCCATGACCCGTGGATAACTGAAACCGTGGATAGCGAATCAGTGGATATGGGGGCCCACCTTTATAAGCATTTGGTAGCGTCTTAGCCAATAGCAGCATTTTTAACATCGTGGCTGTGGATACCGAGAAAAGGACACAGCCTTGTAATTTGAGTTTTATAATTACAGCATCATGTAATCGGATAACTATGGCCCCTAAAGAGAACAGTCAGCACCTTTTAAATAATATTTTAAAGAGCAAACTAGCTTAGTTCCGTGGCAAAAACTTCAACTTCTGAGGTCTTGGAAACAATTACCAAAAAACTATGTGTTATTGGATTCACATTACAATATTTTCACAATACAATGTTGTCTCCAGAACAGATTACCACTATAAAGTGAGGGTCCACTGTATCTACAACATACTACAGAACATCCTCTCCCAGGAGGCTGTTTGCCTTGACACCGCCTGTAAAAATGTTTACTTCTGTTAGCCTTCTGAATTGTTGTAGCTGCTTGGTTTGCCCTGTTTATTCCATTGGCTTGCTTGATCTTTGATTACTAACTGTTTTATACTGTTATTGATTGATGTTGAAAACAACCTTGGAGGTCACTTGAATTGAACTGAAAGGTGGTATAGAAATATTTTAAAATGAATAAAAATGAAACTAAGTGCACAGATTTACAGTCAGCATTTCCTTCCAGAGGAAAGAAACAAGAACCTTTTTTTAATCTACCTGTTCATCATCTTCAACCACCACCAGTGTTAATTTATTCTTTTTGAAGTCCAGCCTGGTGATCTTGGGCCTATAAGGAAGAAATCAAGTAAAATGTTTAAATTAAAAAATCAGAAACAGATCTCTGTACTTTGCAACTGTACATTGTGCCAGAATTCATACAGCTGGTGAAACGTATATTTTGGAAACGTTTACATAGACCAAGGACACCAGATAGCTTGTGCTGTAAATTAATATGAAAAAATTACCACTATAGGATTCTTTAACATAGATTGTAAGTATCAATAATCAACCACATTCTAAAGGCCGAATGTTAATTGAATGTTCTGTGTGTTTTGAATATTTACGCTCCAGACAGACTAGCTTTTCTGATCAATGGGGGGAAAAAAGCATTTCTCAAAAATATCACTTAGTTCCCTGGGGAAAAAATTGACAAAAACATACAAATGCTCCATATCCTTGTGATCACACACCAATAATACACACTTGATTATATCCAGACAAGTAATTAGCTCCTTTTCATTTATAAACACACAGTCAATTTGTTGAAGACCCAAACAAAACAGATTATATGGCAGTTTTCAAGAACTGCCCAACTCATACTCATTTACAGTAGTAGACCAACAGCCCTGAATGCCAACACTGATATTTGCTTAGACTGCACTTGGTTCAGGAGTCCTTGCAGACTGTAGAATTTAAAGTAATCTATAGTATAAGTTACCCATCTTACCAGAAGAACAAGCCAATCTTGGTTTCTCCTTCAAACACGAGAACTCCTGTAGGTGTTAGTCCAAGACTATAATCATTACCATCTCTTGCCTAATTGACAACAATTAAAATAAGGTTAGACTATACCCATAGGTATGACTTTGCTATACGGATTAGCTTTGTTAAATTTACTGCTGTATAATTAAAGAGCTCAGATATCTGAAACAAATCTGTTACTAAAGGACCAAACTACCGGTAGATGTGATGGCAGGAGATCCATGATTGCTTTCTCAGGGGGAAGGGGGTTTAGAGAATAAATGCAGCCTCCCCTCCACCAGATTCAAACTGGGCTTGCCCAAGACTGCATTTGCCCCTAGTATCCTTTCTATTCCAGTAAACTCCCACCTCTCTAAAAGAACATTCATAATTATTTCTTTTTGTATGTTAAATTGACAGATTGATTTTTCATTGTTTGCAATTGGTCACCCTGAGGGCTTCTTGGTATATTGATGAGACATAGATTTTTAAAATAAACCAATATGAAACATTTTTATTATATTATTCTAGATTGAAAAGTCATATGCACTTCCTTGTGTTATTCAATGTTAGGTTGTCACCTTAACTTTGTGCAATATTTCTTCCAAAAAATATGTTTGCCCTGTTTCATCAGAATATGCCTTCACATTCTGTAACATTAAATTGCAGCTTTTATCTAGTATATCAAGTTGCCCTTAGTAAGCATTTTAAGTGAAATAACGTGTCTGAGAAGTAGACACCACCAAGAATACAGACTGCAGGTTCTGGTAAGCAGTTTTTGTCTTGAATATTAATTTTTATACAATATAAAAAAACCTAAACAATTCCTAAAAAAACACAGCCTATAGACACATACTTACTTTAACTATATGCATGTCTACTCCATACATTTCCAGCCATTTTGCTTTGTTCAGATAATTTGTTTCTGCCTGGGCTGGTGTTTGTCCCCTGAAATAATTTAGGTTACATAAAAATCACAATGATAAAGACAAGTCCAGGGAAGGCGAGGTTAAGGATGGAGCACACAAGAGGGGAGCTGCAAGGGCTTGTAGATGATACTAACAAGTGCTAGTTTCCACTCTCACTGACTTGGGACCCATAGCAACATCTGCCCATTTTGCCTCAAAAAAAGCAAGGGATGGGGAAATACTGCATTGCACAAAATTGCCTACAAGACACACCCTGACTTAACAACTCAGGTTTGGCTAGGGATTGCTGTGGCTGTTCAGTGGAGAAAGACAGCTCAAAAAGCATTCTGCAGTATATTCTAGTTTGCTTCCCAAAAGTACTCAAGGGATTGAAAACTAACTTATTTTCCAGCAAAGGAAAGCATGATACATATATAGTGAAAATCCACATAGTAGTCAGGAAGGAATGAGATTTGTCAAGTTACCATTTGGGAGTTTGTTACCTGTATTCCTTCCACTTTTCAAAAATGGCCAGTTCCATCTCTTCTGTTTGACTGGGCACAAACCTGAACTCCGACACTATATCAGGGATGTGCTCGGTAGGGTCATAGTCACCAAGTTCAGCTGCAAAGAAAATAATATTTTAAGCACATTACAGTAAACACAAATTCCCTAATTAATAGTTTGGTATAATCCACGAGTGCCCAAAATGACATATTTCATTCCCAATGTTCTAGATCAGCGGTTCCCAAACGTTTCTACACCACGCCCCACCTCGTCCTCCCAGGTGAGTGGCAACGCGCTGCTCCTGGCGGTGCAGAGGCCTCTACCGGGTTGCGCCAGGCCTGCAACCCACTCTACTGGCCTCTGCAGGCCTCAGAATGTCCCAAAGAAGCATCGGAAAGCTACTTCCAGTTTGCTTCCCGGAAGTTGCTTAGAATAGCTAGAAATCTTTTCTGACGCTTCTGCAGGCTATTCTGAGGCCCGCGGAGGCCAGTAGAGTGGGTTGTGGGCCCAGTGCGACCCGGAAGATGATCGACCCCGTGTGGTTTCTGTGACCCACCTAGTGGGTTGCGACCCACACTTTGAGAAAGATTGTTCTAACTGTTAAAATTCTTTTATCAACATTTATTGGTTCAGACATTATACAAAATCTGTGGTAATGAGAAAGAAATTCAAGATACAAGTTACATGCCACATTACAGAAAACAGAAACAAAAAGGTATAAGATACTGAATCCCACAAAACTGCTTGGATGTTCACCATTTGAAGTTGCAAACATCAAATGGCGACTGCATGTATGAACAAGTCATCACAGATCAAATACTATGAAACACAGCTTTTTATATCACCTTACTTTAGATGAGAATACCGTATTCACTTTTTGGAAACATTTTTATCAGTGCTAAGAAATGTTTGCCTTCCTCATTTCCACTTTTCAGCCATGCCAGAAGAAGTACTTGTCTATTAATTTACATTGCCCTGTTCTCTCCCTCTCTCTCCTTAATTTGCCTTCAGTGACATTGTCATGCAGCCAAATATGACTAGCAACACAACGTAGTAACTTCATACAATTCACTAGGTGCCTCCCAATTCAGTGTGATTACCCACAAATCCAGGAAGAAGCAAAAAATGGGCGGGGGGGGGGAAGACATCAAATCAGCAGCAGACAGGGGAAACAATGAAACTGAACAGGATCAAAAAAGGCAACGTTCAAACAATATTTCCTGAATCTGCTGCCTGAATTGGTGCACATCTGTTGCTCCTACCAGCACACCCCAAATTCTCCTAACAATTCACCCTCCTTTTTACTTGAATATAGGCTTACCAGATCCATACCGGGACAGAGTGCTAGACCTTTAGGAGAAGGAATGTGGGCAGGTGTAGCTTGTTAAACCCCTTAGAAAACAATCCTAGGCATGTCTACTCAGAAGCAAGCCCCATTGAACACATTCCTTCTCCTAAAGGTCTAGCACTCTGTCCCGGTATGGATCTGGTAAGCCCACTTGAATACATCAGCGCGTGAGCAGTTTGCTGTCACAGCTGCTACTGCTGCTGCCACCAGCTTTTTCTCTCTGCCTGTCCAGCTGTTTTAGGAATTAGTTGGAGGAAGCAAGGGGAGGGGAATGCAGCACAGCGATACCACAGCCATTATACCTTTATGTCTGGCCAACACCTCTTGCTCATTGTCAGCATGCTCTGCACAACCTGTTTGACCATGGCTGGGTATAAGCAAGAGGCATTGGCCAGACAGATGCAAAAGGTAAGGAAGAGGAGGCAGCAGAGTGATCCTGTTTTGATCAACTACTCACAGCAGCGGTGCTAGAGGAAGAGGTGGGCTCCTGCGGCTGAATCCTCCTCTCCCTCACTTTCAGCAAGCAGGAAGAGAATCAGAGGATTACCTGAAGGAGGCAGAAGTGGGGGGGGGGCATGGTAGCCCTCATCAATTTGCCACCCCCCTCCAGCCTGCCATTTGAAGCCTGCCACTTCAGTCAGCCTCATGGCTGGACCAGCCTGTTCCCTATCCCATAAAGGTCTCTTAAAAGGTAAAGGTGACCCCTGACAATTAAGTCCAGTCGTGTCCGACTCTAGGGTATGGTGTTCATCCCCATTTCAAAGCCGAAGAGCCAGCATTGTCCGAAGACACCTCCGTGGTCATGTGGCCGGCATGACTCTCCTTGCCGCAGCGCGTAGCATGCAGCTGGAACACGGAGCGCTGTTCACCTTCCCGCAAGCAGTACCTATTTATCTACTTGCATTAACATGCTTTGGAACTGCTAGGTTGACAGGAGCTGGCCAAGCAACGAGCGCTCACCCCGTCGCGGATTCGAACTGCCGACCTTTCGATCGACAGCTCATGGTTCAGCGGTTTAACCCACTGCGCCACCCGCTGGCCTCTTACATCTCCCTAAAGGGCCAGCCGCTGTCTTTAGAAAAACTGAATAACTCTGAATTGAAGATGTGTGCATAGCCACCATCTCCTGGAAGAAAGACTGTATTCAAATTGCCTTCTCTTATTACAGGAGTAAATAGGTTTGTTCACAATACTAATTCCATATCACCCACACGGTGTTGACGTGATCATCTCATTATACACTTGCATCATCAGACAGTTAGTGAGACCAAAGGTAAGATATCAAATCTACCATCCAAGCAAACAAGTCTTTTGCATTCACTCTCTGAGAGACCACAGAATACACAGCTTGACCTTCCCCCAATTCCCAATCCTCCATGTAAATGATGCAGGACACTCTGGAAAACTCAGAGAATACAAATATTCATTTTCCATAACATTTTGCATTAAGGAAAAAAAAATCTTCTGGGCAAGATATCCCACACTTTTGACGCGTATAAACAGAGTAGTTACTTTCCAAGATTCGTTTTTCCCCGGGGGGAATACAAAAAAAACTTTAAAAGTCATACTGATACATGAACAGCAGCCAGTGAACAAAGCTTATTCTTGGAAAGTTACAAGCGTTCAGTTACAAGTTTCATCTACACCAAGAACTAGGTTATAAAAGATTCCAGCAGCTCAAACATCACCAAAAGCTGCGATTACTTACTTACTAGTTCCACTGAATGCAATGGGACTTATTCTAAATCAAGCAGCTTTAAAATCTTAAAAGAAATTCAGGTTGTGGAAAAATGATAGAAAAGGGCCGAAAGTCAGTGGTGTAACATCTGCTTTGCATGCAAACTTTGCATGCCAGGTTCAATCCCTGGCATCTGCAGGCACAGCTAGGAAAGAATTTGGTTCTGAAACCTTGTTCATTAAGACAATACTAAGCTAGATGAAACAACAGTCTGACTTAGTACAAGGCAGCTTCCTATGTAAAAATAATTCAATTACAGCACAATCCTGCCTAACTTTAGACAGGTGGAGCTCCCACTCCGCCAGCCTAAAGCGTTGCAAAGCACGTTTGCGATGACTCAGGAGTAACCGGCGCTGACACAGAGGTCGGCACCTATCACCTACCTCGTCCTGTGCTGGCTGACGCAGGTAAGGGCCGTGCCGGTCGGCAGGAGCAGTGAGGGAGAGGGCCACTGGCCAACCTGGTCTTGGAGGGCGTGGGTATATCTGCGGTGATATCCCAAGTTCCTTCCCAGGCCGCACCGGCCTTACACGGCCTCCCCGGATGTACGCCAGCTCTGGAGCTGGTGTGTATCCGAGGAGGTCCATAGGCTTGCCTACACCCGAGGAAGTGGATAAACGTCCCCTTCTCCCGAGGTGCAGCCTAGCAGCCCCGGGGCAGCCCGGAATTGACTTAGCATGCAGCGGGTGGCCCTTTAAGCCGGTCACAAATCTTTACACAGGATTGTACCGTTAGTCTTCTGAAAATGAACTAGCAAGGTAGCAAGTAAGACTTGTGTTAAACCCTTCGCAGATTGTATTTTTACAAATAAACACATTCATGCACATTTTGTTGCAAAGTGAATAAGAAAATGTCTTTCTGCTTTTAACGGCAAAGCATCCACAAGCAACAGGACTACCACCTCTGTCAGGATGGCCAAATAAAACGAGGCAATGGACATCCATTCTCCAGTACATAGAATTGCAGCTCTTTTGAAAGCTTTTACAGAAGTTTGCCTTGCCAACTGCTGATTTTAAAAATTCACAATATAGTTCACTGGGTTTTTGTGAGCAGAAGGAGACTTCTGAGATACAGTATTAACAGGTATTAAAATGCGCTTTTCCATTGAAGAAGATTCACTCTATCGTATTTCCTCGATTCTAAGACGCACGTTTTTTCCAAATTTAGCAATTCCAAAAAGGGGATGCGTCTTAGAATCGATGGTGTGCAAATTGCACCCCCAAAACTCCACCTTCTTACCTACCGGTGCTTGTGGGGGCTTCGGGGAGGCCTGCGTGACCCTCTGCAGGCCTCCGCGATCTTCAGTTCGGCAAAAAACAGCAGTTTTCGACCATTTTCGGTTTTCACAGAAACGGAAAATGGCCAAAAACCGCTGTTTTTTGCCAAACTGAAGATCGGGGAGGCCTGCAGAGGGTCGTGCAGGCTTCTGTGAAGCCCCCACAAGCCCCAGTAATAAGTAAGAAGGTGACATTTTGGGGGTACAATTTGCACAATTTTTCCCCAGGATTTTTTTCCTGCTGGTGGTAGCGAAATTAAAGGTGCGCCTTAGAATCGATGGCGTCTTAGAATAGAAGAAATACGGTACTCTTTTCCTCATTCCCCATATCTATAAAATGGGGTGATTCCACAGGTGATTCCTGTGGGTGGGGCATGTGCTGGGGACCCATGACTGGCCTGAAGCAGTGATGGTTCACTGCTGCTCTCTACCAATGCTCAGTAAAATCAAGGTCCATAGGAAAGCTTACTGGGCAACAATGGGGGAGCAGTGGCAAACCATCTTCTTTCTCCCTCCCCACCACAAGTGTCGTTTTATACATTCCCAGGTGTCATGTCCACCAAAGCTGCCTCACGAGCTAGGGATCTGGGAATTGTTACAGTACCATGAAAAGAAACAGGGACCACTGCTACTGCCTGCATGAAAAAGATGAAAGAGCACTGTAATATTATCTGAATCACTGGCCATTGTTATGGCTCAGCATCTTAGTGATTAATCATATTTTCCATACAACTTTAATGTTGATTGACCGCGTTGCCTGTAGCCTTTTTATAGCTGATCAGGAAGTACCCTTCTCAGCAACGACTAGAGAATCTGATGTCAAAGCTGCCGCCACAGATGCACACAGAATAGACCACCTGGGCGAATACAGATCTATAGTTCATTAATTCGTTAATTACCTGCCTCAAATTCAGGTTAAAAAGTGCTTTCAAATTTGTCTTTGCTGAGTTATAAAAGCCTGAGTGAAATTCAAGACAGAGACCACCTTCAAACACACTAAGAAGCAAGAAGAGCTCCTTTTGGAGTTTGCATTTTTGCTTGCTGTTCATCTGTTTCCAATTAATTATTGTATATGCAACCCGCATTAAAAAGTAATGTGCATGACCCTGCCTCTGGATTTTACGTAAGGAGAGAAGCCCCCCCCCCCCCATGCAGTGAGACTGCAAAACAGAACATAAATACCCAGGGTCTACTTCATGCACTATAAAAGTATCCT
This sequence comes from Plestiodon gilberti rubricaudatus, assembly GCA_026170595.1. Taxonomy (NCBI): domain Eukaryota; kingdom Metazoa; phylum Chordata; class Lepidosauria; order Squamata; family Scincidae; genus Plestiodon; species Plestiodon gilberti. The sequence continues at coordinate 203,581,522 of JANXHW010000001.1, forward strand.
TCAACAGGCTCTCGTATAGACTTTGTGAGTTTTCACTGCATGTCCATGCCCTGTCCACATGCTTGGAGTCTGCTGCATCACACCTACACACAGGGAACACCACACATGTACATATTCAGGTCATGTACTACCTGTGTGGTAAGCCTGTCACAGCTGAAGAGGTACTATGCCTCAAGCAGTATACCAACACCAAGCGAAACTCCTTCCATCAACTCACCCTGTAACATGTAACCTGCCAACTGCACTGCTGTTTCAAAGGGACATTCCAGCCTGGAAGAGGAAAAAAATGGCTCAAGCAAATCTTTGTGGAAGCATTTAGAAAATAATTGTGCATCAAGGGCTTGGAATGGGGGAGGTGAATTTCAATGAGACCATCAGATCACTCATAAATATGCTTAAACGATATAGCTTCACTGCAAATCCTATGCATGCTTACTCAGAAGTAAGTCCAAATCTGTTCAATTGAAGTTACTCCCAGGTAAGCGTGCAATGCACTTAAGACTATATACGGTTTTTCAGAACTGTATGACTTGCCATATGCTTAGCAACCTATTCTTAATGAGAAAATCAGCTTGCCTAACCCAGGTTCTATACATAGATAGATCAGGGACATCATTAATACATTTCTCATTTAAATCACACTAATTACTCATCCAAAATGTGGAATGTGTGTTAAATAGTTTACAGCAACACATCCCATTCCCAACAGGTTTCCATCCCCTCCACCACTTATAACCCTGTGGAAACCTGGGCAATATTTTACTGGGCAATATTCTACTGTACCACATTCTATGAATGATAAAATACAATGAGACACCTAGAAAGTGACCATGGGACTTCAAATACTAGGTCAGAGTAAACTATCTATAAATCCATTATCTGTAACTATCGGTGCCCATTATAAAATGGCAACTTCTACAAGAGCTAAACATCAGTCACAAACATTACTCTATCTGTTGCATACATTTAATGGAAACAAGTCCTTCATTTAATATAATTACACAACCCAACACACATTTTGGTGCCTTAAAAGTTAGACCTATTCTTGGGTATATTTGGGGTGTTGATTCTAAAACTGGCATCAGTTTTGCCTTATCAGCTCTAGTTTTGGAGATACAGCATAGCCACCTTATATGCTAATTCAAGCAGCTCCCTCATGAAGAAGCTGATGCCATGACTTCCTCACGAGGAAGCTGTTTGAATCAGCATATAACGTGGCTATATCGAATCTCCAAAACTAGAGCTGATAGGGCACAACTGATTTTGGAATCAGTGCACCAAATATACCCAAGAATAAATCTAACTTCCAAAGTACCAGAAAATATTTTTTTTTGTTGGGCTGTGTTATCAACAGTACTTACTTGCCAGTCAGAATGTCCTGTTTTAACTGGAGGACAAATAAATACCTGTTTCAAGAGGAAAAAACAAAAATAAAAGCCATTTGTTAATATGAGGAGTTGCATTATTATTAAGAATCTTAAATATTGACCTCACATTTGACATGTTTGGAAAGACTCTTAGTAGCGGCATGGAAGCAATAAGCATTGTTTCATAGCAGAAGGATGATATCTTAACTGAAAGATTACTCATTTTGAAGATGGTCTTCTCTGATCCGAAGGATGCATTATTGAAAGCAAAAAAACTGATTTCCAAAAAAGTCTGAACACATTACCAAATATTTCAACGTTTCCTCAAACTGTGTTTCATTGACTTATTTAGGGATATTATTAGGATCAGTACAAAGGCTGAAGTAGAAGGACTGGGTGCAAGGAAGAACCACCATGACTTTGAAGCACTGAAACTCCTCTTCATCATCACAATATTTGGATGGAACACTCCGAGGCAGTGATTATTGGCATATCATGTTGTCTGTGTTCTCTCCGCACATCTTTGTTCTTCAGGAGATTACAGTGAAAGACAACTATGATTAAAGATAAGACACTCACTATGGGTTCAGATGGCTGAACCAACCATGGTTGATTCAACTATGAATACTACCAAGTACATGCACTCCTTACTCCCATTACCTTTGCAGTTTGCATCCATATGTGTAAATCACAGCTCTGTGGCTTATGTGAACCTAGAGGTGTGATTTAACTGGGACTTACAAACTAGGATTAAACCAAATTTTAACACTTATTGAATTCTGACTTCAAATGCTTAAAGCTCCAGGTTCAGATGGGCTGCAGAGCTGTAGGATAAACATACCATGTCATGACTCGGTGATAGAGCCAAGGTTAAGGGGAGCAGTGAGTGCACAGACTTACGCTGGATTCATGACCAAATAAAACATTGTTTTTGAGAGTTAAAAACAAGCATCATCCCGGGAAACTCTGTTGTATATTACACTTTTATTTCAAAAGATAAAGGTGTTAAAAAAAACTTTTCGTTTCGCCTCAAACACTTGAGGCATCCTCAGAAGTTACTTCTTAGGATGCCTCAAGTGTTTGAGGCGAAACGTAAAGTTTTTTTTTAACACCTTTATCTTTTGAAATAAAAGTGTAATATACAACAGAGTGTGAGCTTTGGACATGTTGTGAAAATCTGAACACATATTCATTGTTTTTGAGTCGTTCAAACCCACCCTCAGATTTGGATGAATATATGCCAGATACAGGATGTCTCGGTCACCTATCTGTATCATTGCGTGAAAAGGACAGTCATTCAATGTACCTTGTGAGCTCCTCACGTAGGTTATTTGGCTCAGAGGAATAAAACTTTACACGGAGATGCAGGCAGTATGGTGGACCAACTAGAAAGAAAATATATTTGGGTTACAGTCAACAAAGACAATATTTTGCAAATATTTCACTAGCTACTCCACACACATCATAGACAAGATCAGTCTAAACACTACGAGTCTTTACGTAAGACTTCAAGAAATTTTTTTTTGCAACACTGAAAGCATTAAAGACGATATAAAATCCACAAGCAAAAAAGGGAACGCTAAAATAGACAGAGGTAGTTTGATACAAGAAGCCAACTCAACAGTCACATCACATTAAGTTGATTTGTCTTGCCAAGAACAGACAAATCTAGGTTAATCCCAATATTACAAGGCTCTGCTCCATGAACTGAGAAATTGACAGATCTTCACTGCGTGCCCAGTCAAATCCTTAGAAACTCTGCCCAGAATTCTTAGAATTCTGGGATAACTGCTATGGACAGCTCACTTCAGCACACATTCGACAGGACCCAGTATCAAATTGGGTGCATTAAGGTTTTTTGAAGAAATGCAGCATTTTGTGGCAGATTGATTAATGGTTCTTTGAAACTATTTGTGTGATTGAATACAAGGATTATTCTCCTGAAGCCCAAATGTAACAAGCATTAACGCCTTGGGATAGAAAACTTGTACCCAACTCGCTTTCCATCTTTAAGGTTTTTTTAAGCTCTGTCCTTGGACAATGTTTGTGCCTCCAAGCCATCCACAAAACATTCAACACAGCCTGGCTCTGCATTTAGTTAACCTATCGCCTGACCTGGGTTAATGAAAGCTCCTTTCAACCACTCTTGGGAAAATGAAAGCAAAAGCTGACACTTTTGAGGGAAAGCAAGTAAAACTAGAGACTGTGGCCTTCACATTCATTACTAAGGTGTTTCCCCGAGGAAGACTGCAGCAACTTCCTTTTGGGGTAGATTCCACACCTTATCTCGCTCTAGAATGCGATAAACTCAGGTTCCAGGGGTCCCCTGTCAAATATGGGTTTTGTGGAGATGAGATTGAACCATATAATGAGTACAGTATTCCACAAATACAGCCAACACTTTTTTTTTTGGCCAGGGCTCCCCGGGGGGGGGGGGGCATATGGTCCCCGTTGAGAATGGCTGCAACCAGAAAAATTATGCTGCTTATGTCTCAGCTCAATACCCACCGATTCAAGGCAGATCTTAAAGATTTCTGCCTCATTCTTTAGTTTTATAAGCAGGAGAGTTATTGTATAGCTAGATACAGTATATCAGTCACACACAAACAGGTCAGTGACAGGAGGATTACTTGAATATACTGTAATCCATGTAGGGAAGAGAGAGAGAATGTGGAATGTTGAAGGGAGGTGCTGCAAGCAGAGTCTGTAGTACTGTACTTAGGACGCAAAGAACAAAAACAAACATTTCCCTGTGACAAACCAACCATCAACAAGTCACAATTAATAAAGTTATGGATCATGAGTACTAGGTATCTGCCAAGATTCTAGCACTACACCACTGCTTTTCAAACATTGCTTGGTCTGTCAAGGTATATTCTGGAGATGCAAATAATTCATATAGGAACCCAACCCTCTGCTCAAAACACACACACACACACACACACACACACACACACACACACACACACACACACACACGAACTTACTTTTAACTTGCTTTTTAATACTCTTTGTGTTGTCCAGCCAGTGCTAAAAAGGAGAACAGAATATGATTTTTAAAATACAAGAAAAATTAAAGAAAGCATATCTAAAAGATAGTTAGCCATGAAGAAAACAGCCATAGAAAGGCAGATGAGTTTTCTTACTGCTTTTGATATATACTGTATGTGCTGGAGACTGTTTTAATATTTTTTTTATCATGAGATTGTATAAATATACATTTTGTTAGCTGCCTTGGGTGCCCATAGCTTTAGGAAAAGTATGGTGCACAGTATAAATGCATTAAATAAAGGCATTAAAACAAATTCTATTCCATTTTAACAGTTTAATCATCCACAGTGTAAACTATATTATTTCAAATTATTCTGATAAAGACATACAAAAAAGTGTTTGTTAAAAAAAAAAGATTGCACTTGAAGTTTTGCAAGGTTATAGAACCGCACTTGAATATTAAGTCAAATGACCATAATTGCCCATTAGAATAAGCCTTTAAAAAGGACAAGCTTATTAATTCAGCACTGAAATGAAGCATGCTTCTAGTCATGGTTTTCCACTTCCTCTGCAGCCCCCCCCCCACATACCATACTGCTGCCAAGGGGTTCTTGACCCTCAGGAATGACTTTGGGAGGGTGGGCTCAGAGGTTCAGCAAGAAAGAGGGAGGAGGGAAGGTCGCTTCCAGCAGTGTTGCTTCCACCATTGCAATGCAGGTGCAACCCATCATCAGTATTGTATTTTCATTTAAATTTATCTCTGCAACCCAAGGCTAAGAGGTTGCCAGGATTCATAATAAAAACTACCAGTAGTATTCTTTTATAGTTTTAATAAGATAAAAAAAATCAATACAAAATGTTGCAAGGATTCTCACACTTCTAACATAATAGGCCATATGGCCATTCTAATGAAATGGCATGCACACACACACATCACCTCCCAATAAATATAGAGGCATGCCATTGCCACATGGAACATGTAGATTGTTTTCACAAATAATGTGCACCCCTTCTACTCAAACCCACAACATTCTCACGGAGTTATGTTTAAAAACTAATACTGCGGAATGCATTGTCTACTTCAAGTGCTGACACAGGCATTAGCATGAATTGTTTATATAAGTCCTTCTGGGAGAGTTCAGTAACTGGGATAAAGCAAGCAGCACCAAGATAAAAAGTTGCAGATTGTATTAACTTGAGAACACCAGGATCCAATGGCTAAGTTCATGAACTATAAATTTGCAGGAGGGGAAGAGAAAGAAGAGCCAAACACCATGGAAATGTCCTTATATCTGCCAGGCATTTCCTCTAGAACGGTCACATGTGGCTGGGGACAACATCCTTTATGTATGGCACTACAGAGCTACCATCTGTAGTCTCAGACCCCTTCAAGCAACACCCTTATAATTCAAAATGCATGGCATGGCTGCCTTCATATGTATTATGTATTAAAATATTGGTATGCTGCCTTTTAGCTTGACAACTCTGACAGGCAGCTAATAAATTTTAACATTCAAGCAATGAAAAACACATTCAAACACAATTTAGATTGATAAAAGCCTGCAAAAACAATAGGAAACGCTAGATTAAAAGAAGCTAGTTGACATCAACATTCAAGATTCCACTGTTGAAAAAGCCCTCTCTGCAGTCACTTCCTACCCGACTTCACAAGGGCTTCTAATAATGATTAAAACTATATTGAGACAGATTCATACGAGAGAAGGGAGTCTTTTGTATGTTATAGCCATCACGTCTAGTTTGAGCCACAGTTTGTGTCTTAGTATAGGGGTTCTCCACATTGTCGGTGCAGCGTACCACCTACATGGCTGCCGCCGCACCAAGTACCACAGGAAGTAAGTGGTGATGTCATCGCCACTTACTTCTAGGTTTTCGTCGCAGATAGAGTGAGACATGCCATGCTGGAGCCCAGAAAACAAAAAGATAAGAGGGAAAGGGCTGGTGGGTGGGGAGGACCCTTCCAAGAGCGGGAAGCCCGCAAACTCAAGCTGCCGTTTATAAGGCTCCAGCACAGCATGGTGTGGCCGCCATCTTGTCGGCCAGGGGTTCAAGTACCACCAACCGGTGGCTCACATACCACTAGTGGTACGCGTACCACCAGTTGAGAACCCCTGTCTTAGTGCAACTAGGAAACTGATGCAGTTGAGCTGGTGATATTTCAGCTGTATCACTTTAAGAGGTTTTAATTTTTGTACATTATAGTGATATAATGTATTTATTGGTTGAACCCAAAGAAGCTTACAATTAAATTGTTTTTTACTCACCAGTCAATTCACTCCCATTTCACTGGACAGTTCCAACTTAGGCATATTCAGCCAAGGTTATCGGGTATTCAGTGAGAAGAAGGGCAGTGCACACAAACCACAAGATCACTGCAATGTTGGTTCAGAACTGGGGCTACCTACTTCCAGAACATCTGTGGCCACACCCATCTTTCAGTCTCCTACATGCTTAAACCCAATTATTACTCATGCTGAATGAGCAGATGGGTGGTTACCACAAGGCTGAAGGGAAAGAGTACAATATAACTATATGGTACTTTTGGGGTTAAACTTAATTGCCTAGTGGTAGCACAACTATACCCATCTTATCAAAGTCACAAAAGATTCAAGAGGCAAATATACCAAATGCAACCATTACTTTCTACACTCAAACAGGTAGTCCCCATGGTATCCTTGAAAGTAATTTTAGCCTACGGAGTAGGCAGAACAGTCACACTTGCTAACACGGTTTGAAGGGATTCTCAATAACTATTAAAAAGGTCAGTCATGAGCTGTACCAACAAAGTCAGGGAAAAGAGATTGTACATATTTGGACCAGTCCAAGGGCAAGGGAACTGTTGTGGCTTGCATTGAGCAGCAAGGTGCGAGGAGCAGCAATAAATACTGGGGATGCTTTTGCTCCAAATCTGCTGCCGCCTCCCTGCAGCCTGCCTCCTCCTACCCTCTTCCCCTTTTCCTTCTTTGCATGGTCCCTTTAAACAAAACAGGAAGTGTCTCACATTTCCTGTTCCATTTAAAGGGATCACAAAAAGAGGGGGCAAGGTAAGGAGGTAGGAGGCAGGCTCACTGCCTTCTGCACAGTGGGTCATGGGCAGGGAGCTCAATGTATGGCAGATGAGCTTTGGCCACCTCTGATGTTCACAGAACAGCAGAAGTTTACAATACATTAGAACTGGAGGACAGCATTTTAAAAAGCAAACAAGCACTGAAAGAAACTGGCTAATAATGCACTCAGGCAATCTTCTTGCTTATAAAGGAAATGGATTATATCATTTTTCCTGGATGCAAAAAGCACTCTCTCAACTATAGGAAATTATGCCATAAATCTGCTTTCATTGGATAGTTATCTATTCAGCAGCTTGTCCCTATCCAAGCCAAACATCCTTCACTAGGCAGAAAAAAATCACCAGATTTAATTACTATAGGTCATATGAAGTTGTACACAGGAATGGCAGGCAGAGGAGAGGAAGGATGTTCTCAGACTGCAGGGCAGAGTATATGTTTGTTTCATCTCCAGTCTGTTTTCCTTCACCTCCTCCACATTCCAGAGGAAGGCAGTTAACAGACCAGAGACAGGCACCAATACCACTTAGTTCAACTCAGTTCCTACCACCATCATCATCTCCAAGAACTGAGCTTGAGTGACACTTGAAAAAGAAGCAGGAAACTACTTTTACAGGGTCAAAGCCTGGGAGATACAGAGACAATCTTATCATGCAGTTTCACTACCCCAAACAATGTGCATGATTTTCTACTTTCCCTAGTGAAACTTCTAGAATAACATTATTCAACTTTGGTAAATGTAATAATTCAATGGGATTAAGCAGGAACGCTGCAACACTAGATTAAAAAAAAGTACCACAGCACCAAAGAAGGTGAAAGTACATTAGAGTACAGTATCTTACATGTTAGTCAAAAGACTAAGATGTAAGATAAAGGTGGGCCACCATATCCGCTGGGGATATGTTCCAGGCCCCTCAGTAGATATTTGAAACTGTGGATAAGAGCGAACACCCCCTCCATGGTTTCCTGAGGGCCCACCACCCTGCCTCTCCTGCAGGCAGGTATGCTTGCCCCCCAACTCTTATTTTTCTTTCAGCAAGCTTTGTTTCTTCCTTAAAACAGAGAAGCAGCCTCCATTGCAGGCAAGTAGAATGAGACTAAGTCCTAGAGAGGCTCTGCAAGGTTTCTGTTAACCTTGCAGAGCCTCTCTAGGACTTAGTCTCGTTCTACTTGCCTGTAATAATCTTCTCCTGTTTCTTTAAGGAAGAAATGAAGCTTACTGGGAAAAAAGTAAAAGCCTGGGGGGGGTCCCCATGATCCGTGGATAACTGAAACCGTAGATAGCGAATCAGTGGATATGGGGGACCACCTGTACTTCAGCTGGGAGTTTTGAATTTACAGAGTTTTCTGCAATTCAGGCCCAAGTTACCCATGTCATGCTTCTGTGTATTGAAACTCTAGCCACAATCCACATGTATGAGCACAAGAACCTTCACCGAACTTTCCCTCCCTAGATACAGTGCCGCAAATTCGCAACCAGTGTTATACTAAAGAAAAAAAGGACTTAAATGGTTCTTGCACCTATACGAGCCATTAAGTTCCAAGTATCTTTGCTGTGCAATACTCCGCTTGATAAGGAACACTATTAACAATGAACTGAAGATTTTTTGAGTCACAAAAATATGTTGTATTAAAGTATTTGTATTAAAGTCTTTTTGGGGGAGCTGCAAGATTTAGCATAGCATCACTATATTCCAGGGGTTCTCAAAGTGGAGGGTCGTGACCCACCACATTTTTCAGAAGAGGGCGATATGCCCTTAAGGGGGGGGTGGCCAGCTGCAACGTCGGGGGGGGGTGCGCCCTGATCTCAAAACACTGTTATACCTGGTTGTCCTGCCAGCTCCCCAAAGGGTCCGGGGGGCTGCTGCCCCCTCTGCAGGTCTCCCCAAGGCTCTAAATGTCGCCAATTGCGTTCCAGAGCCTACTTCTGGTTTTCAGCAAAAACCGAAATTAGGCTCCGGAATGCAATAGGTGACGTTTAAAACCTTGGGGAGGCCTGGAGAGGGAGCAGTAGCCCCCCGGACTCTTTGGGGAGCTGGCAGGACAACCAGGTATGTTTACAACAGCATTTGGGAGTCACGGCGTGAACGATCCTGCAGTGCTGCCTCAGACATCGCCCTGCCCCCGCAAAGACTTACAGGGGAGTAAGACTGAGAACCGCTGCTATGTTCAATCAAAACCAATTTAATTTGAAGTGAGAGTGTAGACAGGAAGCAATGGTGATGCCAGGCTGCTGGGGGGTCTTCAGGTAAAGACCTGCACAGGGCCCCCTATAGCGGCCCCACCCTCCCTCTGATGGCACACTGGGTGCTACCAGTGCCACTAGTATGAGGACTCAGGAGTCAGCCTGGCCAGGTGAATTATCGGATGAGCAAGAGTCCTCAGCCAGTGACATACCCAAGAATGAAAAACTTCATTTAAGAGGTAGGAGATAACATATGGATATAAAATCTGAAATTGAAATGGTAACAAACATTGTTAAATGCATAGTATAAGCAAGAGTAACTTAAATGCCATGGCACAGACCATGCAAAAACTAGAGACATTGCTGGCCACATAGAAAAGTAATTGTGCATTTCCTTCTTTGGGGCAGTGATTCTGTTTCAATCTTACACCTCAAAACTTCACATTTAAGCAAAGAGAGGGTTACTGGTCACCGATGTAGTAAATCAAGATGTTCTATGGTTGTAAAGTGGCACAGGATGTTGTGTTCAAAGATTGATTAAATATTCTCCACACTGTCTCAAGCAACTTGAGGGTCCTTTGATTCTTTCCTTTTGATCTCCATGCATGAAGTGAGTAGTAAATTCTGTCACTGAATTATCCGGTATTGTGAGTTGATCCAAAGGGAGACCCTAGAGTTTTCCTACAGCCCTTTTAGGTTACAGAAGTGCACAATGTATAATATTAAAATAAACCCTAAGGACAAATGGAAAAGCCCTTTCATGATAGGTCCTTTTAAGAAAAAAAACGCACACACTTTCGTATTGCTGTACACAGCTTTGAATGCTTACTAAAAACAGTTTGTAAACAGTGCAAAGAAATAAAAATGCAAAACCCTCCATATTTTCATTCCAGTCATAACAGAACATCTCTGAATATTAAGAAGATATTATTTGTTTTCCCAGAGTTAGAATTTGGGATTACCTTCTTCCTAAAAAGCTATATTTTTGTACCTATTGATTAAGGGTAAGCGAACAGACTTTGAGTATTCTATGCCTCGGCTAACCTTGCAGTCCAAACTTTCGCAATCACTACCTAGACTACAAAGGCAGACAGAAGTCAGCTGGGGAGGAGGGGGAAAAAAGAGAGAGATAAGATACCTATTTTGTACCAGACCACAAAATCTTATCCAAATGATGCTGATTAGTGCTCAGTAGTTCTTAATTTCTGTTGCCTGAAATTCTAAGGTTTGATAACTTTTAAACATGTTTAATGAAACCAGCATACATAAGAGGGTAATAAAAATAGTCTAGTACAGGGGTTCTCAGACTTCAGTGCTGCGACCCATCTTATCCTCCATGGCGGGGAATGCCAGAATGACTTACTGGGAGGGCAGGGAGGCCTCTTCCAGGTTGCGCCAGGCCGGCAACCCACTGCACAGGCCTCTGTGGGCCTCAGAATGGACGCAAACTGGAAGTGGCTTTCCGAGGCTTCTGCGGTACGTCATTCAGTCACCCTCCCGGTAAGTCATTCAGCTTCCAGAATGGCTCCGATTTGGAGCCAAACCAGAGCAAGGGAGGATGGGAGGGCCCAGTTGCCACCCCACGACTCACCCCATTTGACCTCCGCAACCCACCAAGTGGGTCATGATCCACAGTTTGAGAAACCCTGGTCTAGTAAATGTTACAGACTTATTTGCAAGGCTTGCCATAAGATCAGTAAGCAACAGAGAATATGTTCCACTTCCTCATCTTTATTTGAGGTAGCAGGATAGGCACCTGCTAGGGATATATTAGAGGGAGTGCTCTGTATCAAGTTGAGGGTGATCAGGTTACACTGGTGTTGAAACACCAAACAAGGCAAAGCGTCAAAAGCATCTTATTGTGAACTGAACAGAATTAGTACATTTTATCATGAAAACTGTACACTGAAGTCTAACACTCACTAACTTGCATAAAAAGTTGACCTCATTAAAAACAAACTAAAAAAGCCATTTAAAAACAGATGTTTGATAACTGACAAATGTTACTGCTGTACCACAGAAAATAGAAACCTACAGCAATTTCGGCAGACTGAGCAATACTCTCTCAATTCCAAATCAATGATTACAGCTGAATACAAACAAATGCAAGCTATGAATTGCCTAGAGCTAGAATGTTACACATAGTATCAACCAAAGCTCACAGAACCTCTAGGGTGTAAAAACAAGTTGTACAAGAAAACACAACAGAGACTGGAAGGTTCTTTCACTGCACTAGCATGTGAGGTGGCGGGAATGCAGGCTACATACATAGAAAAAAATCCCTGACAAAGTTCATGACCAGAAGAAATCAAATAATGTCCAGTAACTTCATTATTACTCCAAGCAAAAATTAAGTTGTGAACAACAAGCCTTTATGTTCCCCAGAACTCTTCATCAGGCAGGATGTTAAGAAAAACAAATGTGAGGGGCATAGAGAGGAGAAAGGAAGTCAGGCATGATGTTTAAGAGCTCCTCAAATTCATAGTCTAACACGGGGGTGGCCAACCCGCAGCACACATGTCATTAGTGGCACGTGCCACCCTCCCTGACCAAGATGCGCCGCTGGATACTACCTGCAACTGAGTGTCCCAGAATGCTGCAGAAAGGACGCTCGATTTGCAACTTGGAAGGATTGGCTGCACAAATTGACAGGACTCGCTGTGCAGGGCATTCTGACCGCAAACCGAAAGGAGCCAACGGCTCTGAGAGCCCGGATGGGCCAAAGTTCAAAAAGGATGCTCAGGCCGCAACGCAGAAGTGCTGAGTGGCCCGACAAAGCTCAAAAGGAACCAGACGCTAACGCGGTGCCCAAGATTCGCCTGGCCCAGCTGGCGCCTAGCTGTAGGCTCAAAGAGAGGGTGCAGCAAGGAAAGACGCAGTGAGGCTTGAAGGCAGGACCCTTCGAAGAAAGGACGCCAAAACTATTAGCTATTGATTATTAGCAGTCATTAGCAATGAACAATGGCTTCCTCCTAATTTTTCACTGGTCTATTTTTTGCTCATTGCCATGGTCACATTCACCTTTTCTCCCCTGTTCCGCATACTTGCGGGAAAACCTGTGATTGGATTCTTCTGGTGTTATTGGGTATGACACGCTTACACCATTTATGCTAATTTAATCAGGCTTTTTCAATAAATATATGTGTTTTTATTTGGTGTTATTGGGTGTTCACACTTACACTCTTTATTAGGCGTTATGGTGGAGTGGCACATTCAAGATTCTCTACGTAAAAAGTGGCATATGGTATGCTGCGGGTTTGCCAGCCCTGGTTTAAACACAATCCTAAAATGAAGTGCAGGAGGTATTACACAATCCTAAATTTCATTAGCCTCACTAAGAGTCAGGTACTATGGTTCTTGGAATTTTTTGTAATGGACCAACACGACTACCAACATTTTTATGACCAGCAGAATAACTGTGTGCATTTTAGGCACTACGAACGTCCTGCGGTTGAAGCAGGAATTAAGGCAGATTGTGAGTAAGTACAAGATAGCATGGTACAAAGAAAATAATCAGTGTGTCATATCACATTTAAAAGTAACTAGATGAACAAAATGAGGCTTTTGGTTCAATTTATCTGGTTCAGTTCCCTCAAACACCTGAGTTACTGGAATGAAATTTGGTGTGCATGTCCTGAACACAAAATTATATTTCAAATTAGTATCAGTTTGATCCCACACAGATTTTCATAATGTGTGAAATGCAAAATATATAACAGTATCTTCCTTGAAGACAGAACGAATGAGACATAGGCATTTTCAATAATTATACAATATAACAGGGTCAGTGGCGTAGGAATGGGGGGAGGGGGGACCGTCCCCAGGCAGCAGGGCCTGGGGGGCAGCAGGGGGGGCAGCACTCACCCATGGCGGCGGCTCCATGCGCACCGCTATTTTTGCTTTTTTTTTCCCCATTTCTTCGGCCTCCGGAAGACTTCCGGAGGGCGGGGAACACGTTCCCCGCCCTCCCCTTGGGGATGGATTTCGGCCTCTTGGAGGCTGCTGACATCACCCATCGGGGGCCGTGGCTTCCGGGTTAAGTCACCCCGGGGCATGGCTTCCTTGGGGGGGGGCAGCAGCGCAGCCTGAGGCCCCATGTGGATCTTTGATATATAGTGTGCAGCTCTTGGAAATATGTTGGCTGAACTTCTTTTTGCATCACAATTAATATAAAAGGTAAATAAGACATTTTCAAGCTTTATAATGATTTACCGAGTATAAACTTAGAGTCCACTGGATTAAAACATAAGTTTAATGCTCTTGGCGAGCAAATATATTTAAGAATTTAAATGCTTCTTAAACATTGTGGTTCTCAAACATCTCTCTTACATCTGAAGTTTATCAAATATCTGAAGTTTATCGTATGTAGCTCTTACATTAAAAGCAAGTTTGGCCACCCCTGCAATATAACTATGTTTGAAGTTCCAAACCAGAGTGACCACTGCACACATTTTTAAAAGGTGAATGGAAGAGGAGAAAGTTGCAAAACATAGCATATTTTGAAATCTGAAGTGAGGCCTCTCAAATATTGGTTAAAAATAGGAATGGAGAGGAATTTCTGAAACGGGAATTCAGAAATCCAAGTCATTGCAAGCAGTAGCCTCCCACCTCAGAATTTCACCTTAGCTTATAATAGCTTGGCACCATCCCTCTCATTTATCCGTTTTCCCTCGTGTCTCACTTTCACAAACATACCAAGTTGGAGAGGAAGAGAGAGAAAGAAAAAACAAACAAACAAACAAACAAACAGCAACTAAGACCCAAGCCAAATGCTGCTTTTAAACTGATACTGCAGAACCCTGGGAACAGTAGGGGTTATTTTGTGTTGTCATCCTAAAAAGTTCATCTATAAAGAGGAATAATTTTAAAAAAGTCCTCAGAGTTCATCAGAACTGTTTCTAAATAGTTTCAGAATGCAGGAAGTCTTCTGAGCATGCTCAGAACCTGCATTGCTGAAACTGGAAAGGATACTTTAGTTTTTTTAAAAGTTTCCCAAAAAGTTTCCCAAGTCAGATTAAGAGGAACAAACCTAAGTTTCCAGAGTTCCTTCTGACAATGGATGACTTGGGCATGCTCAGAAGTAACTTTGTGATCCCTCAGCTTGTGCACATCCTCTCAGTTGTCACTTTCCCTCCTCCCCACTCCACAACTAGGACATTTGGGAAGCAGGTAGGAAGAGGAAAAGTCCCGTCTCTTTAAACGTTCCTTGTTATGTTCCTCCAGTTAGGCACTAGCTCACCTCTGCTAGCAGCCAAGTACCTGCCTTGTGACATAACCCATGCTACATGCATCCCTTCAAAGAGAAACTTCCCGTTAACTGCTCTATAGTTTGACACTATGAGATAAGGCTCCCTCCTCATTCCCACCTGTCAATGACCAATCTCCCATGTGTGAACATGTTTTGTCACTAAATCCCACCTGACTGCAGGAAGATTTCTATCCACCAGATAGGGACTGGATGTTCTTGGCCACCCCGACAGGTGACCTAAACTCCTCCCTCTTAGCAGTCCTTTCAAAATGCAGCTCTTACCTATTCACACTGAGACCTTTTACAGCTTATACTGTCTTTGCATCGCAGGATGTATGTATGTATGATAGGTGCCATTTAGAATGTTGCTATGTTTAGGCTAGTTAGAATTGTTAACTGTTTATGCCATCTTTCTGTTTCATCAAAGCTTGTTTGTCATTGTCTTTTTATACTTAAGTTTTCATATACAAAGAGTGGGTTGTCACGGATTTAGTCCGGTTTAGTCAAAGCAGGCCATGGAAGCCTGCTTTTTAGTTTTCTTTACTTTGAGCCATTTAAGTGTTGCTTCCCAAACATGTCCACCTGCATATTATTCCAAGGTACTAGAGGGGAGAGCTAGGTATCTGGGGCTTTTGTGTAGCCTCCTACCAGCAAGATACTGGAAAAAGAAGAAAACCGAATGCCCGCATTAGCCCTAAACATGCCTCCCCAATTTGAGGAAGGGAGATATTTCCATTCTCTGAGGTGGCAATCATTTCAGAGAAGCAAGGTAAGCGGCATGGCTGGAGGGAAACAGGTTGCTGGTGGTATCACAGATTTTGAATGGAGTGTGAACTATGACAGAGAGAAATTAGCAGATGAGAGGGCTGGCAGCAGCAAATGAGCTCCCCAGGGAACTCTCTGAACTTTGGAGAGTTCTTGGGAAAAGGCCAAACCTTTTCTACAAATTTGCCAACGTCTCAGAAAGACAAATAGAGATGGGTAGATTTAGTTGTTCACTAGGTTAACAAGTCATAGGGTGTAACTGTAGCAGTAACCCTGGAGGAGGTTGGAATTCATGATTTAACCACCATCACCTTCTTCAGCTGAAGCATGCATGCATATATACATGCGCAGACGCAGTTCCACACAAACAATGCCATTAAGAAGCTGCAGAGGCAGGGAGATCATGAAGGAAGCTACAAGGGAAGGAATTGGGAGGGGCCGGCACATGATGGAGACAATGGGGAACAGGAGTCACTACTAATACTGATTAGACTGAGAAATTATGCCAAAAAAATTAGCAGAGGAGCATGTTTGAACATTTGAAGGGAGACACAAGCTGCTATAGTATGGGATGCAAATGTAGCCGACAGCTGTGAAATCTTATTTGTAAGTGCCCAAAGTGTTGTATAATTTTTAAACACATCAAGCAACCCACAGCAATAATAAAACAAACTCTGTGCCTATGGTCTAACTCTCTTGAAAGATAAGATTACCAGAGCACTGCATTCTCCTGAAAACACAGAAGAGGACGTGTCAAATAACCACAACAGCACTGAAATAAAATCTGCTGCTTGATTACATTTCTTAGCTATAAAGCCTTAAAAGGTCCTAGGAGACCGCATTAAGATGCACAGGCAACACACACTCGTTTCTGACCTTCTGACCTTCCTAATCGTTCTGTTCAAGACAAGACAAGCTTCCTATCAGAGAAGCTGCTAGGATCTTTAAGCTGGACAGTATGTATGATAAAGGTGTGTGCCCCATTTTATTAGCCTTACAAATACCCAGGGCACCAAATATTGCCAGTTCTACTTCAAAAGTGGCAGATGCCATGACATAAATATTTACACTATTATTAAAAATCTAAGAATTACAACTCGATTAAAGTCACCCAACTAAGGCTGCAATCCAAAAGCACACTTACTACGGAGTAAATCCCATTAAACTCAGTGTCATTAACTTCTGCGTGTAGACACCTAGATCACTACTGCCTGCATGCAGCTAGATCTAAATTAGAATCGTGTCCAACCAGTCACCCAAATCAGTACAGGAGAGAAGATAAAAAGAAGAAGGGTATTGATGGCACACTGACATTCAGAACAGTTTCACTGTTTATTCTAAACTTGTTGCACCAAGGAACTAGTTAAATACATGCGGAAACAAAACTTGTGGTTAAACCAGTAAGAACATTGCAGTTCTATGTATGTTTACTTCAAAATAAATCCATTGTGTTCAACGGAGCTCAATCCTAAACAGCAGAGGACTGCAGCCTTAGTCAATTTATTACTGCAAGAAAAAAAAACAATGCCACTCACTGCCACTTGTGCTGAATCCATGAACCGCAGTCCAAAGTAGTCATTTTCAATTAGGTCCAGATGGTACATGATCTGCTCAAACAGATGCTGACCTTTGGCTTTTTTCTGAAATTACAAAAGGAATTTGTGTTGGTAAGAGGCAGATTATTTGCCGATTAACATTACTTGTGAAGCCAATTCTGCATGCACTATTGATAAATGTTAGCCAAAAAAGAGCCCTACTCCCAGGCACCAATCTATCGGGCTATTGCTGGTTGTAAAAGCTGTACTAGAGAGGAAAGCAACTCATACTTTGTGAGTGTTTACTGATTAGCTAAAAGTAGCAGGCTCAGGTCAATAATAAGCCAAATGCTACTTCAAGGGTCACTCCAAAACTTTCTGTATCCTTTGGTTATTACGCTGGCAGAAAGGCAGCCAAGCCACAATGCAGGAACAGAAAACAAAAGTTAATAAAAGCTACCAGGTGGAATAGGTATTAAGACCAGAGAAGGGCACAAAATCACTAGTATAGGCATACCTAAGATCAGCACTAAATGAAGCTGTGTTATCTGTTACAATACTTTTTGTCCTGGCTTGATCAACAGCCATTCTAACCAACGGGAGCATAGCATTCTGGACCAGTGACTGATTTCTACCTATTAAATTAACGTGTATCCTATAGTACTTTTTCGCACAGCACTTGACTTTTGGGGAATATACTTCCTACTCAACTGGGAGGTATGGTTGTACTAAAATTTAGTTTTCTTACCCTTTGAAATGGACACAAAAATAAAATATTTTCCTTCTAAACAGCTAACTTGATGGTTCCATGCCTATCAGTTTAGCAACAAGATGAGTCTACCCACAGACAAGGTAGTGGTTTCTGCATGGGAATCCCCATGTTTTCTGGAAAATGCAGGTGCACTTAAAGGGGAAACCCAACAGGTATGCTTTTTGTTTCCTAGAAGGCACAGAATGTATCCCTGGAACATATCCCCTGCGGAGATGGGGCCCCAACTGTACTCTAATCACTGAATAACCAAAAGAGTGCTTTTAAAGCATCACAATATGCCATTATAAGTTTTTGATTTCTAAGTCCATTGTAAGCTACCATTATAAGTGAAAGTGATTAATTAGCTGAAAACAATTTGTGCTGCAATAATTTGACAGATTTTTTTGTTTAGATAGTCTTAACAGGTATCAAGATACAAAGTCTTCTTGTGCAGTCTAATGAGTGTATTTATCAAGTGTACATTTAAAATATATTTTAAATACCTAGTAAGAATGTTAATGCTTGGGGAAATAAAACCACCAAAATGCAAGTAATGAACTAACTAAATAGGTACATTTAAATTAACTTAAATAAAATTTCCATTGTTGTAATGTAGCCTATCAAGAACTTTCGAATTCCATATTTGAAACTTAAGCAGGAGACATGCATACTGTCCACTCGTTTATGTAAAACGCAATAAATGATTCAGTCTATTAATAGTAGTAACTTTATTATTAATAGAAGTAACCTTATTAAGCAAAAACAAAAAGGGTCATAATCATGACTCAAACTACAAACAGAATCACTGGATTTTTTTTTCCTTTCAGAGAGCTGCTTATTTACAAGCATTCCTCTCTCCCAAAATCTCTAGTATTTGAAAACCAGTACAATTATGTACTCACAATAAGAGCCTAACTACATGTTGTCATAGCAAACTGCAATAGCTTTTTTTGGAGGGGGGGGAGTTTTGCAAGGGGGATTTGGAGCCAGGACCGGCCTGAGACTTTCTCGTGCCTGAGGCATCGTGCCAAATAACTGGCGATGTGCCAGTCCCTTGCTCCTGGATCTTGCGAGATTTCGCGAGATCCAAGATAGTGGCACACCAGAGAACAGGTAGGAGGAGCTACTGGGGACATCTCGGGGACATTTTTCCAAGTTGCGGCGCAGGCGGGTCCTCCCACTCCCTCCCAGCCGCAACCCGGGGAGTACACGGGGGTGTACGTGGGCCTCAGAAGGTCTGGGGGTATGCGGGGCAGCTGGAGGCCCGCGCAGGGTGTACACGGGCCTCCGAAGATTGTGAACCCCTGGCCTAGTGGATGGTCTGGTCCTGTCTGGAGCACAGATATGGCAAAGGGAGAGGATAAGGGAGAGGATGTACATAACATTTTATGGCACACTTCTGCTTCCCACCCCTCTAAAGGGTTGGGTTACATGCATCTGCAAGTAGCACAATTAGGGCCTAAACCCATTGCATTAATGGCCTGTAAGCAGGACACAAAGTCCAACTTACAATACTACACTTGACATGATAGATCATGTAGCACAAGCAGAACTCTTTAATTGCCTGAACTTGCTTGTTGAACTGTCAGTCAAAGAAAACTTGCCAAACAATGATATGTTGAACACACACCTCAATTAATCACAAGCACATAATTAAGGATCCAATTAGAATTTAGTGCTTTATTTGCTGAAGTTTCACAGAATATTCAAATGTTGCTATTTATAGAAGCTACTGAAATAAGAACCCATAATCAGTGGGAGATTCTTGAGCCTGCAGTTACTACACAAATAAAATCTTGCAACTACAGTAAGTTCTTCGTAATCCCCTTCTCCTACAGACAAAATACTAATTGGAAGTCAGACAAATACTAATCAGTGCCACATGTTCACTCCTGCGCAGTAACCCACAACAGAAACTTAACTTGCTAATAATCAAGAAATGTAAGCACTACCTAGGTGGTGTCCTAACTTAGCATGGCCACAAACGAACCAAAAGGTACCCTGTAATAACATACATAAGAACATAAGAACATAAGAAGAGCCCTGCTGGATCAGGCCAAAAGCCCATCTAGTCCAGCTTCCTGTATCACACAGTGGCCCCACCAGATGCCTCAGGGAGCACAAGACCGTTGTCACTCCCTTGCACCTGGCACAGAGAAAACCCACTTCTAAAACCTCTAAAACCAGGAGGTTGCTTATGGCTTGTAACCTGTGATGGTCTTTTCCTCCATGAATTTGTCCAAACCCCTTTTAAAGGCATCTAGGCCAGGTGCCATCACCACATCCTGTGGCAAGGAGTTCCACAGATGAATCACACGCTGGGTAAAGAAATATTTTCTTTTGTCTGTTCTAACTCTCCCTCCACTCAATTTTAGTGCGTGTCCACTGGTTCTGGTGTTGTGCGAGAGGGAGAAGAATTTCCCTCTATCCACTCTCTCCATCCCATGCATAATTTTATAAGTCTCAATCATGTCCCCCCTCAGGCGCCTTTTTTCTAGGCTGAAAAGCCTCAGACGCTGTAGCCTTTCCTCGTAAGGGAGGTGCTCCAGCCCACAAATCATTCTGGTCGCTCTTTTCTGCACCTTTTCCAATTCAACTATATCCTTTTTGAGGTATGGTGACCAGAACTGGACACAATACTCCAGATGTGGCCTTACCATCGATTTGTACAAAGGCATAATGATATTGGCCGTTTTATTCTCAATCCCCTTTTTAATGATCCCGAGCATGGAATTGGCCTTCTTCACAGCCGCCGCACACTGGGTCGACACTTTCATCGACCTGTCCACCAGCACCCCAAGATCTCTCTCTTGATCCGTCACAGACAACTCAGAACCCATTAGCGTATATGTGAAATTTTGGTTTCTTGCCCCAATGTGCATCACTTTGCACTTACTTACATTGAAGCGCATCTGCCATTTTGCTGCCCGTTCTCCCAGTTTGGAGAGATCCTTCTGGAGCTCTTCACAATCCCTGCTGGTCTTTACCACCCGGAAAAGTTTAGTGTCATCTGCAAACTTGGCCACCTCACTGCCTATCCCCAACTCCAGGTCATTTATGAATAAGTTGAAAAGCACCGGTCCCAAGACCGATCCTTGGGGCACACCGCTTTTCACCTCTCGCCATTGTGAAAATTGCCCATTGACTCCCACTCGCTGTTTCCTGGTCTTCAACCAGTTCCTAATCCACAAGAGGACCTGCCCTCTTATTCCCTGACTGTGGAGTTTTCTCAGGAGCCTTTCATGAGGGACCGTGTCAAACGCCTTCTGAAAATCCAGATATATAATATCCACGGGTTCGCTCGCATCCACATGCCTGTTGACCTTTTCAAAAAATTCTAACAGGTTTGTGAGGCAAGACTTCCCCTTGCAGAAGCCATGCTGACTCTCCCTCAGCAGAGCTTGTTCTTCTATGTATTTTAAGATTTTATCCTTAATGAGACTTTCCACCATCTTCCCTGGAACAGATGTTAGGCTGACCGGCCTGTAGTTTCCCGGGTCCCCCCTCCTTCCTTTTTTAAAGATTGGCGTGACATTAGCTATCCTCCAATCCTCTGGCACAGTGGCTGTTTTAAGGGACAAGTTGCATATTTGGGTCAAGAGGTCAGCAACTTCATTCTTGAGTTCCTTCAGAACTCTTGGGTGGATGCCATCCGGGCCTGGTGATTTATTGATCTTTATTTTGTCAATTAAGTCTGAGACATC
Source organism: Plestiodon gilberti rubricaudatus (assembly GCA_026170595.1). Classification (NCBI taxonomy): domain Eukaryota; kingdom Metazoa; phylum Chordata; class Lepidosauria; order Squamata; family Scincidae; genus Plestiodon; species Plestiodon gilberti. The sequence goes on from JANXHW010000001.1 coordinate 203,603,151, forward strand.
TTCTCTTTTAACCTCTATTTGACTTAATTCTTTAGTCAGGGGAGACCGTTCCGGCAGCGGTATTTGCCCGAGGTCTTCTGCCGTGAAGACAGATGCAAAGAACTCATTTAATTTCTCTGCAGTCTCCAAGTCCCCTTTTATCACCCCTTTCTCTCCCTCACCATCCAGCGGACCCACCGTTTCCCTGGCAGGTTTCCTGCTTCTAACATATTTGAAGAAGCTTTTATTATTCCCTTTTATGTTGCCTGCCATACGTTCCTCAAAGTCTTGCTTGGCATCCCGTATCATCTTTTTACATTTCTTTTGCCACAGTTTGTGCTCCTGTTTATTTTCCTCATTAGGGCAAGACTTCCATTTACGGAAGGAAGCTTCCTTGCCTTTTATAGCCTCCTTAACTGTGCTTGTTAGCCATGCCGGCATCCTCCTGGACTTGGTCGAGCCCTTCCTCCTTTGTGGGATACACTCCCGCTGGGCCTCTATGACTGTTGTTTTAAACAGCCTCCATGCACTCTGGAGCGATTGGACTCTTTTTACCTTCCCTTTCAGCTTTTTCTTAACTAGTCTTCTCATTTTGGGGGAGTCTGCCCTTCGGAAGTCAAGGGTTTTCGTGTCAGATTTGCTCGGCACTCTCCCTCCGACATGCATGGCGAAACAGATACCCTTTAGGGCAGGGGGTTCTCAACCCCTTCTCGGCCAAGTACCAACTCCAGCACCACTCTCCTGCTGTGTCAGAAGTGACTGGCGATGACATCACTGCCAGTTATTTCCGGGTTTTCAGAGGCCAGAAAACACAGGTAGGAGGCCCTGAGCAGGTGAGAAGGCCCTTCTCAGCATTCCTGAGAGGCTCGGTCAAAGGCAGGAGCCTCTCAGGAGTGAAAACGCACCGCCAAAAGCACCACGTCGGAGCGGGGTTCTGGTGGTCCAGCAATCCAAGTACCACCAGCAATCGGCTGAAGTACCACTGAAGTACCCTAACCCCTGCCTAAACCTTACTCATGCCAAAAGGCCCAATTTCCAGACAGAGAATGCACTTGTGTAGCTCACAGAAAGGAGTGCCAACCATCTCATTTACCCACCTACAGAGGACAACATTCTTGGGAAAATGCCTAGCTAGATGAAGGGGGAAAAACGCTATCAAGGCCTGGGAAATTATGAATGCCCCTAAGCATTTATTCTCAATGAAGCTACCAGAATTTTCACAGCAGGTCAGCCCTACTTTCCTCCCACTTCTTTTCTCCCATGCCCAACATCGTCAAAAGGTTAATAAGTAAAAAAAAAGAGAACCAAAAATACTGCTAAGTAAAATGTGTCTGAACCCAGAGACACTGAAGTAACTGGTGCTGAGAACAAGGCTGCATTTTCTTCTTTTAAAAATTGAGTGATTCAAACACTCTGCATTCTCGCAGCAGCAAGGCTTTACATAAGCAGTAATTTGGGGGTTATTTTGTCACACATTTTTTTTCCTTTTTAGTGATCCCAATAGTTCTGCAATAAAGCAGAACTCTTTTTTCCCCTCAAAGTGGTAATTATTCAATCCACAACAGATGAAAAGATGTGGAATTCCTCTCAAATGAAAAGAAAACATCTTTGATGGGATTTTTTTTTTAGACAGACAATTTCTTTAATTACTAAAACAAAATAAAAAGTGTCTGTGTATAATTAAACTTTAAGGCTGTAATAACTTGGTGGCAAAATCGCCCTTGAGTATTTATCCAAAATATTAATGGAGACATATCCCAAAAGAAAAAAAAAGTCATAAACTTAGAATATTTTGTTTCCATCAGTTACATATTTACCAGGCATACCTTGGCCTAGTTTCTAGTAGCTATGAGAAACTGCCAACACTACCTGCTTGATCAGCAATGGCATGTGTGGATGGTTGCAAATATAATGCTCCCAACCTCTTTACTCAGATTTAAAAAATCAAGATCAGGCCACAGGATCATGTTTCCTTTCCTAGACCTCATTCCTCTCTGGAATAACTTCCCATCCTTAACCATGGTTGTTTAACCACAGCACTCAAATTACCCATGATGTTGACAGTGGCACTGAGATTACCCAGAGTGAATACTATCCAGAATTTGCTATCCAGTTTTAAACCTTGCTTAAGAGACAACCCTTGTTACTGTCAATTAACACAGTTGCCTATGCAACACTTGACCATGGTTGAGGCTGGTGGAGGAAAGGTACGTATGGGGAAGGGAGAATTTGTCTCCCAGATGGAAGGGAGCATAGGAACCTATGGGAACCTCTCCCAAACTCAAACATGATTCAAGGACAGTTTCACCAGCCTTCTATAGTTTACAAGGTGGTGTTTGGGTTAGGGGCGGGGGAGGTTATGATTATTGTTTTGACACAATTATTTTGTTCTCAGTTTTTTTCCTTGCTTTACTTGACTTACAGTAATATGCCCTGTTATTTAAAACAGTACATAGGTCACAGGAAGCTACCTTATATAGAGTCATACCATTGGCCCATCTAGTTCAGTATTGTTTGTGCTGAAACCCTGAAGAGCCACAGCCAGACAGGAGCCTTTCCCAGGCCTAGAGATGCCAAGAATTCAACCTGGGACCTTCTGCATGCAAAGCACATGCCGTACCACCAAGCAACAACCCTTCCCTAAGCAAGCTTACCAATTTGCTTAGAATCCGATTTTGGCAACATGTGTACACACAGGCTCGATTCAGTTTCAAGTGACTGAAGTCAATCTGTCAAGTAATTTGAAGACGCGACTGAACAATTACTATTTGAAGTCATTTTATTAAGTAGCATATATTGATATATTCAGCGAGGCTAGCATCTGAAGAACACCACTCTGCAAACACATGACAATTACTATTTCCACGCAAGAGATTCCTCCATAGCGGCACACCACTTCACATAAAGGCTAAACTCATCTTCCTCTTCAAATGGTGTTTTGTTCAAGTTGGAGCCACTCCAAAGAAGCAGCAGTTAAGCACTTCAAAATTACTTAATGATTTCCAATAAAGCATTAACTACTTTCCTCACAAAAGAGACCAGGAATTTTTTCCTAAAAGGAAGAGTAGTCTCCCTTCGGATTCTTTAGAACTTCAGCACTAGTTATTGCTATATTAGTCAAAAGGAAATAGAGGACAAAACCACACAAAATTATCTTAACAGCAGGATCATTTCACATTGGACTGTACATCAGTCAGAAGCAGTAGAACATTTAAGTTCTCTCTAGTAAGAGAGCGCATAAAACTTCTAAAAAAAGAGAGGTAGCTGACACCAACAGAAGAAATGACTTTTCGAGTTGCCTTGTAGTCTACCAAATATCAGAAGAAAAACTATTCTCAGTATTTCATTCAAAGAGCAGTGCACAAAACTACACACTTTTCCTTCCTACAATGATCACCAACTTCTATGTAATTATAAGAGGATATATATTATGCAGTTAATTGCCAGTATTATGTCCATCACACCAGCAGGTTTACGTTTACAGACTTCCAAATGATGCTCAATTTCCCTCTTCAGAACTCTTAATCCAAAACCCTGGACATCCTACTCTTTCAACTTCAATTTCCAATTTAACGAGGGGGGGAGCATACAAAGTGTGCCCCACATTGCATCAATCTCTCAAACATACTGATTCGAATACTTTGAAGATTTTTAGAGTGGTGTTCTATGTTCAAAACTCACATTTAACACACAGGAACTACACAACGAGGAACAGCTTCAGTTTCAAAAGTAAGGATGAAGTGTACCGATGGTCAATTCAAATCAGAGTTTTAAATATTTGTTTTGCCAAAGTGAAATGAAAAATCACTAAGAGGTTTACATTACAAACAGGGCCAGCCTGCTAACTTTGACGTGCAAGCCAGGGGGGAGGCAAACTGGTAGAGGTGCACTCTACCCTATACCTGCCTACTTCCTCCTCTGGTCTGCTGCCTGATTTGCTGCTCACCCTGTCAGCCATACTGCCACCACGATCCTCTTGCCACAGAAGACAAGAAAACAAGGACTGTGGTGGCGACCTGCCTCATCCTCGCCTCACACTCCTTCCCGCAAGGGAAGGGAAATGATCAAGAAGAGGACAGCTACAGTGCTGAAAAGAGGAAGGTCGAGTGCTGCCACCACGATCCTCTTCTTGCTTGCTTCCCTGATGGAAAGAAAAGTATGGTGACAGCGGGAGTGTCTCATCCTCCTACCCCACTACTGCTTCTTAGCTTTCTTCCAAACAGACGGGGTGGGCAGAGCAAGCAAGAGGAAGTCTTCCAGTCTGTCTGCCTAACCTCTTTTGAAAGAGAGAGCTAGGGAAATGATCAGCAGGGCAGGACGAAGTGGCCAAGGCAGTGGCATAGCTGCCTCCTCTGGCACCTGAGTTGGTGACTCGTGACATCACCCCTCCCCCCGAGTGCGCAGACATAGAAGTAACTGGCGATAACATGGTGACATCACCGACAATTACTTCTGGGTTATGAGCCGCTCTGAGCAGCTGACTGCTCCCCCCCCCCCGAGAGCAGAGTGCAGCAAAGAAAACAGCCAGTCGCTCAGAGCAATTCGCAACTCGAGCAGCCGCGCTCTGCTCCAAAGACTGGAGGTTGAAGATGGCGGCCGAGTGCAAGCAGCATCTCCCGCCACCACAGTTGATTGAAGCACTTCAGCTTCGCGATGTGGCTGCCCGCCGCCCCTTCCTCCGAGGAGCAAGAGGGCGGCAAGCAGCTACATTGCAATCGAAACACCTACCCTTTTTGCCACCGCCTCCTGGTTACCCCCCCCCAAGCCGGATCATGGTTCCGCCACCCGCTGAAATACCAGGAGGGGCGGCAGCATTGGCCCCACAGTCCAGCTGCCCCCCCCCGTTCCTTCTCCCTTGGATGTTTCAAATGTCGTGGGGTGGCCGGCCAGAAGTGGGGGGGTGCCACCAAGAAGCGGCCGCCATTTTGGCTGGGCCTCATGTGACACCCCCTTGTGACTCTCCAGCCTGGCACCAGGGACAGTCTGCACCACCACCACCCCAGCTAAGATAGTGGGTCAAAGCAGTAAAGGTAAACAGGGCGTGGGGAGCCTACACATGCCAATCCACACACAAGAGAAAAAGAGGAGCAGAAACATTGCTATTTCCACCTGGGCCCTCCCTGATCACAAAAAAAAAAAGAAAGCCAACTTTCAAAACAAACATAACCATACACCTGAATGTGAATTTCAGTTTTTATGGTTCCAAAATCAAAATTCAAATTCACTGCACTGACATTCTTATTTAGCTGATATTAAAACACAAGCCTTCATGAACAATACAATGAAAGCGAAGCAATTATTCAAGCTATGCAAAGTGTTCTTATTCGGCATCTTGATCAAAAACAATGAAGACTTATAGCAACATCTTAAAGACTAACATTTATTGTGGCATGAGCAGACTTCTACCAAAGAAAGCACCAATATGTTAGTTTTTTATGGAGCCACAGGTGCAAGAGACTAACTTTTAGAATTCATCTCATAAAAGAGGAACAATACTTTTTAAAAGATCTGATTTCTGGGATGGTTAATAGTTCTTAACTGTATCATCTTTCGGCACCTATTTATAATTTCTGCATGTTAGCAACTATGACACATACACACCTTATTTAACTCATAGATAAGGAAGAGCACAATTATTCTCTCAAACACATGCCAGTAATGTTGAAAAAGAAACTACAATTCTCTCATACCGGTAAGTCCACACTGACATCAGTCCCATCCAACAGAGAAACACGGCATGTAATTATGGATTTTGCATCTCCAGACGCAGGGATGTGAGTTGCAGCTCGCTGGGCCTCTCTTAACCGCTCCTTCTCAGCATGTTTGCGCACAGATCTGCGCCCAAGTGTTCGCCGAAAGAAACTCAGCATCATCACTAAATAAACCAAGAAAGAGAGGTTATAAATGCATCAAGAAAAACAACAGTTTTCAACTGAAATATTTTAAAGCAGCCAAGGTAATCATGAATTCACATTTCACTAGTTATTCCTGCTTCACAGAAAAAAACGTTTGCAAAAATACATATTGACAGTACCTCCAAAACGGTTATATCCCCTGCAACCAGTACAAGTAGCCTTACTGCTATTAGACGTACTATCTCCATATAAGCTACCTGGAAGTGAGACATTCCAAGAAGTCAGGAATGCAGCCGCCTTGCAGACATAAGCATCATAAGCAGAGACAGATTCTCCTAATACCTAATCACCAGCTGCCTAGTGGTGCTTCTAATGGTGGTGGGGATAAAAGAATGGAGAGGGGGACAAAGAGTAGCAGACTTTATAACAAGAGGCCCATAAGAATGGGAAAAACGGCAGGTGGTTTCATTGTCTGACACTGCCCAGAAGTTTTAGAGAGCTATACAGGAACTGTTTTAAGTGTTATCTACAATAACTTTAGACAGTTCAATGTGCCTCCACTGTATTTTAAACAGGAGGTTTTAGGATGTAGCTGTTTGAGGAGTAAGAGTAAGATGCCGCTGAACCCTGTGCTGAGTGAAGATAAATATTCTGTTTCTCAATAGATGTGTTGTGCAGTTGTTGAAATGGTGTGAGCAAGAGTACAGACTTCAACGTATTCATTAATAATTTGAGGTTCAATAATAATGTATATGATAGGCTTAGGCTTCAAAAGGCAGCCTATATATTCACTTTCCTATTTTTCAGAACCAAGAGTTTGCTCACATTATGTGAAGTTCGGCTTTTATACAAAGCAGATCCTTCTCTGCAGACAGATTCCATAAAGTTTTGGAGGAGGAACAGAGGAAGCCAGCTCAATCCCATACAGAACATTAAGAGCACTCTAGTGTTTGCACCTTGCATGACTCATAGCAGATTCCAAACAATCTAGGTCTCTGACAAGGGTTTCATCCTTCACTGCGAGCCAAAAAGGATAAACTGGCAAATACGCCTTCCACCTTCTGTCTGTCTGGACTTGTCTGCCACATACTATCGCTGTGAGAGGTTGGAATTCTTAAAAGGTCAAATTAGCACAACTGGAAGGTTTAAATTTTAACCACTCCAGAGAGATTGTTTGTGGCATAAGCCCCTAGTAATATCAATGGTGGCTATTTATTACCAAAATAATCCAATATTATCTATTCCAAGTCATAACACCCATTCAGCTCAAGCAGAACAGGTATTTATCTGCATTCATTTGAGGCGTTCTTTTAAAGAACTCAATCTGGCTTACAGTCTGAAGTCTTAACAAATGAACATATCAAGCTACCTTATTCTGAATCAGATCGTTGCTTCACCTAGCCCAGTACTGTCTACTTTGACTGACAGCAGACTTTCCCCTACCCCTGTTATTTAAGTTCAAAAAACCCCTTTTTAACTGGCCGTGCTGGGGGCTGAACCTGGAATTTGTGTATGCAGACCAGGTCCTCTACACGTCCCCTCCTATACAGAGTAGCAGTTAGAAGGGCTGTATACCATGTCTTTCTTCAAAGGGGACCCAACAATGAAAATGTAATTTTTCATTACCTATAATAAGAGTCTCATATCATGTAACCTGAGTAAACATACATCCAGGGCCACTGGCATGTCTGTTGCATCACCAGACATGAAGGTGCCTCACCACACTAAGAGGTCTGGCCCACTGTCATCACCACACCTGTTCTAAATCACCTTCAGGGTTCAGTGAGCTGCATGCACACATGCAGAACACATCTTTTCACCTCTGGCTAGATGCAAATCGCTGCAACATTGGCCAGAAAATTCCTTCACTATAATATCATTGACTACAGGATGTCTTCGACACAATGCCTGGGAAGTGGGTAACATATACATGTATATGTAGCTAATGTGTGCATTGATTGTGAATGTGTGCGAATGCAACAGGGAGCTGCTAAGGGCTACTGAAGAGCCATTGCTGAGAACTGACCCAAAAAAAATTATCTACCAGTCTGGGCAAAGTTGCTGCCTGGAAGTAATCTCATAGTCTTTTAAATCTTTTTTAACACATTATCAGCCTAGCAATCTAACCTTAAAGCTCCCAAGACCCCGATGCTGGATTAAAAAGGGAAAAAAAAACCCTATCATTAGCATATCACAGAACTCGAGCTCCAATTAATTTCAGATTTAGGCAACCAACAAATCCCAGTTCTGATTTGTGAAACTGCAAATATCCAAGCTGGCAAACCTACAGCATACATTATTTCTGAACAAGTCTCTGACAACCATCCAAACAGCCAACAGCTTGCATTACAACTATTTTCTGTTCCTCACAATGTGTTTCAGGCTCCCAAAGTGAATGAAGAGACCCTCGTAACAGCAATATTCTTACACCTGTGGCATCATCAACACCCCCAATACCATCTATTGTGTGTTAGCGTGCCAGAGCAGCAGCGGAAAGAACAAGATTTCCTTCGCACCTGACACACACTAGGATGACAGTCTAAGTGGCTGAGATAAGAATAATAAACATTTCAGTTTTGGAAAGGGGCTCATTTTAGAGCAAGCTGTGTCATGTTAAGTCCCTCAAACATTAACTATAACCAAATACTAAAGGTTCAGAGTGTATTTTTGTTGCAGCTACAGCACCAGTCAAGTGCCTAGAAAGAGGAAACATTTTATTATTTGGTCCCAAAGAGAGGATCCAAATAATTATTTGCAATTGTTTTGTTGGCACAGAGCTACCCACATTACACTGACAGGATATTGAAAGGAAGGGGTGGGCCCCCATATCCACTGGGGATATGTTCCAGGCCCCTCTGTGGATACTTGAAACCGTGGATAAGAGTGAACACCCCCTCTATGGTTTCCTGAGGGCCCCCCTCACCCTGCCTCCCCTGCAGGCAGGCATGCTTGCCCCCCCCCAGCTCTTATTTTTCTTTCAGCAAGCTTTGTTTCTTCCTTAAAACAAAACAGAGAAGCAGCCTCCATTGCAGGCAAGTAGAACGAAACTAAGTCCTAGAGAGGCTCTGCAAGGTTTCTGTTAACCTTGCAGAGCCTCTCTAGTACTTAGTCTCGTTCTACTTGCCTGTAATAAGCAGCCAGAGGCTGCTTCTCCTGTTTCTTTAAGGAAGAAACAAAGCTTACTGGGAAAAAAGTAAAAGCCTGGGGGGGTCCCCACGCTCCGTGGATAACTGAAACCGTGGAAAGCGAATCAGTGGATATGGGGGCCCACCTGTACACTATGCTTTGCTGCCCAACCCAATCAAGTCATCAAAACAATCTGGGCTAAGTGAAAGTGCCCCCTACCCTGTTTCCCCCCCCCCCACACACACACACACAAAACACTAACTCCACTCAGAAGCTCAGATTATATTTTGAGAAGCCTGGAAAGAAAGGACTGAAAAGCAGAGAGTTGGTGCTGTGTAGAGTATATGGACTTATTCATAAAGCTGGAAAATGACATTGTAGGCGTGCATGAAATGGCAGAGGGTATAGAACAGAGAAGCAGCCCATCATGACCACAGGAAGAAGAGTTTATGGTCAACAGAAGGCACAACCCATTTTGCTGCAAATTGTGCAAAAAGAATGAAACTGTGGCAATTGCTCCTTTTGCAGAAGAGAAGCCATAATTTCACATCTCTGCTATTACCCCGATATAGACGGAATCACATTTTAGCACAAGTTGGCTACCAGGACATCATAACAGTACAAAAGTCACTTCTGTATACGAAACTGCATGAACCCTTCCATGTAGTTAGTTGCATATAATAAGCACATGTGCATCCATTTCATTATGTGTAGGAAATTTCACATTTCAGACAGTGGGAGAGTACAGCTAAAATAAGGTGGAACACGCTCACGGCATCCTGGTCTCAAGGAGTAAGTCTTGGAACATGTGAAGGCAACTCCTGAACAGGGCAGTCCCAAGACCTCATTGTGCCTGAGCAGCATGCCCTCAGGCCACCTTAATGCCACCTCTGCTAATGGGCACACCCCACCATAGATGTGGGGGAGGGTGTGTGCACGCCCCCATCCCTTTACCCACTAGGGGCACAATCTGCAGCCTGCCTGTTGCACACCAATTCTATTCATATCAAACAGAAGCGGCATAGACCAGGCAGGCTGCGGACTGTGCTCCTGGCAAGTAAAATAAAGGGGAGGGGTCACCTGTCCCTGCCTACTTAGTACTTCAAATCACCTGTCCCTGCCTACTTAGTACTTCAGAAACAACCCAATAGGAGGGGAGAGGTGTTCTGGGAGTGCAGCAGGCTCCCCCCCCCCCCTTTTCTGGCAATGCTGGAAGGAGAATGGGGGAAAAAGCTCCTTACCTCTTCACTGCGCTCCTTCCTCACATGACATTTAAAGGGATGTGTTCCCTTTAATCTTTAAACCCTGTGTGAGAACAGAGTGGTGGGAGGGATGATCCAATTCCCACTCCCATTTAGCAAGCTGGGAGCAAATCAATGCAGTTTGCATCTGTGGTAAGCTGGAGGGAGATGGTGGCAGACTGAGTGAAGGGCACTCGGAATCTGCTGTTCCTTCCACCAGCCACCCTGATGCAAGCCACATCACCAGGTTTCATGGTTTAGCCAACAATGCTTCTGAGCAGGTACAAGTAAGTTTCCTTCATAATTTACCAAACACAACAAGTAAACCCATTCATGCTGTGGTACTGACAGCTATGCCCACCGTTCCAAGCAGCGGGAATGAGCACAGTTGGCCTGGTCTAATGAGACCAACCGCAGGGCAATGACAACATGCCTCGGAGCTGGTCCACTAAGGCAAGATGGTGGTCAGCTGAGGCCAGGTAATTGGAGCAGGAGACAAATGGAGGAGGGTACAGTATAACAGAGGAGCAGGAAAGGGGGAGTATAAGAGGAGGAGCAGGGGAAGGAGAGGGGCTGGAAGACAGAGAAGCCACAATAGAAACCGGCAGGAGAGAGGAGACAAGCAAGCTGGAAGTGGACAGAGACGCATGCAAAGGGGGCCGAGAAGCAACAAACGGGAAAGCAAGGAGGTGCTGGCGGAGGGCCAGTTGGATGGAGAAAGTGAAGCAAGAGGCCAAGGAGGCAAGAAAGGACTGGAAGAAGCAGAAATGGAGGACAAGAGGTGAGGCAAGAAAAGAGAGCATGGAAGAAGGCCAAGAGGGGGGAGGGAGGAAGAAGAGAAAGTGTGGAGTGTCAGAAGAGTGGAAGCCAAAGGCAAAAGAAGGAAACGGTGAGGCCAAAGGGACTGGAGAAGAATACACAGGGGAGAGTAAAGTGGCCCACCAAGGGGAAGCCTGGGGGTGGAGTGTAGAACCAGGAGGAGCTCAGGGGGTGTTGGAGCCAGAAGGCATCTGGGGGCCTGGAGAAAAGAGGGGTGAACCCCCTGGCAAGTCTTGAGGGACTCCAGCTGTATCTGGATGAGGGTGCTCTTACCAGACAGGAGGAATTAATAGACATCCCAGAGGCTGCCACAGGTCAGTGTAATTAGAAGGACAAACAGGGGAAGAAATAGAATTGGGCAGCCAAGCCTTGTATTGTGCCCCCAAATACTATATAATAAAAGACGGCGCCAGCACAATTTGAACCTTTTGTGAGCTTAATTTTCAGGGTAGTACACCTGCCCTGCCCATGGTAATAATATTCCAGCCTAACTTAAGTCTATAATAATGCAAGTCTTCCCCACTGGGAAGAGCCCCCAGGGGCAGGGGGCAGGACACACACACACCCCTAGGCTTCCAGGCCCCTGAAGCAGTGCACCGCTGAGAAGGACTTAAGCTCCCATCTGAGAAAATGAAATATAAGCTAATATTCTCCTTAACAGTTTGCCCGTGGAGAATATAGTACCGTATAAAGCAACACAAAAAGGTGCCATGGCAGGCTCAGAATGGAAACTGATGGAAACTGTTGAGAAGAAAATTAAACTCATATACTTCTCATTAAGGGAATGGTGGTGCGATTAGAAGAAACTGGAAACTAAGGCTGCAATCCGATGCACGTTTACCTAGGAGAAAGTTCTACTGAACATTGTGGGATTTATTTCCGACATGACTTGAATCGCAGTATAAATATTCTTTGCTCACAAAACAGCAAAGAATGCAGGTGTGACGCCTGCAAGCACAACTAAATTGGAGGACGGTATACAGAGGATGTAAATGCAATTCTATACAAGGAAACGTGCCCATGAAAAGAAGAGATAAAAAGTTTGGACGAGCTGTGTATCATTTTTGTTTTTAACTCCTCCCGTCACACACCGCCGCCCCCTCCCATTGTAACTTATCCCTGTGTCACAATTTGTTCCCCTTGAAACGCGACACAGTTTATTATGGACAGTCCCTGCTACGAGCGACTGTAAACACAGCAAGGATCTCAGACACAGGGATGCTTATGGGGGTGGGGGAGACGAGAAGGAGAGTGGCTCAGTCTTAGGTACGGCTATGCCGCGCCGGGTACATGTGGAAGGTGCTCGCCGCACCTCAGAAGGGCAAGAAAAGAAAAGAGGTAGCGACGTTGCTCATTGTGGCGAGCAGCAGGGAGGGAGGGAAGGAGGGCTGCAATCGAATGCTGGAGTTCAGAAAACGCCGCGCCGGGGGGGGGGGGGGAGGAGATGGGAGAAGAGAGATGAGAAGCCATAGTGCGGACACAAGAGCTAAAGGCTGCCTTTCCTCAGCCTCTCGCCCCCCCAGACATTTCTCTCTCCCCGATCAAGGAAGGCACCCCCAAATCCCACCACAAGCCACTTACCAACCTTCCGGCCCGCCGCCTTCCTCTCTCCCAACTGCACTTCTTCCCGACCCGATAGGCGGCGGCGAGGGGAATGAATCCCGGAGGGAAGGAACGAGGGGCGGAGGCAAATGGCCGCTGAGTGAAGGCGAAGGAGCCGCCTCTTCCCTCCGCCTCCCTTTCTCTCCCCCCCCCCCGCACTCGGGCCTCCCAAGCTGCCCCTGAGATGACGAGCCAACAAAACCACGCAGGTTACCACGCAAATCAACGCTTGGTCGCTTCCCTGCATTCTAAATTCAAACACGTCGCTTTGGTTTTTTTTTTAAAGTGCAAATAATAGTACTGTATAACACACGTCTGGAGTTAAATATTTCGGGCTATTTTTGAGCCACTTTCGTGGGGGGGGAGGGTCAGACGTCTTCGGTGTTGGCATTGAACTCGGTTTTTGTAAACATTCAATTGGACAAACTAGCGTCAATTGCCCATTTAGGTTAGAACCTGTTGCACGCGTGCGTTAAACAGGAAGGAATTAGAAAAGGACTTTTATTTTTTTTAATCCTGAATGCAGTCCACACTGATGCCTGTTCGCTGAGAGGAAATGCCAGTGTGTTCAAGTGGGCATTTTTTTATAGCTAGCACCTAGGTTTGTATAACACGGTTACATGAGCATTAATGGGCAACAGAACTGCCTTAAACTGCATTTAGTACACGAGAGGTGTGTACATCCCAAATGTATATGTCCTGCCATAGCCTCAGCGATCTTTTCCGCATTCTGAATGGGTGCTTAGCGATGAAAGTGCAAGACTATCCCATGATATTCGTGAGATAGATTGCAAATACGGGCCCAGAGCATGCAATAGAAAACCTTAATTCAAATAGTTTGCTTTTGTGTATGCGGGTGTAAGTAATATCTATGAACTATTGCACTAGTTTTCTTTCATCCACCTCCTTCAGCAATTTATCTATTCTCAGTTCCTCAAGTTTCATTCATCTTGCAATTTCCTTTTTTATTCTTTCCAATCCTATTAGTAAATTCTGCATTCTACTGAGCTGGCTCTGTAAAATCTCTGTCTTTCATAGCCCACGTTACAAGGAGACTTCTGTTCCTATTCTCTTTGGGTGTCAGTATTGCTTGTTCTCTTCTTACCGTCCTTACTCTTGTCTTTACTGCCCTTTCTAAATTGTTCTTGTTATCACAAAACTGTTTTTGCATCATTATGGGGTCCCCACTCCTTTTCAGTTGTCCATGGTTGCTCTTTATATTTGTAACCCAGCTACTGTGAGATGTGAAGCAATAATGTGAATCCGGTAAAAACTGAGTATTAAAATTGAGCTTGAGTCCTCATGTTCTACAGTGCTTTGTATTTTCTTCTGCCACATAAGCAACAACAAAAAGTTTAAAAAACTCAGTTTGGCAAATGTTTTATTAAAGTTTAATTCTAACATAGAAGTTATTCTCTTACACTTCAATACACAATATATACCCACCATACCTTTTCTTTAGCAGATTTGTAAATCGGAAAGACAAGGTACAGTAATCCAAGTAAAGTGTCCAATAAATCTACAATGAATGACTATACTGTAGATCCAAAAGGGTGACTACAGAAACTATCTTTCACAGTCCACCACCAAAGTTGTATACTCCAGCCACAGGAGGGATACATATATATTTTATTCCAAAACTTGGCACAGGCAACTGTCCTTGTGAAATTCAAGCCACTGTAGGCTACATCCAAACAGCTAAAAGCTTTCCAGCTGGTCGTCCCTTTTTGTATCTATATACAGCCCTGTCCTCCAGATAACACCAACTCTTCTTGCTCATTCACAAAGTCTCTCTAGTCATACTAGAGCAGTTGTTGAGAATATCCCTCACTCTTTGCAGGAATGCTCAGGTATAAAGATCGTCTTGTGCATAGTCTGAGCCCTTAAGAAAATCGTTCAACTAGCATGCAACTTGGTAATTCCATCTTTTCAAATCCTGTCCTGTTCATCCAGTCCCAGAGCTCCACAGTCTCACAGTCCCACCTGTTTCTCTCTGCCACCCTACACAGCAATTCCTCACCAGTTCCCCACTTGTACATTTCCTCTTACCAATATGGATGTCTTCCTTCGGCCTGCAGTATCATTGCTATGCTCTCTGATGCTGTTGATAGTTATCTCTTCATTCTCAACTCTTCTTCTCCCTGAAGTGTTCTTTCTTCACACTTTAATATTAGAGCTAAAATGGTTTCTTTTTGTGGCCTTTTCTCTAATGCCCTGTATTAATAAACCTATAACTTTCAAGCCTCTTCTTAACGATTATTTTCCATTCTTCTCCTTGTCCCTCTGTCCATCAAACGCTAATCTTCTTAGTTAACCTCCACCCTCTTGTGCTATTTCTCATCTGCATGCTCTCTCTCTCTCTCTCTCTCTCTCTCTCACTCACTCTCGCACAGCCCCTTCGGTGTGGAACATTTCCACTTTAGATATGTAGCAGACCTGCTTTGTCCTCCCTTTAAGCAACTGTTTAAAAACACATCTCTTTTCTCTTGCACTTCCTTCTTGTTCATGTTCTATTTTGATTCACTGTGTATGAACGTACAACAGCTAGAATATGCTAGGCATTTTTATAAATCAGAAACTACAGCACCACATGCTGTATTTACCCAGCTTGCATCATGTACTCAAACTTTACCTATTTACCAGAAGAGTACCCCGGGGGCGGGGGGATGTCAAATATGTGTTTGGGAGAGATTTTGGGAACACTTAAAAAAAAATGTTCAGGTGAATTGCTAGAGGAGCATGTGGAAGCTGGTGGCTGCTCTTCTACCCAAACACCAGAGCACCTAGCCAGCTTTTGCTTGTGTTCCAACACAACAACCTACAATGGGTCCAGCATGCAGCTCAGCGAATTGTATTATTACTGTATTACCCCAGTATTACCTTACTGTATTATCGTCTCAGGCAAGGCTACTAAGTAACCACGTTAAGTGGTTACCTAGTAGCCTTGCCCGAGACGATAATACAGTAGGGCCCCCGTATCCGCGAATCCGTATAAGTGAATCCACAGATATCCCCTTAAGGGTGGCCGATTTCCCCTTAAGGGGGGTGTCCAGCAAGAACGGCAGCAGCTGCGCTCCAGGATTGCACCCGCCCCAACCCAAAATTTATTTTTTAAACATATCTGGTTGCCCTGCCAGCTCTGAAGGGTCCAGGGGGGATGCTGCCACCTCCGCAGGCCTCCCCAAGGCTCTAAATGGCACTGATCGCATTGCAAAGCCTACTTCCAGTTTTCAGCGAAAACAGGAAGTGGGCTTCAGAATGTGAACGCCATTTAGAGCCTTGGAGAGGCCTGCAGAGGTGACGGCCCCGCACCCCCCCCCGACCCTTCGGGGCAGGACAACCAGGTATGTTTAAAAAAGCGTTTTTGGGGCAGGGGCAGGCCGATCCTGCAGCGTTGACTCAGACATCGCCCTGCCCCCGCAAAGACTTACAGGGGAGTAAACTTTAGATGTTTAGATGTTTTACTGGCTGTTTTACTGGCTGTAACTATCCCAGGGTCCAACAGTCCAGGAATAGTGAGGCACAGTTTCTTCGCCTATTAAACCAAATCAATACGTACAGGTTACTGACTCAGGTCCAACTGATTAGCTCTTAACAGACCAGCTAACAATTGGGCCTGGGTTTCCTAAGGCAAAAGCCCACTAATTGCTGCCACCACCCTGTTACGCCAGTCCCACAACTTCAGGGTAAGTTGGGGCTGTTGGGCAGGATATCAGCTGTTGCAGCTCTGGAATCCCCCTCCAACTTGGGGAACGAGGCTCAAGCTTTTGAATCCATATGAAACTTCCAGTAGCAACCAAGCAGCCAGGCAGGCTGGGGTGAATGCAGTTCCCTTGTACTCAACACAGACACAAGCCTGTAAAATATAGTTTGGTTTATTAAATAAGAAGCAAAAGGTTACGATTCAGAAGGATCTTTTAAAGATTCTCTTAAGGCATATAATAAGCAAGAAAAAAACAGTTTAAGAGCGCAATCCTCCGTAACTTTAGAATGGCTGAGCGTGTGCTCTGCCGTTCTAAAATATTGTGAACATGCCGTAAAGCACGTTCATGACTACTTTAGAGTAAGGAAGACCGTCACAAGGCCAGCCCCCCTCACTCCGACACTAGACCAGGACGCAGCTGCCAGAGGAAGGTAAGAACTCTTGCCGGTGGCCGGGTGGGCGGTCCGGCAGGCAAGGGAGGGGGGCCATTGGCCTAGCCGGCCCGGGAGGGGGCAGGGGATGGTGTTGGCCATATTCCCATCCCTGCCAGGCGGCTAGGCCATTACACGGCCTCCTCCGACTTTGAAATCCGAAGAGACCTATTGGGCTGTCCCCAGTTTACACTCGTGGAAGGGGATGAGCATCCCCTTCCCCTGAGTAGACCTCCAGCCCACCATCAGACGGGCAGCCTGGGCTCAGGATCCGGTGGGCGGCCATGGGCCACGGGCTGGATCCTTACACAGGATTGCGCTGCCCAACAAATATGCTAACTCATAAAATAACTGATCTAACACTCACCCAACAATCAGCCTCTTGGGCATAGACAAAGTACAGATCTCTCTACCTGTCCTACCAAGCATGGTAAGGACTGGCCTTCATCTTGGTCTGGGAAAGAAGCGGCTCTCCAACAATAGACTCAAGAACCCTTATACTTTAATATCTTGGGGGTTTCAATCAGAATTTGGAACCAGCCGAAACTTCTACGCCCGTGATTCTCAAAGTGGTAGGTCGAGACCCACCATTGGAACCACAATCTGCCCCCTGCTCCCTTATGGGGAGGGGACAGCATGGCGGTGGCACTGATCCCGGGGATTGCCGCTGCTTGGGGAAAAGCGCCTGAAAACTTTTTTTTACTTACCGCGGCCTAAGTAAAATATGAATGAGACAAACCCACATCATGGAGATATAGAGAGCTAGGATTAGCTGCAACCCCCTATTGAGCATCCACACAATGGCATGGGTGGGTTTGCCATCTTGTAGGATGTATAATGCCCTCACACCAGTTCCAATTCCTATACCCAACGAAGCCCACAGCAAGTTTAAGGACACAGTGCTGCTGTCTAGCATAGCCTGCAGCAGGGTGGAGGACTAGCTACTCAGTGGGGTCAGGGAACAAAGCCTTCTACACGTGTGTGGCTCAGTTCTTGAGTGAGTTTCCCTGCTTCTTCTAGGAGCTCCAGAAGGAATACTGGCTACATATGTTACAGGTATGTCAAAACACCCTAATGACTTGCATATGTGCAAATACTATCTGAAAACAGGAAAGTCAAGAGTGAGTCAAGCTAACATGAAAACGTCAGACGTTGTCACAAGATGATGATAGTTCCAGCCAAAAGGCGGAGACTGATCAAGCTATGTTGTATTCAACGTAACATTTAATTAAATCACCCAAAGATAACAAGGCAGCACAATGTCTCATGCTGTAGGGAAAGTCATAGGTGTGTCAGCATTTCAGGAACTTGCTTCTTCCTGGGTCATCTAGGACCTGAAGTCCAAACTAATATTCTTAGACCCTTTAACTAACAGAAAAGAGGCAAATTTGGGAGTTGGACTTAGACCTGGAAGATCCAGGTTCAAATCCCCGCTCAGCCACGAAGCTTCCTGGGTGACCTTGGGCCAGTCACTATCTCTCAGCCCCACCTACCTCACAGGGTTGTTGTGAGGACAAAAAGGAGGGGAGGAAATATGTACACCACTCTGAGCTCCTTGGAGGAAGGGCAGTATAAAAATGCGAAAATTAAACAAACAAACAAACAAATAAATAAATAAACCATTTGTAACATTGAGAATACAAAATAACTGCCATTTGTAGGGAATACATGTGCAGAGCCCTTTGGCTACCCAAGGCAGAATCAAAACATACTCATTCATTCACACCAGTCTACCTTAGGGTGACATCAGCTTCATCCTGTGATGGCAGACAGCAGGGAGTATAATGGCTCCATACACATCTCCTAAAGCAGACACACAGAGCAATCCTCCATATACCGTGCCGTAAACACACCGTAAAGCATGTTTTTGTTACCCGGGGAGTAAGGGATGTTGGCAAGCAGGCCGGCAGCCCTTGCTTTGCCTCCAGACCAACCCTGCAGCCACTGGAGCAGGTAGGATTTGCACCGGTCGGTGAAGGGATGGGGGTAGGGCAGGCCAGGCGGCAAGGGAGGGTAGCTGTTGGGCTAGCCGGCCGCGAGGGGGCGGGGATATCGGCAGCGAGATCCGCCGATATCCCACAGCCATTTCAGGGTTTCAGTGACCCTTACCTTGCCACCCCGAATGTATGTCGGCTTGAAGAGGCCCATTGGGGCCGGGCAGCCCTACACCGGGGGTATGGGACGAATGTGCCAGAGCAGCCGAGGAAGGGCGCAGGATGCTGCGGCCAGCCCTATGGGCTGGTCGCAGATCCTTATGCAGGATCAGGCAGACCGTGTGGCAGCATGTCACTTTCTAGTAGCAGTCGATGTAGGAAGCGGTCACCAAAGTTTTAAAATATTAATAAAAATCTGCTTTCTGCAGTTGCAGGGTAATTGCACTTAGAGATGACATAACTTTTATCCTCCACTGTGGGTCAAATAAATACATGCCACGTGCAGATGATTTTACAGTTATTTTAAGGGATGGAAAATATCCAAAGTTGCCGTTTCTTAAAACTGATGTTCCAAAACTCCACCATTTAAGGCTGCAGCTTCACCTCAACGCATGGTAGAGGGCAGCCTTGAGTATGCATGTAGTTGTGTCTTGCCTGTGTTCAGTACAGATATTTGAAAAGCAGAATTTCAGAATGTTGCTTTAAGGTACCAGCAGTTCTGCATTCTCCACATATACATGATCACAGGTCTGCACTCCTTGCTCAGTAACACAGAATAACCACCATATTTTGTTACTGTACTTCCTGTGTCCAACTATATAGCAGAGCCCTCACCTGTCAACCATTTTGGTGGATTAACAGAAGAGCCATTAACAGAACACCATTTCAACCACAAACAAGGTTGTGTTTGGGTGTAAGCCTTAGGAGACAATTTGACATGGCAGGAGTTTGTAATGATAGGCAAAAGGAAGGGAATACCAAGGAGCTCAAAGTCAAGTGCAATCTTCCAGGGATGACGCTCAGAAATGGAGGTCTTGTCCTCTTCTGTGTGGCCATATATGCAAAATATGCACACTGCATGCTGGTTTTAGTCCTTTAGAGGTACAGTATCTTTGAAAAAAAAGTGTCATTTTAAAAGGTTTTGTTAATGGATATGCTGGTAAAGCTAGACACAGATTAAAAACCACCCATCTACTTTCAAGAGTGCATTCATATCAAAATCCATATGCGACTACAAAATGCTCATATACAGTACATGATTATAGGACCCTCATCAGTACAAACAATTGAGTGCTGGAATAGTGCTACCCAACAGAGCTATTGGAGAGTCACCACAGCAAAAGGCAACATTCACATGGTCAATGGCAAACCATGCTAGATACTTTTGTAAGAATAAATGTCAAGGGTATACTACACTTCTTAAGTGTCCAGACTTTTTCCCATAAAGAAGACCACGATTAGTAAAACATGATTGTTTGCATTTTAAGGAGACTTATAAAGTAATTTTAAAGTTTTTAAAATACATCTTAGCTCATTGGTTTTTTTACGACTTTATCCCATTGAAGATGGTTCATTCATGGTAAAACTGAACCATTATATTCCAGAGTTCAGATTTCCCCAATTTTGCTTAATGTTGTATAACTACCTCATTATTATTCTCTGCTCTGCCTTCTAGAAAGTAGTTATCTTTTATAGTAGATAGAGGATAACCTTGGAAAGGGTGGATCAATCCCTAGTCTGGTAATATTCACATGAACACACAATTCAAGAGGAAGAGTACACAATCTTATTGAGAACAGGAATCTGTACTCATACTCCTCTTAAATTTAAATCTTCTAGGAAGAAGAAATATACAAATACACATGAACAGTTATGCTAAACTGAAATCGAAACCATGCAGCCTGCCTTGTCGTCTTTCCCTGATTTTGAAATGTTATATACACAACCATTTTCAACTGCAATTGTAGCACCAGTGGTACAATTCTCTCATGCTACTGCTAAGAATTGCTGCTTTGTTGCTTGGTCATGCATAGCCTCATAGCACAACACAATCAAATACCCTGGGGTTATCATCACCTCTGGTATTAATTCTAGGAAGGGTCGTGTGCCCATAGTGTGATCAACACCCCTTAAATACCACCATTGGCTGTAACACAGCGAGAGAGTTTCAGGTACAACAGTTAAGTCCCTTGTGTTTTCTGTACATGGAAATGGTAAAATGTCCAAATATTAAAAGGATGTCAAAAATTAACTAACATGGGTATGCAGCATATCTACAGCTGATCTTCAACAACAAAAATCTCCAAACTTTAAATTACTAAAGCACATCTTTATTTTGCAATTAAACAATTAAGATCCACAAGTAAACTATATATTTTTCTTCAAGTTTGTACCTAGACAACTATTTGTCAATCAAAATTAAATATATCCACAAAATATGTATAACAGTATATTTCACATAATAGAATGAAGTTGCTCTTAAGACTAAAAACAAGATTTGTTAAAATGTTAAATATTTCTTTTTTCTCTGGGGAGCTGCTGGTGTAGTATGTAGAATGTTAGCGTGTCTTATTAATGGCAAAACCTCTCCTTTTACCCCAATACAGGCAACAACATAAGGCCCTTTTAAAGCATACAGTAGCTGCAGTGATGAATGCTGAATTCTTTTCACATTGTCCAGTGTTGATCAAGTCCAAGCGCATGTCAGTTTCAACTGAGCACATTTCCTGTTGCTTTAGTGCAGAGACTCTTATAAGCTGAATAAGTGTTGTTTTTTTAAGTAAACACAAATTTGAAGACAAATTGCTTATACTGAACAAACTGTGTGATAAACAGAAGATGCATATTTATACTGGGCTTTAGAGATGGCTTACTGAGACACTTGAAGCCAACTCATGGAGCAGTGCAACACCCAGTTGAACTGGACAAATGCAAAGACACAGAAGACATGCAAACCATTAGGTCACTAGTAACAAAAATAAATATGGGCACCCATAGGACTGCAAATATGATCCCAAACACAAGATTAGATTTTTCACCCCATTATATTTACACAGATACTGTAGTACCTGTGACAGAAAACACACACACCATACACAAACACAAAAATATCCTTTTAGAATTTGATAGGAGACCTAGATCACGTATTTTAGTATCCGTATGAATTAAGGTTAAATGTGATGCCCAGCCCTGATGATTGGGAAAATAATTGCACTGGGAAGTTTGTCAATATACTCTAATAGAGAAATACCAAAAAACTTCATGCCAACTGTTTTAATCCCTCCACTTGCATTCTAGCCTCTGTCTTTAAGAATTGCATCTTTTTTCTTTCAAAACTACGTTTTGGGGCATTATACTTTTTATTTATAGTTTCTACTTTAACAATCCCCCCCCCCAACATATTGCCAGATTTATAAGCAAATGTTAAAAAATAAGGCTACGTGGGAAAATCTGTAAGCCAGGATCCATAGAAGGTAAGTATACCCAAGTACTTCTATATGTGCACTGAAAAATCTCTTTCCCCCCGCCCATTGATCACAGGGTCCACCACCAGAAGCAACCTGTAGGATGTCTCAACAAGGATGGGCCCTAGAATCTTTGGAGGGCAAGGGAATGCTCACCAAGCAGCCCTTTGAATCCTAGCACAAGAAAAATAGTTCAATGACGGCCAATTGAGACATGCTAAAAAAAAAATCAGTTAAGAGAAAAACTAGCTTTTCTGTGGGAACTATTTTTAGTATTATTCATGACCCATACTAAAACCTGGACCAGAAAAAATACTGAGTTTATTAACAGTTGTGCTTATATACAGTACCATAAATTAGGATGGTACACCAGCACAACAAGGTTGATACACAGTGTTGTAAGATTTTGAAGTTACCTAAATGTGTCTCAAAACAGATGGAAACAAGTCAGAAAATGTGTACACTGGTAGCGCATTCACATCAGGGAACAATCACAATCAATTCTGCACAGGAATCAAATTAAGCATTTCTCTTCAACCTGATAGCAAATTTATTTTTCCAAATAGTAGTAAAGCATGAGATAAAGTGCTACTAGTTGAAATTCAAGAAATTTAAGCAAAAATGAAATCTCTTTACACTTGTGTTAAATATAAAGTACTGTAATTTCACCAGCAAATATTGTCAGTCAAGGTCTCTAAAAGAATCATCACCTAAACACTTACTTAGTGGTCATCAAATCTTCCTGTACGACTAACCCACATGCAAGGAATAGCTGGTTTAAGGCAATTATGTTGCAACATTTATCCACTGATAATGCACAACAGTGAATATTTCCCTTAAATATCTCATAAATTCTACCAACTCCAAATGCAATTAATACGGACAAAGCATTAAAGCCTACAGATTTTTACGTGAAGCCTTCAAAGTCCCAGATAGGCAACGGCCTGCATAATGCATAAAGATTATTTTTATTTGTTACTGTACCATTCAGAAAACTGAGAAGCAATCATTTTGGCTTTGGTTTGTATTGTAGCTTGGCTGCATTTACTGAATTAAAACAAACACATTAGTTTTCCTTTCCAACACCTACAATATTTAAATTAACATACTTATCTCTCCAGTTTTAACAAATCAAATATGCTGTTTTGTTACAAAAATGGATATTGATCATTAATTGGCATCTGTACCCAATATACCTTTCCTTTGTGGAATGGCACAAATGTTGTGTGCTGATTAAAACAAGCCAAGACTTTGTTTTCAAGGACAGCTGGGTATTAAAATTAAGAAGCACACAAAAAAGTGAATGCAGGTACTCCCAAGCAGATCTGTTGCAAATTTAGAATATCGAATTCAAATTCTATGTTAAAGATTATGACCCCCAAACCACTTAACCACCTGTATTTGTGTTTAAGGCATCTTTCCGAACTCATTTTTTGCAAGCAAATTCAACTGATGCCAAAGGAATGCATTGTCAATTGGGTGTACTTAGTCGGTGCAATCCTTGGGCTGTAAGGATTTTAAACCTAATAAATTGGCTTCTGAGTACACTCAGCTGGACTTAAGTCTGCAATAACCAAGACTGCAATAACCAAGACTGATCTACTGCTTACAGTGGCACTGTACAAAAAGGACGTTTCACTGGATCCTCTGGACACTTTATAGATTTAGGGCCCAATCCTATCCTACTTTCCACCGCTGATGCAGCCATGCCAACGGGGCATGTGCTGCATCCTGGGGGGGGGGAGGGAGTCATGGAGGCCTCCTCAAAGTAAGGTAACGTTTGTTCTCTTACCTTGGAGCTGCATTACGGCTACATCGGCGCTGGAAGGTTGGATAGAATTGGTCCCTTACTATGTTAACTAGGGTGGAGTAGTGAAGAAAAGGAATGAGGCTGCAATCCTATGCACACTTTCCTGAGAGTAAGCCCCACTGAAGAAAATGGGTTTTACTTCTGAGTAGACTAGCACAGGATTCTTCTCTTATAGTAATATTCCACCTTCCCAACTTTTCTGTTTACTGTATATTAAAAGCCAGAGGCTGGTAGAAACAATGCAGTGGTAGCCTTTCCTTCCTCTTTCTTGTGCCCTCTCTGTGCTTGCTCATTTACATGGTCATGGGTCCAAATCTACCTATATATGTGTACTGGTAGTATTACCTCTGCAGAAGGCTTGATAATGCTATATAATGCTGGACATAGAAGAGTTTTGCATAATATGTAGAACATTCGCTTGCACCAGCATATGTAGATTTAAGAGATTATCAATTGTATTAACTACAGGTGAGTTTAAAATAAAAAAAAGAAAAACATTGCACATGGGACCAGATGCCTCCATTTCCTTCCAAGAGCTGGGTTTAGGGGTGAGGAAGGACACCTGCACAATATGTGTGTGGATTCATAGGGCATACAAACTAGACATCCTACAACATTTTCAGGGGCTTAGGGAACCATCCTTGTCTACTGCTGGTCACACACTTGTAATTCTGCACCCTATCAAAGTGGACCCTTCATAAAAATCTAGCAGAGTTCTGCTCTACCAGTTGCAGAAGCTGTTGAGATTCCATACATGACTTTTCCATTTCTTAGCCTCCTGAACAAATGCAGCATTCTTGCTACTTTTGAACCTTCCTTAGATGCTTAAGTTCTAATCTGCACATTGCCCATAGCAAGGTGCTGGCTTTGCCGATTCTGTCAAAAACCTCTCCCCAGCTCTCTCTTCACTTGCATTTTGCCCATTCTGTGATAAGAGGATGGCAGCATTTCTAATCGGGTAGCTGGGGGGAATACTACTACAATGTGGGCTATGAAAAACTATAAAAGGAATGTCACATGTAGAACTTTTTTGTTGAAACTTGGCGCCACCCAACTACCACTGAATGTTGAAGCATGACTGACTTTTGTTCAAATTAATGCAGTACAGTACAATAGTTTGGGCCACAGTGTATGAATGTAGTGTTTATTACTTTCGTAAAGACATCTAGTGCTTAGCTTAAGTGAACTTACAGCTTGATTCTAAGTTTTGTCGTCTCAGCATGTACATTTGAGAATGGGAAATACCAATGATTATACCAAGTAGAACCCAAAATCTTGTTCTTATGCGAATGCTGTAAGGCCATTTCTGCAGCACTGGAAGTAGATACTCCATATACAGTATTTAGAGGGGCTATGCTCAAAGTGGTACAATTAGCTAACTTGCTTAAAGTCATGTTTCTCAGAGAATGACTGACATCATCTGTGGGTACTTCATATTTAACTTTCCAAATTATAACCCACCACCCCAAAAGCCACATAACTAAAAAGGCAAAGAAGCAATGTTAAGAAGTCTCAGAGTCCTAGATTTCTGCATTAGACAAACCTTCAAAAGTACCTTAAATAATTGCAGTTAAACAAACAAAAAACATCTGTAACATACACTGGCACAAAACTATTATCCTATTGCTCTTATTTACATGAACACAACTTGAATTAAAACATGGAAGTGTTGACAATTCCCCCCCCCATTTTTTTTAGCAAATAGTAAGAAAATAATTATCCATAAAATCCAACATCCATAACACTCATCACTTTATGTCATTATGCCTGAAACATACATTCATGTTTTGTACAGCATGAAACACATACAAAAAAATATTTTTTTCTTTTCTTAAGTTTGATACAGATCTTCATAACCCAATGCAAAGTAATTAGCAGTATTAACTTTTAGGTCATATAAAAATATTAGTAAAAGGCTATTTATACCACAATAGGACAATGCATCTTGTGGAAATCTACCTTTATGGCATGATAATGCTTTGATTTGCTCATTTTTATCCCATCTTTACCATATGTGCATTTAAGGGAAACTCCTGCAGCTTGTTGATTAGCTGGTGACCCTGCCAAACTAATCTCTTTCAATATTTCTTCATTGCAGCTGACCAGTAAGCCCTAAATCAGCTTATATTAGAGGAGATGGAGACCTTAAGAAGGCTAATGTTTCTGTCTCAATGTTGGATAAACATACGAAGTACCAAAAATATACCCCAACAAAACTATACACTGTGGTATAAATGTTTCTCATGGATTCAAACTGCTTTGGCAACCTCACATAAGAATATCAGCATATGTAAAATACCAACGACATAGTGTCACTATAAACTCTCTAGTCCTTTCCCTCGTATACGCTATAAAAAGGGCAATGCTATTTTAATTTATATGTTGGCAAAAGTAAGACCCAAGTTGTTTCAGTAGAATGGATGCAATCATTTAATGTTAACTTTAATATGCTACAAGTGCTTAAATTAGTCCTGCAAAAAGCCAACACCATGGTCTAAAATAGAGAGAAACAATATCCAAAAATCAAAAGCATGAAAACTTCCCATGTACTAAATTGTTTTTGCTACGAAAGTAGAACATGAGCATGAAGTATGTTTAGTATAGTATAAGTGCCACTGAGGTATTCTAAAAAGGGATTTACTGTTATATTGACTTTGAAACTTGGTATAGATGACAGCACAGTTAGATCCTAAGTAGTTACCACATATTTGGTCATCTGAAATTGCCCAAAGCTAATTAAAAAAAAAAAAGTATGACAATTTTTCATGCCCTGTTGAACAGTAACAGATTAGCCAAAACCATTGGTTTCTTCGATTATTTTGCAAAGAAAAACTTTGATTCCACCATCCCCTTCATTTTCCCAACCATCCAATGTAGAACCAGATTGAGCACAGAGTTCTAATCTGCGAAAACTACAAAGTGAACCACTGCTCAGTTCATGATGAGGTTTTAGAAGCTCATGATCACTAGAATCATAAATTGGGTAAAAGGAATTCCTAACCAAATTATCTGGCAATGGGGTAAGTCAGTTTTACATTGATCCATAAGAGTTACCAGATTAAAAATATAATAATCTTTGAAATGAATGTCAAATCTTTGAAATGAACGTTGAATCCAGAAACATACTTGCTTCCACAAGACTTACTCTGTAAATATGGGAATAGCCCAGCTAATGAGGGTTAAAAAAAGAAAATATAAGATGACTTTACAATTTCTCTTTGATTTGAAATTATGGTACTGGAACCTGGAAATCATCGTGGATTCATCAGTGATGACACTTCTGGGGTCCCGCTGTGAAAAAAAGGGTTTTTTTTCACTTGGGCGCACCGGCCCTGGCCCCCCACGCCTCAGAAGAGCTTCCAATCATGCTTGGAAACTCTTCTGAGGCATGGGGGGGGGGGCGTAGAGGGCTCCAAAGGGCTGGCACGACCCCCGGTAAGTGAAAATGACCCTTTTTCTGCGACGGCGGGACCCTGGAAGTGCCATTGCTGACATCACCACACCCCTTAAGGGGATAGCAACAGTTTCCGGCTGGCAAACCGGCTCACCAGTTTGAGAAACGCTGTTATATGCTATATCTGTAGACTCCAAATATAGATAGAATATATGATACAAGTTTTTAAAAACCTCAGGTTAAAATAACCCATATTCTCATTTTATATTCTGCATATTGGGCAGCTAACCAAAACATAAATATAGGGCATGAAATGTGGTTTTCATAAAGAAATGACTGGATGCCAACTTACTGTGCAAGAAGCTGGGCACCTTCGCTAGTCAGTTGGCTTCAATTGTTCTATAAAGCATTTTTGAAAGAGACACAACCCCAGAATGAGTTCAGATACTGTATCAAAGAACTGCCTCCAACTGCATACATGCTCATGACTTCAAAAGGAGGCACACAAACAATTTAATTGCACAAAAGAACATGGAGACCTAAAGAAATTATGGAAAGGTTAAATGTTTTGGGGACAAGTTCACTTCCCTCCTCCTTTTTTCTTTTTAAAAAAGCAGTCCAGTACAAATACTTTAAAAAACAGTAGATGTGGGCTCAAGAGAAAATAACTAGCAAGCAGGTGATGGGGAAGGCTCACCTCTGATTTGCACTTTTGAAACAGAGTTATGTGCCATTAAAAAGTTATCTCCTACTCAGGTTACAAAGCTTTTTCTTAGTGTAAGGGTATAATAGAGGAACAAATTCTAAAACAATCTACTGGCTTTTCATTTTATGCTGCTAACATTTTACCAGTTCAAAGGAATGTGTCAGATTTTCTGCTTCATTTCATATCATATCAGTAAACAATAATTACTTCTTTAATAGGCTGGGGTGCTTCTGCTACCCATCGTAGCACGTAGGTACTTGTAGAAAGAGAAGGAATGGTAGTTCTGTGACCCTCTAAGTACCATATTCTAAGCACCAAGGGCCATGCTTTAAAATGTGAACCCGCTAAAATAAATGTTACAATGATGATACTTCCCCTTTAGGGCCATTACAAGTGCCTTTTCATTAAGACATACACTGTAAGTCTCAAGGCACTTAAGGGGTTAAGACAAAATGCATGCATTCATTCCCATTAGGTAATTTCATCATATGTTTCAGAACATATCAATGTTATGACACACTGAGCAACTGAGATACCAGTTCAAAAGAGATGTCCCTCCTATGTTACCCTAAACAAGATGCTGGTTAAATGGGTTTTTATGCAGTTACTGGTGGGTTAGAACAGATTGCAACTTTCCACTACTACTCAAGTTAGATTCTAGAAGGGAATAGGGCAAAATGTGCTGCTTTAGTAGGCAGTGTGTCTAGTAGTAGTAATATTGCTAATGTTTCATCAAAATGAAAGACAAATATAGCAAGAATCTGAACACAGCAAACAAATCTAGCATTGGAAGAGATGGCTTTGTGTGTATTGTTGTTTTAAAAAGACACAGGTGTCAAACAGAGTGAAAATATTCCAAGCCTTTTTTGTAGCAGTTCAAATGAAAAGGGACTATATGGCACTACAACGAAGTCTGGAAAGTCATCCTGAATACATGTTTGTTCAGTCTGTGGTTTGTTCGGAGCAAAGCATGACGAGAGAGTCTTCCAACACACAAAAATCATAGTGTTTGAGAGACTGGTTTTCAGTTTCAACATAAAGTGCAACAGTGCTGAAGTTTTTCCAAGTCCTTTTCAGTTCTTCATTGTTTTCAGACACCATTTCTTGCAAGCAATGTTATGGCACAACAAGTGCAGACCGTGTCTTATAAAGATTCTTCCAAAAGTATATTTTGCTTTCTATTTATGCAGCGATGTCTTTAAAGGTCTAACAAGGCCTTCTTCATACACTTTCAAAATAGCCTCACAAACGAATCTGTATTGACTCTAGAAAAAATAATATAGTTTATTGTAAGTCACAGAAACACAGAATTTTTAAAAGTGAAATTTTACACTCATCACCCCAAGCTCATGAAATGGTAAAATTGCTAAAGACTATTCTGTGCAATACTATCTACTTCCACCCCGTTGGCTGCCAACTTCAGACTATAAATACAAAAACATAATATTTTCTACTCTGACTCATTCTACTTCAAAAAGCCAAAACCAATCCTAGTATTATTTCCACAGTCCACTCTTACAGATTACTGGAATGAATACAGTCTGCAGTCTGTATCTGCGAAGGTGCCATTCCCAAAACCGCCACGGATGCCAAAAACTGTGTTCAATTAAATCCACAGTGTGTGTGTGTGTGTGTGGGGGGGGGGATCGTGGCACTGCTGTACCTTATGTAGAAGCTGCATGGGCCCGTGGCCCACTTCTCCAGCTGCCCCACGCTCCATAAATCACGCCAGCAGACTTGGAACGCTTGTGGTTGCAGGTGGAAGGTCTTCTGAGGTGCACGCCTCAGTATACATAGCATAGCACACACCTCATAAGACCTCCCACACGTCATTTCTGGTCACATTTTTCAAGCATTCCAAGCCTGCTGCCATGATTTACGGAGCGCGGGGCAGCTGGAGAAGTGGGCTGCGGACCAGCGCAGCTTCTACATAAAGGTACTATGGCGCCATGACCCTCCCCACCACGGACTCGAGCCACCCGTGTTGAGTCAAATTCACGGGTAGCTAATCCACGGATGGGGAGGGCCAACTGTATATGTTTTCACAGAATCAGAATCTAGGAATTCTAGTTTCTGGATCCATAAAACTATATACAAGAAAATACAAAACAAGTGATGGTGTTAGAAGTTTAACAAAAGTAATTTAAATGTTTTGTTCAGTTCCCTTCTTGGGGAATTTGTTTTCAAACTGAAAAATGGTAAATACAAATATATAAGTGAGATAAAGTTCATAATACTGGAACCTATCATGGCACTTCTGAGTGTATGATTCCAAAAAGCTAATATTTTCAGATTTCATGTGGCACGTATCATCAGCATTATTAAGTTTGTAAGAAAGCAACACCCTCTACTTCAGGATACTCTTGAAGACAGTCTGGTTCAAGATGTAGCTGCCAAGGTTCTGTTAAGAACCAGCAGACTGGACCATATTATACTGATCTTCATCGGCTGTAGTTGCCAATGTGTTTCTGGGCTCAAATCAAGATGCTCATTTTCTGCTTTGAAACCTTTTGGGTTGTGCCAATATTCAGTGTCCCGTCCCAGGCTGGGCCTTACACGGCCTCCAGAGCTGGTGCGCATCCGAGGATTACACCGGGGAAAGGGAATAAACGCCCCCTTCCCTCTGATATGAGCTTGGGCTGCACTGGCACAGCCTGCATTCCGCTTAGGATGCAGCAGATCGCCCTTTAGGCCAGCTGCCACATCGTAGGCAGGATTGGGCTGCCCAGCAGTGCCAAAATTCTACCCTCCCCCCTTTTTTATATGAACCTGTGCATATCACTATCATTTCCATGGTGTCTTCCAAACTGGCTGGGCAGCAAGAATTGTGGGAGTTCCATTCCTAAGACCCTCTGTCTGGAACGAGTGATGGTGCTGAGGCAGAGTGAGGTGGCAATTCTAACTGCTCGAGAGTGATCAAGAACAGGGTAGCAGCAGCCACCCCACCTCCTCATCCCCCCTTTCACTTGCCCTACAAAAGGAGATTGAACAAGAAGAGGATGGGTGGTGGCCGAGTGGAACAGGTGGTGGGCAAGTGCAGGGTGCCCCCAACTAGTTTGTCATCTCTCCGAGCACACTGTTGAGACGGAATGATTCAGTTCATCTTATTGGTGGGCCACCCCTGCTTTCACTGCATGTTTTTGGCAAGCTTTGAAGACTGTTCTTTTCTGAGACTGTTTTTATGACATGTCCTCTCTAAATGTGCATTTATTCTCCTGCTGTCTGACAAGACTGTTAGACCCTGTTTACTTGTTTATGATATTTGACTGTGAGCCATCTTGAGTGTATTTTAGAATACAGAAAACAAAGAGACAAGTTATAGAACTAAATACAGATACTGTTGCACAGATTACAATTTGCATGACTTTGTCATTTCCAATGAAGTGGAATAAACCTAGCTATCTGATTCAATATTCATTTATAAAACATGGCAAACAAAAAACCGGAAAATGCCATCTTGCGGACAATGTATGATAGTAGTGTGAAAGTTTAGGGAGAAAAACTGAATTGATTCATAGTTCAGTATCTCCGACAGAAACAGCAGTACAATAAGGCACTTTACTGTAAAATTTCTGTATTTGTTTCTTTTTATTCACTTCCTCATTTACTCCATCTTAGTACATACTGACGTATGGTTGCTGCTTGCTCTAAATCATGGATGTTTGTCCTAATGTAAAGAAAGATATACACAAGTGGAAACAGATTTCCATCCACAGATCTTTCCAAAAGTGTTTTATGGTGAAGAGGAGGGAACATCTGGAGTGCACAGGTGAGGTTTCTGTACTGCATGTACACCAACAAAGAATCAGCAGTATCAACTGTGATCTTGTTAATCATCTGTTGGACTGAGGGAGGGGGAAACAGGTGTCAAACACCAGACACAATTCAGGCGTCTCCTTCTTGCATTTGTTGAACAATTGATGGATGCAACCAAGGCTGCTGATAGTGATACAGTATAGGTTTGCAAACATTATACCATCAGATTTTTTAAAAAAATAAAACTGGATATTTTTATTTCTTTAATATTTCAGTTTAAGTGTCACTGAAAAAAATGACAAGTTTAAAATGAAATCTGAATACAGTATATGCTTATCCTTACAACTCAACTACTATGCCTCTTTCAATCCCTCTGAAGTGAAGCTTGCTTTCCAAGTCAAGGAAAGGAGGGAAATATTTGACCTTGAAGGTTTTTTTTTTAAATAGATCAGAGGTTCCCAACCTTTTTCTTCGGTGTACCACCGCCGCGCGCCTCTGGCCCTCTGCGTACCACTGGAAGTGCCAATGACGTCATTGGCACTTATTTCCAAGTTTGTGATGCTGGAGCGCAAACATACAAGGTAGGACACGAGGTGGGTGGGCCATTCCCAGAGGTAGAAGCCCCTGACTCGAGCTCTGACGTGGTGTCATGTGGCCGAGTGGTACACGTACCACAGGTACCACTAGTGGTACGCGTACCACAGGTTGGGAACCTCTGGAATAGATCATATTCATTATTGTGCAAACTAAAAATATATAATTATATAATATTTATAAAATATATAATATATAGCAACCAAACTGTGTAGACATATTTCCTATCCCACGGAGAAACACTATTGTGCCAGAAATTACCGTCTTTGCTTCAAGATGAAGCAACTTCTTGGCACTTGGTCCACAATCCAGCACACCTAGCTTGTACTAGATTGGCACCCTTGTCTTCAAGTAAATGATCTTACTTAATGTCCTTGTATGTAAACATAGAGCCAAACACGAATCTTTCAGTTACCTTCCTTGTTTCTAAACAGATATAATTATACAGTACCTGCAAAAGGCATATGGGTCTGCCTAACTACAGGTTTGTGTTATGCCAATAAGTGGTATAAGAAGAGCATTATTTAGTTGTAAACCAATATATTTCAATTGTTACAGCAGCCAATCAATATGCACTCTTGTTAAGAAATGCATAAATTACAAAATGGGAGGCTTGATTTAAATTGCTGGTTACAGTCATCTTAAAACAAAGTCAATCTACTCAGACCCTTGAGTCACACAAAAAGGATGTCAAAGCAAATAACAGTCAGACTTAGAAGTAACTACCATTCACAAGTCAGAAGTCACTGAACCTTGGGCTTGCATACCACCCCCTACGTCTTCGCATGTGAAGGGAGGAAATCTGCAACTTCTGTTCTTAGTTTAACACAAACTGGGATTCACTTGTTTTAAACTGGAATGAAAGTTGCAAATTTCCTGCCCTCATGAAAGAAAGGAGAGGGAAATGTAGGAGTCCAAGCTTGTGGTAGTATTGCTAAACTATGATTTAGCATATCTAAACAATGTCAGTATGGAACAGTATATGGATAAGAATACACATCAAACCTGCAACAAAACTGTCCCTTTTCAACACACTAGGCATTTGTATTACTGGCAATAGTTTATTCTACATTATATGAAGAACTTACAGGAGTTTGGATCATCATGGCCCTTTGATCTCTCATTGTTCTTACAATGTCCAAAGGATAAACAGGTTGATTACACTCAATGAGACACATAGCTGTTTCCATAGTGATAAGAACTCCTGTTCGTCCAATCCCAGCACTGGAAGATAAAAAGGTATCCTCTGTTTATCATTTAATACTTTAAAAGCACTTGGACTGTTTACATAGGAGCCCGCTCTTTCAAATGATTTTTGAGATGGGTAAAAAAAGTTTGATTTTTTTAATAACTGCAAAGAGCTAGCAATTTCCACATCTGCAACATCTTTGCAAGGTGCTGGCTTTGCAACATCTGTTTCCTTGATAATAATAGGTTAACTCAGAGGTTCTCCATCTTTCCCATGCTGCGACCCACCTCATCCTCCGTGGTGGGTTGTGATGGGGGAACGACTCACCTGCAGGAACTGGAGTCATCTTCTAAGTTGCGCTGGGCTGGCGACCCACTCTGTTGGTCTCCGTGGGTCTCAGAATGGCCTGCAGAAGCCTCGACCTCTGGAGGCTTCTGCCCAAGGCCCGCAGAGGTCAATAGAGTGGGTCACCGGCCCAGCGCAACATGGGACTCCAGGGCCTGCTGGTGAGTTGTTGGACTTCTGAAACAGTTCTGATTTGGAGCTGTTCGGAGACAAGGGCGGGCGGGCCACACTCATGACCCACCAAGTGGGTCGCAACCCATAGTTTGAGAAGTGCTGAGTTAACTAATTTGCTCCAAAACTGAGAAGATTTCTCCCAGAAAGCATACCGATATCTAGCCAGACATGAAAGGGAGCTGGAATGTTTATGTTCATAGCCACAGTGGCATACATTTTCCTTGCCATGATACCCAACTTTCAGAATTAGTGGGAGGTGAATGTATCTTTTTATTGGCAGATGCGTGCTTCACAATGAAGGAGTTGCGTTTTGGATAGTTAAAGAAGAAGTCACAACCCTCTTTCTTCTTTGTACTGCTCCTCAATTATCCTGAGTAGGCACCCTCACTTAACAGTGTAAGAAGCGCCAGTGGCGTCACTGCAGGGGGGGAGCTCTAAGTTCCGCTGAGATCGGCGGCTCCGCCCCCTCGCCTTCGGAGCATTTCAGGGAAGCGAAAGCAACGCGCAGGAGACTCCTTGCACGTTGCTTTTGCTTCCCTGAAAGGCTCCGAAGGCGAGGGGCCCCCCGCTTCGTTCCTCCGTGTAACGGAGGCTCCGATCTCAGCGGAACTTAGAGCTCCGCCCCCCCCCCTGCAGTGACACCACTGCGAAGTGCCTTGCTGCATCAAACCAAGTCCAGCTTTCTTTCAAGAACCTTAACAACTAGTAGGGTCAGATGGTCCACCAGTGAATAGTGGTTGACATTGTTTGCCCCTGTCCACCCCTGCTTCAGAGAATAAGAAAGGCCTTTTCTGCTATCTGGCAGCAAGACAAACTCTCTTGACAAGTCTAGGATGTAGCTGTTCAGCAGATCTTTACAAATTAGACCAAGACCTAATACACACTGAAATGTGACCCGTGTCACTTGTGTCTGCGCTTTACTCTGCAAGTGCAGGCTGATGAGACTGTCAGTTTCCTCACATTAAAAAAAAAAATCACTTTATATTGAAAACTAGGATGTCAGGGAGGAGACAAGTCCAGAACCCTTCTCCCAGACATCTAGTTTTCTGCATGGATAGATTTTTGTTTGTTTGTTTGTTATAGCAGAGCATTCGATCGTCTGTGTTAAGGTAGTACAACCCAGTCACAGGTTTATCATTTCAGTGAGAACTTAGTCTTAGGACACAGAATGGGCAGCACAGGGACTGCCAGACGAAAAAGTGGAGATAGGCTGACTATCTCTAAGGATCCCACAAATCTGCCTCCAAATGGCTCCAAGGAAGTACCAATGTCTTGGCTCTGACAACAGAGTTGTCTGCACAAGCAGTTTGCTAACTGCCAGTCTGCATCAACAGCAGGGTCATGTGCAGCCCCCCCCCCCCCTCCCTCACTGCCAAATTTCCTGAGAATAAGAAGGTGCTGCATTGGATTTGTCTCTCTGTGGTGGACTACACCAGCAAAATATCTTGGCAAGTAGAGGAACCTGTTCTTTGACAAGTGAGCTGTATATTCTGTCAAGGGTTCTTGATTCTGCCAACAGGGACAGTCACTACAGCAAGGGTGGCTAGGACAACTACTGGGTAAACAAATACGTGGCTGAATGCTTTGTGCCATGAAAATCCCTATACCACATGGTGGTCTCTTCTGACTTCCAGGGGGATGAAAGTCAGACGAGATCTAGAAGCACAAAGACACCTTGAAAGATGGATGCAGCTTGCAATGACATTCCTGATTCGTTGATAGCTTGTTCCCTGAACAATGGGGCTGAGATCAATCACAGATGGCTAGATCAGTGCCTAGTAAAAAGTAGGAAACTTTCTTCAAGTCTGGTATCGCCACATAAGGGTGCAGTTGGTGCAATTACATGTGCATATGTGCAACAGCAGTTGAAAATCATCATGAAATATTCCCCAACCCCACAAATCACACATTCCCTGCTCTATAGTATATGTGGTTAAGGTGAACAGGTACCTTTGGATAATTAATTTTACATGGCAATTACTTTCTCTGTAATTATACAAGCCAAGATAATTATTTTCTTGTAGAATTACTTCAGAGAGCTTTTTGCATAGGACAAAATGCAGCACAAGAATATTGTAACAGAAGGAAAGCCACCACATACAGCTTACAAGTTAGTAGAACAGCTTTTTGAAAGTGGACTAATTCTTACAGTTGGGGGTCAAACTAGACGTTACTGTAAGAACAAAATGAGGTCTAGTGTGCTTCTTTTTTAATTGGCAAATAGCAGCCAGATATGGAGATCAGGACCATGGAGATCAGGACCATGACAAGGAGGAAGAGGATTCAAACTTCTGCCTCCGCCACTGTGGCTGCTATTTGCCCTGGAAAAAACTTCCTATAGTCCCCCCCCCCCAAGTCTTTTCCCCAGGGCAAATAGCAGTCCAGCATGGTGGTGGTCTAGATTAGGACCATGGTAGAGGCAGTGAATTAAACTCTCTGCCACCACACAGCAGTCCTGATACAGGAACAGACCTGCCTCTATGCTTTTTCCCCTCTAAGGCTAATAGTACCTGGGGGGGGGGGGGAGAAGAGAGGGAGAGCTATTTAAGTTAGGGAAATGACACAGGGCAAAAAGATGACGTCTCTTCCTC
The DNA here is from genome assembly GCA_026170595.1 of Plestiodon gilberti rubricaudatus. NCBI lineage: Eukaryota > Metazoa > Chordata > Lepidosauria > Squamata > Scincidae > Plestiodon > Plestiodon gilberti. The sequence continues at coordinate 203,639,864 of JANXHW010000001.1, forward strand.
CTGTAGCCTCAATCCAATAGGCACTGCTTTTTGGGGGGTGGGGGGATCACCAAGTTCCAATCAGAAAACTTCCATGTAATGTCTAGTATGGTACTAAATAAAGTAGAGAAGTGATGCAATTTTAGCAATAAATTATATTTTTGTCCAGAAGGTGGCATCAAAGCTTGGAACTAAGTTAACACCAGAAGCAAAGAGCATCACAGAGCTGAAAGGACATTCTGTTTAATCACCAGCCTTCACAGCAGAGAGCCAAACTAACGATGCAAGCAAGAGAGCCAAACCACATCCTAGAGAGCCAAAGGAAAACCAAAACCTTAACACAGCACAATACCAATAGGATGTCAAGCCTTACTGAACCATGGAAAAACTCAACAAGGTCAAATCATAAGCAAAACTTGTTGTTGTTGTTCAGTCGTTAAGTCGTGTCCGACCCTTCGTGATCCCATGAACCATATCCCGCCAGGCCTTCCTGTCCTCCACTATCTTCCTGAGTTCGCTCATTTTCAGATTTCCAGAAATCATGGTGTGTTTTAAAACACTACCACTGAAAATCCTGAGGGGGAAAAAAACTGCTGCGGCAATTGCAGACACGTTAAGGTAAAGGGGGGGGAGAGAGAGAAGCAATACTTTGTTGCAGGTTCCCCTTGTATTCTAAAATAGTCTCTGGAATAGTTATGGGGGTAAAGAACCTTGTTGGGTTAAAGGCAAAGATGGGTAAAATCATGAAACGTATCTTATGATTTCTATTCTACTGCTTCATTTATGGGTCTGTCTCCCCAACCTTAATGCCCAACAGGCTCAGACAAGCCAATTTCTTCTCCCAGTGTATAAAACGGAGCACAAGAGCAGAATTCTGCTCATGTTCCATTGCATTAAAATGTCTGGGTTGAATTCAATTTCTTAATAGACCACCATGCATTTTGATAAATGTTCACACATGGTAGTGGGGGGGGGGGGGGAGTATGAAAAAGAAATAGGATAAAAAATGGAAGAGTTTTTGACTGTTTTCAAAAGACATGGACTCTTGACACGGTTTAAGTTTTGCCTTTGCAGTAACAAGATTTAGATAAGAAAATGACTTCATTCCTGTCAGAATATCAGCCTTCTATCTACCTAGCATCTGTTTCATTGAGCCCTGGGACCACTGCTGGGGCTGGGCTCATGTGGACATCCCCATCCACCAGGTCCCTAGCTAATGGAGGCATTGCCTCTGTCCAGTAAGCTGGAGATTTTATCAGTTGGCTTGTGGGTAGGCAGGCCTGCAGCTACTCCCTCCCCCCCCCCCCCCGTGGTCTTCCTGTGAGAGCACAGTGACAGTGGGAGACCTTAATGGAGGGGAAATACCAGTAATGCCTGCATGAATTCTCAATGTGCAAGCAACTTCCCCCTGGCCAAGTGGGGTTGCTTCCAGGGCCCCTTGCATTATTGCAGGGGGCCATGAGAGCAAGTGTATTAGCTGCTGTTGAACCCATGGCAGCCACAACTACTGGTGGATAGGAAATAAGAAAATATAGAGTTGCACGGTTAGGGACTATATTTTCTTCTCTCTCTAATGGAACTAAGTGTGGTGCTGCCGGTACCTATTTCAATGCCAGATATGAACAATGGAGTTGTAACTTAATCTGAACGCAGAGGCGTTGTTAAAGGGGGGGGCTTGGGGCCCTGGACCCCAGGCGCCAGCTTCTGGGGGGCGGAAAAGGGGTGCAAAAAGGTCCAGGATTAATTTTTTTATATTACATGATTTCGCCCTTTTTGCCCCCTTTTTTGCCCTTTTTCTGCCCGCTCATGGCCACAGCAGTGCCCCTTGGGCTTCCTGCGCTACCCCCAGTCCCGGGGGAGGGGGTTTGTTATTGGCTGGGCGCATCCATGATGAGGGCGAAAAGCCGGGCACAGGGGCGAAAACAGCCATGAGGGCGACGAGCAGGAAGAGGAAGTGCCTCTCTAGGAGGTGCCTCCCTAGTCTCGGTGGTGACTCACCAGCGAGATTAGGGAGGCACCTCCTAGAAAGGCACTTCCTCTTCCTGCTCGTCGCCCTCATGGCAGTTTTCGCCCCCTCATCATGGATACGCTCCGAAACACGGTAAGTTACTTTAACGTTTGTTGTTTGTCCTTAGGCAGGATTGGGCTTTTATGAATTCATACTTTTATGAATCACAATATATGTTCTCAGACAATTAGGCAGTTATCTTCATTCAAATTACTTTAGTCCGGGGGTTCTCAACCTGTGGTACGGGTACCCCTAGGAGTACGCGGACCTCCTGCTGGGGGTACGCCAGCCCTGTCCCTTATCTGCCCCATCAGCAGCTAATTGTTAATTAACATGGATTTTAATTTGTAATTATTTTCTGAGCCCTTCCATCTCTGATTTTGGTTTTAGACTTATTTTTGTACTTTGGAAAATGTACTTTGGTGGGGTGGTGGAGGGAGGAGCTGATTTGGGGAAGTGTGACTTGGAGAAAAAAAAAAGAGATCCCTCCCTCCCTCCCCCCACACACAGTTAAATAAAACATTTTTCACATTTAAAATTGTTTTAGTGCTTTTTATATTTTGGCCACCTAATGCGAAGAAAGGACTCTCTGGAGAAGACTCTGATGCTGGGAAAGATTGAAGGCAAAAGGAGAAGGAGAAGGCAAAGGATGAGATGGTTAGACAGCATCACCGATGCAACGAACATGAAAATGAGGGAACTCTGGAAGATAGTGGAGGACAGAAAGGCCTGGCGGGATATGGTTCATGGGATCACGAAGGGTCGGACACGACTTAACAACTGAACAACAACAACAAAAATGTAACGATTACCTAAATTAATTTATTAATCCAATTAATTAGCAGTTACTTAGCAGGGGGTACTTCAGAAAATTGGACTGTGATAGGGGGTACCCGGGCTTCCAAAGGTTGAGAACCCCTGCTTTAGTCTCAAATGGTCAAAGGAAAACTGCAAGTAATTGATTTAATTTAAGAGCAACAGGAATGATCAATATTTGAAAAAGAAAAACATTATAAAGTGAAAGAGGGCCATCAAGTAAAATGTTGTGAAAAGCGGCATAGTATGTTTCTCTAAATACCTGCAGTGAACAACAACAGGTTCTTCTCTGTCAGCTCTTTTTTTCCGGACAAGACACACAAAATCCAAGAAATCACTGGAATCATCGGGAACTCCATGATCAGGCCAAGCTATGTACTGGATTTGAGTGAGTTGACGGTTCTCATTTTTCTAGCAAGACAAAATTTGGTCAAAACTAAACTGAAAACATCTTGGTGTTTTCCTATAACAAGTTTGCCTTTCAAAGTCAAACCAGTGTTTTAAAGTTCTTATTTCGACACATTACAAAGCAAACAACATATTTCAGACTGCTAATTAACGTATATCTGTATTTTTTTTCTCTTTCAATACCTTGGACTTATAATAGCAGTATGATTAAAATCTGACCTCTGAAAGTTATAATTATGATTTTGTTTTGAACAAAACAAGCAACAGTGATGAAGTGAACCCTCTTCTCCAGAGTCTAAATTTTTTTTTTAAATGATTCTCTCTTCCCCACCCCCCCCAAGTTTAGGGTTTAACAGATCAATTACACTAAATTTGGCATCTCACCTCCAAGTTAGACAATGTCATATCTCTGAAAACATAAGCAGGATTTCCTTCTTCTGAATGGCAAGTGATCTGAAAATTCCCATACGAGGAGCTTCCACTTGGTTCTGGCCAGTACTGATGACATTTTACCTGTGGTCAACAGGTTGAAAAAAAATTACAAGTCTCACATTGTCCCGGATTTCTTCTAAACCCTTTGTAGCTACTTCTGATCTTTGTATGAAAAACATGCATTATGGCTTACAACTGGAGACTAACATCATCTTTCATAGTGTATACTGAGGAAGCAATTCAGTGACTAAGATTCAAACTATACATTATGTATACCATACCTCTGACTGGGGATTTAGTGCAGTGGTTAGGAGTATTTAACCCTGTATCTCTGTGTGGTTTTTCTGTTGGAAATCCCCCCCCCCCCCCGGCTTATCAACTCAAAGTATCATTTGCTAAATTTAAAAGTGAACATTAGCACTTTGGAAATGCCATAAAACACTGAATCTTGGCACATCTCTAACAGTGTAGAAATATTGTAAACTAAAGTCAGCCTCGCTGGATCTACCATTTTTAAACAAGAATTAAAACTGCAGACCAACTTACTCTGCCTCGCTCAACTTGAGTGGTCAACATTACAACCATAGATGAGCCTTGCTCCCAAGTCATCTGCCAAAAATCAGGACAAGTGTTGGGTAAAGGACCTTGGCAAGCAATATATTTGTTTATTATACTGGAAGAAGGGATTTCCATCTAAAAACAAAATTAGAGATTGTTTTTATTAACATCAATTTTGTGCACTCTTTGTTGAACCACACTTAATCTCAAAAATGGGCTAGAAAATTGAATTATTGAACCATTAACTAGCAAAGACTACAGCAACATTTGTGACAAGAAGTCAAGATGTATTTCCTACCACAACTCTGCAAAACAATTGCTCCAGTTAAACAGTTAAATAACTTATAGTGATTTAGGATTATGGGTTTCCTCCATTTGGGGTCATTACTGTATAGCTGAGCACTGCCATTCTTTTGAATGAAAATGTATTAAAAGTTTTTTAAACTTAAGGGAAGGGGATATTACAATCTTTTCTACTCTAGCCAAGACATAGAGCTGCATGTGCAGGACTCTCTCCATACACCATGACTGCTTCAATCTATAGCAAACCAACTATTGCACATTTAAGCAATGTCAATTGACATTTTAAAAGCGAATCTTTCTGTAGCTTTTAAATCCCCCAAGCTAAAACATTCAACCCACCACCAACTGCATGAATCACCGTGAAGGAAAACTATAATCACCAACTCACATTTATATAATTTGCATTGATGTAATCATCGTTACTCTTTAAAATGACCCGTGTAGCATCATCTGAAAAAGAGATAAAACTGTTAATTCTCTAAGTGGCAACTAGTGAAATATTTTAAACTTACATAGATGCAAGCACTTACAAGGCGAAATGTCTCTGTATCTATTTTTGGAAATGTTTTGAGGTAATTTGGCACAAGACATTGTCATCCCAGGCTTCTTCCTGTAAAGTTGCTAAACAGAAACAAACACGTCAGGTAGTAACAAGTAGAATATGAGTAATTGAAATGAGTATGCAAATAAGACAACATTAAAAAGGTAAAGGTATCCCCTGACAATAAAGTCCAGTCGTGTCCGACTCTAGGGTGTGGTGCTCATCTCCATTTCAAAGCCGAAGAGCCAGCGTTGTCCGAAGACGCCTCCGTGGTCACAACATTACACTAACACAAATAGACGTTTCTGCTTGCAAACATGATACTGAACAAGGAAGCTACCACATGCATTTTGCCTTTGTGCAATTTATTTTCTGGAAATTGTCTATTATCCCAAAAATGTGCATGAAAGACATTGGTCTGAACAGAGTAATTGCAGAATGCTTGCTTCAAGGAAAGAATCATGAGAAAAAGGCAATGTGAAACTAGTTACCTGTAATGTTTCGACATATAGATTGCACAGTTCCTTAAACTGAAAGGAGAACTTCTAAAAAATGGAATACAGGAAAAGGCAACAGGTGCTTTCACCCTAAAGTGTTTCCCAAACATTTTTGACCTGCGGCTCCCTTGATCATTGGAGACCATTGGTTGCGGCTCCCCGTTACATTATGTTGATGCTTGCTAATTGGCATCGCACTGTTTTCCGAGAGGATTACGTGGCACTCTGCGGCTCCCGATTGGTTTCCACAGCTGCCTTGGGAGCTGCGCCTCCCAGTTTGGCAACCATTGCATGGGCAGCCCAATCCTACGTAAAGATCGGGCGTGTGGCCGAGGCCGTCCGCCCGATCCAGTGATCCGCTGCGGGAAGCCTACAGCAGGCAGCCTGCAGCGGAAAGTCTACTCGTGGAAGGGGACGCCCATCCCCTTCCCCGAGTGTAACAGCGGCTGGGGCCGGTAGGTCTCCTTGGATTTCTGCCAGCTCTTTTGCTGGCGGAAGTTGGAGGAGGCCGTGTAACGGCCCAGTCGCCCTGCGGAGCCCGGGATATGGCAGATGCCATGTCCATGCCTCCGCCCGGGACGGTTGGGCCTATGGCCGCCCTCCTGGCTCTGCCGTTCCTCCCCCCCCCCGTCCGCCGACCCTCCCAGCCAACTGCTGGATCCACACTTACCTGGGTCCAGCAGCGGTCCGAGGGTTCTGGCGGCGGAGCTGGGAAGGCCGGCCTTGCGCTGGCCTTCCCGGCTCTGAAGTAGTTGTCAAACGTGCCTTACAGCAAGTTTGCGACTATTCCTAGGTCCATACACTATAGTCCATGCGACTAAACACTAGGTCTACCACCCTTAACTTGTGCAGGATTGCGCAGTAAGTCCCTTTAATGCTGCTAAGGCAATGTTGCACAATCAGTGACAATGGAATTGGAATAGTGGTTCACCATGATAAATATAGCATTGTTTCCCCCATGAAAATCTGCAATCCCCGTCTGTGCCTGCTGTTGGGGGGGGGGGGGTTTGAAGGAACTGACCACTTAGTGCAGTGGAGCCTAACATGGTTTAAAAAAAATTAGCAATTAGCCAATCACGTGAAGGGGAAATCTTCCAGGCCTTGTGCCAAATGGTGCTTCATGGATGCACTGCAGTCCTCTCATCTCTCCCCCCCCCATATATGGGGGGGGGGGAAAATCACTCTGCATCTCCTTTTTCAGCTCCCTACATTTTTACAGTGGGTATTGCTGCTATGGCTGACCACCTTCCCATCTCCCAAATCTCAGCATCTCTAATTTAGATTGTAATTTGTGCGATCCCAATCTCCTCAAGCACCTTCCTCCTATCCAGAGCCAGGAAAGAGTCTAACCTATTACAGCCAATAGGCTTTCTCCTACATAAGTATTCTAAATCTGACAAGGCAAAATCAGGCAAGGCAAGCTTCTTCCCTCTTGACTGATTGTTCTAGGAGCTGGGTGTCAAGCACAAATGCCTTGCTACCAATGGGCCCCTGAAGGAAAAAGAGAGAGGCAGGTGGCTGGGTGCTGTGCTCCTCGGCACTGACAGCTTGGACTGACCCAGGAAGGAAGGAGGCTGACAGCAGCTGAAGTTGAGAAAACTCTGCCTCTGAGAACAGGCTTTAGGAATGTGCAGCTACCTTTTCCAGAGGAAGGGACCAGACTGAGTAGACACAAAAGCTGCTTTTTCCACTTTAGGGAATTAAATATTTGCATTAGTAGACTTAAAAAAAAATTTTGTAAGGAAAAGAAAAGCAAAACTAAGGGAACTAGCTGCATTGCAGGACACGCAATGGCTGCCGTTACACAATCAGGAAATGCACAGCAAGCTATACAGAAAGGTGGGGCATTTTCAACCACATTATCCCACTGCTTCTCAGACAACTCCTCCCATCATGTGCCTCAAATGTGCTCCTGGAGATTGCGCTACTGTTCCCCCCTTTTTTTAAAACCAGAAAAGTTCATTTTCTGAGGTAGAAAAAAAAACTGATTCAGCACAAGGGAAAATACAAGATTACAACAGAATTTGGACAACATTGTGTGAACTCCCCCATTAACAGTTAGTTTAAAAAAAACATGGTTATTCCATCTAGACTAGAACAAACACCTTACCTGGAAGCAGCCACATTTCACCCAAACAATAGACCACTTACAGTGCAATCCTATACATGTTCACTCAGAAGTAAATCCCACTATGTTCAATGGATCTTACTCCCAGGTACATTTGCACAGGACTGCAGCTTTAATAAAGTGTACCATCTAATAGTGGCCAGAGTCCTCCCATTTCCTCATTCCAATGGAAGACAGCACCCAGTACATTTGTAGACTTATGCAGACATATGAGGAGGCCTCAAATTGCACATCAGTGAATAAGAAGTGTCTTACTGAATTTATAAATATTAAGGGGCTCTTGCTGCAAAAATCAGCATGTATAATACCTTGCACATGCCTCATGATGCCTGGGGGTAAATAAAAAAAAGAATGCACTACTGAGGTAGTCAAATGCAGATCTTCTAAAAAGTAAGGAAATTATACACCTGTTCATATTTGACAAAAAAAAGACCTTGGCTGAAGAACAGTGATGCACATTAAATTGTTCCTCTACTTATGCTGTGATGAAGAAAGGAAACAAGATTGGCAGGATCAGAAATAACTCCATGAGCAATTTTTTAACGTGTCTGTGCATGTATTCAATTTTTGCTTAAAACAGAACGGGATTAGTAAACTATTCAACTAACAGGAGCCCACAAATGTTTTAGGAACAGGACAGGGATTCACAATGCTACCAATAACATTCCTGGACAAGCAACTTTTCTGACCCAGCCATAGGTTGTTACAAATTCTGGGTAAAGGAACTGAAGAAAGCACATGGAAAGCACACAGTCCTGAGAAAGCAAAAAAACTTACATCAAACTGAGCCAGGACAGTTCCAGTGATAAGCCCCTCTGCCAGCTGAAACATTGATTCCCTCAGAGCATTGTCATCCTGGTGGATACCATCTAAAGGAGACTTCTCAGGGATGTATTGGAAGTCTGGCTCACTTTCCAGTTTCTCTTCTACCACATCATAAACAGCTACAAAATAAAGGAAAGGTATTATAATTACTAAGGAAGGGGCCAACTCTGCATGATTGTAGACAGCTGCTGCAGAGAATTCATACACACTAAGCCCCAACGTACGTACTGGTTCCATTACAGAGGTTGGTCTAGAAGTCGGAATGTATGTAGGTTGAAACAGCCGGTGCTTTCCGGCTCAGTGTTATTGCACCTGCACAAAAACACAACAAACGGACTGCGCATGTGTGAAAGCGCCGACACAGCCGTCCATAACTTGAGGGCCCAGTGTAAGTTCAAAAACAAATTATGTTTTCTGGGAAACAGAGAAACATCTTATTGGCTGGTTCAGACAACATTAAATCATAATTAAACCATGGTTTAGCATTATAATTTGCTACATTTATAAACCACTTTCTACTTTGGCATTCAACGTGGTTTACAGTTTATGAATCATCAACAAAAATTACATAAAATAAAACGGTTGTGCCTCAGGCCAGTGCTGGTCCCTTCAGAAGATAATGGCAAGAGCTATTCTTCTGTCTTCCTCTCAGGACACACAAATCTTCATTTTTATGTTTTAAAAGATTTTAATTGCCATTATTATTGTTAGATACCTTAAGGCAGCTGCAAGGATGCCGAATAGCAACCAATAAAAATAAATAAAAAATAAAAACAAACAAAAATCCTTGTTGTAAGAACAACAATGAGAGAATCATGTATGTTGAAACAACATATGTGAAACAACATATCTAATAAAGAGCATCATGGTTTAGTGTTACATCTCAAGTTGGCCATATACTACAGTTGTATGCTACACAAGTGATCAGTATTGCAACTGCTGTGGACAAGATTAAGGTTAAAAGTATCCAATGGTTACTTGCTGTTATTAACATATGGATTTTCAATTGGGTTTTAAATGGTGGTGTTCTGAGTAAACAGTTGGTCAGTGTTGATAGTACTGTTGTAGCATCTTGTTTAAGGTAAACAACCAAATAGCTGAGAGCGATGGATGGTGGCTAAGAGACTGAATGATTAAGCTGGACTTCCCCAGCTCAAATCTTGCTTCTGCCATGAACTCACTAGGTGGTCTTAGGCAAGCCATTCCCTCTCAGCATCTACTCCCCAGTTGCAATATGGGGACAATACTTACTTTACAAGGATGTCATAAATATTACATCAAGATAATACATGTAAAGTGCTTTTCACAGTGTAGTTACGTTAGTATTACTACTACAAACCATACTAATATTGACACAAACCAACCATTAGTTTCTTTGAAAACATACTTCAAAATATTACATGGAAAACTGCCTTCCACTGAGTCAGGCGACTGGTCCATCTAGCTCAATAATGTATACACTGACTGGGAGCAGCTCCAGGGTTTCAGGCAGAGATTTTCCTCAGTCCTGTCTAAAGATGTCAGGGATTGAAACTGACAGCTTCTGCATGCAAACCTTGTGCTTTACCACTGAACCAGAGCTCCTCTCTGGTAGTGAGATACTGCAAAATATACTGTATTTAATCTGGCTCATTGACAAACCTTTAAATCCATGAGAGTTAAAACTGAGGTTCCCTCCACACACCCCAGCATCAGTGTAAGACTAATTTCAATGTGATGCAAGCAAGCAAGCAGGTGAGGTTAATCCCTCCAGGCAGGGTGCTTACTGGGTAGGAAAGATTCATGAGAATGATCCTGCCTACAGGTTTGCTTCTTCCACCCATGCTCTCCAGTGGCATGGAATTATATCATTGTGAAGATGCTCCCAGCACATACCATGCACAAAAAAAGAGAGACATCTCACCCACAACTAGACACAATATTCACAAAATGACTGATCAAGTTATATAAACAAATTCAATCAAATCAATTATTTTTATGCAATATAAATCTGTATACAAACATATACATATGTATACATAGCCTTGAATCTAAACAAAAGCTACTGACTCTTCTTCATACAGCCATCTGGTAAACATTTGGCTTTGCATTTCACTAACGAGAGGTGAGAGGGTTAATCAAGAACAGAAAAGGCCTAATTTTTACTAGAATACATGCTGTTATCACTTAACAATTACCCTGTATGCATTTCCTGCCTAGAAACAACATGTGTTATACACATACGTGCCAGACAGTGTTTGCGATTACAAACACATTTTGTTAGTAATGCTTGGAACTAAAATGAAACAGTAGAAAAGTGTGGAGGAGGAAATTATGGATTCAGCTAAATTCTACATTTCAAGGTCGTTTATTTAAACTAATACTGCAATCAACGCAGAGAGACTATTAGTTTGGCATTTTAAATCAAAATATCTACCATAATTTATTTCCTGTGACTCTGATGCAGGTAGAAAGGGGCAAAGAAAGTGTATGAAAAAGACATAAATTAACACAATTACTTGAATAAAGCAAAAACTGCTTGCTTGTTGATTGAGGCAGCACAGTTTCAACTGTTCTGAACAAGTTATTTTATTTCTCATTATAGTTTTCTGCTACATGGCTCTTTATAGTCCTTGGGCAGTGAACTAAAATTAAAAATCTCATTAAAGGTATCCCTTGACAATTAAGTCCAGTCGTGTCTGACCCTAGGGAGCGGTGCTCATCTCCGTTTCAAAGCCGAAGAGCCAGCGCTGTCCGAAGACGTTTCCATGGTCATGTGGCTGGCATGACTCAACACCGAGGCGCATGGAACGCTGTTACCGTCCTGCTGACGCGGTACCTATTAATCTACTTGCAATTTCTTGCTTTCGAACTGCTAGGTTGGCAGGAGCCGTCGCACGGATTCGAACTGCCGACCTTTCGATCGACAGCTCATGGTTCAGTGGTTTAACCCACTGCGCCACCCACTGGCTCAACTTATTTACTGACAATATGCCTGAACAACAGGTGTGATATATAAGCTTCTAAGTAAAAGCACTGGTGCTCTGATAGGCTTCCCTCCATCCCCATGTCCAAACCAGATGTACTCTTTGTAAATATAGCCTAATCAGAACATTAGAAATGGAGATCTTGCAGCCTGATCCTATGTATATTTATGTCCTTACAAGTCCCCATGGAATTAAATGCAATTTCTTCTGAAAGTAGTAAGTACAGGATTGCAGAACACTAGTTAATGCTCAGAGTCAAGGAAGCTAAAAAAAGCAACCAGGGTTACTTAAAAAGTGGAAATCTTGTCTAAACGAGGGGAGAAAAAGCAAGAACAAACTCAGATAAAAACAATGAGTTATCAGGAGTAGATGTGGGACGGTTGCATAGGAAAAGGGACATCAGTGAAAATCACCTCTCTCTTTGCACAAATAGACAAAGCGCTTAAGGACACAACCCAACAAGGTTGACAGTAAGGCTAGGCAAGACTTTTTTGGTTGCGGTTGAAGAGCATATTGCTAGAAACATGAAAACAATCATAAACATTTCTTTAAATACATCAGAAGCAGGAAACCAGTAAGGGAGGCAGTTGGCCATGATATGACAAAGGTGTGAAATGAATACTAAAGAAGAATAGGAAGACTGAAAAAAAATGAATTATCTGTTTTGGTGTTCATTGTGAAAGAGTTTAGACACCTACACCCAAATCACTTTTTTCAGAGGACATCAGAAGAATTGAATCAAATAGGGCCAATAGAAAAACAACAACAAGAAGTCACCATCTCTGGATGACTTCCACTCAACGAGTTCTTACATAATTCAAAAGGAAAAAAATATTAAATTTGTCACTAAAATTGGCATCCTTTCTATACGACTGGGAGCCGAGAAGTTACAGGTCCAATAGATGAATTTCAGCTAGAGATGTAAAATGTCTGGAATTTTTTTTTCTGTAAATTCCAGGGGGGAAAAATGAACTTCTGGGAAAAATTGAAATATATGCCCGTTTGTTTCCCAGTTTGTAATAGAGTGTCTGTATCACAGTCATTGGAAAAGAAAGGTGAAAATGCCAGGTCAAAAGGACAGTCGACACAGGAGCATTGAGCTCTTCACCAAAGTGGAACAAAGCTCACTAGAAGAAGATAAGCAGCAATCCATAAGCAACGAAAGCGCCCTGCATGCTCCTCTCATGAAGATGGCAGCACCTTCTAGGTGCAGAAATACATCTTTGATTGGAATGCTGTATTTTGTAGACAGCATGCACAGTTTTCATTCTCTACTTCTGTAGACTATCTTACATACAAATCTTAATTAATATCACTGGCATTTATCTCAAAACGTTTCACTCAAATTTCACTCATGAGAAGATTTCACTCGCTAAATACTAGGCACTACTTTCCTGGGTCAGTCGGCATTCTCTTGGGTGTCTCCTATTGTACGTGACAACCTTTTAAAATTATTTGAGAGTGCTAAGCAAACATTTAGACAGGGGTGATTTGATAGACATGGACTTCAAAATTTTGAAAGCCCCACACCAAATGTTACCGAGTAATCTAAGCAGTCATGGGATAAAAGGGTAATTACTTTATGGATCAGTAACACATTGAATGCTTGTGAAAGTAAGGGGAGTGTAAGAATAAATGGATAGTTTTCACAATGGAGCAAAGTAAGCAGTGGGGTCTCCCCAAGGGTTCTGCACTGTATTTCCTGTTAGATTGTTCACCACTGACTTGGAATTAGGGGTGAGCAGTGAAGTGGCCAAGCTTGCAGGACACACCAGGATTGTAAAAACTCAAGTGAATTGAGAAGACTCCAAAAAGCTCTCTCCAAACCGGATGCACTGGCAACAAAACAGCAAATGAGCTTCAGTACAAGTAAGGGCTGAGTGATGCACACTGGGGCCAAAGATTTCAACTTAAGATAAACACTGATGAAGTTTGACTCTTGTGACTAAATAGGAAAGAGATAATGGGGTGATGATGGATAGCTCAATGAAAATCCCTTTCAGTGCATAGTAACAGTAAAATGGGTAAATTTCATTCTAGAGATAATTAGGAAAAGGATGGAAAATAAAGTTGCCAGTACCATAATGCCCTTATAGAAATGAATGACATGGACACGTTTTTGTATTGTCCTGGTTGCCCCATTTCAAAAAGGATAAAACATCTGAGGCTTTTTAGTTTAGACAAAAGGTGACTAATGGGAGACAGGATAGAGGTTTATACAATTATGAAAGGTGTGGGGAAAGCAGACTGAGAAATATGCCTCACTCAATAATTCAGGTTGATCAATGATATTCACCAGCAGTATATTCAGAGTAGACAAAGAACAAACTTCTTCCAACACAGCATGCAATTAATTTATGAAACTCAGTGCCACATGCTGTGGTTATGGCTACTAGCCTAGGCAGTTTTAAAGTGGGGATTAGACAAATTCACGGATAGATCTATCAATAGCTATCAGTCATGGTAGCTAAATGGAAGCTCCATGTTCAAAGGCAGTCTGTTTCTCAATCCCAGTTATTACAGAGTAATGGGGTAGGGCTGTTGCCTGCATATGCTGCTTTAGAAATAGAACGCTGGACAAGATAGGCCCTTGGTCTGATCCAGCAGGCTTCTTCTTATGTTCAATTTAAGATGCAGCTCAGCAATACGTCAAACCCACACTTCAAGAGGTATGGCCAAAGAGGTGTGCATTTTTATTTACTATCTCCTTCTTGCCAAACAGGGCTGTTTGCAGTTTGAAATAATAGCTTGCAATCCAAATATGATATGACACAAAAGGAAAGGGACACCGGGAGGGAGGAAGAAACAAGCAAATCCATCCGTGCAAAGAGTACTATTTTCTTAAGGGAGGTCATTCTCACTACAGTTATGAGAATAAGGCTGCAATCCTATGCACACTTACCTGGGAGTAAACTCCATTGAACACAATGAGACTTACTTCTGAGTAGACATGCATAGGATTGGTCTACAAGCTGCATAACATACCCAAACAAATGAACTGTCATTTTTTGTACACATAAAATACTCACCATTGGGTCGAACTAGGAGCACAAGTTCCCCTGAGTGCCGCTCACAGCTAGCTTTAATAAACATGACAACTTGGTCATGTGTATGTTCTGATATATCCCTGCCATTGATCAGTACGACCTGGTCTCCTTCATTCAAACGAGGGACACAAACATCGGCCTGGAACACAAAAATTTTGTTTTTACGCTACAGGTGCTGCATCTAAGACTTTGTCTTCCCTTACTTTTAATTATTTAAGAAATTCAGAGCCAAAATCTCAAGAAATTATTTCAGTTACTTCAAAATATTATGGTTCTCCTTATATTAACATGGTGAGGGTATATGAGAGAGAGAGAGAATGATGATGTGATGAGATGAATAGCGTGTCAGACACATTTTGGCTTAGTACAGTGCTTCTCAATTTTTTTCTCTCATGCCCCCCCTATGAAGAAGAAAATTTTTCGCGCCCCCCTAATATAACTAATGCAATGTAACTAATGTAAAGGGGGGCTCGTTGCAATAGTTAGTGTGTATGCTTTGTGCCACTTATCTTGATTATAGGAGCCTCCAGCGACGATCTAGTTCACCGACGATCTCTTCCGGGGAGCAGATCGTTCCTCTGCTCCCCGGCGCGAACTCTGTAACGCGCCTAGGAGCGCTTTGCAGAGTTCACGCATGCGCAAGACGACGATGTTGCCAATCGTCGTCTTGCGCACGCGTGATTCACAGCGTGAACTCTGCAGAGCGCTCCTAGGCGCGTTACAGAGTTCGCGCCGGGGAGCAGAGGAACGATCTGCTCCCCGGAAGAGATCGTCGGTGAACTAGATCGTCGCTGGAGGCTCCTACAATCAAGATAAGTGGCGCAAAGCATACACACTAACTATTGCAACGAGCCCCCCTTTACGGAGCCTCGCGCCCCCCCTGGGGGGCGCGCCCCACTATTTGAGAACCGCTGGCTTAGTAGGACAGTATAAGTAGAAAATAGAGATAATATGTTAGTAGGATACACTGCTTCACGCTTGCTGTAATCTTTTGAAATATTATGTACTGTTATGTTTTAATATTATACTAATAAAATAAAAATATGTTACAAAAAAACATGGTGAGGCTGGTATTGGGTAATTTTCTCTACGTAAGAATGAAATTCTGCCTGGCAGAAAGAAAACAAGCCAAATAGGATAGTTTTCAAAAGAAAAACAATAGATAAACCTATACAAAGAATAATGTTTTAAAGCTTCACAATGCAGAGGTCTAATAAATATATCATCCAAAGCATCCATAGCATTGGATATGAGCAATTCTGCAATACTTGGGAATCTAATGGGATGCGACTTCTGACAGAAATAAAATAAGAACATCTGGGTTAGCAACAAGTATAATTTTGGCAATTTTGTATGGGAATCTGAAATAGCTATCAAAGCATTACTTGACAGAAACCAGCCAAAATCTTGATTTGAAAATTTCATCTGAACATCTGGGAGAGGGGGGGGGAAGAGGATGACTCAGACTTGATGAATGACACTGTATAATAAAATTTGAACAATGTTGTGTTTAGCTGACTATTTTGATGTATCTATTAATTTTGGTGCGAGGATTTAAAAAATGTTGCTATTTTTGACATAGCATCAATAATTAAGCCACAATTGATGCTACTCAGGGAGAACTTACAACATCTTGTAGTGGCCACGTTTACCCTGGTGTAAAGGCAAATGGCAGTGTTTTAATACCAACACAAAATTTAAGATAACTAAAAAATGTTTTGATACAAGAAAACCAAGGGTACCATTGGAATTAGTGCCTCAGAATTGTATAAGAAACATTTAGAAACAAATAATTTTTGTATTACACAGTATGATTAACCAAGTCTGATTTCTTCCAAATTCTGACAGTTCCAATAACTGCTATGTATTGATTAGAGAAGGTCTAACTTTCAATTGTTTATCCTATAGACATCTCTGTGCAAGAAAAGTTCTCCACTACCTCCGAGATAAAAGAGGCCAATATGCATATCTGCAAATGGACAGCTTCACCCACACCCACACTAAAAAAAAAAAGATTATTCAAGTACCACATTATGTCTTCCATGCTAAATATTTCCTGAAATAAATGTGTTAGTCTTTAAGGTGCCATAAGGCTCTTTGCTAGTTTTACATTATATCTCGTAAAATTAAAATCATTAACATTACAACAGATTACGAATTGTTATACTTCAAATTACAGATTTATTCTGTCTAGATCAGCGGTCGCCAACCTTTCAGACCTCAGGGACCACCGGCCGCAAAGCGGCTGTTTTGTCGGCCCCGAATTTAATTACCATATTGGTCTGAGTATAAGACTCACTTTTTTCTCCTAATTTAAGTTTTTAAACTAGGGGTGCGTCTTATAATCAGGCTGTTGCAATTTAATGCCAGTGATTTAATTAATTTTTTTTAATAGCACCAAACTTTAAGGGTGCGTCTTATAATCAGGTGCGTCTTATACTCGGGACAATACGGTAATTATTTTGGTGGTCCGTGGGCTGCTGCTGCCACCCTCCCACCGCTCTTTGCCCCGGCTGGCTGCTCTTCGTGGCCGGCCGAAACTGTCCCCCATGTCTGTTGATGTATTGAACCTGTATTCAACAGGAACACACAGCGGTTTGGATTTAAAAGGTAAGGGGAAAAAGAGTTTTTAAAAAACTGCGGTGTTCCTGTTGAATATACATATATATACTTAAATCACGCTCCAGAAGGTTCCTGCGGTCGCGCGACTCCCCCCTCCCAAGATCGCCCCAGAATGTTTTGCAAAGCAATCTGGTGCTATTTTGGGAGAGGGAGAAGTCGCTCGACTGGAGGAGCCTTCCGGAGTGTGATTTAAGTACGTATATTCAACAGGAACACACAGTGGTTTGGATTTACTTGGATGTTCTGGGTGTGGAGGTTATTATCCTGAGGTTTTTAACATCTGCAGCACCAGAGGGGATTATCCTTCTGAGCGACAAGGGGAGGGCCCTGTTCTTCTCAGTTTCTGTAACACTGGTGAGAGTGGGGTGAGGAGTAGTGGGAGGTATAGGGGGCAGCAGGACTCCTTCTGGACTTGGGGTTGGTGAGAGCGCCTCTTGTCTGGTTGAATTCCTTGTTGTTTTTCCCTACCCCTTAAACTGCTATAGAGACACTGGAGGCAGTGTTAGTGTTTTGTGTTGGGGTTGTAATTGTCTGTGTGTGTTTGTGTAAGCCCTTCCGGGAAGATGTGTTAGGATGTTCGAGGGAGTAGTGGCGCCACCATAAAAAGTGTAACGGGCCGAGGGCGATATGGTGGTGGGGGCTGGCCTGGCCGTTTCAGGAGAAGGCGGGATGGTCATAGGCAGACCATCCCTCTTTCTAGGCCTTCCCCCAACCCCGGAGCCTGGGGAGTGCCTGGGACAAACCCCTGTGGCCTTAAACTGCTGCTATTAAATGCCAGGTCGGTTAACAACAAGATTTCCTTAATTCGGGATTTAATCCTGGAGGAGGGTGCCGACCTGGCTTGCATCATGGAGACCTGGTTGGATGCGGCTGGTGGTGTGAACCTTTCCCAGCTGTGTCTACCGGGATACCGGGTAATGCAGCAGCCGCGGCTACAGGGGCGAGGGGGTGGTATTGCTGTGGTCTATCGGGATTACATCTCCCTCACCGGATACCCTGTCCCACAGTGTACCGGGTTTGAGTGTCTCCGCATCGTGCTACAGGGGCGAGACAGGATGGGATTGCTATTGGTGTACCATCCACCTGGTTGCCCATCGGCTTCCCTACCTGAGCTGACCAGGGTGATCTCGGTGGTGGCACTGGAGTCCCCACGCCTGTTAGTGCTGGGGGACTTCAATGTTCATGCCGAGGCCCCTGTGACAGCGGCGGCTCAGGACTTCATGGCCGCCATGGCGACCATGGGCCTGTCTCAATGGATCACGGCCCCAACGCACGGTGCGGGGCACACATTGGACTTGGTGTTCACTGGTGGGTACGGGGATGGTGATCTGCCCATGGAGGAGATTAAGATCACTCCTCTGTCTTGGACAGATCACTATCTAGTGAGTTTCAGACTGGCAATGTTTAATCACCCCTGCAGAGCTGGGAGACCGAATTGTATGGTCCGCCCCCGGAGACTGATGGATCCGGATGGTTTCCTGAGGGCTCTGGGGGAATTCCCAGCTTCCCGGGTCAGTGATTCATCTGATGCTCTGGCTGCCCTGTGGTATGGGGAGGCAGCTAGAGCATTGGATCAGATCGCTCCCGAACGGCCACGGCCTTGTCGTCGAGCCAAGGCGGCTCCTTGGTTCACTGAGGAGCTGCAGGCAATGAAACGACTGGGCCGACGCCTAGAGCGACGGTGGAGGAAAACCTGTGATGAATCTGACCGAACACGGGCTAGAGCCCATTTCAGGCCCTACTCCGTGGCGGTGATGGCAGCGAAGAAGGCGTTTTTCTCTGCCACCATTGCATCGGCGAGTAGCCGACCAGCGGAGCTCTTTCAAGTTGTCCGGGATCTGCTCCACTTGGCTCCTGTAGCGAGTGAGCTGGAGTGTTCGACGGACCGCTGCAATGAGATTGCACGGCCCTTCGCAGATATAATCGCTCGGATTCGCCACGACTTGGACTCTGGTTTAACAGTTCCAGAAGTTGTCCCTACGGCATCTGTCAATTCCATCGTTTTGGATTCTTTTCACCTTATACAGCCTGAGGATGTGGATAGGGTCCTCTGTAGTTTGAGATCGTCTTCCTGCCCGCTTGACCCTTGCCCAGCTTGGCTAATACGATCTGCGCGGGTTGGGCTGGCCGACTGGGTGGAACCTATTGTAAATTCATCTTTGCGAGAGGGAGTGATGCCTAGCATCTTGAAGACCGCAATTGTGCGTCCCCTCCTGAAAAAAACATCTTTGGATTCCTCCAATTTAAATAACTATCGGCCAGTTTCCAATTTGCCTTTTTTGGGTAAGGTGATTGAGCGGGTGGTGGCGTCTCAGCTCCAAGGGATACTAGATGAAACGGAGTATCTGGACCCTTTTCAGTCTGGCTTCAGGCGGGGCTTTGGGACGGAGACAGCCTTGGTCGCCCTGCTGGATGATCTTCGCCAAGGACTGGACGGGGGAGTTCATCCCTGCTGGTCCTTTTGGACCTCTCGGCGGCTTTCGATACCATCGACCATGGTATCCTTCTGGGCCGGCTGGCTGAGTTGGGACTAGGGGGCACTGCGTTGCAGTGGTTCCGTTCCTACTTGGCTGACAGGTCCCAGATGGTGATGCTGGGAGATGCCTGTTCGGCGCCCTGCCCTTTACAGCGTGGGGTGCCACAGGGTTCTATTCTGTCTCCCATGCTTTTCAAAATCTACATGTAACCGTTGGGAGAGATCATCCGGGGATTTGGTGTTGGGTGTCACCAATATGCTGACGACACCCAACTCTACCTCTCCTTGCCATCTCGCTCCAGGGAGGCTGTGGAAGTCCTGGAGCACTGCCTGGAGGCGGTTGGGGTCTGGATGAGGGCTAATAGGTTGAAATTGAATCCAGAAAAGACAGAGGTCCTACTGGTCAGGAAAGCTTCGATGCAGGTACTGAGTCACCTGCCCGTTCTGAATGGGGTTGCACTCCCCCTGCAGGAACGGGTGCGCAGCTTGGGAGTACTTCTGGATTCACAGCTCAACCTGGAAAGCCAGGTGGCGGCTGTGGCCAGTGGTGCGTTTGCCCAGTTTCGGCTAGTGCTCCAGCTGCGGCCGTACTTGAGTCGATCAGACCTGACCACGGTAGTCCATGCCTTAGTGACTTCAAGACTGGATTACTGTAACGCGCTCTACGTGGGGCTGCCCTTGAAGATGGTTCGGAAGCTGCAGTTAGTGCAGAATGCGGCGGCCCGGGTGGTCGCTGGAGCTAGGCGGTTTGACTCTGTTGAGCCGCTGCTTCAGCGGCTGCACTGGCTGCCCATTCGTTTCCGAGCCCAATTCAAGGTGCTGGTAATGACCTTTAAAGCCCTTCATGGTTTGGGTCCAAGATATCTGAGGGACCGCCTTCTCCCATACATTCCGGCCCGCTATCTTAGGTCATCTGAGGGGGCTCTCCTGCGTGTACCACCTCTATCGCAAGTTAGGGGAGTGGCAACACGTGGGCGAGCCTTCTCTGCTGTGGCGCCACAACTGTGGAACTCCCTGCCAGGGGATCTGAGAACCACCCCCTCCCTCATGACTTTTCGGCGAGGGCTCAAAATGTTTTTGTTTCGTCTAGCGTTTGGGTGATGGGTTGTCGTCTGCCTCCTGTGTCTCAAGATGCTCTGCCATGCTGCTTTTGTGCTCCATACTGTTGCCCCCCCCCAGTGGATTTTATTGTTTTTAAATTAAGTATGTATTGTTTTAAACTTATTTCTGTATTTTAAACTATGTTTTTTAATTTTTGTTGTAAGCTGCCTTGGGCATTTGCCTCGGCATAGGATAAGGCAGGATATACACTTTTAAAATAAAGTAAATAAATAAATTTAAAAAGGAAAGAAAACAGCGTTTTTTTGTGTTTTTTTACTTTTCCCCCTCACCTTTTAAATCCTAACCGCTGTTTGTTCCTGTTGAATACATGTTCAATACATCAACAGACATGGGGGGCAGGTCCGGTCAGCCACAAAGAGAAGCTGGCCGGGGCAAAGAGCGGCAGCGGGGGGCAGCTGTCCACCAAAATTTTCGTGCGAACCACCGGTTGGCAACTGCTGGTCTAGATCCCTATTTTAAAGCTATTTACGTTAGTGGTGTGTTTTGATGAGAAGATTGATAGATATAGCTAATGGACAAGAAAGGGAACCAAGAGCAACCTGAATACATATATCTAAGCAGACATCACTGCAAAGTCTCTCTGACAACTTACAGGAGTTCCTGGAGCTACCCTGGACACTATGACAGGCATCTTCTGGTCATATCCGCCCTTTAAAAGAAAGGTCAATAATTAAAGACCATAAAGCATTTAAGCATATCCAATGATATGAGAGAGGAGAATTTTTAATACCTTTACATTGAAACCAAATCTTCCATTTTCATCTGGCCTCATTCTGATCAGAACAAGATTATCATGAGGAATTCCACCATTGGGCTAAAATGAAAACAATATTATTTTAATCTCTTCTGTAATCTTGAATTTGTTTAGAGAGCTATCCTTGAATCCCAAAGCGACGAATACTTCTCATAATTATTACAGAAATACTTAATGACCTTGAATAGTTAATGCTTATATTTGCTAGGAATATGAACTCAAAACTTTGTAATAACCTGTAGACTTTTTATTCCATAATTCAATTTCAGCACTAAAGCTCATATAGGTTTACAGAGCTGTAGGCAGATTTCTGTTGAATTGTGAAAGCACCCACCAAATGGTTTGTACGGTACATGGACGAACCAGAAGAAAACAGGTACACCTAAGTTTAGGAAAGCCAGTGCAGCATTAATTAAAGGGATAGTAAAGTCTATATAAATCTTAATATATTGATAATTTACTATAGGTGAATCTACTTACATAAGCCCAAATGCAACTAATTCTTCAAGGTGCCCTTCCCATCCCTCAAAAGAAAGCTTGTGATTCAAAAAATCAGAGGAAGCATCTTACTGTAGATTTTTCAGGAGAAGAATCATCATCATCATCGTCGTCGTCGTCATCGTACGTTTCATTTATATGGTTATCCAGTTCTTGCTGAGAAAGTGAATAATGAATTTGGTTCCAACTGTTCTTTTTAGATTGTTTGGGTGGCAGTGCAGGCGGTTGCCCATCTACAGGTGTCTCTTGAGATCTACAAATAACACAGAGACAAAAAAGTAATTCTGAAATTCTGAGCCGCATGCTAGATGAACATATCACTAAAAACGTCAGAATTAATTAAAACAGTAGGATTTTGGTATGTGGAGTAACTTTTTAGCACCTATAACGAACAGTATACCAGCATGATGTAGTGGTTAGTGTCAGACTAAAGAGATGCTGCTCAGCCATGGAGTGTACTGGATGACCTTGGACCAGTCACCTTCTTTCAGTTTCACTTATCTCACAAGATAAAATGGGGGCAGGGGCCCATACGTGCCAACCTGAGCTCCTTGGAAGGTGTAAACATATGTAGTTCATATATTTAACAGCTCAATCCTATTCTTTCAGCTCAATCCTAACAGCTAACAGTTCAATCGTATCCTTTCCTCCTCAAAATGGGAGTGTTACATCCAGTGTGGTGGTAGTGGTGGGGAGATTGGGAGGCTTCAGCAAGAAAAGGGATTTAAATTCCCTTACCCCTGCATAAGCCTCCTGCTCCACAATGGGTATCCTCAGATTTTGCTAGTGCATGTCCAAGAAGAGAAAGGGGGCAGGGAGGCTGCTACCGGAGGAAATAGGATCCAGTGTGTGCCATTGATGCCAGATCCACTCCATCCCACATCCTCTCTGCCCTGTTAAGCCCCTCCCTGCCCCGTTACACCTTTCCCCTGCCCCCTCCTGCCTACCCCGCCATCTTACCTACCTTGGCAGGCCTTTGCAAGTCCACCAATGCGCGCAGGAAGGCTACAGTCTTCCTGTCAGCGCTCAAGCAGCACTCTGTCAGAAAGTGCTTTACAGCTGCTTTTCAGCAGCCAGTGCTGATGGAACACGTGTTCTGCCAGCACTTTCAACCCAGAGGATTGGGCTGTCAGCGAATGTAGAAACTGAGAACAGAACATTTCAAAGAAATATTCACAGTGTTGGTTTTGCATTTCTTAAAGCCGTTTTAACAGTTAGGTACAATGTCATAATACAATCCTGTTGACTTGAAACCAGAACTGACTTGAGACAACTCTGTTTTATCTTAAGTAATTTTTGTTGTTGATTCAACATTTTGTTGTTGATTCAACAAGTTGTAAACTGCCCTGAATGCCAAAGCAGAAAGATATATATACATATCAATACATAATTAAAGTCCTAATTTTAAATGTATATTTTCATTCAATAATAAAGTAGTTAATTCACAATGCTTTCAAATTAACTTTTACAATACAGGGGATAAGAAGGCCTTTACCATATGTTGCTTTGGTGCTCTTAAAAACTGGAAAAGCACTATAGAACAGAGAAAATATTTCATACTGGATTTAATTTTCATACTGGATTTAATTTTCATACTGGATTTAATTTTCTCACTTCCTAGTTAGACAAATGCAGAATTAATATACCATATACCATTAATATACCATTAATATACCATAAGTATAATTAGTTTTACAGGAAGAGAAAAGGTTCTCAATCAAGAAATGGAGAAACATCTGTCAAGTGCAGTAGAAGCTGTCTCTACCAAGTGGCTCTGGTGAAGCATATGGCTGAAAGCTGGCATAATTACCATACTGACCTGAGTATAAGACTCACTTTATCCCCCTAAAGCAAGTCTTTAAAGTAAGGGTGTGGCCTACAATCAAAGCCTAGCATTTTCTGCTAGAATTTTCTGCAAAGGTTCTGTTTAAGTCTCTCCAAGTCTCTTTCAAAGGTAGGGGCTTTTTCCCCCCTCTCTTTTTCAAACTGCAAAGCGCTTAATCACTTGCTAAATGGCAGAACAATGATCTCTCTAGCAACCTCTAGCCTCAGGATGGAAGCATTTGAAATAATAAACCCTTAAGCTCCAGCCCGAGGACTCTGTGGAAACTAAGATATTTATTGATCCTGCAATTTGAAAGTTGAGAGTACAGTTTGAAAGTTGAGAGCAAGAGCTCCTGCATAGGCTTACCATACCCAAAGGAGGACAGAGTGCCAACCTTTAGGCTGCAATCCTATGCACACTTTCCTGGGAGTAAGCCCCATTGAATGCAATGGGACTTACTTCTGAGTAGACATGCATAGGATTGTGCTGTTAACCATTGAAATTTGGGCAGGTGCAGCTCACCATCATGGAAGGGTGCAACAAGCTGCACCTACCCAAATTCCAAAGGTTAAAAGGTAGGCACTCTGTCCCCCTTTGGATCTGGGAAGGCTACTTATACTAGGGTGCCCAGATTCAATAAGGGACAGGGTGCCTATGCCTTTAACTGTACTAAAGCTGTACCGTTTTACTGTTCTACTAATGTATATATTTTCTTTAAATTAAGTTAAAAATGTATTTTTTTTAAAAAAAAATAGCACCAAACTTTAAGGGTGCAGCTTATAATCAGGAGCGTCCTATACTCGGGACAATACGGGTATACACATTCAGATCCATTATTTTATTTATATACCGCCTTTCTTATCCTCAGATTGCTCTTCAGATATTATTCAAGGCAGTTTACATAGGCAGGCTTATCTAGATCCGATAAGGATCTTTACAATATTGTTCTGTATCGAACCCTACAATTCCAGCTGGTTTCCTCCATGGTGTAGTCATCTTCACTAGCTGCTGAACACAAGCTTTGAGCTCTCTGCAGGATGCCACAGATCATGCAGAACAGGGAAACGTTTTTCCAGTTGTAATCGCTCTGTCATTGACATTCTCAGCATTCCAGTCCATTCTCTCACCACGGCAAGCAACAGCGACTCCTTCAGTCTTCAGGCAGTTCAACCTCGGGACCACCTTGACTCATGTTGGTAGACTATCTCCTCAAACAGTTTATTAAGGTGGATGTCCACGAACTTAACTGGCAGATCTGAAACCCTGTGGATGACTTACTTATCCATCACCGCTTTGAGTACCAGAAAAGCGGTAGATAAATTCTTTAACTAGAATACTGTAAAATTGGTAATTTCTTTGTAGATCTCAGAATGACATATTCAAGTTAAAAAGCGATAATCATCAGCTGTCAATGGATCACCACCAAACATTTATAATTAATAAGTTCGTAAATTGCCCTTCATATGCAACAGTGAAGGCTATAGACATACCCAACTAATTAAACACATAGACCCTCCTGCACATCCTCACACACCATGAACTGTTCTTTCTAGTCTTATCTGTGCCCTAACTGTGACCTTATCTGTGGTCAGCACTCTTTGCTTTATACTAGAATGTGCATTATGCAAAACTTCAAGTTATTTTACTTCAAAAATTGAATAAAGGAATGGTAAAAGTATATTGCATGTCTATACAACATTTACAAGGAAATAGCCTATATAAAGTAATAAGCTACTATTTGGAGTAGTTAAAAAAAACCCTGTGGTCATGAGTGTAACATACAGTAATGTATTAACATAATGAATTGTGAGAACCAGGAATGAAGCCCTAGGCAAAAACTTCCCTGCATTATATTTGTCCAGTCAGCTCTGAATTTCCTTATGAATGCTTAGACAATGGATGTGAAAGCAGACTATTCTGCAGTCAAAGCAGGTCTCTGTATTACTGCATTCAGCAATTTGCATAATCAAATAAAAAGGAAAAAACACTCTATTCTAATAAGCTCTGTGTTTCATATATCTGGTCTGACCCCCAATATATTAATAGTTTCATATCTGACATTCAAAAATAACACACGCTTAACATGTTACTTGCAATGCATTGTTTTTAGTGCTTTTTAACTATCAAGATTTACAGATGTGATGGCATGAATACCTTTTGATTGATAAATATTGAAAGGTAAAAGATTGGATAGATCCCATGAGCAGGGCCAGGTCATGCAGGACTGAAAATCCTATGCAGTTCTTAAGACACTTTTCAGAGTCAGCACCAGCTTTTGGGGGACCCGTGGACAAGAGGCTTTCAGACCATTGCACTGCTGCTGTGGTGGTAGGATGTGGCATTAGGGGCCAGGCATCTAGGAATTTTAGAACGATGCCAGCCTCTGGGAAAGGAGAGGAACACTCTGCTCTTGCTGCTCCCCACACTGCTCAGAAAGCCAAGGGGATGCTTGCTGGGCAATGGGGGCAGGGAACAGTGGCAGGAGCAGACAGAAATCCTCCTCTTTCTCCAAGGCCTGGCATTACTTTAAAACTTCCAGGTGCTCTGGCTATGTTAGAACAAGACATCCAGAAATTTAAAAATTGCACTGGGCCCCAAGAAAGGGACAGAATGCTCCACTACCGTTGCAGCTCCTGTCAGCATCCCCAGCTAGGGTTCACTGAGCGAGGGGGGAAAAGCAGTGGCAGCAGCACACCTGGAGACAGGGGGGGCAGTGGCGTCGCTCCCGTCAAGCGACGGGAGCGGGCCGCCATGGGGTGACGCGCGCACCCCCCGCGTGCGTCACCCCTGTGACGCGCGTCACCCTCGGGCCCTCCGGACGCTCCGAGGCCGGCCCGGGAGCGGCCTCGGAGCAGCCGGCCTGGCCGGCGCTCCAGGGCTTTCTGAAACAAGGCCCAATGCGTCAATATGGGTAGTTTGTTTCGCGCATGCGCAGAGACCAAACCGGTCTGCACATGCGCGAAACAAGTAAAACTACCCGTATTGACGCATTGGGCCTTCTTTCAGAAGGCCCTGGAGCGCCGGCCGGGCCAGACGCTCCGAGGCTGGCTCCCGGGCTGGCCTCGGAGCATCCGGAGGGCGACGCAAAGGGGCGGGGAGCACCCGGGGCAGGTTGCAGCCGGGTCACCCCCCTAAAATCGCCACGCCTAAGTATACAGGGGGGGCATAGTTGGGGGCGTCACTAGGGTGATACATGCGCCCCCGCCTTGGGGTGACGCGCATCCTAGTGACGCCTCTGGGTCCCACCTGTGGACACTGCCCCCACTCCTTTTGAGTAGAGATGCCAAGGATTAACACTAGGATCTTCTATTATACCAATGTTGCGCAATGGCCCGAAGTACCCACTTCCAGTGGCGTCGCCAGGCGCCTCCGTTACTGGTGCCGCCCCCCGACGCCCCCCAATAAAACTGTCAAAATTTTAGGTTTTGGTTTCAAAACCTATTTTTGACAGTTTTTTGGGTTTTTTTTTTCTTTTTTCGGGCTATTTTAAGTATCAAAAACAGGATTTTTAACGTGTATGTATGCTTTGAGGGCACTTATCTTGCATATGGGGCGTTCCAGGACATTCCCGCGACGATCTTCCTGCTCCCGGGCGCGCGGACTCTGTAATGCCCCCAGCAGCGGTTTCCAGATATTGCGCATGCGCAGACCCACGGAGTTTCCAGGGACGTTCTGGGCATGAGCAAACTCCGGAAAGTGCTGCTGGGGGCGGTATAGAGTCCGCGCTCGGGAACAGGGAGAAGCTGTGCCCGGGCGCAGGAAGAAGATCGTCGCGGGAACATCCTGGAATGCCCCATATGCAAGGTAAGTGCCCTCAAAGCATACATACACGTTAAAAATCCCGTTTTTGACACTTAAAGCAGCCCGAAAAAAGAAAAAAAAGGGTGAAATCGAAGGAGGCCCGCGCCCCCCTCAGAGCCTCAGCACCCCTACACCCTGGGACCCACCGCACCACCGCCCCATATCTGGCGACGCTACTGCCCACTTCTACGAACTACAAAATGATTGTGTACTTAGCATTTATACAGAGTTCTTGAACAGTCTAAAGTGCTTTACATAAATTATCTTAGAAATTCTTACAACTCTCGTATAATCTCCATATTACAGACATGTATCAGTGTGCATGAGAATGAGACTTGCCTAATGCCTCCTAGCTGACTTCATGGCAAAGGTGATAACTGAATTGGAACTTCCCAATTCATAACACAGTCTCTTAGCAGCAGTAAGTTTTATTCCAAGTTTAAGTAGAGATGACTAAGTCCCTTGGTTTTAAACTTTGGAAATAACGCTATACTATTATTTAAATTGTTTATATACTAACCTTTCCATCCTAAAATAGGATCTTCACGATACAGCAATTCTTACTTGACAAAGCAAATGTTTAAACATCAGGTTCTCAACCTCTTAGTCTGTATGAAAACGAAGGGGAAGGGGTACTCCAAAGGGTACCTTTCTCTAACTTTTATTCTTGACTTGATGGAAAGTGTTGGGTTGGGAGGGGATAGGTGAAGTATTGGCAGGGACCTGCGGACATGGGTGTGTGTGTGCTTAGGTGAGAGTTGGGCCTTGCAGCACAGTGGGGTTTTTGTCATTTCTCTCACTTGGACTCATGTATAATGATTGTTGGCAGACAGGAGGTGGGATAATAGCAGAGGGTGGAGAGAGGTTTTGATTGTGTAGGGGTGTGTATGGTGCATTTTTTTGTGGAGGAGGGTTCCTGCTGAGAGATGTGTTGGGGGAGTGGGGGTGCCACGATCAGAAATACTGTATAATGGACAGTGGAAGGTATAGCAGTGAGGGTTGGGCCAGACATTCCAGGGGAAGGAAGGTTAGTCACAGACAAGCTATCTGGCTTTCTGGCCCTTCCCTCAACCCCAGATGAGGCCAACCAAACATGGGTGAGAGTTCATTTTAGAGCCATTCACTAGTAGGGATGGTAGCGCAGAAGGCTTTTTTTCCTCTGCCACTATTGCATCTTCAGAGAGCCATCCAGCTGAGCTTTTCCATGTTGTGCAGGACCTGCTCCATCTGGTCCCCCAGGGGGTGAAGTAAGAGCATACACTTACTCGCTGTGACAAATGTGCTGGACACTTTACAGATAAAATTGGTCACATTCACCACGACTTGGACTCGACATTAATTGGATCTATTGATGTCACTTCAGTATCTGTTGGTCTTATAGTTTTGAATTCTTTTCTGCTTGTACAGCCCGAGGATCCTTTGGAGAGTGAGGCAGTCTGCCTGCCTGCCACTTGCCCAACTTAGTTTATAAGATCTGCTGGGGTGGGAGGTTGACCAAGTGGGTGGAGAGGGTGGTCAATTCATTTGTCAGGGAGGGGTTTCTGCTGTCAGTATTGAAAATGTTAGTTGTGCACCCCCTCCTGAAGGAGCTCTCCTTAGATTGCTCTGTGGTAGATAATTTCCGGTCAGTTTCAAATCTCCCTTTTCTGGGCAAGATGAGAGGTAGCATCTCCGCTCTAGAGGGTCCGGGACCGAAATGGTCTTGGTTGCCCTGCTGGATGATCTGCGCCGAGGGCTGGACGGGGGGAGTGCATCCTTTTTGGTCCTGCTGGACTGTTCAGTGACTTTCAATACCATCAACCATGGTGTCCTTCTGGGGCGGCTGGGTTGGGGCTGGGAGGCACCGTCTCCACAGGCATCGTTTGGGGGTGCACTAAGTGCGGGGCGCACCAGGTGACACCAATTCTTTGGGGTGACACCATGGCCACCCTGCCTCCATTTGTTTTCAGCCACTTGGAGAGGAGTTGCTTTTAAAACCCAGGGCTCGGCGGTTTGATTTTGTCAGATTGCTGCTCCAGTGACTACGGTGGCTGCTTGCGACTACACAATCCAAACCAAGGAGCTGGTTTTGACCTTTAAAGCACTTTACAGCTTAGGATCAGAGCACTTGAGGGACTGCCTTCTTCCATACGTTATGGACCGCTCCCTGAGACTGTCAGAGGGGGACCTCTTGCATGTGCCACCCCCAACAGAATTTAGGGGGTGGCAGCAAAGAGTAGGGCCTTCTCAGTTTTGGCACTGCAGTTATGAAACTGTCTCTCTTAGGAGTTACGAACTGCTGCCTCCATTGAAGTGATCCAGTGGGGGTTAAAAACAATTTTGTAAGTTTTCAGATTTTTAACTCTGTAAAAACATTTTTATTTCGGTTTGTGTAGTGCTGATTTGTTGTTGATTTTCATATTGTCTCTTTTTTTTGTTTAATGTCTGCTTTTATTGCAACATTTGATGGCTGTCTCTTATTTTATCATCATCATTTATTGCTGCTTTTATTTTTCTGTGCTGCTACATTATTTTTAATGCTCATATTATATTTTTATGTATTGCAGATGTTTTTTATGACTTTTTGTGCTGCTGCCTCTGGGTTTTTGCTGTTTTATTGCTACACTGTTTTTATGTTGATGATTTTATGTTGTTTACTATGTAAAGCTGCTTTGGGTGCCCACAGTAGTGGGGGAAAGGCAGGGTAAAATGTATTAAATTAATAAAATAAAATAAATTTAAATAATTAAGGTAACAGGTAGCATGTAAGACCTTCTTGTCTTACTATAAAACAAAGCACTGTAAACAGCTAACTTACGGTGATGACTCCAGAATGATACTATTTGCCTGTGTGGATGAAGGAGATCGGTGATTTGCAAACACTTCACTCGGTGAAGTATGAACCACGTGGTCCACTAAATGTCCAACTGAAGATGGCCGTAAACGGTTTCTCTCTTGAGTAAATGCAGAGTTGCGACTAAACAGGGAAAGAGCAGTTGTTCATAGCAGTAAATATTTACTGTTTAATCCTAATGCTTGAATTGTACATAAAGCTTTTTCAAAACATTTTTATTATTTACAAGATTTATATCCTGCCTTTTCAATTAAAACCCTCACAAAGCAGCTAAGAAATGTTCGATCAATTCTCATAAACTCCACTGTTTGCAATCCTAAATGCATTAATTCAACATTTCCATTTGATTTAGATGGAATATAATGTAATCAGTATATTAAGTAATTAAGCTTGTTGGGAAAAAAATCTGTTGTGTTCACAAATAAATTTTATTATTTTAACATTCAAAATGAAACCGTATAAAATATTCTTGATAAACACAATTTGAGAAGGTATTAAAACATCTGTAGTAATCAACAATGAAACACAATGGATTGTATCTTAAGTAAATAAATATTTTAGTGAAATAATTAAAAGTAGTGCTGGTGCAATGGCATGAGTGAAAGCTATCTTTTTCTGCCCCCTTCTCTCTAAGGCATCACTCTGATTTCCCTTTCCCCACAGCTCCCGAGAGCTGGGGAATCTGGAGTTCTCTGCTTTATCACAAGCAGCAATTTGCAGATGGGGAGGTGAGTGGGAGAAGGTAGTGCTACCACAAGAGAGACTGATGGCACTATTCCCTCCTCTAAGCAGCACCTCTCATATTGGCCCTCAGACCCTGAGGGGTGGCCATACGGTGCAGGGCAGTGCCAATGGTCAGCCATCCTTCTAGCCTCTGATAACCTGCTGCTTAAGATTCACCTCATTATAAAGCCAGCCCTGTGCATACGCTGTAGAAGACAGGAGGATGAATAGAAACACAACAGTATGCCCCCAAAATGAAAGTCAGAATCTCTCTCTCTCTCGGTAAAGAACAAAATACATAAAACATAGAATAAACCTTAGAGGTGATTAAATTAAAAAAAAGAAAAAGACAACTTCCCCCATCTACCAATGTCTTTTACACACACACACACACACACACACACACACACAAACACACAACTTAAAATATTAAGAATTATGCATACAATATTACTCAAACTTCTTGTACTTGAGATTTGCTTTTTTCTTTTATACTTCATTTCCTCTCTCTCCCCCTCTCAATCTTTTCTCTTTGTAAAGTACAAAAACAGCAAAAGACACAAGTTTCCCTAAAAAAGATTTTGCAGTCATGGCATGTGAAATTTTGGGGGAAATAAATGCAAGAAAAGCTAGGAATCTGAAAAGACAGGCATCTTCAATGGCATTTGATACAGCAAATAGCACCTGTCTCCTCTTAAAGCTCTTTAGTATAAGTTACCTAAGAATGTTAGCCATGAGTAAGCCCCACTGAAATGAGTCAATATGACATAACCAATCTCATTGATTTCAATGTGGCTTAGTCAGGACTTTGGCTACAACCCATTGTATCCAATTTAAATCTAAAATTTAATCCTGATTATTATATACTGTAGACACTTTACTGTCCATTAATATTTCTTCAATCTAATGTTTTGTTCCTATATCCAGATATGCATCTCTTGATTCTTATGATCCATCGAGCTTACACGATTACTGTGCAATCCTGTTTAACTTTAGGCTGGTGGAGTGGGAGCTCCGCTGGCCCTCAGTGTCACAAGAGCCTTATAGCACTTTTTCGGCACCAGCGTAGAGGCCATTGCTGCTCACTCCACCGCCTACCTGGACCTGTGCTGGCTGACCCAGGTAAAGGCCACGCTGGTTGGCACAAGGGTGTGGAGAGGGTAGGCTGGGGTGGTAGGGGAGGGGGCCATTGGCCAACCCGGCCTGGGAGGGGGCGGGGATATCGGCACTGGGTTATGCCGATATCCCAAGCTGGGCCAGCCTTATACAGCCTCCCCGGACATGCGCCATCTCTAAGGCTGGCGTGCATCCGAGGTAGCCCATTGGGACCTCCAGGGCTTACACCGGGGAAAGGGGATGGATGTCTCCTTCTGTCAAGGTGAGCCCCGGCTGTGCCGGCTGCATCCTGACTAGGATGCAGCGCCCGACCCTTAGGCAGGCCGCCGCATCTTAGGTAGGATCGGGCTGTAATTCAGATATTCCACAAATTTAAAAAAGGAAATCTCTTAGGAGAATTTTGAGCCTTGTCCAGAAGCCAGTCAATCTGGTCCTTTTACTCTAGGTGGCTCACTGTTCCTTAGTTTCATTTTCTACAGTGACTACAACATCCACAATTGATCTTCCCAGCCCTAAACAGCCCCTTCATAATGGTAATAGGATTGGGATTTTACAGATGAAAACCTAAAATCTAGCCACCATCAGGGAAATCTTAAATGTTACTTAGCATTTATGGCATCAGATATTTCATGGGCAGCAGTCTTTACAGATGTATTTAGATAAGAATAATTGCTTAGCACTATAAGTCACAGTATACCTACACCTTCTAAATTCACTATCATGCATCAATGGAAATAAGATAATGTTTACCCAAAGTTCATGGCACAATAAGTCAGCCAGTCTCTGTGCCACCACAAGATATTGTTTTAAAACATTTATTGTTTTAAATCCCTTCTTTGAGGGAAAGTAGTTTAACTTTCCTTGAAAAAATGAGAATAAAAAGTGAAAAACTTGTTGCAGAAGGACTATTCAATTCTACTTACTGATTAGGGGTTCCAGGTGGAGAGCGGGATGGTAAGCTTTGAGTTTCTAACCTGTCATCAGATAATGAATTCCTGCTGACCACCTCCCAGTCCATCCCACTTATCAATTTGCGAGCTAGAGGTTTACTTGGGGATCTAAAACAACAAAAACATTTACACAAAATTATCAGTATGATCTATCTTAAAAGTTCTCTCAAGGAGTTAAATAGGTATAGAAATGAAAGACAGCATTAGTTTTTCCCCATGCTATGCATGTTATTTCAATATCCATTCAAGATAGAACTTTGTTTCTGCTCTCAAGAACAACAAGTGCAATGGCCTTATAATCACTTGAAATAACTTTTATTCATAAGACAGAAAAAAACTGAATTCAATGTATGCAAGAGCATACATGCCATGCCATGTATTCATGCAAAAAGAACTAAGTTATAGTCTGTGCTATGATGAAAACAGCCATTGTTTGTACAGTATGTCCAAACCATCCTAGGTGCAACCTGATTTTTTTTGTTGCACTTAGCAAGGTGAATCAAACTAAAATCTGCATTACACCTCCTTCATTTCATCTTAAGATTGTTACAAACTACTCACTTTGAGGCTTCTACGTTTTATCCAGCCTTTTATGCCCACCTTTACTTTTGCTTAACCTCTAACCTGAAGAACAACTCTGGAAAACTCTAAAGCTTGCTCCCTGCTTTGTAATGTTTCCATTGACTGCAATAAAAGTAGTACCCTACTGTGGCTTTTAGATTTTTTTCCTAATGGACCAACACGGCTACCTATTATTTTTACGCATGGTCACGGAAATAATTTAGTCATATTACTGTGTGTACTTTCCCCCTTCTCTCCCCCCCCGGGTGTGGTTGTTTTGTTTTTACCTACTAACAAAGAAGGAAAAAAAGGAAAGAAAATCATTTATGAATTCAATATCTGTAACTGCACAATGGGGCGAGTTTTTTACAGCCTTATTTTTAAAAAACTTCCTAAAATGCTGAATTGAGTCTGAGGTATGTGATGCACAAGTTCAGCTACTAATTCAGCAGCTATAATATAGTTATGCAAGCATTAATCCTCAAATTCTACAAGAGTATACATCCATGTGTTGACATCTAGAGATCTGTCCCCTTTTAAACACCTACACAATTGATCAAATCTTTTGAAAAAGCCTCAAGTGAGCACATTTATAAGCATCAAACAAATACGGATCCTAAAAGTTTTCTGTAAGCTGAAGGATCTTGTGTTCTCTTTCTAGGAACAATGCAACTCCTAGCAGGACTCACCTTAATTACTAAGTAGAGAGTTGAATCCAGAAGTTATGCTCTCAGCAGTTGACAAAGCAGTGGAGAAGCATTTAACTGCCAAGCTACATTTTGAGAGTATGATTATTAACTGTTTTAACCTCAGAGTCCCACCCACTCATGCTTGTTACCCAAACTTCCTGTTCTTTGTGGAAATTTCAAAGAAATAGTTACCACAATGCAACAATATATTTTCCAGTGCCACTGCACTATAGTTTCCTCCTCTAATAGATGCTTATGTGAAAATTACTAACTGAACAATTTATTTGATTCACTTTTGGATATATGCTTGAAGGCATTGCAGAGATTTAAATTTCATTCCGGATAATTTTGCATAACGTACTGTAGTTATTGTTATTTTCAAAGTGCATGGGAAAAGATGAATCTCAAAAATACTTAACACCAGGCTTTGAAATTTCAGCAAAATATACTTTCAAACAAGTTATATTTTAAAGAATATATTTAGGACAGTGACACACCATTCCTGAAGAAGTAAACAGATTTAAGAGGTGGCTCCACCCACCAAGGGGCCAGGTCTAAATCATAAAAAGGAGGCCATCCAATCCATAAAGCACGGTCACCCATGTACTACTGCACATTTTCCTTATGCGTTAGCAGTTGTCATTGCAGACAAGACATTTCCTTTAGTTAAGCAGCAGCCAAAAAGGCTGAACTTGGCAAGCCCAGGATGCACTTTGGGAAAGGTCCCAATTCCAAAATATCTGCCCAGTGATTCAAGATCTCTTTCCAGTAGCACCTAACAAGGCTAAAAGAATCACCATCTTCACAAGAGCCGACAGCATGAAGTAGAAGATTGCTAGATGTAATGTCCAAAAGCCTGAGGTAACTTGAGCTGACTTGCAGCTGGTTACAAAACATTTCCATCAGCACTGATGACTGAGGGCTGTAAAGGTTGCTCTAATGGACACACTAGACTAGAGGTTCCCAAACTGGGGCGTTGCAACGACCCAGCCGGGAACAAAGGGTCGCTACGCTCTTAAGGGGCATGGCGACCTGCGGTGACGTCAATGGCGCATCCAGGATCGCTCTGCCACCACCATGGACTAAAAGTGGCCGTTTTACCTTCCCTAATAGCTTCGGAGGTCTTCCTGGGGCTGTGGGGAGTCTGCGGACCCTTCTGCAGGCCTCCTCGAGCATCAGAGAGGCTCTCTGACGTGATCGCGACCCACTTTCAGTTTCGTCGTAAAATACTTCGCTGAACTTGGCACTCCAAATCTCTGAATGACCTCTCTCAGCAGTTTAATGTAGATGCTGGGGAACAAAATGTAATCCTAGAGGGCCCTTGAAGCATAAAAGCCACGAGGATGAACAATAGTCCTCTAGCACCACCTTCTGGAACTGGCCTTTGAGGTAGGTGCAGAAACGTAAAAAAGAATGCAATAACCCCAACGCTGTCAGTTTATCCAGAAGTATACCATGGTGGAGGATATCAAAAGCTGCTGAGAGGTCCAGGAGAATTAACAGGCCATATTCCCTCTGTCATTCTCTCAGAATAATTTTATCTATCAGGAAGACTAAGGCAGTTTCTGTGCTAAAACACAGTCAGAAACAAGGTTGAAATGGACAGGCTGATATGGATCTAGAGAAATCACTTTCATTCACGACTGCCTGGAGTTGTGCAGCAACTACTTGCTCAAGCACGTTTTCAGGAATGGGATATTTGTGACCCGCTGACAGTTGTTACAGTCTGCAGGGACACGGAGAGTTTTGTTTATTTTAAATGAGCAGCCTCACAATGGCCTCCTTTTAAATGACATACAACATAGATTAAAAGATTCCTTGATATACTAACCTCCTAACTGGTACATCAGGTAAGTGCTCACTGATCAAATTTATTCCTTCCAAGTTAAAAAAAAAAACTTACAAAAAGTGAAGTTCATATGCACGACTTTTGAGAAAGAAGTTTCCTTTAGCACTGACAAACTAAAGTGTCTTGTATAAAAATACGTATTGATAAACAGGTAAAATATAAAGAATAGAACAGTAAGTTTGGAGATGCAAGTTCAAGCCATCATCCAGCCAAAGTGACTAGCTGCAATCCTAACACACTCTTATTAGGGGCTCAATGAAACTTTTCTTTTTTCTTGCTATTTGAAATACGTATTTTCACAAAAATTAAAGAAAAATATGTAAAATGGGCAGCGGTAACAACCAGCATTCTTTAGTGTTAGAATCAAATGACTTTAAATTGCTTACCTGGCAAATACCCTGTCTTTATTTGCCTTTTCTTTACCATACTGTACAGACTGGACCTCTGTTCTCCCACTGAAAAAAAATTAAATAGTTCTGAGATTGGAAAAAAAGATTGGGTAATTATATAAGGGAACAAACATTCTCTTACTTTGAGGAGGCCTCCGTGACTGCCCCCCCCCCCAGGATGCAGCGCAAACCCCATTGGCACAGCTACATCGGCACTGAAAAGTTGGATAGGATTGGGCCCTTAGTTTTCTATGTTCTAGTATTGTTATTATCAAAAATTATCAAACTATTCTCATCTAAACTAAGTTAAGGATACCATGCTGGCTACAGAGGATTAGAACTGTGCAGTTTTGTACTTCTTACAGTGCAATCCAACGTAACTTTTGTGCAGGTTTAACCAGCGGCGCAGCGAGAACGGGAGACCCCAGAACGGAAAAGGGATTCAAATCGCCTTTGAATTCCTCTTTTGGAGGGGATTTGAATACTTTTTCCGTTCTGGGGCCTCCCGTTCTCGCTGCACCGCTGGTTAAACCGGCACAAAAAATCGGATTGCACTGTCATTTTGTTATTAACTTTGCCATAAAATTATGTCTTAAGTCTTTACTTACAGCATAATCCTATGCATGTCTACCCAGAAGTAAGTCCCACTGTGTTCAATGGGGCTTACTCCCAGGAAAGTGTGCACAGGACTGCGGCCTTAGAGCATTTTGTCATTGAATTCCTCCAAGTCTTCAATAGGTCAGATAAGAATTGCGAGAATACACAGTATAATCAAGTGTTTCCAGCTGACAACTTCCAGCTGATGCATACTACTGAACAACAAGAAACATTAAAGTTTAGAAGATGCTGTCAGCATGAACATTTTTTCTTCCTTTCTGCTGTCTCCTCATTTTCTTTTTATCAGTCCCAGCTCCCTTTCACTGCCCACTTCATCCTTGAGAAGAAGAGACACACTACCTGGGACACCTTCTCTATGTATGCCTAGAGTTCAGCATTCTTACAACACTGCACCTCATTCCCAAATCTTTAGAAATTCATTAGCATACTGTATTTCTATACAATTCACTGAAGACACAAAAGTAAAATTCTATTCAATACAACATGACTAGAACACACATCGTAGGACATTTCACTTTCTAGGAGCATCAAAGTCCAGTACATGAAAAAGTCCTAAATGTGAATACAGAATCAAGTTACAACAATGCACAATGCTGGAGGAAGCAAGTTGGATCCAGACTTGTGTTGGTGCAATGGTGTGAACGCAAGGAGCCTTCCTGCCTCTTGCCCACCACTACAGTCCTCCCATGCTATTTTTGACAGTCTCCCCACCCTCAGAAGCAGCTTCCCAAAGGGATTGCAGTGGGAAGAGGAGGCAAGAAGATCCCTTGTGTCTGTGCCATTATACAAGCAAATGTCTGGATCCAAATCTTAATAGAAATTCAGCATCAACACGCGTTACATGGTTCTAACTTACCAGTACCGGAACTTTGATCCCAAAGTAAAATAATGTGCAAAAAAGTTCTTCTGAGGTGGCAGTGGTCTGTCTAACCGGAAGAAGGTGTGATGTTCTACGCAAGCTTTCCACAAATTCTTACATGCTCGATAATTCACCATGTTGAATCCCAATAATGTCTCTCTAGATTCATGCTAGAGGGAAACATTTTAAATATTTGAGAAATAGTTTCATAATCATGAAATGTATATGAGGTTACTATTCTTAGGAAATGCTGATTCTTTTTTAAACAAGCACAAAGGATTCTTCATGAATGTTTTAAGAAAAAAAGAAGCTCCTTATAAGAACACTTTTTGGAAGCTTACTTAAATAAAAAATAGATCCAGTAAGAACTAGAGGAAAAGGCCTGTTCCTTCTAACTCTGATGACTCAACTCTCTGTCTTTCCAACCCCTTTCAAGCCCCTGACCAGATATATTTCTCTACCACAGCAGTTTTGAAGTTTCCTACTTCCAGAGATCTGTTTCCCATCAATTGTGTTTACACTGTGCACTGGAAGTACTGCAAGAAAATCATTGCTGTGCAATGACAACTTGTATGCCTGCAGTCAGACAAATTATTAGCAGAATTCACTAAAGGTTTCCTTATAACCTGTGTAATTCACAGTTTCACAAGAACTACAATGTGAATTCTAATGAGGCATGGCACATACCACATAGGCTGTATAATGTTTCAGTGGTGGCATCACACAGTGCCTAGGATGGGGCGGGGGGGGGGAGAAGGGAATAAAACAGAGGTTGTGGGATAGCCAGGGAGCAGTCCAGCTGTGTTGAGTATCTTTGCAAGAAGTTCAGAGATACCAACACTTGCGGACCCCGCCCCCCAGCCAAAGCATTTGAAATCCTGGAGACAAGGCTGGCTGTGGCAGACCAGAGTGGAGAGTCTTATGTTTGGTGCGATTTCTTTACTTTCTCACAGAAAACAATTCTGGCTGGAATTTTTTCATCATCATATCAAACAGAGCTTTGCGATGTCCCAACTGACTCCAGCTCCAGCTCTTGGGCATCAGGCAGGAATCACAGGGAATAAGCAGTTTGGGCTTCCTGCGTGGGACCACAGAGATCTCGGGGCTCATGGGCTAGTTAGCAGTGGACAAGAAAGCTACCCAGGAAGCCAGAGTCAGTAGACTGACTGTCAGCAACAGAGGATAATCCCTGCCTGTGCAATGCCAAAATATCAAGAAGCTGTAAGCAATACAAGTTGTGGCCTGTTGTAACCTAGTCATGTGGTGCTTTTTCACAGCTCTACTGCTAAACTCCCTGCACAGGCAACTACTCTAGTCAGATCTAGAGTTTTAGTCTACCACTTAAGCACAAATGACACAAAACAGGAATTGTTTCCGTTAAAATGCAGTATCTGCTCCTTAGATAATTATGGAATCATTAACATACAGACAGGATATATTCATCACATGTGGATAAACCCTACATGTCGATCTCTTATAATGAGTCACTTTGCAACTTCAGAGTAAAATGTAAAGATTAGTACTCACCAATTCTTTTCTAAGTTGAATAAAAAACTGTTTGCACTTAAAAGAAATTTTTACAATCTTCAACCTAAACAAAATAAAAATCAGAACACTGTAATGTTTTAAACACCAATGTAATGTTTCCTTAAAGGTATAATCTGATATAGGCCTAAACACATCTAAGGAGGTAATACTATATATTTCATTAGCATCCATATTTTTAAAAATAGTCACCAAAACTATTTTTACCCATCTTCCCAATCCCACCTCAGAATAAATTCCATTCTTTTAAACACTCAAGGAAGACCATCCAATGCTAGCAAATCTATCACAAGAAAGGCAATTTCTCCAGTTGATTTATCCAACATACAGGCTGACACTTACTTAGGGGAGCCACATGTGGTGTTCTGAACCCACCAGGCTTTCCCAGCCACCCTTCCCAACTCTGCTCAACAGTCTTCTCAGTGTTTCATACATTAACAAATGCAAATGAGAGCAGTGGTATTTTTCCTCCTCTGGGTATCTGCTCTATTAAAACCAGAACATGCACACTGAAATAGAACATCACAAAACTGACACCTCCCTTGGTCCAGTCTGAACCGATTTCAATCAAAAGTCCTCTCACAATACTATCCTTCCCTGCTGCAAACCACATGGACAAAATAAGATCATATGCAAGACCTGCTGGCTGGCATAATGTAGCTTATGGCTAGGAGGATAACTGCAATGAAATGACTAGCTGCAGTGTACCAGTCAACAACGTTGTGCTATGTTAGCACCATGTCACAGGAGCCAATCACAACAAAGCACAAGAGCTTCAGCAGCTCACAAATCAAGACACATAGGGCTATACAAATCTGCTTGTTGAAGTCGGGCACCTATGCAATCGAGTACCCAGGCAGAAAATAATATATAATAGAATATTAGAGCTGAAAGGGACCTTTGAGGTCATATCTAATCCAACCCCCTGCTCAGCATAGGCAACTACAGTATCCCTGTCAGGTGGTCATCCAGCCTCTGCTTGAAGAACTCCAATGAGGGAGAGCCTAGAACTGCACAAGGCAAGCTGTTCCAGTGCCAGACAGCTCTTATAGTTAGAAAATTCTTCCTCATGTTTAGCTTAAATCTCTTTCCCTGTAGTTTCAATCATTGGTTCTGTTCCTGCCCTCAGGAACCACAGAAAGCAAGCTCTCCCCTTCTGTAAGACAGCCTTTCAGATACTTGAAGACAGCTATAATAGTTCCTCTTAATCTTCTCTTCTCCAGGCTAAACATACCAAGCTCCTTTGGTTTCCAGGCTGCTCACCATCTTAGTTGCCTGACCCTGCTCCCGCACATCAAAGTCCTTCTTAAAACATGGTGCTCAAAACTGACCACAGTATTCCAAGTGAGGTCTGACTAGCACAGTACAGATTGGAATGATTATTCTATGCCTCTGCTAATGCAGCCCTGCAACACATTTGCTTTTTCTGCAGCCACATCACACTGTTGGCTCATGTTCAACTTATGGCCCACTAAGACACCCAGGCATTTTTACAAGACGGGTTTCCCCCATTCTGTACTTGTACCTCTGATGTTTTGCTCCTACATGCAGCACTTTACATTTGTTTCTGTTGAACGTCATCTTGTTGGTATGGGTCCATTTGGTGGAGCCTGTCAAGATCATTTTGAATCCTAATTCAGTCCTCCAGGACGTTAGCTATCCCCCCCTCCCAGCTTTGTGTCACCTGCAATTTCGATACGCATTCCCTCTACCCCATCACCCAAATCAATTATAAAAAATGTTGGCCAGCACAGGGCCCAGAACTCAGCCCTGCGGCACCCCTCTCGATACCTCCTTTCAGGTTGACATAGAGCCATTTAATAGCACTCACTGGGAACAGTTGTACCGTCCGCTTTGAATCCACCTAGCAGTAGTACCACCTAGCTTATATTTTATCATTTTATCCACAAGGATATGGTAATGGGGGACGCTATCAAATGCTTTGCTGAAATCTAGGTACAGTATGTCCACAGCGTTCCCACAGTCTAACAGACTAGTTACTCTACTGAAGAAAGAGAGGAGATTCATCCAGCATGACTTGTTCTTGATAAACCTATGCTGGTGCCTAGATATCACTCCATTATCTTCACAGACATTCTGCTCAATAATCTGTTTCCGGATCTTTCTAGTTGACAACAGGCGGACGGGTCTGTAGTTTCCCAGATCTCCCTTTTTTAAAGACAGGAACAACATTTGCTGGCCTCCAGCCCTCAGGCATCTCATTCATTCTCCACGAGATTACAGAGAGCAGCTCCAAGATCACACAGACTAGCTACATCATTACGATGGGGTTTAATTCACTTGGTCCTGCGGACTTAAATTCATTTACAGTAACTCATCTCCTTCCCATCTCTTTACCTATCCTTTTCTTCCCCAGTTCTTCATTAGCCCAATTGTTAAGTTGGGCCACCTTCTTCTTGTGAGAGAAGACAGACGTAAAATTAGAATTGAGCAGCTCTGCTTTCTCTCCATCGTTTGTTACCACTTCCCTATCTTCTCCGCACAGCAGGCCCACTGTTTCATTGACCTTCCTCTTCTTTTGGACATAACCAAAAATACCTTTTGTTGTCTTTGCCATCCTTGGCTCATTCTGTACTTTAGCCTTCCTGACATCATCCCTGCAGGTGCAGGGTATATTTGTGTACTGCTCCTTAGTTAACCGACTCTCACTTCTTGCAAATAGTTCATCTTGCTTCTCAGTTTTTCAGAAAGCTCCCTATGCAGACACACTATTTTCCTTACACATTTCCCGACTTTTCTTCTAATGGCAACTGTTTGCAATTGTGTCTTCAATATCTTGTTCTTCAAAAAAATCCCATCCCTCTTGGACAGTTTACTCCTTTAACAGTTCTAGCCATGGAATATGACTTACTTCTTTTCTGAGCCCCTTATAATCAGCTTTCCTGAAATCCACAGTACATAAATGAGTACTCTTAGCTTTCCTTTCCCTCTATATCAATAATTCCAAGATAGCAAGGTTACTTTCACTCAAAGTTCTTGCTACTTTCATTTCCTTGACCAATTTTTCCCTGTTGGTAAGGGTTACACTTCTGAATGATGAAGTTGCCTGCAAGGCCACTGAAGAAATTATTGGACCTCCCGCTCTTAGCCGAGTGAAACTTCCAGCAGATGAATTCCAGCAGATGAGTAGTTGAAATCCCCCATTCCCACTATGGCTTGCCTCACAGAAACCTTGATTATCTGTTTTAGGAAATCATCACCCAGGACTTCTGCTTGGCCCAGTGGTCTGTAGACTCGCACAATGGTATTGCTCTTATTCTTCTCTTTTTATTCTTACCCAGACACTTTCTACCTGGCTTCCATGCTCAGACTGCTGAACTTCTGTGCAGGTGCATACATTCTTTACATATAATGTAACTCCCTGTGACGTCCATATCCCGGGGGTGGGCTAAAGGGGGTCGTCTGGCAGCGAAGCAGTCACTCAAGGTAGGTGCCGATAAGTCCCCAGGGTCCCGAGACAATACAAACGTAGACTTACATGCTGTTTTCTTGAGGTGATTTAATTTACATTCATTTGGGGACCCTGCTGTGTCACAGGCCCCCGAGCTGTGTTCCGTCTATATTACAAGGAATTCCGTCTCATTCCTCCCACCGACACGGTGCCCCAAGGTTTAGTACCAGCGGTCACTGCCCTTCTTTCAGGTAAGTTTGGCTTTTCTTGTACAGCATGAGGAGCCCCACTCGTGAGAAGGGGAGGGGTTGAGGTAGGTGTACCTTTACTTGGCCACACCTTGGTTTTTCCCCATTCCCACAGCCTTCCCAGGCGGGAGGAGCAATGGGCTTCTTGGGCTGTGAAGGATCCCTTCTTTTCCCTTGGCTCACTCTCTGCTTCCAGCTTACCTCTCCTGTTCCCTGGTGGCGCCTCTTCCTTCCTTTCAGGCCCCGTGGTAGGAGGTTGGATGCTCCACGACGGGAGCTGTCCCCACCAGCCTCCCCCCTCAGCGGCTGTCTTCTCCCTTATGAGCCTGCAGCCAGCTCTCTCCGGCTCCACCGCTTCCAGGGGCGGCGTTTCCCTGAAGTCCCATTCACGCGAGACTTCCCTTGCCTTGTTCACCATGGGGCTATAAAGCTCGGTGCCACGCCCAGCCTCACTCTTGTTGCCCACGTTGGGCCAGCGTGGTCGGCTATCGCCTTCAGAGTCCCAAGCCTCCCCCAGCTGGCTCCTGATTACCCCGGTCCCCCTGAGGCAAGTCTTCCCTGCGTGGGACCATTCCTCCCTGCTCCTTTCTCCCGGCGAGGTGCTCCTCGCATCCAAGGGACCCCTTTTGCTTCGAGCTGCTGCACTGCCATCGCCCGGCGGCCATTCTTCCTC
Organism: Plestiodon gilberti rubricaudatus; assembly: GCA_026170595.1. NCBI lineage: Eukaryota > Metazoa > Chordata > Lepidosauria > Squamata > Scincidae > Plestiodon > Plestiodon gilberti. The sequence goes on from JANXHW010000001.1 coordinate 203,683,935, forward strand.
CCCTAGGGCTGCGGGGTGACACTCCCTGAGGCATCTGGTGGGGCCACTGTGTGACACAGGAAGCTGGACTAGATGGGCTTTTGGCCTGATCCAGCAGGGCTCTTCTTATGTTCTTATGTTCCCCCTCCCCCTTTGTTGGATGTGTTCATTTTTGAACAACTCACACCCTTCCAGTCCTATTCCATCATAGGTAAATGATGAAGTTTCCATGATGCCTATCAAATTGTATTTGCTTCCCTACATTAGAATTTCAAGTCTGTCCTGTTTCTCATACTCTGTGCATTAGTATTTATCCATTGGAGACCATGGGTTTCTCTTATCAGCTTCCCTGATGCTGTTTCTTGAAATAAGGAACAATGCTAAAAGCAAAATGCTTGCATAGAACAGTTCACTATAAATACTTTGTTTTTCCCTGGGATTCTGCAACCATGCCTGAGTTTGCAGTTGTGAGAGAGAGTCGTATGGTACCCTCTGTCAGGAGACAGATTTGAATCCATATCTCCCGATTCCCTTGCATCACCAGACTACTACACCATGGCTAGTTACAAGTTTCTTGCTTTTGTTAACAACCACACAAAAGGACTGTAGTTCAATAGCACAGCAGATGCTTTGCACGCAAAGGCTCCCAGTTTCAATCTCTGGCATCTCCAGGTAAGGCTGGGAACACCCCTGCCTGAGACGGTGGAGACCTACTTGCCAGTCAGTGAAGATAATACTGACCCGATTGGTCCAATGTTTCATACATTCATATCTGACTTCATTCCCTCAAGACCTTTCTGCTGCAAAACAGATTGTGTTTTTTAGTTTCGTGGATGGCCAAACGCATCAGTAATTAATTGGACTGAAATTATTGATATTGGGGCAAACAGAGGGAAATGGCTGCATCAGCCAGAGGCAGAATTTGAACTTGTCTCTTAGTTCCACATGCAGCACACGTACGCACTGTTACATTATCAGGGCTGATAGAAGCACAGCTGGAAATCATGCTGCCTACCATCATGTCCACTTTCACTGACTCTGGCCTGGAAGAAAAGGGAAGCAATGAATTAAGTCAGTGTTACCAACCCTGTGAGTGTGATGTTGCAGCATGGCAACTGGAGCTTTCCACAAGCAATTACAAGGAGAGTTGTCAGTAGACAAAATTATTAGTGATAGTGTCTATAGCCGTTTTCAACATGAGTAGATGTCACTGCTGTTGTAATTTTTTTTACGGTGTTTATTGTGTTGCTGGGTTTCTGCCAAGCAAGAAGAAGATACCATCAAGCTTGGCTGGTAGAAGAAGTAACGTAGCTACAGTTCATGTCAACAGGATCAATGTACCCACAATTCAGGTAAACCAGTTACTAAAATGTAACAATTTTAATTTTTCCAAGTTTGCTTGGAAAAATGCGTACCCTGTATTATTAATGAATTTACAGCCCAATCCTGTCTAACAGGATGCGGCAAGCGCAAATAAGCCGCCCGTCGCATCCTGTGCAGGATGGAGCCTGTGCCAGCATAGTCGAAGGTTTCCTCAGGGTAAAGGGACATTTGTCCCCTTACCCCAAGTAGAGCCCCAGCCACCCCAATGAGTCTACTCAAATGTGCGCCAGCTATTTTGCTGGCGTACATTCAAGCCAGCCATGTAATGCTGGCCAGGCCCGGAAAGGGGGATAGGATTTGGTGGAGTGCGCTGCCGCCGATCCCTCTCCCTTCCCGGGCTCAGCGGGCCAATTCGCCCCCAGTATGCCCCCTCCCCCGCACCGCGGTCCTGTAGCGCTGGAGGGGCGGTGCAAGTCTCTCTGCCTGTGCCACTTACCCGTCGGATGCCGCAAACACGCTTTATAACACGTTTGCCACACCCTAGACTGGTGGAGCGATTGCTCCACCGGTCTAAGCGTAGACAGGATTGTGCTGTTATGTATTATTCAATGTATTACTAATGAATTTGTATTATTAATAAATATTTACCACCATGTATCAAAGAGCCATATATCATGACTATTAGCAACAACTCTTGCTTAAGACATGACTTTGTGTGTGGCCAGGAAGACAAATGGATATTGAATCCCTCTGAGGTTGTTTTGCTTCCCAGGGACACTGGATAAAAAGTAGGTCAAACCAATTCACCCTGAAGGGATTTTATAGTCTCCCAAGTAGAAACTGTGTATTACCACATTGCAACAATCATATGAAAAATATTTACTGTAGTACTATTTATTTCAACTAATTAAGAGGCACTGAATATTATAACAAGCACACACACCAACTTTATATTATAGCAACCTGAACTAATACAAAATGAACTGTGGCATGCAATACACATGAAGTTGAAAGCCAGGCATTTGCACACATTTCAACAAAAATGTACAGGAAAGAAGTAGTATAACATAATATTTGAAGTGCAGTAAAGCATATATGATTGACTAATATAAGGTGTTAAAATAGGAAGAGCAGCTTTCTAATGAAAACAACCAACCATACAACTGTGAGAATCCAAGACAGAAGGAATGCCAAGATTTTAAAATGAGTTCAAACTATAAAAACCTTAAGGCAACACATGTCTTGCCACAAGCAGCAACAGAGAAGGCATGGGTGCACTGCATATCTTTTTTCCATGCTTCCAGGATCTTGTGTACAGAGGGAACTTGTGCATGTCCCTGTGAGATGTGCAAGTCACTCAGGTATTCTCCACTGATGCTTCCAATTCAGTTGCAAAATGACTCTAAAACTAAATGGAAATGTTTTCAAGATACACCATGGCAGTGGCTTCCGATATGCCCCTTGTTGTATACAGTATTTTAATATATACATATTTAATAAACATAATCACAAGGTGACCCACTGGGGTTTGTTTGTTTTAATTGTTTAATTACTTGTTTTAATTATTTTTATTGTATTGTATTGTATTATGTATTTCAACATGTTTTATTGTAAGCCGCCTTGATAGCCCTTATCGGGAGAAAGGCGGAGTAAAAATTCTTTAAATAAACAAATAAAATAATATATATGGGCTCTTCATAAATAACTGCTCCATAACTGCTAATGGAAGTTTCTGATAATTATCTCATTAATTCAAACAGGTCTAAGTCTTTGCTAGCAAGAAAATTGATTGATAGCCCAATCCTACCCTAAGCTCCGCTCAGCGATCCAGCTATGCCAGCACCAGCAATGCTGGATACTGAGCAGAGGAGGCAGGGCTGGAGGTCTCCTTGGGGTAAGGGAACTTTCGTTCCCTTATCCCATGTAAAGCCCCAGTCTCCGCAATGGATCTCCTCAGATCTGCACCTGCCATTTTGGTGGCACAAATCAAGGACGCCTGTGTCAGGAGAAACGGGTCTGGGAAGGGGATAGGATATGGGATAGGATTCGACTTACACCACTGCCATTGATCCCGCCCGCCCTCACTTCGAAACACCCTCCCCCCGCCCCTGCGCTGCACAGCCCAGTAGCAGCTTACCTGCACTGCACGCCACCCACAGCCAGCATAGGCCTCTCCACCAACCCATGCCCGGTGCAACTACCTTATGGCAGCTTTGGGGACAGACTTGGGCAGGCGCAGTTGTTTAGGGAAGGGGGTGAGGTGGAGTGTAGCACTCCATGCATCTTGTTTGTTTCAACAGGATGAGAGGGAACAAGCAGGAGGCAGCGGTGATGGTCAAAGATACCTGAAGCAAGAAAGTGTAGTGCAGCACTGCCTCCTTCTTGTCCATCTGTTCTTCTTGCTGGGCAGGCAAGAGGAGAAAAAGGTGGAGCCAAGCAATTCTGTTCTGATCATCCTGCTGCTTGCAGTGGCAGTGTTGGTGGAAGAGGTGGGTTGTTGCTGTCCCAATTCCCTTCCCAATTGCTATCAGTGAGCAAGAAGAGGATCAGAGAGCTAACTGAAATGGCTGGGTGGGGGACTCTGCTTCCCCCCCCCCAACATGTTGCTCAAAGCAGCCACTTCAGTAGCCTCATAGCTGGCCTGGTCCTATATTTCCCTCCCACCCCATGCCTCTACTTGCTCCCACATTTTTAATTTTCCTCTCTTCCAATGTCTCTCTCAATCCCCTACAATCTGGCTTCCGCTCTCTGCACACCACTGAAACTACCGTCACCAAAATCACTGGCATTCTCCTCACTACCAAATCCAATCTCTTTACTCTGTCCTCATTCTCACTGACCTTCCTGCTGCCTGTGATAGTTAATCACTCTCTCCTGTTAAGAGTCTCTTATGCCTTCGGCTGGCATTTTTCCTACTTGTTTTCGCAGGTGGAAGTTCTTCATCAGCTCCTTCCACCCCGTTGTGGTCCACCCAACGTTTGTTCTCTACACTGTCTATGGATAATTTCAACAAATCCCATGGCTTTCAAATACCTCCTATATGCTAATGATATCCATATTCATTCTCTTCTCCAGAACTTTACCCTTCATCTAATCGCAGATATCCAACTGTCTGATATTTCTGCTTGGGTGTTCCATCATATTTCAAACTTGATAAGTCCAACACTGAGCGTTTAATTTTTTCTCTCAAATTGTTCTCCTCCTCGTATGCCTTCCATATTCATACTGATGTTGTAATCCACTCTACTTATCATGCAAAGCATGGCATTATCTTAGATTTTTTTTCCACCTCCTTACTCTTCACTTCATTATTAAGTTATGTGGCTTAGTCCTGTACAAACACTTAAAAAATTTTTTTAGCATGCTCTGGTTACACCCACCTTACTTACTGCAAACTTATCTTCTCTGCCCTTCTGTTGCCACATCTCTGTCCTCGCCCCTCTTAACAAAACTCTGCCATCACAATTATTAATCTCTCTCATCTTTCAGATGACACGAGTCCCTCTAAACTGGCTGCTCCCATATCTAGCACAAATTCCACATCTGTACCTCCAAAGCACGCCAGAGCCTTGCCCCTACCTTAACCTTACTAACTCACATTTCCATCTATACAGGATCCACAAGGAAGGTAATGATCAATTATAAAAAGCAATTTCAATATAAAAAACTGTAAATGATACTTACAAAAAAAAGTATCTCCAACCAGCAGAAATTACACAATTCCCACGGGTGGCGTAGAAATGGGGTGGTGGTGGTCCGCACGTGGACGGTACAGCAGAGGCCCCTGCCCCGGGGGCAAATGGAGGGCGTAGTGAAAATGGTGGTGGCTTTTTTGGCGCCATGGACACCAAGGACTCGCCTGGCCAGCCGGCCTCATAGTGGCCGTACCTGGCCGAAAAAATGATGGGGGGGGGGTTTGGCCGGAAAAGGCCGTGAAGTGACATCACCCCAGAGGGGGCGGGGCTAATGATGTCACAGGGGTGAGTCACAGGCTCCTGCCCCCAGCAGCACGCGCTGCTGCCCCCATCCCGCCCACGGCTGTCTATGCCACTGAGTTCCCACTATATTTTATTGTGTAGATTCTGTATTTCTCTTAAGTCAAGGAGACTTAAGGCAGTTCACAAAATACAGTAACACACTTAATTTTTTGTGAGCCCTTTTGGGACAGGGAGCCATTTAATTATTTGATTTTCTCTGTAAACTGATTTGTGAACTTTTTTGTTGAAAAGTAGTATATACATTATTCTTAATATTAATATTTATTATATTATTTAGTATTTTACTGCTCTCTGAAATGATTCCTTGCTGCCCCTTATGCCTGGAATACCTACATGACGCCATCTCTTTTCCTTCACATTCCTCCTTAAAATTTACCTCTTCTATGCAGCTTTTGGCTTGACACCCTTAGTCTTCATTCCCTACTGAAACTAACCCTAAATACATAGAAAGAGGCTGTAATTCAATGGTAGAGCACATGCTTTGAATGCAGGTCCCACGTTCAATCTTTGGCATTTCCAGGCAAGACTACCGTGGAGACCTTCTGTCTCTCAACCTAGACAATATTGTACTGAGCTAGATGGACCAAGAGTTTGATTCTGTATATGGATATAGGAAGCTGCCATATCGTCCATGTATTCTTCCTTTACCCTTGCATCCATCTTCCACTTCCCTGTTTCAATTTCTAAATTGTAACCTTCTGCCTTTTTTATGTGTTGCTCTGTAAACTGCAACACACACTGATGGTGCTATATAAAATGAACACCAGCAATTAAGTTACACCTGTATGCTATGCCTCTCAAATGATTACATCAGCAGCACATCTGCAGGTCCATTGTCTTTAATGAGATTGCACGCATGGGTGTAACTGGAACTTGGTATGTTAATGATTACTTAAAACTCTAGGCAAGTGCTTTCTAATCTCTGTTAGCTCATGAGCAACACTGAGCAAGTATGGTATTGCTAGGCTTACCAGAGTCCTGGAATCGAGGCGTGCGTCGGCCTAGAGAGGACCTGAGCCACTCCCAAGTGTGCTCCGCGGCAGCCCAACGGCGGTCGCGTCGTTGACCGGATGTTCTGGAAGCCGCAACCCCATTGGGCTGCCGCGGTGCACACTTGGGAGCGACTTGGGTCCTCTCTAGGCCAACGAACACCTCGATTCAAGGACTCTGGTAAGCATAGGTATTGCCTACAGAGCCCAAGCATTTTACTGTCTACCTGAAGAAAATGTTTGTAGCATGCCAGTAAAAGTATTAGAAAATTAGATGTATCATTGTAGATTGCACAAAAGATATGCACTCTAAGATTCAAACGTACCAGAGTACATTAAAAAAAAAAGATTTGAAAGGCTTGGGAAGATGGTATGTACAATTCAGGGTTTTTGAAATAGGTCACAAGGCAAACAACAACCTCACAGTTTTTAGATGAGGAACTCCAGATTTCCTTCTTTGTAGTCATGCATCTCCCTAACTGAAAACTGGGGAAGGTGAAAAGGGAAGGAACCTGGAATATCTGATCAATACATGCCTCCAGAGTCAGTCACCCTTCTTCTTTCCATAGTAACTCTTTGCTTCTATACTCACTATGTTGATTGACAACATTGAGGACCAGCATTCCCCTTCCTACCATTCCTTTTCCATAGAATGAAATCATAATTATGAAATCATAATTCCATAGAATGAAATCTCAGATAATAGACATAACCAGGTACTGTTGAAGCACTTCCTGGCTACTGTCAAGAACTACATGAAAAGTTTATTCAAGCGCTTATACACCAAATCCAGTTACATTAAAACAGAAGGGATTGGACATTATGTTCCTTAGTGATAATTTAAAAAGCTGGTAAATGCTGTGACCCCAAATTTACATGCATAGGGTTGGGACTGACATGAAATGACATTGACATAGGGATAGTGCCTATTCCCAAAATTCTGAGTCCCAATATCACTAACCATCTGAACTAAAATTCTATAAATAAATAACCCTAAAGAGACAAGTAGTACATAAAGGTGCCACATACAGGATCAACATGTGGATCACCCTAAAATAGGTATTATCAGTTGAAATCCAGAGGCCTGTGCATGCAAAACGATTCTGCACAATATATGTACATTGCTGGATTTTCCCTTCTGATAACATCTTGTGCTTCATGAACTACGACTCAAGAGAACCATCTGAACTTTGGAGTGGTGGTAACGGCGGCCACATCAGAAGGATAAGACTGAATTTTTTCTTGTGTGCACCCAGTACACTGCCCCATCCCTCTGGATACAGACACTCATTTAGTTGGGAAAGTAGACTAATTATTCTGCTGAGCAACTTATGACATTCCCACTGATTAGCTGGACTTTCTAACTGACAAAGAAATTTGCCAGGGATTGCTTTTGCTTAGAAACTCCATGCTTCTTAAATTTTATTTTAAACATTTTTAGCCTGAATTTCCTTTAAAAAAAAACCCTCAAAGTTGCTTACAATAAACACACACAATAAAAGCCAGTACATCAAATAAGCAGGAGAAATGCATTGCAGCAGCAATTATAAAACATCAGAATTAAAAGTCAACAACCCCAATCAGAAACACAACCAAGAAGCCAGCAGCCTTCCCAAAAGGTTTCCCTACTAAGCTACATTTTGAGAAAATGGTGAAAAGAACATAAAGCTGGGCCAGGCAGGCTTCCCTGGGGAGGGTGCCCCATAATGCCCATACCACAAGCAGAACGGCCCTGCCCCTTGCAGTCATACACGAAATATAAGCCAACAAGAGAATACAGACGTTGATCAGAGGACGTACGGATGAGGAACGTACAAGAGAATGCAATCTTTAACATACTCGGGTATCAAAATCATTTAGGGCTTTAAAAATAAGAATCAGCATTTCAACTGGAACCTGAAAACAAATAGCATGCTAAAGATGATCACACAGGACTGGAATAATATGCTCCATCAGCCAGTCCCTGACAGAGGCCTGGTGGCTTTTTTTTTTAAACAATTGAAGCGAGGGGAGAGCAACTATCCAAATTCATCCCAGTACAGCATCTTTTTCAGTGACTGTTCCTAGTGTTTTTCTTTTGTGATTTTTTTTTAAAGGTAAACTGAACTATTTTATTTTAGATTTATAATCATTTAACATTATTCAACTACCGAACATTCTATCAATTTAAGTGCCTGATTTACGTAGTTCTGACATACACAGAATGAGTACTTACAATTTATCATGAAACTGTTCAGTTAAAAGCAAATACATTATTTCCAGTATGGCATCCTTACCATGGAAAGGTGTTAATTCGTACCCTGTTCTTATAAATTAGTATGCCTCCCGACATTACTCCAATCATAATTTCATTGTTACTTTGATCCTACAAAAAACAGGAAAGATGAATATTTATACATCCTGTGTTCAATCATGTGAGTTACTAGCTTCCAACTTTCAAGTAAATTTCAAGATACCAGACACATTTCAAGATATCATTTGGTGAGGTGTCTGTAAAGAGGTTTGCAGTGAGGAAACGTTACCTTACATGTCACATTCTGTCTCTTCACTCCGATTCCCTCCCACACCCTCATCCACCCACAGAAATCCCTGGCACTCCCAACATTATTTTTCAGTACAGAAGAGGAGAGCTACTGTACCACATAGCAATGAAGGGAAAGGACGGGCAGACCAAAGCAGTACCATGAACAGAATGGGTGAAAAAGCAACTGTTAATCAAAAACTGCCTAACTGCACAATACCAAGGTGTCAAACCAAATCCAAACCCAAAAACCAGTTCAAAAAACCTCGGTGGGGGAGGAGTGTCGGTGCACAAGAACATTCAACAACGGCTGTATTTGTAAACAAATAATGTTGGATGCAAAGTACTGTATATCTTTAAGGTATGAAGTACAGATGGACTGATCATATGAACTTTCGCTCTTCAGTATAATAGGAGACTCTTAAGTCTGGTTATTAAAGGCCAAACTACAAGTTACGTTAAACACATTGTTTGGCCCTTGTATGCTTATTTTCCTTTTGGTTAAGAATCAGTGAGGAGGGGGATTGAATAAGGGCCACTGCAGGAGTAGCAGGAGATTAACCTTTACTTCTGCCATAGTCCAGACCAAGACTGGAAGTTTGATGGATGCTCTCCCCCCCCCCCCCCGGAGAAATGCTCCCGCTGGTATGGAGAGCTTCCCTCCTAGGGAAAAGAGCAAGGGGAGGGGCTCCTGATCCCAACTGGGACTGCAACGGAGGGAACGGGTTAAACGTCTTCAGCAACCCCTGCTACGGTTCCATCCAGATCAAGCCACCATCGCTGATTTCCAACATACAACAACAAAAGCAAGGACTCAAGACTCAAACTACACGTTTAACGTAATGTGTAGCTGGGTCCCAAAACATGTTTGTTAGAGGATACTACCTGAACATCAGAGAATACACATACCTCCTATAATATAAATCACAGATATACTTATCCTCAAGAACACAGATATTTGATTAATTTTAAATATATAAGTATTGTGTGCAATCAAATCAAGAGTTTTGCATTTGAAATCCTATGAATGTCTACTCAGAAGTAAGCCCTAATGAATTTAGGTAAGCATGTACAGGATTGCTGCCTTAAAGTGTACAGTTTAAAAAAGTTTACTTTTTAGAGCCATTTGGTAATTAAGAACTTAATTGAGGAGTGGTTTTTCAGGTATTTATGGGCTTCAAATGGAAATGAAGTAAGGCTGAGTCTTCTAGAAACGGAGGATAACAATGATATATTTTCTTGCACAATCAGGACTCATCAGCTCAAACTTACCCTTGCATAGTGCAATTCAACTCCGTAGAGTTCTAAGGTTCGGGTTGTATTAAGGTAACTAAACTCTGCCTCAGCAGGAGACAAGCCTCTGCAATGAAAAAATAGGCAGAACATGAAACAATTCAAAATGCATGTAAGATTACATAAATCTTATGTAAGATCACATAAAAAGTTTTTTGCATTAGTCCATGAAATTTCATAAAGCAAATTGGAAGCAGCATATCAAATGCTATTTCTCAGTTATCCAATTAGTGTTTGCATAAAGATCTTCTGTAGACAGCTCTGCAATTTGCAGGAGTCTCAAGAATTACATGCCAATATTCTAAACAGAAGCCCAACTACAAAGTACACTTCTGGATACACAGATAGATCACACTCTGTGGTAAATGCAATAATTTTTACATTTATCAGTTCATCACTACTTCCTGTGGCAGCACCTGCAAGTCTTTAATGAGTAGGGGCAGGAGAAAATGGTGATAACGAAATAAAAACACGCAACACCACTTTCTGCAAAAAAATAAAAATAAAACCACGTAATTTTGCATCGTTCTTCATCTGCCAATACTGTACAACCTATCGCGCCTACTTAGTACACTTTTAAAGCAGTTACAATTGATAAAAATGGGTAACATTTGGAATAAAAACACGTAACATTGCTTTCTGCTATTTCATTTTGGTTAAATCTGCGGAAAACGCAACAACCATTTTCTCCCACCTCTATTAATGAGCTATCCTTTCTCCAAAAGAGTTGAATGAGGCACACATGCAACAATTTAGGCTATAATCCAGAGAGTTACTTTGGTGCATTCAAAGGGTCGCAGCACTGGGTACATGGAATTAGTTATCCAGTTCTTTGAACTGGTGATCTTATTATCTCCCCACCCCCTCCATAACCCTTACATATGCTGCTGATGTAGTTTGGATACTTCTTTTTCAAAGTCTTGAGGCTGGCCAGGGATGAATGAGTAGTCTGAGAGGTAGCCTGGGAAGTTCTCGGAAAGGCTGTAGTCTCCCAGTTCAGCTAAAAGTTAAGAGAAACTATTTATTCAGCAGCCACCTACTTAATACATATTACAATCCATGACAAACAGCAAGACAAATTATATTTTTCTATTTTATTAAATCTTTCCACAAGCAAATCACTTGAACCTGAAACCAAACAAAAGCATTTAATGCTGTTTGAAGGAACACAGCCCTCGAACCCTAATGCAAGACTAAAATTGCTTGCTACTCACAGCCCAATCCTATCCAGCTTTCCAGCACTGGTGCAGCCATGCCAATGGGGTGCACGCTGCGTCCTGTGGTGGTGGGGGCAATCACGGAGGCCTCCTCAAGGTAAGGGAATGTTTGTTCCCTTACTTGCATTGTGGCTGCACTGGTGCTGGAAAGTTGGATAGGATTGGACACTCAATCTGATACATGTTTGAACAAAAGCAAGTGCTCACCAAGTTCAAGAAGACTTGCTCCCAAATAAGCGTGCACAAAATTGCAGCCTTACACTTCTCAATTTTAGTGACTTAACTTATTTAGTACTCTAGCCAGTAAGGTATAAGGATACCATTCACAGAAACAAAAACAAAGAATATTTGATACAGAGGTCCCCTGTATTTGCAGGGGATAGGTTCTAGTTCTCACTGTGGTTAGCTGAAACCACAGAAAAGAGCAAACCCTTTCCCCGCAGCAGCCCCCTGCGCCTGTTTATTTTCACAGCACTAGCACCAAGGAAGCGTGTGTCTTGCTTGAACAAGCTCAGAAGCAGGCAAGCAGCCTGAATGCTAGAGAGACTCCAAACATTAAAAGGAAGCAGGAAGCTTTTTGGTCAGGACTAGAACTACATGTCCCAGGATCCTTCCTGGGAAGCCTCACCCCTTTTACCTGGATCATTTCTGGGATGGGGAGTATTCTCCCCAGGCAAGCCTGTGCCACCACCAGCATTGTACCAGCCCTCCCCCTACTTGGTGTCATCTGCTTTGGGGATGGAACATCTGTGGTGGCAGTGACAGCTAGCGTGTTAACAGTGGTTAGCTTCAGAATATCTTGGCTGCCTGGTGAAGGAGCCCCACCCATGCGAACCTGCCAACCTGAAGATCCTGATGGGGGACACTGACAGCTGATTGCATCAGGCAGCAGGGAAGAGTGTCAACCCCCAGGGGGTGGAGGAGAAAGGTGATTGTGGTTGGATATTTTTTTAGATTGTGAGCCCTTTTGGGACAGAGAGCCAGTTAATCATTTGATTTTGTCTGTAAACCGCTTTGTGAACTTTTTGTTGAAAAGCGGTATATAAATACTGTTGTTAATGTTAATAATAATAATAATAATATTTCCTACTAAGAGGTGTAGAGTCTGCTGTGTGCTGACCCAACCTGCTTGCTCACGAGGTGCACTGTCTTTCCAGTAAAAGGATCTGGGATGTGACAAAGACTACCAAAGCTGTTCAAACCCACAGATCACTATCACTTCTTGCTCACTCACATGGAAACAAATGACACTGCCAGGCAGGGTCACTTTGGACTATAAGAGTTTGGGTAGGAAGGTGAAAGATCTTGGGGTCCAAGTGGTATTTCTCCTCTGTTCTCCCAGTGATAGACAGAGTGCTTCAGCAGGAGAGACCAATACTCCAGGATAATGACTGGCTATGCCAATGGTGTTGAGAGAGGTTAGGCTTCTTGAAACATGGTCTGTGCTTCCTGGGCGAAGGGCTGACAAGAGATGGACTGCACTTCTTGAGGACAGGGACACCTACTACACATCATGGGTGCTTCAGCACGAGCCTGCAAAGGCCAGTAGGAGGCTCGGCAGCCAGAGCTCCAGTGCACGGCTTTTGCGTGCTGGAAAAAGTCCTCCCCCCCACCTGGAGCCTCTCAGTAGCATTTGCAGGCTCACACCGAGGCCTCCACCCTGGAAGTAGCTGGCGATGACATCATCACCAGTTACTTCAGTTGGTACATGGGGTCCTCCCCGGCCCGGTAAGTGGTATGCAGAGTTGGGGGGGGGGTTTGAAAACCCCTGCTCTAGAGAGCATTTTACTACTTCAAGCAGAGGTTTGGACTAGATGGGCTTGAAGGTTCCTTCCAACTCTATGATGCTAAGATTGTTCGGTGGGTCACTGACGAATTTGCCAGACACTTTGTGGATAAAATTCACAAGAAGTACTTCTCTAAAAAAAAAAAAAATGCTACTGCTCATCATCACTTTAACACCTTTTTGAATTAGAACAGAAACGCAAGGTCAAAGAGCTATGCAACTCTGTTACTGCCAGACTGGAAAGTAGAGCCTACTGCCAACACAATTCTATGCATGTCTACTCAGAAGTAAGCCCCACTATTTCAATGAGATTTACTCTCAGGTATGTATAGGATTGCAGCCTAAATATGTTCAATTTAGTAGTATAGAAATAGCATTAAGAGAAGGGGCCCTAGTTTAGTGGCAGAGCACATGCTCTACATGCAGGAGGCTACAGGTTCAATTCCTGGCAACTCTAGGAAAGACTGGGAAAGTTCTTTGTCTGAAATCCTGGAGAACCACTGCCAATCAGGATAGATAATACTGAGTTAGATGGGTCAGTATAAAGCAGTTTCCTACATTACATTCTGCAGTAATTATAATTATTCAAATGACATAACTTAAATAGAGTTAAGGCAAAGCACACCAACAAAATATTACAGATAATGAGAAGTCCAATCAATGCTCACATTAACAGTCTGTCATGTTTTGATGTGCACGGTAACATTTTTATGACAATTAAACGCTTGACAATATATCAACACTGTTATATATATATATATTAATGTTTTGAATTCTGTTCCATCTTCGGCTTGATGAATTCTTTCATTAATGCCCATTTCAGATAAAAAGGTAAAGGTTCCCCTTGCTCAAAAGCCAGTCATTACTGACTCTAGGGACTGTGCTCATCTCCTTTTCAAAGCTGAAGAGCCAGCGCTGTCCAAAGACGCTTCTGTGGTCATGTGGCCAGCATGGCTCAATGCCAAGGCGCACGGAACGCTGTTACCTTCCCGCTGAGGTAGTACCTATTAATCTACTTGCAATTTCTTGCTTTCGAACTGCTAGGTTGGCAGGAGCTGGGGCCGAAGACAGTAGCTCACACCATCACGCGACACTCTGGTCTCGAACTGCTGTCCTGCCTACCTCCTGGTCTGCAGTTCAGCGTCTTAACCAAAACTAAGCCACTGCGTCTCATATTTCAGAAGTAATACTAAATAGATAATAAAAGGGCTGTATCCAGATCTTGTATGAGTGAACATACAACGTGTGCCTCCACCCAATTCCCCTCCTTCTCGGCACCCCATCCCACCCTATTTTCTAGGGTTCCCCAATCCTCAGGAACAGTGGTTTGGAAAGCATGGAGGTCTGTGGTTGGAAGAGGGGGCTGGAAACTTCTCCTGCATGAGATTCTTTCCACTTGTGCGAAGTCTGGATACAACCCGAAGAACTGGACTAAAATCTACTCAAATATTCTTGCTATAATCTGCAAAATTAGGACTTCAATATGAACATGAACATTAAAAGCATAAACTTCTTTTTAAGTTTTAATTGATTAAATATGATACTTACACTGAACAGCATAAGAAGCCAAAAGTGCAGCAGTATTATAAGGGCAGGGCAATCTATTAAAAGGGAAAAAGACCCACTTAACTATAGTAATCTTTAAAACCACTTGGGTTTACCAATGTATTTGCAATGCACAAGAATACCTGCAGCATCATTTTTAAAGTATGCAAATATAATAGAATGACATATTTACATATAAGTTTAACCATTTGGATTCCAACAACAGGAATGCCTGCAGAGCAGTACAAATTCAGCTAATATTCAGCCACTCAATTATTGATGGTGGACACAGTCAGCTTTAACAGCACAGATCACCTAGTTTAGGATCAAACACTCATTTCAGCACCCCCAGGCTGACAGCGCCAACCATTTTGTTCAGCACTGTGCACATAATTCCTGCTCTACTACCAGGAATGAGATGTACCACCCTCTAAGATTCACACTGCAACCACATAAAGCATAGTTGAGGTGCAGGTTTTCCAATTCACCAGGGAATGTGTGCATTAAAGTTAGCTTCCACACACATACTGCTGTCTCTTGACTGAGGCATTAGATCACATTTATTTATGCAATTCTCTCCACCCTGCATAACTTAATATTTATATAATAGTTTGCAATGATACTCAAGTCTTCATGGAAAACAAGGCTTACCTTCCAGTAAGAACGTCTTGCTTAATTTGCAAAAAATATTGGTACCTTAAAAGGAAGAGTAAACACAGAACAAAAAGTTAGAAAAGTTATTACTGCATTTAATTAACAAAATTAGGATCACCTTTTGACTTAAGCATTTCACCTTATACCATTATTTCAAGCTAGCAAGACACATAAATAAAACGGAGTTCAATTTGCAGAAATATAAGAAATACAGTATGTTGTTACTACTCCATAGCATGCTGGTTTATATTTCAGTTTATGCAGGCAATACAAGATATACCTGTAGCAAATTTTTACAGACTCAAACAAACAAATGCCTGTGTGATATCCCAAGAAGCAGTTGAAGTGATGGTAGGAAATACTGTATTATGAAACCTTTTAGAAGATTTTGTTTCCAATTGAATCTTCTTCTCTTATCCATAGCAAGATTTATTGCAAGTTCCATATTGCCATCTGTAATCCATGTATGCCAGAAGAATGTGAACAACCAAACAGGTCAACGTCCATCAAATATTAATACCTGTACTAATATCCTGTTCAAATTTACCAATCAACATCTCTGGTCTAATCTAGTCAATTCAGTTAAAATTGCCAGAAATTTGACACCCATTTCCTTGACTACAATTTGAAGAGTCTGCCTTGAGCCCCCTGAGAAGTCAACAGTCTCCTTCAGTATGAATATTTTTCTATGCAATTATTTACAGCTAAAAGCATTAAAGCAACAATTTGTGTTAAGCATCATAGTGAGTTGTATCCTAAGAAAGTTAGTAATGATTAAAGCACTATTCAAGCCAGTGAGATCAGTTTCAGCCCAATCCTGTGCAAATTGGCGGTGGCGGAGCAAGTGCTCTGCCGCCGGAAGCTGTCGCAAACATGCCGGAAAGCACGTTTGCGACGACTCGGGGGAAAGGGCGGCCAGTGCGGAGGCCAGCCGCCCTCCGCCACTGGATCGCCCCTGCAGCCGCCAGAGGTGGTAAGTAATCCCCCGGCGGGCGTGGTCCAGGTGGCAAGGGGGGCTGGGGGTTGATGGATCCAGCCTGGGGGGGGGGCGGGCATAGCGTCCACCATATCCCCGTCTCCCTCCTGGGCCAGTGAGGCCCTTACATGGCCTCCTCTTACTTCTGCCAGCTAAATAGCTGGCAGAAATCCAAGGAGGCCCATTGGGGCTTCCCTGTTTTACACCGGGGAAAGGGGACGAATGTTCCCTTTCCCCGAGTGGACCTCCAGGCCACTCTGGAGTGGCCCTGAACAGGGATAGGATCCGGTGGGCAGCCCTGGGCCACCCGCCGGATAGTCAGTCAGGATTGGGTTGTTAGTCTGATTTCCTATTAATTCTACTGGATCTCAGGAATATGAACTTTAAGATACAACCCAATATTTCTAGAGACTTATTTCAGAGGTGTTTTGAATGTAGACTGCTTTACTGTTTCACTATAAGTCCAAGCTTTCCAGTCCTTAACCCCAATTTATAAAGGGGACTCCTGTATTGCAAATCACTTCTGCAATGAACTGGGAATACAATGAAGATTAAAGGAGGAGTTTTATCAAAACAGAGCTGCAGCAACTTACTGCTCTGATCTCTTGAATAAGGAAGGAAAAAACATTTAACGTACATTAAACAGATAATTTGAATGTAAGCATATTATTTTAATTAGCAAAGCATTTGGGTAGAGTAGCCAAGTTGGTATTTTGGTATCTGTGTTAATTTACTCTAAAATAATTAAGTTGCATTTTTAGAAAATAGTCCCCTCTAATACATAAATCATCGCGATAAGGACAGATGGGTGGTAAGCGACAATGTGATAAGGCTCAAAAGAAAAAAGTAAAACACCACAATTCAAAAAATTGTACATTTTGTCAGAATACTGAATAGCTTGTGACAGGTTCAAGACCCATTGTCTAAAAAGGTCTAAATACAATTTTTAGGCATGGCTTATTTAGGCATGGCTTATTTTGAAAGGTGCTCAATTTATCCAATGCTTGAAATCAAAACGGAGACCCCCTCAGATTATTAATCTTCATATTTTAGGTGTGGTAATCTCCTTCATATGCAGTCAAATATATACAAATTTTATACCAACAGCACTCATTCCTATGTAACAAAACATTTTCACATCAAGGTCACTTGTTAAAATAATAGAGAGACTGATACCGTGTGTATTCTTCTTGAAGCTTATTAGGATCGCTTACAAAAAATTTGACTCTGAAGTTCAAATTGTGAGGCGATCCTCCTAAAATTGACCAAAACAGTTGATTAGATTATTTCCAATAAAAGCCTTTATACCAAACTAAGATTTAAAAAAGCAGATAAAATATATTTCCTCACTTTTTAATTGTTTCCTGATTGGCTTGTTTGGATCCAGCCACCTCTGGGAAAAAGAAAAGAATAACTAATTATGTCTTTTCCTTGACAATAAAGAGCACAATTTCAACACAAAGTTTACAAAAAAAAAAAGATGTTAAACAACTTTTGTGGGTTTGTTTTACTGTGTTATTTGGGATGGTACTGAAAGCCCAACCCAGTAGTATAATACTGTATAACACGGTATATGTTATAGTATAGTTATACATAGTATACTATACATAGTATAGTATATGTTATACATAGTATAACATAGTATAATCTTCTTTACTAAATTGGCCCAAAGTAGCCCTCCTGTTATCTCCTGCAAGACCCTCAAGATTTTGATAGACTCGTTCATGGATGCCTGGCAGAAACCAACTGCTTCCTATTCCATGCAGCAACTGGTGCTGCTGCTACATGGACAAACATATTTCAGACTAACCATGGATCATGTAACCTGTTGGTTTTGCCATATATAGTGGGGACTGAGAACTACACGAGTTATACCTCATTATGTAATGTGGCAGTCAGGCAATGCTCATCAAATATAACTAATCAGTTGTTGAAGTTCACTGTTACACAACACAACCCTCTACCTTGGATTTTTAATGATTTTAGTCCAACCGCGGCTAGCTACAACAAGGAAACCCGCAGTGCGGTAATTGAAGGAATTAAAGACTTCAAGAGTATACTTTTAACATGGCGTCTGAACCCGTAAATATGAGACATTGTATGCTGATTGCTGGCCATGAGAGCTTTCGTAACAGACACAACCCTCTCTATGCTGAAAATTATATGTTCTAGGGTGGCTGCTAGTATGCTTAGAGATAGCAGTAGACAAAATCAACTGGGCACAACTTTCTTACCAATGAGAAGTAGGTTTTCTGAGCAGTAACTGCATTTTTTTTTTAAGTGCACTAATTTTATAAGCAATTTTATGCACAGAGATATGCTAGACACATTGTTACTTTATTCAGCTCATAAGTACTGTCTTTGGAGATTTTAATTAGTTTCTTCCCCAATATCAAAAAGCGCGCACGCACACGCACGCGCACGCGCACGCGCACACACAAAAGAACTGCAGAAGTATCAGTTCATTGTTCTCCCCCCTCACTCCCAAGTTTTTAATTAGCTCATATATTTTGGGAAGAACTTACAAAATGAATGTAAACAACCTTTAGAATGCAACAAGTCTTGAGTAGAGTAACAAATGGCTGTGAAGACCCTCCTCTAAATGCTGCAAACAGCCACATCAAACACCAATCTGCTGCAGTACTGTACTATATAAAACAGTTGAACTTAACACTAGAGGGAGTATATGTAGAAGTCTACAAGATGCTGCTACAACTCAGTAAAACACCCTGAATAAAATCCAGTTTAGCTACTATCTTATTCCAGGCACAACTCAGTTTTTCCAAGCCCAATACTGTATACGACTATTTTCCCTACTAGTTTTAATCTCTGGATTAATAAAGTTAAGCATGGTTTGCAAGTGCTTCAGTTGGAAATGCCCCTGGGAAACGGAATTCTTACCTTGTGAATATCCTATTCTGGGTAGAGGAAGAGGGCATTCCAAACATGTGGGTAGTCCCTCCCACTCCAGAGGGCAAGGTCAGCTTTAGCTGAAACGTCTCCTCCCTGAGGGAGGGGCTTCCCGCTCCCAGTTCCGAGCTGACGCGCTGAGAAGACACCCCTCCACCGACTCCTCTGTAGAGTCTTAAAATTTATCCAGCCACCCTGGGTGGCCTCGGTTATTTATAGGTACAGAGGAAAACCAGAAGGTACAGAAAAAACAGTAAACAGATGATGAAAAAACAGTGAGGGGAAAACCGGATATCTCCCACTCCCCTTCAGAGAAGTCAGGCAGACCGGAAGCCCCTGCTGCCCCCTCCGGACACCCCCACGCCACCCCTGTACCCGGAGGCACCAAGCTGTGAAGAGGTGGGGCGGAATGCCCTCTTCCTCTACCCAGAATAGGATATTCACAAGGTAAGAATTCCGTTTCTCTGGATTGAGGAAGAGGGCCTTCCGAACATGTGGGATGTATCAGAGCAGTATCCCCAGGGCGGGCAGCGCCGGTGCCCCGGTCACTGTGGCAGGACCTTCTGGAGCACCCTCCTACCGAAGGAAGCCTCAGCGGATGCCCAGCTGTCCACCTTATAGTGACGGAAAAAGGTATGTGTCGAGGACCACGTGGCCGCCCAACAAATGTCCTCGAGGGAGGCGGACCCTTCATAGGCGGCTGATGTGGCCGCCCCTCGAACGGAATGTGCCGTAATCCCTAACGGCGTGCTTAGCCCCAGTGCCGTGTATGCCAGGTCAATAGCCGCCTTTAGCCACCTGGACAGAACAGACGAATGTGCCCGCCTCCCGCGGCGGGGACCCTTGAAGTAAACGAAAAGGGCTTCAGACCTCCTCCCTTCTCGAGTGTGCTCGATGTAGAATCGCAGCGCCCTGCGCACGTCTAAGGTGTGCCAGGATCTCTCTCTAGGATGCTTGGGGTCTGGTTAGAAAGAAGGTAAGCACAACTCCTGCGTTCGGTGAAAAAGTGAATTGACTTTAGGAATGAACGCTGGATCCGTACGTAGTACTACCTTGTCCTTGTGAAAAACACAGAGCTTCGGGTTGATTGACAGCGCACCCAGCTCCGACACCCGCCTTGCACTAGTGACCGCGACTAGGGGTTGCTGAGACTCTCTAGCACCGAAGTCTTGTTGGTGAGGTCTGCATGGAGGCTGCTCATGCCGGGCCTTGTGAAGAAAAAACGGAGGCTTCTCCTGTAAAAGTAAGTGCCTGGGGGGGGGGTTGTGGAGGGTGTGGGGGGTCGCGACGGCCCGCGGGGAGTGCGGGGGGCTCTGAAAACCACGGAGGGGGTGTTCGTCCCTTTCCGCCGTTTCAGGTACCCATGGTGGGGGCTGGAACGTATCCCCCGCGGATAAGGAGGCCCCCCTGTACTCACCTCGTCATCATGCAATTTGATAACTAATCTGTTGAGGTGAATACTACCAGAGGTGGACTGTGAGAGTCTCAACACACACACACACACACCGGTGATAACAACTGCAAACTATCGAACCTCATCAGGTGAATGTTCAAAAATAAGAGTAAGAATATTCACCTGATGAAGTTGGATTGTTTGCAATTGTTATCATGGGCAATTCATGTGATGAGGCACGAGTTCGCATTCATAACATAGAGAATCAGGTCATGTGAGACAAGGCCATATTTCTGCCAGAGCAGTGTGTAAGAATATCAGAGTGGCCAATCTTGTGGAGACAAACTAGGCTTAAAAGTCTCTGTGGTTCTGTCTTGAAGTACTGGTATCCTTTGACTGGCTGAGGGCCAATCCTATCCAACTTTCCAGCACTGATGCAGCCACAACGCAGCTTCGAGGTAAGGGAACAAATGTTCTCTTACCTTGAGGAGGCCGCCATGACTGCCCCCCCCCCACCGTGGGATGCAGTGCATGCCCATTGGCACGGCTGCATCAGTGCTGGAAGGTTGGATAAGATTGAGCCCCCTGAGTCATGTGCAAAATGATGCCATTTTGGAAGAGGGTAGAGTACTTTCTCCTAATAACAAGGTGTGCGTCATGTGGGGAACAACAACAACAAAAGCCCCTAAGAATGTCTTTGTCAATCAAACTTCTCACACAAAAACTACGTATTACACTACAATCCTATACAGGTGTTCCCCCCCCCCTAACGACGGATCGCTTAACAATGATCAGCATATATGACGGAGGTTCCCAAAGTGTAAACAAAGAAGGCTTTTATAAGTGAGCTCCTGCAGTGCGACCGTGGCCATGGGCTCAAAGGGGTGCTTGGTTAGAGCCGAAAGAACCTTACTCAGGTCCCAGGTAGGACACCTGTGCACGGGGGGAGGGTTGATCAATGAAACCCCCCTAAGGAAACGCTTAATGTGTGGATGGGCAGAGATATTGGTCAGCAACGCCGCTCCCAGTATGCTTTTTAGGGCTGCCATCTGTCTCCGTAGCGTATTTGTGCTCAGACCCATATCCAACCCGTCCTGCCCTCCTCTCAACTTCCAGGCCGTGAGTCGAAACAGGTGAGGCTGAGGGTGTGTCAAGGGCCCTTGACACAGTAGATCCTCTCGCAGAGGTAGTGGCCAGGCCCCCTCTACGGATAGATTTATCAGGTCTGGAAACCAAGGCCTCCTGGGCCAAGAGGGCGCGATCAAAATCACCTCCGCCGCTGAGGTGCGGATCCTGCGCAGTACTAGGGGAAGTAGGGGTATTGGAGGAAAAGCATAAAGGAGGTCCGCTGGCCACTGACACTGTAGGGCGTCCACCCCCTCTGCCCCCCTGTCCTGCTGCCTTGCGAAGAATCGCGGCGCGTTTTCGCTTGATGCAAACAGATCTATCAGTGGCGAGCCGAAACGTTGTGTTACCATCCGGAAGACCTGAGGGTGAACCTGCCAGTCCTCCTCCCTCAGTGTCTGCCTGCTGAGCCAGTCGGATGTGATGTTTCTTACGCCCGCCAGATGTTCGGCCCTTATCGAGGCGATGTTCGCCTCCGCCCAGGTGAACAAGATCATTGCCTCCCTGTGCAGGCCTGACCACCTCGTCCCGCCCTGACGATTTATGTATGCCTTTGCCGACGTGTTGTCGGTTCTTACTAGAACGTGGGCCCCCTGGATCTGCGGTTGGAAGTGGAGGAGGGCCAGTCGGATGGCTCTCAGCTCGAGGCGATTTATGCTGTATCGAGCTTCCCCCTGCGACCACCGCCCCTGTGCGAAGGCTCCTAGGAGATGAGCTCCCCACCCAAAGAGGCTGGCATCGGTTGTGAGAGTCACCCGCTGCTGTTCGTGAAGGCTCATGCCCTGACTTGGACGATCCTCCCTCACTCACCATGACAGGGCCTTGCGGAGGTCCGCCGGGATGGGCACTAGGATGTGGCGTTGCTGTTCGATCTGGTGCTGATAAGGCAACAGGAAACGCTGAAGGGGTCTCGTGTGCAGTCTTGCCCAGCTTATGATGTCCTGACAGGAAACCAGTACCCCCAAAAGAGAAGCCAAAGACATTAGGTCCATTGCTTCCGCCCTCAGCACCGTGTTGATTGTTGCTCGTAAGGTGAGCTGTCTGTCCGGGGACAGAGAGATCGTGAAAGAGGCCGTGTCCAGGAGCAGGCCCAGGTGTACCAGGCGTTGCGAGGAAATCAGTGAGCTCTTTTTTCCAATTTATCATGAACCCCAGGGATTGGAGTAACTCTGTTGTCCTCTTGAGGTCTGATACTGCCTGCTCCTGTGACCTGGACTTTATCAGGATGTCGTCCAAATAGGGGAACAGGTAAATCCCCCTCTGGCGCAAAAACGCGACTGGCGCTACCAGTAGTTTCGTGAACACGCGAGGAGCAGCGGTCAAACCAAAGGATAAGGCCCGAAATTGTAGGTGCCGCCCCCCATAGCAGAACCTGAGGAACGCTCTGTGGTGCGGCAGGATGGGGACATGAAGGTATGCTTCCGTCAAGTCTATGGATGTTAAGGACTCGCCCTGTTGCAGGGCGGCCACAATTGTTCTCCAGGTCTCCATCCTGAAGCGGCGCTTGCGCAAGTACTTGTTCAGCGCCTTGAGATCCAATATGGGGCGCATCTCCCCGTTCCTCTTCGGAACCAGGAAGAGAATTGAATACACCCCCCGTCCCCTCTGCGAGGGGGGGACGGGTTCTACTGCCCTGATGTCTATCAGATGTTGAATGGCCTTCAACATGTTCAAATGCTTGGAAACATCCCTTGACTTTGCCACCTTGATGAACCTCTGCCGTGGCCTGCGGCTGAACTCCAGGGCGTATCCCTTCGTCACTGTCTCCCGTATCCACGCATCGCTGGAAATGGTTTCCCAGCGATGTGCGAAGAGCAGGAGACGGCCGCCAACGGCGAGTGAGTCTGCGTCTGACAAAGAGTCATGCGTTACGCTGCTCCTTGTGGCCCTTTGGGTTCCCACCCGACTGGTGGCCATGGGACCTGTTCTTGGGGAAGACTCTAGACTTATTCCATCTGTTGTGGGACCTGTGGGGCTCTCTGGACCGATGCTCCGATTGGGAAGGACGAAAAAACTGGGTTTTGGGCTTGGGTTGCTCCTTCTTCCCCGATGGAAGGACTCTTTTCTTCTCCCTATTCTCCACTAAAATGGGGTCCAGCGCCTGGCCAAAGAGCTTGCCCCCCTGGAAAGGAACTCCCACCAACCTGGCCTGTGACCTGGGGTCCACTTCCCACTGTCTCAACCACAGATTTCGGCGTGCCACCACATTGGACGCCAGAGCCCTGGCGTCCAACTGTATCGCATTGAAAGATGCGTCGGCAGAGAAGGCGGCTGCCAGTGAAATCTTTTTTAAAATACTCCTGGCAGACCTGGGGAGACCCTGTTCAGTGGCGGAGAGTTCCTCTGCCCGAAGGTACGTTGCTCTGGAGAAGATAGAATTTACGGCTGCGGCTCTAAGCGCGGTAGAAGAGGAGTCAAAAGCCCTCTTTAACGCGGCCTCCACCCTCTTGTCGCAGGGGTCGCGGGGGGGCCCCTCGCCTTCGGATGGTATTACCGCCGAAGTGGCCAAGGCGGCAACTGGGGCGTCGACTGAGGGCACCTTTAGAGAGGACATGACCTCCTCAGGGAAGGAGTAAAGCTTGTTAAAAATTCTTGGTGGGTGCTTGGCCGTCGTGGGGTTGCCCCACTCCATGTCCAGTACCCGCTGAAAGGACTCAGGAAAGGGAACTAAATCTGGCTTGCCCGGGCCCCGGGGAAACAGGGCCCTAGAGGCCGGGGTAAGCTGCTCCGCATTTGCCTCCACTCCCGGGACCATGTTCAAGGCCTGGGTCACCTTTGGAAGCATTCTTGGGAATAAATCATGTGGGAAAAGCCTATCCACCTTGCTGTCCT
Source organism: Plestiodon gilberti rubricaudatus (assembly GCA_026170595.1). NCBI lineage: Eukaryota > Metazoa > Chordata > Lepidosauria > Squamata > Scincidae > Plestiodon > Plestiodon gilberti. The sequence continues at coordinate 203,708,476 of JANXHW010000001.1, forward strand.
GTGGGCAGGCATCCTCTCCTGATAACTCCCCCTCCTCTTTGCTGGACACTAAGGAGGCAGAGTCATAGGAGGACTGTGAAGAAGCTAGCTCCACGAACACATGCCTTCTGCGTTTCCGGGAGCCCCTGTTCCCGCCATGGTGCCTTGTGCTCCTGGATCTCTCTCTCCTTCTTGGGCGCTTTAGACGCACCACCTCCTCCTCGGAGGACAGAGAGGAAACCATGGAAAGGGGGCTGGGGGACCTCCTGCGTTTGCGCTGCTTGCCAGGTCTCTCCCCTCCCTGTGCCGCAGACCTGCGTGTGGGATCCTTAAACCCACGCATGGCTTCCTGCACTGCCTTGGCGACCTGCGCCTGGATTGAAGCCTCCAGACTCGGGGGAACTGCTGAGGTGCCCTCCCCTGGGGGATCGGACGTAGCGTTCGCCTCCCTCTCCACCGGGGCGCTAGATTCCATCGTTCCCGCTTAATTAGGTAAAAAACGTCGCCCCCGAAGATCTCTCTCTTACCGCTCCAAAACAATGCAGGCTGTGGTGAGGGAAACACTGCCTCCGTCTCGCTCCGCCTCGGGGCTATCGCCGCACCGAGGGAGGACGTGCTCCTAGCCAGCAGCCCAGCGGGGCGCGCTGGATAAGGCTGGACGCGTCGCTAGCGGCAATGGCGACGGCCTCTTGGAGGTCCGCTCGCCGGGATGCCTGTGGTTGCTGTAGCAATCAGCTGGGCGACGCCGGGCCGGGCGACGCCTCAGCGCTCTTCCCGGAGGCCCGCTCCACGTGGTCCAATATGGCGCTGTGCCCGAGGATGGCTACTGCAGCCTCCCTGTCTGGCACGCCGCGAAGGTGGAGCCGGAGCCTCGATCTCACCCTCAGCTCCGAAGGGAGGGGAGAAAGGGAGAGAAGGAGGGAGGAAACAAGCCGGAAAGGGCCAAAAACTGAAGAAAAACGAGGAAAAAACGAAGAGGAGACGAAAAAGAAGGAAAACTCTTCTGAATGTAAGGAAAAACCTATGGTAAAGAGCTTTAGTTAGCTAAAGATGCGACCAGTCTGCTAGAGGGCAAGGTCGGAACTGGGAGCGGGAAGCCCCTCCCTCGGGGAGAAGACGTTTCAGCTAAAGCTGACCTTGCCCTCTGGAGTGGGAGGGACTACCCACATGTTCGGAAGGCCCTCTTCCTCAATCCAGAGAAAGGTAACAGAGGAAAATGGAGCATGATTTCCAGGTAATCTTTAATATTCTGTGTCTAGGCACATACATATATTGTACACACCTGCAATTCAGGAAAAAGTCCATATTCATTCCCAAAAAATGTAGGCTTCAGAAACACGGACTCATTCATGAGGGATGAAAAGTGAGCCGAGTAAGGGCTGCCGGGTCAAAACCTGGCAGCCCACACACCACCAGGGGACTGTCCTTGTGACCGCCGGGCAAAGTAAGCCCTGCACCAGCCGGTGCAGGGGCAGAGGGAGGGCGGACCGGGCAGCAACTGAGGGTGGCCATTAGCCGAACCAGGCGGGAGAGGGTAGGGATAACGGCGGCAAGCTCCGCCAATATCCCTAGCCCTCTCCCGACCCAGTTCACCCTTACACCCTGGCCTCGAATGTACATCAGCTTCCGAGCTGGTGTACATTCGATAGGCCCATAGGGCCAGGGCTGCCCTGTACCCGGGGAAGGGGGCTGCTTCCGGGCTGCCCCAGGGAAGCTCGGAACGGCAAAAGGATACCACTATCGGCCCTTTAGGCTGGCCGAGTATCCTTACACAGAATTGGGCTGTCCCTGACTTGTCCGTTTTCCCCGTACCTTAACATCTTTCAGTGTTAAATTAGTTTCTCTGTGGCTATCTTTCAATGGGAAGTAAAACCATTTGTAATATGTAAGTGAGCAGGAATTTGGGAAGAAGAGGAGGGAAAGATGTGTGACAACAAGAACAAAGACAGAGTGTTCCTATTAGAAATGCCTTCTAGAGTAGGATAACAACAAAGAATAAGACAGGATAGGAATGAGACAGAAGAGAGTTGATTCCTGCAAAAAGCAGTGGCAGTCAGGACTGGGAACACGAATCAGGCTAAACTATGAAGCAGAGCTGTAGGTTTTCAGCCCTCGAGGAATTCCACATAACTGGACAACAGAAATCCAATAAAACATTTTTTACTTAGTCCTCATGGTGGGCATAGACATGAACAATGATGCCAAGAGTACCATCAGCACCCCTAACCCTACCCATCGGGGGAGAGGTAATGTTCTGCATCTGTAGGCTGCAATTTGCTAACTGTTCTGCACAAGTTTCTGCACAAACTGTTCTGCACAAATTTCTTCTCAGTGCAAAACTTGTCTTCAGGTGTCAATACAAAAGCGCACCATCTTCACCACTGCTTTTCTTGTAACCTCCTACTATGCTGCATAAAATTATCATTTGAATTTTCTTCTTATCTAGAACAATTTTATTTTATTACCAACAATCCATGACAGATATTCTCTTCAACTGACTGAGCTAAATGCATATCCCAAAGAGGAAAAAAAGATTCAGCATATTTGCAGAATTTAACATTAATTCGCATAGGATGACTATCAGCAAGCTTTCTTGGCACACTGAACTGTCCACACTACTAACACAACCTGCTTTGAGAGCAACTGACTGAGCAACTGAGCAACTAAAGCTAATTTAGCTTTAATTTAAAAATGTTCCATCTAATGCAGTCACTCAAGCCCTCTATAATACTTTGCGCATACACCGTCATCCATGGCATGTCACGTACTCTGCAAGTGATTAAATGCGATTAACATATTTACAATATTCTTATAGAAGCACTGTAATTATCGTCAACAGCTGGAGCAATAAAATAGGTCATTGAAAGTCCTTATTACAACCATGATATAACAGCAATACATTAACCCTTCCTGAAAGCTGTTGTTGTGGGCTACGCAAAACATTGTTGTGTCTACATATAACCAATCAGTCTAGAAAGCTAGGAGACTAAACATGTAAAGAGATTACTTTAGTGTACGCTACAGAGGATAAATTAAAAGCATCCCCCAAGCCATACAAAGAACAGTTTGTTATTTCACTGATAGCCATAATATAGTAGTCCTGTACATCAGGGCTCATGACTAGCTATCCAAGGAAAGGGACACAAATAAGACCAATTGAGGTAAATTTAATGATTGTACTGACTTGATCTTTGATCTCAAGTCTATGTGCTCTACTGGCTATCCAGCTATAGCATACAAGCAAATCAACAGCATCTCATGTTTTAAACAAAAGGTAATTAGAGATAAAATATATTACGATCATAGAATTAAGAGAAATGAGTCATCCTTGTTTTTCTTCTACCTACAGTGTGGCTGTCAAACATAAGGCTTAAAGACCTTATCAGGTCTTTCAGGTCTTCAATGTAGCATGCCTGTATCATCCATTTCACATTCCACAAACATTTCTGAATAAACGTTGAGCTAGAAAGTGATGCTATTACCAGGGACTATTTTACCGTATGTCATAACATGAGCTTCTCCCTCATTTCCATTAAACTTAGCAGCCAAGTGCCAAGGGGCATGGAGAGTGTAGAATTTGCAACTAACAGTCAAGAGTTACAGCAACAGGTAGTAGAGGTGGTGGGCCTGTAGGAAATGGACTAAGATAATGTTTAGGCTGGCTGGATAGGCAGGACCGGCAGCTGCAGCTGTTTCAGCACAATTTTGAGGGGAATAATGTAGGAACACATTGGGGTACTAGGAGTTGTGGAGAAGTGCTTAAGAGCAGGAATAGCTTAGGTTTGGTGAAACAGCAATGCTGGTTAATCCATTTTGGCAGGAAGGATGTAGAATTGTGGCACCCTTGAGCTGGATGGGAAGGGTATTTTTTAGAAGCTTAGAACTGGTCCTCCTATTGACCTACTTCTCTAACAAAAACGGAAAATTCAGTCTGAGATTCTATCACCGGGGTTGACCTCAGATGAATTGGAGGACCAAATGCTACAATTCTCAAAAGGTAGAATGGTGTCCACCCACAACATTTATTGAAACTATTACAGAGTTGACAAAATGCTTAAATATTACTGATACACCACTGCCAGTCTAAATCATGCATATTTTTCAAGGTTCAAACATAAAATAGCACAAGTTGCAAACAATTACAGGTTGAGTATCCCGTATCTGAAATACTTGGGACTAGAAGTGTTTTGGATTTTTCCAGAGTTTGGAATATTTGCATAAGCATAATGAGACTGAACCATCAGAAATCCAAAGGTGAATGAATTTTGGTGAAACAAAAAGGTGAAACTATCTCAGCTACCAACTGACGTGTGCGGTTCGCAATGTGCTGTCCACCCCCAGTGTGGATGAAGGTTCCAGCTGAACCCTTCCCATCACCCCCTGGAAGGACCCCTTGCATCGGGCCACCTGTTCAGTTCCACGCCACCTTCTGCGCTGCCGGACACCAGGGATCACAGCATGGCTGGCTTACTTGGCTGGGGAATTCCCCTGCATGAGCCTTGTGCTATGCCAACCAGTGCCCACAACCAAAGTCATGTACACGTGCAAAAACGTCATGTCGGTATGCAAAAATGTTCTGGATTTTGGAACATTCCAGTTTTCGGAATTCCGGATAAGGGGTAATCAACCTGTATAAGGATAAAACTCACAGCTTGATTCCAAGTACAGAATGTACCAGGGGTGGCCAACCTTCTACCATTAGGGCCTCTGCGTTCTTAAGAGTTGTGTAGAAGACAGAATTCTGGCAGCTGCAATTGCTGATGGTGCTGCTAAAGCAGTTGCATTTGCTGAAATGCCCTCGCCTACGCAACCATTAAAGGGCCAGGAGTATTCATGTTAGAAGGTTGGCCACCCTTGCAGTATACTAATAATTTAAACAGATCTTTCCTCTGCCCCGATACATAGTAACACAAGCCTTTGGGTCCTGTTTGATTGTTCATTAAGCATAGTATTATCAGCACCAAAACATTTTAGCAAAGGATCCCACGAATTTGGGCTTGGCTTAGTGAAATCACTATTGACCCCTCCCCATCCTCTCATTCGTTGTTTATGCCAGGAGACTCAGTAGAGACATCACTTATACCATGCTGAGTCTTTGAGCAGGCAGAAGCACCAAACGTCATCATGCACAGTATTGTTAGCATACCACCCATACCACTCAAACTCCACTCTTTCTAATCTCTACGGGTACACATTATATTTTAATATAGTTGCAGATTGTTTTATGGGTTGGGAGGAACAAAGGAACACAAAATCAAGTTTCGATCGGTAGCTTCGAATACAAAATCAAGTATTCTCCATAAGCAAAGTTCGGAAAATAGTTTCTTCAAAACTCTTCTTCAGCCCATTTTTGATAAAATAAATTGATAGAAAACAATGAATTATCAAAACACACACCATAGACTGTAGTGGGTTACTAATCAGCAAAACTTAAATCTCCAGAAAAATAGCAAAGAGAAATGTATTTGGAAAAATAGATATAGTTTACCGGGTTATCAGTAGAATCATCGGCCAGTTGTAAACCAAAATAGTCTCTCTCAGTCAGATCAAGATGCTTGAACACTATATCCAACAGAACTTGTCCCTGATCGTGTTTCTGCAGGAAGAAAATATTGAATGAAAATGTTTCAAAATGAAAACAGAATGCCTTGCCTTTAACAGTTTTTTCCCCTTCCAGCCCAGTGAAGTAACTAGCAACGAAGGGGCAGAAACTGGGCCCCAAATCCAACTCCTATCTCAAATTTAAGTTAACACTTTTCAACTAAGAACATTATGAAAACATCTGTTCTAACTTTGACGTCCCCCTCAGTTTAATTATTACTAGTAGATTTCCTATATCAGAGCTCAAATGAAAGCCTTTCTAGACTTTACCCCTGGTCCCTTAACATGTAAAGAACAGCTCCATTTGAACTTTGGAAGACTGCATCGTCTTTCAGGACTGGAAATGTGGCTAAGGAATCCATTAAGGGCCAAATCAGACATGTAAATGCATGATGTAGTGCTGTGTTTCTTCTACCCTCTAAATAGCACACCAAAGGGTACCCAATCTCTCTCTCTCTCGCTCACACACTCACTCAATTATTGTCATCACAGTTCCTACCCCAATCATGGCCCTCTTGTGCACTATTTGGAAAGTTGGAAAAAAACTTTCTATTAAATGGTAAAATGTGACATCATACGTTTGCATAATATCTGGGTTGATCCTAGTTATACCAAAACACGCATGTGATAATAAGATACAGCAGGCACACACACTTATCTGGTGCAGATTTTTTTCAGATCTTTACTTTCATGTTCTGGAACAATTTATATGTTTGCACCAGAAGTTTACACTATCTATCTTGCTTTTTATTTTATGTCAAGCAATGACTACACAATAAGTTTAATTTCCCACTCCCCACCCACCACATATTTTATGGGTCTGAAAAGTGTTCTTCTAAACAGCCTTCCAACGTTTGTTTTCCACAGCTTATTAGCCTGTTGATTACAATAGCAAATCTAGTCGGATCAATGTTTTAATAAATCACTAAAATGTGCATCTGTTACACTATAAAACAATAAGCAAACTAAATCAGACAAAACCTGTCCATCCTGCATCTCTGCTGGTTAATGCTAGCAAAATAGACTTATGAAAGTTATTAATGGCTACTGCTGACAGTTTCATAAAGTTTAAATGCAGTTAGAAAGGCAAGCAACCATGAAATACATATGAACCCATCTGTCACAAAATAGGAATTATATCCTAAAGCCTTCTACCCCCAACACTCAGGAACAAAACATGTTTCTTTTTGGGGGGGACAGGAACTGCAGAGAAAAATTAGGAAATTGATGGAAACTGACCCTTACCCCATAAACAAACAAGGCTTCTTCGGCTTATGGAAGACAACTTTAGGATATAACCCAAAATGGGTTCTCTACAACTTTTAATGCTGTGTTCTTTGTCACCTCATATATCTTTGTTCTGCATTCGTGTGCGGATTAGCCCCCAGCGCAGTGTCTCGTTCAGTGGCTATTTGCTGGTATCTTTCATATTTTTTTTTCAAATGTTGTGAGCACTGTTCCCTTTATGCTGCACCGCAGCACAGCTCAAAGTCTAGTAAAACCAAGCTCAGTGCAGCTCGAAGCTTGGTATTCCTGAAAGTCTGGTGATGTTTGATGCTCCGCCGTTCCAAGCCGTCGTGAACGTGCCGTAAAGCACGTTCGCGATGGCTCGTGAGTAAGGGTGGCTGGCGCGGAGGCCGGCTGCCCTCACTCTGCCACCAGATCATTCCTGCGGCCGCTGGAGAAGGTGAGTGAAGCACCGGAGGGCACAGGGAGGTCCAGGCAGTGAAGGAGGACCGTCATTGGCCGGGGGGTGGGGATGGCGGCCTCCATATCCCCGACCCGTTCCCAGCAGGCGTGGCCTTTACACGGCCCCTCGGACTTGCGCCAGCTAAATCCCATTGGGGCCTCCCTGCATCTCCGGGCCGATCTTGATCGGCTGGGAACAGGGATAGGATACTTAGGCAGGATTGCACTGTGAATGTGATAACTCTCAAAGTACTTTTTTCAGAATAAGATGAGCTGGCATAGACTTACAAAAAAAAAATAACACTTTCAGTGTGATACACATGCAGATTTTCATGGCTTGTTACTATACACAACAAAGTAATGTTTATGGGATTTCCAGCCATGTGATAACCGCTCTTAACTTGAAGAAATAAAGAGTATTCTTATACTTTGTCTGTAGAGATTCCTTTCCTCTGGTCCTACCAGTGTGTAGAAGCGGGCAACCAGAGTGGATTATCCAAGTCAGACACAAGCGGTAAAAAAGTCTTTGATCTTCCTTGCTTTTTTACCGCTTGTGTCTGACTTGGATAATCCGCTCTGGTTGCTCGCTTCTACACACCGGTAGGACCAGAGGACAGGAATCTCTACAGAAAAAGTGTAAGAATAATCTTTATTTCTTCAAGTTAAGAGCTGTTATCACATGGCTGGAAACCCCATAAACATTACTTCGTTGTGTACTTTCAGTGTGGTCAAAGCAGGGATGGGGACTCGAGTCAAATGACTCGACTCGCAAGTGCGACTGAGTCACTTTTTCCCTGACTCATACTCGTACTCATACTCGTGACCCACTGACTCGCACTCGTACTCGTGACCCACGGGACTCGCACTTGACTCGCACTCATGGGGGTAACGACTTGCCATTTCCAAGTCATTTTCCAAGTCATAGGGGAAGCCAAGCGGGTGCTTTAAAAGCCTCAGAGGTCCCCACACACACACCCCACAGACACCCACCCACCCCATTTTCAGGGAAAAAAGCCATTTTCCCCAAAGTGACTCGACTTGTGGTTTTTGGCCTTACTCGTATTCGACTCGCACTCGTGCAAAAATGACTCGCACTTGACTTGTACTTGCCCAAAAATTTTGGCACTGACTCGCACTCGGACTCGCACTCGTGCAAAAATTACTCGTACTCGCACTCGCACTCGTGACCTAGTTACTTAGATACATCCCTGGGTCAAAGCACTTCATATATCTCTCTAGATTTACATAGATTACATCAACAGCTCCTAACAATACTGCATGGCACTATTACCCCCTCATTAAAAAGGAGGTGTGTGAGAGATTGAAAAATTGAGCTTGCTTAGGCTACCTAACAAGTTCATGGACCACATTTCACACTTCAACACTAACACTAAACTATTTTCAAACATGAAAGCGACACACATTCTACCGCTCCAAATTGCAGTTCCTTGAAGATAAACAGTACATTTAACTATTATTTATTGATTCTAGCAAGTTCAGCTCTGGAAAATTTCATCTCAACTGCCAATAGCATTTTTATAAAACCTCAATGAGAGTGAAACAGACCTGAATAGAGGTTATGTCTTAAAATCAGCTTTTACATCAGTTGCCTGCAAATCCATCCTTTTACCGGCCTCAGTGACCATATTTATGCTTTTGATTAACCTGCAATATCAAAGTATGTCTGCCAAAGCCTCCAACCTGACCATGAGGCAACATTAGGTGCAATATAGCAATTTTTCTACAACATTGTACTTACATTTACTCTGAAAGCTTGTACAGTGTTATCCAGAAGAAGAATATTGCAGACCACCTCTGTATGCTGTCTGTCTCGTGCCAGCTCAGATGCTCGTACATTGTAGGTTCTGCCAGCAGGCAATCGGAAACGTGCGGTCATTACTGTCCACACAGCGTCTTAAAGGAGGATAAAAATAAAATAAAACTAAGTCTTATAGTTTGACCTTAAGAATGCACAAAATGGATTTAACCAGAAAAAGCTAATCACATAGTTCTTGTACTAGATAAAATACAGTATATACTTAATTTTGTAGAATTTATAAATCATCATCCCATGTTGAAGCAAGCTTTTGACATTCTTAAAAGGTAAGATTTCAGACTGCATTTTTTATTTAAGAAAAGTTAATTTCTCAGACAAAATTATATGTACTGTACTCACTAAATAATGAACATAAGCAAAAAAGGCTAGAGATACTGTTGTGAGTGATTTCATAAGACAGATGTAAACATTATAGAAGGAAAGAAAAACAAAAAGCAAATACATGTGTTCCTCGCTGAACAACGTCCCACCTAGCTACCCCATGGATATACGACTGAGGTTCCAGAGGTAGAACGTTGTTGGTTCACTTCCATTCCCTTTCAACATGAGGCCTCTCCAGAGGCCTGTTTGGGGTCGTGCACCGTGTGGGCCTCAGAATGGCTCAGAGGCCTCCGTAAGGCACTTCCAGATTTGGGAAGCGCCTTACAGAGGCCTCTGCGGGTCATTCTGAGGCCCTCAGAAGCCAGGAACAAGCCTCCACAACAGCACGTGACCACTAACAGGCCTCTTGTTGTTGTTGTTCAGTCGTTAAGTCGTGTCCGACCCTTCGTGATCCCATGAACCATATCCCGCCAGGCCTTCCTGTCCTCCACTATCTTCCTGAGTTCGCTCATTTTCATGTTCGTTGCATCGGTGATGCTGTCTAACCATCTCATCCTTGGCCTTCCCCTTCTCCTTTTGCCTTCAATCTTTCCCAGCATCAGAGTCTTCTCCAGAGAGTCCTCTCTTCGCATTAGGTGGCCAAAATATTTGAGTTTCAGCCTTAGTACCTGTCCTTCCAGGGAACAGTCAGGCTTGATTTCATTTAGAATTGACTGATTTGATCTCCTAGCAGTCCAAGGGACTCTCAGGAGTCTTCTCCAGCACCACAGTTCAAAAGCATCTATTCTTCGGCGCTCAGCCTTCCTTATGGTCCAACTCTCGCAACCATACATTGCTAAACAGGCCTCTGGAGAGGCCTTTACAGCCCAAATGTGCAAAACAACGGGCCCCTCTTAATGACGGGGTTCGGGGGATGCATCCCCATCATTAAGTGGGCAATCAATGTGGCTTTGAGGCCTACTTCATATGTTCTACAAGTAGAGCAAATGCTGCTGAAAGCTCCTTCCTCAAAGTGAGGGCTCCATGCTGCTGCTTTAAAATAAGTCCATGTCTCACCAACCACTTCCCCTACTGGGTGAAAAGTTACACCAGTACTGTAGCTTCCTTGAAACTACCGAGAATGCCACAGAGATTTAATGATGGCCCGTTTTTGTATGTTATGGCAACTGTATCGTCTTGCCATATGAAGCAGATTTTGGTGGCAACCGTGCACTTACATGATAGCCTGAGAGAAAATTAATAGTTTTAAGGTGTTGAGAGTCTGCCTGACAAATCAAGAAAAGCAACCTAATTTGTATCCTCCTCAAATGAACTGGACAAATACTGGCTCAGATTCTTCAGTCAGATCTTTGCAATACACACAAAGTCAGCAGCTTCCTTTTGAATTAAATCTTGGCTGGTGGCTTTCTGTACTACTGGTCTCACGTTAAATAGCACCAGTTTGCAAATACCATTGACCTTAAGCTCAAAATACACAAATATGTCAGAATTAGCTCTTAAATTTAAGACCCACGTGTGGTTTGAGTTCAAAGAACCAATGTTATGTAAATTGAACAGGATTACTGATTCCTTTCACCTCTCACTTCATTCCTTTCACCTATCCTTAAGAAGCAAAGTGACTAATTTCCAAATCAAAATTCAAGTTTCAGGAGACAGAATCACTTGTGGGAATATCCCTCACCACGGAACAAAACAATTCAGCAATACTAATTTTATTTGACCATTAAGAAGCAACTTAGAAACTGCATCAAGTACTTTCTTTAAATACAATTGTGCTTAATTACTAGGACGTAATAATAAAAAAGTAATGAAGCAATTTTATAGCACCTAAGTGGTGATGGCTGCAATCCTAAATACTTACCTGGAAGCAAGTCCCATTAAATTCAGAGGGGCTTACTTCCAAGTATACAAGCACAGGATTGTACTGTAAGAAGGGCAATATGTGATAGTAAATCACTGAGGATATTAACTTTTGACGCTATTTAAGAGCCACTTCACACATTATGGTTTTCCTACATGTCTATAATTTCCATAGAGGAAGACATGTTTAGTATAGCATGTAGCACAGGGGCGGGGAACCTTTTCCCTGGCGAGGGCCGTTTTAAATATTAGAAATTTGCTTGAGGGCCGGCCGTAAGGCTGGTCGCCATTTTTATTTATTTAATTAATTTTTGCCCCCGCCCCCATCGGCCTTCGGAGGCTCCACGCTCACTGTACAAAGCCGCTGCCACGTCCGCACATCACCTCCGGCGTACCATGCCGATGAGGGCAAGAGGGCAAGAGCTTGCCCTCATCGGCGTGGTACGCATTTGTGAAATGGCCAACGGCCTGGTGAGAAGGGGTCGAGGCGGTGGCCGGGGAGGACATGCAAAGGCCCTCTCCCGGCCTCTGGAGGTGACGCGTGGACCCGGCGGAGCCTCCAGGGGCCGGTTGGGCGGCCTCCCGGCAATCTCTCCAGGGGCCGGGCCGGATGGCCTTGGGGGCCTGAGGTTCCCCACCCCTGATGTAGCAGAAGAGTCTGGCTTAGTCGGGAGAGCTGCCGTCTTGTAAGCGTCTTGAACTTGACAAGTTCGAGACACGCCGCTGACAAAAAGCTGTAAAAGCCTCCGGGAGGAGAGATAAGAGCTCCCAGCTGCGTTGGTCAAATGTGGGAGGCGCCAGCCAGCAGAAAAAAGCCAGGCTGCAAAAGGATACCACCTGGAATGTAGCCATTCATGAAAGATTGGACATTTATATATTGTAAAAAACCCCAAGGGGGGTTAGGACAGCCTGCCCATGTACACCGCCTTGGATTAAAGTCGGAGGAGAAATCCAATGACCAAGAAAGGCAGTATATAAATACTGTATATTATTATATTATATTATTAGTAGCATAATGTGAAAATACATCAAACAAATGAACATTTAGTTATCACATCTTTATTCTGACCTTCCTCCAAACAGTTCAAGGAGGTGAACATGGTTCTCCTCATGTTCCACGTTATCCTCACAATCCTGTGAAATAGGTTATGCTGAAATATAGTGACTGGCCCAAGGTGAGCTTCATGGCTGAGCAGGAATTTGAACCTAGATCTCCCCAGTCATAATCTAACATAGGGGTGTCAAATTTAAGGCCTGCGGGCTGGATGTGGCCCGCAGAAGCTCTTTATCTGACCCTCATGATAATTTATATACCACGTGATAACTGGGCTCTCCCAGCACCGCCCTTTCAGCAGCACCGCTTCTGTCAAGGTGCTGGGGGAGAGAGATGGAAGGAGGTCTCAGAAGGTGAGGAATGGTATGTGGGGAGTGGCAGGCAAAGAGGGAGAAGCTGTGGATGCACTGGGAGAGCCCAATTATCATGTGGGCCACTCTTTCAGCAGCATAGCTTTTGCCAAGGCATTACTTAGCAGAGCAGTTCAGCAGAAGCGGCGCTGCTAAAAAGGGCACTCCTATAATTGGGTGATAATTGGGCTCTCCCATATCTTGAACATATGATCAATACCTGAGTATTTTCTCTTCTGTCATTTGCAGCTAATGAGTTCCTAAGTGAGAAAAACATGCTTATTGGTGGTCATCACCTGCTTAATAATGTCACTTCCTGCTTAATGACATCACTTCTGGCCCTCAGCAAGCGCCATGAATGCTATTCGGCCCGCTGTATGACAAGAGTTTGACACCCTTGGTCTAACATGTGAACAATTACACTTTGCTGGCTTTCCTGCATGTTGAAAGAGCTAACCCTGGCTTGTTCTAAACTGTGCTTTGTGGAACTCCTTCCCACAGGAGGTGGTGATGGCACCTGGCCTGGATGCCTTTAAAAGGGGATTGGACAGATTTATGGAGGAAAAGTCCATCACAGCTTATAAGCCATGATGGGGATAAGCAACCTCCTGGTTGTAGGAGTAGGTTTTCTTTGTGCCAGGTGCAATGGAGTGAGGACAGGATACAAGTATCTTGTTGTCTTGTGCTCCCTGAGGCATCTGGTGGGGCCTCTGTGTGATACAGGAAGCTGGACTAGATGGGGTTTGGCCTGATCCAGCAGGGCTCTTCTTATGTTCTTATGTGCTTAGAACACACTAGGATTTGCTGAATGCAAATCACAAACCAAGTCTCTCCACCTAGTCCGACATACTAATCAGAGAACCATATAATGTTTCCTTAACATTTGAAGCTGCCTTCTCTCAAGACAGACCACTGGCCCATCTAGCTTGATATTGTCTGTTCTACTTAGTATCTCTCTAGGGTTTCAGGCAGGCAATCTACACAGGAGTTGCCAGGAACTGAAACTGGGACTTTTTGCATGCAAAGCACATGCTCCATCACTGACCCGCCCCTGCCCAAGTACATTCATACTGCACAGGACACAGTCTTTTACATATATTATTAAAATGCCTTAATTGCCTATTAAAATATTTGAGAGATCTACAATCTATATTTTTTAAATACAAGGTAATTAAAAATCATATAGTAAACTTTTATTGTGGGAAGTGGCCACATGTGTTTGCCTTTCTATTTCCTAGATATGAAAAATGTTAAGGTGACCTTAGGATACAATGCTTAGTTTAGTATAACCATGTATAGTCTTTGTACAAATACCAAATCATGTTACTCTGATTACATGGCAATGGCTAAAGCCCAGAGAGGTAGAGGTAGGAAGCAGAGATGCTGGACGACAGAAGGTGGGTGCCACACATTGCTACAGGGTATTAGATGCAAGATGAAGTTATGAGAATGTCTGTGCAACTAAAGTTGGGTTTTACTTATTTTAGTTATAATTTAATGCTGGGAACCTAGTTCAATATGCCCAAGGGGTCTTTGGATTTGTGTTCCTCAAAGAATGTGCGTGCATGCATGCACACACACACATTTTGCATAGGAAACCATTTTTTAAAATGTATGAAAGTCTCAAAAGCACTTTCTGATATGGAATATATGGATCAGCTGTTAAAAAGGGAGGGAAAGCATACTGAGATTGCCTAACATTTTTTTGGATCTAGGCCTAATGCTATAGTCTACCTATACAAATTAGTTTAACAAATAACCTAGCAGGGTGTATAAATAGACGCTTATCTCTGTACCCTACACACCACCATCCCACTACAAATGTTTCTAAAAAGGCTCCCCTGCTATCGTTTCAAAATTACCAGAAACAAGACACATTTTGGTACACTGAAACCCAGTTTTGGCAAATTTTTAATCCATATTGATGTAGCAAAATGTATACTTCTATATAATAAAGGTAAAGGTATCCCTTGACATTTAAGTCCAGTCATGTCAGACACTAGGGTGCGGTGCTCATCCCCGTTAAGAAGTCAAAAAGCCAGCGCTGTCCGAAGACGCTTCTGTATTCATGTGGCCGGAATGACTCTCCTTGCTGCAGCGAGTAGCGGGTTACCACACTAGTAGCATGGACATGGAAGCCTGTTACCTTCCCACAAGCGGTACCTATTTATCTAGTTGCATTAACATGCTTACGAACTGCTAGGTTGGTAGGAGCTGGGACAAGTAGCGAGAGCTCACCCCGTCACGAGGATTCGAACTGCCGATCTTTCAATCAACAGCTCATGGTTCAGTGGTTTAACCCACTGCGCCACCCCGCGTCCTTCTATATACACAACTTCTATAGATGAAAGTGAACCTTTGAAAAAGTGCGTAAATTGTACTGCCATTAACAAACAAACTGGCATGCTACAATGCAGGAGATTCTTTTTTCTCTCTCAGGACTGACTCAGGTGACAGTGTTCCATGCTCCCAACTCAGGACTGTAATGTGCCATTGGGTGTGCTGAAGTATCCAAAGATAAGGCACGTCCTCACACCATTTCTCTCCTTCCCCTCAAAGCCATGATGCCAGCTGTGTAGACAGAGCAGGAAACAGGAAATGGCTGAAGTACTCACTGAAGAAATGGAAAAAGCTAAAACGGCATTCCTCCTGGTGGGGTGTCAATTGCAGAGACAAATCCATGCAAACAATCCCTCATATACGCCTGTGTTATTCATACACATTTGCCCCATGCCCAGCATGGAATCACACCTTGTGGAAGCAGGTCTCATGCCGCTGGCTATGAAAAGAGTAATGAAATTCGCAACATTTTGATATACCTTAACAGATTCACTTCATGCAACCATGGAAGAATTTCTCCCCAGAATGTGATATGTGCATTAACTCATGTGCACACACCATTTATCATGCTTTGTAGGTGTCTGTCTCTCCTGATAGTACTGACAGGAAATCCCAGATGCTCCAGTAATTTTTTCCCCCTAAATAAAACACAAGTATGTACTGATGCTTGATGACAGGGAACTGAAAAAGCTCAGGAAAGAGCCCTCTTGGAAAACAGAATTATTTTTCTTACATGGAACAGCAGAAGAGCAGTTTGAAGGCCAACAGCTGATTTCTTTTTCCATCAGGACACTTCAGTGATTTCAGAGTCAACAGAGGGAGATATTACTAACCTAAAGCTAGAATATATTTCTAAGCAACTTCTAGGTAGCACCAGGCCAGCAGAAGTATACCCAAACAAACAGGAGATTAAATGCCAATTCTCTGCAACAGGTCTGCAGATTATAGCTGTAACAAAGACTTCCATTCCTGCTATACTCAGTACTGTATTAAAAGGAAATGTTTATTCTACTCTCTCAGGCAGGTCTAGAAAGCTGATGCCCTTCATACAAAATGGAGACATCCCACAGAAATGTATATGTGGCAATCACACCCATGAATCTAGATCACTACGATTTAATGAGATGGTTGCAACTGATTGCATATTGAGAACATGCCATGTCCAATGTACTTGTTCTTGTTCACAGGGTTCTAGTAATACAGAGTTGCTTAGGATTCAGTTAAAATTAGAGTTCATGAGCACACAGGTTGTAGATTTCCATATACTGCAGTAAACTA
Source organism: Plestiodon gilberti rubricaudatus (assembly GCA_026170595.1). Lineage (NCBI taxonomy): Eukaryota > Metazoa > Chordata > Lepidosauria > Squamata > Scincidae > Plestiodon > Plestiodon gilberti. The sequence continues at coordinate 203,724,785 of JANXHW010000001.1, forward strand.
CCATAAAATATCTTACCAGCTATCTGAAAGTTTTTTTTTTTTTTGGGGGGGGGGGTGGAATGAGAGTTTTTAAAATACCATTACTGTACTGATTCTTTCTTCTCAACTGCTCCAATGTTTCTGAACTAAGCAAAAGCATATCAGAATGAAATATTTATACCAGTACTACAGGAGACATGAATCCTATTTGCATGAGCAACTTGTAGGGAGAAAGGAAAGTGCTACAGCCAAAGCCACATGTGTCATTTTGCATATGTAGCCCTGCCTCCATTCTTCATTAAGAGTGGAGGCCTCTGACAAAAGTATACATTCTACAGGCAAAGTGGTCCTGCCCACTTTGATCACAGCAGGCATTGATAAAGGTAGCAAGGCTGACATGGCCTGGTCTATTAAACTTGCCAGATATGCTCAGCCTGCCGTGCCCCACCTACCATCATCAAAACTTTGATTCTTGCAAGCAATCAGGTGTCACACCTGCCATTTCATGAAAAAAGAAGACACTTTGCTCGGTTCGAGTCCATTTGATTTGGCAGTGAGCAAAAGCCCCATTCGGTTTCAGATAGAGAAATCACTGGGTGATGAACAGAAGAGGCAGAGTGACACCAGGAAGGTTACAAGTCATCAGTATGCTTTCCAGGTTTGCAGTGGAACAACGAGAGACAGCATACTAAAGATCTCGCTCTTTTGGGACTGAGCCAGTGAGCATTAGGATGGCTGTCTAGGAAAAAGAAGCAGGTGCCAGAAATCTAACACAACAATTAGAATGCTGTTCGAGTATCCTATGGTCTGCAATCAGTAACTACAAATTCTGAATTCACAGCTTTCAAGGCTTTTTAATAATTTCTGTCATTTTATGACTTTAGTTTGCACAGCATTAATCTGTGTTGACAAATAAAAAGTACTCAACTTCCACAGCAGTCAGTATAGCATTATCTGTAGTTCTTATGTTGTTGACTTTCTTTATCCTACAACTCACTAAATCTTGTTAGTCCTTCAAGCCCACTTACTGATGCCGAAGTTACACATCCAGGGACAGTTAAAGGCAGTTCACATTCTCCATGGAGGGAAAAAACAGGTGTGTACCCCATTGTACAGTGTGTCAATACTGGGTTTTGGTAAACTACACAATAGTGTATAGATCCCTTTCTACAGAGAAGTCGTATTCAGATATTCAAATTGTATGTGTGGGTAAAGGATTGTTTCAGACCTGTTCCACCCTCAGTGAGATGCACAAACAGAAGTCAGCCTGCTGTTCATGAAGTCTACCTGTGTAGGACTCAGCATGCAGGTTCAATCCAGGACATAATATCACTCTTTCAACTGCTTGCTGTGAGATTAAAAATAATGTATAGGCAGGGAAGGGGTGAAACTGCAAAGGGAAGGCTGATGGACCTGGTATGTTCATCAGGGCTATTTATTCAAGGAGATCTCTCTTCCCTACAGATCACGCCAGGAAATCAGTAGATTTCCTGCTACTATTTGAAATGGCCAGATGCTACAGTTTTGTTCTTAAAAGGAAGTATGTATCCAGCCCTCAGAGTTGTAGCAAATATTGCCAGAAGGGGTACAGATGCCAAAGTCAAAGAAGTGATGTATTTCTATAGCTTAGACTGTAACCCAGAGGTGTCGTATAAGAGATAAAGACAGACATCTGTCAACTGATGATTTATTGCTTCATTGGAGGCTGTTTTTTGTTTTTAAGAGAATGAAATGGTAAACGGGGTGGAGGAAAGCCTGTGGCCACTGATAAAGTGAGTGCTGTAGCAGAGAAAGTATCTCCCAAAAGGAAAAAAAAGCAACACACGCATACACAGAAAGAATTGAAAACAATGTCTTACATAGTCCCATATGCCAAAATACTCAGAAATTCATATGCAAACACCACAAGGAAAATATCAGATAACAGAGTAAGGGGATAATGCCTGGAATCTGGGAAATTCAGTCTTAATATAAATAAAATTGAGTGCCATCCTTTCATATAGCTGAAAGCATAATGGCTACAGTAGAATTAAAGTTCTTATAGGTATTAAAAGGTGGGATCACAAGTCACAACACAATAGAAGAGGTCTGAATAATGAAATTAAATGGTGCAACATTACATGAGATTTAGTCACTCTATTTTTGCTAAACATGTTCAAAATTCACTTACAAAAAAGGTAAACAAAGTTTTCCTGAGCTGTTGTATTACATGACGTCAGTGTTTTAAAAGGCAATACTAAATAAAAGCCAGATTTTATGATTTTGAAGAGTGCTGTACTACCACATGGCAAAGCACTGACTAAAGCAATGCAAGATAGCTGGAGGTTTCTCTTGGAGGAGTGAAACTCAAGGCTCAAATCTGTGTGAGGCTGATCTCAACAGCCATGCATGTTGCCAAGGGTCAAGCTCTATTATTAAACTACACTCTAAACGTGGTCCTATAGCTATTTATATTTGTCAGTTTTGTGTGTGCTTTAGGATAACTATTTTGCCAACAACAACCTGTACATCTAACCAAACAGAACACAATCAAAGTTGAGGGTAGACACAATACCTTTTATTTATCTATTTATTGCTTTTAAAGATCCATGAACTATTTTTCCATTTTGTCATCTCTGCAGTTTTACAGCGCAATCCTGTATAACCTTGCACCGGTGTAACAGTAGATGCACCGGTTTAAGTGCACTTATGCCAGTGTAAGTGCACTTACACCGGTGCATCTGCTGTTACACTGGTGAAAAGTTACACAGGATTGCACTGCTAAAGAAATTATGTCTAGGATTTCTCTCAGTCAGAAATTGATATTTCTGTAATACGTTTTGTTCAGCAACACATTGTTTCCATCTCTTCAACTACTCCATATACAGCATAAATTATCTGATTTATTATGAAACTTATACTGTATATCTAAATCTAAACACTGGAGTTGGAGTTCCAACTGATCAAAGAAATACCACCTTTGGAACATTACATAACCTGTATATTCATTTTTTGGCACTCTTCTCTCCTACCTCTGTGGTCCTCAAGAACAAGCATAACTCAATAGCTGCCCAGTAACTTAGACAGTGATAAGAAAATAAGAAAAATAAATTTTGAAACAAAAAATCCATACAAATTTCTTATATCAGAGAGATTTGCAGATCAACACAGTAACCTAAAACCAAAGCAGAAATAATGTTAAGAAACTGAGGGGAAGTGGGAAGCCAGATAAAGTACTGAAGTACAAGAAATAATTCAGCTCTTTGAAAGGAAAATAAAATGTAGATAAAACACTTTTTTTCAGTTTAGTTGCTCCCATTCATATGCAGAATGAATAAGATTATAGGAGAACATGAAAAATGCTTAAGGCACATTACACTCTTTACTGAAGATCCCTATTCAATTAAACTCTGTCAATTTTTTTCTATTCAATCTATTCCTCAGTCATTCCTGTTGAGCAGAATAGAATTGAGACATAGTGCAATGGCTATTGCTGAATTCAAATATAGAAAACTGGGTTCAGTTTTCTATATTCATAAAACTGGCTTGACATGAAGCTTATGAGTTGGCCCTGACTAAATAACCTCTTGACCAAACCTGCTTTACAGGGTGGGTTATAAGACACAGCACAATCCTGCGCATGTCTAGCCAGAAGTAAGCCCCACTGAATTCAGTGAAACTTAACGTAAGAACAAAAGAAGAGCCCTGCTGGATCAGGCCAAAGGCCCATCTAGTCCAGCTTCCTGTATCACACAGTGGCCCCAACAGATGCCTCAGGGAGCACACAAGACAACAAGATACCTGTGTCCAGTCGCCAGTCCCTTGTACCTGGCACAGAGAAAACCTACTCCTCCAACCAGGAGGTTGCTTTTCCCCATCATGGCTTGTAACCTGTGATGGACTTTTCCTCCATAAATCTGTCCAATCCCCTTTTAAAGGCATCCAGGCCAGGTGCCATCACCACATCCTGTGGCAAGGAGTTCCACAGATGAATTACACGCTGGGCGTAAAGAAATATTTTCTTTTGTCTGTTTTAATACTCCCTCCACTCAATTTGAGTGGATGTCCCCTAGTTCTAGTGTTGTGTGACAGGGAAAACAACTCTCTATCCACTCTCTCCATCACATGCATAATTTTATACGTCTTAATCATGTCCCCCCTCAGCCGCCTTTTTTCTAGACTGAAGAGCCCCAAACGCTGTAGCCTTTCCTCATAAGGGAGATGCCCCAGCCCACTAATCATTTTGGTCGATCTCCTCTACACCTTTTCCAGTTCCACTATATCCTTTTTGAGATGCGGCGACCAGAACTGGACGCAATACTCCAGATGCGGCCTTACCATCGATTTGTACAACGGCATAATAATATTGGCCGTTTTATTCTCAATCCCTTTTTTAATGATCCCAAGCATGGAATTGGCCTTCTTCAAAGAACTTACTCTTCACAGAACTTACTCCCAGGTAAGTAGGTACAAGATTGCTGCCTAAGTCTACAATCCTATATACCCTTCCCTGGGAGTAAGTACAATGAATTTAATGGGTCTTAATTCTGTGCATATCTACTCAGAAGTATATTGTCAAACCATTACTCTGAGCTCCCTGGATAAAGAGTGAGGATCTGAAATAAATATGCATAATGGATAGCAAATACCTTTTTCAGTCTTCCAACATTTTTGTGCTCTAACATTATATTTCATTGGGGGGAAAAATTCTTGTCAATCCTAGAAATGAATTTCAAAAACTTTGGTGGCAATATACTTTCATTATTAGAGCCGCCATACAAGAACCTAAAAACCATGACTAAGGCTGCAATCCTATACACACCGACCTGCAACTAAGTCCCATTGAAATCCATGGGATTTACTTTTGAGTTGGTATGCATACAATTGCACTGTAAGATTAAGTTGCTTGATTAGAACACTGAAAACGTTTTACAGGTGGAAAAACTCAAGTTACCTTGGTATGCTAGAATTTCAACAAAGATCCCAGTTCTCTCTTCTAACTTTTTGTTTCTCTTCCTCTTTTTGTAGATTATAGGTAAGTAAAAAGTTGGCAAAGATGAATTCATCAAAGCATAGAAAAATATTGCATTGAAAGAGGTTCTTCTGGTCCAGAAGTCTACGACTCAGGTACTGGATCATCGTCCTGCTCTGAATGGGGTTGTACTCCCTCTGAAGGAGCAGGTCCACAGCTTGGAGGTTCTCCTGGATGCCGAGCTGCTCCTGGATTCCCAGGTGGCAGCTATGGCCATGGGGGCTTTTGCCCAGCTTCGGCTGGTGCGCCAGCTGCGACCATACTTGGATCGTGCAGACTTGGCCACAGCGACCCATGCCCTAGTGACATCTAGACTAGATTACTGCAATGCGCTCTACGTGGGGCTGCCTTTGTTCGGAAACTGCAACTAGTGCAGAATGCGGCGGCCCGGGTGGTTGCTGGGGCCTGTCGGTTCGACTCAGTCGGACTGTTGCTTCAGCAGCTACACTGGCTGCCAGTTCGTTTCCGGGCACAATTCAAAGTGCTAGTTTTGACTTTTAAAGCCCTATATGGCTCGGGTCCAGGGTATTTGAGGGACCACCTCCTTCCTTATAATCCGACCCGTACTCTGAGGTCATCGGGGGGGGGGGCCCTGTTAACCGTGCCGCCACTGACGGAGGTGAGGGGGATGGCGGCGTGGAATAGGGCCTTCTTGGCAGTGGTGCCCCAATTGTGGAATTCCCTCCCCCTGGAATTGAGAACGGCTCCCTCCTTAGAGACCTTTCGGCGGGGCCTTAAGACTTTTTATTTAGATCAGCATTTGATGTCTGACATGGCGGGCTGGCTTTTTAACAAATCGCTTTTAACAAATGTAATGTGGATGACCCACTGGGGCTGTTTGTTTTAATTGTTTTAATTCTTGATTTTAAATGTATACATGTATTTTAATGTTTTTATTGTAAGCCGCCTTGGTTGCCCTTGTGGGAGAAAGGCGGGGTACAAATTCTATAAATAAATAAATAATGGATTGCCTTGGCAAAAAGAAGGGAGCATTATGCAAAGATCAGTTAAGAAAAGAGTTTCCCAAGTAACTTCATTGAAATATGGATGCCATTAATTCTTTATTGGAATACTCAATACAAGAATAGAAAAGAATCTGTGTTTGTAATTTTAATTGTATTAAAATTATTTAAGCAATAATCAGGGTTGAATCCAAGCAAAGCACAACACCTATATTTCTGTACTTGATGGTTGTGAAAACCAACCATCAAGAAGGTGTGAAGAGCTCCAAACAAATCTGTGTGTGAAGGATTAATGACTGAGGCTTATAAATTATACATGGTGAGGACAGACAGCTGTTTCTAACACTAGAACCAGGGGTGAGCCAATGAAACTGACTGGTGGGAGATTGTGAATAGACAAAAGGACATACTTCACACAGTATAGGCTTACTCTATGAAACTTGCTGCCACAAGATATGGTGATGGCCACTAGTTTTGATGGCTTTAAAGGGTGATCAGACAAATGTATGGAGAACACGTTTATAAATAGCTGCTAGTCATGACAACTACATGCAACTTCCAGGTTCAGAGACTATATACAAGGCAGCAATGGCAGGAGACAGATGTTGCCTTTATGCCCTGCTTGCGAGTTTCCCAGAAGCATCTGGCTGGCCGCTATGAGAAAAAGGATGCTGGGCCAGGTGGATCTTTGGTCTGATCAAAGCAAAGCTCTTCTTATGACAGCAAGTTATAAAGAGAGTACAGTACCCCCCCCCATATCCGCTGGGGATATGTTCCAGGCCCCTCCGTGGATACTTGAAACCGTGGATAAGAGCGAACACCCCCTCCATGGTTTCCTGGGGAGCTCCCGCCCTCTCTCCCCTGCAGGCAGGCATGCTTGCCCCCCCCAGCTCTTATTTTTCTTTCAGCAAGCTTTATTCCTTCCTTAAAACAAACAGAGAAGCAGCCTCCATTGCAGGCAAGTAGAACGAGACTAAGTCCTAGAGAGGCTCTGCAAGGTTTCTGTTAATCTTGCAGAGCCTCTCTAGGACTTAGTTTCATTCTACTTGCCTGCAATAAGCAGCCAGAGGCTGCTTCTCCTGCTTGTTTAAGGAAGAAACAAAGCTTACTGGGGAAAAAAGTAAAAGCCGGGGGGGGGGGAGGGTTTCCCCACGATCCGTGGATAACTGAGACCGTGGATAGTGAATCCGTGGATATGGGGGCCCACCTGTATTTCACCAGGTGGATTTCAATTTGCATCTCAGGGATACTTCACACATCACTAATAACAAATATCAAGAAATTACAGTACATAACTTTTAATAAACCTACTCGTAATGCAACTTCGTAATACATTCAGGCACTTGGACTAATTGTTCAGTGTTGACAACTACTGTATCAAGCATATTATTTTCACAATACTCTGGATAGGTCCTTTGAAAAGAATTAAAGGTATTAAAAGCAAAATTTTCCAAACCATAAGATTATGGTCCACCAGCTAGCTACTCAATTCAAATTCTTTCCCTCTATTCCAGGGTTTCTCAAAGTTCTCCCCCACAAGGCTGGGAGAACGTTCAGTGTTTTCGGGGGAGAGGAAAGCGGCCGCTGCGATCCCAGGGATTGCTGCCGCTGGGGAAAAAACAAACGTTCATTAACTGGTGGTCCTGGAGCCATCCAGAGGGTGCGGGGAGGCCCACGGAGGGCTCCACAGGCCTCCCTGCACCCTCCGGAGCACTCCAGGAGCCCCGGTAAGTGAATAACATTTGTTTTTCCCCCACGGTGGCGATCCCTGGGATTGCCGCTGCTACCATGCTGTCCCCCGTCCCTTAAGGTGGCAGGAGACAGCATCCGGTTCTCCTGGTGGGTTGCAACCCACCAGTTTGAGAACAGCTGCTCTATTCTCATACAAGTGCAATCCTATGCATGTTTACTCAGAAGTAAGTTCCACTATGTTCAATGAGGCTCAATCCCAGGAAAGTGCATTTAAGATTGTAGCCCTAATCAAACCTAGACTAGCTGTAGAACTGTTACTACTTTACTCAAATGCACAGAAAAACAACAGGGAGGAAGCATCCTCCTGTACCTCTTGTCACCAACACCAGCACCACACTCTTTCTTTGAGTTGAAGAGACACTGTGGCAATTTCCAAACATCTATTCCTCAAAGAGGGCAGGGCAGAATTGGCTGGAAAAAAAAAAAAAAACACTGCGTGTTTATCCCAACTACCACCCCTTTCTTTAAAGCATTAGGATAGCACAATGCTGCACTTTCTAGTAGGCGAGAGTGCTGCAACATCTGGGAGGAAGTGACAAGCAAGTGCTGCAACCTGATTTGGTGACCCTACAGCAACAACTACTTGTTCCTGCAAGCAATAAGGTACAAATTACTTTAAGCTGCTTCACACTAGACCAGGGGCTCTGAATCCCTTTCCGGCCAAGTACCACCATCCTTCTGCGTACTCTGCTGCTGCGTACCACCGGAAGTGACTGACGATGAAATCGTCGCCAGTTACTTCTGAGTTTTCAGAGGCCAGAAAATGCAAAGAGCCTCCTCTGGGCAGGTGGGAGGGCCCTTCTCAGCATTCCCGAGAGGCTTGGTCAAAGGCAGGAGTCTCTTGGGAGCAAGAACATGCCACCAAAAGTGCCACGTCGGAGCAGGGTTCCAGTGGTTCAGCGGTCCGAGTACCACCAGCAATCGCCGAAGTACCACTGGTGGTACTAGTACCACTAGTTGAGAACCCCTGCACTAGACCTTTCGTATAGTGGAACGTGTTCCCAGGCACAAACACATATCATCTCAGTTTCAGGTTATTAAAGCATGCGTCTCTCTTACAATACAGAGAAGCAGTGGTCAAATCTTTTCCTAGATACTACTTTGGATTATAGAACTGCAAATTGGAAAATTGTGTGCGTTCTGAAAGTGCTGTAATGAAACTTCAGTAGCATGATTTTTTTTTGTACAACAAAACTCTACACAAGTCAGCTTTCACTCCAAACAGAAGGCTCCAGACATATTCAGTATGAACCAGCCTAAAACATGAGTTTGTTTCTGTCAAAAAGGAACTCTGTAACAAAGCAGTTTGATAACTCAGGTTCAATATTTTCTTTTCTTCCCCAAAAAGTTTGCAAAACTTGAAGTCAATTACCAAAGAACTCTGGAACTAAAAAAGAACTGGAAATTTGATATTTAGGTAACCACTTAACTGATCAACATCCCCCCCCCCCCCAAGTTCTCTACACTGAAAATACCTTCTAGGACAGGTAAAAATAGATTTTTACCAAACTGAACCTGGCTGCAACAGGATACCAAGTCAGATAGACTTTGATGCCCCCCCCCCCCGGAAGACAGCAAGTTTTACTTACATGCCTCGGTCATTATCAAAATGGTGTATAATGGCCATACAAACACCAGGGTATTCATAGGTAGGGGCTTGCCATTTAGGAGAAGGGTGCCTATTCACGACAAAGCCAGTTACTTTCACCATTCTCTTTAGAGCTGAGATCTTCCGATTACACTCCACATGAAATCTTCATTCTAACTTCACAAGGTCTACGGAAACATTCTCTGTGGAAAGGCAACACTTGATGGGCACCTTGGGATTGCACATGGTAGCCCTGCTCCCTGATGATGATGGTGGTTAGCCCCACCCCCCTCCCTGCATTCAGCATTTGTCTGCACAGACCAACACAGAATGCAGAGAGAGTTTTTCCAGGGTTCCGTGTTGAACATTTACCACTGCAGGCTGAATGTGAGCAGAGAGGGAGGCAGGGCTACAACACTCATTCCCAAGGCACCTATCATCACACATCCCCCAGCAACAGTAGAGAGACTGCCTGAGCAGGGTTACAGCAACTGTCTGTTACAGGCAATAATCTCCCTTTTTCCTCATCAAAAGACTCAATTCTACTGACAAGAAGAGCTAAGAGGAAGACAATACACTTTTTTTTTTACAATACACTCATAATTGTAAATATGCAATTCTCTTTCCTGTTTCAACCTTTATGGCCTGGAACCTAGGATCCCACCACAGTATAAATACACCACCACCACCACCACCACTTGGATAACCGTAATTATCCTTGGATGCTGACTTTGCCATCACAAACATGGTTAGAACAACAAAAGGCAAAAGGAACATTTTCAAAATGCAAGACCAATATTGCCTAGTGGTTCATCCAAGGTTTCTGTAATATTCAACTGCTTTTATAGTCAAATGTTATCAGACCACATAAAGCTTCATACTGTAGTCACAAAATAATTAATGAAATCCTTGTATGTACATACTGTATAGTCTCTCTGAATTAGTTTCCAAAACAGAGCACACAGAAGAATGTGTGGTCTTTCCAAAGTCTTTTGCTTTCCTCAAATCTCATTTTATTATATGTGTCTGTTCACAAGAACTATGTTGAGATTGGTTACATTAATGCAAATCAATGCACAATTCCTGAAAATACTGGTATATGCTCAGCTAGATTTTCATTATAGTTAAAATTTGTAAATGAGCATTCTTTTAAATCAAGAAACAAAGCTAGGATAAGCAATTAATTGTTCCAAGATGAACGAGCTTTATTTGGACTGCAGATTTTCAAAGAACTGGTACCGATACAGATTTCTTGCAGGAGTATCCAAAGTTATGCTGCTTAATACACATTTCTAGACATATGAATGATTCCCTTTTGACTCAAAATGTATGTTCTTAAATTGTGTGCTACATTTTCAAGCAATGCCATACTATAGATACATACAGACATTATACATTGTATGTACATTTTAACATAGAGAACTTGATACAGGAGGGTTAAGTTGGGTATTAGTGCCTTGCTGGTCAAATCTTATCTTAAATACTGAAAAAAGCAAAGTAAAATTTAAATAGCACAAAAAAATGGGGGGGGGGCTTTATAGAGTAAACCCAGCAAGAGCTATAACCTAGTATTCACTGTACCAACCTGGTATGTAGCTCCAGGGCACATTATGTATGCTAGAATATCCCCTCCCCAAATTTTCCACAACAAGCTTCACCCAACTGCTACGTGCCATGATGTAGATGAGTCTTGCCACTGACTGCACCTTTCAGTGGCATAGTGTACTATAGGCTAGCCCTCAACAACATAGCACTGCACCTGCTATAGTTTTAATCAGTTCCCACACTTGGTTGCAAGTTCCTCCAGATACACAAGTCCCATAGAGCCCTGCAAGTCATGAAAAATGAAGACAACTACTATATTTCTTTCATGCACAGCCTCAAAAACTTCCTCTATATTCATAAATGGAAGCTGAAATTCTCATATTTCTAAAAAATTACCTTGCTAACGCACACAAAAGTTGGTCAGGCAAGCCAGACATATGAAACACCTTGCTGGTTGCATATAGGCTTGCCATCCGTCCTGGAAAACCCGGGACTGACCTGGTTTCTGGGTTCTGTTGGGTCAGTCCTGGGCTTTCCGGGCCCGGTGAAGCCGCCACCGCCGCTTTTAAGTTTTTAAAAACTTACCTTTTTCCTGTTGGCCATCTTGGATCTTGCGAGATCCAAGATGGCGGTGCCCAAACCTTGTGAGGGCACATATGCACTCACGAGATTTGGCCACCATATTGGATCTCATGAGATTTCACGAGATCCAAGATGGCCAACAGGAAAAAAGTGCCTTTTTAAAAGCGAGTCCTGGCCGGCTCAGATGTAGCCGGCCAGGCTCCAGGCGGCAGCTGGGAGGAGGACGGCGGCAGTGACGAGAAGGGCGGTAGCGGCAAGGACGATGGCGGCAGCAAGGACGATGGTGGCAGAACAGGTAAATGGCAGAGGCGGCAAGACGGCCATTTTTATGGACATAAATAATTTGACCACCCTTTGGGAGGCAAGTGGGCGCGCCCACAAAAATAATTTTGATTTATTCATTCATTTAATTAAAGTAATTAAATTAATTTTAAAAAGGGGGTGTCCCGGTTGGAAACTGGGAAAATATGGCAAGCCTAGTTATATATCTAGATTAAAACAGAAGAAACCTTGATGTTTTAGCATGATTATTAAAAATAAATCATATCAACTAGCTATTGTTTCTGGAATACAACAGCATTTCTGAAACTTTATTTTAAGAAATCTCAAAGGTTTAGAAAAAATAATTTTAAAAGTCTAACTACTGTAGTGGCGAACAGAGATGTCTTAAACTTGCAGAAAAGCTCTTGCTTAAGCAGAAGGGTGCATGGAAAATTGTTATGCACAGAAATTAAACTCCGTTCCAGTATAGTTCTTGCACCAACAGAAGATGCTGCGCAACAGGTTGCATAACCTCTAGCACAAGGTTGCATAAGCATTCAATTCTTGTCTGGCATTGCACCATCACTTGCCTATTAGACTTCACCTTCCATTTACATTATTTTTGTGTGGACGCTTGAAAACAACAAACAACTGTATGTACATTAACAATTAACATGTAGTTTCTTGCGGTAGCTTTCATGGCCCGCCAGTAGTCTACAGTGTTTGAAAAATACAGGATTCGATGCCATGTAGTGTAGACTTAAGATTATTTAATGAATCCAAACCGCAGCGGGTTTCCCGATCAGGCAGCCGCACACGGAAAAAATATCAAAAATCCAAGGAAAAAACAGCCCAACGTTTCGTTCTAGTATCTTAGAACATCGTCCAAGGGAAACAATCACAAGGATTGTAGGTGGAAATGTCCTGAGTTCACCTACAGTCCGTATAAGTTGAAAAAAGCACGGGAAGTAACAGCACTTTTTTTTAAAGTGCTTTTTTTTTCCGTGTGCGGCTGCCTGATCGGGAAACCCGCTGCGGTTTGGATTCATTAAATAATCTTAAGTCTACACTACATGGCATCGAATCCCGTATTTTTGAAACACTGTGAATTAACATGTAGTGTACCATATCCTCTGCATCATGTGTAAGACTGTTGCTAAGTAGCCAGGTGACAGATTTTCAAATATAACTGGTCGTTTTGTTGCCATACACAGTTACATTTTCAAATGTTGCACTCATACTCAAATTCATCAACTCCGTAATCCACTATAGCAGTCCTTCAGTTTGACCCACTGACATCTCCAAAATCACTGGAAGTGCCATTTGTTCAGGGGAGACCCAAGTGGCAGTACAGAGTTGGGCACAACAAGACTGTGAACCATGCCATATAAAACCCAGAACATATTTTCATGCGCAAAAGCAATCTCACTGGCTGTAGTGCAAGTATTCCTTAGTGCATTTTAATCTTTCATCTGCATTACAGGCCTTAACTTAGTAATTCCAATCAGTTACAAAACAGAGAAATTGTCTTCAAGGTTCTATCCAGGACAACATCAAGTAAAATCTATCACACAGCAGCAGTACTACTGCCAGAAAGAAAGCACACCTGCATTCCAGCAATGCTTCCACCAAGAAGTTACAAAAGTATTGCACTATATGGATGAATCCAGTTACAGAATAAAGACGGAGCTAAGTCTCAACGATCTCTTAAGGCCCTACCTGTACCTACTAATCCTACCCAAGTCCCCACACAGTGATGCAACCGTGCCAACGGGGCACATGCTGCATCCCATGGGGGAGTTTCAGGCTGCAAAGGCCTCCATGAGGTAAGGGAACATTTGCTCCCTTTACCCAGGGTAAGCCCTCGCTGCCCCACTGGGTCTACGCTACTCGACAAGACCAAGTGCACACTCAGGAAGTGGTCCTTCCTGTGGTCTCAGGAAGTGGACTCAGGAAGGCGGACTGAGGCTGGGAAGGGTGATAGGGTATCTGTGACACCACTGCTGCAGATACGGCCCCGCATCCGCGCCTCAATCCTCCCTCCTCCCCACCCAATCTCTGCCCTAATCCCACCCAATCCACTGCCAGATATGGAAGAAAGCTTACTACACAATAATATTTTATCCTGAAAACTAACTGAAGATTAACAGCAATTTTTAAACTGCAAACCGAACCAAGCAATTAAAAGCTCAAAAGTAATTATGAGCAGAAACATTGTGGATTCACTGGATTCAGCACCAGCAGCACGTGGGGCCTGGATTCAGCATTGGCAGGACGGTACAGGCCTTCCCGCCAGCACCTCTTCCTCTCCGGGTGCTAAAACGTGCCTTAGGGCACATTTGCAACCCCTAGCGCTGGCGCCGAGGCCACAGCGCCAGCAGACCACAGGATTGTGCCGTTAATTGCATAAAATTAATCAAGTAAAGATTTTTGTGACCTAGGCAAAGTCATTGACAGCGCAATCCTAACCAACTTTCCAGCACCGGTGTGCCGGGCCAACAAGGCACATACTGCATTTTGCAGTGAAGGGGCAGTCATGGAGGCCTCTTCAAGGTGAGGGAACATTTGCTGCACCGGCGCTGGAAAGTTGGGTAGGATTGCACTGTGACTAATTCATCCTGTTTTTCTCCTGGTTGTCCAATCCCATTGCTTCTCTCTCATGTCCGAGTCTCTAGTTTCAAGCTGGCTTTTCATTCAGGCCTCTATGAAGCTGTCAGGGCGGGGCGGGGGGGCTGCAGACTAGAGCCTCACATGACTCCTTTACAACAGTTCTCAGTACAGGTAGGGCCTATTCACTTGTTCCACGTTTTGCCCCTTCTCAAAACTTTCAGTTTCTTGCTTTGGAGGCTGCCAGCAGCTGTGAGGCAATTTACAGCCAATCACATAAAGCCAGTGAGCCCTGAGTAGGGCAGGCCCTGATCAAGATACTTCTTGGATACCACTTCCTTCCAACTGGCTGACACTATAGGAACCAATTGCCACATTAGGAAGAAAAGGCACAATTCTATTTTTGCAACAGGCCTGGTTCCTAGTCTGACAGGCACAGTTGATATAGAAAGGTTGGCCTGGCCTAGTAGGTTTTTACTGCTTAGGAACATGGAATGTGAGGTCTATGAATCAAGGCAAGCTGGATGTGGTCAAAAATGAGATGATAAGATTGAACATTGACATCTTGGGAATCAGCGAACTAAAATGGACGGGCATGGGCGAATTTAAGTCAGGTGACCATCATATCTACTACTGTGGGCATGAATCCCTTAGAAGAAATGGAGTAGCCCTCATAGTCAATAAAAGAGTGGGAAAGGCAGTACTGGGGTGCAACCTCAAAAACGACAGAATGATTTCAGTTCGAATCCAAGGCAAACCATTCAACATTACAGTAATCCAAGTGTATGCCCCAACCACTGATGCCGAAGAAGATGAAGTTGACCGGTTCTATGAAGACCTACAACACCTTCTAGAACTAGCACCCAAAAAAGATGTCCTTTACATCATAGGAGACTGGAATGCTAAAGTAGGAAATCAAGAAATAAACGGAATAACAGGCAAGTTTGGCCTTGGAGCACAAAATGAAGCAGGGCAAAGGCTAACGGAGTTCTGTCAAGAGAACACGCTGGTCATAGCAAACACTCTTTTCCAACAACACAAGAGGCGACTCTACACATGGACATCACCAGATGGTCAATACCGAAACCAGATAGATTATGTGCTTTGCAGCCAAAGATGGAGAAGCTCTATACAGTCAGTAAAAACAAGACCTGGAGGTGACTGTGGCTCAGATCATGAGCTTCTTATTGCAAAATTCAGGCTTAAACTGAAGAATGTAGGGAACACCACTAGACCAGTCAGATATGACCTAAACCATATCCCTTATGAGTATACAGTGGAGGTGAAGAATAGATTTAGGGCATTAGACCTGGTAGACAGAGTGCCTGAAGAACTATGGACGGAAGTTCATAACATTGTACAGGAGGCAGCAACTAAAACCATCCCAAAGAAAAAGAAATGCAAGAAAGCAAAGTGGCTGTCAGATGAGGCTTTACAAATAGCTGTGGAAAGAAGGAATGCGAAAAGCAAGGGTGAAAGGGAAAGATATAAACAACTGAATGCAGAGTTCCAGAGAATAGCAAGGAGAGATAAGAAGGCCTTCTTAAATGAACAATGCAAGGAAATCGAGAAAAACAACAGAATGGGGAGGACTAGAGATCTCTTCAAGAAAATTGGAGATATCAAGGGAACGTTTTGTGCAAAGATGGGCATGATAAAGGACAAAAAAGGCAAGTACCTAACAGAAGCAGAAGAGATTAAGAAGAGATGGCAAGAATACACAGAAGAACTATACAAGAAAGATCTGAATGTTCCTGATGACCACGCTGGTGTGGTCACTGACCCAGAGCCGGACATCCTAGAGAGTGAAGTCAAGTGGGCCTTAGGTAGCATTACTAACAACAAAGCTAGTGGAGATGATAATATCCCAGCTGAGCTACTTAAAATCCTAAATGATGATGCTGTGAAAGTGCTGCACTCAATATGCCAACAAATTTGGAAAACTCAGCAGTGGCCAAAGGATTGGAAAAGGTCAGTTTACGTTCCAATTCCAAAGAAGGGCAGTGCCAAAGAGTGTTCAAACTACCGTACAATTGCACTCATTTCACATGCTAGCAAGGTTATGCTCAAAATCCTACAAGCTAGGCTTCAGCAGTACGTGGACCGAGAACTACCGGACGTACAAGCTGGGTTTTGAAGAGGCAGAGGAACTAGAGATCAAATTGCCAACATGCGCTGGATCATGGAGAAAGCACGAGAGTTCCAAAAAAACACCTACTTCTGCTTCATTGACTACGCAAAAGCCTTTGATTGTGTGGATCACAACAAACTGTGGCAAATTCTTAAAGAGATGGGGGTACCAGACCACCTTACCTGTCACCTGAGAAACCTGTATGCGGGTCAAGAAGCAACAGTTCGAACCGGCCATGGAACAACCGATTGGTTCAAAATTGGGAAGGGAGTACGGCAAGGCTGTATATTGTCACCCTGCTTATTTAACTTATATGCAGAGTACATTATGAAAAATGCAGGGCTGAATGAATCACAAGCCAGAATCAAGATTGCCGGGAGAAATATCAACAACCTCAGATATGCAGACGATACCACCCTAATGGCAGAAAGTGAAGAAGAACTAAAGAGCCTCTTGATGAGAGTGAAAGAGGAGAGTGCAAAAGTTGGCTTGAAACTCAACATTAATAAAACTAAGATCATGGCATCGGGTCCCATCAATTCCTGGCAAATAGAAGGGGCAGAAATGGAAGCAGTAACAGATTTTACTTTTCTGGGTTCCAAGATCACTGCAGACGGAGACAGCAGCCATGAAATTAAAAGACGCTTACTCCTTGGAAGGAAAGCTATGGCAAACTTAGACAGCATAATAAAAAGCAGAGATATCACCATGCCAACAAAAGTTCGTATAGTCAGGGCGATGGTGTTCCCAGTAGCAATGTATGGTTGCGAGAGTTGGACCATAAGGAAGGCTGAGCGCCGAAGAATAGATGCTTTTGAACTGTGGTGCTGGAGAAGTCTCCTGAGAGTCCCTTGGACTGCTAGGAGATCAAATCAGTCAATTCTAAATGAAATCAAGCCTGACTGTTCCCTGGAAGGACAGGTACTAAGGCTGAAACTCAAATATTTTGGCCACCTAATGCGAAGAGAGGAGTCTCTGGAGAAGATTCTGATGCTGGGAAAGATTGAAGGCAAAAGGAGAAGGGGAAGGCCAAGGATGAGATGGTTAGACAGCATCACCGATGCAACGAACATGAAAATGAGCGAACTCAGGAAGATAGTGGAGGACAGGAAGGCCTGGCGGGATATGGTTCATGGGATCACGAAGGGTCGGACACGACTTAACGACTGAACAACAACAACAAGTAGGTTTTTATGTTCAGATTTGTCCTCAGTGTCCCCTCCCTCCCACCAGCTTTCCCTGTAATGGTTGCACAACTATAATGGAAGCCCCATGCAGCTCAAAAACATTGCTGTGCACCGTGAGAGGGCAGTGCAGCATCAAGAGGGCAGGCACAGCGACTCCATGGGTGGCAGCTGTTGAGCTTGGGCTTGGCTGAGCTGCAGTGTTTAAGCCCCAGTGCTTGAGCCCCCCCCCCTCCCACCAGTCTCCTGTTGGCTTCTCCTGCTTAGTAATGACATCATTGCCAAACTCTCTGGATGGCAACAGCTGAGCAGCCACCATAGGGCTCCACGCAGTGAAGGAAGAACTTGCCTCCCACCATGGAATTACATTCAAATTTCAGTCCCTTTCCTCCAAGAAGCTTAATGTGTCAGATATGTTGTTCCCTCAACCCCCTTTTAACCTCACAAAAACCCTGTGGTTAGACTGTCATAAGTGACTGGCCTATATGTGCACTAGCTACATCTGAAGTGTTCAATATGAATTCTTTCATAATAGATAAAAGATCTTAAAGCATAAATTTGTGCATTTGTGTCCTATGGCTGCCACCCTCCAGGATTGGCCTAAATGTCTCCAGGAATCAGCATTAATCTCCAGGATATTTACAGCAATCCTCGAGATCTTAATAGTTTGGTATTGTGCAAAAAAAATGTTGAGGAGTAGGGAGGACTTCTCCAGGAATAACTTCAGAGCTGGCTACCCTATTTTGCACTGAAGTCATGGGAAGGTTGTGTTTTGTATCATACTTGAATTGCTGTCTCACACGGTCCCCAATATGAGGACTATTGTACAGTGCTCATACTGACCTTTGAGCATGAGCAAAGGCCACAGAAAATAGACTTCACATTTGCTGATATGTGAAGCAACACAAACAAAGAAACACACTCCTCTCCAAATGTGTTGTTTCTATAATTAAAATCAGAGTAGTAACAGACTGAAAACATTTGTGATTTCTTTAGGAGATGAGCCATAAATACTGCTCATCAGCCGCAGTTAAATCCATTTTCAAGACTGAACTACCAGAAAACATTACAGGTTAAAACACTGGGACCTCACCAGCCTGATCTACAGATTACACAAAAATATACTGAACACACACGGAGATTTTCAAACACACCATACTCCAAAACAAAGCTGCCTATGTGGCAGCCCTATAAAAATGCATTACAGTATTTTGCTTTCCCTGTCTTTTTTTTAAATGAAACTGTTAGACACAGGCAGGGTTGACTGACTTGAAACATCTGAGTGAGAAAGCATGACCAGAGTACACGCCATCTGGACAGTGCAATGCAATTTGGGCAGTTGAACATTGAACAGTAGCTGAATGATGTCTACCATACTGAAATTCAGAAGCATAACTAGGAGGTATATGCAGAGGCGTCAGCTGATGGGGGGCAGTGGGCTCCCGGGCGCAGGGCCCTGGGGGCGGGGCAGGGCTCCCTAAGTTCCATTTTTCCTTTTTTGCGTTTTTTAACTGTTTTCTGGGGGGGGGGGTTAGTGTTAACGGGGCATCTGTGTGTGTGTGTGTGTGTGTGTGTGTGTGTGTGTGTGTGCGTGCGCGCTTTTCCCCCACTTAGCTTGTATATACGAGCCGAATCGGAAGCTTCCAGCGATGTTCTTCTGCCTGCGCCGGGCGCAAACTCTGTAAAGCGCCCAGCAGTGCTTTCCACAGTTCGCGTATGCGCAGAACGTCGATTGGAAACTTCATCGCTCTGCACTTGCGCATGTCTTCCACAGTTCGCGCATGCGCAAAACAACGAAGTTTCCAATTGATGTTCTGCGCCTGCGCGAACTGTGGAAAGCGCTGCTGGGCGCTTTACGGAGTTCGCGCCAGGCGCAGGCAGAAGAACGTTGCTGGAAGCTTCTGATTCGGCTCCTATATACAAGCTAAGTGAGGAAAAAGCACACACACATACACACACACACACACACACACACACACACACACACACACACACACACACACACTGTTAACACTAAAAAAAACCCGGAAAACAGTTTAAAAAACGTGAAAAAAAGGAAAAACGAAATCTAAAATTTTTGACAGTTTTATTGGGGGGCTCCGGGGGGGCTGCCCCAACCTCGTGGGGGCGTAGGAACGCCCGTGCATATAAGAATCGCCACATATTATCTTAACTGAGTGCATAAAATTCTGTGGAGCTCTTGAATTTGCTTTAAGGGGGCACGATGAAACAGAGACATCCTCAAATCTAGGTATATATCATGGATTAGCAGATGTTGTAGCTAGTCTAGATAATGTGATGAGTTGGAGACATACTTGAAAACAGCAACTGTGTTCAAAGGCATATCCAAAACTATTCAAAAATTAATTTCTTGATTGCATGTTAGAATTTGCAGTGGATGCCACTAAGGAGCAGATAACAAAAGCAAAATTTGTAGCCACACAGGCAGACGATACAATTGCGATATCAACTAATGTCAACCAGTGGTGGTATACCTATTATTGGTGGCTACACATCTTTCATAATGCTTCTTCAAACTCCATTGCTACTACTTTGTTATTAAAATGGCGAAACACTTCCATGAGTTGAAGATAAAAAGATGATTGCTTAGTGCTATGATGGTGCAAGTGTAACACATGGAAAGGTTGGATGAGTTCAAAACAAAGTAAGACATCACTACCCTTATTACGCCTATTACATGTACTGTTACATTCATCAATTCAACCTGATAACAGAGCAAACTGAATATTTCTGGCTTATTTGGGTTCCCAGCTTTATTTTCTTCCTCTCCAAGGAGGACAGAAGTCCAAGATCAGAAGTTCCCAACTCATGGTACGCGTATCGCTGGTAGTACATGGGCTGCCAGCGGCCAAGATGGCAGCCGCCATCTTGGCTGTGAGGCACCACGTCTTTGGATTCTTTTCCCCACGATCGGGGAAAATAAGCCTAAGACGCAGCCACCCCAGTCAGCCGGCAGCTGCATCTTCGGCTTCTGTTCCACGATCGCAAGGAAGAGAAGCTGAAGACGCAGCCACTGGCACACTGGGGCACCCACATCTTTGGCTTCTCTTCCCCGCTATTGGGAAAGAGAAGCTGAAGACGCAGCCACCGGCAGACTGCCCCCACGGAAGAAAGTGCCGATGACATCATCAGCACTTTCTGGTGGTGGGAGGGCGGAGGCCCACATAGGTGGTATATGGGCCTCCAAAGGTTGGGAACCTCAGTCCTAGATGACATAGTAGCAAAAACGCTACCAGCAGGAACCAGGACACACTGGAATTTTCACATTCACATAGTAAATATGGTGTACGAACACAGAGTGGATCTCATTAAATGTTCTAATTACAGTGAAAATTCAGGTGGCTTTGAAAACAATGCTGTCGGTGAAACTGGACGCTTAAAAAGACTGCTGGAGCATGGTAAGGAATTCCTTCATTTCTTGTCTTTTTTTCCACAAACTAATATCTCATGATGACATACTATACAATCAGCTACAAAAGAAAGATTGGGATTCTGCATATGCAGAAAAGATTATTTCTCAATTCGCAGACTGCATAAATGAAATATTATTATTATTATTATTATTATTATTAACAGTATTTATATACCGCTTTTCAACAAAAAGTTCACAAAGCGGTTTACAGACAAAAATCAAATGATTAACTGGCTCCCTGTCCCAAAAGGGCTCACAATCTAAAAAAGATGCAGACCACCACCAGCAAACAGCCACCGGAAAAGACACTGTGCTGGGGTGGAAAGGGGGGCAGTTACTCTCCCCCTGCTAAATATAAGAGGAGCACCAATTGAAAAAGTGCCTCTTGCCCAGGGAGCAGTTAGCAGTTAATATGGGCACCAAAAGGGGCTTGCACACCAAAGAACCCAATGGTGCCATCTTGCCAAGAAATGTTAATATAGAAACACTACAGCAAGCGGCATATGAAATGTGACATCATTGTACACTCGAGGGAAAGGTCTACATTTACAAAACTCACGCATGGCGATTGCTTTCCCAAAAATAGTAAATCTGTCCCAATATATTAATTATTATTATTGTTATTGTTATTATTAACAGTATTTATATACCGCTTTTCAACAAAAAGTTCACAAAGCAGTTTACAGACAAAATCAAAATATTAAATGGCTCCCTGTTCCAAAAGGGCTCACAATATAAAAAAAAAATGCAGAAGAACACCAGCAAACAGCCACCAGAAAAGTGCTAGGGTGAAAGGGGGCAGTTACTCTCCCTCTGCTAAATATAAGAGGAGCACCAATTGATAAAGTGCCTCTTGTCCAGTTAGCTGCACTATACCCGACTGATATTTTACTTGCACTGTGCACTTCCACACTTTTCTGTGTCCCATTCCAGTTCTACTGGAAGATGGCCTTCTCTTCAGTTTCCTTTACCCATTAAGCCCATTTGTATCACTACTACTTCTGTACAATAATTTTAAAGCAGTCTGAGTAAAGGCAGAGTGAAACTAACTGATGGTTTTCCATCACTTTATAGGCAGTGATGGCACCAGAATGCACGTGGTACTAGAAGAAAGAACAGTTGTTCATTTCCAAAGAAAGATCTGCTTGTTTTAAAGATTTTTATAGCGGCTGAAGGGTGGACAGTAGGTGGTACAGAAAAACTGAAGGAGGTCACTTTAAAAATGCCTTTTAAAAGAAAAAAAAGTTTAAAACACCATTCCTTACCTTTGTGCTGGCAAATCGCTCCATTTGCAGAGCTGTAGTCAGTAAAATCGCACTCCTACAGCCTCTTCCAGGTCACATGACTTCCCCCGTCCCTTCCCCAAGGTTGCCCCAAAATGCATTGGGGCAAACCTGGGGAAGGGAGGAAGTCGTGCGACCCAGAAGAGGCTGTACAAGTGCGATTTCACTGTCTACAGTCCTGCAAACAGAGCGATTTGCCAGCACAAATTGAGAATTCAGGCAAGAACAAAGTGCATATGGCAGTGGTTCTCAACTCTGAGCGTTTGCGGGGGCGGGGCCAGTGGCGGTGGCGATCTCAGGGATCAGTAAAAATGCCCCTGAAGATGCCTTTTTTCACTTACCGGGGCTTGGGGGAACTTCAGGGAGACCTGCAGAGGGTCGCACAGGCCTCCCCCAAGTCCCGGTAAGTGGGAAAAAAGGCATTTTGGGGCGCTTTTTTGGCAGAGGCGATCCCTGGGATTGCCGCCACCATGCTGTCCCCGCCCCTTAAGGGAGCAGGGGACAGTTTGTGGTTTCAATGGTGGGTCACGACCCACCACTTTGAGAACCACTGGCATAGGGAATAAGCCACACACAAAAACAAAATAGATTTCTGCTTTCCAGAAAACTACAATTATTTCAACAATAGCTTTTAGGCAGGCTAGTTTTTCCAAAAGGTCCACTAAATCCAACTGAAGCTAGAAGATACATGCTTTTGCTAACAATGTTAAGCCACAGCCCCTTCTGTTGGAAGCATTTGGCTCTAAACCACCAGGGCATCAGCTAAATAACAGTGCAATTCTATGCATGTCTACTCAGAAGTAAGTCTCACTGAGATCAATGGGGCCTACTTCCAGGTAAAGCTGCAATCCTAAACATGCTTACTGGGGAGCAAGTCTCATCAGATACAGTGGAACTTACTTTTGAGCAGACATGCGTAAAAATGTGCTTCAAGTTGCATTCTGAGACTGCATTAATAAGCCTGGGACACACTGCCTGCGTCAAGGTGCGTTGCGTCCTGGCATGTTGTGAGAGTAGCCAATGTGCTGCAATGCAACGCACCCTGTGTACACCAAACAAAGCCGCACAGAGAAGGGTAAGATGTCCTGCCCTGCCCCCTGCTCTCTTTCAGCCAATCAGAATCAAGTATTTTCAGATTCGATTCTGATTAGCCAATGCTTTGCTCCACGCCCTGCCCCCACAGCACCAAATGCAGCCTCTCGTTGGCCAAACGCTCCCAAAGTTCAATTTTTCCAACTTTGCTCGCACCGCAACACAGCTCTCCTGCGTTACAGTGCGAGCTTGTAAAAGAGAAGACACACCGAGGCTTTCCAGCTGCGCGTGGACACTGCTCTACGCAACACACTGCAGCGCGGCCGGTGCGTTCCCAGTTTTAATGCTTTATGCTCTTCCTCCCCATCAAACAGATGATCAGCAGGAACTGTTACACTAACAGCGCAATCCAACCCACGTCTTAGGCCGGAATAGCCAGAAATGTTGGGTTGGATTGGGCTGCGAGTCCCATACCTTCCAAAAGTTGGTTTCTCAAGAGCAGCAGCAAAAGAGTGTGATGCCACACACTTACCTTGGATCAGGTTCAGAACAGACTATGAATGTTAGACTTATAGAAGGAGGGGGAGTCTGGTCCCACAGTAGCTACCTGAATATTCAGCAAAATAAACTAGGTACGTTTGCTTGCATATATGGATTGCTCATTGATGGATAAGTAGCACTCTGTACTACTGTGCATGTGCAGCAGGGAATGCAACCTATCTTAAGCATTCACTGGCTGACACACAAGACTCAGACAGGGCCATTAGCCAAAACAAAGTCAATTGAAGTGAACTTGAATCCAAACTGCCCATTTTCTTATGTGGAATACAACTATTTTAGCCTATCTTTCTCTACATAAGTCTTCATTTATGACATTACGAACATTTGCGGCATGATGGAGCATCATGAGTGTGAGTGTGCACGCATGCATATTTTGTTATAAGACTGATGCAACTTTTCAGACTTTACATATACTAAAACAAATGCATGGACAACATAGTGCTGTCAAAAACACAACGCCCTAAAGAATTACAAGTGTACTACATTTAGGCAATGCGATTAGCAAGTAAGGCTATGTCACACTACACAAGTGTTACTTTATGTTATAAAGCTTAAGACAAACTCATATTATTGTAATACACCGGAGAGTTACTGAGTTCAGACAACATCTGGCAACATGAAAAAACATTGATTTTTGCATAACAAAGCATTTAATAAGAAATTACAAAAGTACTTTATTACTCTTGACGAGGAAAAATCATGAGATGAAAGAATATATTGAAAAATTATTCTGAATTACAACTTCTAATTTCTGAAATCTTACATATACTAACATATGAAATTCTATTGTGTCTTTTCCATGTGACCATTACTTAGCTTTGTAACATGAAAGAGGTCAGTCATGCAAAATGTAGCCAATAAAAATTCCTTTTAGAACAAGTGTTAATTCCGCTGCAGGTGACAGTGCAACATACACATGAACATTCGGCAAGTGAAGAAAAAGTCCCTGGTGCTTATTACAGTATAACCTTTTCAACCCAAAGGAGATTATTTTCTGTACTGATTTCTAACCTGCAATTAAGCTTTTCTCTGATCTATCAATATAGTTCTATCTGTCATTAATAGCTTTATCTTTATGCTCTGAGTTTAAAAAAAACTAATTTCAGAAATCAAAAACGAAGAGTTGAAAAAACACATGGGGACTTTAAATAGCATTCACTACCTTTGCACCACTATTTTTTTTTTTTTTTGTATTTCGGAATGGTATTTTGAACCTTTGGCATTCCCCCCCCCCCCCACAGAGAAGAGCGGAGGAGATAATTTTACATGAGGTAAAGCAGGGACTGGCATCAGATGCCTTCCGAAGAACTTTTATTTTAGGTCTGATATTCTTTGGAACTATATAACTGAAAAGCAAAACTACAATAGTTCCTCATGACAATATATTTTATTTTCAAAATTACTGTCTTACATATCCAATTTGTGTGTACAGCTACAGACATTAACACATGCTCCATTAATTGATAGATGCGGCACCACAGTTATACACAGAATCTAGTATACAGTATATACACACACTAACACGTATGCCTTGAAAATACAAAGTAAACTCTTAACTATATTACCTTTCAGAGTACTTTACAGAAACCATGCCTTAAAGTAGCTGCTAGCTTTTTCAGTGTCTTTAATATACGAATGCAGCATTACACTCATACATCATAATTCTGCAGCATATGATGTAATGAATAATACACAATAAGGTAATATTTTGATTTCAGAAGCCACTTGCAAACCTTGGTGGCCTGTCACCAGCTAGTAGCAAAGCATTTCTTCAAATACCTTTGCTGTACTTCCTAGCAATAAACCCAGTTTGGGACCCTTTTATGCCTTCAGGCAACCTAATTTTCTCATTTCTCTCCACTCCCCCCAAGAATAGCGTAATCCTACTGCTTTTCTGCTCACATAATAGGATGGAAAAAAATACCACAGTACACTACAGGACAGCCATTCTCAATCTTTAGGTTTCAGGAACCATTTATTAGAGTGTTAACACTGCAGCTGCTGCAAATAAAACATGTTACTAAACAAAGGGAAAAAATAACCTCCTGTCCAACTTCAAGAGCCTTTCCAATCTTCCAGCAAACCAATATTGGACTAAAAAACCACTTGACCTAAAATAACATTAACTCTACCATCCCATTAAGTCTTTTCTGTAACAGATGCACTGAAATGATGGGACACATCTGTGCTTTTAAAGGACATCACACTATATATCCCACCAAATCTACAATTCCAGACCTTTGCTTCTCTCTCAAAATCAATACACTGGATTATTATGATCAGCAACCCTAACAGATGTTCACCCACCTCAGCTTAATGTTGCCACTGTGCCACACATTCTCCTGCAATTATTAGAGCACCCCATATTTAGCACACACACAGCCCCACAGCAATCTAGGTGGTGGGCTAGCAATTTTGGTTTTGCCTCCTTACCTTGAAGATACTGCACATTCTACATAGCAAGAGACACACACTAGAACTATGCAACAACCTTTTTCTAGGGGGAAGGGAGGAATGGGAGTTTCCCATTTTAAGGTAACAACTTAAAACAATATTGTACATAAATCTTACCGTCATATAACAGCCACGTCCTTCCAGAGGATGATAATGGAGCAACAACACGGATCAATCCAAAGGAGAGTGAGAGGAGCCGAAGGGTAGTGATGGAGGGTCCTCCCCCCCGAAGGCTGTTAAAACCCGCAGTTCAGCTCAGTCCAATTGAGTTCTTGTACCCCCAAATAGCAGTAGTAAGTAAAATGGATAGGGAATCACGAACAGCCGTTGCAGTGAGCGCCCCACTCCCAATCCAAAGCCCCCCACATTCCTACTGCAGACAGAAAGGCAAGGATGGGTGGGCAGATGGGTGGGGGAGGGGGGAAGGCAACGCAACCTTCCCCCCTCCCCATCCACTGAGTCCCCCCAATCAAGGAAGGGGAGGGGAAACGATTTCAGCAGTCAGTCACCCCTCTCTCTCTGCCGGTGGGGATCGTGCCCCCCTTGGCCTCCCACCCGTCTCCAACGAGGATGTTTGCCTTCTCTCTTCCTGACGCCGTGGGGAGGGGGAGGGGGAGGGGGCAGCTAAATAGCAGGGCTCTGCCGGTCTGTGCTGAAGGGGGGGGGGACGACGCGAGGACTAGCGGCCGCCACCGCCTCCTTCGTCTCTCTCCCCTCCCCAGAGCCAGCCTCCCTCCTTTCCTCCCGCCTGCCCTCAGACAGGCAGCAGCATAGCAACCAACATGGCAGCTGCGCAGTCACCCAGTAAGAAGTGGAAGAACCAACTCTCGCGAGAACTCCCAGATTCTACCTGCTCTGTTTTCCCCCCAGCTCTAAGCTTCCAGAGCGTGCCTCTCTTTCGCTGCCTGGTTCCTGTCTCATTTCCCAACCGGATTGGGCGTGCCCGCCGAAGGCCCACCCACTTTCATTTTACTCCAGAGGATTGGCTTGTTGAGACGCCCGTTATTATAAGGGTAGCCGTAGCTGGCGTCACAGCAATAATGCCCGCCTCGTCAAAGCTGAAGCTTCATTCAGAGCAACCAAGAGTGGTTTTTTGCAGTATTTCGTGAGGCAATTACAAAAGATGTGGGGAGAGAGAAAGAAAGAAAGGGCGGTTGTTTGAATGAGAGCTGTAGTGACATCTGCTGGTAACTTTGTTTTTGAGGGATCTTGAAATGCAATTTGTTTTTTTGCACCAATTTTTGATAGCTTCTTTTTGCTTCGGTCGTTATCTGTAGTCGTTTTCATTTTTCTTTGTTGACACTGTATTTTGTAGCGCATGCTCATTTTTTGAATGGCTTTCTTGCTTACTATAATCGGTATACTGTACCAATTATGTGTGTTTTTCTCTTGTAGGAAGGAAGCAACTGTCGATTGCCAAAAAGTGAAGAAATCCTTATGCCCATGCTTCTTTTCTTTTTCTTTTTTTACAGAATGTGTTTACAACATGGTCATTGTATCATGTGAGTAAAATACTTAGGCTGCAATCCTAAGTGTACTTTCTTAGGATAGTAGAATTGGTACTTCCTTGTATTTCTCATTAGGTCAGGCTCTGGTAATGGTTTTGACTAACATTGTGTGTGTGTGTGTGTGATGTGAATTTTATAGACAGTGCAGTACAGAGGGATTCACTTCCAGTTCAGAGAATGTTTCTTACCAGGTCAGCATGGTGTAGTAATCCACTAGTAGAGCCTCTTCTTAGTATTTGCATGTCTAGTGCTGTCACCTTTTTCACCCTTAATCACTGTAATGGAAGGAGCAAAACTCTTGGACTTCCACTGCAGCAGGAGTGGTGATGTAATCGGCAGGAGCACTCAGGAGCACTGATGTCAGTCAGCAGGAGCACTTGAAACTTTTTTCAAAGAACCTTACTGTAACTGAGAAGAAGCAGGCTCAGCAGGAGACAAACTGAGACATTTTCCTAAGGGCATCTGTTAATGTGTAGGCATAACCTTCAAAGGCTGGCTGATAGTACTGTATGTAGCTCATGTTACCTTAAGGCTAGAATCCCGTGCAAATGTAGCTGAGAATAAGTCCTCCTGAGCACAGTGGGACTTGCACCTATGTAAGCATACATAGGCTAGCACTGATATACCTTTCAGATTTATACCAGTTTTTTTAATGCATTAATTTTAAACGATCATAGTCTATGTCAGGGGGTTGGGATGAAATGAACTAGATCTTTAAATGAAATAGCAAGTTTCAAAGCAGGAATAAATATGAGAAGACCGGTCTCTGATGAATATTGTACATTTTAAAACTGATGTTGTATAGCCGTAGTGGGGCATGGCTAAGGGAAATGTTGTGATGAGCTCCTGCACTTTACCATTTCACCCACTGCCCTTCACCTCATTCTCAGCATTTGTTTTTCACTAATTGGCTCTTTCACACATTGGCTCCTTATTATGGAACAATTCATAACTCTAGTAAATTATTATTCCTTCCTAACAATGTTATGCAAATATAAAAGATATTGTACAGTATCCTGGAAGTCCAGAGAAAGCACAAACAGTTCCCACTGTGTTGCAAATTGCATTCAACAGAAAATGCACACACACAGCAACTCCAGAAGAGAGAGATTACCTTTGTAAATGCAACAAGGCAGGGAAATTTGCTTCCAAAGTAACGCCAAAAAAGCTAAATACACACCCATGAGAACAATGGCCCTGACGAGATTGCAGATGGGGAGAACGGACCACAGATAAGGAGAGATAGAGAACTGACGGTACAGCTGCTTGTTGATGGTACCTCTTGGTAGTTTCAAAAGATTGAAGAAGAGTTCATCTGATTTTGCATGTGGAATTCCCTGAGACCTGCCCCCTACCCGATGACAGGGGAGCACTTCTCCCACTCTTCTGTGTTCTAGGTCAGCACTCTTCCCTTCCACATTTCCTCTTCTCTGGCCCCTTCTTCCAGTCCAGGGAGTGGAAGGAGAAGCTATGGAAGAAAGTTATGAAGAAAGGAAGAAAGCTATGGAGAAGCTATGGAAGAAGACAGAGATGGTTCCCCCCCCCCCCAGTTGGTCCTAACTAGTTGTATGGGTTTGATATATAGTACCTATAGCTACATGTATGTAGACATACGATTTTACAAACTCCATGTCCCACCATGGTTTGTGACTCCTGCACTATGGAATTCCCTTCTCCTGCAAATGTGGTTGGTGCCCTTATATATATGACTTTCATTGCTTTGCTCTTGACCATTTCAATTTATAACGATTCAATTTATGAGCCGGGTAGCGTCCCAGCATTTCCTGTGCATCAGCGTCGCTCCCACAGCCCAGCACTCATCCAGCCTGGCGGCTTAGGCAATCCACTATCTGGCCGGCAGTTACTTGAGCCTCTGAAATGGCTGGAGTGCGGATAGGGGATGAGTACTACTTAAAGGGCCAGCTGTCTCTGCTGCTGATCAGTCTGCAGGAGGCGGCGGCGGCGGCGGCTCTTGCTTCTGTGCCTTTGGAAATGGCAGAAGCCCTGCGAACCAGCACCTCTAAAAGCTCACAAGGCATGACCTTAATGACTCTCTTAAGAAGGTGGGATTCAGAGGAAAGGGAGAAAGAAGAGTGAGATGCGAGTTCCAATTCTGTGCATCTGTACCCAGAAGTAACCCTGAATGATAGTGGATTCCCTCCAAATTGTTTAAGGATTGCTTGCACAACTTAAAAAAAAAAAACTTTACTTGCAAAGGTGGTGCAGAATGTGTTTGGCTTTTGTCCATTTTTGACTTTTGTCCATGCTTTGGTCCCTAACCAGATGAAAGTGTAAGGCAGAGCTTCCCAAACTGGGGCATCAGCCAGGAACAATGGGTCTCCCTTAAGGGGAGTGGCGACCTGTGGTGATGGCGCTGGTGCTTCTGGGATTGCATCGCCACCGCCACTGCTGAGCAAATAAGTTTTTTTCCCCACTTCCCTGGGGGTCATGCTGGAACTTCGGTGTGTGTGGAGAGCCTGTGGAGCCCCGCGCCTCAGAACGGCTCCAAATCACGATCGCAACCCACTTCTGGTTTTGTCGCAAAACCAGAAGTGGGTCGTCATCGCGTCAGGGAACCGTTCTGAGGTGCGGGGAGGCCTGCAGAGGGATTCGCAGGATCCCTGATCCCTGGAGGCCCGACTTGGAGTCATTCTGGAGGCAGGGATGACTGGTGACATCATCCCACCCTGGGCAGCGGCCAGGCTAGCAACACCACTGATTACAGTGAACCCTCAGTTTAACAGATGGGGGAGGGTAGTGTTCATTAATGCCAAAAGTCCATTAAATCCAAATGCATTGAACTCTATGTGGACGGGCATGTGCAAATAATTTAGATAATTTAAATTTCTTTTTTTAATTTGCTGCTGTACTGATTTTAGTTAATTTGCTGGTGGTTTCTTATTTGATTGTCACTGTTTTGTTCTTATAAGCCCAGAGATTCCCTGTGCAAAGGTCAGGAAAAAGTAAGATAAATTTAACTTCTGCTTGAGCTGTTTTGATTTGTAATTTGGTTGGGGGAAGCCTTGACAGTTTGCCATCATCAGTAACAGTTTTGTAAAAAAAAAAAAAAAAAAGACAAAGGGGTGTAACTGCCTCCAAATATTCATTTCAGTCCTTACTGAGGACCATACTCTAGGGATGCTCCTTGGGGCTGATTCAATTCGAAGAATGCCAATCTTTTCTCCCCCTCACCCCCCCCCCCATTAGAGTTGAGACATCTGTAAAAAAATCCACTGGACATTCTTATGCATCTAGCCTGTTGGTAACTTTGATGGATATAGATGCAGCACTGGCTCTGTGCCAGATGCAAGCCAAGCCAAATCCCGTGATCTGTCTTTCGTTGTATTTCTCACGCAGGGCTCACTGAGGCATCATTGACATCAATAGGAAACGGCAGAGAGCGTGAAAGAAAATGTGTTCTTTTGGATGTTAGTAGTTCTGCTGCTGGAGTTCAGTCAGAAATTGAGGGAAGCTGGTTGCAGGCCAAGATGGCAACACTTGTCAAAGCTAAGGAGAGGAAGGGAAATAGGGAGACAGTCTCCAAAAGGGACTTCAAACTATTGATGTTTGTCAGATGTAAACCTGAGTTGGGTCTCAGCTAGATTTATCATTTAGTTCTCCTACATTTACAAACCTCCTCACCTGGGAGTGAACTTCAGGTTTGGGGAGTGGTCAAAAAAACTATTCGGAATGTGAGTGTTCAGCTTAGGTCAGCATTTCGCAACCTTGCTGATGTGTGTGAATGTATGTGAGGATGCTGTTTGCTTTCATAGTTCATTCTCTGTGATTTGCACAGTCTCCACTAGATGCTGTGCTGAGACCATCACACATTAGCAAGCATATGAGACTGAAGCCGAATACAGCATTTAATCATTTTAATAGCAGGTCCAAATGTTTTCGAGAACTTTACTTCCAAAAACACATGCTTAGGATTGTGCTGTTAAAGGGAAGAGAGAGAGAGAGCGTGAGTTTAGAACTGCAAACTTTTCTGATGATATTATTTAAGCATATTTATATATTTAGAGGTTCTAAGTAACAATGTTATGATATGTTATGCCTTACTGCTGTCTCTACACCTTTGCTGACTGATCTTGATCCTATTTACTCTGATGCATGGCTAACTTCTGCAGGATCAGTGTTTTCGTGGAAAATCACAGCCAAGGTACTGGTACAGCGAGGAAGAATGTTGAGTTCGGGAGAAGGGCCCAAGAATAATAGCATGGAATCAAGCGGGTCCTCAACAAGCATGTTGGGAAAACTAGAGTTCTGGAGCTGGACCACATTGATCATATGATGCAGTCTATGTACAAATGCACTCAAATGCCAGAGTCTACTGAGCATCATTCAGGGCTTATGAATTATTTCATGGGCAAATGCCATGAGGATGGAGTTACGGGTGTACATTCTGGAGTATGGTTCTTGCCAGAAAACTATAGTTGCTATTAATTCCTTGTTGTCCTTGAAATCTAAGAGGTCTTTCATGCTCCAATAGATCTGGTCCATGGATACCTAGTTGTCAATAATACATCAAGGTCCCTCATTCAATCTTACTGTTCCAGTAATATGCAAAACTAGAGATTATTATTAAGACTTTAGGGTGGCTCAGCTTAGGGATGAAACATCTTTGGAGAGAGTGTGCATGAATTGAGGTCTTGGGTTCCTGATATCTCCAGTGACTACAACTTGATTAGCAAGTCTGGGAAAGACCTCTTGGAGAGCCATTCCCACTTATAGGAGACAGATAGACCAATGATGTGAACTGGACCAATGATGTGCAGGTTTGTATGCTTTCTAAGACCAGAGCCAAGTACTTTGAGCAAATGGACATTCTAAGAAGTGCTTAGATAGAAGCCTATTGTATGCCATCAAACGTGGAATCACGTTTGACATCTAGACAGTTTTCTCATATCTATAACTACAATGGGATGTAACATTTCTCAATTCAATGGTACTCATTCAGTTCCTCCTAAACTTCTCATATCAGTCAGCAAGCCGTGTATGACTAATTGGAGGACCTGTATAATCATTGGAATCTCCTATGACGTTGGCATTAAACTAGTACCATCAAGAAAAAGGACTCTCTAGTATTGCATAAACCTGCATGCATTGTCATTCAGGGAAATGTTTCAAGGTGTGGCCCTGCCAAAGCTTACTGTTGGAAAAAGGGGAGTCTAATAAACGGAACAAACAAAAGAACCCTTTTCCTATAGTAAATTCTGCTTCCCAGCTTTTGTTGTTGTTCAGTCGTTAAGTCGTGTCCGACCCTTCGTGATCCCATGAACCATATCCCGCCAGGCCTTCCTGTCCTCCACTATCTTCCTGAGTTCGCTCATTTTCATGTTCGTTGCATCGGTGATGCTGTCTAACCATCTCATCCTTGGCCTTCCCCTTCTCCTTTTGCCTTCAATCTTTCCCAGCATCAGAGTCTTCTCCAGAGAGTCCTCTCTTCGCATTAGGTGGCCAAAATATTTGAGTTTCAGCCTTAGTACCTGTCCTTCCAGGGAACAGTCAGGCTTGATTTCATTTAGAATTGACTGATTTGATCTCCTAGCAGTCCAAGGGACTCTCAGGAGTCTTCTCCAGCACCACAGTTCAAAAGCATCTATTCTTCGGCGCTCAGCCTTCCTTATGGTCCAACTCTCGCAACCATACATTGCTACTGGGAACACCATCGCCCTGACTATACGAACTTTTGTTGGCATGGTGATATCTCTGCTTTTTATTATGCTGTCTAAGTTTGCCATAGCTTTCCTTCCAAGGAGTAAGCGTCTTTTAATTTCATGGCTGCTGTCTCCGTCTGCAGTGATCTTGGAACCCAGAAAAGTAAAATCTGTTACTGCTTCCATTTCTGCTCCTTCTATTTGCCAGGAATTGATGGGACCCGATGCCATGATCTTAGTTTTATTAATGTTGAGTTTCAAGCCAACTTTTGCACTCTCCTCTTTCACCCTCATCAAGAGGCTCTTTAGTTCTTCTTCACTTTCTGCCATTAGGGTGGTATCGTCTGCATATCTGAGGTTGTTGATATTTCTCCCGGCAATCTTGATTCCGGCTTGTGATTCATTCAGCCCTGCATTTCTCATAATGTACTCTGCATATAAGTTAAATAAGCAGGGTGACAATATACAGCCTTGCCGTACTCCCTTCCTAATTTTGAACCAATCAGTTGTTCCATGGCCGGTTCGAACTGTTGCTTCTTGACCCGCATACAGGTTTCTCAGGAGACAGGTAAGGTGGTCTGGTACCCCCATCTCTTTAAGAATTTGCCACAGTTTGTTATGATCCACACAATCAAAGGCTTTTGCGTAGTCAATGAAGCAGAAGTAGGTGTTTTTTTGGAACTCTCGTGCTTTCTCCATGATCCAGCGCATGTTGGCAATTTGATCTCTAGTTCCTCTGCCTCTTCGAAACCCAGCTTGTACGTCCGGTAGTTCTCGGTCCACGTACTGCTGAAGCCTAGCTTGTAGGATTTTGAGCATAACCTTGCTAGCATGTGAAATGAGTGCAATTGTACGGTAGTTTGAACACTCTTTGGCACTGCCCTTCTTTGGAATTGGAACGTAAACTGACCTTTTCCAATCCTTTGGCCACTGCTGAGTTTTCCAAATTTGTTGGCATATTGAGTGCAGCACTTTCACAGCATCATCATTTAGGATTTTAAGTAGCTCAGCTGGGATATTATCATCTCCACTAGCTTTGTTGTTAGTAATGCTACCTAAGGCCCACTTGACTTCACTCTCTAGGATGTCCGGCTCTGGGTCAGTGACCACACCAGCGTGGTCATCAGGAACATTCAGATCTTTCTTGTATAGTTCTTCTGTGTATTCTTGCCATCTCTTCTTAATCTCTTCTGCTTCTGTTAGGTCCTTGCCTTTTTTGTCCTTTATCATGCCCATCTTTGCACAAAACGTTCCCTTGATATCTCCAATTTTCTTGAAGAGATCTCTAGTCCTCCCCATTCTGTTGTTTTCCTCGATTTCCTTGCATTGTTCATTTAAGAAGGCCTTCTTATCTCTCCTTGCTATTCTCTGGAAATCTGCATTCAGTTGTTTATATCTTTCCCTTTCACCCCTGCTTTTTGCATTCCTTCTTTCCACAGCTATTTGTAAAGCCTCATCTGACAGCCACTTTGCTTTCTTGCATTTCTTTTTCTTTGGGATGGTTTTAGTTGCTGCCTCCTGTACAATGTTACGAACTTCCATCCATAGTTCTTCAGGCACTCTGTCTACCAGGTCTAATGCCCTAAATCTATTCTTCACCTCCACTGTATACTCATAAGGGATATGGTTTAGGTCATATCTGACTGGTCTAGTGGTGTTCCCTACATTCTTCAGTTTAAGCCTGAATTTTGCAATAAGAAGCTCATGATCTGAGCCACAGTCAGCTCCAGGTCTTGTTTTTACTGACTGTATAGAGCTTCTCCATCTTTGGTTGCAAAGCACATAATCTATCTGGTTTCGGTATTGACCATCTGGTGATGTCCATGTGTAGAGTCGCCTCTTGTGTTGTTGGAAAAGAGTGTTTGCTATGACCAACGTGTTCTCTTGACAGAACTCCGTTAGCCTTTGCCCTGCTTCATTTTGCGCTCCAAGGCCAAACTTGCCTGTTGTTCCGTTTATTTCTTGATTTCCTACTTTAGCATTCCAGTCTCCTATGATGTAAAGGACATCTTTTTTGGGTGCTAGTTCTAGAAGGTGTTGTAGGTCTTCATAGAACCGGTCAACTTCATCTTCTTCGGCATCAGTGGTTGGGGCATACACTTGGATTACTGTAATGTTGAATGGTTTGCCTTGGATTCGAACTGAAATCATTCTGTCGTTTTTGAGGTTGCACCCCAGTACTGCCTTCCCCACTCTTTTATTGACTATGAGGGCTACTCCATTTCTTCTAAGGGATTCATGCCCACAGTAGTAGATATGATGGTCACCTGACTTAAATTCGCCCATGCCCGTCCATTTTAGTTCGCTGATTCCCAAGATGTCAATGTTCAATCTTATCATCTCATTTTTGACCACATCCAGCTTGCCTTGATTCATAGACCTCACATTCCATGTTCCTAAGCAGTATTGCTCCTTGCAGCATTGGATTTTCCTTTCAACCTCAGACACATCCACAGCTGGACGTCCTTTCGGCTTTGGCCCAGCCGCTTCACTCTTTCTGGGTCTACTTGGAATAGTCCTCCGCTCTTCCTCAGTAGCATATTGGACACCTTCCGACCTGAGGGGCTCATCTTCCGGCGTCATATCTTTTAGCCTTTTGGTACTGTTCATGGGATTTTCTTGGCAAGGTTACTGGAGTGGGTTGCCATTTCCTTCTCCAGTGGATCACTTTTAGTCAGAACTCTCTGCTACGACCTGTCCGTCTTGGGTGTCCCTGCACGGCATAGCTCATGGCTTCATTGAGTTACGCAAGCCCCTTCGCCACGACAAGGCAATGATCCATGAAGGAGGCTTCCCAGCTAGTTTGCTGCTATTGATAAATACATAAGAGCAGAGGCAGTAAAGGTTTAAAAAAAATACTCAGTTTACAATCATATGCATGTTCTAATATAGAGGTGGCCAAACTTGCTTAACGTAAGAGCCACATATGATAAACTTCAGGTGTTTGAGAGCTGCAATATTTTTAAGAAGTATTTAAATTCTTAAATATATTTACTCACCATGAACATTAAACTCCTGTTTTAATCCAGTGGACTCTCAGTTTATACCTGATAAATAATTTTAAAGCTTGAAAATGGCTTATTTACCTATTACATTAATTGTGATGCAGAAAGGAGCTCAGCCAACATATTTCCAAGAGAAATCCAAGCTTTGGCATTATACGCCAAAGCTCAGGAGCTGTAGTGGCTCAGGAGCTGCAGTTTGGCCACCCCCTGTTCTAATATATCAAAGTTTCTACAACTTGGGCAATGGAGTGTGGGACAGAATGCAGGAGCCTGGATGCTGCTCCTTCAGTGGTCGGGTAGAGAGAGGCACATGGAAGAAGGGAGGAAAGAAGTTACGTGAAGGACACACCACCTACAGGTACCACAGACAAGGTAAAGGGCCTCTGGCATCTGGACAGTTCACTACCTGCCAGAGTCCTGCAGGTGGCATTGCACCTATATTCCAACACTTTCGTGCTAAATGTTTTGTGCTTTAGGAAAGCCGATTAGGATTCCGTTGTTCTTAAGCAGAGAGTTTCTTCTTGTGAAGCAAATTTCATTTAATAAATAGGTAGGACCTTGACGTTGCCGTCTCCAGCTCTATTAAAAAAGCCTCCATTTAAAAAAAGCACAAGGGTGTATGACCCATCGCTTCCGGTGGTGATGTCACTTTCAGGGGTGTCACACAGAGGACGCCGCATACCACAGTGGCTATCTATGCCACTGAGATAGCAACAGCCATCGCAGAGCCCCATCATGCATTCTAGGAAAAAGGGAACTCTGGATTAGGAGGAGGAGAAATAAGGAGAGAAGAACTTCTGAGAAGGAGCAGAGCATAAAGGGGAAAATGTGGGGAGGAGAAGGCACATAAGGATTGCCTTTTCCCAGAGGCACTGAGCTTTGTTGGGCTTCCCAGAGGAACTTGGGAGAAGGAAGTGGTGGTTTTAGGGTGCAGGGAAGAAGGGAGAAAAATTGGATGTTAGTGGGAAAGAAGAGAGGAAGGGTTTGAAGGTTCAAGTCAAAGCAAAAGCCTGTGGTTGGGAAGTGGTTCTCTATAGCTTGAACTAGGACTACAGGCAAAGGGTGAGCCTATAGACAGGCTGTACAGCAACTTCACCCACTTGCGTTGGAGGAGCTGGTCCCTCCCACTGAACAAGCACTCTCGATTGGTACACCGAGCCCTCAAAGGAAACTTATATGCATTTCCAAGTGATGGGAATCTTCAGTGGATCAGCCAAGGGAGCTTGTTTGGGGAAGGAGACCCGAATCTTGGGTCTCCCACAAAAAGTATGAAAACAGAGAATGGCTTCACATGCACACAGCTACCTAGCGGTCACAGAGAGAAGAAAAAGCAACAATGCTAAGAGTGCCAACTTGTCACAGAGACAAGGAAAAATAGTGGGGATTTGGTGGGTCTTTGGGGAGGCTGCACCATGGACTAGTTACCATTCCTTAAGCCGGTGACAGACCAAGCCCGTGCTCCGTGCGGCACGGGGGACCGTCCGTGCTGCGGGCGTGTTTGGTCAGTGTGACATGGCTCCATTTCTGCTCCTGGCAGCCGCCGTCAGACGTCGTCAGCCACGGGCACGTAAACGCTTCAGCTGCCCCAAGCCCAGCTCTGGCAACGTTTGTCCCGTTCCGTCCGTGTCCCAGCCCCCTGGAGGCGGGACACAGAGCGGCCAGAGCCAATCAAAGGAAAGGAAGCAAAAGTCAATCAAAGGGAAAGAGGGGCAGAATGTTTTCATAAAGCAGCCATTTTTCTTCTCGCTTGGGGTAACTACGAGCGAGTGCGCCTTTCAAACCTTCGAGCGTCTTGTCATTTGCTGATTTCCCCCCTGCAAGTCCCTTCTCCCCCTCGCTAGTTGCCGAGAGAAACTCGTGTGTGTGTGTGTGTGTGTTTACTAAAGCTACAATATAAATGGCAGTAACTATCGCAAGTTGCGATAGTTACTGCCATTTATATTGTGGCTTTAGTAGGCTTACCATATCCAAAGGGGGACAGGGTGCCTACACCTTTAACCATTGTAAAAAGAGGGAATTTGGGCAGGTGCAGCTCATAATGGAAGGGTGCAACAAGCTGCACCTGCCCAAATTCCCTCTTTTTACAATCTCCCTGAGGGGAGATCCGCAGCGAGGATCGAGCAGCGAGTGAGCGAAAGAGGGGGGAGAGAAGAGGGAAGTTCCCTCTTCTCTCCCCCCCTCTCCCTCACTCGCTTGCTGCTCGATCCTTGCTGCGGCTGCGATCTGGTGGGACATAGTAACGTCCCATCCAGCCCCCTAGCGTGCGTCCGGTGCGGCAACGCAGCCGGAGCAACGCATGCACCGGACCACGGGCTTGGTCTGTCACCGGCTTTATTCTCTGAGGCTTGATAGTTTGTGTTGCAGGGGCCACAGCAGCAAAAGACTTGAACCTGTGAACCTTCCTGATGCAAAGAGGGGTCTCACAAACAGAAAGCAGGCTATGAAGCAAGCCCTGGCATGCAGTGAGGCAGTAGCCTTGAAGACAACTGGGCAAGGGAGCCAAGAAGTTGCCTTTTTTGGAGGGAAGAAGTGTAGAGGGAGGGAGGGTGAGAGCCCACAAGTTTAGCTGACCAGCCTACACTGGCTCAGCAGCAACAGTTAAGCTTGGAGAGAGAGGGGGGGGTAGAGGGGTGTTATCAATCCCAGGTGGCACAGTGGTTCTCAGGTGGTGGGGTGGCTGGAATGGGGGTGGCATAACATGGCACCAGCAGGATAATGCTCCTCAGCAGCCAGGCAAGGTAATGAATGGTGGAGTGAAGAATGGAACAAAGAAAATGAGGCTCTAAAGCACAAGGTTTTTATAGATTTTCATCCTATGTTCCAAAGGGGCTCACGGTATAAAGAGAAACACAAATGAAATTTTCAACTATTTTACTATTCCCCAGTTTAAGGCATCCATCAATATTCAGTGTCAAACAAAAATGAGTGAAAGGTAAATGCATTTTTAAATTGTATAACGATTTAAAATTAATGGGATTAAAAGCCATGTCAGAAAAATGTTTTAAAGACAACGTTAAAAACACTGCTCTTAAAACAACAATAAAAATAACACTATGTTTCATCCACATCCGTGGACCGGTGTAAGAGCAACAGTAAGCTGCCAAGATCTTAACTGCCAAAATGGCAGCGATGGAATTTATAGGAGAGTGTAGAACGCAATAGGATGATTGGCACACAGCTGGCAGCTCAGCAATTAGCACCCACCGGAAACAGTGGCATGTGCCGTCTGACCGTAGACAACCTTTGCCTTGCGCAATGAACTGCAGTAACCTGTTTCATTACTGTGGGCTTTGCAAGCTGCCTTGTTAAGGGCTAGTAGCCAGTTTTTATCAATGAAGGACAATTCCTGTTGTCTATTCAATAGTTTTTCATGCTTGTGTTTACTTATTTCAGTCACCTCGTAATGTAATCTCTGCCTGAGTCCAGATTCTCGAATTAAACTTTTTGTCTTCTTGAACTTTATCATGTGTCCAGTCTTAATTGAGCGTTCTGCGAGCGCCGAGTGTTCTGGATGTTTCAATTTAATAGCTCTCGCATGTTCTTTGATCCTGGTGTCTATCGACCGTTTTGTTGTCCCAGTAGAAGAACTTCCACACTCACATGGCACACTATAAACACCTGGATTGGACAAAGGAGGTCTTGAATCTTTAGGGTTCCGTAATAGTTGGGACACCTTGCTGGTGGGTTTAAAAATTGTCATAACATCATGGCGTTTAAAAACATTGCTTATAAATTGAGTTCCTTTTGTCCGACCTCTCTAAAGATTCACAGCAATGATTCCCTAGGGAAGCAGTACAAATCCTGAAAAATGTTTTAGAAATTTGGCTGGAAAACGACAAAGTTATAAGCATCAGCAAATGGGGTGCATCTCCACTGAAATCAATGTAAAAAGAATGAATTCCTATTAGTTTTCATATTGGTTGTTAATTTTGCTTTTTTTTTCTTTAAAGCAAAACAAATGGGACACATTTATTTTCATTCCCATTCCTTTGGAAAACAAATGCATGTGCCTACTGTCTTTTCCTGTTTCTCATGCTCAGAAAAACTTACTAGGAGGAATTTGCTTCAATGTCACTTTGACTCACTGATTTCAGTACCATCTGAGAAATGCATTCTCAGATGGCAAGAGACACTGTCTGAAGTGCCACATGTTTCTTTTAAGAGCTTAGCCTAAGAAGGAACAATTTCTTCTCTTGTGCACGCACGTACACATCCTGTGCAGATTGGTAAGATAGCTGCATTGACCTGTGGTTTCCTCTGAGAGGTCGTCGGATCGAGCCATCCAAATATTGTTTAACGTTTGCTCCTGCTCTTCTATACATCCCCTAGGAACATGTTTCTGAGGTCAGTGGCCTCATGAGAATCCAGAGGCACCTGGAATGCCTTTTATCTCTTAAAAAGGTTTACTGTTCACAAGGCTGAATGGCAACGTATGGTTACGGTAACAAACTTTGCTAAAAGATGAGGAATGGGAGGGGGCTTGTAACAATTATTTATTTAAAAGATATATAGGCCACTTTTCCAAAAGCTCAAAGCGGTGTACAATATGAAAGAAACAAAAGCCAGGTCAGTGCTTTCCTCCAGGATTAAATCCTGGATCAGGCTGGTCTTATCATTCACTGACCTGGCATTCAACAGCAGCAGCTTCAGGGTCCACAGGGCAGCTGCTGGGGGCACCAAGGAAGCTCAAACAGGTATCACCAAGGATATTTGAAACATCTGGTCCTAGATGCTGTTTCTGGATGGGCGGGGCATTTTCCACAGACCTGATTTTCCACAGTCCCATATGAGAAGAGCAGCAGTCAATCAGCGCATAAGTGGGGTAATTCCCATATTCTCCAGCAGTAGTGGAGTTGACCCTGAAGGGGCAAGCTCAAAGGAGTTCATCCCCTCCTTGGGGTTGACATGAGGGTGAGGGCCACCCCCTTCCCCCCATTATCCTGATAGCTATGGGTGTGTCATTTGCATATTTGTTTCATTTCTCTCTTAAATCGTGAGTCCTTTGGGAAAGGGAACCATCTCATCCCTTTCATTTATAAACCACTTTGAGAACTCTTCATTTTAAAAGTGGCATACAAATACATGGATCAGAATAGAACTTGTCAATAACAGGTTTTGAGATGAATTCAGCAACTCTTTCAATTCAGACTGTTCTGAAAATTCAGATAGCAGTACTCAAATCTGCAATGTTTTCAGTGTCGCTGGAAATCCTCAGTGGCTTCATTAGGTGTCGGGTGCTCTGAACACGATCCTTGTAAGATCAGGGTGTTCATGAGACTTCTGGAGTCAAATCAGAGCAAGAACAGGAGTTTAGGGTCAGTACCAAAGCAAATGGATTGAGGAAGCTAGTCAAGGAAGGCTCATAATCCAGGCTCAGAGCAGAGAGGTCGTACCTATGGGGGTGGTGGGCCCCAGGGCACGGGCCGCTTACCTGCCCCGTCACGTCTTCTTTGCAGCCGAAAACAGCTGCATTTGGGTCCTCCCACCTGCCCTGGTGCCGTTTGGCTCCAAAAAGGAGCCAAAAAGCACCGGGGGGCGTTTCCGTGCCACGGAGACGTGCTACGTCAGGGCGTGGCGTGGCGTGGCGTGGCGGCCCCCACCCCAGAAAGTTCTCTGTTCGCCTCTTAGTCAGGTGGTCATTTGACATTGATTAATTGACAAAGCTAAAAGGACAATAGTAGCATACGCAGCATACAACAGGATTAGGAATAGGTGAACTGATTTGATGTGCTGCTTTAATGATATGTTGCTGAGCCAGGAAGAAAACAGATTTAATGCTTAATGACATCCTCTTGCTTAATTACATCACTTCCAGCCCTCAGCAGGCGCCATGAATGCTATTCGGCCTGCTGTATGAAATGAGTTTGACACCCCTGTGCTAGTCTCTGCTCCTCGTGCTCCCTGGGTTGGAAAAGGAAGAAGGAACAGGGCAGAAGAGGAAGTGGAGAGAGAAAGAGAGGAGAATGGTGGGCTAGAGCAGGGGTTCTCTACCTTTGGAGGCAGATGTGTTACTGTAGCGTGGCGGGCGGGGTGGGGCGCCGGGGGGTGACGCGTGTAAAGGGTGACACACACACACACACACACACACACACACACACACCCCACAGCCACCTCTTCGGCCTCTGGTTCGTTGTGCACATGCATGGATTTTCCGCGCATGCGCACACCATCACTGAGGTCAAGAGTACGAGATGGCGGCGCAGTAGTAGAAGGGGTTCATGCAGTGGTGCAGTGTGGACCCCTTACAGGGGATGCTGGTTGCAGGTGGGTGGAGCCTTGTTTAACACGATTGGCCTGTGATTACTTAGACTAGCCAAAGCAGAAGCAGGTTCAAGATGTCTAGGTTCTCTCCCCGAAGTAATAGGTTTTCAGTTCCTGCCATGTTATAACAGTCGCATTAGACATGACTACCATTCAATGAAAAGCCTTGATTATTTCAATATGATGCTCCAGTTCTAAATACTACAACTTGGAAGTAAATCCATTGATTTTAATGGAATTACATTTTAAAGTGCTGTTTAAAGCTGCACCCTGAATAGCGTAGCTAGCCTTGGTTGCACCCCCTGTGACGTCACTATCCCCACCCCCGCTAGAGACGTCACCCCGGCGGCAATACGGCCGCAACCACGCCCCCGCGGGAAAGACGGCAGCAAAAGGCTACTGACGGCCTGGGCGGGCAGTCCAATCCTTCCCGCCACCGCTGCAAACCGCCTGGCTGTTTTGGGATGCCGATGTAGCGATTTGTGCACCCCCCGCGTCCCACCCCATCTTTGCCTCCATCTCTGAATATTGTTCCACTGTAAAGAATGCCAGTGCTTGCTCTTTTTTTTTTAAGTTTGCTATACAATGTACATAGATATTAGATACTATGTACACTTCTGAACTTGTTATGGGTTGGAGGAAAAGCATCTCTGATATCATGTCAGGCCACGAACAGAATTTCTCTTGCTCAGAAAGTAGTGGATAGTACAGCAGCCCGACCAAACTGTGGCTGATGTTGATTTTGCTGCAGCTGTTGTCCTTTGTCTGCTTTCTTCTATCATGTCATCACTGAGGGTGCCAACTGGCAGCAGTACCCTGGGAAAGTACACCAGTGCCTATGAAAACACAATGGTTTGGTCGTCCAGAAATTGTGGTTATGCCAACAGGATTTTACCTCTCTGCAACAACAGAGACCAGAACAAATGTATGACCTAGAATACGCACATGGACCAGATGAACAAGCAGCGTCCTGGAATTCTGTGCAAGGATAATGAAACAGATGTGGATGTCGACCATATTACTCTGAACCAGGAGCTTGACAGTCACCTGTAGGTGGCGCTTTCAAGTGAAGTTCAGCAGCATGTCATTCTGAGTCTATGCTTTGTGTTTGTTTTGAAGCTTGGCCAGCCATTCTCATCAATCTTTCACATGAAAATAGAAATTGAAGCATTGTAAGCATTTTGGAAGCTAATTTGCAGATTCAAGTTACAGCCCAATAATAACCGCCTGCCGGATCCTATCCCCATTCCGGGCTGCTGTGGAGCAGCCCGCTGGTGTACTGGGGGAAAGGGGACATTTGTCCCCTAACCCTGGTGTAAACCGGGGAAGGGCCTTCTTGGATTTCCGCCAGCTAAATAGCTGGCGGAAGAGGAGGCCATATAACAGCCGTGCTGGCCCAAACAGGGACAGGGATATGGCGGCCGTCATCTCTGCCCCCTCCTGGGCCGGCTCGGCCAATGGCCCCCTTTCTTACCACCTGGACTGCCTCCGTGGCCGTCGGGGGATCTCTTACCTGCCTCTGGCAGCTGTGGGGATGTCCCGGTGGCAGAGTGAGAGCGGCCGGCCTTGCACCGGCTGCCCTTACTCCCGAGTCATCACGCATGTGCTTTATGGCACGTTCGCAATGGCTTCCGGTGGCGGAGCATTTGCTCCGCCGCCGTTTTTTTTGCACAGGATTGCGCTGTTATTCTTGTTACATTGAGAAACAACGTTGCCAATAATGAAAAGGAGTTTCAACATGCTAAAAATCTTCATTTGTAACAATATTACCATAATGTATCATTACTTTTAAAGTAGTTCTTTCTCTTCTGTCCCTGTCTCTTGTGTCTTGTTAACAAGACTGTAAGCCTTTGGCAGGAAACGTTCTTTATGAATATAATAATAAAGTGTAACACAAGCTGCAAACCTATTCATGTTTACCTGGGAGTAAACCCTATTGACTATAATGGGACTTACTTCTGAGTAGACATGCATAGGATTGGGTTGACAGTTTATTGCAATCTGTTGCAATGGTAGCCTGGCATTTCATAGCATAAAAACATAAGAAGAGCCTTGCTGAATCAGGCCAAAGGCCCATCTAGTCTAG
The DNA here is from genome assembly GCA_026170595.1 of Plestiodon gilberti rubricaudatus. Lineage (NCBI taxonomy): Eukaryota > Metazoa > Chordata > Lepidosauria > Squamata > Scincidae > Plestiodon > Plestiodon gilberti. The sequence continues at coordinate 203,769,670 of JANXHW010000001.1, forward strand.
CTTCCTGTATCTCACAGTGGCCCCACCAGATGCCTCCGAGAGCACACAGACAACAAGATAACCTGTTTCCTGTTGTCACTCCCTTGCACCTGGCACAGAGAAAACCTACTTCTAAAGCCAGCAGGTTACTTATGGCTTGTTACCTGTGATGGTCTTTTCCTCCATGAATCTGTCCAAACCCCTTTTAAAGGCATCTAGGCCAGGTGCCATCACCACATCCTGTGGCAAGGAGTTCCACAGATGAATTACACGCTGGGTGAAGAAATATTTTCTTTTGTCTGTTCTAACTCTCCCTCCACTCAATTTTAGTGCATGTCCCCTGGTTCTGGTGTTGTGCGAGAGGGAGAAGAATTTCCCTCTATCCACTCTCTCCATCCCATGCATAATTGTATACGTCTTAATCATGTCCCCCCTCAGGCGCCTTTTTTCTAGACTGAAAAGCCCCAAACGATGTAGCCTTTCCTCGAATCATTTTGGTCACTCTTTTCTGCCCCTTTTCCAATTCAACTATATCCTTTTTGAGGTGTGGTGACCAGAACTGGATGCAATACTCCAGATGTGGCCTTTTAATGATCCCAAGCATGGAATCGGCCTTCTTCACAGCCACCACACACTGGGTCGACACTTTCATCGACCTGTCCACACTGATGATCCAGGGAGTGATAGTTCCACTGAAGTTCCTTTGACTTGAACTGAGTCATAGTAGAATATCCTGATACATTTTTGACTGCCTGAGACAAGTGTAAATAAACTAAAGAGAATTCAGTGGAGAACAACAGAGAAGGCAGAGGGTTTTGCAAGTACATTATATGATATGAACAGTTATCAGAACTATATATAGTTTGAAGAAAGAATGACTTGTTGGATATTAAAATATCACCCACAAAATGAAGAGATGAATACAGTTAGTCCTCACTTAAAGTCATTTCATTTAACATCGTTTCATTTTAAAGTTGATGGGGAAATACCATAGGAACATTTACATTTATCAATTAGCCTATGGTAAAATTGGTTTCATTATAAGTTGTTTCGCTTAAAGTCGCAGTTTCCAAGAAGAACCTATCGACAACTTTTAAGTGAGGGCTTGCTGTATCTCCATGCTACTAGAGACAATGGTCTCTGAAGCAGAACTTTCATATTGATAAAGAGTAAGAAAGCATGTAACTGTAAGAGTAATTGGTCAATGAAACAAATTGCCTGTGAGCATAGCTGAAAGGTGTTTTTGGTGGAGGAAGATGCCAATAAAGGTTTTGGAATTGGAATTGGAATTGGTGGAGGAGGCTTTAAAGTTGATGTCAAATAAATCTTTAGGGACTTTAGTCAATGGATGGTGTAGTGGTTTGGGAGTCGGACTTAGACCTGGAAGATCCAGGTTCAAATCCCCGCTCGGCCACGAAGCTTCCTGGGTGACCTTGGGCCAGTCACTATCTCTCAGCCCCACCTACCTCACAGGGTTGTTGTGAGGACAAAAGGAGGGGAGGAAATATGTACACCACTCTGAGCTCCTTGGAGGAAGGTCTGTATAAACATGTGAAAAATAAAAATAATAATAAAAAATAAGTTTGCTACAGAGAATCCTGCTTTGGAGTGTGGGTGGGTTGCTCAACATGGCTGTCTCCCTTCCTAATATGACCAAGGAGAAATCTGGTTCTGTCACAAAAATGTAACCGAAGCAAAGTACAGTAGTACTGCCTGCTCCTAGGATGCATGTTCTCAACAACACAGAGAACAGAGAAATTTCAAAATGAGCACCATAGATTGCCAGATACATACTGTGCACAGCTATTAATTATTCACCCACTTGGTGCCATGGCCAAATAGAAGGAATCAAGCATGAGAAAATGTCAATTCACCCAAAGTGCTAATTACTTGTGTTCTTTTACCCTTCTTTCCATATACCACACACTAAGCATTTGCAACATGCCATTGTTATGTTTTTAGAAAGATCTGCAGCATCCTTCAGATGGTGCCATACGTTTATTATTTCTGCTCCCACACAGAAATAAAAAACTCCACCATTACTTTCCTTCCACCAGGAAAACTATTCAGTCACTTACAGTGCAATCCTCTTCAAAGTGCCGGTGACAGAACGAGCGTTCTGTCGCCGGGAGATGTCACGAAAGTGCCGTAAAGCATGTTCACGATTACTCATGAGCAAAGGAGGCCGGCGCAGAGGCCGGCCTCCCTTGCTCCGACGACGGACCGCCCCTGCAGCCGCAGCCGCCGAACCAGGTAAGGATCCGGCGGGCGGGGGGGGGGGCGTGTTTCGCTAGGCCAATGACCATCATTGGCCCAGCCGGTCCGGGAGGGGGCGGGGGATGGCTTTGGCCATATCCTGGCCCCGCCGGGTGGCTGGGCCATTACACGGCCTACTCCTACTTCCGCCAGCAATTTTGCTGGCAGAAATCCGAGGAGGCCAAACAGGAGCACAAACTGTGGCAAAAGAAATGTAAAAAGATGATACGGGAGGCCAAGAAAGACTTTGAGGAACGTATGGCAGGCAACATAAAAGGGAATAATAAAAGCTTCTTCAAATATGTTAGAAGCAGGAAACCTGCCAGGGAAACGGTGGGTCCGCTGGATGGTGAGGGAGAGAAAGGGGTGATAAAAGGGGACTTGGAGACTGCAGAGAAATTAAATGAGTTCTTTGCATCTATCTTCACGGCAGAAGACCTCGGGCAAATACCGCTGCCAGAACGGTCTCCCCCGACTAAAGAATTAAGTCAAATAGAGGTTAAAAGAGAAGATGTCTCAGACTTAATTGACAAAATAAAGATCAATAAATCACCAGGCCCGGATGGCATCCACCCAAGAGTTCTGAAGGAACTCAAGAATGAAGTTGCTGACCTCTTGACCCAAATATGCAACTTGTCCCTTAAAACAGCCACTGTGCCAGAGGATTGGAGGATAGCTAATGTCACGCCAATCTTTAAAAAAGGAAGGAGGGGGGACCCGGGAAACTACAGGCCGGTCAGCCTAACATCTGTTCCAGGGAAGATGGTGGAAAGTCTCATTAAGGATAAAATCTTAAAATACATAGAAGAACAAGCTCTGCTGAGGGAGAGTCAGCATGGCTTCTGCAAGGGGAAGTCTTGCCTCACAAACCTGTTAGAATTTTTTGAAAAGGTCAACAGGCATGTGGATGCGAGCGAACCCGTGGATATTATATATCTGGATTTTCAGAAGGCGTTTGACACGGTCCCTCATGAAAGGCTCCTGCGAAAACTCCACAGTCAGGGAATAAGAGGGCAGGTCCTCTTGTGGATTAGGAACTGGTTGAAGACCAGGAAACAGCGAGTGGGAGTCAATGGGCAATTTTCACAATGGCGAGAGGTGAAAAGCGGTGTGCCCCAAGGATCGGTCTTGGGACCGGTGCTTTTCAACTTATTCATAAATGACCTGGAGTTGGGGATAGGCAGTGAGGTGGCCAAGTTTGCGGATGACACTAAACTTTTCCGGGTGGTAAAGACCAGCAGGGATTGTGAAGAGCTCCAGAAGGATCTCTCCAAACTGGGAGAATGGGCAGCAAAATGGCAGATGCGCTTCAATGTAAGTAAGTGCAAAGTGATGCACATTGGGGCAAGAAACCAAAATTTCACATATACGCTAATGGGTTCTGAGTTGTCTGTGATGGATCAAGAGAGAGATCTTGGGGTCCTGGTGGACAGGTCGATGAAAGTGTCGACCCAGTGTGCGGCGGCTGTGAAGAAGGCCAATTCCATGCTCGGGATCATTAAAAAGGGGATTGAGAATAAAACGGCCAATATCATTATGCCTTTGTACAAATCGATGGTAAGGCCACATCTGGAGTATTGTGTCCAGTTCTGGTCACCATACCTCAAAAAGGATATAGTTGAATTGGAAAAGGTGCAGAAAAGAGCGACCAGAATGATTTGTGGGCTGGAGCACCTCCCTTACGAGGAAAGGCTACAGCGTCTGGGGCTTTTCAGCCTAGAAAAAAGGCGCCTGAGGGGGGACATGATTGAGACTTATAAAATTATGCATGGGATGGAGAGAGTGGATAGAGGGAAATTCTTCTCCCTCTCGCACAACACCAGAACCAGGGGACACGCACTAAAATTGAGTGGAGGGAGAGTTAGAACAGACAAAAGAAAATATTTCTTTACCCAGCGTGTGATTCATCTGTGGAACTCCTTGCCACAGGATGTGGTGATGGCACCTGGCCTAGATGCCTTTAAGAGGGGTTTGGACAAATTCATGGAGGAAAAGACCATCACAGGTTACAAGCCATAAGCAACCTCCTGGTTTTGTTTTGTTTTTAAGAAGTGGGTTTTCTCTGTGCCAGGTGCAAGGGAGTGGCGACTGGACACAGGTATCTTGTTGTCTCGTGTGCTCCCTGAGGCATCTGGTGGGGCCACTGTGTGACACAGGAAGCTGGACTAGATGGGCTTTTGGCCTGATCCAGCAGGGCTCTTCTTATGTTCTTATGTATGTTCTTATGAGGCCAGTCGGGCTGGCCAGCATTTACACTCAGGGAAGGGGATGAGCATCCCCTTCCCCGAGTAGACCTCCGGCCCGGCGGCAGCCTGGCCGCCGGATCCTTACATAGGATTGCACTGAAAATTAGTGAGCAAGGATCTTACAGTATTTTTTTGAACTAATGAAGTAAAGCCATTGGGTGAGATTTGGCACATCCGTTTATGCAGATGGTCTGACTGTTGAATTTTAGCATGATCTATGGTAACTTTTCTCTAAAACCATTCATTTACAAGCTCTAAGAAGGGAAAAGCTCCTGCCATCCATGGCAAAGCCAGCATCCTATTCCTTATGACACAAATGGAAAACTCTGACAATTTGATCTAACTGTGAGAGAGTAGTAGTGCACCATTTCTAGATGATCTCTAGGAGGCAATGGCATTCAGAGAAATTTTTCTGAAATGATTTTGTTCATCATATTAGTGCAGGATTAGACCTTTCTCCAGGCCTGGCTCTTTTATAATATCACAGTTGTTCAGGATCAAACAAAGCTGTTCAGGATCAAACGAAAAAAAGATATTGGAGATAAGACCAGCTGACCAGGAGTATCTCTATCTTGTGCGGATTAAGCTTCAGTTTATTGACCTGTATCCAGGCTCTCACTGCCTCCAAACACTTGTCTAGCTCTTCCAGCTTCCCTGGAATCAGATGGTAAGGAGAGATATGTTGGGCAACACCTGCATATTGATAACATTGAGCTCCAAATCTCTGGATGATCTCTCCAAGCCATTTCACATAGAAGTTAAACAGCATGCATGGGGAACAAGGTTGAACCCTGCCAAACACCATGGCCAAAGGCCAAAGTGTTTAGCAGAAATCCCCCAGCACCACCTTCTGGTTCCTATCCTCCAGGAAGGACCAGAACCACTGTAAGATGGTGTGCCCAACCCCATCTAGCCAGGCAGTCCAGAAGAATATTATGGTAGACAGTATCAAAAGCAGCTGAGAGTTCCAGAAGAACCAACAGGGATGTACTCTCCCCCCCCCCTTCCCCCTGTCTAGTTCTTGTGGAAGATCAACAGTGAGGGCAACCAAAGCTGCTTCTGTGTCAAAACTAGGCTTGAATTGGGACTGGAAAAGGGTCCGTATACATGGTCTTATCCAGGTATCCCTTGAGTTGGGTCTTCACTATGTACTTAAACATAGTGGATTGAACCCAGCATGACTGGGTTTTTCTTGTTCTAGTGTTAAGCCTGTCTGTTAATGAGAGGTGTAACAAGATGTGTAGTTTGGTTGTTGGAAATTGCATTTGATCTTAGGCTCACTGTGTATATGCCAACGTGCACAGGCCTTGTGAGGGGCTGAGGAATATGGGGCAACCACATAATAAAGTTTCAACTACTGTGTGTCATGGATGGTAGATGGAAGCTATCAGGTGATTCCCTTGAAATGGCTGGTCATCCAGGACCACTAGCTATGCCAATTATAGTGCAAGAGGCCCAGTTTGTTCTCCACACAGAATGCAGACGTTCAGGGTGCTCATTTGGACTGAAGCCATAAGTGGGCACTTGTATTTAAGGAAGCTTCACAGTTAAAGTTGACTGAGCTGACTGGAAAGCTATAATTACTCAGCAAACATAATTCTTCCAGTACACGTATTTTATGGCTCCTAGAGTTTATAGGGCAGAGGGCACACCCCAGAGCACCAGGAACTATTTCAGGTTATATCTCCTACTGCTGGGGCTGCCCATCTACAAGCTGTTCCTACGTGGCCAGGCCCCTGATACCACTTTGTGCACACATCCATAATCATTCATTTGCTTGGCCCGCCCATCCCAGTATATAATCATAGCATACAAGCAAAATAAATTTCATTTGCTTTGTCTGGAGAAGGATCCTTCAGATCATGTAATATTGTCTCCAAGATCCAGTAATAAACAAGGTAAGTACTAACCTCATTTTCCCTTTACAGATTTGCTTCTTAATTATTTTTTAAAAAACACACAAACTTGGGAGCATGCTATAACACAAAGAGGCAACTTACCTGACCCCCCCAAAAAAAACCCCAATCTTTGTTCCTAAAGAACAGAATAGCTTTATAGTATTTAAGATCAGCAATATACAGGCTTGTCAAATTATGCCCCAAATGAAATGAAATGAAATGAAATGATACGTGGGGTACCCGTGCCACTCTTTAAACACTTGGTGACCCACCCAGCACCTCAAATGCTCAGAGTAACTTCCTATTGCGCACCACGTATTGATCAATGTAATTCTATTATAAATACAATATTATGGATATAATAATATAAGAATTATATTGATAGTGAGTCCTGGCACTTGTGATCTTACGAGAGGAAGAGGCAAAAAGGGACATGAAGAAGCAAGACTTCAGTGTTAAAATATTGTGTGTATTGTATTGCATCCATACGGATAGGGTCGTGTTCAGGCTGGCTCAACTTACTTATGATCATTAAACAGACTGCAGATCGCCTAGGAAAGTGATGTGTGTATGATGAAGAGGTTAACTGAGTATAAAGTCTCCTGGATTATTACAGAATATGACTTTTCTGCCTTCCTGCATTGGAAAAGGCACTATGCCAGAAAGGCATCATTCACAGCTACGCCTTCATGAAGGTGACAGTGTTGTTGGTCCCATCTGCTCATGCTCAGGTCTTTTCTCCCCACCAGGTTCTAAAAATGCTTCTTTACTCCGTTCTTTCTTTGTGCTTTCTCATCACCAACTATGGAGATGCCTTCCCACAATTAACAAAGGATGAGTTCTACTCAAAAATTGGCAACAAACATATGCTGGGAGACAAGGATACCACTAACCTGATCAACAGCCAAAAGCCTGTGCTTTATGAAGGTAATGAAAAACATGAAAAGAAAACATGATGCAAAAGCAACGGGAAAATAAAATCGAAGGGGCTAATAATAAAGTTATGGAATTGCTTTGCTCCATCATGGCATAGCAGTGAGAAGGGACAATAATTAAAATGGGGAAAGGGAAAAACATTTTAGACTATCCCTTACTTTACTAGGTCCAAATGGAACCCCCAGTGGTGCTGTGCAAAAGGAAACGGGATATTAAACACTTTCCATAGGTAGCTACTATATAGGAAATGTGTGCTTGATATATTTTGGATTGCAGACATGGCTTTTAGAGTGCTGACTGATTAATGAGTCGACAGGACAGAGCGAGATATAAATCTAATAAATAAAATAATAAGTTAATAAATAATAGACAAATCACTCCAGTGTGTCATCTCCAGCCATCTGTCAGTTCGTTAATACAGAGCTGAGAATTTGAGAATCAGCAGTTCACCTGGAAGAACATTTTTAAACATACTTATCAGCTCCACTGTTCATGTCAGACCCACACTTTTCTTGTGTCACTCTGGTTGGCTTTTTCTCCAAATAGGGCGGCTCAGTTAGTGTATGGCGAGAAGAGAAGGTTTGCTCCAAACAAGAACTTCCCCAGTTCCTGCTGATCTGATCGTTATTTACTGCAGATCTACACAACATATTACCCAAAAGTCAAATGCAGCTTGCAAGACATGTGTTGTAGCCCACATATACTTCTTGACAGACCCCCCTATTTTATAGTCCCAGGCAAGCAGCAAAAAATGGGAACTTGACTGAGACCCTCTTGGGTTGCTACACATAGCTGATAGGGCTCCATTCAACTTGGTGGGTCATGAGTTGAGTTGTGCAAGCTTGATTTATAGTACTGTGATCAGCAGTGTGGGCTCCTAATTTTTGTAGGGAATAAATATGTCCATCTCTTTTGCCAAGTAATGCATACAACATTAATGCTGTAATCCTATGCACACTTACCTGGGAGTAAGTCCCATTGTACATAGGAATACTTACTTCCAAGTAAGCATGTACAGTATAGGATTGGGAAGCAGGGAACATATGATGTTAAAGCATTCTACCATAATTACTATTATGCTGAAAAACAAAGCATTTCTGTCTTTGAGCATGCATTTGGAGGACCTAGAGCTACTTTGGCATCTGGCCTTGAGAACTATTGACTAAGCTAAATGTAGCTTTGTTTACTATTGTCTGACAGCCCTCTATGGCTGCTCGTTAGGGGCTTGAAATCTTCTTGATTTTACTGCTTGCCTGGGACTGCTAACCAGAGGCGTAACAAGGGTGGAGCGAAGGCAGGTAGTTCTGCAAGACTCCGTTACACCAGAGTCAGCGGCCCCTCCCCCTTGCTGTTGGAGCCATTCTGGCAGCAAAGGCAACACGCAGGACACTCCCCTGTTGCTGCTGGAATGGCTCCAACAGCAAGGGGAGGGGCCGCTGACTCCAGTGTAACGGAGTCTTGCAGAACTACTTGCCTTCGCTCCACCCTTGTTTCACCACTGCTGCTAACACAGGCCATATATTCAACTTGTGGTAGGTCACAAGTTATGCAGGCCTACTATAGATGCTTCTAAAAGCAGGATTATTTGAATGCCCATGGTCTTGAGATGACGGGACAAATAGGCTGGATATCAAATTGACCGCCTTTCTGGGATTAGGGAAGCAGGTGGTCTGTTGGTCTTCTTTAAAGGAGAACAAAGTATGGTATGGTACATTCTACTTATGGTCGTTCCAGTAGCATGCTGGGTGTCCTCTGCTCCTACTCTGTCTCAGCCGGGGTGTGCATACAGAAAAGTGCTACTGAGCCTCCTTACATGCCAAATTCTCTGTAAACAGGAGTCAAAATAACGCTGTTCATATTTTGGCCCCCATTTTCCCTTTGAAATAATTACTGTATTTTCAATCTCTGCCTACAAAGGCAGCAGAATACCAGAGCATCTAAACACTTGTGTGCTTTTGTTCAAAAAGAAAGAAAGAAAAAAATATTGCTAGGCACAATGTAGAATATAGTAGTGTGAACAGTTGTTTACGAAATTGGAATTAGAAAATATGGAAATAATTGAAAATATGGGAAGAAATTATAAACTGGAAAGCAACAGTGTGGACATGCCCCAGTGTGGGTCTGATTGTCATGATTGTCAGTGTGGGTCTGATTGTCATGTGTGCATGCATGCGCATGATACGACATGAGTTTTGTTCCTCTATTTCAGAATATCTGGCAAGAGACTGCAGGTCTGCTTACATCCGTGGTAGGAGGGAAAATGGCCTGTACATCATCCGTCCCAAATTCTCTCCATTGCTGGTAGTCTACTGTGACATGAAGTCCGAAGGAGGTGGCTGGACGGTCCTACACAGAAACAACCTCACCAAAAAGACACCTTCTTGGTCACGTGCTTGGAACGATTACAAGATAGGCTTTGGGAACCTGTTGGAAAACCACTGGCTTGGCAATGAATTCATACACCTTTTAACCAGACAAAATGCCTTCCTTGTGCGGTTTGTCATAAAGGACAGTACTGGGAAGAGCAGGCATGTCGACTACCATAGTTTTCAGGTAGATGATGAAAGTTCTGGTTATGCTTTGAGGCTAGGGAACTATTCAGGGGATGCACCCGATGCACTGACCACTATGGGTGAAGCAGGAATCCATGACAACATGAGGTTTTCTACCAGAGACAAGGATAATGACCGGAGGGCCGACACAAACTGTGCATTAGATAATGCTGGTGGCTGGTGGTACGATAACTGTTACTCAGCCCTCCTAACCAGTGACAGTCACATTTACTGGAAAGGATTGTGCACAGAAGTTAACTCCTGTACATTAGCATCCATCATGATTAAACCAAATGGACAAAATTGCAAGATACCTTCAAGATATTAATGAATGGATTCTTAGCACGTTAGAGGCTTCCATTCGCTTTAGATTAGCTCTGAAAACCAACCACCATTATATTGTTTGTGGAGCTCAAGGGCTTGGGACACACAATTCCCCAGGAACGTATCTTGCAGAAATCCCATTGAAAGGGATAGGAGCAGGCTGCACAAGAACATATCACCTGTTCTCTTAGCCAATTCCCATTCATTTCAACGGGGCTTAGCCAGGAGAGCTTCCCAGTTCTTATTCTCTCACCTGCTTCAGGATAGCTGTTAAATATTTTGGCCCAGGTTCATAACTGGAATGTACCAATCTCAAGTTTAGAGAAACAAGACAGAGAACACCTTACTGGGTGTGAAAAAGAAGTGGCTTATTTAAAACAGAAGAGAGAAATATAGGGCTGAAATGTTTTAATCTCTGTGCTTTTAATGAAAAAAATACAAACTGTGATTTTACAGATACTTGCAATAAAGAAATAGAAATGGCTATTGTTTATTGTCAAATAAATTCTGCAGAAATATAAATGGAAAAGGGATTTAATAATGATATCGCACCTCAATCACAAAGTTAAATCTGCTAAAGTGGAGATCTAAATACATTCATGGGGTCACAGGCTGTGACAACACTTTTAAACTGGAAAATTATTGAAAATTCAGCCTCTCACCACATCAGTAAGGCAAGATGAGTAGGACATAAAGGGGGTTTAACAGGTGGCACCTTCTTTTCCTTGGCAGATGAAATACACAGTGACCCCTGACAAAAACAAATTGTCCTATATTGATAGAAGACATGATATTGGCATATTAGTTCAATCAGAAGTGGTGAATCTACTGTATGTGATCCATCAGTCTTCTCCATCAGTTCATGGGAAGATTCTGTCAATAATACATTTTTTACTTAATATGGACAGAAATCCTGAAATATGAATGGTCACCCTGAACATTATGAATAGGACAGCGCAATCCTGTGTAACCTTGCACCAGTGTAACAGTAGATGCACCGGTGTAAGTCAATTACACTGCCCTAAGTGCACTTACACCGGTGCATCTACTGTTACACCGGTGCAAGGTTACACAGGATTGCACTGGGACTCTCCTTTACTTGACTTCTCTGGCACCACTTTTACTTACCATTCTTCTCATGTTCACCTAAAAGGTTACCATTATGGTGGTTGGAAATCTGTCTCACTGAATGCAAAAAGCAGCCTGCCTAGAGGTATACAGACGATACCTAGATGCACGTGATGAATATTTAGTTTCCTGATTATGAAGACTTTTTTCTCCCTTCAGTGGTGTCACACCCGGTGCGAGAACTCATGATGTCACCCTCATGGACCTCCTCCCATACCAGACCATACAGAATCCTTACTAAATGTTTTTTGTACTAATGTTACTCGTAAATCGTAGTTCTCGTATATCACTGAATGTAATGGCAATAGTAGTGACATAAACCCCGTCAACCCCCTAAGAGATCCCAGCATTCAATGAGGGGCAATAACATTGAGCAGCCACCAAACTGGTCACTGATTAGCTAGACTCCAGCAGACAGAAGGAACGGAAGCCCTACTGCGATCCCCAAAAATCAAGCCTCTTGGCAAAAACCAAAGTCTTCTCTCCCCTGCACCCAGCACCTGTGCTCCTTATCCAACAACAGATTACAGCATCTGTTAACTGGGGAGAAATTGGGGTGTGTGCAGGTTGGTTGGGTTAAGGTTATAATTTCCCCATGGAGTTTGGAAGTCAGATGTTGGGTGTTTAAATAGGGCTCAGCAGTGGCGTCATGAGTCGGTATGTCACCCCCGGCGGGAGGTCGGCCGTGTCACACACACCCGCTGCCATGTCACCCTGCCCGGTACAAACCGCTCACACCCCCCCCCCCCGCTGCCGTGTCACCCCTGGTACTCGCCGTTCGCCGCTCACACCGGGAGGGGTGACACGCCAGGAGGGTGACACGCTGGGAGAGGGTGATGCACCCGAGGCCCACTCGCGTGCTGCATCTTCGGCGGCTCGGTAGCTTCTAACTAGGCCAAAAGCAGCGTTCTTCACGCATGTGCACAAGGCCGCTTGAAGCCTTGCCCTCAGAAGGGCCAAATGAAGATGCGATTGGGTCTTCGTTCGGCCCTTCTGAGGGCAAGGCTTCAAGTGGCCTTGTGCGCATGCCGCTTTCAGCCTTGCCCTTGCCCTAGTTAGAAGCTGCCGAGCTGCCGAAGAAGACGCATCACGCGAGTGGTCCTCTGGCATGTCACCCTCCTAGCGCGTCACCCTCCTGGCGCGTCCCTCCCTCCCGGTGCATCACCCGCCATGCCCTAGCGACATCATTGGGGCTCAGAAATTTCCTTCAGAAAAAGTGGGTTTGAGAGTCATGATCTCAAAGAAGACTTTGGAAAGGGAGGCTAGAAAGGATCTCAAGTAGCTGCAGTGGGAAAGGCCATTGCAGTAGGTAAAGTTATTTCCCTTGTAGGAAATCTCTGCATGCCCTGTCATGTTTCGTAGTCATGTTTCCTAGAAGTAGGAGCCTGCTGGCATTAATTACAAATTAATTTGTTACAGGTCGTGTGAAAACGCACCAATGGTAGAAAATAGGTTTCTACCACTGGTGCGTTTTCGCACCACTGGTAACAAATGGAATAGAAAGTCATTTTAGTGTCACCCCTCCCTGGGGTGTCACCCAGTGTGGTTCGTACCCGTACCCCCCATGCCCCCTAGTGACACCTCTGCCTCCCTTTATATAGGCCACTCTACAAGAATGTTATAAAGTAAACAGCTTTAAAGAGTTACTAAACATGTCTCCACTACATTAATACAAATAGCCCATGTGGTGATTGTCCTGCAGCCTTGGTTTGGTAGGAGAGGCTATGAAAGCCTGAGGTGAGTCACTGGGAATCACATTGACTTATACAAATATTTGCAATTGGGAACTTTTTCTGGTGTAAATTGCTAGATCAGGCTACCCGCAGGATGGGACCATACCAGGGTGAAGGGTTAAAGCCCACTGCCCTCAACTATGGTTTCAATCCAAGCGAGGGACTGTACCTGGAAAGATAAGAACATAAGAAGAGCCCTGCTGGATTAGGCCAAAGGCCCATCTAGTCCAGCTTCCTGTATCTCACAGTGGCCCCACCAGATGCCTCAGGGAGCACACAGCCAACAAGATAAATCCTGTTTCCTGCTGCCACTCCCCTGCACCTGGCACAGAGAAAACCTACTTCTAAAACCAGGAGGTTGCTTATGGCTTGTAACCTGTGATGGTCTTTTCCTCCATGAATCTGTCCAAACCCCTTTTAAAGGCATCTAGGCCAGGTACCATCACCACATCCTGTGGCAAGGAGTTCCACAGATGAATTACACGCTGGGTAAAGAAATATTTTCTTTTCTCCGTTCTAACTCTCCCTCCACTCAATTTTAGTACATGTCCCCTGGTTCTGGTGTTGTGCGAGAGGGAGAAGATGTTGAAAGAAGGCTGGTCTGAGAAGTATAATGGCATAGTATACATCTGCAGGCATTTTCTAGCCGCATACATTATTGGAACCTGAGAACATTGGCGTTTTTAAGCATACATTTCAAGAAATGACTTGTGTTGAACTCTTTTGTGTAAAAATATTGGAATAGATTGTAGGAAGCAGTCAATGCTGGAAGCAGTAATATCAGAGGCCATCACAAACTAATGTACTTAGCACTCATAAAGCAGGAGGAGCAACCCCAGTGCTTGAATAAAATGCAATTCCAGTTCTTGTAACCTAGACTCACAAGAAAGAAATACTTGGCCAGGTTTTTTTTTTAAATAATGGGTTCTGTCTGCATCTTTCAGTATTAAATCTGATGAGATGATTACTCAGCCTAACAGATATTTAAATATTCAGATAAATCAAAGATTCAGAAATATACTATATTCACGCTATAGGAACATGCAGACTACGTTTTCCTCCAACCCTAAGTCCAGGTAGTGAGAAGTAAGTCCCATTAATTTCAGCTGCAGGCAGAAACGTCGCTGGGGGGGGGCGGAGGGATGACACTGGGTGACACGTGGGAGGTGACAAAGCGGGTGGCAGCGACAACTGCTCCATTTTGGCGGCGGGAGCAGCGGCAATGGGTTTGGCCCACCCTCCCAACCTACTTCTTGGACGGAATGTGCAGTGGTGGTAGCAGTGGTGATGTCACTTCCGGTACTGATGTAACGGGGGCCGCATAGCGACGCCACTGGCTCCAGGTTGACATCAGGGGTTTTTTTTAGCTTGGTCAGGCACTAGCTGAAGATCCACACCTATCAGAGAGCCCACCTGGCTGGCCTGGCCCTTGAACCTTCAGTATCAGTACAAAGATATCATCCATGCCCAATCTAGCGATGAGTGGTGCCATAGGTGGCCCAGTGCAAGACTTTGCCCCAACCTGATGCTGGCACTCCTTCAGCTGGACACATTTATATGTATACACTGAATAGAACAAGGGTGCTAGAATTCTAAGAGAAAATGCACACCTTACTCCTTCCTTCCTTCCTTGGGCAACTGGTTCAAATGAGTGATTTATTTTTTATAAGCTTGCATATCCCAAGGGTGGGTGGGGGGCACAGGAGAGATCCTTGACTTTGTCTGTCTCTCATTGGTCATCATAAGGGAACAAAGTCAAAAACTGAGTTCAAAATACATATATACAAAATGAAGTGGCCAAGAAGCCACTGTCGTTTGTTTTTTAATAACCATTTTCATCTGGCCGGTACTCTTATGCCTTGCTCTTATTGGAAGATATTTCCCAGCCCTATACATACACATACCAATGTCATCTGTTGTACCTAAATTCCATGAACACTATAGTTTTATTCCTTGTGACATACATCACTGTTTCAAAGAATTTTCAGAAATGCCCCCAGAGGCAGCAGCACCCAACCTATAGTCAACATGATGTTGGATACAGGAAATCCAAATTCTCAAAGCAGTTAGCAAATCAACACCAACATGACTGACCAGTTGTGCTATATTGAAATGGTGGAGGGGATATGGTATGGCCCTTTCTGCTCCAGGTGAGCTGTCAATTTCCTTATTTATCCAGTCTTAAGTTAACATTCTTTGTTTATAGTGTTTGTCATAATCACGTGTCCTATCAAATAGACTATAGGTCTGCATGGGTGTGCTACGTTTTTGGAACTCTCATGGCCTGTTGTAAAGATAATGGCTTAAGAACAAACAGATGACATACACGCACAGGTTGTGTGGTGCCTTGCATTACTTTGCTCCTTAAATATACAGTATAGCACAAAGGTCCCAAGAGGAGCCACTGGAAATTTCTTATCCATCCATAAACTAAAGCACAATGATGTTCTTCTTGTGAACTAGGAACATGAAATGAAAACCTAAGAATCTGTGAAAGATCCCAGTATGGGATCCAGTATGGAAGAACTGTGATTTGATGTTAAAGGCCTGATTCTTGGATTTAGGGCCCAATCCTATCCAACTTTCCAGCACTGATGCAGCCGTGCCAACAGGGCGTGCACTGCATCCTGTAGTGGGGGAGCAGTCATGGAGGCCTTCGCAAGGTAAGGGAACATTTGTTCCCCTACCTCGGGGATGCATTGCGGCTGCATCGGCACTGGAAAGTTGGATAGGATTTGGCCCTTAAACTGGTTAATTTCTATCGAAGTTATGGCAACTAAACTAGCTTAAATCCAAACGCTCTGTGTTTTAAGTGTTTGAATCAATATGTTTTTGAGAATTCCTTATTATGATATGTTTTTGAGAATTCCTTATGATATTCCTTCCTGCTGTTTTTATGCTCCTTTTTTTAATTGTAGTAATGATCTTTTTAATCGATTTTTAGATACTGTTTTTATTAATTTTCATTAATTGTTTTTTACTGTTTTAAAATGTGATTATTTTTGTATTGTATTTTTTGTATTGTATTTTCTTTTTTTTTTTGTTTTAAGCCGCCTTGGGTCCTTTCAGGGAGAAAGGCAGGATAAAAATACTGTAAATAAATAAATATAATGGTCTTGTATAAGAGCGGAACTTCACAAGCAACAGGATCGCCTGGTTCAGTTCTTCCTTAATTGCAGATTGTGGGTTGCATTTTGCATGCTCTCCTATATCAAATATTCCTGAATATGGAAATGCTACTAGCCTCTCAGAAGTATTCTAGTCTATTTCTCCATGATGTGTCCTAGTTTTCTACACCCTCATTTTTACGGGGATGGATTCAAACATGTAATCCTCCAACTCTGTCTGAAATGATACCATCAAGAGTTGCATCGCATGGTTCTCCTGATTATGTAGTTTAGCAATTAATTTATTGAACCCAACTTTCTACAGGCAACTCCCCTAGCTGTGGTGCCCAGTGGCAGCTGAAAAGGAATGTGAATAGTTCAGTTATTTGTTCTCAGTGAATTTATGATGGGAGTGCTAGCTAAAGCTAAACATGACCAACTAATCGTGATTGTACATATTGATTTTTCAAGGAATTGCATTTTAATAGTGGGAATTTTAACTGTCTGTTTTGTTTATTTAGACCTATAACCCGGAATCAGATTGACGTACAGTAGTACATTTGCAGAGTTAACAAATGAGATATATTCACAGTTACTAAAAAACCAAAACCAAAACTATGCCATGCTTGTAGTCATTTTTACAATTATAGTCTGTGGATATTTAAAATGTCTTTTTTTAATCAAAAATATTTCCAGATTTTTTAAACTGTGAAATCTCTTTCTCAGAACAAGAATAAAGGCATTACATATCAAGAAGCAATATGTCAAACCAGATATAACAAAACCAGATATTAAAATTATGAGTAATTAAAACATTTTAATAAATTGATCAGCAGCTAATGGAAACAGAATCTATTATGGGCAAATTCACATTATCATGCTGATCACATGATAAATGTAGGTATCATGTCACTTGTTGTGTGGCATCAGGTGAAGAGTGTATGACTGGTCCACAGAGAGACATTTTTTTCACAGAAGGAACACCTTTCCCCTTATCCATTTTGTTGTAGCAATGACTTCTCCCTTTCTCCCATCTACTGTAAAACATAGGTGTTGAAAGGAAGCCAACATAATATCATTTTAAAAACAATGATTGGGGGGGGGGGAACTCAGTTAGGCCTCTTAGCCCAATTTCAGTCTTGGGGAGATTAGTGGAAAGTATAGTTAAACCTAGAATTATTAAACATATAGGACCAATTCTGATGATGCTCGGCCTGTCAAACCATGGCATATCCTGGCCTCCCTCCTCCCTCGTTTTCCTAATTGTGTGGAAGGAGGGACAATTTGTCTGAACCACCTCTCTATGTGCACTACTTTTAAAATACATTTAATACCATGTAGAAGAGTGGTTCATCTAAACTGGTCTTCCACACAATTAACAGCCCAGTCCTATCCCCTGCCACATTAGAGCATGCAGCCACGTCAATGGAGGTTGTGCTGCATTCTATGGTGGTGGTGGTGGTGTGTGTGTGTGTGTGTGATCAGACAGCCTGCATGAGGTAAGTGAAAATATTTTTTTAAAGTTTTAAGTAAATATTTTTATTTACCCCCAGGTAGGCTGCCCAGTCACCTAGTCATGCCCAGTCATGGGTCTCCTCAGACCCGCACCAGCCATCTTACTGGCATAACTCCTAGGAGAGAAAAGGGGTGGGGAGTGTTAAAAAAGAGGGGATATGATCCTGTCGCTGTCTGAGAGCACAAGTCACTGCTGCCAGGATCCATCCCCTCCCTCCCCACCCTGCTGTCCCCCTCCCTGCCCCCAAATGCCCCCTCTCCTCCCCCTCCCCACCCATGACATGCCTCCACCACCAACTTACTGGTGCCCATGGAGGCTTTTGGAGCTGCAGGCAGCTGCATGTGCTGCGCCTGACCAATTTGTGGCAGTGGCCCAGCAGCACGCGGCAGCAGCCTAGCTTTTGCGCCCTCGGAAGTGCCCTGCACTGCTGGAACGCAAGTTCTGGCAGTGCAGGGCAACCACAGGATTGGGCCCTAGGAAAAGAAAGTGGGAGGGGAGGGGTCAGGATAGGCTTGTGCCATGAGCATACTGTAGTGGTTTGGGAGTCGGACTTAGACCTGGAAGATCCAGGTTCAAATCCCCGCTCAGCCACGAAGCTTCCTAGGTGACCTTGGGCCAGTCACTATCTCTCAGCCCCACCTACCTCACAGGATTGTTGTGAGGACAAAAAGGAGGGGAGGAAATATGTACACCACTCTGAGCTCCTTGGAGGAAGGGTGGTATAAATATGTGGAAAATAAAAAATAAAATAAATAATCATGTGGTGATGGTTTGGCAGGACCAAACCGATATCATCCAAACCAGCCTGCAGAAGAACCAACTTTGCTAAGGGAATGGCCTTTTTATTATTAGGAAAGGGACTGGAAATAAAATGGTTAGTATCACAATGCCCTTATACAAATCTGTGATGTGGGCACATTTGGTATATTGGGTATACAGTAGTTCTAGTTGGCTGAGCTCAGAAAGCACCTTAGAGCTGGAAAAGGTGCAAAAAAGGGGCAAACAAAATGATCCAAGAATCGGCACACCTTTCCTATGAAGAAAGGCATTTGGGAGGCCTTAGAGAAAAGATGAGTTGTGGGGACATGATGGAGGTCGTCAATAAACCATGAATGATGTGGAGAAAATGAACAGAAATAGATTTTTCTCCCTGTCTCATAATAGTAGAACTCAAGCTCACAGAGTGACTATTAGCCATTTATATCTAAATCATGGAGACTCCAGAGAAATATATGTCTGAATACAGTTGCTGGGGAGGGTGATAAACAACAGGAGAGGGCTGTCAACTTTCAGCTTTCTGAAAACTTCAGGTTGACCAGGGGTGGGAACAGAATGCTGACCTGGATTGGCCTGATCCAGCAGTGCTCTTCTTTTGTTTTAATATTCTTCAGCTCAAGGTGAGCCTCTTCCCCATACTGGCCAGTGCTCCCTGAGTAGCACTATTCTATGAAGCTCCTCTGTTTAGTCTTTGCTTCAGTTTGGAGTGAGAAGTTCAAACGTTTCATAGCTAAGATATGAGCTACAACATGAGCTTCCTGGTGGAACATAATGCTTGGCTTTTCATATCGCTTCTCAGAAAGTTTTTGTCCTCTCCACTGTTTTGGACATTTTCCATCTCTGAAGGCAGGAGAGGCGCTCATAATAAGAAGAATACAGATCCAATAGTCAGTGAGCATTACTGTATATCTAAGCAACCATAGAATGCAAGCTGACAGGATACTGTACTCTTATTTGAGGACAAGTGTTTCTCTTGGGTGCATGCTAAGCTCAGATTGTACATTTGACCTACCAAGGCGGCCACAACTAGTGGCAGTCTGTAATCCTCTCAGGTATGTGTTGCAGAAGTAGGTCTAAAACCTTCTTGGTTAAACGTTTCAAACTAGCTGTTTTCTTCTGACAGTTTCTTATTCTCACCTTTCCCCTTTCTTGCTTTCTTCTGGAGCTGCTGTATTTACAACATAATTACGACAACCCCCACTGGGTACACTGGATGCCCTAAAAGACTTCATTTTTTACTTCAAGGTCCACATTCTTGAAAATACTGATTTTGCTTTTTACTGTGTTGTAGTTTCCATGATTTTTATGGAAGCTAAAGCCACCTCTCTCTCTCAAATAATTTATACGCTGTACATTTTCTGAGATAAACCCAGGCATGTGATATATAAAGACACACTAATAGTGGTCCACATCAATTGTTCAGAACAAGGCTCAGTTGCCATTTGCACATGGTGCTTCTTGACCTACATTAAAAAAAAAGTGTTCACCCCATCGAAGACAGTCTACTACAGGGAGCTTTGAAGCATGAACCATACAGCTAAAACTGTGCACCTAAGAGGGCTCTTGGACTTGTGTTTCTCAAACTCAGGTGAGATGGCAGGCAGGTCTTCTGTTTAAAGAAAAAAAAATACAGTCAGATCTCACTGAGCTATAAACCTAAAGTAGCACTTTAGCTTTTGGTACAATTCATTTCTGTCTCATTTGCATTACCCTTACATGGCTAAGAGAAGCTTTGGTGGGAGGGATATATTTTGAGGAAATGGCACAGGAATAAGGGTTAAACATCTCCTCCCACAGGGTTGCCACTATGATTAGAAACTAGAGCCCCTATTCAGCTGCTTTAAAGTATTTTTTTTAAAATTCTCCACATCATATCTGTCCCACATCACATCTGTGACCTTCCAAAGAAGTACTTGGGCAAGCTACACTCTAGCCCTGTTTAGGCATTCATTCTGGGTAATATGAATATATGAGGCTGCTCTTCTACTGAATCAAACCACTGGTCCATTTAGCTCAGTGTCTACAATGACTGGCATCAGCTCCCAGGCTTTTAGACACAAAGTATTTCCTAGTTCTACCTGGATAAAACCTGGGACCTTCTGCATGCAAAGCAGGTGCTCTGCCACTGAGCTACACCCTTCCACAAATAGTAATTATTGATATATGGATGGATGACTCAGGGGCATGCCTACTAGCCCCATTCTGATCTCCAAGCATCCATTGGAATATATAGTCTATGACAGCATTTCTCAAAGTTCTCTCCGCAAGGCGGCCTGCGCGACCTTCTGCAGGTTTCCTGGATTGCTGCTGCCGCCATGCTGTCTCCACCCCTTAAGGGGGCAGGGGACAGCTTCGGTTCTCAATGGTGGGTCACGACCCACAGTTTGAGAACTGCTGGTCTATGACTATGAGCATACACCCTAACATGCATGGGCTCCTGTCCTGTATGCAGTCTGTACCCTGGAGAAATGGAGGATATGAATTAGATGTGCAAGAGCTAGTGCATGTTCAGGTACACGCGCATAGGCTCTGTGTACAAGTTTTGATGAACATGTGGAGTTAAGGGGCTGTGCTGGTGGGTGTATCCTAGTTTCCCCTCCTTCAGGAATTCATTCCTCCCTGGAATTAATGCCAGAACAGGCCTAGTCTCAGGCCCATTTTGCAATATGGGAATGATAATGGTACTGACGTGCTGCAGAATCAATAGAAGAATTACTGATATAATGTACACTAGGTGCTTTGACTACCCTAAAGCTAGTTAGGTAGCTATCCTATTATTAGAATTGTCACCAACATGTTGCTTATCAGCAAGGAATGGACTTTCTAACTTCCTCAACTTGCCAGTGTTATAAAGACCAAATACGTTTCAATGTAATTCTCATTAAATGTCTGGTCTTCTAGATGCTGCTGCAGGGAGCTTTTTTTTTTTTTTTTTTTAATCTCCTCTATATATTGACTTTACAAAGGACAACCAAATAGCTGGAAACTTATATATGGCAGAAAAGTAAACCACACTGATGAGTCTAGCAGATGTTATGGTGCTTATTTTCAGCATTGGCAAATATTGCATATGAAAGTTAACCAGTAACAAGCTTAGTCATCCAGGATCTTAACGTGGTTGTATAAAACATAAACCAGGAATCTGCCATACCACTTTCTCCATTTGAATTCAGGTCCTAAAAGGACTGTAAGTTTATCAAACAGCCAGTTACACCTGAGGCGTGCTAGAAGTGTTGGCAGATACTAACAGATATATATGTGTGTGTGGCCTTTTTCAGACCTCAGCTTGTGCCATGTATCTCCCCCACATCCTGCTTCCTACTGTGGCTCTTTTTTTTCTGATCCATGCAACGAATTCAGCAGAACCGGAAGACGAGTTGTGGAGGAAACAACTCAGTGATATTGCCAACCTGGAAATGGTCAATGACACCACTAATATTCTGAACCGGAAAACTGCTGTACAAAGGCTAGGTAAGGATGGTCTTTTTCTCCTCAATGTATTTGAGATGTTTAAAGCTTGGCTATCATGAGAGAGAATTCTTCCTCATGTCTTCCTCCTTTCTAAAATGGTAAATTTCAGGAACCGATGATTGACTAGGGGGATGATTTTGAACACCCCTTCTCAATTCCATGGGATGACATTATGAAAGGTATCACCCCCTCTAAAACAGGCTTCCCAACAACCATGTTCAAAAACTGTGAACTCACGTTTTCTAAGCAGAAAAGCAAAACCTTGCTAGACAAATGAATCTTTGTAGAAACATTGAAAATAATCTCTTGGATCATTGGTCTTGATTTTCTAATAGCAACTTTCAGACGCTGGCAGGTATCTAATAAATGCCTAAATATGAAGGATTCATGGTAATGCCTGGCATGGATTTGATTCTCAATAATGATTTATGAGGACTTATAAAACACACTTCAAATTCGATGTGCCCAAGTTTCACCAGCCTCACTAGATAAAGCACCCCTATAACTCGTCTGTTAATAAATATCTGTGGAGAATTACATAACACACTTTCAAATACATAATTACATTTCTCTAAAAATGAGGAATTATCAGCAAAAAGATTTTCTAAAAAAGAATTCTTCCCCTGTTCTGGTTTTATGTACAGTATATGTTTTATGTATATGTGTTTCTAGTTTAGCAGCTGGGGAAAAATGTGTTTTCAAAGCATTATTAAAATGAGTCACCATCTTCTAGCCCCTATTGTTTGTTTTTGCAAAAAGAGAAGAGGGCGAAGGAGAGGGAGAGCTGATGGGACTTGGCCAAGGTGATGGATATATTATCTTAGAACAATCTCCGTATTTTCCCTGGCCATGGCTTCTGCTCCTAAGTAGCTATTGCTGTATCCATTTCTCCAATACAGCATGAAAATTGTCCAAATTTGCATAATCTATGTATATTGAGTTTCACGGTTGTAGGATTTGGAGTTTATTAAACACAGAATCATAGACCTGTTTATCTACAGATTTATTAGCAATGCTCATGTCCCTAAATGGAAAATGGGGCAATTCACTAGCTTTCATTTTGATCATACATTAGAGTGCAAAGAGGTTTTATTTAGCTTTATTGCTTTTTTTTTTTTTTTAGCAAAAAAAGTACAACTACCAAAGGACATGGCTTCATGAGTACAGGTACCACATAGGGTTAGACAGGGATCAAGTCTTTTTTCCTTGACATGGAGTTTTTGGGGAAAACAGGAATGCCATGGCATTTAGATGACTGTCTCACTTACACTGCCAAAGTGATAATCTGAACATGTTACAGTGCAATATTACTTCAGGACAGAGTATGTCTTTCAAAAGAGAGAAGGGCCTAGCTGCAGAAGGGAAATTAAGAGCGCTGTTTTATGATAGCTTAAGTCCTACGATAGCTTAAGTCACTGGACAGAGAAGGGAATTTACAAAGCACAGCAAAGAGAGAAGTAGAGAGGAGTCAGAACAGCATCATTATTCCCACTGGAGAACCACATGGTGATGAAATGAACATGAGTTGGCAGGAACCAGCAGGTCTGCTGCACTCTAGAACATTCCATGGAAATGCTGCTCTAGGTCACATTAATTGCCTTGATAACGCTATATTGAAATGATGGCAGCTTTCATGACAGAAAGTTAACCCCACCTGTATATGTCTGTCTTTTCAAATGTCTTAGTTAGCTTCCATAGTGGTGGGCAATGGACAAATATACAGTAGTTTGCCTATATCTACATAACCTGAATATACAAAGAAATGAGCAATGTGGGGAGTGGAGGTTGCTGGAAGTTATGGCAACTCAGTTCCATAATAGCTGAGCTCTTTTTTCACCTCATTTCGAATTCTCGGAGTCTTTCTGTTGCCACCAAACCCATTTCCTCTAATCCTCAATTCTTTTTCCAGGAAATTTCAGGACTCCCACCCCCTCTAATTTCTTCCACTTTTTCACCACCCCTCCTCACTGAGCCACGTACGTACCTCTATCTCACTTCCTCTATCTCAGCTCCTCTTCCTCACTTCACACTGTATTTTTTTTTAATTTTCATTCAGCAATTGTTACCCAAACTGCAGCCTAAGGTTGATTCAAATAATTTAAATTTACTTTTGCATAGTTTCACACTAACCTAATTTACTAATGCAACAAATTCTGATTTTTTTCTGTATATAGTACTGCTGCCATGAGGGGAAAAAAAATAAATTCATCTTTTCTTATTTAACATGTTTCTGCTCTGCTTATTAACCTATTTCTGTCTTCTAGCTGTTAACACAGCTAGAACTGGAAGACCTTATTTGCAATTCTTTTATATTTTGTATGGGGAAGAAGAAGCAATTCTGCTGCTTGTAGTGCCTTGTTACTGTGAGAGACAACAATGCCTAAGACATCTTTCAGAAGTGTTGTAAAACCCCTAGCCAACATTTTTCCTGGCTTTTGAAAGCCAGAACTAATGAGTAGAGCTTAAATATGACTAGAGGTCATCCAATAAAACTGATTGACTGGAGATTTAGACAAAAGAAGGTACTTCTTCACACATAATTAGTCTGAGGATTGATTGCCACAAGATGTAGTGATTGCCACTAGCTTGGATAGCTTTAGTAAGGGATTGGACACAGTAGCATAGCTAGATCGGGGCGGCTGTAAGTACAGTAGTTCTACAAGACTCCATTACACTGGAGTCAGCAGCCCCTCCCCCTTGCTGTTGGAGCCATTCCAGTGGCAACAGGGGAGTGTTCTGTGCATTGCTGTCGCCGTCGGAATGGCTCCAATGGCGAGGGGGTGGGGCCGCTGACTCCGGTTTAACGGAGTCTTGCAGAAGTACTGGCCGCCTCCTCAGTCTAGCTATGCCACTGATTGGACAAATTCATAGAGGACAGGTCTATCCGTGGTTAGCTATTATGGCTACGTGCTACCCCCAGGTTCAGTAGTGTCATGTATGTAGTACATATGACTTTGAATACCAGTTGCAGGGGAGCAATGGTGGGAGAGAGATATGCTTTCTTACTTTGCTTGTGAGCTTCTGTAATGGCTGCTGCAAAGTTGGCAACCCGGACACATAGGGAGGCGATGGGGCAGCCCACTCTCACATGACTGGTGGCTTGGTCCCGGAAGCCGGTGTGTGGGTGGACAATGGCTGCCGCACAGCTGACAGCAATCAGGAACAAGGGATAGATGCACAGGCAGGAGGGTTCAAAGGGGGAAGCAACAAGGATGGAGAGGAAGGAGAGTTGAGAGCACAGCAGAGCAGATAGAGAGGGATGAGAAAAGAGAAACTGTGGGAAGAAGGAGAGATGGCAAGAGGAGGGATGGAACCCATTGGGACAAGATGAGAGGAGTGGCAGGGACAGAGGAGCGGTGGAGCAAGGAGTAGAAGGAGTTGAGAGACAGGTGGAATGCGAGAGCAGATGCACGAACAGTGCAGGCAAGGGACGAGGGTTGGAGACAGGACCAAGACAGCCGGAGAAACGAGGGGGAGAGATCAGAAAGGAGCTGGAGGAGGTGAAGCAGAATGACAGTGGAAGGAAGGCGGGAAGCAGGCGTCAAAAACAGGCTGGCCACAGAGAGGATTGCTGAGGTGGGGGTCTGAGGATGGCAACAGTACATCTGACCAGATAGGGGCACACACCAGAGACCCGAGTAACGGAGATCTACAGCCAAGAAGGCAATAACCAAGAGACAGCAGCATAGAGGTGGCCGTGTTTACATATACAGGTACCTATGAACTAACCAGGTACTAAATGTTGCACTCCAACCCTTACAACACCAACTTACCCTTGTGGGACAAGGTCCCGGAGGTGGGAGGCATGACAGCTTTCAAGAGGTATTTAGTGGGTCACTGTGAGAAAGAGGATGTTGGACTGCATGGCCTGCATGAAAATCCAGCAGGGATTTTCTTATGTTCATATACTGTATTGTGTAATACATCATCCTCTGCAGCTTAGAATGATTTTATGTTCATGTTTGCTTCTAAGCTGCTACCCATTGAGAGTCCCTGGGATGTGCTAGGCAAATATTAGCAGGGCCCATGAGCCAGCGGGTGGTGCAGTGGGTTAAACCACTGAACCATGAGCAGTCGATTGAAAGGTCAGCAGTTCGAATCCGTGCGACGGCTCCTGCCAACCTAGCAGTTCGAAAGCAAGAAATTGCAAGTAGATTAATAGGTACTGCGTCAGCGGGACGGTAACAGCGTTCCATGCACCTCGGTGTTGAGTCATGCCGGCCACATGACCATGGAAACGTCTTCGGACAGCGCTGGCTCTTCGGCTTTGAAACGGAGATGAGCACCGCTCCCTAGAGTCGGACACGACTGGACTTAATTGTCAAGGGATACCTTAACCAAATTCATAGATTAGAAATTCACAATCAGGCAAGAAAAACTAGGAAAAGGAAATGGGACTAGACCACAGATTACCAGGTGTGTGGTAAGTGGGGGTGGAGTGACACTCCTCACTTTTCCAAAAAGAGGAGCAATGACACGGTGCTCATTCAGGCCCATCATGCCACCCTATTACTGTATATATGGGATGAAATCAGGGGCATTCCTAGGGTTTGCGTCACCCCATGTGGAAGGTCAGTGCGTCACCCCCATGATGGACCTCCTCCCATGCAGTGGGCGGGGCAACGCATCATCACTCCACCCCTGCGTCATTGCACCACCTCCCGCATAATCAAAATTACGCCTTTAAAATTACAATATTATACTCACAGCCTAAATGTATATTTGCAGCCTAAACAGAGGCATCACTAGGGTTTGCGTCACCCAATGTGAGACCTCAGCGTGTCATCCCCATGATGAATTCCAGAGGTGAACAAGGAGAAACAAGGTTGGGCTGAGCTGGGTTCTACAAAAGATGCCATGTATTTCTACAAATTACTCCTGGTCAGTGGTGTCACTAGGGTTGGTGTCACCTGGTCCGGTAACTCATGATGTCACCCCCAATTAACTTTATTCATTTTAATATATAACAGTACAGGTCACCCAACAAATTAAGTAACCAACTCAGCTCTCAGAACAATCAGTTTCATTGGTCTGTTTTGAGTTAAGGAAATCCACTTTTTGTTACATAAGGCAGTTGTGTTTTCTGTTCTGGGTATTAGGCCATTATGTTTTACAGAATACAGATAACTCAAAACAGTGTGCTTAATTGCATTCTGCATGAAATTACACATCGAATGATATATAACATGATGTTACTATTCATAAAGACAAAGTTTTCACAATTTTGGCCACTATTGGTGACATCCCCCCCCCAAGGGTGTCACCTGGTGTGGTCCACATCCCCTGCACCACTGGATGAAATATGTTTCTTTACTTGCACTGAACGTCTGGTGATTCAGGGCTAAAGTTCTAGTCATGTGTAGCATTAGCTGAATGGCCACTTCTGTGCTCCAAAGCATCCTCAGAAGGGGGCAATTTGCAGTGAAATGGCAGAAGAATTAAGTACCCCTCTCCCACCATGTGTCCATTGCAACGTGCAGAAATACAGGCACAGTGAGTGAAAAAATGGCCAGAGGACTGTTATGGGCGGCTGGAATGAACATGCTGCTTGGCCCACGGAGGTGATTGTATTAGGCTGAAATCTTAGACACACTTACCTGGGACTGGGAGTAAGTCCCATTGAACACAATGGGCTTACTCCTGAGTAGGCATGCATAAAATCGCTCTATTAGACTTCGGTCTGGAGAACCTGAGCTTAAATACCACTCCAGTAGTGCACACATTTGGGACAACTCGCCCTCTCTCAGCCTCAGCTTCCCAAGGTTTATAAAACAGAAATCATGGTGATTTATCGTTGAAGGTTATTGTGAGGACAAGAAAGTTCAAGGGCTGTATATTTTGAAGACCAGAAGTTCTATTACTAATATTAAAAAATGTTTTATAATCCTATTCTGTATAATAAATTAACAGTTATTACATTAAAAAAAAATCAAAGTTCTTATGCATTGACACCAGATTTGATGTGGCCAGTTAACTGGGCATGCTGGATTTATACACAGCTGGAAAAATACCTTTTCTAGGCAAGCACAGATGTATTGATTGATTTACATAGCACCATCAATCTGCATAGGCCTTTTCAATCAGTCCTTACTCTGGAAGGCTCACAAACTAAAAATAGACCCAAGGGAGACAATGGGGGAGGAAAGGGTTGGCAGGCTAAATGGGGAAGACTACGGTATATATTTCATGTACATGTACTTAGGCTTAGTTGCAGTGGTATAAAGAGATTAGGGGCTTCTACCAAAGGGTTCACGAAAAGGTGGGTTTTTGAGGAGGGATTTGAAGGAAGCAAGAGAGGAGGCATCCCACAGGTGACTGAGGGCGGGGAGAATCTAATGTTGTGCTGCAATCACTTATTTAAATAATCTTTTGTTCCCTAGCCATCCCTTACATGCGGGACTGCGATGAAATGTTTCAGGCAGGCCACAAAGACTCCGGTCTTTACATATTACGTCCCGAGAAGACCCGCAAGCTCGTAGTCAATTGCCACATGGATGGATGCAATGGATGGACAGTGATCCAGCAGAACACCTTTGACACGGAAATCACATGGTCAGAGACCTGGACAACCTATAAATATGGGTTTGGGAACTTGGAGGCAGACCACTGGCTGGGTAACGAGTACATCAGTTTCATTACCCAACAGAAATGGTACAAAGTCCGAATAGCCTTAACCGATGCTAATGGCCACAATAGATATGCAGAATATGATAGCTTTGTTCTGAGAAATGAGACTGATGGTTATAGGGTGATATTAGGGAAGTATGAGGGTAATGCAGGGGACCCTCTCACTTCCTCCCAGACCAAAAACATGCATGATAACATGAAGTTCTCTGCTAAAGATAAAGATAATGACAGATCAAGCAATGAAAACTGTGCAGATATCCATGGAGGGGGATGGTGGTATGACTCTTGCTACAATGCCCAGTTAAACCACAAAGGGGGTCTTTACTGGAGCACCCTATGTGATGGGAATTGTAAGAAGTCAGTTATAATGGTGAAGCCTGTTCACATGTATTGCCATAGGGTTTAGAATGTGCTCAGACTGTAATGTTATGAAATGATGTGTGATGTACTGAAACTCAGCGGTAAATCTGCAGACACCTTTGTTTCCATGCCTTTCAAAAAAATATTAATAGTTTCTTTGCCACTCGTTGGGGACATGGGAATGCACTTCTGATGGAACCAAAACTATACACATTTATATTCCTGTATGACATTTTCTCTGATCACAATATGAAGTCTTCCAGTTTGTCATTAAAATAATGCTTTAGCCAGCAGAGACCATTTGTCATTTTTCTTTGTAAGCAGCATTCAAACCTTGTTATCACATTACATGCAGAATCATGGGAAGGACTGTGAGCTATTCCCTCTAGTGCCCATTGAAGAGAATACCCAGAAAGGGAGCTTTGAGCTCTTTCTCCCTTCCTGAGGATTGTGAACATACTACAACAAAGCAAAAAGAGCAAAAAAGTGTACTATGTGCCAGTGCTCAAAAAGGCAGACCATTGAATACCTCCTTTGTAAAGCACAGGTGTTGCCAAAAGAGCGGGTGAGGGGAATTATTAGTTTATGTCTCTCTCTTTAAGGTGTGGGAGGGGGGAAGCCCTTTACTGTAACACTCAGAGAAAGGGAGAGAATACAGCCAGTTTGAAGCACACAGCTCTATTGGAACGAAGGATCGTGCATGCTAACTGGGCAAAGAAGCACTTTTTCAAGTGGTGCCCCTCTTATATTTATGGCGCAATCCAGCGCAACCTTACTCTGGCGGAACTATAGCTCCAATGGGGTAAGGTGTCGCAAACGTGCCATAGCTTGCGGCACCACACGAGTAAGCGGTGCTTGCGCCAAGGCCAGCGCTTCTCATTCCACCCGCGGCCACAGGCCTTTCCTGTGGAAATATCCCTTTCTCCTGAGGCAACCTCCAGCCATACCTGCGCTGGCCTGATCCTGCTTAGGATCCGGCACAGTGTGCTTAGTGTGCTGCGGCGGATCCTAAGCAAGGTTGGGCTGTTCCAAGGGGGAGAGTTACTGTCCCTCTTTATCCCAGCATAGTATCTTTCCTAGTGGCTGGTTGTTGGTGTTCTACTGCATTGTTCTAGATTGTGAGCCCTTTTGGGATAGGGAGCCGTTTAGTTATTTGATTTTCTCTGTAAACCGCTTTGTGAACTTTTTTTGTTGAAAAGCGGTATATAAATATTAATAATAATAATAATAATAATAATAATAATCTTAAAACTAGATAACAGATCAGTGTAATGCAGAGAATCCCCTTTCCTTCAAAGAAGACACTGACAGCCCAATCCTCTCTAGAATGCAGCAGTGGTATACCTAAGGCAGCTGCTGCATCCTAGCTAGGATTGGGCCCCTGCCGGTGGAGCTGGAGCGCTCCTCAGGGGAAAGGGATGATTGTCCCTTTCCCCCGGGTAGAGCCCCAGCAGGCCCAATGAACCTCCTCAGATGTGCGCCGGCAAAATGGCCAGCGCAAATCCGGGAGGCCCATGTAAAACCCAACAGACCCAGGAAGGGGGATAGAATTTGGCGGAGCACGCTGCTGCTGATCTCTCCCTCATCCCGGACCCAGTGGGCTGGAACGCCCCATTCTGCCCTCCCCCAAATAGCAGAAAATTTAACTTCCCCGGCGGACGCAGCTCCAGATCTGGGCTAGAGGGAGTGGTGCCGGCCTCTCCACTGGCGCCGCTTTCTCATGGGTGTCAAAAACGTGCCTTACAGCATGTTTACAACACCCAGTGCTGGCATTTGTTATACAGGACTGCACTGTGACAGAAATAACTTCCAATAAAAGATTATAGCTTTTTAAAGAAAGAGCAAAGATTGAAATATTGCATACAAAGAAACAATAAAGATATGTTTCTTTGCCCTAAGATAGTGTAATATGTTCCTGTCTTATTATGGCGGTTGCATGTAGTGCAGAGTGTATTTGGTGCACCTGAGGAAAGGAAGTGAGGGGGTGGGCATGGTTTCCAGGAGTCCCTGCTCTTCCACCCCAGCTTCTAGCAACTACAGCAGCAATTTCCAACCACTGTGCTGCAGCACATTGGTTCGCCGCGGGAGTTTGGGGGAGGGTCATATATTAGTAGGGCCATTGGGGGATGTGAGCCCCAGCCAGCAGTGCAGTGTGCTTTGTCAATTGTCAAAAAACTGATGGTGTACCTCAACAATTTTAGCGCCTTCTGTCTGCCATGAGATGAAAAAAGTTGAAAATCATTGCACTAGAGACAGGAAGAGAGCAGGGACAGGGGGTGGCGGTGAAAGCGTAATATAGCTACCTGAGTTCCTGACGAGGTTTGCCTTGCATAGGTCCAGAGGTCCTTTGAACAGCGTGTAGAAACCCTGTCACTGACACAACAACACGGGAGTGTTGTTGTCTCAGAGTGACAACTTGCTGATCAAATTCCCTTACTATTTAAAGACTTTGGGGGTGCTACTATGTGCAGAGTAGGGGTAGGCTGTTTATCAGGGTGATAAGAAGGGCTTGGGTTGTTCTGTTTTAACATGTAAATGTGTGAGGTAATTCTTTCTAATCAAGATGTAGGTACACAGGGTTAACAGTGTCTACCTTCAAAGGGTTAGCAGTGTCAAGCTAAAATGCAGATCAGCACAGTGGTGCCAGGCAGGGGAATGTCTGGAATCTTGACATGAAGTTTACGTAGGTTAGTGCAGAATGCAGGTACAATAAAATGCAGGTGTTTTGACACAAAGTACAGAGGTTACTGGAAGGTTGCATTCACTAAGAGCAAAAACAAAATTGTAAATACTGTACAGAGAAAAGATTGCAAAGTTGCATTCAATGGAGACGCAAATTGAGATTATCTTCTTTCCCACCACAGGATATGTGACTGTGGGATAGGGGTGAGCAGTGGCGTTCCTACAGTACATCCCCCGTGGGGGGGGGCAACACGACACCCCCATGTCACACGACCTGCCCCCTGGAGTGTGTGATGTCATTTTCACCTGCCCGCCGCTGCATTTTGAAGGTGTGGCGTGAAACAACCACCCTGCTTTTCGAGGCATTTTGGAGTTAAACGGCTCCAGGGTGGGCGGGTGGATCTCGCAGCCCGGTGGAGCGAAAAGACGTCAGGAGCGGTGGCAGAGGGGTGACCTGGTGGCAAATCCGGGGGGGCAAGTACACCCCCACTGCGTAGCGCCCGCTGCCCTGAGGCCCACTGCCCCCGCCCCCCCTAACGACACGTCTGAGGGTGAGGGTGGGAGATCATGCACACAAGATTTTGAGGCTTGACAAGAGTCCTTCAGAAATATAGCCTGTATGCCAAAGTTATAGTGTCCATTTTGTGCACAGAAGTTCTGGGAAAAGTTCATCTTGCACACTGGCATCCATAGATGTTGGCATAGTAGCATTGTTGCTTGGTATCAGAGTCTGTATTGTCCTTTATTATAATGCGAGGACAAAACATAACCAGGAAGGAAAGACAAAGAAGAAAATGGTGGTAATGGGGAGAGATCCATCCATAACACAGGAGGGCACGTTAAGAACATAAGAAGAGCCCTGTTGGATCAGGCCAAAGGCCCATCTAATCCATTTAAAAGGTCCTCCTTTTAAAGGCATCTAGGCCAGGTGCCATCACCACATCCTGTGGCAAGGAGTTCCATATTACACGCTGGGTGAAAAAATATTTTGTCTGTTCTAACTCTCCCTCCACTCAGTTTTACTACATGTCCCCTGGTTCTAGTGTTGTGCATGAGGGAAAAGAACATCCCATGCATAATTTTATACATCTCAGTCATGTCCCCCCACATTGCTGAGCATCCAGCATAATACATGCCTAGCTGAGGGCTGACTGGGAGTGGAGTGGTTGCAAAGCACTTAAATTGTGTGTGTCTCTTTTAAAGACCCTTTTCAAAACAGTCAGGGGCTGTAGCTTCGTGTGGGAGCACCTGCTTGGCTTGCAGAAGGTCCTCCAAGTTCAATCCCTGCCATCTCCAGGTAGGAGCTGGAAAAGGTTCCTGTCTGAAACCAAGAAAGCTGCTGCAAGTCAGCATATATACTGAGCTACATACATAGGCCAAGGTCTGACTTCATATAGAGTAGCTTCATATAATATTTATTTATTTAAAGAATTTGTAGCCCGCCTTTCTCCCGAGGGCACTCAAGGCAGCTTACAACATATTAAAATACATATAAACACGTTAAAATAATTAATAAACACATTAAATACTTAATTAAACAATTTAAGTTAAAATAAACAACCCCCGTGGGTAACCTGCATTTACATATGTTAAAAACCATTTGTTAAAGGTCAATATGTTCATAGACTCCTGCAGAATGGATTGTGCCATTGATTTAAAGAACTGGAAATTTTGTGGTAAGAATTAGGGTGGCAAATGACATGAAGGAAGTGCAATGGAAAGAGAAAGAAGCATTGAGGCTCAGTACAGGTAGGCAAGAGTGATGGGAGAGGGAGACGTGCAGCGTATTGAAGGCCTCATCATCACAAGCCCTCCTGAAAGCTCTGCTTAGTTTCAGAATCAATAATGGACCAAACCAACACATATTCAAGCTTTTCCCCATAACCCATGTGGGTTACAAACTGCCTTTTTTCTTTAGATGATTCATGCCAGTTTTGCACCTTCCTAATAGAATACAAACAGCCCCACAGACCATCCTCTTTTTATAAGATCACAACATTCTGTAAGCTGCTTTGTGCTTATTTTTCATTCTTTCAAAATAATATGCAAGAGACAGAGAATGCCAGCTCTTCCAGCTGCGTGCTTGGCACGTAACACTCCCTCTGAGTTTCAAGATGGCATGTAGGACACAGAATCTTTGAAGCAAGGCTTTAATTTTTTAAGACACAGGCATCCAGTGGCTATAGAACTTAAAAAAAACCAAAAACCAAAGCCCTTTTCTTCCCCAAAATGGAAACACTAACGAAATCATACAAAAAAGGAAACCAGGCTGCAGCGTTCCAAAGAGAATACATAATTTACACATTTAAAATTCAATCATGCCCTCTCTATGCCTGGGGCATCTTTGAAATATTGATAATCAAGTCCCTTCTGGAAGTGTATGGTGCATGTTTTAATCTGAACCAGTATCTGGGAAAAAGATTACCACTTGGCGCATATATCTTCTCCCCTCGTTTGCCCATGAGCATACGAAGAATCTTGTTCTGGAACAAGATTTTATTATAGAACTCCACCCCACCTCTGGCAAAGTCAACAGAAATGGTAGCTGCATTTCTGTCTGCCCTGTAATCTATTGCCTGACTCACTGTGTCGTACGACAGACAATAGCCCAGAAATCCAATTGCAGTTACAACTATGTTGTAAATGCCTCGTAATACTACTGGGCCAGAATACAACCCTAGGAGCTGCTTTATAGCTACCCCAGAGACATAAGTTCCAGCTAGACAAATAGGGGCAACTGCTGCACGTACTAACGGGCTATTATTTTGTAAGTACATGACTTCTCTTGCAATGGCAAACTTCTGAGCCTCTGGAGAAAGAGTCAAAGCTTCCTTCAAGGCCAGGCCTTCTGTGCTTTCCCAGTCTACTTCTTTGCCTTCGATCAGGACAACACGGTTGATAATCCCATACTTGTCTTCAGCTGCACCACTGAAATTGACAGGGATACCTACAACACAGCCTCCAGGCAACCACGGAAGGCCAGCACCCACTGGATGGAAGCTGAAGGTCAGAAAAGCTCGGTAACAACTTGCTGACTTTGCTCCGACTTCACTGAGGATATCAAGGAAGAGGTTCTGTAATTTCTCAGAAAGCTCCGTTGGCTGCCCCTTAGTCCAGGCCTGATACAATGGTTTGAATGTCTCTTCAGGTAAGACGTGAAAAGCAAAGTTAGCGCCAAAGAGTCCAGCACAGGAAATGGTCAGAAAACCAGTCCTGTGCCTCTCCACCATGGCCACTGCCTTCCATAGAAGCCGACTTGCCATAGTCAATGTCCAGCCTGTTTGCAACAGAAAAACAGGGAATTAAAATATCTGCACACAAGAATCAATTTCCTTTTTCGATTTTCTTCCTATCATTATTTTAAATAAATACAGCAGTGATCTTCAACTTTTAAGGTAAAGGTGACCCCTGACAATTAAGTCCAGTCGTGTCCGACTCTAGGGTGTGGTGCTCATCCCCATTTCAAAGGGGGTTGCAAGAGCCAGCGTTGTCCGAAGACGCCTCCGTGGTCATGTGGCCGGCATGATTCTCCTTTCCGCAGCGTGTAGCAGTGGCGATGGCATGGCTGGGATCATGCCACAGCCACCGGAGAAAAAAGTGGTTTTACAGCCCTACTTGGGGGTCTTGCCAGGCCTCCAGGGAGCCTGCTGACCCATCTGCAGGCCTTCCCGCACCTTAAAATGGCTCCAGATCACAATCGTGACCCACTTCGGGTTTTCCGCTAGCAAGCCCTGCCCCTTCATCAACATGCTCTGAAGTCCTGTCCCCGCACTTACATCTGCAGCAGCAAATGCTGTACCTAGAAAGAAACCCTCCCTGTGATCTCAGACACCAGGTGCCCATGTGGTTGGCATAGAGAGCAGGGCTTTGGAACACAGTGGGGCCTGCTGGTGCATTTCTGCTGTCCCCCTGAACACACATTTATGTACACATTTTGGAACATTGGCATACAGCTTATGCTATCTTACAATGGCCCAGCTCCCTCTAAGTCATAATTAATCACAGCCTGATAATGTATGTTGGATAATTTACAAATAACATGATAAGCAGTAGAATATTTTTGGCTTTAACTCTTAAACCCTTCATAGGAGATGAAATCCTATGCACTCTTACCTGGGAGTAGGGAACAGTTTAATGTTACATTAAACACATAGTTTGCCCTTTGCACCCTTTTTTCCTGTGTTGGTAAAAGTTACCCATACAGGGGCAAACCATACAGGGCCTAAAGTCAAGGTGGAAGTTGGCTTTAACCCTTTCTCTTCATTGATTTGGACTGGGGCTCCTGCAGCTACTATTTCCCCCAGGTGGAAAACTCTCATTGGTGCCAACAGGAGCTTCCGTATTGAGGGGAACAGCGCCTGTGGGGGCCCTGATCCAGATTAGGCCTGTGATCATACGATGTTTCAGTTACTGACCCCAAATCAGGAAAGATATTTATTGTCACTTAAATATTTCTAATCTGTTTTCCTTGCTTAAAATCAGATGCAGCTGTAATTGGCAATCCATCTTTATGGAGAAGGGATATATCTATAGCTGCAAAAACCAAAACCAAACCAAACAGGTAAGCAGGCTGCAAATTCAAGTCAGTCATGCAGGATCAAAGGGCAGCATTTCTCTACATTTCACACATCCCAGTCTCCACACACCATTACTATCCCTCTGTTCCATGCACACCATCCTTCCCCCTATGGAAACATTTGAAATTACAATATTTAAAGTAACAATAATATTCAAAATACTTTATATTACATGCCTGTAAGCCTGGTGTTATGTCCCTGCAGTATCAGTATGCCTGTCCTGTTTTGAAATACAGAACGTATACAGACAGGCAAGTCAAACAATTAGGCAACAAGTAAAGTTATACTGTACTAATTGTAGATCACAGAACTTGTGTATGGGGGGGGGGGGTCAGTGAAGAAGCTAGAGCCCCCAATTGAATTAATGTATATCTATTTGTATCTGACTTTACCCCTGCTGGTTCCCTCCCCTCACTTTATTTGCTTTATAAGCCTTTCCAACAATAAATATTTATATTTCTTGGAAGCCTATGCATCTCTACTCAGAAATACATCCCATTGTTTTCAATGGTGTTTACTCCCAGGAAAGTTTCCATAGGGCTGCAGGTGCACCCTTAAACATCACGCAAAAGCACAGCTCCAAACTTGAACCCTTTATATTCAAAAACCGCAAAGCAAGCAGCTCCATCATTCACCTCTCTCTCTCTCTCTCTCTCTCTCTCTCTCTCTCTCTCTCAATTTCTGCACTGGGGACATACAAACACAAATCTCCACCACCACAGGGCATGGAAGATGGGGACCCGATCTCCTGCCTTAAAAGAAACAACGCTTCTTTCAACAACTCATTCCTGCGCCCAGCACCACTTTCACCTACCCAGTCAAGCTTCTCTTTGCACTGCAGCAGTACTTTTCGTTAATATCCCAGAAGAGAAAAACACACGTGGGTGCCGTAAAGCAGGTGAGCTGCTGTGAAAGCCTCGCGCCAGGAGAGAAAGAAGTGACAGGCGAGGGGGGCGGGCAGGCGTTGTCTTGGCGACGAAAAGTCCTTCTGCTCCAAAAGAGCTTGGAGCCCTGAGGCTTGCTGGGACCGTTTCAATCTTTTTGTTTCTGTTTTCTTAATGCTGATTTTCTGGCCCATGGCCAGACCCGCGGGAAGATGGAGTGGGGGAAAAGCAGAGCAATAGATTACATCTGAAAAAGACCCGCAGCACAGCAGCCACAAGAGCGATTATATTGCAAAACTCAAAATAAAATAAATAAAATAAAGGAAACGGCAGCAAATAGTATTCATGTGGTGGTATTCATTTGACTCAACTACGATTTTTGTTACCTTCTTTAACTTTCTTTATGCCTCATCATCATACGACGTGCGCTTTTGGAAAGGTGGGATAAATGTTTAATTTAAACAAACTAATATGCCGTTTAATCTCTACGTGGCCGGGGCCCATAGAAACGGGACTGCCTGATCTACGGTCCCATCCGTCAGTTTCTGACATATGTAGTGTTTGATTTAACCGCTTCTTTGGACTAAAGAAAAACTAAAGCCAGAGGCAGCTGCTGAGTTGGCCGGAGATGCTGACTGGAAAATCGGCCTGTGCTGTGCCTGCCTACCACGGGCAGCTGTGCAAACCACAAGGAGCCTGGCGGGAGGGATAGAAGAACAGTCATTTATCATGGCAATACTGGGTGGGAACAACTCCCACACTAGAGGCATTGTGTGAGAGTCTCCCTGGGCTGCCCTTTGCAAGCCCTTCTGCTTTGTTAAGGTATTCATAACAAAGAAATATGGTATGGTTAGAGTATTCATTCATGGTTATTATGGTATTCATAAGAAAGCGGGGAAAGGGCGGGGAAGGCTTCTAGCCTCACAACATAATCAGAGGGACGTTTCTTTCATCCGAATCGGGAAGGATTTTTCTGTTTTTGCCCATTAAATGTGCATTTTGTCACTCTGCAGTCTGTGTGCCTTCCCTTGATAGAGGTGCTCCAGAGTCCAGTCCACGCTCTCAGATGTCTGAGATCCCCTTCCAATTCATTCAAAAAAGCAAGCAGGAGGAGGATCCGGGCTGCCTCTCCATCTTCCAGCTCCCAGGCTGCCTAAGAAAGCAGCCAAGTGGGCTGGAAATAGCCAAGAGGCAGCCAAGAGGCAGATTCGCGTTGCTGGAGCGGGTGCGGTGCAGCACTTACTGGTGCAAGGCAGTTGTTGTTGTTCAGTCGTTAAGTCGTGTCCGACCCTTCGTAATCCCATGAACCATATCCCGCCAGGCCTTCCTGTCCTCCACTATCTTCCTGAGTTCGCTCATTTTCATGTTCGTTGCATCGGTGATGCTGTCTAACCATCTCATCCTTTGCCTTCCCCTTCTCCTTTTGCCTTCAATCTTTCCCAGCATCAGAGTCTTCTCCAGAGAGTCCTCTCTTCGCATTAGGTGGCCAAAATATTTGAGCTTCAGCCTCAGTACCTGTCCTTCCAGGGAACAGTCAGGGTTGATTTCCTTTAGGACTGACTGATTTGATCTCCTAGCAGTCCAAGGGACTCTCAGGAGTCTTCTCCAGCACCACAGTTCAAAAGCATCTATTCTTTGGCGCTCAGCCTTCCTTATGGTCCAACTCTGGCAACCATACATTGCTACTGGGAACACCATTGCCCTGACTATGCGAACTTTTGTTGGCATGGTGATATCTCTGCTTTTTATTATGCTGTCTAAGTTTGCCATAGCTTTCCTTCCAAGGAGTAAGCGTCTTTTAATTTCATGGCTGCTGTCTCCGTCTGCAGTAATCTTGGAACCCAAAAAAGTAAAATCTGTTACTGCTTCCATTTCTGCCCCTTCTATTTGCCAGGAATTGATGGGCCCAGATGCCATGATCTTAGTTTTATTAATGTTGAGTTTCAAGCCAACTTTTGCACTCTCCTCTTTCACTCTCATCAAGAGGCTCTTTAGTTCTTCTTACACGCGCCTTAATCCGGTGTAATGCAGCCCCTCCCACTCGCCCCCCGGGAGCCATTCCAGCGAGAGTGGGAGGAGCCGCATTACACTGGTTTGCAAGGTGCGGTGCAGCGCCTTGCACCACTTACGGTGCCGCACCCCCTCCAGCAACGCCATTATTAATCTCACACCACTTTCTTTTACCTTCAGCTTCAGCACCCTTCTCAAGTTGTCACTTCCCCTGGCCCATGTGTAAAATGACTGAGAAGACCAGGCCTAGCATGTTCTACTCTTCCTTCCCGGTCATTTTAAACGACATGGGTGAAGCAAGGAGTCTGCTGCGTCCAGGGCAACTGGAGGTTAGAGAATTATTATGGGTGCGAGGTTGGTTGCTCAGCTGCTCAATAGGTCCCCCCTTGCCCCCTCCAGCCACCCAGGGGTGGGCAGTCTGATGTGGCACATTTTTTTTTTTTTTTTAGATTTGGGAGAGAGGTGGCGGTCAGGGAGGCAGCATTTTGTGTGGCTGGCTCAGCCAGGCTTGTCTTGAATAATATGGTCGGCTGAATAATGATGCTATTAATGGAATGTTTCTGTGACAATCAAATGGCAACGTGTATGGAACTGGCAGGAACAGGATTGGGGGGGGGATATTTCTCAGTCTGCTGTTTCTCTCACAGATTTGTGGATTGGGGCCAGAATAATCAGCGCAAGCTGAACTATTGAATTTGGGAGTGATCCCAATTCATCATGTGCAGTTAGAACATCTGCTTGTAAGAACGTGCGTTATTCTGCCCTTTTGCTGCAACCTACTAACATGGCTGCCTTTCCAGAATTAGGTGTTGTCAACTTTTGCTTACATCTAGCTTTTATGCAGAAGAAAAATGGGAGCCTTGACAAGAAACTGCACTGCTGTTCTCTCTTCTCTTTCTCTCTCTTGCTCTCAAGCTTCCAATCAGATTTCTTATTTCAAAACCAAGCTAGCCTCCAACATTAAAATAATGTAAACATGATTCATTCTGCCTGCTAAATTAGACCAAAGCAAAATCTCCTCACATCTTACTTTTTCAATTAGCCTGCTAGGTGGTGCTACAGGACATGCTCTAAGATATGAATTTAGTGAAAATTTTATTTTTGGTATGTTAGCAAAAACAAAGCAGGTTTATATGCCTAATCTTCTATATAGCTCCTTCACTTCACACCTTTCTGCACACGTCTTTGTTAACTGCTGCTACGTTAATTAAAGTGGCTGCTCTTATAAATGATGAAATAGAAAACACTGGCTTTTGTGAACATCTTTTTGAAAACTGAGTGTCACTGTATGGCTGGTATAGTTTGTTATTCTATAGCAGTCAACTCACTACTGGGCTAATGAACTCAACTTTGGCTGCATACACACAAAATGTCAGTGGTGAACTTGTTGTGGAAGCATAATTACCCACTGTAGTTATGATGGCACACAGCCTTCCTCCAAGATTGGAATCAGGGGAATGGCTTGTTCCTTGTTTGAAAAAGAAACTGGACTTACATGCCAATGGTTGATCAGTTCTTGTATCAAGCATGATGTTTCCCCTCATCCCTACCCAGCCAGCAGTTGGCGCTCCGAATAAGATCGCTTCAGCTAGGAGCTAGAGATGCATTGCAACATTTTGTTGTGAGCCTTCACTAGTATACAGAGGTGCTGAGTTTGTTTAGTTTCACCCACACACCTTCTCATACATCTGATACAGTATCACGGTTAAAAAAAGAGAAGGGAGGACCCTCAGGATTATGAAGTAAGTAGTGTAAAGGATCAAGTCTGCTGGCTTTCATTTTTATTTGAAATAATTCTAGGCTGCCTTTCAGTCCCATTGATGGGACCATCATGGTGGCTTGCAAATATTAAATATAATAATTTTGGGTTCTGCCAAAAGAGACTGGTTGTCAAATTGATAAGCCATCCAGATGCAGGAGTGAAATTCCACAAATGCACTGCTTTAAACAAAGTCTCATGGTTGGTTTAGAAGATGTCCACCAGGACAGCCCATGCCTCCCCCCCCCACCTAAATTCCCTCCAATTTTCCCACCCCAGATCACGCATGTGCGTGCGCCCGCTTACTGGTGGGTCAAGAGAGGGGACAGGCAAGTGATTGAGTGAGAGTGGAGAGGGGAGAGAGATGCCCCTCCCCTTTCACTTACCTAGAGCTCGGCATGCAACCTCTCTGTCCTCTGTGCCACTCCCTTTTCAAATGGACAGGAGTAGAGTTCTCAGCATATTCTACTCCTGTTCATTTGAGACAGGAGTAGCGCAGAGGAGAGAGGGGGCACACAGAGCTCGGAGAAGTGAAGAGAAGGAAGGGGCGGGCTCCAGATCACCTGTCCCTGCCCACTTGGAGCTTTGTAAGTGGTGGGGAGAAGCTATCTGAAGCGGTGACCACTTTTTACTTCTTCCTTTTTCCTTCAGCAGCACTGGAGGGATGAAGAAAGAGGCTACCGCTGCCACGATCCTCTTCCAGCTGGCTCTCAGTGAGCTGGAAAAGGATGAGAGCACCGATCAGAGCAGCAGGCAGGAGAGGCTCCTCCGTTTGCCATTCCTCCAACAGTGCCGCCGCTATATGTGCCAGTTTCACATTGCTTCATGGACAGGCTGGCCTTGGATGGTGTTTTAGCACCCAGACTGCTGGGCTCATGTGATTAAGGATGTGCATGCACTGTGAGGACGTCCTCCCTCCCCCCTGCACCTAGGTGCTGCAACATTTGCATGGTAACGTATCATCGAGACCAGCCCTTTGATAATGAAGCTGAGACCAGAAAAATGATAAGAAGCAGCATAGTACAAGTCTTCTGTTCTGATCAGGCAGCTGTCTTTTCAACAACGTACAACATTGTGCTCAGTGCTCTCTCCCCCATTCCTGACCTCAATGCTGAGCTCCAGCACCGTACCACCTTTCATAC
Organism: Plestiodon gilberti rubricaudatus; assembly: GCA_026170595.1. Classification (NCBI taxonomy): domain Eukaryota; kingdom Metazoa; phylum Chordata; class Lepidosauria; order Squamata; family Scincidae; genus Plestiodon; species Plestiodon gilberti. The sequence continues at coordinate 203,811,634 of JANXHW010000001.1, forward strand.
AAAGAAACCAGGAAGTCAAGTATGGACTGCATTGAATCCTCAGGCTATTTCTGGCGACAGGCTGTATGAAAATGGACTAAAGCATAGCTAAAGATCACATAGGCAGTGGCTCTTTGTTTTTCTTCCTGCCTTCCCCCTTAACCTGCAGGATTATAGTCAAGGAATGTGTGCCAAACATCCCAATTTGGCAACTGCCTGATCAGGCAGGTGCTGTGTGCATGGGCCACTTGATCCTTTTACTCACACAGTGTCAAAAAACATTTGTGCTGCACTTCGCACATTATGGTAAACACCTATGTTCATGCCTGGAGGTTCTCTGTGTAGGAAGGTTGTGACCTTTGAAACAACCTGTAGGAACAAAGAGGGACAAATAATATTTTGCTCAGGAATTGGTGCATAGTCTTATTTCAGATGGCAAGTTGCGCACACCTACTTGCCACAAAGCTCAGGATACAATGGTCCGTGATATGCCTGTCCACACATTGCAAAGAACACTGCACCATAGTTAGTACCTCTTTAGTGAGGTAAGGAGTTCCTTAGGAGAAGACCCAGAAGAGGAGACATCAAGGATAACAAGCAGATGAGGTGCAGAACTGCACAAACTTTCTGGATTATCTTGGAATGTATCATGGGGATAAAAGCACACTAGAGGGCAGTGTGTAGTGCTGAGCAGATTTTCCAAGTGCTCACCTACCTAGGAGCGTTCATTGTGACATCACACTAAAGGGCAGGAACGCGTGTGTGAACGTGTGGGCACTTCTCTGGGTCACCACATCTTGGTGTACTTAAGATAAGAAGCTGCTGTGTTGATTCCGCTTGACAAATAGTTGTCATTCAAACACTTGCATACTGTTCTGCTAACAAAAGTTGGCATTGGTGCAGTATGATCCGAAGTGTGCTTGCTCAGAAGTACGTTCCACTCCTTTCAGGGGGGACACAATTCCTAGTAACAACTGCTTTGAGAAAAGTATTAAGTGGACCCAATCCAGAGAAAATGAAGCATGCTTAAATTTCACTGAAACCTTCTTGTGACTTATGCACCTATAGCTGGATTCTAGATGGTACCCACTACCTACTTTGGAGATGTCATTCAGTTGATTTAATAGGGCTAATCTGGTGGAGGACTTGGAACATTTATTGCCAACTGCTCCCTTTACGAGCTTTAGATCTTCCAGATTACAGGCCCACCTGGCCAAAACAATTTCATACCTCTTAAATAAGGAATAGGTTGGTATAATGATGACAGTATACACTGTGTCACCATTTTCAAATGCCATGCAAATGCTGATGAAGTCATTGCAGGAGCAGTTATGCTAATCTGCCATATCCGCTCCTGCGGTTTAATAATAATACTTACTTTTGTATAGTGCTTTCTGAGAGTGTACAAAGTGTTTCACATGTCTTCACATCAGCCTTGTAAGGGTGAGTAAGTACTATCATCCCAATAATACTATTTGTACTGTGGCAGCTGGGAGAGCTGAGACTGAGAGGTTTCCCTAAGGCCTCCTAGTGAGTTCAAAGTACAAGCGAGATTCAAATACGGGAAGTCCTGGTTTGTAGTTCAATCTCTTACGGTGCAATCCTGTGCAAGTTTCTGCTGGCAGAGTGAAGCTGGTGCTGGGTGTTGTAAACGAGCGAATGTTCCTTTCTCCCGAGGAGTGCTCCAGCTCTGCCGGCATGGACCCAATCCTAGCTAGGATGCAGCAGCCGCCTTGGGTACACCACTGCTGCATTCTAGACAGGATTGCGCTGTTAGTCATTACACAACACCGGCTCTCATGCACAACCCAATCCTACCTAACTTTCCCCACGTTGATACAGCGACACCAGCACAGGCTACGCTGCATCATGCAGGGGAAAGTAGGAGGTGGGAGGTCTCCTCGAGGTAAGGGAACATTCGTCCCCTTGCCCCAGGGAAAGCCCCAGCCCCCGCAATGGGTCTACTCAGACCTGCATCTGCCATATGGCTGGTGCAAATCTGTGTGCACCCGTGTCGGCATATTGGGCCCGAGAAGGGGGTTAGGATCAGGCATATGCCAGCGCCAATGATCCCACCCTTCTCCTGGGCCTGATCTGCCCACCCCGCCCCCATCACCACCCCTGGTCGCCGCCCCCTCCCTGTCCTTCCCTCACCCTCCGCCCCTCCACTGCTCAGCGCAGTGACACTTACCTGCACCAGTGCATGTTCTGACTTACACCGGCACCTTACAGTGCTGCTTTCCGGCATGCTGTCGCAAATGGCTTTTCGGCAGTTTTGCGAAAGTTTGCGTCAGCGGAGTGCATGCTCTTGTGCAGAGACACAATAGGATTATGTCATTAGTTTAGTGGAACATCAGTGTTCAGGCAACGCACAATGGACCTGCAGCACAAACATGTCTTGCACAGTTGATTGGACATCAGCAAGCGTTCAGTACAAAACCAACTTGCAGATTTCTGACTGGGCAGCCCAGCCTTGGCTGCCTTTCCCTTTTTCTTCTGAGTTGGCATACTGTCCCTCATCTAGTTTATATTTTATTCAGCTCAGCAGGCCTTCCTGAAACGAAACCTGTATAATAATGCTGTTATTCTGTATATATTATGCACAAGTATTGGAAGAAAAATAACTCTGGGCCTAAATTAGGATGGTCTTTATTCCTGTTTCTCATTCCAGCAAGTTTTCAGAGAATGAATTAATGCCCATAATATCGGAAATAAAGCAACTTTGGAGCGAATAAATACTTCGAATTTGTAAGTGTTAAATTTGCCACTATATGAGCACATTTAGCAAAGCGGTTGTAATAAAAGCCAGTAATGAAGTGAAAGAAGGAGTGGGGCATTGACATCACTGGGCCACCATGAAAAGTTTGCTGTATGGATTGAACAGCCTTTCCTTGGTTCTCATCAGTTGTGCAGATCAGGTGGTAGTTAGTGGTGGAAGGGGTCATTGCATGCAGAAACAGCTTAATTTCAGGCTACACTCCAAAACGAGAACAATCTAGGCGTGCCCTTACTTAACCCCCCCCCCCCATGGTCTTTTCCAAAAATATAATCTGGATTACAACTGCATGCACGGTTCTCTACACCGCCTAGCTGGAAATAGAACCACATTCCTTCCCATACTCAGAGAGTCTGTTTAGGGATTATTGGTTTGAGTTTTGAGTTACTGTTAATAAGATATGGTGGGTTGTCAAACAAGGTAGAATGTATAGGTTTAAAAGCCATGTAAAAAGATTTAAAAGTTTTTAAAATGCGTGAAGAATTCCAAACGTTTTAAAAACACGTACAAATACACACAATTAATTCTTTGAATTCTTCACGCATTTTAAAATTTTAAAAATATTTTTACATGGCTTTTAAACCTATACATTCTACCTCGTTTGACAATATGTCCAGCCATGAAAATATCCATGCTACATATGGTGGGTTATACGTTTTTTTAAATAAAGTGACAACCCATGTACCTTGAACCTGACTGTGATACACAATTCACTTCTCGTTCCACTAGGATTGGGCTGCTCATTTAATGCTACTTCACCTAAGCACATCTTTCTTTTTGGAGAGTCATTCTGAATGAAAGGTATCTATATAGTGTGAACTACCATGAGCACCTCTTTAACTGTCCCAGCATTAGCAAATGAGAAAGCTTCCAGTATCTTCCTAGGTGGACCTACAGACAGGTCAATAGTTATCTCTTTCTCCAAATAATTTTATTATTCAAACATAAAAAAATCCTTTTGGTTTCAGATCAGTAAATATTAAGGTGCTTCCAAATTTCCTTCATGCTCCAAAAAGCATGGGAAACTAAATACTATAAACAGTAAAGACTTTGCACAATCTCCCAAGTGCTCCATACCCCCACACCTTGCATTCATCTTCTCCACAAGGGGCCGTGAAGGGATTCAGCTGGGCAGATGAAGCTTCTCCAGACACTTGCTAGTGATACATCTGATGAATGTCTGTCTGATGCATCTCTACAAGGCACCATGCTTTCCCCAAATGCCACCTACTACGATAGTGAAAGAAACTCTACAGGTGCATCATCCACAATCACTTGCCAGAAATGGACTGCTAAGAGACTATGCCATCAATACCATGCATTATCTGTGCATTCGGGCAGCATCCAGTTGCGCCATCTTCAGATAACCTGCCCTTGATTCAGAGGTATTTTTAGCCCAGGAATGTTGTCCAGGTTGACACCAATTGCTTGCACCTCAGCCAAAAGTGATATCGGCAGTTGCGGGGATTCCAGAGAGCTATTCATTGATTCCTCCAAAGCATTTAAGAGAAACATATTTTGATCCTGAAAATTCCTAGATGGCACATCTGCAAATGGAAGAGATGATCCCATATCCATTACCATTTATTTTGTCAATTGATCTGTAGATCTCAATGATTCTGGATGCACCAATGTCCTCTCTCTCTCTCTCTCCCCCCCTTTCTGGTGTGTGTGTGTGTGTGTGTGTGTGTGTGTGTGTGTGTGTGTGTGTGTGTGTGTGTGTGTGTGTGAGAGAGAGAGAGAGAGAGAGAGAGAGAGAGAGAGAGAGAGAGAGTCAGTCAGTCAGTCAGTCAGTCAGTCAGTCACTTTCAGGGACCAATTCCCAAAAGTATATTCCCATTTTATGTGTTTTATGACATCCACGTTCTCATCCCCTCATACCTCAGCCTCTCTGTCATCTGTTGGTCACCCTTTCAATCATTTCAGATGCAAAACAGCCATCTGTAGATCCTCAGTTACTCCCAAGCCTTCCATGTTAATTTCCAAAAACACAACGAATGAGTTATCTTTCAGCTTGAGAAAGGAATCAATTAGGACCTTTGCCTGAAGTACCTTGGGAAAGACTAATCCCTCCCTTTGGCATTGGGTTCAGCCTATAGTCATTGCCACTTACCTCTAAAAGCCTGGGGTCAAATTCTGTACTCCATTAGGTGGACATAAATTCAGAATAAATCAATTGAGGAAATATGGGGAGGAGCACTTCTGGGAGAGCTGCTTGGTTCTTTCCCAGTTCCACTACAGCAGAAAGTGACAGTATTACAACATTACAACAACAACAACAACAACAACAACAACAACAACAACAACAACAACAACAACAACAACAACAACAATAATATACAGTATTTATATACCGCCTTTCTGGTCATTGGATTTCTCCTCTGACTTTATTCAAGGCGGTGTACATGGGCAGGCTGTTCTAAACCCCAAGGGGTTTTTACAATATAATAACATTCTAATCTTTCATAGAACCCTTCATTTGAGATGTTACTTTCACAGTTCAGCTTTCTCTCTCTCTGGCGTTCGCGTCAGCACGCTTCAGCTTCAGCTTGCTCCACTCCCCCACAGGGATCTGCAGCTTATCAGCTCAGCTCAATACAGGTGAAAGTGAGCATCTGAGTAGCACTTGACATCATAAGCTTAATTTCACCAGAGTGATGCTGAAAGGATTTACCACTGAAAAAATCCTGGTCTCCATTGGGAGAAATAATGAATCCATTCCTACACTCGGGGAAGGGGATAAGCGTCCCGTTCCCCGAGTAGAACGGCCCGGCGGCAGCCTGGCTGCTGGTGTTCAGGATCCGGTGGGCGGCCTTGGGCCGCCGGCCGGATCCTTGTGTAGGATTGCGCTGTATGTTGTGAATCAGGACTTCTCTAGTGTAAAATGTACAAGTTCTATCAGCCTACCACACTGCTCTAAAGAAAACATAGAAGGTTGAATAAAAGTTATTGGTACAAAGACAAGATGGTGCAGATCTGCTGGGAACGACCAGCGATAAAGTACAGGTTTGAATGGCACCTCTGTCTAATGTCAGCTAATGTCATAGCTAATGTCACGCCAATCTTTAAAAAAGGAAGGAGAGGGGGCCCGGGAAACTACAGGCCAGTCAGCCTAACATCTGTTCCAGATAAGATGGTGGAAAGCCTCATCAAGCATAAAATCGTAAAACATGGAAGAACAAGCTTTGCTGAGGGAGACTCAGCATGACTTCTGCAAGGGGAAGTCTTGCCTCACAAACCTTTTAGAATTATTTGAAAAAGTCAACAGGCAAGTGGATGCGGAAGAACCCATGGATATTATATATCTGGATTTTCAGAAAGTTTTTGACACGGTCCCTCATCAAAGGCTCCTGAAAAAACTCCATAGTCAGGGAATAAGGGGGCAGGTCCTCCTATGGATTAGGAACTGGTTAAAGACTAGGAAACAGAGAGTGGGTGTCAATGGGCAATTTTCACAATGGCGAGAGGTGAAAAGCGGTGTGCCCCAAGGATCGGTCTTGCTTGGGATTGGTGCTTTTCAACTTGTTCATAAATGACCTGGAGTTGGGGATAAGCAGCGAGGTGGCCACGTTTGCAGATGACAGTGACACTAAACTTTTTTGGGTGGTGAAGACCAGCAGGGATTGTGAAGAGCTCCAGAAGGATCTCTCCAAACTGGGAGAACGGGCAGCAAAATGGCAGATGTACTTCAATGTAAGTAAGTGTAAAGTGATGCACACTGGGGCAAGAAATCAAAACTTCACATATATGCTAATAGGTTCTGAGCTGTCTATGGTGGATCAGGAGAGAGATCTTGTGGTAATGGTGGACAAGTCGATGAAAGTGTCAACCCAGTATGCGACGGCTGTGAAGAAGGCCAATTCCATGCTTGGGATCATTAAAAAAGGGATTGAGAATAAAACAGCCAATATTATTATGCCCTTGTACAAATTGATGGTAAGGCCACATCTGGAGTATTGCATCTAGTTCTGGTCGCCGCATCTCAAAAAGGATATAGTGGAACTGGAAAAGGTGCAGAAGAGAACGACCAAAATGATTAGTGGGCTGGGGCATCTCCCTTATGAGGAAAAGCTATAGCGTTTGGGGCTCAATCCCTATAGCGTTTTATTCTCAATCCCTTTCTAGAAAAAAAAGGCGCCTGAGGGGGGACACGATTGGCAGCGCAATCCTGCCTAAGGATCTGCTGAGCGGCCCAGGTCACCCACCGGATCCCATGCTCTGCTGTGGGCAGGCTGCCGCCCGGCGGAAAGTCTACATGAGGAAGGGGACGCTTGTCCCCTTCCCCGAGTGTAACTAGCGCTGGGGCCGATCGGCCTCCTCGGATTTCCGCCAGCGTGTAAGCCCAGCTGAGCGGCGGGGGTCAGGATTCGGCCAAGGTCGATCCCTGCCCCTCCCGGGCCGACTGCCCCCCCATCGGCTGGATCCTTACCTGGGTCCTCCGGCAGGCGGGCAAGGGCTTGGTCAGTGGAGCAGGGATGGCAGGCCTTGCGCCACCCTTCCCTGCTCTCGAGTTGTCAAAAAAGTGCCTTACGGCACTTTTACAATGGTTTTGGGTGACAGAACACTCTTTCTGCCGCCTGGCCGGGCGCTAGTGCCGTGAGACGTATAAAATTATGCATGGGATGGAGAGAGTGGATAGAGAGAAGTTCTTTTCCCTCTCACACAACACTAGAACCAGGGGACATCCACAAAAATTGAGTGGAGGGTGTATTAAACCAGACAAAAGAAAAATTTCTTTACCCAGCGTGTAATTTGTTTGTGGAACTCCTTGCCACAGGATGTGGTGATGGCACCTGGCCTAGATGCCTTTTAAAAGGGGTTTGGATAGATTCATGGAGGAAAAGTCCATCACAGGTTACAAACCATAAGCAACCCAGTTCCGGAGAGCTTGCAGCTTGGTACAGCGTCTGCGCAAACCTAACCCTAACCCTAACTCGGATGTTTCCGGAGAGCTTTGCAGTCGTGTACAGCATCCGTTAAGCCCGTGCAGATGCTGTACCTGGCTGCAAAGCTCTCCGGAAGCGTCCGAGTTACTGGGACGCTTCTGGAGAGTTTGAAGTTGGGTACAGCGTCTATGAGGCTCGTGGCTGGAACAGGGGCAGTCCCGGCCACGACGCAGCCGGCCCCTGAGACGAAGAGGAGATGGACAGCAAGAATGCGGTAAGCGGCCAAGCGCCGCAAAAATGGGTAAAAGCAAGACTTTTTTTCCTTTTTATTAGCTCCAAAATCCACGTGTGTCTTAAGGTCCGGTGCGTGTTATGGAGTGAAAAACACGGCAAGTTATTAGTGTTGCTCTTTCCCCATGCTTCAAGCAAGTTGTTCAGCTTTCATATTTTTAAAGTGCTACAGAGGCACTGAATTAAGGAAATGCGCATCACGGAATCATTTTTTTAATGCTGAAAAACTACTTCAGAGAGGTTTCTTTTAAAATGGGTTGATGGCATCACTGGTACTAGCCAGTGTTGTGCACAACTGTAAAGAACCAGTTTTCCCTGACCTCGATTCTTAAGAGAAAACAGTTCATTTGAACAGAATACAGCGAGTACACTTCCACAGATGTCCTACTGCTCAAATTATGTACATTACATTGTATACGTTTAATCTTGGCTTTAATCTGGCTCTTTATCTTTATCTTTTGAACAAGAAAATAGGAAGGTGAAACTCCAAAAATTGCAAGTAATCCTTTGCAAGGGAGGAAAGTAGGGGCATCTCTTTTTCCCCGTTTTTATTTTGGGTGCCACCTTCTTTTCCTTGCTAATTTAAACCAAAGCTCCATTGTGTTTTAACAGTTACTATATGGACCATACTTATGGTTATGGGTTCAGCAAATGCAGTCATAGAATTAAAAGTAAAAAGGGGGTTCCCCTTGTCCCCCCCATCTCTCTTTTTTTCATTTGCATTTTTAAGATTTCTTTTCTTTAAACTAAAGGGATGGAATAATACAACTTGCCCATCTGCCAGTTCTCACTGGAGATGACATGCAGCTATAGATTCCTTGTATCTATGCACAGTGTTGCTACTGCAAATGTGGGCCTGGAAGGCAGCTTGTGAAATGGAAAGATGTGTTTAAGGAGGAAAAAACCTCGCAAATGCTATTGAGTGAAGCTGCACTGCTGCCTCCTCACAGAGACCTGGGGTAGAGCGACAGCTGGTGCAAACAATCTTGCTGAAGCAAAGTATCACCCGAGGCAGGTTCGTGTGCTAGATTCCCCCAGCTTGTTGAAACTAATATTAATAACATTTGAGATCTGGTTTCTCTGAAAAGCATGCGCATGTCACTTGAGAGTCTCTGACTTCTGATTGGTTTTAATAATTTTTAGTAGGTTTATCAGGGTGTAGAGAGGCGGTTTGGACACAACGTGTCTTTCCCCCCTCCACGATTGCAGGCTAAACCCTAAATTCTCTTGGACAGGAGGGGAGGGGGCTGGGACCAATTGCACTCCATGAGTACGGATGTCATTTAACATGTGGAACCAGTTCAGGCAATAAAGTATTGTTTGAAACTGGCCCATAATTTCCACCAATTCTTACTGTGTCCATCCACACCAATATTTCTGCAATATAGTGCAAAATTGCAAGTAGTTCCATGGTATGGAAATAACATATAGACTGCAATAAATTAGCTGTGAAAATAAAGATTCATGAAAATATAACCATTTTGAAAATGAGATCTTTATACATTCCATGCTGTTTACTCTCAGCTTTGCTTTCTTTAATAGACAAAATTATTTGTAAGGCATAAAAAGTTGACTATCTGTAGTACTGCCAATTACCTCACTTTCCAAATATGCAGTCTCTCCTAACTCCATCTTGGTTCCTCCTTTCCTGTCATTCCTGAGAGTCAGCCAGGCCTTTGCCATGGAGGGGATGAGGCAAGGCTCCCTCTAATCAAGATCACGCTAATAAGGACAATGGATTGGAATGGAAAGCTGTAGCACTGTGTGTCACCTTCCTCTAAGGTCTTGCAACTTCCAGCTCCCCACCTTGTTGGCATAGTCTCTTTTGCAAGTGTGCCTGAACAATAAATTAAGCTTAACTGCCTGGTGGCCAGGCCATTTGGACAGTCTTTTCAGACTCCTTCTCCAAGATGTCTCTCCTACAAATGATCTAAGCATGGATACTGCCCACACTCTGCCTTTAATCCCTTCAGGACTAAACTGATTGGGGTGCTCTCTGATTGGGGTGCAATTAGCAGCACAATCCTATCCTCAGCCAGCAAATAGTGTGCAGTGGTGCTGGCATGGGCTCCACTGCATGCTATGGGCCGGACGAGAGCCATGATGTGACAGTGAAATAAATTTCTATTTATCTACTCCACTGTGCCATGGTCCCCAATGGGTCTACTAGGATCTGGACCTGATCTTTGGCTGGCACAAGTCTGAGTGTGCCCCAGGAGGCATGTCGAGGCTGGAAAGGGGGCATAGGATATCAGTGGAGCTGCTGCCATGGATATCCACCCCCTGCCCTCCCCAACACACCCCTGATCTGCCCTGATCCCCATCCCAACCCTTCTCCTCCCTGCCCTGATCCTCCCCCTCTTCACCCATAGCCCACCACCACCGTCAACTTACCGGCGCTGTCGGTAGCTGGGTGCTCCAGTGATGCACTATCCAGTCAACTGCCCCCAAATAGCTATTCACTGCATTTTGGCCTCTCTATAGTTATAAATCCCCCCAATTTTGTTGAAATTCTGGACTGGGCAGACCTGGACCCATGACTGTGCATTTGCATGTGTGGCTGTAGATGTGTATGATGTTCACAGTGGTGCATTCCAGCTTGGATTTGAATATAGAAAAATCTTTTCTGTGCTAATTTATAGCACCTCAAATGAGCCCAGAAACATTCTTAACTTACTTTGGCTAGGTCTAACATACTTAACAGATTCCTTATCTTGATTTCTGAAAATGATCTGAGATTGGGAGTACAGTACTTTCTTAACAATAGCATTATTCAGACAAGAAAGTGAACAGACAAGTGTTCTTGGTGAGTGCACCATAGTTATGAATTACCTCTCCTTAGATGTTCGTCAAAGTCCAAGCTTTGCACATCTTTCTGAAGTATACTTAATGCATGTCCATTGGCAAACTTAACACATGAAGTTGCCTTATATTCAATCAGATCATTGGTCTATCAAGCCTTCAGCCTAACAAGGCACTGCTCTCATTTAGATACAGTATAATGTTATAGCGGTGGAACTGGAGTAGCAGAAGTCTCGTGATGCACCGGGAGCTGCGTTAGCTGCTGGGGTCAGCCTTCCTACTTCAGAATGTGGGAGCTGTCGAATGTTTGTGTTTTAAAGATATGTCCATTTTTTTAGCATTGCCTTCTGGGTAAAGTACAGGAGGCATGCTTTCACTCTGAATCTTTCACAGCCATCTGTGTAAGTCACCAGTAAACGTCCTAACATATCTATAGATATATAGAAGCTCTGAGTGTAATACACCCACAGATGGATTTTTTTTTTTGTAAACTGAATAGTGTATTCCTTTAAGGAAAGATACAATAGAAGACGAAGGCAGAGAAGTGTGGGTGGTTATTTCTTTGCTGCAGATTGACACTTCTGCAGATTCAGAATGAGAAAAAGGTCTTTGTTCAATTTCATATATGACATGGTACAGGCAGCTGTCATGTCATTTTCATTCTCCACACCCACAACCCAGAGAATAATGCACCATAATTACTGTGTCCAATTCAGCAGGAGAATTTAGAGCATAAGCTTATTAGAAAAACTGTGTCCTTGATTTTATGTAATCAGTTTTAAACCCATGAAACCAGCCAGCATTCATGAAAGACTAGAGCATCTTCTCTAAGGATCCCAGAAAGACCATTTCTATTTTTAGACTCACTGGGAGAACAGCAGACTCGTGTATATAACTGTGACATTAACAGCCCAGTCCTAACTAAACCCACCCACCCACCATAGAGTGTGCGCTGCACCATGCGGGAGGCTCCTCAAGGTAAGCCTCTGCTGCCCCAGTTAGTCTCCTTGGACCAGCCATTTTTAAATTATTTTAATTATTTATTTATTTTGCCCCCATGCTTATTTTTTTTAACATAAAGTGCCTTACTGTGCTGCTGCCACCGCCGCCATTTTTTGCTGCTCTCCGCGGCCACCGGAACTCTTATGACCTTGGCCAGCCGCTGGCCAGATTCCTTGTGCACCTGCAAGTCTCGCACATGCGTACAACACTTTTAAAGCTTTTTAAAAAGCTGTTAGAGCATTGTGAGCCTGCACGAGCCTTGAGCAGGCATGCGAGGAGTCTGGCCAGTGTCCGGCCAGGCTCAGAAGAGTACCAGCGGCCGCGGAGTCGCCGGGATAGCGGGAGATTTTCCAGGGCATTTCCTGGTTTCAGGGGCCGGACGGGACGGGACCCGGGACAGAACCCTGAAACTGGGATTGTCGCAGAAAATGAGATGTAGTTGTAATATAACTGATATAGATCAGGGGTATATGCGTTTTACCCCGTGCTGATTCTCAGGCTTAAATTGCTCCTCCCTGCAATGTTGCAGCTAGCTGGAGGGGAAAACAGATATGCAGGAACATTGTTTTCGGTAGCTTTCATGGCCCGAGATCACTACACAATGTTGCCAAGGTACGGGATTAGACGCCATGAGGTAGAAATATAGACTTGTACCTTAATAATTTTCCAATACCGTGGACGAATCTCCGTGTAGGAGATCTCCATGGTATTGGAAAATTATTAAGGTACAAGTCTATATTTCTACCTCATGGCGTCTAATCCCGTACCTTGGCAACATTGTGTAATGCAGGAACATATTTTGCCCTCTTGTGGCAACTTCAGGGAGAGTGATTTAAGTTAGGAAATCAGCATGGGGCAAAGGATTAAACCAGCCCTTCTCCTGCACCCGATCCAAACTGGCCCCCGTCATGGCTACTTTTTGAAAAAGGAAGTTAGGAGTTGCAGTCATGTCTAGCCTGGTCCTTCGTTGCTGCATTATAATCTCAAATGCTTGGCTCTTAGAAATGCACTGTGAAGCATTTGAGAATGTTTTTGCCCTTCCGACAGCACCAAAACAACCATGCAATGTCTTTAAAATACTGTGATATCAACATGCCCACATGAACCAGTACACATGGTGAGCAGTTACCCTTGCTCTTTACTGCTCCGAGCCTTGTTTGCTGTTTCATTGTGGCGCTTGTTTAAACTTTTATGGTAAGGAATGCCTTTTTGCATTAATAAGTTCAGTAGTGAACGCTCTTAAGATAGAAACTTTGTATGCTTATCTGGAATGTAATTTAAGGGAATGCTATTAATAGCAAATAATTATGCTGGTTCCATTAAGGCACCAGAAATACCCCCCAAATGGATCTTTGCATTGCATTAATTTCAGCCTTAGTTATCCGCCTCTTGGCTGCTGTGGAAGGCTGGGTTCCTGAGAGCCTGCAGATTGTCCAGCTCGCAATGCTGTGCTTAATTTAAGGATGCTTCGTTCTTCTTGCCTTCATAAGGCATCATGAAACTCTGCAGATGGGTTTTTAGCCTACAGCTCATCACTCATAACTGCTGTAAATATCCATCATTGCACAGACCTCATTTATAAAAGGGGATTTATGGCTCCGCTCCTAAAATTGCACATCAGGTTTATCTGGAGTAATACTGTAGTTGCTGAGGAACATCCATAAGAATTACCTGCTGCTGCTATCAAGGGACCCACTCTTCTTTGGCCCTTATCTTTCCCTGGAAATCAGGGGACCACTTAATCACGATGAGATATAGTAAGCCTGTAATGGCCTCTTTGATTTACACCTCAATCCCTGTTCTTTATTTCGAACTCTTTAGCATTTTTAGCTTGCAGAAGCAGGAACAGACTTCTGAGAGAGGGAGACTTTGTGCTGAATTAGCTCTATCGTTGCGTGAATTATTAATACCCCTTGACTGGTGAACCTTGGAGCAACTGGCAGTGATTGATCAGAAGATCAATAGCAGCAATTAATTGGTCAGTGATTTCCCAAATGTAGGTCATGGAGCCTTATGGCTAAATGGCCCAACTACCAGGAGTCAGTCCTGGGGGCCATGTAAGTCAAGAAGCTGGTGGATGGGTGACTTTTGGGTAAAAGAAGGTCTAGTGATGGATCCACTTTTGGACAAAGAAGGTCTAGTGATGCATCCGCTAAAAAAACAAAAACTCATTTTAAACAACTGCTAGCCGTAGCCACTGTGACTAAGGAAAGTCTGCTTCTGATGTTCCAGGAACAAGCACATAGATCTCATCTTCACTTGACCCTCTCCCTCCTCCATCTGCTGTGCTTAATGCAGCCTTGGACAAGTCCAAACCATGTTTTTTTTTCTTCCTGTGACTTTTGGAAGCAGAGTTCTAGAAAAGCTCTTCTGTCCATATTAGACAGTGCTCTGCTGGTGATTGCTCCACTTGCCTCTATACTCTGAAATGGCATCATGACATCGTTCATGTCAATAACATGGTGGCAGAAATTTAAGTCACAGCTTTGGGCAAAGTACACTCTGCTTACAAATGCTTATACAGTGCGGACCCTCGCTTTACAGTGGTAATCTGTTCTGGAGACACCATTGTATTGTGAAAATATTGTAATGTGATCCCAATAACACATTGATATTTGGTAATTCGTTCTAAGACCTCAGAAGCTGAAGTTTTTGCCACCAAACTAAGCTATTTCCCTCTCTAAAAAGTGCCTACTGTGCTCTTTATGGGCCATGGTGATCAGTTTACATGATGTTGTAATTATGAAACACAAATTACAAGACTATATCCTTCCTTCAATACACACAGCCACAATGTTAAAAATGCTGCTCCTAGCCTAGACACTACCTAGAAGGCTTGTGCTTGCATCAGCATTTGCATTGACTCTAGATCCTTCCCTCTATACATATAGCCATGATGTTAAAAACTGCTATTGGCTGAGATGCTACCAAACACTTGTATTTGTGTCACTGATTGGCTTATCTGTCGCCCACAAGGTCCTGTTGATGGCAATCGTGAGCCCATTGTAAAGTGAATAACTTATTCTATAGTGTGAACCTTGTTTTACTACAGAGAGTCCATTGTAAAGTGATTTGATTTGTAAAGTGAATCCATTGAGAAGTGAGGATCCACTGTGTTGAAGCCCTGACAGTTTTTTTTTTTTTTAAATGAAGTAGTTTGGAAGAATTCAAAGATACCTTCGCTGGAAGATTGGTGGTTGAAAGTTTTGGATTATGCTGAAATGTATAAACTTACAATTTTAATTAAGGAAAAGTCAGTTAACCTTTTTGTGAATAATTGGAAACCATTTATTGATTTTTTAAGAGAGAAGAACGATGTGATAATATGCGGATTTAATGAATAGAATGTGGGTGATATTTTGTCTTAGTTGGATATTATATGTAGAAAATAGTGAATAATATGCTAGTAGGATGTATTGCTTCGCGCTTATATATATATATATATATATATATATATATATATATATATATATATATATATATATATATATATATATATATATATATATATATATATATGTGTGTGTGTGTGTGTGTGTGTGTGTGTGTGAAACGTAGTGGTACAGCGCTCCGTGTTCCAGCTGCATGCTGCCGGCCACATGACCACGGAGGCGTCTTCGGACAACACTGGCTCTTCGGCTTTGAAATGGGGATGAGCACCACACCCTAGAGTCCGACACGACCGGACTTAATTGTCAGGGGTCACCTTTACCTTTATATAATATTGTGTGTGTGTGTGTGTGTGTGTGCATGTGTGTGCACGGACGTCACTATAGCGTGGCGGGTGGGGCGGAGTGCTCCAGGGTGACGCGCGCAGAAGGGTCTGAAAAGAAGGCCTAATGCGTCAATACGCGAACTTTTACAGTTTTCGCGCATGCGCAGACCGTTTTGAGGGCAAGAGGGCAAGCCCTTGCCCTCAGAAACAGTCTCTGCACATGCGCGAAAACTGTAAAAGTTCGCGTATTGACGCATTGGGCCTTCTTTCAGAAGGCCCTGGAGCGCCGGCCGGGCCGGACGCTCCGAGGCTGCGGTAAAAGTGTGAGTTCCAGGGCGGGGGGGCACCCGGGGCAGGGTGCAGCCGGGTCGCCCCCCCCCAAATCGATAGTTCCATTGGGAGGCATAGTCGGGGGTGTCACGAGGGTGACGCGCGCCCCCCCGCCTTGCGGTGACGCGCATCCTAGTGATGCCACTGTGTGTGTGTGTGTGTGTGTGTGTGTGTGTGTGTGTGTGTGAAAAGTAGTGGTACATGCCCATAGCGGCCCTCCCCAGATAACTGCATGCTTGTGGTATGCCTTTGTGTTTAAAATTTTTTCCCTCATTGAAATGCCTCTGCTTAAGAGAACCCTTCCTACACATGAGTAAAGTACTTCTGGCTTTTCCCTACCTGAGAAAAAATAATCGTTCATTCTTGAGCATGTCCGTCATGCTTAAGGTCCCTGTTTTAACCTCTGGCATTGCTAATTGAAGAATGTTAAGTTTAGGAACGATCTTGGAGAGCAGAGGCTGTCAATGGGCCCTTGGTGTGAGCTGCTATAAAGCAACCCATCCCTTTATTCAGGCCGTGTTTGCCAGAACTAGGCTGGGGCCAAGGACAGACATCCTTGCATGCAGATAATAGTTCCCTATTTTAGAACAGGGGACTTTTGATATCACTTCCATGCAGGTTTTTTTCTGTTCCACAGTTGTTCTGTTGAGAAAGCTTAGCAGCAGTTGCTGTTCGGTTCCTCTTGTATAACTGAGTTAATATCTTTGCAGCTTGAAAAGACATGATTGAGGCACAAGGCTGCACAAAACATCATGCAGCAGAACATCTCGCAATTTGACCTTATTATCTATTGCCTGACTTGGCTGTAGTGTAAACTACCCTTTCCTTTTACCAAATGTACACATTTATACTCAAGGTGCCTTTTATATAGATTATATGTATATTGAAACATATAAGTAGCAAAAAATGCAATATGGTTCCTTGTCCCAAAGAATAACAGTCTAAAAAAAGACACAAGGGAGACACCTGGACGAACCACTGGGAATGATGCTGTGCTGGAATGAACAGGGACAGATGCTCTCCCCCTGGAAGAGAGTCACTACTGCCTCTCACTACTGGCCGCAGGGTGGCGCATTGGGTTAAACCAGTGAACCATGAGCTGTCAATCAAAAGGTCAACGGTTTGAATCCGGGCGACGGGGTGAGCTCTCGCCGCTTGGCCCAGCTCCTGCCTACCTAGGAGTTCAAAAGCATGTTAATGTGAGTAGATAAATAGGTATCGCTTGTGGGAAGGTAAACAGCATTCCATTAGAGGCATGTAGCAGCCATGTGGGGCTGTGGTTCAGATTAGGACTCTGGTGCAGGGAAAGGGGGCATTTAACCCTGTCCCTTTGCACCATTTACCACCCAGAAATCATGACTGCAGAAATCATGACCCCTGAAGTGGGTATTTAACACCCAAAATGCCATTTGCTACAATGGCATTTTCAAGGTTAAATAGCCACTTCACGGACATGATTTTCAGCCGGGCAAATTGTCAGGGTTAGCTCACCGAATGATTCAAGAAATTTCCTGTCTGAATAGTGCAGGGCCCTGATGTTTGGGCAAGCATGGCTACCATAGACTCTATATGTATATATCTCTAATGTAATGTAAAGTGAAAGTGAAATGAACAGGAAAAATGCTGAATCACTGTGACAAAGCACCTGTGGAAAGAGCTGATGCAATAGATCGGGGTGGGGAACCTATTTGCAGTGGGGGGCCATTTTCCCATGGGGAAAATTTGCTGCGGGCCGGCCGTTAGACCGTGCGAAATGTTTTGGCCCCCCACCGCAAATTTGACACCCCCCCGCGAATGTACCTCCCTCCCTCCCACCTCGGCGCCTACTCCTTCTGAAAGCGGCCTTCCTGGACCTGCACAGAGCGCTGCTGAGGCCGAGATTGCCCTCTTGGCCAGCGGTGCTCTGCACAGGTCCAGGAAGGCCACTTTTAAAAGGAGGAGGCGCACGGCGGCGGTGCCTCTGGTCTGGTCCCGCATGGGCCGGATCGGTCTGGTCCCGCGCGGGCCGGACCGGATTGTCCCACGGGTCGAATCCGGCCCACAGGCTGGAGGTTCCCCATGCCTGCAATAGATAATGAGATGCATCAATCTTCACAGTGATTGGTGTAAAGCACTATATAAGGAGGCTGGCAGAGCCTACCTGTGTGGGTTGTTGTGTGGAATTTGTGAGAGCTGGAGTCTGTGTCGTGAAGTTGGAGTTGTGTATATAAGTATTGCTTTGTTGAAGCTGTTATCTGTAAAATTGTAAATACAGTCTTGGTGGTGGACATCTGCCTTGTCTGTTTTACTTTCGTCGGTGGAGAACGACCTTGGAGCAAGCGTGCCGTTGCGCTCTGCTAGAAGCAAGCACATTAGACTCGGCATTTCTTAATACAAATGCTGGAAGTAAAGGCTTAAACCCCCCTATTTCCACCCCTCCCATGGTCCTGATCCAAACCTTGGCCCCACGCAGCTGCTACACGAGCCTCATAAGCTGCTATATAAGCAGATAAAAATAAGCCTCTAACCACACCAACATGTTGAACATAACATGTAGTTTGGCCTCTAGCAGTGTGGTATCTTAGAAAAAGTCCTGTCTGAAAGGCTTTGATGAGGCACCTGTAGTAATGCCAGTGACCCTGGGGAGCACATGCCAGGCAAACATTGGAATGGGATGGAAAGACTCCCATTGGAATAGGACACCTCTCCTCCTTTGGGTTCAAGTAAGTGCCATCATCGTCAGTACTCTCCATGCAAAATTCTCTCTCCTCCCCCCAACAATATACATTAATTTTACATATACGAAACAGTGTTATGCAGTTTGTTTTCATGAGTCAACTCTGTCTTAAAAAGAGGAATCATGTTGAGTCAGGTAGACAGTGAAAGCTCCATGCAGAAGTACTTATCCGCTGCACAGCAAACACTTGAATCAGCCACCTGAAACCTGTTGATGTATATGTGAACAGAACAAAGTGATCTCGCATGGAGAGTGGGTGGGTTTCTATCAGTATAATTGTGATATTCTATGTCAGATGAGAGAGAACCATTCACATTATGAGTTGAATGGTTATCTCTCATCTGACATGAACCCATTTAGCCTCAATAATTCAGGCCAGACACTATCCCTTGCCTTGCTTGATTCACAGACTCACTACCGTACCAATTAAGGAGTGCTGTGCACCTTTGTGTCCCTTCTGTCTTCTCCTCAGCTTCTTTAACTGTCTGATCAGTGCCTCTTGGTGATTGCACAAGTTCCATTTTGTTCTGCGGGTCTTACTTCCAGGACCAAACCAGGAAGCTTAAAGACCTAACTGAAATCACTCATTTACACTTTACTCAGTCTAAACAGGGGGAGTTCTATGGCTAACATTCACACACAATGGAGCCTTGAGTAAAGCAGTTAGGAGGAGAGGGAAGGAGAGAGGAACTCCTTAGGAGGAGAAGGGGCAGAGTGAATGTAATGAGGGGGAGAAGGGATGTCAGGGGATTAGCTGGGCTTCCCAGAGGAACCCAGGGAAGGGAATAGAGGTTTAGGGTAGGATGCAGCAGCAGGGATGGAGGGAGAGAGGGAGGAAAATGGAGATACTAGTGAGAGAGTTCTTTGTGTTTGGGCCACAGTGAAAGACGGCAACTCTTGAAGAGAAGGTTAGCTGACCAGCCCACAGTGGTTCAGCAGCTTGGGCACTGCTTGGAGAGATAGGCTTACCAGATCGCCGACCAGGACAGAGCGACCTGCCCTTAAGGGGCAGGGCGCGGCGGGGGGAGAATGCGTCGCGTTCTGGCCCCCCTGCGTCCTGTCCCTTAAGGGCAGGTCGCTCCGTCCCGGTCGGCGATCTGGTAAGCCTATGGAGAGATAGAGAGAGAAGGCTGGAAAGGAAATCAGGTTACAAGGTGTTACTGATCCAGCTGGCACGGTGATCCTTGGATGGTAACGCAATAGGGAGTTAAAGCTTCACAGGCTGACAGAAAGACAGGATGCAATGGGTGAAGGGAGAACAAACCACACAAGGCTCTAAATTTGTTGGAGAGTTTTGCTCTATAGCAGAGTTTGTCAAAGTTCTCCCCGCAAGTAGGGGAAGTTGCAAATGTTTGCGGGGGTGGGCTGATGGCAGCGCTCCCGAGATAGAGCTGCCGCTGGGAACAAAAGAGTTTTTTTTTAATTTCCTGGGGGTCGCATAGGCCCTCTGGAGGGTGTGGGCGGCCAGTGGCCCCCTCTGTGGGCCCCCCATGCTTCATATCAGCTCCCTGAAGTGATCAAAACCCACTTTCGGTTTTCGTGCAAAACTGGGAGTGGGTCTTGACTGCTTCAGGGAGCCAATCTGAAGTGTGGGGAGACCCACAGAGGAGGCCACCCCCTGCACCCTCCAGAGGGCCGGTCGACCCCCAGTAAGTAAAAAAAAAATCCTTTTGTTCCTGGTGGTGGGACATTGCTGATGTCACCACAACGCCACCCCTCTTAAGGGGGTAGCAGCCTTGTCCAGTTCTCCTGGTGGGTCGCAACACACCAGTTTTGAAAGCCACTGCTCTATAGAATCCTTTGGGATTCTAGGTGGGTTGACTCAATCAGGGGAGCCTCTATCATTGGTTGAAGACCCTTGCTGGGTTCTGCCTTTGGTTTTTGGAACCTCTGCTGGGTTCTGCCACCCAGTTGAGGGTGTGGTAGTTAGATGTCCATTGCCTTATACCTGGATTGGGCTTAATCATGGGCAGAGGCGTTGCTGGAGCGTGGCGGGAAGGGCGGACTGCCTGGGGGCGACGCGCGCAACGGGTGACGCGCGGCCGCGTGCGTGCACCCACGCGTCGCGCGCAGGCGGTCCTCCCTTCCCGCCGTGCTCCAGCGACGCCTCGGAGGAGGCCTTGGAGCGTCCGCCCTCGGTGGAGCTCCAAGGCCTTCTGAGGGAACCCCGATGCGCGACGTCATATTTACAAGGTTTAGCGCATACGCAGAACGTTTGAGGGCAAATTTGCCCTCAGAAACATACTGCGCATGCGCGAAACCTTATAAATATGTCATCACGCATCGGGCCTCCCTCAGAAGGCCTTGGAGCTCCTCCGAGGGCGGACGCTCAGAGGCCTCCTCCTGCCCAAGACAGCCGGCCGGCGAGGATGTCTCCGGAGCCGGCAGCAGCGGAGGCTCCGCTGCTGTCGGCTCCGGAGACATCCTCGCCGGCCGGCTGTCGGGCGGCACGGGGGTCATTAGGGCGGCGCGCGCCCTAGTGACGCTGCTGATCATGGGGTTGGCGAGGACCATCAGAGGTTGCAAAATCTTTTCTTCATTTTGCAAAAGTTGTTTTTCCCAAACTCAGGAGTCCTGTTCTAGCAGGATTTGGAGCTGGTAGGCTTCATATGAATTTTGGAGGTGTGAACACTCCATTTGAATTCAAGGAATAAACAAGTCTCCATTCAGGTTTGGAGCATTGGACTCCATGAAACAATTATGGTTGAAACGTGTGGCCTTCTGGTCTGTGTTCTGTGGCCTCTTGCCATCAGTCCAGCAAATAGCCATTTTACTGGCTTGGTCCTTTGCTCTCAAGGCAGGTGCTCAGCACCAAGGACATGATTGAAACGTATAAAATTATGCATGGGATGGAGAGAGTGGATAGAGGGAAATTCTTCTCCCTCTCGCACAACAGCAGAACCAGTGGACATGCACTAAAATTGAGTGGAGGGAGAGTTAAAATGGACAAAAGAAAATATTTCTTCACCCAGCGTGTAATTCATCCGTGGAACTCCTTGCCACAGGATGTGGTGATGGCACCTGGTCTAGATGCTTTTAAAAGGGGTTTGGATAGATTCATGGAGGAAAAGTCATGGACTTTTCCTCCATGTATCTATCCAACCTCCTGGCTTTAGAAGTAGGTTTACTCTGTGCCAGGTGCAAGGGAGTGACAACAGGAAACGGGTTATCTTGTTGCATGTGTGCTCTTGGAGGCATCTGGTGGGGCCACTGTGAGATACAGGAAGCTGGACTAGATGGGCCTTTGGCCTGATCCAGCAAGGCTCTTCTTATGTTCTTATGTTCTTAAGTATGGTAAAGGTATCCCTTGACAATGAAGTCCAGTCGTGTCCGACTCTAGGGAGCGGTGCTCATCTCCGTTTCAAAGCCGAAGAGCCAGCGCTGTCCAAAGATGTTTCCATGGTCATGTGGCCGGCGTGTCTCAACACCGAGGCACATGGAACGCTGTTACCGTCCCGCTGACACGGTACCTATTAACCTACTTGCAATTTCTTGCTTTTGAACTGCTAGGTTGGCAGGAGCCGTCGCACAGATTCGAACTGCCGACCTTTCGATCGACAGCTCATGGTTCAGTGGTTTAACCCACTGCGCCACCTGCTGGCTCTATGTTCTTAAGTACACATCTAGAAAAGCACATCTCCTGCATACGTTGAATGAAACTAAATATTGACCATGTACTGTAACAAGTCCAAAGTCAATGCGAGAGGGAAAAATGTGTCTCTTTCATTCGCTGTGTCCTATTAACAAAACCAATCATTTAAAGGAAGCTGTGGCTGCCGCATCCAGAACATACATGCAAAGCTGCCCTGAGTATCCTTTTCATGCTGATTCCAGCGCAGGCACCACACCTTATGCGTTTGGGAGGTGGAGTTGTGGTTCTTAGAATCAAACTTTAATAACGAAAAGGGGAATGAACTGCAGAGTGCCCCAAGGTATATTTCAGCAGAAGAAAACAGCATATGGATTTCTCCCCCTCAGAGTTTTAATGGCACACAGCTATGCCATTTGCCCTTTTTAGGGCCATTTCGGCCATTATTTCCAGGGCAAAGAGACAATTATGCCATCACAGGCTGTCATGTGGCTGAACATTATGTGTTTCGGGTTGCACTTAACCCTGGTGCCCCCTTAAGTATAAAAAATCACTCTGAAGCATATGCTAATGGAAAGGCCCTTGGAGCACAGCACGAGCTCCTGATCATGAGTTCACAAGGCCTCACTGAAATATTAATTTGTAAACCTTTCCTTGCTAATTTGCTGCTAAAGTCAGACTAACGCATGCCTAATGCTTTGCGTATCTGGTATGCATGACGGGCTATTTATTTAACGCCGCTACCACTAATCCTCTTAAGCACAAATGAATGCACACTTAACTGCATGTGAAAGATATCCATGTGGCTATAGTGGTGGTTTTCATACGGCACTATGAGGTCAAACCAACTGACAATCTCCTGGCTGCTGGCTGGGGAGCGGGGCTGAATATTCTTGTGTCCTATGAGCCAGGTCAGAGACTGTGATCTTCCTTGGAACCTGAAAACCCAGCCTAGAGGGGCTTTTGCATACTTCTTTCTTGTGTCCAGGGCTTGGATGAAAAAATAGGTGACATGTTGAGAAGACAGGTGAAAGGGAACCAAAATGTTGAGGTGGTTTTTGAAAGCAACAAAAGGCAAACCAAACTCAAAAGAGAGCGTTGGCTCAGCTCTCAGCATCCCAGAGTGCTAATTTGACCTTCTGAAGCTTTTCACTGGGTAGCTGTTTTGTGATGCAACACAAGCTTGCAGATGAAACAGGTGCTTTTCACTCACCAGTGCATTAGGAAGCCCACAATGCTCAGCATGCATTGTAAGTGCAAAGAAAATTGTGGATATTCTATGTCTCGCTGCCTAGCTTTGATGTGCAGAATTGCCATGATTATGGCCCTGTCACAGCTGGGCTGGTGAAGAGCTGGCAGAAAGAGAGAAGGGCAAACTTCAGTGGAGGAAGACAGCAGAGAGCAGAAAAGAGCTAAGTAGGTCATCGATGTATGCATAATGTACGCGTAGGAGGAATTCCTTACTGCTACATGCTTTAATGCATGCCATGCCCACTTGCAGTAATATTTCAGCAGGGCTTTTGGAAAAAGGCACATCAGCAACACTTTCATCTTAACCTTTAAGTAACAGAAGTTTTTATTATCCGATTTGAAATTTTTGTGCGTCTTCATTCTTCCTTGATCAGTGTCATATTCAGTGATAGATGGGACATGCGATAGAAAAACTTACAGCCCAGTCCAGCCTAAGGCCTCAGCGGCACAATTCAGGCACAACTGCAGCCTAAGCGCCTTAGGCTCGAGTTGTGCCTGAATTGTGCCGCAGAGGCCGAATTTGTGCTGCAATTGTGACTGACATAGGACGGGTTAAGGAAAGTTGACCAATTCAGTCCTAAGTTCGGCATAAGAGCTATTCCGTCCTAAGTTTGGCCTAAAAGTGGGCGTGTCGGGGGCGTGTCGGGAGAGTGACGGGGGCGGTTACGAAATTTGTTCCGGTTCCAGACACTGGAGAGCCCCTGACACGCCCCCTCGAGCCCAACTCAGGCACAAAATTTGGGTCAACAAAAAGGGTGGACTCAAATGTGAGGAGACCCATAGGAGCCATTTTACCTTACCCACACCAGCCCTCTCCTGAAAAGTACTAACACCCTGGTCCCGAGTTGTGCCTGAGTTAGGACGGAACAGTTGTGGCCTAACTCTGGACATGGACCCAAATAGTTACCCTATCAGCACCCAGCCCCACCCAGCCTCTTTCCCACAAAAGCCCAGCCCCAGCCCTCCACTCTCTCTCTCTCTCTGAGCACGTGGTGTGAGGTCCTGTCCCCCAGCAGCCACAAAGTGGGACTTTGAAAAATTTCAAACACCCCACTTCTCTCTTCCCTTCTCCTCTCTGCCCCCTGTGGCCAAACTGTTTACTGCTGTGCCTGGGCAGCTGTCTCCATGCAAGTGTTTGCTAACCCATGTCTTTCTCCCAGCCCCTCTCCCCCCCCCATAGGCAACAACACCAGCAGGTAAGTGCAGGTAAGAGCAGGGTTCGTGCTGACATGTGGTCTGACTTCTGCCTCTTTGCATATAGAAATATAGGTAGGATACATGCCTCTTTACCAATGTCTTGTCTCATAGCTGCCTGCAATGCCTGCCATGATATGCCTCTTTACCAATGTCTTGTCTCATAGCTGCCTGCAATGCCTGCCATGATATGCCTCTTTACCAATGTCTTGTCTCATAGCTGCCTGCAATGCCTGCCATGATATGCCTCTTTACCAATGTTGTGTCTGATTGCTGCCTGTAGTAATGTGAGCACACAATGCCACAAGTGTGGAACTGTTAGCCTTATGTAGACACCAGCTGTTCCCCCCCCCCTTTTCTCCACAGGGTCTACTCACAGGTCAGTATTGGTAGGTTTGCCATGGTTGTGACCCACACGTTGTGTTGTTGTCTTCTCTCTCTTTGACCCTTTTCCCTTACAGGATCATGTTCTCCTGACACCCAGGGAAGGAGCACAGACCATGCTATGTGTCTCACACCTCTCAGCTGTGTTTAATTTCTCTCCCTGCAGGCCTTTGCAACTGGGACACTGGCATTTCTTCAATGGCGATTGCTACCACACACCAGCTGCCATGGAACACCCCCGTGTTTTTTGCCTCCCCAGGAACATCCACTACCACCTACCTTCCTGGGAGCACCCCTGGACCTGCAGTCTGCTTGCCCCATGGTTGTCTGCCTCGATGCTGCCAGAGGTCCTGGAGCCTACCCTGCAACCCTCCTCAGCTGCCGGCGCTGCTGCTGCCCCACCTCCCTGGCTGCCTACTTGCTGTCCCTCCCCTTTCCATGGTGCAGGCTGTGGTTCCACAGGGGAAGGGCCTGCATCCCCTGGTCCATGGGGCACGCCTGCTGCTGCTGCTGCTGATGTGGTCCGAGTGGCTGCTGTGACTACCCCAGGCAGCCTCGCCTGGCCATCTCTGCCACTGTTCCAGAACAATAAAGATGCCCCTGGAAAAACATGTCCCCAATGTTACACAAGCACTGCCCCCCACACACAAAGACAGTCCCCAGCACACAAGCCCCAGCATGAATCCCAGCCAGGGCCTGCCACAGCCAGCCCAGGGAGACCACAGGAGGGGGGCTGCCAGACCCTCAGGGCTCAGAGGGGAGTTGGGAGTTGGGGGGCCTCTCAGGCAGGCAAACACTGACAGGCGACATGGTGCACGTCCGCCACGTCTGTGACGAGCCCTTTCGGCAACCGGGGCTCTCACTCGCCCTCGGTCCGCCCATAAACGGCACCCGTTTCCGCCCGTCACCGGCGTCCGTTCTGCCCAAGGTCCGTCTGCATAAGAGGCGCCCGTTCCTGCATTGCCTCCATCTGCGAAGTGACCCCTGTGTCCCTATTGGTCTCTGCAGACCCCTCTCCCTGTATCCCTCTCCCACCAGCCTTGTTTGTCTGTCTGTTTCTGACCCACCCGTGCCCCTCCCCAGCACCCCCTGTCTGTGTGCCTGCCTCCCCTCCCACTCCCTGATGATGGACGCTGGCATCCCCCACCCTGATGGAGCGCCTGCCGCGAGGCGCCGACGTTGCCCCATCTGGGGGTGTGATGAGCTGTGTGAGCCCTTCCCGCTCGCAGCAGACAAGCCCAAGGCATCTCTCAGTCTTGGCCGGGGCACGGAGCAGAAGGCATGCCGGGATACCTTCTTTGTGGGCATTGCCACGGCCCTGGAGGCCCAGGGCTTCAGGCAGCGCACAGGCATGTCATGGCAGAGGCGGTTCCAGACTTCATGAGACCCCCCTTGTGTGTGACGTTCCCACCCCCTCCCCCCCATGACTCCCACGTGCAGCCTCACCGTGGCTTGGGGGTGGCATCGCCTTCTGCAGGAGGGAGGGCAGTGGCACTCCCCCCTGCGGCAGGTGGCTAATGCACAGGGTGCCCTGGGGCAGCTGGCACTGGCACAACCTCTGCCCTTCAGCTGACTGTCGCACGCCCAGTGCCTGCAGGCCCACCTGTGGCTGCCCATCTGCTGCTAACGCTGCAGCAGCTGTGGTAGGTACACACAGAGGAGCTCAGGAGGGGGCTCTTCGCTTCCACAAGACTGACACCTCCCCACAGGGGCCTGCCTGCCTCTGTGGTAAGTGTTCCTGGACCACTGCTCTTGCCTCCTGCCTAACTCAGGCACAGTTGCAGCCTAACTCAGCCCTATTTTGGGCCTCAATTGTGCCTGTGTTGGGCTGGACTGAGGCCTTAGAGCCCAATCTTATTCCCTGCCTACTTCCGCCATGCAGCCACACTGACAGAGCATGCAACGGTGGGAGAGCGACCAGATGGCCTGCGAGAGGTAAGTAAAAATATGTTTCGCCTTGGACCTACGCCAGCTATTTTGCTGGCATAAGTCTGAGGAGAGGCGGAGTGTGTGTTGGGCAAAGAAAACTGGAATAGCATCTCGGTGTGTGCCGCCACTGGGATTCACCCCTGCATGCCCTCAAAATGCCCCCTGCCCACCCTGCTCCACTCCCAGATCCTCCCCCTTCGCCTTGAACCACCCCCTCTGCCACCTTACCTGCTCCAGCATGGCATCCGGGAGTCACTGCCATGTGCATGAGGCCTCCAGCCATTTGCCCTGGTGGCCCCGAAGTACACAGCAGCAGCGAGTCTTCTATGTTGCCGCCACAGCGCTTATGGTGGCTGCCTGGGAGTTCCGCACCATGAGTGCGGATTGGGCAGTTAATTTCTATTGCTTGAAATGACTTTTGACTCAGGCATGCTGCATGCAGTCACTGAGACACTCTCTCTCTCTCTCTCTCTCTCTCTCTCTCTCTCTCTCACTCACACACAATTTTTTGCTGGCTTTTGTGGCTCTTATTGGTCATATATACTGCCCATATAATACTGCAGAAGTGGACTTATGTGCAGCTCTATCGCCAGTGATGTAGACTTGAGTCTATTGACTCGGACTCAAGTTGCGTCAATCACTTGACTCGGTGATTGTAAAAGACTTGACTCGAGACTTGGAGCCTTTTATGACAAGTCAAATTTTATTCAGGTTTAAACCTGTTTTCCCCATTAAATACTGTAGATAGGGACCACAACTCACAACCAATGACTTGGGACTTGACTTGAGACTTGGACTCAGAGACTTGATCCACATCCCTATCTATCACATGCTTCTAGCAAAGCTTCTAGCAACGAACTGGATCATGCTGTTGGATCTGAACAATGGTTGGGGAATACTCAAAACTCTGACTCCGAGCATAATCCTAACCAACTTTCCAGTGCCGATGCATCCGTGCAAACAGGGTGCACACTGCATTTTACGGTGCGGGGGCAATCATAAGAACATAAGAAGAGCCTTGCTGGATCAGGCCAAAGGCCCATCTATTCCAGCTTCCTGTATCTCACAGTGGTCCCACCAGATGCCTCAGGGAGCACACAAGATACCTGTATCCTGTTGCCACTCCCTTGCATCTGGCATTAAGACCAGGAGGTTGCTTATCCCCATCATGGCTTGTAACCTGTCATGGACCTTTCCTCCATAAATCTGTCCAATCCCCTTTTAAAGGCATCTAGACCAGGTGCCATCACCACATCCTGTGGCAAGAAGTTCCACAGATGAATTACACACTGGGTAAAGACATATTTTCTTTTGTCTGTTCTAACTCTCCCTCCATTCAATTTTAGTGCATGTCCCCTGGTTCTGGTGTTGTGCGAGAGGGAGAAGAATTTATTTCTATCCACTCTCTCCATCCCATGCATAATTTTATGTCTCAATCATGTTCCCCCTCAGGTGCCTTTTTTCTAGACTGAAGAGCCCCAAATGCTGTAGCTTTTCTTCATTTTGGTCACTCTCTTCTGCACCATTTCCAGTTCCACTATATCCTTTTTGAGATGCGGCGACCAGAACTGGACACAATACTCCAGATGTGGTCTTACCATCAATTTGTACAATGGCATAATAATATTGGCCGTTTTATTCTCAATCCCTTTTTTAATGATCCCAAGCATGGAATTGGCCTTCTTCACAGCCGCCGCAAACTGGGTCGACACTTTCATCATGGAGGCCTCTTCAAGGTGAGGGAACATTTGTTCCCTTACCTCAGGGCTGCACCGGCACTGGAAAGCTGGTTAGGATTGCGCTGTCCATGTCTGGTCCTGAAACGTATTGAAGCATAGGTATTCTCAAATGTTATACAGCTGAAATATTTTTTCCAGTTAGACATTTTCCTAGATGTTCAGCTTCTCTGAATGCACCACGGAGGCACTCATTGTCCAGGAGTACAGTCCTTGATCCACTTGAGATCAAACATCTGTCTCAACCATAGACATAAAAATGGGGATGTGCTTAGGCACTGGCATTGCTAGAGGTGGGGCGGAACGGTCAGTCTTTCACAGCGGTAACCGCTCCATTCCATGGTGGCCCTGCCCACTCACTGTTGGAGTCTCCCGCGCTTTGCCTTTGCCGCTCGACTGGTTCCGACAGCGAGTGGACGGGGCCACCATGGAATGGAGCGGTTACTGCTGTGCAAGACTTACCATTCCGCCCCACCTCTAGCAATGCCAGTGGCTTGGGTGCTGCCAGCTGCCAGCCTACACCCATCTCTGCCCTGCAATGCACAAAACCAAAACAAACAAACCACTAGCATTTCTCTAACCTCTGCGAGGGGCAACCACTAAAGGAGAGTGGGGAAAACACTGATATGATGACATCATGTTGTATGTTTGTTAACACAGAGACGGGGAGATGTGGCTTAGAAGCATTCACTCATCTCACTGTCATGTGTAGTATGTCATGTGTAGTATGGGCCTCTGGAGCCCATTGTCTGGAGGCGGATCCAAAAAGGACCTGTAGAACCTAGACGCCCCCCCCCCCCAAATTCTGATTTATTCCACAATTTGGTGACAATGGGGCACTTTGTGTGTGCTGCTTTCAAATCTCAGTAAGTGAAAGTGTAGAAAGTTCCTTTCCAGAAACAAAGCCTGGAAATGGCACACAAATAAGCAGTGGGCGGGACGCATTGCAAACCATCAACTGTGCTCAAGGCAATCGCGGTTGTGAACACACCCGCCTGCAGCCTCAGCCCTACAGTAAGCACATGAAACCTCTCTGCTAAAGGGCAGCATTTCTTACTCGTTCCTTTTAAAAGTCTCACCCTTTCAAATCTATCTCCCCAAGCAACATATCTTTGCACACACGGCCTTATCTTAATGCACCCAATAGTTAGATGTGAAACCATTAGATGTGAAAGAGGGGAGACTGTCCCCTTTTCTGAGCCCTTTGTAGCTGCAGGAATTATGGATGGATATAAAGAGGCAAGTAGATACCCTTGCTGGAGCGATGGTGGGAATTCAACTCAAACTAGGTTATTATAGAGAGTCCAAGTGGCCAAAGGCAGGAAGTTCAGAAGGAAAAGGAGGATCCCATTGAGTGCCCAATTCACACCATTGTGTTTTGTTCCCTCTCCACAATGGTGTGAGCTGGGTCTGGTGCATCCTGCCTTTTTGTTGCTCTGCCTCCTTAAACCTTTGTTTGCAAGTCAGCTTTCATTCCAAAGCATCCAGAAAACAGCATGCTGCACCAGAAGTGTGTGCCCAGGTTTTTGGGCTGGTTCCCATAGCACAGTCATGGGGGGGGGGGCTGCTGAGAGCAGAAAGGGCACTCATGCTATTGAGGTGCAAAGAACACACCAGATATTCTGCTGCAGAATTTCTTGCCCTAATTGCCAACCAAAGGCTAAAGAGAGGCTGTTTCCAGACAGCTGCTGCATATTAATTACTCTTTTGTCTGAACAAGTTGTTGTTTTCACTGGCTAGGGAGAGAAACAGACCCAAAAATGTGTAAACATCCCTCTCCGATATGCATTGAAGGGGCCCTTCCTGCTGGAGGGTCTATCTAGTTTCAGAGCAGATGCACAGGAGGGCAGCTGTCGCACGGAAACTGCTTTAAATTGCTTCCCATGGTTGCCGTTTCCACTTGCAAAGCTGCTTACGTATGCAGTGCTTACTGCATGGATTTGGGGATTTTCACCAAATCACTAGAAACAGCAAGTGGTCCAAAGAAATTCTTAGCCATGTGACAGAAATTCTTAGCTTGGCATACGAATACAGCCACCACTGAAAATTATTTAGACATGGTGCGTTTTATGCACACAAACCTGGAATTGTGATAGAACCCCCTCTCAGTTCCCCTTTTCACTTGCATTTAAGGACTTCTCAGACTGACAGACGTTCTCAGATAAGGAGACTTAAGTCCTCTTTATGGCCCAGTCCTATCCAGGGCTGGCCCTGAACATGCAGCGACGCAAATGCAGCATATGCTGTATGCTATGGGCCAGCCAGGAACCAGGCAGTCTGGGAGAGGCAAGTAAAGAACTTTACTTACCTTTCCATAGGCTGCCTGGTCCCCAATGGGTCTCCTCAGTCCTACACCAGCACTTTGACTGGCATACATTGGGGTAGCCTCTGGGGGCGGGTCTTGGCCAGGAAGGGGCAATAGCATCTGATGTGCACTAGTACCGCTGAGATCCACCCCCTCCTGCTCCTGGCCTAATCCCCACCCCAATCTGCCCCCGCCGCCAACTCACTGGTGACAACAGAGGTTCTGTGGGCTGCTGTTGCCCACGTATGGCCTTCTGGGCCTTGCGCTAGCGGCAGCTCTCTGTAAAACAGCAGAGCAGCTGCGGCACCTGTGGCCTGCGAGATCTGTCAGCATATCACACTGTGCATCAAGAAGCAAGAATCCTCAAGTGTCAATAACTAAGCCATAAGCAGATCATATCCAACTCCAGTTTTGCCCCAACCGGTCAAACTAAATGGCAAGAAGGTCTTCTATCTGTTTGCCATCATTCCTTGGCAGTTGCTGTCTGACATTAACTCTCTAGGATCGTTACTGTTTTACAGTGCATTATGGGATACTTTAGTATGAAAACATTTTTAAAGAAAAGTATTATGGGGAAAACAGTGCGATTTTAAAACTGCATGCAGTAGCAGGATATATGCCAATATAAAAATGTGTGTGATGTGCAAATACTTTAATACTGCAACTTCTTAGTAGATGGGTTTCCAAAAATCAGATGTAATACAAGAACTGATTTTAAGAGAGCAGATACAAGCCCTCCTGAACTTAGGAATGTATTATTGGCGAGGAAAGCTGCAATTGCTTTAAGCAATTCCAAAAATGCAAAGCTATTTGGCTTAGAAATGAAAGGAAAGCAAAGTAATCAAGAAATCAGTGTTGAATCAGTACAACTCACATTTGTCACAAATATTCATAGCTGAGCATAGGATGTGTTCAATTTACATTTGTAAAAATCTGTCCATGTTTCCTTAAAACATAATAATAAAGCCACTCTTAAATCTGTAAATTATTTTTAATTTAAATACTTTTAGGATTAGCAAAATGGCTGCCTCTCCCAACATTCCCCCACCCCCAGCAGCCTTGACTTGCCCCCCAAAATACAACCCCCTCACTGGGATTAACAACAAGGACAATGACAACAAACTAACAGACCCCAGTCCTTCATCCTCTTTGCTGGCGTTTACAGACCAAGAGCTGGCTGCATGCCAGCCTCTGACACAATGTCTGGAGTCCCCAGAGCAGCTGGAATTCATTTTCTTCCTTCAAATCTATGCACTTTCATATGAAGTTGCAGCTTGGCATTGCTGTGTATATTTGGGAGTGTCCAGTGCAAGAGAAAATAAATCTGCTGTATTTCTTTCTTGCTCTCTGCTTGCAGAGCAAAAAATTGCTGACCCTCTCCCTGTCTCTCTCACACACAGTACAAAATGGAGTCATTCATAACTCTTTAGAAATGGGCTATACCTAGAAGTGTGTGTGTGTGTGTGTGTGTGTGTGTGTGTGTGTGTGTGTGTGTGTGTGTTTCATTCAATACTGCTGTGATGGTCAACATTCATACCGCTCTGACACTAGCTTGTCCCCCTTCTTTTTCAAGTGCCTTTACAAACCATCCCTGCACCACTTGCCAAGCAGCCAGTTGGCCAAGCTTCAACAACGCCCGAGGCTCTCCTCCCTGCTGAGCAGTGAGAATGACTGTTCTTCCAATGTTACATTGCAGTTAGGTGGTACAGTGTTCCAAGGGCTGTTCTTGCTTCGTTTAGTTCAAATTAGGTTCAAGTCGGAATGGAAAAAACAGAAACATGGAAGAGACAGTCACAAAATCACGCACTGCAGTTTGTGGGAACCAGTTGCTCTGTCGCCACGCCACTTGGTCTTTTTCTTCTTCTGGCTCTTCTCTGGGACCTGTTGCCTGTTTAGGGATATAAAACGTATCAGTCTAGGGCAGAAGGTTGACTGTTTCAGCAATATGCTTTTGGTAGCTTCCAGGGGAAGAGTGTGTGGGAGGGCAGGGGTTAAAAGCAGCAAGCTGGTGGCTGCGGAAAGGTTCGCACTCCATCCGCCAGTTCTCCACACCCTCCAGAAGGACCCCATTTCACTCAACCCCCAAAGCAGCCATTAGGCTTTCAACTTTCATAACACTTCGCCTATGAAAACGTTGGCAGGTGAGAATGCTAAACATAAGGTTTAGCATAAAACAAAACATTAGAATCACCAGGTGGAACCTCCAGGTTGTCCAAGTCTACAAGAAGGTCTCATAGACTTGACAACCCGGAGGTTCCACCTGGTGATTCTAATCCAATATTATCTAACTGGACAGGCTGCAGCTCTCCCGGATCTCAGGCAGGAAGTTTTTCCCAGCCCTGTTCCCAGGTTTTTTGAATAGATTAATAATGGAGGACCTTACTTATTCAAAGCATGCACTCTCCACGGATCCCGACATTAAGCTCAGTCTTTGCTGCCCAACCTGGGCCCTGTGCCATTTCCCTTGAGAGAGACTTGGCCCCAGCCAGTGGATACAGGAAATGGAAAAAGTGCCAATGTTCTCTCTAGGAAGGACATAAGAATTCTGCTGTATAGGAGTTTGTTGAAAGGCTAAACAAAATGGCACTGTGGTATGGCTACAGCTTCTGCACCGAAGAGTTTCATGCAGTTTGTGCGTCAGACCCAGAGCAGCAGCACTTAATCAGCTTTTCATGGACTCTTTCCCACCCGCTAAATCCCGCTTCCTTCTTTACCAGTTAGAAAAAAGCCAGAAGACTTTAATGACTAAAATGTTTGCATGCTGCAGAAGTGAAATACTAGGATGCTTTATTTCTGAAACGGGTGCTGGCAGACGCTCAGAACCTTTAGCCTAGCAGTACCGTTAAGCAATGTGGGGGATTTTTTCCTGGACGAAAGGTCAGTGCAGAATTAAAAAAGAAGTGAATATACAAAATCCAAAGGCACTTGTGTCAGATGTCCCATTACAGTGAAGGAGCTGCAGCGAATAAAGTGTAGAATGCAATGCACAGACATTTGGGATGGATGGTTAGTCAGGGGAAAGGAGTCCCTCACAGCAGATGTTGCATGGAAGATAGAGAGGGATGGGTCATAGTACAGGGGGCTCGGTCATCCACCACTACAGTGCAGAAGAGTGCACTGAAAGGGATGTTAAGCATTGCTCTTTCTGCTAGAGGCTGTGTGACCTTTGCTAGCCACGACCTCACCAGAAAATTGCTTGCAATGTGCAGTTAATGAGATTGCCAGCTTCAAGGATAATTAGAGAAAGGGGGGGGAAGGTGCATGGGTTTACATTTTGGTCCCCTTATTGCTATATGTATTGCTGATTGGCAATACATACGTTTTAAGGTCACTAGAGAAAGTGTGCACTAATATACATCCTCATTCCTTATGTGGCCAACCTGCTTTTTTTTCCTCATTCCTTATGTGGCCAACTTGCTTGACCTGGGGTGGTCAAGATTTCCTGGGGTGGTCAAGATTGACACCCTCGGGGGGAGGGGAAAGGGGTTGACACCACTAGTGGACAAAATTGTGAAAACTTTGAATAATACCATCATGTTATATATCATTCGATGCATATGTTCATGACAAATGCACTGGAACAAACCGTTTTGAATTATCTGAATTCTATCAAACATTATAGCCAAATAACCGGAAAAATAAAATATAACTGCGTTATGTAACAAAGTGGATTTCCTTAACTCAAAACAAACCAATGAGACGGATTGTTCCAAGAGTCGAGTTGGTTACTGATTTGTTGCATGACCTGTACTGTTATATATTAAAATAATGTTAATGGGGGTGACATCATGAGTTACCGGATCGGGTGACACCAACCCTAGTGACACCACTGACCAGGAGTCATCTGTAGAAATCCATAGTCCTGCCTGATGGGCATCTTTTGTAGAACCCAGCTCAGCAAAACCTTGTTTTTCCCTATTCACCTCTGGGGTCCATCATGGGGGAGACACACTGAGCTCTCACACTGGGTGACACAAACCCTCTGACTGACACTGTATCCTGAGACACAATTTTCAAAAGCACCAATAAAATTGAACAAAAATGTTCACAATTCCAATTCTAATACCCCCAATAAAGTGCATACACATTAAGAAATTGGAGTTAAAACTGTCTCAGTTTCAGCCCAGTCCTACATGATGCAGCCACACCAACATTCATTCGCTTGCCTGGGGTAAGCCCCCACCACCTAAATGGGTCTACTCAAACCTGCCTGGGGGATCGGATATTGGTGGCGGCACTGCTGCCAATACTGCCCCCTTCCAGGCCTTGTTCCGCCTCCCATCCCACCTCCTCCCTGCCTTGCTCTGCCCATCCCCTGCCTCCCTCCCATCCCCTCTGCTGACTTACTGGTGCTGAAG
Organism: Plestiodon gilberti rubricaudatus; assembly: GCA_026170595.1. Lineage (NCBI taxonomy): Eukaryota > Metazoa > Chordata > Lepidosauria > Squamata > Scincidae > Plestiodon > Plestiodon gilberti. Next base: position 203,846,877 of record JANXHW010000001.1, read on the forward strand.
GAATTGGACAGCCCACTGGTGCACGGACCTGGCCGCTCGCCACTTGTGATGGTGGCCAGGCTGCGCTGAATGGCATGTCGTGTTTTGCAACAGCTGTAAAGGGAACGCTTGTTCTGACAGCGTAAAGGCCCCAATATGATTAGGCCGTTTGTCTGGGTCTGCAATCCTAAGCACACTACTCTTAGTAATAGCTCCTGAGTTAACTCCCCTCAATTTAGTGGTGTTCACATCTGAGCAAGCATTTACACATTTATATTTACACACCAGCTTTACACCTTATCTCCAAGATACCCAAGGCAGCAAACAATCACAAACTATGTCCCAATTCAAAATATTAAATACAGATCAGAGCAGGGGGAAAAACATTCTTTGGGAAGCCAGGAAGTAAGCAAATGAGAAAAGTGATCGTATCAGACCAAAAGTCTGCTGAAGGGAGTCAATTCCCCCCAACATCTAAGTGTCCGAATTGTATTGTAATTTTATTTCAACTCCAGAAATTAAGATTGAAAACACAGACAATGCAGAGTTTTAGATTTACTTTCAGCTTCCCTTTTCCTTTTCAGAGTCCTGTGAACTCTCCTTCATGTACTCCAAAAGATAGGTGGTCAGCAGCATATCCTCTTTGACCAAATGGATAAATCAACCACCTGTCTTTGGGGATACAGCACAGCGTCTTAATTACACATGCTGTATCCACCTCTGGAAAATCCAATTGATCTGCAGAATTTTTCATGAGATACAATGCGAACCACAGAGACATCTTAATGGCATTTTTCCCCAGTGCGGAATGCAGCTAAGTAATCCACATTCTGATCCTGTGGATCAGACCAGCAACAGCCACCAGGGTTCTTCTGCCGGTGCAACGAACAGGGGCCTTTTCTCATGGAAGGATGAAAGCAGCATTTCCTTCAATCAAGTTTGTAAAAACTGTACTGGGCTTGTTCACACTCCTCTACTTTCCCCTTTCACATCTGATCAAACATACCAGGGTGGCAAATGAGGGGAGAAATTCTCTGGCATGTGTCACTGAAGACAAATGCTGCACGTGTGGAGAGCAGGGCTTTGGCACAGGAGGTGGGTGGCACTAACTCCTCCCATTGCCCCTTGTCAATTTGGGAACATGTGGATTAGAGACTGAAGAAGGCAAGAACTCCAAGACAGTGGGGGGATTGCACCACAACTTGCAATGTTGTGATGCTGGTATTGGTGGAGGCCTCCAGCACAACTGCCATGAACCTTGTGGACCCCTTCTGCTTCAATAGCCCTGCTATGCCACTGAAATGCTTGCTTAGAGCGGAGGATTGACAGGGTGGCACAATCTGCCAGCAACTTAATGCTGCTTGGTCTCATTGCTGTTCCTGCCCCAGCCATGCCAGCAGAACAAGGAAACTGCCCTGTCCCACTGTAGCCAGAGCCTCCCACGCATGTCAACTGGGAGCTCTGGAGGGAGTTGAGTGGTGGCAGCAGTGCGGGAGAGCAGTGGCTGCCTGCTGCTGGGCGGGTCTTGCTGTGGGGCCCCATCAGCATCCTCCTTTCCCCCCCATGATGGACTGCAGGGAAGCACTGAAGGAGCAGCCCCCCCACTTTCCTGCTTGTGTGTGCTTTGATTTTCAATGCGAGTGGGCAGGCATGTTGTTGTCTGTCATTCTTTGTCTTCTGTGTTGCCTTACCACGTCTCCTCCTCATTTGCCCCTTCTCAGCTCCATTCCCCTAGTGTTGTTTCCCCTCATTTTGCTTTCTCACTTCTGCCCCTTTTCCTAATGTTGTCTTCCCTCTTCTTCCCCCAGTTTGCTCCAATTTTGACCCCCCCATCTTGCATTTTAAAGAACCTGTGTTTCATATTTGGACTGGAGACTAGACTGACAGCGCACTCCTATGCGTGCCTACTCAGAAGTAAGTCTCATTGAATTCAATGGGACTTACTCCCAGGTAAGTGTGTATAGGATTGCAATCTATTATCTTACGGGGTTTATATTTCCTAAATGGGTGGGGGAACACATCAAAACGTTTAAGGGACAATGAAGCAAAAGTGGGCACAAGCACATTTTCCAGGCTGAGTTATTCAGTTTGTGGATGTGTAGCAATTTCACAAACAACCTCCGAATGTACAGGGGGCAGATTCATGCTTCATCCACTCCACTCCAGGGATTTGTCAAGTGAATTGGCAGTGCTTTCTCTGCTTGGTAGGCTGGAAAAAAGTACAACATGACTTTCAAACGGAGAAAGACACGCAGTGCCTCCAGACTTCTGCCAAGAAAGCAAAACCAGACACAGCAATACAAATAAGAGTACAGTAATGGAAACCAAAGAAGCAAGCTACACTTCCAAGGAAGACAACATTGACCTGGATAGCTGGTTAAAGAAGGCAGGTTAAGTCTGGCTTTCAGACTTTTCCTCAAGCAAAGCCCAGCTGGGCGATGCGGTCTCTTAACATGAGATAACATGGCCCCTCCACACCATTTGGTAGAATATGCATCAGATGCAATGATGCAAAGTATGCTGAACTAAATGAATATTTATGGTTCCACGAATCCACTTCATCAGACCTAAAGATGGGTTAAGTGACCAAACCCACAGGTTCAGGTTCATCAACATCAGTATTAGGCTGATCCAAGAACATGACGGCTCACCTGATTACTCTAACAAGATCATGGAAGGCTTTATCAACATTCAGTGGAGGGTCCTTGGCACTAGTTTCTATATATGGAATCTGGAAAACAAAAGCCCAGTAAAATATAGAATTATAGGAAAAATATCTTATGGGAGCATTCAAGAGCAAGGAAACATTTGAGTGCACAATAAGGATGCCACACACAAAGAATGGAAGTGGTCTGCTATTCCCTCAGCAAGCCTGGAGGCAGATAGTTCAAAGTTCAGAAAATCGAGTCTGCTGTTAAGGGAGGATTATACCAATATGGGATATTTGATAAGGAGTATTGGTAATATATTCAGTAATTTCTTCTTCTATTTTGGGTACACTTAACTGGCAGATGGTGGCTTGACAGACGTATTCTTGATAACTGCGCATCAGCCTTGTGTTAATTTTACACCAGTTAAACTGTCATTGGCTTCCCCCAAACATCCTGGGAATGATAGTTTGGGGAGAGCAGTGTTGGACATCCCTAGTCCCTTCTTTCCCAGTTACAGTTTCCAGGGTTTCCTGGCTAGAGAGAATGGCTGTAAAATCACTAATTCTGTAGTGAAGGAAAACCTTATAAAGAGATATAGGACCTACTGCAACAAAAAACGGGGCATAATTTAAATATCTTTACATATGAAGTGTACAAAATTGCTAATGAGGTATCTTAACAAATGCTATTTCCAGAGATCCCAGAAAAGACATACATATGGTGGGCTTGCTGCATAATCAGACACATGTGCCTGCAAACAGCTGATCTATTTACCCAAAAATGATTCTTTGATTGCAACCACTTGAGCTGTCTGCTGCATGCAAAAGTAACTTTTGAGTCTTGAACCTACCACCAAATCCAAGTAGCAGGTTGATACCAAGTTCAACTAATTTATCTACTCCTTTTGTAATTTTATGTATTTCTATCATCCTTTTTCAGTTATTTTTTTCTAGGTTAAAACATCCCTGGTCCTTATGCTTCACAGAGAAGGTGCTCCCTTCCCTCCATCATTTTAGGGTGCTCTCATGTATATTCTTCAGCTCTACTATATCTTTTTTTATTTTAAAATTGAGCAACCCAACCCGGAAGACATCGCAACCCCCTTAAGGGGCATGGTGACAACGGCAGGGGTACTTTCAGGGTCCTGCCGCCGGCGGGGAAAAAAGTTGTTGTTGTTGTTTTAAACTCACTGGGGGTAGCTCCAGCCCTAGGGCATGGTCCTCTGTGGGCCTCCCTGCACTTCAAATCGTCGCTCCGATGCAATTGAGATCCACTTCTGGTTTCGGGTGAAAACCAGAAGTGGGTCTCGATTGCATCAGAGCGACGATCTCAAGTGTGGGGAGGCCCGCAGAGGAGGCCACGCCCCCTGCACCCTCTGGAGGGTGGAGCGACCCCCAGTGAATAAAAAAACCAACACTTTCCCCTGGTGGTGGAGTGATCCTGGGAGCGGTGCCGCTGCCGCTAACACTTACAGCTTCCCCTCCTTGTGGGGAGAACTGCTGATTTAGATATCACACATTTTCAGAGATATCACTAGACATGATCAACACATCCATCACAAGTCCAACCGGTGATTAACTCTTCTACTAGGATCCTATTAACCACCAGTTCTAGCCTAGTAGTGTTTACACTGAGTGGTACCTGCTTCAGAAGGGTATGCTGTAGCATAGCTAGCTGACCTGTGCCAAACAGAGATGAGAAGGACTGAACCAGGGACCTTAGCTATGCTGAGACATGCTCTACTTCTAACACAACAAAAAAAAAATAGCCAGTCATACAATAGACAAATATAAAAGCAAAATATCATGGGACAGAATTAAAGGACATACGTTGTGCTTTGCTGCCATTTCCTTTCCCTGCTCCCGGGTGATTTTTCGCAAATGCATTAGATCAACTTTGTTAGCCACCAAAATCATTGGAAAGGATTCTCTGGAAGACAAGACAAATAGGAGTGCATCAATACAACAATTGTCATTTTCCATTTTGTTAGTTGCGATGCTAATTTTAAATGCTTCCTTCTGTAGTAGCCCTTGTATATTAAATTATAGAGAACATCACACTTAACACTATGCTGTTCCTTCAGTACCCTCAAAAGGTCACCCACGTTGAGGTTTTGGTGACGTGCAAAGTTATTTAAAATGTAAATCAACTGAGACAAATTGCTTCTAAAACAATTCAGCCCTACTGAAAAGAAATTAAGATATTCAGCGGTCAGTGCAGCAGTTAAATCAATTACCTCATTCTCTCCCTAGGAGGACATACAAGGGAACTCGCAATATAGACCTTTCCACAGCATTTGTTTGAGTGGAGAACGCTTTCCCTTTTGAGGCACCCACCTGTCTTTGACTCGCAAGATGAGTTGGTGGAATCTGTCCACATGCTCAAAGCTGGCTTTATCTGTGACTGAATAGACTATAAGGAATCCGTCTCCCGTCCTCATGTACTGCTCTCTCATTGCACTGAATTCTTCCTGGCCTGCAGTGTCCAGGACTAACGATGGCAAGGAGAAAGGAAAACAAAGATGCTTGATCATCCTACCCAATATGTCACCTGTATTTAACTTAATTTTAGACTACCTTTCCAAGACATCAAAGCAGTTCACAAAATATGGATGAGACTTCCCCCCCCCACACACCTAAAATGTTATAAACAATTAGGGAAGGGAAGACCTTGCCAAATAAAATCATTTCCAGCTTCTTCCTAAAACCTGAATGTGTGGGAGCTGTGCAAGTCTCTCAGGAAGGATGTTCTACAGCAGTGGAACCACCCAAAAAAGGGTCTGTCTTACACCTGCCAGCTGGACCCCTGTCAGTGGCAGACCAGAGAAGAGTCTCCAGTGCTGACCTTCAGGTAACTTGGTCCCATATACTCCAACTCTCCTATCCCAAGCACATTCACTTGAAAAAAAAGTGCGTTTAGGATGGCAGCCCAAGTCTCAGGGCCCAACCCTACCCAACTTTCCAGTGCCGATGCAGCCGCAATGCAGCCCTGAGGTAAGGAAACAAATGTTCTCTTACCTTGAGGAGGCTTCTGTGACTGCTCCCAACCACAGGATGCAGCACATACCCCGTTGGCACGGCTGCATCAGCTCTGAAAGGTTGGATAGAATTAGGCCCTCAATCTCATAGATTGTGAGATTTCTACAGAGAGGAGGACATTTCATGTTTGGAACGACCATAACTGTTTGAACCACACCTGGACTGTTACAGATACCTGTGTGTACATATCAGGCAACTTCAACAACCAGATTTCCAATTCAATCCATTTTCATTTCCAAAGGTTTCTCAGGGCATACTGTTCCTATTGCTTTATTGTCAGAATTTGGTACTTCCCAGAGCATTAAGGTAAAGGTAAAGGTATCCCCTGACAATTAAGTCCAGTCGTGTCCGACTCTAGGGTGTGGTGCTCATCTCCATTTCAAAGCCAAAGAGCCAGCGTTGTCTGAAGACGCCTCCGTGGTCATGTGGCTGGCATGACTCTCCTTGCCGCAGCGCGTAGCATGCAGCTGGAACACGGAGCACTGTTTACCTTCCCGCAAGCGGTACCTATTTATCTACTCGCATTGACATGCTTTGAAATGTGGCAAACATGCATTTGCATACAGCATTTATACCTAAGCATTTGAAGAGTTGTATTTAATTATGGAGTTGTTGTCTGCTCAGAATGAGTTTTGAGTGGTATATTTTTTTAGTAGAGATGCATTAAAGAATTAGTTCGTACCTGAAGGCACCTTGTAATTTACAAAATGCATATGCTGTAAGACCATGTGGTGGAGCCAATTCCACTTTCTTCCAAGCAGGGAGCCAAGCAAAGAGCTCAGAACCTTTATGTTCTTATTAAAAAAGGATCAGACAAATTCATAGGGCCTTGGTCTATCAATGGGGTGTAGCCATAATGGCTAAAAGGAATCTCAGTATCCTGAAGCAGCATACTTCTGAATACCAGGTATTTCAGATAGGCAATGGGGGAAAGCCTTTGCTTTTAAGCCCTGCTTCTAAGCTTCCAAGGAACAGCTGAGCGACCACTGTTGGAAACAAGGATGCTGGACTAGATGGTCCAATCCGATCCAGTTGGGCTGTTCTTAGGTTTAATTACAGCAAAATTCAGTGTCATTTATTTTTGTGGTGTGCATGTGGCAAAATCGCTAGTATGACAATTACTGTTTTATATTTATACTCTGGCTTTTTCTCGCTGAGACACTCCTTTTTTCCCCTTGGAGAAATGGCTAGGAAGGAAGGCAAATACTTCTCTATACAATGGCAAGCTGTGTGGGTCCAGTTTGGAAGCACACTGTGGGATTTATTGAGAATATTCTTCCTGTCGTATAAAGAAGTTATTTTCCATTGCTCTTCATGGCCAGACTGAGAAGGCACAACCTCAAGGCCACTTCTAAGTAACTGTTCTAAAGCCAGTGAGAAAAGAAAAGCTCAGGAAGAAAAGGGGTTATATTGTAGTTACGTATTGTAGTTGTGTCAAGTTCTTGTTTGGCTCACAGAACTTATGAGCAGATTAAAAATTTCAGGGGAAGCACGTGACTCAGGCTTCTCATGGGATAATGCCAACTCCAAACACATGTAGGGAAATGTTTAACATGCCCAATGTCAAGATCTTCACATATAGGGGAAGCTCACATTATGCTTAGTCCCGGGCCCCCACTGCAAATTTTCTACACACAGGGGAATTTGTTAGAGGCATTTTTGAATGAACAATCCATGACCTACATCTTCAGAAGGCAGTTGTGTGTAGGACGGTATCGCATGTTCTCCTTAAATGACTTTCATCTGAGCAAGGGTTACCTCATCTTTATCCCAAAACTTGTTTTCAAGCTCAGGACCCCATTGTAGAAAATGAGGAAGACATGCCACTGACACATGCAGAATACCTTTCCTCTCACTAGTAGGTAGCCACAGTCAGCCGCCACACAACTGGCATCAGGAGCAGAGATTCCATGTTTGAGACTATGGCTTCCAGTAAGTCATGCCATGTCTACTTTTTGGAAGTTAATTTCTGCTCTCTAGATAGGATTCTGCCCACACATTTCTGTACTGTACCTGAGTGCAACACCACTGAACAACTGTTGTCTGGGATGACAAACACCACTGTGGCCACCAAGACAGGGCAATTGCTCTTCTCCTTGATCATTTTCTCATGGAAATTTAATCACAGTGATGCTACAGGCAGCCGGAGCCTGTGGCTATGCCGACTGACACTGTGAAGGTATGCGAGCAATCCTATCTCAAGAACGTAAGAGCAGCCCTGCTGGATCAGAAAAGTCTTATCTAGTCCAGCATCCTGCTTTCCGCAAAGGCCAACCAGTTGCCTGCAGGCTGCAGGAAGCCCAAGCAGGACATGAAGGCAATAACCCTCTCCTGTTAACTGGTATTTATGGCATGCTGCCTCTGAACAGGGAAATCCCATATAGCCATCACGACTCAGCAATTCAGCCACAAAAACAATATCATCAGAAGAATAAATGCAGCAGTGACAACAAGGGCACCCGTGAACTATGCCGTTCCTCCACTAATTAAGACATCATCTACCGATTTCTTTAGGTGTCACAAGACGTTTTTGCTGCAACAGGCTAACATCACTATCTGGACTATATCACTACCACACAGCAACACCAGGATTGCATAACTGCCAACAGTTGACCCATTTCCCCACTCTTCCTTCCAAATCATGGGCAGGAAGAATAGGAGATGTACAGCGCAATCCTATCCAACTTACACCACCGGTGAAAACCAGTGGTGCAGCGAGAACAGGAGGCCCCAGAACGGAAAGGGGATTCAAATCCCCTCCAAAGGGGGATTCAAAGGGGATTTAAATCTCCCCTCCCCTCCCAAGCCTCCCGCCCTGCCCTCCCCCGCTAGTTACACTGGTGGTGTAAGTTTGATAGGACTGAGATGGTAGTCTGGTTCTTGCGTATAGTCCCCATTAAAAGGGTTACCAGATCGTCAACCGGGACGGAGCGATAGCCCCTTAAGGGGAAGGAACGTGGGCGGGGCCGGTACCAGCCCCACCCACATTCCTCCCCCTTAAGGGGCTATCGCTCTGTCTCGGTTGACGATCTGGTAACCCTACCCATTAACCACGCACCCATTTATCAACACCTCTTATGACTGGAATGTTTAGGGTGACCCCTCCACAACACTTCAGTAAATGAGATGATACTGTAGTATTTCTCGGTGATTCAAGCCCAACTACTCAAAATCTGCTTTTAGCGTTCTGCAGACATTTACAGTCACAGAGTCAGAGCAAGGAGCTTTCCCTGTGGCACTGCAACACTGATGCAATTCTGAATCGCCAAATTGCCTTTGGCCTAATCTGCAAGCTGTTGTTCTGATCCTGCTCTTGTCATGTGATGGCATTCCACAGGGTACACGAATACACCAGAAGATTTTAAGACACTATACCATGGGAAAAAAAGAGAGCACACTTGAATCCTTTATTTTTAAAAAAGGAAAATGATCTACACATGTGTATTTTATGCATAATAGAAGCCATTTAATAAGCAACATCTATTCAAACACCAGTGTAAATCTCAGAATCCAAAATGATTTTCTTTCCCCACAAGACAGAAAATAGTTTAACCCCTGGTGCAGAAGCAGCTCAAACCATGAGGCAGGGCAGTGAATTTGGGGTGGCCTGGAGGTTGCAGAGTACAAAGCATATAGCTTTGGTCCATAGGACATTCTACAAAACCACACTGAAATGAACAGGACCTATGCAAGTGCATAGACATTCATTTTAATGAAGCTAGCACAGGAAAACTCCTGGGTGGATTGTGGTTCCAGGTTAACTAGGAGATGGGCTGATGCCACTTAGATTTTCTGCCTCAGGCACAGGACTGGCCCATCCATGAGGCCAACTGAAGCTGTTGCCTCAGGCAGACGATTGGAGTGGGCTACCCATCTCTATCCACCTACTTGCCTCCACTGCTCCTCCTTCTTCTCCCTGGATTGGAAAAGGAAGAGGGAAACAGAGAGGAAGAGCAAATACAGAGGGGAAGAGAGTGCTGGGCTAGAAGATTAGAGAGTGAAAAAAGCAGAGGCTGGAACATCATCCGGTAAGGAAGACCATATTTGGCATGCCACCTCAGATGTCAGAAGTCTTAGGCAGCCCAGCACTGAACTGATGTTTTATTTGAGCTATCCATAATAACCCCAAGATCGCTTCCCTGGGTAGTCACTACCTCTTCAGATCTCATTTGTTTAGCATTTTTGCCTCAAGATGCATTACTTTACACCCAGAGCCGGCTCATCCATGAGGCCAACTGAAGTTGTTGCCTTATGCAGCAGATTTAGTTATTTATTTATTACAGTATTTATATACAGTTGGCCCTTGGCATCTGCGGGGGCTCCATTCGCGGAACCCCGCAGACGCCAAAAAACGCTTATATATAAATATGCGGCGGGGTGCTGCCGCCATTTACCTTGTTTTGAAGCGCTGCGCAGGCCCACCACCCGCTTCTTCAGTCAGAGGTGTCGCTGCGCCCAGAGCGGCTTGGGGCGGGGCCCCCGGCGCCCCCCAATAAAACCCCCAGCGCCCCCCAGTTTTTTCCATCTTTTTTACTGTTTTTGGAGTTTTTTTAAGTGTTAACGGGGCATGTGCTTGTGTATGTGTGCTTTCCCCCCCACTTATCTTGAATACAGAAGGCTTCCAGTGACGATCTTCTCCCAGCGCCCGGCGCAAACTCCGTAAAGCGCCCAGCAGCGCTTTCCAGAGTTTGCGCAGGCGCAGAACTTCGACTGGAAACTTCGTTGTTCTGCGCATGCGCAAGTCTTCCACAGTTCGCACAAGCGCAGAATGACGAAGTTTCCAGTCGACCTTCTGTGCCTGTGCAAACTCTGGAAAGCGCTGCTGGGGGCTTAACGGAGTTTGCACTGGGCGCAGGAAGATCGTCGCTGGAAGCCTTCCATATTCAAGATAAGTGGGGGAAAAGCAAACATACATAAACACATGCCCCGTTAACACTTAAACCCCCCCGAAAACAGTAAAAAACCAAAGAAAAATACACCCCCCCGAAACCTAAGGAGCCCCACCCCACCCCCTGAGCCCTGCGCCCTACGCCCTGGGGCCCCCCGCCCCCTATCAGACGACGTCTCTGTCTTCAGTCGGGCGCTGCATAAGGTCCTAAAAAGCCTGTTAAAAGGAAAAAAAGGGAGCAACTTCCGGTTGCGTGTGAAACCGGAAGTAGCTTCCAATCACTTTTTTTGTCTTATTACACGCTTTTTCGGAGCTTACAAGGCGGCACCGGACCAAAGAAGTGGGCGGCGGGCCTGCGTGACACTTCAAAAAAGATAAAATGGGGCTTCCCCAGCTGGCACCATTTTATCTTTTATGAAGCGCCGCACGGCCCCTACTAAAAAAGTCCTACTAAATGGAGAGGAACCTGTGTCAGAGGAAACATGTACAGGATGTGGTTGTATTGGTTAGTTGATAATTGGAAAAGGAACATAAACATCCAGGCCTGAATATGCATTTTTTACTAAAAGGATTGATACAGAGCATGGTCGTAATCATATTTACGAAATCAGGGTGGTTGTCATTGCCCATCTGCTTACCAGATGGTTGGTGGGCTTTGTTGGTCATGGTGCCACAGGCACCACCCAATGCTACCTCAGGTCTGGAACCGGGGGGGGGAAGGGTGTTCCATCCCCGGGTGGGGCGCTTTGGGGGCCTGCACCAGGAGGCATATGGGGGGGTGCGTGGCGGCAGCAGCAAAAATCAGTGACAGTGGCAAAATGGGACATTTTTTGCCACTTTTCAGCACCGCAGGGGGAAAGGAGTCGCCCCCACAGCCGCCTGAGCCCATAATAGGCCTTTTCTGGCAACCCCCCCTTTTTTGCTAGAAAAGGCCTGAGAAAACGCTGGAGGGGGCAGGGCTTTTGATGTTTCCGACAGGGGGCGGGGCTAGTAACATCACAGGGGCTGCATCATGGGCTGCCGCCCCCAGTGGCATGGGCTGCCGCTGTCCCCCCCCAGAGGCTGGCTATGCCACTGAGGTCTGCCACCTCTGCACTACACACACACACACACACACACACACACACACACACACACACACACACACACACACACACACACAAGTCTCTTATGTGTTCCTCGTGTGGTTTCCTCAATCTCAGAAATGCAGGTTTTATTTATTTAGTTTTATTTAAAGGAACTGGGCAAGCGAATGAGCTCCTTTGTTCATGCTGTCCCTGTAATCAAACTAGAAGTTCCAGACTTCTGCATCTGAGGAAATCACACGAGAAACAAGGTAAGGAGGCAGATTATCTTCTGCTCGCTTTTAGCAGGCAGAAAGTGGATCGGTGTAGTTCACACCTGTAGCAGGCTGAAGGGAGTTGGCAGTGGCAGCAGACTCAGGATGACTCAGGCAGCAGACTCAGCACCCCAAATCCACTGTCCTCTCGCTCCCTCCCTGTGATCCACCACTGAAGCAACCCGCATTACCTCACCTCTTGGGTGGGCTGCCCCTGGTCACAGGTTGTGCAGACTTCCGTTTCGATTACTCAGCCTGTCCGTGGTACAATTTGCTTTCTAGGCAAATTTTCAATTTGCTTTTTTTTTAAAAACACTGGAAGCTGATGGCATGATGATCGGAGTAAAGTTCAGAAAATAGAGCGATTAATTGTTTTCCCCCTCCATGTTGATTATCTTCATAAGTACAGCTTTGCTGGATCAGACGAAAAAGTCCCGGCCCCTTTAGCATTCTGTTCCCAGGAGTGGGCAGCCAAGCGCTTCTTTTCCAGGGACTGTCTTACGGTTGTTCACATTAAGAGTTAATCAGTGAAGAATAACCCAGAATTAGTAAAACTAGCTGCAGCTTGCCATCTGCTACATGTTATGAATATGGATACCTAAATACCTCTTCCCACCCCATTTCCTCCTCCAGCAGGGGCTTCTCTTTTCCCTTCATATGAGGAAGTTGCTCAAAAGCCTCCTGCAACTACTGCCTTGTTAAAACATTCCACTTTGGCTCCAGGCTCAGAAAAGCAACCCCAGATTGTCTTCTAGCTATGAAAAAAAAGATATTAAAGCTGACAGCATCTAACTCCGCCTGCGCACAGAAGATGGTTGATGGTGGGAGTGGTGATGGACATCAGGAGATTAAATAAAACTGTCTGATCGAAAACCGGTTAAAGCGGAAGAGAAGCAAATCAGTCTAGAAAGAGTAAATCTTTGATTCCAGACATGGGTGCATACACGTTGCATGTGTACAAATGCATTTAGCTCATTAGCCACTGGACATGCTGACCTCAGGAGGGAAATTATGAAAATAGCTGGGCGCAGAGAAACTTGCAGAGGCTGTCCTAAGACGACATACCTTGAATAATAATCCACAACTTATGGATACACCTGTCTTGGTGTCCTAGCATCCCATACTGTGTTCCCATAATGAATCAACTTCTGTCACACTTGCTCCGAGCCAAACAAGTGTTTTTCAAAAATTCACCTGTCCTTCAAAACACCCCAAAATGACCAAAGAAACAAAAATCCAAGAACCACAGCTCTCTGAACGTAAACCCAAAACTGAATCAATTTCAATTTAATTGCTTTTGGAAAGTTTTGTGAGCATGCTGGACTACGACTGACCAAGGTGACCTTGCTTGGTCATGAAATTTCACAAACTAGCCTTAAGCTACTCTCTTTCTCCACCTCAAAAGGACCCCAGATATGCCATTCTGAGCTCCTTGGTGAAAGGGCCAGATATCAATGTGGCAAATAAAGAAATGCCATTGTTCATCCCCCAACACTGGTGCCAGTAGGACAGCACCCTTAAAACGCTCACTATGCTGAGTTCTGTCCACTGCAACCCCAGTACCATAAATTCAAGGTTCTGGTCAACATTACAAGTGAATGTATATCACTCCATTCTACTTACCCCAACGAAGCCAGAGTCAGTCAATAAGACAGTTGCAAGTTTTACTTAAGTTAATGCTATTAAATGGACAAAAAAGCAGAACTAGGCATTATGCAGCCTTGTCTCTCTCCCCCCCCCCCCGCTCTCAGACAATGCGTAGTAGAACAAAAACATGCAATGTGACATTTCCCCCCAAGTGGCAACCAGTAAATGCCACTGAAGAAGAACAGAAGATGCAGCAATTCATTAATTTTGTTTGCTGCACACTATCAAGGATGTGTCATGATATCAAGGTCAGCTGCATATTTCCAGTAGCATCTACTTTCACACACGTGTTCTATCTTTATGTTCTCTGCTGGCTTCTTTCACAAGGTTCTGGCCTTTTTTCTATGTAACTCATCCCAAGCAAGATATACAGTCTTTGTATAAGTGGGTGAAACATACATTGTAGCCAAAACATCAACATTCTGGCAATGATCCCTAGAACTGACTAAGCCCGCGGAGTCTTCAGTGGTTTAAATCCATATCCTGCGGATACCACGAACAAGAAAGGCTCCAGTTGATTTCATAGTACACTTTGTACTGAGACACTGTGTTCGCAATCACTAAAGTATATGGAAAGGATAAACACATAAAACTGGAGTGGCTTTAGTTGGATGGTGCCCAACCCTAACCGGAACAGGTAACTCACCGTCCAGAATTGCCCATTGCCCATCTATTTCAGTGTGCTTCAGATAGGAATCTTCAATGGTTGGGTCATAGTCCGGCACAAAGATCTTCTGGAAAAACTGAATGGTGAGGGCACTCTTCCCCACACCCCCATCCCCGACCACTACCAGCTTGTACGTTGGAAGGTTTTCACTTGGGACAGCACTTGTAGCCATGGTGCGAACAGGTCAGACCTGGAAAGGAAAGAGAATCCTTCTAAAATAATATATTGGTAACAACAATGTATACATCGACTATATATAGTCACACCTCATAAGACAGAATGGGGTAGGCAGGAGAGAGAGGCAATAAGAAATTTCCTTTGCACGATTGTTGCCGTGTGATGCAACAGTCTTAGGTTTCTAGGGTTAGCTGTATCTATTAAATAGGTATGTTTTCCCAAGTCATATGTGCTCTTGAAAGATAAAAAAATGCTAAAAAATTATACAGGAGATCACTGCCCCCCAATCCTGCCCTTACCCCAAAGAACGAACACCAGCATTACTGCTGAGGTGGGCTGCAAAAATGCCTGTGCTTCAGAATCAGACCCTGAAGCCTTGTTCTCACAGCACATCTCTCAGCAATGATGAAATGGATCAAATATTCAAGCTATTACATTCAAAGTTTCCTTCTATGAAAAAAGGAATGTCCAGGACAGCTGCAACTGAAAACTAATGTTTGAAAAACATGAACCTGACTGTACCAAATTTCTGCGAGGTTGTACAGTAGATAATGTCAGTGTCTGTTAGTATTGTAATGGAGTGTGCTTTCCAAAATGGGAGATATTTGGACTAAGTAACAGAATCGCCTTCATGTGGATATAGCAAGGGCATTAGTGAAAATTAAACTTGGAGATGTCTTTGGACAACTTCCATCAGTCAGAAACAATAATAGCTTAAGACTCCCCGAACAAACAAACATTTAAATTCATCATATATAAATATATGATGAATTTTATACCATATATCGGATGAAAGAATAGCATATATATTGTATGTATTATATCATATGACGATATCAGATGAACGAATAGCACTTTCAGGCTATATATGAATGAGAGAGCGAGAGAGCATAGTGAGCAAAATTGTGCAACCTGACCCCTATTCATATCTTATTTAAAAGTTAGTGGGTATGAAACATTGGAGGTACAGTCTCGATCAGGGTTCCGCAACCTTTCCTCAACCTACGTGGGCCCTGGGAGCCCGCGTACCCCCCAAAAGTGCAAACCCTCCACGAGAGTGCACCCCCCCAACAAAAAGCCCAGTAGGGCTGTAGATTTACCCTCCGGGTTGCGGCGCAAGCGGGAGAACCCACCCGGCCACGCCGCAGTTCGGGAAAAACAGGGAAATTGCCAGTGGTAGCTTCCCTTACCTTGAATCCCGGCCGCCTCCACCTTGAATATCTCGCGAGACTCAAGATGGCGGCGGCCAAATCTCATAAGGGCATGAGGCATGATCGCAGCAGCTGATAACGGGGACCATCCCGTGTACCCCCAACCTGCGGTCCGTGTACCCCTGGGGGTATGCGAACCACAGGTTGAGAACCGCTGGTCTAGATCTCCCTTCTTTGTGTACAGGGAAGGAGAGGGCACAACATTCATGCACCTAGAGAATAAGGAGTCAGGAGCAAAGGAACATCATTTCCAAGCAAGGAAACTCCCTGCCCCTCAACTCCAAAGCCACTAACCCTAGAGCCAGTGATGTAGACTTGAGTCTATTGACTCGGACTAGAGTAGGACTCAAGTTGCGTCAATGACTCGACGATTGTAAAAGACTCTAAAGACTCGACTCAAGACTTGGAGCCTTTTACGACAAGTCGAATTTTATTCAGGTTTAAACCTGTTTTCCTCATTAAATAGATAGGGACTCGCAACCAAAGGGGCAAAGACCTGGGACTTGACTTGATCCACATCCCTGCTTAGAGCCAATTCTCACAAAGCTGTTACTGAACCACTGATCTCACCCTCTGGCGAGGAGGAGGGAGCTTCCTGCACCATGGAATCATTTCCCTTTCTCCCTGCACCCCCAGCCACAGCAAAGCTAATGCCTTGGAGAATGTGGAGCCAAAGACAGCAAGTGCTTCTTCCCAGAAACATATTATTTTATTTATTTATTATTTTATTTAAAGAATTTATATCCCGCCTTTTCCTATGCCGAAAGGCAAATGCCCAAGGTGGCTTACAACAAAGATTAAAATACATAATTTAAAATACATAAAACAAGTTTAAACAAAACATAATCATACACCAACAACTTTAAAAAACAGTAAAAATCCACTAATCCACTTATGCCGCACACTGCTACGTGTCCTTTCATTTCTATCAAATGGCACCTATTTTAAACACGACTCCTAGGAAGCATTCGCTAAAAAACAAACACGTTCACTTTGGGGGAAATATTTTCTTTCCTAAGTGCAGTCAAGGGAAGGTCCTCATGGGTGACCATTGTCACCAATAGTACTTCAGACTGTGGAGGGAACTATCAACAGAGCCTCTGTTGGAGCAGAGCATCTTGGCATCATACAGGACCTTCAAATAGCCTGATTCCACATCCTTCAGGGCTTTAAAAAGGTGAAGACCAACACTTTGAATTGGGCCAGAAGCAAATTGGTAACTCATTTAGCTGCATCACCACTGGGGTCGTTATTATCAGAAAACCTTGTACCAGATATAATCTGGCTCCTGCATTCTGTAACAAAGAAAGCTTACTAACCCTTTCCAAACAACAGAACCTTTCTAGAGTGTGTTGCAATTATCTACTTTGGATGTAACTAGGCTGGTCTCATGACAGAGCGGGTCTCATCACTGGTTGCGGAACAGCTCATGCAGAGATAATCTGAGGCTTGTGAAAATCTCTCTCTAGTCGCGTGTTGTCGACGGCCATGTTATAAAACAAGTTCCTGTTCAGTTGAAATAATGTAGTGGCGTCCTCAATGATATTAAACCACCCAGTACAGGATTGGCAAAAGAGCTGGAATGTATCCGAGAAGGCCCATTGCCGTCCATGCCACTTACACCGGGGGAAGGGGATGAACGTCCCCTTTCCAAGGTGAGCCCAGGCAACACCAGGGCAGCCTGCAATGGGCCTTGGATGCAACGGACGGCCCTTTAGGTTGGCCACACATCCTTGCACAGGATTGCACTGTGGGTCTCTTAAAGTATATCTGTTTCAGGGTATGGAAAGGCACATACCACAGTTTATGGTAACTAAGTATAAAGGTAAAGGTATCCCTTGACAATTAAGTCCAGTTGTGTCCGACTCTAGGGTGTGGTGCTCATCCCCATTTCAAAGCCGAAGAGCCAGCGTTGTCCGAAGACGCCTCCGTGGTCATGTGGCTGGCGTGACTCTCCTTGCCGCAGTGCGTAGCATGCAGCTGGAACACGGAGCGCTGTTTACCTTCCCGCAAGCGGTAACTATTTATCTACTCGCATTGACATGCTTTGGAACTGCAGCTATAAATTCTTTAGACCAGGGCTTCATAACTTGCCAGATCAAGACAACCCACCAACCTGTACAAATAAGCAAACTGTTTTTAACTGTGGAGTTTTGCTGTATCTTTCAAAGTGATTTCTGCCCTACTCAGTGGTGGCAGTGCTGGCACCAAGCTGTTGGGGGCAGCGGCGTCACTAGGGCGCGCACCGCCCTGTGCGAGGGTGCGCGTGCCGCCCTAATGACCCCCGTGCCGCCCAACAGCCGGCCGGCGAGGATGTCTCCGGAGCCGACAGCAGCGGAGCCTCCGCTGCTGCCGGCTCCGGAGACATCCTCGCCGGCCAGCTGTCTTGGGCAGGAGGAGGCCTCTTAGCGGCCGCCCTTGGCGGAGCTCCAAGGCCTTCTGAGGGAGACCCGATGCGTGACGTCGTATTTATAAGTTTTCCCGCATGCACAGTACGTTTCTGAGGGCAAATTTGCCCTCAAACGTTCTGCGCATGCGCTAAACCTTGTAAATATGACGTCGCGCATCGGGGTTCCCTCAGAAGGCCTTGGAGCTCCGCCGAGGGCGGACGCTCCGAGGCCTCCTCTGAGGCATCGCTGGAGCACGGCGGGAAGGGAGGACTGCCTGCGTGCGATGCACGGCTGCATGCGCGGACTGCGCGTCACCCATAGGCGGTCCGCCCTTCCCGCTGCGCTCCAGCGAGGCTTCTGGTTGGGGGCCCTGGGGCAAAGCCCTGGACTGGAGTCTTCATGGCACCTCTACCTTTACTCCGATGGACCCTTGGGTGCCGACACTGCCACTGAAGGTTCAGAGGTTGACCTGGCTTGGTATGGACATACCTGGTCATCCTCTGATGCCACCCCTGTATGGTGGGCTGGTGTGCTAACCTGTTTCAAGAGGTGAATTGACCCTTCACTGAGCACTGTGGAACTCAATTTAGAATTGTGAAAACGTTCCTTTTATCTTTTTTGCATATTTATATTGAGATGCAATTAGTATAGTTTATGGCAGGGGTTCCCAACCCCTTCCCGGCCGAGTACCCCTCCGGCACCACTCTCCTTCCGAGTACCACCGGAAGTGACTGGCGATGTGACATCACCTGTTACTTCCAGGTTTTCAGAGGCCAGAAAACATAGAGAGGAGGCTCTGGGCAGGTGGGAGGGCCATTCTCAATGTTCCCGAGAGGCTCAGCCAAAGGCAGGAGCTTCTTGGGAGCAAAAACACGCCACCAAAAGTGCCGCGTCAGAGTGGGGTTCCAGTGGAGTACCACCAGCAGTCGGGCAAAGTACCACCGGTGGTACTAGTACCACATGTTGAGAACCCCAGGTTTATGGCATGCATCCAAGTTATTTGCTTGGATGAATAACTTTGAAGACTTAAGACCAGCCTGGTGTTGACCTAATGTCACCATCACACACTATAAAATAATGCATCTACAGTTGAAGTCTTTGTACTGTACCATTGGAGCTGGTACTTTCACCTTCTGAATCCAAAATATTGGCACAGTGATCCAGTGTGATGAGTGGCATCTGGACCGTGTGCATATTAAGTTCCATGTCCCTTCATAGATGTATTGTATGGCCTCTTAGACATATCACTCTTAGCTTCAGCATCTCACTCTGTAAGATAGGGCTAGTGAAGCACACGCACGGCTGCATAACTTCAAAGGGTGGAGATAAACTCTTCAAGTCCATTTCCGGTTTGGGCAAGCCTGGACTTTTGTCTTCTTACTGGAGTTGAATCTGATGAAGTTCGCATATAAAGGGTCGGCTAGAACTCAAATCTACACACATTTTATTTCTCCGTCAGATCCAAGCAAGAAACCCACCATTTTGAGGGCTTTTGTGAAGCTCAAACTCAAGCACCCTGTCTTTATATATAAAGTTGATGGGAACTAAGGAAATAAGAAACTCACACTGAGAAGCTGTGCATGACAATGATTTACAGTATCCATGGTAACGTGTGTGTGACGTTGAAATTGCTTAATCCTGTTATGAAACCCTCAGGGAAAAAAAGAGCAAGACACAGCAGCTGGGTCTGTCTTGGTGTTTATGTAGCAGCCCCCTCCTCCCAGCCAGCTTACTCAAAAATTGGAGCTTTCACATTAAGCAGCAGGCACAGGACTCCAGGTCCGCAACCATTTAGCCATGGCTGTAAATCAGGTTTTGGCTGTAAGGCCAGAAGCACAGGATACTTGCAAACAAACACAATGTATGTGCAGCGACATGGCTGCTACAACTCTTCATGCAAAGAGCTACATTTGAGGCCGTGGGTCCCCTTAATATGTCAAGAACAGCCTTCTTGAAACACCAAGATTTGGGATACATTAACCAATTGTTACCCAAATCAGATGAAGGAACAGAGTGTCTTGTGAACACCCACTGACCCTTTCCCTTTGGATCTTTTCTGATACTACAGTGATTGCACTGGTTCAGATCTATGGAAGTTTATTCAAACACATGGATTGTAGGGTTGATCTCTCTTCCTGATGCCTTGAAGAATGAGCTTACAACTTTGTAGACGACGTGACAGTGAAAGGGTTACTGACTAGATTAAAACATTGAACAAAATACAAAACAATTACCGTAAGTTTGGGGGGAGGGGAAGAAGAGTTGAGCTTCCTGTATCTAAGTAAAACTCTTTGCAATGCAGCTCAGCTCTGAATGAGCTCATTAACCTGTATTTTGCTACCTAGGTTCATTCCTGATGCTTCATTCCTGATGCTTCACAAAGAGTTTGGCTTTGTTATAGCAAGCTTAGTTCTTAGTGGCTTCTGGCTACCACCATCTATGAAATCAAAGCAGAAGTCTTTGAAAGGAACTTTGAGGAAAAAAGATACGTGACAGAACACCTTAGGCCAGAGTTTCCCAACTTTTGTGGGCAAGTGTACCCCATGGCAGAGTCAATTTTTATTAAGTACCCCTGCCAATTTGGTGGTGTTTGGGCTGCGAGGGATGCTTCGGCCAGGTAGGCGCAGGGCCCGAACTGGAGTTCCCTCGGCCGCCTTGGCCTGGCTGCCGGCCCTTCTGTTGCACCGGGGCGCTCCTCGGCCCCTGTGGCCAGTCATCCTCAGGTGCATTCCCAGGCCCTCCCCCACTGATTTGTGCCAAGAGGAGATCGCCCTCCCCCCACAACCTGTTCTGGCTGTGAGGGGCTCTGTATGCTCCGGCTGGAGACTACAAGGGGGAGGAGGCCAAAGGCTTGAGGCTGCGAGGGTGTCTGGCTGCAAGGCAGCGCCGCATACACACCGAATCAAGGCAGGTGGTGAGGTCACCGCTTAGGTTGGGCAGGGCAAGGCAAGGCAGGAGCCGAGCGCACCGGCTGCAGATTCCCCTTCCTGGAGCCTCCTGGTGGGGCGTAGCCAGTTGATTGAGGCAAACCCCCTTCCGGAGCTGAAAGCCTGGGAGCGGAGATGGAAGCCAGAAGGTGCCGTGCTACAAGTAAAAGCAGTAAAAAGAAAAGAAAGAAAGCCTGATGCCCAACTATTAACAGCTGATCGCAGCAGCTGATAAGGGCAAGCCTGTGGCATACCCACAGGATGTGGCCCGCGTACCCCCAAGTTGGGAACCCTTGCCTTAGGCCATAATGGTTGCCTGCCCAATAAAACAAAGGGGTTATATTAGTCAAACAATCCAGGCGACTCATGAACGTGAGCTAAACCACAAATTATGGGGAAATAAAAATAACCTTGAAGTTTTTATCCAATCTAATCAAGGGGAGATACTGTAGAGAGGTGGGGATGGAGTATTCCGCACCTTATCCGAGGCAGCCCAAGACATTTTGGTGTCCAAAGGCAAATCTAAATGGTGCCTGCCAGTGGCAGAAATCAGAGCAGATGGATTAGGGCTACTATTCTATACACACTTACCTGGGAGTCAGTTCCATTGAAATTAAGGGGCATACTTCTGAGTAAACATGCTCTGTTCGTACTGTAAGTTAACCATTTGTTGCTCTTTCAAACTAGCCTACAGCCCAATCTTAACCAACTTTCTAGCAACGATGCAGCCACAATGCAGCCCTGAGGTAAGGAAACAAATATTCTCTTAACTTGAGGAGGCCTCCGTGACTGCCCCCCCCCCCACACTGCAGGATGCAGCGCAACCCCATTGACATGGCTGGAAAGTTAGTTAGGATTGGGCTGCTAGTCTACCTCCTATAGAGGGCCTTCTCAACCTGTCTGTATTTAGTCCCAAATGTAGATATCAAGTTTAAGCATGAGAAAGAAAAAAA
The DNA here is from genome assembly GCA_026170595.1 of Plestiodon gilberti rubricaudatus. Taxonomy (NCBI): domain Eukaryota; kingdom Metazoa; phylum Chordata; class Lepidosauria; order Squamata; family Scincidae; genus Plestiodon; species Plestiodon gilberti. The sequence goes on from JANXHW010000001.1 coordinate 203,868,744, forward strand.
TCTGCAACGTCTCTCTTGAGGCAAAATTTTGGCTCTCCAGCCTACCAACCAACATTTCATCCCAATCTAAACAATCCTTTCCGATTCCATTCTACTCTAAACCCAGAGATTTTCAAACTGTGTTCTCAAAAACTGTTGCTTGGGAAGGTTTCAAAGGTATTTCTCAAAGAGACAATGTACTCTCAATCTGCTATCATACGGTATTGCATTCTAGAGTGTACTTATAGACTGTGAGCCTGAATGATCCCCCATAAAATCAAGTGGATCTCCTGGATGTACCCCAGAATTTGTTTAGATACATAGCAATTCTAAAGTAGATAGATAAGGAACAACCGGCTAATCTATATGTAAAGGGTATGTTGATGAAAAAACCCATTGCTTTAACCAATTTGTGTCCAGTAATTTGTTGTTTAAAAAGAACTCTACTGCAACTCAGTAAAAACATACAAACCCCAAACTAGAGCAATACTATACTGTATATTGATATACCGACTCTTATCTTTCCTACTATGCTGAATTACAGGTATGGTTTTTATTATTCTTATAACAATGTGTCTTTTCAATAAGATCATGGTTAAACATCTCACAAGTAAACATTCTCGGAGTGTTAATGGTTCTCACTTCCTGCAGGGTGGGACACAAACCCCTTCTTTAAAAGTAAGGACATGATGATGCTAACAGTTCTTATACTGATCATAGGATTACTATCCTCTCAGTCACTTGCTGACTGCGACAGCTGGTCCAGATAGTCTCTCTTCAAGTTCAGAAAAACGCTTTACCTGCTGCCCTCCATCTCTACGAAAAGAGAAGCAACAGTTTCAGAGTCAGTGACACAACATGGCTCTTCAGAATTGCAGAACAAGACATTTGCTCCTTGATGAACATTTAGCAGTTATTTCAGGAAACTTAAAATTATAGCCTCAGGAAATACAACGCACGTCACTGTAAATTACTTTGGTGGGCGGGACCCAAGTGTCACTGTGCTGCACACTTTCAGCAATAGCAGGCAGTCAAGAGGTTGAGCAGAGTACGATCCCCCCCCTCACACCCCCCCCCAGCTCATAGGTTAATTGTAAGATTTAAAGCACTGTGTAGATTTCCCAGGATACCTGCAGTGTGGAGACAGAAGAATTCCTTCAAGGGAAGGGAAAATCTTCTAAGAAGCATTGGTAGCAGATTAACCAGAAGTGTAGGTTTCAGGAACAATGAAAGCAATTTAAGACCCAGTTCAGATACAATGCTAGATGTTTATCATCACGAGAACATGCTATGGCGAACCTTGAATGTGTGTGCTCCCACCTCCCCTCTTTCATCCCTCCATGCATAGTTAGAAACTTCCACTGGCCATTTGTAACCAATCCACTGTTTCCCATTTCATCTAAATATGGGAAACACCATTTTTAAGAAACCAGAGTTAATTAATAAAACTAGGATCTGATCCTGATTTGACAACTAGGGCTAAAAAAGCAAAACTTAATGGTCCGTGAAGAAGGAAGAAAGGGGAAGGTTGTTCCAGAGATCTTCCATACAGGGGTGGTCCTGCCACGAAAAGATCTGATGCAACTTGCACCAGTGGCAGATTGTAAGTGGAGTGAGGGGTTTGCAGATTCAGGGTGCCCTTCACCCCAAGACAGATGCCGCCTCCAGCATGCCATGGACACAAACCATTTTGATCTCTTTGAGTGATCAAGCTGATCAGCCTTCTCAAGGCCGTGACAGACCACACGCCAAGGCGAGCGAGCGAGGCTGGCTGCTCTCCTCCGTGCTCTGAGCTTGTCTGTAGGAATGTCTTCCCGCAAATAGTCCCTCCTTTTGTCCCACCTTCTTGGAAGAAACCTCCATGGTGATTGGCTAACACTCCTCCCCCTCTCATCTGATTGGTGGCTGCAGTAGCTCCGCGAAGCAGCCCCCTCAAACATGGGCCAGGAACATTTTCGATCATGCCGGAAATTGGGAGATCGCATCTCCTCCGCTCGCTTCCGCTATGGTAACCAGACACCTCAGCACAGCTCCTCGGGCGTCCGGGACGTGCCAAAATTTGTGCGGTCTGCAGCGGCCTTTACTGCGCTCCTCACATGGTTTCTTCAAACCTGGAAACAAAGGACTTCCTGTTTTATTTACAGGTACCGTGTGATCCAAGGAGCTCCTTCATGTACAAGGCTCCTTTAAATAAAGGCAGACGTTCTGCAGTTCCAGCTTTGAGAAAACTGCATGACGAGCATAGTAAGGGGTGCTTTTTTTTCCCTTACTCACAGCACACTGCAGCAGAGGCAGTTGTGGCAGGTGGCATCCAAAGGCAGGCCCAGCTGCCATAGATTGTTCTTGTAATGCTAAACAGTGGTTTAGCGATAAGTCTGAATTCAGCTTAGAAGATATAGGCCTCTGTGATGCCAATGCTTTGAGAGGGAAAGGCTGGTGCAAGGTTAGTCAGAGAAAGAAAAAGGCATTGGGCAGCAATGCAAAAACGAGAAGAACTTCCCAAAAAGGTACGTAAAGGATTATTTATTAGCCCAAGCATCTATCAAGTTTTATAACACTTGCTCAGGAGTAACTTTTCATAGCAATCACACAGCATAAAACATAACATACATTCATCCACAAAGCTAGTGTTGCAAAACCCCGCATCTTAGTATTTTATGGTTTTGCTAAAGTTTTTTGTGTGTACTAATGCATGTATAGTATTGGTAATGTCTTTATATATTAGTCAAACAATTACAATAAATAAATAAATCACAATGCTAGTCACCACATGCCACTTGCGTAGGTAGCCAGTTTGAGGAATACATAACTCTTCACCTCTGAATATGTTCAGCACTTTTGCATGGAGATAAAATGGGCACAATCCTGCCTACGCTAATTTGCGCCCTACCTGTCGTCCAAGAAACTATACATGGATTTTATCCCCATTTTATCTTTTGGACAATCCCACGAGGCAAGTTAGACTGAGGGATACTAACTTGCCTCAGACCATGCGGTGAAGTTAGACTGAGCAGGAATTTGAACTCATGTCTTCATGTTCCAAACCCAACCCTCTAGTGGCCCATATGACACAGATTCTCTAGTCAAGCTGTTTAAGTGCCAGTCTTGTCCTATGGGAGAGGTAAGCATATTCAGTTGGAGCTATCTAAATATAAGTGGTACTTAAATGTGCTTAATTTTGTCTGGATCATGTCTCATTTTAATAATGTTATTCCTTGTTATTCTGCTTTTAGAGTTTTTATTTTAATTCTCCTCTGTTGCTCTGGACAATTCTTTACAGCTGAAGCAAGAAATGCTTGCCTCATGTTATCATGGAAACAATGAATCTGAACGAACTAGATAGCAGGGGAAAAAATCAGATATTCATATGTCTGCCTATGTAGATATAATCAAAAGAAAACTAATCCAAACAAGGAGGAAATGGCTTGGAATTCCAAAAACTACCCTTCCTTTCACAGCACAATCCCTGGAAATGGGCATTTTCCCTCTTAGAAATCATATCTCTAGTATACCAATTAATAATCTCCCACTCAGTCCACCACCCTTGGCTGCTCCAGATCAAACTTCCTCAAAGCACAGGAAACCCAGGGGACATATCTTAATTGCCTTTGATGGTTTTTACACTTTTATTATTTATTTTGGATGGTATACAAAACTCACACCCGCGAGATGCAATTTGCTATCACAAGGATTGTGCAAGCTGTGAGTGGAAGATCATAGGATGCTGATGCTAGCGCAGTTTGGGAGTGTTCTTGCTGTAGAAAGGGTTAAACAGGAGATTGAAACATCTTGATCTATAAGCAGCAAAGGGTGCTGCAGGAAATACAGAGGAGGGTGGCACTGGCAGAAGTCTTGGAGACCAAAGTGATCTGGGAGTCGAGTGTGCATGTACAGATGTGTACTCATGCAAGAGACAGGCATCTGATGAGGCAGGCCTGTGCAGAGGGTATGGCAGGCTACGCATAAAAAAAACCCCACACAGTTTTTAGCCGACTTCTCATTATAATATCTCCATGGAGTAGACTTACTGCTACTCATCCTCCACTCCACCCCAATATAGGAAGCTGTGACAGACTGGAACCCTTTGCTTTATGTTATGTAGAATGAGGTGCTAGACTGAGGTAACATAATTCTGACCGTTGTGTGTTGGGGAGGGGAAAATGCATTTTGGAATGTTCTTCCACCTTAAACACAGCATCTTGCATGTAGAAAACTAGCATATCTGGGAGAAAAGTTTAAATGTCTCTCCTCAATGTGCTAGTTCACTACATGCAAGGATCCCTATTATATGGGAGAAATATAAATATAAAGAAATGCAACGTCCCAAATGCAGTCCGTGGTACAGTCCATCTCAGCCTACCATCTCATTCTCAACAGCATGTGGAACAGCTCCAAGGCAGACCCAGAGCCACCCAGGGATTTCAAGACCGGGTTGGTAATGCAACTCAAGTGCGCATCTATTAACACTTTCATCAGACCTTTGCAATGTGGCAGAGGCTGGGGTTGTGCTATGGCTTTTCACACAATGGGCAAGCGAAGTTAAAACACCGCTTTGGGAGGCATAATTTCTAAGAGAATAAAGCTTGTTGTGCATGTACATTTCTAGCCCTGAAATTCATCACTCCTCTCGGAAGGTTTCAGAGCCTAGCAACAGCTCCAAGTCGCCTCGCTTACATAAACTACAGCAGAGAAAGTCGCCTTCAGTTTTCAGAGCAGCAGTTCTTATTTAAATTCAGCCTCCTGCTTCCATCTGTTCTCAGACCCATAAAGACACCTCTCACAGTGCAGAGGACATTTCAATCTCCAAAATTAAGTAAACACACAAAACAAAAACACAACCCCAAAAAGTTAAATCCCCCCATTCTTCAGATGGCAGATTTGGACTTGTTTACATTATTAAGGATTCTGGACTTATTTTAAAAAGGTCAGTTCAGAAGTTCCATGCCAAATTTACAATTCTGTTTGCAGCTCCATGGGTGGATCCTGTAGCAAACATGGGTGGAAAAAGAAAAAGGATACCCATTTCTTTTCTGCAGCACGAGTAAAAGTAGCAGAAGGCAGGGCTGGCCCATCCATGCGGCCAACTGAAGTGGTTGCCTTGGGCTGCAGATTGGTGGTGGTGGTGGGGAACTCATCTCTGCTTACTTGCCTCCACTGCTTCTCCTTCCATGCCATGGATTGAAGAGGAAGAGGGGGGACAGGGAGGAAGAGGAAATGTGGACCGGGGGGGGGGGGGGAGAAGAGTGCTAAGCTAAAACACTGGAGAGTGGGTGGGAAGTGCAGAGGCTTGCACATCATTGGGTAACTGGGACAACATTTAGCATGCTGGCTCAGTCGTCAGGACGTCCTGGCAGGAGGGGCAATTTTCAATGTGAAATGGCTCAAAGGGAAAACATTAAGAAGCCCCTAGGTGATGCATTTTGTAACAAAAACAAACCAGAAAACAATCTGTAAAAGGAATAGAGGCAGAGCAGCACATTATGTGTAGCTGTGCCCCAAATGGCAGAATAAGTATAAGCAGGTATAGTTTGTCACAGAGCAATGTAGTGCCCCTCTACGAAATGACAATGGAGGTTGCCCACAAAATACATACAAGTCTGTTATTAATACCCAACCATCCCCAGGTGGCTCACATAACAACATTTTACATAGTCTATAAAAATCAACAAAAAGCAGCAAGCCTAGGGAATAAACCATTATCAATACCTTAAATCAGTAGAGAGGGGCAATACTTGACACCAAAACACCTCGTGAAAATGAAAAGCCTTGGCCAGATGCTGAAATGACAACAGTGAGGGGACAAATTAAACTCCAGAGGCAGGGAGTTCCACAGTCTGCAGGCCACAATTAAAAAGACTCTCACACTACTCCCAAATGCACTTCTGAGAGCAGAGGAATATGGAACAGAACTTCAGATGACAAATAGCGAGCACTCTAGAGTTAGGTCACATAACAAAAATCACATTAAGTGGGTTTTTTATGATATTTTAAAGAAAGCAGAGGACACAAATGCTATACAGAAGGCACTCATGTACTGTTTGTGACCCACAGGAGAACTATAATCCTATTTTTGCTGCTAGTCTGGGGTTTTATGACAGGGGAGTTGTCAAACATCCTATATGGATGCCTGGATAAACAGCGTCGCTACATAATGGCTTCCAGGATGAAACAAGTAAGTGCATCTTATTGGGACCGATAGACATGTTGTCATGCAGCTCCAAGATTATTGCTCATATCAAAATCTCTCCCCTTTGGCTACTTCAGGACTAGAACAGTATGTGGAATTTTGTCAATGGCACATGCACATCATATATGCATGCAAGCAATCCAATTTTCCTCCCACCCCACAACCACATACATTCCTTTTTTGTGCTTTGACATGCTTCTAAACAGCTGCAACACAGCTGAGAGCTGCCTCTAGAGATGGGTTTCTTTCAGTCTCTAATGGATGTAGACAGTGTAATCTACTTCACCTTGACCGCCAGCCCAAGAAGGCTTGCTCTGACATTTTCTTGACAAGTTCCTGGATAGACAATTCTCTCTGTTGAAAAGCACAAAGGAAACAGAGATGGGTGCCTCCGTTTTTAACACAAGTGTAGTTAGAACAAATACAAAATCTCCTGAAGAGATGGTTAGGGAAGGAATTACTCTTGGCCTACCACAACATGCTTCCAATTAGCCACTGTTCATATTTAGCATATTTAAAAAATGTCCTTGTACCACAAGTATTCATCATTTAGATTCAATGCACACCTTTTCTACACATTCATTTTATTTTGATGCCACCATATCCTAGTGACAGAGGGACGATAACACATACATTTCCCCCTTGTATCTGCGGGGTTATGTTCCCAGTCCTATCGCAGATACCTGAAACCACAGATAGTAGCAACCCCCCCCCCCCCTAAACATACCTTCAGAATGGCATGGATGGCTTCAGAATGGCTCGGATGGCTCTTCTACCACTGGTGCGTTTCGCACCACCAGTAAAATGGGCACCGCAAGATTAAAAATGGCCGTGCAAGGCATTCTGGGGTAATAATTTCGATCGATAATTTCAGATAACTGAAACCGCGGATACAAGACCCATGGATGAGAGCACCTGTATTTATATCTGTATAAGGATCTTCAAAAGTAAGTCCCGTTGAGTTCAATGGGCCTTATTCTCAGGTAAATGTGTATAGGATTGCAGCCCAAGTTATCCAGGAAGCAGAGGAAGAAGACTCCAAAAGGTGAACCAATACATTTTAAGTGCTGGAAGGTTGCACTGCACCTTCACCATCCATTTCAGAGCAGACTATTAAACCTAACATCAGATACGGATTTCTATGTAAGTGGAATAAAAATAGGAGGAGACAGTGGCTAAAGGTGCTGTAGCAAGAACCTAGATGGAGCACCCTCCACACCTGCTGCCACCTCAGAATCAAGGCAGGCCTAGACTGGAACTCCTCCATTGCTCAGTAGTGGCTGGTGGGATTAAAGCAAGTCAGGGAAGAGTGTGGACAAAAGGTCAGAGCCCATGCAGTTTTGCCTTTTTCTGCTGCATCATCAGGAAGTTTGAAGGCCACCCTTAAGGCCCAGAGGCAGCCACCAAGCAGCCAAGTAATAGGGGGGCAAAGAGATGGTGTAAGGTGTGTGGTTGGGAGGGCATTTTGCAGGTACACTACTTGATGTGCATTCGGCATGGGGAGCGTTGGAGGAACAGATTGCTGCTTGACTAGTAAGCCAAGCTGATATTTGTGGACACTTGTCTACATGTGTTTTGAATTGTACTGCACACTGGCCACTATGTAAGAAATGAAAGCAAGAGTTGCTTGTGCATCTGCTTTTTAGGACTACTTAACCTGGAAAGTACAATATCATTTCATTCCCAGCACTTCATCTTTACTAGGTTATAGATTAAACTGATCTTTTGCAGCAAACCAAAATAAACCTAAGTATAAATATAATAATGTTGGTATTCAGGAACTTGGGGCAATAGGCATTACGTGTCCATCGCTTATGGAAGAAAGTCAAATATTGGGAAATTACCCACAAGATGAGGGGCAATGCACAGTGCTATGTTAGAGGATCCAAAGGAGCTACATTCCTTTGTGAACTAGATGTTGTATGTGGTTTTCAGACACATCCCATGTTGAGCTCCATTTCCCCCTCCCCAAAGCCAACTTCCATGGGTTTTGCCACATACTTACTGCTCACAAAAACATTCCTGTGTGAAGAAAAATCCAAAAAAATAATAATAAAAAAATGGGGCCCCAACATGGGATGTGTGTCTCAAAACCACATACTGTATATCACATAGCTCACAAAGCGATGCATCTCCTTTGTACCCTTCAGTAGTAGTGCTGCGATTTGTAGTTTTAATATGAAAAAATCCCCAGACTTTAGATTCAGAGAAGAGCTCAGGGAAGGTTATGCTGATGAATTGAGGCCACCGTTGATAGGCCAGAGGCTTTACTCATTAACCGTGACCCCATACATTTAAGGCCCAATTCTTACATTAATGTCTGCCATGGTGAAGTCAACATAACACAATTAGATGCATTAAAAGCATTTGTCAGTGTGGCGCGCGCACACGTGCGCATGCACACAAACGCTGCAAGATCTTGTGATGACTTTGCAATACAAAAGTCAAACATCTTAGTCAGGTCTGACTCTGAAGGGAAGGGAAAGTGTGCCACTTTTTGACCTGGGTAAAGTATTCCTCAAACATTTGATGCAATGCTTTGTTGATAGCCTTGATGACAAAAGATTCTGGCAACCATTCTGGTTTTTAGAAGTGGGTTTTCTCTGTGCCAGGTGCAAGGGAGTGTCAACGGGAAACAGGTTATCTTGTTGGCTGTGTGCTCCCTGAGGCATCTGGTGGGGCCACTGTGTGACACAGGAAGCTGGACTAGATGGGCTTTTGGCCTGATCCAGCAGGGCTCTTCTTATGTTCTTATGTAACCAGAGTGTCTATTAGCAAGGCTTGCAGTTGTATTCTTACTCACAATGAGATGGATTACCAAGGTCTGACCCAAACAATGGCAACATGAACTTTTTTGAGATCTGGAACAGGGTACAATCTTAAATTCTCTGCCACATATTTGCAATATACATGTCCATTATGTTTTCATTATCCATTCTCTAAGATAGGTCAATAATACTCCCTGGCTAATGTGCCTGCCAGAACCTGAACAAACAGAAATTGCTCCATTATTTAATAATTCAAATCCCAAATGCTTAATTAAAAACAGTTTTACTAGATGGAATAAGAGTGAAGAAACTATATCTTGCTTTGCTGATTGACATCAAAGATTTGCCTCCCTCTTTTTTCAGCACAATATACACATGATTTGGAGAAGGAAAGGCTCTCTGGGTTGCTGAGTGTAACCCAATACTTTCTGCTCACTGCTTAGCTATAACCCAATATTCTTGCAGCACCTTTCTGCAACATTCATTTATCCTTTGAGATCATGATGCTGAGATATTTAGAGACCAAGCAGCTCAGATTGCTCAGATGCTTCAGCAGAGGTCAAATTCTGGGATGATTGTGGCTCAGATGCTTCAGCAGAGGTCAAATTCTGGGATGATTGTGGATATAATTATTTCTCCCTCATTCCCACTTGAACATCATATTTAACCCTGTGGTCAATGCAAGCCTGAACAGGAGTACTGCTTCTTTGTTGCTCATTTGTGATGCTCAAGAATATCTTGAAAAATATCTATTAGCAGAGGCTTGCCATGTTGCCTCTACCAGAAGCATGACTGGAGATCAGTCACTAAACACAATATTTATATTCCTCCATATCAGTGAATCCCGAATCTGAGGATTCAACCAACCGCAGTTCGAAAATATTCAGGAAAAGTACATGGTAAGGGGCACGAAGACTATTTATAGAGTGGGTGTGTTCGTTCTGCTGAGTCAAGCACAGAGTGACTCTCTCTGCTTCCTTGACCAAGCACACACACTCTTTCTCTCTTGGTCTGTGCATGTATCACTGCTGTGGCAAAAACTTGAGCCAGCAGAGCAGGACTCCTTTTCCGTCCTCCCTCCCTCGTCTGCTGGTCTTTCCGGGTGAAGGAGCCAATGACATCATCCGTTCCGCCTACTGCCGGGGAGGGGTTATCCTTACGTTGAGAGGGGGGAGGAAGCGAACAAGCGACGGAAGAAAGCAGAACCCCACCAGCTTGGAGGGGGGGAGAACTGGCGATGGTTTGGGCCAGTTGGGGTCAGTGAGCTTGGAATGGTGCCTATTGTCTCAAGTCGGGGCTCTGGGTGTCCCACTAGCTGCCTGGGGCTGAAGCGGATGGGTGGGTGAAGGGGACAGGGAGGGGGGTGTCTGTCCACTGTGCTGCTCCTGCTGCACTGCAGCCTCCCTCCCTCCCGCTATCCTACTGCTCAAGAGACTTGAGCATCCATGGATTTGGGTATCCTGGAACCAATCCCCCATGGGCCCTCCATATCCACTGTATTACCTTACATGGCATAAACCAGCAGGCATTGTGGTAGTGAAATGACCCTTCAGCCATAAAACAATTGCGGCAACTTTGAATGTATCTGATCTCAGAAGATAATTCTAGACAGATTCTGACCAGCTAACACTAATCCCCAACTATTGTATGGAAAGGAAGAGAGTTTAATGCGGCCTGCTTAATAAATCAGAAATCTACAGTAATCTCTTCAAATCAGAATACCAAGATTACAAACTTGCACTCTGGAAGTGCGGTTGCTATTGGCCACAAACAAAAACAAAAACAAAAACCTAGGGCAGGAAGTCTGGCTCAGTCAGTAGAGCTGCAGCCTCATATGCCTGAAGATCTAAGGACAGCAGTTCGAGATGCCCGGAAGAATCCATGAGCAGTCAAAGAGCTGTCGACACATCACTGACAAGCTGCAGAAGCCTCTGTGAGAGAAAGAAAGCTGCAGTTGGCACTCTGTGTGGGAGACAGAGTTTGCCTGTCAGTCGAAGCATGGGAGGCAAATGCCAGAGAGAGGCCAGACTGTGAAAGGAAACCACCTAGAATGAAGCGTTCTATGAAAGACTAGAACATTTATTGTAAAAACCACTTTTGCCTGCCTATGTAAACCACCTTGAATTAAAGTTGGAGGAGAAATCCAATGACCAAGAAAGGTGGTATATAAATACTGGTGGCATTATTATTATTATTACCTGGCTGGGCTTGTTTTTGGCCAAGTTGCCAAAAAGAGAGGATAAGACCTTCCCCCTCACCATACACCTCAAGCATGTGTGTTTTTATAGCTTAGGTAACTAGAGCTCACAGACCGACCAAACCTGCAGGTATCCAATCTGGCTCCTCTCCTGACAAATCTGGTCTGGGGCCTGACCAATTCCCAGAGGCTACTAGCCAAGTACCAGAATGTTTGATTTCAAGAGTCGTCACCAATCCCAATTTGAAAACTTCTTTTACTCATACAAGGGACTTAAGTTGCCCTGTGGGCACAAAACTTGATCCGCTTTCAAGCAGCAATTCACACAGGAGCAGGAGCTAGAAAAATGTAGCATTGTGGGTATGAAAAAATTATTTTGGAAAACAGTTCCTGGATTCACAGACATGCTGGATCAAAGTTCCTTCCTGCACAGTGAGACATTCGTGGGGCCACTTGGACCTCTGAAAGGGTACAAAAGGTTTTTGAATGTGAACCTCACCCAGGTAGTGTTTCAAGTCAATTTGGCAATTATATATATATCCATTCTAAAATATATAATGTATAGATTTTACAAAAAGGGTGTGTAGATCATGGTTAACTGGGAGGATAAGCAGGTTTTTTTGGAAACTATTTTCTGAGGGGGAATAAAACATCCCCAGATTTTTCTATCTTCTTTGCCTCTTTTTAACAGCCTGGAACATGAACATATTTGGACATGCAATATACTCCCACATGATGCCATCTGTGCAGAATTTACAGCAAGCCCAACCCCCATGCTGCCACAGTCGGATGAAAAACTGTATTACAATGTTGTATTGAATTACACCTCAACTATTAGGAAAGAATTCTAAACAGACTTCTCAGGGTTTCAGACACAGAAATCTGGTGCAAAGACAAAGTTCTCATTCTCTTAAGGAGAGGCCAGAAATCAAATACTTGAGCAGCAGCAGCTGAACTCTCAGGGCAAACATTGGCAAACACTTTACCTTCCTTGGAAAGGGGGGGGAGTTGTTGCAGAAAGGGATTAAGATGCATACCAACAGATATCATCTGAAACTAGCCATTTTGGCAGTTTCAGGAGCACCTACATGGTTGAAATTCCCACCACACGGATCAACCCTAAGAGTTATTCCTATAACTTCTTCCTGGCTGGACATATATCCCCATTGGCCTCTCACTTCTCTTCATAGCATAAGGGCATGTCTATAGTAAAATTGACTATCCATTTTATACCACTTTAACCATTGTGGCTGTCCCCAAAGAATCCTGGGAGTTTAATTTATACCTTACTTCCTCCAAGTTGCTCATACATGGTTCATTTAAGAGAGGAGACTGACCCAAGGCCTGTTCAGTGAATCCTGAGAATTCTCTGTTAAACCAGAGTAGCTGCCCTCCCCACCAAAAAACAAACAAACAAAAACCACCAACAAAAACTCTCAGGATTCCTTGCAGAGAGTGAACAACCACTAAACCAGGCAAAGTCTATAGTGCAGATATGTCCCAAATATTTCCAGTTGAACACTCCTTCCAAATGCACATGTGGTCATTAGGGGTACTTGTATTATTATGCAGCATCTATACAACTCATGAATATATATTAATGTATGATCAGAGTCATGAAATTTGTTGCCATATTAACTATTGATATTCTATCTCATGCTACATTCCAGTTGATGGCAACATACAGAAAAGTTAGGAAGAATACACTATCCGTAATATGGCTAGCAGATGCAGTAATTTAACAGCGCAATCCTGCCTAACTTTAAGTGGCTGGCCTAAAGGGCCAGCCACTGTATCCTAAGGCCATTGCAGCTCTCCTCGGGGGGAAGGGGACATTTGTCCTTTTTCCCCCGGTGTCAGTTGCGCAGGCCGCAATGGGGCTCCTCAGATGCACACCAGCTCTGAAGCTTGGAAGGGGCATAGGATATTGGTGGAGTGTGGCTGGCCAATGGTACCTCTCGCCATGAGCTGACTTTAATTGTCTGACTGGCCTTACATTACACGATAAAGATATGTGCACTCAAAGATACAGGGGTCTGTACATCTGGCCCCTCCCCTTGCATCCGAGGGAACTCAGGGATCCTTTAATTGTGGAGGGGGGGTTCATCTGAGGGAAGGGGTTGGGCCACATTCACAGGATATAGTCTCTTGATCCTCTCAGTCTCACCTAACTTGGTAAAAGAACTGGAATGTCACTCCATTTTTCTTGTAGGGTCAGAGTACAACTAGCATTCCATGACAGAACCCACTCAGGGCCAAACCAAATGTACACACCATCATCCCAATGGTTGCATCTTCCTTGCAATGCACCCATAGGAGGAGACAACATGAAGCAGAAGAGCTGTGGGAGGGAAGTGCTTAATTGTCAATTTGCTCAGCCAGTCGAAAGTGCAGCAAAAAGATGAGCAGCAAAAAAGATGAGCAGCATCACCCCAGCCCAAATGTTTCTTCTCTGTCTTGCTTTACTTTCTTGTGGTTCTGTTTTAAATTGGAACTCAAACCTTCATGTTTGAGTTGCTGAGAAGGTAACAGAGTCTAGTCCAGACTCTTTGATCTTAAAAAGAGACACATTTTAGGGACGTTTCCTTAACCTTACAAATTATTTCTCCTTTCCAGGCCTGCTGCACATGATATTCTTTTGCAGCCTTGCAAGTGATTTCCTTATCAGATTTTCTTTATGCACACTTACTTGCAGGGGAGCCTGTGAAAACACACTCTCTCTCTCTCTCTCTCTCTCTCTCTCTCTCTCTCTCTCTCTCCCCCCCCTTATTATTTCTAGAGCTCAAGCAAATCTTCAAAGTGAAGTGCAAATGCAATGAATTCCCAACACTTAGCTGCTCTTTTACATTAAGTTTGCACCAGATTGTGTCACACTTTCATCACCATGTAACTGGGAGTACATCCACACTAAGGTAAATACACGTGTTATATAATAGCATTGTGTGCTACAACAGTAATGAGGGTGCTGACACTTAAGGTAATTTAGAAGAACATCAGTCACTAAAAGCACTTAAAGGCTGTACAAACTATGTACAGTTGTCGGTACAAGCGTCATCATGACTGGTGCCAGTGATGTGTAAAGTTGAGCATGTGGCCAGGTTCAGACCTCAGGAGAGCCAAGAATGCAACCTTTGCTTTTGCTCTGCAGGATTCTTCTGATCTTGATAGCCACCACATCAAGTGAAAGAGTACCCGACTCCCTCTGCCCCTCGCTGGGCTACATCTCTTACCCTCATAAGTTAAGTTATGGGAAGCTCCTTACTAAAAAGACACCCCCAACCCCCCTCCCAAAGTCAGCTGTACTGATTTATACCAATGTGCAAGCACCTTTCACAAGCTGAACTGCACTGCAAGTCATCTGCACATCAGATATTACAACTGACCAGTATTTGCAGTGCCGGGGGGGGGGGGGGGGGCTGAAAGGTCTATACTTTGCCAGGATTGAAGTTGGCATCAGATTGTCCCAAGTTGTACTTTTCCCCCCAATGAAACTGTATGTGTAATGACCCTTTCTTCCACCACATTAGACCAGTACAGATACACTTTAAAATTTTCACCCTGCATTTTTAGTGTTCTACCCACGAGCCGTGGGGTGGCACAGTGGGTTAAACCACTGTCGATCGAAAGGTCAGCAGTTCGAATCCGCCTTGGGTCCCTTTGGGGAGAAAGGCGGGGTAAAAATACTGTAAATACATAAATAAAATCCATGCAAGTGTGAACTCTTGCCGCTCGACCCAGCTCCTGCCAACCTAGCAGTTCAAAAGCAAGAAATTGCAAGTAGATAAATAGGTACTGCTGTGGCGGGAAGGTAACAGCATTCTGTTAGTCATGCTGGCCACATGATCACAGAAGTGTTTTTGGACAGCGCTGGCTCTTCGGCCTCGTAACAGGGATGAGCACCACACCCTAGGGTTGGACACGACTGGACAATGTCAAGGGATACCTTTACTTTACCCAAGAGCACTTAAAATCCAAATCCAAATTTAAATAGGTTCATCTGGGATGACCTCACCCCACACAAGACCCGAAATTGTTCTCAGCTCATAATCTGCCAGGCTATGTGTTGGAATTGCAGCATGGCAGGTGTGACATGCGCTTGCCACCTGCTCTCCATGCGACCGTGCAACTGGGACAGGTAACAGGCTTCCTTGCTCTCATCTCATTACTTCTGTGCCTCCCCGCTTTCTTGGTCCCCTCCTCCACCACTGTGAGCCATCCTCAGTCTAGCAGAGCCAGGTTACCTGCCTACATTGCTCCCTTTGTCTCCATGCTTGCGCTTTTCCACATTTGTCCCTGCGAGTTTACACCCCTGTCTGCAGAGACAGGTTTGTAGTTGGGATGCTGGTGCTGTGAGCAGTGAGCTCACAGCACCAGCATCCCAACTACAAACCTGTCTCTGCAGACACAGATCGGTAACCTTGACCTTTCCAACCTTCATGTCTCACATGCAGCAAAATGGGCAGTGTGCTCCTTTTCCCCCCACCACACATTGAGTGCAGAGCCTATAAAACACACAGCTTTTGTGAAGCACTTGGAAACTAGAGTGTGGAAAAGGCAGCCAAAAAGGAAAAAAAGAAAAAAGAAAAATCAGCAATCTGGACATTTTTCCAGCTCCTTTAAAAACAAAATAAAGAGGTATACCCAGAAGAAAAAGCCTTACCCCCCCCTCTCTAGGTTTAACTCTTGCTCCCCTCAAGAATGCTAACTTGGGTCATGCATAACACCATTGACAGGAGCATGCAAGCCATTCTTGCTCCATAGTACAGTATCTTGTTCCTGGTGCTGTGTCTTTTGCTAGGAAGCCTAAGGCACAATGCCAGTTACCGTATGTCAATGATTCATCATCTCCAAGCTCTCCGCTTACATCACAATGCTTAGCTGCCAATTAAGAGCACAAACCCGCGTATGGTTGGGCAGCATCCAGTTGCTTGGGCAGACGGAACCCATCAGGTTTGATTTTTAAATGTCTCTTTTGTGCCTCTTTGGAAACTCCACCCCATCACTGTAAACAAACGTTAACTGATAAGACAGAAATCCTTTTCTGTTTAGTCAAACGGACTGTGGGTCAGTGGTTCACCCACCCCCTTTCCCTTTAGTGAAGTTCCACCCTGTTAAAAAAAAATCTTAATTAAAAAAATAAAAAGGAAAAATGCAACATTCATTTCCTCTGTGAAATCTTAAGCAAGTAGAGTCAGCCCACAAGTAAACAGAAATTGGTTTCTACATCCTTCCTGAAATAGTGTCATTGGGGGTGGGGTCAATAGGGGTCAAAGCCATTCTGGAATCTATGTTATGTCAGACAAGATCTCACTCCTTGCTGTTTCTCTACAACTCTCAAGAATTTGTGGAGTAGGACCCACTGAAATCAATATCACTTAAATCTATTTCATGAGTTTAGGAGTAGGGTGATGGAATGCAAGGGACTTCAGAAGCGTAGCTGGCGTCGCGCCAGCTGCCCTGCCTCATCATGGCTGATGTCACAAGCCCCGCCCCCAAGTGACGTCAGCTGGAGCCAAATGTCTCTCCAAGGTTTCGTGGGTGGGAGGGGATCAAAACAAATACAGTGCAGCGGCAGCAGGAGCCTTATGCAGGCTCCTCCGAGCCTTTCCACCGCCGCCGCTGCATTCTCTGCCGCCATCACTGCTGCCGGCGGTATTATGCTCCCCCGCGCCTGCGTCCCGGGGGCGGTCCGCCCTCCCCCCACACCATCCCATCCTACTCCTCTGAGGGACTTGTAATGTTCATAAAAGGTTGTGGTCTTTGTACCCTGTGTTTGGGGCAGGGGATTCGAAGTATCCCATTCATTAGCATCAGTTTAACTCGGTGCCTACATCTTTCATCCAGAGAAGTTGGGAAAGAGGCTACAAGATATCCCTCATCACATACTCTGCCTTGTTGCGGCTGCAGTCCTGTGCATGCTTACTTTCAATTCTTGTTGAAATCAGTAGGACTGACTTCCAAACATGCATACAATTGGTTTGCAAGTCTGATAAGTCCAGGATGGCATAGTGGTTTGGGAGTTGGACTTTGACCTAGAAGATCCAGGTTCAAATCTCCGCTTAGCCACGAAGCTTCCTGGGTGACCTTGGACCAGTCACTATCTCTCAGCCTCACAGGGTTGTTGTGAGGACAAAAGGAGGAAAGGAACCATGTGCACCACCCTGAGCTTCTTGGAGGAAGTGTGGTATAAAAAAATTGGAAAAAAAATGCTACTCCCATCTTCTGTCCATAGGCTGTATTGGACTCTGCTGTTCTAGTATGAATAATGGTAATGGGAAGACTAGCAAGGGAAATGAGAAACCCTAAAAATGAAGAAATGAATTTCCTTTTATTCTTCTCCATTATACCCACAATGATGCAGTTCCACCAACATCAATCAAGGGATACTAAAGATTAAACTTAACCTCCATTTATATATACAGTATATCAAACTGACACTAGACAGCTTTGTGTGTTTTATCAGAATTAACCCCTACCCCACACACCCAGTCAAATTGTAGAAGCAAGACAAATGAGTAAAATCCAAAAGAATTTAGTAGTTAGGAAGCCCACCGATTCTGGTATTTTATACGCCCCCACTCATTAGCAAGATTATTTAATTTAAAATCAAGTGGCAGACTACTCAGCTAGAGGATTATGGGTGCTGATTCTGTCGTGATGTTCTTCCTCCATCGATAAATAAATGGAGGAAAAATCCATGAAAAGAGGCAGATTTACAGAGGAATCCTCTGAATATTTACTTGGAAGCAAGTCTCACCATGTTCAATGGGGCCCACTCACTAGTCAGGAGGCTTCTCCATCTCGTTTGTATGGTCAATGCCTGCAAAACAGACATGGCCTTTGAATTATGATACCGTGTATCACTTGAGTCTAACTATATGGGTGTTCCTCCCTAGAGAGACAACGTTAGGATAAGGCCTGAATTTTACAGTGGGAAAGTGTATGCATTGCATGTAGAACGTTTCCAATTAAATTGCTGGCATAAGCGAAGGATCTCAGGCAGGCAAACTGGGAGAGAGACCTCTGTACAAAATTTTGGGGAGCTGCTGTCAATCAAAGTAGGCAGCAGAGAGGAAGGATAAGTACAATGCTATTGTACAATACTCAACTCTGGATAAGGCAGTTTTATACCCTTATGTCAATAAAATACTGCCAAGTAATGCATTGGAAGGCATTTTGGTTTCCTTGTATAATTTAGGGCTGGTGTACAGGACCCCTCTTAATAGGCAGCCTTTTTGTGTGCATCGATAACTTCTGCCCCCTGCTTGTGACAAAAAGGTCACCTAACTCATTAGCCCCGAGCAGAATTTGCAGTTTAGCAAGACACAACTTAGCCCATCTTGATATGTGTTTGGAAGATTTACTCCATACAAACACCTCTAGGATCAATTGGGCTTACTTGCAAGTTAGCCAACACTGGCCTTAGCCTCAATAAAATGAATGAAGTCACAATGGTTTAATTTTTTTCCCCCTTGCTAGTATCTCTTAACTACAGCAACTCTGGACCCCAGTTTTACACATGTGGACCTTGCACCCATTAAGATGCCTGACTCAGTTTCAGGGTCAGGACTTGCATGTTGTTTTGCACAAAGATTTCTAGGAGACAGAACAGATTTTTGATGCTGACCGAGGCCATTTAATGTTGAATGAAGACCCTTTAACCAAGTAAGATGCAGGTAGGTAAGAATTTGTACTGTTAAAAATCTTTGTCCACCAAGCCAGCTGAACAGAATGTTCAAATTTAATTATGGACCATAGTTTATTGGAACGATTTATGTACTGCCTTTCAATACCCCCATGGTAGCTTGATAAGACAGACAAGTCAAAAGCTATAAAGGTAAGGACTAGAAGCCAAACAAAGCAACACAAACACCCAAAACCCCAAAAATAAAATGGGCATCCCAAAACACTCCTCTCGAGGCATTAAAGGTCACAGGAAGGAGTTTTAATACCCCATCTCAAGCTTAGTAAGGAGATGCTAAACCTCGCATCTTAAGCTTAGTGGGCTTTTCTAGGGAAAGTACCGTATATCAAAACACCACTGGCTGCCAAGCAGACCCTGCCTATAACAAGACACCACTGCTGCTGCCTAGAATACTACATCTCAAACAGAAGATCTTCAACAATGGAATGGCCTTTGTTTAGATCCATCTTTCAGAGAGCCCAGGTACAGGCTGCAATCTTTTATCCTTGACATTCCTGTGCGGTAGGTTAGTCTATGAGACAGGAACTAGATCAAGCTCACCAGAGAGTTTTGTGACTAAATAGAATCTGAAACCAGGCTGCAGACTGCCCATTGTCATACACTGCAATGACAATGCCTCCTTTTATAAGCAGATGCCATGGCAGTATGGTAGTATGAACCCTAATGATACAAAGACTTATTTTGCCTTGGATGAGTTGCCACCCATTGTATTGGACTTGTACCAAGGGACTCTTGCTCCCACAATCACTTTTACTTCATTATTTGGAGGGGGAAATCTCTCCCTAATCTTTCAGTTGCTGCTGAAGCAGGCTAGTCAACCCACTACACTTCTAAGGGAGGCTCCACTTTGGCATATGCCTGTGAGGGTGAATAAATTGGTCTAGGGCAGCAGAACTTGGTCAAACATTTAGAAGCTAGAATAAAATAGTTACTGGTCACAATATAGTGTAGCTCTTGATTTAACAATAAACTCTTGATTTAACAAAATTCCTGGCTGGAATACGCGAAAGCTACTGCATGGCTTGGCCTGTGAGAATCTAAGTGCTTCCGCTGGCTCAACCCTTAGGGGTTGGCAGTGATAGGCTCCCCTGGTCGTGACCGAGGGGGCCTGGAGTTGGGATTTTACGCCAATAAATGGGCAGGAGAAGTAGACGGCTAGTGCCGTTTCCCCCAACTAGGCCCGTATGCCTGGGGTGGTTTTCCCAGTACGGCCTAGTTAGTCCTTCTGCAGGTTATTTTCGTTATAAATAAAGTGACATTTATCCAACATGCCTTTGCCTGGAGTGCTCTCTCTCTCTCTCTCTCTCACGTGCGTGCGTGCGTCAAGCGTGCAGTGGATTGTATCAATTTTCAGCAAGCAACAGGGCAATTAAAACCTTAGCATTCTAATCCCAGTTATCTATTCCTGTGTTGTAATGGGATGTTGGAGGACTTTGCACTAGATAAACCACCAGAGGCGTCGACGGAGCGTGGCAGGTGGGGCGTCACAGTCAGACGTTCCGAGGCCGGCTCCCCGGCCTCGGAGCCTCCAGAGTCTGGAGGCTCCGAGGCCCGGGAGCCAGCCTCGGAGCGTCCAGCTCCGCCGACGCTCCAGGGCCTTCTGAAGGCCCGCTGCTTGAAAACGTAATTCTTACATTTTCGCGCATGCGCAGTACTTTTCTGAGGGCAAAGGGGCAGCCCTTTGCCCTCAGAAAATGTACTGCGCATGCGCGAAAAACGCAAAACTTTACGTTTTCAAGCATCGGACCTTCAGAAGGCCCTGGAGCGCCGGCAGAGCGGCAAAGACAATGGGACTGCTCAATAAGTTGATGATTTAAGGCTAGCAACATCAATTTCAATGAGGGAAATAGCAGTCAATAAAGTTGTGCTCTCTAGAGCAGTGGTTCTAAAACTTTTAAGCACCGGGACCCACGTTTTAAAATGACACTCTATTGGGACCCACCTAGCTTTATGAGACTTAAAAAAGTTCGATTGAAAACTTTCATGGCCAGCGATTACTTGTAGTGATTTCGGAATTACGGGTGAAATAGCCATGTAGTAGCTAACAGAACAGCCAGAATAAAAACAAAAACCAATCTGAAAGAAATCTCAAGGAACCAATCTGGTGCAACATCTTCCAATCTTTCAGATTGGTTCCTTGAGAAGGTTTCCGGAAAGAACGAAACGTTGGAGTGAGACTACTGGAGTGAGACTACTGTGAATTTTAAATAAATTTTCTGTCTGTCTTGCGAGCCCCAGCAACGGAAGACGCAAGCAGAATTGATTTTTGTTTTTATTCTGGCTGTCCTGTTAGCTACTACATGGCTATTTCACCCGTAATTCTGAAATCGCTACTTAAAAAAGTGATCTAGAAAGAAATAATATATTTACAAGTAATATTTAATTTATTTATTTGCAAAAAAATCTCAATTTCTTGTAATGAGGCAGCCCTAATGAATAGCCTCAAGGCTTGGGACTTATGTGAGCCAGTCTTCACCTGCCCCCGCCAGCTGCCATTGACAGACTTGGAACAACACACGCACAAAAGTCGCTCAAACATTTATCTCCCTATATTTACACAAGCTTGCAAACTGCAGGAGCTCAGCTGTTTGCCGGGAAATTAGCAGCTATCTGATTTTTGAATAGCCTCAGGGCTTGTGGCAATTACTTACGGATCGTTGCATCACTCAGGAACCACCAGAAATTAGGTCGTGACCCACAGTTTGAAAATCACTGCTCTAGGAAAGCTTAGACTCTGGTTTAGATTCAAGGACAGGAAGATAGCTCTATGTAGGCAACGGAATTAAAGTTACAGAACAGGCCTGAGGATTATTTTACTTATATCCTACCTTTCCTCTAAATAACTCTTCATCTCCACAACAATCCTTTGAGGCAAGCTGGACCAGTTGCTAATCTTTAGCCCAAGATTATTAAGTGAGCCTGATGAGGTGGCTCTGGCTGCTTCCAACCATCCCCTCCCCCCCTGGTCCTTTAATCGCAAACCCACCCACCCCCACCCACAGGAGGGCAAGCCTAGAATCCTGCTCACGACATTAGATTTCTCTTCCACATTCCATTATGCACGATACAGGCCATTTACATGTGGCCCAAAACTGTGAGAAAGGCATGAAAGCAGTTTCCAGCATCATATGAAAAGGATCTCCGTGACTACTTGCATTGTGATGGACCTGCTGAGAACGTCAATGGCGTGAATCAGTGCAGAATTTCAACGTGTGGTAAAGGAGTCACACGACTTCTTCCACCATGTTCTCAGCTTGCAGTTCATCCCACAATTTACTGCACTCCCACAGAGCAGCTGAAAGACTGTGGTGGTGACCAGTCCAAGATAATATTTCCATGCAGGAAAAAGCATGTAGACTGCCCTTAAGTCAGCACATAATTCTACTTGGCAACAGCATGTGCTTCTGAGTGTGCAAAGACCTTTACGTGTATTATCTGGAGGTTGTTCTTACAACAATGCTGTAAGGTAAGCAAGTACTGTATTATCTCCTTATTGGGGCTTTCAGCTGACACCAAGAGGGAGTGCCTTGCCTAAGGCCATCAAGTTCATGGCAGAGGCAAAACTCAAACTGGGGAAGTCCTGATTTGCCGCTCAGTCTCTTAGATACTATGCTACACAAGCTCCCTCAAAAAGCACAGAGAAACCAAGGTGTTCACCCATTTTCCAAATGCAAGTTATATTTGTGCAGAAATGCCACCATGTGTAAAGCAGATCTGTTGCAAATTGGCAGGGTAGCAAAGCAATCGTATGGCCGTGCGCCGAGGAGTCCACTCACATGAAACTTTTTTACATGGACAACTTGGCATCACAAGACAATTTTACTCCATTCATTTCACATTAGGTACCTCCAGAAAGGCAGCAGCTTCAGCCAGTTGCAGTAAACATACAGACTCATCTTGCACCTTGAAGAATATTTATTGTGGCATAAAGCCCACAAAAGTGTACACACCGAGTCTGTTAGTCTTTTCAACATGCCACAAAAGTCTGTATTTTTTTCACATCACAATCTAGCTCAATATCCTGTCTCCTAACAGTATCCAGTAGTACAGATTGCTGAAGAAAACTCATACAAGAAATTGGGCAATGGTGGTGTAATCTACTTTATGTTGTCAATTCCAATAATCCCAACTACTACTAGTTGCCAGTTGTAAATGCCACAGTACCAGAACCAGCAGCAATTTATGTTTGTCACAGAAATAGTTTGGATCAACCTCATGGGTCATGAGGTCATATATTCTTACAAGCTCAACTACTTGTTACTGACTCAGCTTTTTTCATAAATCTACTCTCCTTTTGTTCTCCTTTCATAATCATAACCGATTGTAGATCTCATTTTCAGAGAAAGGACACAGAGTGCTACATGCTAGCTGTATATCAAGGAGGGAAAAATTGGGCTCTCTCTGCAAAAGGTTTTTTTTAGGCATATATTTATCTCACCTTTTGGTCCCCCCCCCCCAAAAAAAGGGCTCCCAATGATACCTTTCTGAGCAACAGCTTCAATCAGATGTATTAATCTTTCCACACTGATGTTGTGTATTTCCCCCCCCAAAATGATCTGTACACATCACTCGCTTCTGAGATGTGTACAGATTTGGGGGGGGGGGGAAGGGGACACACAACACGTTATTTTCTTAAAAGGAATCAGCAAAACAACTTCTGGCAGTAGAGCAAGCATAAAGGTCAGCTACATGCAGTGTACAACAGACAACCGACAATGCAATCCTAGGCATGTCTACTCAGAAGTAAGCCCCATAGAGTACAATGGATTTACTTCCAGGGAAGTGTGTATAAGAGTGCACCTTAAAGCTATGATCTTGTGTGCACTCACAGTATCTGAAAGCAAGCTACCATGGGACTTACTTGTGAGTAAAAAGGGATAGGATCGCATACTATTGAAAAGTTCTCATTGGAGCAACGATTTTCTCTCTTTTATTTACGCGAAAACCGCTTCTTCCTTGATTTTCCATTCCAACAACGTTGAGCATCCATCCTAATCGCCAGTCGCTTAATTTCAAGCTAAGAACCGAAAACAGCGTTTGCAGAGGCTAGCACAGAAAGCGTGAACTGTAGCGGCAAAGTTCTTCAAGGGCACACTTCTTAGCCCCTCGCCAACTCTTTCAGGGGAATGGACTCTGGCCGGACTAGTATGAAGAAATCGACATTGCTTAAAGGAACAATCTACCAGTGCAGGGGGTACATTGTTGACGATTCGCAAGCTTCCAGAATAAAGTGAGGGCAGGATTCAAACACACTACCTTTCAGAAACAGACTGTATTCCATTCAGCATAAAAATCACTCACCCCCAAAACCAGATTGCCCAAGCCTTGTCCGTCCCAAGACAAGCCCCCTGTCTGGCTCCAGTTGGCGCTTCTTTCTCTTAAAATACACCCATCCCTTCGGAGAAGCAGTGAGAGAAAAGATGGTCATTAACACCCCCTCCCTCCCCGCTACATCCAATCAGCCAAGTTCTGCCCTCTTAAAGCTGCAACACCCTCTCTGCAGAGTAAGAGACACTCCAACCATTCTTTATATTGCAATCGTGGCTTCTATAAATACAATCTACCCAGATTGGGGGCGCGCCTGGCAGGCTTGGTTTTCTGAACGCGTTTCTTTTAAAAGAAACAGACTAATTACCAACTGTTTGCTAGCTTTGTCCGGGCAGCTGAATGAAAATTAAAAACTTTCCAGCTTTTAATCACCAGGACCCTGCAGATAGTCCTTTTCCTCGGAATCAACAAAAGCAGCTCAACCTCTTTCAGGAAAATGGTCTAGTCCCGCGAAAGTTCCCCAATAAATTGGCGTTTAAGGTGGACCTACGAGATGAAGGATTTGGTGGCGGGACCTTAAGACGTTTCAAAATCCTTGTTTGTTTAGCCGTTCTGGATTCTAGGCTGTTTACACGTGGGCTGCTCAAGGCGATTGTCAAAGACTGAAGAGGGAGGGAGGACGCTTGTTGTTAATCTTTACCGAGAACAAAATAAATCTAGAGAGAGAGATTTTCTGCATTGCCTGGTGCAGCGGTCGCAGCAGAGGCGTAGCAAGAATATTTGGTGATGCCAAAGAATGGCATACAGTGACAGTCCCAACGCTACATATTCAAGCAAACTCCACACCCTTTTGTATGCTGTGTGAAATTCCGGGCCATCCCAATTCTAGATTCACACTTCTGTTTAGAAGTCCCACTTCACCCACAACTATGCACTGAGGTGAGCAAGTGTAGCGGGATACCTACAAACTAGGAAGCTTCTTCTGGTTCAAAGGTTGCCTCTGCCATGATCGTAGATAGCCTTAGGCAAGTCACCAGCAGTTTTCAGCCTCACAGCGCAATCTGACCCCCAGCTCCTCCACTGGTACAGCAGTGGCGGAGGGCAGAAGGTGGTCCCTTTCTCTCCCAAAGCCTCCCGTTCAGGCGTTCTCCCTCCACCACTGCTGCACCAGTGGAGGAGCTGGGTAGGATTGCGCTGCTGTCAGTCCTCTACCCCCAATATGGGGAAAATACGAATGGCCTAACTCACTGGGTTATTCTAATAACTCCTGCCATAATGCGTATGAAGTGTTTTGAATACTGAAAAAGCTACTAGATAACTGCTAAGTATTGTTCTTGAGATGATGCACCTGTTCATCATGCGTTAATTGTTCTGACCATGAATACGATTGAACACATTAAGAGCATGGCATAGAAACCAAAACAACATTTCACATACTTGTCTTCGGACTCCATCAGGGCCCAATCCTATCAAACCTTACAGCTCTGATGCAGCAGCAATGCAGCCCCGAGGTTGGTAAGGGAACAAACATTTCCTTACATTGAGGAGGCCTCCATGACTGCCCCCCCACTGCAGGATGCAGCGCATGCCCCTCTTGCACGGCTGCATCAGTGCTGGAAAGTTGGATAGGATTGGGCTCTCAGTCATGTATGGAAGTTCCTTCTGTGTAGGATGTTTGCCATGTGTGGTTACTTCCCACACCAGTGTAGCACTGTCATTGAGGTTACTGATGCTAATGTGGTTTTGGGGTGGTTATGATAATGTATAAATCCACTGAGAATGCATAAAGCAGGACTCGTAGAAGGCTGACAGCACACCAGTGCATGTTCACTGGGGAGTATTCTGCCCTGAACTCAATGGGACTTCTTCCAGGACAAAGGATTTATGGGTAAAAAGGCCATGTAAAAAATGTATAAAGCCAATAACATGCAATTAAAAACAGTTAATTTTATTGCATTTCATTGGCTTTATACATTTTTTACATGGCCTTTTTACCCATAAATCCTTTGTCCTGGAAGATTGTGTCGGGTCATGAAAGTTTTCGCTTGATATTCAATGGGACTTATTTCCAATTAAACATGTAAAGGATTACATGGTAAAATATGTTCAGGGGTAACTGATCTGCATTAAGTCTCCTTCAGGATTCATTCCAACTTTAACCAATTTAATAGGTAGACTAGTTGTGTTTTCTCATTGCATGTATCCTCTGATTTGTACCAAATATTGGAACTTACCTGCCAGCTGTTCCTATTTTGGGTGGCACAGACAATTCTCTTACAAGGAATGGCTGTACTAGTGTATATTGAGATGCTAAATTCTGAACCTATTAGTGTTTGGGATCTGAGGTGTTTATGACAATAAAAATTAAAATAAAATAAACATTATATTTTTACACACGCACGCACTGTAATACCTCCTATAATGCTGTGGATATGTTCCTAGAAAATAGAGTGCCGTGTGAAATGGCACTATAGGAGGTAATTACAGAAAGTCCCCAATTTATGTAAACCTCGACTTATGTAATTTCAAACTTACTCAAAGTGTTCCATAAGCCATAACAACACATGGCCACCCGTCTTCTCTTTGCACAGCTCTTTTCCCACCCACCCAAACCCTTCCATGGAACTGCACGTGTGCAGAAAGAGATCCAACTCACGTAAAAATCGACTTACATAACGGTGGCCAGAATAGAACCCTTATGTAAGTTGGGGAGTGTCTGCATAGCACCGTTGTAATATGGATGTAATTGTTTGCATACTTTGTACATTTATTATAGAACTTTACAAGCCGCCTTGGGGCATATGCTTCGGCATGGGAAAGGCGGGATAGAAAGTATTTATTTATTTATTTATTTATTTATTTATTTATTTTCTGTATTTATATACCGCCTTTCTTATCCTCAGATTGCTCTTCAGATGTTATTCAAGGCGGTTTACATAGGCAGGCTTATCTAGATCCAATAAGGATCTTTACAATATTTTCTGCATAAAACCCTACAATTCCAGCTGGTTTCCTCCACGGTGTAGTCATCTTCACTAGCTGCTGAACACATAAAATAAATACATAAATATATAATCAGTATTGTACTAACTCACCTGTTAGGTTGGAGCCTGCAGTGTATTGACCGCCACAGCCATCACTCCTCCTCCATAGCAACAGTGGAAGATGATAGGAGGAGCTACCCCCAGGACGATGAGTTGTGACTCATCCTTTGGAACTACAGAAGGACTCATCTTTCTTGTTGAAGAAGGCATCTAGGGTACCTTGCCTTGCCTGCTGTTTCCTCTCCCAAAGCAATTTGGTTTGCCTGGTAGCAAGCGATTGGCCTCATGCTAGCCAGAATATACTACTCTCACAGGCACCGTACAAGCTAGAATATGTAACTTCTGTTGGCTGAAAGAAAAGGGCAGACAGTTCTACTTTTTTGCACTGAACTTTTGAGTGGTTTTATGGATTTTCATTTTTTACTGTAAAAATTACACTCAGGGCAAAGAGCGCTACAATAAAGCAGTGTAATAGGAAACCTTGTTATAGGAGGTAGTTATTATTGTATAAAAATACTATATTACGTTTATGGCCTGTCCTTCTTCCAAGGAGCTCAGGGTACATGTTTCCCCCCCCCCCCCATTTTATCTTCACAATAACACTGTTGGGTAGGTTAGTCTGAAAGATGATACTTGACCGAAGGCTGCCCAGTAAGCTTTGCAGCTGAGCGGGGATTTGAACCCAAGTCTCTTCAGCCCTGCTCAGACAACTACACCACAATGGTTCTCTGAATTGTGCTTCTAGACACCAAAGAGGTGCATGTATGAAAGGGGATTGCACAATTATTTTTAGAAATATGCTTCTGTTTATATATAACCCCTGAAAAAGCAACTCTGAACATACTTTTTGCTGGTGTGGCAAATGCAGGTGTGTTGCTAAAATCAGATGTGGTGTGACCTTTTTGCCTATGGCATATTTAAGAGTACATGAAATAGGAAATATGATGCCTGGTTCTGAAAAATTACTGGGTAAACATGAAAACTTCCATTGTTTCTGCCATCAAGTGTTGTGAAAGCCAGCTGGAAGAAAAAGACATCTAGTGGCTTTAAATGTAATGGCATACACCTCATGGAAGAGAGTTTGGCATGAAGAATAAATACAATTCACTGATCATAATGGGATCAAGAATAATGGCATCAGAGCACAGCGAGAAGCACATGACTTTAATGGAGAGCAGACCACCAGGGATTCTTGGTGTAAGAATGGGGCTGCTCCAAATCCATGAAACCGTATTTTCAGCTGTGAAACATTGGAGGGTATGAGATTCATACCGTATGAATCTTCCAACCAGCTGCTTAGTTTTTCTGTCTGAAACAAAAGCATCGAAATGCAGGGGCTGTTGGCCACTCACAGATTTTATAGGTAACGGCATCTCTGCTCTGAGGCAACTTTTGGAAATTCTATGAGCAGGAGTTTCTAGCCTGAATGGTCACAACAGTAGACCTCTTGCATGAGGAAGGAAGAGTATCAGCCATGAATGTGTGAATGGGTTCGGATTCCAGCTGAAATGGTTCAGCTTCTTATCAGCCAAGTACGTGGTGGGGTAAGAAAACAAAGAACACATGAGCCATTCCCAAGGGGTTCTTAATAGCAATAATGCATTTGATTTGCAGCAGCTTTGTGCCATTAAGCTCTGAAAGCCCGTTAGATTGGCATGTGCCACGAGATACTGGGGGAATCGTATTAGCTTATGATGTGGGTAGCAACACAAAGGAGATGTGGGAATTAATGAACCAAAGAGAACAGAAGAGATCGTGCCTAATGTAGCCCACTGATGAAATTTCCTGACAGTTTGCTTGTACTCTGTTCAGCGAACCCCATGGGGCGAAAAGGAAGATGATGATCATATCTTCCACAGGAGAAGATGCTGTGAATACACATTTGAGTTGGGTTTCAGCGATTATGTTACTGCTATGCAAAAATCGTAACGTTCTAAGGCTGAAATCCTATGCACACTTTCCTGGGAGTAAGCCCTATTGAATGTAATGGGACTTACTTCTGAGTAGACGTGCATAGGATTGTGCTGTAACTATGCTTTGCTTTAACTATGGTGAGGAATGAACAGTACCAATGGTAACACTTCTGTGCACGAACAAACAATGAGCTTCCTTCTTAGGAACTGAGATGCACAAAAAGAGTTGAAACCATAATAGAACAAGGATTTTGGGGGACAAGACATTTAGGAGGGTTTTCATTTTTAATTAACCAACATTTGACTGCTGCCTGATACATTTGGGTGAATTAGAATTGCGTTTTGAAAGTTCTTAAACGCTTTTATGATGGTAATTTTGATTGTGATATGGATGCACTTTGAAGAAATGTAATCTGTTTTACGTTTCCTTGCCAGTTGGAAAAGCAGAGTATAAAGACAGACAGATAACGGAAGCCTTGCTGTGAAACAGCGTGAGCCCAGAACATGCAATTCTGTGGAAACAAGGTTCATTTTGTTAAAGTTATTAAGTAAGCTGCTTGTCCTGAAACAGTTCCTTCTTGTAGTAGCGATCAAATACCAATATGTTGAAACTGGTGATAGAACCAGCAACCACAATCGTTCTGCTTCTGCCATAATAGCAAAATGTATTATTTATATTGCAAAAACAGCCTCCATGTGTGTGTGTGTGTCATTCACTTGTTCTTGAAACAAACAGCTTTAATGGAAGGAGTGGCATGCAGATTTTCATGGCTTATTTTCTGTACAGACGTGGGTTCTATGGGATTTTCAGCCATGTTAAATTGTTAGAAATTGAAGAATAAAGAAATATATCGTCCAAAACTTGCCTGAAGAAATTCCTTTTCTACTCGATCCCCAGTGATATGGGTGCCGCTTTCAAGGATTATCCAGAACAGACAGGCACAAATAATTCTTTAATCCTCTGCTTTACGTTTCCTCCCGCCTTGGGACATTGTCAAAAGCTAAAAAGAAGAACACTCAGCAACTTGCTGGTAGATGTACATGAACCAGAGATTAAACAAGTCTTTAAGTTAAATTATTAGAAGCACTTGACTAAAGATATGCTTTAATATATAATGTTTTTTGCCTTTTGCAATATCAAGTTAGCGGTTCCTCGAAAGCCCTGCGCTTTGATTCACAACTGCTATGTAATGATTTGTGTTTGCAGCCCTATGGAAACACTAAGTTTTGAGAGGTTTCCTGGGTGTTTTGCCCCTGCTCTTGAGGTGACTGTACCAGTTAGGTTACAGCAGAGCGGTCATTTGATTTCAATTATTCAATTAAGCTGTTCCTGCTTTTTTGCACTTCTCTTTTTCTTTATATGTTTGTGTCAGTGTAATCTCTGGTTCATGTACATCTACCAGCAAGTTGCTGAGTGTTCTTCTTTTTAGCTTTTGACAGCGTCCCAAGGTGGGAGGAAACGTAAAGCAGAGGATTAAAGAATTATTTGTGCCTGTCTGCTCTGGATAATCCTTGAAAGCGGCACCCATATCACTGGGGATCGAGTAGAAAAGGAATTTCTTCAGGCAAGTTTTGGACGATATATTTCTTTATTCTTCAATTTCTAACAATTTAACATGGCTGAAAATCCCATAGAACCCATGTCTGTACAGCTTTAATGGAAGTCAAGACTGGGAGCTGGTTCATTTCAGACACCACCCTAGTATGTAAAAATGTACATATCATGGTGGGTGGGCCTGGTTGGGTCTTGAGCTCATCATATGCCCCCTCTTCACATAGAGCATACCAGGAAACTGAATACGTATATACATCTGTTTCCTCCACTCTACATGGGTGAATGGTGATTTTTTTCCCACTAGTTACTTAAAATACTATCCAACAAAAACTAAGTTGATGTTTGGCATTTAATGAGCTTTGACTCAATATCTTAAGGATTAGCAATGGCTTCCATTGTTTGGGGGGTCTTGAATAATGGGGAAATGTCATCCATACAACTCTTTTCTTTCTTTCAT
Organism: Plestiodon gilberti rubricaudatus; assembly: GCA_026170595.1. Taxonomy (NCBI): domain Eukaryota; kingdom Metazoa; phylum Chordata; class Lepidosauria; order Squamata; family Scincidae; genus Plestiodon; species Plestiodon gilberti. Next base: position 203,899,817 of record JANXHW010000001.1, read on the forward strand.
TTGTAGCTGAATTAAGCAGATAGCAATTAATAATGGAGGACCAGGAAGATTGGTGAACAAGGAAAAGGTATCGGGTTTATTTGTTACGCAGCACAGTGGACAGCACCCCAAGAGAGGAATGCTGACCTTTTGCTACAAGAGAACACACGTTTTATACATTTGCAAAGCAGAACATCACATGCCTACCAGAGGAGGGCAGACAGGTTTCCATGTGATCACAGATTTACATTTCTTAGGGACAATGAGACAAGGTAGCTTTACAATAGAATTGGATGACATTTGATGGTTTCAGCTGCCCTCATGGAAGGGTAAGGACTTAATTGATTTAGTCCAAGGGAGTTCCCTGTCCCCAGAAGTCAGCCCGGGGTGCATGACATTCCGGAGAGGAGGGTGTGGTGGAGGCATTCATACAACAGATAAACCCAGGGGCTAACTGGAGAGCTGAGATGATTAAGAATTATCTGAAAATTCTGCATCACATGATTCACCCAGGAGGAAAGGCATTTTTTGACATGACAGCCTCTCTTGAGCATCTACACTCTACTGTAGGTTCCGGCCCTTCTCTCCAAATGCCATAGCACAGTTTGGAACTTAAACTGTGCAATATGCAGAGGCGGCAATATGCAGAGGCGTCGGCTGATATGGGGCGGGGGCCCCCAGGGCATAGGGCGCTGAGGCTCTGGGGGGGCGTGGGCCTCCTTAAGTTTCGGTTTTGTTTTGGCTTTTTAAAACGTTTTTTAGTGTTTTTCGGGGTTTAGCTGCGTATAATAATCTCATACTGTAAGGAATGCCAAGAGTCAACTAAAGCTAACTTACACTCCAATCCTATTCTTGTGATATGAAGGTAGATCTTGTGATCTGCCATTGTAACACATGGGCTGACATCACTTGAGACACTCTGACGGCGAGCGGCCTGCTAATGATGCTGCAGAAGCCGGTAAGCCCTGCACTGGTAGCAGAGGGCAAGCAGACTGGCTGCCAAAGCAGGTAAGAGGTGTGTGGGTGTGTGTGTAGAGCGGGGGTAGATCGGTGTGGGGATTGGTTGGGCCACGTCAGATCTCGGCAGCAGCATGCACAAGATCCAGGACCCTGTCCACAGTCCTGGAACTGACATGCCTCCTTGGACCTAATGGATTTATGCCAGTAAAATAGCTGGTGTAGACCTGAGTAGGCCCATTGGGGATCAGGGAGCAGCAGAGGAGGTAAGTAAAAATGCATTTGCTTAGCTGGCCCGGTCCCCAGCCAACTTGCAGGGTGCCGCAGAATCTGCATCAGCAGTGCTGCATTGTGCAGGCTGGCTGAGGATAGGATTGGGTGGCTAACGTATTATAGTGGTACCTGGTTTGGGCTTCCTTTAGCAAATATGAATCTCTCACTGGCTGTTATGGATGACTGAAGAGATGGAATGCAATGAACCTCAACGGCCTGAATGTACCTCTGAGAGAAAAAGCTCCTTGACAGCTTCTCTGTGACTGGAGCAAAGACCATTATTTAGCTCTGCCACATTGTGTGGGCCTGAGACGTAAAATCACAGAAGACAAGGCCGATCAGCTTCCCCACCTTCTCCCCATCATTCTGCTCCTGGCCAGTTATGACAAGAACAGAGCATGTAAGATCCACATGCTGAAAATGCCCATTGGCCAAGTGTAGGCAGTGGAGAAAAAGGCACAGGCACTTCCCTTCCAGGGCAGAGGACCTGACAAGATGCATCTGTGAGCTGCTCTTGGCAAGCTGCTTCCTGCTTTATGCTCCCTGCCTGAAACCAGCCTTTAACATCTGCATGAAGACACAAAGGGGTCAGTGAGTTATATTGCCTGGTTTGGCTAAAATGGAAGCAAATGTTCAACACTCACACCTGAGCCAAAACTCAGAGCAGCTGCAGATGGACCACGTGTTCAGGGTGTTGTCTCTGGGCCCTTGGGAACCTGGTCCTGGCACTGCATCTCCCATTCACCCTAATTATTATCGTGTGCATGCACACAGGCAAGGAAAGAGGAGGGGAGAACATAGCTCTTTTGAACCTTGTTAGGATCCTTTACAAGTGCTCTCTGTATCCATGGTGGATTGTATCACGTCCCGAGAACCCCCCCCCCTCCATCAAATACATAGTATATGAACGTATATATACCAATCTCTCTCTCTCTCTCTCTCTATGTATGTATGTATGCACGCACGCGCACGCGCACGTGCGCGCACACACACACACACACACACACACACACCACTTATAGAATGAATTGCTGAAACTCAAGCTGCTGTATGCACCATGCACTGTCAGGAAAATAATGCACAGATTTCCTTCTCCCTTCATGATGTTTTCTGCTGCTTTCCAAAAGAGGAATGTTTTGATCTTCACAGTTCAAGTGAAAGCACTGACCTTGTCACATTAGCTTGACTCATCTTCTCCAGTTAGATGAAGAGTGTTTGAGTCAAAGGCCATATTGGTAAAATAAATTGTCATTATTTCTATCTTTTGTTACAGAATACTTGGAAGAGAGAGAGAGAGAGATTTCAGAAACAGTTTCTCAGAGTTTGAGTATGCCAAATACAAAGCTAAACAGTAATATGTTACCACTGAGCACAACATAAGTACGGTAAGTTCTCTCTCACACACACAGAGAGAGAGAGAGAGAGAGACCCACACCCACACACACAGATAGATAGATGATATAGATATAGATACACACACACAGATATAGATACACACACACACACACACACACACACACACACACACACACACACACACACAGTATTACAATATCTAAACCTATCTCTCTTGAGTAGCTTTTCCGGGGGCATTCTTATTGCTTTGTACTGTGCCCAAATTCTCAATCTTCATGTATTGTACAGTTGATTACATTCTTTTGAGCCTTTGAATAAAATACATACCATAGTTTCATTTTAATGCCGTGTCAAGTATCTTGTTGCAAATTAAACAGGCTCCCACAAACTGGCACCCTCACTATCTAGCTATTTATTTATTGTAGAGTGGAAACTTTCATGGCCAGATACCCTGGAAAATTGTATCTTATCTCTTGGAAAAATATTTATTTATTTTTCCAGAAAAGCAAAATCACTACAGAGCTACTTTCTCGATTACAAAATCGATGCAATCGACAGTGAAGGAGCAATATTGCAGAAGGGCAAAATCATAAAAGCAAGCCCCGATGTAAGGTCATGAGCAGTTTGACATCTCTTCTCACTGGGCTTTCAAAATAATCGCATTAGCCATACATAATTTAGATGTACTGTATTAGTCTTTGTTGAATTCCAGATTAAATCCAAAGCAAGACCACTGTTCTTATAAAACAGTGGGACTTTGAAGCCACAAGACTGCCTCTTCTGCTGGAAAGTATGCTATGAGGCTATGGCCAATTTTGTATTTATGGCTTGACTGTGCGCATTGTAAAGCTGACAGTCAAGTGCAGTGGTGTGTTGACACTGTCTTAACACTGATGGCAATGTGTACACACACAGAGAGAGAGAGAGAGAGAGAGAGAGAGAGAGAGAGAGAGAGAGAGAGAGAGATGACATCTGCCCAGCTAAAGGGAGAGAGGGAAGATGTGTGTGCCTATCAGTCGAAAAAGCAGTTTGGCAGGTCCAGGGTTGTGAGTTGGCTGAAAATACTTGGAGGGCACAGTTTTGGAGTAGCAGATCTGGTAGGAGTGCCTGCTGGCGTGGCGGCCTCCGCCTATATGCTACTTCACTTGTATATTTGTAAAAGAAAGCAAATCTTAGAAGGACACAAAACATCTCCAAAGCTCACTCACCCAAAAGAACCTCCTGGTTTTAGAAGTAGGTTTTCTCCGTGCCAGGTGCAGGGGAGGGGCAGCAGGAAACAGGTTATCTTGTTGTCTCGTGTGCTCCCTGAGGCATCTGGTGGGGCCACTGTGTGATACAGGAAGCTGGACTAGATGGGCCTTTGGCCTGATCCAGCAGGGCTCTTCTTATGTTCTTATGTATTAAGAATCCAATTCAAATGAGCAGAAGACGTACAGATAAATATTTTCACAAACACCTTGCTGCCAGCTGAAATCTCTCATAAGTAACAGAGGTTAATCAAATGGAGACTTCAGCGAACCTTTTGCACTCCCTTTAAGACTATTACAAAATACAGATGTTTGGACTCTTCTATAAAGTCCAAATTTGACTTCCCCACCTAACATCAAGCCTGACAAAGGGCTCTAGACCAGAGGACTTGAAATCTTGCTTACTACTTACTTGGCAGTATTTTTGATGGTCCTCATAAAGGTATTGCCGCATTTTGATTTTTTTCTTCTTCTCTGATGAACCAACATGGCTACCTGATGTTTGTGTAGGATGGAAGAAGTGCACTGAAGCAGGCACTTAATTTGATTACAAAGAGGTCATGCTGATCATGTTCCTGTTTACACTGAGGCCCTCTAGGGACAGATCTCTTCATGGGGGTCCGTCAGCCTAACTGAAGAACTGTAATCCAATTACCCTAGCTGCAGCTTGCTGAAGAATTCATTTTGTCTTGGTGCAAACATATCATAGAGAAGAGAGCAAATATGGATATGTAAACACACACAGTCTACGTGATTTTACCGTGAATACTTCTGCCTGATGTTGGGCATTTCAAAACTCTGCACCTCGTTTAATGAGAAAGTGGATGGAACCACAGTAGTGAGAAAGTAGTGAGAAAATAAGCTTTCCATTCAGCAGAAGGTTTCAGCTTCAATCCTGATGTCCGTAGGTAGGTCTGGAAAAGACCTCTGTTGGAAAACCTGAATATTGCCCGACAGTGTGGACAATACTGTCCCAAATGGACCCACATTCTGAGTCAACAAAAGGAAGCTTCATATGGGCCCCAATGTTCCTTATTACGGAAAGCAGGTATCTATATAAAACATACGGTAATTTTAAATTATAATGAGTATATGGTTACAGCACAGCTTTCAGACAGTGATGGGGACTCGAGTCAAATGACTCGACTCGCAAGTGTGACTTAGCCACTTTTTCCCTGACTCGTACTCGTACTTATATTCGTGACCCACTGACCCGCACTCGTACTCGCATTCGTGACCCACGGGACTCGTACTTGACTTGCACTTGTGGGGGTAACGACTTGCCATTTCCAAGTCATTTTCCTTTAATGGCCGGCATCAACACAGGCAGGCAGGCGCAGTGGAGACCTCGGAGGAGGAGGGCAGCAGGGAGGAAGGGTTTTCAAAGGGGTGGGAAACCAAGCTTGGCTCTGAGTCCCCCCCCCCCTTTTGTTGCTGTCTGTTTGGCATTGGCCACAACTCCGAGCGCGAGGGGTGGGGAGGAGTGAGGGAAGGCGAAGCTGCCGCAGCAGTTCCTCCTCATTGACCCAAACTCCGAGCCCAAGGGATGCTCGGCTCAGCAAGGGGAAGGTGCAGGGAGGGAATAATAAATGGTTTGAATGTAGACACGCTTGTTTTTCCCAAACCAGATGGGTGGTGACAAGACTGAGAGGTGAGGGAAAGGGCATAGGGGGAGCCAAGTGGGTGCTTTAAAAGTCTCAGAGGTCCCCACGCACACCCCACACACAGACACCCACCCACCCCATTTTCAGGGGAAAAGCCATTTTCCCTAAAGTGACTCGACTCGTGACTTGTGACTCGTGGTTTCTGGCCTTACTCGTACTCGACTCGTACTCGTGCAAAAATGACTCGCACTTGACTTGTACTTGCCCCAAAATTTTGACACTGACTCGCACTTGGACTTGCACTCTTGCAAAAATGACTCGTACTCGCACTCGCACTCGTGACCTAGTTACTTAGATACATCCCTGCTTTCAGATCTATTATAAGTTGAATCAGCAACTAGAACAGTTTAAAATATTTGACGAGAATCAGTGGTTTCCTGCTTCCAAAGGGTACAGTCCAGTCAATGTTAAACGCTTTAGGCTGGACTCAGTGAAACCGTACCAATAAACTTAGGAACGTGCTGCAAAAGTCTCACTGGTTTCAGTAAGAGAGGCTTAAGCACCGTGTTAGAGCCTCCGCTGAAATCAATTGGACGACAGTGCTTAACTGACGGGCAGCCCAATCCTGTCCAGGAGCAACGCAGTGTGCAAAAGCACGCTGTGCCGGATCCTATCCAGGATCAAGCCAGTGCTGGTGCAGCTGGAGGCTTCCTCAGGAGAAAGGGACGTTTGTCCCTTTCCCCCGGGTAATGTCCCAGTTGCCCCTATGGGGGCACAATCCTATCCTACTTACGCCACCGTTGTAACCAGAGGCACAGTGGAAACGGGAGGCCCCAGAATGGAAAGGGGATTCAAATCCCCTTTGAATTCTCCTTTTGGAGGGGATTTGAATCCCCTTTCCATCCTGGGACCTTCCGTTCTTGCTGCGCCACTGGTTACAATGGTGGCGTAAGTAGGATAGGATTGCGCCCTGGGTCTCCTTGGACGTGCACTGGCAAAATGGCTAGCGCAAATCCGAGGAGCCCCTGTAGGGCTCGCCAGGCCAGGGACGGGGGATAGGATTTGGTGGAGTGTGCTTCTGAAGATCACTCCCTCTTCCAGGGCCTGGTGAGCCAATCACTCCCTCCTATTTCACCCCGTTCCGCCCTCCCCATGCCCCCATCACCTGGCGCAGGACTTACCTCTGTTTGGTGGAGAGTGAGTGGCGCTGGCCTTAGCGCCGGTGCTGCTTACTCTCTGGGTGTCGGAAATGTACCTTATGGCATGCTTATGACACCCAGGAGTGGCAGAGCAGCCGGTGGAGGCCAACAGGATTGCGCCATAATTCATGCCCAAAGTGATTGTGCCGTAATTCATGCCCAAACAAAACAACAAGAGCCCATCTTTTTGAAAAGTGATCAACGCTCTGTCTTACTCCTTTTACTTGTACATTGTCAGTCAGTACAACAATAGTCTGCAGCTTGTAAAATCAAAATATGGCATTTGGGGATTTTTTGTAGACGAATCAGCCTCTGAAAGTTGTGAGGCAGTTTCAATACTCACACAGGACTGCTTAAACAAAGGAAGCAAAATCTGGTTGAAATTCAACCAATTTATCTTTCCAGAAATATAGAAGATCTGTAAGTTAATTCAGTTAATTCTCCAGAGCAACCTTGATACTTACAGAATCTTTCCAAGTCAGAGATCAAGAAAAAACAGAGCAAGAAAGTAGATTTTATATTCTCAAAGGAGATAAATTTAAAGCATATACTAGGTTGAAAGTCAATGGAAGCCAAACTGGATGTATTACCTAATACTGGGAGGCATTTTCATCCCTCGAAAGTAGAGACATCTAGTTGTTAGATCTCAGCATTCCTGCTTAACTCAATGAAAGATATGCCAGTTGGTCTCCTGGCAGCCCAGCTCCAATGTCTAAAAAGAAAGTGAATGAGGACACCAAGTGGAATTCTATAGGAACTGCATGCCAGCATTTGGAAACATTTTCCATAGCATCTTAAGCAGAAAAAGAAGGTGGTTTGAAAGGAAGGGAATCAATTCATCTGACCAGAAAAATTAGTGCATTGACATATGTAAACAGTTTCCCAGTACAGATCACATTGCTCGACATTTTCCTTGCGTGGAAGACCCTATGAAGACCTTATGAATTATATGGCATAACAGCTCATTACTTGGAGTGCCACTCAGTTAAAAGAATCACAGATGATTCATCAAATGAGTTTAATTAATTGGTTAATTAAACTAAATGCGCATATGACAAAATGGGAGAAGGGAGGATGTTGCCTGCTTGAGCCAGTTGGGTGTTAGGGTTGGAAAGATGGGAGGCCGGCTTGTCTAAATGCTAATAGTGAACTCAGATGACTAAATGCATATCCAGAGGCGTCGCTCCGGTAGGGGCGGGGCTGTAAGTTTTGCTCGGTCGGAGTCCCGTTTACCGAACGAGCAGGAGGCGGCCCCGCCCCCTCACTGTCAGAGCCATTCCCCTGCGGAGAAAGCAGCAGGCAAGAGACCCTGCCTGCTGCTTTCTCCGCAGGGGAATGGCTCTGACGGTGAGGGGGCAGGGCCGCCTCCTGCTCGTTCGGTAAACGGGACTCCGACCGAGCAAAACTTACAGCCCCGCCCCTACCGGAGCGACGCCTCTGTGCATATCAGTCTACAAGCAAAACAGAGCTACTCCAAAATAAACTAGTGGTGCTATATGCTCAGAGAACTGCCTAGGTACACAGAAGTGTATACATCTTTGCAAAATAAACATAGCACAGCCTAATGCAGACTGAGCATACTCAGTGTCCTTCAAGAAACACAGAATGCGGAAAGTGGTAGTTGGAAAAAATTACAAAATAAATGGGAGGAAGAAACAAGGAAAATAACCTGCTTGAACCCCAGCCTGAGGGTTGGGGAGATGCACAATTATGTTTGCAGGTCCCTGTTCTTTTCTATTCTGTCTCCCCTTACTCTATTTTTCAAAGGAAAGGGGAAATAATAATTTTGGAACATAAATGGAGAGAGAAACAGTTAATCAGAAGACAGAAAAAATGTAAGTGTATCAATAAATTACTTAAAAAAATGAAGATACAGAATATTTGTTTTAAAACGCAGTTAGAAAATGTATTCAAGATAAAAGGCCTAATAATCAAATTCTCTTTTTAAGGATGTGTTAAACCGCTGAACCATGAGCTGTCAATCGAAAGGTCGGCAGTTCGATTCCCGCGACGGAGTGAGCGCTTGTTGCTTGGCCAGCTCCTGCCAACCTAGCAGTTCCAAAGCATGTCAATGAGAGTAGATAAATAGGTACCGCTTGCGGGAAGGTAAACAGCGCTCCGTGTTCCAGCCGCATGCTACGCGCTGCGGCAAGGAGAGTCATGCCGGCCACATGACCATGGAGGCGTCTTCGGACAACGCTGGCTCTTCAGCTTTGAAATGGAGATGAGCACCACACCCTAGAGTCGGACACGACTGGACTTAATTGCAGCTGTGCCAATGGGGCGTGCACGGCATCCTCCGTTGAGGGGCGCAGTCATGGAGGCCTCCCCAAGGTAAGGGATTTTTTTTCTTTACCTTGGGGCTGCATTGCAGCTGCATGAGCACTGGAAAGTTGGATAGGATTGGGTCTTGAAACTCTTAATCAAGCAAACATTCTTGCTGACTATAATGGAGAGAAAATGACATTCTTGCCTAACCACACCACTAAGCCCCTGATCATGTACCCTCAGTGATGCTCTCCTGCCACCTTTACTATTTAGGACACCCAAAGTTCACCTGCAACTATGGAATGATTCTGCTATGTGGTATCTGGCCCAAAAACACAACTGAGGGAAAAAAAGAAGAAGATTGACAGCCCTTCCTCTCCCTTTAAGTGAACAGTTTGCACTGAAGGCTGCCAGCTCTGGTTATCTGCATCGCAAGCCAGGGGACTGACAAGAGCATTTGTGCTGACATGTTGAACGAAGCTCAGGGGATTTGATAAGTGTCCTTTGTGCTGCTCTACATCCCTCTTCAGCCTTCAGCTGAAATGATAGTCTGCCTTTGACATCATCATTATCCTTCCTTGTAACATGCAAAGGCCTTTCTCCCCTCCCAGCACAAATGACAGCTACCCATTCTTCTCCGTGCAAGCTTCAGGAGTAAACATCATCATGCATCCTTGAGATGGGAAATGACATGCTGAAGAAAGTGGGAGACACGTGACTTAGGGCCACGATCCAACACAGAATTAGGCATGCTGAAGTGGCCTGGTGGTTTCATGGGAGGCAGGATTTTGCCATGTCACAATAAGAGCCTGTTATCAACGCGCAGTTTGAAGCATTCACAGATGGTAAATATGATCATCCGTCCAAAGCCATTGACATGAGTGGCTAAGGCTGCAATCTTGCTGCAAGGCTGCAAACACGTGCATGAGAGAGTAAGCTCCACTGAACACGGTGGGACTTACTTCTGTGTAAGCATGCATAGGATTGTGCTGTAAGAGACTGAGCTGTGAATTGGGACTCCCAGATTTGAATCTCACCTCTGCCATGAATTCACCTTGGGCACTTGGGCCTCAGCTGCAATATGGGGATAATAACGCAAACCCAGTGGTGTAACTAGACTGGAGCGGAGGCAAGTAGTTCTGCAAGACTCCTTACACTGGAGTCAGCGGCCACTCCCCCTTGCTGTTGGAGCCATTCCAGCAGCAACAGGGGAGTGTCCTGCGTGTTGCCTTTGCTGCCAGAATGGCTCCAACAGCAAGGGGGAGGGGCCGCTGACTCCAGTGTAACGGAGTCTTGCACAACTACTTGCCTCCGCTCCAGTCTAGTTACACCACTGCGCAAACCTACAGGACTGTTGTAAGGACTGCATCAAGATAATACATGTGAAGTGCTTTGTGCATTCAAATAGTGCTATATAAGAATGTTAGTAATGGATGATGATGATGATGCATATGCTGCTTTCCATTGTCCTCTGTTCCCAGGCATGCTTGATTCAAGCAGCTTGAAGAACTTTGACTCACCAATCCCCAAGCAGTCCACAAACCATGGATAGCCTACCAGAGGGTTGCTCCTCCTGGCTTGGATCCAAACTTACTCCTGTACTTGGAGAAGCACCTTCCATTTGTGTAAGGAGAACTGTGTTCATTCAAGGACCCCTTCTGCAAGTCCAACTCTCCTTTGCATCCCAAATGGGGCCTTCACATGTACAGCTTATGTTTTGGCTGCCTGGGATTTATATATTGCACCTGGTGGCCCCCAAGACATGGCTCCTAGGTTGTGTGAAGTTGAGTGGGTCACACCAGTTGTACAGGCATGACTTGAGCCGGGAACTGCAGGATGACTTGCCATAGACATGGTGGTGGAACCCTGGTGTATGGCTCTTTAAGGGTAGAAAAAGAAGGGGAAAGGAGCCTGCTGGCATGCATAGACATCTTTGGGTTTTCTTTGCTTTCTGGTTTTGTTTTCTCACCCATTGCTAATGGAGCTGCAAGGATTTTCCCCTGAGGAACAACCCAGAGAGAAAGTGGGATATTATCTTGTGTGAGAGCTGTTTTAAAACCCTAGCCTAAGGTAAGACAAAGATTAGGAAATTAAAAAAAAATACAGGTACAATAATATTTTGCCTGTTTGAGTTGGCATAATAGTGTGGTTAATTGTTCCAGTGTCCTTCAGTTTTCTTATGCTGCTTGCCCCCAGTGATGAGTGTAGCCTCTGCTTTTCCAGTCTAAACTTAGCATTGAGAGAGATTGCCAGAGAGGGATATGCTTCTAAATGGTAACCTGAAATGAGCGCTATGTCACGTGAAATGAGAGCAAGAGAAAAGGACGGATTCATCAGAGGCTTTGATTTTATACTATATTGCACTGCAAGTATAGTTGTAATCCTGTACTGCTGCTTCTGAATGTATGAAGGATGCAGTGTATCTGTCATTCTTGCTTTGTATAAATCTGAGTATGGATCATTTATATATATATATAAAAAGGCCTCTGACTCTACTTTGCCAGTAGTCCCTAACTTTATCCTGGCAGTGGAGAGAGAGAGAGAGAGAGAGAGAGAGAGAGAGAGAGAGAGAGAAGTATTGTTGTTTATACTGTATTCAAACATGTACTTTAATACTGTATTAAAGACATATCACATCTGTTTCTGTAGTGGAATGGAGGGATGTCGTTAGGTCTGTAAGAAACTAGCAAATCACAGTACATGCCCCAGAATTAGGTCATCCGGAATGGTTCTGGTGGCGTCAACAAAAATATCCTAATCCAGTTTCCAAGACCTGTAAGGCCTTGTGTCATATATACTTGTCTTTACCTGGTGTAAGTGGTATCATTGTTTTTTAAAAAATGTATTTTTTCCTTTATGTTTTCCTGTAACAGCTGCAAGTGATCCCCCCCATACACTATGTCAGTGATTTCTTTAAAAAAAACAGGCTGGGAGGACTGACAGGCTGACAACTCCGCCGATCGCTCCGTATCGACGGAGTACATCTGATGGACTTAACTACTTTACCCCTGGATTGAAAGGGTGTACATAGAGAGAAACCACATTTCTTTAAATCGCCCCCATTCTGACACTTCAAGGCAAAGGCTTTGAAGTTTCGGGTCGGTGGGTGACGAAGAAGGATAACAACGAGCTCAAACTTCAGATGAATCGTAAGCCAAGCCACCTCCCACATGCTTTGCTTTACTTAGGCAAGAGGTGTAGAAATGATTTATGAACTGAAGAAATTAGCCAAGATAAGAGTTAACGTTAAAAATAATTAATACGTTGCGAAAAGATGAAGTGTATGTTCAAAAGTGAAAGTTTCTAAAGTGGAGAGTTTTAGCTATTTTTTTCTGTACTTATGGAAGATTAAAACAGTAAGAGAAGGAGAAGGAAAGATATGAAGAAGTTTTCTTAAATAGACTGTTCCGGCGAGAGAAAATTGTTTGGGATTTGTGTGTCTGTTTTCTTTTCTACATATTGTTGTCATTCTTGACATTCTTTCTAAAAGAATATGAGCCCTTCCGTGTCAGAGTTCATAGATTCTGGCAATTAATCTTTCTGTTTCACGTCAGCGACTGCAGAAGTTTTTTTTATTTTACCTCTATTTTTTAAGAGAAGGAGAGATTGGCACCTGGTGAAAAATTTGCAACATGATTACACAATTGGAGTATTGTTTTAAAAAATGGGAAAAGAGATTTGATGCAAAAATGGCAATTTTGCAGGAAGAACTTCAGAACATGAAAGTAGAACAACTGAAACAAGAATTCTACAAGATAGGTAAAGTGGTGAAGGAAAAGGAAGAATTGCAAGAAATAAAGGCTATGATGGAAGTACAGGAAGATAAAGAGAAAGATAATGATAAAGAGAGAGATTTCCTGAAAGAGACTGCAATAGAGGAAGTACCAAAAGTTAAACCAAGACTTGAGAAAGAGAAGCAGAGTACTTTACTAAAAGACATTTCGTTAAAAATCATACAGAAAAAGAAGAGTTATATATTTTTCGTGGAGGTGCTGAAGAAAACGAAGATTGCCTTTCGGGGGAGGAACTTAGAAGACGTGAATGATCCCGTGGAAAAAATTGTAAAGTGGATACAATTCAAAAAGCAAGCGACTTTCGGGAAAGATTTAAGGATGAAGAAGAAGAAGAAGGAGGAGGAGGAGGAGGAGAAGGAGGAGGGATGGAAGGTGTAATGGCAAACTGTCAAAATTAAAAAGGGATTATAATTTTTTGTGGGGAATATTATTGGAGTTAATGTTATATAAAAAGAAAAACATGTTTTATTATTTTAAAAGCAAATAAGATATGATTTGTTTTTAAGAAACTCATAAAGAGGGATGGAAAAAATTTTGATTTAGAAAAATTTGGTGTTTTTTTTCCTTAATAAATTTGAAGAAGAAAAATGGGGTGACTTAATAAATTTAAAATATTTGAAGTGGCAACTAAGATTTTTTAGATGATAAAGGAAAAGTTAGTTAACTCCTTTGTGAATACAAGAAAAAGAATGTTTTATTATTTGAAAAGATTTAAATAAGATGTGATTTGTTTTCAAGAATCTTATATAAAAAGGGGATATAGAATTTATTTTTTATTTATTTTTAGACAAAAATTTGGAAGGTTTTTATTTTAATAAATTTGGAGAAAAATGGGGTGGCTTTATATATTAAAATATTTGAAGTGGAAATTAAGATTTTTAGATGATAAAGGAAAAGTTAGTTAATCTTTTTGTGAATAATTGGAAACCACTTATAGATTCTTTCAGAGAGAGGGAGAGTGAGAGAAGTGATGAAATGTGGATTTAATGAATAGTATATTAGAGATATATGCTTATAATATCTATTATAAGTAGAAAATATATAACAGTATACAAGTAGGATTTAATGCTTCGCACTTGCTATAATCTTTCGTAATATGTTGTATTGTTTTGTTTTATTTTGTTTTGTTTAGTAGTTTACTAATAAAATTAAATATATATTAAAAAAAACACAGGCAATTGGTGTTTAATCTGCCGTTCTTCATTGCTTTGACAGAAAAACGGGACTTACAAACACAGCCACGCAATTTAATGCGTAACTTAGTGACTCCAAAAATTGCAGAAAACTCATGCTGATTTCACTTGCCTTGAGAGTGACACTAGAACTAATTTGGCAAAAAGGGTTTTGAAGCTTGAATTAGTTTTTCCCCAGTGAACGAAGTGTGTGTGTGTGTGTGTGTGTGTTTTTTTTTGCTTCTCCAGAACTAGGCAGATGAACATGCAGTTCAAAGTCTTTTTCATCAAGGGATTTAAAGTGGCCCACACTGTGAGGTTTTTATCGGTCAGTCTTTTTTGTCCTAGATGAAACATACCAAATATGTAATATAGACAAAAGTACTAAAGGCCTGTTTGAAACCTCAGATATGAATCTCCTGTACCTAACTGTTGCATCTATTTCAGGGAATTATTTGGGTGAATTGCCATTGCTTGTCTCCCACCTTGGGGGTTTCATTCTGATGATCCTTCTATGACCAGAGCTTCATAGTTCATCTCACTCTCAGGCTGAGGCTGCAATCCTATACACACTTTCCTGGGAGTAAGCCCTACTGAACACAATGGGGCTTACTTCTTAGTAGACATGCATCGGATTGTGCTGTCAATGTGGAACAACAAATGATCAGCAGTGTCTAGATTAGAGGACTCAAATCCTTTTTTAAAAGGGGATTTCCATTATTTGTGATATTCCATGAATTCTTTCACCGCACTTGCCACATCTCTCATATCAGCATTCTCTTGTGGGCTGACTCCCATAAGAAGCAACTTACCCTTCTAGAGCTTTTTAATTTTTAAAAATAAATAAGATAAATAGGCAGGCAGGAAACCTGATCCATTACTGATCTGGGGAAAAAAACACCTTATAAGATTTATTACTGAACGTCTGCTAGATGTCTGAACGATTAATCTGTTTTCTGTCTAATTCAAAAATGAATTGGCTTGTCTAGATCACTTCATGTGCCTGATCAAGTGTGTAAAAGGGCCAAGACGCTGTCCTGTGACCTGCAACACTCCAGGCTTGAACTAGACCCTAGGGATTCAGTAGATCATCACACATAAACAAAATACCCCATTTCAAAGCATACAGAAGGCCTGCAGTGTGTGTGTGTGTGTGTGTGTGTGTGTGTGTGTGTGTGTGTGTGTGTGTGTTCTGGCACCAGCACAATTAAAATTCAGTAGTAGAACATCACACCAGTGCTATTCTATGCATTGCTGTATCATCTCGATGGACATATGCTTTCATTTCCTCCTGGACTATTGCATAGTTCAACCAATTGGCATATTAGCCAGGATAAAGTGGCCCCTTAGGTATCTTACAGTCTTCCTATATGATTGCCACAGCCTAGAGGCTATGGCTGCCTCTCTAAGGCATCACACGACGACTGTCAAGAGGCTGTTATAACTATCACATGTGAGCCAGTAGGAGATTCAATTAATGTTTAACAGCCCAATCCGACCTGTGTCAACTAAATATCCTTAATAATAATTATTATTAATAATAAGTACTCAGAAGTAAGTCCCATTGAATTCAGTGGGGCCTATTCCCAGGTAAGCCTATATAGAATTGCAGCCTAAAACTGCAATCCAAAACACAGTGCCCGGGATCCTAACTTCTTGCTCTGCTCATGGTTGCACCTTCTATCCAGGGAAGGAGAGTTGCATGAACAGAAGGGGTCCTTGTGCAAGCACAGCTCACCTTTTCACAGAACCAGGTAAAAAGGTAAAGGTATCCCCTACTTGAAAGCCAGTCGTGTCGTACTCTAGGGTGTGGTGCTCACCTCTGTTTTTGTAAGGCCAAAGAGCCAGCGCTGTTCGAAGACACTTCCGTGGTCATGTGGCCGGCATGACTAACAGAACACTGTTACCTTCCCAACGGAGCGGTACCTATTTATCTACTTGCAATTTCTTGCTTTCGAACTGCTAGGTTGGCAAGAGCTGTTAGGAGACAAGAGCTCACTCTGTCACGCGGCACTCGGGTCTTGAACTGCTGTCCTACCAACCTTCCGGTCTGCAGTTCAGTGTCTTAACCACTAAGCCACTGTGGCCCAGGTGGAGCTAGTGGACCAATAATTTGGGATCGAAGAGACTTAGTAGGGAGTAAGCCCCACTGCATAGGTCTTAAACATACATAAGATTGTACTGTGAGCTGTTGTGCAGTCATAAGTGCATCCTTGGTGAGACTCCAGTAAATTGCTGTTGACTTTTGTCAGGCATAAGATTAGAGGCACAAATCGCAATTGCTGGAGTTGATCATGTGTTCATTCTTCTTTGGAGCATTTCTAACATGTATAATATGCAAGACTGAGCATATACACCAATGTGAAATAGAAACTGTCGATGTCTTTTCTATTGTCTTTGTTGGTGCGTGCATCACAGCTTCTCTCAATTTATTCTGACATTCATTACAAAAAGACAGGGCAGCGGGGTGGGGGGGGGAGAGGGCCTATAAAAATGACAAAGGAACTGCATATAGACAAATGCAGAGACCAATATTGGCTTTTAAAAGACTCCCAGACAGAAATTAACAGGTAGGCTTTTTCCAAATGACTTGGGTTATTGGGAAATAAATTCCTTTTAAGGTGAATGGGTTGAGTGACGGTTTTGGAAAGAAGGTCCCTGGAGACTCATAAACCTGTTTTTCTGTATTGCTGAATGAACAAATGAATAAAGAGGTTTAGCTCACCTGATCCCAAGGCCTCTGGTCAGTTCACAATGCAGAGAGAGAGAGGAACTGACATGTGCAAATTGTGGTATCTTAGCCTAAGCCAGGTGAGGCCAAGCATTCTTGGAGACAGGATGGGACATAAATGGGGCAAATAAATAAAAATACAAAACAAGCCTACATTAGTGAAACAGACAAACCGGGGTCAGCCAAGCTGAGCACTGTTGCAGGACCACCTGGCAGGGCTGACCTCTGAACCCTCACAGTCCCAGTGACAGCGGTAGCACCCAGTGCACTGCCAGCGGAAGGTGTGGAGTGCCATGGGGGTCCAAGTTCAAGGCTTTTGTTACTGAATGTGCTGTTTAGAATGGGTAACATGCAGGTAGGGGAAATCTATTGCGTGTGTAAAAACTGAATGCAGTGGTCAATGGCATAGTTCAGTGTTTTGGCATATAAGGAAGAGGGAGGCAAGGGTGATGGTGCAACAACGAAAACTTTATTGTGGGGATATTAATACAATTGCAGGCGAGGCAAATCAAAAATAAAAAAAAGCAATACATTGCTCCTTAGCCATTCCTATGACTGGGCCCTAAATGTAAGTGCTCCCTACTTAGAGGAAAGAAGAAAGAGGAGGAAATCCCTCCAAGGGAAAGGGGGTGCCTGCTGATACAAGCAAGGAGGGGGGAGAAGAGGGGAAAAGGATGGAGGGAAACCTTGAGGCTTACTCAGGACCTGGGACTGGAGAGCTGGGGGTGTTGCAGTATCATCAGGAAGGGGCAGGGACGTGCGGTGTGGGGGCGGCAGGGGTGGCAGAACCGCCGTGTCATTGTCCATGGAAAAGCACTGCACTGCTTACAGCTGAGGAGGCTCTCCTGTACTTTCTTGGGTGTAAGGAGAGCCTCTTCGGGTATAAGCAGTGCGGTACTCTTCCATGGACAACGACAGGGAGGTTCTGCCTCACCTGCCACCCCCCCCCACCGCATGTCCCTGGGAAGGGGGAAGGGCCAGAAAAAAGCTGAGGGAAGAAGAGAAAAAAAAGCTAGAAGGATCCCAGGGGTTCTGGCTGTAGTGAATGACCATGGCTGAATTACAGGTCTCTGTAGCCCGAACCAAGGGCTTTAGGCAAGCATTGAGCTCCTCAGTGAACTGTGAAACCACTTCACTCACTTGTGTGGGGGGGATGACTAGCCTCTCCCACCATGTGGTTCTTCTTAACCATCACTGCAGATGCTCGAAGGGGTTTACACGACTCTACTGAGCAGCTGGGTTCAAGCAACTGCTGTGATAGTCAAGGAAGTCCCCATTGGAGGTTGGGCTTCTCCCTGGAACTTCCACCCTTCCCTCCCCCCTCCCCACCTCCCCCGCCATCTTACCTGCCTCAGTGGGCCCTTCTGAGTATGCTGGTACAGGCTGGAAGGTTCCAGCCTTCCCGGCAATGCTTGGCCAGCATGCTACTCGGACTTTACAGCTGTTTTCCGGCACGTTCCGCTGGTGGCAAGGCCCAATAGGATTGAACCGTTAAAATCCTAAACGCGACACTCACACCAAGGTGAAAAAGATAGAGACATGGGCTGCCCAATTCTGTCCAACTTTGTGTCCTGCGATGCAGTGATGCCGGTGCAGCCTCCGCCGCATACAGGGCACAAAGCAGGCAGTCGGAAGGTTTCCTTTCCCTGGGTAAAGCCCCAGCTATTTTGCTGGTGCACATTTGAGCGGCCAATGTAGCAGCAGCCAAGGCCCGAGGAGGGGGATAGGATTCTGGTGGAGTTGCCACCGACGATTCCTCTCCTTTCCTGGGCCTGGCCAATCAACCCCACCCCCCGAACGCCCTCCCCCGGCCCCTCCACCACCCGGCGGGGAACCTGCATTCCCCGACAGGTGCTCCTAGGGATCTGGGTTGGGGAAAGCGGCACTGGCTTTTTGTTCACAGAGTCAGATGTTCTTTGCAAGGAAGGCATGGCCAGTCATGGAACTTTCCAAGAAATGAAAGCCAGGCAAGTCTTCTTCCAAACCAGGTTGCTAGCGTTGGGGACAGGACGGGACAATGATTGCTCTGACAAATTAAAAGGCCTTCCTTGGGGCCTGTGGGATCTGAGGCCTCTTGCCATCAGTTCATCTCCAAAGTCACATGACTGGCTTGGGTCATGTTCTCTTGGTAGGCACCCAGCACCACATAGACACATGTGTACAAATGTGTCATGCATCTTACATCTAACTAAGAGAAATAAATGAGCTGTCAGGCAACACTTTGGCCCAGGGCTCTCAGCAATCCAGCACCAGCAGGGCAGACAAGACATGACAAATCACCCCAAGGCATATTAATTAACACTGACCTATCCTCTGCAATACCCAACTCCTGCCAAAGTATCACACTCTCGTTTCCCTGCGTTGGAATAGTGGAACAATCGTGCATTGGTGGGAACCCCTGTTGTCTTTGTGGAGTCCAGCTACTGCACTTTGCCCAGCTTTGAACAATTTCAGGAGCTGCTTCTGTGGTTGTGATGATGATGATGATGATGATGATGTGGGGCTATGCAGATAAGGCAGGAGGAAAGCAGGCATAATGTGAACATCATGTTATGTGATCATGCTAGCTGTGATGACAGTCCACTACGGGTATAATAACCACATCCCATTGCCTGTGAAGATGTTCAAGCACATACATTCATTGTCTGCTTGGCTGTACAGTTCTGCATGCACAGAAGGAAGGGGCTGAATCCAGGCCTTCAAACGATGACGTGAACTGCCAAAAGTGAGTAGTAACTGTTTGGTATGTATGTGTGTAGAGACTCTCGTGCAGGGCAGTCTCTGTACATCCCACTGCTGCATGTCAGGATCTGTGGATCAGGGTCAAAATGTTTAAGAACATTACAGATTCAATGGGTGGGTAAATGTCTCATCAAACAAGCTCGCTCTCTGCACATTTATGGCAGTTCCGTAACTATCGGACCTGCTTATTGTTATTGCTGTATTGTGGCTGTACTCTGCTTGGTGTGCCATTTTTATAGTACAGAATGTGATAGATAAATGAATGAATTAAAAAAATAGGGGCTGGTTCCTTAATGCTTCCATATTATTAGATGGTGATCCTGCAGGCAGGATTTGTCTCTTTTAAACTTTTGTACAGTGCTTAGCTTTGAAGTGCTATAAAAATAATGAATGTTATCATTATTATTATTATGGGCAAGCAGATAGGAAAGAAGCCATTGAGGAACCAGCCTTAGATTTCTGCATTGATATGCTACTAAAAGCAAGGACTAATTAATTTTTTTCTCTTCCTAAATATTTAATATCTGAGGTTTCCAAAGAGACCTTAACATTTGACAACCAAAATCCCTGTGTACCCATATTTCTTTGGATTTTTTTTAATGCAGTTCTAGTAATAACCATCACTTTGGCTGAGCTGAACTATAATATTGGGTTGTAATGGCAAGGAAGGCAAACAACCATTAGGAAGTGCGCTGATTTAATTTCACATTGATCCACCTCCTTGATGTGACAATTTATTGCAGGAAACTTAACATCTACTGAACTAAGTCTACTCTTCCTATAAATGTACTTCTGATATTACAGTCAGCAATGGCCTCTCTGTAATACAACATGTATAATTCTTTAACAGTGCAAGCCTATGCATGTTTACAGAGGCGTCGCTCCGGTAGGGGCGGGGCCATAAGTTTCGCTCCGTCCTAGTCCCATTTACAAAGCGAGCAGGAGGCGGCCCCGCCCCCTCAGTGTCGGAGCCATTCCTGTGCGGAGAAAGCAGTAGGCAAGAGACCCTGCCTGCTGCTTTCTCCGCACGGGAATGGCTCTCTGACAGTGAGGGGGCGGGGCCGCCTCCTGCTCGCTTTGTAAACGGGTCTAGGATGGAGCGAAACTTACGGCCCCGCCCCTACCAGAGCGACACCTCTGCATGTTTAGGCAGAAGTAAGGCCCTTTGTGTTCAGTGGGGCTTACTTACTCCCACGAAAGGACGTATAGGACTGCTGCCTAAGAGAGATGTGACTTACCAGTTCTTGAATATTTTTCTTTCAAATACAATTGCTTTCTGTCAAAGCCTATTTGGATCATCACTTTGGGATCTGATTTAATTTTTCTTTCTAAGTGATATAAATGCAGTCAGTGATATTTAATGAGTGATGACTGATACAATCAAACGTATATTGTGGTCTACAACAAAAGGGTGAGACTTGGTATGGACTGTGTTTAGGTAAAGGTAAAGGTGACCCCTGACAATTAAGTCCAGTCGTGTCCAACTCTAGGGTGTGGTGCTCATCCCCATTTCAAAGCCGAAGAGCCAGCGTTGTCCGAAGACGCCTCCGTGGTCATGTGGCCTGCATGACTCTCCTTGCCGCAGCGCGTAGCATGCAGCTGGAACACGGAGCGCTGTTTACCTTCCCAAAAGCAGTACCTATTTATCTACTCGCATTAACATGCTTTGGAACTGCTAGTTTGGCAGGAGCTGGCCAAGCAACGAGAGCTCACCCTGTCGCGGATTCGAACTGCTGACCTTTCGATTGACAGCTCATGGTTCAGTGGTTTAACCTAATGCGCCACCCGCTGGCCTTGGACTGTGTTTATCAGGTCTCAAATACAGGTTTCAGATGTATGGAGAATAGTAGGAAAATATTCAGCATGCAGAGTCTATCCAGAGAATATCTGCCATCAAAATTCACACGCTAGAATTTTGAAAAAAACACACACACAAATTTGTTTTTGCACTATCCTGCTGTTGCAAAAGGCGATATGCCGGAGCATGTGGACTGGCTGCCGCTGCAAGTGACAAGTGGCTGGCTCCACACGCCAGTGACCTCTGGATGTCCACCGGCCCCGGGAAATACATGTAGGGGGTGGGAGGTGGAATGGGGTGTCTTCAGAGGCGAGGAGGAGGGCAGGTTGGGACTGGGGTGGGTTCAGCAGCAGCGGCATCTGCCGAATCCAAGCCCCCTTCTTAGGCTCGATCTGCCTTCACGGGTCCAAGTTGACCCACTGAGCCATCATCATCAGGGCAAGGCAACAAATGTTCCCTTCCCCTAAGAAGGCCTCTGGAGGCCAAAACTCCCTCGCGGGATACAGTGGGTGCTGCGTTGGTGCTGCTGCATCACCGTGCGGGAAGTTACGGTGGATTGGGCTGTTGTTCAAGTTTCCAAAACATTGATAATTCTAGCAATTAAGACAGGAAATGTAACATTTTGAAAAGCTGAGTTTGATATCAAGGCAGTGTTCTCATCCACAGTTAGTCACTGAGCTCTCCCTCATCATCAGCCACTAAATAAAGTCATTGTCTCCTTAAGGTCTAACTCTAAGGGACACTCATAGTTCTTTTTCTATCCAGCAGAGGGACCTGGGAGCTGTTGTTTCTGGTTAAAGGCTCCTGTTAGACTACTAGACTCCTTGTTCCTTCTGTTCCCCCTAAATGAGTGACAACAAGACATGTGTGTGTGTGTGTGTGTGTGTGTGTGTGTGTGTGTGTGTGTGTGTGTGTGTGTGTGTGTGTGAGAGAGAGAGAGAGAGAGAGAGAGAGTGTGAGTGAGAGAGAGAGAGAGAGAGAAATTCAGCATAGAAACATTAGAGAAAATTGCTACTTTTTCATGCAGTTTTATGATTGAACATAATGCTTGATACTTCATTTTCTAAGAATGTAATTAAACCAAAATCTGAAACCATTGCCATTACCCCCATGAAAGCACACTGTAGAAGTTAAGACTTAGCTCCCTTCAGAGTACAGTCCAGAGCAATTGGTGTAATAAGAACAATTTTCCTTGGAAGTAGAGAAGTCTTATTTCTAGGGCACAATGAAGTGAGTTTGGAACGGAGGAGTATCAAAGAGATGTTTCTGGTTTATCCAATGAGTGAAAATGTGACTACATGTCAAAATTGCTCCTGGAAGAAATCAACACTATTTTAATCATGGCTAGAAAAATGGGGTGTAAAATGATTATAATGATGCTTAAGAGCATCTACAGTGCATGAAATTGAGTCCGTGATGATCTTTGAGTAAGGAAAAGAGCTTCATGTTTTTCCTTGACAAGTGTCTGAAAAGAATAAGGTATAGCTTGAAACATCCAAACTCTTCACAAATGTGTTCGTTCATTCGTTCGTTCGTTCGTTCGTTCGTTCGTTCGTTCGTTCTTCTTCTTTTCTTACATTTAATGAAAAAGCTTTGCTTGGGGAGCTGATGCTCACTGACAATAATTACATTGGGAAGAAAATGCTCTGTTGAGAATTACTCCATGTGGTTCTGCTGCTCAGCTTGACAGAATTCCAAGAATCTCCACTTTAACTTTAATGAAGTTTCTAGTTCTCATAGTCACTGAGAAAATTGAAACCAGCCTATGTAGAAGGCTCAGAAGAACCTAGGAGAGAGGTGACATTGGGAGTCAAACAGATTGGGTGGATCAGGCCTGGAAGGGGGTGGGTAGGACTGGTGTCAGCAGCACACGCTGAATCCCATCCCCCTTCCTGGGCCTTCTGTCTCTACATGAGCCTCCCGAACTTATGCTGGACTGGAGTGGATTCAAGGAGTTCCATTGGGGACACTGGAGCTTTACCCGTGGTAAGGGTAGGAATGTCACCTTATCCTGAGGAGACCACCGGCCCCTCCCCTTCCTCCGCTGGATGCAGCATGGGCTGTTCGGCTCTGCTGCACTGGCATGGGTTAGGATTGGACTGTTATTGTGAATCAGCTTTTGTGGCCTGGAGCCCACTTCATCAGATGACATATGTAAAAAAGGGGTTGTGTGTCACTTTTCTTGCAAACTGTAGCACAAAATGGCTTACAGTAAAAAAACAACAACAACAGCAACAACGATAATAAAACAACAATGTTGGCAATCAAAAACAAACTGGTAGCAACAATAAAGCAGAAGCCTCTTCACATAGAAAAATCAGAACCCCAAACAGCACAACTCAAAACCAGTCAGCTCCAAAACACCCTACACAGAAGCCAGTCCAATCCTTACAGTCCAATCCTACCAGGGCCTTTGTGCTGATGGAACTCATGCTCCACCAGTGCAAGGCCCAGGGTGCTGGAGCGGCAGCCAGTGAGATGGCGCATGGGCTGGGGCTGCCTGCCACGGCTAGAGGCCCTGGTCGTGCGCCAAAGACCTCCCAAGTTCCTGCCAGAGCCAGTAGGTCAGCGGAGAGGGTTTCCAGGGCAGGACTGGGGTAAAAATCAGGCCAGGGGCATGCTGAGGATGGGTTGTGGCACCAAAATCCTATTCCATGCCCCGTCCCAGGCTCAACACACCCCTTGCACCCACTTGGATTTACATCAGCCAAAGAGCTGGTGCAGAGCTGATAGGCTCACTAGGGACCAAGCAGCGGCAGAGTAGGTACAGTAAGTAAAAAAAGGGTTTTACTTACCTCTCCATTGCCAGCTGGCCCATAGCATGCAGTGGAGGCTGTGCCAGTGCTGCTGCACGCTCTGGGCTGGCCTAGGGCTGTTGGTGCCTGAAAGAGGGGTCCTGTGAGTCTCCAGTGTGCGAGTGTCACCATTTTGAGGCCACGACTCTAAAGTCCCTGCATTTGGTGGGTGCTTGCCTCAGCTCTGAAGGCAAGGGCAGCTAGAGTCGAGATGCCCCATGTATCTACATGGTAGAGAACAAAATGTGAGCAGTGGGAACAAAAAGCCAGCAAATGCCAGTGGTCTAGTAGATCTGTGCCATTTCCTATGCAAAGCACGAATGCATTTCTGAAGAGAAGCCTTACCCAATATTTACACTTTTCCGGCCTTTTTGTCAGAAGTGCCTTTGCCACCCTCTTGTTCTTTTTGATGGTGTTCCAAACCAATTGTTTTACCTACAGGCATCAACACTGTCTAGGGAGATTTCTTCTCTTAGGTCATAAGTGGACAGTGACATCTGGTGTCAGCATTGAAGGCCTTTTGGAACTGAAAAACTACCTCCTAGGGAAATGTCAGCTACAAACACTCCTAATCAGTGGGATTAGCCGTTGCTTGGCAGTCGTAAATGACAACAGTGTTGAATCTGTTCAAACGTCCTCATCCATATTCATCCCATTTAAATGACTTAAATTATCATGGATAATAATCTCCCCCCCCCCCAAACCATTGAAAATCTGTTGTTTTTGTCTGAATCTAGGAGACGTCCAAAGATTTCCTTGTAAAATATGCATCATTTCATTAAAGCAAAGTGTGCATGTCGTAATGGGTGTTTGCCTTCCCTTCTTCTTTCTGGGGAAAATCCTGTTAAAACACACACAAAGCCTCTCTGCTGGTTCTTTTGACTTCCCTGCAGAAGTTTTGCTTTTAAAGTTAGCCCAAGAGGGTTGGAAAAGAAAGCCCATGATACACCTTTTCAAAGGCTGAGAAAGGTCATTTTGGACTTTGGTCTGGGACGGATGTGCGCAGTATTTGCCAGGTGAGCTGAGAGAGCAATGTGAACAGAAAACAAAACTTTCTGGAACTTGCTAGCAGATAATGCCTTGGGACTTCGCTTTGGAGTTTTTGGCCTCTGTTTACCTGCTGAAGGATTTGAAAAGGTCAGTTTACGTTCCAGTTCCAAAGAAGGGCAGTGCCCGGGGATGGCAAAGGATGAGATGGTTAGATAGCATCACCGATGCAACGAACATGAAAATGAGCGAACTCAGGAAGATAGTGGAGGACAGGAAGGCCTGGCGGGATATGGTCCATGGGATCACGAAGGGTCGTCGGACACGACTTAACGACTGAACAACAACAAATTACCTGCTGAACTGGTACATTTGTAAAGAGACAGCTATTAGAAAAACAACACAAGTCTCTAGTATTCTCTTCTCAAACGAGGACTGACCTAGAACTTCCCACTGCTCAAGAGAGTTGTGAGCCCCAGAACAATATATTTTGTTGAGCCACATCGGTCTGCTGTCAGAGTAGGCAAGAGTTTCAAAGAATTCTGCCAGCTAGCTGCAAAACTCCCATGCCCCATTCTACATCAATTCATATTGGTCGAATGAACCTGCCTGTTGGTGAAGGTAACTATGAGGGGCCCCTTCTCTCTGGACTGTGTTGGCAGAGATTCAGCAGGTGTCAACAAGAGTGTGGCAATCTCCAGGGTAGTGCCAAGAAGGACTATGTTCCATTCTGGGAAATCTGGTGCTTCTCCCCACCCTGAGATCACATCAAAACACAGACAGACATGCCTTGGCTCTACCTGTGGGATAGGTTCCAGCAGCTTCCCCCAGAAATGCAGGATCAGGCCAAAGGCAGGAGCCTCTCAGGAGTGAAAATGTGGCACCGAAAGTGTCACATTTTGCAGGGTTTCAGGGGGTCATGGTGTGGTTCGGAGGGGGAGGGGGGCTGCTGGTCCAAGTACCACCAGAGGTACCCAAACGTACCACTGGTGGTACGTGTACCACCGGTTGAGAACCCCTGACCTAGAGCTCTAGTCAGAATGGAGGATGTGACAAGCCACTTCCTTGGTCAGCCCAGTGGCGTCGCTTCGGTAGGGGCGGGGCTGTAAGTATCGCTCCGTCGTAGTCTCTTTACTGAGCGAGCAGGAGGCGGCCCCGCCCCCTCACTGTCGGAGCCTTTCCCCTGCGGAGAAAGCAGCAGGCAAGAGACCCTGCCTGCTGCTTTCTCTGCAGGGGAATGGCTCCGACAGTGAGGGGGTGGGGCCGCCTCCTGCTCGCTCGGTAAAGGGACTACGACGGAGCGATACTTACAGCCCTGCCCCTACCGGAGCAACGCCACTGGGTCAGCCTCAGTGTCTACAGAGAGAGCTGTTGTTTAGGGAGAAAG
The DNA here is from genome assembly GCA_026170595.1 of Plestiodon gilberti rubricaudatus. Taxonomy (NCBI): domain Eukaryota; kingdom Metazoa; phylum Chordata; class Lepidosauria; order Squamata; family Scincidae; genus Plestiodon; species Plestiodon gilberti. Next base: position 203,926,106 of record JANXHW010000001.1, read on the forward strand.
GGAACTTTTAACAGGAAAGGGCTGCTTGTCATGAGAGGGGCGGCCTTCTTGGTGGTGGTACCTTGTTTGAGGAATGCTCTCCTAAGAGATATCAGACTGGCTCTTTCCACATTGGTTTTTAGACACCAGCTGAAAATGTTCTTGTTCCAGAAAGCTTTTACTTCATTTCAGATTGTAGGTCTGTATGCTGTGCTTCATTGTTGTGGTTTTGTTAAATGCTTTAAGGACTTTGTTGTTGTTTTATGTATTGTCTTCTATTTTGTGAGCCGCTGCAATTATTTTGTTGAACAGTGGAATATAAATTCAGTAAACTAAATAAACACATCTAAAATTACTTTAAAATAATCTCTTGTTCTTTTGCACCAAGACAGTAAGCCCATTTATTGATTTCAAATAGTCAGAGCAAGGTATATGTATCAGTATCAGAGATGACTGCTCTTCTCTAGCCATTGGGCTCTTGCTATGATTGGTGCTTCCCAGTGGAAGCATCTGAGCAACACAAAGAATTGTGCTCAGACTAGGACATAACTAATCTTCTCTTGTACCTTTTCCCCTCCTTGTTTAATTTGACCTAATTCGGGGAAGGAAAGAAATATGAAATGGAGATGATGAGGAAAAAAATGGGAAAAAAATAATGCCGTCTCTAATCATGTTGTTAATTAGCACAAATTGCTAATCACTGGCCTGGGTGCAACCAGGCAGAAGGTGCACAGCTGTCCAATACATCTAATACCACATATGCTTTGACTTTGAGGAAGGAAAATAATTGGCAAATTAATATAATTGTTCTTATACAGAATATTGCTATTTCCCCTCCCACCCGTGCCCTTCTAATATAGTTTTTGGGAGTGCTGACAACAGTTCAGAAGCTGGAAACTTAGTACAGTAATACACCGGAGTTTATCAAACACCTAAGATTTTACAGGCGTCCTCAAGCCCATCATAATAAATATTTGAATCCACCTTGGTTCATTTCTTTCCAGCTGACATTTAGATATTTGCTCAAACATCCATTTTAAGCTGCTTGGGCTTTTGATTGATTCATTTTTTATGCCAAGAGGGAATGTGTGAACTCACTACACAGACCCTCTAGATGGGAGTCCTGCACATCTAGGATTCTCCCACCAGATGGCACAAAACACAAATGAGTCTATTTTAAAAGAGGGGTTTTGTTTTGTACATTAACTAGAAAAGCAGGAAGAACTGGTGAAATTTTGGTGATGGACATACACCCAGTTCATTTATATGGCAGGATATAAATGTTAGAGAAAAATAATTGGCAAATGTCAAATAAGGACTTGGGTGGGGGTAGGGAATTGGTAAACTTGAATTTTAAACCAACAGAAATACAACAAAAAAAGACGTCCTGCTATGTTCTGACGATAGTAGTTTTGTTCCGAGTTTATCTGTAGAAGCTATATTTCATTTGAAATAGCCTATGGCATTATGAAATAAAAGCAAATTGATCTGAACAAATAATGAAACATTTAGAAACCGTACAGATGATGCAAATGTGCATGATTTCTAGGGGTGGACCTTTGTTTCAGGACAAATACTCTGTTTAGGATTTTAATTCTAGCAGAATTTGCCTGCGTCCCACCCCATTTTCATAATATCCTGATATTTTGGAGTGGATTGCTTGAGTTTGAGTGTGTGTTCCTTGACTTTTAATTAAACTGTTTATTTGAAACCCTTTCTGGTATTGAGCCACCACTTCATCTAATGAGTTTCTTCTTTCCCAGCATATTGGAGACTTGCCTTTGCTTTAGCTGCAGCAGTTGTTTTGAAATCTCTCTCTCTCTCTCTCTCTCTCTCTCTCTCTCTCTCTCTCACACACACACACACACACACACACACACACTCATTATCCCCAGCAGAATGAAGGGCACTAATTGTACTCCTTATGTTTGCTTATTATTATTTATTTAAATAATTTGTAGCCCGCCTTTCTCCCGAAGGCACTCAAGGCGGCTTACAACATATTAAAATACATATAAACACTTTAAAACAATAAACAACTTTAAAACAATTAATTAAACACATTAAAATAATTAAAAACACTTGAGATTAAAAAAATTATTCTGAAATATTTTATTTGAAGTAATATAGTTTGCAAAGATTTAGCTAATCCTACACCAAACTGTTTCAATTTACATTTCTATTTATCATTAGTTTTTAGATAACTGTGTCTGTATGCCTTCTTTTCATATTCAGTAATGTAAAATGTTATCCCGTCCCCTAGCCTATTTGTCTGGAATTTGACAGACTTGGGCAGCAGTCCTAGACGCACTTTCCATCCTGGGATTAATGAGACTTGCTTCAAGTACAGCTGCATAAGACTGCACTGTTGATCTCTTTGATCAAGAAATCACATACCTATACATTTCATACGGATTGGCTGAACAGCACTATAGGCAGGTAAAGTGGAGGCATTGAAACCAATGGGAATGAACCAACAAACCAGTATGTGAAAATGGGCCAGTTTCATGAAGATGCAAACATAGCCTTCATATTTACACAGAGACAGAAAGATACAAGCATGAATTGAGACATTACTTTTTTCCTTGCCCATTCCTAATGACTTCTTTTATTTTGCACAATTTAGTATGACATTTTTACTACGTTGCCTAATTTATTTTGCTGGTCTTCTGGGGAATTAAGAAACCATTTGGGTACAGAATGTATTGTCCGCACGGCCCCATTTTTTCTTCTGCATTTATCTTCACAAGAATGACATCTAATTAAACCATTTGAGGTCAGAACGTGGTGAAATTTAGACTTGCATCCCATTCATATTATTGAATAAATTCAATGCCATTGCTTTTCCTTACAAGTTTCTTTCTTTGGGTAAGCTTTGAATAGTGTTCAAAACATAGAAAGCACTTAGGATCAAACTATAAACTCTCTAGCTATGTGTAATGTAACGTTGGCCTGGTACCCACTTCTTTGCTCCAAAGTGTTATCAAAATGAGGTGACTTAAAGTGGAAAACCGTGGTGGTGGTGGTGGTGGTGGTGGTGGTGGTGGTGGTGGTGGTGGTGTGTGTGTGTGTGTGTGTGTGTGTGTGTGGTGTGTTGCTTGACCCTTCCCCCTCCCACTGTTTTATTTCTGACCAATCTACAATGGCTGCTTTTTCCCTGCCAGGTTTATGATGTAACTGTGAGTTCAAAATCCCAGTGGGAGTCAAAGCAACTGGGGGAGAAGGTTTTAGAGGAAGACAGCAGAATGTGGAAGGACCAAACCCTCCCTCCCCACTACTGTTTCCCTGCTGCAAATCACTCCCTTCCAAGGATAGAGAAACACCCCGATGTGCTCACAATACATGTAGTGTAGCTGTTCTACAACCAACTAAAATTCCAGTTTTGTCTACTCTACTCTACTCTACTCTACTCTACTCTACTCTACTCTACTCTACTCCTACCAGGATTTAGAAAATCTTATGCCAAACTCCCTAGAACCATTCCTCAATTTGTTATGATTACAGATTGGCTGTCCAGATCCTATAGAGCAGAGGTGTCAAACCCGTTTCATACAGCAGACCGAATAGCACTCATGACATGTGCTGAGGGCCAGAATTGACATCATTAAGCAGGAAGTGACATCATTAAAGCAGATGATGGCCACAAATAAGCACTTAGCTGCAAATGACAGAAGAGAAAATATGCAAATTTTGGTCATATTTTCAAGATATGGGAGAGCCCAATTATCATGTGGCCACCACTTCTGCTGAAGCGTCACTTTGCAGCTCAGCAGCTGAGAGAAGCTCTGCGAAGTGGCACCTCAGCAAAAGCGGCACAGCTGAAGGCCTGGTGCTGGGAGAGCCCAGTTATCAAGTGGGCTGGATAAAGAGCTTCCGCAGGCCTTATGTACCCCTGCTTCCAATTGTACCTTATGTACAATCCTTATGTACCCCTGCCTTCCAATTCCTGTAGTTCCAGTCTTCCTGTTTCTGTTGCCTGTTTTGCCAAAGGCTTATTTCCATCCATCCATCTTGCCCCTCCCCAAAAGACATCATCATCATCATCATCATCATCATCATCATCATCATCATCATCATCATCATCATCATCATCATCATCACACACACACACACACACACACACACACACACACACACACACACACACACACACACACAGGCTTCTGATGCTACTGCAGTGAATCTGGATGCACTTGTGTTGCTAATTTGCTAGCATTCTCACTTTGAGAGGGAACTGCGGCAATCGTAGGTCTCAATGGAAAATCACAAGTGTGTAAGCAGCAGCAACATGCATCACTGATGTTCTCATTTCGAAGAGTGGATGGCAGCTCTTTCATTCTTGTGCTCTCTGCTGTCCACAGTTAAATGTTGATCAAATTTGGCATAAGCCTCTGCTACGGAAGTGCTGTCAAATGTCATACTTCACAGGAGGCATAGAATCACAAGGTTTACAGGATGCTTCATCATCACCACAGCCACTGTCTTGCTGTAAGAACCTCAAGCATATATTTTGTACTTCTGTGCCAAAGGAATGACTGATCCTCTCTCCTTGCACTCTGCAGACACATCGGTGACCTTGATTTCACACCAAAGACCATTACGACCTGTGTTGTTTCTTCCACGGATGAGTCTGCCAATCTGTTTTTGATTATAAAAGCTTCTATCAGTCTGGAGTTTTCTCCTGGCTAAAAGAAACACCGTCTTTTTAAAGAGCAAGTCGTGAACACCCACCAAACTGCAGTTTAAGTGTGTCCTCATGAACTCATGGCGGAGATCTGCCTTCTTAAGTACAAAAGGGAATGAATGATTCACTGCCTCTTGTAAAAGTTCTATTCGTGGTGAGGAGCTGCGAAACGTCAGAACATCAGACAATGAACTGAATGCTGGAAAAGTGAGCTCCAGCTCAGAAATGCTAACATGGCAAGGCATTTTTTTTTAATGCTTCAGTATTCTTTAGCTGTTTCACCTGAGCTTTAGTAAATCTAGACTGACTAGTTGGTTCGTATGATACTTTGGGGCATGGGTGGGATGGTGCTTTTTTGTTTGGTTGTAGGAGTTATTTATTTATGCAACGTGTCATTTATTTATTTATTTACTACAGTGTTACTGTTAAAAAAGAAAAGAAACCCCGCAGGCTCACGTTATGCATTTCTTGTAATGTGCTGTTTGAACCTTACATGGATGATGGTCTGCCCTATGCATAATCGGAATAAAAGAGTTTCTCTTGGCTCAGAATAAGCTTTTCTTAATAAAAATATACAGTATATATAATATAGGACAGTGCCAGCAAAACAATGCAACACATTGTATCCTAGCTAATACACACAGATTTTCTTTAAAAAGAAAGAAAATGCTTTTCTTGTAATACTGTCTTCTGGCACTAGGTGTCATTATAGTGCTGTTTGCTGCGCCTTCACATTTGATAAAGAAATTACAGTCCCACATCTTTGACTTGTGCCAATTTAACTATATGCAATTAGGGGGAAAAACCCCACAGAAAAATACAACAGTTTAAATAGTGAAGGCGATTCTACTTACTAAATACATACCTGCAAGTAAGCCTGAGGTCAGTCAATGAAGCTGCTGTTCCCACCTGCTTCTCATAATTTTTAAAGAGACAGTACCTATTTTTCTGATGTCAGGGCTTTTCAATGTAATTTTGAGAATATGCAATTTTAGTTTTACATGCTGACTCTGGAACGTAACCCTTGTGTAAGACAAAGGTTACTGTAGCTTTACAGCAGCATCTAAAGAAAGCCTACTCTTATTACACCACAGCATGCAATGTAATGGACAGAGAGAAACACTCACACATTCTAATCAAGAGAACATTCATATTTAAGGTGAAACTGCACATTGCCTCACCAAATATGTGTTCTCAAAACTGCAATTTTGAGTACTGCCAATCTGGGACCAGGGCATTTGTAGGAAACATTGGGATAGAGGAGGGAGAAATGCTTAACTTCCCATATCTGTTGCATTTCACTGTTATAACCCCTCCTCTAGGCACGTGTGGTGTCCAAGAGGGTGGACAGATCAAGCACTGGCTAAAGGCCCAAGACATCAGAGGGTCTACCTCACACTAGGTCAACCCCTGAACCCTGTGCACTAGTCATAGTGGTGGCACCCAATGTGCCATAAGGGATGTGCAGGGGTGCCATAGGGTCTAGTATTTTCCCCAGATGCCCCCTAGGTGCTGGTTTCCAGGAACATGGCCTTCTACCCATGCCGGTTTCCATTGGCACATGGCTGGCAGAGACAAGCATAGGTGTTTATTTTTTATTGTGCACCTTTTGCCCCAACCAAGCTTCTCCACTCACTGCTGCAAACATATAAAACCCTGATGACCTATGAGCAGTGAGGACTGAACAAATATTTAGTTTTTTTGAAAGTTTAGCAATCCAAACTGAGGTACGAATATATGTCAAAGCTGTCGAAGATAACATAATTTATATCGTATCACAATGCCTTTCTGCTTTAATATTGTTCCAACCATTTTATGAAATGTTGAAGCAGTTTCTTCCAAGGCATAAACTGGAGATGATGTAGGGATCCGTGATCAGACCTCCCAACATCATATACCTGGGTTAGAAGCAGTGGTTAGAAGCAGCCTTGGGGAGGATTTGGATCAGGGTTGTAGTGCTGGAGGGGGGATGGACTAACTCTTTTCCTCTGTGCAATGTATCTCTTCCCTGAAGCAGCTCTTAGGTATGGAGGTGATGGGGTACCCATACCTAAGGTAGGTGCCCATACTGTCTCCGGATACCAGCAGATTGGGGGTATGGAAACAGGAGAGAAAGGTGAACTGCTCCAGTGCCATGCCCTTAGTTCAGGTCATGGCTACCATTGCTTTTTTGGTCAAAGAAGGCAGCATTGGGAGATTTGATCACATTTGAGCAATTGCTCCCTTCATTGCTAGCTCTGCGTTTTACAATGAGACGATCATGAGCAGAAATTTAAACCGGTTTCCTTTTCTGTTTGTGTGAGGTTGGTTAGAATTCAAACTGCAGATTTTTCTCCAAAACCATTTAAGTTAAAAAAAAAAAAAGAAGTACAGGAAGGGCAGTTTGGTTTGAAATTCTCTCCCAAATGACCAACTGAAAGGGAAATGAGCTAAGCAGCCCCAAAGTGTACATAAAGTTCCTAGCCATTCAGTGTGGGGAGTTGGAGCTGAAACACTGAGCTGAATCACAGAACTAAAATCACCGAGCTGCCTCTCTGCTGAATCGCATTGCTGAACTATTTGAGAGACAGATTACTAGTTTCTTGCCAGATAAACCCAGTTTTGTTTGAAGAGCTGTATTGTCTCTACTTCAGTCCTGCCCTAAGTCAGAGGCATCGCTACGGTGGGGACGGTACCGTACGTTGCGCCCCATCCTAGTCCCGTTAACAAGCTGGCACGAGGCAGCCCTGCCCCCTCGCCGTCGGAGCCGTTCCGTGCGGAGAAGGCAGAGGGCAGGAGTCTCGTGCTGGCTTGTAAACGGGACTAGGATGGGGTGCAACTTACGGTACTGCCCCCACCGTAGCGACGCCTCTGCCCTAAGTACTGATGGAGCACCAGGTTACCAGAGGCTAAATTGGATTCAGGGACTGAAAACCTGGAAAGAAGTGTCCCTGATCCCTCCAAGCCCTGCAGAGAGTGAGGCCCTGTCAAGCTAGAGACTGATGGCAGTGGAGGAACGACCAGACACTTCGACATTATTGGGCATCTTGGGGTCCACGGTCAGGAACCACAAAATCCCCACAGGGACATATAAGCAAAGAAGTACAAGTACAGTAGTTCCCTTTTCAATCTTAAGCAACTAGATCAGAGTTTGGGGCTCTGTCTAACATCTGGCCAGATTCTTTATCTTGATTCTTTTTGCACTGCTGCTTGTATTGTGCAAACTGCTTTGAACCTGCATAAGAAAAGTGGTATATGACAATGAACACAATTTAATGTAATAACAGCAGTAACATCTGCTTTTTAAGAGTTCATCCTGCACACTGCTACATTAACACTAAAGTGCCAAATGAATGAATGCAGGAAGCTTCTGGGTTATACCAGCTCTTATTTACAAGACATGATCTCGCCTCCAGCTAGCACTGCAGCAAAGGTCAACACAAAGAGCTTCTTAGTTACCCCTCAGAAAGCCAAGAGAAATGGCTAAAATAATGACATTCTCATTGGTGCTGAAGTAATGAAGCTATTCCCCCAGGACTCCATGCCGGTGGTTTGAGCTACCCTGACAGAAACGACTCCGTTGCTTTAGCAAAACTGATGAGCTCCATTGGCTGCTACAGCAGGGAAGCTTTCCTTGACAGCTGACCTTCAGCAATGGCTCTTTCACCTTGGATACGAGAGATTTCTTCTGACAATCACCCTTTTCTAATAGATTTTTATTTTTAAATAGCCAGAAGTGACATGTTTTTAATGTAAAAAGCCTAATAAAAGAGGTTTCATTGCTTCAGCTTGCATTAGGCTGCCATTCTATACAGTAATGCCCCTTATCAGTAGTGTTCCTATGACACACCCCCCCGCGCCGGAAGTGACATAACGGCAGCAGCTGTTATCGCTCACTCAGAGGCGCAGGGTGGACGAGAGGGCCAAACACGTCGACGGCTCTCCTCACTCACCCTGGCGAACGGGATGATCTGTGCTGCTGCTGGCCGCCGTTACACCCCCCACCCGCCTGCTGCTCTGGGGCCCAATCCTGACGCCCGGGGGCCCACTGCCCCAAGGCTCCCACTGCTGACGATGCCACTGTCCCTTATAACACTGCTTCCTACAACACTATTTCATTATAGCACTCTTTGTCCTGGGTGTAATTTTATAGTATTACTGTATAAAAAAGAAAGAGGCTAAGATCTACAATAATCCCATTTAAAAGTTCAATGCAGAAAAGTATAGTGGTCTGCTTTGTGCTTTCAGCCAATGGAAGCTACATATTCTGACTAGCACTGTGCAATGAGAGTGGTGTATTCTGGCTAACATGGGACCTGCCTGCCTGCCTGCCTGCCTGCCTGCCTGCCTGCCTGCCTCTCTCTCTCTCTCTCTCTCTCTCTCTCTCTCTCTCTCTATCTATCTATCTATCTATCTATCTATCTATCTATCTATCTATCTATCTATCTATCTATCTATCTATCTATCTATCTAATATCAGGAAATGCCTTGGGAGAGGAAACAAGAAGTCAGGAAATCTACCCTAGACAAGAAGCCAGAAGGTCCCAAGGGCAAGTCACAGCCTAGCTCATCCTCCTAGACTTAGCTCCTCCATAATCTTCTGCCACTGCCAAGTAGGAGGAGTGACAGCTGCAGTGGTCAATTACATAGCAGGTTCTGACCTAATGCACTGGTGAGTACAGTACTGTGAAGACATCTACAGTACATTAGAACAGTGTTGCAAGTACCTCCTATAGCACAGTTTCACACAGCATTCTGTTTTCTAGGGACATATCTACAGCAATATAGGAGGTATTGCTGTATACATTTACCTGGGAGGTATTACTGTATACAGTACTTGTAGTGAGCAGCTCCCTCCAGACATGCACTGGCAGGGCAGCTACTCACTCTCCCAGGGAACTTGCAACCCTCTGGAGTGGCTCAAAGCACGGCCACGCCACCAGACAGGTCCCAATTCCCTGTGCACTCCTAAACCAGGAGAAGGAACACAACTGCTCTAAAATAGAGACAGTGAGGAAAGGTGCCACCAGGCTGAGAAAACCTCTTGACTTCTCCAGGCCTCAGCCTCCCCGGAGAGCCTCAGAGCAAATACAGAAATGGTAGCGTTTATGGCTTCAGGTTAAGCGTCTGGACTTAGTTCCCCCACATTCCCAAGAACCACACCAGGTTAAATAAATGATGGTTTATTTGAGACTATGCAAAATAAGCATGGAAAGAACATACGTGAGCAGCAAAACTGCTAGCATATTTGGCATAACGAACCAGATTGAAAACATAAGCACAAAACAAGAAAGGATAAATCCTACACTATACATTGGGTATCCTAACACTCACCAAGATGTAAAGAAGAATGTTGCAAGGCCCTCAGCCACGGCCTGGGCTGAGGGATGGCATCCGCAGAGACAGGGAGACTAGCTCCAACCAAAAGCATTAGAGAGAAGAGAGTAACGGTTCCCCAAGAGTTAGTTAAATAGAATATTTGAACCCAGTTGATGGACACAAGTAAGATGACCAATCAGGTACGGCCGGGTGGGTCATCCCATGACCGATGACTTCACTCTTCCTTGCTCGTGATCAGCTCACAGGTGCAGAAAATAATGAGGGAAGAAAAAAGCATTATCATATTCCCATGTAGATAACGGGACTAACAAGCAACGGTCCCAGAGATGGTACGACTCCCCAAGGTCGCTGGCGAGCTGCCAATCACCAGGCTCTGCACCGAGCAGACTAGAGGGTGAGAAAGGAAGCTGCAAGGAAAAATCCAAGATGGAGACAGAACCAAAGTTTACAAACCAGACCAACTCTACAGTACTTTCATCCAGTACTCAATGGGACTTACTTCTGGGTAGACATCCATAGGATTGTGCTGTTAGTTTAATTGCCAGTATCAATATTGGTTTTGCAGTCCAATCCTAACCAACTTTCCAGCTCCGATGGAGCCGCAATGCAGCCCCAAAGAACAAACATTCCCTTACCTTGGGGAGGCCCCCGTGACTGCCCCCCAGCAGGAAGCAGCATGCACCACACTGGCACAGCTGCATCGGCGCTGGAAATTTAGTTCGGATTGGGCTGTTAATCCCGTCACCTAATACGTAAGTTTTTTGCATTTAGGAGCCAATCGACTTCTATATTTAATACAACTAATCCAGCACCTCAGTGTGCCTGAAAGCCTACAACACAATCTATTGGGACGTTCTGCCTGAATATCACTGATGTGAATCAGAGCTGTGGAAGAAGACAGAAGAAATTCAGGAGGCTTCCAGTCTTGCCCTTTTCTGCTGCTTAATTCTAGCAGTGTCAACCTGCTAATATAGGAACAAAAAGAGGTGAGGTTGCAAAGTCTCGTGGTCAGGGAAGTCTTGAAGCCTGGCCACTGACTGAATTGGAGAGAAACCTCAGACTCTCCTGATCAAAGGCAGACTTGATGGAAATGACCTGAAGGTGGCTGCTGGAACTGGGGGCATCAGTATCTTCAGTAACTGAGAGAGTTGCCTGAGTTACTGGCATGCAGTATGCTGATAAAACATCTCTGTGCTTCAAGAAAGTCTGAATGTGATTTGGGAATGTTTAGGGACCTTTGCCTGAAAGATTTGCATCTATTAAAGGTGTGAAGACATTTCAAGGCAATAAAATAAGCCCACATGGCTAACTACTTTATTGTTGTTGTTTTGCTGGAAGTGCTTGATTTATTTATTTTGGATACTTAGTAAGGATTGCGCTGCCCATGTTTGTATATGGCTTTTCAACAAGAACGACATCAAAAAATTAAAATGGTTTACATAGCAACGTTTCATTTTTTTTTTAAAGGTTCCTTCTCCTGACAGGGCTTACAAGAGAGATACCAGCAGCAACCAGTGGGAAAAGCCATGATGGGGCTTTTCCCCCAGTTCAGTACAAGAAGACACCACTTTGAAAGATGCCTCTTAACCCATTTAGCAAGGGAGCATTTCTTCTGTTCACACATAGTTGCATTTTTTAAGGACGATGTACCCTGAAGTGTTCATTTTAGGATTTCTGTTTGTACTTTTTTTTTCTAGTGCTGGTTTGCAAGACGTTTGCAATTCCTCTTCCTTTATTCAACTTTTTCGGTTTGATACAGCTTTAGCAGCACACAGAAACCCTCAAGTATAGCATGATAAAATGGAATAAGGAGGGAAAAGATTGAAAGTAAAGGGTGAGGGGTGAGAGTATGTGTGGGAGCATTAAAGAAAGGGGGTCTTAATGGGTAGGCAATTTGATTTCTCCTCCCTTTGTAACTGAATTGTTGAAGAAGCTGATTTGGACAATGAGCCCCCTTGTAATCCTGAAATGGTGGAAAGGTTGGCCAGGTCTTAGCAATGTTTATTCATTTAATGTATTAAAATATATATTCATAGCCCACCTTTCCCTCCCCATTAGGAAGGCATTTAAGGTGGCTTACAATGGCTTACAAACCAGCATTTCAAAACAATGTAAGAAAAACCAATTAAACAACATAAAAAACTAGAACACAGTGCAATAAGCAAAGCATATCATAAAATGGTGAAGGGAAATCCAGCCCGTGGCAAACGGACATGCTGCTGTGCCAAGCAGCTTGCTCCAGTTGGCTCCAGCAATGACATAATCACTGGGCGCTGCTAAGCAGAGCCATACTGGCCGTCCCACACCTGATTGGCAGCTGGAGCTAATGCGGTAGGCTGCCCTTGTACCAGCCTTCAAAGGCAGACAAGAAGGAGGCAAAGGGGTGGTGGGAAGGAGAGAAGGTAAAAAGTCAAGGAGGGGAAGAGAGGCTGATGGAGAGAGAGGCATGGAGAAGGAGTAAGAAGAGTGGAGGAAAAGGTGGCAAGAGGGGAAGGCTGAGGAAAAGAGAGGAAACCTCAATCCATGAGGGGAGAGGGAAAGAAAGAGAGAGAAAGTACTAGAGCCCCAGGACTGGGAAGGGGAAAGAAGACAGAAGGGGAATGGATCCTTGAGAACTAGAGGCTACACAATGGGGGGAACAGTGGCCTGCAACCGGGTGTCAATGGCAGGTGTGGCCCTGACACCTGAGAGTGCCAGGAAAAGCTGAATACCTGAGCGAAGAATGTGGAGCCCCATCTTCATCTGAGCCTTGCCCCTGGACTGGAAGGATCCTGTGGAGATGGCTCTCGAAGAAGCCCAAATCAGTTGGACACACGATGCTACCCTTGGTTTCTCTAATAGGGCTGGTGTAATGGTGGGGCTTCTGAGCCTCACCTAGGTGCTCTGTGACAGATGGAGCCTGGGGTGAATCCACAACATGGACCTGTTTGCTTGGCCAAGTGTTCTTTCTGCAATGCTGCTGATCTGAAAGTGTTTCGGGGAAATATCTTTCCTATTGAATTTTACATTGAGGGGTCCCTTGCAAAGTACGGTCTCAATTGTGAGTGGATTTCACTTTCTTTTTCACAACCACAGCAAGTGCATTCAAAGAAAATAATTTGTGAAGAGAAAGTAAAAATGCAAGTTCTTATGAGAAAAAAATATATATAAATACAGCTCCCGAAACAATGGATTGGGAAACTTGCAACAGGCAAAATCAAGGGAATTTCTTTTTCTAAAAAATTGCATCCCTTCCTTTTTAAAATAATGCATGTTGTTATGTTAAAATATAGTTTTGCCTCACCCAGAAAAAAACCAAGTAGATTGATCAGCTTCTCTTTCAGCTTCAAGCTGGGTTTCATTTCCCGGTTCTTAGTTGCTTAGCACAAAGCTCTAGGGAATGGATTCTCGGTGCCGCTACAGAATGTTTAAATGCCCCCCTAAAACCTCTTTCCATTTAATTTAGCTTTTAAATATGCCTGAAATATACTCTACTCATATTAGGTTTGACAGCTGTAGGTGATAAATTCATGGCTGATGTAATTCCACTGAAGCCAGTAATGGCATTTCATTTGGGACATATTTGGCCTGAAATGACTATTGGCTGTATTCAAGTGTTGCTGGGTGTATCTCTATGGGTGATTCTGATGTTATTGACTCTGCAATTGTCAGAGATAATGACACTAATGAGGTTTATTTACTCTGCTATATGCTACAATGTTCCGCTGGTTTCTCAAGCAGCAAAGCGATGGTGATGCCTAATGGCACTTGATATGCACAAAGCAATTAAAAAAACATTTGAAATGTCTCCCTTAAGTGAGAGGAGGACCGAAGACAAATGATCTGGTTTTATTTATTTTTTCTGGGGGGGAACGGGTAGTACGTGAAGTATAACAGACTTGCAAATAGAAACCGCGATGAATAATTTATCCCATTAACAGCGCCCGTTCTTACGGCTCATGGAATATTCACAGAGTAAAGCGAAACTTCCTTGGGTGTATTCATCATTCGGATCTGGCACTTCCATTCAGATTGGTTTCACTTTATGGATTTTGAACAGGCATATTGGGAAATGGAACATTGTCGCTCAATTCTGAATGGCTTGATAAGTCACATGGGAGTGCTTCCATGCTTCAAGTGACACAGAATACATGAATTTTCTTTATGTGGCTCTAATATTTTTTTCTGGTGCTGTCCACAAAGCCCAGGTGGCCATCAGGGTTCTATTCAGCCATGTTAGTACAAATCCCTAAGAAGGCATCTGCACTAATGATATCTAGTTTCACACTATGGGGACACAATCTGGGTCTGTTCAAAGGCATGGGAACTGTGCCATTTGCTTCTGTGGGATGAGGAATTGCGTTCAGAGAAGTTTGAGAAGCCATTCTTTTTATTAGAATCATTATTGGCCTGGAAACGAGAGGGCAGCTCTTGATACAATTTGCAGATGATACCTTTTTGTGCGTAATAAAGCTACTGCAGGCCGTGGAGAGTTACAGACACCTCTTGTAACACTATGGATGGTTGGCTAACCTGTGGAATGGGCACACACAGGCAGTAGTGGTTTGTGAAACTCTTGGAAAGGAACAGGAAAGGGGAGTGGTCCAGCTGTTCAGCTCCCCTCTCCTGCACTGCACTGCGTATGTATTGTACATAAATGGCATTTTCTCCTACCTCTGAGTGGACATGTGGCACACTTGCCAAAAAGATTGGCCACCACGAATGGGGAAGTAAAAGACAATCCTACTGTGATAAATGCCAAAGGACAGACATTGGGAAGAGTAGTTCCAGCAATATCATTCCAAGTTCTCCAGAAAGAAATCTCAGAATCATGATGGTTAATTCTCTGGAAAGATAAACTCTGCATGTTGCAGATATTGAAAAGACAAACAGTGATAGGTTTTATTGGGACAGTGACAGAAAATGGATAAGGTGCCGTTTCAGTCTAGTAAAGAATACACTAGAATCAGAGCAAAGAAAACCGTTCAGTGTTTAGAACACCTTCCATGAGAAGACTGAAAGGCTGATGAAACGTCTGCTCTTATGCTACTTTTTATTTTTCAGATTTTATCCCTCCCTCCCTCCCTCCCTCCCTCCCTCCCTCCAATGAGCTCTTATGCTTAGCTACTAAACAAAGGCAATGGATGAAAATATTGAGCACAAAGGCACTATCACCAGAGCATGGATACAAATGGTGACCAACTGAAACAGGGATAACCATTTGTAGCTCTCATATAGAGCTATGCAGCAATGTAGAGTAGTCCTATGCATGCGTGCTCCCTGAGGCATCTGGTGGGCCACTGTGAGATACAGGAAACTGGACTGATGGGCCTTTGGGACCAATCCAGCAGGGCTCTTCTTATGTTCTTATGTTCTGCTCAGAAGTAAGTCCCATTATATTCAATGGGGCTTACTCCCATGTAAGCGTGGATAGGATTGTAGTCTCAATTTCATAAGGGCTGGACAAATTCATGGGAGGTGGGGAGGGCACCATAGTTTAATTACCTATCAGCAAAATGACAACCCTAACTAGCTTCTTCTCATAGTTACGGATAGGATGGGTGAATGAAGGATTATCCAGCATTCTAATCACTTAGGACACAATCCTACCTGTGAGAAAAGCTGGCGCAGAGGCCTCTGTGCTGGCCCATGGTGTCACGAACATGCTGTAAAAGCGTGTTCGTAACACACCGCAGGTACATAGCGTTGCCGCTAGGCAGCTTTTTCTCCTAGGGGCTGAGTGAATACCCAAAAGGATTGAATAAGACATAGAGAGGAGATCCAAGGATTGTTTAATATCAATTTTACATGCATGGACCCAGCCCTTGCGAATGGATAGGCTGGGCAACCAACAAAGGACTGAGCATGGTTTTATACCTATACATTTTACATATTCATGAAGGGAGGTGCAATCCAAAATTACATTCAAAGAAATGAAGCTGAAAGCTGAATGACGACAAAAAGCCCCCTCCCTTCCAGAGAGGTCTATGTGACAACTTCTTAGCTTCCGTTCTCAGGAGAGCCAAAGCGGGCCCCCTTATCTTGGTTCCTGCATGTTACATTCTCCTTTGTCCTTTTCAACAACAGGAAAAGGGTAGTCAAGAATGTGCTGAGATAGCTAGAAAGGATGAGAGTGGGAACTTACAAACCCTTATGACCCATGATTCAAGATGGCGAGAGGCCTCAACAGTAGCACCGGTGGAATGGCCTGTGCTGACCTGCCCCAACACGTGCCGGAGCAGGTAAGGGCCACCCGGAGTGGCACAGGGACGGGGGAGGGCATTACAGGGCACAACAGAGTGGGGGAGGGTGGGGGTGGGCAGATTGGGTCTTGGTGGGGGAGGAATCGGTGGCCACAGCACATGCCGAATCCTTTCCCCCTTTCCGGGTCTTCTGTCCCTAAATGGGCCTTCGGGACTCCCAATCCTACAAATGGATCCAAGGAGACCCGTTGGGACACTGGGGCTTTACCCAGTATAAGGTCCCCTTACCTCAAGGAGACCACCGGCCCCTACCCTTCCCCTGCTGGATGCAGCGTGGGCCACTTGGCTCCACCGCGCCGACAGAGGATAGGATTGGGCTGTTAAATTGCGACTGTAGTTTGCAATGCTAATGTTGCTAATACAGTAAATGTGTCTATTCCTGCTATCAACAAGGGGGTGGTGCAAAATAACTGTAAAACTGTTGAAAGATTTCTTGAACTTATGTTCAGTATAACAAGGAGCTCCAGTTCTCAAACTTCTTTTAAAAAGTAAAAGAAGAAAAATAATATATATAAACACGTCACTAGCATCTTTAGATGAAGTGCACAGCCTTGTGTTCGTCTCTCTTGAGAGAAAATAAACATAACACATTGCTAGATAAGAGGACTTATAATCTGCAGCAAGTATCTCTTGGCCCTCATTTGCTTCTCTGAATCCAAAGTGTGAACATCAGTCAATGATCACGTGGCAGAAGAGGAGCAGAGTACAGTGCAAAGGGATTACATGAAGAATTGCACTTCTTTGAAGCGCACTGTAGTGTGTGTGTTTGTGTGTGTGTGCGTGTGCGCGCACGAGCAAGACCACAATAAATCTGATTTCTATTCAATCTCAAGTGAACCAATTATAACATGAAGATTTATTGATCAGTGAAAGGGAGGCATAAAGAGGTAACACAAAGTTGCAATTTTGCTATCTCTGCTCACTCCCTTTACAAATGTATTTCAAGATAATTTCCCTGAGATACTATTAGATATTATTTTTTAGTATTTCAAATGATGACTCAATCTGTTAATCTGTTCTTGTGTCCTTTTGACTGTCTGAAGCAATTTCTTAAGCAATTTCTTTAACATGATATCACACATCCCCTTTCTACAATCCTGGAATATTGAGACGATGGACTGCTTGTAGTACCATCATTATATTGTCTTTTTCTTTGGTTCCTTCTGAAGTTTATATCATCTATCTATCTATCTATCTATCTATCTATCTATCTATCTATCTATCTATCTATCTATCTATCTATCTATCTATCTATCTATCTATCTATCTATCTATCTATCTATCCAAAAGGGCACTCAAGGTGGCTAAGAACCATTAAATACACCATTATGGAGGTACTGGTTTCTAACACCCCCCCCTGTAAAATTCCTGATCCTGATCCTATGTACACTTGTTGAGGAGCAAGCACAACTGAAAGCGTTCTACATAGCTTCATCTGAGGGACAGATGACATGGCAAAGGCCCACTCTATCAGTCTGGCTAAACTAACTGCTGTTGGCTCCTCCTCTCTCTGAAATGATTCCATCAGCAGATATTCTAGCAGATATTGAGATGGTGATGTCCTTAATTGGCTCAGCTGGAACCAAATATAATTTGGTTCTTATCTGCCCTCAGCGGCTATTTGACTTGGTCGTAAAAATTATGTAACATCATGATGATGATGGTGATGATGATGATGATGATACCAGTGTCTTTCTCCGGTCATCAGATTTCTCCGACTTTAATTCAAGGCAGATTACATAGGCAGGGTATCTAAACCGAAGCAGTTTTTACATATTACAAATGTTCTAATCTTGCATAGAATGCTCATTCCAGGTGGTTTCCTTCACAGTCTGGCCACGGTCATTCACCTCCCATGCATCGATACATCAGGCCGCCCGCCGGATCCTGAGCTCCGCTGCGGGCAGGCATCTCGCGGCAGAAAGTCTACTCGAAGAAGCGGATGCTCGTCCCCTTCCCCAGGTGTAAAGGGCGCTGGGGCCAATTGGCCTCCTCGGAATTCCGCCAGCAAAATCGCTAGTGGAAGTTGGAAAAGGCCGTGTAACGGCCCAGCTGATCGGCGGGGGATGGGATATGGCCGAAGCCATCCCCCGCCCCCTCCTCGACCAGCTGGGTCAACGGCCGACCTTCCTTCCCGCCCGAATCACCACCCCCTCCACTGAATCCTTACCGGCGTGTGGCGGTGGGCGGTCGTTGGCCTGGGTTGCGGAGCAGTGGAGACCAGCCTTGCACCGGCCTCCCTGCTCCTGAGTCATCAAAAGTGCCTTATGGCACTTTTGCGACATCCCTGGGCGGCGGAACGTTGCATCTGCCACCTAGGAGTTACGCAGGATTGGGCTGTTACAGCCCATTCCAACCCAACTCCTCCGCAAGTCTGGCATAAGAGTGGCCTAAGTTCAGCATAAGTTCGACATAAGTTATGTCTGAGTTAGGTCAGAGGTATGCCTGAGTTAGGCAGGCTGCAGTTTCTGTGGCCCAGCACCACCCCAGGATCCAGGCAACACTTACCTCCCAGGCAGGCAGGCTCTCCAGGCTCCGTGTCTGGCTCGGGCATGTGCAGGCCTCTGTCTGCATTTGTCAGCGTCCAGCCATGGCAGCTGTCGCAGTGTCTGTCGCAGCCCGGTCGCAAAGGGGCCGGCCGCAGGCATGGGGGTTGTGCCAGTCATGTGGTGGGCGCAGGGCAGGTGACAGGTGAGTGAGGTCCCCTTGCCAGCCACCACAGGGCACCCTGTGCATCAGCCACCTGCTGCAGGGGAGAGTGGCCGTCCCCGCCCTCCTGCAGAAGGCGATGCCACCCCCATGCCACGTTGAGGCTGCACGTGGGAGTCATGGGGGGGGAGTGGGGAAGGGTAGGAGGGGGGTGGGAACGTCACACACAAGGGGGTTGCATGCTGTCTGGAACTGCCTCTGACATGACTCGCCCGTGCGCTGCCTGAAGCCCTGGGCCTCCAGGGCCGGGGCAATGCCCACAAAGAAGGCATCCCGGCGTGCCTTCTGCTCTGTGCCCCGGCCAAGACCGAGAGATGCCTTGGGCTTGTCTGCTGCGAGCGGGAAGGGCTTACGCAGCTCATCACACCCCCAGATGGGGCGACGACGGCGCCTCACGGCAGGCGCTCCGGCGGGGTGGAGGGTGGCCAGCCTCCATCATCAGGGAGTGGGAGGGGAGGCAGACACACAGGCAGGCAGACAGGGGGTGCTGGGGAGGGGCACGGGTGGGTCAGAGACAGACAGACAGACAAGGCTGGTGGGAGACAGATTCCGAGAGAGGGGTCTGCAGAGACCGATAGGGACACAGGGGGCGCTCCGCAGATGAAGGTGATGCATAAACAGGCGCCTCTTATGCAGATGGACTTTGGGCGGAAGTGGCTGCATTACGGGCGGACCTTCGGCGGAAGCGCCTGCATTACGGGCGGACGCCCTGGCGGTCACTGTTTGCCTGCCTGAGAGGCCCCCCCAACTCCCCCTCCCCTCTGTCCCATGGGGGTCTGTCAGCCCCCCTGCTGTGTTCTCCCAGGGAAGGCCGTGGCAGTCCCTGGATGGGACTCATGTAGGGGCATCAGTGCTGGGGGCTGTCTTTGTGTGTGGGGCAATGCTTGTGAAAACACTGGGCACATATGTTTCACTGGGGCTCTGCCTGAGGGGCATCTTTATTGTTCTGGAACGTTAGCAGAGATGGCCAGGCGAGGCTGCCAGGGGTAGTCACAGCAGCCAATATGAAAGCAGCAGCAGCAGCAGCAGCAGCACACCTGCCCCATGGACCTGGAGATGCAGGCTCTTCCCCCTGTGGAACCACAGCCTGCTCCATAGAAAGGGGAGGGGCAGCAAGTACGACAGCCAGGGAGGTGGAGCAGCAGCAGCTGAGGAGGGTTGCAGGGCTGGCTCTCTGACCTCTGGCAGCATCGAAGCAGACAACAGTGGGGCAACCAGACTGCAGGCCCAGGGGTGCTCCCAGGAAGGTAGGTGGTAGTGGACATTCCTGGGGAGACAAAAAACAAGGGGGAGTTACATGTCAGCTGGTGTGTGGAAGCAGTCGCCATTGAAGACAAGCCAGTGTGTCGGTTGCAAAAGCCTGTAGGGAGAGAAGTAAAACACAGCTGAAAGGTGTGACACACATAGCATGGTCTGAGCTGCTTACCTGGGTGTAAGGAGAGCATGATCCTGTAAGGGGAAAGTGTCAAAGAGAGAGACAACAACACAACTTGGGGGTCACAACCATGGCAAACCTAGCACTACTGACCTGTCAGTAGACCCTGTGGAGACAAGGGGGGGGGGAAACAGCTGGTGTCTACATAAGGCTAACAGTTCCACACTTGTGGCAGTGCCTGCTCACATGACTACAGGCAGCAATCAGACACAACAGTGGTACAGAGGCATGTATCCTATATATAGGCTTACCATATCCAAAGGGGGACAGGGTGCCTACACCTTTAACCATTGTAAAAAGAGGGAATTTGGGCAGGTGCAGCTTGTTGCACCCTTCCAGTATGAGCTACACCTGCCCAAATTCCCTCTTTTTACAATGGTTAAAGGTGTAGGCACCCTGTCCCCCTTTGGATATGGTAAGCCTACCTATATATCATAGCAGGCTAAGCAGGCAGTTATCAGGCAACACATTGGTAAAGAGGCATATCATAGCAGGCTAAGCAGGCAGTTATCAGGCAACACATTGGTAAAGAGGCATATCATAGCAGGCTAAGCAGGCAGTTATCAGGCAACACATTGGTAAAGAGGCATATCATAGCAGGCTAAGCAGGCAGTTATCAGGCAACACATTGGTAAAGAGGCATTTCAGAGAAGGCAATGCAGGCAGACATGAGAGGGCACATTGGTAAAGAGGCATGTCTCATATATTTCTATATGCAAAGAGGCAGAAGTCAGACCACATGTCAGCACAAACCCTGCTCTTACCTGCACTTACCTGCTGGTGTTGTTGCCTGTGGGGGGGGGAGAGGCTGGGAGAAAGACATGGGTTAGCAAATGGTAGCATGGAGGCAGCTGCCCAGGCACAGCTGTAAACAGTTTGGCCACAGCCAGAACAGCCCTCTCTGCCTTTGAGGGGGGGCAGAGAGGAGAAGAGAAGTGGGGTGTTTGTGAATTTTGCCCTCCACTGACAAAATCCCACTTTGTGGCTGTGGGGGACAGAACCCCACGCCACGTGCTCAGAGAGAGAGAGAGAGAGACTGGAGGTCTGGGGCTGGGCTTTTGTGGGAAAGAGGCTGGGTGGGGCTGGGTGCTGATAGGCTCCCTATCTTTGGCATAACTCTGTCGGTTTCCAGACCTTGCTGACACAACTCCGACATAACTCTGACATAACTCAGGCGTAGGGTGTTTGAACTTTTCAGGAGAGGGCTGGAGTGGGTAAGGTAAAATGGTTCCTATGGGTCTCCTCGAATTTATGTCCACCCTTTTGGTCGACATAAAATTTGTGTCAGCATTTGTGTTGGAGGGTGTGTGTCTGTGCTTGCCAGGGTCTGGAATCCAACGTTAATTGGTTGCCGCCCCCGTTACGCCCACGGTCCGCACCTGGAACGCCCACTTTTATGTTGACTTTATGTCCTTTGTCCTAACTTCGACATAACTTCGACGTAACTTTGACTTTATGTCCTTCGACATAACTTCAACCTAACTTCGACCTAACTTTGCCGTAAATGTTTGCATTCCAGACATAACTTCGACATAAGCGACTTATGCTGAGTTTATGTCTGACTTGTGCTGCTTAGCCCTTGTGTTGGAACGGGCTATTATTCTCATTACAATTTCTAGGCCAAGTCTCCACAACCTGTGATCCATTGAACGGAACAAACCCACCAGTAAAGTCAGTTTTTTTGGTTACAAAAAAGTCAGGTTTTTTGGTAACAGTTTTTTGGGATACAAAAATGGTGAGGGTAGGAGTAGTGGTGGAGATGGATATGAAGCGCCTGACTTGCATGGCTGGTGGACTGCATTTAATTTAGCCTGGTGTTCTATGGAAGCTTTTTCCCATTAAGAATAGTATGAGCTGAAATGACGGGCGCCCTCCCGGCGCCCGGGCGCATGGGGGCGGGGCCTGCGTATTGTTACGTTGACGTGCCCCCCGCCCGTTTTCAACTCATTTTGGAGCCGAACGGGCTCCAGGGAGGGAGGGAGGGCCGATCCAGCGCGGCACTTCCGACGGTGAGTGCTCCGCGCGCGCCCCGCCCTCCCGAGCGCCTGGAGCTCCTGCTCCATGCGCTCCACCGTAGTTCCGCCGCTGAGTAGGAGGGGAACAGACAGCAGTCGGAACTGTGGCTGGGGCAAAGTACTAAAGACCCCCTACCTCCCAGTCGCAATTGCAGGCTGTTTCATCACCGCACTACACATGGTTTACTAAGAAAAACAAAAGAAGGAAGCTCCAATGACATGCTTAAGGTCACATATAGCTTGACCCTAAGATTTTCACCATAAGAACATAAGAAGAGCCCTGCTGGATCAGGCCAAAGCCCCATCTAGTCCATCTTCCTGTATCACACAGTGGCCCTACCAGATGCCTCAGGGAGCACACAAGACAACAAGGTACCTGCATCCTGTCGCCACTCCCTTGCACCTGGCACAGAGAAAACCTACTCCTCCAACCAGGAGGTTGCTTATTCCCATCATGGCTTGTAAGCTGTGATGGACTTTTCCTCCATAAATCTGTCCAATCCTCTTTTAAAGGCATCCAGGCATGTGCCATCACCACATCCTGTGGCAAGGAGTTCCACAAACCAATTACACGCTGGTCAAACAAATATTTTCTTTTGTCTGTTTTGACACTGTCCCCTAGGTACTGTTAGTCTACTGCTAGTGTAAGGCATGGTGCTGTTGATGTAAATTCATTGTGTCAGTGTACGTGTTTCCCAGGTCCAGCACCACATGAGATTTAGTAAGAGTGATCCTGTCCCACCACCAGGATAAGATTGCTCCATCAGTTCTGTCATTGTTCCCATCAGACACAACTTCACCAAAAGAAGGCCTAAATACTGTAATTGTCTAATGAATACTGCAGTTCTTGCTTTTGAACAACTGAGAAAAAAGACATGTGGGTGTGATGTTACCTACCTTTCTAAACAAATGTGAAAGGGAACATTACGAATGGTTGCAGTGGCGTCTGCAACCCTGGTGCGGGGACGCGCGTCACCCCCCCAGGGGCGCGACGTTATAGGCGCGGGGGGAGGGGGCCATCCGGCTCCCCCCCGCATCGCGTTGCCCCCCTCCGGACGCTCCGAGGCCGGCCCGGGAGCCGGCCTCGGAGCGTCCGACCCCGTCGGCGTGGGGATTTTTGCCCTCAAAACGGGTCTGGGCATGCGCGAAAATCCGGGAAATACCTGGATTGACGCGCTGCCTGGGCCTTCCTTCAGAAGGCCCTGGAGCGCCGACGGGGTCGGACGCTCCGAGGCCGGCTCCCGGGCCGGCCTCGGAGCGTCCGGAGGGCGACGCGCGTCACGGAGGTGACGCGCGAGGGGGTGCGCGCGTCACCCCATGACGCGCATCACCCCCTGGCGGCCCGCCCCCCCGCCACGCCCCAGTGACGCCCGTGAATGGTTGTCTGTTTTGGAGCCTCAGTTGTTTGCAACCAGCAGCAGTTAAAAAAATATTCAGCTTTCTAGTGGGGAAAACTGCCCTAGGCCATGATGTCTTTTAGAACTGTGGAATTAACCCCCCCCACACACACACAACCTCTTATAGTTCTAATGGGCTTGAAATTTCATCCTCTGTAACCATTAAATCCATCACTTTGGAACAATCAAGATAATTTAAAAGTTGCCTCAATTGTTTCTTTTATTTATAAGACATTTTTAGTATGGAATTTAATCAAACAGATTAAATGTCATGACACCTATTACCTCTATGTTAAGATATTAATTTGATATCAAACTTGGAATTAATTAAAAAAGGAATGTGGTACAGGGCTATGAACATTGCAAAAATTTCTTCAGTTTCATGAAATTTCAACATACCGAGGAGGATGAGATAGTAAAATGAGGAGCCAATCCTATCCAACTTTCCAGTGCTGATGAAGCAGTGCCAAGGGGGCATGCGCTGCATCCGGTGGTGGTGGGCAGTCATGGAGGCCTCCTCAAGATAAGGGAATGTTTGTTCCCTTACCTCGGGGCTGCATTGCAGCTGCATCAGTGCTGGAAAGTTGGATAGGATCGGGCCCTTTGTCTCCATCATGTTACATGCTATTGAGACTTTGCTGAGTGCAAGGAATGAAAATGGTTCAGTAAAATGTTGTCTAACTTTAACCAGCTTTCAGACTTCTAGATTAAGATTCTCATTTGGGCCAGGAATCCGCAACGGGGTGAGCTCTCGTTGCTTGGCCAGCTCCTGCCAACCTAGCAGTTCCAAAGCATGTTAATGTGAGTAGATAAATAGGTACCGCTTGTGGGAAGGTAAACAGCGCTTCATGTTCCAGCCGCATGCTACGCGCTGCGGCAAGGAGAGTCATGCCGGCCCCATGACCACTGAGGCGTCTTTGGACAACGCTGGCTCTTCGGCTTTGAAATGGGGATGAGCACCACACCCTAGAGTCGGACACAACTGGACTTAATTGTCAGGGGTCACCTTTACTTTTATATATAACTATAATATACGGTATATAGTTTCTTTCAGGTTTGAGATCCAGTACCTCTCTTTTTAGAAAATATCCACTGCTTAAAGAGCACTGCTGAATCTTTACATAAGAACATAAGAAGAGCCCTGCTGGATCAGGCCAAAGTCCCATCTAGTCCAGCTTCCTGTATCACACAGTGGCCTCACCAGATATCTCAGGGAGCAGAAGACAACAAGATACTTGTATCCTGTCGCCACTCCCTTGCATCTGGCACAAAGAAAACCTACTCCTACAACCAGGAGGTTGCTTATCCCCACCATGGCTTGTAAGCTGTGATGGACTTTTCCTCTTTCCCAGAATAAAGCCACTGAAGCAAAAGTGGCCACCAGCATATACTGGCTCCCCATGTTATGGACATCTGAGTTATGGACCGCTGTGTCAGCACTTTTGTGCAGGCACAAGATGTCCCTTAGTGGTGCTTTCATGCAGGCGCAGAGTAGTGATGGGTCAGCAAGAGCTGGATGTCTTGAGCTACGCATGTTTCGACTTCCGTACAGACCTTTGGAACTCAACCAGTATGAATGTAGAGGACTGAGCGTATATACTTGTCTTTGCAGGCCTTTACCTTTAGAACTTAAGCTACACACCAATTAAACTGGTAGGTGGTAGATAGACATGGGCCCCAACCAATATCCGAGTGATTTAGGGAGGAGCTGTGGACACTTTTGGTGAGTATCAACACAACTCAAAATCGAGAAGACCACTAAATTCAGAAAGAAAAGCAGCAAATCTGATTTCCATTTCAGAGTCATGTAGACATGCTCTTGGTAACCTCAATATATTTCCGCTTGAAGCCTTCACATTTCCATCAATGAGTTTAAGTGGAAATATGCTCTCTTTAATGTGGAGGATAGTGCTGCTAAATATTTCAGTTTTGTGCTCAGTTTAGTTATGATAAATCAATAGCGTTAAAACCAGCAAAACAACATATTAGCTATGCTTACATATTTGTCACATTTTCCAGGCAACAAAATCCCAGAATCTGATATGCATTTTAAATATGAATTATGTGGAAATCCCCCCCTGCAGTTTTTATAACGTTACAATGTCGTTGTGCTGATATCTAAGGCAAATAAAGACATCATGTTAGGTATTTTCAAAGAGACTTCTATGATGTAGGAAATCTTAACCCAACTTTCTGTGCAAAATCTATCTCCTGGGACATTACACATCAAGAACCATAATTTGCAAATTGAGGACATTACCGGCTTATCAGTCAGTGCATTAACTCTCAGGATGACACTGACAAATTTGCATTTTAAAATGTTATTCAGAGAGAGAGAGAGAGAGAGAGAGAGAGAGAGAGAGAGAGAGAGAGAGAGAGAGAGAGAGAGAGAGAGAGAGAGAGAGACCTTTGCCTATTTATGTTCTACTTTTAGTCAAAATAGTACCTGTGAAAAATGTTCTTCATCATGTGCTGATTGCACCAAGTCACGTTTTACAAAATGAAATTGACACATCAGGTCAGAAAAGCTGCTCCGAATTAAAAGCTTATAGGGCCAGTCAGTCAGGCCCAGCCTAAGACCTCCTGGTGTGTGAGGCGGCATCAGGCCAAATGCTGCCCCCCTTACCTGACGATGTACCAACCCCTGCTTCTCCTACTTCCAATGTTCTAGCTCAGCACTCTCCTCCCCTCCACATTTTCTCTTCCTCTCTGCCCCCCCTTCCTTTTCCAATCCAGGGAGTGGAAGGAGGAGGAGCAGGGGAGGCAAGTAGGTGGACAGAGATGGGCAACCCCCACCAATCTGCTGCCTAAAGCAACTGCTTCAGTTGGCCTCATGGATAAGAACATAAAAATAGCCCTGCTGGATCAGGCCAAAGGCCCATCTAGTCCAACTTCCTGAGTCTCACAGTGGTCCACCAGATGCCTCAGTGAGCACACAAGGCAACAAGATACCCATATCCTGTTGCTACCCCCCTTGCATCTGGCATTCAGAGATAGGCTATCTCTAAAACGGACTGGCCCTGGGGTCAGTGCACTCATGGCTCAAATTGAACCATTCTGCAGTGTGTTCACATACTGTATCTACTACATTGTTTAGAAGTTTTGTATGAAACAGAGTTTACGAGGGTAAATGCTTGCATAATCTGTCTCCTTGCAAAAAAGAAGTGGATGGATCATATGGATTGGTTTGACTAATTTACAAAAATCTGAGAATAACAACAAAAACCTATTCTCCCCCCCCCACCAATGCAGTGACACTGAAATGGCTACCGCTGCATCTTGGGGGGGGGGTGTCCCAAGATGCTGGTGAAGGTCCGTGTGGATCTGCGCTGCAGGATTTAGTCTGGGAAGCAGTGGCGTTGCTCTAGGTGGGGCAGAACGCTAAGTGCCGCCCCACTCTGAACCTCCGTTACAGCTCCGTCCGAGACGGCCCCGCCCCCTCTTCTTTCGAGCCATTTGAGGCAGCGAAAACAATGAGACTCCCTGCACGTTGTTTTCGCCGCGTCAAATGGCTCTGAAGGCAAGGGGGCAGGGCCGCTTCGCGCGGAGCTGTAACAGAGGTTCAGAGTGGGGCGGCACTTAGCGTTCTGCCCCACCTAGAGCGATGCCAGTGCTGGGAAGGGGGCTAGGATTCAGCGGCTGCCACTGCCACCGAACCCACCCGTTTCCAGGACCCAATTTGCCCATCACTTGCCCCTGTCATCTCTCCATTCTGCCCTTCCCCGTTCCTGCCTCATTCCGCCATCCCCTGCCCCATTCCTCCTTTCCCCCATCCCATCCTGCCTCCTCCGCTAATATACCTGCTTTGGCGTATCCAAGGGGATCCGCCAGCATGTGCAGGAAGGCTCTGGCCTTCCTGGTGGCTGTCCGGTAGCGTGCGTCTCTGTGCTGTTGGAGTTTGTTTATGACTGCCGTAAGTCAGTGAGCACTGGCTGACTAATACGAAGTGTTTAATCAGTGCATCTAATACAAGAAAAAGGCTTAACCACGAAGCGATAGAGATAAGTAGTCAGAAACATCGTCTTTTAAATAGACAGCAAGAACTGTCTTTTATAGATAAGATTTGGCTACCTATACTCAATAAAAAGAACATCTAAAAGTAACTGAAAGTGCCAGTTCGCGGCACTGCTGAACTCTATAGCTGATGAGTTCACGATAGGTCATAGCCGGAGCGCTGACTTCCAGCGCTAATTACTTGTTGGATCTTTCACGTGCTTTTTCCTTAGCGCCTCGTCCTGTTTAAATGTTTCTCGTTGCCATTCTACCTCAATTGACACCCTGACAGCACGCCGCTGTTTCTACACCAGAAGAAGTCCACAGAAGGGGATGAAACGTGGTGTTTTTAATTCTTGGTTTAAAACCTTTTTTACGTGTTTTAATCGTGTGTTTTAACAATTGGTTTTCACGTGATTTTAACATGTTCTCTGCTTGTTTTATCTCAATTTTTACATGGCATCAAAACCTGTATTCCTATTTCTTTGAAAATTGTTTCTGGCCATGAAAGCTTACACTCTTTACAGAAATGACTGTGCTAGGACTATGCCTAAACCAAGCCATAGATAGGCTTTTGTAATGTCAGACCTGAGATTTCCAAATGCGAATATTAAAACCACTCATTTAAGAAAGCAGGTTGGGCTAGATGATCTTAATTGCCTTCATTCTATATTGTCTTAAATTAGCTATTTATCTAGGCCTCTCTAACCAACTGCACACAGACCCATCTGTTTCTAGGTCTTAAGGTTTGACAGTTTTTTATACACTGAGCAGCTATAATGTTCATAAAAAAGTCGAAGAGGACTCATTACAATCAGCCGAAGCCAGACCTCTACCATCAATAACTCAGGAGGTTTCAAAAGCTGCAGCCTACATGTACCTCAGGGTTTTGTTTCTGTTGTTGAACATATTTGTAAATGTATATTGTTAATGTATACATGTACTGTATTGGTCTGAGTATAAGACTCACTTTTTTCTCCTAATTTAAGTTTTTAAACTAGGGGTGCGTCTTATAATCAGGCTGTTGCAATTTAATGGCAGTGATTTAATTAATTTTTTTTAATAGCACCAAACTTTAAGGGTGCGTCTTATAATCAGGTGCGTCTTATACTCGGGACAATATGGTATGTAGTAAATCAAATGTATTTGATTTTTGTGGGGTACCAATGACTTTTATTTTATACTATGGCTGTAGAGAGATGACTAAAGTAAGTGCCTTAAATGAAATGTGCCCCCAGCTTCACAGATTATATATAGAAATAAGGCTTCACAACTAATCAAGAGGTGAAGCGGGTTTCAGAAATGCTTTAAGAGGTGGTGATTTCTCAGGCAAGTGTGTCTTTCCCATCATTTGGCGATCAGAATCCTGTTTGCAAAGCCTTCTTCAAAAATATTGTATTCTTTCTGTCCCTAAAGATGAACTGCCAACTCATCCTAAATAGTTTGTGATTAGTAACCTCTCACTGTACAACCAATTATTTGTATTTAGCTTGAGTGTTGTTGTTTTTCCTGTAGGGTCATGCAATGCCTTCAGTATTTATTGATCCCCTTGAAGACTATCATATTGTAGGCTGTTCCCTTGCACTGGCACACAAAATTGCAGCAAACATGGTATTCTACTTTGGCTTAACTGCTGTTTAACCGATTGATTGCACTCAGCAGTGATTGCGGGCAATGGAGGAATGAAGCATGCTGAGGCCCAGAGTACTGTAATGCAGGACGAACAATTTTGAAATAGTTGTACCTCT
Source organism: Plestiodon gilberti rubricaudatus (assembly GCA_026170595.1). Classification (NCBI taxonomy): domain Eukaryota; kingdom Metazoa; phylum Chordata; class Lepidosauria; order Squamata; family Scincidae; genus Plestiodon; species Plestiodon gilberti. The sequence goes on from JANXHW010000001.1 coordinate 203,955,627, forward strand.
CCTAGAGAGTTTTTTTATAGTACCACAGAAATGAACTTCCATTTTTCCCGCTGCTTGTAGAACATACAGCATGAGCTCTGGTAACTAATTTCCTTCTGAGCTAATTTCAAGTCCTGTATGACCTGGTTCGAAGCACCTACTCCCATAGGAAGTTCCTCAGTTGCAAAAGCTCAGTAATGACTTTTGGCAACAGGTACTACCTCTTTTAGAAACTAATTGTCTTTGGCAATTAATAAAATATTCTCTGTTCCATGTTTTTGGAATTTGTTGCTCCTTGGGATTGGCTAGTTCAGGAACTTAGGGCATTTCTCTTAGAGTAGGCTTTTAATCTCCAAGTATGATGGAATTCAATTTGTGCTATTCTCCCTGCTGTTAAGATGATGGTGCTTTGCATTTTCCTTGGACGTTTTAAAGGACCCTGGGAACCTATGGTGCCCTTGCCCACCCTCTCATGGTGTATCAGGTGATATTGCTGCCTCCAACACTCAGGGTTCAGGGGTTGGCCTGGCCAGAGAAAGGCCATGGTATTCAGATAAGCATGGACCTGCAGCAGACAGGCACTTGGACTATAATTGCTAGAGGCAGGCTTACCAGATCGTCGCCGGGATGGGAGCGGTCTACCCTTAAGGGGGTGGGGCGTGGGGGGGAGGCCCAGAATGCGACGATCTGGTAAGCCTGGCTAGAGGTATACTGTGTTTCATTTATTTACTTACTCTATAGTAGTTGAAATATAACTGAATATGATGCTGCCTTCTACGGAATCAAACCATTGGTCCATTTAGCTCAGTATTGTCTATACCAGTGTTAGGCGGGGAGAACTTAGAGTGCTTGTGGAACTTAGAGTGCTTGTGGATTTAGAGAACCCTGCAAGGCGGGGAGAACTTAGAGTGCTTGTGGGGGTGGGGCCAGCGGCAGCAGCGATCCCGGGGAAAAAAGCACTCAAAACGGGGTTCTTCTACTCATGAGTTTCGGGGGTGTGTGGGGAGGCCTGCGCAACCCTCCGCAGGCCTCTCTGATCTTCAGATCACCGAAAAACGGCAATTTTAGACCACGTTTGGTTTTCGCAGTTTCCGTTTTGCGGCAATCTGAAGATCGAGGAGGCCTGCGGAGGGTTGTACAGGACTCCCCGTACATCCCCGAAGCCCCGGTTAGTAGAACCCCAGGGATCTCTGAAGCCACCCCTTAAGGGGCCTGGGGAAACAACTGGTTCTTCTGGTGAGTTGCGAACCACCAGTTTGTGAACCACTGGTCTATACTGACTGGCAGTAGCTTTTCAGGGTTTCAGGATACGGTCTTTGCCAGCCCTAGCAGGAGACCCCAGGAACTTTTAGCACACAAAGCAGGTACTCCGCTGCTACTGAGCTATAGCCCTCCCTGAATAAGCTGTCTTATTAATGAAAAATAAACATCTTAACTTGATTTAATATTTAATAATCTTAAATAGTAAGAAGTATGGCTATATAGAGTGCCAGCACAAATTTTCCAAACTAAGAATTTTTGACTCTTATGAATAATCTTTTGTTAAATATGTCTCGAGTTTAATCTATACTGTATGTTGCTTGCATGTCTATCATTCTACACAAACATACCCTCTCTCCCTCCACACACTCAAATCTTAGGAACAACCCTCTAATACTGCACTTTGTGAGAGATCATTATTCTATGAACTCTATAGCAAAGGAGGCTGTAAATTGTAGAACAGCATTGCTCCAACTGATCCCATAGATACAGTGTGGTTTTCCATTATAACCCCCCTCTATTCAGAAGTTTATATCTTGGCCATAAAAGTTTCCCCTGAGCTAAAACTTGGCATAAAAGATCTTATCCCTGAAGTGAATCATTTTATAAAACTAGATAACAGCAGGCTGTACATTTATGGGGCATTTTTTCATCCCAAGAGATCAGAGTTCTCCCTAAACAATATACTGGGATTACACTACTCAGTTCTGAAAGGTAGTACAATAGCCCCTAATCTTATGCGAGAGTTACATTGCAGAGTCAAAGTGTAAAGCTAAAATCACATATACTCAGCATTGCCTTGAAAATTCTTTACATCTGGAAAATAATACTGTCTCTTTAAAAATTACAAGAGACAGGTGGGAACTGAAACTGATCATGCTCACTCTTTGGCATGTATTTAGCAAGTGGAATGACTGCGTGTAGTTGAATTTGCACACATCAACTGCACCCACATCACTGCTATAAAGACAAGTAAGAGTTTGGTCAGGCTGGCTGTAAAGTTGCTAATCAGTCTTGCAGTGTTTGCTTTGGGCTGCATGACTCAAAACCAAATGGTGAAAACATAACCAAAGCCACGTTTGCGGATGACTCTAAACGTTTTTGGGTGGTGAAGTCCAGAAAGGATTGTGAAGAGCTCCAGAAAGATCACTCCAAACTGGGGGAATGGGCAGCAAATTGGCAGATGCGCTTCAATGTAAGTAAGTGTAAAGTGATGCACATTGGGGCAAGAAATCAAAATTTCACATAAACGCTAATGGGTTCTGAGCTGTCTGTGATGGATCAGGAGAGAGATCTTGGGGTGCTGGTGGACATGTCGATGAATGTGTCGACCCAGTGTGCGATGGCTGTGAAGAAGGCCAGTTCCATGCTCGGGATCATTAAAAAAGGGATTGAGAATAAAGCTGCCAATATTATTATGCCTTTGTACAAATTGATGGTGAGTACATTTGAGTATTGTGTCCAGTTCTGGTTGCCACATAGTTCTGGATAAAGTGAAACTGGAAAAGGTGCAGAAGAGAGCAACCAAAATGATTAGTGGGTTGGGACACCTCCCTTATGAGGAAAGACTGCAACTTTTGGAGCTCTTCAGTCTCTAGAAAGGTGCCTGAGAGAGGACATATGGAGATACATAAAATTATGCATGGGATGGATAGAGGGAAATTCTTTTCTCTCTCACACACAATACAAGAACCAGGAAACAGTCACTAAAGTTGAGTGGCAGGAGAGTTAGAACAGACAAAAGGAAATATTTCTTTACCCAGTGTGTACTTAATCTGTGGAACTCCTTGCCACATGATGTTGGCACCTGGTTTAGATGTTTTAAAAGGGGATTGTACAGATTTATGGAGGAAACGTCTATCACAGGTTACAAGCCATAAGCAACCTCCTGGTTTTTGGAGTAGGTTTTTTCTGTGCCAGGTGCAAGGGAGTGGCAACAGGATACTGGCATCTTGTCTTCAGTGCTCATTGAGGCATCTGGTGGGCAACTGTGAGATACAGGAAGCTAGACTAGATGGGCCCATGGCCTGATCCAGCAGCAGGGCTCTTATGTTCTTAATAATAAAGCAACGTTTTTCCCCTGATCATACTTCATTTGTTCATTTTTTTTTAACATTGCCCACATGGCCTGTGTTTTGACTGCAAAGTCAACAGATCTCCAAACTTGGCACAAAGAGTGATCCTTCTTTCCTGGCTCCAGAAACAACAGCTTCTGTTGTCAAAAAGCAAATGGCTGGGGAATGGACCATCCATAGGACTGGGTGCTAAAGTACTGCAAAAAGAGCCAAGATGGTGTAGTGGTTCGGGAGATGGATTTAGACCTGGAAGATCCAGGTTCAAATCCCTGCTCAGGCATGAAGCTTCCTGGGTGCTCTTGGGTCTAATCTAACTCACAGAGTTGTTGTGAGGACAAAAGGAGGGAAGGAACCATGAAGGGCAGTATACAAATGTGAAAAATAAATAAAAATTGGTGAAGCACAGTGTAAAAAGCTGTAGTTTTTTTTTTTTTTAAATGGCTGAAGGGAAAAAAAATCTAGCATTGGCCACTGCTTTTCTGACAACCCACACAAATCAATACAAATAAGTGTAATTGTAAGATAGCCAGATCCTTGTTTATTCCTGGTTGGCTGGCAGTGCTAGGTTGAAATACTACAACATAAGCCAAGGCTTGCAACAAAATGTTACAGGATGCGAGTGACCCCTGGAAAAAAATATCTTCTAGACCAGTCGTTCTCAAACGTTTTAGCACCGGGACCCACTTTTTAAAATGACACTCTATCGGGACCCACCTAGCCTTCTGAGACTTAAAAAATGTGATCTATAGATGTGATCTATAAATGTGATCTATAGTAAAGAGCTCAGCTGCTTGTAGGGTAATTAGCAGCTATCTTGCAAACTGCAAGAGCTTGGCTCTTTGAAGGGCAATTTGTAGCTATCTGATTTTTGAATAGCCTTAGGGCTTGTGGCAATTACTTATCTGATCTTTCCTTCACCTGGGACCCACCAGAAATCAGGTTGCGACCCACCAAGTGGGTCCCGACCCACACTTTGAGAAACACTGTTCTAGACCAATAAGACAAAACTTTTGTTTCCCCCTTCAACTGCAGGCGCCTTTGCATATCTCACTGTCTTGTTCAAATATCCTTGTAGCTACATTTGCCCCCCCCCCCCCCCGGTTGTGTTTCTCTGCCTTTCAAGTGTTTCCACGCACAATTCCACTTGTCCTCCTTTCATTGTTTGTTTTCCCCTGCTCTGCATTACAGTAGGGTTGTGTGCCCTGGACATTATCTGACTTTCTCTCAACTTATTAGATTTGCTGCATATGTTCTCAGTGGTGCCATGTGTTAGGCTTACCAGATCTCCAACCGGGACAGAGTGCTAGACCTTTAGGAGAAGGAATGTCACCTGCCCACATTCCATCTCCTAACGGTCTAGCACTCTGTCCCGGTTGGAAATCTGGTAAGCCTAATTAAACTGCTTTTATCTTTGGTCATTACAAGGAACCCCCAAGCTTGCCTTCTGACAATTGAACTGCTCAGAGCTTTTTCCAATACATTTTAAATAAAATAGTTCATTTCAGAAATAAACTTCCAGGGAGTTCCTTTTCAGAAATAACATTTCAGAAATAAAAGAACTTCCAGGGAACTTCCAGGGAGTACCTTTTTTTCCTTCTTGGATCTCAAGAGATCCAAGATGGCGGCACCTGTTTACCAGTTTAAAATCGGCGGCAGCAGAGGCTTCCACCGGGCCCGGAACGGTCCGGGACCAATCCGGGACCAATCCGGGACCAATCCGGGACCCGAGCCCGGATGGTAACTAAGCAATAACTTACTGTGGGATACCGGCAACTATTTGGTCACTAACAGCACAGTCCTATGTGTGTCAACTCAGAAGTAAATCTCATTGTGTTAAATGGGGTTTACTTCCAGGAATGTGTACATAGGATTGCAGCCATGTAGATTATTGCTATGCAGATTACAAGTTTACCATGTACCGTAGGTAGGTTTATGCCTGTTGTAGTAAATTACCTCTTTGTAAATTGTCATCTGTATTCATTCCTACAGCAACATTCTACTGCACCTGTAGGATTTTCTTCTAGTATTCAAGCAATTCCATCTTCATGAATCATTTTTTTTTGAAAAAAATATTCCACTTCAGTGCTGTCTGCTGCCAGTTAGGCCTCTCTTTTTGCTTGCTGTTCACACATTTTCAGCCAGTGCTGCCTTTGTCAGTTTCAAGGCGAAAAGAGTTTGTCTCCTATGAGTTTCTCCATTTTGCTGTGAAATGTGTGAAAATATTGTTTGGATAGACAGATCCAGTATTACTGTTCTCTGCATAGATTCCAAGGCTCTGAAATGCCCTCTTGATTCTTGGCTGGCAACTAGTCTTGCTACACGACTGCTTTGAGAAGGGAGTTGTGGGTGGTGGGCCAAGATGATAGTCTATATACGTTTCTGTCAGCAAACTCAATTTCTGTGGGCAATCCCATTTCCTTTCCTTTGCCTTTGGAGGTACGAGATCAGATTCTGATCATGGGCTAAACATTGCCCAGGAACCTCTAGTTACTGACCCTTAGTCTAGACCAGTGGTTCCCAACCTTTTTAGCACCGGGACCCCCTTTTTGTAGAATGGCAATATGTTGGGATCCCCCTACAACCTAGGGCTTTGTAACCCATTAAGCAGGAAGTAATGTCCTTTTTTAAAAAAAATAAGTTACACTGTTTAATAAATCCCACTTTTTAAAATAAATCACATTTTTAAAGTTTTACTCATAAGCAGCCCCATTTGGGGAGGGATGAGTCACCTAATAGTAACAGAGATGCTAAAAGTCAAGCAGAAAGTAACACAAGATGAGCAAACAAGCCCCAAGAGAGCATCAGACACTTCTTTCTATGCGGTAGGGGAGGGAAGGAGTGAGTTGCCATCTTGGGTGTGGAAACCCAGATGGTGTGTCGCCACCCAGGTTGGGAACCACTGGTCTAGAAGACTGACGTATTATCAAAATCCTGAACGGACAGTCTTGCTTCATCCATCTGTTCCACGTATTCTAAGGCCATTAGAAAGGGAACTCCCTTATAGGAATGTTATACATTTAAAATATGCTTCTTATTTAAAAGATGAGAAATGATGGATATCTGTTGCATGAAGGAAAGCCATCAAAATGCACCTGGTTTGCATTTCCTTTTTTTCCAAAAAGGATTTTGCCAAGCTGTAATGCAACAAAGTTGCTGCAGGGGCTGCTCCAGCTTGACATTTAGCACTATATAACACACCCTTCACTCACTCTCATGAAATTAAATTAAAATTAAAACAAATTAACATGTATGCATCAGGTGCATAAATATAAAAATATTTATTTATCACACAAAATATCTATCTGGATCAAAACAAATACGTGAGTAAAACTATCATCATTTGTAACGCTTGTTCCGATTTTTTTTCTTCTTCTCCAGATTAATTTAGCAGCACTTGCATTTTCATAATAATAATTATTCAGCGGAGCAGAGTGGCTCACAGACACTGTTTCCCCTGCTTGTTTCATCCTTCTCTTTTGAAGGTGTCTGGCAGATTTAGGTCAGCCATTTTTCTCCAATCACCCTGCAATGAGAACGGGAGGTATGGAAGAATTCCCAGCCCAATCTTTTCTAATATTTCTACATTAGCTCAAACCAGCAGAGGTTTAGTCTGCCTCCAGCTAAAAAAAATCTATTAGGCGTTTAAAGGGAGAATGTTAAAAGGGGGGAAGCACCCTGGGTCAGGTCAGGCAAAGACGTGTCCAGCAGGGACCGCGGCTGCTTAATGCCGTTAGTTGGGCTGTCAGGCAGAGTTTAGCCCACAGGATGCCCGGCTCAGCTGTGTTCCTTTCCTCCACTTTTGTCCCCTGTTTCTTTTGCTGGGTGCGCACCTCCTCTGCACACTTCTGCCCTGCGCCTCAGAGCAAAGTCTTCATTCAAGGCTCCATTGAAATGAACGGGAACTTCACAATAGCACAGGTTCCATCCATGTCAGTCAGGGGCGTTGTAGGAGGCTAGCCAGGTACATGGGGAGGCCCCAGTGCAGAGCTTCTTCTAGGGGCCCCAGCAACCTGGTGCAGACCCTGATTTCAAGGAGCCTTGTGCTGGAAAGCCCCATACTGGATTATGCTAATTATGTATGTGTGGGGGGACCCCCTTTTGAGCATTTTTTGTACTTTCAGCAATCCTCTGTGTTTTCAATGAGCACACGTGAGGGGGGCACGGAAGGCTTAAAAAAACTGCAAAGACAATTGGCCAGCTACTATACTATTCTCAGATATACACTGCCATTTTTAATTTGCTTGTTCATAGGCCAGGATCCAAAAACCCATCTAATTCGTTTTATGCATTCTAGGAAACCTGTGGGTCTCCAACAGTATCTCCTTGTGCCACTTGGTTTGAAATTGAAGGGACTTAGTTCATTGTCAAGATTGTGACATGAAAGTCTGCTGTTTGAAGAAAGAAAATTAAATCACATTATTGTGATTTTAGCTGTTTCTTACTTTTCATTTGATTGGTGTTAGCCACCCTTAGAAGACCTGTTTTAAAAGGTGGGGTATAAATATTTTTAAATAAGTATAGAAAAAAAATCTTACTAGACATGTTCAGATTCTCTGGCATTGCTCTTGACTGGCATTTCAGAGAAGATTCACCTGTTATCTTCTTATTGAGTGAACATGTACAATATTTCCTCTGCATTTAGCAGCAACTTGAATAAGAGAATACATCCCCCCCCCCCCGCCATCAGTACAAGAGGCAATTTCTGCATATCCCCTTTTGGCATTTCCTTTCTTGTTGGAAGCAGCAGCGTAGCTAGCCCTCCGGGGGTGGGGGGCGGCACCCACGTGACACCCCCCATAATGTCATATGCCCTGCCCCTCTGGTGGGTTTTCTGGTGAAAAAATGCCTCCCTGGCATTTTTTTCGCTGGAAAGCAGCCACTAGGCGCTTGGGCAGGCAGGGGGCGACTCCTTTCTCCTCCCGTTGTGCTGACAACGCGCCAAAAACATGCTTTTTTGATGTGTATGCACCCCCCTTGCCGCCCGGGGGCGGTATGCCCGGCCTCCCCTTTCTACTCGACTGGTTGGAAGCGACCATAGGAGCACAGAGCACAAGGAAGCTCTAGGTCAAGACCTTGGTGCCTTTCACAAGGAAGGGAGCTGTCCATGCGTACATTCTAACCAGACACTTGTTCTTGGAGGATTTAAAAAGTTCTGGATATTTCAGTCTGAGCACAACTTTCAAGGCACCACCGTTAATCAGCCCCCACTGAGTATAATTAGGACTGTGAAAAGGTGAGAAAGGCACCAGAGAACTGACACTCATCAAAGAATTAATAGTGTCACCTGTAACCTTGTACAAACATGACTGCAGAACAAGATTTTCAGTGAACCAAGGTGCTGATTTTTTTTAAAAAGGCCCCCAGTTATTGTTGAGGGATCCCCAAACATTGACTTTTGATGTGACATTTTAAAAAGACAACTTGATTTAACTTACAATGACAACTCTCTCTATAATTTTTTTTTGCTTTGACTATTAAAAGCTGAGAGAGTGGCTGGCTGTGTAATGTGGAACATCCTAGAACTAAAATCATTTCTCAAAGGTTACAATCCTTTGCACACTTACCTGGGAGTAAGTCTCACTGAATGCAACTGGACTTACGTATGAGTAGACACATTTGAATGTCTGAAAATCAGTGGTAACATTGCAATAGAAAAGAATGGTCAGACAATACAGTTTATAGCAAAGACAGATATGACAATACTGAAAGGTTCAGAGGAGGGGAGGAGAGATGTGTAGCATTCATACTTTGAGGCATGAAAGGTACCCTGTCAATGACCTGTGTGGGGTACAGTACACACTGGCACCCCAGTTGGGTATTTGTATGTGGATGTCTCCTGGGGCAGGGTACTTGAAATGAAAATTCTGAGAGGACCAGTATCAATAAAATACTATTTCTATATATGTTTTGAGGGCAGCAGGCTGTGTATATTGTATAAGTCCATAGCTCTCTCTTTGTCCATAGTTCCCATTGACAAAGTTTCCCTTTCTGCTATGTGTTCATGCACTAAGGGCCAGACAGGTATAGCCCCATGCCATTTGCTCTGACTTATGGTCTCCAAGGTAAAGGCTTTCATACTGGGGTGGGAGTGCTGTGATTGGCTATGGAGTTTAGCCTGTATCCTATGCACTGTCATAGCATGAGTGGGTGGAATGGAGGGGTGGGTGGGAGAAAGTAAGAGTTTGGGGTGTTGTTTTGGCTCTCCATTGGTGTCTATGGGTACATTCATACTTACACACACCAGCTCAGACATGGGCAGAATGTTACACTGACATTGGGGGTGTATCCAAGGGGGTATAGGATATGGTGAAAGTGAATACCTCCTTGTCCCTCCCACATCCTGCTCACATCTCTGCCCCATTTTTATGCTTATGCCATTTGGTGTTGCACTGGCATCTTGGGTCAGCGTAGATTCAAACTGGTATTGAAACAGAGCTGTAATATAGGGTAGTCAGAAATTCACGTTCTGCTGGTGTCCGACAGCTTGTGGCATATCCCATGATGCTCGGAATGACTTCTTTAAAGTGTAAAGTGATTTGCCAAATTTTAATTAATGGAAAGACAATCAAGTGCCCAATTCCATGGGGTGGCATGTGGGGATAAGCTCATTCTTCCTTAAGCCTGCCTGGAACTCTCTCTCACTGCAATTAGTTTTCAGTGTAATCTTCTTGTGCCGATCATGTCATTGCTTCTGTTGTCATTAGTTGCTCTTAGCAGTTCTCCTGTTAGTTGCCTTTAGAGGCATTCATCAGTGGCATGAAAAAAGTCCTAGTAATGTAAAGGGGGTTATCTAGAAAACAGACTAATATGGCCCAATCCTACCTGCCGATGGTGCATAGGATGCCACCAGCATAGTGTCCACTGCATCCTACCATCCCTGGTGCGTAGTCCAGTCAAGAGGGGTAGGAAGGGTCTCTACCTTCGTGTTGGTCTCTGCATGCTCCTTGATGGGATTCCTCAAAGCCAGCAGGGGGTGCGCCCTGTTCTACCCTTTTCCTGCCATTCTGCTGGCAGAACCCTGCCGGCGGTCATTCTGCGCCGCGCTGGCTTTACGGCTGCTGTATCACCAGGTACATCTAATCAATCGGCGGATAGGAGTGGGCCATAACAGTGCAATTCTAGGCATGTCTACCCTTACTATCGATTATCTCCGATTGAACATAATGCTACTTTTGAGTAAAAATGCATAGGCTTGGGCCCCAATCCTATCTCTGCGATACACTGGCGGACCACGAGGTAAGCCAGCATACTGCACGGTCCGTCGTTGTGGCAGCCTCTCCACCAGACTACAGAGCGCTGCTGCCAGTGAAAGGCCCAGAAGGCCATGCGCCACAAACAGCTCCCCACAGATTGGCTGCTGATGGTCCCTGGCCAGTGGAGAGGTAAGTTTGGGGATGGGTTGGGTCTGGGATGGGGTGGGGTGGATCGCAGCGTCTGCCAGATCCTATGCCCCCAACCAGCAAAGACACACTCCCAGAAGGCTACTCAAGGCTATGCCAGCAAAAAAAGCTGGTGTAGCTTTAAGGAGTCCCATAGGGAATCATGGATCAGCTGAGGAGGTAAGTAAATTTTTTCTTTATTTACCACTCCTGGCCAGCCTGGTCCCCAGCCGGCCCACAGGATATAGTGGACCTTGTGTCAGTGGCCCAGGTTAGGATTGGACTGTTGGATGTACAGTGCAAAAGTTGGAGGAAAGACAGGTGTTGCCTGGAGTCAGCATTTTATTTTATGGGATGTTTTTGAAAGATAATTTCATCATTGGATAAGTATCGCAAGAGTCCTGTGACCTTATGAAGTTGCCTTCAGTAAGCAAATGCTATCAAATATGAAGGTTGTTGACTTAAAGGTGGGTTTTTTGGGGTTTGGGGAACGTTTCTGTATGTAAATGTTTAAAAGCACAGCATCACTATGGCTTCGGGTGGAATTCCCCAGGCGTGAGCCGTATAACACAAGCAACACCAATCTGCATTTGGAACATCCCCCCCCCCCATCTAAAGATGGATTGCTAGTCTTTTGCTACTCCGCAAGCCCTTCCAAGAGATCAGCTAGTGTCAATGATAAATTATCCATCCAGCAAGACAACCTACTAATTTCAAATATCCTTCTTCATCAGAGAGATTGGTTTGAGTAGAATGTTAGCCCCCATTGACATGGATTTATGAGAGATTTCCTTATAGTAATGCACTGATTTTCCTTTGTAATGAATCACTTTGACATTGTGTTATAATAATTTAAACATTTGTTAAAATAATAAGAGTCTTGTGGTATCTTAAAGACTTAACACATTTTTTGGGGGTGGGGAGAGGTCATATTCTGCACCTCAAGTATTTTTAGGCCCTTAACTGCATGTCTGCACCCTGTCACATAGAGTCGCAGTGAGGCAGGTGATCGTGCTGAATATCCTGGATGTGTCTGCTCTACTAAGTGGGACCCAAACTACATGTTATGTTTACCACATGATGGTGTAGTAGTTTAAGATTTACCTTCATGTCGTGGGCCTGGTCTGAGCCACAGCTTCACACGGGTGCTACATATGAATGGAACTAAGTCATAACGAAACTAAAGAAAAATATGCTTTTGGGGGGTAAACGTGATGTGTAGTTTGGTCCATCTAGGGATGTAGTTGAGACAGAGCAGAGGACTTCTACATCAGAAGTGGTTATATCAGCAGGAACACACAAATGCTGCCTTTGAATCTTTTTTTCAAAGGACCTTAGCTGAGAAGTATCAGGCTCACTAGAAGGCAAACTGAGAAATTTCCCTAGGGGTATATGTTAACATCTAGACCAATGTTTCTCAAAGCATGTTCCTAGGAGCTCTGGGGCTCCCTGAGACCACTTCAGGGGCTCCACGAGCACACCATTAGCGGCCACCATCTGCCCCCTGCCTAGTTTGCTTGTCCGTCCTTCCTGCCTCCCTTGTTCATGTCTCTCCTTCCTCATTTCCCTCTTGCTCCGGCTCTGGTATTCAGTGTTGGGCTTGGCACTGTGCCACTCTGTGCATGTGCTGGTGGGGCTCCCTGAGGCTCCTTTTAGGAGTGTAAAGGACTCTAGAGACGGAAAAGTTTAAGAACCGCTGGTCTAGACCATTGTCTTTCCTAAGGCCTATCTGAGAGACAGAATAGGGCTCATGTTACATATTAAGGCTACAATCCTATGTACATTTAGCAGGGAGTAACTCTTACTGAACACAGTGGGACTTGCTTCTGAGTCAACATTTAGAGGTTAGCACTCTAATATACCTTTCATATTTATCTGATACATGTTTTAGTTCCTTTTTTCAATTTTTATATATTTGTTTTAAACTATTGCAAGCAACTCAGGAGTTTGGGATGAGATGAGCTTATCTTTAAATGAAGTGTGATAAGCTTCAAAGAGGAAATAAGTGGCAATAGGGAAAACACTCTTAATAAAGAAATTTAAAGTTGATTATTTTGTGTTGTACAGTCTTTGTAGGGTGTGGCTATATGGGACCAAGCTCCTGAACTTTAAAATTTACCATTACATGTCAGGCAGCACAATCCACACTATCTTTAGAACGTGCCGTAAAGCACGTTTGCAACGACTTTAGAGTAAGGGTGGCCAGCGCAGAGGCTGGCAGCCCTTACTCTGCCACCGGATCGTCCCTATGGCTGCTGGATACAGGTAAGGAAAGCACTGGCGGGCACGGGGACTGTCTGGGCGGTGAGGGAGGCCAGGGGTTGGCTGAGCTGGCCCAGGGTGGGGGGGGGCAGGGATGGCAGCTACCATATCCCCGTCACGTTCCCGGGCTGGCACGGCCATTAGACAGACTCCTCAGACTTACGCCAGCTAAATAGCTGGTGGAAATCCGAGGAGGCCAATTGGGGCCTCCAGGGGAAGGGGACAAAGTCCCCTTCCCCGAGTAGACCTCCGGACCAGTAGACCTCCGGACCAGCTCTGTTCTCGTAGCCTTTCTGTCAGGGGCAGCCCAGCCGTGAAGCTACCTGATGTGACGGATGGAGAGAAGAGTGAGGGGGCGGCAGATATCAGGGTATACTTCACCCTGAGCCTGCTGCCAGCACCCTCCAGCTCACTACAGATGCAAGACGCATCGATCCACTCCCCATTTGCTAAACGTTACCAAGAATCGGATCACCCCTCCCTGCGCTCCATCCTTGCGTGGGGTTTAAATTTTAAAGGGACACATCCCTTTAAACTTTAAACCCTGTGCAAGGACTGACTGAGGGAAGAGGGTAGCAAAGTGCTCCTTCTTCATGCAGCATTTAAATTTTAAATCATGTGTGATGACAGACCGAGGAGGTTTTTTTCTGTAGGGGGGTGCATTTGCCCCCCGCAAAGGTGGCAGCAGCAAGTCAGAGACAGCATTGAGTAGTGGGCCTTGCTGGGCTGGCCCTGGTTTGGGGCAGGGTTTTGGGGAGGTTATGGGCCTGCTGTGTGTGGTGGTGCACAGTACACTCTGGCACCTACCTAGGTAGAAAAGAGGCGATGAATCCAGCCCTGCATAGTTTACTGGGGTCAAGCTCTTATACATCATTCTCTGGATCAGCAGGAACTGTATTCCTGGAGAATCAACATGATGTTCCCAAGAATTTGTTTTCAACACTCAGGCCATTCCATGAGGCCAACTGAAGCGGTCACCTCAGGCAGCCAATTGGGGGGAGGCAACTATCTCTGGCTGCCTACCTATCTCCACTGCACCTCCTTCTCCTTTCACTCCCTGGATGGAAAAGAGAAGGAGACAGAGAGGAAGAGGAAATCTGGTGGGGAGGCATCTGGTGGGGCCACTGTGAGATACAGGAAGCTGGACTAGATGGGCCTTTGGCCTGATTCAGCAAGGCTCTTCTTATGTTCTTAAATGAGGAAGGGAGGAGAATACTGAGAGAGTGGGAGGAATGGAGGCTGGCACATCATTGGATAAGGAGTGAAGTATTTGGCATGCTGCCTCGGTGACAGGAGGTCTTGGGCCAGCTCTGATGGTAGCTTACTTCTAAAGTCTGATCTCCACCGCACAAATTCTGTCGCGTCCCAGGCGCGTGCAGAGAGTGCGGAGCTGTGTGGCTTCCGTGTTATCTGATCGGAACGTGGGAGAGCCGTGCTCTCCCGAGTTCCATTGCGATTGGCTGTGGACCAGGCTCATGATTTAGAGAGGGCGGGATGTGGAGCTAATTATTTGATCAATGGGATGAGAGGGGTTCTTCAGCCAATCGGAGCGCACTTGTGTTTCAGCCAATCACCGTTGAGCTTTATTAGAAGGCAGGACAATCAGGAGGGACTACTTACATTGAAGAAACTAGTAGAGACCAGGGCAGTGTTTCAGGCGGGGTGTCCTGTCCCCTACGCTCACGTGCTTCCAGATGCAAGCGCAATGCAACCGGAGCTGGTGGAGATCAGCCTTAAGGTGATATGAATAGGCTTGCACTGTTAGTCCTGCTCCCAGCTTCTGTTACTTTGTACAAATGTCAGTAATAAAGAGAGAAATAATTTTCATTGGGGAAATAAAGTGGAGAAAGGGGTTAAACTCCCCTTCTCTGTGATGTAGTCTGAATCCCGCTTGCCCCGTACCCCCATGGCTGCTATTGTGCTTTAAAAAAAACTTTAAAAAACAGAAATGCAATGATATATCTCTTCTCTCATCTAGGCTGGCCCTCAGCACGGTGCAGTTTATGATAATGGAGTTAACCCCTAGAGAAGTGTTAAGTTCTTTATTAATGAATGTTGCCTGCTGTTTCTAGGGGCTGTTTCTTTGCTGGTGAAGGATGGGATGGAGATTCACAGGGGACTTGTCACTGAACAAATTGTGTTTTTCTTTTTCTCTTAACCAAGGAATAATGGGGGGCTTTGAGGGACTAGCTTCTGTTGAGCATTCAAGCTTTGCCAATGCGCAGGTAAAGACTGTGCTTCTCTCTCCTATGGGACACAGAACAAAGAAATGAATGTTTGCCACCTCCTCAGCAGAACATGCAAGCAGTCCTCATGAAGGCGGTTGTCTTATATCAAAGTACATTGAACTGGACTGCAGAGTGCGATGCATACAAGTTTATTAAAAAACATTGGCGCAAAGGAGTGAAGGGATCAAGTGAGGTGGAGCAGAAAGCAAAGAAAATAGAGAGCATTTGGATATCTCATGAATAAGCAGGCAGGCCTTGAGACAGATGGAGAAAAGAAAGGAAGCTTGATTTGAGCTTATCTGTGCTGTAGAAAGAGGCTCTGAGCAGAGCTTTTTATGAAACGTACATACATTTGTACCATTTTACATTTGGTTTAATAATTTATCAACCTTCAATATTTCAAAGGAGTAAAGTAGAAAATCAGATAAAATTTTTATACCTGCTATTAGAAACTGAATGGAGTGTTGAAAGAGGATCTAAGCATTTGTACTAGTAAGTGTAGCAGCTGAAACTGCCCTTTAAAAAAAAAGAGAGAACCACTGTCATATGTTTTTTATTGGAAGCTCATTTTATTCTTATCATCCCACTGGGCACAAAGCAATTACTGGGGGTTCATGTCAAGCTGGAGTTCCCAGGTTGTCCCCTAGGTCTGGAGCTCCTGCATTGCAGTTATTTCTCCTCCAAAAATACTTCTTACCCAGGATCAGTATTGCCTAATTAAGTGTACAGAGGCATTCCTGTATTACATTTCCATTCCAAAATTAAAATGAAGGATTGGCTGGTGCAAACTTAATTTTCTTACATTTTTTTTGGGGGGGGGAGGTACACTTTTATAATAATTTTCCTGTTTCGAGAAACACACACACACACACACACACACACACACACACACACACACACACACACACACACACGAGTGTACCCTGGTCCAGCATCATACAAATAAACAGGCCAGCCCAAGACCTCCTGATGTCTGAGGCAGTATATCAAATGCTGCCCCCTTACCCAATGATGTTCCAGCCTCTGTTCCTCCCACTCTCCATGTTCTAGCTCAGCACTCTCCTCCCTTCCACATTTCCTCTAATCCAGGGAGTGGATGGAGAAGGAGAAGCAGTGGAGGAAAGCAGAAGGTCAGAGATGGTTTCCCCCATTAATCTGTTGCCTGATGCAACTGCTTCAGTTAGCCTCATGGATGGGCCAGCCCTGCAGATAAGCTACAAAAACATGGGGTTTCTCCAGGTGCTATAAGACTGTCCTAGTTCTGTTAGATCCACCCAGATGACTGTACTCCAGGAAGCACTGCCATTACGATGAAGGGCTCAACATCAGCACTCAAACTGCAGATTCCATTTGCTGGTCAATAGCCATTCTTTGCATCCCGGCAAGCACAACTATTTCATGTTCTTTCAAGTTCCTTGCTGTGGCATAGGTGACTGCATTAGTGTCATGCTCTTCTATTCATTGGTGTTTGTGAGGTTCATCAGTAAGCCTGTTTCCCACACAACAATGTCATTATTAGAGCCTGTCAACAGTAGTGTAGGATGGGATGGGGCGGGGGGGCCGACCGCCCCTGGGCAGCAGGCAGGGGGGCATCAAACTGGAGGCAGGGGGACATCATACCAGCGGCGGCGATCCGGGCGGCAGCAATCCAGGCAGCGGCATGGCTCGGAGGAGCCTGCAGACAGCTCCTGCCATCTCTGTGTCACATTGGATTTGGCCCCCTCTCTCCTGCCCAACCCCCGAGGGACATTTGGCTCCGGCTGACATCACTCAGGGGCGGGGTGAGTGACGTCAGCATCATGAGGAGTGGCGGCTGGCACAACGCCAGCTACGCTACTGCCTGTCAACGAAATGTAGGCTACTTCTAAAACCCAGAAGTTGCTTATCTCTGAATGCCAGATGCAAGGGGGTGGCAACAGGATACAGATATCTTGATGTCTTGTCTGCTCCCAGAGGCATCTAGTGGGCCACAGGACCACAGGATTCAGGACGCTGAACTAGATGGGCCTTTGGTCTGATCCAGCAAGGCTCTAATGTTCTTAGGTAAATGTCTTCCTCTCTTTTCTCCAGAGGCTGATTTTCACAGTTAATGCCTCCAAAATTGTTTATATGATGCTCAAGGCTATTCCCCACACTGCAAAGCTATCCTTTACCTGACGTTACCCTTTATCTATGATGTTTATATAAACCTGTTATACAGTACATAAGTGTCCTCCAAGCAGTTCACATTAAAAAGTGGAAACAATTTAAACATCATAAAACATCCCCCCTGATAAGGGAATAGAAACAGTGTTGTAGATGGCAGGCTCAGCAGTAGTAGGACAGCCTTACAGAAAGCTGCTCTCTTCATCAGAGTAATTCTTTGGTGGAAAATCCCATGGGTCCCAGGGGTGCTGGGGCACAAGGAAAACACTAATACTAGTGAAGGTTCATATTACCATTTGGAAAACTGGAAAATCAGGCTAAGCATGTAAGATTTCATTCAATATGTCCAAGAGTAAAGGTGCCTCTGCCCAATTTCCAGGTATTCCCCCCTTTCATTGCAGTCACCCATGACCCAAATGACATTCAGCACCATTCCTGAAGATCCCCCCTGATCCTCAGGATTGGCTTTTTGGGAGGTTTAGACTAGAGGATGATCCCTTGGACAGGCTTAGTTATACCTGAGTAAACTTGGATGCAACCTAATAATAATAATAATAGGTTAGAAAGACATCACAATTATAAATGCATTACCTGTTTGCAAGGAAGTGTACATTTAGACACAGAGCTTGAGAAACCAAATGGAAATTACACACCATACCTTATGGTATTAGGGGATGGGTTGAGGGTACTTGATTCAGCCACCTTGCTGAAAGGAAGCAGGTCTAGGTTTCATCAGTGCCTGGCAGTGATGTAGACTTGAGTCTATTGACTTGGACTCAAGGCGGACTCAAGTCGCGTCAATGACTTGACTCGGACTTGACTCGACTCAAGACTTGGAGCCTTTTATGACAAGTCACATTTTATTCAGGTATAAACCCGTTTTCCCCATTAAATAGATAGGGACTTGCAACTCGCAACCAAAGACTCGGGACCAAAGACTTGGGACTTGACTCGAGACTTGGAGTCAGAGCTTTGATCCACATCCCTGGTGCCTGGATGGATAGTTGCCAAAGAACCCCATGCATCCTCCCTGGAGTCCTTTGATGGAAGGAATCTGGCATATAATATAAATGCATAAATTATGTTCTGTGCATGTCTATTTTTGTGGACACATGTTCAGATAAGAAATGTAGGTATTGCTGCCTCTATCACAGTGTTCTCCCCTCTAGCTCTGAGTCTCAGGAGAACCAAGCATTCTCTTTGATTATATTTAAACCAGGTGATGCTGTCTCCTGGTGGGGCTCCTGACGCTTAAGAAGTTTGTGACAAGTAGAAACTCAAGTCCACAGAGAGAAACTCATCCTATCCAAGCTGTTGTGACATTTGGCTGCTCGTCATCCTGATTCAAACTAGGGTTTGCTAAGTTTAGGTTTGCTCCAGATGCAGTGGAGGTCAGGGCTTCTGAATATTTTGATAGTTGTGTAGAAAGGAAGAATTGTGGCAGCTGCGGTTTGTTGTGAAGGGGTGGGAAACAAGCCACACCTGCTGAAATTGCTTCTTCTGCACATGGACCATGTTCTCCTCTGTATCAGGTCATTCTGATAGTATGTAGTGTTCACTGGCGTCGCTGGAGGTGGGGCGGAAGGCTAAGTTCTGCAGCTTTCCGCCCCACCGTTACTCTCCGGTACGAGGCGCCCCGCCCCCTCGTCATAGGAGCCCGTCAGCGGAGAGAAAGCAACACGGTGGGGGCGGAAAGCTGCAGAACTTAGCTTTCCACCCCACCTCCAGCGACACCAGTGGTAGTGTTCTAGATTGGCACCACATCCTGCAGGACAAAAGCATACTTTTAAGTCTACCATGGTAAAGAGATGGTGGTGGTTGAGCTGGAGATATTTTTCCCTCTCTGTGAGCCTCTTGAGAAAACAGGATGCTTGTTGGCATGAGGTCTTTGCAGTCTCAGGATTCTTCCCCTCAATTTTTGTAAAAACTTGGATAAAGAAGAATATAACCTACATGAACTTGGTGCGATGGCCTGAGCATAACAGCTCAAAACTTTAACAAGAAACTAGTTAGAAAGTTACATCATAAAACATTAAAAATACATTTTTAAGCAGATCTAGATGCTTTTATAGTTGGGGTGGGCGGGGTTCCCTCTCAATTTTAAACACAAAATGGCATAAATAAAATAACTGGTATGACATTTTAGAGAAAATTGTAAAGGCCATAATGGAGCTTGCTCTCTTTTTGGGCTCGATCTAAATTTTTTAAGAACTAAAAGTAAAATCAGATCAGCTGCCTCTGGAGTATAGTACACAACCCAAGTCCACAATCTAGTCCTTTCTTTCATAAGAAAAAGACATTTAATAAGAAAACCTCCACAATAAATTTATGTCTCCCTCCCCACAAAAGACCTGTAAAAGACCACTTCTTTGCACTCAAGATTTGGAGTAATATGGAAGAGGCCTGGGTTTTAATACTAAGGCAGTATTAAAACCGCATGTTGAGGGACTGTTTGAATGACCACCCCGCTGTGCAATCAGATATTGGCGTGCCAGGTGGTGATGGGGAGATGCTTGCCTCCATGGTTCTTCCTTATGTATTTAAGGAGGAGGTTTGGAGCCAGGGCTTGCCTAAACTCCATCCTGCCACCTGAGACAAAAGCCCCTTCTGGCAAACAAAGCATACCATGCAGCTTGTTGCCTACAGCTGTTCCGATCATCTGCCAACCCTGATCACCCCCACCAGTTCTGTCACACTGATCACCCATGCAACTTGCTTCCCTCCCTTCTCATCCTCCCTCTACAACTGCCTTCCTACTCTTTTCTCTCTGTGTCATTTTAAAAGCCAGGGAGGGAAGCTGGGGAGAGAAGTGGAGACTGGCACTCTAAAACAGCCTCTCTCTCTCCCCACTTCCTCCCTATCTGTTCAGTCTTTTGAAACTGTAGGCAGGGGACAGATAGGTGATGGCTGAAGCCACTTAGACTCCATTACATTGGCCATCACCACCAGGTGACACCTGGGTCTCACCAGGGCTCATTAAGGGGTCAGCTCTATTCAGAGTATCATTTGAACTGACTGTGTTAAATTTGCTGGAGCCAATAAAAAAAGCATGTAATGTTCTGAGCAGTGAACTGCTGGCAGGGGTAGCATTAGAGTTTAGCCAGGTTGAGTACAGGCTGAGGACCCATAGCCAACAGGAGCGCTATCTGACCAGGTGAGTCCCTGAACCCTCAGTACAGGTGGCAGCAATAGTGAGCAATTTGCCATCAGTGGATGGGTGGGTTTGGGGACCAATGCAGGGCTTTGCCCCAAGACTCCCAGCAACTTGTGGCTACTGGCCAAGACTTTCCTTCAGAACAGAGAGAGAGAGAGAGAGAGAGAGAGAGAGAGAGAGAGAGAGAGAGAGAGAGATTCCAAATTTGTTACTCTAGAAATGGTGAGAAGTGTACCTACCTATGTGACATACTGTCTCATGAACTACAAATCCCAGTGGCATTTCCTATGTCCAGGGAGGATGTGCTCACACACCTGAGAGTGTGGCACCTGACTGCCAGCTGCAAGGAACAAGCATGATCATCATTGGGGCATTGAGAACTCCAGGAAATGTGTGAGAGAGCCAGGGCTGCTGAAATGATTTTTACTAGTCCCAGAACATACAGGAGAAAATGAGTTACTCAGCTCTCCAGAGCACATATTGAAACTGCCCCGAGATCTCAGAAATGGTACAGCATTTAAAGGGCATTTATCACTTAATAGAAATACATGCCCTTCTGTTGATTTTCAAAACCAAGTACGCCTTTTGGGGAATGGAGGTATCTGTGTTAGCAGTATTGCCCAAACCAACTCAAGATCTACAAAAGCTGGACATCTTATATAGATAGTACCAAAACTACAGAGCAATCCAAAGAGGACGTTTGTCCCCTTCCCCGAGTGTAAAACGGGGAAGCCCCAATGGGCTTCCTCGGATATCCGCCAGCTGTTTAGCTGACGGAAGTAAGAGGAGGCCGTGTAACGGCCGGACTGGCTGAAACAGGGACAGGGATATGGCAGATGCTATCCTCCATGCCGGCCGCCCTTACTCCTGAGTCATCACGAACATGCTTTACGGCACGTTCGTGATGTCTTCCGGCAGCGGAGCACTTGCTCCGCCACTGGATTCTTGTGCAGGATTGCACTGTTACTTGCATAAATAAACTCAAGAGGATAATCTACAATTTACTCTTTTGTTTACCTCAGTGTTAATGGGTTTGCAGCCCAGTGTACCCCTCTTTGGGACCAACATGTATTCTCTTCACACATATGCACACACCCATTATTGGACCCTGTCAAGTATAAACAAGTATTTTATACTTGAAGTATTTCCCCCTTTGTGGGGAGGAGGCAGTGCACAGAGCTCACCTGTAGAGCAAAGCTTTGGGTATAGAATATGGGTTCTTCTCTGACATGTCTTCTCCAGAAAGTTCTCTAAAAGCTAGTAGAGCTAGGAATGACTAGGTTAGAGAGACCCAGGGTTTGATATATTGAGTCAGTGTGGGCCCAATCCTTTCCAGTTTTCTAGTGCTGATGTAGCAGCAATGCAGCCTCAAGGTTACCTTGAGAAGGCCTCTGTAACACCCCCCCCCCACACACACACACACACACTGCAGGATGCAGTGCACTCCCCATTGGCATGGTATTGGGCTTACATGTGTTGCATACATATAAAACAGCCACCATATGGCTCTTTTCTAGCTTGAGCCCATCAACTGACTTGAAGACTTCATGCCATTCTTCATAATACATATCAGTATGAAATAAGATTATTTGTTTTTGTTAGGACAGTCAATAAATTAGCAGCCCAAACCTATCAAGGGCCCATGCCAGTGGATCTTGTGATCTGCTGCCATAGGCCCCATTGTGGTGGTGTGAAAGCCGCACCGCTGTCACGCACAGTGAAGCCACTGGCAGAAATGGCTAGTGGCACCGCGTGTGTGCCAGACTTGCTTGGACACTCTGCCAGCTCAGGTAAGGTGGTGGCAGGGGTGGACCATGGGTGGGTTGAGGGAGGTTCAGGGCAGGGGGCAGGGAACAGGCTGGTGGAGGTGGGTCTTGGCAGCAAAAGAGCATGTCGGATACTATCTTGCATTTTCCAACCCGCCCTGCCCCCTTCCTCTTCTCGGACTTACACCAACTACATAGCTGTCATGGGTCTGAGGAGACTCCTATGCGGCCAGAAGCCCTACCAAGGGGTAAGTTACTTACCTCTTGTTGGCCTTTTAGTCACCCCCCCCCCCCGAGTGTGCTCCATTGGTGCATGCTATAGCATGGTGGGGGACAGGATTAGACTGTTAATCTCTTATATTAAATTATTTATACCACTGATACCAGAGCAGATTTTCATAATAAAAAACAAGTTCCATTGTCTTCCTGGAGAACTTCTTGTGAGATACTAATACTCCACCAAAATAATTGCCTCAGAAAACAAACATTTAAAAAAGATTCAAAAAAACCAAACGTGAAATAATGAAGCTGTGGCCTCGTAATTGGGAGGGGTGTATGTGTGTGTAAAAAATCTCTATCATTGTGTTCCTTCCTCAGCCTCCTTTTCAGAAGCAGGTTTTTACAGAGCGGTGTGAGCACTAAACCAACAATTATTTGAGAAGCTAAAATTAGTTTATTAATTGTTAATGCTCACTGCGGTATTAAGAAAAAAAGAATCAGGACATTTGAATGGACTTGTCACTGAAGCTTGAAATATATTTCCAAGTCTATCTACCTAAAATATTAATGCATCCTAGACTATTGTAGAAAAGTAAAAAGAGAAAAATCTTTATGCTCATAGAATAAAGACATTTTCATTTTTTTAAAGAGTATGAGGAAATGATGTGAATTTTTTTCTTCCCCAGCCACCCCTGAAGCAAAAAAGAAGATGAAAATGTTCCACTAGCAAACCTCAAACCAACAAGGTAATTTAAGGTTCTATCAACTTTGAGTCAGGAAGTGGAGCCTACCAGTCATTCCTCATGATGCAGAAAACCAAGGTTTCCTAAAATTTGAACTTGTCTCTCTCACAGCTAAACTCCTCTGCCTTCTGGGCTCCACTGAGTTGTCTGTTAAACCTCAGTTGCTTATTGTATTCAGGTTCCACATCATGTATTGGCAACTGAATGGATTTTATTAACAGGTCCCACACAGGACTGTGAAGAAACGGTTTCTCTTAGACAGAGAGAACAAACAGAGGATGGAGTCAAAGACTATGTTGTATTTAAGGGCACAGTTATTTCAGTGAATACAATATTTATTTATTTCTGTATTTATATACCGCCTTTCATCTTCAGATTGCTCTTTGGATGTTACTTAAGGCAGTTTACATAGGCAGGCTTGTCTAGATCTGATATGGATCTTTATAATATTGTTCTCTCTATATATAGAACCCTACAATTCCATATGGTTCTTCCACGGTGTAGTCCTCTTAGCTACCAAACACAAGCCTTGAGCTCTCCACAGGATGCAACAGATCATGCTGAACAGGGGAACTTTTTTTCAGTTGTTATTGCTCTGTCACTGACAGCATTCCAGTCCGTACTCTCACCACGACACACAACAGCGACGCCTCTCTGCCACTGAGGGTCATAACAGCTTGTCAGTAATATCAGTGATCAGTGGAAGGTCTGCCCCCTTCCAACACGAACAGGCTGCCAGTGCTCCTGCTTAGCTTCCGGCAGTCTTCAGGCAGTTCAACCTCAGGACCACACCTCCTGCCCTCTGATAATGCCTCTGATGGTACAATCGGATATTTTGTTCATTTACAGGGGTTGACCATGTTAGGTGCTGGCTGAGAGCCCAAGACCTTCAAAGGGCCCATGTGGCCAGGCTAACCCCTGGACTTTCAGCACTGGTGGCAGTGGTAGCACCCAATGCACCACCAGGGTGCAATGTGGGGGCCCAGTGCAAGGCTTTGCCCCAGGCTCTGCAGCCACCTAGCACCAGCATTGTTTATTTGTATCTTTAAAAACTATTTAAGAATAATTTGAAAAGAGAGATTAGTAAGTGTTACTCACACAATAACTGAGTAAATTCACAGCTGAGATTTAAATTTCACCATTTTGTTATGGTATTGAAATGTCAAGAGTTTGCTTTGTTGAACTGAAGCCTGTTAGCAAATGAGCCACACATTTAAAAAATGACGTGGACAGTGGAGAAAGGATGATTATTTACTCAAGTTTTCATGGTTATTTACTAGAGAAAGGTCATTCCTTCAGTGAAAGCCTTGTGCCATGTAAATCTGTCTTAGGACCATTAGTTACATACAGTTGTACATTGCTCAATTATGTCAACAGTTACAGGCCTATTAAATTTTTTAAACAAGCCCAGCAGCAAAAAAACATTAATTATACAAAATGACTAAGTAGAGAGCTAAGCTGCGAATCCTGGCAAGAGGAAACGTAATCTTTAATTACAAATATGTGAAATAGTTGGATGTATGAGAAGCTGGGTTTGCTCAACAGGCGGTACTGATATTTCTTCAGTTCCCAGATAGCTGAAATAACCTGTCCTTTATTGACATTTCTAAGACATGACCCTGTTGCTTTGTCACTGTTGAGCCATAGCTAGGCAAGGTAGATCCACACATTGTATCGCTTGCAGGATCAGAAGCGAACTTTGCAAGTGTTAGAACACACGTAATAGCATGTGCACATGGGGGAGCGCACCCATGTGCAGAGACTGTACATGTGCGCACCCATGTGCGCACCATGCGCACCCATGTGCAGAGACTGTATCCGTAGGCTGTCACATAGACAATGTCACACTGTATGCATATATCAGTAAATTTGGGGTTTCACAAGGATGAGAGAGAGATGGAGATATAGGTGCAAACCAAGTACTTATTGGGGGATAACTGTACAATAGGAGCCAGGGGAAGCCAAGAATAAAATGCAATTAAAAAAATGACCAGTGATTTATAAGGCTGCTGTCTATCTAGCTCACACATTCATTCATTCATACATACAACTAAAACCTAAGTGGCATCAGGTAGAATAGATGTACAGGGGATAGCCTATTTTTTTAAGGTGGGGGAATGAGGAAATGCAAGCAGAGGAGGGTAGAGAAATAAGGAGGTAGGCAAGTAACTTACTGGTGAAAATATACCTAACAAACACATGCACAGAAGTAATGCACACTATGGACTGGAAAAAAAAGCCCAGGTGTCTTAAAGAGACAGGGGGGAATAAACTCCACACTGCGCTGCCAATTTGATTGCACACACGGATAAGGGGGAGGAAGGTAGCTAGAAAAGCGCTTTGCAGCCAAGTATACCTCTCCTGTACCTGCTGTGATGGAGGGATCTCAGGAATGTGGAGTGCTGAGGCAAGGGGAGAACTTGCAAGACTAAGTAGCCCAGATTCCACAAGTTCCCAGTTTAGAAAGGGATTCCGAAAGATAGGAAAAAGTGTTGAAAAGGGCTCACTAGGCAAATCCAGTGGGCATAGGCAAGGCTGCCTAATTTTTGGATGTGGCAGCAAGGCAAGGGAGCCAAATGGAAAGATTCACAAGGAGGATTTTGATGGGCACTTGGCTGGTGCTGATCTGTGGCTTATCTAGTTCAGAGGGGGAGGACCAGAGAGAAGGAAGAAGAAAGGAAGCAGAAAGAAGGGCAAAATAGTTGGTTACCTATCTTGGGTGCCTGGAGTGGCACAGAGATCCTGGGCTTGTTGATGAAATGGGAGGGCTTAACATAACACAAAAGACTATGTTAGCTTATACTCACCAATCTTCAACCCACCAAGCTAAGGGAAGAAAAATGCACGATTTGAGGGTCTCTGGCCAGGCTTCATCTAGTGTTTTGGGCTATAAGCTAACATAGTCTTTTGTGTTAGTGACTCCACTCTAGGAGGAGCTCATCCTGGACCACCCTTTTCTATTGAGATGACACTTGATGAGTTTTTATCACCTCCAGTTCCCAGACAGTGGGTTGGAGAATCCTTAGTATGGGTGAAAAGATAGGAGCCTTAGAAAGGGGAAAGACCTAGGGGACAGCTGGATTGTTGCATCCTGTTGTGCAAGAGAGCTTGGATACCAGACTAACACTGGTGAAATGGACACACAGGTGAAATGTGTCAGAGCAAGCCTCTGCCTGCTCCTGTTTTATCGTTGGCAGCAAACTAGTGTGGGTTGGTGGGGAACAATCAGAAAAAGGATTGTCTGCTATATGACTCTGCTTGAATTAGACCCCTTTTCTCCAACAGTCCAAATTCTCGGTATAGTGATGTGGTTGATGGCTATACTGGTGGAGCTGAAGACTCTGGAGAAGTCTTTAACCACATACCTACAGCTGTTGTCTGCTCATTTTGTCTACGTGTACATGCCATTTTATCCTTTTGTTTTCTGTTTGGGTTGCTCTTTGGCTGTTATTTCATCCATTCTTGCCAATGGTTCCACACAACAAGTTTTCTACAAAGGCCAGAAAGCTGTTAAGTGAGAATCCAATGCCAGAGTTAGAAAACCGTGCAAAGAGCCAACATTTCATCTCTCGATGCACATACACAGGGCCTGCCAAAGGGAACGAAAGGAGATGCATTTGCAGGAAAAGGCAAATTTAGATGGAATTTATAATGGATCATCAATTTCTTTTGACAAAGAGTGAGGGAACAAAAGAGGAAGAAAGAGGGATGGGAAGAGAGAGCTTGTTTGCACTGGATTCCTCTGTTCAGATCTTGCAAATTCTGCAAGCACTAACATTTGTTGTAGAAGACAGTAATTGTCCTTGAATTTTACAATAAATACAAAATGCTTTAAATCCCAGATAGTCTTGCTGATATTCACATAATGTTAAGGCTAAACCTGGCAGCTATCACTGGGTGGGATCTTTCCCCAACTTTTTCCATATTTCAGCCACTTGTATCTCCACAACCTGAATGTGTTTCCCAGCCTGTCCCCTGAAGTCCTGGTCTGTACCCTTCTGAGCCCGATTCTATCACAGTGATGAGGTATGTTGAGCTAGGCCTACACAACTTGTGACCCATCAAACCAAAGGTAGCGTGCCAACTGTACAGTGGCCTACCAAATGATTGGCCTCTTTTTTTTATTATGCTTGCCTGTGACTGCAAAACCAAGAGATGTATAGAGTTGCTGGCAGGTCACAATGCGTGGTGAGAGGCTTTGTGCAACTTAATGGATCACAAATGCTGAAGGTTGAAGTTAGAGTTATGTGGGCTCAGGGCTAGTCTGGGTGGAACTTTTTGTGAACAAAAGGCGGGATGTAAGTATCTAGTAATAGTAAAATAATGTAATGGCATAATCAGACGTGTGCGTCTGCACTTATTTTTATGCCATGTGAACAACAGGCTCTTTTTATTTTCCATCGTATAATACTCATTATTTGACAGCTTTAGCATATCCTTAATAGAACCTAAGAAAACTGGAAAATAGAGTCTTTAGCTTGGAGCTGGAAGAGATGAGTTCAGATTCATGATGTTATTACTTATATATATGTTACAGTAAAAATCTGAAATCCGTCATTACTAGTTCTGACTAGTCAAAATTAGAAACTTTGGACGGCGTTGGAGATTTCTAGTATTGCCTAGGAAGTACTAGAAGCTACCGCACCTGTTGGGAGAAACCCGTTTGGACTGCACTGAGCAAGTACAAATGGGTTCTTACTGCATGACTTCCAGTCAGAACTGGTCTGGGCAGTGTCCAAGGTTACTAGGATTGCCTAGTCAAAACTAGAAAGTACCACACTGCTTGGGAAGAACCTGTTCTTACGCCATTTAAAACGTCCATGGAGTCTTGGGTTTTTCCTAGTTGGAACTATTTTTTCTCAGTTGACATGGTAGTTTCTGGTTTGGACTAGGCAATACCGGAAACCTCAAATGCCACCCAGACCTCCTCGTTCTGACTAGTCAGAATGAGTTTTCGCGGTAGTTTCTAGTTCTTCCTAGGCATCACTAGAAGCCTCTGATGCCATCCAGAGTTTCTAGTCTTGACTAGTCAGAACTAGTAATGATAGATTTCAGTTTTCACCTGTAACATTTCACCTGTAACATATATAGTATGTATAAGGTTTATACCCCACCTTTTGACATCAATGCCCTCAAAGTGGTTTTAGATTCCGTCTGCATATAGACTGACTGACCATAGAAAAGTCAGTGTCTTTCAACTATAGTTCCTGCTTTTGAAATGCTGACAACAACAATAGTAATAAATAATTGCCAGTCTCCTGGGTAATTGCAAAGGAAATCGAGACAAAGATTTGCATGCTAAAAGAGCGATTGCAAAATATAATAACCAACATCCTTACTTCAGACTTTATCTCTCCAGCATTTTCCAAGCTATGCCAAGTTTTTTCCATAAATATATTTATACATTCATTTAATCCTGCTCTAAGGCTGTGTTGTCTCAATTTTGCCTGACCATGCTGTCCCATTTATTCAGTTTTCAATTTTGTACAGCTGTGTTAGATGCCATTTATCAAGCTCCTTGTTATGTATTTGCTTGTTAAGCCACATGTGGAGAAACTACATAATCAGAGCTGGATCCAAGTAGCTGGCAGCTGATGGATATAAAACAATCAAGTGATCCAAATGTAAACCTCAAAGCTGCTAGCGGGTGGCCGTTTTGGTGCAGACCTGCTGGTGGGCAAGACTACTGCAGATATCCATCAGGTTTCATTTCTGAAAGTGGGCAGCAGACTCTTACAATAGTCTTCATTGTCTTTTAGATAGTTTTGTTCTTTAGAATGGTGTCATCTGCAGGCAGCAGCAAACTGAAGATGAGGGAGTTTCTCCCTTTGATTGAAACCCCGGAATGTTGCAGGGTTTTAGTTGCAGGGAGAAACTCGCCCTGTGTTCAGCACTTGCTTCAGCAAACAAATACAAGGAAGGGGGCAGGGCTAAGGGGCACATAATTGGTAGGGGGCATGGTTAACATGCTCATCACTGAGGATGCCATTGTCTATGTCTGTGTTTCTGGAACTTATCCTATGATGAGACTTATCTGGTCATGTATAGACTGTATGTGGCTTTGTGTGAGAGTGTATATGTCATGTATGGGGCATGTATGTGCATGTTTTCATATCTTTTTTATAGTCCATTCTTGCTACCTGCAGGGGTTATGTTCCTAGAAAATCCCGCGGGTCGCAAATTCATGGATATGAAACCATTGATCCTATAGGATCAAAGGGGTTCCATGCAGGGGGATGGACGGGTGCCTTACCTGCTGCCTCCGGAGGGTCCTGTGCTGATTGCAGGCACCATTTTGAATGTCCCTGCAGTATTCAGGACCTTCTGTGATGGCCTGATATCTCACGTGGAGAGTGTTGCTTTGCAGCAGGGAACTGGAAAAGCACATGCAATAGCTGCACATTGTAAATAAAGCATTTTCTGTGGGTTATGCCCCCAACCCCCTGCTCTTTTCTCTACCCTGCTTTGTTTTGCCCTGGACCCCACCCAGGCACCTGATTTATTTTTATTTCAAAAATTAGCAACCTACAAATGGCTGTGTGCGGGCATAGCCCAAAATTGCAGCCTTCCTTTTCCCACATACTTCCAGCCAAGGCACCGGGAAATAAGTGCCATGCAGATGTGAAATTAAAATGCAAACGATTTGCATTCATCACAGAATGGCGATCCAGGGTCGTATTATGATTGTGTGCATTTATATTTGATAAAACATGCTTGCAATTTATATGTAAATGAGGTGTGGCTCTTGATCTCCTGGCACATTGTCAGCATGGCCCTCAGTGTCACCACGTCTAGGTGCCCCCCCTTCCTTTAAAAAAAATGTGCAGGACACATTTGCAGATATTTTCAGCTAAATCGAATTTTGCTTTTATTTAAACAGCATCAACAGCTTCTGACCAAAGAGAAAATCCGGAATTAACAATCAAGTCAGATTGTTGCCCTAAGCAAAAATTAATTGCTGCCCTGCACTGCATCTGTTGCATGCAAAAACAAGGGGCGGGGTTGTGTTCTTTCCTCAAGGTTTTTTTCTTTCTTTTCCTGATTACAGTCCCTTTACACTAGGGTCCATACAGATGAGCATTGGAAAAAAGGAAGAAATTGCAATTTGGAAAATTATGGAGGTGGGGGTGGGGGAGTGGGACACATTTGGCCCCTGCCTCAGACCTTGTTATACCAAGTTTCCAGGATGGGGGCAACCATGTTCCTGTCTTAAGGGTTTTGCAGCTGCCACCAAGACAGGAAGATACGTTCCTGTCAAGCAAGCCTCTCCAGGCATTGGGTCACAGAGCAGGGGTTCTGATGAAGAATGCAGTTTATACGCAGGGTCATATGGGGGGAAAAATGGTCTTTCAGGTATCCAGGTCCCAAGTCACGAAGGGCTTTAAAGGTCATTATCAGCACCAATTGCTAGAATGCTCTGATAGCACTGATGCCCAGAAGCCATTTGTACGCTGCCTTTCCACAATTGCGGGAGCTCATTCACATTAAATAAGCAGCAATACAATAAAAATAGTTATTAATAACACTTTGTCTATTACATTTGCTGACTTAAGCAAATGTACTGTAGTATGTAGCCTTACAATCACCCCCTGTAACAGAAGTTACCCCCCCCCCCAAATCATAAAGCAGGGAAAACTGGAGAGGGTGAGTTCAGGTTTTTCAGGCACGGGGGAAGACAGGATAGGACAGCTTACTCCAGACTTTGGTGGGAAAAGACTATTAATACCTTCAAATCTGCTCCCTTGCTGTTTTTCTCTCTGTTGTTGCTCCCTTGCTGTTTTGCAGAGAGCACCTCTCAGCAGGGAAGTGCATGCTGTTAAGACAGAAAGGGAGAGAGATGCTTAACCTGTCTTAACTGTCTATTTCTGGAGTTAAAAGCACACGTCTCTCCTGCCAGCCCAAGGGTGCTTTTTTCTAGCTCTGTGGACCCAGGACCAAATCTCAACTGGACCACCCTGGAGAAATGTCATCATGAGGCTAGGCTGCTAACAATGGTTCACGAGAATCAGCCTTTCACTGACTGAGACAATTGGCATTCACCACCCTTTCACCTGAATGCCTTTGCTCCATACTTCTGAAGAAGCTCCGTGCAAATTCTGGAGTGAAACGTTAAGACGTTGATGCTTTTAAGAATTGACCAACACGGTCATTAAACCCCTATTTTTAAAATTTTAAGATTTAGTAAATATGGACCATGAATCTCTAAGACAATATTTAAGACCTTTCATATTCATCTGCAATTTCACTGTAGCACTTTAGCAGCCTTGGCTACATTGTAAGATTACAAGATGGTGGACAAAAGACTGTTGAGAAGATCTGGTCTATTTATTTATTTTAAAATATATACCCCGCCTTTCCCTTGTCGAGGCAAATGTCCAAGGTTGCTTACAATTTTTTTCTCATAAAAACGTAAAATAGTAAAAGCATACAATAAATTTATGCTACATACATATATGCCTGACATTTTAGATATACAATCGTGCAGGTCCTTTTCATGGAATGCAAGGAAAACAAGGTAGTGCTTGTTTTCTAATATTTTGTAATATAGTAGTCTATAAAAAAAAGAAAAGAATTTCACTCTAGGCAAAATTTGATGGTGACCATTACAGTGTAACATACAGCCTTTATAATGTAACAGTCCACCCATGTTTTAAGGATTCCTGGTGCCTTCAAAAGGATGTTTTACTTGGAAGAAGAAATTGTTGTTGCTTTAATTGATATTATCATAAGAATGGGATATATATTTAAAGAAGGTAATTTAATATCCTTAAAGAAAGGAGTGGTTATTAAGGACAGGGGATATCTTTGAAACAGATGGATCACTGGGAAATTTAAAACATGTCACTTCTATTAGTAATGGCAGTTTGCAGCTGAAAAATTGAACAGCTCTGGTGTGGAGGTTTGAAAGTCAGCAGTGGGAGATTATTTATTAGGCCTTTTCATTTGAATTAGACTCACTTTAAAAGTTCCAGAAAGACTGTTCAATCCACCATTTGTCATCCAAGGTTTTTGGCAGTTCTGTGTGATAGTTGCCCTTGCCGCCTCCTCCTCCTGCAGCCTTCATGGAGGTGAAGTCTAACTACGGTAATCCCCTCCCTAGAATGGCAAGAGATATACCGGTAATTGAATCCTGCACACACATGCATTCCATAGCCAAGTGCGTCTGTTTGTTCACATTTAGGCTGTCTTCAGAATGTTCAAGTAGCGAATGTCTTAGTGCAGTGTGGATTGATTATTATCTATGTTCTGAGTTTTGCATTATTTTCTATTTTGCATTTTACTTTCCAGGGACTGCATTTATCTCTGCCAAAGGCTTGCAGCCTTAGCAGTATGTACCAGGAAACCACATTTTTTGGTCTTCTAAAACTTGACTATTAAGGGAGTAATTGAAACTAGGATATACCAGGTGAACTGGCCAAGAGAACTGAATGCAACAGCAGAGGTTACCGTATTATGGACTGGCTATGTGTGCAATTGGAAGCCTGGCTCTGAAAGCCTTCCACTTTCTGAGTGGGCTACTAGTGAGAGAGACTTCTCAGTGGTGGCACTTCATCTGTGGAACTCTCTCCCCTTATCTGTTGGACTGGTGCCAAATCTGATGGCTTTTTAGGTGCTAGATAACGACCATTTTGCTTTCTGGGGCTTTATGTTTATTTCATGTTGTCTTTCCAGTGTTTGTTTTACAATAACATCATACCCAAAAAGCAATTTGTGTAAATCCTTTTTGGAAACTATCCATATTATTCACAGAAAGATGCTTTTCATCTTTCCATCAAAGATGCTTTTAATGATTTCTGGCATTTACTGCTTCTTTTAATTGCTGCTGTTTTGCTGTTGCTGGTTTATAAGCCATGTTGTAAGCTACCTTGGTAATTTTATCTTGAAAGGCAGGATAGAAATATTTCTAATTAATTAATTCAATTACAGCCCAATCCTATCGAGGATTGGGCTGCTGGGCAGAGTGTGTTGTGTGACGGCATGCACAGCACTCCATTGTCAGCAATTTTGTGCACGCTGTTGCAAGCAGCAATAGTGTCGCAATGCTGCTGCCAGTTCCCGCTGGACCAGGTAAGGCAGCAGAAGGGGTAGGGGGTGGATGAGGAGGGGGGGGGAAACTGGGTGGGGAGGGGGGGAGGAGCAGAGATGGGGAGGCAGCAGGAGGGGGTGGATCCAGCGGCAATGGTGTATGCCGGATCTTATCCCCTCTTTTTAAAACCTCCCCGCCCCTTTCTTTTTGGACTTGTGCCAGCTAAAGAGCAGGAGACGTCCCATTGGCGAGCGGGAGGCTTATGGAGGGGTAAGGGGAAATCATTCCCCTTTCCCCTCCAAAGCCTCCCTTCCCCGCTGGATACTACATGTGTCTTTTTTTTTTTTGCACAGCTGCATCAGCAAGGGAGGGGAAATGATAGGATAGGGCTCTTAATATGACATCTTGCTTGTAGTGAAGGCCACGTTTGGGTGCAGGTAGCATGCAACCATGTGGGATACCATGGATGGGCGAGTGTCAGGCCTTTCTGTTGTTTTTAAGATTAAAAGATTAGATGACAGGATGACACATTGAGACTTCAGGCCAGTTCCTCTTATTGTGAATAACGTGAGAACTGCCCTGCAGTCTCATTTCCTTATATCCAACTCTATCTCTGTCTCTATCCAACTCTATCTGTCTCCATATCCAACTCCATTTCTGTCTGATGTTTGAAGGAGGCTCTCCAGTTGTGAGTGCCTGTAGCAGCTGTCAGAACTGGTGGCAACTAAAAGGCACTGGAAGGCTACTGTAACATGGCCCTTCATTTAAAGCAGGGGTTCTCAACCAATGTTATTTGTACCACAGGTGGTACTTCGGCCGACTGCTGGTGTTATTCGGACCGCCAGACCATCGGAACCCCGCTCTGACACGGCACTTTCAGTGGTATGTTTTTGCTCCTGAGAGGTTCCTGCCTTTGGCCAAGCCTCTTGGGAACACTGAGAAGGGCCCTCCCACCTGTCCAGAGCCTTCTACCTGCATTTTCTGGCCTCCAAAAACCTGAAAATACGGAAGTAACTGGCAATGATGTCATCGCGAGTCACTTCTAGTGGTACACAGACCGAGAGTGGCGCCGGAGGTGGTACTCGGCCAGGAAGGGTTTTGAATACTCTTTCCTCATGTGCAGTAATGGTGTATATGAGGTCACTTTACTCATTCCACTGTTAGATGTACTTTTATGACATATTTATGACATATTTAAAGTGTGTACCTAAAAATGGAACATGTGTATGCAGTATACTCTCATGTATCATACACAGGTACAGCTATAACTGGCAACAGCTGTTCCCTGTTTAGGGTACACTTGGTGGCAAACCCGAATTTGTCTCTCCAAAAAGTGTAAAATGGCTTTAAGATTACCAAGAGCACCGTACTAACCATATGGGTTGTGAAATGAGTCTGTTAAGAAGGTAAGAAAATTATTCTCACTATTTTACAGTTCTAACACTTGTTTTCTTGAGAACTCAAAGTTTATGACTGCAAATATTCACATATGGAAGACTGTTTTATTTTGGCTCATTTTCAATGTCTGACCTTAAGTCCAATAGAACTTAGAGCTGATGCAGAGAGGCAAAGGTGGAAGATAACGTCATGTTTTGTATTTAACAAAAACAAACAAACAAACAAATGGAGGTCATTTCCTGCCCTGAGTTTTGGGATGGGGTTCGCTAAAAAAAACAACCTAAAGAAATAGTTTAAGGAAGTACATATCAGCAAAGAAGATACACACACATACGCAGAAGGTAGTTCTGGGCCTTCATCTCCATGATGAATGGCATTTTAGTGCAACCTGCTACGAGCTATTGCACACATATAGCACAGTGGGAGAAATCTGTTAAATCTTAATTTTCTGGGTTAATGTGCTACAGTCTGAGTTTTAAAAGATCTTTGCTATATTTTTTGCCTGCTGTGAAAGCTGATGAGCATCCAACCCGGCAGCCTTGATCCATCCTGTTTTGTTAAGCTACTCACAGTCTCCATGGACGAAGGCTTCCAAAGCAACCGGGAGTTTGAGATATATTTTTCAGGCTTACATCTTTTGTCATCTTGATGATTTCTTGTTTCCCGCTTGCGGTTTCAGCTGGAAGATCAATTCCATGATAGGAAGCTTAATTGGGAGTGATAGTGAGATAACGGCAAGCACTATTTGTCATAGCCGCAGCAGTCACATGGCTGTGACATTTAATGTGTGGTGAGTCAGGCTGCCTTTCCTTTCCTGTTACTTATATTGAAAAGTTTAAAGAACAGATAACACAAAGAACAAAGCACGAATTCAGAGCTTGGCCCTTGGGGACTAACTCAGAGGTGGCACAACTCCCTGACAGAGTTTCTAATTTGCCTTTGAGGGGCAACAACATGCTATAGAGCATGGTGGCCAACCAGCTCCAGATCCCCTTGGATGGGGCCCGATAACCTGGATCAGTTTCACAGCCCAATCCTATGCATGTCTACGCAGAAGTAAGTCACATTGTGTTCAGTGGGGCTTACTCCTAGGAAGGTGTGTATAGCATTGCAGCCTTAGCCTGGCTTTGGGACTGAGACTGCCTTATTTGCTCTAGAGGAAGACTTTCAGCAGGAGCAATTGCTCCTGCTGAAAGTCTTCCTCTAGAGCAAATAAGGCAGTCTCAGTCCCAAAGCCAGGCTAAGGCTGCAATGCTATACACACCTTCCTAGGAGTAAGCCCCACTGAACACAATGTGACTTACTTCTGCGTAGACATGCATAGGATTGGGCTGTGAAACTGATCCAGGTTATCGGGCCCCATCCAAGGGGATCTGGAGCTGGTTGGCCACCATGCTCTATAGCATGTTGTTGCCCCTCAAAGGCAAATTAGGGAGTGTGTTGATCCTTCTGGGCCTCCCAGTGGCTTTCAAGACCATTGCCCTTGGTGTCCTTCTGGGTTGCCTTTCAGGATTAGGGGTTGAAGTTCCACCCCTTCTTGGAGGATAGTCTCAGAAGGCGGTCCTGGGTGACTTTAGTTCATTCATCCCATGGGACTTATCCTGTAGGTACGAGTCCATATTGTCTCCATGCATCCCGTTTAAAATGCAGGTGATAGCTGTGGCCTAGAATGCCTTTTATAAGCTATGGTTGTTTTGCTGGCCATGCTTGCTACTGCAAGATAAAGACCTGGTCTCGGTCATTCATGCCTTTGACACTTCCAGCCTAGACTATTGTAAACACATTCTATGTGGGGCTGAACTTGAAGTTGGTTTGAAAGATACAGCTAGTGTAGAATGCAGCAATTCACCTGTTAACAGGTTTGGACCAATATTCTCATATATCACCTGTTTTGTTACATTTGCATTGGTTGCCAGTCAATTAATAGGCCTCATTCAAAGTGCTGGTTCTTAACCTTAAAGCTCTAAATGGCCCTTGACTCCCAAGAGCTCCTGATGAGGCTCTGCTCCTTATTTCATATTATAGAGAGGCCCAATCAGCTTCCAGAAGGAGCAGGGCGGGGCCTTTTCTGTAGAAGCTCTGATGCTACAAAACTCTTCTCTAAGCAGTGGCGTCACTAGGGGTGTGTGGACCGCACTGGGTGACACACTCAAGGAGGGGGGGATTGACACCAGAAGTGGCCGAAATTGTATTTATGAATACCACCATAAAGTTCTCATTGGAAAGGTAAGTTAATGTGGATGGCCAAGTAACTGGAAAAAGAAAACACAACTGCCTTAACAAAAAGTGGATTTCCTTAACTCAAAACTGACCAATGAGACTGATTGTTCTGAGAGCCAATGAGGTGTTATGACACAGCATGGAACCAATGAAGTTTTAGTAGGAATCAATTTTAATTTCTGTGTATCAGAGCTAATACAGTACTAGAACTCTTATCCAGCTGTGTGAGTGTCATCAAGCTGGCCATTGGTTTTTTGTTGGTTACTGACTTGTTAGGTGACATGACCTGTACTGTTATATAAGTTAATGGGGGCAGTGGCGGAGCCAGCCGATCTGGCAGGGGGGGCGGCATCCTCGACGCCCCCCAAAACTAATTAGCATAATTTATGCTAATTAGTTTTACCCGCTTTTTTCGCCGATTTTCGGCGATTTTAAGGCTAGAAATGGGTTTTTTAAAGGATTTTTACTAGGTGTGTATGCTTTTACCTGCACTTTAGTGAAATTGGACGGCTCCCACGACGATTTCAAGCCTTCTCCCGGGGGCGCAGCGTCTCCGTTCAGCCGCTCACTTGGTGCGGCACTTGGTGCGCCCCCAGAAGCAATCTCTGTAGTTTGCGCATGCGTAAAACCACGGAGTCTCCAGGGACGCTCCAGGAAGTAGTTTGCGCATGCCCAGAACGTCCCTGGAGACTCCGTGGTTTTGCGCATGCGCAAACTACGGAGATTGCTTCTGGGGGCGCACCAAGTGCCGCACCAAGTGAGCGGCTGAACGGAGACGCTGCGCCCCCGGGAGAAGGCTTGAAATCGTCGTGGGAGCCGTCCAATTTCACTAAAGTGCAGGTAAAAGCATACACACTTAGTAAAAATCCTTTAAAATCGGCGAAAAAAAGCGGGAAAAATTCAAATTTTTCCCGCTTTTTTCCGGAGCCTCCCGCCCCCCTGGACAGCCTTCCGCCCTGACGCCCTGGGGCCCACCGCCCCCCGGCCCCCACCAGCTGACGCCCCTGAATGGGGGTGACACCATGAGTTACTGCACTGGGTGACACCAACCCTAGTGCCACCACTGGGATGATGCAATGAGCTCTCGCACTGGGTAACGCAAACCCTAGTGATGCCTCTGCCTCAGAGAGAGAGAGAGAGAGAGAGAGAGAGAGAGAGAGAGAGAGAGAGCCCCCCTCCCCACTGGTCTTCCAAAGGTGGATAAAAATGTCTTGTTTCAGCTGACCTTTGAGAAGGTCCTACAGTACATTATTTTTCCTGTGCTGCTGCTTTTATATTATTGCTGGGTTTTAATTTATTGTATTTTATTGTTGGTGGTTTTAATTTTGTAAACAATTAGTACTAGTGAAAGCATAATATAAATTCTATAATCTCGTTAAATGGAAGCCAGTTCATTCTCTCTGACTTCTGTGGGACTAAGGAAGCAATCTACCAAGTACTGGTCCTGGTCAACCCCCCTCCACCATACACAGGAACACAGCTTGGTGGTTTGGGCCCTTATCAACTTTGGCTTTACTGAGTTGTGAATCAAGATGTATGTTCTAGAATAGCCTGCTGTTTAAGATATGTCTGCTCTGTCACCTTTCTTCTAAACTAAATTGACTTTCAAAGTAAATGAAATGATTTCCTTTTTAAGAACTGGATTTAGAGAAGTATGAATCTTCCAGCTGCCACATATCACCATCAAGAAATCCTAATATGCTTTTTTGAAGGTAGTGGAGGAAGCAGGTGAGATTTGGGAAGTGGTGATGATATCCTGGTGTTTGTAGGGTTAATGAGTTATAAAAGAGCTTCCGACAGCTGCGCTATAGGGAGAAATGAAGATTAAACAGCTTCTTGCTTCTCCCAGATGGGTTATCTGTTACGTTAATAAGCTTTGGTACCGGTAAGTTCTAATCATTAATATATCCGTGCTATTCCTAAGCTCCTTAATGGGATCTAACCCCCAAAGGCAAAGTGATTACATTAGATACATTTGCTAATGCCACTGTGATCTGCTCCCAGTTGCCAAAGAGGGGTCAGCAACAGCCAGAGTATATGATAGCCTGCAAAAGGGAGTGGATAAATGGAGCTGAGATGCATAGCCCTGAAGTCCTATCCTGAGGTGTTTAGTCATTGGATTTCTTCCTGTGATAGCAGCAGGAAAAGCAAAGGGGGCATCATTGTGAGGCCAAAGCAAATGTAGAGGGATGAGGAGGCAGTTTAGTGTAATTCATTTCAAGACATCCATGTCTCTGATGTTGTCGAGATAAGCCAGGATGGTGTAGTGGTTTGGGAGTCGGACTTAGACCTGGAAGATCCAGGTTCAAATCCCCGCTCAGCCACAAAGCTTCCTGGGTGACCTTGGGCCCATCGCTATCTCACAGGGTTGTTGTGAGGACAAAAAGGAGGGGAGGAAATATGTACACCACTCTGAGCTCCTTGGAGGAAGGGCAGTATAAAAATGTGATAAATAAATCCATTTGCAGTGCAATCCTTCACATGTCTACTCAGAAGGAAGTCCCAGTGTGTTCAATAGGGCTTACTCCCAGGAAAGTGTATATAGAATTGCAACCTTTACTATGCGATGATGACCAAGTAGCTTTTAATTCCTCTGCAGATTTGGAGGCACTGAATGTGCAAGCCTGGCTTGACTTGAGCATAATGATCAACAAGGCATCATAACACAAATCCAACGTCTGTTTTGAGAAATTAGAGCTGCTGTGTTTGGCAAGTGGCTCGGTTCTGTTCCCATTGGGTTGCTTTTGCAGTACAGTGGGACATGTTGCAAAAGGTACAACCAAGGTACCATGCAGTGGCATTCCTAGAGGGGGGGAGGTACTATAAGTTTCACACAGGTCTACTCAGTGTTACATGGTGTGCCCGCCCACTCGCCGTTGGAACCACTCCGAACAGCAAAGGCAACCTGCAGGGAGTCTCCTGTGTGTTGCCTTCACTGCTCAGAATGGCTCCGATGGCAAGTGGGCAGGGACACCATGTAATGGTGAGTAGACCTGTGCGCAACTTACAGTACCTCCCCCCCCCTTAGGAAAGCCACTGGTACCATGTGTAGACAAGCAAGGTGAAGCACAGCTCTTTCTTTCCTCTGAAAGCATGGGGGACCTATTGCTGTCTGTTTTCTACAAAACGTAGTGGCCCCTAGCCCTCCTCACAGAGACTGTCACATAGACCTTCTCCTTGCTTTGAAGCAGCAGTGCCAGTATCTGCTTTTGCTTTGGTCTGGCTTGTTCCAGCACTGAACTCTGAGTCTGTTTCCAATACAAGCGAGTATGTTTGTGCCCTACGTCTAGGCTTATTAGAATTCTTCCTGGGACAGAATGTATAGCCCTTTAGGAGAAGGAATGTGGGCAGATGTAGCTTGTTAAACCTTAGAGCACAATCCTAGGCATGTCTACTCAGAAGCAAGTCCCACTGAACACCGGGGAGGAAGGACGGAGCTTTGCAAGACCGACTTCTCGAGCAGGACTGTGCCGGCACCACAAAATGTCTCTCTCCACCAAGCTAACCCTGGATAAAGTGGACGTGAAGGACAAGAGGGTAGTCATGAGGGTGGATTTCAACGTCCCCATGAAGAACAACCAAATTACCAACAACCAAAGGATCAAGGCAGCTGTTCCCAGCATCAAGCATTGTTTGGACCATGGAGCCAAATCTGTGGTACTGATGAGTCACCTGGGCCGGCCTGATGGCCTTCCTATGCCCGACAAATTCTCCTTGGAGCCTGTGGCCGCAGAACTCAAGGCCCTGCTAGGCAGGGAGGTCGTGTTCCTGAAGGACTGTGTCGGCTCAGAGGTGGAGAAGGCATGTGCCAGTCCATACTTGAGTTGATCGGACCTGACCACGGTGGTCCACGCCTTAGTGATTCAAGACTGGACTACTGTAAAGCGCTCTATGTGGGGCTGGCTGCCCTTGAAGATGGTTCGGAAGCTGCAATTAGTGCAGAATGCGGCGGCTCGGGTGATCACTGGAGCTAGGCGGTTTGACTCCGTTGAACGGCCGCTTCAGCGGCTGCACTGGCTGCCCATTTGTTTCCGAGCCCAATTCAAGGGGCTGGTAATTACCTTTAAAGCCCTTCACGGTTTGGGTCCAGGATATCTGAGGGACCGCCTTCTCCCATACATTCTGGCCTGCTCTCTTAGGTCATCTGAGGGGGCTATCCTGTGAGTGCCACCTCTGTCAAGTTAGGGGAATGGCAGCTCGTGGGCAAGCCTTCTCTGCTGTGGCGCCACAATTGTGGAACTCCTTGCCAGGGGATTTGAGAACCCCCTCCCTCATGACTTTCCGGCAGGGGCTCAAAATGTTTGTTTCGTCTGGCGTTTGGGTGATGGGTTGTTGTCTATTAATCTCCAATGAAAATTTTGCATTAACCACACTTAATATATTGGGACCTCTCTGCCCCATACCAGGATTTCTGTGGTCAGTATCTGTTAGATATCACAGCAATACTGAATTATGGCTGTGAAAGCTACACAAATACTAAGGCACTGAATGTCTGAAATTTCAGTCCGATGAATTTTTATACAGTGAAAATAATTGACAACTTGCTTGCACCGTCTCAACCTTCAGTGAGAGGTGGTTTGAAATACCCTGTAGTCCTTTTCAATTAGGAACCAGTTTCCAATGTAGGAAACACCACAGTAAACCCGAGTTGAGAGCCATTCCACTGAAAATTATTATTTTCATACAGTCTGTCACTCCCTGGTAAAATGACATTCAACACATATAAAGACTGCCAAGGTGATGCAAGAATGTAAACTTTTCAAAGTGAGGAGTAGTTTTAACAAAGATCCTCATTCCTGTGCCACACAATGAATTAACATGATAGCAGAGACATGTTAGTAGGAGTTAAGATTCCCTTCAGTATTGCTTTCAGGACAACAGATGGCACATTGTGCCAGGCACAATGCTGACAAAACTCTGAGGAAATAAAATATCCTTCTCTATTT
The DNA here is from genome assembly GCA_026170595.1 of Plestiodon gilberti rubricaudatus. NCBI lineage: Eukaryota > Metazoa > Chordata > Lepidosauria > Squamata > Scincidae > Plestiodon > Plestiodon gilberti. Next base: position 203,997,428 of record JANXHW010000001.1, read on the forward strand.
CTTCAGACTCTTGCTAGTTATTTTTTACTGACTGGCAGGAATTAGCAACGCCACATTCTATTGATATATATATTTGTTCTTTCCCTTCATTGCATGTCTGTGTAAACTGTTATTACAGGTAGATTAATTTCAGTTAAGTGTTTGCCATTGAGAGATACAGAGAGCAGCGGTACTAAAATATATTTGAATTATGGGAGCTACCCATCCAAGGAATGGGTATATCCATTGTAGATAGAGAGAGAGAGAGAGAGAAAAACAAATGTTGTAAATCACCGGATGAGTTGTACACATGAATGGATTGTTTGTATAACCGTGTATAATCAAATAATTTTCTAGCAATAAGAATTAAGATGGAAATAGAAGTTGGGCATGAAATTGTATTTAATGTTATGGGTCAAAGCAAGAACAGGATAGGATTACCGCTCAGCACCCTGGTCCTACGCACGACACCTTCCAAGATGAAGATACCTTGCAGATTGGGGGGAAGGGGGTCAGTGCTCCAAAAATCCTCATACCCATGATGGCTTCCCAGTTCGCTTCAACAAAGGGCAAGGATCCACACATGGAAATGTCTCGAAGCTTGAGCAGCAGCTCTGTGTACAGGTAGATTAATTTCAGGTAGAAATTAAGGTAGATTAATTTCATATCAGAGTTGATGCAGCGGTTTCAGATGTAAAGGATGGGTGAAATGCAGAGAAATCCAAGTGCTTGCTTGAATTTCATGCAAATAAATTACCCCGGCGCATTCTCACAGTAGGGTTATCCCAGAATAAGTGGTTTGAGGATAACCTTTACCTAGATTTTAACAAATGTAAATATAGGTGACCCACTGGGGCTGTTTGTTTTAATTGTTTTAATTCTTGATTTTAAATGTATGTATGTATTTTAACGTTTTTATTGGAAGCCGCCTTGATTGCCCTTGTTGGGAGAAAGGCGGGGTATAAATTCTTTAAATAAATAAAAATAAATAAGAACATAAGACGAGCCCTGCTGGATCAGGCCAAAGGCCCATCTAGTCCAGCTTCCTGTATCACACAGTGGCCCCACCAGATGCCTCAGGGAGCACACAGCCAACAAGATAACTTGTTTCCTGTTGTCACTCCCCTGCACCTGGCACAGAGAAAACCTACTTCCAAAGCCAGGAGGTTGCTTATGGCTTGTAACCTGTGATGGTCTTTTCCTCCATGAATCTGTCCAAACCCCTTTTAAAGGCATCTAGGCCAGGTGCCATCACCACATCCTGTGGCAAGGAGTTCCACAGATGAATTACATGCTGGGTAAAGAAATATTTTCTTTTGTCTGTTCTAACTCTCCCTCCACTCAATTTTAGTGCATGTCCCCTGGTTCTGGTGTTGTGCGAGAGGGAGAAGAATTTCCCTCTATCCACTCTCTCCATCCCATGCATAATTTTATACGTCTCAATCATGTCCCCCCTCAGATCCTTTTTTCTAGACTGAAAAGCCCCAAACGCTGTAGCCTTTCCTTATAAGGGAGGTGCTACAGCCCCCGAATCATTCTGGTCGCTCTTTTCTGCACCTTTTCCAATTCAACTATATCCTTTTTGAGGTGTGGTGACCAGAACTGGACACAATACTCCAGATGTGGCCTTACCATCAATTTGTACAAAGGCATAATGGTATTCGCCGTTTTATTCTCAATCCCTTTTTTAATGATCCTGAGCATGGAATTGGCCTTCTTCACAGTCGCCGCACACTGGGTCGACACTTTCATTGACCTGTCCACCAACACCCCAAGATCTCTCTCTTGATCTGTCACAGACAACTCAGAACCCATGACCGTATATGTGAATTTTTGGTTTCTTGCCCCAATGTGCATCACTTTGCACTTACTTACATTGAAGCGCATCTGCCATTTTGCTGCCCATTCTCCCAGTTTGGAGAGATCCTTCTGGAGCTCTTCACAATCCCTGCTGGTCTTCACCACCTGGAAAAGTTTAGTGTCATCCGCAAACTTGGCCACCTCACTGCTTATCCCCAACTCCAGGTCATTTATAAATAAGTTGAAAAGCACCGGTCCCAAGACCGATCCTTGGGGCACACCGCTTTTCACCTCTCGCCATTGTGAAAATTGCCCATTGACTCCCACTCGCTGTCTCCTGGTCTTCAACCAGTTCCTAATCCACAAGAGGACCTGCCCTCTTATTCCCTGACTGTGGAGTTCTCAGGAGCCTTTGATGAGGGACCGTGTCAAACGCCTTCTGAAAATCCAGATATATAATATCCACGGGTTCGCTCGCATTCACATGCCTGTTGACCTTTTCAAAAAATTCTAAATGATTTGTGAGGCAAGACTTCCCTTGCAGAAGCCATGCTGACTCTCCCTCAGCAAAGCTTGTTCTTCTATGTGTTTTAAGATTAAAATAGATCCTCAGTGCTTGGATCATGTGACCATGGACATTTGTGGAAGAGCACAGATCAGGAACAGGCATCACTTTAGGCGCACGTTAGGAGTCTTGCTCACGTTAGGAGTCTTGCTCATGTGGAACTGCTTTTCAGAGCATGCAAACATCCATAGGATCCCACTCTATGTGGGAAACAAGGTCAGATCAAGAGATCCACCTTCCACATGTTTAGGTTGGCACTAAATGTTTACAAGCGAGCTAACTGCTTGTGCACATCATTTGCAATGCATGCGCCCTAGCTAGATGGCACCCATAACGCCTGGACAGCATCAATGAAATGCATATTATTGGGGCCATACATGATGTTCTCTTCCATGACCTCCCTTTTCTTAATAGTCACACAAACATCAGATTAGGATTAGGACCAGTGCCTCACAAATCTCAATTTAACGTTTAACTACAGTACTATATTTCCCTTCCTTTCAGTATAAAATGTAATCTTCAGCTCCTGAATGCAAGTCAAAATCAAAACCAGATGATTTATTGCTTTCATTTTAGATACAATCTGATCCCTTCTATAACAATACCCTGTGATAATTACTTGCCGTTGCCGCTTTGTGGCATCTGTACCAGAACTTCTAAATCTATTCCTAATTGTATACCGAGGCAGGCATGGTTTCTTGGTTACTGCTTTATGCAATGACTGAATAATAGAAACACCAATAATAAGAAGTAGAGAACCACAATAATCTGTAGCGGGTGGAGGTGGATACTCTACAGCTTCCTTTGCTATCTTCCCACCTCCTACTGGCAAGTTTCCTCAGTAAACTGTATCCATGGAAGCAATCTGCAAAGTGACCCTGGACTTTCTGTCATCTCTCTGTTGTGCATTTCCTGACAGTCACAGCTATTCACTCTTTCAGTCAGTCTTGCACATAGTCATACATGCATATGCACATACTCAGTCATACACACACTGTGAGTCACACTCAGCACACAATTGAACCCGGAACCTTCTACATCTAAAGCATGTGCACTACCACTGTTGTAATCCCTTCAAATTCCCATTCCCCTAACAACCAGTATGGGCCATTGGCAATCACTGGAGAGAGTCACAGGCATAGACAGCGAACCATTCTCCATAGTTCTCACATGGCGTGTGAGGCAGCACTGCATCAGCACAGCTGGGTTTGTAGGTTCAACCCTTGTAAGCTAAGACTGTTTTGTCCCAGGCTCCTCTGAGCCACTATATACTCTTCCAAAAGTCCACTTTAGGCTAAAGCCAGCACTTTCCCTCTTAAATAGTTAAAAACGCTGTGTGCAGAAACAAACTCCTGAACTCAAGGCAGCAATTAACAAGTTTTATTGCTTTCCAAGAAACCCTTATCACCTATAAAGTCCCCAAAGTGAAAGCAGTTCCTCAGTAACCTAGTCTACTTATCTAAACAAGGCAAGTGTCCTTGGAAAATCTCAGCGCATTTCCCCACGGCTGTGGAATCTCCTTGTTGCCTTCCTCCAGTCCAGCAAAGCATCTTGCAACAAAAGTCCACTCAAGAAAGGTCTCTCCAGCCAGTCAGGCAGAGCTTCCCCAATATCAGTCAGTCCAGGTATCAGTCCATCCAGGTAAGTAGTCAGTCCAGCAGAGGTTCCCCATCTTAGCAAAGTTGTCATCTGGCAGGAGGTCTTCACGCAGCAATCCATCAGCATGTCCCTCTGGCGAGGTAGCAAGCCTCTGTGGTGCTGTAGCTGACCTCCTTTTATTTCTCCAAGTCTTCATTAAGCATAGGTGGGCACAGCTGTGGGCTGGCAATCAGTGCACTCCAGGTCCTTCTAATGGTCCACAGGTGTGGAGCCACGCCCAATTGCCTACAGCTGTGCTTCCACCCATGCTAGTTACCCCTGCTAACTGGGCAAGAGGCACTTTTTCAATGGGTGCTCCTCTTATATTTAGCAGGGGGAGAGTAACTGCTCCCCTTTCACCCCAGCACATTCTCTTTTCTGGTGGCTGTTTGCTGGTGGTGTTCTGCATCTTTTTTAGATTGTGAGTCCTTTTGGGGCAGGGAACCATTTAATCATTTGATTTTGTCTGTAAACAGCTTTGTGAACTTATTGTTGAAAAGCGGTATATAAATACTGTTTAATGATGATGATGATGATGATGATGCAGTCCTGGGTGTTAACTCCTTCTATCCCAGTCCTGTCAAACAGGCAAAGTCTTGAACCTTTAACCCCTTCCTTCCCGGTTCTGTCAAAACAGGGGACCACTGTTAACACCACTAACTCCTCGCCATTCTTCTGTGATTTCCACTACAAAGACCATGCTGATCTTGCAAGAAATCTCTTCTGGTTCTGATGCTCCCATCACATCCATTCACTGTTCAGTGAGCACATGCATTCCCACGTTAGAAGCTACGGTGCCGAGGCTCCAACGTTTGAGGGAACCTTTGGCAAAATGCCTACAAGGGCCTCCCAATGGCATGCTGCCCTATGCTTTGGAAAGTGCATACACACACCAACTACCCCTCCCGTGGTGTCCAGGAATTGGGCAGTGGATGAATGCCTTCTTCATGCTGTCACCCACAGCTATGGCCATGGCAGTGAAAGAAAACTCTTGCTTGTCCACTACCTGGTTAGCTTTCCCAGCAGGGCACCATCAATGTACCAGACAGGAAAGCTAACTGAGTAGTGGACAGGTGACACTTCACTGCTGCTGCAACAGTTACAGGTGACAGCATAGACAGACTCATGTCCATTGCTGCCACATCAGCACTCTGTCTCCTTGTAAGGGCCTCATTGGGCCCTGGCTAACTTATTGGACGATGGTGAGAAGCAACTACAGCAGCAGATGGCAAGCATCTCTTGTGGGCTCCGGCTTACTGTGCAGTGGTGGGGAGCAGCTGCGGCAGCAGCAGCAGACCCTTGCTGCTTCAGGGTTTGAGTAGGCCAGGCATGGACACTCATTGTATTTTGCTTGGGCTGGTGGCAGGGAAATATCAGGTCCAACAGTCCTTATGGAAAAGGCCAAACTTTGGTTCTGCAGAGCAAATCCTCCCCCCATCCCACCTCTAGCTTGCTGACTTAGGAGAAGCCTTGCTTTTCTTTTTGGGAAAATTCCATGACCGGCCACACCTTGCATGGTAAGCAGATTTAAAACTACAAACAAGCCACATCCTGGGAGCTTTGTGACTTCAGAATAAACAAAGTAATTGTTGTTGTTGTTGTTCAGTCGTTAAGTCATGTCCGACCCTTTCGTGATCCCATGAATCATATCCCGCCAGGCCTTCCTATCCTCCACTATCTTCCTGAGTTCGCTCATTTTCATGTTCGTTGCATCGGTGATGCTGTCTAACCATCTCATCCTTTGCCTTCCCCTTCTCCTTTTGCCTTCAATCTTTCCCAGCATCTGAGTCTTCTCCAGAGAGTCCTCTCTTCGCATTAGGTGGCCAAAATATTTGAGTTTCAGCCTTAGTACCTGTCCTTCCAGGGAACAGTCAGGCTTGATTTCATTTAGAATTGACTGATTTGATCTCCTAGCAGTCCAAGGGACTCTCAGGAGTCTTCTCCAGCACCACAGTTCGAAAGCATCTATTCTTCGGCGCTCAGCCTTCCTTATGGTCCAACTCTCACAACCATACATTGCTACTGGGAACACTATTGCATTAACAAAGTCATTAACAAACACAAAAGAGGTGCCTCTATCAACCTCATTGTAAACTCATTTGCATGATAATTAATTGTAGTTCATATGATAATGAATATAATTAAGGCACAGGCTTCCTGAGCAATCAAGGCACCCTCTTCTGCAGTGTCCTCGGCAGGGTGCAGAACAATAGAGGCACCCATCTCCAGCCAGGGACGGAGCATCAAGGGCCATCAAGACACAAAAGGAAGGTCCGTGAGAAATTTTGGTTATAAAAATCAGGGTCACTGATTCTTGTGTCCTTCATCTTTTCCCTGTTCTTGCTGCCATTGCTGCCGTTTGTGAATTGCTCAGGGATCTGCTGGTGCTGTATCAATTCCCTTCACTTCACAAGAACCACTGTGCCAGCTGGTATCCATGACAGGAATCAGACCATACTCTTCTTTTCCAACCTCTCTTGCTTCTTCTCCCCTTCACCCTTCTCTTGAGAGCAACCCAAAACTGCAGCTCCAGTACCTGCTGAGCCACCTGTCAATGCACCCTTCTCCTGGAAAAACAATCTCTGCTCCCTTGTCTTGCTTCCCTCCCTGGAACAAGCTAAGGCTCCCACCTAGTCATCCTTGGTTTGCTTTTCAACCCCATTTTCTGCTTTTCTCCCCACCTTTGAACCAGGAGATCGCTGTCCCTTGGCATCCTCTCTCCAATACTACAAGCTTGTTTCAGCAGATGCAGGTAGGTAACCTTGGACTCTGGCAATTCCGACCATGGGCCCACAAGGCCCATCTATCTTTTGAATCTCAGGTGCCATCAAATTGACAACATGTTTATTGTTACCATCTCTCCCTCCTTTGGTGTGAGTGTGGTGAGTGTGTGGGAGTCTAGCAGCCTGATCCTAGGCATGTCTACTCAGAAGTAAGTCCTGTTATAGTTAATGGGGCTTACTCCCAGGTAAGTGTGCATACGATTGCAGCCTAGGACTCCTTGGTCTGTCTTTTACCATTTAAGGGGGAGGCCTAGAAATTGTCCCCAGGCTTCCAGCACACAATTTCTCCTAGCCAATCTATTAAGAACTCAGAGAATAAGGAAAGGCAAGGGGTGTGGTCTGGACGTTGTGCTGCTGCCTTGCCTGAACAAGCTAAGCAGGGTCAGACCTGGTCTTGCTTTGGAAGGGCAAGAAATGCTGCTGAACTTTTCCTGGAACAAAGAAACAACCGCCACCAACATTACACACCGGCAGAAAGCAGAAACAAGAAGGCATGAAACCAAGTTGAACAAGGGGTCTAGTAACAGTAGGAGAGAACTACCTACAAACCTTTAAACAAACCACTACTCCCTGTACTGCTGGAGGCCAGCATTTCTGCACTTGCTTTCTAGGCGGCTCATGCTGTCGCTGTTCCAGTTGAGGAGCGATTGCACGATGCGAGTGGCAAGCAAGTGTCCCCCACTGTGAGTGAGTGAAGTGCTTTGGTAGCCATAGCTCATGGTTCAGGCAACAGAGAACAAAGACTCAGCTACTGTGTCGCGCTGCAGCTGGAATCTTGGTGTTTTCCTGCCTCTTCCTTTTATTATAAGGACAGGAATGTGCTGCTGTTCTGGAGGGCAGCTGGCATGGCTTTTAAATGTCTTCATTTGTCTTTGGGTATTTTTTTTTTCCAGTTGGAAAGGGGAGATGGATGAAAGTAATTGGGTGCCTTACCATTTTTGTGTCTATAAAATGCCATTTTAAAATCATTTGGCCTTTTTTTAAAATCTCCCAAGCCATTTAATTATTTAGGTTGTGAGTCCTTTGGTGATAGACATATGTGTGTTGGGGGGAACAAATGCTTTAACCTACTTTGAGCCCAAGGGATGGAGTGGGCTATAAATAAAGAAGCTCATGGGAATCCAGGAAATAAGTAGTGCGAGGAGATAATAGCTTGCGGCCATGTTTCTGAATATTTCCTTTGTTCCCATATGACTGATGTCAATGGTGAATCTTCAGCTCGAGAGCCAATCCAACAAGCACTGCTGCTTGAGAAATCCCTATTCATTTCAGTGGGACCTGCGCAGACTGAGCTCCCATGAAATAAATGAAAGCAGATCAACAATGTTGCTTGACGGACAGCAACATTTCCCTCTTTATACTCCACCACCTATTCTGGGGAAATAATGCATTACAAACCTGGTATGTCTCAGGATTCAAAAGTAGTAACACTCTCAGAATATATCTTGTGTTGCTGGAACTAAGGGGCTTTGTGAATTGATTGATAAGAGAAAGAAATAAGGCACAATAGATGCCAGACACAGAACAGGTTTTGGTGAAAAGCATCATTTTGCTTAACTGGGCACAGGACCATCATACTAATCAAGGTTTTGTATCTGGCGTTCATTGGTGGGTCATTTGTCCATTCCTTGGGAAGCTGAAATATGTAAGCTGTGATTTGGAAATCGAAACGTTAGGTTTTCTCTTTCATCAGTCTGGGATTATGCAACTTGTGGCAGTACATGTCTCGCATATGCCACGACTCTAGAACTGTCACTTCTGTTTAGATATTAGACCACAGATTAGTCACGAGACAAATCATATAACCGAAAGGATGTCAAAGCCAATTAAATGGGTTTAAAAGAGCTTGGCATAAAATAAACAAGGTTGAGGTTGTCAAAATGAATTACAGGAGCTCCACAACTCTAAGACAGAACTCTGGAAAGTTGAAAAAATTGAAAGTGATTCAATGCAGTTGAAGTTTCCAAAAGGAGCATGTTTGAATGTAATAGCCAAAACGAATCTATTGCATTGAAGGCCCTCTTTGAGTTGAGAGTAGTACTGTATGTATGTATGTATGTATGTATGTATGTATGTATGTATGTATGTATGTATGTATGGGATACTGCCATCAAATATAAAATATATAAAAATTGAACTGAAGTGGGAGGTGAGGAATTGCCACCTCATCATGCATTTGTGGCATGTCACGGCATCGACCTGTTCAATCACCGTGCCAGAAAAATCAACCTGATGCCATTTTAGATTCTCTGTGACAAAAATATGCATCCAAAGCATATTAGCAGTTGAAAATTTAGCAGGAAGGGTGAGGAAGGGGAAAATTGATTCTGTTAAAAACTGACAAAAAGTCAAGGAGGTGTGAGAGAGGGGGAAGTAAATGAGTTGGTACATGAGGATGGCGTTACCTCTTGTTTCTATATAGGTGGAGGGAGGCAGTTGCTAGAACTGTGGTTGAATATGATTGAAATGAACTTGTGTGAATTCCAAGTATGCCCACTTGAAGTGACCCTGAAGAATTTCAAAGCGAGAGGTATTCAAAAAGGGGAAGGAAAACGTTGATAATTATGATGCCTCATCCAGTTCAATAAAAGGAATGTTTTGGATTCAGAAAAGGATTGAAGCTGGCTGGCTAGCTGTGGCTGCCCACTGGTTGGCCATGTCCCCTTCCATTAAACGCTCTGTGCATTTTCATGTGCTTCAGCTTGCCTCTATGCAGAACTACAGAACCCAAACCCCAGATCTGCATTACATGCTTGCACTTTCCAGGAGATGTAATTTTTTGTTTCTTTCCTTTCTGCCCCAGACTTGCATTTTTTTTTTTTTGGCTCAGGCCTGATGATGGATCATGACGTTTAGGTAACGTAGCCAAGAGTCTTTTAATTTGTCTTATCCTTTGATACAGAGAGTGGTGAAGCTGCAAAGTATGTGGTGATAGTGGGGGTGGCAGTGGCAGCAGGGAGGAAGCAGCTTTGTTCTCCTTGCCTGAGCATTGTGGAAACAAGCCCCAAGGTGTACACAAAGACATTGCTCTGCAAGACCAGTACTCAAAGTGCTTCATTTGGACTAGTAATTGAAGTCCAGACGCCTTCAGATGTGCCTTCAGCACTCATTGCATCATTGCTTGGCGTTATTAAATGAAGCCTCTCAAAATAGAACAGAAAGCAATGGGGCTTCAAGTTTGATAGAGGTGATTTTTATCTCCAAGATTTTTACAATCCGATTTCCTCTCTGCATCCTCCGCTCCACTGGGGCCTTTTATGTGCTGCACTTGCTAGAATAACACTGAATTTCCATTTGTACCTCTTGTGTCACACATAAAAGCTCAATTAGCATTCTGATTCGCTGTCAGCCTGTACCTATTTAATGAACTTTTATCCAGTTCCATGTTCCTTAAGTTTAATTAACTAAAATGGATCTGGTGACTAAGCAGCTATGAAATGCTTTTGAAGTGAAAATATTCTTTCACTGAAAGCATTAGGCAAGAAGCAGAGAATGAAAACTTTCAGGCACAGGCTGAATAGTTTTCTACTCAGTGATTTCTTACATATTCAGAGTGGAACGCCTCTCCCTGGCCTGAAGTAGCGTTTAAGCCCAATGTGGGAAAACGTTCTCCTTGTATTTACCAGGGTTAAAACAGTATAGTCTTCATTGCCCTTCTGAAAGTGGACAGTGATGGCACCAGGCATACTTCTCCAGGGAGGCCGTTCCAGAACTGTGTGCCACAACCGATAAGGCCGTGTTCATCATGGACACCATCTATGTGGTTGTACAAAAAAGGAAGAAAGAAAAAGGCAGCGTAACATAACAGTGAGTTGCCTTTTGGTAATTCTTTTCTTAAATACCTCATACTTTATAACAATGTTATCAACACAGAAAAAATACCAGAGAATAATCTGAACCACAAGATGCAGAATTTCTGCTATAGGTAATGAGGTCTGGCTTTGTACACCATCTTGATGGGATACTGCCTGGGAATCGTACATAGGCTGATCACAAGAGTAGAGAATAAATGTAAGAATAAACAAACAGAGACCTATCACCTTTTCCTTTTTTTAAGTAAAGGGATGTGTACTCTTGGCAAGTGTGCTACAAAGCCTGTTTACTTGCATATTACAATAGTCACTCTGTGTGGAGTCAACTAGTTGACTAGAGATGCAAGTGCTCTTGAGGAATAATTGCATTGGTCTGAAATATAGGATAACATGAATATCCCCTTGCCGTTGCTATTTACATTCAGCAGAAATGGATTCTATCCGGTTAGGCGCGCCGGCACTGGGACTCAGCACTGGTGCTGAGAGTCGCAAAGTGTCATAAGGCATGATTGTGACTACTTGAAAGGAGGTGGCGCTGGCACCAAGGCCTGTGCCGCCTTCCCGCCAGCCGCCTCTGAACCCTGCGCCGTGCAGTGTGTAAGTGATGCGCTGAGCAGCGCAGGGCCTGGGGGGGGTATGGGGAGGGTGGGGAGGGGTCATGGAAGGGGGGAGGGATCGGCAGAGAAGGCCTTTTATGTGCCTTCCATATCTTATCCCCCCTCCCAGGCTGGGAAGCCCTACGTGGGGCTTCTCGGGCCTGCGCCATAAGAACATAAGAAGAGCCCTGCTGGATCAGGCCAAAGGCCCATCTAGTCCAGCTTTCTGTATCACACAGTGGCCCCACCAGATGCGTCAGGGAGCACACAGCCAACAAGATAACCTGTTTCCTGCTGCCACTCCCCTGCACCTGGCCAGCAACTTAGCTGACGCAGATCCGAGTAGCCCCATTGAGAAGGCTGGGGCTCAACACGGCGTAAGGCTCTGCCATGAGGGAAGGTGGTGCCTAAGGTGGTGGATGGGCTCAGGTGACAGCCTATGCCCAATGGATACCTTTGTGGCTTCCTCTTCTAGCTCCCATTTGCTCTCTTACCTCTTTCTCCTTGGTTTGTCACCTTGAAATTGAGTGGGGCAGAGCAAAGAAGCCGGGAGAAGCACCACCCCACTTCTGCTTCTCCTGGCTAACGTATGCCATCCCATTCTGCTGTACTATTTCAAAACAGAACAATAGAGTGAGGAAGAGGAGGAAACAGAGGGAGAAGTAGCAGCGAGCAGCAGAGATGGCTATGGCAATGGCAAGCTTAGTCCCTGATTGGGAAGAGGACTGCGCCATTGTCGTCATCTTCTTTCCTTCTCCTCACTTGTGGAGGTGGAAGATGTGGCCAGACTAAGAGTGCCACTGCTGTAGTAACCTCTCCTCTTCCACTTTTAACGGCCCAATTCTGTGTACGATACGTATCCTATCCAGGGTGCACCTGAAGGGGTGTAAGCGGCTGGAGGCCCAATGGACCTCCTCGAAAGTACGCAAGCTCCGGAGCTCACGTACATTTGCGGTCTCCATGTAAGGCCAGGCCGGGCCTGGAGAGGGCTTTGGATATCAATATTTCTTGCTGTCGATATTCCCGCCCTCTCCAGGCCTGGGGCGGCCAATGGCTGTCCCCCCTCACCACCCAGTCTGCCCATCCGCCTGCCCATACCGCAGCCAGTGCAGGCTTTACCTGCTCCGGCGGGCATGGGGATGACGGGGATGCAGGGTAAGGGCCGCCGGCGCAACCTCTCCCCCGGCGCAACCTTACACAGGATTGCACTGTAAAGTGAACATCAGCAGAGGTGATGATTCCCCCCCCCCCCCCGTGCAGGGGCAGCAGCAATGATGCAGCAATGATTAGGGGCAGCAGAGGCATGGCAGGTTTCAGGCACCGTTTCCCCTTGGACTTGGTCTGCTTGATGGGACTAGTGAGTATATGTGCAGATGATCTTATATGCGGCATTGCTTCTTAAAAATGAACTAGAATGCAATGTTCCGTGGATCAGTTTTATGCATACTTTAATTATTTTTGCCTCTTAAAGAGTAAGACAGTATCACCTTAATTTGTTGAAATGTCACTTTGATTGTTAAGATTAGCTTGAATTTAGCTTTGATTAGCTCAATTAGATCACTTATAATTGCATTAATGGAAGTCAGATATTCACTTAGTTAAACAAATTAACAACATGATAGTGTGCCAAACACCGTGTTTCCACAAACAATTTAGTTCTGCTTTTTTTGAGCTTGATCTTTCCATTAGCAGCACAAAATCTAACTGTAGCATTGTGAAGGTTTTCCAGCCCCTTTTAACTGCTTTTAAACTTCTTGGGGCATTTACGTGGGGGGAAAAATCCTCAGCATTTGTCAGCTAGTGAAGACCATCTTTTCTAGACGACACCATTGGCAGTCAAACGTCATAAAACCCATGGGGAGAAAAACTGCTTCTAGAGCCAAAAATCCTCCTCTCCCCACCTCCATTTGACATTCTGTGCTCCCTTTGCTACTCTGGGCATGCAGCCCTTTCTAGAACATTGGAAAGTCTGTAGTGTAATCAGTTAAAGTGCCTTCAGTTTCTCCGTCCTCTACCCTCAGCCAGGGTCTCAGAGAGGCATTTTATCAGGGGGTACGATGTTTCTTTTGGGCCCCTTCTCCAGGGGGGGGGCAAAACAGGCCAAGGGAGGGCAGCAATGGCTGGAAACGTCTCCAGAGCCCAGGTTTACCAGGCTTCCCAATGCGACGTCCTGGTCTACGTGCCTGGTAAACCTGGCCTCCCAATTGGCTCAGCCTGTCATTCACTCTCCATGAGGCCAGCTGGGATCCCAGAAACATTATGGGCCCCCTCTTTTTTGCTCCTGGGCCCCCTTTTTGACTCTGGGCCTGGGTACAATTTACCCCCTTTACCCCCCTCTCATGGGCCCTGCCCTCAGCAGGGTTGCTGAGATAGGGGTGCGTTTCACTTGGTGTCTGAGTAGAAACCAGGGAACCAGGGATAGAAACAAAGGGGGGGGGTTGCTGGCCCAACAACTGGGATCCCACAACTAGGCCCCAGAGTTCAGCAGTGGGGAGGGGTTGCTTCACCTTTCTTCCTCCTCCTCCACCTGGCTCCTTCCCTGGGATTCTTGCCCCAGCCCCAGGGGAGCAGAGCAGACACAGAACAATGTAGAATCACGCATGCAAAAATCACATAAGCTACCTTCTTGAACAGAAGATCAGAGCCTTCATGCTAGGTAGGTATTTATTTATTACTTGTTTGTTGTGTCTTTCAGAAGATATCTAACAAAATGATGTGCCTGCTGTCTGTAAGAGCAGTAACATTCCCACATTACTGAAAGTAATATATCAGATGTTTCAGATGTCTGGAAACTAGCCACAGAAGCAAAAACTGTTATAGCTGATTAAGTGATACAGCAGTTAGTAAGAAGGGGAAAAACCACAGTGTGCTGTAGTAGGAAACCTTGCTAGAATGGTTGTGATAAATAGATATGAAATGTTGGGAGGGTCTACCACAGTGGGTCTACTGAATCATTAAGGGGCTTAAAAGACATTCAGTTCCACCTTTTTCAGCAGGGGGAGAGCAACTGCTCCCCTTTCACCCCAGCACAGTGTCTTTTCTGGTGGCTGTTTGCTGGTGGTGTTCTGCATCTTTTTTAGATTGTGAGTCCTTTTGGGACAGGGAGCCATTTAATCATTTGATTTTGTCTTTAAACCGCTTTGTGAACTTTTTGTTGAAAAGCGGTATATTTAATAATAATAATAATAATAATAATAATAATAATAATAATAATAATAATGCGTACCATATTTTCCCAACCTTACCCCCAAACCACTTAAATAAATAAATAAATAAAAATTTAAAAATACAAGGGGGGGGGCGCAAAGTGTTCCTTATATGTATGAACTTACATCATTCCTTAACATAGATATAACCATGCCTCACCTGTGCGCATAATGCCTCAGATCTTAAGATTGCTGGGAAATCTGACTAGGAAAAAGTGAGATATTTTTAGGTCCTGACAGAGGAAAGAAGATATGATTTATAGGAACTGAGCTATGTTCTCTATTGCTTTACAACATGCCTATAATAAATGGCCCTGGAGATTGATTAAAGCGCTCTACTCCAGATTTTAGTCAATTTCAGCAACTTGCCTCTTTTTCATGAACAGGAAAGCAATACAGGTCATTCCTTAAGTAATACCCTTTCTATGTATCCATCTCTAGTAGCATGAACAGCATGAACCGAACGTTGCACACTTGCCTGTGGTCTCTAATGCTGGCCATTTATTACAGAGGTTTTCCACAATCAATAAAAGGGCAAAATCAGATACTGGATAACTCTCTTTCTCTAATGCCTCTTAGTTTTAGGAGAAACAGTGCTAGTCTTTAATAACACAGTCTCCATTTCAAGCAGCAAAATGCATATTTTGAGAACCCTCCAGAGTGAAACATCCTCCTCCCATCTTCTCCTTTCTTAATGTTTTTTTTACAGATGACCTGCAATAATGTACTGACTTCCCTAAACATAAAATCTTTCACAATTATTGTAAGAGGCTTCTGCTCCTTCTCATATTTTCATATTGAATCTTATAGGGTGCCCCCTCATCTTAAAGAAAGGAGTGTAATATATGATTGCAGGCATACTAATGGATGGCAAATTGATTCCTTCTGACTTGATTCAACTCCACATGTTGAATCTTGTCCCTTCTACCTCAATGTTTCTAGCAATAGCAGTTTATTTTAATTTTTGTATTGGACTTCTGTACTAAACTGCTTCCTTTCCTCCTGTTAATTTTGACAGTGCCGCCATCCATTCAAAGAATTGTACAGTCTGATGCCCTTTGTACATTACTGAGCTGTAACAACAGATACAAATGAGATTAGTCTACTCTGCCATTAATTTACTGAAGCAGGCTGCCTGCTGATGTGATCACCGTGCAAACAAAAAGAAAAGCTTGGACTTCTAGGAGAATTACCATGTGGCTAGCCACTGAAAGTGCTCACTTTAGCAGGAAAATTTAGGGCAGAATGCTAAATGTGAGGATCAAGAGTGATGGGGTGGGGCGGACGTATTTGCATGAGAACATGAGATAAAGTTCTCAGCATTGCTGAAAATCGTTATAAAATGTACCGATACATAGAACAGTACCCCATGGAAACTGAAACAGATATCTAACCCTAACTCTATCCCCCACCCACCCCCACTGGCTTAACTAGCGTTGTATCAGTGGAGGCTGCTTTGCAGCAGTCGCAAAGCAGCCTCTGCCAAGGAGCGCACTGGGGCTACTGGTGAAAATGCTGAAGCGACCTCCTGTGCACCAGTGGACCCATGGAGACCCGCTGGAGCAGGCGGGGAAGGGTTGAATGGGGCAGGGGTGGGCGAACGAGGGAAGAGGTGGGGAGGAGGAGGGATCAGGACCAGGGGAGGTGGAATTGGTGGTGGTGGTACACGTCAAATGCTTACCCCCTTCCCAGGCCTGATCCGCCTTCCCAGGTACTGTCATAACAGTGGATACTTCTCATTCATGCTCATGGCAATGTTCAGACCTTGAGCCTGAGGCCTGTATTGTTGCCATGAAGCCCTCCCACTTCTGTGTTTTGGTGTTTGGAAAGGTGTGGTGGTGATGGAGAAGACTGAATGTGGGAAGAAGAACCCCAAACTGAGCCTATTCTGAACTTTGGTTTGGGGTTTAGTCATGACTTGGAAAGGGCTCAGGGAATGGGGCCTGTACATAGGATGTGGTGATGGCACCTGGCCTAGATGCCTTTAAAAGGGGTTTGGACAGATTCATGGAGGAAAAGACCATCACAGGTTACAAGCCATAAACAACCTCCTGGTTTTAGAAGTAGGTTTTCTCTGTGCCAGGTGCAGGGGAGTGGCAGCAGGAAACAGGTTATCTTGTTGGCTGTGTGCTCCCTGCAGAAGCGTCGCTCCGGTAGGGGCGGGGCTGTAAGTATCGCTGCGGTCATAGTCTCTTTACCGAGCGAGGAGGAGGCAGCCCCGCACCCTCACTGTCCGAGCCAGTCCCCTACGGAGAAACCGGCAGGGAAGAGACCCTGCCTGCTGCTTTCTCCGTAGGGGACTGGCTCGGACAGTGAGGGGGCGGGGCTGCCTCTTCCTCGCTCGGTAAAGAGACTATGACCGCAGCGATACTTACAGCCCCGCCCCTACCGGAGCGACGCCTCTGGCTCCCTGAGGCATCTGGTGGGGCCACTGTGTGATACAGGAAGCTGGACTAGATGGGCCTTTGGCCTGAACCAGCAGGGCTCTTCTTATGTTCTTATGTACAGTCCAGTCTCCAAATCTCTTCCAAAGTAACTTCAACGGCAACACTAATAAAATCTGTTACAGTCCTACCTCACGGCAAATTCTACTTTTCTGTTAGGCTGACGCAGAAGCGCTCCGCTGGCCTAGGGTGTTGCAAATGTGCCATAGAGCACTTTGCAGCACCCAGAGAGCAAGCAGTGCCGGTGGTAAGGTCTGCGCTGTCTCGCTTGCACTGCAGCCTGACTCCCCTTGTGCCAGAGCAGGTAATGTGGCTCCAAGTGGCACAGGGGCTGCGAGAGGGCGGGGAGGGTGTAATGGGGCAGGTGAAGGGTAGGGGTTGGGCGGATTGGGCCCAGGTGGGGTTGGGCTCGGTGACGTTGCGGCGTGCCGTATCCTATCCTCCCTCCACAGGTCAGACTGTGATAATTGTTTAACATTAGCTTAAACCCACATTGAAGGGCTTTACGCTGGTCCGTGGTAAAGCTTACATGTATTTCCAGAGATTGTTTCAGCTTCGAAATCAAGACGACCCAGCAGGTGCCACAGAATGTGGCATCTTGTCCTAGTATTGTGTGTACTGTTTGATTAGTGTGTATTGTATGTACTGTTTGATTTTAAGCTTACTGCACCTTAAAAATGCTCTCGCCATCTGTTTCACTTTCACCTTATCAGTAAGAGACCCTTGCTGGAAACACATATGTTTCTTTGAGCTCTCCATGTGGGAGTGTGATTTATATAATAATTGTGCCTGTCATCAGTCTATGAATTTATTTCAGCGGTTGGAGCTCCATTTGGGAGCATCTACAAGCATTGTCTAGGCTCTGCTTGTCTTACGGATCACCATGAGAAATTTCTTTTCCTAGAGCTCTCGTTTGCACACCTTGCCTTACTGGTAAGTTTATATTAAAATGTGTTTGTTATTTCTAAAATGTTTCTGAGACACCTGAGGTGATTTATAATGAAGGCAAAGGATGGAAAATAAGATAACTTGAGCATGGTAGGCAGCTAGAAAACCCAAGTTGTACACAGTGTGCAAATTAGGCATACATTTTAGTCCAGGGTAAGCTATAGTAGCAGGATTTGGGGGATACGGTTAATAATGACTAGGATGGGGAGCTACCATTCCATCATTCCTCTGTACTTAAATAGTAAGGGGGATCCCTGGAAAGTGAACTGAGGGCCCAATCCTACCCAGCTTTCCAGCGCTGATGGAGCCGTGGCAGCAGGGAATGCACTGCATTTTGTGGTGGTGGTGGGCAGTCACAGATGCCTCCTCAAGGTAAGGGAATGTTTGTTCCTTACCTTGGGGCTGCATTGCGGCTGCAACGGCACTGGAAAATTGGATAGGATTGGGCCCCCAACCAATTAGCAAAGGCATGTAAGCATGGAAATAGGTTTTTAATCTGGTTACAACATGTCATGGCTTATACAACATGTCAATGCATCGTTACAGCCAATGCTAATCCATAGGATAGGGCTGCACATGCTACAGTGGTCCGTGGACTCATACCTAGTTCTTAGCTCAATGTTGGACTACGCCAAGGGTGTCAAACTTGTTTCATACAGTGGCCGGAAGTTAGCATTCGTGGTGTCTGCTGAGGGCCGGGAGTGGCATCATTAAGCAGAAAGTGATGTCATTAAGCAGGTGGTGACTGGAAATAAGCACTTTGTTCTCATGTAGGAACTAAATCTGCATACATAGCACACGTGCCTGTATCTCTTCTATCAGTGATCTGCACTCATGTCTGGCTACCAAGCATCACTTCTATCAGCGATCTGCACACATTGTGGTGGAGGGAGGGGGTGGATCCGGCGGCAGTTGTGCACACAGGATCTTATCTCCTCTTTCTTAAACCTTGCTGCCCCTTTTATACCACCAAAATGGCTGGCGTATGGCCAAGGAGACCCATAGGCAGCCTGTAGGCTTATGCAGAGGTAAGTAAAAAAAAGTGTTTTACTTACCTCCGGTTTGTCTTCAGGTCATCCACTCACCATAGCATGCAGCACGTGCTTTTTTGGCACGGCTGCATGCTGTAGCATGGCAGGGGATAGAACTGGGCTGCTAGTCTTCTATCTTGCATTCTTAAATGCTCTACATCAGGGGTTCCCAATCGGAGGCCCGCATAACCCCTACACGGGCCTCCAGCTGCCCTGCGTACCCCCGGATCTTCGGAGGCCCACGTACCCTCTGCGTACCTCTGCCTACCCCCACGTACCCTTTCCCTCAGGGTTTCCCTCAGGGTTGCGGCGCGAGCGGGAGGGCCTGCCTGCCCTCGCCGCAACCCGGAAAAATGTCCCTGAGATGTTCCCCTGTAGCTCCTCTTGCCTGTTCTCCTGGGTGCCGCCATCTTGGATCTTGTGAGATTTCGTGTGATCCAAGATGGCGTCGCCCAGAAAAACAGGTAGGAGGAGATATCGGGTACATTTCAGGGACATTTTTCTGGGTTGCATTGCAGGCAGGCGCCCGCCCGCACCACAACCCGGAAAAAACCCCTTTAGCAGCTGTCCCTTATCAGCTGTTGATTGCAACAGCTGATAAGGAACAGCATCTTGTGTACCCCTAGCCTGCGTCCGCATACCCCCAGGGGTACTACCACAGGTTGGAACGCCTGCTCTACATAATTATTTATCACACTGACATTGTCTTGCTAGGAATGTTTATCTCCTGGAAAGCTTTGTTTTCCTGACAAAATGAGCTTTACTTATCAAGCCTGTCATTTATCATAAGGCATTGTCTTTCTGTGCTTAGAAGCATGCAAATGAACATGCTTTAAATTATTGCCATGTGTTGGAAACTGAGCTGGTATAATATGGATGGATGTGTCAGTTTTGTATATCTCAATCAAGATAATTTCAATTATCTTTGAAGACCTATGGCTTTGTTCATCATATTCTATCTTGTTTTACTTTTCCCACCTTTGGGCACAGATGAATGAAACAACTGGTTAAAGTCTAATGTTAACTGCCATGCTGGGCACTTTGCTTCTAAAAATGCTCTCTTACTACTGTACAAATCATTAGACACATATGAACATCTGAGTCAGCAGAGAACTGGAGCCAACAGGAGTAAACTGCTGCTCATATAAGCCAGTTAACAGGTTGTTAGCCATCATGTATATATAGAGAGCCTTTCCTAGAGTGTAAAGTACTTTGTAACCTTGTTTCATTCACCCAGCAGCATATAAGCAAATCAGACTTTATTGGGGGGGGGGGGGCGGGGAGAAAAATATGAATTAATGCTTAAATGTCTATCCTCAGAAATAGGCCCGCAAGGCAGCTTATGAAAGTTAATATGCACAACATAAAACTAGCTAAAAAATAAATCATCGCAATTGTCTGGTCTGATGGCAGGAAGGTCCTGACAAGGCCAGCAGCTGAGCCAGGAAGGAGATAGGCAGTCAAGCAAGCAGGTCCAGGCTGGAGGCAAGTGGGCACCAGGGATGGGCAGGTCAAGAACAGCTCAGTCTCTGCAGCGTGGTGCCGATATTCCCACCCCCTTCCTGGCCGAGCCAGCCAATGGCCCCCTCCCCTGCCACTCCAGTCTGTCTTCCCTACGCTCTCCCGCCGCCCAGTGCAGGGCTTACCCTGTCTGGCCTGTGTCTGTGTCTGTTACCTGTGTTTGGCGGCATGGGGTCCAGAGGGCGCCAGTGTGAGTGGTGCCGGCCTCAGCGCTGGCGTCGCTTACACCTGAGGTACCGCGAAAGTGCTTTATGGCACTTTTGCAACACCTTAGGCCGGTGTTTAGGCTTTGTTTAGGCTGGATTGCGCCCTTCCTCTAGGAAGCTGGTATGATGGATTTTATTTCATCAGCATGGTTTAATTTTTTGGCATTTGGGGATGGCTAGGGCCATGCTATGCTGGGAGGATGATGTTATTGGCTGTTTTCCTCTGGCGCATAGGCCTCATATTGTACTCTTGTTTCATTTTGTTTTGCTGTTGTATTGCCTAATATCTTACTTCTGTGATTTTTGTGTTTTGCTATTCATTAATTATATCATTATGATTATGTACTTTTTTATTTGTTGATGAGCTGCTGTGGATTGGCTTGAAGAGAAACGAGGGATAGAAGTTTTTGTTTTTTTTAAGTTTTAAAAAATGAAATTGGGGTCTGGTGCTTAGATCCCCCTGTCAGAGCTGGTGGTTCAAAACATATAGTGCCTTACAGTCATATCAAACAACAAATTAAAACTGATTTATAGCAGCAGCAGTTCTAGCATCACAGTAATTCCAGAGTCACAGATACTGGCCAAACATTTTCACCAGCCTCCTGGATACTAACAGTGAGCAAGCAGGGCAAGACTGCTTAAGAAAACAATTTCACAAATCGAAATTTGCAACCATGCCTCTATTGAGAAGGTCTTCTTTGTGGCTGTACTCCATGGGCTAGTATTTTTAAAATCAAAGATGGAAACCCTACTGATGTGGAAAGATCAACAAAGAAGTGTTTGACGCCTAATACCGTATTGGTCTGAGTATAAGACTCACTTTTTTCTCCTAATTTAAGTTTTTAAACTAGGGGTGCGTCTTATAATCAGGCTGTTGCAATTTAATGCCAGTGATTTAATTAAATTTTTTTAATAGCACCAAACTTTAAGGGTGCGTCTTATAATCAGGTGCGTCTTATACTCGGGACAATACGGTATAACCTGAAAAAAAGAGAATGTGAAAACGGTATGATAGAAACACTTCCTGTTTCTTTTGCCTTGTTTCTTTCCCACTGAATAATGTTTGCTGGCACAGATAAACTCAATAAGAAGTGTCACACAGGACTGCAGCATGCAGAAGTCATTAAGGAAATGAAATAGTAAGATAACCCTAGTGTAGTTTGCAGAGTGCTTCCGTAACGTCTCTCTGCAAATTGGCAAAAGTTCTTGTAAATGCAAAAGTTCGTTCCAATCCTTTCCCAATTAAGGCTTAGTTAACTCTAATAGGTCCCAGTGGGTGGATTTGTTGCCATATGACTAGAAAGCTGCTCCATTTTTGAGGCTTGATGGTTTCCAAGATTTGTTGTGTGCTGGTTTCACAGTACTTCCCTTAAAATATGCTTTAACCATCCGAAGTTGGATCTTCATATAACATGGCCGATTCATTCTAATGTTTGAGTTTTTATGTCAACAAGAATGACTTCCAAAGTAGCAGATGTCTATTCAGTCTGAAATACAATATCTAGTACAGACAACTAACAGTCTTGATTCTGAATATTGAACTACTCAGTAGATGCTGTTGAAGTAAAAACATTTACAGGTTTTTCTAGTCATGTCAATATTGCCGTCAGCTGTGACAGTTTCCATGCTGTTAGGTACAATCTGGTTGTCCCCAAAGTAGTGTATGCTGTAATGGCATAAGGCTACCATAATATTGTTGTGACTGGAATTTGCAAGGCTGTCTCTAATGCTGTTGTGCCCAGCACCTGGTATTTTCTACACAAAGTGATGGTTCCACTACTCCTTCTCAGACTGGCGTATGGGCTTTGGAAGTCTAGCTGAATGATAAACCCAATGTCAACATGCAACTACTACCACCATTTAAAAAAAATGAATCCTGCAGTGCAGGGTTTCTCAATGTTCTCCCCATGAGTAGGGGAGAACTTTGAGTCTTTGCGGGGGCGGGGACAGTGGCGGTGGTTTTCTGGAAGTGGTCGCAAATGTGTTGGAGTGGCGATCTACGGCACGGGGAGACCTGCAGAAGGGGCCATGGGCCTCCTTGCATCCTCCGGAGGACCGCCAGGACCCTGGTAAGTTAAAAAAGATCACTTTTCCCCCAGTGGCGGCATGATCCCCAGGAGCTCTGCTGCTGTCACGTTGTCCCTGCCCCTAAGGTGGCAGGGGAAGCTTCCGGTTCTCCTGGTGGGTCGCGACCCATCAGTTTGAGAATCGCTGTGTAGTGCAGCGTTTGAAGGCAGTTTGGGAATCGCTGTGTAGTGAGAATCGCTGCATAGTGTGAAATATTGAGAAAATATTGTTTATCAATTTTTCAGAGAAACAATGCTTGCCACTGATATCGTTACACCTGCAGGAAGCTTCGACTACTCTCCATGCTGCACCTGCGCAAGAACCTTGTGGAAATACTACATAGAAAGAATCCCATCAGCTCATAAAACAATATCAAATATATCCAGGTCTCTTCATCCATGAAAGCCTCTTTTGTTAAATTCAGTTGTGTAAAGCACTGCCAAAACATCCACACAGGCAGAAGAAAATGCCAGAAATAAAAAAGGAAGCAGGAAGATGATCCAGCCAAATACCATATAGGACAGATGCAGACCAAAGCACCCAAATGTGGATCTCTTTACAGCTGTTTGCAGAAGTGCCCATGTTCCACCTCTGGCATCTCCAGGCGGGGCTGGGAAATAACCATGTCTGGAACTGCGGGGGGGGGGGGATTGCTGGCCAATATAGACCATACTGAGCTAGGTGAACTAATGGTCTGACTCAATATAAAGTAGCAATATAAAGTGCCCTGTGTCGGTGACTGTGAACCCATGCATGGAAACTAGTTTTCCCAATGAGAATCTTTAGGAATGGGCAACCAGGGTGTGCATGCTCTGCATGTAGCCGGTAACCGGGCTGTATATAGAGTGTATTCTGTGAAAGACTTCTGCGCAGTGCCGTAACAAGGGAAATTAGCATCCGGGGCCCTCCCTGCTCTTGTAATTGGCAGAATTAAAATATCTTTATAGGACTTCAAGGATAAATTAATGTTCCATGCATTCAAAAGAAAATTGTGGATTTCAGTAATTATTGTATTTGCTCCTCTGTAATGGAACTGCACATTTCAAACTAAATCCTGTTTCAATAGAATTTCACAGGAGTCCAAAATTTCAACTCACTTTTGACAACTTTTTCTGAGTTTGTATCTAGAGAATCCTTGAGGAGGGCCCTTTCTTTCTGGAGCCCCATCTGCCTGCAGAAAGATTGTTCCTGCAGTCAGGGCACTGTCTAGGTCAGCATGCTAAACTAGGATACAGGGGACGACGGCTGCTGGGGGCAGGGGGAGTCAGCTGAAATGGGAGATTCCCCATGCACTAGTGGTAGTACTTTTGCTTGCGCGAGGGTCCCTTTGGTTCCAGGCTGTAGAGTCTGAAGACACTGGAATGCTTTTTGCCAGCTCTATCAAATGAGACGGCGTCTCTTTTTGTCAGCTTGAACACAAAAAATTATAAATAGATGAATAGATAAAACTAGCTCAAGTGAGTGTGTGCGTGTGCTTGTGTGTTTCTAAGCTCTGAGATGTACTGGATTCTTTTTAGGGCCATAGCTTAATGTATGTTCATTGCATCTTCCCAGGCAGAGCTCTCTTTGCTGGCAGGGCTTGGATTATTTTTTCAATTTTATTTCCTATTTTCCCCTTCCTCTGGGGTATTGCATTAAATCTATAACTAGGTGAGACAATAAAATGGGAAAATGTGTTCTCTCTCTATAGCTTGTGTACAGTAAATTACTGCCTATCTGTGGGGACGTTTCAGGGTGTCCAGATAATGCAGACTATAAAGAACAAAGTAGTAGGGTTTTCACACTTTGTAATGAGCACATGTTTGTATGGGGGAGAGGCAGAGCTGATCCATATATTACTTTGAGGCTGCTTGGGGTTGCTTATTACGCTCATAATGTAGGGTGTAGAATTCCTTGAGGACTATGCCTACGTACGTGCTAAATCTGCAGTGTGCACCTGCTCAAGCCATAGTGTGTGAAGTCGCCCTGTGACACGAAGGAGCTTAAAAACACTTTTATTTTATGCTGCTTACATCCAGTGACTAACACCATCATCACCGTTGAATCAGCATCCTTCTCATCTCGGTTTCAACGCATGAAAATTGCATCTTGTCATAATAAGCTTTATGCTATAATATGTTATTTATTATCTGTTAATCTATTGTTGAAATTTAGACCGCACCTTTTCAAATAGTCCAAGGCAGCTACCAAAAAAACTTCCACGTGCAGTAAAACCAGAACAATAAAATAAAAATAATAATAATTATAAAATATATAAAACCAGCCACACTAAAACACAACCAAGTAGACTTCTCTCCAGCTGGTTAAAGCAATAAACCACTAAAAGCTTTGAGGAAAATAAAGGTTTTTATTGCTGTTGGAAGGCAGTCAGGGAGAGGGCTTGATGAATTTCCCTGGGCAGAGAGTTCCATAGCTGCATCACCACTCCTGGAGTGACCAGGTTTTTAGATCTTGGTAGACATGTGTCTTGTGTGTCCAAAAATTGTTATTTTTTTAATAGGCCTGTGATGTCCATCTCCCCTGAGTGGGCTAACTGGGGTCTTCGACGGGCGAAGCGATCGCTGCCGGTAAGTGCTGTAGAGTTCCCGGGGCCCTGAGTAAATAAAGAAGAGGACTTACGTGTAGCCTTTTGGAGGTTGTTTAATCGAGATAATGTTTTAACATTCATGGGGACCGTGTTACGCCACAGGACCCCAAGCGTTGTTCCCTTTAAATCACAAAGATTTTCTCCTTTCCCCTTTTTCAGCAACTTCCCTTAGAGGTTGCAGGGGAGGTGTTCTCCACACTGGGGGTTTTCTTTGAGGTGGCCCCACCATAGACTTCCCCCACTCCCATAGCCTTCCCAGGCGTGAAGGTTGGGGATCCTCAGGAGGTACAGTATTTCTCACTGTCCCTGGTTCTGGCAGGCTTCTCCTCATCAGGTTACCCTGGCCTTTGCTGTCTTCCCAGGCCCTTCTTTCCGGTGCCTCCCTAGAAGGAGGCCGTTGGTCCAGACTCAGGAGCTCCCTGGACCTGCCTCCTCCTTCAGCAGCTCCTGAGCTCCTTATGAACTCCTGGCTAGCTTGCCCTGGTCCCACCCCTTCTGGGGGCGTGGTTTCCCTGAAGTCTTGTTCCCACAAGACTTGGTCTGCTCTGGCCTCTGCAGCTCTAAAAGGGACAGTGCTGCTTTCAGCCCCATCCTCAGCTACAGTGGTGAGGCTGTAGGTGTAGCCGCCTTCCCTCTTTGCCCAGGCCTCCCTCCACCTTTGCCCCTCATTCCAAGACAGGGCCTGGCGAGGTTCCCTCCCTGTGGCAGCTCTTCTTCCTCTCCCTGTTAAACTGGTGGGTATCTCCTCATGATTTGGTGGTCCTTTCCACCCTTGTGCCCGGTTGGCAGTCCTGCCCCCCCGGATCTCCATCCTCTCCCGAGGGGGAGGGATGACAAGGCCTTTTGAAGTTCAGAGTTGCTCAGTTGGGTTTTGCATGACTGCCATATCCGTTATCTTATCGAATAAAGTGGTTGTGTGAAATAGTTCGGACATTTGGAGATTAGTCTTGTCATGCACCCAGTGATGAATGCTTCCCCTCCCCCTTTCTCCCTATCTTTCCTTATTTTTGGACACTTTTAGCCCCCTGAGACTCCTGTGATGGATCAGCATCCTAAAACCTTGTAGGACGTCCTTCTTCAGTAGCCTTTGTCCTTTATTTGAAACACATTTCCATACAGCCACATGTGACTGGTGTGTATTGCTCTTCCCCCAGATATGCTAACGTAAGTAGCTAGCAATAGAGACTGTATTTCTACCTACTCATTTAGCAAATGTGATTTTGTTTTGCTTGTTCTTTTCACTCTAATAGCGCAATCTTGACTAAAGATCCGGCCGGTGGCCCAGGGCCACCCGCCGGATCCTGAGCCCAGGCTGCCATTGAACTGTTGAACCCAGGTGGGCCGGAGGTCTACATGGGGAAGGGAACGCTCATCATCTCCTTCCCCGGGTGTAAATCGGGGCTGGCCCGATAGGCCTCCTCGGATTTCTGGGGCTTCCTGGTCGCGTCCAGTGCCTGGGAACTTAGCCCAGGCGCCGAACGCGACTGGGAGCTGTTCGCAAACATCGCAGTTTCTGTGATGTTAGTGCAGGGCTTCCTGGTTGCGTCCAGTCCCTGGGAACTTAGCCCAGGTGCCGAAAGTGACTCGGAGCTGTGCGCAAACATCGCAGTTGCTGCGATGTTAGTGCAGGGCTTCCTAGTCGCGTCCAGTGCCTGGGAACTTAGCCCAGGCACCGAACGCGACTCGGAGCTGGTGCAAACGAAGATTTGAGCTGCAAAACAACCACCAGGTAAGTGTTAAAAGCAAGACATTTCCCTCCCCCCCCCCCGATTTTTTGCTCCATGATACACATGTGTCCTATGGTCTGGTGCGTGTTATGGAGTGAAAAATACGGTAGATCTACTGGTTTCTCCCATTCAGCTGCTATCCCAATACAATAAATAAGGTAATTGGAGAGCAGGAAGGGGTGCATTGGATGTTAGCCACTAGGCACTACTCCCCTTGCTCAGACTCTGACTTCCCTAACATAAGTCTATTTGTATCTCGTCAGACTAGACCTTTATCTTTCAGCAAATATATCGGTGCAAAATGTCATTGTGACCTATTGGTCGACTTACAGCCCAATCCTATTAGGTCCATTGAGACATCATAATGATACTTATGACATCGTAAAGGCCTTACGGCATTGCATAGAGCAGGCCGCCAGTGGCCATTTCGGATCCGCCATCTGAAATGGCTGCAGTGGCGGTGACCCACTCCAGCTCCTGGCTCCGCATGGCACCGCAGAAAAGCTGGTGGGGTGGGTAGAATGGGGCAGAGACCAGGGTGGGGAGGAGGTGCATCTGGGACGGAAGGGGGTGTGTCCTGATGTAACCGACCAGAGCCAGTATGCTATCCCCTTCCCTGCCTCCCAACACACACCCTGTTTCTCCTCAGACTTATACTAACCAAAGAGCTGGCACAGGTCTGAAGAGACCCATTGGCTATCGGGAGACTTCCGGGGAGCCCGATCAGCCCCCCCCCATAGCATGCATCACAGCCTGTTCTGGTGTGGCTGCATGCTATGGCAGGGAAAAGGATAGGATTGGGATGTTAGATAAACGTGTTTGGATACTAATTTGTCATTGAGTCAAATACTAGAATTTGACTTGGGCACATGGGCAGCCCAATCCCCTGTAAATCCCTGTGTGGCAATGCAGCAGCACTAATGTTGCACCCACTGCATCCTGCAGATGAGTTTTGGCCTCCAGAGGCCTCCTTGGGGCAAGGGAACATTTGTTCCCTTGCCCCAGGGTAAGCCCCTGCTGGCTCAGTGGGACTACTGTGCCCTATGCCAGTGATATTGCTGGCGCAAGTCCGCGTGGACCCGTGAAGGTGGATCAAGTCCAGGAAGTGGGTTTGGATTGGGTGGGTGCCGCTGCTGCCAAGCCCGCCCCCTTCCTGGTCCTGAACCGCCTCCCTCTCTGTCCCTGTTGCCGCCCCATTCTGCCCACCTTTCACCTCCCTACCACCCTGTATGTGATCTTACCAGGCCCAGTGGGCATCTGGTGCCTGCTGGCATGCAGAACTGGCTGCTCGCCACTTGCAGTGGCGACCAGGCTGCAAACTCTGGCGTGTCGTGTTTTGCGACCGCCAAAAAGCACTTAGCGCCACTGGAATGCTCACTCTAGTAGCGCTAGGTGCCAATAGCATTGGAACCTTACTCATTTACTCTCTAAATGTACTTATTTACTCATTTACAAGACAGTGGGTTATCCCTAATTCCATGAGGTCCAGTACAAATGGTACCCCAAACCATTCTCTTAAATAGCGGAGAAGGAGCGTCGGCCTCGAGTGTCCTTGCTTCTCAAACTCAGTAGATCATATACATATTTACACTGCAGTTGGAAGGGCAGATGAACAGGATCCAAAGCAATATCCTTTTGGGTTGTCATCAAATTCTGTTCCTTACACAAGCACAACCAATTCACAGAGAGCCTGATTTCATAGCATACTATATTTGCAAGCGCAAATGGGATAAAGCAAAAAAGCTCCTGGCTGTGGAGCAGATCCACAAATCATCTTGATCTATCACATGGTTCACTTGCAAATTTGTACACAGAAAACAAGCAGCCTCATGCAGCTCATAAGGAAGGAAGCGTTCCCCCACTTTGTTTAAGCTTTCCACTTCTGCTGTGAAATTGCATTTGTGACTGAGGAATAAACTCTTGAGTGTTGCAGCAGAAATGGATGTTGCATATTTAGTGGATGCCTGTAGGCAATTTCTTTTCTTAATGGAGATCTGAACGCTGCTTTAATTTTTCCACATTTTATAAGGGTTCTCCCCCTCCTCCTGTTGAAATTGCTTTTTATGTGACACCTACTGGATGGTTTACAAAGAAGTGATGGTGAGGGGAAGACAGGCAAAAGAAGAAATGCCAGTCTCATAAAGAAAAATGTCTATCATGACAGTCAATAATTCCTTCTCCTGTATTTGCTAAGTATTGATTGAGACCAATAGAATAGATCCCATCTCTTCTTGGTTTGAGGCAGGCAGTTATTGCAATGCAGATCCTAGAATTGGAAATAGAAAACAGGCATGGTTGTATCTCTTATTGGGCCAGTTTCTGCTAGGGTAGGAGTATGCAACTTTTCAAGTAACATAAAATGTTCTCTCTAATTTTCTCTCTCACTTTGTGAACTTTTTTGTTGAAAAGTTGTATATAAAAATTCTTAATAACACACACACCAGCAATACAAGTGGTCCCCCGTATCCGCTGGGGATATGTTCCAGGCCCCTCCGTGGATACTTGAAACCGTGGATAAGAGCGAACACCCCCTCCATGGTTTCCTGAGGGCCCCCCACCCTACCTCCCCTGCAGGCAGGCATGCGTGCCCCCCCAGCTCTTATTTTTCTTTCAGCAAGCTTTGTTTCTTCCTTAAAACAAACAGAGAAGCAGCCTCCATTGCAGCCAAGCAGAACGAGACTAACAGCCCGGTCCAGCCCAAGGCAACTGCGGTACAATTCAGGCACAATTGCAGCCCAAGTGCTTTAGGCCCGAGTTGTGCCTGAATTGTGCCTGAGTTGGGCTGCAATTGTGACTGAATTGCAGCCCGGTCCAGCCCAAGGCAACTCCGGTACAATTCAGGCACAACTGCACAATTCAGGCACAATTGCAGCCTAAAAGTGGGTGTGTTGGGGGCGTGTCGGGGGTGTGACGGGGGCGGTTACGAATTTTGGTCCTGTTCCAGACACTGGAGAGCCACTGACACGCCCCCTCGAGCCCAACTCAGGCCCAAAATTGGGGCCAG
Organism: Plestiodon gilberti rubricaudatus; assembly: GCA_026170595.1. Lineage (NCBI taxonomy): Eukaryota > Metazoa > Chordata > Lepidosauria > Squamata > Scincidae > Plestiodon > Plestiodon gilberti. The sequence continues at coordinate 204,027,342 of JANXHW010000001.1, forward strand.
CAAAAAGGGTGGACCCAAATGTGAGGAGACCCATAGGAGCCATTTTACCTTACCCACACCAGCCCTCTCCTGAAAAGTTCTAACACCCTGGGCCCAAGTTGGGCCTGAGTTAGGACCGAACAGGTGTGGCCTAACTCTGGACATGGACCCAAATAGTTACCCTATCAGCACCCAGCCCCACCCAGCCTCTTTCCCACAAAAGCCCAGCCCCAGCCCTCCACTCTCTCTCTCTCTCTCTCTGAGCACGTGGCGTGGGGCTCTGTCCCCCAGCAGCCACAAAGTGGGACTTTGAAAACTTTTCTAACACCCCACTTCTCTCTTCTCCTCTCTCCTCTCTGCCCCCCTCTAGGGCAGAGAGGGCTGTTCTGCCTGTGGCCAAACTGTTTACTGCTGTGCCTGGGCAGCTGTCTCCATGCAAGTGTTTGCTAACCCATGTCTTTCTCCCAGCCCCTCTCCCCCCCCCCATACAGGCAACAACACCAGCAGGTAAGTGCAGGGTTTGTGCTGACATGTGGTCTGACGTCTGCCTCTTTGCATAGAGAAATATAGGTAGGATACATGCCTCTATACCAATGTCTTGTCTCATAGCTGCCTGCATAGCCTGCCATGATATGCCTCTATACCAATGTCTTGTCTCATAGCTGCCTGCATAGTCTGCCATGATATGCCTCTATACCAATGTCTTGTCTCATAGCTGTCTGCATAGCCTGCCATGATATGCCTCTATACCAATGTCTTGTCTCATAGCTGCCTGTATTAATGTGAGCACACAATGCCATGAGTGTGGAACTGTAACCCATATGTAGACACCAGCTGTTCCCCCCCCTCTTTTCTCCACAGGGTCTACCGACAGGTCAGTATTGCTAGGATTGCCATGGTTGTGACCCCCAAGTTGTGTTGTTGTCTCTCTCTTTGACCCCTTTCCCTTACAGGATCATGCTCACCGTACACCCAGGGAAGGAGCGCAGACCAGGCTATGTGTCTCACACCACTCAGCTGTGTTTGATTTCTCTCCCTGCAGACCTTTGCAACTGGCACACTGGCTCCTCTTCAATGGCGATTACTACCACGCAGCAGCTGCCATGGAACACCCCCATGTTGTTCGTCCCCCCAGGAATGCCCACTACCACAAACCGTCCGGGGAGCACCCCTGGGCCTGCAGTCTGGTTGCCCCACGGTCACCTGCCTTGATGCTGCCAGAGAGGTCTGGGAGCCTGCCCTGCAACCCACCTCAGCTGCTGCTGCTGCCCCACCGCCCTGGCTGCCTACTTGCTGTCCCTCCCCTTTCTATGGAGCAGGCCGTGGGGAAGAGCCCGCATCTCCAGGTCCATGGGGCTCACCTGATGCTGCTGCTGTGGTCCTAGAGGCTGCTGTGCCTACCCCTGGCAGCCACGCCCGGCCATCTCTGCCACTGTTCCAGAACAATAAAGATGCCCCTGGAAACACATGTCCCCAATGTTGCACAAGCACTGCCCCACACACCCACACAGGCAGGCCCCAGCACACAAGCCTCTGCATGAATCCCAGCCAGGGTCCGCCACAGCCATCCCTGGGAGAACACAGCAGGGTGGCTGCCGGACCCTCTGGGACCAGAGGGGAGGGGGGAGTTGGGGGGCCTGTCAGGCAGGCAAACACTGACGGGCACTGTGGCGCACGTCCGCGAAGAGCCCTTTCAGCAACCGGGGCTCTCACCCACCCTCGGTAGGCCCATCACCGGCGTCCGTGTCCGCCCGTCACCGGCGTCCGTTTCCGCCCTCTGTCCGCCCGTCACCGGCGTCCGTTTCCACCCATCAACGGCGTCCGTGTCCGCCCTCGGTCCGTCTGCATGAGAGGCGCCCGTTCCTGCATTGCCTCCATCTGCGAAGTGCCCCCTGTGCCCCTATCGGTCTCTGCAGACCCCTCTCCCTGTATCCCTCTCCCACCAGCCGTGTTGTCTGTCTGTTTCTGACCCACCCATGCCCCTCCCCAGCACCCCCTGTCAGTGTGCCTGCCTCCCCTCCCACTCCCTGATGATGGACGCTGGCACCCCCCATGCCGCCAGAGCGCCTGCCGCAAGGTGCCGACGTTGCCCCATCTGGGGGTGTGATGAGCTGCGTGAGCCCTTCCCGCTCGCAGCAGACAAGCCCACGGCATCTCTCGGTCTTGGCCGGGGCACGGAGCAGAAGGCATGCTGGGATGCCTTCTTTGTGGGCATTGCCACGGCCCTTGAGGCCCAGGGCTTCAGGCAGCGCACGGGCATGTCCTGGCGGAGGCGGTTCCAGACCTCATGAGACCCCCCCCTTGTGCGTGCCGTTCCCACCCCCTCCTTCCCTTCTCTCCCCCGCTCACCCCCCCATGACTCCCACGTGCAGCCTCACCGTGGCTTGGGGGTGGCATCGCAGTCTGCAGGAGGGAGGGCAGTCGCACTCCCCCCTGCGGCAGGTGGCTGATGCCCAGGGTGCCCTGGGGCAGCTGGCACTGGCACAACCTCTGCCCTTCAGCTGACTGTCAAACGCACAGTGCCTGCAGGCCCGCCTGTGGCTGCCCATCTGCTGCAACCGCTGCAGCAGCTGTGGTAGGTGCACGCAGACGGGCTGAGGAGGGGGCTCTTCGCTTCCACAAGACTGACAGCTCCCCACAGGAGCCTGCCTGCCTCTGCGGTAAGTTTTGCCGCGATCCTGGCCCAATGCTGTTGCCTCCAGCCTAACTCAGGCACAGTTGCAGCCTAACTCGGTCCTAGTTTGGGCCACAATTGGGCCTCAACTGTGCCTGAGTTAGGCTGGACTGAGCCCTAAGGGCTCAGTCCAGCCCAACTCAGGCACAGTTGAGGCCCAATTGTGGCACAATTGGGGCCCAAAATAGGACCGAGTTAGGCTGCAACTGTGCCTGAGTTAGGCAGGAGGCAAGAGCAGTGGGCCAGGATCGAGGCAAAACTTACCGCAGAGGCAGGCAGGCCCCTGTGGGGAGCTGTCAGTCTTGTGGAAGCGAAGAGCCCCCTCCTCAGCCCGTCTGCGTGCACCTACCACAGCTGCTGCAGCGGTCGCAGCAGATGGGCAGCCACAGGTGGGCCTGCAGGCACTGGGCGTGCGACAGTCAGCTGAAGGGCAGAGGTTGTGCCAGTGCCAGCTGCCCCAGGGCACCCTGGGCATTAGCCACCTGCCGCAGGGGGGAGTGCCACTGCCCTCCCTCCTGCAGACTGCGATGCCACCCCCAAGCCACGGTGAGGCTGCACGTGGGAGTCATGGGGGGGTGAGCGGGGGAGAGAAGGGAAGGAGGGGGTGGGAACGGCACGCACAAGGGGGGTCTCATGAGGTCTGGAACCGCCTCCGCCATGACATGCCCGTGCGCTGCCTGAAGCCCTGGGCCACCAGGGCCGTGGCTATGCCCACAAAGAAGGCATCCCGGTATGCCTTCTGATCCGTGCCCCGGCCAAGACCGAGAGATGCCTTGGGCTTGTCTGCTGTGAGCGGGAAGGGCTCACGCAGCTCATCACTCCCCAGATGGGGCAACATAGGCGCCTTGCGGCAGGCGCTCTGGCGGGGTGGGGGGTGCCAGCGTCCATCATCAGGGAGTGGGAGGGGAGGCAGGCACACAGGCAGGCGGACAGGGGGTGCTGGGGAGGGACACGGGTGGGTCAGAAACAGACAGACAACAAGGCTGGTGGGAGAGGGATACAGGGAGAGGGGTCTGCAGAGACCAATAGGGACACAGGGGTCACTTCGCAGATGGAGGCAATGCAGGAACGTGCGCCTCTCATGCAGACGGACCGAGGGCGGAAACGGACGCTGTTGACGGGCGGACTGAGGGCGGAAACGGACGCCGTTGACGGGCGGACTGAGGGCGGAAACGGATACCGTTGACGGGCGGACACGGACGCCGTTGACGGGCGGACCGAGGGTGGGTGAGAGCCCCGGTTGCTGAAAGGGCTCTTCACGGACGTGGCGGACGTGCGCCATGTCGCCTGTCACTGTTTGCCTGCCTGAGAGGCCCCCCAACTCCCCCCTCCCCTCTGAGCCCTGAGGGTCTGGCAGCCCCCCTGCTGTGTTCTCCCTGGGCTGGCTGTGGCAGGCCCTGGCTGGGATTCATGCAGGGCCTTGTGTGCTGGGCGCTGTCTCTGTGTGTGTGGGGCAGTGCTTGTGTAACATTGGGGTCATGGTGTTCAAGGGGCCTTTGCCCAAGGGGCATCTTTATTGTTCTGGAACATTGGCAGGGATGGCCAGGCGAGGCTGCAAGGGGTAGGCACAGCAGCCACTCAGAATGTAGCAGCAGCAGCAGCAGCAGCTGAGGAGGGTTGCAGGGCAGGCTCCCAGACCTCTGGCAGCATCGAGGCAGACGACCATGGGGCAACCAGACTGCGGGCCCAGGGGTGCTCCCCGGATGGTTGGTGGTAGTGGGCATTCCTGGGGGGACGAACAACTTGGGGGTGTTCCATGGCAGCTGCTGTGTGGTGGCAATCACCATTGAAGGAATGCCAGTGTGCCGGTTGCAAAGGCCTGCAGGGAGAGTAATCACACACAGCCAAGTGGTGTGAGACACAGAGCCTGGTCTGCGCTGCTTCTCTGGGTGTAAGGTGAGCATGATCCTGTAAGGGAAAGGGGTCAAAGAGAGAGACAACAACACAACTTGGGGGTCACAACCCACAACCATGGCAATCCTAGCAATACTGACCTGTCAGTAGACCCTGTGGAGAAAAGAGGGGGGGGGAACAGCTGGTGTCTACATATGGGTTACAGTTCCACACCCATGGCATTGTGTGCTCACATTAATACAGGCAGCTATGAGACAAGACATTGGTACAGAGACATTTCATGACAGGCATTGCAGGCAGCTATGAGACATTACATTGGTAAAGAGGCATATCATGGCAGGCTATGCAGGCAGCTATGAGAAAAGACATTGGTAAAGAGGCATATCATGGCAGGCATTGCAGGCAGCTATGAGACATGACATTGGTAAAGAGGCATATCATGGCAGGCATTGCAGGCAGCTATGAGACATGACATTGGTAAAGAGGCATATCATGGCAGGCATTGCAGGCAGACATTGGTAAAGAGGCATATCATGGCAGGCATTGCAGGCAGACATGAGACAAGACATTGGTAAAGAGGCATATCATGGCAGGCTATGCAGGCAGCTATGGGACATGACATTGGTATAGAGGCATGTATCCTACCTATATTTCTCTATGCTAAGAGGCAGAAGTCAGACCACATGTCAGCACAAACCCTGCTCTTACCTGCACTTACCTGCTGGTGTTGTTGCCTGTGGGGGGGGGGGGAGAGGGGCTGGGAGAAAGACATGGGTTAGCAAACACTTGCATGGAGAGAGCTGCCCAGGCACAGGAGTAAACAGTTTGGCCACAGGCAGAACAGCCCTCTCTGCCCTAGAGGGGGCAGAGAGGAGAGAGGTGAAGAGAAGAGAGAAGAGGGGTGTTAGAAAAGTTTTCAAAGTCCCACTTTGTGGCTGCTGGGGGACAGAACCCCACGCCACGTGCTCAGAGAGAGAAAGAGAGAGAGTGAGTGGAGGGCTGGGGCTGGGCTTTTGTGGGAAAGAGGCTGGGTGGGGCTGGGTGCTGATAGGGTAACTATTTGGGTCCGTGTCCAGAGTTAGGCCACAACTGTTCGGTCCTAACTCAGGCCCAACTCGGGCCCAGGGTGTTAGAACTTTTCAGGAGAGGGCTGGTGTGGGTAAGGTAAAATGGCTCCTATGGGTCTCCTCACATTTGGGTCCACCCTTTTTGCTGGCCCAAATTTTGGGCCTGAGTTGGGCTCGAGGGGGCGTGTCAGGGGCTCTCCAGCGTCTGGAACCGGACCAAATTTCGTAACCGCCCCCGTCACACCCCCGACACGCCTCCCGACACGCCCACTTTTAGGCTGCAATTGTGCCTGAATTGTGCAGTTGTGCCTGAATTGTGCCTGAACCCAATTCAGTCCCAATTGCAGCCCAACTCAGGCACAATTCAGGCACAACTCGGACCTAAAGCACTTGGGCTGCAATTGTGCCTGAATTGTACTGCAGTTGCCTTGGGCTGGACCGGGCTGTTAGTCTCATTCTACTTGCCTGTAATAAGCAGCCAGAGGCTGCTTCTCCTGTTTCTTTAAGGAAGAAACAAAGCTTACTGGGGAAAAAGTAAAAGCCTGGGGGGGGGGTCCCCATGATCCATGGATAACTGAAACTGTGGAAAGCGAATCAGTGGATATGGGGGCCCACCTGTACTTTGTCTTTCATCCAGTTGACTTTCATCGCTTTGTCCGTTAAGCTGTTTTATTTATAACCACATTTCAAATTTTGCTCATATACTTTCCTCTTTCGTCCGATTTCATCCAACCTTCCACAATGTTCGTTTTATTCTTGTTTATTTCTCTTTTATTTATGTTTATTTAGGTTTCGTATGCATTCACATGTGTTATAGTTAGTTATTTATGGTTTTTGCTGCCCAAAATAAATTTGTAAGCAAAATAAGGCTATGCGTTGACATTCATCCATTTTTGACTATCATCTATGCTCTGGTCCCTAACCAGATGAAAGTGCAAGGTATTGCTTTTTTTCCCATTGGAGACCAGGGAAACAATGGGTGACTGGAACCTAGTGTCTGGGATCTATGAAGGGCTATATGTGGGCTAACAAGTGGAGGCTTCATTCATATCAAGCAGAAATGCTTTATTTTGGTCGGAAAGCCAATCCAAAGCCAGTTACAACATTGCCTGTTTTGGTGAAGTCACACTGGCCTTGAAGGATCAGGTGTCCAGCTTGGGTGTGTTCCTGGACAGTGGTGATGCCACACATGAGGATTTGAAGGACACAGGTCCACATGGGAGGATCCAACCCTTCAGGGAGCTGCTGCATGAATCTTGGCCCGTAGAAATAGATAAGACAGAGTTATGCATGTCTCTGTTTTTTCCTATTTCTCTATGCAGTGAAGAGTCACATACTGAGTTAGTTCTAACTGCTGCAAATTCTCAGAGCTCCCTGGAGAGACTGGATTGTCTGGAGGGGTGGGGGAAGGAAGATGTGCCTGCACAAATCTCCTGCTGGCGCTTCCTCCTCCTCTCCAGCCAAGAGCAAGTCAGGTTTAGGTGACAGTAATTCCGCATCTTCCACCCACCAAGGGTGGGAGTGTGCTCTATGTGGCATGGGATGGCTCTAGAACCAAAGGGTGCGTAAAGACCAGGGCAATCAGGGTTGGCCCTGTCTTGGACCCAGCTTTGCCCCTGAAGGCTCAGGTTGGTGGCTGTAGTCAGTGGCACCTTTGCACAACTTGGAGCACCAGCTGTAACCATTCTTGGGAAAGGCAAATCTGGCCCCTGTCACCCATGCCTTGCTCACATCTCAGTTACATGACTGCAAGTTGCTCTGTGTGGGGTTGCCTTTGAGGAGTGTCTTGAAACTGTGGCTGATGCTGAACGCTGCTGCCAGGTTCATCTTCGGTCTGTCAGTTCCCACTTTCCCTACCTTGATCTCCTTGCTGCAGCACCATATAACATCTCCATGTTAGAAGCTTTCCTTCTTCCATCTAGACTGCCAATCATCACTTCATAGTGCTGATCATCGTATATATTTGGAGTGCACAGCTGTGAACCAGCCATCCTTCAAAGAGGAATTACTGGGCACAATTGGCCAGGATCATCTCCTGCCCAAGTTCTGTGGAAGTTCATTAAGCACAACAGTTGGACTGTGTCATACTTACCTTCAATGGGGCTTTTGCAAAGGTGGTCTTTATTAGCATCTTTGTTCCTGTAGTGCTTTCCATATGAAGCTAAGAATGGCCAAATTAGTCACTTTGAAAGTGTAAGGAAACCTCTGTTCTATCAACAAAGCAATTAGGTGGGGCAGCAGAGGTAGGGCTGGCGGATTAGTATTTTTTCTGAAAGGCTGGGCTAGCACTTTAATTGCATATCGGTTCTGAAAAGGTCTTTAGTTCATATGAGTCAGTCATCCTTTCTCTGTGTCCATTATTGCTGTTTTTGTCAATTGATCCGGAGGGCTTTGTTCCTTATGGATGTGACCCAGAAAGAACGGAGTTTGGAAATTTAGAAAAGGAGCGATGGTTCTGCTGTAATTATGAATGACCCCTTTCATACGAGATAGATATATTTTGTTCTTTTCCCTGCATGATTCCTTAAAAAAAAAGTTCAGACAAGAGTACCATTATTGATCAAGAAACCAAAAAGAGTTCAGCTCCCAGCTGCAGCAACTGAAAAGAAGTTTTACAGCTCATTAATTGTGCGATTACGAGGCACAATTCATTCAAATTCTGTTCCACTGACTGCATTTGTAAACACCTTCTGAGAAGTTTATCGCCTTTTCCATAGGATGGAGCTTTCTTTCAGTGCATACATTTCTCTTCTGTGCCATACTGATATAAGGGAACCAAGGGGAAAGTTAGGGTAAAAGAACCTTATCTTTTTACTGCAATGGGAACATAAAGAATTGTATTGGCTGTGAAGCATAACAGATATTAATTAGGTTTCTGCTATACAGGTTCCTTCAAACTAGTGTATTTATTAAACTTCATATTGCAATCATTTGGTACACTTGGTTCTCTTCTTAGCCGGTTGTGTTTGCATTTCATGATGAATGAATGAAGCAGAGTTTACAGTGCAACTGTTCGTCTTCATTTGAATATGCAGAGGACATTACAGGCGCAATCCCACCCAACTTTAAAATGGCAGAGCAAGTGCTCTGCCATTCTAAGCCGTTGTGAACGTGCCATGAAGCACATTCGCGATGACTTTAGAGTAAGGGCAGCTGCCCTCACTCTGCCACCAGATTGTCCCTGTGGTCGCCGGAGAAGGTAAGTGATCTCACGGCAGGCATGGGGGCAGTCCGGGCGGCAAGGGAGGGGGGCCATTGGCAGAGCTGGCCCAGGGGGGTAGGGATGGTGGCTGCCATATCCCCGTCCCATTTCCAGGCCAGCGCAGCCTTTACACGGCCTCCTCTGACTTTGGGGAGGCCTCCCCGCGTTACACTGGGGGAAGGGGACGAATATCCCCTACCCCCGTGGAGACTGAGGAGACCTCAGGGAACAGGGATAGGATCCGGTGGGCTGCCTGGGCTGCCTGCCGGATACTTAGGCAGGATTGGGCTGCCCATCATGTCCCCCCTCAGGTATCTTCTTTCTAGACTGAAGGTATTGTCCTGTAAATACCATATTGTCCCGAGTATAAGACACACCTGATTATAAGACACACCCTTAAGGTTTGGTGCTATTAAAAAAATAATTAAATCACTGGCATTAAATTGCAACAGCCTGATTATAAGACGCACACCTAGTTTAAAAACTTAAATTAGGAGAAAAAAGTGAGTCTTATACTCAGACCAATACGGTATATTCCTATTTTAAAATTCCAAGTCTGTTTCAGCAATCCTGGACAGTTTCATCTGAAAGCAAGCAGTTAGAGAAATCTGCCTCTGTGCATTTTCAGTAGCTCTTGTTTCTGGATGGCTGGTCATATGAATGCCCACTGTACAGGTCCCTTGTAAGCGTGATCTTCAGTTTAGGCTGAGTAAGAATTTCAGGGCAAGGGATCTCTCTACTTGTAATATAACTGAACATTATGAGTTGGGAAAATTACTATTTCCAGCCTGGTGTTCAGTGTTCTAAGGAAAAATTGAACCACGGCAGACAATTGTTGTCATCAAATGAGTTAGTATACTTAACACTCAACACTCACCAAAATTCATTGTTTACATTATTGTTTAATCTTATAAAATTAATGACCGTTTAGCACCAGTTCCAGAACAGCAAGCAGTAAGCGATTACCGTATTTTTCGCACTATAAGACGCACTTCCCCCCCAAACATAGGGGGGAAAAGCGTGTGTCCTATGGTGCGAAGCCTAGGGTTGGGGGTGCTTCGGGGAGGCCTGTGGGGGCTTCGGGGAGGCCTGCGCGAGCCCCCACAGGCCTCCCCGATGTTTAGTTCGGCCGAAAATAGCGATTTTCGGCCATTTCCGGAAATGAACATCGTAGTGGCCTGCAAGAGGCTTGCGCAGGCCTCCCCAAAGCCCCCACAGGCCTCCCTGAAGCGCCCCCAAGCCCAGGTAAGTAAAAATCTTTTTTTCTGTATTTTATGCTCCATAGGATGCATGCGTCCTATGGACCAATGCGTCCTATGGAGCGTAAAATACGGTAGTAGAAGTCCATCATGTCAGGAACAGAAGGTAGAATTAATTGAACTTTCCAAATCAAATGCTGACATCTTAAATTTGGAGGCACTGTTTTCTGAGGCTCTGCCCTTATGGGCACTGGTGGAAGTGGAATTTCTTGCTTCCTTCTTCACTTTCTATAGAGCTTCTCCACTGCCTTATTGCGGCATGGCCTGATGACACATGAAGCAGCAACTTCTTACTTTGAGGCTAAACAGGTCTGTGTCTAGGGAATGCCTAGATGGGTGACAAGACATGTATGCTACCTTGAGTGCCCCAAAAGGCAGGATATCAATGTAAACTAATAAATAACAAACAAGAGCCAGGAGTTAGTCTGCACATGGATGCTTCTAGAGTTATAAGCTTTCTGTGATGATGTGGGTGACTGTAAGGAGGATGGAGAAAAAGGGGGGGGGAAGACCTGTGAGATACCGAGCATGGTATTTGCATCCTGATTACCATGCAGTGATTTGCTTTAGTTGTGTCAGGCAGGTAGCAATTTATGGTCAACATGTTCCTTTAATTTAGGTATGGAGGAGAAGAGATGGTTCTAAGCTGTTTCCTGTTTGGGGTGCTTTGTTTTAACACCAAGGCTGACAGTAGGAATAATCAAGCCTATTTAAGCATCTTGCTTTAAAGTCAACTGTGCATTTAACACTTATCAACAAAAGTTAATTACTAGATAATGATGGCCTCAGAGAGTCCAGTGGTGAGAAGAGGCCCCATAAAATAATCCCTAGTGTAAAATAAAATAGAAGCAATAGCTTACTGAGACGCAAACACTAAAACAAAGCTGACATCGGAGATTACTGGGCATCATCCTACTGGGCATCCTAAATGCAGAGTAGTTCAGCTTGGAGAGATGCGTAAGGTTCTCAGCCAAGTTTGAAAACAGATACAGTACAACGAACAGCAGCAGTTCCTTAGGTCACTTAGGTTCCTTAGGTGCAGGTGTGATTTTTCTTTATGAAATGTTGAGCATATTCACCCTAGTAGTCTAAGAGCCCAATACTATCTGGGCATTGCGCTGCCAGAGCTAGGGTTCTGGCAGCACAAGGCCCTTTATGGTGGTGTGAAAGCCAGGCCGCTGTCGTGCGCTTCCAGACCGCTGCCGCATATGGGCATCAGTACGGTGTGCACAGCAGTGGTTTGCAGAGTACGTTGGCAGCTGGACTGTGTAGTGGGAGGTCAGGGGGTGGGGAGGGGACGGGGAGGGGAAAGGAGGGGGTGGATCTCAGTGGCATATTTTCTCTCCTCAGACCTATGCCAGCTAAATAGTTGGCGTAGGTCCAAGGAAACCAATAGGCCACTGGGAGGCCTACATAAAGGTAAGTAGAAAATATTTTTACTTACCTCTGGCAGGTGTCCTGAACGTCCGCCCCCACCATTGGATGCAGAATGTGCTCCGTCAGCATGGCTGCATCGGCGCCAATAGTGAGATATAGGATTGGGCAGTAAGTCCATCTACTACAGTGTAGCCTCCACCTTGCCTGCTCCACAGGCCTATATTTTGTGTGGATGGATGGGTGGAAGGTGTGTGTATGTATAGGAATGAACGGGTGCAAGGTGTATTTTTACATATTTATGGATTGGTGGAGAGTGTGTGTGCATAGATGGACGCTTAGAAGGAGCATGAATGGACAGATGGTTGGAAGGAAGGAGTGTGTACGAATGAATGGGTGGGAGGCAGTGATGTAGACTTGAGTCTATTGACTGGACTCGAGTCGGACTGAAGTTGCATCAATGACTTGACTCGGACTTGACTCGGTGATTGTAAAAGACTCGAGACTTGGAGCCTTTACAACAAGTCGCATTTTATTCAAGTTTAAACCCATTTTCCTCATTAAATAGATAGGGACTCGCAACCAAAGACTCGGAACTTGAGGGCAAAGACTTGGGACTTGACTCGAGACTTGGAGTTAGAGACTTGATCCACATCCCTGGTGGGAGGATGGAAAGTGCTTGTGTGAGTATGGATGGATGAATGGAAGGTCCTTTTGTGTGTAGTGGAGGGAAGTGCATGTTGTGAGATCTCATTCTATGCCTGGTCCTGCCCCCTTGGCACCTGTTTTGCCTGACCTCCCCCCCCCCTTGGCAGTCACCTGACCCCCTTCTCAGAATCCTCGTGGTGCCCACAGGCACTTACGTTTGGGGGTCCTTACACAACATCATGCCAGCTTTCATTTTAATGGTAATGGATTGTTAGAGCATTTGATGAGAGATAAAAAGCCTCCTGCCCTTCTTTCTTACTGCCAGCAGTGATGCAAATGATGTTATGTATCAATACTCTTTTAGCTGCCACCGAGGTGATGGAAGTATGATGGACAGTAGCCAGCCAGCATAGAGCAACCTGTCTCTGTAAGCTGCTTTGTAAACAATCCCCCCAAATGATACACACAAAAGGTGTCCTACTATCAGCCAAAGACAGAGAAGCGTTCAAGGAAAAGCAGTAGCCCTAAGCTGCTTTGTGCTCCGGGTCTCTAATTAGACATAGCAAAATGGATGTGATTCAAAAGAAGCAGAATTGGCAGGAGGCGGCTGTTGAGTGCACTGATCGCCATAAGTATCAGTGTCTCAGTTTCCTAGCGTAGATAAAAAGAATACATTGTCTTTGTTTCTCTAATAGGATGCAACACCCATCACATGGGGAAAGTGTTACAATGGCATAGACGTCTGATATTGTTATTTCCAGACTGTGCAGAGCATATTGAAAGAGTAAATGGAAAATGTTGGGGAAAAATACTGAGCCCATGGGGTGAATGTCGGAAGAAATTTGCTTATTATGATAATTAGGAGAAAAGGTGTTTAAAAATAACACCCTTTTAGGTGGCACATGAAAGTGATGCTTAAAGAGTTGAAGTGAATAAATGATTCACAGGGAATGGAGATCTATATTTACACTGAACTTGAGGTTGCCTAATGAAATCACTCTCTGTTCCATGCAAAAAGAAGTCTTGTTTTAATGAATTTTGTAAAATGCACTTTGAAATCTTTCATTAAAGTAAAAAATATGGTCGAGAATATAGAAATGACTGTTTCTATCAATTTTTAAATATCCCCTAGGGATAATTGACAATAGTCAGCCTTACCTGGGGCCCATGTTAATCCCACTCTGCAACACTGGAATCACTGAACTATAATAATAATAATAATAATAATAATAATAATAATAATTATTATTATTATTATTATTATTATTATTATTATTATTATTATTATTATTATTATAAAAGTTTTCTATTTCCTGGCATTTATTATAGAGACTAACCCCAAGGAGACCTTTCCAACTGCTCCCCCTCCCATGGATGACTGCGCGCACCGTTGGCGTGGCTGCATCGGCGGGGTGGTTGTGGTGGTAGGATTGGGATGTATGATAGGAGTGCTGCTATTCATGTGACCTTCCTTTGTATGGAAGAAGTTCAGTAGTTCATTATCAACCAGTTGAAGAGTTGTCCAGCTTACATGTACACATATACATACTATATTATTATCCTACATTATGACTCCTAGACTATTTGTCACTTATGATCCAATCCTTCCAGGCCTTGGGTCATGGAACCAGGGAGGAATGCAGGTGGTCATTGATGGCAGTGGGAGTGCGCTTGTTGCTTTTCTAAATCTGCTGCCTGAGGCACTAGTTTCAGTCTGCTTCATGAGTGGGCCAGCTCTGCTAATTTCATTTGTTCATTGAAATTAATTTGTGTTATAGTTTTCATTTTTCTCTAACCTTCTTTCATTTACTTTGTTTTCTGCCTTTTCAGATTGAAAAGGCAAAGATCACACCCACAAGTTGTTTCCAATTTCAGTGTCAAGAACCCACCCATTTGGAGGAATAAAAAATGGAAATACTGTATTACACTGAAAATGAAAAGAATGATACAAATTAAATAAAGTTTTGGAGAGCCTTTATTCTGTGTTTACAAACCTAGATATTAATTGTTCTAATTGAAAACTAATACTAAATTATGAAATAGTCGTAGTAATTTTACCAACAAAAGTTCATATAGTCAGGGCGATGGTGTTCCCAGTAGCAATGTATGGTTGCGAGAGTTGGACTGTAAGGAAGGCTGAGCATTGAAGTATAGACACTTTCAAACTGTGGTGCTGGAGAAGACTCCTGAGAGTCCCTTGGACTGTAAGGAGATCAAATCAGTCAATCCTAAATGAAATCAACCCTGACCTTTCCCTGGAAGGACAGGTACTGAGGCTGAAGCTCAAATATTTTGGCTACCTAATGTGAAGCGAGGACTCTCTGGAGAAGACTCTGATGCTGGGAAAGACTGAAGACAAAAGGAGAAGGGGAAGGCAAAGGATGAGATGGTTAGACAGCATCACCGATGCAATGAACATGAAAATGAGCGAACTCAGGAAGATAGTGGAGGCCTGGCGGGATGTGGTTCATGGGATCACGAAGGGTCAGACACGACTTAACGACTGAACAACAAGTAGTAATAAAGTAGTAGCAATAATATTAGTAATTTCATTAATTTACTCAAACATTTGTTGATTCATTTTATTGAATAAAAAATCAGTGGGGTTCTTTTTTGTTATGTGATAGTAATAAATTAATAATTATTAAAAATAGTAATGTTTGCCTTTCAAATTATGGCAGCTTAAAAAAAACATCTCTTTTTTTGTACTAAATCCTCATTTTGAGTGATCTACAGCTCAATCCTATTGGGCTTCTCCACTGCTGGAACTAGTATTCCAGCAGTGGTTCCTGCCTTATAGTAGTTGCAAACAATGCTCTAGCAGTGCATGAAGCCATGCGCTGCCAAAATGCTGGCGGAGAGGCCAAAGCGCAGCAGCAGGTCAGAGAAGGCCCAGAGACTCAGGCAGGTTGGTGGTGGAAGCAGAATGGGGCAGGGGGAGGGCAGAACAGGGCGGAATAGAGGGAGGGTTGGGCTGTGACAATGGCGGGAAGGGGTGGCACCTGGCACGGGCAACTTGCGCTGGATGCTATCCCTTCCAATAGCAACCAGCACATTCCCTTTGTCTCCTTGGACTTGCGCCAGCTAAAGAGCTGGTCCAGGTCCGAGAAGACCCATAGGAGACCATGGCATGGTGCAGTGGGGTAAGTAGAACTTTGCCCTACTTGTCTCTTCCGTCACATAATGACACTCCCTCCTCTGCAGGATACAGTACAAGTCTCCTTGATGCGGCTGCATTGGTGGGGGGAGGAAGGATAGGATTGGACCGCTAGAAATTTATCTTTAACAGATCTTGCTGTACATTTGAAAGCCACTCTTTTGAAGTCCAGCGTCTTCCCGTAGTTCAACATTTCACAATAATCAAGCCCCACAGAAAACTTCACATATATTCACTCTGTAGCAGTGTCAGCAGGCAAGTACTTTACTACAATGTTAAGTAGGGAATTAAGTGGCAGATCTCTTCTTATGAAAAAAATGCTAGCCATCATTTCTAATTACCTAGACATATTTTCTCATTAAAGAGGAAGAAAACCATAGCAGTAGGGTGGTATATATCAATAATAATAATATGTATTATTTATAAAGTGCCCCAGGAAACACAGAACTATACAAAAGCTTTGTCTCTCTTTTTTTTAATTACGGATGTGCCTCTGCTCTTTAAATTACCTTTTGAAGTTTTGAATAATTTTAGGCACGCTACAGCTTTATTTAGTAGTGTTCCACTGAATGCAGTGGGACTCATTCCCAATTCGTTGTACTTAGGAGTGTAACCTTTCTCTTCCATCAGGTGATCTTGGAACTTAAAATGTTAGCTTCTCTGCCTGCTAATATTCCCATTGGTTTTGTGGAAATAATCTTATGATCTGCCATAGTGTTTGTTGATATCGTCTGTCTTTATAAGGTGGTCCTCTCAGTTAGGCTCCAGCTGGCCAGTGTGACTACCCTGGCGCACAGTAACCACCAAAAAGGAAGAATTCACTAACCCAGCTTGCATGGTCTTGGTAATAGAAAGCCTTTTTAATAGAAAGTGAAAGCTCAGTCACAGTGACAGTATTGTGCCTGCTAAGACTCTCAAGGAGATCACAGTGTAGTCTTCTGTGCAAATAATAAGGGTCAGCCAGGGCCAGAGCCCTGATGCCTATACAGCATGCCAAATACTGCCACCTTTCCCCTGGTCAGCCTCTGCTCCTCCCACTCTCCAATGTTCTAGCTCAGCATTCCCCTCCCCTCCATATTTCCTCTTCCTCTCTGTCCTCCTCTTTCTTTTGCAATCCAGGGAGTGGAAGAAGGAGGAGCAGTGGAAGCAAATAGGCAGACAGAGATGGGCGTCCCCCTCCAGTCTGCTGACTGAGGTGACTGCTTCAGTTGGTCTCATGGATGGGCCGGCCTTGGGGCTAGCCCAAACTTGGGTAAGGTTGGGACTAGGCCAATTCTCTCCTTCAAAACGTTTAGGATGGCGGATGTGGCTCCTCCCCAACCTTTTATCCTCACAGCAAACCAGTGGTGTCGCTCTAGGTGGGGCGGAACGCTAAGTTCCGCAGCGCTCTGACCCTCCGTTACTCACCGGCATGAGGCGGCCCTGCCCCCTTGACTTCGGAGCCATTCAGTTCCGCCCCATCTAGAGCGATGCCACTGCAGCAAACGTATGAGGTAGATTATTCTGAGAGATGGTGTCTGGCTGAAGGCCACCCAATAAGCTTCATGGCTGATCAGGGATTTGAAAACAGGTCTTTCTCATAGAAGCCCAAGAGTCTAAGCACTACACCACATTGGCCCCTCTCTATTTTTGGTGGGGGGAAAGAGTGTGCTGTAACAGTGTTTGGTGTCTGTGAATTATTCCAGTTAATGGAATGGCCGTGTATAGGGAGCTTCTTCTAGATTACCCTGAGATTTGGCCTCCATCTCTGTTTGCCTCAGAACCAAACCAGATGTGACATGAGGGAGATTAGGACCTCCTGTAGCTGTAAAAAAGAACAAAAAAATGGCTGCTCTAAAGATTGGAGAATGGCATGCTGGGAGATGGTGTTGTCCATTCCTTGACCTAAATTGCCCTCCAAAGCTGCTATTAGTGCTATAGGGTCATATGGACTGTTCAGAATGTAAGAACCATGTCAGAAGTCCTCTTTGGGGTGCCTCTGCCTTTGGTGGTGAAGTCAGGAGAGGCCCTTTCAGGGGGCAGAGTGTCCTCCCCAGGCAGTTCAGCTGGCACTGTCATTTAAATAAGGGGTTGAAACCTTTTTATTTAGCAAGGTTTCCATTGAGCGTTTGGCAGCTGCTGTTGGTTTACTGCTGTTTTATTTGCTATGATTTTATATCATTTTATCGTTGTTTCATTATATTTCACTTTGGGGTGTTTTTTTTAATTACCGTATTGGTCTGAGTATAAGACTCACTTTTTTCTCCTAATTTAAGTTTTTAAACTAGGGGTGCGTCTTATAATCAGGCTGTTGCAATTTAATGCCAGTGATTTCATTAATTTTTTTTAATAGCACCAAACTTTAAGGGTGTGTCTTATAATCAGGTGCGTCTTATACTCGGGACAATACGGTATTTCATTGACAACTCTGTGAACCGCTTGGGATATGCTTGATATAGAAAAAATAGTATAGAATATTTTAAATAAATAAGTCAAAGTTCTTCCATTGTGCTGGATCATGCCCTCAGTGTTGTCTGCGCAGCTTTCCCATAGACATGTTTACCACTGAGCAATATATTTTGTTATTCATTGGCTGACTGGTGGTTTTTTTTTTTTTTGCGTTAGAAAACTGTTGACAAACAAAAAATGCTAATGAAATATGAAATATTCACACCTCATTATCACTTCATCAGAGCCAACACCCTCAGTATTAATTCATCAATCAATCCTCTTTGTTTCTGCAGTGGAAAGGCCAGTTACCTCACTGTTCATATGCTGGCAGCAAGATGCTTTGAATGACTGAATTTCATTTATATTTATCTAGTCTAGTATTTATAGTCTGCTCAATTAACCTGACTCTATGGTTAATTGCTCATCTCAGAGTGGGCCGAGTTTCTCCTCCTTTTCCTGTTTAGTTCCAGCTACCCTCTGTCTTGACATCATTCTGCGGTGTGTTTACTGGTGTAATCCTACTGGCAACATCCAATGATAAGGGATGAAGAGATGGAAACACATATTGTAATGACTCCAGGATAGGGGGTAATTAAAGGAAGAACCTGACAAGGATGGTAATTTTCCATGAACATCTGTGTGCTTTGTAATTTGTAGTCCTTCCCTTAGTGGCAGTGGATTCATGCCCAGGAAAACAGTAACATTGGCCAAGTTGTGCTTGGGAGAATTGGCTACTTTCAGGTGAACTGGCCCTTTGGACACCGAAAGTTGCCAGTTTGTCCATTCTGATCTCTTTCTCTTTCTGTTTCTCAAGTTTCTCTTTCTGATCTGGACATGGAGTACATTGTTTGCCTTCCTCTCCTGGGTGCAGTTGCTGTGGGTTTTCTTCTAGTGATGAGCAGTGTAGATAGTAATTAGTAATTACTAAAGAAAACTGTTTCTTTATTCTCTGGTATTCAGGATATAGGAACAGATGCAAATATATATCAACTGCTATTGATTATTAGAAGGAGAAGCTGTGGTTTAATTGTGGTTTACCAACTCAGGATATGAAATTGCAACGTGGTTGGTAAACGATAGCTAACAATACCTTCTGGGTTTGGACAACCTGTGGAGTTGTGATTCAACCAATTAGGATTCCTCCCTTATGGTCAGTTGTGCAAGAGAAGTAAAGAGAAAGTGTACAGGCTCGGAGCTCCTTAGGCTCAGGATTGGTGCCAGGATCTGCTGGGCCCCTTTCTGCACACATATCCCCCCCCCAGCTCACACTGCCCCCGTGTCATCTCCTACCCTACTCTGGTTCACCCTGCCCCCTTCTTCTCCTCCCTGGCTTGCTCTGCTTCCCCCTTCTGACTTGCTTACGTGGGGCTCATCCTTGGCCTGTGGGTGGTGGGAAGGGGCAGTTTTTCTCCCTCCCACCTCCTCCTGTCCTGGAATGCTCTCAGGTGCTCTTGTCTTTGAGTATACTGTTCACACTGGTGCCCAGGCGCATTTGCCTCCCATTTCAGTTCTGGGGGAACCTCATTAGCTGCTTCACAATTTGCACATAAGAAAATCTAGAATCTCCATAAAATGTTGAGATTTTCAAATTGGATTTTTAGACTACTGCGAATCCCATGGCAGCCATATGGTGGATTGGCAGGGCCCATCGGGGGGCACAGGCCCACAGGCGTCACTGCAGGGGGGCGGAGCTGTAAGTTCCTCCGTGATCGGAGCCTCCCGTTACACGGAGGAACGAAGCACCCCGCCCCCGCGCCTTCCGAACCAGTCAAAGCAGGGAGACTCCCTGCGCGTTGTTTTCACCACTTTGAATGGGCCCACTTGGACTTGTGCCAGCCAAAGAGTTGGAACAGATCTGAGTAGACCTATTGCAGACCATAGTGTGGTGGAGTAGGCAGGGCCCATTTCTGTCGCGTCATGGTCCTCGGCTGGCCCATAGCATACAGCAGAGCTGGCATTGGTGCCACTGCACGTTATTTGCCGGCAGGGGGATAGAATTGGGCCATTAATTTATCTTAAATATAACTCTTTATAAATTAGTAACAGGTTTTGTTCTAACATTGAATTACATTCCCTCCATACCTTTTCAACCACAGTGTTCTTTGATGTCCATCCTATTTTTTTTAAAATGTACATGTCGAAATAATTGCTGTCAATTAGTTTACCATTTGCTTTCCTGGGCATACATTTACTGCCACTAAGGGTGGAACTGTCTGTCAGTCTTTAAAGCTTAATTAGCTAAATGGTTACTACAACCCTGTATATCGTCATTTTTTACTATTTTTTATTATTGATACAGCACCATAAATGTATGAGGATTGTCTGCAGGACAAGCAAAGAAGAAACAAACAAAAAACAAAAAAGATGGGTTCTGCTACAAGGACCTTACAATCTAAATTTTTACAGAAGGGAGAGAAGTCCGAGAGAAGGGAGGGAATAGGACAGGAGAAGGTAATACTGTAATAGCTAAATGTGAACAAATGTCCTTACATGTACTTGGATTTTGTCGCAATTAAGAATGAAGACTTGAACCAGGGAGGGGGAGGGTTGCATAAATCTTGCATACAACTTCTCATTATTCAGCTGAAACTGCTGCATAACTAACACAGAATCCCTATTTCAGCAGCTGGAACAGGTCAGCAAAATCCATGGATGGCTAGCAATTAAAGGATTACCATTGTGATAAAAGCAGGAACTTGGAAACTGGTGACTTTGGGTTTGACGGTGCATCCTTTCAAGCAAAAAGCCCAAGGTACAATCTCCAGCACCTTGATTTAAAGTTCATAAAGGACCACGATTTGGAAAGATCTCAGCATGAAACTTCCGTGGCCAGAGTTAATAATGCTTGGGCTCTAGATGAAAGAATGATCTGAGCTTATAAATTGGCCTCCTGAGTCCCTAGAATGGTTAAGGAGACCCTGGTTGGTGACTCCAGTTGAATACTTTCAGAGTGTGCGTGCACAGTGATGACCATCGATTCTTGGCCTTCTGTGGTAATATTATGTAGCATTTGTGTAGTGCTTCTGGAATGTACAAAGTGCTTCACTTGCATGATACAGTACTGATGTAATTGTTACAACAGTCCTGAAAAGTAAGGATTTTTATCCCTGTATTGCAGCTGAGACTGAGAAAGAGGGACTTGCCTTCGGCCAACAAATGAGTTCATGGCAGTATCAAGATTCAAACTTGGGAAGTCCTGAGTCACAGCTCAATCTCTTAGAGCCCAACCCTATCCTTTCGCACACCCTGCTGGTGCAGCTGCGCCAAAAACAGGCACGCTGCATGCAGCGGGGGAGAGGGCAGACCAAAGAGACTTCAGAAACAAAAGGGGATTTAAATCCCCTTATACCTCTGTAAGCCTCCTGCTCTGCTATGGATCTCGTTGGACCTGCGCTAGTGCTAGAGAGAAAGGGGGCAGGGAGGCTGCAGGAAAGGGGGATAGGATCAGGCGCGAGCCATTGGCACTGAATCCACTCCCTCCAGCAGCCTTCCATCCCCCGTTCTGCCTCCCCCCACCCCTCCCACCTCTCCTGCTGACTTATCTGCTTCGGTGGGTGGTGAGAAAGCTCTGGCTTTTCCACTGGCATCCTGGCAGCGTGCTACTGAGCAGTAGCCCTTTTTCATCAGCAGCAGGTGCTTTTTCAGCAGTTAGCGCTGGTGGAATGTTCGTTCCACCAGTGTTAAAGCCCAATAGGATTGGGCTCTTAACCACTATGCTCTCAGTGGCTAATATGCTAAAATTCCATACCGCCTTTCCTATGCTCAAAGTGGTGAAATGTAGCAGTGATAACATAATGCAACAGGTGGTGGTAGTAGCAGGACATCTCTTCATCCCTGACAAGCATTCCAAGGTGGAACTCAGAGAAAATCCTGTTTGGCCTAAAGCCAATTTATCAGATTCCCCCCCCCCTTCCCAGTTTTTGAAGGTCACATGCAAAATTCCTGGCATTAGCTGCAGTATTCCTGAAAGCGGGATTTCCTATCGAATTCCTGGTCTCAGGTTCATGGGAAAGAATTATTGTTATAATTATCATGTCATGTTCATCATCATCTGTTTCATTTTCAGAAACACACAGTAAAAATGTCCTATTAATTAACAAGTGGGCTAAAGAGTTCTTATTTAACTGCAAAGCTCTGGAGATAAAATGTAATTTCATGCTTGCTCTGCTTGTACTGCTTATTGCTTTAAGGCAACAGTGTCAATGAAAGTATTTAAAAGAGAAACAGCCCCTGGGGGATATTCAAAAAAATCTTTAGATGTTTGCATCTAAATAAACTGGCAGCTCCATGAAAGGAAAGATAAAGGCACATTATTAAACAGGTTGTAATTAGAGTATTGATTCTTTCTGCATGAGTGAAAAACAAAGAAGTATTAATTAGTGATTAATATCATCTGGGATCAGGCTGAACAATCTTGGTGCCCAGATTAATTCTGTACACTCTGTAGTTTGCCAATTAGACATCTAAGGCTAGCCTGAATGAGCAAATACTGGAGTGAAAAGAACCTAGAAAAAACTGAAAAGGAATTGACAAAAATTAAAAGAATGTCTCTCAGCTGAATATTAGTTTTCAGGGGCAGAAGTCAACTTTCAGGTTGGATTTTGTATTTCATGTTGATTTTTCAACATTTGGTTAGTAGTTGCAAGGCATATGCGAGGATAAGTATGCTGTGAAGAACAGCAGGTTGCAAAGGCCCAGCCTCAGTCCGTATATGGACCAGGAGCTGGCATGGAGATAGCAGGGTGAGTGTGCACTGTGAGCTCCTTCTCTCCACACATCATCTCCTGCATGAACCAGGGTCGGGGGACGGCAGGCATTACTCCTAAAAGTGCCTGGGGGGCGTGACCCCCGCGCCCTCCACAGCCCCCCCCCCGGCACTTACTTTTAGAGGAGAAATCTCCTTTTTTTTCTTCAAAAGTCCCGAGTGTGCAGCTTCCTTGCAAGCCTGGCCAACAAGACTTAGGTACTAGCTAGAGTCTCTGCAACCTTGCTGAGACGCTAGCTAGCCCCTAAGTCTTGTTGGTCAGGCCTGAACGGAAGCTGCACACTCTGACTTTTGAAGAAAAAAATGTAGGTTTCTCCTAAAAGTAAGTGCCTGGAGGGGGGGGGATTCCTCATCTGTGGATAACTGAAACGGCGGATGAGGAATTTGTGGATGGGGGGGGTTTTTCCTGTATCTTGTTGTCTTGCATGCTCCCTGAGGCATCTGGTGGGCCACTGTTATATACAGGAAGCTGGACTAGATGGGCCTTTGGCCTGATCCAGCAGGGCTTTTCTTATGTTCTTATGTTCCCTGCCCTCACAACCATATGAGCAGATTTTGAGGGTAATTGTAGAGCTAGCAGGCACCCAACATAAGTGTTGGAAGTCCCTTGAAAAGAAAGGCAAGGTGCCCATATTTTGTTTCTCTTCTTGCCTACAAAAACTGTCTTTCAAGTCCCACATGGACAAGGTTATGATGAAGAGAACATCTCCAAATGGTACACTTCAACTTACAAGATGGTCCTTGTCAAGAAAAGGCTTTGTGAGATGGCTTGGCATGTAGTTTGGTTGTTTGAATATCTAAAATTGACACAGTGTGCTGAGAGTGGGCATCGTGTTGCCCAGACAGATGAATTTGAGAAGCAGGATGCCAAAGTGTTAGCATGTGTGTCAGGACAGAATAATGGCACCTGAATTGCTATCCAAGAATGTAGCAATTCTAGCTTGCAGAGCATTCCTAAACATATGGTCAATGGCAGGCACAATCCTTTCCTAAAAGAGCCCAGTCTTGTACAAATGAGGGTATCTGGCTTTTATCATGAGGGCATTCATACTGCTCACTCGTGGGATTCTTATGCTTCTTTCAGACTTGGAGGGAAAAAAACACATCCAGGATATTAGGAGCCCTTTGGATGTGACTTGCTCTGTCATTTATTGATGCCATTTTGTATCTTACTTTTCTTCCAAGGAATTCAGGGCCATGATCATAGTGAAAATGTGGCCAGGGGAGCTATCCCTTTTTTCCTCCCTAATTTGTACACCTGCCCCATCACTTGAGTTCAGTCTCCCACAAGCCATAAGTAACAGTGGGAGAAAAAAAAAGTACAGTTCTTCATCCAAAATTGCTCATTGATTCAGTGATAAATTGCTCTCACTTCTGAACACTTCCAGAGAACGCATCCTGAACACTTCCAGCGAAGAAAACATTGTTGTGAGAGTCCTACATACAGTACATGAAATGTTTAGACGGATGGATTCAGATAATGGTGTTATTCATACAACTGTTGAAATTATGATCGCTAGGTGGTCATTTTCGACTTTCATCATGTAGTCAGTGCCATCATCCTCCAAGGGCTGTAGCAATGAGGGAGGGTAGGGTTGCCATATGATTAGATTTTGCTTATCAAAATGGGCTATTAACATATTGTCTGAATCTACTCATATTAGGCCAATAAGGCTCTTGTCAAGATGAGCTTTTATAATAATAATTATTAATTATTATTAACAGTATTTATATACCGCTTTTCAACAAAAAGTTCACAAAGCGGTTTACAGACAAAAATCAAATGATTAAATGGCTCCCTGTCCCAAAAGGGCTCACAATCTAAAAAGATGCAGAACTCCACCAGCAAACAGCCAACAGAAAGACACTGTGCTGGGGCAGTTACTCTCCCCCTGCTAAATATAAGAGGAGCACCAATTGAAAAAGTGCCTCTTGCCCAGTTAGCAGGGGTGATAATAGATAATAGCATCTAATAGATAATAGATAAACTACTGTAGATAATAGCATCTAGTTTTTAAATAGGAACATATATCTACTGTTTTGGCCTTCATTGCATTTGCCCATGACTAATACATACGCAAATGACTTGAGATACAATTAACATAAATGGAACTCGGTAAGACTTAAATTCTGTTCTCTTCTGTTACATGCACAATATAACGTACACTGTTTTCATGGTGCTTCAGTCTAAGCCAAAGAGACTGTCAATGAATTTAGTAATAAATAACAACAGACCTGATGTGATAGCAAACAGTTCACATATTTCAAGCTAACAAAAAGGTAGTATTATTCTGCAAATCTGACAGCAGCTTGTTTTACTCAAGTAAAAGATTGCTGCACTTAAAAGATGAAAGCTACTTTTAGAGAATCAGCCTTGGGTTATGCAAATATTTGGCCAGTGTGTGGCCTGTTTCGGAGGCCATGTGGAAAAAATGTCATAATGGCAGTCAGGTGACACATAGGAGTGAATGAATGTTTGGTGGTGGTGTATATTCATTTGAGAGAAAATGAAAAATAAAATGAACCTTATGGGGTCTGGTGCTCTAGTGCATGGGTTATGAGTGAGTAACTGGTTTGAGTTTTTGGGAATATGGTACAATTTTTTTAATAGAAAAATAAATATTAAAAGTATTGTATGTCACCTTACAGTTTTGGATATGGTGCTATTTCTGATGTTTTTTATGCTCTTGTTTTAATTGTAATTTGATCTGTTTTTATTAATTTTTAGATGATGTTTTTTACTAGTTTTTGTGAATTGTTTTTATTGTTTTAAATGTGATTATTTTTTGTATTGTATTGTATTCCTTTCCCATGTTGTAAGCCGCCTTGGGTCCCTTCGGGGAGAAAGGCGGGGTAAAAATACTGTAAATAAATAAATAAATAAAGCACAGTCAGTGGCATTAAAAGAAAAGAAAAGAAAAGAAAAGAAAGAGCATTAGACACTAATCTAATCTACAGACTAGATTTTTCTTGATAGTGCCACTGCCTGCCCATTTATTTTGTGCCTGTGCTTTTTTTCCATCTGTGATTTGCATCTTATACTTTTCCAGGTTGCATAGCTTTTTTTTTTTTTGATCCATTTTCCAATTTAATGTGATAACTTTGAATTCTAATCATGCCTTCTGCAGTGCATCCAAATATGGGAATGAGGTTGCTTCAGAACAGTGATCTTTCTATTGGCAGAATGTCCTCTTAGTCTTAAAATGAGCAAATAGTATCACCTGCATTATTGATAACATATGCTCTGGGCTGTTTCCTCTCCACCTTTTGATTGGTGTGAATCAATCATGCTTTGCAGGCATATCCTGGGATATTGATTCTGATTCCAGCTTTTGTCTCATTTGCTGTGTTCTTGAAGTAAGCATTTTAGTTCTGTTTTCCTTTGCCCCCAGTTGTTATTTCTTGTACATATGTTGTTTCATTTCAGGCTTTATCCTGCTCCCTTATCAAGAGCTTGTGGGTAAACAACTGTCTAAAGGAAAAAAAATCAAAATGAGATCAAATTGCCCCACACTGCCTTGACAAGTGGGACGACTAAAGGGCTTTGCAGTGAAATTTTATCAGTATTTGAAATGTATCTTTTGCAATCTCTCCTGTCACAGTTTCTTTGGGCCCAATCCTACCCAACATTCAAGCACCAATGCAGCTGCAATGCAGCCCTGAGGTAAGGGAACCAAGTTCCCTTACTTTGAGGAGACATCCATGACCGCCCCCCCCCCCGCAGGATGCAGCGTGCACCCCATTGGCATGACTGTATCAGTGCTGGAAAGTTGGATAGGCTTGGGCTCGAAATGTCTCAAATGTTAAGGGTTATATCAGTTATTTTATGGTAGTGTTCTCCAAATAGTCAAGTTAAGGTTTAAAAATGGTCATAGAAAGAGTTTTTTCCTCTTTCTTCCTGAATTCATCCTGTTTATCTTTCAGCCCACTCCTATCCCCTATTCCCCTAAAACATTTTTACTTACTTCCATGTAAGCCCTCAAGCCGCCTATAGGTCTCCTTGGACAAACACCACCCATTTTGGTGGCATATGTCCAGGGAGGGAAAAGGGGCAGGTAGGTTTTCAAAAGAGTGGATTGGGCCATTAGTGTAGTGGCTGGGAAGGAATCATGGGAAGTATAACAGGGGAGGATTCCGAAATACTTCTACATGATATCGCTGGGAAGTGGAAGGAGAGAGGAATGGGACATCTACCCCCTGTTCCTAAAACGTAAGTGGTACAATGCGTAGGCAACTGACGGACTTGGATAATGCCATTTCCCTGTCTTTGTATGAGTGCAGCCTGAGATGGAGATCCCTCCCCACCCCAGTCTTTTTTTATTGACTGCTTATACGGGCTCCTGGTACCTGACCTGCAGCTGTTAAAGAGAATGAAGGTAACATTAATCTTTTCTTTTGAAATAGGTTCACTAGGCAGCCAACTTACTAGACTCGCTCAGCCAACTGAACAAACACCATTTCTGCACTGTGAATATAGTGACACTAATCTTTCTCCCATTAAAGAAAGTGAGCTCATGGGGAGGAAACAAAAGAAAATGAGTGTGCTGCTACAGCAAAGGCTGCCTTGTGAGCATTTCCTTTCAGTTCAGCGCTGTCATAATTCTCCACACAGTCATAGGTACTTGAAACAGTTAATGGGGAATATGCATGAACTGCTGTTATGGGCTCCTTTCTATTTAACAGTATGCAAATGGAACACATTTTAATAATTGCATAGAGTTTGTTTAAAAAGCTGTAAAAGGTGCATAACAATTCTCTACTGCCACAAAAATGAAGTGCTTTAGTTCCTCGTGCAGAACTGTTTGGACAAACTCTGCATGAAATGTACACTGCTTAAAATATTAATTGCAGGAGAGGAAAGTACCACAAAAAAAGAAGACGTGGTACCAAGCAAAGGGAAGCCCTTGACTGCTGTCTTTCAGCCTACGGGGCAACTTCAGAAGGCAGTGGAGGACCCAGTGACTGGAGCACTTTGGAGGAGATTCTAGAGTGAAGGTCAAGGGTTTGGGATGGACTTCCTGCAGAAGCAATAGAATTTCTGGGACCAGTGAAAAAGGGTCAAAATTCCTTAATTAGTTTTATCATGATTAGCCGTACTTATTCCATGCTTGCTAAAAAAAATTTTAACTCCTTCAAAGTCCAACACCCCCCCCCCCCATTCCCGTTTCCACTACCTGGGTAGCAGTTTTCAGGATTAATTGAGTGGTATCTGTTGCAATTTATGCTGGACTGGATTACAGTCCATATAGTGATTAGTACTGTTTAAAGTTCCACCATTATTTATCGTACTGCAGATGCACTAGTTAAATGTAATACAGTCCCAGTGTTGTATGCTGATCTGTACTCTGGGTCCCCCTGCATCTAAAGCTGTTGTTTTTCTAACTCTACCTCTATTGCTGCTTCTATGGCAATGCAAGAAATGATGTAATGTGTCCGTCATAATGATTCCCAAGTTCTATACCCTCCCCCTTTCCTTTCTGTTGAGACTGGAAATCCAGCATTGCTATAGCTAAGTTTAAGTCCCTGGAGCAACAAGTGTTGGTGGTAGGAGATTATTCTAGAAATATGAATTTCTGATCAACAGAATTTGTGAGACACAGAAGGGCTAATTATTCCATAATTATGGATTCACAATAGAAGAACAAGAGGCGTAAGCTGGGAGACAGGCAGATGTAGCAAAAGGAAGCCAGGGGCTTTATTTGGGTGGAATAGTGGAGCAGGTGTGCTCTGCCTTGTAAAACTAGGACCTGGAATTGTGAGTACATGCAGATAAAAAGTTACTCATATGATTTAAATGTAAATCTTGGGAGCGTTTCTGCTTTCTCAGATTGGACTCAGCTGACTTTAGTTGCTTCAACCGTGAAGGCTTGGCTCCTAATTTCTAGGCATGTGGCCAGCATTCTGGGTTTTTAAATGATTTAATGCCCCCCCTTTTTTTTGCTTTACAAATTATTTCTCACTTTGAGACTGAGCCAAGTATTGGTGTATGTAAAATTCAGAACGCACACAACTTATAGCAAATTGCTAAGGATTAATAAAGATCACAGAACAGAAAGGAAATATGTATATTGATTGGTTCTTTCTAGAATAGCACCTGTAACATACTGCATTTTGAAGATGGTGGGGAACAGATTTCAGAGCCTTCCTCCAGCAACGAAGATCTTTGTATGAGGGCAGGCTTCCATACTTGCAGCCAGGGCAGATGCAGATATGCATCTGATTTCTCTGTGTGGAAGAGTGAACTCTCTGCCAGTGCTCACAGACGCAGAGCTGGTGTGGAGCTGAATTCAAGTTTGGGATCAGAGGAGGGCACCAGTGTTGGTGGGTGGGGGGAGATTGAAGGTGTTAGGGTGGATACACACAACTGTATGGCTTCAAGATGGTTCCCTGTTGCAGGCATGAATAGGCTGCAGATGGGAGCCCTTAACTCTGAATACCTGGCTAGGAGGTATGTGTATGTGAGGTCTTTATCTTGCCACAGTGTGTTTTGCATGGCTGATGATTAGGTAAAGGTATCCCCTGACAATTAAGTCCAGTCGTGTCCGACTCTAGGGTGTGGTGCTCATCCCCATTTCAAAGCCGAAGAGCCAGTGTTGTCTGAAGACGCCTCCATGGTCATGTGGCCGGCATGACTCTCCTTGCCGCAGCGCGTAGCATGCAGCTGGAACACGGAGCACTGTTTACCTTCCCGCAAGCGGTACCTATTTACCTACTCACATTGACATGCTTTGGAACTGCTAGGTTGGCAGGAGCTGGCCAAGCAACGAGCGCTCACCCTGTCGCGGAAATTGAACTGCCGACCTTTCGATCGACAGCTTATGGTTCAGCGGTTTAACCTGCTGCACCACCCGCTGGCTGATGATTAATAAGGGACAATTCAGAATGCTTCCTTTTCCCATTGTCTGTATGTGCTGGTCCTGCCTGAGAACTGTGCACATACTTACACAATATATTTCACGTGCGTGTGTGTGTGTGTGTGTGTGTGTGTGTGTGTGTGTGTGTGTGTGTGTGTGATTTCAGCCCTCTCCCTTCTACACTCCCTTCTACATGGTATTGGGAGACAGGATTATGCTTCCAAATAAGCAATAAACTGAATGTCAGTGTATTGTCCATTAAGTGAAACAGTCAATGCTGTATCTTATTGGCTTTAAATAAACCACTCATGATTTGATCAGGAATGAAAAGGATGACTTAGTCTGAATTACAAAGATCTAGCTGGATGATACAGGGACACCTGTTTGATGGTGTTTGATCCGGCTTGCTTCCAGCCAGGAGGTGGGGTTGATGTAATCCATAACCACATGTGCAAGATCACATATGAGATCTGCTTTTTTGTACTGGATGAGATGGGTACCTATAATTGGATGAACTTCTCTGGTGACTTTTGTTTCACAGATGGATTGTTTCCTGGTTAATGCTGGACATACAGTTCTTATTTTCACAGGGCTGAAGGGTTTTTAAAATGATACAACCTCAAAGGCTGGGTTTCCTGAAAGCCTCTTGGGCATATTTGTGTGCTAGATACCTGCTGAAGCTTTTGTGGAGTAGGGAACTCGATGGACAGTTTGACACAATAGCTCCTAGTCCTAGGTGCTTCCTCTCACTAACTGAAGCTCTTCTCCCTAGGATTTGGGGGTATCTTGGGCGATGAGACAGCAGCGATGACTACTGTACTTATGGAAACTCCATTAAAAATTCCATCTCATGTGACTATAGTCCATGTTGGTGATGATGGCAAAGATATCTTCATTATCGCCATTGTGTCTTGTAGTCTCATCTAGATGAGAACTTCTGAGTGGTGAAAGGAATTAATGCTTCAGCCTGGTCCCAGTCTGTTTGAAGCTTTAGAACCATTGGTATAATGCTGTAATAGTTTTGCTGAGTATTTCACAGCTAAAATCACTTCAAACTATTCTAACCTTGATTATCCTGTATTTAGCAGAGGCATCCAGAGACTCCCCACGTCTAATTGTGTTGCTTGAGTTCCTATTCTGGACTTCGGAGTCTGAGGACCAAATGCTCTGTGTGGTTCAGCTGTCTATGTGCCCCCTCTTGACCTTTGTCCATCTTGGTCGGTGAAGGCTTATTGAGGAAGGTTTAGAGACGCAGGCAAGGTGTCTTCATATTGGACTTGAATATACGCTTTGGAGGGTGCAAACCATACATATGTTGCTGTCATGATGCAGGGTGAAGCGGTTCTCTTAAGGTGGAAGTCCGTGGGCTGCTTCTCTGAGGCAGAATGGCAGCCCACCATCACCTCCCTACAGAGGAAGTAAGGCAAAATTGCACCACACTGCTTCTTCTCTTGCCTCTCTGTGGTCCATGGCGTAAAGTGAAGCTGCAATGAACAGCAGCTGAATGGGGCTTCTGTGTTCTTTGTGAGGTGAAGATGCCTCCCAAGACCCAGCCAGCAATGCTGCTGGGAGGCAGAGAGCCGGGAGGTTTAAGAGGATGAGGGGGAGGCTCAGGTGGGAAGGCAGATTGTCCTCCTCCTCCATCCAAAGCAGGGTCAAGAAAGAAGGAACCTCAAAGCGACATGGAGAGTGGAGAAGGAGCTGGGGCTGGAGTGGAAAGAGGTATGGTGTGTGTGTGTGTGTGTGTGTGTGTGTGTGTGTGTGTGTGTGTGTGTGTGTGTGGAGACAGGGAGGAGAGTTGGAGTTCTGTGGAAAGGAGTCAAGGTGAGGAATGAGGGCAGGATGAGGAAAGAGGTATTGGAGGAAGGGAAGAGAAATGGAGAAGGCTGGAAGGCGAGGCTGCAGAAAGAGAGGAGGAGGATGAAAAGGTGGAAATGGGAGAGGGAGGATCAGGAGCCTCCGAACCTATTGGTCCTGCACAGTGCCTTAACCCCTGGAGCCAGCTCCCACTTGGACATTTCCCCTAAGGGGCAGGTTAGCCTTCCCTGGAAGAGGTGCTCTGGAAAGGTCGGCCAGGGGCTTATGAAGAGCCTCTATTTGAACCAAGCTAGAGGGAAGACCCTGGACCCTCTGTGTAAAGAGAAATGTCAGTGAGATAGTGCAGCTATCCCTCTTCCAATGACGAGCACGAACCCTTTCCTTGCCCCCCCCCTTTGTACATACTTCCCTCAAATAAACTCCTTATAAACATCAGCTTGAAGTCTCTTTACTACACCTTGGTATGTTGCTCCCCACTCCTTATGACATTGAGCTTCCCCCCCTGTTGTTGAGCAGCAAAGGAACAAAATGCCCATGCTCCCTAACATAAATGGAAGGAAGAGGGAGACATTTGAAAGAAGGACATTTGAAAGAAGCTCTCTCTCTCTCTCTCTCTCTCTCTCTCTCTCTCTCTCTCTCTCTCTCTGTGCTTTTATTAGAAAAAAAGAGAAACGAGAGAGAAGGGAGGGTTTATTTGGTGCTTCACACCAAAATGACATTGGCTGTGCTGTGAACCCTCAAATTCTTTTGTTGCTCGGATGGATGAAAATCTAAGTCAGGGAAGATGCAGAATGAGAATAATAATCCATCTCTTTACTTGTTATGTGAAGCTTAATTAAAATATATTTTGGTTATTAATGCACCTTTCATTACTACAAACCATCTCATTTTTTTTGTTATTTTGCTAGAAATGTCCAGTAGTTTGAAATGCTACGAGAAATGTCCCTTGTAGTTTGAATCCACCATTTTAAAAGTACTGGAGCAAGACAGGCTGATCAGATCTAGAAAGTACAATGGGAATATTTTCCTGATAAGCAGAAAAGTACTGAGAAATATTTAATGACTCAGCAGTAGTCCAGGCTTCAATTTTCTAATTTTATGTCTGTTACAACCTGCAGGAAAGCAAAAAATGTAAGTGCTAATTAAAACTTTATTAGATAGAAATAAATCTGTATCTGTAAGAGTGCGTCATCTTGTACCTAGGGGGAAGTTTATTTTAAACTCCAGTGCCTCTGTGAAATAGACTTAGATGTTATCTGCTCATTTGGAGCCAGAGTAATAAGAGGTACAAAAACCTTAAGAACCCAATAATTTTATTTTTTTAATTAACAGTTAATAATAAAGAGCTACTCAGAGTGCTTTACAAATAGTAATCCATTCTCTTCACAACTCTTGACATTTTACAAGTGTCTAGCAGTGCAAGCCTATGGCATCTTTAGGCTGCAGTCCTATCCAAGTTTACCTGGGAGTATGACAGCCTAATCCTATCCAAAGCCCCACGAGGGGACGCAGCGGCACCGGGGAGGCTCCTCTGTATCCAGCGTGGGGCGGGAGGTCTCCTTAAAGGAAGGGGATAATCATCCACTTCCCCCGTGTTGAGCCCCAGCAGCCCCTATGGGGCTACTCGGAGGCGCGCCAGCTAAACGACTGGCACAACTCCGAGCGACCCCGTGTTGGGCTTTCAAGTCCGGGATGGGGGATAGGATTCGGCAGAGGCCCCCTCCCAGGCATGATCCACTCTCCTCCCCGCTCTCCCCTGCCCTGAAACGCCCCCTCTCCACCTCGGTTCTTCCCTTCCCCCACCTCCTCACCGCCTGGCGCGGAGCTCACCTACCCCAGCGTGTGCTGCTCCTTCGCTGGCAGAGGTCTGCCGGTGCTGGCCTCCATGCCAGCGGGACTGGCCTCCACGCCGTCACAGTGTGGTTTTCAGCATGTTTGCAACAGCACGGAGTCCATTTCCACGGGTCGAGTCTGGCATAGGATCGGGCTGTGCGTAACTCAATGGGACTTACTTCTGAGTAGACACAGATAGGATTGCCCTGTAAGCTTTTTCACAATGTGCCGAAACATTAAGGTAAAGGTAAAGGTATCCCCTGACAATTAAGTCCAGTCGTGTCCGACTCTAGGGTGTGGTGCTCATCTCCATTTCAAAGCCGAAGAGCCAGCGTTGTCCGAAGACGCCTCCGTGGTCATGTGGCCGCCATGACTCTCCTTGCCGCAGCGCGTAGCATGAAGCTGGAACACGGAGCGCTGTTTACCTTCCCGCAAGCGGTACCTATTTATCTACTCGCATTGACATGCTTTGGAACTGCTAGGTTGGCAGGAGCTGGCCAAGCACTGCCGACCTTTCGATCGACAGCTTATGGTTCAGCAGTTTAACCCACTGCGCCACCCGCTGGCCGAAACATTACTGTCCACCTAAATCCAAGTGATACAGTAATGTGCTGATTTCATACAAAGAATAAATTATAATTACTGTATATCCACAGTTCAAAAGATATTATGGAGACTGTAATAACAACATATCACTGTATCCATAATCTACATTCTGATAATGACTAAATAAGCCATACCGGTACTTATCATAAAATAAGTTATTTGATTTCTTCCTTTTCTCAGTGCCCTTGTATTTGTTACTTTAATAATTTTAATAATTTCCTAACAGTGCACTTTCCAATCTAGTCTTGTCATAAAATCACTATATTTTAAGTGTGTTTCTATTCCTTTCTATGTATTTCCAGTTTTGTGTATATTGTGTCTATTTCACTATGTTGAGAGCAAATTACAGCAGCTTCCAGAGAGGAGTGGGGGAGAGATGCAAATTACAGAAAACAGTTTCAAGGGGATGGGACAGAGTGACTGGACAGCTGGCACTTCTCCAATCAGAGAGACAGATGATGTCATCATTCCAGCTGAGGAAGAAAAGCAGCTTCTCGGCTGGAAGCTTGCTCTCCCCTCCTCAGAGGCATAGCTACACCCCCACGGGGTGCTTACTGAGAACCCTGTGACCCCCTTGTGATGTCACAAGCCTCGCCCCCTTGGCGTGACATCACCTTTGTGCCGCCGAAATTCGGCGGCAAAACGGCGGTGCGAAAGCAACCCCCCCGGGTTTTAGGCCTAAAGAGCCCCTGGGAGGGTGCACGATGGGGGGGGGTTTTCCTTCAGGGGGTGTTCCTTACCCGAAGTTTGTGCCCTCCCCAAGCCCGGACGCATCCTTCTTGTAGCTTCTGAGATGGTAGAGAGGCTGCACCTGCGCAACCTTGCTGCAGCCTCTCTAGCTCCCCTAGTCTCACTGGCTGGAGGACTACTCAGTTTAACCTTGAGTCTGTCTGGTTCCTGGTACAGGAAGTACAGTGGATTGTCACGTCTCCTCACTCTGCAAACACTACTGTGAGAGTGATATTGATGGGACCCCCTAAGGTTCAAGATTGTTCTAGGGGGGTTCTGCCCAGGGAGCCACTCTGGCTACCCTGATCTCTTGGGCTGTTGGTGGCAGATTCAGTCTACCAAGGCTTTTCCCCAGTAAGCTGTGTGCCCAAACAGAGGTGAGAAGGGAGCGGGGAGGGAGTGAGCATGCTAACCACTAGGCACTACTGCCCTGGATCAGCATGTGGTCACTGACAGCCCCTCTTTTGACCCTTGCAAGTCTAATAAGTGCATTCATGGTTTTCTATCACTTTACTATTACTGTTCTGCTGTTATTAAATTATAAATAGCTTTCACATACTTTTTTTTTCTAACAGGCCTGTCTAAATTTACAAGCATAACAATTGCTAGTATCTGTTCGTAATGTATATCCCATTATCACTTCAGTAGCCCAGAGGTGAGTACCCTTTGCCCCACATGAGGGATGAGAGAAGGACACAACCGTTTTGTACGGATGTTGGGGGTGGAAAGACAAAGAGGAAAATTGTGGCTTTGGCATGTTATCTATCTTATGTAGGCCAGACAACAGAAGGTTGGTATTGGCTTGCCATTTAAGGCTATAAGGTCTGGCTTCTTGGGCAGTTTTCAGCTGGGTTCATCCATTGTCAGAGACAACTCTGAAGGTCAAAGCTGAGACATTTGTCAACTTCACTTTCCTTCTGGTTTGTAATTCTAGGTTTGTCCAGCATGAGCCGTAGGGTTCTTAACCCCTTCCCAGCCGAGTACAACCTCCAGTGCCACTCTCCTGCTGCGTACCACTGGATGTAACTGGTGATGACATCATCACCAGTTACTTCTGGATTTTCAGGTTTTTGAAGGCCAGAAAACGCAGGTAGGAGGTTCTGGGCAGGTGGGAGGGCCCTTCTCAGCATTTCCAAGAGGTTCAGCCAAAGGCAGGAGCCTCTCGGGAGCGAAAACGTGCTGCTGAAAGCACCGCATCAGAGTGGGGTTCCGGTGATCCGGTGGTCCGAGTACCACCAGCAATCAGCCAAAGTACCACTGGTGGTACTAGTACCACTGGTTGAGAACCCCTGAGTTAGACAAAAGTGGTCCTTGCCTGATTCCTGTAAGGGTTCCATTGTTCCACTGGGTGCCTGTGTAATCATAACAAGTTCTTTTTTCCTAAGCCAGTACACTGAGACAGTTTTGAATACAAAAGAAAGGCGAAGACAAGTCACTCAGTTTCTAATATACAATCTACATTCTTGAAGGTAATGGCCCTGCTCAAGAGATCTACAAGATCAGCAATACTCATGGAGTTTTCCCTTCTCCTGTCAAGCAGATATTGATTTATTTTTTAAAAAGTGTAACTTGCTTTTTCCAACAGTCAGTTTGATAGGTAGGAAGGAAGGAGGAAGGCAATGCCCATACTGAGTTTAGATTCATTCTTAATAAAAGGGAAACAAAAACTAAATGCCCTCATGGAGAATGCACAGTTTGCTATTGCTATCCAACAATGTCTGGATTGGGGGCAGAAGAACTATGTGAGCAGCTAGGGCTACTGGGTGTCAGGACAGCCCCCCCCCACTCCCACAGTTGCCTTTTGCATGTTTGGTGGAAACTGAAAGGAAGCCTGCTTTTCCATATGGATTATTTTTCACTAGATTGAATCCTAAATATGAGGACCTCTAAGGGTGCAGCACTAAGCATATTTACTTGAAAGTAAGACAATTAAATTCAGAGATATTTATCTCTGAGTAAGATGGTATAGGAGTGGTCTGTAAGGATCCATAGGTAGAGGTAGTCCAAAGTGTAGAGGCAGTCAAGTTAGAGGCAGTCCAAGGCAGTCAATGGGCAATTTTCACAATGGCGAGAGGTGAAAAGCAGTGTGCCCCAAGGATCGGACTTGGGACCGGTGCTTTTCAACTTATTCATAAATGACCTGGAGTTGGGGATAGGCAGTGAGGTGGCCAAGTTTGCAGATGACACTAAACTTTTCCGGGTGGTGAAGACCAGCAGGGATTGTAAAGAGCTCCAGAAGGATCTCTCCAAACTGGGAGAATGGGCAGCAAAATGGCAGATGCGCTTCAATGTAAGTAAGTGCAAAGTGATGCACATTGGGGCAAGAAACCAAAAATGCACATATACGCTAATGGGTTCTGAGTTGTCTGTGACGGATCAAGAGAGAGATCTTGGGGTGCTGGTGGACAGGTCGATGAAAGTGTCGACCCAGTGTGCGGTGGCTGTGAAGAAGGCCAATTCCATGCTCGGGATCATTAAAAAAAGGGATTGAGAATAAAATGGCCAATATCTTTATGCCTTTGTACAAATCGATGGTAAGGCTACATCTGGAGTATTGTGTCCAGTTCTGGTCACCACACCTCAAAAAGGATATAGTTGAATTGGAAAAAGTGCAGAAAAGAGCAACCAGAATGATTCATGGGCTGGAGCACCTCCCTTATGAGGAAAGGCTACAGCGTTTGGGGCTTTTCAGTCTAGAAAAAAGGCGCCTGAGGTGGGACATGATTGAGATGTATAAAATTATGCATGGGATGGAGAGAGTGGATAGAGGGAAATTCTTCTCCCTCTCGCACAACACCAGAACCAGGGGACATGCACTAAAATTGAGTGGAGGGAGAGTTAGAATGAACAAAAGAAAATATTTCTTTACCCAGCATGTAATTCATCTGTGGAACTCCTTGCCACAGGATGTGGTGATGATGGCACCTGGCCTAGATGCCTTTAAAAGGGGCTTGGACAGATTCATGGAGGAAAAGACCATCACAGGTTACAAGCCATAAGCAACCTCCTGGTTTTAGAAGTAGGTTTTCTCTGTGCCAGGTGCAAGGGAGTGGCAGCAGGAAACAAGTTATCTTGTTGGCTGTGTGCTCCCTGAGGCATCTGGTGGGGCCACTGTGTGATACAGGAAGCTGGACTAGATGGACCTTTGGCCTGATCCAGCAGGGCTCTTCTTATGTTCTTGTGTTCTTATGTAAGGTAGAGGCAGTCAAACTTGGGTTGTTTGTTCCATGCCTTGATATCTTTCCAGTCATCATGCTTTGTTGGTCAAAGTCATGTGTTAGGAGACCAACCTTCGCAGATGAGATAGTAACTCATCTGCGGCCAGAAATAGGGCCTTCTCAGTAGTGGCACCAACCTTATGGAATTTTTTCCCCTTTGACTTACGAACTGCTCCCTCCTTGGACACTTTCCGGCGAGGCCTAAAAACCTTCTTGTTCAAAGAAGCCTTCTGAGCCTTTGCCTTTTTAACAATCTTGCTGGTACGGGTGGGGTGCTGCTGTTTTTATGATCTTGTTTTAAATGTAGTTTTTAAATTAATTTTTAGATGTTTTTATTAACTTTTTTGCTGTTTAAAAAGTAATTACTGTATCTATTTGTATTTTTTGTATTTTTGTATTTTATTTTTGTGTAAGCCGCCTTGGGTCCCTTTGGGGAGAAAGGTGGGATAGAAATATTGTAAATAAATAAATAAAATAAATAAATCTGATAG
Source organism: Plestiodon gilberti rubricaudatus (assembly GCA_026170595.1). Lineage (NCBI taxonomy): Eukaryota > Metazoa > Chordata > Lepidosauria > Squamata > Scincidae > Plestiodon > Plestiodon gilberti. The sequence continues at coordinate 204,065,300 of JANXHW010000001.1, forward strand.
TTGATGAAAAATAAAGTTCAAACTCATTGTTTAATTTTAAACTCAACCAGGTTGAAAATGTTGCCTTAGTTACACAATCGTTTTCTATAGCTATATCTGTAATCCTTTGCTGACAGATCTTTTGTTACCAGAAAGACAAACGATTTAACATCTTTGTCAAAATTTACAGCCCGATCCTGCCCAACCTTAGGTCGGCGGAGCTTTCACTCCACTGGCTTAGGGTGTTGTAAACATGCCATAAGGCATGTTTTCAACACCCTCAGTGTAAGTGGTGCTGATGCAGGGGCCAGCACCACTTAGTCCACAAGCCACACTGGCTGACCCTGGTAAGGTCTGTGCCGGTTGGCAGGAGGGGTGGGCTGGGGTGGCAGGGGAGGGGACCATTGGTTGGCTGGGCCTAGGAGGGGGCGGGGATATCAGTGGCACGCTCCGCAATATCCCTGTCCCCTTCCCGGGCCGGGCCAGCCTTACACAGCCTCCCCGGTTGTGCACCAGCTAAAGAGCTGGTGCGCATCTGAGGAGGCCTATTGGGGCCTCTGGGGCTTACACCGGGAGAAGGGGACGAACGCCCCCTTCCCCCGAGGTGAGCCCCAGCCACGCCAGCATGGGCCGCATCCTAATTAGGATGCAGCAGCTGGCCATTAGGCAGGACTGGGCCCTTAATGAATAAATGTTCAGCTGAATTTAGGGTAACTGAATTTAGGGAATTTAGGGATGAAAAGAGCACTCTTCTCAAAAAGGATTGAAAAAGAAAACCTGACCTTATTTCAGGGAGCGATGTCCCATGTTTTAATACTTTACTATGTTAATTGATTTAAATGTGTACAAATTAAAAACTGCCTATTGCTCAGCTGAGATGAAACCAGGTGTCTAAAACACTCGGCCAAGCCATTTCAAAATTAGCCAGATGGTGGAGAGTTTTCCCTTCTTCTAGCGTTTTTTCCTCTCCTTGTATCTGCTTAGTTACAGTTTAAGGCTTCTTGCAACCCTTTCTCCTTGTCAGACCTTAGCAAATAATCTGTGATTTGCCTAGCAGGACCATTGCTGGAGGAATTTCTTCTCAGCCAACTGCCTTTTCATATTTCCTTTTCTGTCACAACTTGCCAACTTCAGGCCAGCCTGGCTGTTAGCCGTGATGATCTGGATTAGGCATTTTTCCTACAGGTGTCTACTGATCTGCTTCAATTCAATGCCTGGGATCTGTGCTAAAATAGATATACTGTATTCACTTTGCGTAGTCTTAGTAACACTAAGGATTGAAATAGGAAAGAGCATGGAGGTTGCACTGGCTTATCCTATGCCAACAACACTTTTATTTTAGAGATATGCAGTAAATCTAGAGCAATTACTATCTGTAAATTGTAAATTGCTTCATCAGTAAACAAAGGCTTTTTTCAGTCCTCCTGGCCTCCTGCCAATTCCATGGTCTTCTACACCACCACAACCTTCTCTTGTCTCAACTCTCATGCTCCACAACCAGCACTCCACCATTCCTACCCCTCCCCCACATTAGGTAGCACCAGTTCATACGTTAGTTATGATGGCATGTATTAACATAAGTTCGCCTGCTCTCTCCAGCAGTTCAGTATTGGAGAACATGCTCATAAAGACACTATGAGCAGGGATTTCCACTTGTCTAGTTCATGCCACACTTCCATGTTCTGAAATTACAGACTCCTGATTTTAGAGTCCTGCATTTTAGAAACCTGAGCTGGACACCATGCAGACAACATTCCTGTCATAAGAAGAAGTTCTATCATTTTACTTTCCGAAGTTCAGAGTCAAATCCAGATCTTTACCAGGTGAGAAATCTTCTCAGGTCACACCTTACATTGTGCCTAACCACTGGTTCTTCCATGTTCTTGGAACCCATTTCCTTGTTATATTCATTTTTTCAGTTCACTTTAAAGTTTCATGGGTGGCCTGCTGTCAGAGAGGATTTTCTTGATTGTCAGGTAAATGTGGTTTCACAATTTAGAAGGCAGGTTGAAATCTCTGTTTTAAGATTAAGGAACTGTGTTAAGAACTTGAATAAAGAAATTGTTCTTTGTATATTCTGTGAACATTTTAGAAATGTGGGAGTCTGTCCTTTACTTTGATATAGACTGGGTGGTGATGATGGTAGTGGTGGTGGTGGTGGTGTGGTTCTTGAAATAAGAATACTGTTGCCTGGTATAGTCTATAATACACTGTGATGCTCTTCAATGTGAGATCCTATCAGGGACATAGGTGGTATCAGGAACACTGGCGTCACTGCAGGGGGGGGCGGAGCTCTAAGTTCCGCCACGGTCAGACCCTCCGTTACACGGGAGCATGAAGTGCCCCCGCCCCCTCGCCTTTGGAGCCAGAGGCGTCGTCTGATATGGGGCGGTGGGGCGGTGGGCCCCAGGGCGTAGGGGCGCTGAGGCTCTGGGGGGGCGCGGGCCTCCTTCAATTAGCTTTTTTTTTTTTTTTGCTTTTCCCACGGTTTTTTTATGTTTTCGGGTGATTTTAAGTTCTAAAATGGCATGTTAAAGTGTATGTGTGCTTTGCCAGTACTTAGCTTGAATATGGGGCGTTCCAGCGACGATCATCTTCCTGCTCCCGGGCGCAGCTTCTCCGTGCGCCTGGGCGCGAACTCCGTAACGCCTCTAGCAGCGCTTTCCAGAGTTTGCGCATGCGCAGGACGTCCCTGGAAACTCCGTGGCTCTGCACATGCGCAAACTCCGGAAAGCGCTGCTGGGGTGTTACGGAGTCCACACCCGGGCGCATGGAGAAGCTGCGCCTGGGAGCAGGAAGAAGATCGTCGCTGGAACACCCCATATTCAAGCTAAGTACCGGCAAAGCACACATACACTTTAACATGCCATTTTAAAACTTAACATCACCCGAAAACCTTACAAAAAACAAAAAAAAACTGTCAAAAAATAGGTTTCGAAATCGAAACCTAAATTTTTGACAGTTTTATTGGGGGGTGTCAGGGGGGCGCCCCATAAGCGGGGGTGCCTGGTGACGCCTCTGTTTGGAGCCATTCAAGTTGGTGAAAGCGTTACTTTTCACCGACTTGAATGGCTCCAAAGGCGAGGGGGCGCTTGTGCTCCCGTGTAACGGAGGGTCTGACTGCGGCGGAACTTAGAGCTCCACGCCCCCCTGCAGTGACGCCAGTGATCAGGAATCAGCCAGGTTGTGTCAGGAATCAAGCAGAACTCAGTCTGGTCAAGCCATCTCAATAATAATAGGACCTGACAGTCACTTGGCTGAAACCTGCCCAGTTGAGGCAATGATAGTTTGTTGTTTCCACAGTCCTGAAAAGGAATAAATAGCATACACTTGATCTCAGGGGGCTTGCTGGCAACAGCCTTAATGCTTGTCAGATATCGAACTATGCTCTGTTTCTTCTTATCTCTGACATGTCTGACTCTCTAGTCAGTGGTGCTACCAGAATTTGAAAGCGTTAAGAACTTCTGGAGGGGATGGAGAGATGTTATAATGCCTGGGACCTGGCAGTGAAAAGTGGAATGCTTCAGGTAGCTTCAGTGGGAATAAGAACAAGGCAGCTGGAAAAAGGTCAAGAACCAATAGGTTAAGGCCAAATAAATAGGCCTGCTCCTGAAATTGTCCTTGTTTGAATCTCTCCCTGGATTTTGGAGTAATGAATGACCTGGTCTTGTTTCAAAGTAACATCAGAAATGCATCAGAAATGTTCCAGTGTTCCATTTTTTTTTACTTCCTCATTTTGTAGAGTGGCGCAGCAGGTTAAACCGCTGAAGCATAAGCTGTCGATCGAAAGGTCGGCAGTTCGATTCCCGCGACAGGGTGAGCGCTTGTTGCTTGGCCAGCTCCTGCCAACCTAGCAGTTCCAAAGCATGTCAATGCGAGTAGATAAATAGGTATCGCTTGCGGGAAGGTAAACAGCGCTCTGTGTTCCAGCTGCATGCTATGCGCTACGGCAAGGAGAGTCACGCCGGCCACATGACCACGGAGGCGTCTTCGGACAACACTGGCTCTTCGGCTTTGAAATGGAGATGAGCACCACACCCTAGAGTCGGACACGACTAGACTTAATTGTCAGGGGATACCTTTACCTTTTTATACATGCATAGTGTGCCACAGCTTTCACTTCTTGTTAGTTTTTCCTCTTCTGTATTACTGCTGTGCATTGATACAACATACATGCCTCTATATATCAACCCAATTCTAAACAGGGTTACCAGAAAATAAGTCTCATTGAATTCAGTGTGATGTATTCCCAGTCATGCACAAACACCTAAGTGAGTTTAAGAGCATGGCCTAATCTGTATACCTAGATTCTCAAAGTGTATACCTACTTCTCAAAGTGGTGGGTCGCAACCCACAACTTTTTCCAGAAGTGGCCAATATCCCTTTAAGGGGGGTGGCCAGCAAGAAAGTCGGAGACAGTGCACCAAGATCATGCCCGTCCCCGACCCAAAACCACTTTTTAAAACAAACCTGGTTGTCCTGTCAGCTCCCCGAAGGTGCTGCCACCTCCGCAGGCCTCCCCAAGGTGCTAAAGAGTGGTGATCGCGTCAAAAAGCTCACTTCTGGTTTTGGGGCTGAAAACTGGAAGTGGGCTATTCGATACGAACACCTCCATTTAGAGCCTTGTGGAGGCCTGCAGAGGTGGCAGCAGCCCCCCCCCCCCGACTCTTCAGGTTGCTAGCAGGACAACCAGGTATGCTTAAAATGCATTTTTGGGTCAGGGCGGGCGCGATCCTGGAGTACTGCCTCTGACATCGCCCTGTCCCCGCAAAGACCTACAGAGGAGTAAACTCCCCTGTAGGACTTTGAGAAACACTGACCTAGATCACAGAAACTAGATAATCTGGGCGAATATTGCACATGGGACTTCTGATAGAACCTTCCTGCCAATCTCTTTCCAAATCAATTTTCATCTTGTGGAGTTCATTTCACCTACAGCAGCTACTGACTCAAATAATACGGTGCAAGGGTGACATTGTTCAGGAAAATTAAAGAGCGGCTGCAGGTCAAAGGCTCGGATAGCCATTACAACCTTTGCTTCCTTTGTACTTGTGTCTTTTGAATGAAAACCTTAATATACATGCACAGTTATTTCCAGTGTCAAAGTCAGTCTCCTCAGCCAGAAAAAGTGGTTTTCTTTTAACTAATATACTGCATTGTTGGGCACACAATAGCCAATGCTTTGCCTGGAAATAATGGTGATCCCCCCCCCCCCCGACTTTAAGACTTCTGAATGATGTCTTATAGTTAGTGTGGTGCTTGCTGCTGGAAGTCCCCTTCCCTACCTTGTCCCCCTTACTGAAGCTCTCAAGTCCACCTGAAAAGTCTCAGTGGAGGGTTCAGGAACTCCCAGCAGTGCGGATGATATATGGTATGTGGCAAGGGCTACAGAGGAAGAGGGAGAATGCCCAAAAGTTGGGTGAGAGTCTCTGCTCATGGTTGCTTCCGGGCTTTTGTGTATTCCTTCCTTCCTCTACATCCCCCACTCCATACTGCATACCATGCCATTGCCAAAGGGTCCCCCAACCCTCCACGGTGACATTTTGGGGAAGGGCTTCAAGTAGGGAAGAGGAGTGGGGAAGGTGATTTATGTCTGGATACAACTCACTGCCTTTTGGGGAACAGGTCTCAGGCTACTACAGTTTATTTATTTATTTTTTATTTTATTTAAAGAATTTGTAGCCCGCCTTTCTCCCGAAGGCACTCAAGGCGGCTTACAACATATTAAAATACATATAAACAACTTTAAAACAATTAAACACATTAAAATAATTAAAAACACTTAAGATTAAAAACAACCCCAATGGGTCACCAGCATTTACATATATAACCATGTGTTAAAAAGTCAGCCCACCGTGTCAGACATTAAAAGCAGTCCTGAATAAAAACGTCTTAAGGCCCCGCCGAAAAGCCTCTAAAGAGGGAGTCGTTCTTAATTACAAGGGGAGGGAATTCCACAATTGGGGCGCCACCGCCGAGAAGGCCCTACTCCGCGCCGCCATCCCCCTCACTTCCGCCAATGGCGGCACGGTCAACAGGGCCCTCCCTGATGACCTCAGAGTACGGGTCGGATTGTAGGGAAGGAGGCGAAGAAGTTGCAACAAGAAGTTGACTGCTGCAGTTCTGATTAAGTGGCAAATGAGGCACATGAACCTTCTATTACAGTAAAATGTTCATGATCAAGAGAAAAACACCAGGTTGTTTCCATGCCACGCTCAAGTACAGAATGCCACTACCCAGCTATACATTTCTGAATGAATGAGTGTACACAGATTGCATCTGCATTGAATGGATACAGATTACAAGTGATTGTCCTTGAGTCCAAAGATGTACAGTTTAATGTAAAAACAGCCCTACTGAGACAGGATCCAGCACAACACAGATATGGTGATGTTGCTTCACTGATGTTGCTATAATGCCCATATTTGTGATCCTTGACTCCATTTCCAAAAAGTTAGATTCTGGTGGTCTTTTTATGCACTTGTTTAAACCGCTGAACCATGAGCTGTCGATCGAAAGGTCAGCAGTTCGAATCTGCGATGGGGTGAGCTCTTGTTGCTTGGCCAGCTCCTGCCAACCTAGCAGTTCCAAAGCATGTTAATGCAAGTAGATAAATAGGTACTGCTTGCGGGAAGGTAAACAGCGCTCCATGTTCCAGCTGCATGCTACGCGCTGCGGCAAGGAGAGTCATGCCGGCCACATGACCACGGAGGCGTTTTCAGACAACGCTGGCTCTTCGGCTTTGAAATGGGGATGAGCACTACACCCTAGAGTCGGACACGACTGGACTTAATTGTCAGGGGTCACCTTTACCTTACCTTATTTACGGCATGAATATGAAGAATCTATGGCCTTCTCAAAGAAGTATGCAGAAAAATTTCTACAAATAATATTTGCAACAAAGATTGACAGATAAAAAATGCATACCACAAATTAACTAGCGATGTTGCTCCTTAAAATGTCTTCTGAGTAGCTCCGTTTGGAATGGCTTTAAAATAGTACCATCTTGGGCAGCCAGCTTTAAGAGTTTTGTGAGAGTTCTGCTTCAGCAGAGCTAGATGGGAGGAAGTAGATATTGATGGGTCCGGTCAGTATGTTATCACCCATTCTGCACCCTGCAACACACTGCCTCAGGGCATATGTTGCAGCCACCATGTAAAGGCCACTTGACATTACTCTACATGGCCTCTTGCCTCAAGACAGTTCTCAGTACAGCAGCCCATGGATCTTTATTGGGGTGGTCTGCATAGAGAAGGTAACCCACTGTGTATGATGAGCGACTATACACCACATGGAGCAATTTAAAGCATCCTTTGCGTAATGGCCACGTGGTGGGCACTGTCTGTTGCTCTCTAAACGAAAAGAGGAGGGAAAAAAATAAAGATAGAGAAAACTTCATCTGAAACAACTTACTTACACATGGCAAAGTCAAAACGTCTCAAGAAAATATTTTATTTTTACCTACACAAGTGGAAAGAGAAAAGCTTACAAAGTACAATTGCTCACTCATTCCAGATGCTTTATTGAATCATAATAATAATATAAGACCAATTATGGAATTTTTCAAGTCCTAAGCACTTTGCAAACAATTTAACACTGCATGCAAACAAATCATGTTAATGTAACGTTAAGATAATGATTTGGAGGCACATAGAAACTAATTCCTGTTGTTGTCCTCCTTCGTGCTGTAACGTATTTCTTCCCACTCTGCTCCCCGCTGTCAGCCCCAGCAGTTGTGGTAAACTTTTGCTTTTCAAAGATTTTTCTTTGCTTTCGAAATCATCAGTAGTGAGACCTGGGGAAGAAAATACTTTTGATATAGGCATTGTTAGAACAGTAGCTTTCAACTGCTGGCCTGCACAGACTGGTGCCGATTCTCAGATTGTTTACTGCTGCCCATGAAAATGGAACTGCTTCAGAAATTCAGCCTCTTGCTGCTGAACAAAAGTTCTTCTTCTTGCAGCTGCAAACCAAGGGCTGATGCACATGACTCTGCAGATGAATTGGAATAGTGTCACTATGCTGCTGCTTAGTGAAGTTTAGGTACACAATGAAGCAGCTGAATGGTTTCATCACCATATACCCAAGGTCAAAACAAACATGACGTTAAACCGTGTGTTTACTTCCGAAATCTCATGTTTTCCAACCCTGCACCCTTTCATCTATTGCAAGAGGGAATCACAATGCATATAGAGATGCTAAGGAATGCTGTAACCTTGGCAGAGGCAAAGCAGTGATTATTCAGTCACACACACACACACACACACACACACACACACACACACACACACACACACACACACACACACGCACGAGACACAGAAAGAGAAACATCATGCATAAGGGCTTAGGAAAGTAGAGGCACATATCTCAAGAGAGCCAGATGTTTATTCCAGTGCTAGTGTGTGGTTGGTGGGGGTCCTGGAGCAAAGCCCTCCTCTGGGCCCCCTGGCATCCCCCTAGTACATTAGGTATGACGGGCCCTAGGGGTCAGGGCTTGGCCCACTCAAGTGGAATCTCTTATGGGTGGGGGTCCTCAGTGGAAGCAGGAGTGCGAGGAGAGTATGGTGGCTTAGAGCATCTCCAGACACTTCCCCTTCCACTCACTGCTTAGGCTCTGCTGCTGGTATTTTCCAAGGCACTGGGCTGGAGAGTGAGCTGAGAGGGATGAGACTGGTGGTGGCAGTGGCAGCAACTAGCACTGAATCAAGGGGGAAGTAAGCGAGTTGGACCAGGAGAGAGAGTGAGACTCGGCATGAGGCCTGACGGGTGGACCAGCCCAATCTTGACCAAGTGAGCATGGTCAGGCCAGGTGAGTGGCCTGGCTGGTGAGAATGCATGGCTCAGATGCATGGCTGAGCCAGGACTTAGCCAGGGCTGCTGGCTCGGCCAGAAGAGTGAGACTTGGGCAGCAGCTGCAGCTTAAGAGGGGTTGAGTTGCCAGACTGGGCAGCAGAGGCAGAGGGCACCCCTGCCCTCTACCACCTGAAGCAGCTTTTTCACTCTGCCTCATGAGCAGACGCCTGTGTCTACCCACCTTTAAAACACCCGGATTCAAGAATTGCCCATGTTGTACATTCCTCCCTGTAATGCTTACATTATGACAACTGTTTCGTATACTTTGCCACTCATTTCCTAGGCTGATGAAAACTTTTTAAAAAATATGTGGGAAAAGTGAACTCTGACATTTGTTCCCGATTTAAAATTATTTATGGACCAGTTTTAAAAATTTGCAGCTTAATGTATCGTATTCATGCAAGAAACTGTAATAGCCCTATTGACTTTTTTTTTTAAATGGGTGTTATTAAGTTGTTGTAATGAAAGGGAAAACAGCCCCTTTCCCCCCCTCCCAGTTTAAATAGCTATTCTTAAATGGTGTTTAGAGGCATCTCCAACAAAAGTGGAGATTCTTCAGATGGCTACAGCTGTAACAGGAAAAAGCAATTTCCTGCTGATGTAGGCTTGGAGAGCTCTTTGAGGGTTAAGCAAGTCAAAGGGTGGCATTTCACTCTTAAAGAAAAACACAGTTTGCTTTCAGTGCATTTAAAGAAATTCAAATGTGTAAAAGGGATGCTGCATATTGTTAGACCCATCTAGATGGATTCCCTTTTCTCAGAATGCGAAATGTAATAAGAGGTTTGTTGCATAATTTCTAGAACTTTCTCTTACAAGCACAGATGGTAAAAGTAATTGGTTTTCAGGGAATACGACTAACTATAATGAAAGTTGATGTACCTACTATTCAACTGTTCTTTCACTAGCGGTGGCAGCAACAAAGGCAAGGTCCTTGGAAAATCTGTCAAAATATCCAGTCAGCAATCAGGCAGGGAGTCTAGATAAGGTACGGTTACATACGTTTTGTGAGGCTAACTCCAGGCTTCATGGGTACTCTCAGATATGACCTTCAGGAAGTCTGCAATCAATGAGCTTTACTTTGAAATACAATGGGCAGCGCAATCCTGCCTAAGTATCCGGCAGGCGGCCCATTCCAGGAGCAGCCTGGAGGTCTACTTGGGGGAAGGGGATGTTCTCAGATTTCTGCCAGTTATTTAGCTGGCACAAGTCCGAGGAGGCCGTGTAATGGCCGCAACAGGCCGGGAATGGGAAAGGGATATGGTGGTCGCCATCCCCACCCTCCGGACCAGCTCAGCCAATGGCCCCCCTCGCCCACTGGTGCTGCACTTACCGTCTCCGGTGACCACAGGGACAATCCGGCGGCAGAGTGAGGGCGGCTGGCCTCCGCGCCAGCTGCCCTTACTTGAAAGTCATGAGTTGTACTTTGAAGTAAGTCCCATTAATTGCAAACATGATTTTTCCATTCCTAAGTGGGATCATGTGTTCCCAGCAGCGCAAATAGATAAGAGACCTCATTTCTGACTTGAATAAGCACTGAAACTGGTGCAGAGACAGTACTGTATCTAGAAACAAGGAATATTTTAATATAAGCTAGAATCTGCTAGTAAAATAATTGGCTAACTAACTCAACTCGCGTGATGACACTGACAGCACAATCTCGCGATCCACCGCCGTAAGTTCTGGTGTGACTACAAAACCATGTTGCCATCATGCACTTTGGAACCGCTGGTGAAAATAGTTGGAAGCTCTCATGCCAGCAGCTCCCAGAAGTCCTGCAGCAGCAGATAAGGTGGTGGAGGGGGTAGTTTGGGGGAGATTGGGGCAAGCAGGAGGCCAAATTAGGGGTGGGAGGAGGAGGAGAATGTCAGTGGCATCAGCAGCACACGCACACACCCCTTCCTGGCCCAGACATGCCCCTAGGAACACCAAAGAGCCTGCATAGGTCCGAAGAGACCCACTGGAGTCCAGGTGGCCTACAGAGAGGTAAGTAAAAAACCTACCTCTCTGGGGTTGTCTGGTTTCCTCCCCCCCCCCCACTATAGCATGCAGCATGCACTCCATCACTGGTTCTGCATGCTCTGGGTTAGCAGAGGATAGGATTGGTTTGTGACTCTCCCCCCCCCCCCTTCACTCCTTTGCTTCTGAAGCCACCCTTATACCACATGTGTCACATCCTGTCGTGTCCCGTCGCGTCCCGGAGTAGCCAACATGTCGATTCTGATTGGCCCAACGTATTGCTCCGCGTCCTGCGTCATCGTGGGTGGGGCGGAGGGCAGAGAGAGAGGTGGACTGGAGGCAGTATCGGCGGCACAATATCCTATCCCCGACCATCTCCCTTACCACCGCCGTTACATGCCTCAGACTTACGCTTGCTAAAGAACAGGCAAAGATCCAAGGAGACCTATGGCAGCAGTGGAAGCTTTCCTGAGGTAAGCGAACAATAGTTCACTTACCCCGAAGAGAACCTTCTGACTGCCCCCCTCCCGTGGATACAGCGCAGACTCCGTAGGCACAGCTGAATGGGTTTGTGTGTGTGTGTGTGTGTGTGTGTGTGTGTGTGTGTGTGTGTGTGTGTGTGTGTGTGTAATTTAGGTAGGATTAGGCTGTGTATGCAGATTTGTACTGTTTGAATTAGTTGCTTTGCCTACCATCCAAAGTAGGGTAATGCTCTTATTAGGACCAACCCAAAAGTAAGAAAGCATCAAGCTGTGCATTTTTGAGTCTTATAGAAGACTTCCTCAGGCTATATGAAAAACAAATGAAAAAGGGGTGGGGGGACATGTTGGAGGTGCCCAAAGGCCAAACAGTCTGCAGGTTGTAAAATCTAAATATGGAACTTAGAGGGGTTACGCAGATTTGGTTCAGCCTCTGAGACATGTGAGATGCTTTCCATATACACATGGGTCTGCTTGGATAAAGGAAGAAAAAATGGCTGTACCTCCATGTTGTTTTGATTCAAGGCTGAAGCACACCAGCTCTGCCCTCCGTGCGTGCAGCCCGCTGCGTTTGGCGTGTTGCCAAACAAACGTGCTGTACATGATGGAAGGTGAGACGACGGAAGCTTAGCACATCGGAGCTCTTCAGCCCGTCCTCGCAGCCAATGCTGGTCCACTGTGATTGGTCGCTGGGACAAGGAGGTGGGGATTGCTGAGTGAGCTTGCGAGGAAAACTGAGCAGTTCTGCAATTAATTTCTATTGGTTCCCGCACTATTCCATGTCCCGCCCCCAGGGTTCATGAAAAGGGTTCTGATTGGGTGCACAGAAAATGGAACAGAGAAAACGCAGCAAAAGCTGGGATTTGGCCAAGGGATGCGTCTCCCAGAACGGACCTCTCGGCGGCTCTCGGCGGCCCGGCCGGAGGCAAAGCACACCGATCGAACATTGACGCAGCCGGCTGCAACGGGCTGCACGCATGGAGGACGGGGCTGGTGTGCTTCAGCCTTAACTCACTTTGAGAGTTTGTGACTTCTTTCATCTTCTTCAACGACTTAGACTAAAATGGAAGCCAAACCGTTGTCATCCAATCAAACATATGCCAGATGTGTGAGACACATTCCCGTATGTGTGAGACATTGTAAAATATGCCAGATAGCATGGGGAACGGTTTGGCTTCCATTTTAGTCCAAGTTGTTGAAACAGATCAAAGAAACTACAAGCTCTCAAACTGAATTAAGCAAAGCAAATATCTCGAACGGCTCAAATCTGCATTTAAGTATTAACTATAAAGAGAGCAAACACCAAAAAGAACTTCTATCATCTAAACCTTGGTTATCTGAAACTCCTAGCTCTCAACATTCAACATGTGCTGCTAATAGCTGGGTAAATAGTGATCCAATTTCTTTTTCAATCTTGGACTGACAGAAATGTGAAGAGTGTCATCAAATGTCTAGGAAGGAAGATAGGGTGGATAGATGTGAGGGAGTCATACTTGCCTGTAGCTTCTTGACGTATGCCCACTGCATGTTTAGATATGCACACAACTCAACTTGATGCTGCAGTATGTCCACCAACACCCTATGGCTTTTGTACAAAGTATGAAGTGGCTCTGTAGGTGCATGTTCTCTGGATTGATTCCCACAGACTGATTTTCCAGGATGGATGCTGCAGTTCACATAATTGAGTTTGTAGTGTGCATAGGATTTGAAGATTAGAAAAGACCAAGAAGCTATCAGGTCCAACGCCCTCCAAAGGCACTGCTATCCAATTACCAAATTCCTCCCTCCCTGTACACAGTTAATCAAGAAGCTATACTCCCTCCCTGAGGAAGTTATGGCCAGCTTTAAGGTACCTGGGGTAGGTGCCCCGGTGGCAGCTCTTTCATCCTCGGCCATTATGCCTTGAGAGGGATTGGGAGGCTCAAGGGATCCGTGTGATAAGCATGTTGAGACCACACTTAAAAAGAGGGTTTTTTAAAGATTATTTTGTATGCTATTATAATACATAAAAACATATAATACAGAAAGAAAAGGAAAAAGCACAGAAGAACAGAAAAGATCCGGATTAGCCACTAACATGTATACTTAAATTCATTCCAGATTAACTCCTACCAGCCTGGCTCCATGAGCCAAGTTATAACAGGACACAGGCCTAACACAAACCTCTTGATCTTCCACAGAATTGAATACTGATCTCCCAATTTGAAAACAACAACAGCAATAACAAATAAAGCGCTCCCTTGCCTACTTGAATAATGATTCAGTGGGGCATGTCTCAGCAGAAGAAGAGGATGAAGCGGGTGGAGGTTATTCAATAGGGAAACCCCCCTTTCCCCACCCCACACAGCTCACTGCAGCTTGAGATGTCTTGTGGATTAGACATTGGAAGACAAGGCAAGATCTACAGGACAGCCTGTTAACCTTCAACCTGCATTCACAGCTTTTTGAAGTCTTGGGTGAACCTCTGATTAATAAAGGAAGATTTCAAGGGGATTTGGGGAAACATCTTAGACTTCACTTGGCCTTTATCCATGAAGTCCAGGGTGTTTGAAAGATTAAAGGAGAGGATAAAGGTGATTTCATGTGGAATATAACCCTTAGATGTTTTATATCGTTTGATAACTTTTATCAAAAATTAAAAGCAGAAAAACACAGCCCCATGCAGAGTTGATTTCCCTCTATTCTTCTGCAGGAAAGGCAGAGGCAAAGCTGGAGGCTCTCACACGTGTGTGTGTGTGTGTGTGTGTGTGTGTGTGTGTGTGTGTGTGTGTGTGTGTGTGTGTGTGTGTGTAAAATTACGTTTTATAACTAGAACTGAACTGTCTAAATATTTGTCTAGTTAACATGACGAACTACCAAAGTTTAATGTAATCTAATGGTACCTAGCTCACATTCCGGCAACAGACCCTGCTTTATGATGTCATGAAACACAACATGTTTTTGGGTGCTGTAAGGCTGCTGCCACAAATTGTGAGTGGTGAGGTGTGTGCGACAGCAGCTACTGGAGCTCCACCGGCTTAATAAGATGCTGGGGGAAGCATGCCATGGTTAGGGAGGGGGAGGGCAAGAGGAGTTTCAGGGAGGATCAGCGGTGAGCAGAGGGTGAACTGGGGGAGGACGGGAGTGGATCCCGACAGCACTGGTGCGACCAGGATCCCCATCCCTTCCCCCGGTCTCTCCCCCTTTTCCTCCTCAGTGTTATGCCAGCTATAGAGCTGGTGTAGGTCTGAGAAAACCCATAGGACATCAGGGGGCTTACCCTTTTGTTCCCTTACCTCGAGGAGGCCGCCTGATTCCCCCCCCCACCATTAGATGCAGCACGCAACTCCATGGTGTGGCTGCATCGGCGACAGTTGTGGGGGAATAGGATTGGGGCATAAATAGATCCATCTATCTGAACTGTAAAACACACACATCACAGGGTTTGAGTCTGATTTCTTGTGGATTGAGCTATGTAATACGATAATAAAATATGATCCCAGTGTTTGTTTGCACAGAAAAGCCAGTTTGCACTCAATGTCATATGGTATCAACTATGTGGATTTTAGGACGACCTGAAAGTTATCCAGCCTGGTATGGTAAAATAGTGTTGGGAGTATAGAACTTAGGCCTGAGTAACCATGGAAAGCAGTATATCTAACTGGAAGACTAATGACTAGAATTATTAACCACCTGGCTAAATTCTTCAACCTTGAGTAGGATAAGCAATGACCTGGGCATAATGATAATCTTTAATGAGCCATTTAATGAAAAAAATGGGAAATTACAGATTGGGAATTAATAAGTACTGTAATCATTTTATGCCAGAGTTGATTAGCTAGTAGTATGTAATTTTTTTAAAAATTCTTGGAACAGTAAATGTTTGCAAGACCAAGGTCTACCCATTGAACACATGGGTCCTGGCTTATGAATTGGAAGTGTTCTGTGATGGTGCCTGGTGATATGGAAACAGTTGATAAGGAGGAAAGCTTCTAAATACAAACTATTGATATGAGAATGAACCTAATAATTATATCAATGCATCTTGATAAAATAGAGCAGGAAGACAGAAGAAATCAAAACCAAAATATGGTTGAGCACATCTGCATTATTTAAAATGAGGTGCAAAGATAGAGTGAATAACAAGATGGGTGTAACAATTTTGATTTGCCAAGGGTAGAAGATCCAGATGTCTCTTGTTTTAGAGCACATCCTCTGTTTAAAGTTTGTCCTTTTTCCCAAATGCCCTAGACACCTGGAGCACTTGTTTGAAATGTTACCCTTTCATTTGTTATCATGGATGTGTTCTAAAAGTGATAACGTAACCCAACACACATTTTGGTGCCTTAAAAGTTAGACCTATTATTTATTGGGTATATTTGGAGTGCTGATTCCAAAAATGGTATTCGTTTTGCCCTATCACTTCTAGTTTTGGAGATATGGCATTGCCACCTTATATGCTGATTCAAGCAGATCCCTTGTGAAGAAGCTGACACTGTGGCTTTCTCACTAGGAAGCTGCTTGAATTAGCATATAAGATGGTTATGCCATATCTCCAAAACTAGAAGTGATGTGGCAAAATGAATGCCATTTTTGGAACCAGCAAATATACCCATGAATAGGTCTAACTTCTGAAGCACCAGAAACAAAACCCCTGAGTAATCTGAAAGCCCTGTTCCTGGCTTATGCACATTCACAGTGAAATATTATGCATGTTTACTTAGAAGTAAGTCTTACTGTGGGGCTTACTCCCAGGAAAGTGTGTATAGCATTGCAACCTCAGTTGTGTAGAGCTGCAACATGTGTGCAAACTATACACATGCAGACTTAGCATGTGTCAACTGGAAGATGGAACTCTGCAAAAAGCAGAGTTGAGTCATGTAGATGAGCCTAAGCATGTAAAAATTCATTGCAGGTTGGGGCTGTACAAACAGTATGTTAAAAGCACATCGGTCAGGATCAGAGCCTGCCACGTCCCGCTTATCTCCCTGTGTATTGTCTGCACACATTTGCATATTGGCATACAGCTATAGTGTTTTTCTGTCTGTAACAAGTATTCATTCATTCATTCATTCATTCATTCATTTGATTGATAGGTTTAGTGGCATAGCTAGACTGGAGCGGAGGCAAGTAGTTCTGCAAGACTCCGTTACATCGGAGTCAACGGCCCCTCCCCCTTGCTGTTGGAGCCATTCTGGCGGCAATGGCAACACGCAGGACACTCCCCTGTCGCTGCCAAATGGCTCCGGTGTAACGGAGTCAAACAGCAAAGGGGAGGGGCCGCTGACTCCGATGTAACGGAGTCTTGCAGAACTACTTGCCTCCGCTTCAGTCTAGTTTCACCTCTGGATTGATTTGTATCTTCCTGCAGTCCAAAAATGATTTCCAAGGCAGCTGACATTAAACAATAAAATACAATCACATTGAGACTGCTTCTTCCCACTCCACCACATAGCATTGCTCTGGAATAGCATATCATTCCCCCAAGAATTTGGTTCTCATTAGGTTGTTGTGACTGTTTTCATGAACTTCCATCCTTTCAGACTTCTCAGACTGCTGGCCATTGGGTGGTCCATTTGTTTATTTACTGCTGTAACTCTCCAAAGCATTATCTAGTCTCCAAGCCATGAAAACAGAATGCCGCTATTCAACATACATCAAGCTGACAGAAATAAATAAGCTTTACAGGACTGGTGGAATATCACTACTATTTCTAGTAAGTGACCATTTTCATCACTCAAGGTGTGGTGTGGTGCATTTCTGACTGGAGTGGACCCTTTCTGGTATATGAAGTTCCTTATGCATCCTGCTGACACCATACACTTTCCCACATAAAAAGTTATCTTGTCTATATATCCCATTGCACAAGGGACTCTGGGGCTACATAGCAGTCCTGGCTTTAGAGGATGCATAGGTCCTCCTTATGGGGTTCTGTGTTCTCATTTCTCTTGCTATATAGGCTTTGATGACTTTTATTTGGACAAAGATTTGGGTAGTACGGGTAACGTAGCCATGTATAACAAACGAACCGATTTGAATAAAAACTTGTTTTTATTCAAGTCGGTTCGTTTGTTATACATGGCTACGTTACCCGTACTACCCAAATCTTTGTCCATAATCGCTGGCCATGAAAGTTTTCGTGCTAAAATGACTTTTATTTGTTGAAAAGAGTTATATTCTAAGTATCAATCGTATAATCATTGATGTTACAAATTATATTCTAAATTATTATAAATAAAAATAATAGTCATCTACCTAACATGAACGATAGCCCAGTACACCCATCACTGGGTAGGCAAGGAAGGCTCATCACACTTCCAATAAGATAGTTGGATGGGATATTCATCATCCATCTCTCCTCCTGATCAGGTGTGCCCATGATCAAAATTGATTTGTTTGCAGCAGTGGGTTTTCATTGACAGAAGTGATTCTGTTTGTGTCTTTGTGGAATCTCTTTGCTCAAGTTAATTGCAGTCTTTGAGCTTTTGCATGACATACATTTATATACAGACTGAAATGTGATGTATTAAAAGGAATAGGAAGGATGGGGCAATATGTTGTACAGGGCTTCCTTCAGCTTAATAACATGCTTTTGAACGACAAGAAGTTCCCATTTCTTATTTCTAAAGAACTCCAGAAACTCAACACAGGTGTCAGTACCAGAAACAAAAATAATAAGAAGATGACTTGTGTTATTGCTGAATGGAACACTTCATTTATTAGTACCTCTCCAAGTGAAGAGCTCTCCTGTATATTGTAGAAGATGTTAGTACAGTATTATCTTGTCGTACCAGGTGCGATGTTTTAGAAAAGATACATAGGATTCTCATTCTTATCAGTGTCCTTATTTACCTAAAGCTTGCCTTCACTTTCTGTCTCTTTTTAACCTGCACAAGTGCAGTGCATCAGAAAGATGGAAGGACTGCACACGTTCTTTTTCATTTCCTCCAACTGGGACGCGCACACTGGAGAACAACTCTTTTCGGGAACAAATAAAAGGAAGAGGTGTCTGTACCTCATTTGCCTCTGCAGTAGTACCATAAAAAGACAATGACTGAATGGTACCATAAAAAAAGAAGACATAGTCATGCCCAGAGAAGTGAAATACACACTGGTGCATGCGCTTCTGGCAAGGAAGGAGGAGGTGGGGGGGGGGAGTGAGGACTCATTCTGACCTGTAACTGTTTTCCTTTACTTTTCAGTGTACTTGGACTGAAGAAAAGAGTCAAGAAGGCCCCCCTTCCTTGAGAAATTAGTTTATCTGTTATCCAGAGATCATCATGCAAGCGATATTAAGGGTGCATGTCTGTTTGCTCTCAAGAGGAGAGCTATGTAAAAATGGACTGGCCAAAAGTTCCTGTTGGACACAGAGAGTGCCTTGACAAAGTGGGTGTGTTACTCATGCATCACACTTGGTGTGATGGCTATCAACTGTTGCTACCAATACTCCTATGTGGTGGTGGTGGTGGTGGTGGTGGTGGTGTGTGTGTGTGTGTGGGGGGGGAATACATCTGCTGGCATGTATTATACTTGTACATGTATTTTCTCCCAAACTTTTAGATGGAAAGAGTTCATTATGCATCCTTAGTAGATGCTAACATGTTTGTTCTAGCTCTCTTATAGCATACAGTTGTGTGGGTTCTGTAGGGAACTGATCAGGGATGTGGATCAAGTCTCTGACTCCAAGTTTCAAGTCAAGTTCCAAGTCTTTGACCCTAAGTCCCGAGTCTTTGGTCGCGAGTCCCTATCTATTGGGGAAACGGGTGGGTGCTGTTCTGGGGTGTGTGTGTTTGTGGGGGTGGCGCTGGCAGGGCTGTAAACTCACCCCTGATGTTCACCTCCCTCTGCACTTATCACGAACACTCATTTAGATCTGATTGTCTCAACACATCTGGCTTATCTGAGAGGTGATTGTGGCAGGAGAAGGCAGCGACAGAGAAATAGCTACATAAGGCCTCATTCTAGACCAGGGGTTCTCAACCTGTGGTATGGGTACCCCCAGGGGTATGCAGACCTCTTGCTGGGGGTACGTCAAGCCCTGGCCCTTATCTGCCCCGTCAGCAGCTAATTAAGTGTTAATTAACATGGATTTTAAATTGTACTTATTTTCGGAGCCCTTCTGTCTCTCTGATTTTGGTTTTGGGCTTATTTTTATACTTTGGAAAATGTACTTTGGTGGGGTGGGGGACATGTGGGGGGGTCACTCTTGGGCACAGCAGAAGCTTGAGAAGCAGCAGAGAGTGAGAGAGCAAAAAGAAGGGGAAACCAGCCCGCATTTGGCTGCTGCTTCCTCTGAACCGCCTGCCTGCTCGCCTTCCTCACAAGTCTCGAGTCAAGTCTTTTGAGTCTTTTACGATTGAGTCTTTTATGAGTCTTTTAAGTCTTTTACGACATGATTTTACAGAATCAAGTCATTGACGCGACTTGAGTTCGAGTCTACATCACTGGAACGGATCATTATCTTCTGGTACTTTACAGTTCTGTGCTTCTGTGATCTATGTCTACAGTATAGATTTGTTTGAACCTAGCAAAAGAAAGAGGAAAGAAGCTTTAAAAATATCCCCTTATATTTTTGCCATGATAAAGGTATGTCCCCAATGCTGGGCGACTCAAGTTTCTTTAGACCACATTTTGTTATGTAGCTGGCATGGCTTCCTTGGTTGGTATTGTGTCTGTACTCCCTGTGCACTTAGAACCAGTTCCTCATTTTTCAGATCAAGGTGAAAGGATGATAAATATGGTATAAATAATAGGATTGGCTTTAAAGATAAATAGGCAGTTGCTTTCTCTGTGTTCGTGAAAGCACATTCTAGCAAAATACAGAGAGCATATGATATAAACCAGGAATTTGCTTCTCCTTGTAGCTATTTATCTTGACAGCATATAAGGGAGTGTGTGCTCTAATGGAAATTGAAGAAAAGACCAGGGAATCTGTGTGTGAGAGAGAAACTTTGAAGTTATTACATATTTCTAACATATACAAAGTATGCAAAATTCAATGTGTGCATGGCGTAAAACAGAATAATGCTTTAGAAAGCACTCTGGGATTTAAACTTCTCCAATTTCTTCCTATTTCTTGTTCCACCAAGTTAGAAACAAAGAGACCAATGGGCGATTGAAGCCTCGAATGAACTTTATTCATGGGCAGCGCAATCCTGTGTAAGATATGCTGGCCTGCCTAAAGGGCTGGCCACCATATCCTATGCAGGTTCAGGGCTGCCCCGGGCCAGCCCTGGTGCACCTCAAAGGAAGGGGACGATTGTCCCCTTCCCCGGGTGTAAGCGGTGGGAGACCCAAAGAGCCTCCTCGAACGTATGTGAGCTCCAGAGCTCGTGTACATTCGCGCCGGCCGTGGAGAGGGCCTAGGATATGGCGTATCTCAACGCCAATATCCCTGCCGCCCTCCCTTGCCCTCCCGGTCCGCCCTCCCCCTGCCCCAGCCGGGTAGGACTTACCTGCTCCGGTGGAAGCAGGGCCAGGCAGGAGCCCTGGTAAGGGCCACCGGCAGTCCTTATTCGCCGGGTGCCGTCAATGTGCTTTATGGTGCGTTTACGACACCCTGTGCCGGGGGACCCTCCCCCGGCGCATCTTCGCACAGGGTTGCGCCGAACGTCTTGCCTTACTGCTAATTGGTCAGCTCAGTGGAGCGGCAGAAATCATAAATGCCAAAAAATAATATTTTTGCTATTTTTGCATATTACTCTCTCTCTCACTCTCTCTCTCTCTCTCATTAAAGGAAAATGCTGAAATTGTCATTTACAATTGCTCGCTCTGCCATTCCTACATTACGCAGGATTGCGCTCTGAATTCAGTAAGACTTGATTGAGTAAATAGGCATAGCATCAAACTGTGAGGTTTTTTCTTAACTATGAATGAACAACCTGGTGAAGGTCCAACAAGTGCTGTAAATCTGCACTTCAAACAATATAGAAAGTGCTGATGACAGTCTTTTGCTGTTGCCCTTACGACATCATTTTGAGAATCAGAGAGGAAATATAAACCTAAACAATGAGAAACAAAATTTATTTTAAAAATTACTTTCATTGCAGAAAAGTTGTTTCATATTTCCCATCTGTCTATCTGGGGGGAAAATGCAGTATAAGTCAGTTCTGGAACACTTGGGAGTCACTCAGGAAACAGTTGGCCTGCAGGCTTCAGATTATTTACTAGGTTTGTCCATTTCACACTGTCCTCAAAGGCTCATGATCCCTAATAAAAATATCTACTTTTCTTCCTTCAGGAGGGCACAAAACCTTTCAACTCTTTCTTCTAAGATTTGCAGCCCGATCCTGCGTAAAGATACATGGCCAGCCTAAAGGGCCTCAATCTGTATCCATTGCTCTTCCTGGGCCACGTTGACCCAATGGGTCTCCTTGGACAGCCGGCATATCCGGGGCAGTTGGGTAAGGGTGGTGGGGTAAGGGTGGCCTGGGCTGGAAACGGGCTCAAGATATCATTGTAGTGCTATATCCTGACCCAGTTCGGCTAATGGCTGCCCTCCCTTGCTGCCCAGTCCACCCGCCCCTGCACCGATGGGCGCAGGACTTACCTTCCGGGTCTGGGGGGGCAGCGGAGTAAGGGCTACTGGCCTCCACGCTGGCGGCCCTTACTCTCCGTGTGTCAAACACACTTTACGGGTGTCAAAAATGCGCTTTACGGCGAATACTTGCGCAGGATTGCGCAGTAAATTATGGATGAAGGGACTAAAGACAATGAAAAACCAGTTCTTACTCATTTGTAGTTGTCTTAGAGTGTAGTTTTAGCAATGGGAAAAAAAGTTGCAAAAGGGGGGGAGATATGGGAGTGGAAATAATGATAAAATGACTGCCCATATTATTTGTAAAAAAAATTACTGTTACTTTCGAAAAAGCTGAAGTAAATTTGTGTGCTGACCTAGAAATGCTTCCACTCAGAACAATAAAATCTCACCACCCACCAGGTTCCAGGAACGTAGTGAAGACGTCTGATAGATGTAATCCAGTCTTGTCACACGCATCAGTGATGATTTGACTGTAGTGCCAAGGAAATGTATGTTGCCAAAATAATATATAATGATGCAAAATCAGAAAGCTAAGAGACCCCACCTATCTACTCCAACAGATATTTTTAACATTTTTCTCATATACCTAGCCATCATGAACAGGGAAGTCTGTTCCCGGTTCACTAAATAAAAGAATAGGTAATACAACAATGTTGATATTAATGGAGAGAATACTGATCTAGACGGACCAATGGTCTGACTCAGTGGCCCAAAGTGACGCATCAAAATGCAGGTTGAGTGTTTTCATGTTGCAGCTGGCCATGTTTTTTTCCCCAAGATACTTATTGCATCCATATTCTTTAGAAAATTTCAAAAATTGGAAATTACGTGTGTCCAATGTGCCGATGCCTGTGGTGATGCTCCCAGTCGAACCATTCTTCAAAAAACAACAACTCCACCCTCTGCAGAGCATCCCTTGAAAACATTCCAGTTTTGCAAGATGTTCATAATAGTCTAAAGTGGCTCATCAACAGTTTTCCTTCTTCTGTTCCTAGTGAAGCAACAGACTTTAGGATGAGCCATAATTAACTTTACTTTAGTCAATCACATCTATTTAAAACAGAAGGTGATACTTTGAGGGAGTTCTGGCAGTGGATCTGCATAGAGGTTTGTAGACAGCATGAGAAACATTCTGCATATATTCAGTGCCCACAATAGGCATACACTAAGAAGAGCCCTGCTGGATCAGGCCAAGGGCCCATCTAGTCCAGCTTTCTCTGTCTCACAGTGGCCTACCAGATGCCTCAGGGAGCACTGAAGACAACAAGATACCCATACCCTAATGTCACTCCCTTGCATCTGGCATTCAGAGACAGGCTACCTCTAAAACCCAGAGGTTGCATAGTCATCATGGCTTGGCTTGTAACCTGTGATGGACTTTTCTTCGATCAATCTGTCCAATCCCTTTTTAAAGGGATCTAGGCCAGGTGCCATCACCACATCCTGTGGCAAGATTAATTACCTGCTGGGTAAAAAAAAAAATCCTTTTGTCTGTTCTAACTCCCCCGCCACTCAATTTTAGTGGATGTCCCCTGGTTCTGGTGTATAAGAGGGAAAAGAACTTCCCTCTATTTAGGGCCGATGCCAGGCTATTTTGCACCCTAGGCAAGGCTAACTACTTGCACCCCCCCCAAACCCCCCCCCACAAAATTGTCAGCTTCAATTTTCAGAAATAAGACATCTTATAGAAAAACAAAAGCACAAAACCTGAAACTGTTAAATTTATTTTAAAGTGCAAGAATAGGTAATACAACAATGTTGACATTAATGGCAGTCAGTGGAGACAATACTGATCTAGATGGACCAATGTTCTGACTCAGTGGCCCAAAAGTGACACATCAAAATGCAGGTTGAGTGTTTTCATGTTGCAGCTGGCCACGTGCAAAAGGAGCTGTGCAATTTCTTCAGTGTACTTCCACCGCAATATTTAGCTGACAATTACTAGGGTTTTACAATGCTTCCAGCAGTTGATTGGCTGTGGCATCCTCAGTGTGGGTTGAGTTTCAGTCTGTAGTGCAGTCGCACAACCTCTGTAAGTATCTAGCCATACTGCAAACAATTCAGTCCACATCTCAATTCCATTGTGATGTCTGGCTCAGAAACAGAGGCAGCGATGGAGCGGGTGGGCATGCAGGAGGTGCACAAGCCGCCACATTGGCAGTTGAAAAACTGCTGTGCGATTTGCAGTGGTAGGAAGGATTGACCCACCTGCCCGTGTGGGCCATCAGTAGCCTTTTGCCGCCGTCTTTCCCACGGGGGGGGGATGACTGTGGCCGTGATGCTTCCGGGGTGATGTCGCTAGTGGGGGCAGGGCTAGTGACATCACGGGGGGGGTGCAGCAGAGGCTAGCTACGCCTCTGGTCTGGCTCTCCATTCTGTCTGTAACCCCTTAAGGCTGGAAATGTATTCATTACTTTTCTCTTCTGATAGTTCCAGCGCAGCAGATATGAGGATCTTCCATTTTTAGCCTCGCAACAACCATGTGAGGTGGGTTAGGCTGAAAGACCATGATTTCTCCACCATCAGACTGTGAGCAAGCAGGGATTTACAGCTGAGCAGGAATTTGAGCCTCGATTTTGTAATTCTCAAATCCACTATCATACATCACACAGGATCTCAGTTATGACTAATTGTCTTTTCTGTATTTGCTGAACATTGGAAATCATGAAAACTGTTCAGGGCTTTCAGAAATTGGAGTCCCACTCTGGTTAGGGAATTGTTAGCTGAACATCTGCCCTGTAGTCTATTGTTTTGAACAGGAAAAAGGACAAGCTATTCTACAGCAAGTTAGATATGTAGTCTAGACTCTGAAGCTGGGAAAGATTGAAGGCAAAAGGAGAAGGGGAAGGCAAAGGATGAGATGGTTAGACAGCAACCGATGCAACGAACATGAAAATGAGCGAACTCAGGAAGATAGTGGAGGACAGGAAGGCCTGGCGGGATGTGGTTCATGGGATCACGAAGGGTCGGACACGACTTAATGACTGAACAACAAATTCTACAGCAAGTTAGATATTTAAAATAAAAATTGCCAGCTACTGAAAATTATACATTGGCACACAAAATGAATTTCAGTGAATGAACCAGTGAAGCTCAGCACCAACACTTATCAATAATAACTGCAATAACAATGATTAATAAACATTGAGGCCCTCTGATTAAGTGTATGCTTGACTGTCTTTGAAATCCTTTCTCCATTTTTCTGATTAATTTGACAAATGTCATTTTCCTTGCCCTAGTAATTAACCATGGTGCAACACATAATTGGATGGAGGGGAGGAAGGGGAGGGGGCTGATTGGAAGAATGAAATAGGTGTAATTTTCTTTAATGACGCTACATGGGGAAAGTTGCATTGCTGCGATCTACAATTAATATCCAGCACTCACCTTGACTTTTAATTCCAGACACCTTGTTTACCAGACTTGCTCACTCCCTGCCAGAGTCTCCGTTTGTGTCAAACTGACTTTGGTTTAGTTACCCTGCTTTCTGGGGTTGAACAGCAGGATGGAAAACACTTTCAGTTTAATGGAGAAAGAATAACTACACTACCTGGTGCCCGAAATGAAGTAAGTGGGCAAAGTGATCATTAGCACACTGTGTCGCAATTCAAACATCTCTTGATTTGACTGAAGCTCTTGGACACGTAACAATCACATTTTACTAGTTAAACCGCAGTGTATTGTCTCAGCAAGCTTTTCACAAGTTGAAGACTAAAGACTAGCAATTCCTGCATGGAAAGTTTTTGGAAAGATGCTTCCCCTTCCTTCCTCTGATTTGTATTTTGTCTGGTTCCTTAGGAAACTCCAGATGCAAAATTTTGCATCTCCGCTGAAAATTACCAAACCACTTTTCATTTTAAACTTGAGGTCAACTCAGCGTGAGCTCAGGCAAATTCTCCCGTTGGCTTGGCGGAAGACAGTAATTGTTTCAGGAAAGTCGGAATAAGAACTAAACAAAAGCCTTGCGGAGGAGTCCATGTAGAGCATTATCTCCGCATAGAGAATCAAGCCTTACAACTCTAAGGCATAACAATTCTGATTGCTACATGCTCCCATTTTACAGAAAGCTTTTGCCCGAAAGCTTGGCAAAATAGGATAGGAATAATGAGAGATGATGAAGATTGTGGCATCATCTGTGGTTAATGTAGGGCACTGAGCTAGCGAGAATATTTTCAAAGTTGTTGCTTTTTGCCGCTTACTGGATTAATAAACTGATTCAAGGACATATTACAAAATTGCTGTACTGGTGAAAGGTTGAGGATGTTTAATAGAGATATTTGTCTGAACTGAACAACAAACAACGCTCATTGATTCCTCGTGAAATCATCCTGTGTGCAGAACTTATATTTAATTGTATTTAAGTTGTCATCTAAATTGTGCAATAAGTACTGAACGCCCTTTTACATGGAACAGTTTCCATTGGGGACCTTTCAAGGAAAAAAAAATATCCCATCCCCCCCCCCCCCCGCACTCAAATGCCAATATTGTGTTGCTGGGAAAATGTAGACCTCCAATATAGTATAACTATTGAGACAGTGAACACTGTGTGGAATGTGGTGTCACAAGCAGCACAACCCCCTCCTCTGTACCCATTTGTGACCTTTATTTATTTAAAGACTGAATCCTTTGCTTTACGGAGTCATGAAAAGCTCTGTGAAGAAGAGTTCTGTTGATGCTGGTAAGTTGGCAGGGTGGGCGGAATGGAGTGAGAGAATCAGGGCAGAATGGGGGGATGACAGGGGGTATGTCGGAAGTGGGAGGGGGTGGCCCCCAGCATGAGCAACTTGTGCCAGATGCTGTCTCCTCCAGAGCCAGGCAATACGTCCCCTTTGTCTCCTCGGACTTGCGTCAACTAAAGAGATGTCGCAGGTCTGAGGAGACCCATTGGTGGTTGAGGAGCTTATGGAGGAATAAGGGAAAATGCTTTCCCTTTCCCCTCCTAAGCCTCCTGATTCCCCCCCCCCCCCATCATAGCATGCAGTGCAGCCTGTTTTGCTATGGCTGGGAAAAGGATAGGATTAGACTGTGAGGCTCCTTTGCTATGGGAGCACCTTTAATTACCTTTAACTACCAGATAAAATACACACTGAGCTGGAAAACCATTGGTTGCTGTTGGGACCCATGCAGGAGTAAGTGTTCCATCAGGTCTGGCTTCAGCACATGGCATCATGGAACAGTTGCTAGAGCCCAAGTGCTCTAGAGAAACCAATGCTGATTTGACTTGGCCCCACGGGGAGGACTGGATGCAGCACTTGTGGTTGGACATTGTTAGGATGCTGCTATTTTCATTGTTAGTGGTCTGCTTCCATTCAGAGGCAGTAGTGTGAATGTGCCAAAGGTGTTCCTGTGGCTGATACAACTAGACTAATGCTGGTTCACCCCAATCCTCCCTAGTTTTAATTATAGCCTTTTGCATTGTTTTATTGTTGCTGTTTATTATAATTTTAGTATTTTGTTGATTGTTTTATTGGGTTTATTCTGTTTTATCTATTTATGTAAATTGACTTGAATTCTCGCAAGGATGGAAAGGCGGCGCATAAGTTCCTCAAATAAATAAATATGAAATGTATGCATTTAGATGCACATCTGAATGTTGTCCATTTGTGCAACATTATTGTCAGTGGGATACACATTTGAATGCACATCCAAATCTCTGTTCTGCCCCAAGGAGTCATGCATAACCATGTCACTAAAGGTGGAATGAGGCAAAATTCTTGCTGTGCAGTGCTGGTGGGTAATGAAACTGTCAGCGTAGCATGGAAATGTTGACCTGGTTGCCTAGACAATGCGGATACATTTGCTCTTACTCTTCTCTCAGCAGCAGATTTGGGAGAGAGGGAGCGACAGCTGTGGAGCTCTGCAAAAATGTGCAAAAAGTGTGCAATTGGAGAAGGTAGGGGGTTTTCATAAACATTTTCATGCCCCCCAACAACTTTTGCCATGAAAATTGATTTGGTTTGGGAAGCAGAGGAAACTTCAATCTCTTGGTCACTAGCAGGAAATAACGTACTTCATCGGTTCTCAGAGTGGTGGGTCGCAACCCACCACTGGAACCGGATGCTGTCCCTTGCCACCTTAAGGGGTGGGGACAGCATGGCGTTGGCGGCGATCCTGGGGATCGCCACTGCAAAAATATGTAAAAATGCAAGTTTTATACTCCCTGGGTGTCCTGACGTCTTCTGGAGGGTGGGAAAGCCTGCAGACCCCTCCGCAGGCCTCCCCAAGCTTTAGATTGCCACTCTTAGATTCGCGAAACCTGGAAGTGGTTGTAAATCGCTGCAGAGTGGTGATCTAAAGCTCGGGGAGGCCTGCGGAAGGGTCCACAGGTCTCCCCACCAAGATGTCAGGATCCTCGGTGAATGTATAACCCCCGGTGATTCCCCCCCGGCAGTGGCGCAATCCCCGGGATCGCTGCTGCCATTGTCCCCATCCCCATAAAGACTCAAAGTTCTCCCCACCTCACGGGGAGAACTTTGAGAACCACTGATGTACTTGAATGTACTTAGGAACATAATTTCTAGTCGAGGACAGGTCACCCAGGCCTTTTCTATCTGTAGCAAGAGTTTTCACTAACAGTTACTTCCTCCCCCTTCTCAAGGGTTGGGTTTTTTTGTTGTTTGTTTTTGCTTAGAATGGCATTGAGCAACTGGCGGAGAAGCAGGTTTTGTACTTCCGAGCTTCCACCCCCCCCCCCCAAATCAAGTAGAGTTTGGCCTTTTCTTTAACCTTCTCCACAAAAGCTCAGAAAAGAACAAATGGATTCAGAGGTTAGCCGAGGGGACTTGGTTCATCACTAGTTGTTGTGAGGATTACTGTGATGATGCATGTGAAGCCCTTGGAGTACTTGTGAAAAAGTTCCACATTATTGTTGTTGTGCCTCAGAGAACATCCTTTCACTCCATGTGGCTGTGCTACGCTGTAGAGAAATGGCCAAACAGATCAGGTTTAGCCCCTTTGGTCATGCGTGCTACTATTCAGAAAAAATCAGGTTGCCCTGTATAGAACAAAGAAATGGTGTTAGCCCCTATCTACACATCTTAATAAGGAGGTGACATTCATTAAGTCATTAAGTGAAGGTGTTATAATTCAGCTGTAAACCTCCCCTTAGTCTGCCTGCATAGTTTTGGTATTTCAGCTTTAGCACTGGTATGAATTATTCGCAGGATAAAGTCGAAACGTTACCAGCTTCCTTCTTATGTACACCCCAAATCAATAATGTGTGTATTAGAAGTAAGGAGTAAATCCAGCAGTGATTTGCCTCCAGTCCACCCCTTGCCAGAAGATGTAAATTAGCAGCTCTCCCACCAACATAATAAGGCCAGGGTGTATTTACTCAACTCCAACTGGATATAAAAAGCCCGTAATTCTGCCCAAAGCAAACAAATGCAGGCTCAAACACTCTGTCTACACCAGCGTGACATTTATATTGTAGTAAAAATGGATTCTGAAGTGCGCCAGCCTTTAAGAGTGGAGATAAATTATAATCAATTAAAAGGGTTGTTGTATTAAAAAAAGAGGACGAGAAATGACATAAATCCAAAGTTCTTTAAAGGCCCAGAAAAGAACACGTGAGAACCTTAAGAAAACAATTTACTGAAGAATCATTAGTTTAAAGCAGTTCCAGGAATTCCGCTCCTGGCTGTCTAATGATCCATGAAACTTGAATTCAATCAAAAATGATTTAACAGCAGAACAGTTGAACTCTGTTGACTTTTGCTTGCTTGCTCATTTCTTATTCTCTCTCTTTTTAAAGGAAAGGGCCCCCTTTGTGTGTAAATAATGTCAGTTCCTTTGCAATGTAAAAAAAAAACCTTCATAGAAATGGTATTTCATTCCTCAGAGGTAGTTTGCAGCTTTATTGACCTTTGTTTTCAGTTCCCTAGATGGTATCACATACACCCCAAACCTGATGGTGGTAACTTACTAGATATGCACAATCAGTTTGCTAGTCTGGGGAGACTTTTGAGAGCTCATACATTAGACTCTGACTTTCCAATCCATTAATTCCATTGTTCTTCGCCTGTTGGGAGCTGTATTGTCTCTTGTAAGAATAACAGATCACTGCTGAAGCTTTTAAGCTCTATTACTGAGAAAAGCTGGCTATGCAGTCAGGCTGTCTCTGCTTAAATATATACTTTCTGTTGCCAAACTTTAAAGATCAAGTTAATCAGAGTGTATTTTCTTTCAGGAATGATGGCATAGCTCCTCCTTTTTCCCCAGTCCCATCAGTGGAGTCTGCTGGGTGACCTTCCACATTTGCAAAACTGGTGGTTGCTTTCTTAATGCATGAATGAGACTATATAGCCATGGCTTTGAGGAAATAACAGGAAGTTTGCAAAATGAGCTTGATTTATTTATATTTATTTATTAAATTTCTGTGCCACGTCTCCATGAATGCTCAAAGCAGCATATGGAAAACAAAAACTATAATTCATTAAAAGCAACACGTTAACAAAAAAAGATGCAATGGTCAAAATACAGCTAAAATAACAGAATTCCACAGCAAAACCCAACAGCGAGAGAGACAACACAGTCAGTGATCAAATGCCTGTCTTAGCAGCAAAGTTTGGCCAGCTGGTGAAACACCTTCAGTGAGTGGGCAATATGGGCATCCAGGGGAGGGAGTCTATAGTCCAGGAGGCATCACTGAAAAGGCCATGTCACTGCCGTTCATTTATCTGACAATGGCAAAATATTGACCAATGGCTCTGCTGGACTTTAATCAGGCAGATTCAAATGGGAGGGAGCAGTTCTTTTTGTTTCACCAAGCCTGTTTTCACATGTCACACCACTGAAGCCTGAGGAACCAAGTATAAAGTTGTACAGTACAGTATACTAATTTCAAGAATTGCACGATTGACTTGGGTGGCTGCTTCTGATTTTCATCAGCTATTTGCCTGGACTCAGCTACCAATAGTGTACCAAGAAGCAACTTGACCTCCACACATAACGGCAACAACTTGCCGTTATACATTATAAATCCATTTCCAGATCTCCAAATTAGGTGGCTTGTAAACAGCAAGGAGATATTTCTAAAATGATTTTTCTAAAAGCATTTTTCTGCCATCAGACACGGGCAAAGAGGATTCGATCCCAGTGGCAATCAATGGTTCAATGCCTCCGTGTACTCTTGAATATTTGGACAAGTGTTTTCCAGAATTGTTGGTGCTATTTGTTGGTACTACCTGACTGGTTTCGCATTCAAAACTATGCTCTAGTTGCAGGATTCACAGCAGAATCCTATAATGTCTATTCAGAAGTAAGATCCACTGAGTTCAATGGGATACTCCCAAGTAAATATTATAGGACTGCAGCCTTATTGTATTTTTGAGCAACTGATTGACCAACATGACTTTTCTGGTGTTTCTTCTCTCACTGTTTAATTTATGTACATTTTTTTTAAATTCTGAATTAGATTTTTTCTATTGTTTTGTTGCCCTCTTGATTATCAAAATGGGCAGGATGGATGAAGTAAGAATGCTACCATTTCCAGCACAGGTGGCAGCAACAGAATGATGACTTAATTGAATGGACATACCACATTTAAAAAAAAAAAACCTGTGTGCTGTTCCTGTTGGAAAATCCAGGTTTTAAATTAAATAATTTTTGTAACCTAGATTCCAGGATGACACCATTGCAACCAAAGCTTACATCCAGGGCAATTAACCTTGAAATGCCCTTTAATTCTTGTGATCATTTAGGATGTGCAGAACCCCTACCCCTTTAAAATATTTCTTATCTTGTCAACACTCTTGATTTCCCTCAAAATTCTTCAGACGGTTTGCCTGAGGAAGAGACCCAAATTCACTTCAAATTTCACTCTAGTAAAAAATGTTAGTGGCAGCTCTGGTACTGATGACCAAATGTGACTATAAAAGAGGGTTCCTTTGGGAAAGGGGAACTCAGAAATCCACATACATAGGCATGTCTAAGGTAATACTTAACATATTCTCTGGAGTGTCTTCTTTCCAGTTGTATCAAGTCTTCACCTCTCAGAAGATAATCCATTAGGGCGGCAGAAGAAACGTTCGTTCATTCACTCACTCCTTAGAGGTCACTGGGACAGCCTTTGGATGGTAATGGCATTCAATTGTCATTGATCTGCTTCACTGTTAAGCTAATAACCTAGAGATGGAAAGACTCAATATTCAATTACCCATCACTTACACCAAGTATTTCGTCGTGGGATATTTCTGCCTTCTTCCCTCTTATTCCCATTGCTTGAGGTGAAAGCTATTTTCACACTGTTTTCTCTGTGGTAGTTTTATATTTTACTCTTCCTTTTTATGTACTTACCATTCATTATTACCGAACACTGTCTTGCCCTCTTTATTACCTCTGTTTTCTCCTCTGTATGCCCTGATTGCTTTTCTGATCTCTGTAGCTACTTCTTTTGGCTATGATCTTAATACTTTGATACATTTATTCTTTGTTACCTTGTTTCCTTCCGAAAACTGATTGTGATAATGTCTGTCAGTGGATGTGTCAGTGGTTTTACTGTAGACAGGGCTCAGTAGCAGAAGCATCACCGGGGGCGGGTGGTGGACCCCCGGGCGACAAGCGGGTGTGTGTGACAAAGTAGTAGGCGGTAGTGGCAACCGCACCGTTTTGGCAGCAGAGATGGCGCTTGGTTTGGCCCACCCTCCCACCCTGCATCTTGGAAGGGGTTTGCAGCGGTGGTGGCAGTGACGTCACTTCCAGTGGTGACATCATGGGGCCCCCCGCATAGCGACGCCTCTGCTCAGTAGGCAGAGTAATAGGGCACAAAATTTGAGTGCAGAAGGTCCCAGGTTCCATAGCATCTCCGTTAAAAGACTTCTGCCCAAGATCTTGAGGAATTGCTTCCAGTCAGACTTGCAAATTTGCTTTTCTTTTTAAGTATTTGGGGGTCACCCCACCTTGTTCCTTCTCTATAGGGTGTCTGAACTGCCTTGAACAACATCCAGTGATGGCAGCGGTTGAGATAAAGTGAGATCTTGCTGGGGGGGGGGGTTGGGGGGAGGTCCTTGCATCATGTTTGTGCCTCTGGATCTTCATGAGCTTGGCCAACACTGTTTCTTGAGCCTAAAAGGCATTTGTATTTTTGGCTAAAGATATGCTAGAAAATCATGATTGCCATCTAATGTGATAGTGGCTCAAAATGAGTGTCTCTGGTGTGTGAAATGGCAGGTTGTGCATTGCATAGCACTTTAATTTTAAGGTGTGTGCATCCACATACTTGTGGGTTCAAGATAAGATGTATTCTCCCTCGCCAAGCTGATTTACTTAACTTCTGCAAACTTTCTACCCTAGCAAGATTGTTAAACGATATCCCCAAACACAAAAAAATGTATGGTGTGGATGTTGGCTTGGTGACTACATAGTTCTAATGTGCTGGGCCCAGCAGCACTAGATATACAGTAGAGGCCAGCGGAGGTGTGCTGGTGGCCAAAGGTGGCTGTATTGGGACCTGGTCCTGGCCCTTCAAAAGGGACTCAAACTGGGCAGGAAATCAGGAGTGTGGACAGAAGGAGAACACCAGTATTTCCCTTTCCGAGAACTGGAATCTTCAGGGCAGCAGGCTTGACAGCAGCAGGGCTGAGACAAATGTCACCCAGTGCAATGCCCAAGCTCCATCTTCACCCCTGGACTTTGGCTGCAGGACAAAGAGGTGAAAAAGGAAGAGAAGATGAAGCCAACTCACCCCGTGCCTTGCTATCCTTCTCCACCCCGAACCAGCTAAGACTGAACGTTGACATCATCAATTGATGTCATCATGAATTGACATCATCAATTGACATCGTGATTGGTGAGAACCTCAAACTGTAAGTGAACCTTAAAGAGATAGAGCCTTGGGGGGGCTGGTAGTGAAGGACAGCTCTGCAACCTGCAGAGCATCGTGCTAGTTTAGGGCAACACCATCACATCCTGCCCCTCATTTCTGTAACCTGTCCCATCACAACAGGTCTGTGATATACTGTACTACTAGGGAGAGGTGCCAGAAAATACGGATTGTTCCTGATAGAGACAGTTGAAGCATATGTAATTATTAAATGTTTGCAAAGAGCTTGGACAGCTTTAAATGATAAATGCACCCTATTTGCTTTTATAACCTTCAATATAGTGCCATGTGCCTACACAGACTGCATTCAATATAATGGTGCCATATATGGCGTTTTTCATTATCGTTAATTATATTACCTCCACCAAGCTCTTTAGGTTCCCATCTCGACGTATAAATCTCTGCGGCATTTTATATATTACAGACCTGATTTATACCTTGCAGCCATCTTTCTATTGGGGCTCACTCTATTATTTGGCCTCAAAGTTAACAGCAAATGTTTGGTTTCTTTATGGGAGCCCATATAAATGCAGAGAGAAAGGCCGGCCAAGTACGAGTGTTGACAATCCCTACACCTATATATAGCTATTGTTAAAATTAACAACCTTTTTATTTATCATACCAATCCTGGATGGATATGTTTATTATCCACATTATCTGGGGTAATCTTTCTGTCCTTATTTCAACCTTGGCTGGCAATGTTTATATTAAGTATTTTTTTTCAGGGTAGTGCTGCTGGGCTGCTTCCGTTCCTTCCAAATAGCATTAGCATCACAAGAAGAAAGTACATGCTAGTCCTCCATCATAATGAAACCAGCGTATGTCATGCAGCACAATGAAATGAACCAGTACGCAGAATTCAAGTCTGCAAATTAAATGTATGCTGGTTCCGTAGTTCTGTAAGTTATGGCCCTGATTCATTTCTAGTCATGGGCAACAAGTGGCACATAACAATTGTTGGTCCTTAATGGGGTTGCATGTCCCATCCAGATCAAAAGGCACAGCTAGGCAAGCATCATAGTACGGATGCAGATCAAGGTGAATATGTGCACTTGCCTTGGCTATGCAATGTTAATTATTATTATTATTATTATTATTATTATTATTATTATTATTATTATTATTATTATCATCATCATCATCATCATCAACAACAACAACAACAACAACAACATCAACAACAACAACAACAACAACAACAACATTTATATACCACTTTTCAACACAAAGTTCACAAAGTGGTTTACAGGCAAAATCAAATGATTAGATGGCTCTCTGTCCCAAACGGGCTCACAATCTAAAAAAGATGCAGAAGTACACCAGCAACAGCCACCAGAAAAGACACTGTGCTGGGGTGAAAGGGGGGCAGTTACTCTCCCCCTGCTAAATATAAGAGGAGCACCAATTGAAAAAGTGCCTCTTGCCCAGTTAGCAGGGGATAATAATAATAATAATAATAATAATAATAATAATAATAATAATAATAATAATAATAATAGAGCATTTTTTGAGTGTGCAAAGCACTTCATATGCATCTTCCTTACAGTAAGCCTGTCAGGCAAGTACATTCTTCTCCTGTTTACTGTTTACTTCTGCCTCCACCCCGCCCCACTCTGCTGTATCCTTTGTAGCAATATACACATTGTTAAACCCCTTGAAACAAGGACTTGTCTTTTTCTCTCTGTGTAAGGTGCCACGTACATTGATGGCACTATAAACTATACATAAATATATGCATTACTATGCCCACGTTACAGCTGAGACCGAGTGGCTTGCCTGGGGTCTCTGAATGAGTTTCTGGCAGAAGGGAGATTTGAACAAAGAAAGTCCTGATTCACAGCTTATGGCCCAATCCTATGGGCGTGATATACTGATGGGTCTCACAGTCTGTCAGTGTGTTGCGTAATCTGCCATCACCCCTGCCTCTCTGCCATTTGGCAGTCTGCTAGCTACATTGCAGCAGCCAGGAAGCCTAGTGGGGCATAGATCACCCGCTAGAGCAGGCAAGGTGGCAATGGGGGCGATTTTGAGGTGGATCAGGGTGCGGATTGGGCCAGGCAAGGGGTGGGAGGAGGAGGATCTTGGTGGCAGCCATGCACACTGACATCCTATCTCCCCTTCTCTGCCCCGAACCACACCCTGTGTCTCATTAGACTTACACCAATAGCTGGCGTAGGTCCGAGGAGACCCATCGAAGTCCAGGCAGCCTACAGGGTGGTACATAAAAAGATGTTTTACTTATCTCTCCTGGGCTGTCTAGTCCCCCCCCCCAGTATGCAGTGCACACTCCATCAGGGGCGCACTGCATGGTCTGGGCTGGTGGGGGATAGGATTGAGCTACCGATCTCTTAGCCACTTCTCTACACCATTTTTCTAAAAAGAAACTGTAGTTCAGTCAGTGTGTAGAGCACATGATTTCTACACAGAAGGCTTGAGGCATCCCTGGGGAAGATGTTTCTGCAAAGCTGGAGAGCCACTGCCAATCAATATGGATGGGGACACGCACGCACGCACGCACGCACGCACGCTTGCTTGGATCTTCCTTACTGGAGAAGAGTATGGTAATAAATTACAATTCTACAGTTTGTAGTCGTACAATTTATGCCAACTTGTAATTTATTGTGAATTACTTCATACCATACTGTTGGATATGTCATAGAAAGAGTTAGGTTTTCATAAACTTTAGAATTTTTCAAATAACTGAAACAGTAAGGGGTGAGGAAGGAGAGACAATAGAATAACTCTCAGAAAGTGTGTGGGTCAACTTATAAGAGAATACGAGCCAAGGGCAGGAACAAAGTGCGAGTCCCCAGTGAAAAGGCAATACAATTTCTCAGCCCAATCCTACCCCCTGCCAACCCAGAGCATGTAGAGGTGCCAATGGAACAACCAGGAAGAGATAAGTAAAAAACATTTTTACTTAGCACTCCATAGGCCACTTGGCCTCCAATGAGTCTCCTCAGACCTACACCAGCTCTTTTACTGGCGTAAGTCTGAAGAGGTTCCTGGAGGCAGGTCCGGGCCAGGAAGGGGGAGAATAGGATCTTGGCGTGCGCTGCCGCTGCAGAGATCCTCCCCCGTATCACCTCCAGTTCAGCCTGCTCCCTCCCTGCCCCAATTCTCCCCTGAACCACCCCCTCACCTGCTCCAGCAGGGTGTCTAGGAGCCGCTGGAGTGTGCACGAAGCCTCCAGTTGTTTGCACCGGCAGCTCTGTAATGCACAATGGAGACATGGCATTTGCAGCACTGCACCGGGAGAACTTATGGCAGCGGATCATGAGATCCACCACCATAAGAGCCCAATAAGATTCGGCTGTAATTAACTGTTAAATGTTATTTGTGGATAAAAAGAGATAACCCTATGTAGGCCTCTATGAATATCTTGAAGAAAATGCTGGACACAAATGTGTCAAATTAGCAGACACTATTCAGCCCACAGTTTTGTGATATCAAATGCTGCATAGGTGGCTTAAGCAAACGAGTCAAGTTACGTGCTAGAAGAGAAAGCAAAGAGGCAGAGGAAGTGACTTGCCAAAGGAAAGGGAAGATCTGTCTCAAAACATCCGGAGCAACTGGATTCTGTGTCTTCAGCGCTTCTCACTGTTGTCTGAAATGCATGCAGGGAGCATATAACATGCCTACTGAACATTAATATTGTTCCTTTAAAGCAGTGCTTCTCAATTTTTTTCTCTCATGCCCCCCCTATGAAGAAGAAAAAATTTCGCACCCCCCTAATATAACTAATGCAATGTAACTAATGTAAAGGGGGGCTCGTTGCAATAGTTAGTGTGTATGCTTTGCGCCACTTATCTTGATTGTAGGAGCCTCCAGCGACGACCTAGTTCACCGACGATCTCTTCCGGGGAGCAGATCGTCCAGAACGTGCCTAGGAGCGCTTTGCAGAGTTCACGCATGCGCAAGAAGACGATGATTTTGCCAATCGTCGTCTTGCGCATGCGTGATTCACAGCGTGAACTCTGCAGAGCGCTCCTAGGCGCGTTACAGAGTTCGCGCTGGGGAGCAGAGGAACGATCTGCTCCCCGGAAGAGATCGTCGGTGAACTAGATCGTCGCTGGAGGCTCCTACAATCAAGATAAGTGGCGCAAAGCATACACACTAACTATTGCAACGAGCCCCCCTTTACGGAGTCTCGCGCCCCCCCTGGGGGGCGCGCCCCACTATTTGAGAACCGCTGCTTTAAAGCCATTGTGAGAATGACAGTGATTATATATTTAAATATCAGGGCATCACAGATGAACATGACACACTACTAGCAAATGGACAAGACCTTTTCAGGGGGAACCAGGAACATGGCTAGTGGAGAATCAACACAGAGTGTGTAAAAGGGAGAGAAATTCATGGCTACTGACAGAGCAACATCTGTCTTCGTTTGCGACTGCTCATAAAATGCAAAGCACTGGTTCCACACAGGCGCAGGACTGATGAGAGCAAAAAGATTTCTGATGAAGTGGAACAGAAGGCAGCAAACCCAATTTCTAATATGAATTCTGAGAGGTACATCTGTTATTATCAACGTGGGATAAAATTGCTCTTTTTGTCTCCTATCACTCACGGCATAAGAGGCACACACATCGAGCTGGCATATTCAGGAAAACAGTGATCTGATTGATTAAAAGGAACTACCACAATCTGTCTCTTGTAGGCATTTGCTTGAATTCTTGAATAATATTGAAAGGAGTAGGTAGGGGAAGATGGAGCAGTGACACAGCTACATAGCTTTTCACAAAAAAGAAGTACATGTTGCAGTTCGGGGGCAGCCCATCCATGAAGTGAGGTGATGCAAGTTGCATCAGCAGCAGATTGCTGGTGGGGGAGAGGGCAGCGGATATTGGGTGCCCTTCACCCTGAGTCTACTGCCACCACCGTCTCCCTCCAGCCCACCATGGATGCAAGCCACTTTGATCCACTTTCCTCCCACTAAAAATGAGTGGAAAATGGGATCATCCGCCCCTCGTGTGGTTTCTTCAAACAACAACGTGCAGAACTTCTGGTTTGATTTACAAGGACTGTGCGAACGATGGAGCTCCTTCTTTTGTCCTTTTAAATTAAACTGGCAATCCCACCCTTGCACATTTGAATAAACTGCAAAGGGCAGGGTAAGAGGCTTTTTCCTGTTTTGTAATGCAGGGGCAGCAGCAGCAGACCTGAGACAGCATTGGGCAGCGTTCCAGGTTGTGCCACCCTTGCTGCAGTTAAAATTAAACATTTGGGTCCACAACAGGTAAAAAGATCATCTGTTAGTTACACTGTAGCATGCATAGCTACTTCTGAAAATCCAAGACGGAAAGTTAAACTTATCCCCCAGACTTTAAAAGCTCCACCTCCTGCCTCATGGCCCTATAGCAAACCCGAGAAGCCATTTTCATTGCATTCATTCAATGTATGCCTGACTTTAAGAATGAAGTGTCTCCTGCATAGATTCTACTCTAGGGGACTGTTTAGCCATGGCACCTGCATAGATATTTGAATAGCAGGCATATGAGTGGGTCTTTGGCCTTGCACGCATGCTCCACCTACATATATGGTGGTTAGTGTGAATAGATAATGCGAGTTGGTCCCTGGCCATACACCCCTTTTTTTTGCAGTCGATGCACAAGAGATGAAATTGGGGCTGGCCAAAGCCCCCCTGGCTCCTGATTTGGTTTGATGTGGGACCACCCCTGACTTGCCACTCTTTCCCCTTACTGAGTGGCACCACCCATAACTCAGTGGCATGCTGTTGGCCAAAATGGTGCACTGGCTGGCAGATGGGGGAGAGAGTGAGGGGTGGGCAGGCGGGGGGGAGAGGTGAGCATAAGGGAAGAGAGGAGAGCCAACAGGTGGGGTAGTGCCCATGGCACAGGAGAAGCGGTGCTTGCTAGTCACATGCCCACTGTCTGAGGTGACCACCTCACTTCACCTCATGGAACAGCCGACCCTGAATGAATTGGCCTCCTTTGCATGAAATGCACATAATCCCCATGTGTTGTCTGCTGATTCAAGTTCTGCATAGGAGCAGGTGTATTGGTTATATACAGTCTCCAGACAGGGCAGTAGTGGGATTTCTCCTAGGCCAAAGGAAGAGAGGGAAGGGGCAGATTGGGGTGCACTTTAAGGGGACAGTGCACAGTTTATTCACATACAGCATATCTTGCTCTTTCAACATGTTAGGAACCAGAGCATGGGTGAAAGTCAAAAATGGATGAATGTCAAAGCACAGCTTTATTTACCATGCACATTTATTTTGGGCGACGAAAAACATAAATAACTATATGACATATGTGAATGCATGCTAAACCTACCCAAAGATAAATAAAAGAAAAATAAACATAGGAACATCAACGAATGTGGAAGGTTGGATGGAATCGGATGAAAGAGGAGAGAAAGGGAGAAATGTGGGGTATAAATTATTTGTTTAAAAAATAATAATAGTTGAAAATGGTTGAGAGAGCAAAGCGATGAAAGTCAAGTGGATGAAAGTCAAGGTATGCCTGCACACCCCATGGAACATTTTATAATAACTCTGTGAGATAGGCTATCGTAATCAATGCTTTATTTCAAAAAAACAAAACCAGGCAGGAGGAATATGAGTGAATACATGAATCAGCCCAAAGAGGCTCCCATTCGTTTTGCAGCTCTACCAAGCTGGAGTGATTCATGGCAGAGTTACACCTTGACATAATTAAGGCTGTGCAGAATCGCATACAGCGAGCCTGAAGCCAGCTGAGAGGCAGTTATAGTTAATGTCTTAATAATTAGCAATAATAACAACTACATATACGTTTCAAAGTTGAGCAACCTCCGTAACATTAGCAGACAGATTTGGCTCCATTATCTCTTTCTCCCACATGGCACCAGGGACATTACTCCCCCCCCTTCCCATTGTCTTGACACACTCGCTGGTGTCTATCAATTAATATGCACTGAAAGGCATGATAATAAATCAGAAGGTTCTTTACCAGCAGTAGCCGCTCTGTTCATGTCTATCTGCTCCATCCACCCTGTGCTGTGAGTAAGCTCTGGTGCTTACCATAGCAACCTCCAGGCTACTCAATTACTGAATGCAAACTTGGAAAGAAGTAATACCATTATTCAGGCATGATTATCAAACACTGCACATTCTTGTTTAAAGACCGTAATTATTCAGATACTTAATACTGCAATCTCATGCCCATTAAATAATGCAGCGGGAGCCTTTTGGTTCGAGTTTCTTTAAAAAAAAGATAAAAT
Organism: Plestiodon gilberti rubricaudatus; assembly: GCA_026170595.1. Lineage (NCBI taxonomy): Eukaryota > Metazoa > Chordata > Lepidosauria > Squamata > Scincidae > Plestiodon > Plestiodon gilberti. Next base: position 204,106,140 of record JANXHW010000001.1, read on the forward strand.
AAAAAATAAAACTGAATTTCTAAGGATTTGATCAGGTTTGTCATTTTAAAAGCTTAACGCAAATTAATATTCAGAATTCTATTAGTGAAATCATACTTCAAAACGGTAGTGGGCTATTATCCAATTGAGTTTCGGCAGTACATGCTTATTAGGCCTTCCCCTAAAATATTCAGAAAATGAGGCCTGCATTCAAGAACTATTTTCTTTTAAAAAAGAGAGCTTTGCAGAATATCTATAGCCCTGTTGTCATGACATATCCAGGGTGAGCATATGCACATTGAGGAGAGCAGGATCGTGGTAGAAGCCCCCCCAGCAGCGTAGCTGGTGTCGCGCCAGCCGCCCCCCCTTGCGATGCTGACGTCACTCACCCTGCCTCTGAGTGATGTCAACCGCCACCGGTTTGCTGCCCCTTGGCCCCAGTTTGCTGCCCCCCACCTGCTGCCCGGGAGCGATCTGCCCCTTCACCCCATCCCATCCTACCTCTCTGCCCCCCACCACACATTGAAGGGAAGAGGATGAAAAGAGGCCTTAGCAGGGATGTGGATCAAGTATCAGACTCCATGTCTTGAGTCAAGTCCCAAGACTTTGCCCCCAAGTTCCGAGTCTTTGGTTGCAAGTTGCGAGTCCCTATCTATTTAATGGGGGAAACGGGTTTAAACCTGAATAAAATTTGACTTGTCATAAAAGACTCCAAGTCTCGAGTCGCGTCTTTCGAGTCTTTTACAATTGCTGAATCAAGTCCGATTCAAGTCATTGACGCGACTTGAGTCCGACTCGAGTCCGAGTCAATAGACTCAAGTCAACATCACTGGGCCTTAGTATGACAATGTATATAGTGCAGAGGTCTTGTGTTCTTCTTCTGGGAAGGATCCCTATGGCTAACAAAAATTGTAGGAGAAGGAGAAGGAAAATTGTCCAGCTCTGTGACAGAATGCATGCTTTTCATGCAGAAAGTCCCAATGTCAATCTGTAGTATGCCCAGGATGAGCTAGTGAAGGCCTCTGTCTGAAACCGTTACCATTACCAGTCAGTGCAGGCAGTACTGGTCTAGATGAACCAGTGGGTCGATTCAGTACTATGAGGCAGCTCCCTAGCTTTAGGATCAAAGCATTTGTTTCAAGGTCTTCTGCCCCACCTCCTGTTACTCTGTTTCAGAGGTCAAGAAATACTTTTGCTTCCCCCTACCCAAATATGCACTGCAATATGCAACTTCTAGATGTTGTTTAATATCTGGCTTCAGCTTCTGCCCTTCTCCTTCTTCCACTGCACAGCATCATGCTGGACTGAAGGTATTGGCCTTCCTCATTCAAATTCCTATACAAGAAAGAGGAGACCCATTTTCAATGCCGATGAATGCATCCCTTGTGATAATGATCCATGCAACAATTTGAATGTCATGATTAATAAGTTAAAGCTGTGCTTGGAAAACCTTTTGAAGCCATCAGAGAACTGTCATGTATCTTTTTGAAAAAGTCTCTCTGCTGCCGATAATCACAATTCAGATGCTAATCAGGGTGGGAGGTGTCTGTATCCCTTCTTGAGAATGTTTTTGGTTTAAATCCTTTCTTCTGCAATCAGGCACCTGAAATATTTGTTTGAAAGTTTTCAATTTGTTCTATTCATTTTCCCTCTGTTTCTTTAGCTCTTCTATTGCTGAGATGATTGTAACTGTCAGACAGCGGTATTCGCTAAATCGTCTCTTCCCCCTAATCAAGCGCAAGTAAAGATCAACCCAAGCCTCCTTTCCCATCATACCTTTCCCTGATTGCTCAGGATATGTAAGGTGCAGAGGTCATGGCTGAGCTTCCAGGCACATATGCATGGATCCCATAGCCAGAGCATGAAGATTCGTTTACATTAGGCAGTAAGGAAGCAAGTGGTGAGCTGCTCTTTTTTGTGCCTTCATGTTCCAGCAGACTTTCTAAGCATGTCTACACTGAATAATGTCCTTTAGGTGAATAGAAACGACCCATTACCAAGTGATATTGTACCAGGGTGTGCATGATATGTTGAGTAGCTCCAGGAGGCTATTTGTCCACACATTCAGCCATACGTTTGCATCTGATGTTGCTTGGCAAGGTAACAGAAGGAGCCCAACAGATGACCAATCAAAAGATTGGTCTGGAGAGGGCAGGAAGTCTGGCTCAGTGGTAGAGCTTCTGCCTTGTAATGCCTGAAGAGATCTGAGGACACCAGCTTGAGACAACCGGAAGTATCCAAGAGCTGTTGACACGCCTCTGATGATCTGCAGAAGCCCTCGGTGAGAATGAGGAAAAGCTGTCAGATAACACTCTGAAGTAGAGTGCCGTCAAGCTGAGCCGAGGCGAATGCCAGAGATAAGCCAGACCGTGAAGGTCACCATCTGGAATGAAGACATTCTATGAAAGACTAGCGTGATGCCTGTGCTTCACTATGGGATGTAAGTACTTTAAATCCATTTTGTCTCCAATAAGCTTTCCTTTTACTGCAATGAACCAATTAAATATAGCACAACTACCTCATGTAAGACAACACCCTGCATTTACTAAAAGTCATGGTTCCATCAAATGATAGTTGTCCCCCTCGCTGTCATGGAACATGATAGAGAACTCCTCCCAGTTGTCCACCACGTGCCTCATGATTAGCTCATGATTAGCTCACGCAAGATTATCCAAAGACACCTGCCTGCCAAAAAGGTATGTTATAGCTCCACAAACACAGGAGATACGAAGAGTTTTATAATTGACCCCTGAATCTAGATTTGTCCTTTTTCGGGTCAATTAGGCCAAAATCGTGAAATATGTTTTTCAGCATTTGGACGGGTAACTTTTGTAAGCCAAAACCAAGCGGATATCTCATTGGGCCTGAGAGATATCGTGGAATCCCTGAAAATGCATTGCACCCCTTTTCTAAAAAATTTAAAAATCCCTTCTTAGTGGATGCTTAGTGAATTTCTAAAAATCTCTTCTTAGTGGATGCTTACGACACAGACGGAATGTGCTCCCCATATTTCACGTGTCTATGTCCAGGGGTTTGGGCTGGGCGGTGATGAGTCAGTCAGTCAGTCAGTCAGTCAGTCAGTCAGTCAGTCAGTCAGTCAGGACTTGTTCTTATATATAGATTAGAACTTTGCATTGTAATCCCCCCTTCCGGGGGGGGGAGGGTAGAATTGCCTGCCTATGTACACCACCTTGAATTAAAGTCAGAGGAGAAATCCAATGATCAAGAAAGGCGGTATATAAATACCATTATTATTATTATTATTATTATTATTATTATTATTATTATTATTATTATTATTATTATTATTATTGTAATCATCTGTCCCAGGGTGAGTGCTCTTAGCGGTGCCATGCCAGATTGTTAGGGACCCTGGGGCAAAGCCCTGCACTAGATCATGGCATGCCACCTGTCCCCTAGTGAACCCTGGGCACTACCACAGCCACCAATACTGAGGGTTCAAGGGTCAGCCTGGCCACGGTGGCCCTCTGATGGACATGGGTCTTTGACCAGTGCCTGAATTGACCATTCTCTATCATCTTCAGAAAATTACAGTTGAAAGCAAACAAAAAACCCTGTAGCTATATTTAAGCATTGGGAAAGGTTCGCTTTGAAATTTCCAGCTAAACCTCATGATAAACATTCTAGAGCAGACCCCCCTTTGTTTGTATAGTCTGTTTCCTGAGATGCTATGATAACACAAACAGTACTCGTACAGTCATTACTCAACTCCTGCCGAAGCATTATGATCTGAAAGAAATTCTCCACAGCAGGCGGCGGCGGGGGGGGGGGGGAATATTTGAAACAATTATAATGAAAGAAAGGTCATATTCTTCAAAAAAGAAAGGTTATGCTATGTGGAAATTGGGTCAAATTCTACTCCAGCTTTTACGGTCATTGATGTTAGAGAAACGTTTTATGTGCAAAAGAGGTCAGGAACTAAGCTGTAACCAATTCCCCAGTGATGCCCTCTCTGGGGAGAATTTTGTTGCAAATCATCTTGCTTTTCATGGCAGTGACTTTTTTTAATTAAAGTGTTAAGACAGTTTGCTTCCATGATCCTCTGTTGAATAAATCCTTGGTAAGTCTGCTTAAAACCAGGTAACTAATCTCTTGATAATGAGAGGGCTAAACCGATCACTATTCATTCTCATTAGATGACTTCTTTTTTCTCCTGCCCACTTCATCTGGGCTTCAGTCCAGCTGAGGAGAGCTAAGGGAGATAGAATGGAACCTAGAACTGAAGAAAGTTGCTACAAACTCATTAATTTTCCAGATGGTGGCACTTAGTCAATTTAAATTTTAATAGATTTTCCCCTTCCAGTGCTAACCAGTCTACCTGCTGCTTTGATAGTTACCCAGGCATATGTTTGGTGAAGCGTCCTCAGTGGCCTCTAGAAAAGATAACAGGGTGGATCTGCAAAGAGAGTGGATTTTTGTTTACTCATGGCTACCTCTGCTAAAAATACTCCCCATTACATTTTGTCCCTGAGTAACTTGTCTAGTATAACATACTCAAGTTCCTGATGCCACAACATTCTGTAGCTGTGGCAGGGGCATGAAAGCACAATAACATCAGCAAGCTGGACCTTTAGCACCGTGCCTTGGTCCCCATTCCCTCCTGTAACAAAGGTTAACTGTGTGTAGCTGAAACCATCACACCCACCCACACCCACCCACGCACGCGTGTGCATATATATATATATATATATATATATATATATATATATATATATATATATATATATATATATGCAGAGACACACAGAGTGTGTGTGTGTGTGTGTGTGTGTGTGTGTGTGTGTGTGTGTGTGTGTGTGTGTATCCCCCATCCCCTCTCTCTCTTTCTTGTCTATTTTGTATTACTATCTAGCTTGTACATCCATTGGGACAGAGATATGCCTTTTTTACTCTTTAATAATAATAACAATAATAATAAGTAGGATCTGAAGCTTTCATAGCCAGCAATAATGTAGTAGGATAGAGACTTCAAAACAAGATTAAAAGCCATGTAAAAATCAAATATTTATGTTTAAAAAGCAAGTTTTTAAATATAAATATTTGATTTTTACATGGCTTTTAATCCCCTATTGAAGTTTCAATCCTACTACAATAATAATAAAGCTAATAATAATAATATCTGTGCTAAACTTTACAGAGGGGAGGGCAAACCTTTACAGGCCTGTTCTTGATGGCAGCCCTATGTTTCTTATAACATTTAGTTCTGCCATTTGTGTACAGGTATATATTTTCCCATCATATGGTGATGTTTTATATCACTATATAATGCGACCAATGAGGAACTTCAGTATTTGAAGACTTTGCTGAAATGATCACATTAGAGCTAATTTCTAAATGGACTCTTACCACCACCACTCTGTGGGTCCAACCTCAGAAAAATAGATTGGTGATAAGATACCATTTTGCTATTAGTTCTAATACAGCATTTTTCAAGGTCCGTCCCCGATGTACCACCTCCCAAGGTTTCACTTATCCAGCATACCACCAGACGTAACTGGCAATGATGTCATCGCCAGTTACTTCCAGGTTGGGAGGCTGGACGTGACAAACAGCGGTAAGAGGCTCAGTGCAGGTGGGCTTTTTCAAGTGTGCGAAAACTGTGCACTGGAGCTCTGCCCACTGAGCCGATCCTTGTACCACTGTTTGTCGCGATCTTGCTGCTGGGTGGCGGGTGTCCATGTGTGTCACGCGTACCACCCACCATGCATACCACTCGTTGAGAAATGCTGCATATGATCATCATTTCAGCAAAGTCTTCAAATTTACCATTTACCTTTCCTTCTGGTTAGTTTGCCCATTTGGCTACAATCTTATGCGCACTTTCCTGCAAGTAAACCCTATTGAACACAGTGGAACTTGCTTCTGAGTAGACATGCATAGGATTGTGCTGTTGATTTGCTAAAAACACTTGAGAACATTGCTTGCAGATTCAGATAAACTACTAGAATAAAAAAAAACATAAATAGAAATGAAAATATATATTCTTTGCACAAGGCAGAAATCTGCAAACAACAGACTGACAGTGCAATCCCATGTCTACTCAGAAGCAAGCCCAATTGAATTTAATGGGATTTACTCCCAGGTAAGTGTGTATAGATTGCAATCTAAGACTCAGAGGATCCAAGAAATGCAGCTATGGATTGAAAAGCCAAAAAAGATCTGAAAATATGTACGGTATGTGTATTTTGCCAGCTGGTGGCGCAGTGGGTTAAACCGCTGAACCATGAGCTGTCAATCGAAAGGTTGGCAGTTCGAATCCATGAGGGGGTGAGCTCTCGTTGCTTGGCTAGCTCCTGCCAACCTAGCAGTTCCAAAGCATGTTAATGTGAGTAGATAAATAGGTACCACTTGCGGGAAGGTAAACAGCGCTCCGTGTTCCAGCCGCATGCTACCCGCTGCGGCAAGGAGAGTCATGCCGGCCACATGACCACGGAGGCGTCTTTGGACAACGCTGGCTCTTCGGCTTTGAAATGGGGATGAGCACCACACCCTAGAGTCGGACACGACTGGACTTAATTGTCAGGGGTCACCTTTAAAGGTAAAGGTATCCTTCACCTTTACCTTTACCTTATGTGTATTTTGCAGAAAGCAAAACACTAAGAACAATCCGCAACACTTCTCTACCACCTCCCAGTTGCAATCCAGACAGAATGAAGAGAGCATGTGTGGTCCTTGTGCTTTCTGTTTGGGAAATCTGTTCCCTTGCAACTCTGTCTTTGTAACTGGAGTTTCTGTGTCTCAGGAAGCCCTATTGGATTCTTGGACACTTCAGCAAGGATGTGTTTGAGTTTAAGATTGGAGACTTTACGGAGTCAGTTTTTCCTCTGTCACTCATTATCTGTAACTTTGTAGGACCTTGTTAGTGCAATGTCACGCCGGTCATGATACAAGCCAGGTTATGGCCATGTTACTTTGAAAAAAGGCATCACTGGGAGATGCATATCATCAAAGACTCTCTGTGTTGTTTATATTTTAGCAAGACTTTCATCTACACAGGTTTTTCATGCTCAGTACAAAGGTTCAATAACATGCCTTCTTAAGGTATCCAAGTTTACTAGCTTATCATTGGATTCTGTTGAGAAGGAAGGAGGCTTTTAGGCTGCTTGTTGAATTATAACATGGTTTAGATTGCTACTGTGGCATCCCTAGGAAACAATATGAGCTTTTTGCAAAAGGAAAACCAGGATGTCCATAATACATTCTAAAATGAAGACACCCTATTAGCTTCAGCTCATTTCCATGTTACAACCTGTACTTTCACAGTGAAAAATTATTAGGAACAGTTCAACAATTTAATACCAGCCATGACATTTATCTCGGTGTCAGGAGGATCCACGGGTTACTTATGAGGAAGTAGGTCCTGTTGTGTTCTCATCAATTAAATTCCATTCTGCTTGCTTTCTCCATAAAAGATCAGGAAAGAGTTCTTCATTTCGTCTTGAAATTGATTGCAAATGCTTTATTCTCTCTGAACTGTCAGTGAATGAATAGGGAGGCATGCCTGCCTCAGCTACTTGACAGCTTAAACGTTTCCTTCCTTTTAATTATGATTATGATTGTTATTCCACCATATCTCAAGATTCAGAAACGATTTGAACTAAGGTTATCAGGTAGCAAGCTGGAGCTTCTACCTGTCTTTTTAATAGCTCTGAGCTGCAAAAAAAAAAAAACACCACCTCACGGCTGTTGATTCTTATAGCGTATTGGGAGGGAGGAAGAGCATGATGACCCTGACATTTTGACCTCATAAATCCTACCAGGCACGTGTGTGATCAGAATTTGCGAACCATTTCTAGCAATCGGTTAAGAGGCAAACCTTTTGCAGATATTCAAGATTTCGGGATCATTTTTTATTCTTACTTTTTAATATCACATGTAAGGACAGGAAGTGGGGGTGGAACCTGTGAGGAACTCAGGATGAAACACAGCCACAGTTTCATGGAGACAATGCAATGTCTCTTTAATTCACAATTATTTTAGTTCCCAATTTAATTCAACTTAGTGTACCTAATTCAAATCCAAACTAGACGTTAGGTAGGAGTTCCATTACTAGAACCCTCCCTCCCCCAGTTTTGATCAGGGGCACAGCATGGGTCTGGGGGAGGTTTAGCTTCATGCCAACTCCTTATGCAAACCCTCACCCACCCACCCAGCCCCAAACTGCTATTAGCATAGAGGGTGAAACACAGAGTGCCTGAATGTTGTGAATAGCATTTGGGGAGGGTGGGACGTGCACTGGGGAACTGGCACAAAGGCAAAAGGTTAACCTCCTTATCCGCAGGCCATGGCCTTGATTCAAACCTGCACTACAGCTGCTTTTAGAAAAAGATGTGGCAAGCGCCTGTCATATAACTCCCAGGTGATATCTAGCTTCGTCGTCAGTGAACCCAGTGGGAGAGGGAAGGTAAGTAAGTTGAAGGAGAGATCTCAGGATCTGCTTGGTCCTGTGGTTGCCCATGGTAGGGCCTGGCTACCATCTCACTGCTTTTTCTCTTTGTCCTGTGCCAAGTGGTTGGTTCCTCAGAGTCTTGGATGGAAGCCTTCCTCGATGACTATTTCTTCCACTTCAACTTGCTCCAAATAGCCCTCATGAAAAGCGCTCCTTTGCTTGCAACTCTATCTGGCCCCCACCACACGCTTTGCAGGGCCTCACAAGAACTGTATGTTTCCGGTGTTGCAGTGTCACATCCTTGCCGGTGCTGGCAACTTTCTCTCTTCTGTCACTACAGACCGAGCTCTCCTGATTACCCAGAAATCCTGAAATACCATTGTAGTTAGAGAAAGTGGATAGATGAGTGGTGTGCACTTGTGAGAGTGCACTTATGGGTTGGGCATGTGTTTCTGTTTGTGAGTGGTACAAGGTGTGTGGGGAAGTGCTTGTATAACACGAGGAATCTGTGAGTCTTGGCTAGTGTCAGTGGTGTCTATGTGTGGGTGATATGAGTGGCATGCAGTGTGAATGATGTGAGACACATGCAGCTCAAACTCATGACCCACCACATTCACCCCTTCCCCGTTTTTGACATTTTATAGATCTCAACTTGTCTAGATATAAATAGTTTTATTATATTGTATAACAGCTTTGAAAGACGAGTTGCTTTAATGTTCTTTTAATCTGATTTAATCTGATGTGATATTTTTTGGCTTCTCATTTCATGTATTTTAATTTAGGGTTCTGTACTCATATGATCTCATCTCTCTGATGTATAATCACTGAAATCTTAACTCTACTGCAGATCTCATGAAGTTCTAATCAGAAGCTACTGTTATTATTATCTCATAGTTATTGCTCTGAGTTTCTAACCAGATGCTGGAAATAACAAGCTAATAAAAGCTGCTACTAATTCCGGCTGAAGGACAACTTTGCTTCTCCTGAGGACAAAAATAATTTGAGCAATAAAAAAGTAACTTTAACAACAGTGAGATCGAGGCATAGAAATGATCTTGTGCTGATGAACATTTGTAGCCCAATCCACACACAATTTAAGCAAAATCAGTTGGATTTAAAATGACAATGTTCATTGACTTCAAAAGTAACAGGACGAAATAGGACCTAAAATTGTTCTCAGGAGCTTTGATCCCATCCTAGCTGCAGCCCATTGTCCTGCTGCTAACCAAAGTACAATGTACTTACCAGAGCAAAGAAGAAAAGAAAAACAGGGGTATTCATGCTGCCATAGTGCTGGAGAACCAGCGACGATGACACTTTTGCCCTGGCTGCCCCTCACTGGCTCACTGTAGGCATGAGATAAGCCTAGTGGGCAGCTGCAGTTTTGCAGCTTTTTGCACAATGGGGGCAGGGGCTGGGCTCAGCTTGAATTTTGTGTGGCACCCATCCGCCCAAGGAGTGTAGACTGGCTAATCACTTCACGGCCAAGTAGGAATTCCCCACTACTACCTGCATTGGCCTTGGAGTGGATATTAGTTTTGCCTCCTCTGCACTGTTGGCCAAGTAGCGATGTAAGTAGCGGTAGTGGTGCCTTAAACAGGTCCTCTCCTCCTCCACCCATTTTGCTCATAACTGGCAGAGACAGTGCAGGCAATGATACCAGTGGAGGAAGTTTGGTGAGGCATCAAATGAAGAGTGAACGGGACTCCTCAGAACAGTTTTCACAGGTTGATGCCTCAAGAGCTGGGACAGGACACCTCTTGGGGCATGCTTGACTCACCCATTCACCTGGTACTAGCTAGCTGGGGGGGGGAATGTATTAGACTTGAGCTTCTTCCTCACAGTATTTGAATGCGAGGCAAGGAGTGTGGAGGGTGGTGGGGCAGAGGGTCAAGCAGCTTGCCCCTCCCCCACAGAGTCCTTAAGGCAGGTATGGCCATGGGCCAATTTCCCTGGAGCCAGATCAGGCAGATGCCACCACAGGGTCTCAGAGTAACAGCAGGGAGGGATTTTTAATGCCCTGGTCTTCCTCTAGCCTGGCTGGCTGAATTGTCTCCCTGAAGGGTCAGAATGGGCAGGGTCCTTGCCCTGGTGGTGGCTGGGGCAGTTTATGGGGCCTGATCAGGCCAGCTAGGCAGACAAAACCCAGGCCTGTGATGAGCAGGCTGTTGGCTCCAGACTTGCGAGCTAAGGAGGGCCGCTTGTCTCAGACTCAGACCTTCAAACCATGAAAGGTCCTTTGTGACTAATGGCCCAATCCTATGGGGGACTTATGGTGGTGGAGCTCCTGGTCTGCTTCCTTAAGTGCCGCTGTCCTAGAAGGTGCACAGCTGCCATGCCATGCATGTTGAGGCTGCCAGAGCAAATGGCTGGAGGTCCCGCATGCATGGCAGCAGCTGCCACATGCTGCACTGGTGCAGGTAAAGTGGGAAGGGAAGAGTGGGGCAGGAAGTGGGACAGGTAGGGGATGTTTTGAGGGTGGTGGGGTGGTGGACTACTCAGCAGCAGCAGTGCATGGTGGGATGCTATCCCGGTTTTCCTGGCCCTGCCAGTTCCCCTGCCTCTCCTTGGACTTAAGCCAGCAAAATAGCTGACGTGGGTCTGAGGAGACCCAACTGGCAACAAGGTGGCCTGCTAGGAGGTAAGTAAGTAGTATTTTTACTTATCTCACTCAGGCTGTCTAGTCACACATCCCACCACCACTGCATGCAGCGCACACTCCATCAGTGGCACTGCATGCTATGGCCTGCTGGGGGATAGGACTGGGCTGCCCCTTCCTTAGTTAAGACTAACTAAACTTAAGATACAATCCATTCTATAATCCCCCTTCCAAAAGGAAAGGGGACAGAAAAGCAAAGGTCAGATAAGAAACACTCAGGAGAGAAGGTACATTTCAAATACAGCGTAAACATTTGGAAGGAGGGAGAATGTTGTGGCTGTCAGAAAGAAGTGGGTTCCAGGGAAAGGGGGATAGCATGAAAGAAAGTACAGAAGCATGAAATGAAGGTAGTGTAAGGTTTTAGTCAAGGCCAACGTATCGACACAGTGAAAATGTCAAGAGGGCAATTAATGAAGAGGAAATGTGGTGCAGAGAGTGAAGAGATATTAAAATAAAAAGTAGCAATTTAAACTGGATTCAGTAAAGAAAATGGAAGCCAACAAATGAAATGTAGTGAAAGAGAAATGTGGGGAAAGGAGATACAAAAGAACAACTGAAAGCAGAGTTAATAGAAGAAAAAAAGGTGAAGTGTGTCATCATAGGATCAGACTGGAGGGGTACCTTGAAGCCTGCCCTTTCTGTCTTACAGAACAAAGAGCTCATGGGAGCAGTGGCGTCGCTCGAGGTGGAGCGGAACGGTAAGTTCCGCACTGTGCTAACCTCCGTTTACTCCCCAGCATGAGGTGGCCCTGCCCCCTTGTCATCGGAGTCTACTGCGCATTGCCTTCGCCGCACTGAATGGCTCCGATGGCGAGGGGGCGGGGCCGCCTCATGCCGAGGCGTAAATGGAGGTTAGCACAGTGTGGAACTTATCGTTCTGCCCTACCTCGAGCGACACTAGTGCATGGGATTTATCAATAGATGCAGCATGGGCAATCCTCTTTGTTAAATAACACACCCTTTTGCCCCAAAGAGGTCAGGATCATGGTAGCTCGTCTTGGGAGCAGATCCCAGGGATTGCCTACTGCTCAGGGAGTTAAAGGGGACAAAGCTATGGTGACCCCAAAATTGCCGCCGTGGCCCCTAAACCTCTTTCTCTGAAATGTTGTCCTATTGTACCTCCATGTAATCCTCTGGCAGATTCCCCAAGGGACAATCTTCCCCTTCTTCTCTGTTGAGGTCTCCCCTGGTAGCTCCTATGTGTGGATACTGGGAGTATCCACACATAACATTTAATGTAAAATGTAAAAACAGTTTGGTTTAGAATTGCCTGCCTGTGTAAACCGTCTCGAATTAAAGTCGGAGGCAAAATCCAATTTCCAAGAAAGGCGGTATATAAATACTGGTATTATTTGTTTGTTTGTTTGTTTGTTTTTATTATTTTTATTTTTATTATTATTATTTTTATTATTATTATTATTATTATTAAGGTATCAAAGTAGAAGGAGAAGAACAAACCAATAGCATAGTTTGGAATAAGGATTAAAATAGTGAGAAGACATCCACTGACTCAGAAATAATAAAGTAAGCAGACACATGAGAAACTGAGTATGAAGGTAGATCAGAAGAAGAAAAGTAGAACTGCAGATCACCAGGAAGCATTGAAAACTGCATTTTGCATCTTATTTTACTAACAGGAAGGAATTGATTTTAGGAATTCATCTCAATAGTTTTGGGAAAAGAGAGATAATCTAAGACTGAATATGTGATTCAAAAATTCCCTATTTGATTAACTATAATTCAGTGGTGTAGCAATTGTGGGGCGGGCCACCCCGGACTGCTTGCAGGAGGGGGTGACAATCCCGCCTCCTGCATCTACAGCCCACAACGCGCTTCCGTGAGGGGGGCTGGAGTGGCTGAGGAGCGGCGAGCAGAGCTTCATTTCAGTTCATTTCATTTCCATTTTTTTTTATAAAGGGCCCTTCCCCCCCAGCTCTGATTGGCTCCAAATCTCCTCAATCCAGAAGCAATTGGCAGTGACACAATGACGTGATGCCATCATTGCATCACCGCCAAACTAGTTCTGGGTTGCCAGTCTCCGTGCCTGCACACCGAGTGTCACAGAGGCCCTGGAAGCCACTGCTATAATCTATTCCTTATCAAAGGGGCTGACAGCAACTTTCACACCTATCAGTTATGGGCCTTGCTACACTCATGCGCCTTTCACAGAGTCCTTTGAGCTCCTATGGTTCAAAAAACTGGAGGAAAGATTTTAAGAAACTTCCAATTTATGCTCAGGAAAATTGCCATTGCTCTAGGCTTAATCCCACATTATTGATAACAGTTTACTCATAACACTCTTTTACAGTTACTGAAGAAGCTAAAATCCTCCTAGAATTACATGAACACATTTAATTTCTACTGAGTGCTCCTAACTGCATTGTGAAGCCAATTTTGACCCAGCAATGTTGTTTTAATTAGCTACTTCTACGATATGGATATGCCAATCATTCCTGGATCTTGGCTGTAGAACTCAGAAGCTATGGTCTGAAAAATGCTATTCCATCTGGTTGATTGGCGTGCAATAATGATATTCTGCCTGGGTGGGTTTAAGTGATTGTCAGGGCTTGATGGCTGTTTATTGAAGCAATGCCTCGTTCGTGAAAACACTGAACTTTTTATCCCTTTTCCCCATCCTGTAAATCAAAATCTTAATTGCAAATTGGTAAGGAAATATTTAAGCAGATAATGTTGGCTGGTTAGTAGTGGGAAATGGATTTGGGAACGATGTAACATGAGACGTTCAGCTAGGAAAATATATAATTTTCTTCTGCAAAGAACACAATGTAAAGTCAGACTAAAGATGGACTTTAGTCCAGCTAAGAGTTACTCATGTCTGTGGGCACAATCCAATACTACTTACGCCACCGTTGTAACCAGCGGCACAGCGAGAACGGGAGGCCCCAGAATGGAAAGGGGATTCAAATCCCCTCCAAAAGGGGAATTCAAAGGGGATTTGAATCCCCTTTCCATTCTGGGACCTCCCGTTTTCGCTGGTTACAATGGTGGCATAAGTAGGATGGGATTGCACCAAGTTCCATTAAATCAATGAAATAAGTTAACCTTGACTTAAATGCTGCTGCTTTTATGGAACTTGGCCTGTAATTGTAAGTACAGTCAGTTCTCGTTATTCACAAGGGTTAGGTTCCCCAAAAACCTTGTGGATAATGAATTCGCATATACTGGATCATTGAGCCTATGGGAAAATGGGGTTAGGTGCAAGGAGACCCATTTTTCCCATAGGCTCAATACACACATTGTGATTGATTCACCGGATTCTGAAGAGGGAGGCCTCTGAAGGCTGCTTCTTCATCGTGCTGGGATTGCAACCCCCTCCATAGGCCTCCACGGGCCTCAGAACACCTCCCAAAAGTGACTTCTAGATCCAAAATTTCAGTCTTGGCATACATGAACTGGCTTTTAACCTCCCTAAATCGACAGAGTTCACCTAGCCCAAATTGCACCAGCCACTGCATCATCAAATTACTGCATAATTACAGTACAGTAACTTCCTTCTTCAAATTAAAGGATAATGCATACAATATATTTTATTTATTTATTTATTTTAAAAAATGTATATACTGCCTTTCCTCTTAAATCTAACAGCCCAATCCAACGTAAATCCCTGCATGGCAATGCAGCAGTGCCGGCGTGGTTACGCTGCATCCCACGGGGGATTTCTCCTCAAGGTAAGGGGACATTTGTCCCCTTGTCCCAGGGTAAGCCCCAGCAGTCCAACTCCCAAACCACTACACCATCCTGGCTCTCAAGTACGGGTTCTCCCAGTACTTCACTCACCAGTGCACTGGGTGAGAGCCTGCTATATATTGATCACCAATGTCATCATTCTTCCTACATGGTGGGAAGAGATGATGGGAGGAGCCATGTTGTGACTCCTCCTTAGGAACTACATGTTTCTTGTTAAAGAAGGCAACTAATGTAGATTGTCTTGCCTGCTGTTTCTTTATCCAAAGCATTTCCTCATAGCAAGCTATTTGCCTTGTGCTAGCCAGAGTACACCGATCTCATTGGTGCAGCACTAGCCAGAATATGCAGCCTCTATTGGCTAAAAGTACAGTGCAGACAGTTGCTCTTTTCTGCACCAAACTTTTGAACAGGTTTTTAAACTTTTTATTTTCTAAAATACTGTAAAAATTAGTACTCAGGACAAAGAGTATTAAAACAAAGCAGTGTTAAAAGAAGCATTATAATAGGAGATACTACTGTATATAAAAATGCTGTTGAAATCATTTTTGTGTGTGAATCTTATACTCTCCCATCCTGATATCTCTGAAATGGTGCCCTTGTCTGCAAAGAGCTAGCTCAGCATGATTCAAGATGTGAGTTAAGCCACATGGCACATATAAGAGGAAGTAAAACCCACCAGAGTCACCATCCAATCCAATCTAGGCGTCACTGATACCATAGTATGGTCATCATCACTGTTCCCTTTAAGCTGTGCAGCCATGCAGCTCAAAGTCCTCCGAAGCCGAGCTCCGCACAACCCGTAGCTTGGCATTCCTGGAAGTCCATGATGATGTGTGATGTCATCACTGCGCATCCTTTTTCAGCATTCTTTTCAGGAATGTACATTCAAAATTAGATTAGAACAATATTTTTACAGCCCAACCCTATCAAAACCCCACTTCCGCCGATGCAGCTGTGCCACCAGAGTGCATGCTGAATCCTGCAGGGTACTGAGGGTAGAGCAGTCCCGGAGGTCTCCTACAGGTAAGGGAACATCTGGGAGTCAGCCTCCACTGGCTGAATGGGTCTACTCAGACCCGTACCAACAATTTCTGGCACAAGTCTGAGTGGACCTGCGAAAGCAGACTGAGACTGGGAAGGGGGATAGCTTATTGGCAGTGCTGTCCTTTCTGGCCTCAATCTGCTCCCCTCCTGGTACTGGTCTCCTCCCTGTTCCACCCACTCCCTGCCTCCTGCTCGCCCCCCCCATGGTGCCAGCCTGCCAGGGGCTATTGTGAGGCTGCTGGCACGCAACTGCAGCTGCTTGTAACAGCAGCCCAGTTGTGCAACATTGTGACCTGAGACTGTAAAGGACCTGGTGACCTACAGTAAAGAACCGTTTGTGACCTGTAAAGGACCTTGCACTGCTGGAATAGTAGTTGCAGCAGCACAAGGCCCCAGTAGGATTAGCCTTAGGGCCTTAGAAAAAGAGGCCCATTATTTAAAGCATTCTTCTCTCTATTTCTGATTTTATTTTCCCCCAGGGACAAAAGAGTTTACCAAATTATTTTTACTGGTGTTTGAGTTAGGGCCAGACTACATGTTATGTGGAACACATAATGTGGCCTGGTGTTTTTTTTTAAATGATAGCATACTGTAGGGAGGTGAAACTAGGTGAAACTACAGGGGTTAAAGGGGCTTTAGTGTTTTGTTTCCAATAAAAGTCAATTAGGACAATTTTTTAAATTAAAAATTAAGATAAAAATGATGGTGGGGCAAAAAGCTAAAGCCCCCACCCCCACAGATCACTCTGTCTTGTCATCCCCATGTTTTTTTTTTTTTTTGTAAATAAATAAATAAATACTGGGCCATGTGTAGTTTGGCCCTTAGCAAACTTAGCTGAAGTTGAGAAATGAGAGCATTTTTTTAACTTTACAAATATATTGCCTACTCCTGCTTTATTGTGTGTGTGTGTGTGTGTGTGTGTGTGTGTGTGTGTAAAACATTATATAAAGAGTCAGTGTGAGTCATGTGTGAAAATCAAAGTTAAGTAGCAGTGTGTGGCACAGCCGTTGTGGAACTGCAGTGAAGGATCAATTGCCAAGGCTTTCATCACTTTTGTTAATAATGGAGACTTGTTTCAATGGGTAACACTGTGCCTTTCAACATGACTTTGTAGAGCATAATAGTCTTTGTCTTGTGAGGCTTCTGTGTTGAAAAGACATGGATGGAATTTTTCATTCAGACCCTGATGATGCATGAAGTGAAAAGGGGTGTGTGTGTGTGTGTGTGTGTGTGTGTGTGTGTGTGTGTGTGTGTGTGTGTGTGTGTGTGTGTGTGTGTGTGATAATATTCCTACTGTTGAATTCTCTGGCCTTTCAAACGGACACGTCTGCCCTAACCTATGCTGTTATGGATACATGTGTGAAGGAACTCAGATAAAAGCCCAAGGAGTTGAAGGTGTTGTGTCATTGCGGAAGAGGTTCGAGGAAGTTCCAGGGCGCGCACCTCCAAGTTCTGATGCATCCCTGGTAGAACTGGTGTGGGAACAGAGCTCTAGGGTTCAGAGTCCTAATAGGCTCTCACTTTTTATAAAGTATTGTGAGGCAATTGCATCTCAGAGAGAAAGGAACCTTCGCAGAACCACTAATGATGTATAAGTGGCAAAACCCTTTCATGCCATGAAGTTTCAGCGCAACGGAAATCCGTCTCCGTGGGTTGCCTGAGTAGCCAGGTTATTAAATGCCCTTTAAACACTACAGAGCAACTGCCAGAGCAAAATGGAGAACACTTATCTTCTACTTTTCCCAGTTAGTGAACAGAGACATTCCCCTTTGCTTTAAACGAGGTGCCTGTATCTCCAGTGTGTGGCGAAAAAGTCAAAGTCCGCAAATGTCTCAAATCAATATAAGACATTCTCATTGCCCTGATAAATGAGGCTTGGTTTCCACATACAGCAGGACGAGGAGGCAGAATCTTGAGGTGATAGAATGGATTGTACTACCTCAGACTGAAGGGAGTATCCCATTTTTAAATCCTCTCCCTACGTAAACAAAATTTAAAAAGCTTTCATGAATCCTCATAAAACACCTCTATGGGAAGAAGTATTCCAGAATTTTAAAACATCAACTATGAGCAAATCAGGGGGGAAAGTTATCTCCCAGCCCACTCCCTGCTGGGCTAATTTTTTATATTCGGGGAGGTGTTTTTTTTTTTCCACCATGGGGAAACTTTCTACCGTAAAAGTGCCCCCCCACCTGCTGTTTGAGGCTGAAACTCAAATATTTTGGCCACCTAATGCGAAGAGAGGACTCTCTGGAGAAGACTCTGATGCTGGGAAAGACTGAAGGCAAAAGGAGAAGGGGAAGGCCAAGGATGAGATGGTTAGACAGCATCACCGATGCAACAAACATGAAAATGAGCGAACCCAGGAAGATAGTGGAGGACAGGAAGGCCTGGCGGGATATGGTTCATGATGGGATCACGAAGGGTCGGACACGACTTAACGACTGAACAACAACAACCAAATCAGGACTCTTCTACCTAGTTCCCACCTTATTCTGCTGCACCTGTAGAATAGCCTCTAGTTCAGTGGTTCTCAAACGTTTTAGCACCGGGACCCACTTTTTAAAATGACACTATCGGGACCCACCTAGCTTTACAAGACTTTAAAAAAAGTGATCTAGAAATAAATAAATATATTTATTTACAAGTAAAGAGTTCAGCTGTTTGCAGGGTAATTAGCAGCTATCTTGCAAACTGCAGGAGCTCAGCTCTTTGAAAGTCAATTAGTAGCTATCTGATTTTTGAATAGCCTCAGGGCTTGTGGCAATTACTTATCTGATCTTTCCATCATCTGGGACCCACCATAAATCAGGTCGCAACCCACCAAGTGGGTCCTGACCCACATTTTGAGAAATACTGCTCTAGTTATATTTTGAGTGTGATAAAGCAGAAGCACCTGGAATTGGGAAATGTATTATACAACCCTCACAATTTAACTCTTGTGGTGGAAGCAGAGTAGATGCAACACTTCTGAAACATCCAGGGGGGCCTCAGCAGATCTGCCACCTGAGTTTGTGGAGATCCACCACCCCTGAACAGTGGTGTTAACGGGGGTGAGCCTGGCACTCACCCCGTTACACCACTGCCCCCATCACCGCTGCCTACTCCTCATCTGCCAGGCTACTTGAGGCCCAATCCTATCCAGGCCTTATGCTGGCTGATCTTGTGATTCACAACTACAATAAGACCTGGGCTGCTGGCACGGCAAGTAATCCACTGTTCTGTGGGCCACTGCTGCCAACCCAATACCAGCCCATAGAACCTCCACTGTCGCTGGCAAGTTGTTGTTGTTGGGATTAGTGGAAGGACTGGGGTGGTTCGGTCTGGGGAGTGGGCCAGACCATGAGTTGGAGAGAGGGGGCGGGAGGGGGAGGAACTTGGCGACAGCTGCTCACACTGCATCCTATCCCCCCGGGCCTGGACCCACCCTGACTCTCAGACGTACGCCAACTGAAGAGCTGGTGTAGGTCTGAGGAGACCCATTGGAGACTAGGAGACCTACGGTGAGGTTGATAATGATTCCTGAGACTCTAGGCCAATCCTGGAGCATTGGCCAATTTAAATGGTGCCATGCCCCTCACCCATGCACCTCTCCGAACATGTGATGTGGGGGCTTTGTGCATGCTTCCATACATGCAAGGACCTTTCCTTCCCTTTTGAGAGAGAGAGAGAGAGAGAGAGAGAGAGAAGATGTTGCAGGAAGCATGTGGCGCGCGCGCGCGCGCGCGCGCACACACACACACACACAGAAGAGCAAGTTTGTAACTGAGTTAGTAACTGAGAAAAGTAAAGTAGAAAAAAGGAAAGTAGAAAAGTAACTGAGTTAGTCGTGTGGTACTGCAGGAACTGGGCCTTAGAGATGGGCTGAGAAATTTGAACAGTATCTGAGTCCCTTTTCATTGTCCTCAAAATTGCTGTGAATGTTTTGACTGAGCAGGGCGCTCTAGATTGTCCTTTAAATTTGATGAGTCCTCTCATAAAGGTGTGCCTTCAGTCATCAAATCCTGTGCACATGTGTTTGTTCCACTGACCTCAGTTCAAATATAATGATCTTAATTAGCCTCTGGTAAAAAAAAAAAATCCCAAACCCACTGGAGCCCCCACCACCCTGGTTTCAGGAGTGGAGCTCCTTCCTTTCCTTGCTCTCGGTTTTCAATGGCAGTTAAAGCTGATCAGGAGAGTGAGAGTGACACACATCAGGGAAATAATTGCTAGTGTCTAACACAATGTTGTTTTGTTTGGGGCTTAATTTGTCATGTTTTCTGAATATGTAAACACCAAATCCCCAGAGTTTGTTTAATGACAGGCCTATCCATTTCCTAGCAGAAACCATCAATCTAATGCATATCACAGCTAAAATCCAGTCTTCATAAAATCCAGGGTTTATAAAAGTGACAGCAGAGAGGTAGAACAGCCTAGGTGTTGGGGCTTTGATCAGGGTGTGTGTCAAGAAATCACATTCCTGTTTCCAGATCTTCCAATGCTACTTTATTTCATTTGTTTATTTCATGCATTCTTGATTGCACACATGGACTTTGGGATCTGCCACATAAATGTGCTGGAACACAGTCACCATGAGACAGAGTTTGGCGTTCAAATCCCTATTTATCCATGTAGCTTACTGGACAACCTTAGACCAATCACGGTCTTCTTCACAGAGTTGATGTGATGACACGTATGGGAGGTATATCACCCTAAGCTGCTTGGAAGAAAGGATGTAAAGTATCTGACATATAGGTGTGATATACCAATATCAGAATATCCTCTTTATTGTCTAACAGCAAGTATCTGGTGTCTCAGTAGACATAAATGTATAGCATAGCTCTGTTCAAATGATCTCTGAAGGCATGGATGGGGTGGCAGCTGGGATCACATACAGTACATATCCTCTCTTCTGTACAGATGTTATGCTCATACAGCTTGGGTGCACACAGCTCTCTTTGTATTTGCTACCCTAAAGATATAGGATATGGTACAGGTCACACAGAGGGAGCCTGTGTGTGCACAAGTTACATGCCTGTAGAACATATACCTGTACAGAAGAACAGGTAAAGGGCAGGGGGTAGAGGGCTTGATCCTGATTCCCCCATCACATGTTCAGTGGATGTCTGAATAGGGCTAATACCTAGTGATACTTCAGAAAGCAGAGGTGGTGTACCTTTCAGAGGTCATTTTAGAGGGATTTATTGGTTTCTATAGTCTTTGCTGCTCACCATGGCTAGTCAAAGCAGAATGAATTAGGCATCAAAAGCAAACCTGTGTGATTTATTCAGGTTGCAGAATTCCGTGCATGGAGCTTTATTTATTTTATTGAGATGAGTGGAGAACCTGCTTAGGCAAGATCTAACCATTTCAGCACTGTTATATTCTGTCCGTCCATCCATTTGTCATCTCTTTCTCGGATTCTATAAAAAGACATTTATGCCTCGCAAATTTGTTTTTGTTCCAACACTTCAACTTAACATTATATAGCATTAGTCATGTGATGAAACTATGAAAGTGGTCAGCAATGGGGGTATTTTCTGGCTTAAATAATATATCTCTGGGTGACTTTCAAAATAAATCTAAATCTTCTGAATTATACAGCAGTTGGGCTTTTAGTTATTATGGCAAAGGGTGCTCTATAAATACTAAAATGGGTCGCTCAGGTAGAATTGAGTTATTCTAATGGGAACAGACAGGCGAGGCTGCTGTTTTTCATTAAACCAGCCTATAATTTTAGCTAATGGCAGTGGTTCATTTATACCTTCTCACTTCTCTGTATACGCTGCATGAAGAATGAAGTTCTCAGTAATAGCTAAACATAAAAGTAAGTGTCTATTTAAATCATATTATAACGATTTAGTAGCCGGGCTAGGCAAGTTTAAATCTATCTATTGTGTGATAAATGCAAACTTGTGAAAGATTTTTTTTAACTCTGAAAAAGAGTCATTAAAATAAAAGAAAGGATGTGACATTGGCAAGATTCTTTAAGGGCTTTGATATGAACGATGTCGTCCCTGTCAACACAGCTGCAGCAGGGCTATGGACTTCCAGGCGATCAGTCTGGTGGGGCTCAAGGGATCAGGGGACAGCTGCACCCACAGTGCCCCACCCGCCTTCCCTGAATGGAAGCTGCTCTGCTGAGTGCAATATTGTGTTATCACTTATTACTCAGCCTCAGTTCGTCATGTGGAAACAGTGAACTAAAGTGACATATCCCTCGGGATTGTTTTAAAGAAGAATCAGGTCAGGGGAATAGTATTACCCCTCAGGGCTTGGTATAAATTTGCATACTATTATCACCACTATTGGCAGCAACAAGCATACAATACTGTATTTGTTCACTTGTGGGCTAACAGGTTTGCAGTGCACATTGCTGACTACTCACAACATATGGAGAAAACACCCTGTCCAAGAACAATTGTCGAAGAACAATCGACTTACAATACTTTCCCAAATACATTGTAGTCTATGGGGTGTGTGATGAACACCCTGATTCTTCTTCCCATTTCTGGTCTATATCTGGACTATTTCTAGCCTCGCCCCCCCCCCCAGCACTTTGCAATACTGTAACCTCCCAAAGAGACTGCCAGGCATCCTAGATACATGAACCATTACTGTGGGATGCTCCCCGGAGGTGAGCACATTCCCCAAAAAGCTACATGTGCAGGATGTGAATTCCTTGTCTTCATGTCTGGGACCAGCTGTAGAAAATAGTTCCTAGCCAAGTTCCTGCTAAGCATCCGGATGCCCATTGGTCATCCCCCGTGTACCTGACCAAGTCAGAGATCTGCTAGGTGTACCCAGCTGGTCCCAGACTTGAGCCAGCTGGTCCTAAAGCCTCCAATCAGATGCCCCATTACATCATCAATCCTGAGTGATATAAGCTCTTGCACACGGCTAGAGAGGTGTGTTTTGCCATCTCAGCCATTGGAATCAGCAGCTGATTCACAGAAGGCACACTTAGGGCACAATCCTGCCCATGTCAATGCCAGTGGAACTCCTACTCCACCAGCCTAGGGTGTTGGTTAAAGAGCTGTAAAGCACTTTTGTGGCACCCAGAGAGCAAACGGCACCAGTGCCGACGCTGACGCCACTCACACCGCCGTTCAAGGACACCTGTGCCACCGGTTTCAGGTAAGCCCTGCACTGGGTGGCAGGAAGGCATGGGGAGGGTAGGCCAGGATGACGGGGGAGGAGGTGATTGGCCATCCAGGCCAGGGAGAGGGGAGGGGATATCGGTGGCATGCTCTGCCGATATCCTAACCCCCTTTCTGGGCCTGGCCGGCCTTACATGGTGTTGTGTCCCAGGCTCCTCTGAGCCACTATATTCCATTTCTAAAGTCCACTTTAGGCTAAAATCAGCACTTTCCCTCTTAAATAGTTAAAACACCATGTGCAGAAATAAACTCCCGAACTCAAGGCAACAAACACGTTTTAGTGCCTTCCAAGCAACCCTTATCACCTATAAATTCCCCAAAGTGAAAGCAGTCCCTCAGTAACCCCAGTCTACTTATCTAATTCCATAAGACAGCCCATGCTGTCTTCTCCCAACAAAAAATCCCCCAAACCGATCTCTTTAGCAAGTCCCGTAATCAGAGTCCAATTAGGGAAGCCTTTTCAACAGTTGGTCAGGCAGAGTTCTTCCCCATATCTGTCACTCCAGGTAGGTAGTCAATCCAGGTAAGTAGTCCACCCAGCAGAGGTTGCCCGTCTGAGCAGTCATCTGGCAGGAGGTCGTCACACAGCAATCCGACAGCATGTCCCTCTGGCGAGGTGGCAAGGTCAGGTCCAACAGCTTAGCAGCTCAATCAGCATTCTTCCCCCCCCCCCCGCAAGGTGATTCCGTGTTGCAGATGTGCTCTTTTTATCCTTCCTAGCCCTAATTAGGGATAAGGGCTTGTAGCTGGCAATCTCTGTATCAATAGTCCTTCCAATTGTCCACAGGTGTGAAGCCATGCACAAGTGCCGTCAGCTGTGCATCCACAAAAGCAGTCTTAGGTGTTAACCCTTTATATCCCAGTTCTGTCAAACTCCAGGTCCTTTAACCCCTTCCTTCCTGGATCTGTCAAAACAGTGGGCCACCGATAACACCACTAACTCTTCTCCGTTCTTCCACGATTTCCACTACACATGGCCTTCCCTAAATAGCTGGTGTGCATCCGAGGAGGCCCATTGGGGCCGCCAGGGGCAACACTTGGGGAAAGGGATGAACTTCCCTTTCCCCCAAGGTGAGCCCCGGGTCCTCCGGCACGGGCCGCATCCTGCATAGGATGTAGCAGCCAACCATTTAGGCCGGCCGGTGCATCTTGCGCAGGATTGGGCTGTTACTTACTCCCAGTAAATGCAGAAGGCCAGAATTCCTGGAACAATATAAGTAGCTAGCAGTAGGGATTATATTTCTAGCTCATGCTTTTGTGTACACGTAGGTTGTGTTCTACTCGCTATAATTTCCGTTTAGCCTTCAAGGATAGCCCAACATGAAGCACTTTATAATGTCAAATTGAGAAGTTACCAGAGCATGAATGACAGTGTCCAGGTGGCTATTCTTAAGAAATATCTTGCAGCTGCCTAACAGCTGTAAATGACAGAATGTCTTCTTGGCTATAGCTGCAACCTGGGCACCAGGAACCAACTCTGGATGCAAGAGAATCACCATGCTTCAATTGTGCTCTTTCAATGGAAGCGTGACTCCCACCAAGAACAGGCAAACTACCCACTGCTTCAATATCATAAGGACCTCCTCACACGCAAGGTCAGAAACACTGAACAAATAAATAGGACACATGATTTCAAGAGTATATCTTCAACTCAGGAGTGCCATCTATCTATCTTCGCCTCCGCCATTGTCTGTCATCTTATTTATTTACTTATTTATTTGAAGTAGAGGCATGCCAGGGGAGATTAGGTAGAGAGGCAGGTGAAATAAATTCTTTCCCCCCTCTCATTGCTGAAACATAAAATTGAAATTAAAACAATGCTGTAATCCTAAGCATGTTTATGTAAAGTTAACTCCATTGAAAACAATAGGATGTATTGCAGAGTCAATGTATTTAGGATAGGAGCATGAATGCGACATGTACCACTGCATCTCTTTCAGACATCTAACACGTAGTACAAAGCTTGCCCCTCCCTGAAATGTACTTTGCCCCTTCTATGTCCCCCTGGCTTTTTTTTTTCTGGTGCTGCCACTGGGCAGAGGTAGGCAGAGAAGAATTGAAACAGTTTAGGAATCTTACCGTTTGGCACTAAACATGCTCGCTCAGGAGTAATACCTGCTGAGTTCAATGGATATTCTTCCTAACATTGCAAACTTGGTTTCTCTTGCTCCTGCAACAAAAGGTCTGTGCACCTCCTGGCCCCAGGGCACTCCAAGTTCTTGGAAGTAAGAGCTACAGTAGTTCTTGGAAGTAAGAGCTACAGTTGGTAAGAGCTACAGTTTTAAAAGGTCTTGTAAAACCCGAGAAAATGGATTAGAAAGCTGCTCAATAGTGGAGGTAGGAAAAAAATGAGGACTTTGTTTTTTTAAACAAGTTGCATTGAGATTCTTTGCAGATCAAAAGGTAAAATGTTTTGAAGTGCTGGGGCTATGGAAGGAAAGATAGCTGCCTTTTCTTTCTCTGCTCTCAGAATAAGCCTAAGGACAACACTCCCACTTTCTGTCTCCTAAATGGCAGTGGAATTCAGGGACTGCCTTAGGTGGTCAAAAGTTATACAAGAGCTTTCCTGTTTTAAAGTTTTCCACAATACTGACACTCAGGTCTGCACTGTGGCAAGAGGCACCCTAGATAGAAGGGCATCTATAGAGGGGTGAGAGAAAGGGCAGAGAAGTCAGCACAACTTCTGTAGCCTTGCTCCCAGTGGCTGATGGTGCTCTTGAACTCTGCTAGCTCCAGGCAGAGTGAAGTGGCTTTTTTCAACAGAACCCTCCCTACAGCAGCTGATTATAGTCTGCCTGTCCTCAAATTTGGTCATGAGTTCTGTCTTACATGAGATAGCGAGAAATGTCATCTTCACCTGGAGCTGGTTTGAATGAACTTCATATCCCAATGACTTGAATGAACCCAAATCATACTGTATCTTCAAGTGATCTCAGCCTAATTCTACTGCCCTGATCAGTTCACTGTACTTTTCTTGTTTATTGCAAATCAATATATTTAGAGATCATCATAGATGAAAAGCAGTTTCAGTGGGCTCACTTCATCTTTATTTTTAGGATGTGGACACTAATATGAAACATATTGTTCTCTCTCTTTTCAGAGACCTAACAAGCTTGACAGCCCAAAATGCAGGTTGCCCCCTAGTCATGTCTCCTCCCTTTTTTCTGGTGATGCCTTTGGTACGCTGTACTATGTAGGCCCAAACTGAATGCTTTCTTTGTTACATGGCCTAATAATCCCAATGGGTGTGATACGCTGATGGAACTCACAATCCTTCAGTGCATCCTGCAATCCACCATCAT
Organism: Plestiodon gilberti rubricaudatus; assembly: GCA_026170595.1. Classification (NCBI taxonomy): domain Eukaryota; kingdom Metazoa; phylum Chordata; class Lepidosauria; order Squamata; family Scincidae; genus Plestiodon; species Plestiodon gilberti. The sequence goes on from JANXHW010000001.1 coordinate 204,132,384, forward strand.
CCTGGCCTTGCTGCCCTTCTGCGGCCTGCTAGTGACAGCACAGCAGCCAGGAAGCCCTGTACTGCCAGCAGCAGGCCGCAGATCACCCGCTAGAGCAGGCAAGGTGGCGAGAGGGATGGTTTGTGGGTGGATCAGGGTAGAGATTGAGCCAGGTTGGGGATGATTCAGGGGTGGTAGGCAAAAAGGATAAGACGAGCCCTGCTGGATCAGGCCAAAGGCCCATCTAGTCCAGCTTCCTGTACCACACAGTGGCCCCACCAGATGCCTCAGGGAGCACAAGACAACAAGATACTTGTATCCTGTTGCCACTCCCTTGCACCTGGCACAAAGAAAACCTACTCCTACAACCAGGAGGTTGCTTATCCCCATCATGGCTTGTAAGCTGTGATGAACTTTTCCTCCATAAATCTGTCCAATCCCCTTTTAAAGGCATCCAGGCCAGGTGCCATTACCACCTCCTGTGGCAAGGAGTTCCACAAACCAATTACTCGCTGGGTAAAGAAATATTTTCTTTTGTCTGTTTTAATACTCCCTCCACTCCACTAGTGGATGTCCCCTAGTTCTAGTGTTGTGTGAGAGGGAAAAGAACTTCTCTCTATCCACTCTCTCCATCCCATGCATAATTTTATACGTCTCAATCATGTCTCCCCTCAACCACCTTTTTCTAGACTGAAGAGCCCCAAACGCTGTAGCCTTTCCTCATAAGGGAGATGCCCCAGCCCACTAATCATTTTGGTCGCTCTCTTCTGCACCTTTTCCAGTTTCCAGATCTTAGTGGCAGCTACACACACTGAGATCTATCCCCCTTTCTCCACCCTGAACTGCCCCTTGAGTCTCCTCGGACTTACACCAGCTAAATAGCACTAAATAGCTGGCCTAGGTCCAAGGAGACCCTTTGGAGGCCAGGTGGCCTACAGGGTGGTACGTAAAAAAGATTTTTACTTACCATTCCTCCTAGGCCATCTGGTCACCCAGATGGTGACCAGATGGTGACATAGCACGCAGTGCACGCCCCGTCAGTGGCACTGTATGGTCTGGAGTGGCGGGAGATAGGATTGGTCTGTCAATTTTCTGTGGTTTGCTTTTTGTTTCTGAATTTAGCTAATGGAATAAGTACCTGGCATAGCCAGTTCACAGCCCAATCCTGTCTAGGACTGCCATAGCGTGCAAAAGCTATCCAGGATCAGACCAGTACCGGCACAGGCCTCCTTGGGGTAAAGGGATGTTCATCCCTTTACCCTGAATAATGGCCCAGCTGTCCCAATGGCAAAATGGCCAGTGGAAATCCAGGAGGCCCATGCAAGGCCGGCCAGGCCCGGGAGAGGGATAGGATTTGGTGGAGCACACCGTCGGTGATCCCTCCCCCTTCTGGGCCCGCCACCCAATCTCCCCTCCTGTTCTGCCCTATTCCGCCCTCCTATCCCCCCCCCCACTGCCTGGTGCAGTCCTTACCTGCAACCGCGTCGCTACAGCGTGGCAGGGGGGTGGACCGCCCGCGCGTCACCTCCGCTGCGCGCGTCACCCTCCGGAGGCTCGGAGGCCGGGAGAAGGCCTCGGAGCGTCCGCCCTGGCCGGCGGTCCAGAGCCTTCTGACGAAGGCCTAGTATGTCAATAAGTGAACTTTTACCTTTTTGCGCATGCGCAAAACGTTTCTAAGGGCAAAATGCCCTCAGAAAACGTTGTGCGCATGCGTGAAAAAGGTAAAAGTGCACATATTGACGCACTGGGCCTTCGTCAGAAGGCCCTGGACTGCCGGCCGGGGAGGATGTCGCCGGAGCCGGCAGCGGGGGTAAGACTTCCGCGCCGCCAAAATTTTGTGTGTACATGCAGCAGGGGGCCATTAGGGTGACGCGCGCGCCCTAGTGACGCCACTGCTTACCTGTGTCCGGTGGCAGCGGCCTGGGTCCAGGGCAGAGTCACCTCATCTGTAGTGTGGGTTGTCAGGGACATGTGAGAGAACAATCTGTGTGGATGGTGAAGGGTACAGTACATTGGGTGAACATGTGGCCCCTTTCAAAAGCAATGTGGAGATACGGTAAGTGCTTCATAACTGGGGACTTCTCTTTATCTAATTGATTGTCATGCACATATGTTCATCTTAATGGAATTATAGGAATATACAGAGTCCTTCTGCTTCCCATAATATACAAGGGACCAGGAACATTCCTTCAAGTTTGTCATTGGCCGACCTTTTTTTTTTAAGTCTTCAACAGAACATATATTGATTAAAGTTTTTTCCTTCCTCTCTCTTTCCAGCTTTCAGTGGAAAACTACTTATTGCTTCTTAAGTTGAAAAAAATGACCTCCAGCAACCTACTGAGGTGAAACCTCTCAAGTAGTCAATAAGGCACATCTTGGGTTTCTAGCTCAGGCTTTTTGCTGTTGCCATAATTATCTATATAGGGTTGAAAGTTTGCTCCCCCATTGGTTAAACTAGCCTTCTCGTATTTGCACCATATTGTAGACTTCATGCATGGGCAAGTACCAGAACCTCTGTGAATGCAATTGTACAAGGGGAGTGGATTACAGTTATGCAGCAATAGCTTTTTCTTCATCTAGTGCAGGCTTTCTTGGGCAGTCTGAATAATAGGCCTGTGTCAGGTTCCATCCATACTTGGTGTTTCTTATTGCCCCAGGATAACTTTGCTCCTAAAACAGGGGTTCTCAACCAGTGGTACTTCGGCTGACTGCTGGTGGTACTCGGACCACAGGGACCCCACTCTGAGGCGGTGCTTTTGGTAGCGCGTTTTACTCCTGAGAGGCTCTTGCCTTTGTCTGAGCCTCTCGGGAACACTGAGAAGGGCGCTCCCACCTGCCCAGAGCCTTCTACCTGCGTTTTCTAGCCTCCGGAAACCTGAAAACTCAGAAGTAACTGGCAATGATGTCATCACCAGTCACTTACGGTGGTACGCAGCAGGAGAGTGGTGCTGGAGGTGGTATTTGACTGGGAAGGGGTTGAGAACCCCTGTCGTAAAACATGGCTGTTGAGAAGCACAGCTGACTTGCATTCCTGGCTCACCAAGTCAATCTCCGTATCAAATTAAAGATTTCACATTCAAATCTACAGCCAAAGGTTGGTGTAGAGCCCACAAAGCCCCTCTCTAAGACAATCTGAAGGATAAAAATTGGAATTGTAAGTACAACGTTCTAATCTAAGGAAAATAATCAGTGACAAAACACCTCTCTCTTTTGCTAGTCCTTTGACTAGGGATCTGTTTCCTTCAGGGGTGTTTTTAATCATTTATTTGTTTATTTATTAGACGTATCTGTAGGCCACCTTTCTCACCCATCATGAGCACTCAAGGCAGCTCTTAGAATCCAATCAAACAATTAAACAAGAAAATCTAAAATGTCAAAGCATCATAAACTGAAACGCAGCATCAAACAACAAGAAAGCAGCTCAATTTAATCCATATGCCTGATGAAACAAAACCAATTTCCCATGCTTCAAAATGCAAGGAGAGCGAGAGCTGTTTTCTTGCACAGAGTTTGTTACCAGCAGTGCTTTTAAAAACACATGTAACATGTGCACATGGTGGGGGGAAAATCATGTGCAAGGATCCATTGTACTGGCCAATGGCATGTCTATATAATTGGGCAAATGGAGGCAAGAGTGAAGAAGCACAAGAGTTTACTAGAAGTGCTCAATGAACCAAAAACAGGGTTTGAAGAATTGGGACTAACTGAATTAGCTGATTTGCTCTTAATCTGTACAGGGGGATTCTACCACTCACACAACTGAGCCCTAAGGAAAGCTGTTAGAAGCAGGGGAGAAGAGGAGAGGGGAGAAGCGTGGTCCTCTTTAGAAGGAAAGGGATAATGTGGGGGGGGGGAGAAGGGATGTAAGTCGATTAGTTTGTCTTCGCAGGGGAACCCAGGAGACAAATGGGAAGGTTTTGGGGTTCAGGGAAGGAAGACAGAAGGGAGAAAGTTAGGGAGATTAGTAGGGATGAAAGGGGAAGGGTACATGGTTCAGATTGTGGCAAAAGGTTGCGGCTGGGAATTGCTCTATGTAGCCTGAATCAAAGACTACAGACAAGGGCTGAACCTAGAAAAAGGCCATGGCCAGGGTGACCAGACACAATGGAGGACAAAGTGCCTATACCTAGCAGAGGGAATTTTGGCAGGTGATGAAGCTCATCATGGAAGGGAGCAAAAAGCTGCACATGCCCAAATTCCCTCTTCTATGCAAATGGTTAAAGGTATAGGCACTTTGTCCTCCATTGTGTCTGGTCACCTTGGCCATGAAAGCACCCACTTGTGGTAGGTCACTCACCAGATAACCGTTCTTGACCGATATGCCTCTGGACTACTTGAGAGGTCAAGTGAGTCTGTTTAGGAAGGAGGCCTGAGGTTGAGCTCAGGCCTCCAACAAAAAGGTAAAAAAAGAAGAAAAAGCTTACACTTGCATGATCACACACACACACAGCACTCATAAACAGAAAGTGTGGTCAATTTGACTTCGCATGTGACACAGACATGGAAAATAGTGGGGATTTGGCGGGTCCTTGATGAAGCTGCGCCACGGACCAAGTTTAGCCATCCTTTTCTGCAAGGCTTGAGACTGTTGCGCTGCAGGGGTTGTGGCAGCAGAGGGCTGACAGAGTGAGTCTCCCTGGGCAATGATGAGGGGACTCAATGATAGAAAGGAGGCTGTGAAGGGAGTAGTTCCCTTGAAGGGAGCTGGGCAAGGCAGCCAAGCTACCTTTTTTTCTGAGACAGAGAGGAGGTGTGGCACTTGGAGAGAAAGCAGCAGCTCAAGAAGGTTGGCTGATGATGTGTTCACCCTGGCTTCAGCAGTTTCAGTAGCACTTGGGGAGTGCCACTGTGCCAGAGGATTGGACAGCAGCTTTCTAATATGGGGGGAGCTGGTGTGCTCCACCCCAGGCGCTGAGTGGGCGCGGGGGCGCGGCAGCAGCTGGCTCGGGGCTGCGCAGAGCGGCGAGGCACCGGAGCCTGGCTGGCGCGCGCCCCCGAAGCAGCGCGCCCACTCGGCGCGTCCTCGGCCTCCGGAGGCTCCGCTCCGAGGCCGGGGATAAGCCCTGAGCGACCGCCCAGTTCGGCGGTCGAGGGCTTTATGAGAAGGCCGAGCGCGTCGCCGGCTTTTATAGGATTTGCGCCCGTTTGCCCTCAGAAAGGTTCTGCGCATGCGCAAACCCTATAAAAGCCGGCGACACGTTCTGCCTTCTCATAAAGCCCTCGACTGCCGAACTGGGCGGTTGCTCTACGGAGGGCTTATCCCCGGCCGCGGAGCAGAGCCTCCGGAGGCCGGGGACGCACCAAGTGGGCGCTCAGCCCCGAGCCCGGCTGCTTGGGGGGGGGCGCTCCAACCCCCGCTCCCCCAGGTGTCGGGAGGGCTGGGAACGCCACTGGGATTGGAGGATAGCTAATGTCACGCCAATCTTTAAAAAAGGAAGGAGAGGGGACCCGGGAAACTACAGGCCGGTCAGCCTAACATCTGTTCCAGGGAAGATGGTGGAAAGCCTCATCAAGGATAAAATCGGAAAGCATATAGAAGAACAAACTTTGCTGAGGGAGACTCAGCATGGCTTCTGCAAGGGGGAAGTCTTGCCTTATAAACCTTTTAGAATTCTTTGAAAAAGTCAACTGGCATGTGGATGCGGGAGAACCCGTGGATATTATATACCTGGATTTTCAGAAGGCGTTTGACACGGTCCCTCATCAAAGGCTCCTGAAAAAGGGAATAAGGGGGCAGGTCCTCCTATGGATTAGGAACTGGTTGAAGACTAGGAAACAGAGAGTGGGTGTCAATGGGCAATTTTCACAATGGCGAGAGGTGAAAAGCGGTGTGCCCCAAGGATCGGTCTTGGGACCGGTGCTTTTCAACTTGTTCGTAAATGACCTGGGGTTGGGGATAAGCAGTGAGGTGGCCAAGTTTGCGGATGACACTAAACTTTTCCAGGTGGTGAAGACCAGCAGGGATTGTGAAGAGCTCCAGAAGGATCTCTCCGAACTGGGAGAATGGGCAGCAAAATGGCAGATGTGCTTCAATGTATGTAAGTGTAAAGTGATGCACATTGGGGCAAGAAATCAAAACTTCACATACACGCTCATGGGTTCTGAGCTGTCTGTGACGGATCAGGAGAGAGATCTTGGGGTGCTGGTGGACAGGTCGATGAAAGTGTCGACCCAGTGTGCGGCGGCTGTGAAGAAGGCCAATTCCATGCTTGGGATAATTAAAAAAGGGATTGAGAATAAAACGGCCAATATTATTATGTCGTTGTACAAATCGATGGTAAGGCCGCATCTGGAGTATTGCGTCCAGTTCTGGTCTCCGAATCTCAAAAAGGATGTAGTGGAACTGGAAAAGTTGCAGAAGAGAGCGACCAAAATGATTCGTGGGCTGGGGCATCTCCCTTATGAGGAAAGGCTGTACAGTGTTTAGGGCTCTTCAGTCTAGAAAAAAGGCAGTTGGGGGGGGACATGATTGAGACGTATAAAATTATGCATAGGATGGAGAGAGTGGATAGAGAAAAGTTCTTTTCCCTCTCACACAACACTAGAACTAGGGGACATCCATTCAAATTGAGTGGAGGGAGAATTAAAGCAGACAAAAGCAAATATTTCTTTACCCAGCGTGTAATTGGTTTGTGGAACTCCTTGCCACAGGAGGTGGTGATGGCACCTGGCCTAGATGCCTTTAAAAGGGGATTGGACAGATTTATGGAGGAAAAGTCCATCACAGCTTACAAGCCATGATGGGGATAAGCAACCTCCTGGTTGTAGGAGTAGGTTTTCTTTGTGCCAGGTGCAAGGGAGTGACAACAGGATACAAGTATCTTGTTGTCTTGTGTTCCCTGAGGCATCTGGTGGGGCCACTGTGTAGTACAGGAAGCTGGACTAGATGGGCCTTTGGCCTGATCCAGCAGGGCTCTTCTTATGTTCTTATGGAGATAGAAAGGGAAAAAGCTGGAAAGGAAAGGGGTTTGTGGGGCTTGCTAGGATTGTAGAGCTTCCCTGGAATTTTGGAGGCATGAAAACTGCATTAGTATTTAAGAAACAAACAGGTCTCCATTCAAATTTAGGGTGTTGAACTCCATGGATCAATTAAGGGGGGGGGGAAATGTTCATTACATGGTTTGAATGATTCAAAAGTGTGGCCTGCCTTCCTGTGGATCTGTAGCCTCTCACCATCAGTCCTGTGAAATAGGCGTGTTAGTGCTCTGGACCCTGAGATCTCAGTGCAGTGACAACACCTCCTGCAGCTTGGCTAGTCCAGGGGTGGTAGTTTCAGTCTCTCTCTCTCTCTCTCTCTCTCTCTCTCTCTCTCTCTCTCTCTCTCTCTCAATCTCTCTCTCTGGATGGGGACTGGGGAGATGGGTTGCACAGATGGACAGGTGCAACAAGTGGTTGCAACATTAATCGCACCCATCCACTTCCCTCCTGACCTGTGGTGTAATAGGGACATGGGGTGAGTGAGCTCCTTTGCTCTCCTTGAATACCCTTTAAAGCCTGCAGGTGGGGGATAAAACTGCATGGGGGGTCCTCTGGTGAGGTGTGCTTTTGTGTGTTGGTGTGGTGCCTTCAGGCACAGGTGGAGCTTTGGCAGGACCTGGGTTATGTAGCTATACATTGCTGCAGTGGAGCCCAGAGCAGTACAGCTGTACCTCATGTGAAGCAAGCTAAGCCTGTGCTGGCACGTTGCACTCCAGTTGCAATCTCATTTATTTCAGTCCTGGATCTTTCAGTAAGGGAGTAAGTGAGCTTATGAAATGCTTGAAGCCAAGAATAGATACATCACACTGAGCATTGTTAGATGAACATTGTAACAGGTTCTAATCACCATATCTAATTGTGAGGAAGAACAAAGCACTACAATGACAGTAATGTCTTACATTATGAACATATAAATCCACGAGGAAAGTTGATTTCCTTTAAAAATGTTTAATAAGAGGATAATAGAGAGATAATTTAACTGTTGAATTCCTAATAGAATGTTAGGTTCTTTTTTTTTTTGCGTCATGTATATAGCACTTTTCCTATGTAAATATAGTGGAATATTGTTATAGTAGAATATTGTTATTTGTATTACAAGGGGTAGAAAATAGAGATGAATACCTTGGTCTTACCACCTGTTTGCTCAACTTTTGCCTTTTTTCATGGATGATATTTCATTGAATGAGAGTGACTGTCCTGGGTCCCAGAGATTGTGAATGCTTTGTTGAGTGAAGGAGTGCTTTTGGCCACCTGGTAGGAGGCAGTTTTCAGGCCATTCCTGAGGAAGCCCCTCTTGGATACAGTTAATAGTAATAATAACTACCACTCTATCTCTAATCTCCCTTTTGGCAACTCAACTCCACACATCCTTAAATGACTCACATCGCAATCCTGACGAAAACACGGGCGGCGGAACGAGCATTGCATCACCTGAAGTAGTCGCAAATGTGCCGGAAAGCACGTTTGCGACAACTCGAGAGCAGGGAAGGCTGGCGCAAGGCCGGCCTCCCCTGCTCCGCCGATGGAGTTCCCAAAGGACCACTGCTGGACCCAGGCAAGGATCCAGCTGGTGGGGGGGAGCGGTCCGGCGGTAGCGGGATGGGGACCATTGGCCCAGCCGGTTGGAGAGGGGGTGGGGATGGCATCAGCCATATCCTGTCCCGCGTCGAGCGGCTGGGCCATTACACAGCCTCCTCTTACTTCCGCCAGCGATTTCACTGGCGGAAATCCAAGGAGGCCAATCGGCCTGGGCGCCATTTACACTCGGGGAAGGGGATGAGCGTCCCCTTCCCTGAGTAGACCTCCGGCCGAGCAGCAGCCTGGCCATGGCAGAGCACAGGATCTGGCCTGGGCCACCTGGGCCGGATCCTTATACAGGATTGCTCTGTCAGATTATCTGAGTCATCTAATTTCCCATGTGGTTCTCATGTGATCCTTTGTGGTCCCATATGACCTTTCCTGCACACTCTGTGTGTAGACGATATACACCAGACAAAGAGAGTTGGATGCAATTGATACTTGGGGGGGGGGGTCTTTCAATATTTTTCAGTACCATCAGCCTTCTGAACCACATGTATGGAATGGGGATAGGAGCCACTCTTTGACTGTTCCCATTTTATCTGGCAGGCAGCTTTCAGAAGGTGCTCCTGGTGAAGCCCATGACATTTGTGCATTCATGGCATGGCACTCTCTCCACAGCGCTGTACAGTGAGAGGTCGCCTAGTGATCTGGAGTGAAGTGGCATCAGTGGCTTTTCAAGACTTTCCTAAATGTCAGAGGTTAGATGGAATCATGTGAAGTAGCAATACTTAAGAGGGCCTCTGACACATACTGTACGAAGTCCTCTCACATGCATTACTGAGTAACCGCAGCCTAAATTCTTGTGAGAGTCAAGATTCAAGATTTGAAAGTCTGAGTTTCAGTCAGGCTTGAGCCTGGGAGCTACCTGAACCAAATGTGGAAAGATATACTTGTGCACCTTGTGGCTATGTGCAGGAGGATGGTAAGGAGTGCAGGCAAATGAGCACACAGTGGAGTGTTAACAAGTGACAATGGTCAATACAATTGAACCAATATAACTGTAGAGCTCTTGGTTACTAGAACTACTATAAGCTGATTGGGGCTACCTCTGTTTCTAGCTGTGTTTTGCGATGCTACCTCAGGTGAGAACAAGGGCCTTAAATTCACACGTAATTGAGATTAATGCTGGATAGGGTAGACGTGCAGACAAACTCCACACCCATAGTTGGATATCGTAAGCAGAATCAGGCAGAGGAGGTGACAGAGACAAATGAGACTGGTGACAAAGAAGAGATTATGTGAAGCAAAAATGGGAGGGAAGAGCCAAGTACTTCTGCTGCTTGACAATGAGAAGTGAAATTGGATTATATTGATCCAATTAATATTGCTTTGTCCTCAGTCATCCTCAGTTGTTTGTGCTGCTATTTATTAAATGATGCTATATAGAGAAACAGAGTTTATGGCTCAAGAGGCTGGAATTGAAAAGGATTCTCTGACCTGGCTGGTTTGATCGTTGAGCACACAAAAGAGTTTAAAGGGGGGATCATTGAAGACATTCAGGACAAAGGGACCATCATACCAACAAAAGAGCTCTGGGGCCCTCAACTTCAACGCAAATTATGAGCATGCAAATTGGACATGGTCAATTGCTGTACTTTATTTGTGTTATACTGAACAAGTGTTTGATCTGTCTAGTTTGAAGAGTGTTGTTGTGTGACTATAACTGATTTCTAACACGATGGCCTCGCCCTAGACAGAAAAAAATGGATGGAAATAGGGAATGATGGACTAAGATAGGAGTGGATTCAGATGGTGAATGGGAGTGTAATCGAGTCACTATTGCATTGAGACCTGCTCCTGTATATGTCACAAGAACTGATTGTCCTTGCAACCCACTATTCTCAATTCAAGAGATACACTTAACCAGATGACCATATACTTTCCATCTGGTTCACGTTACTTCACATGACATTTTACACATTTGGGATCAAGATCCCACTGTGGTCATCATAGGGTCATAGGAAGCTACCTTATAGTGAATCCAGGGCCAGCTCAGCTATGAGGCAAAATGGGGTGGTCTGCTGCAGGTAGCAGATGAGCACAGGCAGCACCCCATGCCCAAGCCCACTTGCCTGGCCATCTCATCTTGTTCTTATTTATCCCCATACCTCTTCCTCTCCACTCTGCTGTTCTATGCTTTGAAATAGTGCAACAGGGCAGGTGGAGCAAGGAAGACTGGAGAAGCATTGTCCCACTTCCACTTCTCCTGGTTACCTTGTTTCCTCTTGGGTTGGCCTCAACTGAGAGAGGCCATTGGTCCATCTAGTTCAGTAAACGCTATTGTCTACTGGCAGTGTCTGTCCAGAGTTCCAGGTTAGAGTCTTTCCTATCTGGAGATGCCAGGGATTAAACATGGGTTCATGCACGCAAGGGACATGCTCTCCCCATCCCCACCACAGGTTTTTTGAAGACTGTGAAGATTATCAACTCATGTGACAAGAGAGCCAGGATGTTGTAGTGGTCTTGGAGTTGAACTTAGACCTGGAAGATCCAGGTTCAAATCGTTGCTTAGCTATGAAGCTTCTTGGGTGACCTTGGGCCAGGCAATATCTCTCAGCCTAACATACCTCACAGGGTTGTTGAAAGGACAAAAAGAGGGAACTATGCACACCACCCTGAGCTCCTTAGAGGAAGGGTGGTATAAAAATGTGAAAAAAGTAAAGTGAGGATCCATGACAAAATGTCACAAATCCTACACTTATACACAATGGCATTGCTCGAGGTGGGGCGGAGTCAAGGGAGTCTACTGCGTGTTGCCTTCGCCGCACTGAATGGCTTCGACGGCGAGGGGGCCGGGCCACCTCGTACCGGAGAGTAAACGGAGCTTACCACAGTGCGGAACTTACCGTTCCGCCCCACCTCGATCGACACCAGTGCTTATACATATACAGTAACCTTGTAGTAAAAGAGCAAGGGGAAATATTTCTGCTGTGGTCTGATTGAAACAGGATGGTGAGTTTTTAAAAACAGACATACTTTACTAAAAGGAAAATAGATACGATTTAACTAACAAAAAGACAGGCACTTGAAATCAGGTCTTGACATTTGAGGCACATGAAATAAAATCCTAATGCAGGCTATCTAAACTTTTACCTAGCTACGCTTACATTCCTAGCTGCATTCCTCTTGTCCACCTCCAGAGCTCAAAGGGGTGAGCCAGCAACATAGAAGTAACTCAGTGGGTGCTGGACCAAAATGTGCTCTCTCTCAGTCCAGCCCTCCCATTGTATAGGGTTTGAGCTTCTCATTGGTTACTACAACTGTGGGAAACTTAGCTCAGTCTGTCCAACCTTCCCTTGGCCATCATCAGGTGGATGGACAGATGTGAGCCAAAGCAGCCAGATGCTGGCCTATTATTCTAACAGAGCCAGCCAATCTGCCGCTGTCAATCCACATCCCAAGTTAAGTTTTTCCAGTGAATGTGCAAGTTACAAGGGTCGTGATGGTGAAACTGCACTGAGCTGACTGCCTAAAGGCCGATCTACACAGCACAGCAACAGCACTGCGTCCGGCGTGGAGTCGTCTTGCGTCCTGCCTCCGCCGAGCGGGTGGAGGAGCGTCTTCCTGCCTGTTGTCCCTCCTGTTGTCCCGCCTTCCTGTGTAAAGCGCAGCTGTGATTGGCACTCTCCTCCCCCCCCCTCATCTGATTGGTGAGTGCATAGCGTTCGGCGAAGCTACCGCTCAAAACATGGTCGGAACCATGTTTGACGCAGTGCACACGGCGTAGCATCGGGAGCGCGCAAATGCTACGCAAGACTACACAAAGCACCCGCAAAGCACCCAACGCAGTGCAGCGTAGATCGGCCTTAAGACAAGACCATCTTCCCATATGGGTACACCACAAAAACAGAAAGCCATCTTATTGGGGCTGACCAGAAGCAAGAGCAGTGAGGATGAGCTTTGTCACTCCTGTTTCTGCGAGGGGATTTGAAGGAGAGAAGGAGCCTATTTGTGCACCACAGGGTATCTGAGTTCCAGAAAAGACACAAAAAGAAGCTGAAAGGGGAAAGGAAACAGTGGTAAGGCCCTCTCAGACGGAAATCCTATGTGCACCTGCTTGTGCAGAAGTTCCATTGAAATTAGCGTGACTCGTTTAACGTAGGATGAAGCTGTATCAGTCTGAGTCAACACCACAGTCCACCTGAAAGGAAGGACAGAATCCGGACCCCTTCCCTCCTCCTGCTCCACTTGCTGGTGTCCACTTTTTTCATCCCACTGAACCTCCAGGCTAAGGAAATCCTCGCTACTAAGCCAAATGAGTTTGCCTGCGTGTCTTTTTGTTTCTTGAATGCTGGCCAAAACTGCAGAAGGGTCCATGCTGTTCACGGCAATTTTGTTTCTCCTGCCCACTGAAGTGATAACGCTGATTGTATCTGAGTGTTTGGCTGTGTAGTCATAAGGCCTCCCTGTTTTGTATGTGAGAGTGTGTGTTTCATGTAGGATAATCGTTCCAAGAGTGTGATTAGCACTCCTAACACCTCCAGCTGTTCTGTTCCTGCCTTTGTTCTTCCGGAAATTCTTGTTGCTCCCGCTGATATTGCTCTTGCTCGATGTCCTTTGTACACCCTTTCCTAGGGTCTTCATTCTGTGCGAGTGTGTAGCTTGGCATGTTTAACCTTTTCTCACCATCTTCCTTTCCATTTGTCATGTTTTCTTACTATCAGGCACTTTGCTTTATTTCTACCCAGCTGAGAAGGCTGCTATCTCTCCCTTTATGTCCTACAGCAGAACTAGGTATTAGTTTAATAAGATAACATGACTGTGGGAGATGTCAACATGGTGTGTTTCATTGGGTGGTTGTTATTAGTCCTCTGACTTTTCCAGTGTCGTTTGAAGCTTTGCAAGGGCTTGCCTTAGGTTTACTTTTTATTTTAAAAAAAGTTCTTAGCATCAGGGAGCAAATATATTCAACAGAAGCATTTACCTTTTATTCGTGGCAATCCGTTCATATGACTGGCTGTAAAAGTTGCCATTGTTTTCAAATCAATGAAATCAACATGGCCAATCGAATATGGTATATTATATTATGTTAATAATATAATAATATAATAATTATACTTGTATGTATTATGTATAATATATAATTTATATATTATGGTGTAATAATACAATATTATTAAAATGGTAACAGTTCTTCTAGGTTTAATCACAAAAACTTCCAATTGTAAAAATGTCCAATTGTAATAGGAAGGAAGGAAGGAAGGAAGGAAGGAAGGAAGGAAGGAAGGAAGGAAGGAAGGAAGGAAGGAAGGAAGGAAAAGCACAGGTCATGTCTGGAAATATCCCAAGACTGCAAGACAGATACTGGTGATAACAGAGTGAGTGCTGATAGGTTTTCTATGCAATCTGAAAGACCTCTGCCATTAAGTACCTATTTAAACATGACAGTGTATGTATTGAAATAACTCATCTGTGTGGGGAAATAATAGGGCAAGCCAGGGCCATTCAGAGGAATTTAATCAGGGGGTACAAAGTTTCTTTTGGGCCCCTTCCCTACATATGAATTTGGCTCCTGGCCCCCCTTTTTTGCACCAGGGCCCCCTTTTTGACCCATTTTTTGCCCTGGGCCCGGGTACAAATTACCCCCCTCTCAGAGGCCCTGGGGCAAGCTCCCATCCCCCACAGTGGAGCCTGCAGGGGACATGAAGATTGCTGGGAGCAAGGAAAAGTCAACGTATTCCATTGTGTGGTGGTGGTGGTGAGAATAAGGATTATTTATATTTCAAAAGCCCAGAAACTTCAAATATAAAACACCCCTTTGATTTAATATCAGTAAATATTAAGATGCTCCCAATTTTTCATCATGCGTCAACAAGCATGAAGCATTTGAAATTAAAGTGGTCAACTTAATTTCCACGCTATGTAAGAAGTAAAGACTATGTACAATGTCCTAGGTTATGCCGGTTTTACAAATTAAGCTCCAAGAACCCATACTTTGCCTTGGTCTTTCAGCTGGGGAGGGATGTACCCAGACAGGAATTCAACCAGTGAAGCTTTCCTAATCCCTTGCTAGAGATACACTTGATGCATCCCTACTAGAGATACTGTCCGATGCATCTCTTTGCTTTCCCCAAATGCCACCTTGATGGCCAATGGAAGTTTTTTTTATTCTATCTTCTGTGAACTGGGATCAGAACACAAGCGAAGTTCTATAATCATCTCTACCTCCTCACTGTTTTCTGTTTTACCCCCTGCACACTATTTCAACAATAAAAGAAAAAAAATCATGGGGTTAATTAGGTGTTCTTTGCAATTTGCAGCCTGGTCCTCATTGATCTTAAACCAAGAGGGTTTAAAAAATATTTAATTATCTGTTCTTGTCTGTGGTTACTATTGACAGAGTATTTGGAAATGGGTATTTGGAATATGGCAATGGGATAACAGTTTGGTGTTAACAGTAAATAGTCATTCAAGGCTATTAAATGCTGGTCTGAATGAGGCAAATTAAGAAATAATAAGAGATCTATTGAAAAGGGTTGGAAGATGAAAACTTGTTAATGCAAGAAAGAATTTAACAGCCCAGTCCTATTCTCCCCTCCTCCTGCTGGTGCAGCCATGCAAAAAAATGGGCATGCTGTATCCAACTTGGGGGAGGGGGGATCAGGAAGCTTCAGCAGAGAAAGGAGATTTAAATTCCCTTACCCCCGTGTAAGCCCCCGCTCCACAATTGTTCTCCTCAGACTTGTGCTAGCAATTTTGCTAGCACAAATCCAAGGAGAGAAAAGGGGTGGGGAGGTTGCTGCCAAAGGGGATAGGATCTGTTGCGCACCATTGCCGCTGTATCCACCCCTCCTGCAGCCTCCCCACCACCCATTACACCCCTCACCCACCCTTCTGCAATTCCCCCATCCCCTCCTGTCTCCCTTTTCATCTTATCTGTCTTGGCAGGTATTTGCAGGTCCGGCTAAGACTGGCCTTCCCACTAGCACTCTGGCAGCATGCTACTGAGCGTGCTGCCGTAAAGTGTTTTACGGCTGCTTTTCAGCAGCCAGCGCTGGCGGAACGTGCATTCTGCCAGCGCTTTCAGCCCATAGGATAAGGCTGTTACAGCTAGGTTTATACAAAGTTGTATAAACCTGTATCATAAGTGCTGTACCATTAAAAATCCAAATTCGTCATTAAGAAAACATATTTTTAGCTCAGAATAAGTAGTATTCTTATATAATATCTTAGACCAACTGTTCTCAAACTGGTTAGTCGTGACCCACCAGGAGAACCACTGTTTTTTGTTGTCCCCTTGAGATGGTTAGTTTGAGTCTGGGGTCTACTGCTGCCAAGAGAAACTCTAGAAAAATTAGTTTGGGAAAGCAAAGAGGTAGCCTAGACCATGATTAGGGAAGTGATGTTATCTAGGACTGTAATATAATATGAATGAAAACATGGGGAGTGGATGGGTTAGTGGGAAATATTTGGGGAATATTTCCCCAATATCACTCCTTGGAGTCATTCCCAGAGAGAAAATTGGGCTAGAACCCATCCCTCTTATATCTAGTTTTCTGTGTGCAGGGAATTATTTTGTATGGACAGTCGGGGTATTGCTTTTACTAAGGGCAGTGGTTGGCGGTGACACAGGATGGAAAGGGGCAGGCTGGGACTCCATGGGTTTGAATGGAGCTTGTGCCATGCATACATGTAAAGTGCCTTTCAGTGACCAGATGTTGTGTTGTCCAAGGTTGCATCAGGACCAAGTGTGTAGGCAGCCCTTCTTTGAAGCTATCAGTCAGGTATATTGGGCTGATTTATCATTATAGGACAGCAGCAAATCCATGTGGATATTCTTTATCTTCCACTTCCAACTGCAGGGCTTTTTGAGTCAAGTTGGGCACTGGGAATGAATAAAATGTAGATGATTTATTACTAGAACCATACAAATTGTTTGCCCCAAGATTGACCCTAGACATGGTGAATGCCCCAGGAAGAAGAATTTTGAAGAGGATGTGTTTACTGTCAGAAGTGATTCATTCAGCTCCACTTGACATTTTTACTTTAATTTAGACAAGACATCTAATTTCCCAGGAAAGCACAGATCTTCTTTAATTCAACATGTTTTTTTTCCCCAATGGTCTCAAGGGGATCATAGATTTAACAAGAATCTGCACAGAAAATCTACAGACCTAGATTACTTCCAACCCAGGGAAGAATGCTGTGCTGAATCCGTTCAGTGAGCAGATTGCTGGCCGTCAAGACTGTGTTCAAGTATGTCCAGAATCCCACTGCAAACCTATCACACCCAGATTCCAATTTACAGCTCTATGTTTGCAAAAAGACACATGACATCAGTGCTTCACTATGGAAGAAGATACAGAAATGTCCTACATTTGATTATATTCCCTTCCCTTTTCTCTGACTATTCATTCTGTTGTTATATATGTATCTTCAGCCTTGTCCCCCCCCATGCAAGGAAAAACACAGGCTCGTGTGTGTGTGTGTGTGTGTGTGTGTGTGTGTGTGTGTGTGTGTGTGTGCGTGCATGCGTGTGCGTGCACGCATTACCGTATTTTTCGCTCCATAAGACGCACTTTCCCCCCCACCCAAAATAGGGGGGAAATAGTGTGCATCTTATGGAGCGAATAAAACAAAATGTAAAGAAAAAAACTTACCGGGGCTTTGGGGAGGCCTGCAGAGGCTCGCGCAGGCCTCCCCGATCTTCATTTCGGCAAAACCCGGCCATTTTCGGCCATTTCCGGTTTGGCCTCCCCGATCTTCATTTCGGCAAAAAACGGCCATTTCCGGCCATTTCCGGTTTTAACGAAAACCAGAAATGGCCGGAAATGGCCGTTTTTTGCCGAAATGAAGATCGGGGAGGCCTGCAGAGGCTCGCGCAGGCCTCCCCGAAGCCCTGGTAAGTATTTTTTCTTTACATTTTTTTTTTATTGTGGCATGCAGATTTTCATGGCTTATTTTCTGTACAGACGTGGGTTCTATGGGATTCTCAGCCATGTTAAATTGTTAGAAATTGAAGAATAAAGAAATATATTGTCCAAAACTTGCCTGAAGAAATTCCTTTTCTACTCGATCCCCAGTGATATGGGTGCCGCTTTCAAGGATTATCCAGAACAGACAGGCACAAATAATTCTTTAATCCTCTGCTTTACGTTTCCTCCCGCCTTGGGACATTGTCAAAAGCTAAAAAGAAGAACACTCAGCAACTTGCTGGTAGATATATATGTACCATCACTGTTTAACATCTACATATTTTGTGTGGAATAACATCTACAGAGAACAGAAGGAGGGGGTGGCGATGGGGAATCCGCTGAGCCCCATAGTTGCAAACCTCTTTATGGAGTTCTTTGAACAAAAGGCTTTAACATCTGCCAAATATAAACCAACAATGTGGTTACGATACGTGGATGACGTTTTCTGCATCTGGGACCATGGAACAAAAGAACTAGAACCATTTCTGCAGCATTTAAACCGCCTGTGCCCAGAAATCCAGTTCACAATGGAAATAGAGAAAAGAGGTGTACTGGCATTTCTAGACGTACAAGTGTCAAGGAAAAAAGATCTTTCATTTGGACACACGGTGTACAGAAAACCGACATTCACAGGGCGATACTTACAGCAGACATCAAATCATCACCCGGCACAAAAGAACTCATTAATCAATTCACTTGTGCATAGAGCATTGCATGTTTGTGACAAGGAGTCTTTAAATAAAGAAAAAATAATTATTCAGAACTCCTTGACAGCTAATGGATATAAGTTGAACCAGATTGAAATGGTATGGGAAAAACAACTGGAGAAAAAGAACCATATCCCAACAATAGAAGAAATTAATAATGAAAAAACAGAGAAAGAACGTGAGACAACTAGAAATAAGGAGAGAAAGTGGCTGTCTCTGCCCTACATAAAAGGTACCACAGATAAGATTTCACGGATTTTCCAAAGACATGATGTAAAAACTATATTCTTACCCACTACAAAAATTGAACAACTCCTGGGGAATCCTAAAGATAAAAGACCGGGTTTATCCAACCTGGGGGTTTATGAAATCCCTTGTAAAGAGTGCAAATGTACCTATGTGGGTAACTCGGGACGACCTATAAAAGTTAGAGTACAAGAGCACCTCCGCGCTGTGAAAAATCTCCAAGAGGATAAATCTGCAATTGCTGCTCATGTGGTGACAACAGGACATGAAATTGCTTTTCAGAATACTCGGTCACTTTTCACAGAATCGAAAAACAGGCAACGATTAAATTTGGAGGCAATCTCGATTTCCCAAAGAAAAACAGGGTCCCTTTTAAACCGCCAGCAAGAACTGTCATTTGTAAATCGCATCTGGCTTCCGTTTCTGAGGAAATCTCATCAGCAGCGCCAGAATATAGGAAGATCATCTGGGGTTAATGTGGAAATAAGGGACTCTGCTTCTAATAATTTAACTTAAAGACTTGACTAAAGATATACTTTAATATATAATGTTTTTTGCCTTTTCCAATATCAAGTTAGTAGTTCCTCGAAAGCCCTGTGCTTTGATTCACAACTGCTATGTAATGATTTGTGTTTGCAGCCCTATGGAAACACTAAGTTTTGACAGGTTTCTTGGGTGTTTTGCCCCTGCTCCTGAGGTGACTGTACCAGCTAGGTTACAGCAGAGCGGTCATTTGATTTCAATTATTCAATTAAGCTGTTCCTGCTTTTTTGCACTTCTCTTTTTCTTTATATGTTTGTGTCAATGTAATCTCTGGTTCATATACATCTATCAGCAAGTTGCTGAGTGTTCTTCTTTTTAGCTTTTGACAATGTTCCAAGGCGGGAGGAAACGTAAAGCAGAGGATTAAAGAATTATTTGTGCCTGTCTGTTCTGGATAATCCTTGAAAGCGGCACCCATATCACTGGGGATCGAGTAGAAAAGGAATTTCTTCAGGCAAGTTTTGGACGATATATTTCTTTATTCTTCAATTTCTAACAATTTAACATGGCTGAAAATCCCATAGAACCCACGTCTGTACATTTTTTTTTATTTTTATTTTTATTTTAAAAAACATTTTTCCCTATTTTTTGCTCCATAGGATGCATGCTATGGAGCGAAAAATACGGTATCTCTTCACACTTATTTAATTCATTTAGTTCTACCTCCCCTTTCTAGAGAAATCTTCTGATTTCATTCTTCCATTTAGCTATTGTTAATGGCCTCTGGTAGACATACTTGTAGAGACATCTTACCTGAATTAGTCTAAAATGTTTCTAAAGAAGTGTCTGTCCAAAATAATTCCAAAAATTAATTATATCACACAAGATCTCCAATTTACGGGTAATGATGCCATGTATTGTTCGTTAAAAGCCAAAAACCGATTAAAACAATAATAGACCGATTACAAGAGTGGTAATAGACCGATGTTTCGTCTTAAGCTTAAGACTTCTTCTGGGTGGTGACAGCTTGGCTGTAAGGATAGTACAGCTGTCACCACCCAGAAGATGTCTGAAGCTTAAGACGAAACGTTGGTCTGTTACCACTCTTGTAAACGGTCTATTATTGTTTTAATCGGTTTTTGCTTTTTAACGAACAATACATGGCATCATTACCCGTAAATTGGAGATCTTGTGTGATTACTGCAGGCCATGAAAGCTTCCGTTCGAAATTAATTATATGTTCTGTGAAATAGTTGTTTTGTCTGAGCAGAAGTGTCCTGGAGTCACTTCATTTGGTGATTTCGCATTCTAGTACTATGAAAGGGGGAGAACAATTTATCTCTGTTTACTCTCCCATGCCAATCATAATCTTTATCATGCCCCCCAGTCATGTTTTTCTCAACTAAGAATCCAATCCTATCCTCCACCATCTTCTACAATGCAGCTGTGCTGATGGAGCACATGTTGCATGCAATGGTGTGGGGGTGACCAGACGGCCTGGGAGAGGTAAGTAAAAAAACAAAATCTTTCTTACCTCCTGGTAGGTTGCCTGGTTGCCAGTGGGTCTTCTTGGACCCATGCCAGCTGTTTTGCCAAGGAGAGGCGGGGGCATATATTGGGCTGGAAAAACAAGGATGGCATCCAGCGCATACTACTGCCACCAGGATCCACCCCCTCAAGCCATTGAACCACTCCCTGCCCTCTGCACTCCCTGCACTGAACTTCTCCTGAACCATCTGTGGCCCATCCCTGTCAGCATGTTACCTGTTCCAACACAGGCTGAGTCCATGTGTGGTGGGCGCACAGAGCCTCCAGCCATTCTCACTTGCAGCTCTGACACACAAAATGGTGGTGGTGCAACAATTGCACCACCGATAGAGGACTTACTGCAGTGGATCTCCCATAGGCCTTCTATATGATTAGGCCATGAAATCTTCCAACTACTTGAACTTTTCATCATCAGGAAAATTGAATTTGATGATGCTTTTGAAAAAATGCATCCAACTATCACATTCAACAAATGACATTCTGGATCCATACCTGAAACAAAATTAGTGACAGGGTGAAATCAGAAGTTGGATGTGACAAACCCGTTTTTCCTCCCAAAGTTTTCCAGAAAAACTTGAGGATTTTTTTTTTGTCCCAAACATTATTTAGGAAATCCTGCACAATAAAATGGTTCAGGGCAAGCTGAGGAAAGTTCAGCCATCACGAAACAAAATGAGGCTGAACATTAACTTCATTGCCATCCTGGATTCTTTTGATATTGTCAGAGAAGGAGCCAGCCCATTTTCAGGTGGGGGCTCAGCCCATCCGCCCCCCCTTTGATGTGTAATCCAATCAACAAACCTTTGATCTGTGATCAAAGAACCTTTGATCTTTGATCAAAGATCAAAGGTTTTTCCGGGGTTTCCCGTTTTTTTTTTTAACTTTTAAGGGGGTTGGGAGCATTCTAGGAGGGGCACAGGGGCATGTGTGTGCTTTTAGGGCACTTATCTTGTCTCTGCGGGGCGCAGGCAGCTTCTTCAGGGCGCTCTCAGTTCTCAGTCCCAGCATGTTCCTGGCATGTTCTCATCCCTGGCAGGAAGTTCCGGCGGCGCTATCTTGAATGGGCGGGACTCTCTAGGACCATAGAGAGAACATGCTGCGAGCGCCTAGAAGAAGCTGCCTGCACCCCAAAAAGTGCACCAAAAGCACACACACACACCCTGGGGGGCACGCACGAGGCAGCTGCCGCCCTGGGAAGCAGCAGGGAGGCGGCAGCTGCCCGCGAAAAAGAAAAAAAATGAGAAAAAACCCGGAAAAGGTAGGTAAAAATGAAAGTTAAGGCCCCCCTGCCCAGCCTCTGTGCCCCCCGCCTGGGGGCCCAGGGGCCCCCTGCACCCCACTTGACGACGTCACTGGATGTTGTTATAAACAGCTACAAATGCCAGAAAGTTTGGTTCTGCTCAATGACAGTTATTTCAGTCTGCTGAGCTGAGTTTTTTCTCCAACACACAGTTAAAAGCAATCCATAGTGGCAATCCACCAAAAGCAGAACTTAACTTTGAAATATGACCATTGTAAAGAGGGAAGCACTTTTACTCGTTCCCCTTTCCACCAAGGAGTATCAATATCACTCCAGTGAGGGGCTGGAGACCAAAATCGCATCAATTGGAAGATGATAGCTGTCTGTGTTTCAGGTCTGTCCAGAGGCTATCAGTGAGCAGTGCAGGCATGCTGCTGTTTTTCTACCAACATATGGTTAGCTCATTTTCCTGATGGCACCTCCTGCTTTCTCTTCTACACTTAATTAACTGTGATCCTGGGAGATAAAAACACAACTTGATATTCAGGCAAGCCAGCCGACATAGATAATGAAATGTTCACTCCATTCCACTGGGCGTCTTGCTGTTAAACATAATGTCCATGCTTCAGATTGAACTTGAACACATCATGCTTTGATTGTATTAAATTATCTTCTTTATGGCGCGTTCCTTGTTAAAGCACCAGGAGCTGGTCAGTTCTTTTCCCCAAAAGGCATATCCCTTCAGATGACATAGAGACTACATTTTTCAAAAGGAGTCCAAGATATTTATTGTTATTTTTTTTTAAATGATTGTTTGGTTGGTAATAGTCCTATGAGCCATGATGACACTAAGGCAGAAATGCACAACTGGTGCCCTGTTGATGTATTGTTGATCACACCCCAATCACCTAACTTGCACAGCAGCAGCCTTTGATGCTTTTGTATTGCTGGTGGCACTCTGTCCACATACTGCAATACAGTTGTTGCGTGCAGGCATATTTCACTGCCCTGGTGGGAAGAGGGCCAGCAAAACAGAAGGATATAGCAGACCGCCCTGGTGCTCTTTACATAGACAATGTGGTAGAGTCACAGAGATGCACCAAAACCAAATTCAGATTCAATTTTATTTCCATATTGGCTATGAGCCATAACAGAAACACAAAATGCAGTACATAAAATGAGAACAGAAATCATGTTTTGAACAGTTCCTTCAGTGGGCAAGAGGTAGTCAAATAACTAATTTTCATTACAGCAATTCATAACAAATTAAAAGCAGCTTGAGATTTTGACAATGCTAAAGCACAGGAAGCTTACTTAAGTATTGCTTTTGGACGACTGTTAGCTAGGAAAAAGCATCACTCTTATGTTATGAAGATCTGACCCATTTTCCTTTGTGTGTCACTAGCTAGGGAAGGGTTCTTGTGGATGGGTTATTCCAGCCCAGAATTAAAACCAAATTGGGGGAATTTATACTCAGTAACCAGAGGGGGCAGAATGGCTGTTGTTGTGGGGCTGTTGACTAGATAGCAGAGTGAACAACCTCAAAATATTTCACACTAGGCTAACAGTAACCATGAGACAGAGTTTTCAAAAAGAATATAGGTTTATTTAAATGATATAGAAAAACAAGGAAAAGGCCATTTTTACTTATAAGACCAGTTGAATAGAGGTTTAGTGGTTGGCAGTACAATCCTATCCATCTTATACCACCAGTGTAACCAGTGGTGCAGCGAGAACGGGAGGCTCCAGAACGGAAAAGGGGATTCAAATTCCCTCCCAAAGGGGGATTCAAAGGGGATTTAAATCTCCCCTCCCCTCCAAAGCCTCCCGCCCTGCCCTCCTCTGCTGGTTACACTGATGGTGTAAGTAAGTTGGATAGGATTGCGGTGTGGGGGTGAATAATAATTGAAAATAGTTCCATTTGGACAAGCATGGGTTAAAATGAAGGAAGAGAGTCAGGCTGCCAGCTGGGCTGAGTTCCCTCAGGCTTCTTCCCTTCCTTCTTCCCTCACCCAATGGGAGGGAAGAAGAAGAGAAGCAGGAGGTTTATAACAGCCAGGCACTGGAGAATGAAGGTTTTAGAAAGGGAGGAAGATTTGTCAGGCAGTTGGAGGAAGGAAAATTATGGTATCTATCCTTAGTCTGCTGGGTGGACTGGGGTATGCTGTCCTTTCGAAAAGCAAGGGTGGGCTGCATAGCTTTGAGTCCTCTGAAAAAATGGAAGAAACACAGCGAAAAATGTGCCCCTTGATGGGCAGGGAAGACAGTTCCTCCAGATACTGGCGTCACTGGAGCGTGGCGGGGGGGCGGGCCGCCAGGGGGTGACGCACGCCACGGGGTGACGCGCGCCACCCTTCGGACGCTCTGAGGCCGACCCCGTCCGACCCCGTCGGCGCTCCAGGGCGTTCTGAAAGAAGGCCCTCACAGCGCGTTCATCCGGGTATTTTCTGGATTTTCGCACATGCGCAGAGACCGTTTTGAGGGCAATCTCTGTGCATGCGCAAAAATCCAGAAAATACCCGGATGAACGCGCTGGAGCGCCGTGTGGGCAACGCGGGGGGGAGCTGGGATGTCCCCCCGCCGCGTCGCCATGTCAGAGCGTCACTAGGGTTACGCGCGCCCCCTTCCCCAGGGTGACGCGCGTCCTAGTGACGCTACTGCCTCCAGAGATGGAGGCTTTCCAATTATGGAAAAACATCTCTAAACAGACAGAGTGGGAGTCTTTAATGGAGGGAGAGACTACCAAAACAGGCAGTGTGGGTGATCTCCACATGGAAGGAAATGAAAACACCAAAGTTTTGCTCCTGGAGCAGAGGTAGTTATAGGGTTCTGAGCAAAAATACAAAAACATCCCTGCACAAATAATGGCATCTGGAGCATCTCCTGGGTGTGCAACCAAGTGTTTCCTGGGCTTGAAAGACTTATTCTTCCAGGAGAGCACAAAAGTATAATTGCATCCCAATTGGAGAGGTTCCTGAGGGACAAAAGGTCTGGCAGGGTGTGGGCAGCACCCGTTTCTGACTGTTTGGTAGGAGAGACATTTCAAAGAAGGGGTTGAAAAGACTATCCAGCATGCTCTGGCCACTGTGTAAAAAAAAAAAAAAGGTAAAGGTGACCCCTGACAATGAAGTCCAGTCGTGTCCGAGTCTAGGGTGTGGTGCTCATCCCCATTTCAAAGCCGAAGAGCCAGCGTTGTCCAAAGACGCCTCCGTGGTCATGTGGCCGGCATGACTCTCCTTGCCGCTCTACTCGCATTGACATGCTTTGGAACTGCTAGGTTGGCAGGAGCTGGCCAAGCAACGAGTGTTCACCTTGTTGCGGATTCAAACTGCCGACCTTTCGATCAACAGCTCATGGTTCAGTGGTTTAACCCACTGCGCCACCCGCTGGCTGACCACTGCTTAATTCTGTGTTAATGTTACTTTATTTGATGTATTTATTTATTGATGCCAATAAAGGTTGACTGACTGACTGACTGGCTTAATTCAGTATTCAGGAAGATGTGTGTTGGCAAATAAGGTGTTGCCAAGGTGGGGAGCCCAAATTTGAAGATGTTACAGGAGGGTGACACACAGATGCCCTGCAGTTCTTTAGCCATCTGTTCCAATCAATGACCCTTAGTTAGTATGATCTGATCAAGAAGGAGAAGCTGTGCCTCACCCCCTCCAGGGAGAAGTCCTGGCTGACCTTCTGGGGTGTCTGCTAATCAAGATGGAGTTTGGAGAGGCTGCTATGCACTTTGGAAAAGGGGGTCACTGGCAATGACTGCATCTGTGCGCATCTGTGCCTCCATCTGCATGCAACAAAAAATGGCAGATCTGCAGTGCATCTGCATGCAACAAAAATGGCAGAACTGGCAGCCTTGCTTTACTTGTGCGGAACAGAATCACACTGCAGTACAGTATTAACAAATTCACAAGTTAGGGTGTTAATGTTCTATCCTATTTTATAAAACGACATATATTTTATGGGAACTTGGCAGCAAAAGGCAGTGCTGAATATATTCTTGATGTGCCAGACATTTCCTCCCCATCTTTGGAACATTAGCTTTACCTTCCAGGCAAAGTTTTGGGAGATGGAAACTATCATGGCAGGTGGTTGTGCCTGGTGGTTCCAAATGCTGGGTGATGATTAGATCCCTGTTGCCAAATGTTATTTGTAGGATCATCAAAACAAAGCAAGTATGCCAAGATACAGGTGCTGAGAGTAAAGAAGTTCATAAGGTGGTTAAAAAAAATGCAGATTTAGACATTCGTTAAGTATTTATATTCTCAAAACAAAAAAAAATACGTTTTCCCTGTAATAAAGAAATCTCCACATCCTCACACTAAACAAGGAATGTTACATTCAAACTGTGGCACAGAAATCCAAGTCAGGTTGTCTGGGCCCAACATACCATGCTGACCACTTAGCAGCCACTCAAAGGCTGCCATCCTATACACACACTTCCTTAGGAGTCAGCCTCATTGAAATATTTGATACTAATTTCTGAATAGATGTGCATAGGATCACACTGAAACAGAATTCCCACAGCATCTTAATCCTCTTCTAGTAATGGTCACCTGATCATCCATTCCTTGTCAGTCAATTAGAATACTTGGCTCGGTAGTTAGAATAAGTACCAGTGCTATAGGTATAGTAAATTGGTTGAAGGTAGAGATGGATGTAACCACTGGGTGCTGTTTCAGAACTCTTTCCATATATGAAATCTGCTCAACCTTCTGAATTGGATCCAGAATCAGTAGATTTTGAAATTATAGGTTCCAAGGCAGATTCAGGAACAACATGTCATGTAGTGATGAAGCAGCCTAGTGGAAGCCTCCACAGATTCCAACCCACAAGAAATGTCTGTGACCCAGTTGGCCTGTCAATGGATTTCAGAAAGGGCTGGCCCTGCTCTGATTGGGATCCCATGCAGTAAGAATACCAAATGTACTACCAAAATGTAGGTAAACCCTATTTCCAAATGGTGTGATAGGTTTTTCGTACTATGCATAGTTTATACTACTGATGTCTTATAGTTGGAGGCTGGAAGGAAAGGATAAGGAAAGTGAAGCATAGGCACACATCTTGGGGTTGTGGTGAACAGCTCAATAAAAACATCAACTCAGTGGGCAGCAGGTATGAAAAAGGCAAATTTCATTGTAGGGGTCATTAGAAAGTAAATAATGCCCTATGGTGTACCTACATCTGGAATACTGTGTACTGCTTATAAAATTATGCACGGTGTGAAGAGAGCAGAGAGAAAACATAAGAACATAAGAAGAGCTCTGCTGGATCAGACCAAAGGTCCATCTAGTCCAGCTTCCTGTATCTCACAGTGGCCCCACCAGATGCCTCAGGGAGCACACAAGACAACAAGATACCTGTATCTTGTTATGAGAAAGAAAGTCCTTTCTCATAATGCAGGGGCCAGTAAGTGAAACCGATTAGTGGGAGATTTAGAACAGACACAAGGAAGAACTTCTTCATATATTGCATGATTAGTCTGTGGCAGTGTTTCCCAAACTTTTTCGACCTGTGGCTCCCTTGACCATTGGCAACCATTGGCTGCGGCTCCCCATGACATGATGTTGATGCCTGCCAATTGGCATTCCACTGTTTTCCGCAAGGATTCTGTGGTACTCTGCGGTGCCCCTGGCTGGTATCCGCGGCTCCCCTGGGAGCCATGCCTCCCAGTTTGGGAACCACTGGTCTGTGGTGATGGCCACTAGCTTGGATGGTTTTATAAGGAGACTGGATACATTTTTTGAGAGCAGGCCTGTCACTGAATATCATGATGAGAGTGCGCTACCTCCAGGTGCAATGGCAGTATGTCTCTGAATACTAGATGCAGGCGAAGAATGGCGGGAGAAAAGAACGCCTTCATCTTTTGTGATGGGCTGCCCAGAGGCAACTGGTAAGCCATTATGGGAAACTGGTTGCTGGACTACATGGACCTTTGGCCTGATCCAGCTGGGCTTTTGTTATGTTCTTCCAGGCTTCTAAGACAATGTCACTCTGGGGGGGGGGGTGTTGCCTCAAGGATGTTCCCAGGGACCAGAGCTAGAGCTGCCTTCTGGCCTGTACACATGCATTTTCTATAAGTCTCAAGCAGGGAAGCCAAGGACTGGGAGAAAATGTTGCCTGCAAAAGCTTGCACAAGGGAATACAGTTTTTTTATTGGATACGATTAATATAACACATTCATTGTGATGCCCATAAAACCCAATCATTATTGAAATGTTTAAGCACCGTAAGTACAAACTGTAAAGCATGATGGAATTTTTGTCTGAGGAATGACTGCCTGTGTGAAAACTGCTATCTGTGTACCTTCACACACTTTCTTCTCACTCTCTCTTTTTTTTATTTTCTCCGCATGTTGCTTTAAGTTATTCCCTTAAATCAAACCAAGCACAATATAGCTGACAAGCTTCTGGACTCTTTTTAATCACTCTCCCGGGCATAGACTAAACACTGAAAACATATTGATCTCCTCCTGTCTGGGACCTCTGTTGGTATTGGCTCTTCCTCTGAAGGATGATACAGTTCTTTTTAAAGGGACCTCCAAGTCTTCCCTCATGGAGCCTTGTCTGACACAGAAGCGTATTCATTACAGATGTCTCCAAATACCATGTGGCATATCTGCTGACAACTTCCATTTGAATTTAACCCTCAAAGGCCTTCCGGTTTAAAATCTGAAAACATAAATCCAGCTTAGGCCAGAAGACTTCCGCTATTTCAGGGCTGGGATCCTCCTTTCACCTTAGCCTTAAATAAGGGGCCCATATTATTTTTAAATATTGTTCTCCTCCTTTGTTTTGCTTCCTCACAGTTCTCCTTGTCCACCTTTTCGTCTTTCTCCGTTAAAAAAAATATCTCAGTGAAACATTTGGGCAGGATGCCACTGAGATGTGACAAAAATTATATCATGGCATAGCCCACTTCTACAGGCATAACAAATGCAAAAGAACAAATCTCTTTGTGGCTGCCAATTTTGGGAGGACAGCCCTACTCTGAGATTTATGGGTAATATTGTTGACACCCTGACTGTCTAAACACAGTATGAAAGCCAGGGATCTCCAGGTTCTAGGAATTTTCAAAGTGGGTGAAAAAGGTGCCTTTCTTTATCTCTCTACTTTCCTATCCCGCTACAGTCCTGCCTGTGAGCGTCACTCTTCCAGCTCCACAACCCTCAGCTGCCCAAAGGTCTCCTGCTCCCTCAAACAGCTCTGCACCATGCTGTATTTATGGCTGGATCTCCTAGCTCATCTGCATGGCCACTCCCAGTAGCATCACTAGGGAGGTTCGGGGGAGGCAGACCACCTCGGGTGTGTTTGTGTGTGGGGGACAAAATTGTGAAAACCTTGTATGTATGAATAATATGTTATATATCATGCGATGCGTACATTCATGACAAATGCAATGAAACAAACCATGTTGACAGAATTAAAAACCATGTTGAATTAACTGTATTCTATCAAAAGTTATGGCCAATCACCAGAAAAATAAAACAACTGCCTTATGTAACAAAAAGTGGATTTGCACTCAAAACAGACCAATGAGGCTGATTGTTCTGAGAGCCAAGTTGGTTACTGATCTGTTGGGTGACCTGTACTGTTATATAGGATATTGGTGGTGCCACTGTCAGAAATACCGCCCTCTTTCTGGACTAAATCCCTCCCTCCCGGCCCCCTCCTTGTTCCTCCTCTTCCCCTCCCTGTTCCTTCCACCCCTGCCTCCTGCCCACCCGCAGTGCTGACTTATTGCTTCCGGAGCTTGTTGGTCAGCTGCTGGCGTGCGGAACCGGCTACTCGACTCTTGCGGCCTTGCTTCATTGTATGGCATGTCAGAGGCATAGGCTGATATGGGGCGGTGGGGCGGTGGGCCCCAGGGCATAGGGGCAGAAGGGCTCCGTGGGGGGCGGGAGGCTCCTTATGTTTCGTGGTTTTTTTGGTCTTTTTTGGGGTTATTAAAAGCTTTTTAGGATTTTTTTAGCACTAGCGCGGGGCTTGTAATCTGTAGTGTATGCTTTGCGCCACTTATCTGGATTCTAGGAGCCTCCAGCGACGATCTACTTCAGCGACGATCTACTTCCGGGGCGCAGATAGTTCCTCTGCTCGCGGGCGCGAACTCTGTAAAGCGCCCAGGAGCGCTTTGCAGAGTTCACGCATGCGCAGAGCGACGATGTTTCCAGTCATCGTCTTGCGCATGCGTGAACTCTGTAAAGCGCTGCTGGGCGCTTTACAGAGTTTGCGCCAGGGGCAGCAGAGCAGAGGAACAATCTGCGCCTCGGAAGAGATCCTCGCGCTGGAGTAGATCGTCGCTGGAGGAGGCTCCTAGAATCCAGATAAGTGGCGCAAAGCATACACTACAGATTACAAGCCCCGCGCTAGTGCTACAAAAACCCTAAAAAGCTTTTAAAAGAAGGAAAAAACACACAAAAAAATTAGCATTAATTATGCTCGTTAGCTTGGGGGCGTCGGGGTTTTCCGCCACAGTAGGAGGGGCGCCTGGCTACCCCTCTGTGGCATGTTGCCTTTTGTGACAGCCATAAAGCACGTTATGCTGCCAGAATGTTCCAGCAGCAGCCCAGTAGGCCATTAGGACTGGGCCCTAAGTTCCTTTGAACTTAATAGGTCCCTATTTTTGAGTAGATAACACAGGTGGCAACATGCTGCCTACCCAGACTAGTACCGTATTGACCTGAGTATAAGACTCACTTTTTTCCCCTAAGGCAAGTCTTTAAAGTAGGGGTGCAATCAAAGTCTAGCTTCTGCCCATGGGCGTCACTGGGGCGTGGCGGGGGGGCGGGCCGCCAGGGGGTGACGCGCGTCATGGGGTCACCTCTTTTTGCCCTCAAAACGGGTCTGGGCATGCGCGAAAATCCGGAAAATACCCGGATTGACGCGCTGCCTGGGCCTTCGTTCAGAAGGCCCTGGAGCGCCGACGGGGTCGGACGCTCCGAGGCCGGCTCCCGGGCCGGCCTCGGAGCGTCCGGAGGGGGGCAACGCAATGCGGGGGGGGAGCCGGATGGCCCCCTCCCCCCGCGCCTATAACGTCGCGTCCCTGGGGGGGGGGTGACGCGCGTCCCCGCACCAGGGTGACGCGCGTCTAGTGACGCCACTGCTTCTGCCTAGAGTTTTCTGCAAAGCGTCCCTTTTTCAAGCCTCTCCAAGTCTCTTTCAAAGGTAAAATCTGGGCACCCTAGTATAAGTAGCCTTCCCAGATCCAAAGGGGGACAGAGTGCCAACCTTTAGGCTGCAATCCTATGCACACCTTCCTGGGAATAAGCCCCATTGAATGCAATGGGACTTACTTCTGAGTAGACATGCATAGGATTGTGCTGTTAACCATTGAAATTTGGGCAGGTGCAGCTCATCATCATGCAAGGGTGCAACAAGCTGCACCTACCCAAATTCCAAAGGTTAAAAAGGTAGGCACTCTGTCCCCCTTTGGATCTGGGAAGGCTACTTATACTAGGGTGCCCAGATTCAATAAGGGACAGGGTGCCTATGCCTTTAACTGTACTAAAGCTGTACTGTTTTACTGTTCTACTAATGTGTATATTTTGTTTAAGTTAACAAAAGTTAAAAATGTATTTTTTAAAAAATAGCATCAAACTTTAAGGGTGTGGCTTATAATCAGGAGCGTCCTATACTCAGGGCAATACGGGGTAAATTGATCTCTTGCCACATACAACCCTATTGCTGGACCCCATAGTAGGCCTACCAGATTCCCCGGCCCTCGGCCGGGACTGGGGGTGTGGCCGGGGGCGTGGGGGGTGTGGCCGGGGGCGTGGCCAGGGGCGGGGACTTCCTCCCTTGAGGCTGGGAGCTCTCTGGAACAGCCCGAGTAAACTCGGGCCGTTCCGGAGAGCTCCCAGGCTCGTCGCGTATTTGTGCGACGCTGGGAGCTCTCCGGAACGGCCCGAGTGAACTCGGGCTGTTCCGGAGAGCTCCCAGGCTCGTCGCGTATTTGCGCGACGCTGGGAGCTCTCCGGAACGGCCCGAGTGAACTCGGGCCGTTCCGGAGAGCTCCCAGCGTCGCGCAAATACGCGACGAGACTGAGAGCTCTCCGGAACGGCCCGAGTGAACTCGGGCCGTTCCGGAGAGCTCCCAGTGTTGCGCAAATACGCGACGAGAAGCTGGAACGTCTCGGAAGATGTCCGAGTGAACTTCGGACATCTTCCGAGTGCTTCCAGTCTCGCGCAAACGCGCGAGACTAGGAAGATTAGGGACAGAGACGTGCTGCAGCAGGCAGCACAGTCTCAGAAGTGCTCCGGCCGGCCGCGATGTAGCCGGCCGGGACTAAACTACAGTTGGGGGGGACGGGGGGACAAAAGGGGCTTGCCGGGACTTTCCCGGTCATTTCCGGGACGATGGTAAGCCTACCCCATAGTAACTTGAAGGAAAGGCACTTTTCATGTATTCAGATAGCTTTTCCCTATTATAATCTATCGGCTCAATGGATAAAAAGGAGCAGGCCCCTATAGACTCACTTCTGTTTATGTTAAGGCTCAGATCATCAATGTGAAATGCACCATTATTATTTTTTTAAGACATGTAACATGTAGGACAAAGTTCACCACCCTAAATGCACTTTGTCCCTTTTGTGCCCCCCCCTATTTTTTCTGGTGCTGCCATTGGTAGGAATGCATATGCTTGTGCTGCACATATCCTGCAGTTTTCTCAGCAATGGGAGGCATGCACATCGACCCTAGGAAAATACAGGAAGTGTATCCACATTGAGAACACACATTCACATCATGTGCAAAGTTATCCTCATCCCCAATTTTATTTATTCAGTAAATTCCAGTATTGACTAATGGAGAACTAAAATTTGAATCTAGTTGAAGTACTTTCCAGCTGTGTTTTTAAAGGACATTACAGTACTTGTAATGCTTTAACATAATGTGCAGGGCTTTAATGAAATTACGTGCTTAATTCATTTATTGAAAGCCTTGCCATATCCATAAGGCTTCTAAGCAGCTTACATGTATACAGTACTTGCAATTTTGCATTTTTAATAAGACAGGAAGGGAAAAAGAAACAGAATTTTTCCAAGCTCCAGGGAATGTCAGTGCCCTTTGGCGGTGTTTCCTAAAACAACTAGCAGTTACAATGCAGTTTTTGCTAGAAGGGGAAAAATGCTACTTAAGGCTTTTGGTGCCACCTGGTCCTCAGGGCGTCTGCAATGGTGACTGCAGATGGCCATCATGGCACCACCCTTGCTCCTGCAGCAGCAACTACTTCTGCTCCCACTCCTCCTGCTCTGGGGTGATGGCACTGCGCTGGCTGAGGGTCCGGTATTGGGGGGACCCTACTGTCACATGTCTATGGGCCTTGACCAGCCTAGCTGCTTCCTGGTGATGTGGCTGCCCTTTGGGTCATGTTGAGCAGGCACACATGGAAGGTGGCCAGCTGTGGCAGCAAGTGGCTGATGTGGCCCATGAAGGCCAGGCCCAGCTTGTGGAGTCTCTGGGCAGGAACATGCAGGCCATCAATGCTGAGAAGCAATGCCAAGAGAACATTCTGGTGGCTCTGTGGGTGGCCCAAGAGGGTGTGGAGTGGCAAAAAGATAGGTGCTGGTGGATGTGGCTGACTGCTGCAGGAGCAGAACTGCCTTTTGGGCATCCTGGCTGGGGTGCCAGCTCAGCATTTGGGGCAAGGTGCCAACCATGGGTGTGGTCATTCCGTTGGGAAGCTGTGTCTGGGAACATGGCCCATTGGGCCTCAGGGGGGTGGGGTGGCTTGGCTGGCTTTGTTGGGCTGTGTTTGTTTCTGTTTGGCATAGGGCTGATGCCTAGGTATGGGCTTGGTGGGAAGCCTTGCAGTCTGGTGGGCAGCTCTCAGGGGGCATCTGTGTGGCATTGCTCAGATACTGGGTGACTGCCATGCAAGTGCCTCTCAGTCTCAGCAACTTCTGTGTGGCATTGCTCAGGTACCGATGCCACAGCTGATGATGGCATCCAGGCAGTGCCACGATTGCTCGGGATGCCAGCAGTGTTGCTGGGCTGTCTGCACTGGTGGGATGTGGCTTGGGCACCACTGTCTACCCTCCTACCCCACCCTTGCTCGCCAGGCTTAGGATATTATGGATGTCAAGCCTGTGCAACATTGTCGTGGCATTTTTATAGGATTAGGCATTTGCTTTAGGAACATTATGTGCATTTGACACACTTGATGGGAAGAAGAAGCAGTGCCCTCTTCTGGCTTATTTTTTGCATTTCTTTGTTCAAATGGATATTTAGACCTGAAATAAATATCTGCAAATATTCAGAGTTTACCAAATCTTTGAGTTTAATCGCACAAATTCTGAATGAGATATTTTGTAGCAAAATCTGAATGTCCATTTTGAATGTGAAATTTTAAATACAAAATCTACATGTATCTCTTATTTAATTTTGGCAGGCTTCAAATATGAAATGTTATAAATGTCAACTGTTTTATATTTTATGTATGTCGTTTTGTAAATATTTAAGGTCTAAAAGCCCAATCCTGTCTAGCAGGACGTGGTGTTGCACCTAAGGCCCCCACCACATCCTATGCAGGATTGGACCTGCCCCAGTGCAGCCGGCGGCCTCCTTGGGGTAAAGGGACATTTGTAGTACCAGCCACTCTGATGGGCCTCCTCGAATGCATGCCTGCAATTTTGCTGGCATACATTTGAGAGGCCCGTGTAAGGCCCAACAGGCCTGGGAAGTGGGATAGGATATAGTGGAGGAGGCCTCCGCTGATCCCTCCTCCTTTCCAGGCCTGATCCTCCAATCCCACCGCGGAACTCTCCATTCTGCCCTGCCCCTCCGCCGCCTGGCGGGAACTCACCTCTCCGCCAGCGCTGCTTACTCTCTGGGTGCCACAAATGTGCCATAAGGCACTTTTGCAACAGCGGAGCAGTCGCTCCATCAGTAAAATAAAACAAATACTGCTTACCATTTCATGTTATCTATTAAAAGTTGTCTATATTAAATATACCATTGCATGCTACCAATCAAGGGGTGTGGAGAAGAATCTAGTATCTCTTGCCTCTTTCTGATTAGAGGTTATATATGACTATCATACAGCCACTATGCTGTGTATACATAAGCTACCACAGCAGCAAACCTGAAACTGGGTTCGGAATATAGTGCTCAGGTTGTTATCCCACAAGCCCTGGAATGAGTATACAATTCTTGTACCCAGTGATCTTCGTTGGTCTCTAGTTTTTCAAAAAAGTGTAGTTTTTGAGCTAGTGAACCCTAAATGTTCTAGAATCAACATCCAAAAAACACTGCCTTTTCCTAGATATATCTACCTGGCCCTTCTCCAGATGAATCCATCAGAGTTAGGGAGATAGTCACTGGAGAGAATGACTTTTGTGTGGCTGCTCCCCAGTTGTAGAACTCCATCCGAAGGGGTATTCACCTGGCACTTCTTTGGGGCGTTAGGTAAAATATACCCTGTTCACCCAAATAATAATAATAATAATTATTAATAATAATAATAATAATTCTGTTTTGATTGCATTAATTGGATGTTCTATTTTATTTTATTTTTGTAGTTTTATTACTTAGTTTTAAGTTTTGATTTTTCTTGTTTAATTAATGTTGGCCACTCAAATTGCTCCATTCCCTTTTGATTAGCTTTTTGATATTTGGTCAATACTGCTTTTATCTGCCACTTGCCTCATGGTGGTATGTTTTGTTGCTATTTCTTTAACTGGTTGTAGAGAGGCAACAGTGCCTCTGAATGGGGTTGTACTCCCTCTGAAGGAGCAGGTCCGCAGCTTGGGGGTTCTCCTGGATGCGCAGCTGCTCCTGGATTCCCAGGTGGCGGCTGTGGGCAGGGGGGCTTTTGCCCAGCTTCGGCTGGTGCGCCAGCTGCGACCGTACTTGGATTGTGCAGACCTGGCCACAGTGACACATGCCCTAGTGACATCTAGACTAGATTACTGCAATGCGCTCTACGTGGGGCTGCCTTTGAAGACTGTTCGGAAACTGCAACAAGTGCAGAATGCAGCGGCCCGTGTGGTTGCCGGGGCCTATCGGTTTGACTCAGTCGGACCGTTGCTTCAGCGGCTACACTGGCTGCCGGTTCGTTTCCGGGCACAATTCAAAGTGCTAGTTTTGACTTTTAAATCTCTATATGGCTTGGGTCCAGGGTATGAGAGGGACCGCCTCCTTCCTTATAATCCGACCCGTACTCTGAGGTCATCAGGGGGCCCCCTGAGGTCATCAGGGGGGGCCCAGTGCCACCACTGACGGAGGAGAGGGGGATGGCGGCGCGGAATAGGGCCTTCTCGGCAGTGGCGCCCCAATTGTGGAATTCCCTCCCCCTGGAATTGAGAACGGCTCCCTCCTTAGAGACCTTTCGGCGGGGCCTTAAGACATTTTTATTTAGATCAGCATTTGATGTCTGACATGGCGGGCTGGCTTTTTAACAAATTGCTTTTAACAAATGTAAATGTGGATGACCCACTGGGGTTGTTTGTTTTAATTGTTTTAATTGTTTTAATTCTTGATTTTAAATGTAAACATGTATTTTAATGTTTTTATTGTAAGCCGCCTTCATTGCCCTTGTGAGAGAAAGGCGGGGTACAAATTCTATAAATAAATAAATAAATAAATAAATAAATAAATAAAACAGAGAAGCCTTTTGAATGAATGAATGAATGAATGAAATATTCTGTTAACAGAAGGATCCTGTGGTTTGGTTGCCTGTCTGTTGAGTAGGGTTTGGAATGCCTTTGTTTTCTGGAGGGTTTGTGAGGATAAATAGAGGAATGTTTATGTTATGAGGAAAACAGGACAGCACTAAGTAGGTAAAAACAATGGAAAATGCAATGCCGAGAAACTGAGTACCAGACGTGGAAGGCAAAATATTTCCATATTGTGGATTCAAACACACTGAAAACAACAGAAGTTATTTGCATAACTGTTTAGGGAGCTACACTCTATGATTAGTTAATAGATCTGCTATTAATCATAAGGACAGAGTAATTAAGTAACAGGAAACATATCTACTGCACTGACTCTTAACAGGCTCTGGCCCCTTAATATCCTTTAGTAATGAGAAAAAAAAAAGGTTTAAATTGAAATATCCCTCCATTCCTCCATTATAATTCCCATAACTACATATTTTATTAAAAATAGACTGTTATGCACTCAAATATTAAAATAAAGCACTTTGCCAGAATTAAATTCAGCAAACATAATTCAGTGCTTCTTCCCCCTCCCCCTTTTTTCAGTGCTGTGAAGTGTTATTGAATATGAGCAAAATATGCTTGCATTATATTTCACAAAGGATGGAGCATGAACCTATTGTAAGTGCAATTATTCAAAGCTGAGCTAGCAGAATTCTTACAAGGGCTGAAATAAGTATCTAAATATCAGATTAATAATTTGATTCTGACAAGTTTGCAATTCATAACTGTGTATTGAATGTAAAAAACTGTTTATTCAGCATCAGCATGGAAAAATAGGAAGATTCATTTTGTAAGGCGGCCTGTTCCAAAGCAGAAAAGAAAAGGAAAAACAAACTTGGTGGAGCTTTCCATCTGTGCAATATATATGGGAGTTTTTAAAGGCCATCAGTATCATTTAAATTATGATTCCTTCAGACTAAATATGTCAAAAGCCAGTGGATGTCTTGCATGGATCATATGGCAGGTCATCATTTTCAAGGTGCACTCTTGTTGTCAAAGGTTCAGAAAGTGATGAATCTGCCTCAGATTACGTAGTACACAGCACACCGCTGCATCTTTATGACCAAGGTTACAAGCCAGCATGCAACAAAGTACGTTGTGTTGTGGACATCCCTCATATTCAAAGTTCCATCATCTTTGGGTCCTCTTTCCCTTTTCTGTTCTCTCTCATGATTACAATTTAACATATCATACCAACATACGTCATCATGAGTTTGTTCTACAGGGAAAACAATTCTAGAGGCTTTTTGCAGGAAACAAGTGATCATCACAGGTGTACATTTAGAACACATGGGAATATGGAATGAGCAGGACCCCTGTTATCCGGTTTGGTATTCTTCCCAAGCTGAGCATGATGGAGAAGAACAACAACCACGTGAGCTGCAATCCCTTTGGGTGTTCAGATCTTGTTTATTGCAGTTTCAATTTCTGCAGCCAGCATTGGCTAGGATGGAGGACAAGCAGGGGAGGGAGGGGGAATACGGGAGCTCTCCTATCTTAAACTCAGATACTGTATGTTCTTGCCAAAATATTCTGGAATTTGATAGTTCTTCTGGTGTCTCCACTGAGTTTCTTCTTAGATGGTGAATCCATTTAGGACAGGGAGCCATCCTATTCCTTTCGTTATGGAAACCACTCATACCATTTATTTTTGTTGAGAAGTGATACATTAATATCCATAACAATAGCAATAATACAAATACACAATAATAAAATAAATATAATACATATGCAACAGCCATTCAGGCCCCACTGGCAACCACCTTCCCAAACCTATTTCAGTACTAAACACATTTCCCATCAAATTCCTGACTTTTTTCAATGTACACTAGAGTCAGGGGTTCTCAACCAGTGGTACGAGTACCACCAGTAGTACCTGCCTCTCACTAAGCCTCTTGGGAATGCTGAGAATGGACCTCCCACCCACCCAGAGCCTCCTGCTTGTGTTTTCTGGCCTCTAAAGACCCGGAAGTAATTGGCAATGATGCCATTGCCAGTCACTTCCAGTGGTACACAGCAGGAGAGTGATGCCGGAGGTGGTAGCCAGGAAGGGGTTGAGAACCCCTGCATTAGAGTAAATGGACAGCGCTAGATTGCACTGAAGTGCTTTTACAGTAGGTTATTGTAAGAAGTCTGGACTTTAGCTTTACTAAACAGTGTTGTAAGAGATTCTGTTTAAAGAAAAGGAAATCACAGTTGGAAGTCTCTAAAAAATGGTAGTGCAATATGGGGGGCACTGATATGTTTTATATTTAAGGTGGCCCTGGGAGCCACAGAGCCCAGAGAACCAGAATGGGTGGCTTGGCACCTTGGAGCGACTACTGTTGAGCCTGAAAGGATTTTTTTAGCATTGTGACTGTTCAGTCAGTGTAGCTGCTGATTTTTGCTTGTTTCTAACAAGCCATACTGCCTGCACATGATGCTATATTAATAAAAGATAACTTTGACATATAACAGCTTCCACCAGCTGTGCAAGCTGTTACATGAAAATTTGATAGTTCAAACTAAAATTGTAACCAAGTCATAATTAGGTAAAAGGCTTTCTTGTGTAATTCATTTTCTACCTCTCATGCCACATTCTCTTGGGCTTCATCATCCAGGATCCATTCTGGTAAACAATTGTTTTCTATTCTCATTTCCAGAATCACCTGAGATTTTCATTCCTATTTGTTGTTGCTGCAATATTTTGTTTCACTATGATTAAAGACGTCTTTTTTTTGCCTTGCTCTTTGCTGGTTTACCAGCAGAAAAATGAAAAATCAAACTACGTAATGAGATCCCTTTCTCCAAAATGGAAATGGTCTAAAGAGAGGATTTAGAAGAGACAACAACAAATGGTAAATGTTACAGAGTGCCCTACTCACTTGTGCAGAAAAAGAGGGTGATAGGCAGTGATGGCCAGTGAGACAGTTCAGGAAATCCTGACCATTACTGAAGGACAATGTGGGGATGTCCTTGCCATGCTGCCAGCCCTCCTGGTCAACTGGTCCCTCCAGTGGCATCGTCAGCAGTGGGGGCCTTGGGGTGGTGGGCCCCTGGGCAGCGGGATTAGGCCCCAGGCAGCAGGCGGGCAGGTGCAACGGCAGCCAGCGGCAGCACGGATCGTCCCGTTCCCTGGGGTGAGCAAGGAGAGCCATTGGCGTGTTTGGCCCTCCCACCCACCCTGCCCCTCTGAGTGAGCAATAACGGCTGCTGCCATTACGTCACTTCCGGCGCCGGGTGGGGGGCGGTTATAGGAATGCTACTGGGTACTTTCTTCTCTAGAATAGCTTTTAAGAAAGTAGATGAAACTTTGGAGATGGCTGGAGAACAGGGCTGGGGCTTCCAAGTTTATATTGTTAGAAGAGAACTCTCAGTCTCCCCTTTCAGCTTTCTCCAAAGAAGTTCAGATAGGTGGAATCAATTTCAAAGCAGTTAGCCGGATACTACCCCCTACCAATCTATGGGAAACCCCAGAGGTGAGATCATATTATGCAATCTTTTAGATTCCAACATTATGATGTTTTTTAAATGGTCGTTTGGATTAATACAAAAATTATACTGCTGAAATAGTTATTGCCAAATAGGGATTTACAGTATTTCTGTTATGCGTTAATGTCATATAATTAATTTCGTTAATATACTTGGCAGGGGTTCTCATTGTGCCTTCTACATAGGAAAAGTATCCACCCTATTCCCAAGATACTGCTTTAGACTTGAAAAGCCTCAACAGAGTTCAAGGCAAGGCATTTGTCTTCTCCCTATTATCACCACATTAATAACGGCAATAGTCTGATTTCTGGATTTTTAAAAAACTAAGATTCATAAACGTTTCACTGACACTGTACACACAAGGTCAAAGAAAACCTCCTCTTAATTAAAGAGGGTGCATAAAATTGATTTAATAAAATTAAATTTAAATTTAATGATTGCAGGATATTAGGTTCTTAGCAAAGAGAGTGACATTTTATCTGAATTGAGTCACGTCTTATTAAAATCGATACACTCTACAGACTATTGAATGGTTAATAAAAGTTTAATCCATCCCACTATCGAAAACAGCTAATTCTAATATCAGGACTATTTGGTAAAATAATTGAACACATGTAAACTCTATTGGCTTAAATAAAGTACTTTCTTTGTTAAGTGAATTCATGGAAAGGTTATTCATTTCATTCAGAGGAGGAAGGCTTTTATTTTGGATTCAATAGACAGGTGTGTTTGGTTCATCATGCATGTACACCACATGTTTTCTCATTCTTATTGCAGCTGAATGTGTGAGCAGACTGATTGAAATTGAGCAGATTGAAAAGCACTGTATCTGAGTTAGGATGTGAGGTGACAAAGTTTTCATATATGCGACAGGTTTGCGGTACAATCCTGTCTAAACTGTAGACCAGCAGAGCGCTGCTCCGCCGGTCTCGGGTGTTATAAACATTAGGCATGTTTGCGTCACCTGGTGAGTAGGCAGTGCCAGCGTCAAGGCCGGCACCACTCTACTCACCCTGCATTCAACGCTGCGCCCACCAGGGAAGGGAAGTTCCCTGCCGGGCGGCAGAGAAACAACAAGAACAGGGTGTTCTGGGAGTGGTGGTGGGATTGGTTGGTCTGGCCTGGGATGGGGGAGGGATTGGCGGTGGAGGCTATGCTGAAATCCTATCCCCTTTCCTGGGCCTGACTGCTGCTACACGGGGATCTCGGACCTGCGCCAGCAAAATAGCTGGCGCACATCCGAGTAGCCCCATCGGGGTGGCTGGGACATTACCCGGGGGAAATAAATAAATGTTCCCTTCCCTCGAGGTGACCTCCCACCTGCTTACTTTGCACCCTGGATGCAATGGAGGCAAACCTTGCAGAGCCTCTGTAGGACTTAGTCACATTCTACTTGCCTGCAATGGAGGTTGCTTCTCCTGTTTGTTTAAAGAAAAAAATGAAGCTTGGTGAAAGAAAAGTAAGAGCCTGGGGAAACCCCTCAGAAAACTGTGGAGGGTGCATTTGCCCCTATTCACAGGTTTCACATATCCGCGGGGGGGGGGCCTGGAACGTATCCCCTGCAGATACCGGGGCCCCTGTACTTTCCCACACAGTTGCTTTCAAAATGGCTTCTGGCCTACAAGATGGAGTCAGACCTAGCTAGTGATTTAACCATATTCTTCACACTGGACTTGATTCCTTGACATTAGGAAAAACATGCACAGAATCAAGTAATATGTTTTGAATTCAGTTATCTCCGTAATCCACAGAGCCAAAGTTGGAGGCTTTACCTCATACAGCTATCCAACCTATGGAGTCACTATATTTTGCAATGGATTATTAGCCAATGACTGAAGTCATAAGAACATAAGAAGAGCCCTGCTGGATCAGGCCAAAGGCCCATCTAGTCCAGCTTCCTGTATCACACAGTGGCCCCACCAGATGCCTCAGGGAGCACACAGCCAACAAGATAACCTGTTTCCTGCTGCCACTCCCCTGCACCTGGCACAGAGAAAACCCACTTCCAAAACCAGGAGGTTGCTTATGGCTTGTAACCTGTGATGGTCTTTTCCTCCATGAGTCATTGCTGTTACAGGGAATGCCCGATTTAGTAGGGGGAAGGGGTGTCCCTTAATGCTGAAATTCCATTAAATCTCAGCTTACCATCCGTCCTGGAAAACCAGGGACCGCCCCGGTTTCTGGGCTCTGGTCCAAGGTTGGTCCCGGGCTTTCTGGGCCCGGATGAAGCTGCCACTGCCACCGTTTTTAAAAGGTTTAAAAAACTTACCTTTTGGGCAGCCCAATCCTACTTAAAGATTGGCCGTCCGTCTGAGGCCGCCCGCCCGATCCAGTGCTCTGCCGCGGGCAGCCTGCAGCAGCGGAAAGTCTACTCAAGGAAGGGGACGTTCGTCCCCTTCCCCAAGTGTAACAGCGGCTAGGGCCGGTAGGCCTCCTCGGATTTCCGCCAGCTATTTTGCTGGTGGAAGTCGAAGGCAGCTGTGTAACAGCCCAGCCACCCTGCGGAGACCAGTGGAGACTGGGATATGGCGGCCGCCATGTCTCTGCCCCTGCCCGGGATGGCTGGGCCTATGGCCGCTCTCCAGGCTCTGCCGTCCCTCCCCCTCATCCGCCGACTGACCGAACCGTCCGCCGGAACCTACCTTCCTTGGGTCCAGCGGCCGCCCGAGTCCTCAGCCGGCGGAGCTGGGAAGGCCGGCTTTGTACCGGCCTTTCCGGCTCTAAAGTAGTCGTCAAACGTGCCTTACGCTAGGTCTGCCGCCCGGAAGTTAAGCAGGCTTGCGTCCTAAGTTAAGAAACCGGGAAAATATGGCAAGCCTAATTAAATCTGAATGCACTGAAGTCAATGGAGACGTGCACGAGCAAAATGTATGACTAGATTTTAATGAAGCAGAAAACATCCATTGTTTCTTAAGTCTGTTACATTGGGGTCTGTTAAATTGAGGGTTCACTGTATTTTAATTTCTGATTAGCATTTTAAATGTATATATGTCCTTACTTGGCTTCCCAGCCTTTAAAACTTTGCACATCTGCATAAAGAACTGAAAGGCCTTTAAAGTTCTTGCTTTCACTCCAGAAGACATTTGTAGAGACCAAATCCATTCCTTGTATTCCTCCATATTATCTAATAATTAAACCACAAAGCTGGGCCCATTAAAGAAGCTTCTTCAAATATTTGAGGCTTGCTCTGACAAAAAATGTATTTCTTTTTAAGTTTAAATGAAGCTGAAATGAGCAGGCAGCGAGCAGTTTGGCTGAATAACCATGTAAAGAGGAACAATGAAATCCTCATTTTTTTTTGTTTGATAACCATTTACTTAATCAGAAAGAATGACATTAACACAAATAAAACCTTGAGGTTTAAAACCAGATTAGTCTAGTCGAGAGCAGCTCTAAATGTCGTGTCCCAAGATTCAAGATGCTAAAGGCATATATCCCATGGAGGGACTCTGTTGAATTGGCAAGCACTGTCCAAACACTATATCTCTGAAAGGCTTGAAATAATTGTGTTTTCCATAATTCATGTATGTTAATCTGGAGACACAAAAGGCTCACTTCACGGCTTTAAGCTACAAATTGCTTGGTTTAGTTAGATTCACGATATTTACCGAATTCCTAATTTATGGGTATTAAGAAATGGCTTTCCATAAACCACGTTCCAGAACAGCTTCAGAGAACTGTTTGCTTTCCCAGAATTAAAACTTAGATATCTGGTTACTGCTACTATCCAGAAATCCTGTATTTTACAAGGATTTGCTGGGTTTGGATATATTTTATCTATCTTATTTGCTCTCAGTTATGGTTATTATATTCTTTTTCAAATGAAATGTTTTTTTAGAACTGCCCAAGAGACAGTAATCCAACTGGTGCAGCTTTTCCTGGCATGAATATGCACTGAGGCAAAATATTTGCCTGTTGAATTTCCACCTTTCATGCTCCTTTTCCACCTTTCATGCGCCAAACATGTGCTCAACTACTGACCTCTGCACACTCCCAATATAGATTTATATATGATTTGTAGTGCATTTGCATGTATTTATACTATACACAGTCTGAGGTAGGCGAAAAAACCTCCAATTCTTTTTGCCAATTGATTGAAGGCCAAAAATTCCTACCTGGCCCCCAAAGGGCGACCGGCTAATCCCAGACTATGCCAAGGGAGGGTGGGATGGGGTTGAGCTCCAGGCGGCGACTGAGAAGCAGAGCCACACAGCTCGCTCCTCAGTCCCCGCCCGAGCCACGTGCCTCACCGAGCCAATCAAATGGCTCGGCTGGTGCGTGTCACCCAGCGCGCTCCGGGGGGGGGCAGCGCAAAACCTCCAAAGCGCTAGGCGTGCTTCAGGGTAATTAATTAGCCAGCAGCCCTCCCAGCAGCCCGCAGCCTGCAGCAGCCTGTAGCCCCCCAGCTGCCCCCCAGCCGCCTCCAGCCCCCACCATCAGCCTCCAAGCCAAATCTCATAAGGGCATATGAGGCAGTACTGTACTGCCTCATGCCCACACAAGATTTGGGCGCCGCCAACTTGGTTCTTGTGAGATTTTGTGAGATCCAAGATGGCCGCCGCCTGCAAAAAAAAGGTAAGTTTTAACATTTTAAAAGCCCCCAAAGCAGCTTCGGGGGCTTGCACCGGCCTGGAAACGTTCTGGGACAAAGCCGGGACCCGAGCTCGGGTTCCCGGTCTATCCTGGCATCATGCCCTCATGAGATTTGGGTGCCGACATCTTGGATCACGCGAGATTTCGTGATCCAAGATGCTGCCGACGCCCGGGTAAGTTTAAAAAACAGAAGATGGCGGCGGCCATCCCTCCGGAAACCGGGCCAGGACAAAACCGGGAATTGTGGCCGATTCCCGGGACTGTCCCGGAAAAACCGGTATGGATGGTAAGCCTACCTTGAAGTACGTGAGGTAAACAGAGAGTGGCTGGCCCTGGATC
Organism: Plestiodon gilberti rubricaudatus; assembly: GCA_026170595.1. NCBI lineage: Eukaryota > Metazoa > Chordata > Lepidosauria > Squamata > Scincidae > Plestiodon > Plestiodon gilberti. The sequence goes on from JANXHW010000001.1 coordinate 204,177,129, forward strand.
CTCCACTGAGTTTCAAGGCTAAGTAGAGATCTGAAACCTGCTCTCTTCAGCCCTAGTCTAGCACCCTAAACCGCAATGCTATTCTAACTTTCCTGAATATTGTGCCCAGGCCTTGGTTCACATGTGGACCTTTCTGTGCAGCATGGGAGGTGATGCGAGCCTGAAGTTCACTTCTGTATCCTGCTACATACCATTCCAGAACCTTTCCAGCAGTCAATAGACCTCGAAGTATTTGCATTTGTTGAACAAACTTCACAAAAGCATCAGTCTATCTGAGGCACGTTCAGTGATCAATGCTGTAGGAAAGGCCAGTGCTCTTTCATTTCGAGTCTTTGGGATTTTCAGAAAAAAATACTGAAATAATGATTAGATTTTCTCCTACTGACAGATTCCGGTAGGTAGCTCATATGTACAAAGAAGGAACAGCGGCAAATGTTTTGGCTTTACAGTTCAAAAGCCTGCTGCTTTGTAGCTGGCTACTCCATCAATGAACACTTCCAAGAACAGCTCCATTAGTGGAGACATAATTAGAACTGCCATTGAAATGTCCAGAAAAAGCAGAATCTGGGATGAACATTGCAGTCGCACACGTTCAGAATCCCCTTCTGCAATGTCTAGCAGCCATAACTCAAAACCGACGTTCTTTTACCTGGGATCAGAAAACATCATTGTTTTCCCACTTGTATTAACATAAGAAGAGCCTTGCTGGATCAGGCCAAAGGCCCATCTAGTCCAGCTTCCTGTATCTCACAGTGGCCCCACCAGATGCCTCAGAGAGCACAAGATAACCTGTTTCCTGTTGTCACTCCCTTGATTGATGAACATTAGGAATCTTGGCAATATTTTAACGTTTTTGCGTCAAATCTTCTACATTTCTATGATATTTTAAACCTTTTGTGCTAATATTATTACTTCTATATAGTCCGGCCTGTCTCCTTAGATCATCAGAGAAGGCCCTTTTGCGGGTGCCGTCGCCCAGGGAGGTGCGAGGGGCGGCGGCCAGAAACAGGGCCTTCTCAGTAGTGGCACCAACCTTATGGAATTCCCTCCCCTTTGACTTACGAACTGCTCCCTCCTTGGACACTTTCCGGCGAGGCCTAAAAACCTTCTTGTTCAAAGAAGCCTTCTGAGCCTTTGCCTTTTTTAATAGCTTGCTGGTACGGGTGGGTTGCTGCTGTTTTTATGATCTTGTTTTAAATTTTTAAATTTTTAGATGTTTTTATTAATTTTTTGCTGTTTAAAATGTAAAATTGTAATTTATTTGTATTTGTATTTGTATTTTTGTAAGCCGCCTTGGGTCCCGTGGGGAGAAAGGCGGGATAGAAATATGGTAAAATAAAAAAATAAATTATTCTCCTAATAGGCATCTGACATAAACAGTTCATTGGTACTATATTGGGAGCATTATAAATCTCATTACACAATACTTTGACAACCAATGCCCTTGACTGTAATGGTATGACAAATAGCACCTATTCCTCTAGTTTCACAATCTAAAGTTTTCATTCTTACAGGGTTAAGCATATTATATATGTATTGGAGTTGTCCCACCAAATTTGGAAAATGTACTGTGAAATTTGGGTTGAATATTCCACTTTCATCACATCTAAAGCTTCTGACAGCCATTCTGAAATTTGTTCTTGCTTTTTGACAGACCTACTAATAAATCACGTTTGTATAAACAAGCACAGTATATTCTCATAATATCTGCATTCTCTTTGTACTGTATGTCAACCAGTTTGCACATCCACCTTCTTAGAATATTTTGACCTTTTAGACCCAAATCTTAATTCAAAAGATTTGCACAAGAACAGAGTCATTAATACCTTTGTTACAATTTAAATCTTTTGGACCAACAACCTGCATACATACATGCTCAAATACAGCAATTTATTCAATGTTAAAGCTTCAAAACCTATGATGCTGTGTAACCATGAACAAAACATGAAAAATAAGTATGAGCAATGAGTGAGGATCAGGTTGTATCTCAGTGGCAGAGAACATACTTCACTTTGTGGCCTCTCCAGGTAGGGCTGGGGAAGACCCTCACCTGATATGTAGAGAACAACAGCAGTCATGTATAGACAATATTGAGCTGGATGCACCATCTTAATAGGAGGCAGCTTCATATGTTCATGTTTGGTGCAAAAATATCCAGGGCTTCTATTTAAGGCTAAGAAAAACTGCTACTATTGATTGAATAAACTGAGATGCAACTGGAGCCTTCTCATATTTGAACTGAGACTGGGCAGAAAACTGCTGGTCACAATATGGGAGATGGAACTGCTGAATGCAAGTCCTGCTATTAAATTCTTCTATGCCCGATTCCTTGAAAATTCTCACTAAAGTTACAAAATAAAGTTAATTTCATGCAGCCTTGTTGAGCTGCATGAACGTTAATTTCAAGTAGCCTTGTTGAGTATTTACCCCCACCTTTCATCTAAATTGTGAGACCTTCCATTTTATGTAGGAATTCAAGTGGATTTACAGAGCCTGCATTACTCAGAGTGCCTGTTTATGTATTGGTAAAGCAGGAAGGCAAGAGAAGCAGTGGAATATAATATAATGGGCTCATACAACGATTAGAAGAATGACGGCACTTGAAACATGCAGGTTATTATTGCTACATTGAATGGACTATTTGACAGAATTGCTTTTTGTTTGAAAGCTTCTGGCCTAAAATCTTTCGAGATACACTGAAACTGTTGCATGAGTGAAGCTGAGCTGATAAGGTCTGACTTCTCCAGCTCTGCCAACATTGGGTGTCGTAAATGTGCCGTAAAGCACGTTAATGGCACCCAGAGAGTAAGCAGCCTCACTCCCCCGGCAGATATGACCGGCGCTGGATGGCACAGGTAAGTCCCACGTCGGTCGGTGCAGGGGTGGCAAGGGAGGGGGGCCGTTGGTTGGCCTGGGTTGGGAGGGGACGGGGATATCGATAGCACGCTCTGCCAATATCCTGAGCCCCATCCCAGCCCGGGTTGGCCTTACACGGCCTCCCCGGATGCACATCAGCTCTGGTGCTGGTGTGCATCTGAGGAGGCCCATAGGCCCCAGGCTTGCCTATACCCAGGGAAGAGAACAAATGTCCCTTTCTCCAGAGATGTGGCCTAATAGCCCGAAATGGGCACAGGATACAGCAGCCGGCCCTTTAGGTGTGCCACGTATAGTTACACAGGATTGCACTGTTAATTGATTGGCCTCTACCAATTTTTAATGTGGAAAAGTATTATTTGCTGAGAAAGATGGGGCGAATACCGCCCCTCTGCTGTCATTATGAAGGCAGGAGCATCTTTGCCCTGTCTCTCCTTCACATGAGGAAGGGTAGGGAGTTTGTGGTACCCAGTTGGGCGTTTGTGTCAATGTGGGCTGGCTTTAGGCAGTCATTTGCACGAGCCTCACCCTCATCGATAAGTTAATAAGTTAACGGAGACAGCAGCCATGAAATTAAAAGATACTTACTCCTTGGAAGGAAAGCTATGGCAAACTTAGACAGCATAATAAAAAGCAGAGATATCACCATGCCAACAAAAGTTCGCATAGTCAGGGCGATGGTGTTCCCAGTAGCAATGTATGGTTGCGAGAGTTGGACCATAAGGAAGGCTGAGCGCCGAAGAATAGATGCTTTCGAACTGTGGTGCTGGAGAAGACTCCTGAGAGTCCCTTGGACTGCTACGAGATCAAATCAGTCAATCCTAAATGAAATCAACCCTGACTGTTCCCTGGAAGGACAGGTACTGAGGCTGAAGCTCAAATATTTTGGCCACCTAATGTGAAGAGAGGAGTCTCTGGAGAAGACTCTGATGCTGAGAAAGCTTGAAGGCAAAAGGAGAAGGGGAAGGCAAAGGATGAGATGGTTAGACAGCATCACCGATGCAACGAATATGAAAATGAGCGAACTCAGGAAGATAGTGGAGGACAGGAAGGCCTGGCGGGATATGGTTCATGGGATCACGAAGGGTCGGACACGACTTAACGACTGAACAACACCCTCATCGACTCACTGTGCCTCGAGTCTTCATTGAACACTCCCCTACCCACCTGGAGGATGGTCTGAGGCTATCTGTTTGTCATTTGGGACTGGGAAGGAATGTTTTGATTCTCACCTGATTGGCTATTAGTGAGGAGTTCCCCGCCATACACAGATGTTCTATACTATAGGTTTGGCACTGGTCACATTTGGCAGGTATAGGACAGGTATCAGGGTTAGAGCTTCGGTGTTCACCCTGAGGTAAGCAGTAGTCAGGGGGAACCAGAACCAATCTCAAGAGGCTGTTTGGCTCAGGGATGCTGGCTAGGGATCTCTTGGGCTTGGTTTGCAAAATCAGCCTCAAGGTTGCTGGGCCCAGGGGAGGTAGTACAATTCAGCTTCATCAGCCATATTGGGGTTGGCGTTGAGAAGCATTGATTGTCAGTTTTGAGTCAGGTGGAAGCCCTCAAAGACAGAGGCGTAGCTAGCCTCTCCGGCGCTCCCCCACATGGAACGAATGAGCTCCGCCCCCGCCAGTGGTGTCCCCACTGCATCGCATCAAGAAATGCCACCCCAACATTTTTCTCGACAGATAAGAGCTCCTAGGAGCCCGAGTGGGCCAATCCTGGACGCTGCATGGCCATTTTTCGGAAGCCATGCAGCGTGCTTTTTGCCCTCCCGCCTGCTGCCCGGGGGCCCACCGCCCCCCCGACCTATCGCTGACTCCACTTCTGCTCAAAGAACTAGACAGTAGCATGCTATCTCCTCTAAAGTAGGTCCCTGAACTAATGGAGGGAGGAGAGCTGAAGATAGGGCCTGCTGCAGAGCTTACAGTATTTCGGTGATAGGCAGTTTTAATCTAATCCTTGCCTTCTGTGTTTATTGGGGAGTGTGCAAGCAATGCTGCAGTTTCCCCATTACCAGATCCATACCGGGCCAGAGTGCTAGACCTTTAGGAGAAGGAATGTGGGCAGATGTAGCTTGTTAAACACTTAGGGCACAATCCTAGGCATGTCTACTCAGAAGCAAGCTCCATTTTGTGCAAGCAAAAAAGCCCCCTGCAAAAAAATGACTTAAAAGAGGCCTAAAAACCACAGGGGGTGTGAACTCCGTCCATTTTTCTAGCCGCCTTTAGGCTGCCACGTGCCCCTGCTTGCTGTGGCTCGTATGTATCAGTCAGTGCGCATGAGTGAAGAAGCCAGGTCAGTTACTCTGGAGTTGATGGAAGAAGAAGACGGCACGGTACACCCGTCCTCCCCGGTGGCGTTAAAAACAGGCCACCCACCCGGGCACGAGCCACGGTGAGGGGGGTGCATGAGCCGCAGTGGCCACAGAATTGCCGCCCAATTCGCGGCAAACTGTGGCTTGTTTCACCCCCATCTGCATGTCACCCCCAATGTCCGGGAGCCCACCACCCATCCCCCCTAACGACGCCACTGGCTGGGACCAGCACACATGGTGTTAGGCGTGAAGACAGGAGAAAGGCAAATTCTCTTCAACAGAGGAAGAGAAGCTTCTTGTTTTACTTCCTTTTAATAGGTGAACGTCTGCCAAAGATTTACACAGCTTTCTGAGTTTCTAATTCTGTTGTATGCTACATTCTGTTACAGCTTGTGTTCTTAATCCTATCCAACTTCCCAGCATCGATATAGTCACTCACAGTGCAGCCCTGAGGTAAGGGAACACATGTTCCTTTACCTAGATGAGGCCTCTGTGACTGTCCCCCCCCCCAATGATGCAGCACATGCCCCTTTGGCATGGCTTCATCAGTGCTGGAAAGATGGATAGGATTGGGCCCAAGGCTACCTTAATACAGAAAAACACAGAAGAGTCTTACCAGCTATGCAACACGTAACACTGTTTACTTTCAATTGTACGGTTATGTGTAAAATCCCATTAAGCTCAATGGAGCTGAAGCACACATAACTCTGCTCTGGACGTATATAATACATTGCATTCAGTGAGGAAATGCAATAACATCTGATCTGAAGCACTAAGCAGAAACAAGTCTGGCAAAATCTTGGGATCTGGGAATATTGGATGTAATATACATGCTTGTTGATGATCTTGATTAAGCCGCCTTGAGTGCCCTCGGGAGAAAGGCGGGCTACAAATTCCTAAAATAAATAAAAATAAATAATTTTTTGTAGTAGCCTTCATGGCCCGCTATTACATACCAATGCTTCACGGATACGGGTTTTGACGCCATGTAGTCAGCTCAAAGTCTTTAGTAATTTCAAACGCGCCGCGGGTTTCCAACAGGCAGTCGCATGCGCGGTAAAATCTCCAAAGTCCGAGGATCACAAAGAAATGCCCAACGTTTCGTTCTATCCTTAGAACATCTTCCAGGGGGTTAACAATCATGTAGATTGTAGGTGAAGTTATCCAACCTCAACACTGATCCGTTTAAATTGCCAAAAGCGCGGGAACCGGCTGATTATCGAAAGCGGAAATGACCTGACATGACCGCTACAGCTGTCAAATCAAAGCCGCTGCGCTCCGCTGTTTTCCTATATCCCGATCTTCTTTTTTGTGCAGTATAGGTAGCCAGATGCGATTGGCTAATGTCAAATCCTGTTGGCGGTTCAAGAGCTTGCCAGTATCCAGATGTTTACTTATTTCTAATGTTTCCATTCGTACAACTAGATACCAGCTAAGCAAAATGGACATGCTGAGCAATATTATGAACCATAGAGATTGGCAGGATTGGGACAACAGAACTTTGGAGTGGATTAATAAACAGGAAGAAATAATTAAAAATAGACATCAAAAAAAGCTAGAAAATTTAAGAAACAAATCAGTTAAAGTGACAGTCCCATTAGAAGTAGACAAAGTAGTGATAAATTTATCCAACCACAAGTTAAATCCAGCAGAACAATCTGTATTGATGAAAGGCAATAACTTTGCCATCACACCTAGAGTGATTCCCACGGAACAAATTATTGCCAATGTAGAAACTGCCTTGTCAACATTTGATAAAGATTCTGCTGAAGAGTTAAGAATTCAGGTTGCCAATGTATTACTAAAATCAAAGGCACCACCAAGTAACATCAATAAAGCAGAAGCTCTGGCAATTAAACAACTAAAGACAAATCCAGACTTGGTGATATTACCAGCAGACAAAGGCAATGCTACCGTTATTTTAAATTCTGAGGATTACAAGAATAAAATTAGGGACCTATTGAGGCCTGAAACGTACACAGTAATTAAAAAAGATCCTACAAAAAAGATTTTAAAGGAAACTAATAAACTTATCAAAAATTCTAATTTTAATGAAGGTTTAAAAATGAAACTAACTAAATCCGAGGCTCAACCTCCCAGATTATATGGACTACCTAAAATCCATAAAGTAGACTGTCCATTAAGACCCATCGTAAGCAACATTGGTGCACCTACTTATGGGCTCTCCCAGCATTTAGCCAAATTATTACAACCTCTTGTAGGGAACACGTCTAGTTACGTTAAGAATACTTATCATTTTATAGAGAAAATACAATGGGTAATTCTGAAACCTGAATCTACACTGGTGAGCTTTGATGTAACATCTTTATTCACCAAGGTACCACTGGGGAAGGTGATGGAACTGATAAATGAATCAACACTCCCTAAAGATCTGATCCCACTTTTCCAACATTGTCTGACATCAACTTATTTTGTATGGCAGGCAGGGGCGTCACTAGACGCGCGTCACCCTAGTGCGGGGACGCGCGTCACCCCCCCTAGGGGCGCGACGTTATAGGCGCGGGGGGAGGGGGCCACCCGGCTCCCCCCCCGCATCGCGTCGCCCCCTCCGGACGCTCTGAGGCCGGCCCGGGAGCCGGCCTCGGAGCGTCCGAACCCGTCGGCGCTCCAGGGCCTTCTGAAAGAAGGCCCAGGCAGCGCGTCAATCCGGGTATTTTCCGGATTTTCGCGCATGCGCAGACCCGTTTTGAGGGCTTTTTGCCCTCAAAACGGGTCTGCGCATGCGCGAAAATCCGGGAAATACCCGGATTGACGCGCTGCCTGGGCCTTCAGAAGGCCCTGGAGCGTCGACGGGGTCGGACGCTCCGAGGCCGGCTCCCGGGCCGGCCTCGGAGCGTCCGGAGGGCGACGCGCGTCACGGAGGTGACGCGCGAGGGGGTGCGCGCGTCACCCTATGACGCGCGTCACCCCCTGGCGGCCCGCCCCCCCCGCCACGCTCCAGTGACGCCAGTGATGGCAGGGTGAATTCAGAGAACAAAAGGAGGGGGTAGCTATGGGGAATCCTCTTTCTCCAGTAGTTGCGAACCTCTATATGGAGTTCTTTGAAAAATCAGCCCTAGATACAGCCACCCTAAAACCAGACATGTGGGTCAGATATGTGGATGATGTTTTTTGTATATGGCCACATGGGGATATGGAATTGGAAAATTTTTTGAAACATCTTAATGGACAATGCAAGGAGATCCAATTCACGATAGAAAAAGAGAACAATAAGTCCTTACCATTCCTGGACGTATTGGTTTCTCGGAAAGAAGATCTATCCCTGGGCCATACTGTATACAGAAAACCCACCAACACAGGGAGATATCTAAATCAAAAGTCCAATCACCACCCAGCTCAGAAAAACTCATTAATTAATTCACTAGTATACAGGGCCTTAAAAGTATGTGATGGAGAAAACCTGGACATGGAGAAGAAAGTGATCTTTGAACAACTCCAAGCCAATGGATACTCCAACACACAAATTAACCAATGTTGGAAGAAACAAAGTTTTAAAATAAAAACAAAGAGAGAAGGGGTAAATAATACAGATGACAGCAATAAAGAAACTAGTACAGAAGAAAAAAGAAGTTGGACAGTCCTGCCATACATCAAAGGGACTACTGACAAAATTGCCAGAATTTTACAACAAGGCAATATAAGAACCATCTTCAAACCAACATGTAAAATACAACAAGCTTTGGGGAACCCAAAGGATAAAAGAACAGCATTATCCAATGCAGGCATTTACTCCATTATGTGCGAGTGTAACAAATATTATATTGGTAAAACAGGCAGAAGTATCAACACAAGAGTGTCTGAACATGAAAGAGCCTATAGACTTAACCATCCAGGACATTCAGCTGTGGCTGAACATGCTCTCAAGGAAAAACACTCGATCTGCTTTGAAAAAACCAAGTGCTTGCAGAATGAGAGTGATCCTAAAATTTTGAGACACTTGGAAACATTAGAAATAAGTAAACATCTGGATACTGGCAAGCTCTTGAACCGCCAACAGGATTTGACATTAGCCAATCGCATCTGGCTACCTATACTGCACAAAAAAGAAGATCGGGATATAGGAAAACAGCGGAGCGCAGCGGCTTTGATTTGACAGCTGTAGCGGTCATGTCAGGTCATTTCCGCTTTCGATAATCAGCCGGTTCCCGCGCTTTTGGCAATTTAAACGGATCAGTGTTGAGGTTGGATAACTTCACCTACAATCTACATGATTGTTAACCCCCTGGAAGATGTTCTAAGGATAGAACGAAACGTTGGGCATTTCTTTGTGATCCTCGGACTTTGGAGATTTTACCGCGCATGCGACTGCCTGTTGGAAACCCACGGCGCGTTTGAAATTACTAAAGACTTTGAGCTGACTACATGGCGTCAAAACCCGTATCCGTGAAGCATTGGCAAAAAATAAATAATTGTTATTAATGTGAGAAATTATATCCAGATAGGTGACTTTTTTTTATTTGCATGGTGATGTTTAACGGGGACCTTTCCAAAATCAACAAATGCAACAGCCTGTTCATGACTTCAGTTGTTGTTCAGAGTCACTGTTCTTCCTTATACAGATGTTTTCAGGGTAAGTAGTTGTTCAATGTTGCTAGTCTCAAAGCAAGTATTCTGGTTGCCAGACCTAAGTGATGGTTTTCCTGTTGCACCATGGCAGTTACCTCTCCTGTGCTGTGCTTGCTGTATCTTAACAGGTAACAGATATGATGTTTCACAGAAGTGGTGGTGGTCCCTTTCTCTGCTGCCATTTTTCCCCCAGACGTCCCTTCCAAATGCTGCTGCAGCTGCTTGATCATGCTATGTTGTAAGGGAACTTCTAGGGCAAGAAATGATGGCAACCAGCGGACAAGAGAAGCATACTGTGTCAGATCTGCCTTTAAGGCCCCCCCCCCCCTGAAATTCATTGAACTTCTTCCCCTCAAATTTCACCACTTGTGAAATGGGCTACTAAATTAGGCAGAACAATTTAGTTCAGCCTTGGTATGAACTGACCCTAGGAGCCAATGGGATTCATCTACCGGTATATCAATCCTTCAATTCTGGCCCAGCTCTTCAGTCAGAGCAACCTGTCATGATGGAGAGAACACCAAATTGCTGCCAGATCTAGCCAACTAAGGCTGTAATCCTATGCACACTTTCCTGGGAGTAAGCCCCATTGAATGTAATGGGACTTACTTCTGAGTAGACTTGCACAGGATTGTGAAGTAATGAACTCGACTTGCTTAACTCTACCTTGAAAGTGCTTTCAGACTGCCAGTCTTGACACGCACTGTCCAGTGTGTTGTTTGGAACCTGTGCTTCATTACATGGTTTGGACACCCTTCCCTAAATATTTTGGATAGCAAAACCTATCCAAGAGAGAAGAGTCTGGCTCAGTCGGGAGAGCTGCCATCTTGTAAGCCCAAAGACCAGTGAACTTGACAAGTTCGAGACACGCCGCCGACAAAAAGCTGTAAAAGCCTCCGGGAGGAGAGATAAGAGCTCCCAGCTGCGTTGGTCGAGTGTGGGAGGCACCAGTCAGCAGAAAAAAGCCAGGCTGCAAAAGGATACCACCTGGAATGTAGCCGTTCATGAAAGATTGGACATTTATATATTGTAAAAAACCCCAAGGGGAGTTAGGACAGCCTGCCCATGTACACCGCCTTGGATTAAAGTCAGAGGAGAAATCCAATGACCAAGAAAGGCAGTATATAAATACTGTATATTATTATTATTATTGTGCCTTTTTATTTGATCCCTGAATTTGAACAGCTCTGGTTTTTGGGAAGCATATTTTGTGTACATTCTTTTCATGCTTGCCACATTGCAATATTCATTAATCCTCAATGAATCTCCTACTCATGATTGTGGATTAAAGCACTTTTGCTGCATAATGAATGTTCTATTCTTGGCTCTCCTTCAGCCCCCCACACAGCTTGCTAAATATATTTTAAAGTCCTAGTCTTCTTCAGGGTGTTGAAAATTTAGAAGCACACGGAAGACGCCTTATTAATTTTACTGGCTACAGATATATTTTTATTTTGTTGTTGTTGTTAATTTGTTGTGGAACTGATGGAGCATTAAAAAAGAACCATTCACTAAACTGAAGATTTTGGAAGGATAAACAACCTATGCAAAAGATTTAGCTTGTGATGATGCAGAGCTTGTCCTAGCAGTTCATTTTATCATATGAATAAAAGGCATTATTGGATTGTATCCCATGTTCCTTTTCTGTGAACAGAAGGCCCATATGCCTGTGCAGGAAGGGGGAGATTTTTGCCGAACTCCCTTCTCTCTGTAGCCCCCTAAATGGGGATCAAGCCTGTGTTGGGTCAGATTCTTCCTGAGTTTTTTTTGCCATTGGTGCTCTAGTCATCTTCTCTGCCACTTCATTGCCCTAACTTCCCAGAAGACCAGGGAGCCAATTTGGCTCCACAGGAAGGTAGAGGGAGTTCAGAGACAATCACATCAATGACCCTGGTGATTTCATGACAGGAAAAGCCTCCAGAATCACCAGGAATCTGTTCAGATCCCTAAGCCTCCAAGGACCTTTCTAATAGGTCTTCTAACCCTGCGGAGACCAGAAACTCTAGTCAGTCAAAACCCTATTAGGGTTTGATCCTATTAGAGTGATCTGTCCATGATGATGGAGTGATGTTAATCTCTTCCAGTAACAGATCATCAATTGCCTTCCCAAAGGGAAAAAATATGTCCAGTTTAATGCTTGGGAGCAGGTATCACTGGGCAGCCAGATCCTGACTACGTATATGGCAACAGAACGAGTGTTCCGTCACCGGAAGCTGTCGCAAACGTGCCATAAGGCACATTTGTGATGACTCGCAAGTAAGGGAGGCTGACGCAAGGCCAGCCGCCCTCACTCTGTCATTGGGACATCCATGCGGCCACAGGAGGAAGGTAAGGCTCCAGCGGCAGCCGCATAGATGGTCCAGGCGGCGAGGGAGGGGGGCCATTGGCCGAGCCGGCCAGGGAGGGGGCGGGGATGGCATTGGCCATATCCCCGTCCCTGCCGGGCCAGCTTGGCCATTACATGGCCTCATCCTACTTCCGTCAGCTATTTAGCTGGTGGAAATTCGAGGAGGTCGATTGGGCCTGCCCTTGTTTACACCCAGGGAAGGACACGAACGTCCCCTTCTCTGAGTAGACCTCCGGGCCACAGCAGCACGGCCCGGAGTGGGGATAGGAACCGGCGGGCAGCCCTGGGCCGCCGGCCGGATCCTTACACAGGATTTCGCTCTGAGACAGGTCCATTGTTTCATGGTGGCCATGAAATCCAAAGCTGCACCATTATTTGGGACCTTGGCATGATAAAATTGGTTCCCAAGGCTGGGCCAAGCCTTCTGAAAACCCAAAACGTTACGCCGAATGCAAGCCCTCTTATACAATAGTGTGCCAGCTGCCTCCTCCAGCCTGGTCTCTGGGTTTGATATGAAAGGAAGGAACAGAGTGGAACTCCTCCCTAAGTGTGGAGAGAGGAGAGAGGCTCTAATCCCTGCTCTACTCCTCTCCCTTCTCCTTGGTCTTCTCTTTCTTTTTTGAATCCAGAGAACAGGAGGAGAAGTGACAGAGGTGGGCAAGCAGAAGGAGGTGGACGCCCCTGCCAATCCTCCTGCCAGTCCTGAGGGTTGGGGGAACACTGTGGAACAGGATGATCTACCACACAGGGGGTTGCCTCTCTCAGCTGTTGGTAGCAGTGTTTCCTACACAGGAGACAAAGTGTAAGTATGCACTATGCCAAAGGGTCCTAGATGTCAGAAATTCAATTCCAGCCATTGCTACCACTGGCAAAATATTCATGAAACCATCCGTTTCTGTCATTGTCTTATTGTAGATTTTCTTATTGATCACCATTTTAATATGTTGATATAAATAGCTTTAATTTTCAGCGTTGCAAAACCAAAGCTCACCTCCAGAAAAATTTCGGTACATTTCGGTATGACTACTGCGGTAACCCATGCTGAGTAATACACACTCAGACCCCCTCCCAATGCTTAGGGCACAATCCTATCCAACTTATGCCACCGGCTGAGCTCTGCTCAATCCTATCCAACATATGCCACTGGTGTAACCAGCAGTGCAGCAAGAGAATGGGAGGCCCCAGAACGGAAAGGGGATTCAAATCCCCTTTCTGTTTTGGGGCCTCCCGTTCTCGCTGCATCGATGGTTACACTGGTGGCATAAATTGGATAGGATTGAGCAGAGCTCAGCCGGTGGCATAAGTTGGATAGGATTGCTCTGTTAGAGTCATTTTGAAACTAAGTTAAAAAAAAGAATGTTTGTTTTGGTAGAAGGATGGATGGAGAAGCGTCAGCCTATCCACTTATGCTCTCGTGTGCTGCCAAGACTCTGAGCAGCAAGAGCTGCCATTTGCAGCCCATTTTAGTTCTGTGGACTTCTGCCAACTGAGCAACTGTTGCATAACACCTCCTGTAATGGGACAAGGCTCCCATCCAAAGGATCTGAGGAACAATTACTTTAGCTGGAATGGTTTTAACCTGATTGTAGTGCCACCAGCCTACGTCAATTATCAATGCTTGTATGTTCAGTGTACACCAGACAGCAGCAATGCAAATTCATTCTTCATATAATTCATATAACAAGAAAAGGTTTAAGGTGGAAAAGAACAAAATACAATTCCTTTCACTTGCCTTATGAAGAATGGCTCTATGTCATATGATGAAACCACAATGTGTGTGTGAATTTTCCCACCTGACAGATATGTGTCGTCTACAGTTTAATATACCTGCTTGTAAGAAGATACAAGACTTAGCGTCGAAATAGAAAAGATAATTTTCAGAGAGTGGAGCATGCAAATCAATTATCTCTGAAGGCCAGTGACTGCTGTGAATCTTTTTGGACAAGCACCGCCTGAGACAGAAAACATGATCTCTCGGTGGAGAGAGATGGCAGAAATAACTTTTTCTCCATGCAACATGAAAGAAAATTGCTCTTTAATATTAAACAAGAAAATGTGCAGAGATGAATGGGCCGCAAATTGGGAACACTTATTGTGGAATTCTCTGCCTTTGATCCACTTCGGCATTTGTGTGTCGTGTCTGTTAAATTTTTAAGGATATTTGTTTCCTATGTAACATTGATGATATTGAGCTAGTGAGGATTATTGCTCCTGCCAACAACTTGACTCTTTGCTGCACTTCTGTGGCTATTTTGGATCCTGTATAAGCCAGGATAGATCAATGTCCCATTGGCAAGGTCTGCCAGCATACTGTGCAGATTGGATTGGGCTGCTAGTCATCCTCCTCTGGACCTGCCCCAGTTTGTCAATATCCTTCTTAAACTGCAGCACCTATACTGGAGGGATCTGACTAAAGCAGAATACAGCAGTACCATTACTTTTTTCACAATCTGGATACTATACTTCTGTTGATGCTGCCTAGAATCGCATTTGCCTTCTTTGCTGCCGCGTCACACTGCCGACTCATGTTTAGCACATTGTCTCTTAAAATGCCTAGACCTTTTTCACATGCACTACTGCCCAGGCAAGTATCGCCCATCTTATATTTGCACTTCTGATTTTTCCGGTTCAAATGCAGAACATTACGTTTATTCCCGCTGAAGTTCATTTTGTTCGTGTTTACCCAGTCTCCATTGTGTCAAAATCATGTTGGATCCTGATGGGTAGCTAATACCCTAGGTATGTATGTTGGTATGGTTGAAGTATTACAATTTGGTTATGAGAGCACATACCATTTTTACAAACACCATTTTGTGGCGGACAGTACAGAATATATGGCCACATGACCATGGAGGCGTCTTCGGACAACGCTGGCTCTTCGGCTTTGAAATGGGGATGAGCACCACACCCTAGAGTCGGACACGACTGGACTTAATTGTCAGGGGTCACCTTTACCTTTATCACTGAGGGAGCCTGAACTATACAGAAGCATCAGCATACTAAGAGGTAAAGGAAACTTTTCTTTCTTACACCGCCACCCCAATAAGTTACAATTTTCAAATACACCTTTCTTTTTAAAATTAAAACCTCTCCAGGTTGAATATATACATCTTTGGATGAACTTATTTTGCAGCTTAAGACCCAATTCTATTTGTAGGATGTGCTGATGGCGCTTGGACACCAGTCCATCATATCCTAAGCCTGCCCTGGCAACGCCATATCGATGACTCACTGATGCTGGCGCAACAAGGGCCAAATGCCAAGCCTGTCCTGGCAAAGCAACGCTGGCGCAGCCCTTCCCAGTATTGCCCCCAGGGTCCATGGAAACACCAACACAGCCTGTTATTCACGGAGTGGTGTCCTGATGGCAGCATGTTATTGTCATGATATTGGTGTGTCATCACTTGGTCACAGTTCTATCCATGTCTTTGCCTACAACATAGAACATTTCTTCACCAGTGTTGGAGGACTCCCAGTAGAACATCGAGTGCTGGTGAGGAGCAGATGACACTCCAACGATATCCCTATCTTCATTCATATTTTCTGAGTTCCAGCCATGCAGGAGCCATGCAAGAGAGTGTGCAGAACTCTCTTGAGAGATTCCACTAGTGTTACTGAAACCCTTTTTCCTTCTCTTGAAATTCCTCATATATTTCACTTGGTACCTCTAAATTCAAATGAAAGTTTGGACAGGCAGCTATGGTGGATGCGTTATAGGAAATCTGCTTGTGGGTTATTATAAGTTGGAAATAGAAAATAATGTGCTAGTAGGATATATGCTTTGTGCTTGCGGTAACTTTTTGAAATTATATATGGTTTTGTTTTATTATATTATTATTATTATTATATAAAAGGAATATAGGAAACCTTAGGGCAGGAGATTGCACTCTGACCCTGTCTCTTCAGTAAGTCTATGTTCTGTGTTATTTAGAAATGTGGGTTTCATGTTGCATTCCAGTGTGCCCTAGGGTGCCTTATGACCCAATCCTATCTAAAATTTGTGATAGCAGAACACACTTTCTGAACACGCAAAGCAGCCATAAAGTGCTTTGTGGCAGTACAAGCTACCGCTGTGAATGCCAGTCTTCCTGCATGCACCAGCGGACATCGGGAGGCCCATTGGAACTGGTAAGCTCGGTGCAGGGGGTGTAATGGGGCAGGGGGAGGGTGCGGGGGGGGGGTGGAATGGGGCAGGGGATGGGCAGATCAGGCCCATGAGGGGGGCAGGTTCGGCAGCCAAATCCAATCCCCCTTCCCTGGCCTGATCTGCCTGCATGGGTCAATGTAGACATGTGCCAGTGATCCCAGTTGACCCATAGTGGCTGCTGGGGCTTACCTCGGGGCAAGTGAACAAATGTCCCCTTACTCCAGCAGCCAAAACTCCCCATGGGGAGTTAGGTAGGATTGGGCTGTTAGAAGCTTGTCCGTACTTTGATCCTCGATGAGTGGACACGACATATTGACCATCACTACCAATTTTCCTTCTGCAATGTTCACCTACGGAAGCATTGGGGGGGAGGTATTGTAGGACGGCGAGTCCAAAACACGCAAGCAACCGATGTGTCAGAATTCAGATTGTTTTATTCAGGCATATGCATGGTCGCTCAGTGGGACTTTGGTCACAAATCAGAGAGCGCACCTTTGTATTGTGTGCATGTACTTTTATACTTCGCAAAGCTGGTACAACAAGCAAGAAAGCGTGTCAGGATTCAGCTTACATCTGATTGGTTACATATGTCACAAGGCTACGAGACTGTTGCTAGGTACAGAGAAGAAGAAAAAGGTCTTTTAAAGTTTCACTTCGCATTAAGCATTTTAGGTTTCTTTTCTGCCTTCATTACGCGTCTCTGAGCTGTCTAGAATAAAGGAAACGTGGGTTTTGTGGTTAAGCTACATCCTCTAGCAAAGGCTGTTACAAGGGTAAATGTCACCTTAATATGTCAAGCTAAACAAGCATCATTCTCTAGGTCACAGGCTGCACACATATAGCTATTGGGAAAATATTCAACCGGTAGAGCACTCCTGGCTGGTGCATCTCTTCATCCCCCCCTTTGCAGATTATTGATCTGCACCAATAATTTCCACCAGCGACTTTTACTTGAGCCTAACTCTAACCTCTCATACATCGGATTTCTACCTTGATTAAGTACCATCATTGTGTTCTGGTGGGTGATTGCTGCTACAGCAGATTTGATTGTGGATCTAGGCATGGGAGTAGGAGGAGACCCCCAAATGCTAAACCAATCAGGAAAAGAATGCGTTTCCAGTCTCCAAACATGCTTCCAAATCATCCTCCTGCATCTAGTGCACCTGTCCATGTTTGGACTGGCACATGGGCTAATTTTCGCATCTTTTCAGTTATTTGTTCTATAGCTTTTCCATTGTCATCTATCTGCAGACAGCAATTCGTCAGGTTAAACTTCCCACAAACTCCGCCTTCGGATGCCAGGACATAATCCAAGGCTAATCTATTTTGATATACTGCAGTGCGGAGCTGAGTATTAGTTTTTGCAAGCAAAGCAAGCGCCATAGAGGTCTCATTTGTAATTATTTCCAATACAGCCTGTAAGCATATAATGCGATTAAGCATATAAATTGGTGTACGGTAACCATATGTCCCATCCTCTGCCCATGTGGCGGGGCCATAAACTTGAATGATACGTTCAGGGGGCCACTCATTATCTTTCCACTGTCCTATTTTTAAACTTCGCTTGGCCCGGCCCATTTCTTCGTATACTGGGACACCCAACCTTTCCCCTGTGGCTATGGGGAGTAGGAAGAAACTAGGTTTTATAGTTCCCATCACACATGACCCTGCCCATCGTTTGGGTAGGCGGGCATAGGCCGTTGTCCCACAGATAAAGTACAAATGATCAGGTGCTTTCCAGAGAGTGGTATGCCTACATGGGTTGTCCCAGAATGTATACAAATGGGATTGTGTGATTTAGGGTTTTACAGCACCAGGGCCAAAACTATCATATTAGAGTCCCAACAATAATTTCTACTAGATACCATTCAGGCAGGTGCCCGCGGGGCGCCTGAAAATAAGCAAAAACTAATGTGGGGCAGACTATTCTGGTTTCACTCTCCTCTGTTCTTGCCTCGGGGTCCTCAAGCTTCCGCCGTGGGTAAATCAGTCAGCTTCCTGGGGTGACTGAACCAGGGCTTTCTTCAGGATCGTGCGCTGGGTCAATGTCTCCCGGTGCATTGACTGCAGGATCCCGTTGGATTTTCAACTTCAGGGGGTTGGAAGGATCTCTCTTAAGTTTCCACTTCTCTGGTACAGCATCTGAGTGAACTTCTTTTGTTCCTTTTTGTGTGTGTTTGTGGTGAGGTTTCAGTAAAGGACATCAACTTCTTTTGGTAACCACACAGCTTCTAACAAGTCTCGTATTTCGGTTGCATTTTTGATCTGTTTCCTTTCTGCGCTCAAAAATCCTCTTGTACAAAACTCTGTGGGCTTGAAAAGTTAAGAAAACTGTATTTTGAATCTGTAGAGGTTCTGGAGGGAAGAGATTCAGCTTTGCCCGCTACTCTCTCCATTGACTGTGGAACTTCCATCTGTGAAAAGGATTAAGTCTGGGTTCTTGAGGGGCACATCTTTGAGGTCTGGTCTGGACAAATAAACTTCCTCCAAGACTTGGAAACAATCATGTTCCAGAGCTGCTTCAGGGATCTCTGGATAAATGTGGTCATCACTGTAACTTGGAGATTATCACACAGTAAGGTTTGGCTTTTATGCATTCTGTAATTGTTCATGTATTGTGTTCCTTTGGTGATTAACACAGGCGAAACGCAGTGGGGCACATACATCAAATGTTGCCCTAACGTCGATTTGGTCAGTGTAACTGCCAGTATAGCTGTGTTACACAGGCACCCCCCTTTTTAACTTTCCCTCTATAAATTTTCAGGTGCTCAGCCTTCTCTGGTTGCTTCACTGTTGCTTTTCCTTTTTAATACAATGTCCATTATGAAATTCAAAAAAAACACACTGCATAGAAAATTAGTCCTTGACCCATGGCAAAAATGACGTAGTATGATGTCCAGTTGCAAACTCGGGTGGTTTCAATTAGTTAAGCCAGGTGGGCTGAGGTGCTGAGAAGATAACATCTGGGTCCAACTGGGTTGAGGTTCTAGCAGCTCAACACTTGTTAATTTGTTAGAAATCTTTTACCATAGCTTGAAGAGGAGACTTGTGACCTTTAAGTCTCCATTTCAGGTTCAAAAAAAAACAACATTACGTTGTGGACAATACAATGCAGGTTTGGGCTTAAAATATGGTTTTTCTTCTAAATACTGGCAAACATTGTGCTGATTGCTGAGATTCTAGGGGCTCTCTTTTCTTCCATCGTTTCATGCTGGTCCACAATGTCTACACTTTAGAGGGGCTCACCTTGGACCACCCTCCTTTGTCCATCTTTCCTCGTATCACTCTGGTTCATAACGTCTCACACTGGCTTACAATCCAGAGGGGCTTATCTTCTGTCACCCTCCCATGTTTATTCATCAGCGTGTAATTATGAGGTGATAATGCAGTCTTTGTGTATTTCTTCGTCCCCCTTCTCAACACTTGGCTTTTCATGGTGGTACAAGTCTGTAGTCTCTTTTTAGGTTTTCTAAAAGTTTTACTTGGTATTTTTGCTAGCAGGCTGTGGGTACTGCATGTCTGGTGTATTCATTGACTGTAGGTTTCAGGCATTCTTTCAGGCTGCCACTGGCAAATCTTTTTTCACTTGGGTCTCTGTGGAATTCAGATGGGGCTTTTCCTGGGGGAAAGCTCTATCTTGATGGGCACCCGATGGACTGTCCTTCTCCTTCGGTCTCTAGTCCAGACTTGTCCCAAAAGACTGGGCTATTCTTGAATCTTCGGGTGAGCCTTGACCAGGTATTTTACTGCTTTCGCTGAATAGGGGTTCTCAGGAATACAGGTGAAGATTGGCTGGCTTTTCTGGTGTGTTCTACTGAGATCTATAGGGATCTATATAATCTTCCCTTCTCTGACAGCACAATCCTATGTCTGTCCACTCAAAAATATGTCTCATTGTGTTCAGTGGTGCCTACTTCCAGGAAAATGAATGGGATTGTAGCCTGAGTCTTTGTAGGTGAAACAGGATTCTGCGTCTCTCCCCATCTGGTATTTCGGGCTCTGGGCTTCCTTTTATAATGATTGAGCCATCTCTGGTGGACTTGTCTGTCCATATTTCAGCTGAGACTTATAACCCAGGGGTTGGCTGACAGACTTTTCTTTATCTAGGAAACCAATGCATCTTCTGGCATTCTTTCTGGGCATTGTGATTCTACGTTGGTGAGGTGTTTAGATTTTGATTTCATTTTCAACAACAACAAAAAAATGTAGCGTGTGACTTATTTTACAGCCACCATGGGTTTCAGGCACCCAGGCTTATAACAAAACATAAGTTTACTTGCATCTTTTAGTTAATACCTATATGTTATGTGATCAGGATCAAAGGTTCCCTAGTGCTTATTGATGACAAGGCCCTAGAGAGCTGCCTCGTCCTGCATGCCTTGGTTTGTGTCAGCTAATTTCAAAAAAAATTCAAAAAAAAAAATTCTGTTGTCCTGGAAAAAGTTGATACACATATTGTCTCTCTTTCATGCGTCCGGGTCTTCCATCTATGGATCTTCTTCCTTATTTTCTTCCTCTCTTTGTGAAACTCTCCCTTTTCTTCTTTTTCTCGTCATCTCTGCAATGGTGCTTGCAGAGATTGTTCTTTTGTCCCTCGTCTGGTATGACTGGCAATCGGACTATCGTCTCCTTTTCTCTCCTCATCACTTGCTTCTTTTTCCTCATTGTCTTCTCTCACTACCATCATCTTGACGTGCCAATTCTCTCACTTCTTCTCTAGTATTCTGCGTTGTGACTTTTCTTGCTGCATCGTCTAAAATTGAACTTCAATCTGTTCTGTCATCTTTTGATACTTTTCTAGGAACTCTTGGGCTTCCTGGCATTTCTTCAATGCTGAACTGTTTAGATGTTGAGTATTTGGATCTGATGAACTCTGTGTTTCTTAAGGACCTTGTAGGTCAGTAGACGGCCCCCCTTTCGGACTTGCTTGCACTAGGCAGGGGACTGTAGGACCATCAGGTTCTGCTGGTGGTTGTTGAACTTGCCCATGTTCTACTGTCATTACTACTTGTTTTGGGGCAGGTGTATTCAAAATTGGCAAGTTCATTTCTTGTCTGAGAGTCCCTGAAGGACTAAAAAAGTTTCTTCTTCTTCTGTTTTACTTGGTCTGATCTCCCAAAGGAGCTGGACTTCTCAGGTTTCTTAAATTTCTGGACTTTTAA
Source organism: Plestiodon gilberti rubricaudatus (assembly GCA_026170595.1). Classification (NCBI taxonomy): domain Eukaryota; kingdom Metazoa; phylum Chordata; class Lepidosauria; order Squamata; family Scincidae; genus Plestiodon; species Plestiodon gilberti. The sequence goes on from JANXHW010000001.1 coordinate 204,198,563, forward strand.
CATGTACTCTATACTACCTGAATACTGTTTTATTTCAGGGTACAGGGTGATACCTTAATCTTGTTGCTTAGAAAATCCTACACTCTCACTGTAAAGATTTTTCACCATGTAATCCAACAGACTACATGTAAACTGGATGAGTCTCACTCCCACCCACGACTTAATCACAAGACAGAGAAACAAAAGGGAAAAGGGTGAACAATTGGTAAGGGGTCCAATTGTCCGAACATAGAAGGGCACACACGCTTTGAGGCAATCTGCTTATCCTGACTCCGTCCACCGGACACTCAACGGCTGGATAGGAGAACTGCAGGTCCACAGCGCCTCCACACTTCAACATTCACACTTCACAAAACCCATTCCCCATTTCCTTACTGGGCCCACGATGACCGAGCGACTCGCAGTCCTCTCTCGTTATGCCAACGTGCCCTGGGCTTACGTTAACCAGTGGCCAACGTACCCTGAGAGTTGATCAGGCTCTCCTTCTTCCCCTCTTAATGGGAAGGCAACCTTTACTATATATACTTTACCCTCAGACGTCTCCTTTGTTCCGATTCTGACACATCTCAGAGGTCCGACTTTGTTTCGTCCGCAACCACAGACCGATCCTGTCCTTCTCCAAGCCTAAGCGGCTTGAGGCGCCTTTGAGTTAGAGAGGCTCTGTCCGGGCATTGGGCGATCCGAAGACGGGCTCCGCAGCGCCAAAGCGCTGGTCCAATCCGAGCTATTCACGGCACCAAGAGTATTTTCTAGGGCGCACTCTCAGTTCATTCAGGGTACCTGACATGATGTTCATGGGGCCCGACTCATGTTAGCTCATGTGACTTATGTGAACTGAGACCTTATGTGAACAATATGATGTGGGTTTCCATGACGGCTGTTCACGGGTCTGTCAGCAGACAAATTAATGTGGAAGGTGTTCCTAGAAGTCAGAAAGTTTGAAATCCACTGATCCAGTATAAGGGATCCATTGAGAGATAATTTGTTGGTAAGTTTCTTCTGAATGTAAGCCTTTGAATAATATTCCTAGCATCCACTTTGTGATGCGATATAGGTTCACAGCTGAATCTCCTCTTCGTGGCAATATTCTTTTTTTCTTTATTTATTTCAGTTTAGAAACACATTATTAAGACATCCAAGTACAGTACTGGCATTTTAATAGCATGGAAAAAAAAACCCTTCTCACTAATATCAAGACATTCAGTAGTTTCCTCCAAGTGATCACTAATTACCCAAATCTGCAGTAATATCATGATGAAATAGAGAAGCATTATTAAATTCCAGATTACTCACATTAGATGTTTTTTTTGTGTGGCCTGGGGATGCTTTGAAAACTAATTTTAATGTACATATAGCGGTCAGGAAATGCAACCATAAAATTCCCAACCATAAAATTCTTATTTCTTTCATAAGAAATGCTTCTTAGAGCCCATTCCAAATGAACTCTCCCAGCGCCAATGCAGCTGTGCATCCTGTAGTGGGGAAGCAGTCATATGGTAGAGGCCTCCTCAAGGTTAGACTCTGGATGAGGATAGGATCCTGGTGCAAGTCACTGCCCCTGGTATCCACCCCTCCCTCCCCCATCCCACCTCCATGCCCAGACATTCCCCTGTTCCTCCACCTCCTCACCCCGTTCTTCCCACCCTCACCCCCCGCACTGGCTTACCTGCACTCTCACAGGTAGCTGGGCGTGGCAGCATGCCACTGACACTGCTGTAAATGGCGGCAGCTTCAAAATGGCTGCTGGCAGCCTGCTTTGTGCACTGCTGTATAGCAATTTGCGAAGCGGAACCTCTGTTCCACTGTCGTAAACGTTAGTTAGGATTGGGCTGTAACAGAATGAGTTGATACTCTGTTAGGTCCATAGCGGGATAGAATTGTATCCAAAAGTTAATGCAACCAGTGCTACAGCTGGTTTACCTATTGTGATTTCTCTCATCACAGAAGTGGAGCTATGATCCATAGAAATGGGTATTTTCAAACAGAAGCTTTCATGGCCAGCCACAATTTTTATGGACAAGGGGAATACGGGTACAGAAGCCATGTAAAACACACACAAAGTCCAACTGGAATAAAAACAAAAATCGGTCCTGCTTACGTTCTTCAAGTTTCCTTGACAGCACAGGCAGGCAGAAGGTCATTAAAAATCCACAGCACAACCTTAGAAATCCGACGTTTCGTTTCTTTCAACCCAGAAACATTCTCAAGGAGCAGTCTGAAGACTGTTAGATGGTAAAGCAAGTCAGTGCAACAGCTGGTTAATTATAGAGCAAAAGCATGGGACCAGTTCAATTATCAGTGGAGCACACATGGAGGTCATTAACATAGCAGCCAGTCCTGCAAGTAGCCCTGAAGAGGCAATAGTCACTGTCCGTTGTATTACGAGTAGACCCCTATCAAACACTTATTACCATTATCTTTAACACTAACGCACAAGCTGTCAGAGCAAGTGTCCTTGTGTGCTCCACTGATAATTGAACTGGTCCCATGCTTTTGCTCTATAATTAACCAGCTGTTGCGCTGACTTGCTTCACCATCTAACAGTCTTCAGACTGCTCCTCGAGAATGTTTCTAGGTTGAAAGAAACGAAATGTCGGATTTCTAAGGTTGTGCTGTGGATTTTTAATGACCTTCTGCCTGCCTGCGCTGTCAAGGAAACTTGAAGAACGTAAGCAGGATCGATTTTTGTTTTTATTCCAGTTGGACTTTGTGTGTGTTTTACATGGCTTCTGTACCCGTATTCCCCTTGTCCGTAAAAAGAAATGGGTATGTTCATCCACTACATTGCTTACCCTATGGAGAACTCATCCAAGAACAAGTATTTCTGTGTAGAAGCTCCCTGAAAAAAATGCCTGTGCCAGTTGTCTCTTCTGCTAACATAATGTTGCTAGTCACTCTGATATGCTTGCACAGCAAACTCAAATAGCTATCTGATAAATCTCCTGAGAAATTTGACTAGTCCTAAGGAAGAACTAAATATTACAAGAAACATGGAGTGGACATAAAAAAATAGTCCTTTGTTAGTTCCCTTCTTCCCTTTCCCTTAATGTGTGATACAATTTATCTCATAACTCATTGTTTCCCAAACGTTTTTGACCTGCTGCTCTTTTGACCATTGGCGACCATTGGCCGTGGCTCCCCATTACATTATGTTGATGCCTGCCAATTGGTAGTGCACTGTTTTCCGAGAAGATTCTGTGGCACTCCATGGCTCCCCTGGCTGGTTTCCGCGGCTCCCCTGGGAGCCACGCCTCCCAGTTTGGTAATAACTGCCATAACTTGACATCATTAAAAATCTGTGTCTTTAAATGTGTTGTTAAATTTAAAATGTGTGTTGTCACATAATTGGCTGCCATTGGCAAAGTTGAGGAAAATCGCGTTGTAATTAATCCCAGGATATGGTAGTATGTAAATATTGGAAAGGAGAGACAGCTTAGCTGAATGTTATCTGAAAAGAACTTCTTTCAGGGTTAAATTTGGGGGTTTGGGTGAAGAAGATTTCCAAAACTAGCATGGCTCACCATTTTTCATTGCTACCATTTCCTTTTTGGGTTCCTGGTGATGTTGACAATTGAGGGAATCCTGATGGCTGGTGGTCATTATGCCCTTGTTTTTATTCAGGAGTCCCTAGTGAGGGACAAAGCATTCCCTTCACTCTGATTGGTTTCATTATGATGCTGCATGACCCAATGATATGAATGCCACACAATGATTTCCGAGGTGAAACAGGGAGGAAATCCTATATCAGGGGTGGCCAACCTTCCACTATTAGGGCTACTGTGTTCTTAAGAGTTGTGTAGAAGACAGAGTCTTGGCAGCTGCAAGTGCTGATGGTGCTGCTAAAGCAGCTGCACCTGCTGAAATGCCCTCACCTATGCAACCATTTAAAGGGCCAGCATTCATGTTGAAAGGTTGGCCACCACTGTCCTATATGATAATCCACATGATAGTTGGGTTCATTTAGCTGCATTATCTACTCACCACAAGGTGGTGAATATATCGTTTAGCCTGGGTCTATCATAGCCTAGTCATGAAGCCAATAATAGTGAGGTCTATGCTTCCTGCCCTCACACTAGAGACTGCTTGGGATGGCTGCCATCTTCTGGAATTCTTAGGCATACTGCCACCATTGGTGGTTAGTCTGCTGCTTCCCAATCACTGAAATAATCCATTACAACTTTTAGCCTGCAAATGGGGTGGCATTTTGGGTCCATTTTAGGCTGGTTCTATAAAATATTGCAATGCCTGGTTGGATCCCAAAGGCAGGGGGAGCAAGCATGTTTTGCAAGTGTCATACTTTTTCCCATAAGAATGAAAGGCAGTCAGTCATTCACTTATATGTGAAAAGAAAGTAATTGTGTGTTTGATAACCTTGTTGGTTATTTGCCTTCTCACAGAGCTTCATGAAAGCTATTAAAAATAGAGTTTATTTATCTTCCTAGACGACACTTTGCAGTTGTGTTCATTGTGACAAAACTGCATCACTGGAACTAGGAGATAAATAAGGACTGTTTACAGAAACGTTGCATGCTCTTGGTCCTCTCAGCAGCATCATGCAGATAGCATGTTCACACGATCTTCATATCATATAGTCTATATGAAGATCGTGTGAATAGGGCTGTAGAATGAGAGAGATCAAAACTTTGTTGGTTATCTAGAAAATCCAAAGCCATTTTCTTCTTTGGGGGAACCTACTGTACACACCATGTAAACAATGTGATTTTTCATATGTGTCTTGTGTACATTGAGATTTCAGGGGTTGGAGAGTTGGCAAAGACAGTGCCTTGTGTATCTTCCCTATACTGCACTTTTTAGACTAAAACCTAATGTACAGCCAATGCATAAATAGTTCCAATACCAATAGATTCTTATGCAAAAGGCACCTAATCTATAAAACATATGGCATTTTGAAATATTGATCTCTTCTGTGCCAGCAAGTAAGAGATATTAGTGTAGCATGGGATTCCATTTGTAACACTGGGATTAAATGCAGGGAAGTGGAAAATTGGAATAGACCAGAATTCATGTGAAGTGGAAAGTGCAGCTGGCAGTGTTACTAAAGCAAGAGAATAGAAAAATAAGGGGAAGTATTTCTTTGTATTAACAAAACTCTTTCATGACAGCTAAAAAGCTAGCTGGGCTGGAGCAGACAAATGGATGTTCTAGATCTGATTGCTTTCAATTTCGCTCGTGCTTATTACAAATGCAATGAAGCACCAAATTAAGGCTAAGTTACAAGTGGAATGGGAGGAAGAAAAGGGTTGACCCTGTTCCTCATACATGAAAGAGCTCTGTGGGTTATAAAAATAAGGTGTGTGTTGATCCGTATGTCTTAAAACAAGGAATGTTAATCAGCTCTGGCAAATGTTATGGATAGCATGCTCAGCTAGTGTTTATGTATGCTAATTCCACTGACCGCTTACTGTTAAGTTGACTTGAACAAATTGCAGATACAGAACTCTCCCTCTCCTTCTCTTTACATTTTAAGCATATGCATGTTTTTAACTCTGTCACTGCAACATCAAGAAGCAAAGGAGACCAGCCCACATGGAGATCTTGTCATCGATCAGCCTCTGGAAAAAAAATTCAGTGGCCTGAGAGACCTGCGGGATGGCCTCCCCCACTTTCTCAGGGGCTCCGTAAGACATGACAGAGGACAGAAGAGGGAAAGCCCAGGCCGCTGGGGAGCTCTTGTCAACTGCTCCTGAAAATACCACCAGCAGTCTGAGAGACCCATTAAGGCTGGGGGAACTTCTCCTGTTTCTCAGTGCCTGCTTAAGACCTGGGAGACCCATTAAGGCTGGGGGAACTTCTCCTGTTTCTCAGTGCCTGCTTAAGACCTGGGTGACACTCAAAAGGCAAGAGAGGAGATGCTAAGGCTACAGATCTTGTGTGCCATCAGATTCTGAAAAGACTGTTGCTAGCTTTAGACAATTCAGCCTTTTTCCTTTCTGCACCATGTTTTGTTTTATTGTTGCAAACTGCCTTGAGTGCCTCAGTCAAGGCAAGAAGGCAATATATACATGAAATAAATAAATAAATAGGGATATTCTAGTCCCAGACCATTAAGAGCCTGTCACTCCGCTGCGCTGAGCAGCGTGCCGGAGTGGCTCGGCTGCCGTGGGAACCAGGAGTGGTCAGCCGGTGTGCCGCCATGATCCTGCCACGTCCTCTCTCACCCCACCATTGGGGAAGGGATTTGCTGGCAGACAGGCGAGGCCTCACGTTGGGCCTCTCAAGAGGCAGGGACTCTGAGCATGCCCCTGGAAGGGGCGGGGCTATCTGCCCGAGGAGCTCATAAGGAGCTGGACAGCCACGGGAGAGAGAGGCTGGCTGGGAGGGCTCCCGGGCAGGGTTGGGGGTGCATGGAGAGGAAACCCTGCTGCTTTGTTGGAGCCTCGGCCTGGGGAGGGACAGAGCAGCCCCTCCAACCCAAACTAGCGAATAAGTAAATATTGCATATATTCCTTGGATTAATCTGTTATGTAGGTTCTTCTGCATGCTAACTGTATGCTCACCACATGCTAACTACATGATTACTGCATGCTAACTACATGCTTATCACATGCTAACTACATACTGACTACATGCTAAGTCTGTTCTCGTTATCTGCGATCTCATCAGGGCCATTGTTCTCGGGTCTTTTTTTCACAGGTCTCCACATTGCTCTGGGAGCAAATTTCCCTGCCTTGCCGCATTTACTATAATTCTATAAAGGGTAATCTGTCTCTTCTGGAGTTACTGTATGTGTGCGTTTTCTGTTGAATGCCAGTTGCAACACAATGGGAACTGTTTGTGCTCTCTCTGGGCTTCCAGGATACTGTACAATACCTTTTATATTTGCATAATGTTGTTAGGAAGGAATAATAATTTCTTGCTAGAGTTAGGAATTGTTTCATAACAAAGAGCCAATGTGGTATACTGGATAGTGTCCCCACTATCACCCAGCCCATAGACTACAAGGTTAGATTCAGGTTCACAAAGTTCATATAGTGCATAGTGAAAAGGGTCCCTGGAACCTAACCCAATTTTCCCCATATAGGCTCAATGATTCAGTATCCGCTAATTCGGTATCCACTAGGTTTTCCAGGAACCTAACCCTAGCGGATAATGTTTACATACATCCCACCTACCTACAAACTACATCCTACCTACCTAAAGACTTTTTGGACTTTTGCATTATGTTTAAAAAAGATTGTAGTGGCTGCTTTATACTTTGAAAGAGTGTTGGAGCTTTTTTTGGGGGGGGTTCTTTAAAAATCTGCAAGGTTCCATTATATATTTGTTGATTTTTTTTGGGGGGGGGGCGTGTTCTTAAAAACCAGTGCTTCAAATTGTACTGCTCCTTTCAGGGAAAGAGTACATTTCTGAAAGTGTAGCTGCAAGTGGCTGAAGGGGAGGCTCTTTGGCCAATGATACAAAGAAATTGTATGGGTACTTAGAAAGATTGAGCTTCCCTCAAAACTGATAGGAGTGTACGCTGAGGCTCCAGATGCTTCGGCTCCACCATCTCAATAATAATACAGTGAAACCTTGGATTGCGAGTAACTTGGTTTGCGAGTGCTTTGCAAGATGAGCAAAATAGTTTTCTAAATTTTGACTTGATGAATGAGCAATGTCTTGCAATACGAGTACATTGTGTTCTCCAAGATATCTCTCTGTGTGTTTGCAGAGTAACAATAGCGTCTCCTGGGCAACAAACTGCCCTCATTAACTGCTCATTAACACTCTGTTCTCCCTCTGCTAGAGGCTCCATTTGTGCAGAATAGCAGCTCAGACTTTGCTTTGCAACTTCTGTCTTTCAGACCTCATTAACAAGCTGTTTTTCCCCTCCCCCATCTGCCTCTAGCAAAGACGTTTACTCTGCAGAACAAGGCTCAGGTTTTGTGTATCAGACGTTGCGAAGTGAGCTACAGTTTGCCAGAGCAAAGGAGGACTCGGCAGGGCAGCTTCTTAATTAGCTGAGCCCAGGAGGTAATGCAGACACACACAAAGATCTCTTGCAGAATAACGAATCATCTGAGTTTCCATTATTTCTTATGGGAAAATTTGCTTTGATATAAGAGTGCTTTGGATTACAAGCATGTTTCTGGAACCAATTATGCTTGCAATCCAAGGTTCCACTGTACGCAAGTAGCCCTAACTTACTTACAGCCCGATTCTGCCTAAAGTTGAAGAAAATGTCTCTCTCTTCAAAAGTATTGTTAAATCTCTAATGATATATATTTTTAAGTATGCATGTGTATTTTAAACATTTTGTCCAGAATTTAGGATAAAATTCTAAATTCTTTTAGGATAAAAGAGGAGAATGAAATGTTTTGACTTTTTAATTTGATTTTCTGAGTTGCATTATTAAGTAAGAGCTAGATTGAGAGAAAGTTTAGAAGTGATAGTTCTTTTTTTAAAAAAATGCATCGTTTACCTTTTATAGTTCAAACCACATAATTAAATGCTTATATATTTTTTTATTACTTTTTGCTCTCTCCTCCTCAGAATTGAAGGACTTGTTGTCCATTAATTATTCTATGACAAACAGATGCCTGTACTGGGTTTATTTTAAAAACCATGCACCACACACTACTCTTTCACACAAGGCCTTGAACCATCACAGTAGAGATTATACTTTGGGGGACAATCAGCTTGAACAAAAATGCCACTTCACAATGGATGTTCCATAATTAGACTTTACTGGAAGTCAATTAAAAACACTAATTAGTATTGGACTCAGCCTTGCCTGAGTCCATGTGACAAACAGTTCAAGTGTAAGTATCTTCGCTGTGGGAAGATGTGGAATCCCTCTCCTCCTCCCACTTCTCTTCTGCCACTGAGAATCTTACAGATGTTCTCAACCTCAACCACCTTTCAGGTTCTCTTTAAGATTAACACATGAAAAACCCTTCCATCACGATACACTGCATGTGCAAAAAGTAGGCTCACCAAATCTCCAACCGGGACAGAGTGCTAGACCTTTAGGAGAAGGAATGTGGGCAGGTGTAGCTTGTTAAACCTTAGAGCACAATCCTAGGCATGTCTACTCAGAAGCAAGCCCCATTGTGTTCATGCCTCCGGTTGGAGATCTGGTAAGCCTAGCAAAAAGACTTAACTGCCCAATCCTCTCCCCTGCCAAGCAATTTATAGCATGCAGCTGTGCCAGTGGAAGCTGTACTGCATGCTATGAGGGGGGGGGTTAGAAATTGGTCGGCCTGCAGGAGGTAAACCATTAAAGATTATTGTTAGCTCAATCCTCTCCTCCAGCCGTTGCTGATGGAACTTGCGTCCTATGGCAGAAGCAGCAGGAACCCGGCAGAAGTGCCTGGATCTTGGTGAGCATTGCACAACATCGTCATGGTCACTGACACCGCTAGCAAGTGCAACAAGACCACCAGTGTAGTTGCTGGTGGCCGAATGCTCAGGCTGGAGGTGAAGCCACGGTCCACCAGCACAGGTAAGGTAGCAGTGGGGGCAGTCAGCAGGAGGGATGAGGAGGGAGTGGGACAGGGACATTTCTGGGTGGGGAGGAGGCAGGAGGGGTGGATCCAGCGGCAATGGCACATGCCAGATCTTATCCCCTACTTTGAAATCTCCCTGCCCTGTTCCTCTCCTCGGACACATGCCACCAAAATAGGTGGCGTATGCCCAAGGTCATCCATTGGTGATCGGGCAACCTACCAGAAGGTAAGTACAAAATGTTTTTACTTACCAACTGCAGGCTGTCTGATCACCACCACAGGATGCAGCCCGTGTCTTTTTGGCACAGCTGCATTGGCGTGGTGAGGGATAGGATTGGGCTGTGAACATGGGCGTCAACAGGGGGAAGCGCGGGGGGCGGGCCGCCGGGGGGTGTCGCGCGCATAGGGGTGACGCTCGACCCCCCACTTACAGTTTAGCGGTGGAGCTGGGCCCGCCTGCCCTCCCCTGTGTCCATTTGGCTCCAAAATGAGCCGAAAACGGAGCAGGGAGGGTGCTCTGCTCCTGCGTGTGATGTCACACGTGGGGGCGGAGCCTCTCCCTTAAAGGCGACGCACGCCCCCGCTCTGGGGTGTCACGCGTCCTAGCGACGCGACTGGCTGTGAATAACATAAGATATGAATAATATGTTAAATTGCCTCCACGCTATAGTGTGTTGCACTCATGGCAGTGAATAGCACATACACCAGGGAGAAAGGGACTGTTACTAGTATAAGGATAGTAGGAACCAAAGGGTTATGCGAGTGGGTGCAGGAAGGGAAATGCTTGAGGAAATGTATCCATTTTTGAGAGCAGTTGTCATAGAGCTGCGCAGTAGGAAATCAAGTGTGTTTGTTCCACACTTCAGTTTGCTGTTGCATCATTTTGCACCAGCAGATATTACATGGAGCTTGACCAAAAATCACATCTTAAAAATTGTGGGTTCAGATTTGGAGGTGCTGAAAAGATTCAGGGGGAGAGATGATACTGGGGCAAATGATGGGTAATTCAGGGATGTAGGTGGAAAATAATTCAGGTGTTTTTTTTTTGTTTTTGCGTGCGTGCGTGCGTGCGTGCGTGCGTGCGTGTGTGTGTGTGTGTGTGTGTGTGAGATTCCTGCTGGTTGGCAGCATTGGCGGCATCAGATGTCTTTACAGATTTTTTTTTTAAATTGCCACACCTCTGCACACAGTAGCAGTTGTAACATAATGTCATTTGTGGGGCATTCTGAAAAAGGCTGCTCCCATCTGTACCAGCAGTGAGTGGGGCAGCCTGCTTGGAACAGCCTGAAAATTACATGGTGTCAGGAAGTAAAAGTGAAGCAAAAAATGAACCAGTTACTGCCTCCAAGAATGTTGGTATTTAAAGGAAATGTTGCAGAAAACTGGAGAAGGGGGAAACAAGTTGTGCTACATTGCAACTGGAGCAGATAAGAAAGATATGCCTTCAGTCAGCACTATTTCTTCATGTAGCAGGCTCAGAAGCAAGAGAGATATTTAATAGTTTTCAGGCTGATGACAATGAAGATAAGGAAAGAATTCAAGTTTTGATTAAGAAATCTGAAGCATACTGTGCAGCCCAAAGAAATGTCACATATGAAAGTAACACATTCTGCACTAGAACTCACTCATCATGAAGGTGAAAACAGAGACACATATGCGGCTGACTTAAGGCTCTTAGCACAAACTTGTGAATTTGGAGAACTGTGTGGGTCACTTAGTAAAGATCACATAGTGTGTGAACCAGATTGCTAACAGCCAAACTACATGTTACATGTAATGTATGTTTTGGCCACTTTTGTTTTGCTTTCTGTTTGTAAAATGACATGTGGGGTACAATGAAACCACGATGGGAGGACAGAGAGGCTTTCCCCCATGGTTCTTAGGGGTATCACCCTCTCCCAGGTCACATGCTATTTCTGGAAGAAAAAAATGCTTCCATTGATGTTAATGGAAATTACCGTATTGGTCTGAGTATAAGACTCACTTTTTTTCCTCCTAATTTAAGTTTTTAAACTAGGGGTGCGTCTTATAATCAGGCTGTTGCAATTTAATGCCAGTGATTTAATTATTTTTTTTTAATAGCACCAAACTTTAAGGGTGCGTCTTATAATCAGGTGCGTCTTATACTCGGGACAATACGGTATTTTCTGTTTGGAAATTGCATGCAGGGGGCATGGTTCCAACTGGAACCACAGCGGAGATGAAGTATTGAAGTTCCCCTTTCCCTCCACATACTGGGATCTCACTGCATGCACACTATTTTAACAAACAAAAAGAAACAAAGCAGCCAAAACATGCACTACATACTTTCCATTGTTTGGTCCTGGGACAGAATGGTTTAGTCCTGCAGTGGATATTTGCAGGGTAGACAGTGTGGCTACAAAGCAGTCGGGAGGGATGGAGGCTACAGTGCAATAACACATCAATAGCCAAAAGATAGCCAGCCTCTGATCAAAGGAAACAAAGAAATGCCATGTAGGCAGACAGAAGTGGAATATGCTTGCTATCAGTTATAGTATAAATTCTTATAAATACTAATATACTAAATATACTAATATATTATGTACTAATATAAATATACTAAATATATACTACCAATATACTAAAAATATAAATAAATACAGCTATTAGGATAAATTCTTGTCCAATGTACAGGAAAAAAATGCAGGAAATGTGGCAAATGTAAATTGTGTTACTGGCATGCCAGGTTCTAGATCTATCCTCTCCCCCCCCCCCCCCAGATCAGTCCCAGTTTTCTAGTACCTCTGCTGGTAAATCATTGTACCTATTTTGTCCCAAATTTTGCCAACCTGCTGAAATGCCCTCAGCTATACAGAGCCATTAAAGGGCCAGGAGCATTCATGTTGAAAGATTGGCCACCCCTGCCTTAAACCACACTCTCAGCACCCATTCCAACCAAAACACAGCTGTTCTCACTTCCCAATTAAGATGATCCAGGCCACAGCCTAATTGCTATTCTTGAGGTTTCAGCTCTGCTTCTGAGTTTCTAAAAGCTCCGTCTCTTCTCTGTCGGGTGCAGCAGTAACGTTAAGGCACTAATACCACAGCATGCCATCTCATCCAGTACAGCTAGTGAGGTTCATTTCAAACTGTTAGCTATGATCACAGTTTTTTAGGGCAATTAAAGTTTTCAAGCATAGCAACCATTTTACTTATAAATCATGTGACCAGCCTGTGACAAAATTAATTTTTGCTTGCTTGCTTAACAGCCCAATCCTAACAGGCAGCGCTTTCCACTGTAGAAATCCGGCCGGCGGCCCAGGGCTGCCCGCCAGATCCTATCCCCGTTCTGGGCAGTGCTGCTGCAGCCTGGAGATCTACTCGGGGAAGGGAACGTTTGTAAGAGGAGGCCATGTAATGGCCGAGCCGGCCTGGGAGGGGCCGGGAATATGGCAGACACCATCCCTGCCCCTCCCGGGCCGGCTCGGCCAATGACCCCCTCCCTCGCCTTACGTTCCTCTGGCGGCCGCATGGACGTCCCAGCAGCATAGTAAGGCCGACCTTGCGCCGGCCTCCCTTACTCACGAGACTGCTTCTGGCAAGGGAACGCTCATTCCGTTGCCGTTTCTGTGTGCAGGATTGTGCTCTAAATCCCTATGTGGTGTTGCAGTGGCGCCAGAGCAGGCTATGCTGCATCCCACGGTGGATTTTCGGCTGCTGAAGGTCTCTTCAGGATAAGGGGACATTAAATTTCAGTTGTAGAAAAAATGTTGGCTTCACAGAATTTGAAGACATCAAAACACTCACAAGAAAATTAATGAGAAGACTGAAAATAGTAAATATTTTGGCAAGGCCAAATTCAGACCGAATTTGAAAAAAAACAAACACATTCTCATGTAGTTAAAAAATGTGCCTCAAGGCATTTTTTATCTTAATTTTGGAAGAACCTCACACACCCTGTGGGCCCCATTCACCCCTCCAATGGGTTAAGGCTCCCCAGGTCAAGAAACCCTGATTTAATTAAAGGAGATCAATGGCATGCAGCAGATACAGGTGACCAATATGTGCTTAATAAGACCTAAGTTGCTTAGAGCAGGGGTTCCCAACCTTTGTCGCCGGGTGTACCACCTGTCATGGTCAAATTTTCTCAAGTACTACCTGTGCCAATAAATAAATAGATTTGTAAAGACTGTTTCACACCATGAATAGGGGCGCATGTGTGTGTGCACGCACGCACTTAATGACTTAAGTGTGCGCGCTTAATGACTAACAGTGTAGTCCTGTGCAGGAATAGGCCGGCAGAGCGCGCACTTCACTGGCCTAAGGAGTCGCAAAAGTGCCATAAAGCACTTTTGTGGCTCCTCATGTGTAAGCAGCGACAGTGCGGAGGCCGGCACCGCTCATACAGCCACCTAACCAGACTTGCGCCGGCCGGCCGACCCAAGTTAGTGCTAAGCAGGTCGGCGCAGGGGTGGGGGGAGGGCGGGCAGGAGTGATGAGGGAGGGGGCCATTGGCCAGCCCGGCCTGGGAGGGGGCGGGGATATCAACGCTAGGTTGCGCTGATATCCACCACCCCTTTCCAGGCTGAGCCGGTCTTACATGGCCTCCCCAGAGTTGGAGCGCATTTGCGTAAAGCACATAAAGCACATCTGCGACGACTCCCTGCCCTGTTACAGGAAGAAGGTTGTATGGGTAAATACAAGACAACTCCCTGCCCCTTTTCTCTCCGCAGAGATACGCCACCAAAAGTGGTGCCATATGTGAAGACCCATAGATGGCCCCAGGGTTTACCAGTAGGTAAGTATAAATGTTTTATACTTACCTCCCTTTTGCCCTCGGGTCGGTCCCCCCCACTGAACGCAGCATGTGTCTTTTTGGCGTGGCTGCATCAGCGTGACTGTTGGGGGATATGATTGGGTCAAAATTTATTTATTTATTTAAAAAAATTATATCCCGCCTTATCCTATGCTGAAGGCCAAATGCCCAAGGCGGCTTACAACAAAAATTAAAATATTTGGTTTAAAATAATACAGAAAATAAGTTTAAACAACACATACCGTATTTATTGGCGTATAAGACGCACTTTTTTGTCTACATTTGTGTCCCAAAATAGTAGGGTGCATTTTATACGCCAATACTAAAAAATCCCTTTTCCCCCTTTGCCCGTTTTAAAGCATTTTCGGGCTTGCAGTGTTTTTCCGGAGCCTGAGAGCTCCCTTGTGCTTTCTTCCCTAACTAATCTATCCGATCTACAGCTGTTTGTCGGGTTTAATTTATGCACGTGCATGAGTTGAGCTTCTCAGCAGCCAGCAGAGGGCGCTGTGCTCAGTTCAATTCAGCTGAGCTGCCGAGGGCGTGCTCTTGAATGCAGCATGGGTAAGCTTCTCAACTGGGCCTAGTTGGGAGGCTTTGGAAACTGCATAGGTGGGGTGGGGGAAAAGAGTTGAGTCTGGGGGTTTTGTATTTGGGATTTATGTTGTTTAAGAGTTGGTAAGAGTTGAGTCTGGGGGTGGTAAGGTGGTAAGAGTTGAGTCTGGGTTTATTTGTACTTTTATGTTTTTTACTGTGGAAACTGCAGGGGTGGTGGGGTGGGGGAAAAGAGTTGAGTCTGGGGGTTTTGTATTTGGGATTTATGTTTACTTTGGAAACTGTGCATGGGTGGGTTGGGGGAAAAAGAGTTGAGTCTGGGGTTTTTTTGTACTTGGGGTAAATGTTTTTTTTTAACTTTGGAAACTGTGCATTGGGTGGGTTGGGGGAAAAAGAGTTGAGTCTGGGGTTTTTTGTACTTGGGATTTAAATTCTGGTGCATTTTGTTCATGTGTCTTATTGCTGTGTGTTTTAAAAGAGATCCTGGTATTTTTGTGCAATTTATGTAAATTAGCTAATTAAGCAGCCAAGCAGTAAGTGGCCAAGTGGCCCAAAAATGCTTTAAATCTTTTTTTCTTGAAACCCAGGGCCAAAAGGAAGGTGCGTCTTATACGCCGGTGCGTTTTATACGCCGATAAATACGGTAACTAAATTTAAAAAACAATAAAATCCACTGGGGGGCGACAGTATGGAGCACAAAAGCAGCATGGCAGAGCATCTTGAGACACAGGAGGCAGACCACAACCCATCACCCAAACGCTAGATGAAACAAAAACGTTTTGAGCCCTCGCCAACAAGTCATGAGAGAGGGGATGGTTTTCAGATCTCCTGGCAGGGAGTTCCACAGTTGTGGCGCCACGGCAGAGAAGGCTCGCCCACGTGTTGCCACTCTCCTAACTTGCGATAGAGGTGGTACCCACAGGAAAGCCCCCTCAGATGACCTAAGAGAGCGGGCCGGAATGTATGGGAGAAGGCGGTCCCTCAGATATCCTGGACCCAAACTGTGATGGGCTTTAAAGGTCATTACCAGCACCTTGAATTAGGCTTGGAAACGAATGGGCAGACAGTGCAGCCGCTGAAGCAGTGGTAGCTCTAGCAACCACCCGGGCCGCTGCATTCTGCACTAATTGCAGCTTCCGAACCGTCTTCAAGGGCAGCCCCACGTAGAGCGCGTTACAGTAATCCATTCTTGAAGTCACTAAGGCGTGGACCACTGTGGTCAGGTCCTATCGACTCAAGTACGGCCGCAGCTGGTGCACCAGCCGAAGCTGGGCAAACGCACCCCTCGCCACAGCTGCCACCTGGCTTTCCAGGGAGAGCTGTGAATCCAGAAGTACTGTACTCCCAAGCTGCACACCCATTCCTGCAGGGGGAGTGCAACCCCATTCAGAACGGGCAGGTGACTCAGTACCTGCATCGAAGCTTTCCTGACCAGTAGGACCTCTGTCTTTTCTGGATTCAATCTCAACCTATTAGCCCTCATCCAGACCCCAACCGCCTCCAGGCAGGTACATTAGTAGGATCCAAATGTCATCCAAGTGAATACACTAGTGACAACATCCAATGATCTCATTCGTTCCGTGCAATTCCTGCCCAGGGGAACAGACATTGTCCCATGGACGTGGTATATCTCTATTCCTGTTGGCCAGAGGCTGTTGTGGAGGGTAAATGCTGATTCCAGGTCACTGTCATTCTGAAAACAAACTATATAATATCTCACAAATAACTCACAAACTATTTTAATGTGCCAGGGTGGTGTATATTAGTTCTCACACTGATACACTGGTTCCAATGTTTATATTCAAGAAGCACAAATATCTGAACTGTGTTGTAGAACATTGTTGAAATGAAATGACTATAACTTTGTGCCCCTTTTCCATATATACCATCTGGGTGCAGGGGCTCTAATTTGCCTGAGCGCCTCTATGCTACACAATCTCATTCTTGGCAAATATTCAACAATTTCAAATGTATTTCTAAGGGATCTGGGAGAAAAAAATTATCCCCTGGCATAAGCTTTTAGGAGCCAGCAGTATCCCTATCCCTCCTCATACTGACCCGTGCTGAAGCTGCAGTGTTACATTCGCCTCACTGGAAATCACTGTAATTAAAGGTTTCTGGTTACAGGGCTGTCAAATCCTTTTGTATATCTGTTTTTGGCAAAGGCCTAAAATCTGAGAGCCGCATGAAACAGACCATCTGTTAGCCTTCATTAGGGCTTCTCTCATCAACAACACTATTAAATAGAACTGAGCACACTAAAAGGACTGTTGACATCTGGGCTTTCAGTGGCAACATTGATCAATATTAATAACAAAACTACTTCACCTGAATTTATTATTAATGGAAATTTAAATGCAACATAAATATGGATGCTTTGCCTTACAGCACCCTTTTAACACAACTAATCTAAATGATGGAGTGGACCCTTTCTTTCCCTTGGCTGAGAGACATAATAATGAAGACACCTAAGCTACCTTGCAGCACTCTGTCATGGCATGGCTTCATTATTTCAAAATTATTTCCTAAAATTGTCTTTTATTTAAATGTCTGTGCAGACTTACCTGTGCCAAGGTTTTTCTTGCGGTAGCTGCCCTGCTGCGTCTTATGGCATGTCACCTTTTGCGACCGCCATGAAGCACGCTGCACCACCAGAACGTGAATTTGATTGGATTAGGATACAATCCAATATGCAGGAATAGAAGCTCTCATGGCCCTCAATTATCTTACATGATGTGGGTAGTACGGGTGAAGATGCCATGTCAGGAAAAACAGATGCTATTGTGTTTCCAGCTTGGATTTCCGTTCCTAATTGACAACGCGCGTCTCCGGCGGCTTCCCGCGCTTTTATCCTTCTAACTGAGAAGCACCGTTACAGGAAAGTTCCATCTTGAATCCTTCGGGATTTCCTTTGAAGAAGTTCCGAGTTTCGGAACGAAACATTGGAGTTACTTGCAATAAACCTTGGATTTTAATAGTTCATCCCGGTCGCGACTGCCAGCTGTTTGTCGGAAACCCGCGATCGGCGCAGGATTCTATTGTCTTCCAGGCTGTTTTTCCTGACATGGCATCTTCACCCGTACTACCCACATCATGTAAGAATCCAATATGCACTTTCCTGGGAGTAACTCCCACTGTGCACAATGGGACATCCTTCTGAGTAAGATATGCATGCATTACGGAAGCCTATGTACGTTCATTTGTATGCACATCTGCTCTGTACGCAATCAGAAACCCTGCCTGATTGGGGTATTTGATCACATGGGGAGCTTCCATCTTTGCAGTAGCAGGTTGTAGGCTCCTCTTTCAGACACCTGGAGGCAAGGGGGCAGGACCAGTGGGCATGATCTTGATTCCTTTCATACATTCAGTGGCCTCATGTGTGGAAAGGTCTGAATAGGGATTTAGTGTTTGGGGAATGCTGTGACTGAAGAACTACCCATTTGCTTTTACAACCTGTCTCCTAAATAAAATGTCTGGTATTCTAATGGTATATACTCAATAAGTTATCCTTCTCATTACATTTTCTTTTCCTTCTCCTTTATTAGTGAATAAAAAAGAAGAAAAGTACATAACATAAATGAAATACATAAAGATTACAAAGAATATTAATAAGCAATCTATACTGAACATATATGTTTAAAAAAGGTTTCCAAATGTCCAAAAAATTATCCATACATGGTTGATCCTTATTTAGGAGACAGCTTGTAAAAGCAAATGGGTAGTTCTTTAGTCACAGCATTCCCCAAACACTAAATCCCTATTCAGACCTTTCCACACGAGGCAGGGTTTCTGATTGTGTACATTTACACCCGGGGAAGGGGACGAGTGTCCCCTTCCCTGAGTAGACCTCCGCCCCGGCAGCAGCTTGGCTGTCGGGGAACAGGATCTGGCGGGAGGCTGTGGGCCGCCGGCTGGATCCTTACATAGGATTGCACTGTGCATCTGCCAGTGATTCTAGTCCATGGAATTTTGGGTCTACCACTGAAAATTTTCCAAGTCTCATTTTTTTTAATCTGCAAAATTGCTAGAACAGTATTTGCATCAAAGTGATAGTCTAGACATAAATCAATGCCTATCAACCCTTGAATCTTCTCCTGTAAGAGTAATGTCCAATTACTGTATACAGTATATTGTCTATAAAAAAGGTAAAGGTGACCCCTGACAATTAAGTCCAGTCGTGTCTGACTCTAGGGTGTGGTGTTCATCCCCATTTCAAAGCCGAAGAGCCAGCGTTGTCCAAAGACGCCTCCGTGGTCATGTGGCCGGCATGACTCTCCTTGCCGCAGCGCGTAGCATGCGGCTGGAACACGGAGCGCTGTTTACCTTCCCGCAAGCGGTACCTATTTATCTACTCACATTAACATGCTTTGGAACTGCTAGGTTGGCAGGAGCTGGCCAAGCAACAAGAGCTCACCCCGTCACAGATTCGAACTGCCGACCTTTTGATCGACAGCTCATGGTTCAGCGGTTTAACCCACTGCGCCACCCGCTGGCCTATATTGTCTATAGATTCAGTTAAATGTCCTCCTCCTCATCTTGTGCAACATTTGATGCATTGTTCTGCTTGCTTTCTACACAGAGGAGTAATAAACACCTCATAAAACAAATCCTGAAGTTCAACTCGCTCATTGGTATTAATGTTGGCATGATGGAGTATTTCTGAGCTTAGGGTCAAACTAGATGTTATGCAAAATGAATAACATGCCCTGGTGTTGAAAGGCAATGGATGCTTTTTTCTAATAAAAATAGTGGGGTGGGGTACAATCAAGATTGAAACTGTGGTGGAGGCAAAGCCCTAAAGCTCCCCCCTCCATGATTTCACAACCCCTGGAGCACTTATTTTGCAAAGCAAAAGAAAAACAGTATTGCATGTTAAGCATGTCATGTAATGTGTAGTTAGTTTGAGCCTTAAAGTAAAGGTAAAGGTATCCCTTGACAATTAAGTCCAGTCGTGTCCGACTCTTGGGAGCGGTCCTCATCTCCGTTTCAAAGCCGAAGAGCCAGCGCTGTCCGAAGACGTTTCCATGGTCATGTGGCCGGCATGACTCAACACTGAGGCACATGGAACGCTGTTACCGTCCCGCTGACGCAGTACCTATTAATCTACTTGCAAATTCTTGCTTTCGAACTGCTAGGTTGGCAGGAGCCGTCGCACAAATTCGAACTGCCAACCTTTCGATCGACAGCTCATGGTTCAGTGGTTTAACCCACTGCGCCACCCGTTGGCTCAGTTTGAGCCTTACATTCCCGCAAAGGGCTAACCAAGCTGAAGCCACAATTTCCCTTCGTCTGGCATAGTGACCAGGCTTGAGACTGCATATGCCGCCTCTAACCTGATTACTGTTCTACCGACAGGGAGAAATGAGTGCATTTTCCTCCTCCCCTTTTAACCCAGCATCCCCTGAGTCCTTACTAAGGGCTCAGACTCAGCAATGCTTTGCTTCCAAATCACTTTTGCTCAAATGAAGGGAGAATGTTCCACTCATCTTTTATGTTCCAGAGTCCCCTAAGGTTTCAAATAAAAGATTTATTTACCATGTTTCTATCCTGCCTTTTAAAACAAATGTTCCCAGGATGATTTACATACAATAAAACAATGACAAAATTACGAGACCATTTAAGAAAACAATTCAAAAGCAAAAGGGAACGTATACTTTGAGTTAAATCTGGTGGAGTAAAAATATTTTTGTCAGGCTTTCAAAATGAGAATGGAAAATGAGAAGGAGGAATAGGAGAGTGCATTGGTGTCAAACCCAAAACAAATGCTGCTCCATAAGACCTGGAAAGTTGGTTCTTGGAAGAGAGTTTTGTAATCCCCCTCCCCCTGCAAACTCTCATCCAGGAAAGATGAGCCAGAAAGATACCATGACTACTGCCGTATTGAAAGCACAATAGTCAAGAAGATTAACAGCCCAATGCTATTGCAGATTAGGCTCTCCCATGGAGGCTTTTACAACAGTGGAACAGATTTCCACTGTCGTAAAATGGCTGCCAATGGAACTCACAGCGCTCTATCAATGGCCATTTTCCGAGTGCTGCTGCAAGAGGTGCCGGACCCCACTGTGCCTTCTGGAAAAGGTAAGGCAGTGGTGAGGGTGGGGGCAAAACTTGGCAGGGGGAGGAACTGGTGCAGGGAGGCTGCAGGTGGGGTGGATCTGGTGGTGATAGCACACGCCAGATCCTAGCCCTACTTTTGCAAGCTTCCCTACCCTTTTTGTCTCCTTGGACCAGCTCCAGCAAAATCACTGGTGCGGGTCTCAGGGGACCCATTGCAGAGCATGAAGCTTATGGAGGGGTAAGGGAAAATAAAATCTGCTCCCCCCCGAAGCCTCCTGATCTGCCCCCCCCGCATACAGTGTGCCCATTTTCGGTGTGGCTGCACCAGAGGGGTGGTGGTGGTGGAAGTCTAGGATTGGGCTCTAAAAGATCACAGTCTCCCTGCCTATCTCTCGTATAGCTCATCACTCAGGGTGACCATGGCAGGCTCACAGACGCCAAGTAGGCTGGACAAAAGGACATTGGTCATACAGTGCTTCACTACTAAATAAATATTATTACCTTTCAGTGAAATAGCATCCAGTGCTTTGAACAGAGAGCAATGATTACTAATAGCCCAATCCTATCTGCCAGGTTCTGCTGGCAGAACGCGTGTTCCACCAGCGGAAGGTCCAGGATCCAGGCAGAAGTGCCTGGATCCTGGCGTGCATGGTGCGATGTTGTCATGCTTGCTGACACTGCTAGTGAGCTCAGCAAGGCCGGCAGCACAGTCACTGCCAGCTGCGTACATGGGTTGGCGGCGAGGCCTCTGTCCACCAGCACAAGATGAGTTGGGGGTAGGGGCAGGCAGTGGAGAGGGGGAGGGAGCTGGAGGATTGAGGACATTTCTGGGTGGGGAGGGGGAGGAATGAGAGGTGGCGGATTGCACCGGTAGCAATGGTGCAAGCCGGATCTTATCCCCTCCTTTTCAAATCTCCCTGCCCTTTTCCTCTCTTTGGATATATGCCACCAAAATAGGTGGCGTATGTCCAAGATGACCCATTGGCTCTTGGGCAGCCTACCAGGAGGTATGTTTGTACTTACCTCCTGCAGGCTGTCCAATGGCCCCCTCTATCATAGGATGCAGTGCACAACTTTTTGGCATGTGTGCTTTGGCAGGGGTGGTTGTTTTTGGATAGGATTGGGACCTAATAGCCCAGCACTCTGCCTAATAACAAGCCAATAAATGAAAACATTTACAAGAAGAAGGATGTGGGTCTATGTACCTCTGTGGAAAGCAAAACAAAAATGTTCCAAGTATAATTCAACCAAGATTCTGATCCTTCAAACAGCTAACTATGCTTTTGAATGTAAATCTACGCTATTAAATCTTAAGTATATTAGATTCAAATTTTCAAACTAATGAATGACTAGCATCATAAGCATGACATATCCACTATTGCAGTGAATGTGTGCTGTCACATTTTAGTGAAGGGGATATTTATCCTTACACCCCCCTCCCCCCCAAGGAAGACACGAGTCAAGTCACTTCTTGGAGAGATGGTCACTTTATTTATTATTTACAATAAAAACCTTCAGAGGCAAACGTTGGGGGTAAACTACCCCCCCCCCAAAGACGTGCAGGCACTGGTCGGGGGAAATGGGCCTAGCCATCTTCCTCCCCCTGCTTGTTTTGGCGTCAAACACCCTGGCTCCAGGCCCCCCCGGATACAGCTCGGGGGAGCCTATCACAGCCATCCCAGAGGGGCTGAGACAGCAGAGCAGGTTTTGAGACCCATACTAGCCAAGCCATTGATGGGCCTCCCCTGCTCCAGCCAGGAAGCTTGCCACCCTGCCTCACCGACCCACGCAAGCATCGTTAATGAGTGGTCGTGGCTCACTTCCTGACCTTGCCGAGCTCAAGGTGCACGCCCATCCCTGTCAATCCTTACCTACCCTTACCCGCACGCCACCTGCCACAATGGGCGACCAGCCTAGCGCTTGATCGCCCAGCCCCACCGGATCAGAGCATTAAGTAAGGCACTCTGCAGGTCTTGCAAGAACAACTCTGTACCCAGATTGGAGAGGTGCACACCATCCCCCCGGAACAGCTCCGCCGCATCATACCTGATGCGGGGGTGTACCGCGATTGCTCCGCCGTTCCTGTGCCTTAACTGCCCCAGGTAGGCATTTGCCTTCCTCCTTGTGAGATCTCTGGCCCTAAGACAAAAGGCCCCCCGCCGGACCCTACGGGGAAGCATGAGGGACCGCAGGAACCGAATCCCGTGTACCCAATGGGTGATAATTGCTAACTCATCGCGGATCTGAGGCCTCAAGGACATTGATGTCCGCTGGCACAGATCGCTTTCCCCCAAATGCCGCACTAACATCTGGGACGGTGGAAGGGTGAGCAGAAAACCCCTGTGCAAGGGGTAGGAGCTGGCTGCTGAGTGCGCCTCTTCGCGCTGCCCAACTCACGGTAGCCGAACTCCTGCGCCCCGGTTGGTCGCCGTAACCGGAGGCAGCCGCCCTCTTCCTGGCCCAGAACAGGTTTGAGTGCCCGCATAAAAGCGAGCGCAGGACAGTGGTACTCTGCAAAGAGAGGAAAACAGGACAGAATTACCCGCTGCACCTACCCAATTATGAAACTAGAAAGCCGGGCCCCGTGGGCCACAACACCATGCCAACAGGCAACAGTCGCCTCCCCCACTCTGGGCTTCGCACTCCTCACTGAGCACCCAGGCCCCACGGCTGGGGGGAGTAACAGCCAGATGGCCATAGAGGGCTTCACCACCTGACCAGCATGCCAAAGACTACAGCCGCCTCCCCCACTCTGGGCTTCGCGCTCCTCGCTGAGCACCCGGGCCCCTGGCTGGGGGGAGTAACGGCAAGATGGTCATAGAGGGCCTCACTACCCGACCAACATGCCCCCAGGCGACAGCCATCTCCCCCCCTCTGGGCTTCGTGCTCCTCACTGAGCACCAGGCCCCACAGCTGGGGGGAGTAATGGCAAGATGGTCATAGAGAGCCTCACTGCCTGACCAGCTACTTACCGACGTAGCCCCGAAAGGCTCTAGAACGCCAGTGACCGGTCTGCCGGAGTGCCGATGGCCCAAGAGCAGCGGTGGCCGAGGCTGCACCGATCCCGAACCACCTGATTCAAGTAGACTACCTACTTATGTGCCCGCTGGTCAGACTTTGGCTGACACAGCAGTCTAGACACGCCCTCCGTAGAGGGCTGCACATTCCCGAGATGTGAGGCCCGCCTATAGTTATAATACTAAGATTAAAGTGTGTTATTATTGTTCTAATATTTTATTTACTATGCATTTGTTTTCCTCAGTGATTTCTATTCTTCCTATTATTATTTAAGGGACGGTCACCTAAGCGGGGTGGGACCCGAACCACTAAGTCCGATGCCCAATCTGACCTACCACTGGGGACTTCTATACTCAAGCTTCTAGATGGGCGGCATGCCCCTCCTAAGACTACCCAATCCCTATTTAAAGGACGCTCCCCCCCCTGCTAGCTGTTCCAGCTACTGAGGTGAGGGAATGATTCTGCTAACAGATTGGCCCCCTCAAAATCCGGCTGAGGTTAATGCTCAACTGCTGAAAATGTGAAGAGCGACAACTGACCTAAGGGTCAGGAAGTGGCAGCAACTCCTAAAGGAACGCGCCAAACGATGGGCGCATACGACTGGAGTCCTAAGCGGACAAGCAGGGGTGAAACCCCCAACAACCACGCTGGCAAAGCACCCACCTATGCTCGGGCATGCCTCTAACTTCACAGACTCAACAGCCCAAAGAACAAACAGGTGGAAGCCAGAACTCTCCTTCATGAGTCATGGCCCACGAATGTCTTAAAGACAAAGGGCTGGCGTCCAGCAGCCCCTGCCCATCAGACATGTCGGGAGCGAATATATTCTAATCAGGGGGCCTGGACACCCAATTAAAACTGCTGGCCATCGAGATGGATTAAAGCCAGGAAGCACCACTATCTTAACATAAGTTAAGTGTATGAAACAGGCTTTTAGACATGATATCCTGAAGAGCAGAATTTCAAGAAAAGGGGGGAAAAGAATGCATCCAGGCACCGATCTTCGATCCCTCGTGGGATCAAAAGGAACCTCCGTTGCTCGCTGGAGCGAGGCAGCGGTGCCCCGCTGGGAAGCAGCTGGGCGGCACCATGCTGAGAACTCACGCAGCCAGGCATTGATCTTCGGTCCCTCGTGAGATCAAAAGGAAACTCCATTGCTCGCTGGAGTGGCGCCGAGCCACTCGCGAGGCAAAAGTCGGGACGCTGGGCCTGCTCTCCAGAGCTCAGCCCTCCGCGTCCTTTTTCTTCGCCTGCTGGGTGCCGACTGAGGGGTCTGGCCGCATTGCGACGTCTCCCCGTCGGCGTCCGGCCCACGTGACCCGGCCCGGCCAATCGCTGGCCGGGCCCCACGTGACCCTCCTCCTGCCTCCCTCGGGGGAGGGGAGGACAATTTCACCGTGCCGCAATGGCGGTGCAGGGGTTATATCTGGAAATTAGAGAACATATTCACACATATTTACTTGTTCTCCATTGGATGCAATGAGGAGATACACACATTCTCTTGCAGGTACCTCCTTTTGGGTTACCAACTATTTTGATCAAGCAAGTGTAGCAAATATCGTAAGAGTAGTCAATTCTGGGGGTAGCATAGAGCATGATCTAAAAAGTGGCAGAAAGACAAGCGGTCCTGGCAAGAGCATTAACTCTCTGAACAGAAAAAAGAATCTAGGTTAGAAGAGCAAGCCTGTATAAAATGAAAATAGCCCTCAAACAGACATATGACAGTCCAGACAATGTGATCTGTTAACGTCTACTTCATCCTATTATGAACCATTTATTTCACACATACCCTTAGATTCTTCACAACTTGTGTAAAAATCCATTGTACTTCATTCAACTGAGCAGTTAACAATTCCATGGATGACAAGGGCAGCATTGCTCTTGAGAAGAAAGCCTCACACGTTTTAGAGGCGGAAAAAACAGCTTGTTCAAAACTACTCAGATGTCCTTTCTGTTGTCGTTACCTGAGGTCTTTCTTTTACAAGAAATTTCATTTGAGATTTGATTTGACTTTGAGTTCAGAACCCTCTGACCTCAAAGGCAATCTGAACAAGCACGATCCATTCCATTAGCAATGGTCTCTGTGACTTTTTAATCTTTTCGGGAGATACAAAACATGAAACTGGTGTTGCAGAATCTATTTGTGACGTAGTGACCTTCACAGCTAACCAGGCATGGCTTGGTATGCGCAATGTAGGCAGGGACTCAATCAGAGCCACAGGGCTTTCCTTGGGCACCAAGCAAGTAGATCGAAAGGTAGAACATGACCAACATCCCAATCCTGTGTAACTCTTGCACCGGTGTAAAAGTAGATCCATCAGTGTAAGTGCACTTATGCCAGTGTAACTTGCCGTATATTGACAGACACAGGACAGAGACTGGTGGAACCCCCCTTGAAAGCCGCGCATGTGCAGTTTGGACGCAGGATGGACGCCAGTGCAACTCTACCAGCACAGGAAGCATTCCGGGGGCGTCCGAATGCCCCTGGAATCCCCCCTGCGCCGGCGGAGTTGTAGCCGCATTTTCAGCCATAAGAACAGGGCCAATGGGCGGGGGGGGGGGGAAAGCTGGTATAAGAAGGGGGCCCAGGGCCCGAGTATGTTGCATATGTTTTTGTCTTGTGTAAAGATTTTTAGTTGATCAGCCCTTGCTGAGGGGGCATATTTTTTTTTCACCAGGGCTTGAGTCCGCTCTCAGTGGGTCTCAGCTTGCCAGTATATGGGTCATATGTAAGGAGCTGGTTCCAATCACTTGCCCGACTCCCCTGCACTTATCAAAAGAAAGAAAAAGGGGGAAAGAAGCACACTGGAAAGAGTAGCATGATCTGCGCAACCCAACTCATCATGCAAAGAAGGGCCAGTTCTGAAAGAATTGTCCTACTCAGCCCTTAGTTTTATTTACATATCAGAAGAAGGTGAATTTTCTGGTTTGTCTCAGTAATGCACTGTCAGTGCGTGAACATCTATGTTTGTTTTTTCTCCCTTGAGGTCCCCATGACTGACTTTCTGGGCTCTGCAAAAATGGGATAAAAAACATTATTTGTGGGGGAGGTGAAAGACTGTCTAAAGCGGCTTCTTGCAAAATTCCAGACCAGCATTAATCAAAAAAGCCAAAAATTAATTAAAACCAATTATTCATATTTTATTTTGCATGTCAAAACAGTTTCATGCCTTGGTGAAAGTTCAACTCATTTCTTAATTCTTATGAACCTATTTACTTATCATTAGCAATTCAGAATTTTTCTAGCCACAACAGCAACAACAAAAACATGGAAGGAATTGTGTAAGGTGAAATTCACAGTTTATGGATTTTTTTGTTGTTCAACATGGTTGAGATATTATTGAATCGTGTTATGATCATCACCACAGAAGTTATAAGAGCTCTTTCCACCATTGGTGCTAAAATGCAGTTAGGCAATTGGGACAAGACTGAGAAAAAGTCACCACTGAAACTTTAACATTACCCACCCTTGTGCTACTGTTATCTGTAGTTAATGAAAAAGAGTAACATTGGAATTTCAGAGGGCTATTTGTGAGGAAATGTTTTAAAAGTATATGTTAAAATATACAGGTGTAGCTCATTTTTCCGCAGATTAGCCACCTGCAGACTTGCTTCAACGCGGATGGCTACCCCGGGGAAAAAAGGCGACTGCTGGCAGGTGCAGAAGTCACAGTACCTTAACGTAGCTTCGGCACCAGCCCGCCACCCACTCCTGGGTTCCTGCACGGCTTCCCATTGCTTCAATGTGCTGTAAATAGTAACAACAACAACAACAACAACAACAACAACAAAACACCGATTCACAACAACTTCCGGTTTCACGTCACAACCAGAAGTCGCTGTGAATTGGATTTTTAAAAACTCTTTAAAG
This sequence comes from Plestiodon gilberti rubricaudatus, assembly GCA_026170595.1. Classification (NCBI taxonomy): domain Eukaryota; kingdom Metazoa; phylum Chordata; class Lepidosauria; order Squamata; family Scincidae; genus Plestiodon; species Plestiodon gilberti. The sequence continues at coordinate 204,226,290 of JANXHW010000001.1, forward strand.
CTGTTTGAAGCACTGGGAAGCCGCGCAGGCTCTAAAGAGTTAAAAGCCCCCAATTCACAGCGACTTCTGATCGTGATATGAAACTGGAAGTTGCTGTGAATCATTTTTTACAAAACTATTTACAGCATTTTGAAGCAATGCGAAGCTGCGCGGGAGTCCAGGAGCGGCGGCGGGCCGGTGCACTGCTAAACTAAGGTACTGTAACACTGCATCCGGCACCCGCCTCACCCTCACCCTGCAGTGGATTCCCTACAACGTGTTTTTTTTAATCCACGGGGGTTCCGGGAACGGAACCCCCATGGATACGGAGGGCTTACTGTAACTTGAAAAGGACAGAATATGTTTAAACTGGAGCAGTGAGGGGGAAAGACTGAATCATGGCTGGAAATGTCAAGGCTTGTGGATTCTTGTTGCTCTGTCTTCAAGGAATATCAGCTGCATCTCTCAGTGAATGTAGTTTAGAAGGGTTCTTCTATTCAAAGGTTCTTCTGTTGCTGTGGTAAAACCTTTGCAGTTTTCAGACAGCCCTCCCCAGACTCAAGCAAATCCTGATCCCTGTAATTATAGTCTAGGTGCCCATCAGGGGGAGCAGTGGTTGATTCAAAAATTGGGAGTAGAAAGTTTGTAAATTGGTTGTTTGTTTGCAAAGCAAGCTCCCCCCCCAAAAAAAATGGTCTCTGGCTTTTACTTTCCCAACAGCTGGTCTCATGTGATTAGCTTTTATAAAGGTCACATTTAAATGATACATGTCCTGCCCTTGGGGTATAAGCGAGCAGACTTTTCAGATATAATATAGTCACATAAGCTCATAGTACTCTTGATGTAAATAGTGAGCTGGAGACTGTTTTCAGAGTCAAAGAAGATAGCCTTGATATGCATTCACACCTTGCACCATCACTAGTTACTTATGTACAAAATAATAATCTAACTTAAAAATTCACAGCCCTTCTGTGCAGTTCTAGATGCTTTGTGCCAGAAATGCAAACCTGAAACTTAATCCCAGGCTTTAAAATGCCATTCTAGTTGGGTTCTTGCTCTTGTTCTTCATATAACCTATTCCGGATCCAGCCCAGAAACATTTTGGTATCTAACATTTTGGACTCCTTTCTTCTTCCATTCACTCACGCTGCTTATCTGAAGTTGTTCGCCATTTTTGCTGCCTGATCAAATCATGAAGTCTGCTTTCTTCCTTCACTTTCTACAAATACACTTCCAGTAACGAGATTTCAGTAAACCCATTACAGCGCAATCCTGTGTAACTCTTGCACCGGTGTAACAGTAGATAGATCCACCGGTGTAAGTGCACTTATGCCAGTGTAACTTGCTATACACCGATGGGCGCAAAACGGAAACCAGCATAACCCCTCTCAGACACCATGCATGCGCAGTTTGGATGCAGGACGGACACCAGCGCATTTCCATCGGTGCAGGGAGCATTCTGCAGGGAGCATCCTGCAGCGTCTGAGAGGGGTTACACTGGTTTCCGTTTTGCGTCCGTCAGCGTATAGCAAGTTACACTGGCATATATATATCCAGGTTTGGGCTGTACTTTGGAGCTTATTACATCAGTGGAAATGAGTTCTGCTGTCATAACATGGCTGCTGACAGAGCGCAGAGCAATCCGTTGGTGGCCATTTTGAGCATGCTGGTACAAGAAACAGCAGCACCAACTCCACTACCGTACCCTGCCGCACCCATCGGAACAGGTAAGGTAGTGGTGGAGGTGGGGTGGGTGGGGAAGGGTCAAACTGGGTGGAGAAGGGTGAATCCCATGGCAGTGGTGCACGGCGGATCCTATTCCCTCTTTCTAAAACCTCCCCACCCCTTTCTTCTCCTTGGACTTATGCCAGCTAAAGATTTGGCTCAGGTCTGAGGACATCCATTCAAGAGCAGGAGGATTACGCGGGTAAGGGGAAATAATTCTCCTTTCCCCTCTGAAGTTTCCCTCTCTGCTGCCCCCCCGCCCCCGCTGGATATAGCGTGTGTCTTTTTGGCGCGGCTTTATCGGCAGGGGGGAAAGGACAGGATTGGGCTCTTCGTTCTTCTGTTGGTGTATCCATGTAACGTTTCAACATTGCTTTGCTGCAATGCATGTATGTTATCTTCTATGATCTGCGTATCTCTGTTGTATAGGTCCATACCTGGACCTATTCAACAGAGATATGCAGATCAACCTAGAGGTAATTGTGCACAATATGTTGCATGCAAGCAAAACCTTTGTGCCATGCCCCACGTTGAGGAAGTGTTTGCATTCCCATTTGCAACAAAAGACAGGAGAGACCACCTAGACCCACCGAAAGTCTGCAGTGAATGACTGCATATGGCTCCAAATGCACAGCTCTTGCTCTCACTGCATGCACAATTAGGAATCCAGCATCAGATATGCAACCTTGATTGCTGGATAAGGGATCTTGTTGCATCTGCAGGCCCTAATCCAGAAAGGAATCAGCAGTGATGTAGACTTGAGTCTATTGACTCGGACTCGACTCGGACTCAAGTCGTGTCAATGACTTGACTCGGACTTGACTTGGTGATTGTAAAAGACTCGAAAGACTCGACTTGAGACTTGGAGCCTTAAATGGCATGTCAATTTTTATTCAAGTTTAAACCCATTTCCCCCATTAAATAGATAGGGACTCGCAACAAAGACTTGGGACTTGACTCGAGACTTGGAGTCAGAGACTTGATCCATATCCCTGGGAATAAGCACATGATGGCCACCTTCTGCAAGCAGATCTCACTTTCTGGATTGGGGAAAATGTGTTTTGGCCTAACCCCCATTTTGCTCAGGAAGAGCCATTTCACTCAGTGTGTTGAGGAAAACCTCAGTTTGATATTGAGTGTTCACTCAACAGAAATTGCAGTCGATAATGATTCCCTCTGTGATACATATTGGCAAAAACTGGTGCATTTACGCTTTATATTTTAGGTGTACATTAAAAAAATTCTTCTGAAAATGTTATTTAAAGCCTTTTTCAGGGTTTCCACTTATTAAAAGATGAAGTCATGTCAAATGCTCTAACATGCAGTACTGGCAGCTCATGACTACAACAATTTTCTATAAACAACTGATATATCTAACTAACTGCCTCACCCCTTGAATAGTTGGAATACTTGCAAATGCCGTAAAGACAAGATACTATACATATATTCTTTTTTAAAAAATGCAACATTTCAGGTATATTCACTAGTTTCTGAGCAATATGTTTCTCTATGAGATTTTGCTTTCTTTGCAATGGGTTAAAATGAATCACTATGTTTCAATTCTGTTTTGAAGTATTATCAGGGTGTTGCGAAACTGTGCCAGACATGCTAACAAATCTGCCTAAATATTCACAGTATTGCTTATCATTCTCACATAAATTAAATATTTGCTAACTGTAATTATTTCTGCTTTTCTTCATTATTTCCCCCCAGCCTTAATTATAAACTATTATTTCACTTTAGTCTTTTTAGGGCTCCCACATACATGACAACCATGGTAAGAGGAAAAGGGGGGGTACACATAATGGATTTGTATCATATGTGAATATTCATTATGTCTCTCTCCTGAACTGTGTTGGAAATTGGTAATGAGTGAAAATTACTACAAGTTATATAAAGAGTAGCAAGTGGATATAATTAGTCATGGTTATGTTACCACTTGCCAGGGATACACAACGCAACCTTGCAAGGTGAATTAAGAAAAAAAAATCTAAATTATGAGTAACTTGCTAAATTCAAACTCTGTACATCCAAGACATGTTGATACCTGAGGCAGAAAATCCAAATGATGTCGCCCCCCATGATGAAAAAATATATCATGCTATTATAACAAACTAAATAATTGACCAATTGTTGCACCTTTACCGTATCAAAAATGTGTCCCCTGAGGTAGGCCACCTCACCCTGCCTAATAATAGAGCCGGCCCAGTTTATGTGAACGTCTTCATAACAATTTCCTCGTGTGATGAATAGTAACTTTAGCCATGGGCCACATCTGATTTCAAAGCAGCTGAAAATTCTCTTTCCAAACTGGCTCTTTACAGTAGTGGCCAAGCTCAAGCTCCTTGCTAAATCTTTTTATTGATTAACTCTATTTTTAGACCTCATTTCCAAAAGTAGAGGTGTATAATCCCCTGGCACATCCTAAAATCACATCTCACTAAGAAATCACATATAAGTTTAAACCATCAATATATATATATATATATATATATATATATATATATATATATATATATATATATATATATATATATATATATATATATATAATCCAATGTAATAAAAAAAATGAGAAGCAGTTCAGTCTCCTTCAATGGGCCCCAGTTGAAGTGGCACAGAGCCCAATCCTATTCCCGGCCACCTTCTGCCATTCTGGCTTTGCTCCAGAATGCACGCTGCAGGCAATGCTGGGGAAGGTGACCAGGAGGCTCTTGGAGAGGTAAGTAAAAAAAAATCTTACTTACCTCTCTGTAGGCTGCCTGGGCATCAATGTTTCTTCTTGGACCTATGCCAGCTATTTTGCTGGCGTACATCCAAAGAGAGGTGGGTGTGTGTGCGCGTGTGTCAGGCTGGAAAAACAGGGATAGCACAGTGGCGTCGCTCTGGTAGGGGCGGGGCAGTAAGTATCGCTCCGTCCTAGACCCTTTACCGAGCGAGCAGGAGGCGGCCCCGCCCCCTCACTGTCGGAGCCATTCCCCTGCGGAGAAAGCAGCAGGCAAGAGACCCTGCCTGCTGCTTTCTCCGCAGGGGAAAGGCTCCGACAGTGAGGGGGCGGGGCCGCCTCCTGCTCGCTCGGTAAAGGGTCTAGGACGGAGCGATACTTACGGCCCCACCCCTACCAGAGCGATGCCACAGGGATAGCATCCTGGCTCATGCTGCTGCTGCTTGGATCGACTCCCTCAAGCCTCAGCAGTGCTCTTCGCTCACACTACTGGGGGAGGATCTCAAAAACCTGGGACAACCTTAAACTGCTGTAAATTGTGTACAGATTACGATACTCAATGGTTTCAAATGTTTTGCTCTATATACACTTCTAGTTATACAGACTACTGCAACTGTTGTCAGGGGTATAACCCACTGCTCTCAATGGCATAGATCAGTGATGGCGAACCATTTGGGCTTGGTGTGTCAAAATTTTTGAAAATGGCTAACTTGACTCTGTTGGTGTCCCCCCCCCCCCGGAACTTTTAATAGTACTTTGACTATTGCTACTTTTAATAGTAATTTTGAACTGAACTGAACTGAACTGAAAACAACTATAGAACACATTGCATTTTATTTAACATCAATTAGTGACTTTTTGGTTGCTGAGTTTTATTAGCTAATAATTTGAAAGAGGTCTGCCAAAATCCCGGCCCTAAATGTTCAAGACAAGCCTGTAACACTTTTGTGAAAATATAAAGTGTGTCGGGGCCCTGGGGGAAACGCTGGCATATCACGCAAAATGACCTCGCGTGTCACCTGTGACACGCATGTCATAGGTTCGCCATCACGGGCATAGATGCTTATGTTTACAGTTTCATTTCACAGTTGGCTATAGCCTAGGTAAGGGATTTTAGGTTTGACTCATTTACAGCCCAATCCTATGGCTGATTTATGATAGCAGAACCTTTGTTCCTCTGATTCAAAAGTCCAGCGAGTGCATGAAGATTGCGCTGCTGCTGGGCCAGTCGCAGCCACCACTGCAAAGTGGCAACAGCTTTGCACCCTCACTTACTTCCTGATCGCCCCACCACCCTGTTGGTGTCACTGCTTCATCATAAATGATTGGGGATAGGATTGGGGCCTTAGTTAGCAGCCACTTTTGACAGTCCACTGAGGTTGTAAAAGATGTGTGCTTAGGATCTTCTGTGCATTGTGGGAATGACATGTTGGTTTCTGGCAAACTTCCCTACTGAGGTTTGTGTGGAATGCCAGCAAGCTGTTCATGATCTTGTTGTGGATCAGATGATTGGTGCCTCTGCTGCATATAATGAACCAAAATCCTGGCTAATTACAAAACAGCAAGCCTTGTAAGTAGTGACACATTAAAGACATACTGTATAACTCAACAGACTCTAAAGTGACTGTGTATTTGAGACACTCATATCTTTCACTTTTGTTTCACTGATGTGAGGCCAATATGTTGTGGAGAGTGCATTGAGTTTTGATGTGGGAGGTCCAGGTGCAAACGTTGCTGCAGCCATGATAATGAGAAATGTGATAAACATTGTACAGCACTTTGTACACCGAATATAATACTGTAGAAATGATTCATAATAATAAAGAGAGACAGCTGTCCAACAATTTTGTACTGATACGGGTAAAGATGCCATGAATTAAAAATCTGTTCTTTATTGTTCTTACAACCGCAGCGGGTCTCCTGAAAGGCAGACGCTGCGGAGCATAAACATAAAAAACCAAGAAAATTCCCAACGTTTCGGTCCTAAACTAGGACCCTCTTCCTGGGGAAAAAATCCACAAAAGATTGAGGATATCGTCCTTGGTTGCCTTCTGGGCTTAAATCCTAGAAGGCTGATTCAAACAGAAGCAAACATCGCAGGCCATGAAAGCTTTAGAAAGAGATTAGAGACAGCTGTGTGAGCAAGGCATGGCTGAAAGTACACAGCCACATAGGTATATTGAAAATGGCCTTCTTATACATCTATATTGCATTTATGTCATTTTTTTGCTCCAATAAACTTTGGAATCCATCACAAGTATATTCACAGGGCATCCATCATGGTCTAGTTGCAGTGGGAGCAAAGCTTTCTTGCTGAAATAATCCATGAGCCACTGATTACGCTTGCCAAATGTCATTTGACCGATATAGAATTCTCTTTATGTGATGATATCGCCTCCCACCTTGGTTCCCAGGGTTAATACTGGGAGGACACCTGCTGACCCCCTGAGATAGACTTCTTCCCCAATGATAGCTACTGCCTATACATACTGAAAAGGTGTTCAATAATACATGGTCAAGACTTTGAAAGAAAGGGCTATCTTGATGTAATTTGTTACTGGAAAAAAAAAGCATATCAGTGTAAATCCACCTCTCCATAGTGTGATTTGGTGTGTTACCAATTTCTTAAAAAGGATCCAAGATGGTTCCTACTGCCTCCCTGACGGAAACGTTGAAATCCCAGGCCTTTGGTTCAGCTGACCTGCTCTTTTAAGAGGAATGTTATGAGGCAACTCTTTCTACATCTCATCACGCATCCAGAAGGGAGGTTCGGCCTGGCTTTTGATTCTGTTGCCGTTGGTGGTGCCCACTTCTTCAGTGGTATCCAGCAAATGGATTAGACAACTTCATGTGGAATAATTCTGTCAATGGGTATGAATAAAATGGCCAATATCATTATGCCTTTGTACAAATCGATGGTAAGGCCACATCTGGAGTATTGTGTCCAGTTCTGGTCACCACACCTCAAAAAGGATATAGTTGAATTGGAAAAGGTGCAGAAAAGAGCGACCAGAATGATTCGGGGGCTGGAGCACCTCCCTTATGAGGAAAGGCTACAGCGTCTGGGGCTTTTCAGCCTGAGGGGGGACATGATTGAGACTTATAAAATTATGCATGGGATGGAGAGAGTGGATAGAGGGAAATTCTTCTCCCTCTCGCACAACAACCAGAACCAGGGGACATGCACTAAAATTGAGTGGAGGGAGAGTTAGAACAGACAAAAGAAAATATTTCTTTACCCAGCGTGTAATTCATCTGTGGAACTCCTTGCCACAGGATGTGGTGATGGCACCTGGCCTAGATGCCTTTAAAAGGGGTTTGGACAGATTCATGGAGGAAAAGACCATCACAGGTTACAAGCCATAAGCAACCTCCTGGTTTTAGAAGTGGGTTTTCTCTGTGCCAGGTGCAAGGGAGTGTCAACGGGAAACAGGTTATCTTGTTGTCTTGTGTGTTCCCTGAGGCATCTGGTGGGGCCACTGTGTGATACAGGAAGCTGGACTAGATGGGCTTTTGGCCTGATCCAGCAGGGCTCTTCTTATGTTCTTATGTAAGTGTATGTAGAAAATGGAGCTTCCATGTTCAGAGGCAATGAACATGGAACTGGTACTAGAAACAAGGACAAGCAACAGAGGGTATCAGAGGGTATTCTCAGGCGATAGTGGGTGTGCGCATGTGCAATCTCAGAGTTAGGCTGTGGCTCTTTTCTGTGGATGACGACAGGGCGATTCTGCTTCACCTGCCGCCCCCGTACTGCACGTCCCTGGTACGTAGCACCAAGTTCAGATGTTTAAATGCGTGTCTCCTGCATGTCATGAATTAAGCAGCAGTAAACAAAAATACAATATTGATCAAGTAACACCTGTGCATAAATATTGTGCATATTTGCTCATCTTCTCTGGCCCATAGTCTTTCATTGGAAATGGTGAGATAGAACAGAATGGGCTAATCTAATGCCTGAAATTTGGCAAACTTTTTCTTTATACAGGCAATATTGTGTTGTCATTTTGCCACTTGCCTTTTGAAATGCACTGACCTTTCAAGCCCTTTGCATCTAATACTGTTAATTTAGTCTCATCTTGCTAATTTTATGTCATTCGCATCTCATGTGGAACTGATTTCTCTCTTGCTTTTTAAAATATAAGATGTATGCTTCTACCAAGGATGTGGCCTTTAAAACAGGGTTCAGAGCAAATCATAGAAATTACAGGCCAGTCAGGGTAATGTGTCTTCTGGGTAAACTGGCAGAAAGCATAAAGGTAAAATTATTAAGCATGTAGATAGAAGAATAAACCTAGCTGAGATCAGCATGGTTTCTGCAAAGGGAAGTCCTGCCTCACTAACCATAGGGTTATATTGAGGCATGTTGATAGAGGTGATCCAACTGACACTATGTACCTGAACTTTCAAAAACTTGTGACCTACCGACCAATCCTATGCTTCCTCCCCCACAGATGCAGGTGCTCCAAAATGGCTTGTGCTACATCCTGTAGGGGAAGCAGTCCTGGAGGTCTCCTCTGGGTAAGGGAACATTTTACCCAGGGGTAAGCCTCCACAGTGTGGAGGGGTCTACTTGGACCCATGCCAGTGAAATGGCTGGCACAGGTCTGTGTGGACCTGGGCTATGGGATTGAGTCCAGGAAGGGTGGTTGGATTCGGCAGCTGCCACTGTCACCGAATCCACCCCCTTCCTGGGTCCGATCCCTGTTCCACCATCTCTTGCACTGTCCCGCTGACCGGAGACTGGATATTCCTGCCATTCAGGAGTTCAGAATGTCAAGTTCTCACATGTGGATTCTGTTCATATAAAAGGATGGCGTGTATATTGGCAGAGAACAGCAGGAAGGAAAGCTGAAACTTCTCTAGAAAGGAGTCTGCTTCTTTGATTAAAAATTGTTTGCTAGCAGTCATCAACAGTCTCCTGCATTCAGAAACAACACATAGATATGCCATAATAGAACAGCTCAGAAATCAGGAAGCAAATAAAGATATCCAAACAAAACGATCAAGCAGTTTGTTTAAGAAAGGCTTGAGGCAGACAGTATCCTTCCTATTTTTAAAAGTACTGTACTGTATGAAGGTTCATTGGTAGTGCCGCAGACAGACTGAATCATGCTCTGCCCACTTACAAGGTCAGTGTTTGGGCCAAAGTCTTCAACCTGAGTGCTGGACAGTGTTTTTGGAGTGCATGTGTGTTATTTCTCATGGGGAATTTAGGGTGAACAAGAGATGACGAATAAGGTTGGATGAAACCTTTGTTTGTTGCCCTACCAGAGAATCATACACCTAATTAGTCAGCGCTGGCAGGATGAGTAGAAGAAGTCTATACTCTCTCCATCGCATCTCCAATTATGGGCCTCAGATCCCATCTTTTTTTCCCCCTCAGTTTCTCAGGTCACTGTAGGGAAAGGTCAGAAGTTCATCTGCCCTCAATGTCTCTTTGTTAGCTGCCAAACTCTTGGTAGTTTAGCTCTAAGCAAAAAGGTACATTTGAGCTGGAACAGAATTCAAAAGGACTATACAGCACATCTACTGTATAGAAGCACAAGACAATAGGAGCCGAAGCGCCAACAATCATGGTGCTGGTTTTGCTTGCGTATTCTTATCATTTTCTGTTGTTATCCTAGTTGTAGTGTGCTATAATTGGAGACATGCTTACGTCTCTGAGAGCTATGATGTAGGTACTTTCTCTTGGATGATAGGAGCCTTGTGCATAAGGGTGGATGGATTCCTAACTAGGAAAATTTAAATCCTGTACCCTGGTGATCCAAGACCTGTACTGTGGAAAGTATTTTTTTTTTAGCAAAATCATTTTTTTTAGTTAATGTGCATGTCAGTTTATTTTGCTTAATTTATTCAGTTCTTTTACACTTTTGCATAATTTAGTCTAATTTTGTCGGACATGGGGCTACACAGTACACTTAAAAAACTACCCCTCCACTTCTCTGGCTTCTGACTGTCTTCTGGCTTTTTCAGTCACTTCTCCGGCTTCTGAGATTTGAGGTAGTCATTGCCTACAGGCATTCAAGTATATATTTGCAGCCATAACTTTAAGGACTAGAAACTTACTTAAAAAAAAAAAAGAAAGCTAATATACTAAGGAAGTGTAATTTTGCAACCAAAACCACATTATTTGATTTTATGCACTCTCACATAATTGCAACCTACTTTGTGACTTGCTTGCTTCTTTGTGACTTCTAGCTACTTGCCTACTTTGTGACTACCTACTTGCTTCTTTGTGACTTCTAGCAATGAATACACTAAAGGCCGGCCCATCCATGATGCAAACTGGTCGCCTCAGGCAGCAGGTTGGGGGGGAAGCCCATTTCTTTCTGCCTGCTTCCCTCCACTGTCCCTCCTTCTCGTTCCTGAATTGGAAAAGGAGAGGGGGACAAGGAGGAAGAGGAAATGTGGAAGCAAGGAGAGTGTTGAGCTAGAATATTGGAGAGTGGGAGGAGCAGAGGCTGGCCCATCATCGGGGAAGGGGGGTAGCATTTGGCATTTGTTCCTCAGGCATCAGGAGGACTTGGGCTGGCCCTGAATAGGCACATAAAGTGTTGCTGCATTCAGAAGTGGAAGGTTAACTGTCAAGCTCTGTGATACTGATACACTTTTATCAGTAGAAGATTTACTTAGGACAGAAGCTTTGAAAGAAGAGATGCTTCCCTGAGCTGCCACTGGTTTTGACAGGTTTTCTACAGATTTATACTGGCATGTGGGAATAGAATTAAACTCATCAAGGGCAGCTGAGAGCACCAAATTAAATGAAAGATCAAAAGCCGTTTGCGGCGTTTCCTTCTTCACAGAAATTGCCCCGGAGGTGGGAGGAGGGAGAGTTAGGGAACTCTCAGAAGGGTTTGGGAGGAACACAGTTTCTTTGTTTGGTTTATTACTTCTGCAGCACAATGGGGGAAAAATCCTAATAAACAGAATTATTAAAAAATATACACCCTGTAGCTAAAATAGGCTCTGCAAACAGTCTTGCTAATATCTTCTCAGCCTTGTTGCAATGCTTTATAAAAAGGATGAATATGGCCTCGTTCAGTTGCTACTTTTGAGCTGCAGTTTAATCGTGGTAATATTTCCCCATTTGTGAGAAAAACAAGACCTTTCTCCTTAGGTGGCTCTCTGAACAGTCAGGCAAATGCTGAAAACCTGAGCACAAGCACGTTATAATTTCTGACGAAGCTGACATTTTTGGTTCTCTTGAGAATAGCAATGTCTCATCAAGCTGACCTGAAAAGGTCTTCTTCATTAGGCCATTTTGAAGTCTTTCTCATCTACAAATTACCAAAGGCAGACCAGGCAGCTCTCCAACAATGCAATGAACCCAACCCACTCATCCCTTTTCCATGGAGCTAAAAGCCATATGGAACCATTCGTAGCTTTAAAGCTCAGCAGTCAGGATTGGTGTCTCCAGTGATTCCCTGGGATCAAAAGTCTCTGCTCTCAGATGTCGCTGCGAGTGATGCCAAGAGAAAGGGAAAGGAAGATTTCCTTACTTTGGAGTGTCTCAAACTCTTCTGCCATTGTCAGACACCTCTGCAAGCCTGTTCGCCTAAATCTGTTCCCTTCTTCCTCCTGACTGCTGGCAGATGTGGGAGAGCTGCAATCTGAAAGCCAAGAGGGAACAGAAGACAATGCATGTTGAAAATATCAAACAGAAGTGGGCAGCTGTTTCCACATGCAGTATTTGTTAAATTTTACTGGACACGAATACGAGATACAATTGAAAAAAAATGACTCATATTACTACTTTAGATGCAAAGATTGACCCTATGGTCTCTCTTAAAATGACTGACACTAGGTTTGAACTTATGCTGGGGTAATTTGGCTGCCTTCCAGCATCAATAGCAAATTTTAAAAAATCCAAAAATAGCAACATAGAGACCGGAGTAATACTGGCATCGCAGTGTTGCTCCTGGCAAGGTCCCTATTTTGCCCATAAATGGAAAGAACCAATTGGCAAATGGCAATGGTGGGAAGGGAACACCCCAGTGGCAACACAAGGGGTGATGCGGCCAGTGCGGGATGCACCAAGTGTCACCCTCTGGGGTGTGACGGCAAAACGGTCAAGCCTCCACTCAGCAGCCCCGGCCCCAATCACCTTGCACTCTCGCCAATGAGCGTGTTTTCACCCCTCGCCCACAAGAACACGAAGCAACAACGAATTTCAAGGCGGGTCGAAGTCTGCTGAGCAGAAGTAGGCTTTTCACATATAAGCAATGCAAAAACTCAGAAGATGGGTGTTATTAACTCCGTGCATTCCTTCCACCACAGCAAAGAACAAGCAGGCTGCCTAAAGCATTCATAATTGCTGTGGCTCAACATGTTAGGTTGGAAGCATCCTAACGTCAGGAGTTTGAGCCCTTTTTGCCATGGGAGAGCACAGTAAGATCTCCCATGTAAGCTGCGCATCTAAACAGGGAAGAGAGGAGAATGAGAAGAGAGCAAGTGTGCTAACCACTAGGCATTACTTCCCTGGGGCATGATGTAATATCTAGCAGACCCTTTCTTGACCCTGACAGCAGGGAACACTTTTTTTGCCAGGGAAAGGAGAGACTTGGACAAACAGCAATGGAAACTGTAGCAGCAAGCTTGAAGATGGCAAAGATATACGGTAACCTGCCTAGTAGTCCAGTGGGAGACATGAAGAAATGGGGGCAGAGATTCAAGCTCCACTCCAGGGAGACGGAAATCCTGTCCCTATCTTCTGGGCATCTAGCTAGTAACAATATTTGTAGATGGAAAAGGGGAGGCCATGGGACTGGAACTTGGGAGTCCCATTCTAGAACATAAGTTGGCCATGAGAACAGGCAGAAAAGCCGCTCCAGATTAGAACCCCCCCTCCAGGCCTGACTTATGTCATGACCCACAGCATTCTCTCCACCCCTGCCATGAATGGGAAGATTAATAAAAAATGTAGAGACATTTTTCATCCAGCCCTGCAAGTTCTCCTATTTCTTTTTGCACCCTCAAATTTCATCAACATTGCTTGCAGGACTAGAATTTGGGGGGTCAGCATCAACTTGTGGAGAAGGCAGGGCTTTGCCCTGGTTTAGAAGAGGATTAGTCCTAAGCTGGCTGCATCCCTGATTTTTCTCCATCATGCCTCCAGAACCGGCCAATTTGTCCCTCTATGACAGTAGAAAGCCACTGTAAGTACAAAGGCATAGGGCTACAACTAAGAGTGACTTAAAATTATGTCATCGTAACTCAGTTGTAACTGCCCCTACTGTGTGGGAACCTGGACTTACACTGTTGCACTGTGATTAACTGCAGTCTTACTCTCATTCAGCAGGTGTACTTGAGGATAGGATTGCCCTCTTAGATCTCTTCTTATTGACATACAGTTACACTTATCAAAAGTTCGTGAAATTGATCTCATATATGATAGTTATGATCGAGCTGCACTGTGCTAGAACATAGAAAATGACATCTATTCCTACTATTTCAGAATGAGAAGTGAAGGCATATCATTTTGCAACATGGCTAAATTAAGCAATTATATTGGTTTAAAAGAAGGAAAAATAAGTAAACAAAACAGATTTATTTAAAATGGAGAAAACATTTACAGTAAGTCCTCACTTACAGTTGTTTCATTTAAGTTCGTTTCGTTTTAAAGTTGATGGGAAAATACCGTAAAGTTGTTTACACTGCCCGAACACTTGTTCTGGTGGTGTAAATGGCCCATAGAATTGGGGCACAATTTTTATGCTGCTAAGAATCTGGCCATTTAATTGTGCTCTGGAAACTGGCACCCCCTAGAGAGCAATGTAGCTCTGTGGAGAGCTTATACCAACTACCCCCCCCCCCCCCGAGCATATCTTGATGCACCAGCTAGCATTGCCTCCTACTGTCCATATGTTCGTGATGTATAGACTCTCAAGCAATGTAGTCAGATAGCCGTGTGGAGAGCTGGCATGCTCCCATTCATTCCCCTCACACATTGGCTCTCTCTGGCAAGCATCATGCCTGAAGAGGGCTCAGATAAAATATCATGAGAACTGTCAGAGGTTCATACACAGAAACATGCACATATTTAGTTGCATGCTCAAAGTGATAAATATGATTTTCTTTAATTAAAAAAACCCTTTACCTGTCCTCTATGATACATGTAGGAGGTGTGCCACTCTGTGCAACTTCATTCCTCCCACAGGTTCTCTCTGTCCCTGACCACCCAAAGAGAAGGATGCAGCCTCCTGAGCTCTTGGTCTCACACAGCCCATTCCAACCCAAGTGCTAAGCAGCCCAAGTCAGACCTAAAGTCAGCCTAAGTCGTTTAGGTAGAAGTTAGGTCTGGAATGCAACCATTTAGGGCAAAGTTAGGTCAAAGTTAGGACCAACGGACTAAGAACAGCCCATTCCAACCCAAGGGCTAAGCAGCACAAGTCAGACCTAAAGTTGACCTAAAAGTGGGCGGAACATGGGTGGACCGTGGGTGTAACGGGGGCAGCAACCAATTAACGTTGGATTCCAGACCCTGGCAAGCACAGACACGCCCCCTCCAACACAAATGCTGACACAAAATTTAGGTCGACCAAAAAGGTGGACCCAAATTTGAGGAGACCCATAGGAGCCATTTTACCTTACCTAAGCCAGCCCTCTCCTGAAAAATTCTAACACCCTACTCCTGAGTTAGGTCAGAGTTAGGACGGAGTTGGGCCTGCTAGGTCTGGAAACCGACAGAGTTATGCCTAAAATAGGGAGCCTATCAGCACCCAGCCCCACCCAGCCTCATTCCCACAAAAGCCCAGCCCCAGACCTCCAGTCACTCTCTCTCTGAGCATGTGGTGTGGGGTTCTGGCCCTCACAGCCACAAAGTGGGACTTTGTCGGTGGAGGGCAAAATTCACAAACACCCCACTTCTCTCTTCTCCTCTCTGCCTCCCTCTAGGGCAGAGAGGGCTGTTCTGGCTGTGGCCAACCTGTTTACAGCTGTGCCTGGGCAGCTGCCTCCATGCAAGTGTTTGCTAACCCATGTCTTTCTCCCAGCCCCTCTTCCCCCCCCCCACAGGCAACAACACCAGCAGGTAAGAGCAGGTAAGAGCAGGGTTTGTGCTGACATGTGGTCTGACTGCTGCCTCTTTGCATTTAGAAATATAGGAAGGATACATGCCTCTCTACCAATGTCTTTTCTCATAGCTGCCTGCATAGCCTGCCATGACATGCCTCTCTACCAATGTGTTGTCTCATAG
Source organism: Plestiodon gilberti rubricaudatus (assembly GCA_026170595.1). NCBI lineage: Eukaryota > Metazoa > Chordata > Lepidosauria > Squamata > Scincidae > Plestiodon > Plestiodon gilberti. The sequence continues at coordinate 204,241,916 of JANXHW010000001.1, forward strand.
CTGCCTGCATAGCCTGCTATGATATGCCTCCTTACCAATGTGTTGTCTCATAGCTGCCTGCTTTGCCTGCTATGATATATAGGATACATGCCTCTTTACCACTGTTGTGTCTGATTGCTACCTGTAGTCATGTGAGCACACAATGCCACAAGTGTGGAACTGTTAGCCTTATGTAGACACCAGCTGTTCCTTCCCCCCCCCCCCTTTTCTCCACAGGGTCTACTGACAGGTCAGTATTGCTAGGTTTGCCATGGTTGTGACCCCCAAGTTGTGTTGTCTCTCTCTTTGACCCTTTCCCCTTACAGGATCATGCTCTCCTTACAGCCAGGTAAGCAGCTCAGACCATGCTATGTGTGTCACACCTATCAGCTGTGTTTTATTTCTCTCCCTGCAGGCTTTTGCAACCGACACACTGGCTTGTAGTCAATGGTGACTGCTTCCACATACCAGCTGACATGTAACTCCCCCTTGTTTTTTGTCTCCCCAGGAACGTCCACTACCACCTACCTTCCTGGGAGCACCCCTGGGCCTGCAGTCTGGTTGCCCCACGGTCCTCTGCCTTGATGCTGCCAGAGGTCAAGGAGACAGTCCTGCAACCCTCCTCAGCTGCCGGCGCTGCTGCTGCTCCACCTCCCTGGCTGTCATACTTGCTGTCCCTCCCCTTTCTATGGAGCAGGCTGTGGTTCCACAGGGGAAGAGCCTGCATGTCCAGGTCCATGGGGCAGGTGTGCTGCTGCTGCTTTCTGATTGGCTGCTGTGACTACCCCTGGCAGCCTCGCCATCTCTGCTAACGTTCCAGAACAATAAAGATGCCCCTCGCGCAGAGCCCCAGTGAAAAATATGTGCCCAGTGTTTACACAAGCATTGCCCCACACACACACACACAGACAGCCCCCAGCACTGAAGCCCCTACATGAGTCCCAGCCAGGGACTGCCACAGCCTTCCCTGGGAGAACCCAGCAGGGGCGCTGCGAGACCCCCGTGGCACAGAGGGGAGGGGGGAGTTGGGGGGGCCTCTCAGGCAGGCAAACAGTGAGAGCCAGGGCGTCCGCCCGTAATGCAGGCGCCTCCCTCGAAGGTCCGCCCGTAATGCAGGTGCCTCCGTCGAAGGTCTGCCCGTAATGAAGGCGCTTCCGTCGAAGGTCCGCCCGTAATGCAGGCGCCTCCGTCAAAGGTCCGCCCGTAATGCAGCCACTTCCGCCCAAAGTCTGTCTGCATAAGAGGCGCCTGTTTATGCATCACCTTCATCTGCGGAGCGCCCCCTGTGTCCCTATCGGTCTCTGCAGACCCCTCTCTCGGAATCTGTCTCCCACCAGCCTTGTTGTCTGTCTGTCTCTGACCCACCCATGCCCCTCCCCAGCACCCCCTGTCTGCCTGCCTGTGTGTCTGCCTCCCCTCCCACTCCCTGATGATGGCTGCTGGCCACCCCCCACCCTGCTAGAGCGCCTGCCGTGAGGCGCTGTCGTCGCCCCATCTGGGGGTGTGATGAGCTGTGTGAGCCCTTCACGCTCGCAGCAGACAAGCCCAAGGCATCTCTTGGTCTTGGCCGGGGCACAGAGCAGCAGGCACGCCGGGATGCCTTCTTTGTGGGCATTGCCCCGGCCTTGGAGGCCCAGGGCTTCAGGCAACGCACGGGCGAGTCATGTCAGAGGCAGTTCCAGTCCTCCTGAGACCCCCCTTGTGTGTGACGTTCCCACCCCCCTCCCCTTCCCTTCCCTCCCCCGCTCACCCCCCAGTGCAGCCTCAACGTGGCAGGGAGGGGACGGCCACTCTCCCCTGCAGCAGGTGGCTGATGCACAGGGTGCCCTGTGGCAGCTGGGCTCAGGCACCTTGCTCACCTGTCACCTGCCCTGCGCCCACCACATGACTGGCGCAAACCCCCTGCCTGCGGTCAGCCCCTTTGCAACCGGGCTGTGACAGACCCTGTGGCAGCTGCCATGGATGGACGCTGACACATGCAGACAGAGGCCTGCACATGCCTGAGCCAGACACGGAGCCTGGAGAAGAGCCTGCCTGCCTGGGAGGTAAGTGTTGCCTGGATCCTGGGGTGGTGCTGGGCCACAGAAACTGCAGCCTGCCTAACTCAGGCATAACTCTGACCTACCTCAGGCATAACTTCTGCCTAACTTAGGCTGCACTTAGGCCACACTTATGCCTGACTTGGAGAGGAGTTGGGTTGGAATGGGCTGCTAGTGGCATTACTGATGAGCATCCCCTCACACCCAAACAAAGCGAAGAGCTCTAGGGTTCTCTGTTCCATAGTAGTACTGTAGAAGCCTCTGAGACTTCAGAACATGCTTGAGGAACTGTAAGGAAAGTATTTCTTTTGAAACCTTAACAGCCTCTGCTCCTGTTTGTGTTTATATATTGATAGCTGTAAACTGGCTGGGTGGTGGACCTTTCCATAGGAAAGGGTTCTTCTGCTGATTAGTCTGCTTGCTCAAAACCCCAGAATCCCTTTTTTCCAACAGTATGCACATAGATTCTCTTCTGAAGTTCAAATGAAGATCTGTAGGTTGGGGGGAGCAGAGTTGTTCTCCTCCCTATGCTTGTTCGTTATACACAAATAGAACATCTATAGGGCTAAGGATGCGCACCTAAGGGCTAGGATGTGCAGCCAACAAGCACTGTACTACGGTGTTATTCTGTGACAGAGTTATTCTGCTGCAAGTAACTAGAATGAGGGCCAAAATGCACATTGAAGTGAAAATATGTTTTGGCCCAGTTGTTTTCTTTTCTTTTGTTAAATAGCCTGGGGGAGGTTAGGCAAGTGAAAGAGGTCAAAACTGCAATGGGTTAGGGAAGGCAACATACTAAAATTTGCCTCCAATGTAGTTCCAATTGCGCGCGCACACACACACACACACACACACACACACCCTCGGTGCTATTTTAATTTGGAAAAAAATCACAGTGGAAGCATTTTTCTTAATTAAAATAGTGTGCGGGGGGATGTTCAGGATTGGAACCATGGTGGGGGGAGGTACTAAGGCTCCCCATCTCCCCCATCATGTTTTTGACTTGTTTCATGCTCCCCATGTTAACAAAAAAACAACAAAACAATCTTGACAAAATCCCAATCCCACCATAATGTGTTGTTTGCCCCTAACTCGCTGCCTAGTTATTATCTGTTTGTTCTTTACTGACCCATTCCTACTTGCTAGGTTGTTCTTGTGCTTAGGCCTACCCTGCTCCTTTCTGTCCCTCTTATTTTCTCCTCTCTCTGCCTCCACCCTGGCTGCTGGTTTTAAGAATCTGGGGAAAGACAGCAGTCATGTACTGCAGAGATGGTGACATTTCAGTGAGAAAGAAAGGAGGTTGCATTGCATATGAGGTGCAGGTGAGCAGGTTGAAAGGGGGCTGGATGGACAAGCTGTAAGACAGGCAGGTCTCCATCATGCACCTATTTGCAACACAGTCTTCCCTGTGTTTTATTACATGGCAAGAGCCTTTGCAATGAAATGGATCCAAACCCACACTAAGGATGTCTGTTTATCATACATTTATGGCTACTGAATTCATCGGCACAATCAGAACTGATCTAGTCCATGTTTTGTTCCCTGTCTAGCACCTTTGGGATCAAAACTCAAATATATCAAGAAAAGAAATGAATGTCTCTCTGCTAGATTCCCCTGAAGCATGTTGGCTAGATTGAGAGACTTCTGTAAAACTTCCACAATGCTTTGCTTGCAAGAAGGAATAGAATGATAGGAGGAGCGATAATGAATGCGCGCACGTGCCCCGCGCGCACACACCCACACACCCCATTTTTATAGGCAGCGAAATCAGATGCACAGTTTATAAGAACAAGTTGGTTGTGTGTGTAATTTTTCCATTAATGATTCCACAGATGAAGCATTGATAATTATGCCCCCAGTGAATCTTTCTGAGGCATATTTGCCTGGCATTGTTGTAAGTGGTGAGGAGGTGGTGAGGAAGCTGAATATGTGCATTTTAAATTTGTATGGTTTCACGTTTTCACTGAAGTGTGGGGGCCTGAAGTTTCATGACTGTTTTCATGCAATTTGTTCCACTTAGACAAGATGACATGTGAAAATGTGATGAGCTGAATATAATATTTCACAGGTAATTGGAATTCAGGCAACAACAACAATAACCTGTAGCACTGTCACAGCTCTTAAGGCAAGAGGACAATGCTTCCCTTTGCTTTCTACTTCATACAAGGCTTGATTGTATATAAATAGCCACGGCCTTATACCTCATTGTACCTGTAGATCTGGGATGCCAGCCTCTCAAACCAATGTTTTCCAAGCGACCAAACTTTATTTTTTGTTCCCTCCTTGGATACTTTCCGGCGAGGCCTAAAAACCTTCTTGTTCAAAGAAGCCTTCTGAGTCCTTGCCTTTTTTTTAACATTCTGCTGGTACAGGTGGGGCACTGCTGTTTTTATGATCTGTTTTAATCGTAATAATTTTTAAATCAATTTTTAGATGTTGTTTTTCTTAGTTTTTGTTAACTGTTTTTTATTGTTTTGAAACTAACTATGTATGTATTTTTTGGGGTATTGTATTTTTCTCTGTTGTAAGCCACCTTGGGTCCCTTCAGGGAGAAAGGCGGGATAGAAATATTGTAAATAAAATAAATAAATAAATAAAATTTTGCCTAGGCAAGAAGATGTCACCCAAAACATAGGGCTGTTACCAAACTTAGGGGCACTGTGCTGAGTTCGCTGTCCTCTCCCCATGATGTATGCTAATGAAATGTGTGATGTGATGTTAGCACACTCCAATCCACAGCATTGGCTGCTTCAGAAGCTGATGTCAGGAATTACACAAGGGGCAACGGCTCATCACGTGTTTAATTAGGCTTACCATAGTCCCGGAATCAAGTGTGGCTTCGGCCTAGAAAAGACACGAGCCCGCGCCCAAGGGTGCACTGCAGCTGGCCAACGGGGTTCCGGCATCCGGAACTTCTGGTTGATGACGCGACCGAAACTGGAACCCCATTGGCCAGCTGCAGTGCACCCTTGGGCGCGGGCTTGTGTCTTTTCTAGGCCGAACCCACACTCGATTCCAGGACTATGGTAAGCCTATGTTTAATAAATATATGTTGCATACAACATATGCATACAAAAGGTTCTGTCCCGGGCATCTTTAGTCAGCACTGAAAAAGACCCCCGCCTGAAACCGCGAAGATTCACTGCCAGTCAGTGCAGACAAGACTGAGCGGCACGGACCAACGGTCTGACTCAGTAGAAAGCAGCTTTATATGTACTACTAGGGGTAGGATGGGCCTTCTGGGGCAGGCTTGTATTTAAAGTACTATCTGGTGGCATGTTTATTTGGAAGTGAAGCAGTTAGGGCTGGGGTGCCAAGAGGATTCCAGCAGAGTCTTACGGCCCAATCCTATGGGTTGCAAATGTGCTGTAAGGCATGCAGAGCTTGGTGTGCATCCGAGGAGGCCCATTGGGGCCTGCACTGCTTACACCGGGGGAAGGGGATGAGATTGCCCTTCCCCCGAGGTGAGCCCAGGCTGCGCTAGTGCAGCCCGCAATGGGCCTAGGATGCAGCGGCCAGCCCTTTATGCCGGCCACCACATCTTAAGCAGGGTTAGACTGCCCGTAGAGCAGCCTACACTGTTTGGGACCCACCAAGCCTATCAGCTCTGTATGGTGCACTCTGGCCAAGAGCTCAGCATTCCTCCTCTTTTTTGCTGTTTGCAGTTGAAAACATGGCTGACCCCATGACCTGAGGTGGCATGCCAAATGCTGCCCCCCCTTCCCCGATGATGGACCAGTCTCTGCTCCTCCCATTCTCCAATGTTCTAGGTCAGCACTCTCTTCCCCTCCACATTTCCTCTCCCCCCTCTGTCCCCCTCTCCCATTTCCAATCCAGGGAGTGAAAGGAGAAGGGGGGGCAGTAGAGGCAAATAAGTAAACAGAGATGGGTGCTTCCCACCAATCTTCTGCCTGAGGCAACCACTTCACTTGACCTCATGAATGGGCTGGTCCTTATAAGGCAGCTAAACAATTCTCAGGCCAATTGGTTTGAACAGTTACATAATGTTTTTGTTGTGTCATGGCTAGACAACATTTGTTTTCTAAGGTCAACTAAACTAGACTAAAAGAACAACAACAACAACAACAACAGCAACAACAACAAAACAGAAAGAGGATACTCTGAGCGATATGGAACAGTTGAGAATTGGTGGGAACTTTTTTCTTCTCTTTTTAAAAAGCCTTCTTACATTCCATTCCTCAAATTCCTTTGTTGGTTTAAGCTCCAGTGAGGCGTGTGTGTGTGTGTGAGAGAGAGAGAGAGAGAGAGAGAGAGAGAGAGAGAGAGAGAGAGAGAGAGAGAGAGAGAGAAGTGCAATGTGGAGCAGTATTTCTTCTCTTCCACTTCCAATTTAATCAATCGGAGCCAGACTCTTCACATAACCCTTATCTAAATTTTAGCATAAAATGGTAAATCCAATTCATAAACCCACATCTTAATCCCGATCACAATTTAACTTGCATGCTGGAAGTTTACAGATGTGTACATGAATGTTCTGAATAGATATGACTTGGGTTTATATTATACTATTTCTCTAATGCCTTCTCTGCATAATGTTGCCTTCTGAAATAGCTCTGGGAATGGGGAGATACTTGTCTGGTAGCATTTCAGTCTTGTTCTGCAGGCTTTAAATAAATGTGTAATTTTGGTCTTGTAATTTCTGAACATTTCTCTCATCAATAAATTGAACATTAATTGGCTGCCTTTATTAAGGGCTTCACCTCCATGCCAGGGTCTTGAGCTCTTATTTATGTGTTTTCCATCAGGTCTCTTGATCCTACAGAAGCAGCTGTAGACACCAGCCTGCTGTAAACTAAAGCCTAAGAAGATACAGTACTGAGTTCTGCCTAGTTTTATTTCCCCACCACTGCTTGCCTATTGCTGGAGGCCATGCGCAGAGGTATAGAAGCAAGGCAAAAGACAAAAATCGAAGGCCAGTCATACCAAGAAGCAACAGACATGGCTACAAATAGCATCAGATAGGGGGAGGCCAGTCGATAAAGCCATCATGACTACCAATGGCATTATCATTGTTTAGGCTTACCATATTTCCCCGGTTCTAAACAAAATAAATAAATACATTTTTATTATTTTTGTGAATTTATTTATTTATTTATTTGTGGCCATGAAAATTGCCATTTTGCCGCCGCTGCCACTTGTCTGTCCTGCCGCCTTTGCCTCCACCACCGTCGTTGTCGCCACCATTTTGCCACCACCATCCTCGCTGCTGGCATCTTGCCGCTGTCCTCGTCGTCGTTGCCACTGTCCTCGCCACCTGGAGTCTGGCCGGCTGCATCTGAGCCAGCCAGAATTCCTGCCCCCTCCAGAGCCGCTGTCACTTTTAAAACTTACCTTTTTTCAGCGGTGCCATCTTGAGTCTCACGAAATCTCGTGAGATCCAAGATGGCCCTGCCAAAAAAAGGTACGTTTTGCAGGTACCTTTTGTAAGTGGCGGCGGAGCTCAGAAAGCCCGGGACTGACCTGGGACCGGAGCCCGGAAACCAGGACAGTCCCGGGTTTTCTGGGACAAGTGGTACGCCTATCAGTGTTCCTACAGTCTGCTATTCCTGCTGCCTTCATCATCACCTGGTTTTTTAAATCAAAAAGTTGTTTTTTTATTTAAAAAGTTGTGTAATGAATATGTGTTACGTCTACACTTGCATTTGCAACTTGCTACATCTATCTGTATGGTGACCCATTTTGGATTTGTGCTTTGGCCTAGAGTCGGGGCTGGCCCATCCATGAAACAGTCGCCTCAGGCAGCAGTTGTGTGTGTGTGTGTGTGTGTGTGTGTGTGTGTGTGTGTGTGTGAGTGAGTGAGTGAGATCTCTGACCACCTACTTGCCTCCGCAGCTTCTCCTTCCACTCCCTAGTTTGGAAAAGGAAGAAGGGGGTTTCCGGCTGGGAGGACATAGCAGGCTGACAACTCCGCCGATCGCTCCGTATCGACAGAGTACATCTGATGGACTTAACTACTTTACCCCTGGATTGAAAGGGTGTACAAAGAGATAAACCACATTTCTTTAAATCGCCCCCATTCTGACACTTCAAGGCAAAGGCTTTGAAGTTTCAGGTCGGTGGGTGACGAAGAAGGATAACAACAAGCTCAAACTTCAGATGAATCGTAAGCCAAGCCACCTCCCACATGCTTTGCTTTACTTAGGCAAGAGGCGTAGAAATGATTTATGAACTGAAGAAATTAGCCGAGATAAGAGTTAACGTTAAAAATAATTAATACGTTGCGAAAAGACAAAGTGTACGTTCGAAAGTGAAAGTTTCTAAAGTGGAGAGCTTTATATAATAGTATATAAGTAGGATTTACTGCTTCGCGCTTGCTGTAATCTTTCGTAGTATGCTGTATTGTTTTGTTTTATTGTTTTGTTTGGTAGTTTAATAAAATTAAATATATGAGAAAAAAAAAAGGAAAAGGAAGAAGGGGGACAGAGAGGAAGAGGAGGTGAGGAGAGTGCTGAGCTCAAACATTGGAGAGTGGGAAGAGCAGAGGATGGCACACCGTCGGGTAAGGGGGGGCAGCATTTGGCATGCCGCCTCAGGCATCAAGAGGTCTTAGGCTGGCCCTGTCTAGAGTACTAACAAAAATTGGTGGAGGCAGTGGCAAGGGGGTGCTGATAAAGGGCAGATACACCATTCATCCAGTTCAGCATGGCAGATCGGGATTCCAGTTTCTCCAGTGAGAATGGGTGTGCCCTACCACTTGCATGGAGTATAGATATTTTCCTATCTACAGATATGGGGATTATGTGCCAGGCCTCAACCTTAAACTGGAAAGAATCTAGTAGACCCAGATTATTTCCTGACTGAATCAAAGTAGCTCAACCATGCCTAGTTCATTAGACGTCCTAGAAAGCTGGTAACTAGAAGGAAATCAATGGTTCTCGAGCTTTGCCCTTGCCATTCACTCACCAGGTAACCTTTGGCAACCCAGTTTTTCTCAGCCTGCCATCTCTGGTAGGGGAGGGGATAATGTTGACCTACCTTACAGGGTGGTTGTAATGATTGTAACAAGATAATGCAGCATCTGTAGCACTCTTAACATTTAAAAGTGCTACATACTGTAAATGTTTTATTCTTCATAGTTTGATGACCTAGGTTGTTGTTACCTGCTGCAATTGAAAGCACTTGTTCATAGAAGCAGAGGATCCCAGGTTATTGCATCTTGCATTAATTATGACCTCAAACGGTCTCTGCATATCTGAGATAATGATTGTGGTATTGTTTGCATGATAATTTGTCTTGATATACGACAGGGAGGTCTCAATACTCAATTGTGGCTGAGATAATTTACATGCTTTCAGTTCACTTTATCTTGTTCTTATAATCAAGCCAGACATGATATTCCAGGGGAGTAAAAATCTTCTTACAGCCCAACCCTAAGAACTAGTGTGTGTTCCACTGTGTGTTCCTCTGGCAGAAGCGTCAGGGTCCAGGTAGAAGTGCCACATATTGTGTGGTATTGTCGTACTTGTTGACGCGGCTGGTGAGTGCAATGAGGCCACCTGCGCAGTCGCTGGTGGTCTGCACCTGCAGGCAGGCAGCGAGGTCTCCATTCACCAGCGTGAGGTGAGTCAGTGGTGTGGTGGGCGGGGAGTGGAGAGGAATCGGGGGAAGAGGTGGGAGGGGGTGGATCTGGCAGCAATGACGCATGCCATTATCTCTTCTTTTCAAACCTCCCCACTCCTTTTCTCTCCTTGGGCATATGCCAACAAAATAGGCCATGTATGTCCGAGGCGACCAATTGGTGCTTGGGCAACCTACCAGGAGATAAGTACAAAATGTTTGTACTTACTTCCTACAGGATGTCCAATTGCGCCCCCCCCCCCAGAATGTAGCACATGCTTTTTTGGTGCTCGTACATCGGCAGGGGAGGATTTGGATAGGATTGGGGCCTAAGTTCCAGAAATCCCCCCACCTCCACACAGACATTTCTTTGTTCTTTCCTCCCACCGCTGCCAGCCCCTCTAACATTGAATTGAAGAGACACACCCCCCCATTCAATTTTCATCAGAAGTATATTTAAATTCAGATCAGCACATATCTATCGAGCAAATGCAGCCACGTCCATATGGGCCAAGTTGACAATGGTGTAAAGATGGTGTAAAGTTGATGTAATGGTGTAAACTGGTTTTAGAAGCGAAAAAGCCTTACTCCACAGAGACCATCAAACATCTTATGCAATCCTTACTGTTACGTTGTGGGAAATCACATCTGGAAGCCCCCATATTTGGATCTATTCAAGGACAATTTTGTGATGTCTGAACATACTTTATAGGATGAGATGTTCTGTAAACTCTGCACACCTAAAATATTTTTTTCCTGACTTTAACTTCCATTATTTGAAGTGATAAGAAAGTAAATCTTTTCTTTCCAAAGATAGCCCCTCTGTCTGCAATGGGTTGCTGCAAACATGTGATAAGGGTATCTGCAATACAAATGTAACTCAGAAATCTTGAGTTAGCATCTTACACTGAAATGTGCAGGAGAATTTTTCTTCACGGGCAAAAATAAAATAAAATAAAGTGGGATGAGAAAAAGCTTGCTTCCTGAAAAGCTTCACTGTCATTTCAGCTCATTTTGGGGAGACAAAGTGGTACTTTGCAAGATGAAAAACTGCTATTTTCTTCAAGTACTTAAAAAATGGATAGTTTTATATTCCTCTAATTATATGCTAAGTTTTCTTCTTTGTTCGCTCTCTGAATGTTCTTAAAAGATTATCCATCAAGCAATGCTTAGCAGAATGTTGCACACATTCACAATACAGATTGCCAGGGGCGATCCACCCATGAGGCCAAATGAGGTGGCCGCTTCAGGCAGCAGAATGACAGGGGGGGTGGCCTCCTCCCTCTGCCCACTTGCTAGGCTTACCATCTGTCCCGGAAAACCCGGGACAGCCCCAATTTCTGGGCTCCGGTTCTGGGTCGGTCCTGGGTTTTCCGGGCCCGAATGAAGCCTCCGTCACCGCCGCTTTTAAAGTGTTTTAAACTTACCTTTTTTCCTGCGTCGCCATCTTGGATCTCACAAAATCTCATGTGCCCTCTTGAGATTTAGGTGCCACCATCTTGGATTTCGCGAGATTTTGCGAGATCCAAGATGGCGCCGCTGAAAAGGCGCATTTTAAAAGCGGCGGCAGACTCTTCAGCGTCAGCCGTGGGCATCTGAGCCGGCATCAGCGCCGGCGGGGGCATCCAAGCCAGGAAGGCTTCGGCGGCGGCTAACTACTAATGTGGCAAGCGTGCTAGGAGCAAAAAAAGAAAAAAAATGACCTGATTGTGCTGGAGGGAGGAAACACCCCCACTCTCTAGCACTCATGTGAAAAACAAATGCAGCCAAAGGTGGGGAAATGTGAGAAGGAGAGGACTCTGCAGTGATCTAGCCCACCACTCTCATCTCCTCCACACTTCCTCTTCCCCATATTCAATTTCTAATTCAGGAGCAGAGGCTGATGCACCACCAGGTGTGGATAGGCAACCGTTGGCACACCAGCTCAGGCACCAGAAGGTCTTGGGCCAGCTCTCCCCTTTCCCTTTTTTTAAGACAATGTCATTGGGCCCTAATACTCTCAGCTACTAGGGTTGCCAGTCCTCCAGGATTGGCCTGGAGTTTCCAAGAAGCAGATGACTGATCTCCAGGTGACTGCTGAAAGCGACTCTTGAGCTGCCAGGAATTTCCAGCATTACATCAGACTGAAAAATAAATCTCCAGGAATAGCTTCAGTCAGAGATGGCAACCCTATCTGGTACCTCTCTCAGCAGCTTTCAGTACCATCAACCATTATACCATCTGAAACAATTGCCTGGAATAGTCCTAGGGTGCACCGTTTTGCAGTGGCTCCTATCTTTTCTGGAAGGTTGGTTCCAGAAAGTGGTGCTGCTTGGCACTGTGGCCATTGGCCTTTGGCATCCTGTAGGGTTCTATTCCGTCTCTCATGGATTTTAGCGTCTACATGAAACCATCCAGGGAGGTCATCCAGCAGTTTGACATGGGGTGTCAGCAATATGAGGATAATGCCCTGCTTTATCTATCTATGCCAACTCCACATGCAGAGCCTGTGGAGGTTCTCAATTGGTGCCTGGAGATGGTGAATGGCTGTATGGGCCAAGAAGCAGAAATTAAATGCAGACAAGACACAGGTTCTCCTGGTTAGGAGTCCTGCTGGGATGGTGTTGGGGCATCAACCTTTTCTAGAAGGGTAGCACTCCCACTGAAGGATCAGGTCTGGGAGTATCCCTGGAGTTGGGATCTCTCACTCACACACACACACACACACACACACACACACACACACACACACACACACACACACACACACACACACACACACACACACACACACACACACACACACACACTTTATATACCGCCTTTCTGGTCATTGGATTTCTCCTCCGACTTTATTCAAGGCGGTGTACATGGGCAGACTGTTCTAAACCCCAAAGGGTTTTTACAATATAATAACGTTCTAATCTTTCATTGAACCCTTCATTTGAGATGTTACTTTCACAGTCCAGCTCTCTCTCTCTCTCTCTCTCTCTCTCTCTCTCTCTCTCTCTCTCTCTCTCTGACGTTCACCTCAGCACGCTTCAGCTGACACAGGCAACCTTGACTGCCACTCAAGTGCTGTAGCTTGCAGCTCCACTCCCCTACAGAGGCTCTGCAGCTTATCAGCTCGGCGTGCCAGCAGCTCTCCGACAGACTTCCAGCCGTCTTGAACTGCTGTCCTTCAGATCTTCAGGCATTTGTGAGACGAACGCTCTACCAACTGAGCCAGATGTCCTACCCACAATAATCTTCTGCCACACCGATCACAGTGTACTCTGTGCACATTCAGTACAGTAAACAGTATGTGTTTGTGGAGACAGCAACACAGTGTGAGGAGGGAGTGTCTGTGAATTGTGTTTGCCTGACTGCTACTGATAGTTCTGTGCTCCCTCCCTCAGTATGACACAATATCCATTTCCTGGATCTACTCTCTGCTTGCAGTCTCCCCTTTCCTTCTGCTTCCAAAGTGTGCCAGCTTGCTAAGGCATTTGTCATTTCAGCACACCAACCTCAAGATGGAGAAGCAGTGCGTGCTCTTTTTCATGAGCCGCTGAGTGGAATGATGGAAAGAAGCAGCAAAATGCCTGGGCCAGGATTGGCTGAAAGGAAATCGTCAGTCAATCTGAACATTCTACTTGAAGGATAACACGTGTTCCAAAGGAACTCCTGACCCAACAGAAAGGGAGAGCAAGTTGCATTATATGTAAATAAGGTATATACCTGCACAAAAACCCAGGAATCTGAGCATGGAAGCCCAATCAAAGTGTCTGGATAAGAATAAAAGGAGAGAGGAACACCAGGGTTGGAGTCTACTATAGATAGGGGCAGGAAAAAATGGTGATAATGAAATGAAAACACATAACGCTGCTTTCTGCTAAAACACACACACCATAAAATAAAATAAAACTAATTGTGTGTCCTTCATCTGCTGACGCTGTACAACCTATACTACCTACCTGGTACACTTTTAAAGTGGTTACAATTGATAACACCTCTGTCTGCTATTTCATTTTGGTTAAATACCAAAATCTGTGAAAAATAAAACCATTTTCTCCCAACTCTAACTAATCAAACCATTTTACCTCTCCTTATTCTTAATCTCTCACCTTTAATATATTGCCAGTTACATCTATGGGAAAATTCTAAAATATACTGACACACATGATTAAGGTGGTCAGCACTGTATAGCAAGAATGAAGAGCAAGGGGGAAATTGGGTTGCTCCACTATGAAGAGTGAGCCCTTTCTATCACTTTGTGGCACTAATTATACCGGTTGATACTTTAATGATGCTCCATGTCATCATGAAGAAGGCAGGCAGAAGTTGTTGCAAGGTAGCAATGGAATCAGAAACATAACATTGATCACAGAGGAATACCTTAAAGAGAACTCCTCTCTCTCTCTCTCTCTCTCTCTCTCTCTCTCTCTCTCTGTATATGAGGCAGAAATGTCATGCATTTCAGTTGAATATCGAATTATACTTTTATAGTACACTGTTTCATTCTTCAATGTACCATCAAATTAGGCATGAATTGTCCATTACAGTTGCTTACATTGAGTGATTAGTTGAATTACCACACTTTTATTAAGAATAAAACACTAATAGCCCAATTCTAACTAACTTTCCAGCAGCGATGCAGCTGTGCCAACAGGGAACGTGCTGCATCCTGCGGTGGGGGAGGGCAGTCATGGAAGCCTCCTCAAGGTAAGGGAATGTTTGTTGGCAGCAGTCAACAAACCTCGGGGCTGCAGTATGGCTGCATCAGCGCTGGAACGTTGGTTAGGACTGGGCTGTAAGAGCCCAATCCTATCCCCTGCTGCACCATAGCATGCAGTGCCACTGACAGAGGCTGAGTTGCATTCTATGGAAGGTGACCAGAAGGCACTTACCATCATGCAGCAAATGTGTGGCTGCAAACGGGTAGCTGCAAATGGGTCTCCTCATATCCAAGGAGAACCAGGGGGCGGTCAGGGGAAGGGTTACGGAGATAGGACCTGGCATGTGCGACTGCTGCCATATCCACCCCTCCCTCCCCAACACACCCCCTGGTTCCTCCCTGAAATGCCCCATTACTTCCCCTCCCTGCCCATCCTCCACTGACAACTTACTGGTACCGGTAGGCCATCCAGCCGACTCTGACATGCACACAGTGCTTCTGGCCCTTTCAACCAGTGGTTTCATCGCATGTGACAGCGGCATGACATTTCCACTGATACAGAGCCTTTTGTGACAGCAGAACACTTGTTCCTCTGTTACAAAAGGCCCGTAGGATTGGGCCACAACTCATTCCTATTTCTTAGAACTGCTTCTTACACAAAAACATTTGGGTTTTCTTTCACGTATCCTGTAATTGAAGCAATGCAGGTGAAACTCTAGGACAGGGATGTCAAACTTGGGCCGAAGTTAGTATTCATGAGGGCTAGAAGGAAGCGATGTCATTAAGTAGGAAGTGACCTCATTAATCAGAAAGTGATGTCATTAAGCAGGTGATGGCCAGAAATAAGCACTTTGTTCTCACCTAGGAACTCAGTAGTTGCAAATGACAGAAGAGAGACTATGCAAATCTTGATCAATTTTCAAGATGTGGGATAACCCCATTATCACACATGCCACCCTTTCAGCAATACCACTTCTGCTGAGTGTCACCTCCTTGAAGAACAGCAGCTGAGAGGTGCTCTGCGAATTGATGCCTTGGAAGAAGTGCTGCTACCAAAAGGGCAGCCTGCGGTGGTGTAGCTAGGGGGTGGACTGCCCCCAGGTCCATGCCCAGGGGGAGTCAAAGCCACCCATTGGTAGCAAAATCGGCAGCAGGGGCGAGTTTTTCGCAATGCAAAGTGGCGCAAATAAAGCAGCAGAGGCCACGGAACACTCCTGGAAGGTGGCTGGCATAGAGAAATGTTTCCCCTGCCTGCCCCAGGAACATTTTTGTGCCACGTGACATCACTCAGTGGCTGGACGAGTGATGCCCTGCCCCCCGAGTGACATCACGGGGTGTCACGGAGGTGCGACCCCCCCTGCAGGGCATAACTACGCCTCTGGTGGCCTGTGAGAGAGAATTTACACCACCACCACCACCACCACCACCACCACCATCATCATCATCATCATCATCATCATCATCATCATCATCATCATCATCAAGTGCTTGCTATTTTTTTGCTTAAACAGCAGGATATTCTCTCCTGTTCTTGACTCATCAGTGTTTGAATGGTTCAGGGTCAATTAGGCTCTAAAAAAACCCTTTTTCTTCTTTTTTACAGAACTGAAACAAAATTCTGCACACATTCAGGTTTGGACAACATTTCAATTTTGACTTTAGAAAACTTTTACAGTTGAAAAAATGAATACAGGAATGGTGAAGATTAAAAAAATAATAATCTTGCACATTCAAATTATGAAAGTATGTTTGAACATCTATTTACCACATTCATTCCGGCTTTATTAAAAGGTACACCAGAAGGTGCCAGTATGAGGTGAGGAGCTGTGATGTTAGCAGTCTCTAGTAGGTGCTCATGACACTCACAAAACGACAGTCACACATTTGCAATGGGAGAAAATTATTTACTAGGAAGCAAATAATACAGTACTGTATTGTGAATTTTTTGGGGAGGCTATAACAGAAGCAGAATCTTGAGATAAGAAATCTTGATCCCTACCCCAAGTGAATAACTACATAACTGCCCCGACTGTCTATTTTTCATGCTAAAAAATGATACAGCCAAATTTAAGCAGTCTTAATCCCCACTGATTAAATAAAAGGGAGCACTAAGCACACAATTAAGGCAAAAACCCTATGCATAGTTACCTGGAAATAAGCTCTACTGAACATAGTGGGAATTGCTTTTGAATAAATATGTATAAGATTGCACTGCACACTTCTCATATTAAAATAAATGTGAATAAAAAGTGCTTGATTTTGGCTGGATCATACTCATCTGGAAGAGTTTTTAGGTACAGTTAAAGAACTAGTTCAAACTTCCAATATTATCGCCCAAACACTGGTCAAATTGTGCAATGAGGCATGTGTGCATGCACGTCCCAAGCTTGCTGCTGAATTATTTCCTTTAAAGGTGGAAATAAATCATGCAGTGAGGGGTGCAGTGGGTTGGCCGTTTCTTCTGAATACGAGCAGCAGGATGACATATTGGGTGGGGTTAGCACACTTGCTCAGTGACCCATGTAAGTACACGTACATGTATACGAAAACATGTGTGTTCTAGGGACCTTTGATCATTGACATGTGGCGCAGCCCACAGGAAGGATGGCATTCAAGAGATTAAGAAAGAGGCCGCAGTTGGAAGTGCACTCTCCCCATGCTATCTGTACATTCGCTATATGGATTTTCACTTATATATACTGTGGCTATTATGAGCATACTGTGACTTTATCTGTACCAACATTTTGGGTTATATGATCCAGGAAGTAGCTATGTGAGATGCACTGCCTGATGGGAAGTGTATCCCCATGCTCAGAGCCCAATCCTATGCTGGCCTTCGCCGGCAGGACTGGGCTCCACGCTGTTGCAAATGTGCTGTACAGCATGTTGTGACAGCGCAGCGGCTTGTCTCGCTGGCATGGAGGCCAGGGCTGACAGGCCTCCGCTGGGGACAGAGCTGCGCCTGCTGGAGGCAGGTGAGCTCCACATCAGCCAGTGGGGAGGCGGGGAGCAGGGAGGAGGCACTCTGGGGTGGGGAGAGGGTGGGGAGGAGGGTGGATCAAGCCTGGGAAGGGGGCAGGCTCAGCGAAATACTAGCCCCCATCTTGGGTTTGAAAAGCCCCACACGGGGCTTCTTGGAGCTACACCAGCCGTTTTGTTGGAGCACCTCCGAGTAGTCCCATAGGGGCTGCTGGGTCTCGACATGGGGGAAGGGGATGATCATCCTGTTCCCTCGAGGAGACCTCCAGCCCCACGCTGGATGCGGCGGAGTCTGAGCACGGGGCTTTTAATAGGATTGAGCTGTCAGTTTTGTACTGGCTTTCAAGGCACATGCATTACATGCTCCCTTTTACTTGTTTTTGTGCTGTGTTTGTGCACATTATTGTGAACAGGGGGTTCTAAAGAACAGAAGAAGATAAAAAAACTCATGGGAAAATTGGAAAAACAGGTGAAACTTAAGAGAGTTGGAACTAAACTTGAGGTGCTAAACCTCATTGAATGTGGTGAAAGATGGGCAGTCAATCCTACCTAAATCCCCCCATGCCGATGCAGCCATGACATGGAGTGTACTGCATCCACAGGAGGGGGGGCAGTTGAAAAGGTCTCTTTGGGTAAGTCTCTGCCTCCACCATGGGACTCCTTGAATCTATGCCTGCTATTTTGCAGGAATAAGCCCGAGGCGTGTAACAGTGTCAGAAAGGGAGGTGAACGGGTTTAGGATATTGGTACACTCAAGCGATGCCAATCCTGCCCCTGGTCAGCCTCCCTCCCCAACCTCCACCCCTCTTGGGAACACTCTCATTCCTCCCCTTCCCACCCCATTCCACCCCCACCGCTGTCAGACCTACCTTTCCTAATTCAGTGGCATGCCTCCTGCGCTGCCAGCGTTGTGACAATGGGCACAAAATGGCCAGTGGTGGCATGCTGTGTGTGCTACCAGAAGTCATTTTACGACAGTGAAGCTCTATTCTGCTGTCGTAAACTCCTCCATGCACTGGACCAATCCTGCATAGGATTGCGCCAAAGAAGACATCTCTTGCTTAGGTTTATCGAAATCTACAGTGAACACGGTCTATGTATCAAGAGAACAAATTAAAGCAAGAGCTCAAAATATAAGGATCATTTTTCAGAATGAATTGGGTAAGGATAATGAGGGAAGAGTGTAATGAAAAAGTACAGTACTACTTATTGAAGGATAAATTACAATAATTGGAGGGGAAAATGCAAACGCAGAAATGAAACCAACTCAGTATGCAAGCAGTGATACATAAAACAGTTTGTATTTAATAGAAGAATTGCTTTTCAACATAGTTCCCTGCCTTTACTAAACTAGAATCTATTTCCAATGAGGGGAGAGAGGTAGAAGAGAGGGGAAGAAATGGGGAGTGGGTGGTTGATCCAAGGAATAGTGATGCAGGGCCATGGAACTAAAGGGAGGAGGGGTGAGGACAGAGCAAAAACCACAATGCCCCTGGAATTGACTAGGTATGAAATAGAGGAAAAACAGCAGCTTTGTTTACCCTATAGAGGGAGGAGAAGAGGGAAAGCAGAGATGGGAAACAGGAAGAGAGAGATGCTAATGTGCTATGGAAATAAGAGTGTTTTCTCAGGGGGGAGGGGAAGGGGTTTTCATGAGAATACCGGCCAGAGGCGTTACTAGGTTTGCGTCACCTGGTGCGAGAGCTCAACACATCACCTCAGTCGTGTCACCAGGGTTGGTGTCACCTGGTGAAGTAACTCATGATGTCACCCCCATTAGCTTTATTTATTTTAATATATAACAGTACAGGTCAACCAACAAATCAGTAACCAAGAAAAAACTAGTGGCCAACTTGATGACACTCACACAACTGAATAACAGCCCAATCCTCTGCCAGCCTTTGCCAGTGTTTCTAGGCCCCACGCTGTTGCAAATGTGCCGTAAAGCACATTGCACCGGCGTGGAGTCCAGTCGCAGGTGAGCTCTGTGCCAGGCAGTGGGGAGGTGGGGGAGGGCAAAATGGGGGTGGGGAGAGGGCGTTCCTGGGTGGGGAGGAGGGTGGAACAGGCCCAGAAGGGGGGCGGGCTCAGCAGAGGAGGCGTCCACCAAATCCTATCCTCTTTCTTGGACTTGGAAGTCTCACAGAGTTGCGCTGGCCGTTTAGCTGGTGCAAATCCAAGTAGTTCCATACAGGCTGCTGGGGCTCGACACGGGGTAAGGGGATGAATATCCCCTTACTTCAAGGAGGCATCCAGCAGACTCCATCTCAGCGCTGGATACAGTGGAGCCTGCCCTAGTGCCGTGGCATCCCAGTGTGGGGCTTTGGATAGGATTTGGCTGTCAGAGTTTTAGTATTAGCTCTGATACATAGAAATGAGAACTGACTCATACTAACACCTTATTGGTTCCATGCTGTGTCTTAATAACATCTTATTGGCTCTCAGAACAGTCTTATTGGTCAGTTTTGAGTTAAGGAAATCTACCTTTTGTTACATAAGGCTGTTACATAAGGCAACTACGTCCGGGTAGTTGGCCATAACGTTGTATGGGATACATATGGTTTGTTTCATTACATTCTGCAGTCAATCACCTTTCTGATGATATATGTATAACATGATGGTAATATTCATAAATACAAGGTTTCCACAATTTTAGCCGCTAGTGGTCCTCCCCTGAGGGTGTCACCCGGTATGGTCCGCACCCCTGCACCCTCCCTAGTGACACTATTGATACCAGCTCTGGGGTGTACTAGAGAGGAAAAAGTACTGGTAGGTTCTCTGGATACCTGCAGTGAAACTGTGAGAGGCTAGCAAAGACATGAAAGCCAGCTGTGGCTTGACTCGCAATAAACAGGATGCACACAAAAGGTAACAGTACTTGCCTCAGATGAATTATCTTTCAAACAAGGGAATTTTGCTCTCAATCGTTCAGATACTGGTGTAGAGAATCCACACAAAGGACATTAGTAGAGGGCCACATGTCTAAACTGGGTCTAAGTGCCTTCCATTTTGCACTCAGTTCAAATAGTTTTTGTCAGAAGAGGACAGTGGTATCAACCATGCATTATTATTTAAGCAAGCAAGCAAGCTATAAGGTGAGTATATACATACTTTAGGCAAAGAATAAATCTGCAATCCTATACACATTTACCTGGGAGTAAGTCCTATTGAAAGCAGCGGGACTTACTTCTGAGTAGACATGCATAGGCTTGTGCTGTAAATTTATTTTGTGATGCTTGCAAATTATTTGTTTGCAAAGTTAGTTTGAACTGTACGTTTGTGCATCTGAAGGTAGTTGTTGATGTATGTAATTAGCTATTCTATTAAGTGCTGAAGGTGTGGAGATATTTTCCATCATCTAAACATATCAGATTATTGTGGAGACAGAACCGTAACACTTTAAAATCTCCAACGTGGTAGCAGATTTGGGGATGCTCACACAGATCTTAGCAGCCAGGAGCATCAGAAGGCCATGCGCTAGACTACCATGCCTCACAAGTTCAGGGGTACTCAACCCCTTCCCAGCTGAGTACCACCTCTAGCGCCACTCTCCTGCTGGGTACCACTGGAAGTGACTGGCGATGACATCATCAGTTACTTCCAAGTTTTCAGGTTTTCGGAGGCCAAAAACGCTGGTAGGAGGGCCCTTCTCAGCATTTCCAAGAAGCTCGGCCAGAGGCAGGAGCCAGGAGCCTCTTGGGAGCGAGAACGCATCACCGAAAGAGCTGCGTCGGAGCGGGATTCCGGTGGCCCAGCAGTCCAAGTAACACCAGGAGTCGGCTGAAGTACCACTGGTTGAGAAACCCTGGTCTAGTTCATTCGTAATACACTAGGGAACCAATGTTAAGCTCCTCCATTGGACTCAGTGGGGCTTCCTTCTGAGAAAATATGTACAGGACTGGGCTGTGAGAATGATTTAGGAAAGGGTCATTGCCCAGAGGAAAGGCACATGCTTTGCGTGTGGAAAGTTCCAGGTTCAGTCCATAGTATTTTACAGCTAGATCTGGGAATCCTGGAGAGCCACTGCCAGCCACTGTTGACGATACTAAGTGAGATGGACCAATGGGTCTGATTCAGCTTCCTAATCACAGCAGTTCAGACTTGACACAGAAAACTTTCAAGATAGACTCTCACATCAATTTCCTGTTCTGCACGTCCAGAAGCTCCATACCCAAACCCTTTTCCATGCTTCTGCTTTCTGCCGCTTCCATTGTTTCCATTAGGCCCAGCATGTATTCTAACAGTAATGTAATGAATAGACACGGAGGAAATCAGTCTCCCGTGATTTCTGGCTGACAAATCCAAACAACCCTAAAGTTGTTTCCTTAAATAATTAAATATGATTTATGCTGCCTGATGGATTCAAAAACTTTTATTCAAGGGGATCGAAGGATATTATTTTTTAAAGGTAGGATATTGATCAAATGAACTTGGGGGATCCCTATGTGAGTATATCCATCTTAAATATGACACCTCTTTAGGCTTTTTGCTCAAATAAATTATGGTGATTTAGTGTATTTTGTTTTATATACTCTGATAATCTACTAGCAGGATCATGCTTACGGTAGGCAGTTGGCATTTTTCAGGGAAGCAATGCACTGGAGACTTGTCTGGCTACTCAGACTAATGGATTATTATTGAGGATACGACACAGTGGAAGAATAATTATGTGTTCCTTCAGAGAAAGACCAAACTGATCTGAAGCAACACTGATACTCCCAGCCATGAATATAAAGCAGGTGGTATTTGGCAGAGTTAAACCCATTATCCAGAACATCACAGCCACAAAATAGTATTAATTTCACAGTTACTTTGCTTGTATTTAATCTGTGTATGCAGAGCATAGTAATCTCCTGATAAGAGAACTTCACACAGGGATGGTTTTCACTGGCCTTTTGGTACTTGGGTACATGTTACTGAGCACAAATAACAAGTTCGCCCTCTGCATGTGGAATTCAGCAAGTGGGTCTTCGGAAAACATTAAACCCTCACATCCAAATATTTAAGGAGTTACATGTAATTGTATACTTCTTGACTCTTTCTTATGCATGCACGTGTTTTGTATTTGGGTAGGCCTAACTGAATGAAAAAGTATAGTGAGAACTGGTGCACAATTTCATTGGTTTCTGAACCTAAAGGAGAATCTATGTACAGTATATGTTTTCATATTTTGATCCTCAGCACTGAGGCTATTCGTTCCATTCAAGTGAAGAGGCCTGCCCTTTTATTGTTATGATTATGAAGTTTAGTTCAGGTCTTCAACTTGTCAAGAGCTAAGACCCACCTCAAACTCCAGTGTGTGAAACACAGGACCCAAGAGCCCAATAGGCAAGAGGGGTGAATGAGCAAGCAACTACAGTTCCTCTTCTTAACACATCTCCTTAACACCTCCAAGACCATGCATGACACCCAAGCTGAACTGGGGTTGGCAAGAGTGTGCAGGACCTAAAGGCCCAGGAGAACCTGTCCCCAGATCTGAACCTGCCAATAGGCTGGCATCGGCATTGCCTTGCCCCAGAAAGGGGGTGAGGCAAATACACTCCCTGGCTCCAAGTGCATAGAGAGCAAAATTCTGTTTCTTCTCCCCTTCCAGGCCAGTTGAAAGGAGTGAGGGGCAGAGGGTGGTATGGTAACAGTGCAAACGCAATTCTGAAAGGCAGCGAAAACGTGAGGCGAGGCGAGGCAAGGCAGACAGCAGAGGGAGTGGAGGGGAGAGCAAGTGGATGAGTGGGAGACTGAGGGGTCTTCTGAAGACTGAGGAGACTGGCCAAAGCAACTCTTTCAAAGTCAAAGTCTCCAGCAGGATTTTGTTATCATCTAGAACATTTGTCCCTGGCTACTGTTCAAACTCTGCATGCCTGAGTCTCAAAACAAAATTGCAGTGGCAGCAACACCGCAACCCAGCTGAAATCAAGCTGTGACTCACTTCTGAGCAACCTGTTGAAAACCTATGGTTTAATTTATCTAAGGAATGTATAGTACTGTATTTATGCACATCATGGTTTCCATGGAGCCTTACAAACACACTTTAACCAATACAACTAGCATAAAACAATTATAATTGGAGCACATCTAAGAGTCAGGTAAAAATCAATTACAGAATTAACAGCGTCAGCATTGCAGCAACAAACCCTGCAAATTGAATCTCCAGGGTCATAGGCAGGATGCCTCTGGATACCAGTTGCAGGGGAGCACAGGAGAGAGATGCTGCTTCCTTCATGCACTTCAAGGCCACTCAGCACTAGGAGGCTTTGAAAAGAGGCGCATTCATGCGGGCTGGCTAAAGAGCTTCTACAGGCCATATCCAGGCCACGGGCCATATGTTTGACACCCCCAGACTAGGTGGACCTTTTTTCTAATCCAGCTGGGCTCTTCTTAAGTTCTTATTGAAATGGCATATTATCACAGGATGGTGTAGTGGTTTGGGAGTCAGACTTAGACCTGGAAGATCCAGGTTCAAATCCCCGCTCAGCCACGAAGCTTCCTGGGTGACCTTGGGCCAATCACTATCTCTCAGCCCCACCTACCTCACAGGGTTGTTGTGAGGACAAAAAGGAGGGGAGGAAATATGTACACCACTCTGAGCTCCTTGGAGGAAGGGTGGTATAAAAAAATGTGAAAAAATATTATTTTATATTACACATATACACTGCCCAAAAAAAATAAAGGGAACACTGAAATAAGACATCCTAGATCTGAATGAATTAAATATTCGTATTAATTACTTTGTTCATTACATAGTTGAATGTGCTGAAAACAAAATCACACAAAAATTAGCAATGGAAATCAAATGTAGCAACCCCTGGAGGTCTGGATTTGGAGTTACACTCACAATTAAAGTGGAAAAAACACTACAGGTTGATCCAACGTTGATGTAATGTCCTTAAAACAAGTCAAAATGAGGCGCAGTAGTGTGTGTGGCCTCCACGTGCCTGTATGACCTCCCTACAACGCCTGGGCATGCTCCTGATGAGGTGGCGGATGGTCTCCTGAGGGATCTCCTCCCACACCTGGACTAAAGCATCCCCCAACTCCTGGACAGTCTGTGGTGCAACGTGGCGTTGGTGGATGGAGCGAGACATGATGTCCCAGATGTGCTCAATTGGATTCAGGTCTGGGGAACGGGCGGGCCAGTCCATAGCATCAGTGCCTTCGTCTTGCAGGAACTGCTGACACACTCCAGCCACATGAGGTCTAGCATTGTCTTGCATTAGGAGGAACCCAGGGCCAACCGCACCAGCATATGGTCTCACAAGGGGTCTAAGGATCTCATCTTGGTACCTAATGGCAGTCAGACTACCTCTGGCGAGCACATGGAGGGCTGTGCGGCCACCTAAAGAAATGCCACCCCACACTGTTACTGACCCACTGCCAAACCGGTTATGCTGGAGGATGTTGCATGCAGCAGAACGTTCTCCACGGCATCTCCAGACCCTGTCACGTCTGTCACATGTGCTCAGTGTGAACCTGCTTTCATCTGTGAAGAGCACAGGGCACCAGTGGCGAAGTTGCCAATTTTGGTGTTCTCTGGCAAATGCCAAACGTCCTGCACGGTGTTGGGCTGTAAGCACAACCCCCACCTGTGGATGTCAGGCCCTCATACCATCCTCATGGAGTCTGTTTCTGACCGTTTGAGCAGACACACGCACATTTGTGGCCCGCTGGAGGTCATTTTGCAGGGCTCTGGCAGTGCTCCTCCTGTCCCTCCTTGCACAAAGGCGGAGGTAGCGGTCCTGATGCTGGGTTGTTGCCCTCCTACGGCCTCCTCCACATCTCCTGGTAGCGCCTCCATGCTCTGGACACTACGCTGACAGACACAGCAAACATTCTTGCCACAGCTCGCATTGATGTGCCGTCCTGGATGAGCTGCACTACCTGAGCCACTTGTGTGGGTTGTAGACTCTGTCTCATGCTACCACTAGAGTTAGGCTTACCATATCGCCGACCGGGATGCTCCATTTTGCCCTTAAGGGGTGGGGGGAGGGGAGGGAGTCAGAGCGCGCACGCTCTGACTCCCTCCCCTCCCCCCGCCCCTTAAGGGCAAAACAGAGCATCCCGGTCAGCGATATGGTAAGCCTAACTAGAGTGGAAGCACCGCCAGCATTCAAAAGTGACCAAACCATCAGCCAGAAAGCATAGGAACTGAGAAGTGGTCTGTGGTCACCACCTGCAGATCCACTTCTTTATTGGGGATGTCTTGCTAACTGCCTATATGCTTTCCACCTGTTGTCTATTCCATGTGCACAACAGCTTGTGAAATTGATTGTCAATCAATGTTGCTACCTAAGTGGACAGTTTGATTTCACAGAAGTGTGATTGACTTGGACTTCCATTGTGTTGTTTCAGTGTTCCCTTTGTTTTTTTGAGCAGTGTATTATTACACATACAGTGTTCTGTACTGGTTACCGTTTCCAACCCTTTTCATAAGCAGCCCTATATTTAGCACGCTGCAGAAGTCTAGTTACTAAGCCATAGACAGCTGTGACAAGATTCTTGCCCTTATAAGAAGGTGAGATCCATTTATGCCCTGTGTGATCATTTGAGCTTTTTCCACAACTGGGAAGCAGCTCAAAACCATTATAAAACAAAACCACAATGATTAGACCCGTAAGACCGCAGGCAGGGATTATTGTCAAAGTTTACTTATTGTAAAGTGCTTAATACTCGTTAAGCACTCTAGAAATAATAGATTGATGGTGATAATTAAGCCGAAAACATTGTGAGAAATGAATCACATTTCATAACAGCAAA
This sequence comes from Plestiodon gilberti rubricaudatus, assembly GCA_026170595.1. NCBI lineage: Eukaryota > Metazoa > Chordata > Lepidosauria > Squamata > Scincidae > Plestiodon > Plestiodon gilberti. The sequence goes on from JANXHW010000001.1 coordinate 204,267,878, forward strand.
ATAAGGGCAAGTGTGAAGAACAGGTTCAAAATCACAGACTTAGATCTGACTCCATCTTGTATGCCTTCAGCCATTTTGCAACAGGTGTGGGAACAGGGCTTGTTAGTGAACTGGGAAAGAAGCTCCTTATCTTGAATCTGACTTTGGTCAGGTGTGAGGCTTGATAATGGGCTGGGTCCTCAAGGTCTTGCTAATTGGGAATTGGCTACAGCTGTGATTCTCCAGTTAGGAGGGGTCAGAGCGAGTTACCGTTAATATCCTCAAGTGATGAGATCATTTTCCAGAAACGTCAGCTGGCCCGAATCTCTGGTTGGCTAAGAGCTAAGTTTAAAGTATAAAACACCCTGTATTGGGGAGGGGAGAGGCTGCTCTTTGCCATTCCATCATGTCTGTCTGTTTATATCAGCCATGGCATGACAGGTAGAAGAGCTACCCTTTGCTTATACTCAGGAGTTGGAAACATCCAGGTGAGAGTTAGGAATCAGTAAGCTTTATTGTTTTAGCATTGTGTGTGTATAATGTAGTTATTCTGTAAAATATCTAAATGCCTTTCATAGTCAAGAATAATTCTATTCTTTACATAGACCACTGGTTCTCAAACTGTGGGTCGCGACCCAGAAATGAGAACTTTTGCTGTCCCCTGCACCCTTAAGGGGCGGGGACAGCATGGCGGCGGCGATCCAGGGGATCACCGCCACCGCTGCCAAAGTGCCTGAAACGCCCCCCACACTTACCAGGACTCCCCCATGCTCCCCAAGTCCCGGTAAGTGTGGGGGGCCATTTCGGGGGCGGTTTCGGCAGCAGTGGTGGCGATCCCCCGGACCGCTGCTGCTGCTGGCTCCGTCCCCGCACACACTAAAGGTTCTCTCCACCTCGTGGGGAGAACTTTGAGAAACGCTGACATAGACCATTATATTATTACAGGGCTGTATCTGTGTGAGTACAAAGGAAATGGATTCATCTCAGTCTGGCCTAGGCCTGTGCCTGTGCTGGTGCTGACTGCCATAAAGCAGTCAGCACCAGTCGCAAAAGCCTCCCCGACAGCGCTGGGAAAGGTACGCCAGCAGGAAGGCAGGGGACGGGGTTGTAACGGGGGTGGGGAGGCCACAGGAGGGGGAAGGATCCATTGCAGAAGGCCTGCACTGGATCCTATCCCATTTCCCTGCAGCCTCCCTGCCTCTTTTCTCTCCTCGGACGTACGCTAGCAGACTTGCTAGTGTAGGTCTGTGGAGACCCATTGCGGGCCATGAAGCATACACAGGAGTACGGGGATTAAACATCCCCTTTCCCTGCTGTAGCCTCCCGGTCCCACCCACCCCCACATAGGACGCAGTAGCTGCCATTTTGGCGCTGCTGCATCGGCAGGGTGTGTGTGAAAAGGATAGGATTGGGCTCACAGTCTACTACCGTGGAATGAACCAGACTCTTGAGACTTGGGTCCTTGGAGTTGGGGAAGCTCAGAGCTTGCAACAACTGGGGAGTTCGTTCGTAGGACTTCAGCTTCCCCTTGGCTGAAGGACTGGCTGTTTAGAAGGGGTGGTGGCACTGCCGGACAGCAGTTTGCCCTGAGGCAGTTTATCAAACACTAGGACACACAAGAACAAATTGCGAACATGCATTTCTGACTTACTGGGAGGGGTGTGTGTGTGTTTGGCCAGTAAACCAGCATTGTGTAAGATCGGTCTGTGAGACCCAGGATCCGTGACAGCATGGCAAAGGTTTTGTTTAAAATATTAACGGTAAGATTCATCGAGTTCTACAACAGTGGCCAGCTTCTGCTAGAACTGTAGTACATAATCCTTGTACGTAATTACTCCTTAGGTACTAATTTTCAGTTAGACTGTAACAAGAATTGAGGGCTACTCCTCTAATTAGTTGAGGCTAGTCTTATCAGCAACTTCATTTTGAACAATTCATGGCGTTCACACTTTTTTAAATGCTGGTTTATGTTGTTGAGAGCAATGCCCTAATAAAGGCAGGCTGTACTGTATGGACTTAGGATGCTGAATTAGTCACAGTGGCAGGATGGAGGACACATTTATTTCCAGAGTCTCCTGTTTAAATCATCATTACATCTTGTCTTCTTTCATAACTCACATCTTACTCAGCAGTGCTATTAGAACGGCAAGCTCATGTCTCCAAGGAGCTCTCCCAGAAAAGAAAAATATTATGGGCTTTAACACACTCAAATGAAATGACCACTTATTCACTATTGGTGTCGCTGGAGGGTTGATAAAAAGGGTCAGTGGGAAACTGAATAGGCAGGATAACGTTCTCCTTCATTGTAAGGGACATCCTACATGTGGAAACATTTTTAATAGCTCTTCCTGGAAACCCAGCAACGTATCAGATGTATGAATATGGTCAAGGGACTATGCAGAATATTGCCTGGTCAAACCTCTTATATCATGAGCAGCAAAACGATGTGCAGAGACTCAGGATCTAGAGGAGAGTGAAGTTGGGAAAGGCAGCAGTGAGTTTGGAACAGGAAGTCACGGGTTGGAGCAGAGGCATTGTTAGGGGTGGGGCGGTGAGTCCCAGGGCAGCGGGGTGCCATGCGGCAGGGGGTGCACTCACCTCCGACCTCGCCGCCGGGTTGCCCCCACCACCACTCTTGTCATCTTCTTTCTATTGCTGGCGCCAGCCGCTGTGTGGCCCTCTCGCCTGTTCTGGAGCTGTTTAGCTCTAAAATGGGCCCCAAAGCGGTGTGTGTGTGTTTTGCGCCACGCTGCCAAACTTCAGTGGCGGCGTGCGAGAATGATGTCATGGCCCCCAGGGGGTGGGGCGTTTGTCGGCACGTGGGGTGGTGTCGCGTCAGCCCCCCACCCCCCCTTGGGGTGTGTTGTAACGCCATTGGGTTGGAGCCAGTTCTGCGCTGAAGCTTGACAAGAGCAAACTTGCAGTCAGGAGCTGAGCTAGAGCACGAATAAAGCTCTTACCTTCAACCATATGTCTGCAAATGCTTTGAGTTAATGAAACACCAGTCTAAGGCATTATTATTTGTCATCTAGGAGGAGTCTTGCTACACTGAATGATCAAACATATAGTCCAAGTTCCAGCTGTGGGTCGCAGTGTCATGAGAAATGGATCAGGGGAGATTGAAATTTGGAACTCCTCTGATCCATTTCTTGCATGCAGGATTGGGGTAAACTGAGCTCTGGACTGATGGTCCTTTTGTAGCCCCCAGGGAGAAAAGACACTCTGCCAGGGTCTGGAGCCATTACCAGTGCCTACCTCAGTCCCAAAGTAGATGTTTAAAGGAGTCTCAGTGGGGAGGTGGAAAGAAAAGGTGATAGTGGTGGTTTCGGGTGGTCATAGCTGCTACCTCTGCCTTCCCTCTGTCCCAAGACCAGTCTTTGCCCTGATCCAGCAGGGCTTTTCTTTAGCTCTTATGTTCTAAAGTTAACTGTAGGATGCAGGGGGAGGTTGCAGCAAATTTTGGTGCATTCTGGCATTAAGAACAGCCTAGCCAAAACAATTTCAGGGAGAAAGGGGGCAAAAATCAGGTCTCTAAGCCAAAACCTAAAAGGTATTTAAAAGGTCTGTGTTTATTCCAATCAGGTCTGTAGGTCAAAACCTTAAAATGGTATGTGTTTATTCCATGAAAAACTGCAGTGCTTCGTTGCACAGAGATTATGGAGGTTTGGGGCATTACTCTGCTTCCTATTGGTAGGCTTACCGTATTTTGAGGTGTCTGAACGGGGCACCCCACCCTACTTTTTTTCCCCTCCAGAATTTTTTAAAAATATTTTTTTATTTCCAGGCCTTTTTGCTGCTTCTCCTTTTTTTTTTTTTTTTTAACCTACTGCCTCATGTGCCCTCATGAGATTTGGGCGCCACCATCTTGGATCTTGCGAGATCTAATGAGATCCAAGATGGTGTCGCACAGGAAAAGTTTTTAACACTTCTAAAATCCTGTCAGCAGCGGCGGTGGCAGCGGCAGCGGTCCCAGAAAACCGGAACTGCCCTGGTTCCAGGCCTGGTGGCCGGGACCAGGCTCTGGAAACCGGGGCAGTCCCGGTTTTTCCGGGAAGGATGGTAAGCCTACCTATTGGACATGCATGAATCCTTAAATAGGCCTTAATCCCTGACTAAGTATTGGTGTAGATGCCATACGTCTATGTTAAAACTGGCCTGAAAACAGGTGGAAATAAATCAGAGTCAAAATGCATACATTTTCCAGCTTATTGGAAATCTTATCCCACAAATCTTTTTACCTAAGCAAACAATTAAGAAGAAATGCTGTTCTAAGCAGGGCTAAATGGCTCCCTGTTCGCCAGGAGTTCAATAGCTTCAGACTTGCCATTCTGAGAGCCTGTCAGGTTTTTGTCACCCAGAAAGAATGAAATGTGTTAGCAGGACTATCAATAAATGCTTCAACACTCACTGCCACCACTTCCAGTAAAAAAAGACTTCCACTTGGAAACATGAATTTGCGTAGCCCAAATAGCGACGAGAAATCTCATTGAAATGTGAGGCCACTTTTGCTCCTGCTGAATGACAACGATAACAGAATTGGGCCTGAAGGGTGCATTCTGCCCAAGTCTGAAGAGCATCATTCTGTGTGGAGCAGCAGTGCCCGACTGATCATTCTGCACCATCTCTGACCTCTGGAAATGCAGGTTGGAATCCTGAGAATTTGCAAGGAGCAGGCAGTATATATAAGCAGCTTTTGCCTAACACCACAAAGCATGCCTCCAAGCCATGAGATGAAGTGGAGAAGTAATGCAAGCCCTGAGGTCTGTGGATCAATTTGTGACTCATGAGCTTTCTGAGTCTCCCCCCTCCAGTAAACTGAGGTTATTTACTTGGATTTCTATCCGTTCCTTTCCTTTGGGCTTAGAGTAAGTTACAACCTTTTAAAAAGCACTAAAATGACTTTAAAAGAGGTCTGTACAAATGGTGACCCATCCAGCTGAATGCAGCCCACCAGTCATGATAAACTTCTTGTTTTTGTTACTTGCTGGTTGGGACTTGGTTGGTGAACTTTGCTTGGAGATCATAAGGTGTGCAAGGCTGCTCTAAAACACACTGCATAAAAGTAGATACAATCTACTTCCCAACTCATTACCAGTGTAACACTAAAAATCTGTCAACACAGGAACCCCAAAATAAGATTAGTACAGTCGGACCTTTTTATCTACTGAGGTTCTGTTCCCTGAACCCCAGTGGATTAAAAAACAACAACAGTGTTATATGAAAACCGGGGTCGGGAGTGGTGCCACATTACCTTTTTTCCAGCATCTTCGGCGCTTCCCTCCTCCTGAGTTTGTTTAAACTGACTGAAAAAAAGAAGAAAAAACGCTTCTACAGGAAGCAACCTGTAGATGACACCAGAGACTCCCAGTTGCACTTTTCTTTTTTCAGCAGTTTGGATGCATTGAGGAGGTGGGAAGCAGCTGGCAGGCCCCCGACAATGCTGAAAAAAGAGATGATGCGGTATGGTCGGACTCCCCTTTCCATAGTTTTGCCACCCGTGTTAAGTCAAAACTGTAGATAAAAAAGTCTGACTGTATAATACAGTATGTCAGAAAATGCTCAGGCTCATTTGGTGGCAGGAGTCTAAAGGCATGGTCTTTTTGACACCCTAGTTACTTGTTCAGCAGGACATGTGTCAACCTGGAGAAGCCCCACAGCGCACTAAGGGATTCCTTTTGCTTCTCCTCTTAAACCTTAGGGAGTAGTTGCCAGGTAATGGGATGTAGTTTTTTCTCCTCTTTCTATTTCTTCTGCTGTAATAAAGAAAATAATTGGTACCCGGGCAGCGCCTGGGAGTGAAGTCCAGAGCAATCTGGGGATGGAGCCAGTGATGCAGGTCCAGGAACAGAGCCCAGTGTAAACACAGTCTGTTCACCTAAGGTGAAATGCTTAAGGACCTTACATACTGCAACAAATGCATAACAAAACCCAACGGAAGCTCCTCCCCTCCATCAAAATAGCACACTGCGGGAAACAATTGGGATTTACCAATGGCAGGGGCAAAGCACTAAATCCCCTCTATCCCCCTGCCCTGTTTTGTGCCTCCTGTGCACAATTTGTAAGCCCAAAGACCGGTGAACTTGACACGTTCGAGACACGCTGCTGACAAAAAGCTGTGAAAGCCTCCTGGAGGACAGATAAGAGCTCCCAGCTGCGTTGGTCGACTGTGGGAGGCGCCAGCCAGCAGAAAAAAGCCAGGCTGCAAAAGGATACCACCTGGAAATGTAGCCGTTCATGAAAGTTTGGACATTTATATATTGTAAAAAACCCCAAGGGGGGTTATGACAGCCTGCCCATGTACATTGCCTTGGATTAAAGTTGGAGGAGAAATCCAATGACCAAGAAAGGCAGTATATACATATATAAATACTGTATTATTATTATTATTATTATTATTATTATTATTATTATTATTATTATTATTATTATTATTATTATTATATACTGCCAAGAAAAGGGCAAAACTCACAGGTGAACATTATACATTTGCTGCAATGCATAATTTGGTCCCTGCAATGTGACTGGAATGGGATTGCCATGAGCAGAGATTAAAAACTGTTTCCAGGATGGTGTAGTGGTTTGGGAGTCGGACTTAGACTTGGAAGATCCAGGTTCAAATCCCCGCTCAGCCACGAAGCTTCCTCGGTGACCTTAGGCCAGTCACTATCTCTCAGCCCCACCTACCTCACAGGGTTGTTGTGAGGACAAAAAGGAGGGGAGGAAATATGTACACCACTCTGAGCTCCTTGGAGGAAGGGCAGTATAAAAATGTGAAAAATAAATAAATAAATAAATGAATAAATAAATAAATAAATAATATGTGAAGTTGGTTGGTGTTCAAATTACAGACTTACCTCCGAAATGATTGAAATTTAAAAAAGGTGCAGGAAGAGCAGTTTGAATTCCTTCCCAAATGGCCAAACAAAAGGGGGAGGAGCTAAGCAACGAATCACCGTTCAGTGTGGGAAGTTGGAGCTGGAGCTGAAACACAGAGCTTAATCACAAGGCTAAAATCTCTGTGCTGTATCACTGCTGAATTGCATTGCTGAACTATTTGAAAGAAAGATTGCTACCAAAGTGTCCTTTGTCAATAAACCCAGTTTTTTTTTTCTGAAAAACAATGTTGAATCCGCTTTCATCCGGCTTTAAGTTACTGGAGGGTGAGCCGGACACAGGATTGAGAACCTAGATGGGAGTATCCCTAGTTCCTCAAAGCCCTGCGGAGAGTGAGGCTCTGGCAAGCTAGTGGCTGACGGCAGCGGAATGGCTGGTTGGGTCAGCATCTTGGGGTCCTGGGTCAGTAACCCACAGGGTTCTGTACAGATCTGTACTGAATACAGATTGAGGATCTCTTATCTGGACTGCTTGGGACGGGAAGTTATCTGGATTTCAGATTTGTCTGGATTTCAGAATATTTGCATAAATACAAACAGATATCTTGGGGAAATTCAACATGAAATTAATTATTTTATTTTATTTTTATTATTTTTATTTACAATATTTTTATCCCGCCTTTCTCCCCGAAGGGACCCAAGGCAGCTTACAACAAGAAAAAAAATGCAATACAAAAAATAATTTATGTCTCATATACACCTTATACACATTGTCTGAAGGTAATTTTCTACAATATTTTAAATAAATTTGTGCCCCAACATTCCTTGTGCTATGCCGTCCACTCGTCCATGTAAACAGTGCACTGTTTCGGTTTCACAAGAACTCCGATATCAAAGAAGTCTGGGAGATGGAGATTTTCTCAGGTTTCTCAGTTTCATGACTGAGTAGCGTCAGAGAAATTGAATACCAAGAGTGTTAATATGACAGTAGTGATCCTGAGATGAGTAGTATCTTATATTGTATGCCAGAAGCTTTTCTAAAACATTGTCAAATCCATATAGCCTGTGTATAACCTTTTCACTAGTACAAGCTAAAAAAAGGGACACCAGTTCGCTAAAGATGTTCCTACTTAGCAATGTACTTTGAACTTGTTTTATCATTTTGGCATAAACTCGTGTCTTCATAATGAGCTATGCTAAGCCAGATCAGTATTTTATAATGAGCAGTACCAAGGCCTATAAATAGGTAGAGATGATATAGAGATGAGGCCCTCTTGCGGATACCGTCGCCCAGGGAGGTGCGAGGGGCAGCAGCCAGAAATAGGGCCTTCTCAGTAGCGGCACCAACTTTATGGAATTCCCTCCCTTTTGACTTACGAACTGCTCCCTCCTTGGACACTTTCCAGCGAGGCCTAAAAACCTTCTTGTTCAAAGAAGCTTTCTGAGCCCTTGCCTTTTTAACATCCTGCTGGTACAGGTGGGGTGCTGCTGTTTTTATGTATTTGTTTTAATTATAAACTTTTAAAACTGATTTTTAGATACTGTTTTAATTAATTAACGTTAATTGTTTTTACTGTTTTAAAATGTAACTATTTTTTTGTATTATACTGCACTGTATTTTCTTTTTGTTGTAAGCCGCCTTGGGTCCCTTTAGGGAGAAAGGCGGGGTAAAAATACTGTAAATAAATAAATAAATATTGCTGGATGCTTAGATTACGCTAACATGTTTTGGGGACGCCATTTTGGGGTAACCATATGATTTCGGAGAAATAGAAAACTAAATACTTGTACAGTTGGACCTCGTTATCCGTGGGGGTTCCGTTCTAGACCCCCTGTGGACATCGAGAATCCACAGATACCAGGGTCCACCTAAAAAAGTTTTCACAAGTGGAAAAAGCCCCCAAATTGCTATTCCTACATTTGTATGAGCAAACTGATTCAAGTAAAGCAGAATGCTAGGTATACAAAATTATATTGGGACCCCATATCCACTGATATGGGCCCCAAGTGGGCCCCCATATCCACGGATTCGCTATCCACGGTTTCAGTTATCCACAGATCGCAGGGACCCCCCCCCCAGGCTTTTACTTTTTTCCCAGTAAGCTTTGTTTCTTCCTTAAACAAACAGGAGAAGCAGCCTCTGGCTGCTTATTGCAGGCAAGTAGAATGAGACTAAGTCCTAGAGAGGCTCTGCAAGGTTAACAGAGTATCCATGGAGGGGATCCATGGAGGGGCTTGATGGATCCCCATGGAGGGGATCCATCAAGTATCCATGGAGGGGCTTGGAACATATCCCCAGTGGATATGGGGGGATTGTTGTTGTTGTTCAGTCGTTAAGTCGTGTCCGACCCTTCGTGATCCCATGAACCATATCCCGCCAGGCCTTCCTGACCTCCACTATCGTCCTGAGTTCGCTCATTTTCATGTTCGTTGCATCGGTGATACTGTCTAACCATCTCATCCTTTGCCTTAATGGGGGGAGTACTGTACTGTATATGGAAAGAGCTTTACACAATACACATTGGCATTCACATAAGAACATAAGAACATAAGAAGAGCCCTGCTGGATCAGGCCAAAAGCCCATCTAGTCCAGCTTCCTGTATCACACAGTGGCCCCACCAGATGCCTCCGAGAGCACACAGCTAACAAGATAATCTGTTTCCCGTTGACACTCCCTTGCATCTGGCACAGAGAAAACCCACTTCTAAAACCAGGAGGTTGCTTATGGCTTGTAACCTGTGATGGTCTTTTCCTCCATGAATCTGTCCAAACCCCTTTTAAAGGCATCTAGGCCAGGTGCCATCACCACATCCTGTGGCAAGGAGTTCCACAGATGAATTACACGCTGGGTAAAGAAATATTTTCTTTTGTCTGTTCTAACTCTCCCTCCACTCAATTTTAGTGCATGTCCCCTGGTTCTGGTGTTGTGCGAGAGGGAGAAGAATTTCCCTCTATCCACTCTCTCCATCCCATGCATAATTTTATAAGTCTCAATCATGTCCCCCCTCAGGCACCTTTTTTCTAGGCTGAAAAGCCCCAGACACTGTAGCCTTTCCTCATAAGGGAGGTGCTTCAGCCCACGAATCATTCTGGTCGCTCTTTTCTGCACCTTTTCCAATTCAACTATATCCTTTTTGAGGTGTGGTGACCAGAACTGGACACAATACTCCAGATGTGGCCTTACCATCGATTTGTACAAAGGCATAATGATATTGGCCGTTTTATTCTCAATCCCTTTTTTAATGATCCCGAGCATGGAATTGGCCTTCTTCACAGCCGCCGCACACTGGGTCGACACTTTCATCGACCTGTCCACCAGCACCCCAAGATCTCTCTCTTCATCCGTCACAGACAACTCAGAACCCATTAGCGTATATGTGAATTTTTGATTTCTTGCCCCAATGTGCATCACTTTGCACTTACTTACATTGTAGCGCATCTGCCATTTTGCTGCCCATTCTCCCAGTTTGGAGAGATCCTTCTGGAGCTCTTCACAATCCCTGCTGGTCTTCACCACCCGGAAAAGTTAAGTGTCATCTGCAAACTTGGCCACCTCACTGCCTATCCTCAACTCCAGGTCATTTATGAATAAGTTGAAAAGCACCGGTCCCAAGACCGATCCTTGGGGCAAATAAAATAGGACAAAGTAAAATGAAAGCAAAATTTTGAATTTAAGGTGCTCAGCTTCCCCATTAACCCTGACTGGCACACAGTAGCGTGTCTCATATTGGCATCAGACCCCAGGTCTCTCTCCTCCTCCATTTTTCACCAGCTGCAAAACAGACCTCCCCCCCCCAAAAAAAAGTGAGGGTGGAGAAGGAGCATGACTCTCCCTAGGCTCAGGGTCACATCTGGGGAAACAGTGCAAACCAGTAAAGCTACCATATGTAAATATTCATTGGGCTTAGTCTTTCAAAGACTATTAATTTGTGAAGTGCAAAACTGTGAGTTGTTGCAGTTCAGATGCACTCCCTGCAGGATTCCGCAGTGTGTATGAACATTAGACCATGATTGCTGATGTAAGTAAGGAGGACACTGTATAACATCCTTTTTTTGGCCTAGTCTTCTCCTGTTTTACACCAACTTGATGTTCACCAATTGCCACTTAAATAAATGGGATTACACTTCCACTGAAGACAACGAAGCAGGAGAAGAATAAAACCAAGACTGCGGAGTGGAGGATCAACCTCACAGCGCATTGAACAGAGAACCGAGAAGAGGAAAATGTCTGCCTTTTCTTTCCCTGCTTAAAGAAGCTTAGAGGGGGAAAAAACAGCTTATTTATTTCTTCTTGCTTGAGGAAATATGCCAGTAAATTGTTGCTCTGTTAAGCTTCATGTTTTCCAATAGCACATGTTACAGTGGCATTCCCACAAGGAAGAAAAGGTATTAACTTAACAGGGGATAGAACATTGAGAGGATAAGCAAATATCTACTCATTTATCCAGCTGTCCCAAAGCTTAACAGGATTAACTATAATAATAATAGCGCCGGATGGTAGGGAAGGGTGATTGGGTTTGTTGGTGGTATTCTTTTCTTTTTGGTGTTTGTGTGCTATTATATCTCTTCCTTGCCCAGTTATTGAACAAGCTGAGAAATGGCTTCTTGCCATCTCATGAACTCTATGGATTTCAACATTGCTGCTAGATTTTGTTCAAGGCAAAATATTATGGCAATTGTCGCAGATCCAAGGAGTTTTGAGGGACGCAATAAGACACGTTGAATTTCTTGTAGGAGTTGAGGGGCAGAAGGGATATAGGTATTGTACTCCTAAGGGCCTACCAGGTATCACCAACAATGACATTTGGAGGTGAATTTGGATATTGCTGCTTAGTTGAAACATCTGTAAACTCAAAAAAGATTCATGCCTATCTAATAGCCCGATCCTAAGTAAATTCCCGCATGGTGATGCAGCAGCACTGGCATGGCTTCCGCTATATCCCACTGTAGATTTTTGACCACGGGAGCCCTCCTTGAGGTAAGGAAAAATTAGCTCCCTTGCCCGCGGGGGCCGCACACGCCCATGGGGGCCGCCCCCCACAACCCCCTAGGCACTTTTAGTGTCAAAGTTTCTTCTTCAAAAGAAACGCAGTGATCATCCTCATGCAGCTTCCTTGCAGGCTCCTCCAGCGAGACTAGATGCTATAGTCTATCCCAGTGTTCCTCAAACTGTGGGTCGGGACCCACTTGGTGGGTCACGACCTGGTGAGTCCCAGGTGATGGAAAGATGAGATCAGATAAGTACCGGTAATTGCCACAAGCCCGGAGGCTATTCAAAAATCAGATGGCTACTAATTGCCCTGCAAAGAGCTGAGCTCTTGCAGTTTGCAAGATAGCTGCTAATTACCCTGCAAGCAGCTGGGCTCTTTACTTGTAAATAAATAAATATATTTATTTATTTATATCACCTTTAAAAGTCTCATAAAGCTAGGTGGGTCCTGATAGAGTGTCATTTTAAAAAGTGGGTCCTGGTGCTAAAGAGTTTGAGAACCACTGGTCTATCCAACCTTGCAGAGCCTCTCTAGCACCTAGTCTCGCTGGAGGGGCCTGCAAGGAAGCTGCACAAGGCTGCTCATCCATTCCTTGAAGAAGAAACAAAGCTTCTGACGCTAAAAGTGTTGGGGTGTGTGCGTCCGCCTGCGGGGGGACGACGAGGGGCTCAAAACCAAGGAGAGGGCCTTCGACCCTATCCACAGTTTCAAGTATCCACAATGGGGCCTGGAATGTATCCCCTGCGGATACGGCGGTCCCCCTGTATTCAGTCTCTGCATGCATATTCTGGGAAAATTGGACCTTTGAACATGTGGGGGACTTGGCATGGCCACTGAGTGCAACCGCATCAGCAGGGCACAAAGTCCCTGCAGGGCTTTTCCCCTCTTCATGTGTTCATTTGTATAGAGATAAAGAAAAGGGCTAATTGGTAGATTTCAGAGAGAGAGAGAGAGAGAGAGAGAGAGAGAGAGAGAGAGAGAGAGAGAGAGAGAGAGAGAGAGAGAGAGAGAGAGAGAGAGAGAGAATTTTGGATACAGCTTGTAGGTAGGTGATCCAGTCTTGATTTTCCTTAGGCTAGATGAGAATTTTCCAGCAATTCCTCAAATTCCTGACATGAAACAGACTTCTTAGAGCCAAGGTACATGTTGCTAAGGGTTCATGAGTTTGGCCCTTCCTTTTGTCTTTATCTTTTAAAAACTAGAACTATGGGGGTAGGGACTGTGAAATGGCTCAAAACTGTGCTGTGGTTAGGTTATGGGGCATTAGCTTTTAGCCACTAGTGCATTTCTGACCCTCCACAAGCTGGGGGGGGGGGAGAGAGAAGTTCTAGGAGGCTGTGTCATTGCGGGCTCACATGACCACCCTTTCTGTGGACCTATGGGCCTTGCGTCTTGTGCCTTTGTAAATAGCTGTGGTTGTAATGACCTCTTGTTACACAGGAATGTGGCACTTGTTTTGTGTGCATTTGTAAATAGCTGGTGTTGCATTGGAATGCAGAACTTGTTTTGTGTGCTTTTGTAATTACCTGTTCTTAATAAACACACCACTTAAAATTTATGTCAGAATGCTTATTAACAGATAACGCGGCAGTGCACTGTTCTAAAAATAAAGCCTTGCCAGTTCCAAAAAACCAATCTCATCTCTTTATATGAGCCACTGATTAATCCAGCCCCTCACTGCTGCAGTAGCTGCAGAGAGTGTCTCTGATCTTTTTGGCAGACATGGTGTGGAAGCAGCAGCCCTGCCCAGCATCTCTGCCAACCTACCAGCTCCCTCCCCTGTTTCCAGCTGGTGTCCGTCATCCTGGGTGACCTACAATTAGTTGGCTTGGAGAGAACCCTCTATTGAAGTTGGACCAGCCAATCGTGGACTCCGCCTGTGGCTGGTGCGTCTGTTGTTAGATGGATTCATCACACTGAAGCTGGGCAACAATAATAACTTTTCACCCACTGACACTCCATTTACTGGGGGGAATATCACACATCTGAGTGTTAATTAATCACTCAATGAGATAGCTTAAGTTATTTTATTTATGCAAAAAAAAAATTGCAGGGCACCTTGGGATATAGCTTTTTCCTTCAAAACATTCCTTTTTAAAAATCTCAAACATGTGGAATGTGCAATCCCCCCTCCATTTTCCTCCCTTTGCCAATGCTATCCCCATTTCTGGTTGAAAACAGCTTCAATCTTATTGCAGTTCCTTATTGCAGTTCAGGGGTGGCCAACCTTGCACCATGAAGACCTCTGCATTCTTAAGAGTTGTGTGTTGTTGTTCAGTCGTTAAGTCGTGTCCGACCCTTCGTGATCCCATGAACCATATCTCGCCAGGCCTTCCTGTCCTCCACTATCTTCCTGAGTTCGCTCATTTTCATGTTCGTTGCATCCGTGATGCTGTCTAACCATCTCATCCTTTGCCTTCCCCTTCTCCTTTTGCCTTCAATCTTTCCCAGCATCAGAGTCTTCTCCAGAGAGTCCTCTCTTCGCATTAGGTGGCCAAAATATTTGAGTTTCAGCCTTAGTATCTGTCCTTCCAGGGAACAGTCAGGGTTGATTTCATTTAGGATTGACTGATTTGATCTCCTAGCAGTCCAAGGGACTCTCAGGAGTCTTCTCCAGCACCACAGTTCAAAAGCATCTATTCTTCGGCGCTCAGCCTTCCTTATGGTCCAACTCTCGCAACCATACATTGCTACTGGGAACACCATCGCCCTGACTATGCGAACTTTTGTTTGCATGGTGATATCTCTGCTTTTTATTATGCTGTCTAAGTTTGCCATAGCTTTCCTTCCAAGGAGTAAGCGTCTTTTAATTTCATGGCTGCTGTCTCCGTCTGCAGTGATCTTGGAGCCCAGAAAAGTAAAATCTGTTACTGCTTCCATTTCTGCCCCTTCTATTTGCCAGGAATTGATGGGCCCAGATGCCATGATCTTAGTTTTATTAATGTTGAGTTTCAAGCCAACTTTTGCACTCTCCTCTTTCACCCTCATCAAGAGGCTCTTTAGTTCTTCTTCACTTTCTGCCATTAGGGTGGTATCGTCTGCATATCTGAGGTTGTTGATATTTCTCCCGGCAATCTTGATTCCGGCTTGCGATTCATTCAGCATGTGAAATGAGTGCAATTGTACGGTAGTTTGAACACTCTTTGGCACTGCCCTTCTTTGGAATTGGAACGTAAACTGACCTTTTCCAATCCTTTGGCCACTGCTGAGTTTTCCAAATTTGTTGGCATATTGAGTGCAGCACTTTCACAGCATCATCATTTAGGATTTTAAGTAGCTCAGCTGGGATATTATCATCTCCACTAGCTTTGTTGTTAGTAATGCTACCTAAGGCCCACTTGACTTCACTCTCTAGGATGTCCGGCTCTGGGTCAGTGACCACACCAGCTTGGTCATCAGGAACATTAAGATCTTTCTTGTATAGTTCTTCTGTGTAGAGTTGTGTAGAAGTTGTGTAGAGTTGTGTAGAAGACAGAAATTTGGCAGCTGCAAGTGCTGATGGTGCTGCTAAAGCAGCTGCACCTGCTGAAATGCCCTCAGCTATACAACCTTTAAAGGTGTTGGGAGATACCTGTTCGACACCCTGGCCTTTGAGGTGTGGGGTGCCACAGGGTTCAAGGAGCTGCGAATGATGAAGCGACGGGGTAGACGTCTTGAGCGACGGTGGCGGGATAACCCGTGCTGAGTTCGACCGGATACAGATTAGAGCTCATTATAGAGCCTATTCTGTGGCGGTGATGGCAGCGAAGCGACTCTTCTCTGCCACCATTGCATCTGCAGAGAATAATTGAGCGGAATTGTTCTGTGCTGTTCGAGGCTTACTCCATCTGGCCCCTCCGATAGATGAGGAGGAACACACGGTCACCTGCTGTGACATGTTTTCAAAGTACTTTGCGGATAAAATCGTTTGCATTCGCCAAGAAATGGATGCCACATTGACAATGTCTGAGAAGGTCCCCCTGGAGTCTGCTAGATCAGTTTTGTGGGATTCTTTACAGCTTGTACAGCCTGAGGATGTGGACAGGTTCCTTTGGAGTGTGAGGCCTGCATGCTTGATCCTTTCCCAGCCTGGCTTACTAGATCTGCCCAGGAGAGGCTGGATAAGTGGACAGGGAGGGTGGTTAATTCCTCTCTGGTGGAGAGGGTGCTGCTTCTAGCCTTGAAGCAGGCAGTGGTTTGCCCCCTTCCGAAGAGACCCACGGTATTGGACAACTATTGGCCAGTCTCGAACCTCCTGTTTCTGGGCAAGGTAGTCAAGCAGGTGGTGGCTTTGCAACTCCAGAGGGCCCTGGATGAAAAGGATTATCTGCATCCCTTTCAATCTGGCTTCAGGCCGGGCTTTGGGACAGAGACGGCCTTGGTCACCCTGGTGGATAACCTATATCGGGGACTGGACTGGAAAAGTGCGTCCCTGTTGGTCCTGCTGGACCTCTCAGCGGCTTTTGACACCATCAATCATGGTGTCCTTCTGGGCTGATTGGCCGAGTTGGGGGTCAGGGGCACCGTTCTGCGGTGGTTCTGCTCCTACTTGGCATATAGGTCCCAGATGGTGGTGCTGGGAGACGCCTGTTCAACACCCTGGCCCTTGAGGTGTGGGGTGACACAGGGTTCAATTTTGTCTCCCATGCTATTTAAAATCTACATGAAGACACTGGGAGAGGAGATTTGGGGTTGGGTGCTATCACTATGCTGATGACACCCAGCTCTATCTCTCCTTTCCACCAGATACCAGGGTGGCTGTTGAGGTCCTGGAGCATTGCCAGCCCTCTCTCATAAGAGCCCTTTACTGTTGCTTTTATTCCTCACTGTTTTTTTAGATTGTTTTAATGTCTTTTTAAGAATTTTTATATTACGGTATATATTCACGGTTTTATGGTTTTTATGTATTAATCTTGTATTTTATGGTTTGTTTTTATTGTAAGCCGCTTTGGGAACCCCTATGGGGAAAAAAGCAGGGTATAAATTAAATAAATAAATAAATAAAGGGCCAGAGCAGACATGTTGAAAGGTTGGCCACCCCTGGATTAAAGTATGGCAGAAGACATAGGGGTGTGCTTGGCTGGCTGCTATTCAGCTGAAATGAATTGTGCGGTTGCTGCATACCCTTTGATTGAATTGCTGTGTTGGAAATAGGTTCCCTTTCCTGGTTTCAACCAGGTTAGGTTGTCCTGGGGACCAGCAATCAATTGGCTGCCGCCGCCAATCAATTTATTGAAAGAAACTGATTTTTTGGTTAAGAAAAGAGAATTGAACAATGAGGGAAAAAAAAAAACTTTCCTGTGCAAGTTGGAGCAGCAAATCACATTATATGCCTGTATCAGGATGTTTTCTGCCCTCAGGGGGAAACTCCCCTTTTGGTGAGCATGCACTGCTGGGATACATGCTGACACAGGAAGTCTGCCAAAGGAGGAGGGACTAGCATGAAGAAACCCCTGAATTGCAAGTGAACATGTGCTCGTGTGTGCCCACATGGATTGACAATGCGCCAACGTGTGAAAATGTGTCAATCCACATTTGCCCATGTGGATGGACAATCACAGTTGTGACTTAAGCGGATGTTTGCTGCCTGAGCCCGTCCCATAACTGTGAGTGCTGTCCAGAGTGATGGTGATGATGATGATGATGATGATTAACAGTATTTATATACCACTTTTCAACAAAAAGTTCACAAAGCACTTTACAGACAAATCAAATGATTAAATGGCTCCCTATCCCCAAAGAGCTCACAATCATGCTGGAAAGACTCCAAGGCCTTGCTCTGGATATCCGCCACACCCCTAGCAAAGGCATCTCTATCAGTGCTGGATGTTCCTCATACTTTGAGGGATATATATGTGGGAGCTTGTTGTTGGAATGAGACCATCTAACCATTTTAAAAGCCAGTTAATACTACTGACCACAACAGCTTTGGCTAAATTCCCTTATTGAGAGGATGAGCAACTGGGCCCGTGTGGAATTGGAATTGGAACAATTCCAATTCTTCAATCCCTTCTTAGTTAGAATTCTTAGCCCATGTTAGAATTCTTAGTTCTTAGCCCATGTTAGAATTTCAACCCTTAAGGGGCTGAAAAGGGGTACAATGTGTTTTCACGGATTTCTCAATATCTCTTAGGCCCGATGAGATATCGACTTGGTTTTTGCTTACAAAGGTTACCCAGACAAATGCTTAAAAACATATTTCAGGATTTTGCTTTAATCAACCCCTAAAGGGGCGAATCTAGATTTGGGGGTCAATTATAGAACCCTTTGTATCTCCTGTGTTTAACATTCTTTTTGGCATCTATGTTTCTTTTTAAAATCTTTAGAAAGTGTTTTAAAGTTTGTTTGTTTGTTTGTTTTTAAAAAAATCACCCCTAAAGGGGTAAAAAGGGGTTAAATGTTAAAAGGGGTATTTTTTAATTCAAAAGTGGACATTTCTCCAGTGGTCCCCTAACAGCTTTTTGTAGGATTATCCATCTGATAGGTGGCGAGTAGACATGTTTCAGTGTATTAGCAGCATAAGTGACAGAAGCTTCTCCTCAAAGTGGGGGCTCCAGTGATTTTGCTGTGGAACCTCAACCTGCCCAAACTCTGCAATGGCACCAGGCTGCGAGTGAAGGCCCCTCCACAGGTACCCCATCGAAGCCACAGTGTTCATCGGCTGTGCCCGGGGGCAGTCGGTGTTCATACCACTCATACTCAAATCAGAGTACCCTTTTGAGTTCAAAAGGCTGCAGTTCCCCCTCAAGGTCTGCTTTGCTATGACCATCAACAAGTCCCATGGGGCAGTCGCTGAAGGTGGCAGGGATTGACTTGAGGGAGGGATGCTTCTCACGTGGGCAGTTCTACATTGCCTGCTCCAGAGTGAGCTCACTCAGTAAGCCTGGTGATCCTAGCACCTGAGGGGAGAACCACCAATGTGGTCTACAAAGAGGTCCTTAAGTAGAGGGAAAATAAGGTCGTAGATATTTTTCGTGTTTTTATCCCGCTACAATCTTATCTATTTCTTCATCAAATGTTATATTTTTAATTTCACTTCATCGTTTCTCTGCATCAACATGCTTCACTTAATTCAAGCTATGTATACTTTTTTCTATAAATTTCAAATTCTATTTATAAGTGTCTAAAAATATAATGTGAGGTATCAAAGTAAAGGGAATTTCAACCTGAACATGAATGTGGTGTGGATCATGTCATTCAATGGAACAATGACTTTTAATCATTGCTACATTTAAATGGTCCCTTGCCATCAAAGGAGTTTATTGGAATCAAAATGGTTTTAAAAGTACTTGCATTCCATAGCGAAGCGTGGGTATCACGCTATTCTACACATATGTCATGGATAAGAACCAAGACCCAGACATGTGTTTCATGCAATTCAATTCTGATAATTTTGTGGATATTCCCAAACTTTGCAGTCTAGTGTGTCAATCATATTTTTACTCATTTTACACAGAAAATCAAAGTGTAATTTCTTCACCATTACTAAGGTTACGTTTTGTTGTGAAGCTGCTGTTCTGTGGGCATATGTTCTATTCCTCTTTTGATTCATCTTGTTCCCAAAGGTCACTGACGTCTTTGGAAGTTCCATTTCTTTTTTCACAAAAGAGACAGTCTGGTGCAGAGTGTTGGGTGTTCTTAGGGTCAAGTTACATGTTACCATAAATGTGTAATACGGTCCCTTCTGTTTATTCTTTTTCTTTTTAAAATAGTGGCTGGGGTGGGCTGTGAAGGGGAGCAAAAGTGCAGTAGGAGGTGGAAGGGCTTTCGAATTGTACCTCTGCTGTGGTTCCACTCCCATCAGGCTTCCCCATGTGCTATTTTAAAGAGAAATATAACTATCAATTTAAACCTTCAAAATGGCATACAAGGGGGGGGTGTCAGGAGCAGAGCTGGGGGGGGCAAAGTCCTAAAGCCCCAGAATTCCTCCCCACCACAGTTTTGCTCCTATTTGTGAGCCTTCTTG
Organism: Plestiodon gilberti rubricaudatus; assembly: GCA_026170595.1. NCBI lineage: Eukaryota > Metazoa > Chordata > Lepidosauria > Squamata > Scincidae > Plestiodon > Plestiodon gilberti. Next base: position 204,287,627 of record JANXHW010000001.1, read on the forward strand.
GATCCTAATTTTTTTTTTTAAAAGAGCAAACACACTGGGCCATGTTACACATTAATGAAAATATGCAAGACTTGCTTGAACTTCATGACATAAAGGAATACTGTATAGGACCATGATGGCGAACCTATGACACGCGTGTCACAGGTGACATGTGAGGTCATTTTGGGTGACATGCCAGCGTTTTCCCCAGGGCCCTGACACACCTTACATTTTCGCAGGTTTTACAGGCTTGTTTTGAACATTTAGGACAGGGATTTTGGCAGCCCTCTTTCAAATTATTATCTAGTAAAACTCAGCAACAAAAAAAGTCACTAATTGATGTTAAATAAAATGCAATGTGTTCTATAGTTGTTTTCAGTTCAGTTCAATTCAAAATTACTATTAAAAGTAGCAATAGTCAAAGTACTATTAAAACTTGGGGGGTGGGGGGCGGAGTGACACACCAGCAGAGTCAAGTTAGGCATTTTCAAAAATGTTGACACAACAAGCCCAAATGGTTCGCCATCACTGGTATAGGATAAGGTCCTTACTTCATAATCTTAACAGGCAGAGGGATTACATGGGGAGAGCTGGTGCTCACTGACTGACACATTTAAGTCCCTGACCATGAAGGGCCTTAAAGGCCAGACGCAGCACCTAGAACTGAGCCTTGAAATTACTGCATAACTGGTTGGACTTCCACCTATCTTCCTACACATGTCAAGAAGAGGGAGGCTGCAGAATTCTGCATCCGCTGAAGCTTCTGACCAGTTCCAAAAGCATCCCCACTGGGATTGCATTGCAATAGCCAGTCCTTGAGATTGCAAAGGCCGAATGGTCATAGCAAGATCCCAGTCCTCTGTAGACATACTGCAGAGATCAGCTCTGAAAATCATACAAATCATACTGCAGGGATCAGCTCTGAAAAGAAGTGGAATAGTTTTCTCCTGAACCCTGCCTGTTTCTCTTCCGAATGCAGGTTTCTCGAATACTGTGGACCGACTAGTATTAGTATGCAGGTGAGTGAAGAATATCAAGAGAGCTTTTTGCATAGCATTAAAATACTAAGTACTATGAAAGCAGATTCTGTCTCTTAGGGCTATTTGTGAGCACCCTTGAAATCCCCAATCCCAGAGGTCTAAGTCGGAAATTGCATCCTCACTGAAGGATATTAGGTAGTCTCCTATGTTTGGTGCCCTTTCCCCTGTGCCCCAAATAAATACAGAGGCCTCGCTGTGGATGATTTCATATGAACATGAGTCAATAACAGGAGGGATTCATATCAGTATTATTATATAGAATCAAGAGCACAATCTCACGCTGGTAAACTCAAAAATAGGCCCTGCTGCTGAATTTAGTGGTAGACTTATTCCCAAGTGAGTGTACACAGGATTGCACCTTACACATCTTTAGGTTTGACCTCTTCACAGACTTCAGATTACAAAAGTTGCAAGCAGGACCATGAGCTATAATTAAAAGGGAAGCAATCAAGGATTTCGCCCTCAGCTCCAACTTCTTTGCCCTGGAAAGATGGAGACAGTTCCACTTCCAGAAGCCAGACCCTCAGTTCTTGGCTCAGCCTTAACCATCACTTCCTTCTGCAGATTTCTGTCTCCTTTTTGCACATGGTTTAGTTGTCACTAAGATTAAAATCTGGATCTGGTTCACCAGCAATGGGGTGGGCTCACAGACAGACAGACCTGCATGCCTGACTCCTGTGCTTAGCTTGAAATAATGCTTCTTCTGATCATGCGCTCAGAACAGCATCATTTCCTGATAGACTCATGGGAATTTTATGTTTTGGGGGGCTGCCACCCTGTCTCTGAGTGCTCCCATCCACTCCTTGTCCCCCTTTTGCAAAGGTAAGAGTTTTTTGTTTGGGGGTGGGTTTGATTGAAAAGGGGAGGGCTCTGTGCAAATCATCTGGGATACTGTGAGGTTTTTCACAGAGAAAGGAAATTAGGGATCCTTATCTCTTGGAAGATGTGATCTGAGTTAGGTGACAAGAGCCCAGCATGGCAACGTTCTCAAAATCAAATAGTTTAGGTCCAAGGCCCAACTAGATGTGAGTGGGAGTTCTAGGATTAGATCTCCTGATGTGTTTTTTTTTCAAAATGCAAGCTGGGGGGGGGGGCATTGTCAATCTGAGCCACAACACTGTGCAGTCAGGCCCCTGAAGACCTGACACCCTTTGCTCCCTCGCTGATTCCCCAACATAACTCTCTCCCCCCCTGCCCCCACCCGAGCTGCTATGAGAAACTTTTATTTATTTATTTATTTATTCATTCATTTATTTATTTATATACTGCCTTTCTTATCCTCAGATCGCTCTTCAAATGTTGCTCAAGGCGGTTTACATAGGCAGGCTGTCTAGACCTGATAAGGGTCTTTACAATTTGGTTCCATATAGAACCCTGCAACTCCAGGTGGTTTCCTTCCATGGTGTAGTCACTTTCACTTAGCTGCAGAACACAAGCCTCAAGCTTTTCCGCAGGCAGCCACAGATCTTGTCGAACAGGGGATCCCCCAGTTGTAATCGCTCTGTCACGGACATTGTCAGCATTCCAGCTTGTTCTCTCACCACGGCACGCAACAGCGACTCCCCTTTGCCACCGAAGGTCATGACAGCTTATCAGTGAGTGACTTCCTGGTTGAAGTCCAGGTTACAGCACGAAAACATTTCTTTTCCTTTGGATGAGGGCTGTGGGTTTTTTTCCATCCGCAATTTGGATGAGGGCTGAGGTTCAGAAGAAGAGTTAGATTCCAAAAACCTGCTGCTTTTCCGGGGGGTGGGGGGTGGGGAGACCTTGGGGGAGTGCCAATCATGGAATTCCCATTTCTTGCCTAGTTTGGCCCTCCCTTAGGAGATGTGTTTGGCATGCTTCTTTCAAGTTCCCTCTCCACTTTGATACCTGGCTTTCTGAGTGCGCTGTTTGTTAAACAAAAGTAACGGACGGTATGATCGTGACTGGCTGCTCCTCCTCTGTTTTCATCATTTTCCAGCTGCGCCTAAACTCTATACACAGCAGGTCAAGTGGGTCAGGCTGTTATCTACCAAGGATCTCTAGCAGCTTCTGTTACACCACTGAGCCAGAGTTTGTTCCATCTCAGTCAGACTGATGGCTGATTTAGACTCAACTAATCCCATAGATCACCATGAGCTGCAAGCAGCCAGCAAGCAACAGAGCTTACATTTTCTAGAAGCCAGGGTCCAGTTTCTTATCCCGTCAGCTTCTTCTGCTGCTTTAATGACATTGCTTCGGGAACAGAGGAATGGTTTGTTATCAGTGTGGTTTCCCTTTGTCTCCCGCTGATTAATGTGAAGCACACAGAGCATTCACTCTGACTAATCTCATGCATCTGAGATGCTATCCCATTAACATGTCAGTAGCATCAGACAAGGTGCTTCCTGCCTAGTCACTTTTAAAAGGGATTTTTTTTTTTTAGCAAAAAAAAGAGAAATTGCCATCATACCAGTCAGGGACTGTGAACCTGCAAAGCGAGCCCCAAAGTAGGCCTGAGACAGCACATCACTGAATCCAGAGCACTTATCAAAGAAACACTCGGGCACAGCCAGGCACCTCCCAACATGACAAGCACTCACATACTGTATATACCTATACACTGCCAAGGGTATTCATACCAACCCAACATTTAAGCAGCACGATCGCAAATGCAAACTCTCAAACTTCTTGCCGAATATAGCACTTGCCGAATATAGCTATTGTTAAATATAGCAAGAAATACAGAAGTTGATGAGGGTAATCTAGGCAGCAATCCTATCCATACTTATCTGGGACTAAGCCCCATTGACTACAATGAGACTGACTTCTGAGTAGACATGCATAGGGTTGGGCCCCTAGTGGTCTTCCTCCTCCTTGCATGAGCCTAGCAAATCCTCAGACACAATATTTTGTTTTAAGTTGCCTGATCCATCATTCCTTGCCATTATGAAATGGCACAACTCCCAAATGTCTCTACACCAGTTTGCATTAGTCCCACATGACTGAGATCCCATGTGGTAAATTAACAAAAAATGCCTTATGGCTAACACCAGTTGATGATTTTACTACTGCCATCAGATAAAATACCCCATAATCCCCAGGAGCTGCGGCGGAACCACGGTGGAGTGCGTGGAGCAGGAGCTCCAAGCGCTCGATCGCGGGCAGGCGGCAAGATTGCGGGGCGGGGGAACTCACCCTCTCCTGAAGAGCAGCGTCGTGTCTGGGCCCTCCCTCCCTCCCTGGAGCCGTTTCGGCTCCGAAATGAGAGCAAAACGGGCAGGGGGACGCGTCGACGTGACGCGATGCTGGCCCCGCCCCCATGCGCCCGGGCGCCCTCCCAGTGCCTGTTGCCTCTGCCCAGGAGTCTGCTTTAATCACTAGCTGTAAATGCAATTGGGTTGCAATTCTCAGTTGAGAGGCTGAAATATGTTTGTAAGGTCAGTCAGATGACAGACTTTTTAGAATGAGCAATATTATGGGCTAGATAGGCTACTGGCGGAAACATGCATCACTTGAATGCAGGTGAAACTCTTTTGATTTGTATTCACTGAAAGCCTAGTAGTCTTCTGTCTGTATCTAAACTTTCAATGATGAGTCGATTAAGATGAAATATGGAGGGGTGGTATAAATTGTGGTACTGTTTTATTTTCAGAATGATGTCTTAAGTAGAGACAAATCACTTTGGAGCCAAATCACGCTCTTAATTGCGGGAGACTTTCTACCTTACAGCAATGTAAAAAGGATTGTGTGTATGTACTTCTAATATGTTTCTATTCATCACCATGTTGAGTGCTGTACAGGCTACAAAGTTGGCATGATCCCTGCCCAAATGCTTTCCAGTCTATGTTAGGGCTGAGTTAGAGTCAGCAAAGTTGCATGGTAGAGTTCTTCTAAGACTCTGCCATTTCAGGCTGAAGGCAGAATATGGCTGCAGTCCTATGCACACTTACCTGAGAGAGAACCCTGGTGACTATAATGTGACTTACTTCTGAGTAGACATGCACAGAATTGGGCTGTACAAGTGGGGAAATTGAAAGCTTCATCATGTCCATGTTCAATTGGAGACATCAGTAGAAATTCAAACGAGGCATCGCTGAGATAGAGATGTAATATTCAACAGAAGTAAAGATAGGCTTACCATCCATCCCGGCCGGTTGGTAAGCCTCCGCGCCGCCGCCATTTTTAAAAGTTAAAAGAAACTTACCAGGGTGCCAGCATCTTGGATCGCGAAATCTCACGAGATCCAACATGTGGATCTTGCAAGATTTCGCGATCCAAGATGCCGGCATCTGGGTAAGTTTCTTATACATTTTAAAATGGTGCTGGCGGTAGCGAGCCTCGGCCGGTCGGCCGAGACGACGAGGAAAAGACGACGGAGAAGACGATGAGGAGGCCAGCCGGCTGAGGCTTGCGAGCCCAGCCGGCCGAGGCCATAAGGAGGCCGGGCGTCGAGGAGAAGGCGACGATGAGGCCGAGAGGCTCGCAAGTCCGGCCTGCCCGGCCTCATCATCGCCTTCTCCTCGACACCCGGCCTCCTCCTTCTCCTGGAATGGCAAAGAGGTCAAGTGAAGCCAATTGCAAAGAAGAGTCTTCAAAGAGCAACCACCTCACCACCTCACTGTCAGTAGAGTAGACAATAAACTCCTTGCGTTCCTCTTGCTGCCAGGTATGGCTAGGAACATCAGCAAACGGTCGTTCCTTGAGTGAATGAATGGGGAAAGAGCAAAGGTCAGGCAGTAGAGCAGGGGTGGCCAACCTTCCACAATTAGGGCCTCTATGTTCTTAAGTGTTGTGTAGAAGACAGAATCTTGGCAGCTGCAAGTGCTGATGGTGCTGCTAAAGCAGCTGCAACTGCTGAAATGCCCTCACCGATACCACCATTAAAGGGCCAGGAGCAGTCATGTTGAAAGGTTGGCCACCCCTGCAGTAGAGGGAGAATATGCCAATTTAAGCTAGTAAGATCTGCAGAGGCGTCGCTACGGTGGGGGCGGTACTTCAAGTTGCGCCCCGTAATAGTCTCATTTACAAGCCAGCACGAGGCGGCCCCGCCCCCTCACCATCAGAGCCATTTCATGCAGAGAAGGCAGCGGACAGGGAGTCTCTGTGTAGATCAGGCTTTGTAAGTTGTGGCTCATTTTGAAACACATTTTGGGTGTCTGTGTTTTCATTTCATGGCATGAGGGCAAATGAACATTTCACATTCCAGCTTTAAAAATGAGTTTTTAACTTGAACGACTATCATTTATTTTCATTATACTGTGAAACCTGTGAATGTGACTTTGTTCCTGAGAAAATGTACATGTGTTCTATGTTCTGCTCCAGCCAAAAGAAAAGGGAGACAAATTCCAAGAAGGTGCAAAAAATGTATTCGCTTTATAACAAGTTTATTTTCTCTATGTGAAGTACATTTTGGCTTGGAATACCAAACTCTAGATTTGATGCCAAGATATTAAAAAGGACCAGCCACAAGCTGGGGAAGATTCCTTAGACCAGGGGTGGCCAACCTTCCGCCATTAGGGCTACTGTGTTCTTAAGAGTTGTGTAGAAGACAGAATCTTGGCAGCTGCAAGTGCTGATGGTGTTGCTAAAGCAGCTGCACCTGCTGAAATGCCCTCACCTATGCAACCATTTAAAGGGCCAGCATTCATGTTGAAAGGTTGGCCACCACTGCCTTAGACTCATCCAGGCTGGCTCAAAAGAGGGGAAGAAAAAACTTGCATCATTTGAATCGGAGGCTCAGTTCCTTCTCAGGACTAAGAGAAGGGGCAGAGTGCTACGGGCTAGCACTCAGGCACTTGTGTTTAATGGGGCTGCTCCTAAATAAGAGTACACGGGATTGTAGCCTTAAATTGTGAGTCATGTGAGAAGTCTAGGTAAGCACAAATACCCGTAATTTCCAAAATACCCATTAAAGTGGACAAAATCCCTACAAAAACATGTAAAAATAAAATTGCTCATGTGTTCCTCATTCTACTCTGTAGTTTTCCCTTGCAATTTGCATTGCTTTAAGCAGGGGCAGGGAGAGGGATAAGCACAGGTATCACTACGTGGGTGCGGCCCGCACTGGGTGACGCACATTTGAGGGGTGACACGGCGGAGAAGCCTGTCCCACCAGCACCCCACCATGCTGCCCACTCTCAACTGCTTTCTGCCTCTCCAACTCGGCTCAGTTTGCTCTGCCGAGTTGGAGTGGCTCTGAGCCAAAACTAATTAGCGGTCACATCACCACCAATTACTTCCGGCTCAGTGAGCTGGAAGTAATTGGTGGTGAAGTGATGATGCCATCACGTTGCCACCAGTTACTTCCGGTTGTGTGCATAAGAACATAAGAAGAGCCCTGCTGGATCAGGCCATAGTCCAGCTTCCTGTATCTCACAGTGGCCCTACCAGATGCCTCTGAGAGCACACAGCTAACAAGATAACCTGTTTCCTGTTGTCACTCCCTTGCACCTGGCACAGAGAAAACCTACTACTAAAGCCAGGAGGTTGCTTATGGCTTGTAACCTGTGATGGTCTTTTCCTGCATGAATCTATCCAAACCCCTTTTAAAGGCATCTAGGCCAGGTGCCATCACCACATCCTGTGGCAAGGAGTTCCACAGATGAATTACATGCTGGGTGAAGAAATATTTTCTTTTGTCCGTTCACTTGGTGGGTGATGCCAGAGTCTCTGCACCAGGCACACAGACGTAGAGTGACATAACTGGGGGAGAGAATACTTGCTTCTTTTTACAAACTCTCGAATATTTCTAACCCCGAACCATTTCCATATTTAATGCCCCCTTCCTTTGCTTTCCCCACTTACAGTATTTCCCCAATTGTGTGGGATGTGGTAATTTGTCTGAACCACATCCTGAGGGGACCCCCCCCCCATGTGATTAGGTAGATTTAGGAGCAAAGAGAGGGGTTAGGACGTGTGTGTGACTGACTCATGGTGTTGTTACCATCATCTCCTACCCAGGGGTCATGGCCTCAGAGAAATGGAGAGTATAAGCCATTCTTCCTGTCTGAAGGTATGTGTCCTATGAACTGACTGATTTTCCATGATGGGTTCTCAGTTTCACAGACTAGTTCTCAGAAAAAGACTCATTAGCTTCACCTGGAACTGTAATATAACACCCACGCATGCCCCTAAACCCAAATTTTGTTGCATGTTTTCAGTTCTGAAAGAATATCTCAATTACCAAACTGGAGGTGATTACATTTCTTACTATGCTAGGAGGAAGTTTTGAAAAAACCAAGTACACCTGACAGATGTTAGTTATGCTGCTTTTAATATGCCGTCGGAAGAAGCTCAGACTCTGTGGGGAATGAGGTCTGCGGAATAACAGAATAGTAGGAGGCTCATCACTCGCCATTAGTAAATTTTAATCCTCCTTCCATTTCCTCTTTATGACAAGTGTTGCTTTGCTCTTGGTTTTAGGATGTTAATTTAAAACAGATTTGAAAAGAGGAAGACAATATTTACATGGATATATCTTGGCATGTAAATCCCCAGAGCAGCTGTAACTTAAATTAAACAGAATGATTACACAGTTCCTCCATTAGTGAAGAAAAACAATTGCCAAAATAAGCATAGTGTGGCTATACATACACAGCCGGCAACTGCCTTCCAGCAACAATTAATGGTAATTAATTCCGCTGCCAACGTGGGGGACGTGTTGCATTTTATCTCAACGGCAACTGCTCACCGGAGCTTTTGATATTGGAAACTGATGCCTCAGTAGTTCAGAAAGACCAAATTAAAGAGACCATTCTGTTAGCCTTTCCCACTCCACCATTTATCCCATGAAAACCATACTGGTGACCACATGTGCCATCCAGTCATGCCATAATGCACCTGATTTAGAAACACTGAAAAATTCATGATGTTTATAATTGCACTGAAAGCCAAACTCAGACTCCATCAATATACCCCTTCCTTTCCCGCTAATGGAGACTGAAATAAAAGTAACATGGCAACATCAGCACCTGAGCAATTTATTCATGGCTAAATGTAATTTATGCATTAGCAAAATCACAGCTCACAACAGACTCATATGAAGGATGGAAAGGAATCCTAGAGTCACTCTACTGAACCCACAGCTGTGACATTATCACATTATCATGAATCACACACACACACACATTTTCAGAATCTCCATCCCTCCAGCAACTTTAAGACAGTTGTTACATATTTATTTATTTATTTAATTTATATCCTGCTTTTTTCCCTCATAGGGGGAAATTAAAGAGTAGGGCTGTGGAGGAGCTTATATTGTGGAACTCAGTGCATGAATCACGGGGAAGGGAAAATGTAGGGGTGGGCCTTTCATGAAATTCACAAGTATTAGCCAAATCATGGCCCCCATAATCCTTTGAAGGAACCACAACTGAATATAAGAGGATTACGTCCACTATGTGCTCACAGTAATTCAAGCACAGCTACAATTCCAATTCCAATTCCCATGTTAGAATTTCCAATTCTTCAATCCCTTCTTAGTGGTTGCTTATGTCATGGAAGGAATATACTCCCTGAATTTCATGTTTCTTGTTCCAGGGGTTTCGGCTGGGCATTGCTGAGTCAGTCAGTCAGGACATTTGCTTTTATATATATACTGGAATAGTACAGTATGCAACAGAAACATGAGACAAAAAATATTCTCTTTAATTTGTTCCTCACTGGAAAGAGTTAAAGATGTGTCCTACATGTAAAAAATATTTAGCTATCTTCCCCCCCCCTGAGAATTTTGTTATATTTGTTTTGCTTTCCCAGTCCCAGTGGGCATAGCCTTCACAGTTACAAGAGGAGAGTAATGATTTCCTCACTATCAGCTTATCATATGTAAAGGAGTGTTGTGATGCAAATTGATTTCACCTTCCTCTCTAATTTCTGAAAATATTTGTCAATGAAACAGATGAAGCAAAAAAAGAAATCAGGCACTGATGCGTCTTTACCACCCAGAAACTAGAAAAGAGTCAATGCGGAACAAATATGTCCTCATATAACGAATATGTGAAACATTCTGTATACATACTAGTATAGTATAGTATAGTATAGTATAGTATAGTATAGTATAGTATAGCCAGCGGGCGGCGCAGCGGGTTAAACCGCTGAACCATAAGCTGTTGATCGAAAGGTCGGCAGTTCGATTCCCGCAACAGGGTGAACGCTCGTTGCTTGGCCAGCTCCTGCCAAGCTAGCAGTTCCAAAGCATGTCAATGCGAGTAGATAAATAGGTACCGCTTGCGGGAAGGTAAACAGCGCTCCATGTTCCAGCTGCATGCTACGCGCTGTGGCAAGGAGAGTCATGCCAGCCACATGACCACGGAGGTGTCTTCGGACAACGCTGGCTCTTCGGCTTTGAAATGGAGATGAGCACCACACCCTAGAGTCGGACACGACTGGACTTAATTGTCAGGGGATACCTTTACCTTTATAGTTATCTAGAGAAGATAGATTCTTTTGGATTCTGAAGGACTGAATCTTAAACCATTTCCGCCTACGGATGTACATACGTAGCAGGAGTTAAATGTGTACACCTGTGGACCTGGAAGAAATAAAAGTTTGACTTACAGCATAATCCGAACCAACATTTCAGGGCCGATGTAGCCATGCCAACAGGGCGCACATTGCATTTTGCAGTGCAGAGGCAGTCATGGAGGCCTCTTCAAGGTGAGGTAACATTTGTTCCTTTACCTCAGGGCTGCATTGCGGCCGCACCAGCACTGCAAAGTTGCACCAGCACTGCAAAGATAATGATATAGGGACTACTGCATTTCTGACTATGTGACTGACTCTTGGTGAAGCTTTGCTTACTTCCCATGGGCACATCACAGCTTGATTGCATTGGATTGAATGGATATGAAAAAAAAATCCATATGGCAGTGTACAAATTGAAATCAGCTGCAAGGGTTAAGATGCAGGTGCCAGCATGTTGACTCTTTGCATAATTCTACTAAGCAGGCTCAAGAAAATCCAAGACAATAACATCCATGGTGTGTGTGTAGAAGACCAAGTTGAGAGCCAGGTAAATTAGAACTATAAGAAAATCTGGATGTGCTATTGAAGTTGCAGGATTTCTGTCAGGATCCAAATCATAGGGACTTTGGCCCATTTCTAGGTTTAGAATTTGGGTAAGCCCTACATAGATATATGGACAATTAAAGCCTTATGCAGATGTTATGTCTGCCATGGAAGCCAATGTGTGACTGGAGCAAACAGGAAACATATTTGGCATTTTTCTGAAAGAGCAACTCAAATGCAGCACTGTAGAACCAGAAGATTCATTGGTCCATATGGCATGGAGGAAACCTTCACACATTCAGCAATATCCTCTACTGACAAGAGGCAGAGGCCCACGACTGTATGTGGCTGGCAAACATACCAGCACTGTTAACAGTGCTTGACCTGTATAAATGGCAAAAACATTGAACAGTCCAAAACTATAACAGTATTGCTTATGAGATCTTTTGGAATTCTTACAGTCACAGCCCAATCCTATGGGCCATTTACGCTGCCAGAAGAAGTGTTCCGGTGGTGTAAACAGCTTTACGGCTGTCACAAATGCAGCAATGCCGGTGAGCGCGGCCTGGCCGCTGCTGCAAGTGGCAAGCTGCTGGGTCTGTGTGACAATGGATACCGGACACCCACCGCTGACAGGGGTTGGGAGGGAGGCAGGGAGAGAGTGGAATAGGGCAGGGGGGTGGGCGGAACACGGAGGCAATGTTTTCTATAAAGAGGGGATGCTTCAGACAACATAGTATTGTATTGGGCAGGGAGGAGGGTGGATTGGGCCTGGGAAGGGGTTGGGTTCAGTGGCAGTGACATCCACTGAATCCTAACCCCCTTCCTGGGTTCGATCCACCTTTACTGATCAACAGTGGTGTCGCGCTAGGTGGGGCAGAGCTCTAAGTTCCGCCCCGCTCTGAACCCTTCCTTACTCCCCGGCACGAGGCGGTCCCATTGCCCCTGCGCATTGCCTTTGCCGGCCTAAATGACTCCGACAACGAGGGGGCGGGGCCGCCTCGTGCCGGGGAGTAAGGAAGGGTTCAGAGTGGGGCAGGACTTAGAGCTCCGCCCCACCTAGAGCAACGTCACTGCGGGTCAGCGCAGACTTGCGCCAGGGATATCGCTGGCACAGGTCCAAATTGACCCATGTTAGCAGAAAGGATTAGCCCAGGGGAAGGGAACAAATGTTCCCTTGCAAATGCTCTATGTAATCAAATGCTCTATGATCTCTACACCCCCCCCCCCCATCATTAGTTCTGGTCTTACTGGCTCCAGAAATAGCGAGACTCAGAATGCTGAGACAACTGCTAATACTATGTTGTCTGCAACATCCTCTCTTTTTAGAAAAAAAAAATCTACAAAAGTGTTTCAATTGACCAAAAGAACATTCATCAGGCATGTGGCATTTACAGAGTGCATGACTGAAAAAATACCTCTGGTCTGCACTTTTGCTGTAAGGTCTGGTTTCATAACCAATGATCTAAGTGAATAAATTGAATCTCCAATTAAGACTTGCTGTATAGGCAACTCCCTCTATATATTCACAACATCTGGAACAAAGCTGTCTTCCATCCCCTTAAACAGTAGCAATCTTCTTAAAATGCAAGCATCATGACATCTGCTGGGCACGTCTAAGAAAATGTTTATGAAACTGGTTCTGCTAGAGACAGATTCCTGCAGAATTTTGGAGAAAGCTTGCTTTCAATCTTTGAGTTAATAAAAAAGGAAGCATTTTCCAGGTTGTTCTGGTCATTTTATTAAGTTAAGAACAGGGGGTTGTCCTAACGTTTTAGCACTATCAAAGGTGCAACAACTTGCTGTCTGCTCTAGATGTTCTTAGCACACGTTAACAGTTGGAAAATTAACTGTTTGCTTTTGCCAGGTTCCTTAAAGTCATACCATGAAACATTAGGACAACCCCTTGCTCTCTTGTTCTTAATTTAATAAAACGACCAGTACAACCTGGAAAATGCTTCCTTTTAAACTCAAAGATAAGTACCGGTTGTGAAAACCTCAGAACATACCTTGCTTTCAATATTTGTAGATTTCCGTCTCAATGAAAGGACACAGACTTGGCATATATGCAGTGGCGTCACTCCCGTGAAGCGACGGGAGCGGGTCGCCATGGGGTGACGCGCGCACAGGGGTGACGCGCGCACCCCCGCGCGCACCCTCGCGTGTCACCTCCGTGACGCGCGTCGCCCTCCGGACACTCCGAGGCCGGCCCGGGAGCCTTGCCCTCAAAACAGTCTCTGCGCATGCGCGAAAACCGGAAAAGGTTGCATATTGACGCAGTGGGCCTTCTTTCAGAAGGCCCTGGAGCGTCGGCCAGGCCGGACACTCCAAGGCCGGCTCCCGGGCCAGCCTCGGAGCGTCCGGAGGGCGACGCGAAAGGGCGGGGGGCACCCGGGGCAGGGTGCAGCCGGGTGGCCCTCCCAAAGGGCATCACTAGGGTGACGCGCGCACCCCCGCCTTGGGGTGACGCACGTCCTAGTGACGCCAGTCCATATATGTCAGCCAGTATGCCAATGCATTGTCCAAACTTCCATTTTTGCATGACCAAATGGGTTATGGGTTCCTGCAACTCTACTCATATAGTTCACATACCTTGGCAAAAACATAAGACACCACAGAGGCACAAAGCACAAATAGTTCATCTGTTATTCTGCCAAAAGGTGTCATGTGCCAATTAGAGCAAAGTTATTGCCACCCCTTTTTCTGATGGTAATGGAGCACACATGTTTGTGCTTTGTCTCTCTAGTGAGGATTCCAGATCTCTAACCAGTTCAACTTGTCTTATTTATATATATATATATATATATATATATATATATATATATATATATATATATATATATATATATATATATATAAACAATCTCAGTAACATATTACCCCATCTGTTTAGCACCAACGTTCTCACAAAACACAACACCTCTCCTTGTACAAAACAGATCTCTCTTGGGGAAAGTAAAGACACTGGTAGGAGTTATTCATTAGAGTTCTCTTGAGAACAGATGTTCTTCATAAACAGGGCTGGCCCAAGACCTCCTGATGCCTGAGGCAGCATGCCAAATGCCTTAGCGTCCCTGTTCATTAACTAGTCATTTCCCATCATATTCTGTGGGTATGTAAAAGATTATTTGCGTCATGAAAAGAAGAAGATCCCTGCTAGACCCATCTAGTCTAAAAGTCCATCTTGCTGAACATTCTGCTTAGGTTCTTTTGGGAAGCCCACAAGCATGGCATAAATACAATGGCTCTCTCCCACTGTTGCTTCCAACCTGGCAGGTGGTATTATGTGACATACTGCCTCTAGACTGAGGTTTCATACAACCATCCTAATAATAGCCATTGGTAGACCTATCCACCATACATTTCTCTAATCATGAATTAGTACAGGTGTCCCCCGCTTAATGACGGATCGCTTAACGATGATCCGGATATATGACGGAGGTCCCCAGTAAAAAAGAGCAAAATATTTAAAAAGACTTCATCTTTTTAAATCCCCAACTCATCAACTGATTCGTGCTAGATAAGGGCTTTGAATCTATCTTTGGGCTTAGATAAGGGCTTTGAATTTATCTAAAGCCAAACAGCTAATGGGCAAGATAAGAGCTTGGATGTTTAACGCTGGGGCTTAAGCACAGTACTAAACTTCAAAGCACAGCAAGACCCACTTAATGACGGCTTCATTTTATGATGGAGATTTCACAACGTATCCCCGTTGTTAAGCGCGGGACATGTGTAAAACCTAAACCTTGAAAAGCTCTCAACAGTGATGTTAAGTGATGTAAGAAGCACTGGGTATGGCCCCGCGGATCCACTTTGCCTAAGCAACTGTGCAACATTCCCTTTCCTCCTGTCATCATTTGTTTGCTAGGTGAATTTTGAAATTGCTTAGTTTGGTTTGTTATTCACAAGGCACTAACAGCTACCTTTGCACAATCATGGTTCAGTATAGCTATAGCCTCAACATCAAGTAACATTATAGATGGATCCTGTTTCTGAATTCACCCACTGTTTCTAAAACGGTTTGCAGAATCACAGAATGGTTTGCAGGGGTAGATTTGGATTTAATGAGGAAAATTATATTTTGTATTCATTTAACAAAGCAATCTCGAAGAATGATCCAGGCAAACAGAAAACAACTTAGGCTAAATTGATGTCACTGGGAAAGAGGCACAGTTTTACCTCTTGAATCAAACTCATCTGTTCATGCCCATTTTTAATTGTTTTTGAAATTAGAAACATCCCAAAATGATGACTTGAAAAGCACAGGAAGTCAACTGAAGGGCCTTTGTATGTTATACTCCTTGCCACAGGATGTGGTGATGGCACCTGGCCTGGATGCCTTTAAAAGGGGTTTGGACAGATTCATGGAGGAAAAGACCATCACAAGTTACAAGCCATAAGCAACCTCCTAGTTTTAGAAGTGGGTTTTCTCTGTGCCAGGTGCAGGGGAGTGGCAGCAGGAAACAGGTTATCTTGTTGGCTGTGTGCTCCCTGGGGCATCTGGTGGGGCCACTGTGTGATACACGTAGCTGGACTAGATGGGCCTTTGGCCTGATCCAGCAGGGCTCTTCATATGTTCTTATGTTCTTATTTACGTGCATACATGTACTTTTCTCTCCTAGAAGTCCAGTAACCTGTCTGATCCTGTCCATTATATATTTCCCATGAAGGGTATTCTAACAGACACTTTTTTTTTTTGCACTGTGTTCTATAATTTGTTAATTCATACATATGATATCATATAACAGTGGTTCTCAAACTGGTGGGTCGTGACCCACCAGGAGACCTGGAAGCAATTAGCCCCTTCCCTCCCCCCCCCCGTGGCAGCGAGATTCTAGGAACATCGCCTGATCCTGGGTGCACTGCTGCCGTGGCCGCGGTTGCCACACTCTGGCTGGCAGCTGCTACTGATTCTGGTGGGTCACGACCCACCAGTTTGAGAACCATTGATATATTGTATCCCCATCTTCTACAGGCACACACTCTTAACGAATTCATCAACAGAAGGTCTTGTTTTTGCCTAACTGTACTGATAGCAACAACCCAGACTGTGATGCAGTCTTGATGCAGTTTATAAATCAGAATGTTCTCTGGGCTTTATACAAGCAGAGTTCAGGGACGCTGCTGGCATGGGGGGAGTAGAGAAATAATACAAGCGGATGATGAGTTTTTAAAATATTTGAAGACAGGGATATTTAAGGACTTTAATGTATTTTTTAGTACTGCAAAGATCTCAGTAGATCTCAATAGATTTCTTGCTTCAAATCTACTTGGGCCCACAGCTCATTAATACATGGGGTGATCAGGGAGGAGCCCAGAACAAGAATGACATTTTTTTTTAAAAAATTATCTGTTCTAATCAGCAGGTTCTTAAAGTTTCTCATTTAAAGTCATCTTGGTATGACTTTAAAGACAGTACATCTTTAACTGTACTGGAGAGCCGTGGAGTTCCCAGTTTACCCAAACGTGATTTGTTTTGCAGAGAGAAATCAGGTGAGAGCTTTACACATTGCTTACAATGGGGATTAAAACACACACACACACACACACACACACACACACACACACACACACACACACACACAACGGATGTATGAAGCCACAGAAGTAAAGCCAGCACCATGATTATTCTCGAATGATCCCTGAATCCATTGTGGTGTGTTATAGTTTATGAAATACTTGAGCGCTATTATTGTAAGAAATAAAGTGCCAGAAATTCATTTTGAGCCATTCTTGCATAATTTATGTGATGGATTGGATGAAGACTTACCATGGGTTTTTTCCGGCTTTGTGCTGTTTCTTTATTCAAGCTTAAAAGGGTTTATTGCAAAGAGAGTGAGGGGAAAGGAGGAAAGCAAACTCGCTAACATACAGCTAGTTCGGAACTGCATGAATCTAAAATGCAGATGATTTGTAAAGGCCGCTAATTGGGCAACGTTAGCAGCAGTGCATTGGGATTGTTACACAATGGCGTTCATATTTTACATAAGCCTCACTAATTGGATACAAGGCCAGCTAGCGAATATTGGCCCTGATCCAGAGGCTCATGAGCACCACAAGTGCCAGCTGCTACATTTGGAATTCTCACTGGATCCACAGGTCTGGAAAGCAGAAGCCACTCACAAGTTGAGTTACCTCCAAACCTGGGGATAGTTACCCTGAAAACTAGAGGTATCCCTAAAAGTGAACCCATGAAACCCACTGTGGTGCAATTGTAGACTCTCACGACGTGACCATATTTTTGAGTTAAAAACCCACATATTTCCGGGTAAGACTACGTCGTTTATAAATTCTTTATTACAAAAACAAGATGTTACCAGTAACTTAACGTTTCCATCAGAAAGCATTTTCTGATGATGCCCCGAATGTCAGGGGTGAAACGTTAAGTTACTGGTAACATCTTGTTTTTGTAATAAAGAATTTATAAATGACGTAGTCTTACCCGGAAATATGTGGGTTTTTAACTCAAAAACCATCGTGGTGCCTTCAAATCTTTCCATTGAAGCACCACAATAGTGGTATAGATAAACTGATGGTGCCCAGCAGCTTTCTACTGATGTCTTGTTTTCTGAGATGATCAGCTGGGATGACCGATCAGATGTCATTTTTCAAAGTTTCTTCCCTCCTGTTCAGAGGGACCACGTTAAAAACCTGATCAAAAGTTATATCAAAAAAGATTGTCTCACTCGCGCTGACATGTGCAGAGGGCTTATCTTGTTTTTGGCGTGTAAGTTTCTGCGCAACATTCTCTCCCCTCTTCTTCTTCCTCTAGGCTAGTGACTGCAGATGTTGGCTCTTAATTCCATGCTCAGTTAGGCTGCTTAAACGCCATGGAAGTCAATAGGATTTAAGCAGACTGTTGGAATTTGGATACAACGCCGCCTGCAGGGTGCTGGAGGGCAGTGTAATGTCCAGTCACCTGAGACCATCTACCTGTCCCTCTATGGTTCTTGTAGGAAATGTGGTACTTAATAATATTTCCTTCCTCCCCTCCTTTTCACATTCTCTTTTCTCTCCACACTATTGCAGAAGAAGGATGTGTGCTCTGTCTCATTGCATTTTTCTGTGTATGTTTAGTTTCCTAAACTGAAGACATCCTTGCTTTATTTATTTATTTGTTTGTTTGTTTGTTTTTCACATTTTTATACCACCGTTCCTCCAAGGAGCTCAGGGTGGTGTACATAGTTCCTCCCCTCCTTTTGTCCTCACAACAACCCTGTGAGGTAGGTGAGGCTGAGAGATAGTGACTGGCCCAAGGTCACCCAGGAAGCTTCATGGCTGAGGAGGGATTTGAACCTGGATCTTCCAGGTCTGAGTCCAACTCCCGTGCTCCAGATGATGTGCATAACCACTGCACCAGAGTTTTCCCTTTCAGATGCTATAGGGCAAGGGTGGCCAAACTTCCACCATTAGGGCCTCTGCATTCCTAAGAGTTATGTAGAATACGGAATTTTGGCAGCTGCGAGTGCTGATGGTGCTGCTAAAGCAGCTGCACCTGCTGAAATGCCCTCAGCTAGACAACGATTAAAGGGCTAGGAGCTAATGTTGAAAGGTTGGCCACCTCTGCTATAAGGACTTAAATGGTTTGGGAGGGAAGTGGCATTGCAGCAGGGAAACTCCTCTTCCAACTCCTCTACAGTCAGAGTAATGTGTGGAAAGCCCAACACATACAGCTGTATGCACAGAGTTTTTTTCTCCACAAGGTCAAGGATGCTGCTAGACATTGTATTGCTGTGTATTGCTGATAATGTTGAGTGGTTGCTCAATTCATACAATAATGAAGTAGTGAGGAAGGAGCCAGAAATCTGCTCTCTGTGGTCAAGCTCTATGTCACATCAGTAACATATGGAAGCTCGGATCACGTGGGGTCATGTGGTTATCACTGTCAGACTAGGCTCCTGTGCAAAAGGTGGGATGAAGCAAAGGCAGCACGTATACAAAAGACCTGGTATTCTAGTTGCCCAGGCCAGCAAGCAAGACTGACCCGGAAACCTTTATAGGAACCAGGGAGGTGCCTGACCTATTCTGGCCTATTGGTAGATGGAGGTTTCCTGGGTTCGTGTAGCTAATCTCCCTGCTGTTCCATCCTGTGTGGTTGGGCAGAGGTTAAATCTGACACCAGTCAAGTCACCAATTAAAATTTCACTGTGGGTTCAAGTCCTTATAATTGTCAAAATACCAGTGGACAAATGGAGGCACC
Organism: Plestiodon gilberti rubricaudatus; assembly: GCA_026170595.1. Classification (NCBI taxonomy): domain Eukaryota; kingdom Metazoa; phylum Chordata; class Lepidosauria; order Squamata; family Scincidae; genus Plestiodon; species Plestiodon gilberti. The sequence continues at coordinate 204,306,815 of JANXHW010000001.1, forward strand.
ATTGCTATGACTTGTAATGAAATTATGACGGAGGCCGTATGACTTGAGCTTCATTATTTTAATGAGGCACTCTGGAGCCAGATCACAAAAAAAGTTTGGGGGTTGGGTTGGTGTGGGGTTGTTTTTTTTGGGGTGGGTGGGTTGGTTGGTCACCAATAACATAAACATGGCAACATCTGAACTCGGCCAGTGCCTTGGACCAAAATGGGTAAGTGTATGGAGTGGTGAGCGTTCAGTTTCACAAAGCTTAATTGAAAATACTTCCTTTGGCATATTTGGGGCAGTGCTGATCATGACAGTCCTAGATTTTTAGGGAAGAGAACTCCCCCCCCCATTGCGCTTATTGCTTGTGAGTCATCCCACTTGATGAATCTATCTGCACCTTCATTAAATTGTGGAAACTGAATGTGTACAAACCATAGACCAGTCGTGCCGCCATATGTTTGTTGTAACTCCTTAGTATGACCTAGACATGTTAATTGCAGCGTACACATCACATTCAGATGTTTCAGCAAATGTGAAAGTGAGGTGGGGCCAGCAGGTTGCTGGGAATGTGGCCCCATCACACATTTACTCATTTTTGTAATGGTGTGTATAGTCACACCCCACTATCTCAGGTCTCATGTCCCATGGCAAGCATATGCAGTGGTAGGAAACCAGAACAAACATAGGCAAAATTAACCAGCACAAGGACTTTGGCCCATGATGAAAGGATATTGCTCCTATCCAAGACATTGATGGGGAGTTGAATCCAAGTTACAATCTTATTAACACATGATAAAGGGGATATGTGAACCCAACATGTGCGGAGGAAGAAGCAACTTATTTGCCTCCTCCCGTTGCCTCTAATATTATGGTGTTATGAAAGATGGATAGCTTTGGATTTTGAAACATGGGTAAAAAAAACACAAAAGTTTAATCTGTAGTCATTCTTCACTGCTTTTATGATGTGCTCATTAAGCACAGCCAGCCCAGGTGGGAGTAAAGTTTATCTAGGAGTTCTTTACTTACCAGGAAAGGATGCCAGGTTTAACATCTGCTCCATTCAATATTTTGGCAGCCATTTAGCACATGTATATCGGGAGCTGTCAGGACTGCACAGAAGAAGTTGGCAGGGCTGTGTGTGAATTTTTCACTTGTGTTTTCCCCTATAATTCTTCAATAAATAAATAGAAAAGATCTCAACCTGATCCACTGCCTATATTTAGACTTGCCATCTCTCACAGAATGCCTCATCTCCTTCTAGGAATATGGTAAGCTAAATATTATTATTTATTCAAATAAGTGCTAACTGCCTCTTGCCTAATACTGGAAATGAACACAAATTAAATGAGCAACAAAAGAGGCTATGAGGCCAAAACCCCAGTGACAAAAGAGTTAGAACCCAAACGAGGCCTCGGCTTATTTAGCCAGAGCTCTGCCATTTTAGAATTCTGTGTCTTTTCACCTGTAATGCTGTTTTGTCCGGGGGGGGGCGGGGTTGTGTGCTGGCTAAAGCAACCTGATGAGAGCTAAGGGGACGCTGAAACTATACGAAGTTCCAGCTATAATTGTAATGGTATGTGCACAGAGGCAATAAGAGGAGGCACGGTATGAGATAAAGCCAGGAGTACATCTGGATCCAACAGAAGAACGAGGTAATTGGCCATTTTATTCCAGCTTGTGAATTAGTCCCTGCTGCCCTTTGGCTTTGACTCTGTTGCCACCCTCGATGAGACAAGAGGGAAGAGGGAGGTTTGGGGCAAGTCTGCAACGGAAGAAAAAGGGGTTGCAGACCTCGATTTGCAGTCTCTCCTTCCATCCACTGAAGGGCCCACCTCGAGGTTGACAGGGTGGTTCATCACCTCTGTGGCAGCAACAACTAACTTATATATATATATATCTGTGTTTGCCTGTTTGTGTATCTGTTCTGTAGGCCATAAAAGAGTTTCCTTGATACATTTCCTTCTGTTTTGTGCTCTGTGTCTGTGTTCTAGAATAAACTGCAGTTTGCTGGTATTTAAGAGTCAGTGTGTACAGTATTTCCTCTCACTGAGACAAGCGTGATCCTGCTGCCTCTTGCTATAGGGGAACCGGCCATTCCTGTGCTAGGACAGGGAGTTTGCAGGAGAGGGAGACAGCCCTTCTATGGCTCCAGGGCCCATTTCTAACAAAAGTGGCTATGGAAATGTGAGAATATCTGGGAAAGAAAACAGGATGGAAGAGAAAGTGGATATGAAGTTGGCCTGGAAGGAGCAGGGTGGGAAAGAAGAGTTCAAATTGTTTTTGTTATCTCAACAGTCTGCTTTCAGACTCAGTAAATCAATTTTCTATCAGTGAATCATAACCTATGGTGAACCATATAACCATATAGTGAACCATGATACTGTATAGTCAACCAGATGTGTATGTATATGCCAATACTTGTGTTAGTACATTCAATTTGCTTGCTGCCACTAATGTTTTGTCCATGCCTTTTTGCTGTCAGAAGCATGAGGTTTGTAGTCTTAGGACTCCATAAACACCTTATTATCACTCTCATGGACATTAATGCATTTTTCACTAAGTTGTACCAGATGTATTCCCACTTTTGAAATTAAGCTCCCCTCCCCCCCAAAAAAAAGATCTTGCTAAACCTAGTTTCTGTCTCAACAAGACTCCAAGACTTGATCCAAGACAAGACTCCAAGACAGATGTTTGACAAGTGCAAGCCTATACTATTTACTTGGAAGCAAATCCCACTGTGTTCAACAGAGTTTACTCTCAGGCAAGTGTCAGAAGGGCATTTTGGGACTGCAGCCGGGCAGCCCAATCCTGTCTAACTTTGTGCCCTGTGATACAGTGAGGCCGGTGCAGCCTCTGCTGCAACCTGGACACAAAGCAGGCAGCCGGGAGGTCACCTCAGGGGAAGGGAACATTTGTTCCCTTCCCCCGGGTAAAGCTCTAGTTGCGCCGATGGGGCTACCCTGATGTACGCCAGTTAATTTGCTGGCACACATTTGAGCGGCCCGTGTAGCGGCAGCCAGGCCCAGGGAAGGGGATAGGATCCTGGCGGAGCTGCCATCTATCCCTTCCCCTTCCCAGGCCCAGCCGACCAATCCCACCTACTGGAACTCCGCATTCCGACCTCCCCTGCCCCTCCGCTATTTGGCGGGCAACCTACCGTACCTGGCGGGTACTCCAATGGATCTGAGGTGGGGAGAGCGGCGCCGGCCTCTTCGTTGGTGCAGCCTCTTCACCGGGGGATGCAAACATGCCTTATGGCATGTTTACAACACCTGAGAGTCCTAGTCTTAGTCCTAGACAGGATTGCGCCGTTAGTGTTTTTTGATCTGGTTTTTTATCTACCCCTTCTGATTCTTGATAATAATGACGTATTTTCTGCAGAAAACCTTTGTATGTGTTTATCCAAATGGCCATCTTGATTTCACATTAGCACTAGTTTCAAATTAGCAAACCTGTGGATGAATGGTATTAAAGACCTACATCTATTTGGCACTGTATTAAAGCAAAAACAAAAACAAAAAAATCACCAGTTTCCCAACCTCTCTGTCACTCCCCTCTCATCTCATGCTAATGGAAATATTCTTGATTGAAATCAGTAGCTTTTGTATTGTATATATGTTCTGTACCCTGCTTGAGAAATATTGCCTTGCATTGTGACAAATTACATATTTACCGAAGGAAGCTGTTTTTTCAGTGATATTTGTAAGAAGAAAGACTCAGCCCAGCACAAAATGTAGCAAGACTGAACTATGTGTAGAATCTAGAAATGAAAAGAGTTTGTACTGGTATAAAATACAGAGTCCTTCAGATCTTCTTATTGCTTGTTTGATGCAGTTGGTAGAAATTTTCAGTTCAATCAGCCACTGAACCTTCAAAGGCAAGGATGATGGGGAGGAGTGGGAAAGACCTTGGCACATCAAAAACAAGCTTTTAAATAATGAGCAAGTGTCAAGCCAAGGGTCCGTCAGCATATTGAACATGGCTGAAATAATGCATGTACAGTCAAAGGTGCTCCAAAATGAGTTTTATATGCAACACAAAACCAGTTTCGATTACAAATAAGGTATTTTTCATTGTCACTTACAAATCTGTTGCTCTTATGATCCCGCTGTTATGATTTCTGGAGCTGTTTCATTTCTGGAGAATTATAATTCTTCTGATAAGAGAACATTCAACTTGCTTAGCAAAGAGTTCTCAGAAACCTACTAGCGGTAGCATAGCCGGGGGGGGCAACGCCAACCGTAAGTGCTGCATGGCGTTACGCGGTGGTGCAAAGTGGCCCCTCCCACTTGCCATCGGAACCAGTCTGACAGTGAAGGCTTATCAGAAGAATTATCATAGTGATACATCTGAATTTCTCATTATTTATTTCATATGTGTTTATTTATTCAGAATATTTATATACTGATTTTAAAATAGTCAAAGTGATTTGCATAACAAGCAATTACACAATGGTTCTTTTTCCCGAGGAGGCCCTTTATACAACAGATAAGTTATTATTACACTGGGGTTGTTTATTTTTAATCTTAAGTGTTTTAATCAATTATTTTAATGTGTTTAATTAATTGTTTTAATGTGTTTATATGTATTTTAATATGTTGTAAGCTGCCTTGAGTGCCCTCGGGAGAAAGGCAGGCTACAAATTCCTAAAATAAATAAATAAATAAATAAATAAATAAAATTACAGTTATTCTTTTTGTAAACACTGAATTTCTTTCTCTGTGTATCTAAAGCCATCTAAAGCTCAGTAATGGCAATGAGGACTTCAATTAACTTCTTTAGGATGATTATGTAAATAGTAGAAACATATGGTGCCATAAATAAATATGTTCTAAATACCGTTAAAATAAAATGAGTGTGAAAAATAGCACTTTTATTGCACTATGGAACTATTCATAGAGGCTCCTTTTAAGAAGACTAATAGGTCAGGCCAGGTTCAGACAGAGCCAAAGCTATGAGTGATGTGGCATGCAAATCCCCCCCCCAGAAACTTGTACACATGTTCGTGTGCATGTGCACCCTACAACTGCCATTACCACCCCTCCTCTTCCTCTTTATCCACCTAAGCAGTTGGCAAGGAGAGGGGTTGAAGGGAGGCGCAGCACAGCGCAGTGACAAACAGTGATCTGGAATTTGCCCCCTTACCTTGAGCTCTGTGCTACCTCCTTCCTCCATGCTGTCCTTTTTGAAACAAACAGGATAAACAGAGGATGCTGGAGACCTAGCATGCTACACTCATCCTGTTTATTTCAAAGAGGAAATAAACTCACGGTAAGGGAGTGGAGGCGGGCTCTAGATTGCCATGAGCCGCCTCTCCTTGCTCTTCCTGGCTGTTTAGTGAATGAGGAGGAGGGTGAGAAGGTGATAGTGACAACTTTTTCTTTTTCCTGCAGCAGCCCTGGAGGAAGAGGTGGGCGGCCACTTCCCAAGCAGGAAGACTGAAGTGGTAGATGGAGGGCAGACCAGAAGGGGCAACAGGTCACTTCAGTTGGCCTCATCACTAGGCTGGTCTTGGGTCAGGTGTTCCTTTGGCAATAAGCTAAAGCATATTTTGTTATAAATATTTGTGATTTTGTAAATATTTGTGATTGTGATTTGATTTTGTTTTCCCTTGTAATATCAGATTATGTACGTTTCTGTGCTTTATCAGAAGGCATTTCAACACCCATATAGACATAGAGACCCTCAGGTAAGGTTCAATCCAAAGTAGGCTTTGTTATGCCATGATTGGAAGTAGTGGAGTTCACCACATTGTTGGTATCAAAAAGACCACATTACTAGATATTTATGAGGGGAAAAGAAATGGGAGAAAGATTATGATATTGGAGGTACTTGCCAGTGCACAAATTCCAAGTGGTTTTTCAGTATTGAAAGGAGTGCCTTTGGCTAAACACCCATTTTATTAAGAAAAAATAATTGCTTTTTTCATCATATTCTATCCTTCTATCCTTATTTATTCACCAGTTTTACTACTTGTGTCAGTTGAGGCACTCCTGACAGGATTATGTAGACAGCACCAATAATTACCTGGTGCTTCTACTATGGTAAGTAAAATCATTCTGGAGGATCAGTTCCTGTCACAGGTATATGAAAAATATGTATGAGCCATTCAGTGCACAGAGAAAGCCAGAAGTCAACACAGTGGACACTGAGGGAATATAAGGAAACCAGAGCAGTCAATAACATTCCTCCCACTTCCTCTTAACACACGTGATCACATATTGTAGCATTTATTCACTGGACTGGATTGGAAGGAAGGTAGAAATAAATGCTTTCTGACTCCACTCTCCCAAGATGAGTACAAAAAGTTCTACAGAAACTGTGCAATTTGAACAGTATTGAGTATTTGCCTGGAAAATTCATAAACCTATGAACATCTGAATCTGCGTAGACAGGACCGATTCTGGCAGCACATTACAGTAACAAGGCCTGGCCACATTCTCAGCAGTCCTAAAGATAGCCCTGAAAATCATTTGGGGTCGAACAGGCATGCATGATTTGTCTCACAGATTTTAGAAACCTAAAGAAAGAATATTATTCATGAAGGGAAATTTTCCCCATACTGTGAATCCAGAGGATAGATTTCTTCTAGATTCTAAGTTAGTGCCCTACTATGGCCACATATCCACTTCCATAGATGGGACATAAACTTGGGACACCCATAATTCTAGAGAGTCCAAATACTAAATACATTCTCAGATTTTCACGACGTGTCCAAATCTCAGAGTTAAAAACAAGCATCATCCCGGGAAACTCCGTCGTATATTACACTTCTATTTCAAATATTTTATTATTATTAACATCTTTATATTTTGAAAGAAAAGTGTAATATACACCCTAGTTTCCCGGGATGATGCTTGTTTTTAACTCTGAGTCCAAATACTGTTTTTCTGGCTACTCAGTGAAAAGTAATGATCTGTGACTAGCGATTCATGCAGGAAAAACAAAACAAAACATGAATGAGGACTCCCTCAGTGGCTAGTATTGATTGCATGTTTATTCTGAGCCTAATAACAATAATAATTATTACTATTAATAAGAATATTTTTATACTGCTTTTCAACAAAAAGTACCGGTAGTTTGCAAATCAGTTTGCATAGCACAAGGAATAAATAAATGTAGATACAATTGTAGACTCTCACGACGTGACCATATTTTTGAGTTAAAAACCCACATATTTCCGGGTAAGACTACGTCGTTTCAAAACTCTTTATTACAAAAGCAAGATGTTACCTGTAACTTTACATTTCACCCCTGACATTCGGGGCATCATCAGAAGATGCTGATGATGCTGATGATGCCCCGAATGTCAGGGGTGAAAAATAAAGTTACAGGTAACATCTTGCTTTTGTAATAAAGAGTTTGGAAACGACGCAGTCTTACCCGGAAATATGTGGGTTTTTAACTCAAAAATAAATAAATGGTTCCCTTTCTCCAAAGGGCTAACAATCCACTAGCCAAAAGCTAGAATATTGACCATATGAGATAGAATATGAGGACTACCCTCTCCCTCATGACTTTTCAGCGAGGGCTCAAAACGTTTTTGTTTTGTCTAGCGTTTGGGTGATGGGTTGTAGTCTGTTTCCTGTGTCTCAAGCTGCTCTGCCATGCTGCTTTTGTGCTCCATATTGTGTCCCCCCCCCGTGGATTTTATTGTTTTTAAATTAATGTATTGTTTTAAACTTTTCTGTATTTTAAACTATGTTTTTTAATTTTTGTTGTAAGCCGCCTTGGGCATTTGCCTCGGCATAGGATAAGGCGGGATATAATTTTTTTAAATAAATAAATAAATATATGCCCAGTGGTTTCTATGTATCCCTATATGACCCGTGGTTTCCTCTGAAGCATCTGGTAGTGATCACTATCAGGAACTTGACAATGGCCTTGGCTACTGTGATGCTTGCCCAGGAAATATTCTTGCCCCCAAAGCTTCAACTTCTTACTTGGTGCAGCAGCAAAGAGCCTCAGACTAGAAGCCAAGTTACCACACTGGATTCTTCTTCCTCTTAGCCTAGGTGATAGCCAAAGTTCAGGAGCCAGGGTCAAAACTCATTCCTGACCTACAATTCCTTCCACAACAATATTCCCCTTTTTAACATCTGTGACCAAGTGCTGGCTGCTGACCTCACCTTAAGCTTACACTCACAATTACGTAGGTCACTGGCTGAATCTCAATACTCGTGTAAGTCAGCAACACAACTGCTGCATTACATTGGGCCACTCTGCCTCTTCCAGCATTTAGGCTTGTTTGAAAAAAAGGAGTTCTGTAATTAATTTCCTCATCAGTAAGAGTGTCATTCAAAACTCTGGCCAGAAGCATCTGCTGAACTTCAAAGCTGCCACCAAGAGAATGAAAAACAATGACCGTACTGAGCAATAAGATTGCATTATTCTCAGGGAGGAAAGAACATACACAAATATAATGAATACAGAGCTAGTGTTTTCAGACTAGACAAATGTGAATTGTACTCGCTGCTGAAAGGAATGGCTTTGAAAGCAAGGGAGTGAGCTTTGGAGCTTTGCTAAGGGTTCTTTATTTCTTTTTTCATGCTAAGCACGACCTTCTCTGTGTGTGACTCAGAAATTAATTACCTGTACCTTCTTAGAGGGAAGCATACATTTAAAAAAAAAATGTTATAAACAACACTAAAATTATGAAAGGTTGAAAAAGTCTTATATTTATGTGTTATATATAAAAGTAGTGGAATTATTGTTTTCCCCCATGCATTCAAGACAAATTCATGTATCGGATGCCAATAGTAGAGACAGCTCTTGTGGATCAATGAGGAGGATAGGATTTGGAGATAGGCTGTTTTCGTTATGAGAGCTCCATGCCAGCTGGGGTTGTGGAGTGGAATCCTGCTGGATTTGTCTGTTGGGGAAAAGAGGAAAACAATCTTGTGAATGATCCTACTTTTTTATCATTTCCGAAGGCCAGAAGCCACCTGAGACTGAATCATAAGAAGCCGTCTACTATTGGATCATAGTTTTGGAACAAACTTATATTGCCTTCCCCATGATGCCATCAGAGACACTTCCAGCCCAGCACCTGAAGATGTCTTCTCCCATTAAGAGCTTGATTATAACAACACAGAGATGGTGTGAAACTGCTTCTTGTGGCAATACTGGGGATGCAAAAATGCTGCTGCTCTTATGTTCCTGCTTGTAATTGTAATAGTGGTCTCTTTTTTATCGTTCTTTAGATGTTGTTTTTATTAGTTTTAGTTAACTGTTTTTATTGTTTTTTTAAAAGTGATTATGTTTTTTGTATTTGTATTTTTTGTTGTAAGCCACCTTGGGTCCTTTTGGGGAGAAAGGTGAAATAAAAATATTGTAAATAAATAAATAAATGAATAAATAAATATATCCTTCAAAACTTGGGTGCCCCTTTGTTGGGGGAAAGGTGGGGTAAGAAAATTGACCAAATACATACATACATACTCTGATAGTAGATGGCTTTTTAATAATCCAGTAGTAGGTAACTTTTGTCTTCACCAGTGATCAAACTGCTGAATAATCCAGTGATGTCTTTTTTTCCTATACCTCATCTCTCCCACCAGTGCACTCTCCAACCCTGCCAGTAGTCCTCTCTTCTGCTCACTTGGCATGGAACCTTCAGAACCTTTCTCCTGTTTCCATCAGACCTGATGCCCCATCAAGCACTGGTGGTTTCTTTGAAGAGTGGCTCAAGTTGTGTAAGTTCATCTGTTTGGAAAACTGGTAAGTAGGATAATCAGCCTCATGACAGAGAATTGGACTACTAGGCTGATTTTTAGCCCCATCCAAAGCTGTAATGTAGGACCACTTCATTTTACAGATTGGCATGCAAACCTTCTCCGTATGGTTTGACCCCATATCCATAGGAAGGAGCTATGATCATTGAATGAATGACACATTTCCTTACCACACTAGAATCTTCTGTTCATAGAGAGGAGCAATAGTGGCTTGGACAAACTATGTTTCAACATATAAAGGCTACTTCATACTGCGTCAGACCATTGGACCATCCAGAATTGTCTACACTGACTGGCAGCAGCTCTTTAAGCTTTCAGACAGGGATCTTTCCCAGCTCTACCTGAAGATGCCAGGAACTGAACTTGGCACCTAATGCATGCAAAGCACCTGCTGTATTACAGAATTATGGTGGGTCTCTCTAAGCAACATGGTTGCTTCTTTTAGACATCACAGCAGCATGAAATTCAACCATACAGAAGCAACTCCAACACTGCTCTGGTTCAACCTTAGTTAGGCAATAATATTTTTCATGCAATTACTGCAGTCATCCCAAGACAGCCTAATTTCTTGACGGTTTCATCTCACAGCAATACGAGATAGCAGTTTCATCTCCCAAGTGTAGCTGTTCTCCATTGGAAGAAAGCTCCTGTATTTTGAGGTGACCACTATTGGACTGGTTTGTTTGGTTGTCTGAATTCACCCTTGACATAATGCAAGTCCACCTTTAGATATTTTATGGGGAACGGACATAAGAGGAGTGGGAACCGCCAGACCATAAATATAGGTAACTTGGAATTTAATTGTATTACTTATTAGGGCCAAATTACATGTGATGTTAATCATTTGCTTGTAAAATAGCACCCACAGTGAACCCTATCCAAACTGGGACTACAGCAAGGTTAAAATTACAGCCCCTACCATCCTTGTCATGATCTGGATCTGTCTCCGCACATGTGCTATTCACAAAAGAAAACCAGTGTGTTGGTTTGTAATGATGTCATTAACGTTATGTATCTTTGGCCCTCAGTTAATAATGAGGTAAAACAGTGCACGATATAATTAAGCTATTTGTTTTCAGTGGACGTACTGGACCAAAAGGCCTTCAGATCCCTTCCTGATCTGCTATGTAGCTTCCCCCCCCCACCCACACACACATTAGCTAAGCTAAGCAGCATTCTGATCTGCAGACACCAGAGTTACCAAAGCCTTTGCTTTCCTTACAGTCAGTTTCATATAAAACACTGCAAGCCCCAATCAGTGCGTGTCCAACAGCATGCGTCCATATGGCATTCAGTGCAAAAAGCCATGACACAGGCATCAGCATTTCCCTTTTCCTCACTGCCCTGCTGAATACTGTATTATGCGAATTCGGCAAATGTACACATGAGAAGATCAAAGCCTAATCTTGGCTTTTGTTGCTTCTTTCTGGTTTCGGGTGCTTATGTTAATCCTCCTTAAACTAAAGTGGTCAGAGATTTGAGAGATTTCTGAAAAAGTAGATTCTAACCTTGAGATGGATTAGGGTTGCTGCATGACACGGAACTGTCACACAGGACTAAAAGTATGCAAACAAGTGCAGCAGAGGCCAGTATTAGTTGCAGAACTGACACAAGGGATTTATCTCGGGGAGGAAAAACATGTGGATAGATTTGGTTGGAAAGAAGGAAATTCTCCCTTGATGAACGTATAGCTTAAACGTCTTGCAAGGTTATTGATTATGTATGTTGAGTTTCCTTTCCAAAGGCTTTGCTTAGTCATCCAGTAAGCACAACAGTCTTCAGGAGGTGGGGGGGAAATTATCCTAATTTGCATAAATCAAGGCTTAATCTGCAGTATAGTTGCATACATGCAATCAAGGAGTCATACACACAAACACACACACACACACACACACTTATAGTCTATATACTGTTTAAAGTTTTTAAAAGGTAAAGGATATTTCTGTAATTTGAGAGAAATTGCATCCAGTCATAATCTTATGAGATGAAAGCTGGTACAAGAAGTGCAGCTGAATACTATTTAAGAGCGGGGTTTTGATTTGAAACGTATGGCTCCATCAAAGCAGAACAGTGCTCCAAAAGTGCTCACAAATTTGCCATAAGCCTGCATAACTTTTGCTCAATTTACTGCATGTTTCTCCAAAAATGCTGTATTGTTTTCAGCACCATAGCAACAAACACTTAGTAAGTAGTAATCTCATGCTATCTTGATTTCATGATGTTCTTTACCTATTCTTGTGAAGCCATCTCATATAATGAGATATATACACCAGAGAACTGGTGCAGTGTAGTGTCTGAGGCCCCAATCCTATACCCCATCACCAGCCCCAGTGCAGCTGCACCAAAAAAGGCACACACTGCAGCCTATGGTGGGGAGGGGACGATCAGAGAGCCTGCAGGAGGTAAGTACAATTATTTTGTACTTACCTCCTGATAGGCTGCCCCATTTCCAATGGACCATCTATTTTGTTGGTGGCCAGCACCACTCACTGTTTCTGGCAGTAGCCCAGTTGTGCACTATACAGTGTCGCATTTTGTGATGCCATGAGTTGGGCTGTGCTGCCTGAACGCTAGTTTCAGCAGCGCAGCGCAATATTAAGATTGGGCTGTAAGAGACTGAGGCTGAAATCCTATACACACTTACCTGGAAGTAAGCCTCACTGGACACAATTGGACTTACTTATGAGTAGACATGCATAGGCATCTGTTCTGAGGCAGCAATCCTAAACACACCTGGGAATAAGTCCTATTGAACTCAGTGGGGTACACATGTATAGGTTTGCACTGTGAGAACATGTAGTGTAGACTGCAGTGGCTAAGGGACTTTCCTGGTTCAGATTGTCTCTCTACCATGAACTCACTAGTTGAGTTTAGGTAAACAGCTTCGTCTTAGACCAAGCTCCGAGCTACAATTTGAGAAATAATAATACTTGCCTTACAGTGTTGCTGTAAAGATGGTATCAAAATAGCACAAGTGAAATGCTTTGTACACTCAAAAAGCACTATACAAATACTAAGTGTTATTACAATCAACACAGTAACTTTTTAGCCTACTTGTTTATTCTCTAGTTGACCAAAACTACAATCGTATGCGCATTAACCTGGGAGTAAGCCCCACTGAACATAGTGGAGCTTTCTTTTGAGTAGGCATGAATAGGATTGCACAGTTATAGCTCAAGCCTATGCATGTCTACTCAGAAATAAGCCCCATTCAGTTAAATGGGACGTACTCCCAGGTAAGGGTATATTGGATTGCATCCTAATGGCCCTATCCTATTCGGCTGTTACGCTGCCGGAACACATGTTACACCGCCAGAGCACGCTTTTCAGCTGGAGGGCATGGCCTAGATGGGTTCGTGCAGCGACAGACCAGGGACACCTGCCGCGTGAGGTAAAGCTGCACAGGGGGTGGGAGGGAGGTGAAGAGGTGTTAAAACGGGGCAGAGAGAGGTTTGGGGAGGGCAGAAAAGAGAGGCAATGGGGGCGGGGAGGAATGCGGATTGTGAGTGGGAAGGGGGAAGGTTCAATAACAGCAGCCCCCGCCAAATCCTGATCCCGTTCCTGGGCCCAATCCGCTTTCACCAGTCCACGCAAACATGCACCAGTGATATTGCTGGCACAGGTCCAAGTAGAACCGGCGGCTGGGCATGAGCTTACCCTGGGGCTAGGGAACAAATGCTCCCTTATATTGAAGAAGCCTCCCAAGACCAAAACTCTCCTGCGGGATGCCACATTGGCATCGCTGCATCACCGCATGGGGAGTTAGGTAAGATTGTGCTGTTAGGATCTCAAATAACACCCATGTTGCAGTGCAACCCCAACCAAAACTTGCATGCATAGGAGCATCTACAGTAATTTCTTGTGTAGCTATAAGGCTTTTGATTACAGTAGTTTAAGACTCTATAATGGAATTAATTTACATTTATAAATTAAACATTCATGTCCAGTAGAATCGTAATCGTGCTTTTAACCATAATGAGCAATTAATAATATTTAAGGATTGCCACTGTAAATGGAAAGCGTGGGAATCGGGAGGATGGATTTGATACAGAAAGCCACTTATCTCAGCTCGGTAAAAGGAACGCAAAATGAAATCTTTTATGTGGGCATTTTCATTTTCTCGCTTGTCCCTTCATTACTTTGCTTAGATGTGGGGCCCTTTGAAGGCAAGCAATAAGGATCCAGATGCCCAAACCAGCTCCTGGTTTTTGTGGCTATCACCTTACCATCAGTCCGCCAATCCTTCTCAAACGTTGGTGGGAAGGTGATGGGGTGGGGGAAGATGTCTGTTGTCCAGTCTCAGCCTTCAATGCTGATGGGCTGTCATCACTCCTGTTCATAAGACCTTAAACAAAGCAAGATATTTTTAATCACCTTGGCAACAGCAACAATCACCTTGTTACACATTCAGGATGGGTGGCTGAGAGGGGAAATGTGTTCTTTTTTTCCTGATAAGTTTCTGCTGAATGACGATTGAGCCATTAAATACCAAGGTCTCACAGGCACCACTGTGCACACTGTGACAGAAATAAATAAATAAAGATTGATTATAATAATAATTTTTTCATGTAGGTGCAATGGTAACACAGTGATCCTCAGAGTTTCAGCTTGGCCTGCTGATCCTTTCTGTTGGGGAAATAAACCAACACAGATTTGTGGGGCACACGCACTGGCATCACTACGGGGGGGGGGGGGAGCTGTAAGTTTAAAAGTTTAAAGATGCCTTTAAAAGGGGTTTGGACAAATTCATGGAGGAAAAGACCATCACAGGTTACAAGCCATAAGCAACCTCCTGGTTTTTTAGAAGTGGGTTTTCTCTGTGCCAGGTGCAAGGGAGTGGCGACTGGACACAGGTATCTTCTTGTCTCGTGTGCTCCCTGAGGCATCTGGTGGGGCCACTGTGTGACACAGGAAGCTGGACTAGATGGGCTTTTGGCCTGATCCAGCAGGGCTCTTCTTATGTTCTTATGTTCTTAAGTTCTGCTGAAATTGGAGCCTCCCTTACACGGAACAACGAAGCAGCCCCACCCCCTCACCTTCGGAGCCTTTCAGGGAAGTGAAAGCAACGCGCAGGAGACTCCCTGTGCGTTGCTTTCGCTTCCCTGAAAGGCTTCGAAGGTGAGGGGGCGGGGCTGCTTCATTGCTCCGTGTAAGGGAGGCTCCAATTTCAGCAGAACTTACAGCTCCGCCCCCCCTGTAGTGACGCCAGTGGGCACACATGTGCGTAAGTAAGCATAGAAGCAGTGGTGGCACAGCTAAGCATAAACATTTGGCTTATAGAAACCTTAAAATCATAATCAGCTTTGTCCCGCCCCACCCTTGAATCTGCAATGATTGCCCCTTCTTTGCCCTGCCATTTGATGTCAGTACGGACGATAGTATGCAAGGCTAGCCCATCCCAGCAGCCTGAAAGTAAGTTGCACAGGATAGTGAAGGGGGGGGGGACAAATGATGCACACACACACACACACACACACACACACACACACACACCACCTACTCAGGCACCTGTTCATTACTGCTGGTTCCACTGCCGTTGCTGCTACTACTTCTGCGTAAGGAGATGTTCTAGTCAAGCGCTCAGGTCTTTCATCTACTTCTTCTTCTACTCCCTCCTGCCCCGCTCCTCCTTTTGAAATTCAGCACAGAAGGAAAAGGAGGAACTTCTGTCACCAGTAAGGAAAGGAGCCTGGGATGACGACGGAAGAGGGGATGGCATTTGGCACCGTTTCAGAACTGAGATTTTATTCTTTGTTGCTTACTGGGCTGTTTTTGCTCCTCCAGTGGTAAAACAGAAAATCCAGTACCTGACAAAGATACTGAGGGCAGGGGCTGAGAGGACATTTCAAAATGCAAAGGTGGTAAGTATAAGTGACTCACACCTCACCCTATTTGAAATTCCTGTGGAAGGTTCAAAGAAGAACTCATGGTTCTTTCCTCACTGAAATACTGTACACCTGAATTTCACTTCAGACATTATGACAAAATGTGCCAAGACAAGAGCAAACACAGGTCACTGGCCCTTCCTCTCCCCGTTTCTCCCAAACAAACAAAATTGTCTTGAGTTTCCTCCTCTGTTCACTGGCTTCTCTTGGTCTCCTGGTGCTTGATATAAGGAGTAGCCTAAGTGGATCTGCCACCAGAATTGAGGCAGGTCTCCCCCTGCTAGTTTCCCTTTATCCTTAAAAAATGAATCTCTTGTGTGTTAGCATGTACAACACCCCACTACTGCTGTTGTTGTCTCCACTTCCTCTTCACTTACCCATCTAGCTGCTTAGGGAAGCAAGCAGTGATGTAGACTTGAGCAGTGGTGTTGCTCGCCGACACGCCGCCGCCCACGTCGTGACGCCAGCGCGCGGCTCCAAGCACCTCCCCCCCGCCGTTTGGCTACCTTTTTGGAGCCAATTGGACCGAGGGTGGGTGGGAGGGCTGAAACGCAGCTGACATGGCTGCGAAGAAGCAACGGGAAGAACCATAAGTGACCCACGACAATCCGTCCCCCCCAAAGCAGCACCTGGTGCCCAGGGCACCAAGGCTCCCCCCCAGATGACGCTTCTGGACTTATGTCTATTGACTCGGACTCAAGTCACATCATTTACTTGACTCGGACTTGACTCGGTGATTGTAAAAGACTCGAAAGACTCGACTCGGGACTTGGAACCTTTTACTACAAGTCGAATTTTATTAAACCTGTTTTCCCCATTACATAGATAGGGGTTCGCAACTCGCAACCAAAGACTTGGGGGCAAAGACTTGGGACTTGACTTGAGACTTGGACTCAGAGACTTGATCTACATCCCTGGAAGCAAGCAAGTGGGTGAGGCAAGGCAACCTGGAGTCGTTCCCCCCCCCCCAACCTGCAGCTCTGACACTGCCTCCTCCCATCTACATCTGCTTGCCCTGTTTAAAACAAACAGGATGGGCAGAGCATGCTGGGAGCACTCATCCCAGCATGCTCCACTCATTGTGTTTGAAACAATACAGGGCCAGGTGGAGCATGAGAGGGGAGGCAGCACTAGAGATGTAAGTAAGAGGAAGGCTTCACTTTTTTCTCCTTGCCTATGTGGTCTTCTTGCTGGGCAGAAGGAGATAGAGCTGAGTAATCCTGGCCTTGATCACTCAGGAACCCAGGCAATCAGAACACAGTCGCTCTGCTGGTGCTTCTTGCAACCCCGCTGCTAAGACTGCTCACAGCAGTGGTGCTTGAAGAGGTGAGCTACCGCTGTTCCGATCCTCTTCCTGCTCACTCTCAGTAAGCGAGAAGAGGATTGGAGGCTGGTTGATTAAAACACCTCTGTGGGCAGCAGGCCAAAGGAGAGTGGTGGGCAAGGGCAGGGTGCGTCCCCCCAACTTGCTGTTCAGTCAACCCCATGGCATGACCAGCCCTGCTTGACTTCTCCAAGCTGAAGTGGCGAGAGGCCTAGAGAAAGTGACTTGATTTCCCTGTCTCAAAAGCCTTGTGAGTTATGTAGCAGTGTTGTGTACACATATTCCGTAAAGTAAGAATCCATCGAATTCCTGGTTTTGTATTTTGTTGCTGTGATTCTTTGCGGGGCAAGAATTTAAAAGCAATTGATGGAGAAAGCTCTTATTGCTTTTTAAACACATATTTCCAAATCCAAGGCCTCTGGTAATGTTTCCAATTATCTCTAGTGTATGTGCATTTTCTTCACGTTAGCTTTTTCCTTTCTGTAAAGCTCAACTGCCGATGTAATTTTTAGTTGACATAAAAGAAATGAGAGCCATTTGCAGTCAGACCTTTTGTACTAAAAACATGATTATGATGGAGGATAAAATCCCATAGCTCTGCTTTCATATAATCTTTCCATTTGGGACCTGAGCTAATAAAATATTATTAACCAATACCTTCAAAATGGGACCTCTGTGCTCTTCAACATAGTAACTGTTTTCATAAACAATAGCAAAAGAGCTCTCTCTGGATGTTTTGTAGGATCTTTAGAAGTACCAATGACAACAACTAGCTCCATGGGTTGAAGCCTGGCATGGAAGTACAGCATTCTTCCAGAGCGTCAACATAGACATTTGCTATGAACTATGGTCCATCACATGGCCGTACACATCACATGGCCGTACACAAAACTGGCACAATTGGCCAATATGTTTGTGCACCCAGAACTATGTGAGCAGACACACTTTGTTGAGTTAGACCATCTGCAGCCAAGGATTGCAGGCCAAGGATTTGGAGTCAATTCATTCAAACCAATTGGCTCTGATATGCACTAATAAATGTTTACGAGAGGTGAATTACGTAATGTTGGAGAAGCATATTCATGGATGGTGATGCAGCACCAGACCTGGTGAACATGATATGCTGGGAATGTAGACATTCCTGCTTGGGGAAGTTGGTGCTGTACTTCTTGACAGTACGCTACTCATGCAAGTAAATGACTTGTGGAAACAGTGATGTGCACAGCATCAATTTAATAATCTGTGAATCAGCTCTTGGAAATATATAGGTCTGCTATAGTCTATGGAACATGTTGTAGTGGAAGAAGATCCAGCAGACTGGCAGGAGCCAAGTGTGGTGTCAGCAGTGGACCCTTGTTGACAGATCCGGGCAGCAAGGAGTTAACAGATGAAGACTTGGACTTTTGACAGGACTTTGACAGGACTGGGCAGCAAGGGGTCAACACCCAGGACTGCGTGGGTGGAGGCACACCTACCGCCCACGCAGGGTGTGCTCCCACAGGTGTTACCAATAATTAGGACTTTGGATTGCAGCCCCCAGCTGTGATCCATGATGGACTAATGAAAGCCTTGAGTATAAAAAGAGCAAGACTCGCTCTCATCCTGCAGTAGGACTCGCTCTCATCCTGGCTTGCTGAGGGCGCTCAGGAGGAGAGGTGTTTATCAGTCGAAGTGGGCATTTAAGGGAGAGAATTTTAGATAGAAATTGTATTAAAAGGGAGTGGGGTGACGCCCAATTGGAATTGAATTAAATAATTTAAGACAATTTGGTACCCAGAGTGGGCTAACTAAGTCTAATTATTTAAAGGGAACAAACTTGCTCCTAGAAGGAGAAGTTGGAGCAAGACACACGTAGGCTGACATGCTGTGAGAAGTGCACATTTGTGTGCTTGCCTATGCTCTCTTCATATCTGAGTTTGACAAGGCAAGAGAAAACAATATTACATTGCAATGAGAAAGTGCTGGAAGCGCCCCCACTGCTCTATGCACAACACACGCTTCTTCTGAAGGAAGCACTTAGCAAATCCCAACAGATCAATGACCCAAAGCTTTCTGATGCAGTGGCACACATGTTTCTGCGCCAGGACAGAATCCCAAAACTGGCACAGTTGGCCAATATGTTTGTGCACCCAGAACTGTGTGAGCAGACACACTTTGTTCAGTCAGACCATCTGTTTAAAAAAATAATTTGAGATAAAAAGAAGCTTCTTGAGGCAGCAAACCGCAACAGAAAACAAACGTCATTCACAAAATGCTAATGAGGATACAAGTTGTTTTGTAGAAACATAATGTGTAAAATTACTTTGTCATAGGCCATTCTGAACTCTAAAAATGTAGTGTAGGATAATAAAGAGCTACTAAAGCATTAGTGACTTGTTTTTCTGCTCTGTTGTTTAGTAATTAAAATAATATAAATGATGAGACAAGATTATGATAGTTTTCCTCAGGGACCCTTTTAATAGGCTGTTCATCATAACTTGCATGTTTGAGGTATTAATGACCAATGCAGCTGTGGTTCAAAAATTAAGGACAAGTAATGGGGTATAGTTCGGATGTACAGGGGGGCTGCCGTATCCACAGGGGATACATTCCAGGCCCCCCGTGGATACTTGAAACCATGGAAAGGGGCGAACGCCCCCTCCTTGGTTTTCTGAGGGCCCCCCGCAAACACACGTGCCCCTTGTGCCCCCCCGCGACCTCCCCAGGCACTTACTTTTAGCGGTAGAACCTTCATTTTTCTTCCAAAGGTATGTGATGACCATACAGCTTCCTTGTAGGCCCGTCCATGGAGACTAGCCTCTCTAGGCACCTAATCTCCATGGACCGGCCTACAAGGAAGATGTATGGTCATCGCATACCTTTGGAAGAAAAAGGAAGGTTCTACCACTAAAAGTAAGTGCCTGGGGAGGTCGCGGGGGTGGGTGGGTCCTGCGGGGGTCCTGAGAAATTTCTCAGGGGGGTTCTGAACATCCTGTGTAACCACACTTCTCTACTTTCCCAGAATGACCCTGTCAGGGGTTGGAGGCATTATGATGAAGACTCCTGGATCTCACAGTAACTGGGTTGTCAAGGACCATTTTCGGATATTGCTGTGCATGCACATCCTAAGCTTTCATACATTTTTTTTAATATATTGACATTGTGACTCTCTTCCTAAACAGCTTAGAAGGAACTATCAGGTGCATCTCAATATTCAAAATCCACAAAAGAGTTAGAAAGTGAAAGGGGGGCTCCTAAACTATGCTGTAGTACCGGGGGGGGGGAGAGAATAAATTTGTCAATAGCTCACTGAATGGAAATGAAAATTGGGCCAAAACATAATTAAAACTTTCACATACTGTACTCACAAAATCCAGATCTGTTTCCAATTATTCATGAACAAAGGGAGGGTTAGTTTGTCAGATAATTTATTCACATTGTGTAATTTATCCGGATCCAGTTGTGAAGATTAATTAGCAAAGAGCTTTGAGGATGAAAAGCTTGGTAAAAGTGCTAAGTGATATTAATCATTGTGATTAGAATGTAATTGTTTTTTACTCCTCCTCTGATGTGACACAAAGCCCTAATTTGAGGGGGGAAAGTCACTATTTAAGTAAGTTATTTAAGTAAGATATTTACTTGCACTGTGTGATTATTCTAGAAAGTGTCCCCACTAGACTCGGGTCATGGACTGTGGGAAGAATAAATTAGCCCATTTCCACCAGTTCACTTTGTTCCTACATTAGCTTCAGGATTTCTCTACTGCTCATACTAGCCTAAAGGGCTAAATTTTGGGACATGGAAATGTTCTTATTATTTTGCTCTCTCACCTAGAGTTTAGAGGCAATCAGAATATCATGTTTGAGGAAAACAACACCACATTTTAATTCCTGTTTGCACAAGGCCATGTTGTTGATATCATGCATTTGACAAATCCATGCCATTATAGCTAGGCAATTCTCAAACCATACAGTGTCTGACCTGGAAGTGATTTTTGGGAGAACGTTGTGTCAAATGCCACAATCATAATTTATGAATATTATTATGAATTACAACAATAATTTATGATTATCACCACTACTGATTTTTTGTATGAATTCACAAATACTGAGCACTTTGCAACAAACAAGATCACAACAATCTTCTTACAATCTGAAAAATAAAAAAAAATCCTCTCTTGCAGTACTCAGGTAGATCGCTCCAGTTCCACACACAGAATGTAGAGTTGTTTACATACTATGCTGTAACCAGGTACAGAATATCTTTATGCAGGTACTGATACTTGTACATGGGTACACATTTCCATGTGAATGACAGTACCTGTGTTTTTTTTACAGATCAGCAATCTTCGTACATTTTACACAGACTGAACCTGCATTGAATGGAACATGTGACTAACTTCCCAAATCCAGACTAACAATGATTATACCTAGGTACACAAATGCCTCCAGATATAGTTTACAGCCCAATCCTGTGTAAGTCTTGTACTGGTGTAACAGTAGATCCACCTGTGTAAGTGCACTTATGCCAGTGTAACTTACCATATGCCAACAGACGCAGGACGGACACTGGCGTAATCCCCCTCAGACACCGCACGTGCGGATGCAGGACGGACGCCAGCGCAACTCCGCCGGTGCAGGGGGAATTCTGGGGGTGTCCGAAGTCCCCCGGAATGCCCTATGCGCCGGCGGAGTAGCAGCGGCATCCGTTCCGTGTCCGAACTGCGCATGCGTGGCATCCGAGGGGGGTTACACCGGTGTCTGTCCTGCGTCCGTCAGTGTATGGCAAGTTACACTAGCATAAGTGCACTTACACTGATGGATCTACTGTTACACTGGTGCAAAGAGTTACACAGGATTGGACTGTTAATGTGTGAACAGCCCTACTATCTGAACCTTCGTTTTGTCTATGGGGATCCAGTGGTAGGACTGCAGCCTAAAGTACTGCTATTTCTTAACTGCTTCAAGAATTTCTCAGCTATAACTGGACTAAAGTGGTCTATCTTGGGTTAAACTTTGGTTCATCTGCTCTGTACTGCTCTTTTTAGACACCTGCTCCTGTTCTCTGCTCTGGGGGCTTCTCGTTCAAGTTATATTTCCAATGTACACCTCTTCACATCCATGGTTGCTATAAGGCTCTTTCCCTTGCACTTACTGGACTAGTTTCTCAAGAAACAGGACAAAATGGGTGACTCTTCTCTTTAAATAATGTGTCTTACCAGTAGCTTCATACCATTCCATTTGATGGTCGGGCAGCTCAGGAGGTAACAGTAAAGGTTATTCAGGGTCCGAAGCACAGCTAAATTGTGGCACCCGCATGATGCTCAGAAATTGATGTGATGTTAAACACAACTCAGAAAAAAAACAAAAGACATAGGAGCTACCTCTATTGGATCAGACCAAAGAGCCATCTGGTCCAGCACTCTGTTACCAACAGTAGCCAACTCTCACAGACCTACTGATTTCA
This sequence comes from Plestiodon gilberti rubricaudatus, assembly GCA_026170595.1. Classification (NCBI taxonomy): domain Eukaryota; kingdom Metazoa; phylum Chordata; class Lepidosauria; order Squamata; family Scincidae; genus Plestiodon; species Plestiodon gilberti. The sequence goes on from JANXHW010000001.1 coordinate 204,329,188, forward strand.
GGGTTGTGGAGAAGAAATGCCATTCCTGCTCCCTTCTTGGTGGCAGGAGCATTTTTGCCTTGCCCATCATAATGTGAGGCAAGGGTAACTAGCTTGCACCCTATTGAGTGCTTTGAGCAAGGGGCAGGGCTTAGCCACCATTGCAGATGCCCACCATTTTCTCTCTTCAATGTACCTCATGTCATCACCTCCAACCCCCCACCCCACCCCCCAATGTGCAATCTGAGACTAGCTCTGATTGCCTTTTGGAGATAGGTAGGATTTGTGTGTGTCTTGCCTGGTTGGCCTTGGTAGGGCAGTTCTTTGACTTACCCTAAACTGATGCATTTGGTTGGTAGCCAGGGTGGTCACACATCTGTCAGGTCTGGTGCAGGCCAGGGTGCAGGTGTAGGGATTTTTGGTGTGCACCCTGTGGTAAGCAGGGTCAGAGGAAGGACCAGTAGTGATCCATAGATGCTAGCTGGCTCAGGGAGGCTGGCTGGTAGTCCCTCAGTCTTGGATTGCAAAGCTAACCTCAAATGTCCTGCCATGGGGAAAATTTTCCTCAATCCCTCAGGGTTGGTGTTGATAGCTTGGGCTGTCAATTGATGGCCTGCAGCTTAGAGTCAGGGCAGGAATGCCTGAGAGGGAAGCAGACAGTTTTGCTATCTTGTGTAGGTTAGATGCCTACACTAAGGGGGGTGGGTTTTGAGGGAGGACCCATTGCTGATTGCTTCATGATATCAATAAATGCTATTCCAAAATTTATTTGTCTTGTGTGTGTGTGTGTGTGTGTGTGTGTGTGTCCCCGTCCATCCATCTAGTGTAGTATTGCTTGCACTGACTCTCTCGGATCTCAAACAATGAGTCCTTCCCCACCCTACCTGGACATGTCAGGAACTGCACCTGGACCCTTCTCTATGTAAAGCACGAACTCTTCCACTGAGTGACAGCCCCAGCATTTACTCCTGAGATGTATGTCCAAAATATTCTGCAGCCTATTGGGACAAAGCAAAAGAAAAAGAAAAAAGAGACTTCCTACTGTAAGAGAAATGACTTTCCTAGATGCCTTATTCTTGTCTTTTGATGAACGTAATCGTAGGAATGGATAAATATTGTGCTATTTTATTTTCTTGACACAATCTTTCTAACGTGAATGAGGCAGTATTTCTTACTGCCTCATGTCACTCGTGAATTATAGAAACCCGCTCTGTAGCGTTGACCTTTTCTGTAGGCTATATTTTGGATAGATGGGCCTTCCACTCCATTTTATCAGCCTCACTTAACTTGTGGAGAAGGAATAGAAATATTTAAGTAGGAACAGTTGAAGATGCATTACTAAAAAGCTTCAAAGCATCGGATGTTATTTCCCAGGATGTATTCAGCATTAACATCCTGCTATCTCTCTGGAGCTGAGATAACAGAAAATTGTGCTACTCAGAAACCACAATTCTCATGCCAAAGATTGAAACAGCAAAGTGAAACAGTATGCACTTAAACTAGTTCCTCCTATATTGCAAAGATGAGAAAATTTGGATTCCTCTAGTTCAGAATGCAAAGTGATACATTTTTTCTCTCTTAGTGTCAACTGCTTTTAGAATACATTTTCCTCATTAGTGGAACAGGAAAGCTCAGTCTCATATAAATGGTGATTCCAGTAAGTAATTATGGCAGGTCCCATTGCATGGCTTGAAGGCACACAAACCAGAAGCTATATGAAAGGTAAGCAGGTATGGAGATCGGGGCGGGGAGGAGGGTGGATCGAAATTGGGAAGGGGGTGGTATCCTGCTTCCTTGGTCCACTCAGACTTGTGCCAGAAAAGGAGCTGGCGCAGGTCCGAGTAGACCCAGTGGGGCTGCAAGGCCTTACCCCGGAGCAAGATAACAAATGTTCCCTTACCTTGAGGAGGCCTTCACGCCATTGACATGGCTCCATCAGCATGTGGGGAGTTAAGTAGGATTGGGCTGCCCACAAGTCAATGCCTGGAGATTAACAGCGAGATCCAGTGTAAATATCCGGCGCCAGAGTGAGCGCTCTGTCGCTGGAAGGCAAGAATTAAAAAAGTGCAGCCACTTGCCCTACTATTGCATCCCCATGAGGTGAAATTCAACATGTCTGTTGAATTTCTGATGCCACTGGTACGGCAGGGTCCAGGAGCCCTGTCATCTGCTCATTGTCACTTGTAGCGTAGCCACCAAAGGGACTGAGCTGTAAGCCAGGAAGTTCCTAGTTGAAATCCCAGCTCTGCCATAAGCTCACTAGGCAGGCTTACACAAAACACTCTCTCTTAGCCATTCTGCATGATGGGGATAATAATGCTGCCCTGTGTTACAAGGTTGTTGTCATGAGGATTTCTCAGATAATACATCTGAAGCACTCTGAGCCCTCCAACTCTCCAAAGCACTTTTTAAATGTCACGGAGGAGTATTTGCTCATTTTTTTTCCACAATACACATAGTGGGATCTAGTTTTTTGGGTGGGCACATTATATTGAGTTTCCACCATACTTAGGGTGCAATCCAACTTAAAGATCAGGCAGCCGTCCGAGGCCGTCCGCCCGATCCTGTGCTCTGCCACGGGTTGCCTGCAGTAAGCAGCTCGTGGCAGAAAGTCTACTGGGGGAAGGGGACGCTTCCCCAGGTGTAATGCCGGCTGGGGCCAATAGGCCTTCTCGGATTTCCGCCAGCTATTTTGCTGGCGGACGTCGGAGGCGGCCGGCCGTGTAATGGCCCAGCCACCCTCCAGAGGCTGACGGGGACTGGGATATGGCGGGCACCATGTACCTGCCCCCTTCCAGAGTGGCTGGGCCTATGTCCACCCTCCCGCTACCACCCGAAACACACACCCCACTGCCGCCCGCCCGACCACCGGATCCAACCTTACCTGTGTCCACTGGCTGGTCGAGTCCAATATAACTTGATCATGCTTTACGACACGTTTGCGACTACTTTTGGCTATTCCAGGCGGCGGATCGCTAGGTCCGTCACCCGGAACTTAAGTTGGACTGGGCTGTTACCCAATAAGGAAAGCCAACCACTTAGTTGTATACACAGCCTGCCTTACTGTGACTGAACAGGAGAGCACTGCATGGGGATATCTCAAGCAGTCTCAGATCAAATTCCATGGGAGGGAATTCAACATACGTAATGTGTGCACATGGGGCAAATACTATATCATGTGCTGGAACCCTATGTAGTGGCCAATGGCACAGCTCAAGGGTTCGGCGAGGAATGGAGAGGCAAGGGTGAAAGGTGCAACAAACTTTTATTGTGGGGATAATTTAACAATAATAGGGAAGGGGATCCAAAATAAAGCAATCCAATGTTTCTTCTCCATTCACTCAGAGCTAGATCCTAAATGTCAGCAGTCACTAAAGAGTTGAGAGAGTAGAGAAATGATGAGGAGAGGGGAAAAATGAATCCATAAAAAGGAAAGGGGGCACGTTATGGCGAAAACCCAGAGAGGAAGAGATAAGAAGGGGGAGAAGAAACAGAGGGAGAGGGCGAGAGCGAGCTGTGGCTAGCAGATTGGGGATTTTGAGGGAAGGAAAGGGAAAGGAGGAAAGATGAAAGAGGAGGAAAGGAAGGGAGAAAGGCCTATGGTTTGGACCATGGCTGGACAGTAGTTCTCTGAAGCCTGAACCAAGGTCTACAGGGAAGGGGTGAGCCCCTTGGCGGGCTTTGAAAGAACTTCAACCACTTACAGAGCAGGAGCGAGTCTCTCCCAATGGATAAACACTACTAACCATCACTGCAGCTGCTTGAATGGCCTCATGGTACTCAACTGGGCAGTCTAGATTGGAGCAATTATTGTGTCTGTCAAGGAAGTTCCTAATGGAGGCCAGGGGCTGATCTTAGGCTTCCCCTAAATCATGTGGAAAAATAAAGCAAAATTTTACATACAGCACAATGCCTTCATGCGAAGAAGGAAAATGAGACTAGCACTAAGCATGTCATCCATTTGAATGCACACAAGACAAAATGTGGAAAGCTAGTGAGGGTGTTTGTGGGTCAATGGCGAGGCTGCCACAAGGCCCCAGCCCATTTATGCTGGATGGAATGTGATGCATTGCAGGATCTTTGGGGCAGAAAGAGGGCTTTGAAGCAATGTCCAAAATCTAGGCAGTAGCCTTAATTATTTTAAGGGAGGGAGGCAGGGCAAGAATGCTGGAGCTGCTTTGCCAAGGAGAAGGAGCATGTTGCAAGGTGGCCCAAGAGGATGGTTGTCCACCTTGTGCTGGCACAGTGGCTTTGGTTGTGCTCAGGACAAGAAGCAGGAAGAAAGGGCAGAAAGAGAAGAGAGTGGGGGTGTCTGATCCTGGGTGCTGGCTAGGCATGGCAATCCTTGAATTGAGGCTGGAATGGAAAGGATGTAACATAGCACCAGTGGGTCAATGATTGAAAGACTGACAGCAAGGCAGAATGAAGGTAAGGAATGAAGATATGAGGGGTACTGAGACACAACTTTTTATACTTTTTTTACCCATAGGTTTCTATCGGATCTTTTGTGGGGTGAGCTCATCAAGGGGCCATACGTACAATAGGTGATGATCCTTGAAGGCTTTCCCACGAACCTAAATGGGTAGTCGGTCCTTATGTTCTTGCACGTGGCAGAAGGTGTGGTTGCTAACTCTGGAGGCCAGTTGTTCCACTGAGATGACTCCTTGATTCAGTTTAGCCATAGAGTTGGTGAGGACAGCTAGGGTTGGGACAGAGGCATCACTAGGGCTTGCGTCACCCGATATGAGAGCTCATCGCGTCACCCCAGTGGTGGCACTAGGGTTGGTGTCACCCGGTGCAGAAACTCATGGTGTCACTCCCATTCACTTTGTTTATTTTAATATACTGTATAACAGTACAGGTCACCCACAAATCAGTAACCAAAAAAAAAAAAAAACCAGTGGCCAACTTGATGACACGCACACAACTGAATAAGAGTTCTAGTACTAGCTATGATACATAGAAACGAGAGCTGACTAATATTAACACATTCATTTCATACTGTGTCATAATAACACACTCTTGGAACAATCAGTCTCATTGGTCTGTTTAAGTTAAGGAAATCAACTTTTTATTGTGTTTTCTTTTTCTGTTGATTGACCATAACATTGATAAAATAAAGATAATTCAAAACGGTCTGTTCCATTACATTCTGCATAAAATAACACATTGAATGATATATAACAAAAATGTATTATTCATACATACAAAGTTTCTACAATTTTGGTCACTAGTGGTGTCAACCCCCCCCCCAAGGGTGTCACCTGGTGTGATCTGCACCCCCCTAGCCCCCTAGTGATGCCATTTGGTTTGGGATTCCTCTTTTATTTCAACAACCACCTATTTTTCAGCATCAGGAAGCTCCTAGGAGATAGCATTTGTCAAACTTTGTGGTCAAACTTTCTGCACTAGCAAAATGGTTGCTCATGAAATGTTGGAGCAGGCAAGTCTTCCTCCAAGCCAGCGTGATAGAGTGGAATGGTGGTGGTGGTGGTGATTGCTCTAATCATTAAATGGTGACCTTTCTCTTGGCCTGTGGATCTGAGGCCCCTTGCCAGCAGTCCTGTTTTCTTAGCACTACATTACTGGCCTGAGCCATGCTCTCCTGGCAGGCACTCAGCATCACGCACATATGTACAAATGCATGCTATCTGCATGCCTCAAAATAATAATAATAAAAAGAAATGGTCAGGCAACCAGCGGTCTCTAGTCTTTTCAGTTCTAATACGCAAAGTATTGAGGAAGAAAAAAACAGGTGACATTTTCCTCATTAAGCCTTAGATTGAGCTGCTAATATCATTTCCCAGATCTAGAAACCACAGGAAAGACCTTTATGTAGGCAAATTTGCTGCACACGTTCTCTAATTCCTTGTAAACCAAAAGCAAACAGCTTAATCCCTGTGTGCTGCTTGTTTGCCAGAGGGAAGCTGAGAGTCATAATTAACTGTCAGGCTCCACATGGACAAACAGATCCAAAAATGTGTGTGCGTATGTAACCCAAAATAAATAAAGGGACACGCCAAGTTTGTTCTCCAGTCCTATTATACTAGTATAGTGCCTCTGATTCATTTCTGTCTGTACTTGTGCGTAAAAAATACATCCTATGGACAGTAAAATATCCTCCCTATGTGCAGCCTGATTTACAACTTGGGATGAAGGATTTGGCTCTGAGTCAGCCCTGCACAGTTTGTGACCCATCAAGCCAGAGATAGCCCACCTACCATGATTTGTAGCTTGCCAGGCAGGGACGGCCGAACCAATGCCACTGCCTGATGCCGCTTCCTGATGATGTCGCCATCCCAACCCCAAAATACAACTACTTACTTTGGCTCCTTCCCATGTGATCTTCTTGACAAAACAGGAAGTGTGGGTCATACTGAACATTCCCAGCATGCACCACTCATGCCGTTTTATTTATAGGGATGGCAAAGAAGGAGCCAGGTAAGTGACTGCTTTATCTAGCTTCTTCCTATCATGGTCCCTTTAAGTTTAAAGGGACTGTACGAGGAAGGAACGCTATGCGGCCCCTTGTGATGTCACAACCGGAAGTGACGTCACCGCTGCCACTGCTGAAACTCCCGTCCAAAACGCAGGGCGGGAGGGTGGGTGAAACCGATTGCCTTCTCCGCTGCCCGCTGTTACCGCCACCAAAATAGCGCGGTTGTCGCCCACCACCACTTTGTCATGCCTGGCTTGTTGCCCGGGGGGGTTCACCGCCCCTCCCCCCCGGCGACGCTTCTGTCAATGTGGTGGAAGGTAGCAGCAAGCTCAGGGTGAAGGCCGAAATCAGCTGCTCCTCCCTGCTATCTACTGCTAATGAAAGCCATATGGTTTGCCTCATGGCTGGGCCAGTCCTGCTGCCAGGTACTGGAAAACACCCTGTTTTTGCAGTGCAAGGTGGACTACTAAAATAGGCCACTTATTGAGCTTCTGGTGGGCAATTGTATGTAGCTGGTTTAGTTTATTGTTGTATTTTAAAAGATTTGTATCCCACCTCTGTCTCAAAGGACCCAAGATGTCTCACAATACAATTTAAAAAAATACAAAAACAATGTAAAATCAAAAGAAACATTAAAAGATTTTAAAAATAACATGTCATACAATCAGGGAAAGCTTGATAAATCAAAAGGTCTTCGGCTGTCTGCTCAGGAGACCACAGGGAATGGGTAGACACACGTGGGGGAAAACTGTGGTTCAGATATTCTGGCCCCAAGCGATATAGGACTGATGGATCACACTCAGCTATGTAGATAGGATAAGAGATGTGCTGGTCTGATTTAATTACAAACTTGGGCAATTTCAGAAGAATAACTCCAAGTACTACTGTAGAGGGCTGCTTTGTATCTTAAACTAGAATGCAAGCTTCTGGTTCTTGTGCCAAGTGGCCCAGGGACCTGGATCTCTTCTGCTCTCCGGATTCTCTCTGCCCAGCCAGTTTTGAAGAAATGTCAGGCAGCAAATGATGGGGGCAGGGGTGTGGAGCGGCAGCAACGAATGGGGAGAAGCAGCAGAATTTAAGCATCACTTTAGGCGCTAGTCCTCTGAATACAAGAGTAGGGGGAGGTTTTCATTTTGAGATAACCATATAGTTTAACCTGTATTGTTGTTGTTGTTGTTGTTGTTTTATGTTTCGGGAAGTCCAATCCTATCCAGCCTCATGGTCCATGCTGTATCCAGTATTAGGATTGAGCAGGCTGGAGGTCTCCTCAGGGTAAGAGGACATTTGTCCTCTTACCCTGTGTTGAGCCTCAGCCTGCACAATGGGGCTACTTGGATCTGCACCAGCTAAGTTGCTGGCGCAGGACCAAGAAGTCCCATATAGGGCTCCCCAGCCTGGGAGGGGGGAATAAGGTACAGCGGAGGCCTTCGGAGGCCTTCTCTGCTGATCCTTCCCCCTTCCCATGCCGTTTCCCCCCCCCCCCCGTTACACCCCCCCTCAGGCCCCACGCCACATGTAGCAGCACACCCACTCCATGGTGCAGGGTCTAGTGCCGGTGCACCTAAACAGATAGGATTGTGCTTTTAGTTATATGTTTTTATTTGTTGTATTTTTATTTTTTAATTGTACACCACCTTGAGCACAAGAACGGTGGTATATAAATCTTTTTTTAAATAAATAAATACATTTTACTTCAGGTATGAAAAGGCCTTTTTCGAGCATCACAAACTAGGGGGAAACACTCCATACAACCAGCACAAGTTAGTTCTCACATTCCTTTCACCTTTATTGGGAAGGACTAATGAAGGAGCCCAGATGCCTACAGCCAGACCTGTAACTAGAAAGCCATGTTAAAAAAAATCTGAATACCCTTCCTGATCTTTTTGCAAAGGGGAAAATACAGAAAGAGCCACCTGCCAATTCTAATTAAAATGTAAATGATTAAATACTCCAGCTAGCTCATAATAAGGTTGGTCACTCATGTTAATAAGGCGTAAGCTACTGTTTTGACTTTAGATCAATGCGGCAAGGAACACCTTCCAACCAATCAATGTTAATTGTATCCAGTGGCTACTTTTCTTAGTTAATGGAATAATTCTTTATAATATGATAACAATGCCCAAACGTGGGGGGGGGAGGGTTAGATCTTCTTTCTCAATTGCCTTTTCTGATATCCATACTGACCTATTGCCATTTCTCGAAATCCCTATCTCCTGCTCCTTAAATCGTTCTAAAGAATTTGAGTGTCTTACTTTCCTCACTTTGTTAAACCATGATTTAGTACTTATTACTTACCGGAGAAAATAGTGCAAGTAGACTGGAAAATATCTTTGGTTCAGTTCATAAAATCAGGCGATTGAAGTGAGAAAGTTCTTCTTGGTCCATTCTTCTCCAGATCGCTGGTATGTGTGTCAGGGGACGGCGTTCCACATCTGAATGCTCCTACGTTAAAAAAATCCCAAAACCTCCCAGCATGTAGTAAAAAAAAACCTAACCTACTCATTTCTCTGACATAATACCTCTGAACATGGGGCAGCCCAAACCAACCTAAATCCCTGTATGGCGATGCAGCGGGCTACGCTGCATCCTGCAGGGGATTTCTGGCTGCTGGAGGTCTCCTTGGGATAAGGGGACATTTGTCGCTTTGCCCTTGGGTAAGCCCCAGCAGCTGCAATGGGTCAACTTGGACCTGCACCAGCTATATTGCTGGTGCAAGTCCACATTAATCCATACAGATGGATCAGGCCCGGGAAGCAGTGGCGTAGCTAGAGGTCCTGCCGCCCGGAGCAATGCCACTGGGGGGCGCTGCCGCCCCCGCTCCGGGGGCGCCGTCGCTCAGGGGGTGGCGACCCGGCTTACCTACACACCCGCCCGATGATGCGGGCGGGCGCTCCGAGGCCTTCTCCTGGCCTCGGAGCCGGAGAAAGCCCAGGAGCATCCACCATGACCGGCGACCAGGGCCTTCTGAGAAGGCCCACTGCGTCGCCGTGCTATTTATCCTTTTTCGCGCATGCGCAGAACGTTTCTGAAATGTTCTGCGCATGCGCGAAAAAGGATAAATAGCGCGGCGACGCAGTGGGCCTTCAGAAGGCCCTGGCCGCCGGTCGTGGTGGACGCTCCGGGGCTTTCTCCGGCTCCGAAGCTGGGAGAAGGCCTCGGAGCACCCGCCCGTGTCACCAGGGAGGCGCGCGCTCCGGAGGAAGGGGGCCTGATGTCGCCCGAGCCGCGGAGCCGCCCGGAGGCGCTGCTCCGCTCGCTCCACTCTTTCCACGCCTCTGCCAGGAAGGGGGTTTGGATACAACGCACACTGGCACCACCAAACCTGCTCCCTCCAGTGCCTGATCCTCCCACCCCTGCCCCATCGTTGCCTCATTCCGCCCTTCCCCAGCCCCATTCAACCTGATCCCTGCCCTTCCCCCGCCCCTGCACTGCACTTTCCTGCTCCGGTGGGCTTTTGTCGCTCCGCTGGTGCCAGCAGGAAGGCTCTGGCCATCCCACCGGCTTGCCTGGGCCTTGTGCTGTCACAAAGCATGCTACAGCACTTTTGCTACAATGCGCACTGGTGGAATGTGCGTTCTGGTGGTGCAGACCATTGTTAAGATTGGGCCATAAGGCTTTATTTTATGCAGGAATATTATTCACCCCTGCAGCTTGGGGTAGTTGAGTCCAGGAAAAGTCTTACCACATGATCATGCAGATTAGATAAAGTATTTGAGAGTTTCAGTTTTGCAAAGACATTGTACCTGCTATCCACAGGTTCAATTCTGCAGTTATTTTTTGGGGGGGGAGGGGTGCTTAAACGTACTCTCATTTACAGATCATACTATGGAAGTATATTTCAATATGTGTGAGAGTGTTTGAGGAGGTGGGATATGTTTTCATTTGATATTATTTCCATTTGAAAGCATTGAAAGCTTTATGACTTTTTTTTTAAAAATGACATCAGAGAACTATGTTCCAGTGTCTCTAAGGGATGGAGTAGTTTCCTAATAAGTATAGTTAAAAGGATGCTAGTTTAGCGATCAAGGATCTAGGAAGAAAAACTCCCCATCTTTTTATATAGATCTGCAAATAATTTGCTGGCTAAAACCCCCAGATGCTTCATCCCAGTAGAGATGCAGATATCTCGGGGGGGGGGGGAGACCCATTGTCAGAAAATGCACTAATGTTATGGGTAGGTTTTTAGAATACTGACAGTGTGTAGTGCCATTAAAATAGGATCAAAGCAGAAATGGCAAGAATGAATGATCAAAGGAAGGGAAGAATGTCAACAGGAATAAAAAGTGCAGGCGATCCCTCCCCCATCCCCCAGAACACAAGGGAGAGAAAGGAAATGTCATATAATCAGCTGCCTGTATTCACTGGAATTGGAGAAGAATCCCGGTGAATGTGTGAAAAGGTATCAGACAGCATCATTTTTGTAACCAAAATATATTTCTTATTATTGATATTTATTTCAGGGATGTTCAAAACATGGCTCCTGGGGCAGGGCCCATGAGAGGGGGGTTATTGTACCCGGGCCCAGGGTCAAGAAGGGGGCCCAGGAGCCAAAGTAGGCAGTCCCAAGACTGATCCTTGGGGCACACCACTTTTCACCTCTCGCCATTGTGAAAATTGCCCATTGACACCCACTCTCTGTTTCCTAGTCTTCAACCTAATCCATATGAGGACCTGCCCTCTTATTCCCTGACTATGGATTTTTTCAGGAGCCTTTCATGAGGGACCGTGTCAAACGCCTTCTGAAAATCCAGATATATAATATCCACGGGTTCGCCCGCATCCACATGCTAGTTGACCTTTTCAAAAAATTCTAAAAGGTTTGTGAGGCAAGACTTCCCTTTGCAGAAGCCATGCTGACTCTCCCTCAGCAAAGCCTGTTATTCTATGTGTTTTAAGATTTTATCCTTAATGAGACTTTCCACCATCTTCCATGGAACAGATGTTAGGCTGATTGGCCTGTAGTTTCCCAGGTCCCCCCCCCCGCATCATTTTTGTAACCAAAATGTATTTCTTATTATTGATATTTATTTTTAAAGATTGGTGTGACATTAGCTATCCTCCAATCCTCTGGCCCAGTGGCCATTTTAAGGGACAAGTTGCATATTTTGGTCAAGAGGTCAGCAACTTCATTCAATTAGTTCAAACTGCTTTGAAGCCATTACAGTGTGTTGGCTTGTCACCATTTCTGGATGGCCATTAATTCAATCTCTGCCTTGCCTTGTTGTGTCCTCCACTGTCCCACCTCAGAGCCACAGGGGAACCCCAGATCATTTTCCATTCATTTCAGATTTTCTTGTACTAATAAGAAGAAATACTGTGAATGACATAAAGTAGACGTTGCTATTTATACCCCACTTCACTGTTATCACCAAGAAGGAAGAGAAGTAAATCAAATACCTTGAGAGGTTGGGTCATCAAAGCAATTCAGGAATTGCTATTATGTTTACTGGCAACATCCTTCCTTCCTTCTCCAATCTATAAATGTTTCTCCAACCAAGTCCTATACATACACCGTGGCATCCAACTACCGCAGAGAAGCTTTATTTATTTATTAATGGCAGCGAACATTAGGAACATGAAGCGCTGGCTGGCAATGGCTCAATTGCCAGGCACTGTGAATTCAGAATAAAGACATTTACTGGCAACTTGATTGCAATCATTGTGCTTCTAGAGAAATTCTTAGAAAGCCTGCACCATCCAACAGGCAGAACCCTTATTTCAATTAAAAATTAGTTTAACACACTCTAAACTGATGGGATGAATTAGAGCTGTCCTGTGAACGTATTTTCATTGTTTAGAGAACCATTTCCCTTGATGGTGCAAGATTTTACAAGATCTCTGTGGTTTGTAACGTGGTCCTCAGAATTAGCGCTTCATTATTATTTTTACTCTGCAGCAAAGCTTGGGCTGGGAAGGGGGAAAGAGGGTGATTAGTTAATAGGAGTGGCGTAGCTAAGGGGGGACGGGGGTACAGGCTCCCAGGTGCCATGCCTCAGGGTCCCAGGTGCCATACCTCAGGGGGTGCCACATGGTGGAGGTGGGAGGAGGCAGCGAGCAACCACATTACATGAACAACCTGTTCTTAAAAGAACTATACGTAACGGAAGTCAGCTGTATTGAATTCAGTGGAACTAACTTCAATGGAATCTCAATGGTCTAAGACTTTGCTAATACTGTACTTATTACACTTTGTCTTTACTGACACTTTGACACTTTGTCTGACACTTTGTCTTTACGTATTAAAACGCAGTTGGATTTGCCGCAGTATGACAAGACCAAAATGGATCCGATGGCGGATTACTTATTGGACCCACAAGTCATCTCTCTCTCTCTCTCTCTCTCTCTCTCTCTCTCTCTCTCTCTCTCTCTTCCTATTCAGAGCCCAATCTTAAGGTTACCTTACGTGGATGGAGTGCGCACTGTGCACACACTGTTGCAGACGTGCCGTAAAGCATGTTGCGACAGCGCATCTTCAGGAAGTGCTAGTGGGAAAGCCAGAGACTTGCCATTGGTGCCAACAGATGGAGCAAAGCCTGCCAGAGTTGGTGAGTCCAGATTTGGAGCGGGAAGAGAATGGGGAGGAGGCAAAATGGGGCAGGGAGGGGTGTAACGGGGGGTGGGGAGGCTGCAGGAGGGAGTGGATCCATCGCGGAAGGTGCGCTGGACCCTATCCCATCTGGCAGCAACCTCCCTGCTCCCTTTCTCTCCTCAGACTTGCACTAGCAAAATCACTAGCACAGGTGCACCCATTTGTGGGTCAGGAGGCTTATGTGTATATGCACAGTGTACACAGTATTGTTGATCTGTACATGCATGATGCAGTTATTCCCATGACATTCGGTGCATATACATGTGACCTGTACTTTATGTTTTGAAAGGGTCCAGTTCCCATGTTAACTTTTAAAATTAATGCATTCACAATCATTCCTATGAAAATGTGTAAAGATACCTGTACCTATGTACGTTGTAACATGTGAATAGCTTCTCTCACTCTAACACATAGAAAACCCAAAGATTAGTTAAGGACTGTGCATAAATTCATGTTGTTGTTGTTCAGTCGTTAAGTCATGTCCGACCCTTCATGATCCCATGAACCATATCCCTCCAGGCCTTCCTGTCCTCCACTATCTTCCTGAGTTCGCTCATTTTCATGTTCGTTGCATCGGTGATGCTGTCTAACCATCTCATCCTTTGCCTTCCCCTTCTCCTTTTGCCTTCAATCTTTCCCAGCATCAGAGTCTTCTCCAGAGAGTCCTCTCTTCGCATTAGGTGGTCAAAATATTTGAGCTGTACCTGTCAGTACAGGTACTTCAGTACCTGTCCTTCCAGGGAACAGTCAGGGTTGATTTCATTTAGGATTGACTGATTTGATCTCCTAGCAGTCCAAGGGACTCTCAGGAGTCTTCTCCAGCACCACAGTTCGAAAGCATCTATTCTTTGGCGCTCAGCCTTCCTTATGGTCCAGCTCTCGCAACCATACATTGCTACTGGGAACACCATCGCCCTGACTATGCAAACTTTTGTTGGCATGGTGATATCTCTGCTTTTTATTATGCTGTCTAAGTTTGCCATAGCTTTCCTTCCAAGGAGTAAGCGTCTTTTAATTTCATGGCTGCAGTCTCCGTCTGCAGTGATCTTGGAGCCCAAAAAAGTAAAATTTGTTACTGCTTCCATTTCTGCCCCTTCTATTTGCCAGGAATTGATGGGCCCAGATGCCATGATCTTAGTTTTATTAATGTTGAGTTTCAAGCCAACTTTTGCACTCTCCTCTTTCACTCTCATCAATAGGCTCTTTAGTTCTTCTTCACTTTCTGCCATTAGGGTGGTATCGTCTGCATATCTGAGGTTGTTGATATTTCTCCCGGCAATCTTGATTCCTGCTTGCGATTCATTCAGCCCTGCATTTCTCATAATGTACTCTGCATATAAGTTAAATAAGCAGGGTGACAATATACAGCCTTGCCGTACTCCCTTCCCAATTTTGAACCAATCGGTTGTTCCATGGCCGGTTCGAACTGTTGCTTCTTGACCCGCATACAGGTTTCTCAGGAGACAGGTAAGGTGGTCTGGTACCCCCATCTCTTTAAGAATTTGCCACAGTTCATAAATTCATGAGGTCACCTTAATTTGGTACACAGTCACAGTACATGTACAATTTCTGTGGTTGATGCACTGGGCTAAAACGCAAACAGTAGATCCGCTAACCTTTGCCTGCTCACACTATGATCATGAGTATCCTGTGATGCTGTCTATGAACCACAGAAGCCATGAACTTGCAAAGCTTTTTGAAAAGGGAGACACTTTCTGACAATTGTAGATGCAAATGCTACTTCTGAAATGCTGCTTCTAAGGACAAGGGTTTTATACGGGTCTCCCTACTTTTGCCTTTATGTGAGTAAGGAAAAATAATAGCAAAAGACATGGTGGTGAATTCTCCCAGTTCCTCTCCATTGTCCAAAATCCATTGTGTCACGCCAGATTGTGTTTAAATCAAGATATCAGCAAGAGGAATTTCAGCAACTCACCAAGCTTTGATAACTGCATTCATTCCCAGCAGGTCTCCTGAGCTACCTGAATGGCAGGTGGCCTCATGCAACTTTTAGGGAGCTTTAGGGGATGTTGATGGAAAGATTTAACACTCTCATTGTGCGAGTCAGGAATGTGAAGTTGGCTCATGGCTATAAAGATGCATTAGAATTCCATCACTCCAAGATTTTCCCTATTCTGGTATTCTAGTGTCTCGTCCCCCCATTTGTTAGGAACTGGGAGAACCCTTTCAGTACTGCCCCGTGCCCCCTCAATAATTTCTTGGACTTTAAGGAAAATCTTCGTTATCAGTCCAATCCCACTCCCCCAATAAAAACATTGTCCGGTTATCTCTGCCGGTCCATGCAAAGGACAGTCTTGTGGATTAACACAGAAATCCCTGATATGACTCTTCCATAATTAAATAAGCTATAATGAAATTCAGCTGAACTATTCAACTATCCACAGGGCAGAAATTAATGAAAATAGCTTGATCCCTTTTTGACATCATTACCATAACGTTTCTGAATATGTGAAGACAGCATTAAGGAAATGGCTGACGAGAAAAAGAAAAAATCTCTGACATCGAATACTCCCTTTACTAGTTGGAAACTGTTCTTGCAGAACTTCTGAGCAGGCAACTTTGATGGCATGACTGTATACAAAACATGAGTTTTCAAAGCAATGTGCTGAGCTGGGCAGTAGTGAAACTCTCAAAGTACTTCACTGATGGAAGAAACACTGAAGTGAAGATGGAGTGGGACACCAGAAGATTCAGAACCTCACAGAACAAACACTCTATAAACCTCTGGAATAGGCACTAGTGAGGCCGGCAGGTTTATTCCATTCGTTTTTTCACAACGAACCAGCCTCCTAATCCTAGCAGTCCTGAAACGAGACGGTGCCTGACCCCTTTCTTTCCAGTGCTGTGCAGCTCAGTGAGCGACATTTCTATGTTGTGGTGAAGGCCTGAGATCATTCCTAGTGAAGTAGTACTGGTAGAAATATAAAGCAGTACAATAGAAATCCCTGAGCTTCACAGATGTTTTAATCTACTTTACTGAATTCGCTGCCTCTCCCCCTCGCCAAATATCTAGACTCGGTGACCTCATTATCCACTAGAAGGGAAATATTTACAGAAAACTGTTGCTTTTATTATTATTATTATTATTATTATTATTATTATTATTATTAATAATAATAATAATAATAATTAATAATAATAATAATAATAATAATAATGTTCTGAGGTTTTCGCGACCGGTACATACCTTTGAATTAATAAAAGGAAGCATTTTCCAGGTTGTTCTGGTCGTTTTATTAAGTTAACAAGAGAGCAAGGGGTTGTCCTAACATTTCGCTCCTAAACCATGAGGAGCATTATCAAAGGTGCAGCAACTTGCTGTCTGCTCTAGTTCTAGACATGATTGGGTCTTCGTTCGGCCCTTCTGAAGGCAAGGCTTCAAGCGGCATTGTGCGCATGCTTCTTTCAGCCTTGCCTTGGCCTAGTTAGAAGCCGCCGAGCCGCCGAAGAAGACGCCATGCAAGTGGTTGTCGGGCACGTCACCCTCCCGGCACGTCACCGATCCTGGTGCGTCACCCCTCCCGGCGTGTCACCTCCAGTGGCCCACCACCCGCAACAGCAGTGGACACATTGCCTGCTTCTCCCAATGGAATCTGGGTCTTCCAACTTTATCAGAGTGGTGTGGGGCAGACACACTGTAGAAGTTCCCATACCTGTAAGGTGAATTCATAAAGGGCTCCTAATAATAAGTTGCCTTCATAGTGCATTGTACTTGCCTTTGTGGATTATTATGACACACACTGAAATCATAGCTCCCCACGTTTTTGCAAACAAGTTACAAAGATATTTTCCCTAGGATCTTAACATATATGAGGTCATTCATAAGTCTGGTACCATAATAAAAAAGCAACACATAATGGTTTTCACCATGTCAAGATAGCTCAATCAGTTGTCTCTACAGGGGTATCCTTGAATTACCATTGAGAAGCAACGGTATGTCCTTAAAAACTGCTGAAATATATACAGTATATTGGTCAGTGGCGTTTCTGAGGTTGGGGCCCGACCGTAGGTTCAGGAACCCCCTCGCCGACGGAGCCATTCGTGCAGCGAAGCCGAACGGGCAGGGAGTCTCGAACGGGCAGGTGAGGCTAACAGGCACTATTCAGACTGTTTTGAAATTGGTCAAGGTAGTAGGAGAAAATAGCTTTGGATTTTCAAGCAGGTTTCTGGCTAACAGCCCAATCCTACCTAACTCCCCATGCAGCAATGTAGCAGCACCAACGCGGTGTCTACTGCATCCTGCAGGGGAGTTTTGGCATGCTGAGGCCTCCTCAGGGAAAGGGAACATTTGTCATCATTTGGAACATTGTTCTGCCCACCTCCTGCCTGTTCTACCTGCTCTCCACCTCCCTCTCGACTCCTGCATGAGCTTACTGGTGGCGACGGCTGCCCATCGTCACATGGGTCCACTGGCGTCACTAGGACGCGCAACACCCCAAGGCGGGGGCGCGCGCGTCGCCCCAGTGATGCCCTTTGGGGGGGCCCCCAGGGCCCCCCCCCGCCCCTTCGCGTCGCCCTCTGGATGCTCCAAGGCCAGCCCAGGAGCCGGCCTCGGAGCGTCCGATCTGGCCGGCGCTCCAGGGCCTTCTGAACGAAGACCTACTGCATCAATACGCAACCTTTTCCGGTTTTCGCACATGCGCAGAAACCATTTTGAGGGCAAGGGCCTGCCCTCTTGCCCTCAAAACGGTCTGCGCATGCGCAAAACCCGAAAAAGGTTGCGTATTGATGCAGTGGGCCTTCTTTCAGAAGGCCCTGGAGCGCCGGCCAGATCGGACGCTCCATCGGAGCATCCGGAGGGCGATGCGCACCACAGAGGTGGCGCGCGGGACTGCGTGCGGGGTGCGCGCGTCACCCCTGTGCGTGCGTCGCCCCGAGGCGGCCCGCTCCCGTCACTTCACGGGAGCGACGCCAGTGCATGGGTCCGCCTGCTTGCCGCTTGCAGTGCTGGCCAGGCCGCACTCACTGGCACTGTCATGTTTGCAACAGTCATAAAGCTGTTTACGCCACCGGAATGCCCTTAGGATTAGGCCATAAAACAGCTTCTTTGCCTTTGTATCTAACCTGCATATTTCTAAACAAGGTATGACAGAATACTATTTCAGACTCTTTTAATCTCTCCTTCAATGGAAATTAACCCTGGAAAGCTGCCACCACATGGGAAGTGGTGTGTGTTTGAAGCCAGAGTGTGTGAGTTCAGGTTTCCAGCCGATTGTGCTACCATCCAAAAACAGCTCCTTTGGCCCAGATTTCTTTTCCATGCTTATGATGCAGGAATTATGTAAAAGTATTACTAAGACTAGCATACACAATGTGAAGTCAGACTCCCTTTATTCATCTCGGTTGCTGGAATTAATTTGTGGATCAGGATTAGGAGTGAAACACTCACAGCACAATCGAGTGTAACAAAGCGCCAGGGGAACGCATGCTCCCCTGGTGCTGGGTGTCTTAAATGCACTGTAAAGCGTGTTTACGGCACTCGGAGAGTAAGGGCCACAGGAGCAGAGGCTGGCGGCCCTCTCGCCCCCGGCAGACTGTCCCCGTGCCCGCCAGGCAAGGTAGGTCCTGCACCAGTCGGGGCGGGGGGAGGGTGTACCGGGCGGTGAGGGAGGGCGGCCATTGGCCACCCCGGGCCAGGAGAGGGTGGGGATATCGGTGGCGAGATCCATCGATATCCAAAACCCTCTCCAGGCACAGCACGGCCTTACATGGAGGCCTCAGATGTACGCCAGCTCCAGAGCTGGTGTACATCCAAGTAGACCCATTGGGCCTGGGCCGCCTGGGGCCTGGGCCCCTTCCCTCAAGGTGCAGCCTGGGACCTGGATAGGATACAGCAGCCGGTATTCTTTAACGCGGTCATTTCCAGGCAGGGATCTCTCTCTCTCTCTCTCTCTCTCTCTCTCTCTCTCTCTCTCTCTCTCTCTCTCTCTCGTGTGTGTGTGTGTGTGTGTGTGTGTGTGTGTTCTGTTAACTTCCCTCATAAGGCAACGAGCATGTTATTGGAATCCCACAGACACATCATAATTCATCATGAATAAGTCATGGAGCAAGAATATTTATTCATCAGTATTGACGGGAAATGCTATTGCTCATGATCTAATGACAACAGATCCACAGTTGAGGAGATACAGTGCTAGAACAATTTGCAAAGAGGAATGCCACACATTCATATTGATGTGCTAGCAGATGGACATGCTGTTCAAGCAGCCCTACCTAACAACTACTCACCTGTTAGGCACTTTCTTACATTGTACTACTTATTCTGATCTTGGCGTGACAATGGGGAAGAGAGAGAAGACCTTCGTAATTAACCTCAGATATGTTTGCTACTTTATGCAGCTCACATATTCGGCATCAGTAAGCATCAGCAGTAGAACTAGTTTGATTGACAATTATCTGGCCTGTCAACATCTTTAAAGAACCAGTGGTTGATCATTTTCCCATTTCCACTGCAGACTATGTGGAGTGGCCCCTATTCCATCCTGACACTTAGAATGAAGCTCCCCCCCCCATTGTGACCACATTGGTAACGAAAAACAGAAGCACATATTTATAACAATTTATTTTTTAAAAAAAAAATAGTTATACCTGCCTTTTTTCCCTGAGTCACCCAAGGCAGCTTACAAAATTCATAAAATCACAATAAAAGTTCAATTTTTTTAAAAAAATGAAAAAAACCCCTAGCATTTGCAGTAAACACATCCCACAAAACAGCCAAAACCATTAACAAAGTAACTAACAGCCCAATCCTATGTGCACTGCCCCATGGCGACACACCTCCTGCACTGGCACTGATTGCCATAAAGCAGTCAGTGCCAGTCGCAAAAGGCGCTGACAGTGTGCCACTTAGCGCACTGCTGGGAGCGCTGCGGGAAGGCCTGCACCTTCCCACCTGCTCCAGCGCTTCCCCCGCTGCTCACCAATGAAAGTAAATCAGAGAGAAAAGCGGGTGGGGTGGCGGGAGGGTGAAATGGGGCAGGGAGGGGGAAATTGTGCAGGGGGAGGGTGGCGACGGGGGCTGGGGATAGGCGGATCGGTCCGAGGAGAGGGCCACTGATATACTTTCCCCCTTTCTGAACCAAGTCCTGTGGAGCGGGTCCATGTGGACCTGTGCCAGTTTATTAGCTAATGCAGGTTTGAATAGACCCCCCGCACCATGGAGGCTTACCCCCGGGTAAGAAAAGAAATGCTCCCTTACCATTTGGGCACCGCTGCATCAGTGGAGGGGTGGGATGGATAAGACTGGGCAGTAAAACAAAAACAAACCAGCAGAACTAAGAAGGAAAAGCTAAATGAAAGAGGAATGTTTTTAGACCCTACCTGGAGGATAACAAAAATGACATAATTCTTAACTCAATTGGGAAGGAATTCCACAATAATGGGCTGTCAGGGAGAAGGTCCTACGCCTTGTTTCAACCTGCCAGGCTTCAGCCAAAGGAGACACTCACCACAGGGCCCCCTCAGATGACCTCAGGGCTGAACCGGTTTTTAAGGAGGAACGTGGTTCCTCAAGAACCCTGGCTGGCCCCAGTGTTCCTTCTATTCTTCACCTCTGAGTGTGAGGAGCCCTAACAGAGCTGGGGGGGGGGGGACTGCTCAGTGATGATGGCATCATCATCATTGCAGAGCTCTGGAACGTGAAAGCGAAGCTGCGCAGGGCTTTTGTTGGAGCTGTGCAGCTGCGTGACTGTGCAGGTAGAGGGAAGAATGCCTGGCCCAAAGCGGATAAAGATTTCAAAGGTCAGAACCAGCATCTTGAATTGTGTGTAGAAATGAACTGGCAGCCAGTGAAGCTACGGGAGCAGCAGCAGTCTGACAGAGTCAAGTTGCTGAGCTCCCAAGACTATGCAGGCTGCAATTTTCTGCGCTAACTGCAGTTTCTGGACAATCTACAAGGGCAGCCCCGTATAGAGCACAGGGGGGTTACCAAAAAGTTGAAGAGCATATTACACAAGGTACAAAGGGTTAGGTGAGAGTGTGATGTATATGGGACGCAATAATCCAAGCTCAGATGCCAAAGGAAGGATGCAGGTTGCTGCGAGAGCTGCTTTGTCTCCAACTCTCCGTTGAAGGTGTAGTTTGGAGGCTGTCCAATGCTGTCAGTCCCCCTCAATGACTTTTTTTGATACAATGCCCATTCCTGCCTCTAGGACAGAGCCATTACCTTTGAATTAGATACAGAAGGACTTTGATGGAAGTGATTTGGATATAAATAGATGCTTTGGAAACAAAAGGGAAACTGACATCATCACAGAAGACAATTATCATTTTTGGCAGGGCTCTAAGACTAGCGAAAATATTGTTGAACAATGACAACTGTTTAAGGCAGCTTAGCTTTATTGTAATGAAAGAGACATCACTATCGGAATCAGAGGAGAAAAGGCAGAAGAAGAGAACACTGGAAATTAAGGTAACAAACTAAGATGAGAGCAAGGATCATAGTACAGTATGTGTCATGCCGGGGTCATCAGAGGTCAGCCAAGTCAAACACTGACTGAATCCCTTGCCCATCAGACAGCCCACTTGGCCAGGCTGACCCCTGAACTCTCTGGGGCAGTGCCAATACACCATCAGGGGGCATGGGGGCCCAATGCAGGGCTTTGCTCCAGGGCACCCCCAAAAACTTGGGTGTTCAAATAAATGGGCAAAAGGCAGGATATACATTTATTAAATAAAGAAATAAAATAAACCTGGTGCCAACACTACCTCTCCTTGGAGACACCAGTTTAGGAATACAGAACAAGGTATGCTATTTTTATTTATTTATTTATTTATTTATTTATTTATTTATTTATTTATTTAAACAATTTATACCCCACCTTTCTCCCAACAAGGGCACTCAAGGCGGCTTACAACACAAACATTAAAATACATATATACACTTTTTCCACTCCTAAAGCAAACACCAGCTCTTTGTGTGTAAATGTCCTGAAGAAGCAACTGGTTCACGTAAGTATTTCTGGATCTACAACAAAGAAAAACAAAAGAATGAAGTAACACTGCTGCACGTGCAGTGAGTGGCCCACTGGTGGGGAGGCTGGAGCACCCTCCTTTGCACCGGCGGGTGGCTGAAGATCTGCCAGCCCAGGTAAGCCGGCACAGGGGGTTGGAGGGAGGCGGGGAGGGGATCGACCAGGGTGGGGGGACAGGAGCGGGATTGGCGGCACACACTGAATCCTGACCCCATTCCTGGGCCTAATCTGCATTTCTGGGTCAATGCAGACTCATGCCAGTGATTGAGCTGTCACAGGTCCGAGTTGACCCATAGTGGCTGCTGAAGCTTACCCTGGGGTAAGGGGACAAATGTCCCCTTGCTCAAAGAAGACCTCCAGCAGCTAAAAAGTCCCTGCAGGATATAGCGAAAGCCACATTCGCACTGCTACATCGCCGCAGGGGATTTAGGAAGGATTGGGCTGTAAGAAAGGCAAATTCAAGGAGCAAGGAACAGGCCATTCATCACTAATTTCATCAGCCAGGATCAACAGGAAGCAGTGGCATGGACTGAAATTGAAAGCAATCAGTTTTTTTTTAATTGGAGTTGCTAGAGACCTTTGCTGAGGACTTTCTCATCGGTAAACATTATAGGAGGGTCTTGGCCATGGGGAAGGGTATTGCTGGATAATATACTACTACATATGAAAATGCTGTGTAGAACTTTTGTTTACATTCTGTTTTAGCAAATTATGGAAAAGTAATCCAGAAGTGCTAAAGGATTCAAGCGTGGAAGCAGAAATAACACCGTTGGAAGAATTCTGCAATTCAGATTTAGGTAGATACCTGATTACATGTTCAGGTTTGTAGAGCTCCAGATTCTGTACTGATTGCTCATAATGGCTAGCAGATTACTGCTTTCTTGCAGTCTAAAATTAAGCTCTTTTTTCCAGTTCAGTTAAATATAAATTCCCCGCCTCTTGTTTCTGCAGCTGGAATTTTATTACTGTACTTTTTTTTGGTCAACCCACTTTAGTAGTTCCAACTATAATCTGTGGGAGGTTCAAGGTGATGATCAGAATGCCACATCTCCCAAGGATGCCATTCTGTGGCAGGGAACATCTGCCCCAGCTCTTTTCTACTTGAGCTTGCAAGGTCTGCACCACATCTTATCCCTTGTCCTGATTACTTCCACACTCTGCAATTTAGCACAATCAGGACTAATTCGCAGATGGGAGCTGCTGCATTCGCTGGGGCTGCACACAGTATCTCCCTGCTGCAGTTGGCTAGGCTGGAAGTGGCAAGGACAGCTGGTGCACAACTCCAGCCAGGAGAGGCATCAGCACATGAACCTTTCAGGCAGTTGCTGGGACCCAAGCCCTCCAGCAGAGCCCACTGCTAATGCCTGCCCTGGGAAAGATTGAGTTCAGTAGCTGCTGGGTGGGTTGACTCCAATCCCCTTAGGTGGGTACACGTAAGTCTCTGGCAGTCGTAGAATCAATATTCCAATTGTCAGCTGCCCATCATGCTTCTGCCTCTCCCCTATGCACCTTGTGACATCTTGCAACACAATCCATACAAGAACCCATATACAGCCCCCCCGCTATCCACGGATTCACTTATCTGCAGATAGCGGGTGGCCCCCCCATCCCCTGTGCACAGGGGGAGACAGGGGCCCCTCAGAAAACCGCAGGGGGGTGTTCACCCCTATCCACAGTTTTCACATACCTGGTGGGGGGGCCCTGGAATGTATCCCCCACAGATATGGGGCCCCTACTGTATTACATTTAATATATGTAC
This sequence comes from Plestiodon gilberti rubricaudatus, assembly GCA_026170595.1. NCBI lineage: Eukaryota > Metazoa > Chordata > Lepidosauria > Squamata > Scincidae > Plestiodon > Plestiodon gilberti. The sequence goes on from JANXHW010000001.1 coordinate 204,352,947, forward strand.
TGTAATTATATTTGTATCCCATTCTTCCTCTGAGGAACTCAGGGATTCTTCCCACCCCTTTTTAGCCGCACAGTAGCCTTTAGAAGTAGGTCAGGCTAAAAGTGGCTGACCCAAGGTCACCCAGTGAGATTCATGATTGAACGAAGACCTGAAGGAACTGGGTCTCCCCAGTCCTAGTCCAACACTGTAAACACTACACCACACTGGCTTTCTGGAATCCAATTGTCTTCAACAGCACCAATTATCTGTTTCGGTGGAAAGGGTGTGTGTGTGTGTGTGTGAGTGAGTGAGTGAGTGAGTGAGTGAGAGAGAGAGAGAGAGAGAGAGAGAGAGAGAGAGAGAGAGAGAGAGAGAGAGAGAGAGAATGCTGGCCTCAGTCCTCCACCGAGTGGATGAAGCGGACTACTGAAGACAATTTGACTAGGGCTGGACAGAAGCAGCACAAACAGATGCGACCCAAGGAGAAATGGTTCCTGAAGCCACCTCTCTGATGCTGCTGTCTCATTCATGTTGCCAGAGAAGGAGAGCAGAGGCAACAACGCTGGTGGCAGTGGCCACCTTAGCCCACCTGCTTCCTTCCCTGGGAGCGAGGAATAGGAGGAGAAGAGAATGAAGACAATTATGGCACTCTTCGCTCATCTGCCCATTTCCTTCTCGCCATTGGCCAACAAGGAGGAGAATAGATGATGATGGCAGTCCTCTGCCCAATCAAGGACCAGGATTTCCACAGATGCCACTTTCTACCACCCCTCCCCCAGCTTGCCCAGCTTACTCCCCCTAGTTCTGCCGCTTTGGTTAGTAACAGCATGGCAGAACAAGGAAGCCAAGAGAAGTGAAGTGTGGCAGCGCTTCTCCTGGATTCCATGCTTCACCCCTCTCTGCAGCTCTATTTCAAACCATAAAGAAGGAGAACGAGCAGGAAGAGGTAAGGGGGTAAATGGCGTCTAGGTGAGGCAGCTGCGGAGGTGGCCGACGGGCTCAGGGGTGCACCTTGCATCCCTCGCTGGGCTGGCCCTGGGCATGAAGCAAGGGAAGACGCCAAGACATACACACACCATGAGTGCACATGATGTTCTTAATTGTGTGGGGCCAGTTCAGATTTCAACATATCAACTAGGGGAGTAAGCTGGGCAGGAGGTTTGGCTCAGTCGGGAGAGCTGCAGCCTTACAGTCGGGAGAGGTGCAGCCTGAAGATCAAGGCTGCAGCCTGAAGATCGAGACTCCATTGCCGCTGACAAAAGCTGCAAAAGCTGTGAGAGGAAGCTGCAGCTGGCACTCTGTGAGGGTGAGTTGCCTACCAGTCAATACATGTGAGGGGAATGCCAGAGAGAGGCCAGACCATGAAAGGAAACACCTGGAAAGAAGCGTCCTAAGGAAGATTAGGACATTTATTGTACTGTAAAAACCGTTTGGTTTAGAATTGCCGGCCTATTGTAAACTGCCTTGAATTAAAGTAAAAGGAGAAATCCAATGACAAGAAAGGCGGTATATAAATACTGGAATCATCATCATCATCATCATCATCATCATCATCATCATCATCATCATCATCATCATCATCATCATGTCAAAGTGGGCTGTGTCTCTTTGCCACCAAATACTGGACTGGTGCAAGTCTAATCAGTCCTGCTCTTCTATGTAGAGTCCTGGCTGCTGGATGCACTCTGTTGCCCTGAGGCCATGTTTGTAAATAATTTTGGATATTAAATAGCTTTTTAAAGTCTAAAAAGTTTTAAGTTTCCTTATGTTTCATTAGCGTCTGTTGCACAGTTTCTCCTTCTTGTTTTCCATTCAGTTTTCTGTACCTTTCATCTTCAAAAAAATGACAACGTAAAAAAAAAAATCAATTCTGGACATTTTACACACATCATTCATCACATTAAATAACCTGCCCTAAAGCAGGCTATACATTAGGCATCAATTCCAAACTGCATATCACCCAATCAGGTCATTTTTTTTTCCTTAGAGACTCTAACTAGTTCTTTGCCACCAATGAAACACAAACCTCAGAGTTCTGGTTCTCCCATTACTTCAAGTGGCGTAGCAGCCATTACTGTGCTCCTCCAAACTGCAGTATGGAGTAAGGCCAAAAACCCTGGACTATGTGGCAGGAGACCATATTTTGACTCCTTCCCATTCCAGTATCAACCCTTCAGTACCCAGGTTAATACTCGCATGGAGAAGTACTGCAACAAAGGCTCCTCCTCTGCAACAAGGGCTCCACACATGACTTGGACATATTGCTTGAATCAACCCAGGATGGACTAACATTGCACAATTTTACAATCTCTGCTGCTTTTGTCCTGGTTGATAATTTCAGATCACCCTGCTTCTGTCTTGTTTTTGTAGCTACGGTGACTTTTAAAAATCGTGTAATATCCACCATTAAAGAAAACCTCACTTTAGGTTTATCACCGCATGAAGCCACACACTGTGGACCACTTTTTGCACTTTTCAGTTTATCCATTTCTGTTTCTGTTGTTTGCAAAAAAAAGTCAAAACAATGACCGGATGTTTCCTTCCTTTCTTTATCAGAGTCAATGCTAAATAACTTTCAGTTTCCAATCTCAGATGCTGCACAATAATCAATGGTAGCCCTAATGCCAAGTACTTCATCACACATGGTTGAGAAATGCTATAAAAAGGTATTCAGAGTGATGATAATGAGAACAAGGGAAGTGGAAGCTGACTGAATCGGTCAAGACACTAATTTTGTGTCATTACACAACATCAGATGTAAATTGCTCTGTAATGCATGCATCCATTTAAACTGGGCTGGTCATTTGGAAATGAGACCATTCTTCCACATTCTTTGAATTATTGTTTGTTCTCATTGCTTATAAGATTGTTTTGCAGCAGACTTACTTTTCTCTCAGACGTGAGTCACAGAACTCAGTAGGACGTTTGAAAGGTTGGCCATTCTGCGTGCTGAACAAGATGAAGAAACATCCCGCTATTCCAGCCATTTCCGTCTACAATGGCCACAATTATGGATATTGTTTTGATTGTTACTTTGACAAAGGGGCTGGATGGATCCACTTGCCAGTAACAAAATGCACTGTACTATGTACCTAACGCCCCATGTGTGTGTGTGTGTGTGTGTGTGTGTGTGTGTGTGTGTGTGTGTGTGTGCGCACACGCACACATGTGTGCATGCGTGCACATTGACAGGTTAAAATTTTAAAACAAACCAATTCTCTTAAATTTATGAGATTTCTTACATGGTCACCTAGAGAGAATTGTTACTATTGGCCACAAGCAGGTAATTTTTTATTACAGACTTGTTCTAGCTTGATCAAACAGTGCAACAATCCGGGGCCAGCCTTGGCGCCAGCTCACTCTGCCACCAGACGAGGTCCCAGCTGCTGGACGCAGGTAGGTCCTGTGCTAGGCAGTGGGAGGGTGTGGGGAGGGCGGGCCGGGGTGGTGGGGGAGGGTGCTATTAGCCTGCTAGGCCATGGACGGGGCAGGGATATCGGCGGCATGCTCCACTGATATCCAATGTGCCTTCCCAGGCCTGACCAGCCCCTTGGATGTGCGCCAGCAAAATAGTTGGCGCACCTCCGAGGAGGTCCATTGGGGCCTCTGGGGCATATACTGGGGGAAAGGAATGAACGTCCCTTTCCCACGAGGTGTGCCCCAGCTCCACTGGCATGGGCCCAATCCCGCGCAGGATCTGGCACAGTGCACTTTGCGTGCTGCGGCGAATGTTATGCAGGATTGGGCTGTAACTGAGAGAACAGCCGATTCATTCACACATCTCATGCTCATTCTGGGGCACGTACTCGGTGAGAGGAATGGCAGGCAGAGTTGTCCACATTATTTAAATTGTTGTTTCTCCCTTTTTTTCTGTTTTCCAAACATGTGTACTTGAATTCACACAGGCAAGATGTGGGCTGACTGTACAACATATAACAATATATATTCAAAATATTATAACAATGAACAATAGCAGCCTTGAGCCAGTTGGTTAATGTGGGATATAAATCCCTACCATAAATTTTTGTTAACTTAATTTCAATATGGTGCAGCCTGGAAGTGCAGGTGTGTGTGAACCCCAACAGGAGGAAGAGCACGGGGGTCCTTCCATGTGTGGACACTTTACCTGTGTGGGGAAGAATTTTATCTTGCATGTTTCAATAACTGGTTTCAGTAGCTTTGTAAAATTCAATGTGAAGCCTACAACGCAGCATAAGCCTAAATACAAGGAATCTAATGTGTGTAGGATAAAGTTATTTCATTTATTAATATTTTAACACCATAAGATACTTAATACAATTAAAAGAGAATGCCCAAACACTTTCAGTCATCCCCAATGCCTTTGCATTCACTGGATGGAAGAACAGCAGAAAGTGGGAACAAGCTTGTATCTCATCAAGCAACTGAGTAGAATATTGCCTGCACATTTATCTTTATACTTCTGTAAGTAAAAGAGCTAGAAACTTTATGTTTTAATATGGAAGCTGCACATACAGAGAAGGTGCCTGGAATACTTGTGAGACAACCAGATCCCTAACAGGCTCTCCCATAGGTCCTGGGTACCAGGGGCATCACTAGGGCATGGTGGGGGGGCGGGCTGCCGTGGGTGACGCGCAGGGTGGGGGTGATGCGCCCACTGCCCACCTCTCCCCCTGCTGCCGCCCTGTAAGACCCGATCGCGTCTTCTTCGGTTGCTTCTAACTAGACCAGGGCAAGCAAGGCTGAAAGTGACATTCTTCACATGCACACAATGCCGCTTGAAGTCTTGCCCTCAGAAGGGCCGAATGAAGACATTCATGCGTGCATGCGTGTCACCCCGATTGGGTTGTATGCGGTACCGGGCGGCAGCGGGGGGGTGGCATCGGCATCATGGAGTGACACGCTGATCTCCCGCCCCTAGTGACACGCTGACCTCCCACCAGGGCTGACGCACCTCCTAGTGATGCCGCTGCTGGGTACATTGATAATGGAGGTTAGAAAAATGGATTTTGCACTGTTTCAATTGCTATTTATCTCTTTTTTGTTCCATGGCCACAAATGATGGAGAAGTATATTTTTACATGTCCTATCAGGCTTGTTTTTATAAACACTGCACACCAGACAAATGGTTGTTTCCAAAAATAAAGTATCTCGAACTCTTGAACTATTAAATCACATGTGATCGTGAGACAGTAATGTTACATCTCAAACTAATATGCTGGTTCTACATATTGTTGATTGATTGGGGTGGGAAGTGGGCCAGGTAGGGGGCGGTTCAAGGGCAGGAGGGGGACAATCTCAGAGGCAGCCACACATACTGAGATCCTATCCCCCCTTTCCTGGCCCAACGTACCCCTGACTCTCCTTGGACCTTTTCTAGGACAACAGCTAATTAGCTGGAGTACATCTGATGAGACCCATCTAGTTGCCCGCCACTATACCATGCAGAGTGCTCTCCATCTGCAGCGCTGCATGCTATGGGCTGGTGGGGGATAGGAAGGGGCTGTAAATCAAATGAGTTTTATAAGATTAGTGAAATCCCACGGCAGGTGAGAGCAGGTTCACACATCACTATGTTGTCATCAGGTTACAGCTGATGTGAAATCCAAAAAGAATCTGGAGGCCACCTGGCTTACCTCAGCCTGCTGAGCTGTCTGCTTGACAAAGTCTAGTATAATCTAGACAAAACGACATTGTTTTTAATCTCATAAAATTAGTTTTTATTGTATTGCCATAGCTTTTAATCCCGTAAATTTTATTTGCTCTAAGATTATCGTTGCTGGCCATGAAAACTTGAAATCATATTTAATGTGGAGTTCTTCCTGAGGCAACACATCTGAGAAGTTTCAAGGGAAACTAAAAGTTGTAATGAGAGTAGAAAGACTTCTTATAGGATGTCCACACATACATGGAAGACAGGAGGTTTGAGCTGGCCATGGAGAGGGTGCAGTGTAGGGGGTTCACAGGTTCTGTGTCAGTGGAATTCCCAAACACACGCACACACACACACACACACACACACACACACACACACACACACACACACTGATTATGTTGCTTCCTCAGATTCATCTGCTTTCTGTTCCTAGGGCCCTGACTGATGGCTGAGCTCCCCTTGTCACTCATTTCATTGGAAAATAAGCTGAGCTCAATTCTCAAATCCAAATTCAAGAGAGAAAAGAATTTGAGAGCTCTTAATGCTCACCTCTTCTATGAAGCTTATATCCAGGCCTGAGCCTAGCAAGTTTTTGCCAACATCCAGACAAGGAAAGGAATCAGGTTTGATTAGAAGGGTCTCTTACAGACTAGATAGCAATGAGGATTACGTACACGCAGATGTGGAAATTTCACTGCCGAAATAGTAATAATAGATCCAGATGGTTGTGATCCAGACAGGCATACAGACATCTGCGAGAGAGAAAAGTCATTTGGAAGGAAAGAAATGTACCTTCCTAGTTACAATGTGTAGGTTTACCAGTTCACCTACACTAAATCTTCTGATTACAGTACCATAATTCAGCCCTTAATCCACAAACATTTTTGATCAGGCCTACTTTAGACATTCTGCTGCACTAAAGAATCATACTACCTCTCAGTGTTGGAAGTTGGATTTAGTGGCTCTGGCCGGCTGAATGAGCTGGATTAAAATAATATCCTTGCTTGTCTTGAAGGATAGACCAGAAAGTTCATCTGCCCTTGAGCTTCATTTAAGTGCAGCTAGGCCAGGAAGAGACTGCTGTAGAAAGAGATCAAGCCAAGGTCACAAAGGAGTGATATTCCAGTTGTACTCAACAACAGATCCTCATTTTCAGCATCTGACACACCTTGTCTGTTTATTTGTACACTGCAAGGGGAATAGAGAAATATGGTGCATTTAATGGCAAGGGATGGGGAAAGGAAGCACATTAGCAAAGAATCACTCCATGTCTTTCTGAGCTCCTCCCTCCTTTTTTCTACTGATGTGCTAGCAAAGTTAGAAATGAAAAGCACATTTTTATCGCCTTTGAGATGCCCCGTCCAGGCCGCATTCCCAAAGCAATCTGCAAGTCAGTGGTACCCCTGAAATTTGCGGCTTCTGAGATATTTAGCTATCCTACTCTGTAAATATCTCCATATAAATGGCAATAAGATTTTCTCAGGCAGACACGGAGAGTGATGTTTTTCCCTGCTAGTGATAATACAGCCTCCGAATGAATTGTTTCAATATCCTTAAACAAAACCAGACAACCCCTCCTAAATACTAATGAAATATAAAGAGAGTTTATGGAATGCATTTTAATTGTCAAATACACATTGCCCCCAAATGAGAACATTCTGCACATAAAGAGCTGAACAAAATGACTAAGTTATGAGCCTGCTTGTCAGTTTCATCAGAGGAGAACCGTCTGGGCTTTCTCAAGGGATAACAGCAGTACTGGGGTGGGGTGGGTTTCATCTTATAAAATGTAATTGCATCGCATAAGGTCATGAACATTTTCTCAAGACCCAGTGCAATAAAATCTGGATTTGATTGACAGCAAGTTGACTGTCAAGAATATTTATCCATGTTGCTCCATATAGTGCTCCAGCATTCTCCTTCAAAATGAGAAGTGAAAACATTAGTGACAGGTCGAAGATATAGATAAACACACACACACACACACAGAGGCACAGAGAGATACACACATACTTGAGGCTTGCTACTTGAGAGAGAACTTCTGGAACAAAGAAAATCTGAAAGTCGCTGCATAGGGTGATGGGAATGAAACTGCATGGTGGTGAAGGAGTTACAAATATGGCCTCTTCTATCATGCAAAGACCTTTCATCATTTCATTTCAAACACTGGCTAACTTTTTGTTTTGCCAGACACTATCAGATTGAGCTAAGCTGGGTTTGGCATACATTTCATATATGTTCCCGACCAGTGATGAACTTGGCACTTCGGTGTGGAAGAAAAAAATTAAGAAAGAACAAATTCATGTAACTTAAGTGGTTGTGTGGTGCAGTGAACAGTGTTGGACTTGGGAGATGTGAATTTCCACTTTACCCTAAAGGTAATTTACAGCCCAATCCCATCCAGCGCTGGTGCAGCAGGGCTGCATGGACCACGGTATATCTAGCACTGGGATTGAGTAGGCTGGAGGTCTCCTTGGGGTAAGAGGCCATTTGCCTGCTCAGTGGGGCTACTCAGATCTGCTCCAGCTAAGTCATTGGCGCAAGCCCGAGAAGCCCCATGTATGGCTACCAGGCCTGGGAGGGGGGGGATAGGATGCAGCAGAGACCTTCTTCACTGATCCCTCCCCCTCCCAGGCCCGATCCAGCCACCCCCCATTATTCCCCCTCCCCAACCTCCCTACGCCCCCCTAGGCTTTGTGCTGCTTGGAGTGGCACTAAGCTGCTCCACAGTGCAGGGTGCAAGTCCAAGGAGGGGAAGGAAGCCAGGAGGCTGTTGTGGGAGGGGATAGGATCCAGTGTGCACCATTGCCGTCGGATCTACCCCCTCCTGCAACCTCCGGATCCCGTTCTGCCCCCTCCCTGCCCCTGTTCTGCCCTCCCCCACCTCCCCCACTGCCTTACCTGCTCCGACAGGTGGCCAGGCCAGCGATCCCTCGATATGTGTGGGAAGACTCTGGCTCGCTACTCTGCGTGATGCTGGAGCGCTGTTTGCGGATGCTTTGGAGCAGTTGCCGCCGGCCGAATGTGCATTCCGCTGGTGGCTGCGCCCAGAGGCGTAACCAGGCCTCACGGCGCCCGGAGGAAGGGGGCGGGGCCTAAATGATGTGACGCGCCCAGCGCGTCACCGACCCCGACCCCCGCCGGTTTCCTACCTATTTTGGAGCCGTACGGGCTCCAGGGAGGGCGGGAGGGCCGGAAAAAGGACGCGCAACGCGCCAGTGACGAGCAACGCGCCAGGACAGGACCGGTAGGTCCACCTGCGCCTGGAGCAGCTGCTCCACTCTCCCAACACTTCGCCCCGAGGTCCGCCTGCGCCTGGAGCAGCTGCTCCACGCGCTCCACTCTCCTCCCACTTCTGGCTGGGACCAATAGGATTGAGCCCGTAAGTTCAATAAGAGTTCCTCCCAAGGAAAATGTGTATAGGGCTGCAGCCTAAGAAAGACTGAAGATAAACCCCCAAATGAGGCCAGTCTTTGGCCCAGCTGCAAACATAAGCTCCTCTCCCAGTGGATTTGCATTTGAACAATTATCTCCTATTTACATCTTGTTAAAGGAATTAAATGACTTAAAATCTTACAAAATCTCTCCGTAACAACTGGTGAGTGTCACATGCTTTGTCTGGAAAGCAAACAGATGGGGGGGGGGGTTTGATCCAGGAGATACAGCACCCAAGATGGGCATGTGCTTCTTTCCCTCTCATCTCAAATGATGCAGAGTTTTAAAGTTCAAGATTAATGTAAGCACATTGCATGTTCTCTTGGTAGTTATATGACTAGTTCATAAACGCTGCTTCCACAAGAGTTTTCTGCCTATTTCATAACACTCTGCAGAGAAGTATCCTGCTAAATATCTTGTCGGCTATTTTGCCAAAGAGCATTTTTCCGCAGTCATAAATGTCTAAATAATACTTTTGTGAATGGCTGGACTTATTGAAATCACCTCCATTGCCATAATATATTTCTTCCTCTGACAGACAGGCATGTTTTTCTGAAGGTTTATTGAAAAATGAAAGTCTCGTATAAAATGTATTGCAGATCATTTATATCATCTCTATCTCTTTTTATAATCCATTCAGTTTTCATTCATTGAAGTAATCTCCTCCTGAACCTAAGTATTGCAAGGCAGAGATTAAAATACTGTGTATATGAAATAGGGTTTAGAAATGATTATCTGTATCTCCATACTTTCCCACAACCACTTGGAGGAATCAACTTTGCTGAGAAATGGAATGAAGCCAAGCAGACTTGATAGCTGAGCTTTACTCTTCTGTGCTGCAATGCAAAGGGGCAGAGGGCAAAACAGGGACAATGCTTCATAGGTAATGATGGTGACCTTTCCTCCCTTGCAGGTAATGATGGCCTTTCCTCCCTTCATTTCACTCTACTTACTAATCAGGCTGGGTTTACCTGCTGCCACCATCCAAGACTGGGGAAGCCCAGACAGTAAGAGGACACTTTAGGAAAGCTCCTTTCCAGGGTTATAGAGGAGCCCTAAATTCAAGGGGTCCCCACTGAAGCCAAAAGTAGTGAAACTTAAGTGATCCGGAAGGTGTGGCAACCTGCTTCCCTCCTGATTTAGCTTGGTTCAGGCACATAAATCAGTAAAAAAAAAACCTACAAAATTTATTAAAAGGGCGAAAGGTTTAAAAAAGAGGGGATAACACAAAAGGATCAAAGCAAGGCATGTATCAAAAAACAAACAGGTACAGCAAACTGGAGGGGGCTGACCAAGGTTGACAAGGTGATTAAAATACACATGGAAAAACAAACAAAAAAACAAGCAAAAACAAAATCCTGGACACAATTAACTGAATACTGTCCCTATTTCAAATTACTCACACTGTTCCAGGATTCTGGTTTCTGCACTCACACAGCGAATGGGCATGCCTTTTTGCCAAAGCAGCAAGTGCTTCCATCCAATTGGATGGTTTAGAATCAGTTACCTGTGCCTTGACCTGGTCATGTGGGTATGGTTACCCAATCAGCTGTTCCATAACAGTCCCAGCAGGGTCTGGCCAGGGTCTATTGTCATAGCTGGACCCAGATGGTGAAGACAAGCAATCCACAACATGATCCATCTGCTGTGCCATGTGGCCTTTTTTGCAATAGCATTGAAGTCAAATAGTCTTTGGAAAACATCCCAGAACAATGGCTACTGCACCTGTTTTAGCATGCTGAGACATCACAGAAGCATTGTGGAGGGTTCGAAGCATTCAAAAATAAGAAAAAATGGCAAAACATAGCTAAAATCAAGGATTTTCAACACACATGTTTACCCAAATCAATTTTTGTAACTCTAAATTTGGGGCTGATAAAGGAGACAACAGTTCCTAGAGAATGTCTTCCTGAGAGATCAGATCCATCAAAACATTATCAGTGAGTGATCGCTTGATGATTACGTTCCCAGGGGTCTACAGATGTCCCATGGTATTTTCTAGAACTTCTAAAGTTGGGCTTCCAAGTGCTTGTCAATTACCTTGCCCCCAGGGCCTATCCCCCAGGAGGATAGATCTGTATCATAAGTGTTGGGAGCAGACATACCTATGTGGGGCAGGGAGTTACCCTAAGGAAGCAGATGAAAATAATGCGTTCTTAGACCCTCCTTTATTGGTCTCTTAACATTGAGGTGGGCTTCAACTCAATATAAGGAGGATCCACGAGGCCTTGATGACTGGAGTTGAAGCCCACCTCAATGTTAAGAGACCAATAAAGGAGGGTCTAAGAACGCATGATTGCCATCAAAGTGGCAGTAAGTCTTTGGTTGCCGCGGCTCCATCTTCAGCGACACCTGTTATTTCACTTGTCTCTCTTCTCTGCCTTGGAACGTGTTTGGCTCTAACTTAACATCTTCCTTTCATCTTGCTTCCCCCTTGTAGCTGCTTCCTCCCGTGTTGTCCTTCTCCTTGTGCTGTCTTCCCTTGTTCCCCATTTTTGCACCCCTCAGTGTCTGTTCTAGCTCTTCTTTTGTCTCTAGTCCTTGAGTTCCTCAGTCCCATAGTAGTCCTTTCCCTCTCCCAAAGCTCCCACGTACTGGTCCTTCTGTTCCCATGTGACCGCCTTGTCTTCTCTCAAACCCATCCCCTCCAGGTCCTCTTTCTCTCCTCCTGTCAGCTTCTGGTCCTTCTTTCCATCCTACCCCTGGCCTCCTGGCAGCCTCTCTTTGCTTGCTCCCTTTGTCCTGTCTGCCTGTCCCTCCTGTCTTTGGCTCCACTTCCACCTCTCTCTCAGTCTCTCCCTTCAGACTCCATAAGAACATAAGAACATAAGAAGAGCCCTGCTGGATCAGGCTAAAGGCCCATCTAGTCCAGCTTCCTGTATCACACAGTGGCCCCACCAGATGCCTCAGGGAGCACAAGACAACAAGATACTTGTATCCTGTCGCCACTCCCTTGCACCTGGCACAAAGAAAACCTACTCCTACAACCATCTTTTCCCACTTTGCTCCTTCTAACTCCTCCTCCTCATCTTGTTCCCTTTCCCTGCTTAAATCCCCCTCTTTTTATGTTGCTCCACTTCCCCAAATGGCCTCGGCCCCATCGGTTCTCACAAGACTTGGTGCACTGAGGTTTCTTGCGCCAAGTCTCGTGAGATCTTGCCATCTCTTCCACATCAGGCAGCTGCAGAAGACCCACGTGGCTGTAGCTGCTACATTATCCTCTACAATACTTGTTATACAATGTCTTCAGAATATTCAGGGTTTGACATGTGACACCAATATTTGATATACAATAATATCTGATAATTTATAGTATATTTAGTGCTTAACAAGCTATGGTTGGCAGCGATATCCAATATTTGACACACTACTTACAACTGTATGTCTGAACTACTGCATGATAAGTCACTAAGCAATGAACAAACACCAGATTCAAGGCACAGGAAGCAATGAACATGAACGGGACTTCATCACAACAGGCCAATGTTTTACAGACTATTTATCCCAGTTTGGCATATACATTAACCAGTTGCAGATGAGGTTTGTAATATAGAACTGAGATGCATTTGAAACTGCTTCAAAATTAAGCCTCCGCTGTGAGAAGCCCTCTTCCCCATACACACATGGACAGACTTGTACCATGAGATTAAAGGTTCAAGTGAACAGGTTACATGCCATGATGCTTGCAATCATTACATGAAGCACATGACCATCTGAATCCACTATTATCCACAGGAGGATGAGCAGGTAAAAAGGACTTTGTCTTGAAGAATGAATAGACTCACCCTTCTCTCCAGACCTCTCCAGTGTATATAAGAAATAAACTTTGAGGTTTATTACCTGTTATGAGGGAAGAGTGTACAAATTATAACAGAGTTCAGAAATTGAACTGATCAGGTGACTACTTTTAAATGACACCTCTGAAATTCTACCTTCCTTTCCATGACCTAAAGTTCTAAATTGGATTTTGATGCCATTTAATAAATGCCATTGAACTGACATTCTAGGCTGGGGTCACACAATTATTATTTTTTCTCCACAGTAGCAGATTCAACCTTCCTTGAGCATACATTCACATGGACAATTTCTCTAACTTTTTCAACCAATTGTGATTACCGATGACATAGCTGCTCACCATAAGTGTGTGATTCCATGTCTTCCACACATTACATGTGTCCATTTCAATACATGCCTGAGGAAAGTTAGGTCTGTTCATACAGATTGTGTAAATCAGACTAGAATTATAATCACTATATTGGCACCATACTTTTGGCACAATCCTATGCTCTAGTAGCGCTAGCGGAACGCTAGTGTCAGAAGACCACCAGAAAGTGCTTTGCGACAGCGCAAGGCCTTCCCCTACTGGTGCTGGTGGCTGCACGGACCTCCACTGGAGCAGGCAAGTCTACTCAAGGAGTGGAACTGGGTGGGGGGCAGGAGGAGGGTGCTGTCATTGCCGATCCCACCCAATCCCAGATCTGATCTGCCCATCCCCTGCCCTCCGCCTGCCACATTCATCCCCCTCACCACCCCCACGGGATGCAGCGCAGTCTGCGTCGGTGCCACTACATCACTGAGCGGGAATTTAGTTAGGATTGGGCTGTTTCTCGGGGTCGTGAAGATTCGGACTCGACTGTGCGACTGAACTATGAGGGCTATTTCTCCATCTTTTCATCTGTCAATCTCTGTTTATAGAGATCTCTGTCCATTCCCTTACTAAACAGATGAGCAATAGGAGAAGGAAAGTAATTGTAATTGCACTCCCCATACAAAGTTGGAAAGGAGAGCTACTACCCCTCTATCACTATTATGAAGGTGGGGCAACTTTGCCCTGTCTAGACGAGACAGGATGGAAAGTCCAGGATACATGCCTACCAGGCCCGCACACCACCTGCCCAAGTGACGTAGGAAAAGACGTACAACATAAGGGGGGAACCTAAAACTGCCCTGCACCTCAGCCAGTCTGGGGTAGGCAAAAAAACTGCCAGCCAAGGCCAATCAGTCTGGCAGCAAAAAAATTCTACCTGGCTACTAAAGGGAAGGGCTGTAGGTGCTTGAAATCCAAACACTACTGAGGAGATGAGCAAAAGTCTTGTCACCTCAGTGCCATGCCCCAGAAAACCTCCTCGCCAATCAAGCACAGGTAAGATCCCACCTCTGCTTAGCTGTAGGGGAAGGGTGATGTAAATGTGATGCCGTGCTATTAGGGCCTGGCATCATCCTTCTATGTGTGGTAAATTTTTGTGCAAAGCATTCAAATCATTTGACTCCCTGGATGCAACCTGAAATGGTACAGTCCAGACACAGGGTGATTTTTTTAAAATCAGTAAGAAAGGGGTCTTTGTTCACCCTGAACTAATGTATAGTAGCTAATCTTGTGATAGATTCACCATACATCAAGACTGCTTACATGTCCATCTGAGCTTGTGTGCCAAAGAGGCAAATATCTACTGTAGGCAACCTGGCCACATGATGAATACATTCATATGACCTGCTGTCATATGCTAACTCTAACTGGGACAACAAAACACAGTTAGCCTGCTTTGAAAGAAACCCAAGAAAAGGTTGTGCAAATAAACCCTTAACTGACACCATGGACTAAACCCCAATGAAATAATCAATGATTGAGGTTCTGAGAGCATGGTGAGATAACGTGTCATATGAAACTGAAAAGAAATGTATTAAGTGATTGTCATGCCATATGTCATGCAGTGAAAATAATCAGTGGCGTCACTGATGCATGGCGAGGGGCAGGACGCACGGGGTGAGATGCCAGGAGGCGGGCGGAGTGGGTGACGCACCAGGGGGTGACGTGCCGGGAGTCCTGGCGCATCACCCCCCGGTACTCATCCCATCCCAGCGCGTCACCCCCAGCAGCTGGCAGACCGAGCCGCGTCTTCCTCAGCGGCTCAGCCGCTTCTAAATAGGTCATCCGGCAAGGCTTCGAGTGGCATGCACACAATGCCACTCAAAGCCTTGCCCTCAGAAGGGCCAAACGAAGACCCAATTGGGTCTTTGTTCAGCCCTTCTGAGGGCAAGGTTTCGAGTGGTGTTGTGCTCATGTGCTGCTCGAAGCCTTGCTCAGCCTACTTAGAAGCGGCCGAGCCGCCGAGGAAGATGCGGCTTGGCCTGCCAGCTCCAGGGGTGACGTGCCAAGATGGGGTGAGTACCGGGGTTTTTTTTTGACACGCCTGTGGGGGGTGATGCACCTGGGGGTATGTGGGGGTGTGTGGTGTGTGGAGTAGTGTGTGGAGGGTTATGTGGCAGCAGTGGGGGGGTGACGTGCACCCCGTCCCGGGGTGATGCGCACCCATTGATGCCACTGAAAATAAGTCTTGTTAGTGTGACACTGTTAGACACTTGCTTTTTTACTCAGACACAGACTCAAAACATAAAGCAAGATGTGGCACACCAATTTGGTTTTCATTTTCATTGAGATAAGGCAAGATAAGAGAAATGAAACTACATACACTTGAATTTATAGAGCAAGAAATGGTCAAAATACTAAAAAAACAAACATCATAGAGAACATAAAAGTATCTTGAAGCATTTCCACCAAAATGGTCGAAATCTTGCTTCCTCAACAAATCCAGCGAGACATTTACATTCCATTGTACTTTGCAAAGCAAAGGTTATTCCGAACAAAGGGAAAAGAGATCATTAAGAGATTAAAAACAAAAGAACTTTTTAGCTTCACACATTACATGTCTTTCAGTGATGCTATTAGGGAAATTAATGAAACCCATTTTCTTTACTCTGGGGCGCTGGAAAAGTCATTAGATTCGAATGAATACATAACAGTACATCAATCTAATTTGAAGAGAGGGAATCGGCAAGCCAGATGCAACTTCAGAGGGATTCACCTTAATGGCAGTGATGCAAGTTTCATAAATTACAGTAGAAGGCAAATTACCAACAACACAAGGCGACAATGATTCAGCACAGTGCAAACACAACAATTAAGTGTGTCTATATTCAGTATCACCTTGACAATTAAGACCACACACTACTGATCTCTGGATCTGTCGCTTTTTATTTACCTTACGTTTTCATCTCAACAAGGCCTTTGAAGAAGCTGCAGTTCTTTAAATGCTTGTGTATTTATTAACAACTTCGAAATTTGAGTGGAGAGGCAAGATGGAAAATAAGCAATTTGGAGGGACGTAGAAGAGGAAAAGCATTTCCTAGCAAGAGCATAAACAACTGTACAGCACTTACTTTCAAATCACTGCTTAAAACCTTTGAACACACGGGGTTAAAGCCAAAGGCGCCCTCCTGCAGGTAGAAGGTTCCTTCCACACACTGAAGGGTTGCATTCCATCTGCATTCCACCGTGCACTGAGCACTAAGCAAGAACTGTGAAATTCAGACCAAAGACGTTCTTCTGTTTGCACAAGAGGTTGTGTGACCTTGTGCGCAAACAGAAGCATGAGAACTGCCATAAAAGTTACCTCGTTTAGTACAGTGCTAATTCTTCAGCTGCTGTTGCAGAACACGTTCTTGCAGAACAGTGCTAGATGTATCTTGCCTTCCATGTCCAGTTCTTCAGATGCAAACTATTGTTTTTTCAGATGCAAACCATCCATTTTTTGATGGATACATTTCAGGTATCCCTTTTTAATTCCCCCCCCAATAGCATACAAATTGAATGGACTACAGAAGTTAATTTCATAATATTTGAGCCTATGAATCTGCTTTATGTAGTGTCACGCTATTGGCCCTTGTAGCCCTATGTTTACTCTGATGGATAATGATAGTCCTTATGCTAGGGGTTGAACATGGAACGTTCTGTATGCAAAGTATGTATTCTATCAATGGCCTTTGCCCATTTAGCACTTCAGTAGTTTTGGGTGGGGTCTGATGAGAGGGAATGGTTAGTGTCTAAAAATCCCATCCTATTGAGGATTGGGTTGTCACACTCAGCCTTTTGCAAGGCAGCAGCACTCCCAGTCCTCCAGCAGATTGCCAACCACCTGCTGGAGCAGGTAAGGCAGCAGTGGGGGCGGGGAGGAGATGAAACTGGGTGGAGAGGGGGGAGGAATGGAGGTGGGGAGGCTGGGGAAGGGGTGGATTCAGTGATGACGCCAGATCATATCCCCTCTGTGAGCAGCCTCCCCACCCCCTTTCTCTCCTCAGACTTTCACCAGCTATAGAGCTGGAGCAGGTTCGAGGAGACCCATTGTGCAGCAGGAAATGTACAGAGGTGTAAGGGGATTTAGCAGGAGGTGTGGCTCAGTTGGTAGAGCTGCCACCTTGTAAGCCTGAAGATCGGTGAATGGCCAGTTCAAGACACACCTCTGACAAAAAAAGCTGTGAAAGCCTCTGTGAGGAGAGATGCCAGCTGCATCGGCCGAGCATGGGAGGCAACGGCCAGGGAGAGGCCAGACTGCAAAGGATACCATCTGGAATGCAGTTGTTCATGAAAGATTGAACATTTATATTATATACATGATTGTAAAGACCCCCATTAGTGGGGTTGGGAAAGCCTGCCCATGTAAACCGCCTTGGATTAAAGTCAGAGGAGAAATCCAATGACCAAGAAAGGTGGTATATAAATACTGTATATTATGTTATTATTATTAAATCACCTTTTGTCTCTGAAGCCGTCTGATCGAACCCCCCCCCCCCAATCCTATCCTTTCATGTGTGAAAGGATAGAATTGGGCTCTAAGACAATTGGAAGTTCAACTCTAACCTATCCCAATGCATTTTTTTGTATGCCTTAATTGGGACATTACAGTAAGAGAGATGGTTGATGTGCCCTCATGCAGTGTAATGTGGAAGCTGTATTTCAAAGCCTCCTAGCAGCTCTTCGCTGTTGGATTTTCCTGCCTTGTGTGTGATTCATAGGGGGAATTCGATGATCTTCTGATGTCTTCTACTAGTCAAGATACAGAAAGTATAGCAAGTAAACACATTATTTTGTCTCACATGTAAAAGTATTTTGTGTCTCACACGTCAGTTGTGCCGTCAACAGAACCCATGTTTTGTCACTTGATCAGGTCTACTGAGGAGTTGAACCTGCTCCTCATCCAGAGACATTGGCAACAGGCATTGCTCTGCCAGAGGACTGGCAGCTTGTTAATTTTAGGTGGAGAAGAAAGCTTTCACCTGAAGAAAGTATGTGCGAGATCACAGATCTCATATATTGCCGTTCATAATCACCAGTGCAATGAGTGTGACTGATACCCTCGAACAAGCAGCAGTGTTGAAGAATAAAAGCCTGAGCTACCAAGCACTTTGGAGGCAGATATGATTTTACCAACAATCCCCATCAATTCCCAGTTAAGATTTAGTGTGACAGCTGACTGACTCTCCACAATAAACACGCTTGAGCATGGTATATGTTATGCCTTCCCAAGAAAATATTGTATTTTGCAGTGTGGTAACTGTCAGTCCGCTAAATCTAATGAAAGTCAAAAATAGAGAGGAGATTTACAATCTGGTGGCTTTATTGTCACTCCTGTTTCTGCTGCTGTTAAGGGGGGGGGCTTGCAATCAATGAAACAACTATACCGTAACCAGAGTTTATTCTTTGCCTAGCAGGAAGCTTTATGCGATTTTATTAAAATCAAGAAAGGTAGGAATAATTAGAAGTGGTCTAGAATCTGCCCATCCTTATCCAAAGATCTATCTATCCATTCAAGCAGTAGAATGGAAAAGTAGGAATCTTGTTTTGGAACTGATGAGTGAGGTGCAGAGTACAATACAATGAGAAACTTGTTTGGGTCTTACAAAGTGAATATGAATGTTGAAGCGACATTGCCTTTGTCTTTTCACTATCTTGTGAGGAGCTCGGAGGTTGGACAAAGATGGCTGCTTAGCGGCCTCTTTGTGGACACTGCAGAAATTGAAGGTTTGTTATAGTCAGGGCCATGGTGTTCCCAGTAGCAATGTATGGTTGCGAGAGTTGGACCATAAGGAAGGCTGAGCGCCGAAGAATAGATGCTTTCGAACTGTGGTGCTGGAGAAGACTCCTGAGAGTCCCTTGGACTACTAGGAGATCAAATCAGTCAATCCTAAATGAAATCAACCCTGACTGTTCCCTGGAAGGACAGGTACTGAGGCTGAAGCTGAAATATTTTGGCCACCTAATGCGAAGAGAGGACTCTCCGGAGAAGACTCTGATGCTGGAAAAGATTGAAGGCAAAAGGAGAAGGGGAAGGCCAAGGATGAGATGGTTAGACAGCATCACCGATGCAACAAACATGAAAATGAGCGAAATCAGGAAGATAGTGGAGGACAGGAAGGCCTGGCGGGATATGGTTTATGGGATCACGAAGGGTCGGACACAACGACTGAACAACAACAAGGGATACATGCTTGATGGGTAGTCCCCAGCTCTGGAACTTTCAGACCTGAACATCTTGAGTTATCAATATCAGACCTTCCATTTAGACAAGGATTCAGTAGGAGTAGACTCATCATCATCATCATCATCATCATCATCATCATCATCATCATCATCATCATCATCATCATATTATTATTATTATTATTATTATTTATATGCCACTTTTCAACAAAAAGTTCACAAAGCAGTTTACAGACAAAATCAAATGATTAAATGGCTCCCTGTCCCAAAAGGGCTCACAATCTAAAAAAGATGCAGAACACCACCAGCAAACAGCCACCAGAAAAGACACTGTGCTGGGGTGAAAGGGGAGCAGTTACTCTCCCCCTGCTAAATATAAGAGGAGCACCAATTGAAAAAGTACCTCTTGCCCAGTTAGCAGGACAGCAATCAGTTGTATCCTATTTTCAAATGGGTATCTTTTTGGATTACCATTTTTGAAAATGTTGCTCACCTTGAGTCTTCAGGGACGGGCTGTATTAAAGAGATAAACGAGTAATAAAGAATTGCCCTTTAGGAGTCGAAACAAAAAACTTCATTCAAAAATCAGAGTTGGTTGCTGATCAGCATTCTGGACGTGGTCCAGCACTTTGACTTATTTCAATGAGGGAGTTGAGCGTATGCTTAAATCTCTCCCACTGAAATGAATGGGGTGTAACAGTGGTTCACTTTGGCTGGATCATGCCCTCTGCCTTCAAAGTTCCCACTTTCACTCCCTGTTATGCCATTTCAAATTGCCCCCAAAATACTGAAAATCCCATTTTGGAAATGACAGAATTTGCTAGCATTGTTTTCTGCTTCCTAAATACCAAATACTGGAATGTCCTTATGTTTTAATACTGGCATCTACTTTTCGTTAACTGTAATGGGTTACTGAGATGCATAATTCTCCCTTAATGTTTCGTGATGCCTTTCCAGTGGGGTTTTCTTTTTGTGAGCTTACTGCAAAAGAGTGATACGTTTCAAAAATTCTGCTTTCATGGCCTCACCTTTTAAGATTTTCCATCCAAGTTGACTCTCCCATTTCCTTCGCATTTAGTTAGAATCTTTGAACTGTAAAACGTTTGCTGTCCATTACTCTGAGTTGTTTACTTATCTTCCACATGAATTGCTTTCCAAACCATTCAACAGATATAAACTCTCCCTTACCCACATAGTGATCTTTCATTTCTACAACAACTAGAGATTTCTATGTTCTAGAAACAAAATCATAAGTGAGAAGACCAGGAATTTGTGGATGTAAAGGAATGTGGCTAATTTGACTATCCAGATATCACTAATAGGTAGAAGTGTTTGAAAATGGTGTTATTTTTACAGCAAATCCTCACTTGAAGTTGTTTCAGTATAAGTCGTTTCATTTTAATGTTATTGAGAGAAAAAAAATCAATTCCCGACCGGGGTCACTGTCTGTGTGGAGTTTGAACATTCTCACCATGTCTGCGTGGGTTTTCTCTGGCTCAGAAAGCTCACATTCATTTCAATGTTTTATATTAGAAGTGTTTTGGGTCTTTATTTAGAAGTTTGGTGATGTTTTCGTGACCACAAATATGCTGTAAAGTCTTGGTTACATACATCATTTTGTCTACAGTAAAATTGGTTTTGTTATTAGTCATTTCGCTTAAAGTTGCAGTTTCCAAGAACCTATCGACAACTTTAAGTGAGGACTTGCTGTACTCAGAAAGTAAGCATTATTGTGTTCAGTAAGACTTAGGTTGTAATCCTCTTGTATTCAACAAAAACAAAAACCGCTACTAATAGGCTTGTTTGGGCAACACTTTAGCACATGAACTGGCCCCATGCAATGAGCGATGTTCTGTGCACACATCCTGGCCCCATCCCTTCCTTCCTTGTTTGATTTTTGAATCATGTGAGGGTTGTCCTCTAAAAGTTGGTTCAGTAGCATACATGTCACTAGAGCATGGTGGGGGGGTGGACCGCCGGTTGGTGACGCGCGCAAAAGGTGACGCGCACACCCATGTGTGCACTCGCGTGCGCGGGCGCACACCACGCGCATCACCTCCACTCCAGGAGAAGGCCTCGGAGTGTCCACCCTGGGCGGAGGTCCGCGGCCTTCTGACAAGGCCCAATGCGGCGACGCATCTTTTATTAACTTTTTTGTGCCTGTGCAGAACGTTTAACGGTCTGCGCATGCGCGAAAAAGCTAAAACTGCACGTATTGACGTATTGGGCCTTCGTCAGAAGGCCCAGGACAGCCGGCCAAGGAGGATGTCTCTGAGCCGGCAGCAGCGGGGCCTGGGGGCAAGCAGGACCTGGGGTCATTAGGGCGGCGCACGCACCCTCGCTTTAGGACAGCACGCGCCCTAGTGACGCCACTGTTAGTCGCTAATCATGCACCTCTCCACCTGATGTGTCATTACACATTTCTTACTACTTGACAGAATGATACATATCAACAAGCTACACTGAAGTGAAAGAGATTATCCTCGCCCTCTGCAGTTTTGAAAGGCTGTAAGTTTCATTGTCTGACCTGAGAGACTGTACCCTAATCCCAAATGTGTGGACATTGTGGTGGTGCCTCTGAACCCCCCTAGGACAATGGTTCTCTGCCCTCCACTCACCCCAGCACAGTGTCTTTTGTGGTGGCTGTTTGCTGGTGGTGTTCTGCATCTTTTTTAGATTGTGAGCCCTTTTGGGACAGGGAGCCATTTAATCATTTGCTTTTGTCTGTAAACCTCTTTGTGAATGTTTTGTTGAAAAGTGGTATATAAATACTGATAATAATAATAGTTCATAAATGTTTTGGTTTCTGGAGCCATTTCCTCTCCTAACAATGGTCTCAGGGCTCCGAGGAGCACCTATTGAGACATACTGCCCTAGAGGGTATTGTCTTCTTTATTTTCAGTATACACGTTCCAGCAATGAGGCCTGACACAGTACCATTTCCTGACAAACAGCTCATGCAATTCTTCTGACAGTGCCAACATTGTTGGACCAGATACATCCTCATCGGACATGCTGCCTGCCAAAAGGGGCCAGGAGATGCCTGTGAGTTTCACCCTGAAACCCCCAAATTGTGACTTTCCTCACAAAATTATAAAGATATAAGGTAGTTTTGCTCCTCCTTCAACTCTGAGCCATCCACCTCCAAATTCAACTGTCTTGGTGGAGAATTTTTGGGCCAATGCTAGAGGAAAACCAACAACCGCCCATAGCTATCTCACTGCCTAATTATATTTCACACACCACACTTCATTTCCTATACTTCCGATATTTTATTTCCTATATTTCACTTCCTAATTATATCTCACATCCTAATGACTATTTTATTTATTTTTACACCTTTTGGTCCCCCATCTTCATTATGTACTATTAACATCTTTAGTCCTTATGAAACAAATATATATGTACATATATACCAGTAATTTACTTCAAGGTGTTTGTAATTAATTTTCTGTAATACTCAACTTCCACATAACCTGCATAAGTTCTGTAATCTCTCTCTTTAACACTGGGTGTTTATTTATTTAAGGAAGGTAGTTCATTATAGAAAGGTGAAAGCTTCTGAACTTAAAAATAACTGCTCTTGTTCAGCTTATACATTTCTGATGCTAATAATTTACAGATATTGAAAGTTTATGTGAGAGAGATATAGAAGTTTCTTTTGGTTATAAAGACATCACCAACAGTAAACTAAATGTTTTGAAACCCCACTAGGTAGTGTAATGGGTGGCCCCACCTTGTGGGAAGGTTGACTACAGCCCATCCAAAGTTGGGTGCTTTCTAGCTCCAAATCATCCCTTGGAGGAAAAGTAGCTCCCATTGCACACATTTGAACCAGCCCCAAGAGCACAACATACCATTGCTACCAAGCCGAATGGGGTACACAGTACACTATAAATGGCCAATGTAACACATGAGAAAGTGAGAAGTTCAAAAGAGGGGAGAGCAGGAAGTAATAAGCTTTTCTGGTCACATGGACAAGTCTTATGACCTGCTTCATCTTTGTTATTAACAGGTAGTGTACTGAGAGAGAAATATATAGTACGTACAAAATGATGTTCATTTGTGTATGTTGTTGGGCGTTTTGATGACATGCCAACATGTTCTTTCTCATAATTAGCAGCATCCCACTTAGTCAGAAATTAGTCAGAAACTAATCATTTTTTTCATAGACAAAGAAAGAAAATGGATGAAATCCTAACACCTACAACTTTGCAAAATAAGATATTATTAAATGTAGTTGATCCACTAATAATGTTGTAAAAAGGTAAAGGTATCCCCTGACAATTAAGTCCAGTCGTGTCCGACTCTAGGGTGTGGTGCTCATCTCCATTTCAAAGCCGAAGAGCCAGCGTTGTCCGAAGACGCCTCCGTGGTCATGTGGCCGACATGACTCTCCTTGCCGCAGCGCGTAGCATGCAGCTGGAACACGGAACGCTGTTTACCTTCCCGCAAGCGGTACCTTATTTATCTACTCGCATTGACATGCTTTGGAACTGCTAGGAGAGCATTCTGTTAACAGCCGGAAGTTAATTTAAGCTGCAATCCTGCATACTTACCGAGGAGTAAGTCCAATGGAAGTCAATGGGACTTACTTCTGAGTAAACATACATAGAATTGCACTGCCAGGCTGTAATCCAATATACACTTTCCTAGGAGTCTACTCTACTTTTGAATAGACATGCATAGGTGTATGCTGTATTTTTTTTGTTTGCTTCACAAACAGATTGATGGAGTCTTCGAACTGTAAAGCATTTTCTGTCTACTGATCTAACTTGTTTATTCATTTTCCAGATGAGTTGCCTTCATAGTTATGGCATGGGTATAATCTTTTATTCACCCATACATACTCTTTCATCCACATGCAAACACAGCAGTCCAAGTATCCTTGAAACAATTAAGGCAGCAATGAGATGGATGTGTCAGTTAGATTAAAATTTCTTCCTTCATTTTTAACCAGCGATATGATATCTAGGTAAGCAGGACTTGAACCACCGACAATAAGACTCCAGGTAGGATTTGAAATATGGCATTTCCAGATTCCAGATTAAATATTAAATACTAATTTGGTTGCATATAAATATAGACTATTAAATTTCAAATGCTGAGCATCAAATACTGAATAACAGTTATATTATTATAACCTCACATACAGACAAATATTAAATACTACTGGTTATCAAATAACGTATGAGCAATCTAATATTGGGTACCAAATAATGCCAGGGCAAATATTAAATGTCACATAAAAAGACTAATATGGAATACGGAATATCTGATAGATAATCTGACCCTTGGATAGGCAATGCAAAATTTAGGGAAGAAGGTGGTGTACCTCTCACAATAGCCCCATGTGTTTCTGCATTGGTCCAGAGCAGGTTTTTTGATGTGTTCCCAGTGCCCAAGGGAACAGAATGAAGGGTACATGTGTTGTTGGTTTTGATAGCATTGATTTCACATTGACAGGTGCGCTGCCTCCATAAACATTCTGTGACAAAGCTGGTCAATTGCTTATGCAGCAGGATATATCTATAGAGATTAGAGTTTTTCTCTTGGTGATCCATCTCCATTCTGTCAATCTCCATAGTGTTGATGTCAGGAAGATTATTCTCAGAAACTTTGGAGGTGAAAAACACACAAAGGTAAGGCTTTGTGTGTCACTCGTAATTGCTGTCGTTTCTAGACAGGAAGGAAGGTTGAGTAAAACCTTTCTTTCTGATGAGCCATGGTACACAGGTCCCACCAGCTGACATGATTCCATAACCCCACACGTCTGGTTCCCAGCAGCACCGCTTTTCTCATTGCCACCATCTTTTCAGATAAAGCTAGTCTGTTATTTACTGATACCATACATCCGTGGTTCCCAAACTTGTTAGCACCGGGACCCACTTTATGACACTCTATCGGGGCCCACCTAGCTTTATGAGACTTAAAAAAAAGTGATCTAGAAAGAAATATATTTATTTGCAAAAAAATACTCAATCCATTTCTCATAATGAGGCAGCCTTAAAAGCCTTAAGGCTTGATGGGCTTAGTTAGTATGTGACTTTCACCTGCCCCCACTACCTGTCATTGACTGGAAAAACACACACCAGAAAAAAAGACATTTATCTCCCTACATATACACAAGCTTGCAAACTCCTGAGCTCTTTGCAAACTGCAGGAGCTCAGCTCCTTGCAGAGCAATTAGCAGCTATGTGATTTTTGAATAGCCTCAGGGCTTGAGGCAATTACTTATCTGATCTTTCCATCACCCATGTTTTCAATGGAGGCTCTGCAGGACCCACCAAATGGGTCCCGACCCACAGTTTGAGAAACAATGCCATACATACATACATCATTTTCAGTTCCAGAGTCATGTGAGCAAATATTTGGCATCTGCCATGTCCCTGGCAAGGATTTTTTTAAACATCATTTACACACACGTGTCCTAATTAAAACATGATGGAGAATAATGGAGGTGTGTGAACCAACCCATGGGGGGACTCTGAACAGGCCTTTCTGGGAAGTCTTAGAAGAAGCTAAACCTTTTCCTCTGAGACACCAGTTGACATCCTTCCCACAGCAGCCTCCAAAAAGTCTTCAAATCCAGTATGTACCTGAAAGAGAGCCCTCCTCCGCGGATCTCTCTCCACTCTCCCCACCCCACTCCTTTCCCCACCCGCTCTCCCCACCCCACTTTAATTCAGTCCATATTGTGTAGCATAAGTTGTGATCAAGAGAGAACAAAATACATCTCATGAATGTGCCTGAAGACCACACAGCACGAAGGCCAAAACCACAGGCTTGGGAAAGAAAGATGACAGATGGGTTGCTTGTGAGCCAGTGACTGCAGTCTTTCTCTGCGTAATTTAACAGCCGCAGGCAATTGAACAACAAACCCACATGTTTTGCAGGTGGAAGTGGGCCTTTTAGAGCCATTTACAATACTGCATATTTTTCCTCAATGCCTCGCAGTTAACAAAACACCTGCTCAGAGCAGCAAAGCTAATCCACTATGGAAAATCCGGGGGGAGCAATACGCAATCCTCATTAGTTCTTCAGTGTTCATGTCTAGTGGGCATTACTAGCCACCCAAATTGCACGTACATCAAGCCACTACAAGGAGTGGCACTAGATCTAGACAACTTCAAAAAGACGTCTTTCTTGCCATCCCACTTTGTACAGGATAATATATTACCATAATAGTCCCAAAGGGTCCTCATGTCTCGACTCTAGAACTTTCCCTTTATATGCTGCTTTACCATCAATGATTGTATTTATTTAAAACAGGGGTTCTCAACCGGTGGTACGCGTACCACCAGTGGTATTTTGGGGTACAAATGCGGCGGTTTGGGCACCATGTTTTCACTCCTGAGAGGCTCCTGCCTTTGACCAAGTCTCTTGGGAACAAAGAAAACAGGTAATTACCAACAAGTGCAGCTGGTCTAGCAGAGACATGACTGAATAAAACTGCCTGGCCCTGGACACCACACATGCAGCTACATTTTGCACCCGTTGAAGGTTCCAAATGCTTTGTGGCAGCCCCACAAAGAGCACATTACAGTAATACAATCTTGATGTAACCCATGCATGGATCACTGTGGTCAAGTTTGACTGAGGGCACAATCCACCGGAAGTCTGGAACGGCGGAGCAAGTGCTCCGCCGTTCCAAGCTGTCGCAAACGTGCCGTAAAGCACGTTAGCAATGACTTTTGAGTAAGGGCAGCTGGCGTGGAGGCCAGCCACCCTCACTCTGCCGCCGGATCATCCCCACGGCTGCTGGAGAAGGTAAGTGCAGCACCATCAGGGGTGGTCCTGGTGGTGAGGGAGGGGGGCCATTGGCTGAGCCAGGCAGCCGACATATCCTTGTCCCGTTCCCGAGCCGGCTCCACCATTACACGGCCTCCTCAGACATACAGCAGCTAAATAGCTGGCGGAAATTTGAGGAGGCCCATTGGGGCCTCCCCGCATTATATCCTTCTCCCAAGTAGATCTCTGGGCCAAACCCAGAACAGGGATAGGATCCGGCGGGCGTCCTGGGCCGCCTGCTGGATACTTAGGCAGGATTGCACTGCCCCTCAGGTAAGGATGCAACAGCTGAAGCAACAATCCTAGATGGGCAAAGACTTCCCATGCAACGACTGCTGCTTGGAGATCCAGAAGCAGCACTGAATCCAGAATAATTCCCAAATTGCAAACTTGTTCCTTTAAGGGGAGTGCAAACCTATCCTGGCTGACAATTCTTCACTTGCATTGCAAGGTCCCGTTTACCCTCATCTAGCCCCTAACTAATTCCAGACAACAATTCATGACTTCTATTAAGTTCTATAGCCACACTGACGTTAAATGGAATGGAGATATACAGCGGGGTGTCACCCATATATTACTGACACCCAACGCTCTGATGACATCTCCCAGAGGCTTCACGTAGATGTTAAATAAAATGGGGGACCACCAGATAGATCCTTGCAGTACATCTTAGGCCAACGGTCAAGGAGAAGAGCAATACTTTCCCAGTATCACCTTCTGGCAAGCCAAATCATGCACTTTTGACAGACTTACTCAATACGGTGGATGAAATGGTTGACTAGGCAAAGCCGTTGCCTGCTGCTGTGCAACAATTAAGGAGGATGGAGAATTCCCATCCTTGCCTGCAGGCGATGGCGGGTTGAGGGTCATGTTGCAGCCAGCACTGTGAAAGTGCATGGAGGCTGAGTGGGAAGTCATGGATAGTCACCCTTGCTGATGTCATCACCCTGCACCAAGGTGACTGTCTACTCAGAGACCATGTGCTTGCATGGTACTGGGTGCACTGTGTCCCCCCACTTCCTGGCACCTGAGGGTAGACATTCTTCTTGCCACAAAGCAGTACTGTACTGCCTTTTCTTAATCAACTTTTATATGAGGGGGGAAAGGTCACCTCTGGGACTCCTAAATTTCACTAGAGTTGTCATCACCCATAGAAGATGAAGTCTCATTTTCTCATTTGCAAGTGATATATTGCTAAATGGATGCAAATTTAACATCTCCATTTCTTACATTAAGGCTGGATTTACAAAAAAAAGAAAAAAGAAAAAGGCAAAAGAAAAGGATAAATCTTTAAAACTGGCTGAATGACCATCTTTCTCCTTACCATCTGATGGAGTGACCCCATGCAATGGAGGACAATGTGGTTATACCTTTAATCAAATAAGAATTTTGAGGAGACACACTCTGGAATTTCTTTATTATATCTCATTTTCCCACCAAGACTCAAGCCAGATTAGATATATTTCTCAGATTGTCTCCCAGTATCCATGCCCTGATTCTGATCCAGATTCAGCCAAGGGTTGAATTCCCTCTCCCCATGATTGCTATTTGCTGCATGAAATATAACTCGTCAAGTCTAAACATGGGTTAAACATAAAATGTAGTTTGACCACTGAAGCACAGAGGTGGGAGGTTTGGTGGTGGGAAAAAAAAAACATGCCTGAAAGTCACGTGTCGTGTCTCTGGTGCATGGGGGGGGGGGGAGAGAGGGATAGCCTGATAATTCTATTTTGTTTAGTAAAGAAACAAGAACCAATTTCCTAGTGGTCATGATTGCAGAACTATCTTAGGAAACATCTCAATACATGCCTAAGGCTCAAAAGCAGAAGGAAGAAAAAAAAAACCAAAAACCAAAAAATGAATTCACTGGTGTGTAATTTCAAGTCGCTTAATTCCCAACCCAATTTCATGATATGTCAGAAGCTGATGATGCCAAGTGTTAGGTCCATGCTCTTTATATGCAATCGATGTTAAGTATATGCAATGAGGATTAGCAAATGAGACGTTTCTCTTTGCTTTATGAAATGTAGCCTCAGCACTAAGCAAACTTCACACTGCATTAGAGGGTTCATTTTTTTCCCAGATCTTTCTTTTTCTTCGCTTCCAGCATCCCTGGATACTTTTGCTACTCGGTGACCTACTTTCACACTATATTTCCTTCTTCCCCCAAAGGGTTTGAAACCTAATATCCCTTAAAATATTGTTTTAGCAAAAATCTGGGGAAAGAACAAATGGTCGGGGTTGCACTCTGTAAATAAGAGCTTTTTTCATGGTTCCACACTTTCCTTGGGAGATTGTTTATTTTGCCGTTGCATCCATCCTTTTTACTGCTCACTCCTTCTGAACTGGTTTCCACACCAGACGTGCCAAATAATCACAAGCTGTATCATCCATCAGTCTCCGGCCCATGCCCAAAAACCAAAATCCCATTCAGATCCCAAGCGAGCAGGCCTCACGCCGCCAAGCAACCAAAGCTATTTCCATCCTGCCTGAGAGAGAGAGCATGGGATTGATACCGAGTGTATCTCGCAAGAGCCTCTGACATTCCTGCTTTATTCACAAAACAAAAACGCACACAAGCACTGCTGGCTGTAATGGCAAGTTGTCTAATACAACAATCAGGTTTAATTGTTCATTCTGACACGCTCCAACACTCTATTAAACACAGATTACTCAGTATTGAATAAATGCATACAAAGCAAGTTGGCCCATCACTCCACACACATCAGTAGAAATAATGAATTACATCATCTCATGAAAATGCATCAAGGGTCCAGGGAAGGTCAAGAGCTCGTTATAATTTCATGTTGTCCATTTCGGGTCTAATTTTGTACAACAGAATGTGTTCCAGAGGCTGCTTCTGTCTCAAAGCAGAGATCATTATGGTGTTGTTGTTTTTAATCTCTTTTTTAAAGAAGATTTTATGGTTTGCACACAACATCTAAACAGTAAATTGGAATGAAGAAACTGAATGTGCATGCATTTGAAAAGGAAGAGGAGGAGGATCTCTGGATTAATGTGTGAGTGAGAACATTTCCATAGGAAGGAAAAGACACAGGTCGTATGCTGTTCCTCTAAGGCTTCTTGCTACATGGGTTTCTCTTTTGATAGGACAATGGCCCTTTGTTATAGGAACAAGACTGCAGTAGCTGCAGGGGTGCCATTTCAGATGTCATTGGGGGATCAAGCTTCAAAGCAAAGTTTAAAGACCTGCTATAATTCATGTACTGTACAGGTATTTCATTTGTATCCTGCCTCCCTCCCAGGAAGTTAACCCACATTACCCTCACAGGTATCCTGTGGTGCTACTGTGATTTGGATTTTAATTAAGAACACACACACCTCTAGGGTCTTTGGAGGAGGGTTTCCCAGATGGTCCCCCTCGGTCTTGTATCCATAGCCTGGGGTGGGGGTGGGGGTGGTGGCAGCAGATAGAACTATCAGTTTTCCCCCAGCTACTGTCCTAGTAAATAGGGAAAAAAGGGGAAGCAGGGAGCAGGAAGGGGTGTGTCAGCTCCTCCCACTAGAAACTACTCCCCTCAGTCAGCCTGCCTCTTCTGGTACCTTTCCTCACACAGGCACAATCTTCAAAGGTTTTTAATTCCTTTGACCTCCCAAAGGAATACAAAAGACCTTCTGTTCTGTGTATATTGAATAAATATACAGCAAAGGACTATCCAAGCCAAGGCTGTAATCACAATATATCCATATATCATCTGTTCATCAATTCTTGTACAATTACATAAAATACTTCTGATAAACTGTAGCAACCTCTGTTAGGGATATTGACCTGATCTGGACTGCTTATAATTGCTCTATGCTGCACTGCAAAGACCTTTGCTGGAATCTTTCCATTCCATGTGGGTGGTCTCTCTCCCACCCCCTTTGGATTATTGACTAATTGTCTGCCTTGATAGAAAAAGCAATTCTCTGATATGACTGATAATTGTTTTCTATGACATCAGGCAATTAGCTGGCAGTTGTATGACAATCACCTGGGATCTGTGCAATTCTTGTGTGAATACTAGTATTTTGGCAACGCATTTGTGTATTGTTATTTTCATGCTCCTCACCCCCTCTTCTCGAGACACGTTAGTTTCCTTTAGTTGCGACCACCAAAGTATCTTTGTAATACTTCTTTTATTTGCAAATATGCAATCAGAGCACAGTGCGATCAAGTAGACCCCTGTAAGCAGGCAGCAAATCCATGAACACATGGGTCAGACCATCAGAGAGGAGCTGCTGAAGACTTCCTTCCCTCTCCAACAGCTTAACTACCTCCGGCTACAGACTCTCAAATCTCTCTTTTCCCAATTTGAATTACAACTGCTTTCCTCTCTCTTTGGACACCCCACTGCAGAACTTTGATTGCAGAACCCAGGCCCCTGCATGTGACTTCCTCACGCAACTACAAGTGCTGATGGAAAGACTTTCAACCAATCATTTCTGACTGTTAGCAAGCAATCAGCTATATGATGGAGAAACACTTATACCTCTGCCCAATGATGGTCAGAAGTGGAAGAGTTTGCTGCCTTATACCAGGTGTCACCATTACACCTTAGCACTGCCCAGCTCCACTGTCGCTGTCATGTCTGTTTTCAACCCAATGCCATTCATATCATTGTTTTGAAAGGAGGCTCGCCATATTACCCAGATGACAAGTTGGTTTTTCATGGGTTTTAGGCATCCCACCCACCTAAATGGTGGTGTTTTGCCCATTAGCTGGCCCAGATTACAGGCTTTTTTAAAAACAAAAAGCAGGTTTCCAGGAGCTCTAAAAGCTGAGATAGAAGCCAAATGCAGGCATTATTCTGCTCAATTGTCAGGGATGTGGATCAAGTCTCTGACTCCAAGTCTCGAGTCAAGTCCCAAGTCTCTGGGTCCAAGTCTGGTTTTTTTGCGAGTGAGCCCTTTCAGGAGCAGCGAGTGGCCTCACTGGGACGAAGTGGCTCACTGGGACAAAGTGGCAAGGTAAAAAAGACACAGCGAGTTAAGCAGCTGGGCGAGTTCGGCAGCGGGGCGAGGAAGTCAGGCCCCACACACTGCCCGGCACTTCTCCTCTGTGGAGAGGAGTGAGGAAGAGAGGAGAGCTCCAACAAACTTGAAGAGAGGAAAGCTCCAACAACATTAAGGTACCCAAACGTTGATAAACCCATAACTTACACTCAAAAGCTATGCAGTCAGACAGCCAGCAGAGGGGTGGGGGCTACCCAGTGTTTTGCACTGATAGTTTTGCACTGATAGTCACATGTATGACTATCTGCCTCTTGGGCACAAGTCATGGGTGTGTGTTCGGTGCAAAGAGCTCCATGCTCTCAGGGAACGGGCTCGCTCCCTTGAAGCCATGGTTGCTGACCTGGAGAAACAGAGACAGGTAGAGAGGGACCAGGGTGAGACTTCTAGGGACGTGGAGGTATCGTCCCACCCTCAGTTGGCCAGCTCCTCAGCTGCCAGGAAAGGGAGTCTCAGGGCTGGAGGACATCGCTCTGGAAAAGAGGGAAACACTCCCACAGTGGGGACCCCTTCTTCAGGTGATGGGCCCGTATCCAGTCGCACTATGGATATTCCTCTGGGGAGGGGGCGAAGGGGGCTTCTTGTCGTGGGTGACTCTATAGTCAGGAACATAGAGAGGGGGGTCTGTGACGGATGTGAGGACTGCACGGTGACTTGCCTACCTAGGTTGCGGACATCACCTCTCGTCTAGATAGGCTGGTAGAGAGTGCTGGGGAGGAGGTAGCGGTTGTGGTGCATGTTGGCACCAATGACGTGGGGAAATGTAGCCGGGCGGTCCTGGAGGCCAAATTTAGGTTGCTAGGTAGGAAGCTCAAATCCAGGACCCCAAAGGTAGCGTTCTCAGAAGTGCTACCTGTTCCACGCGCAGGGGCAACTAGGCAGGCGGAGCTCAGGGGTCTCAATGCGTGGATGAGACACTGGTGTCAGGAGGAGCGGTTTAGGTTTGTTAGGCACTGGGGAACATTTTGGGACAAGCCGGGCCTGTACAAGAGGGACGGGCTTCACTTGAACCAAAACGGAACCAGACTGCTGGCGCGTAACATTAAGAAGGTGGTAGAGCAGCTTTTAAACTGACTCCTGGGGGAAAGCCGACAGGAGCCGAGGGGCATCCGGTTCGGGACTCCTCATCCCTGGGAAATGAGGGTGCAGAGAATGGGGAACAGTCAAGTAATAACAGAGTAAGAATTGGGAGTGGTAGCGTGATGGGACATGACAGCCAGTCTAGCAGGACAGAAGGTTGCAGGAATAAAGGTGCAAACATGCATCCTTTCTTGGGGGACCAGGTATATAAGTGCTTTTATGCAAATGCCTGAAGTCTACGGGCAAAGATGGGAGAACTGGAATGTTTGGTGGCTAGGGAAAACATTGACATAGTAGGTATAACAGAAACCTGGTGGAATGCGGAGAACCAGTGGGATACTGCAATTCCAGGATATAAACTCTATAGGAGGGACAGAGAGGGGCGTGTTGGAGGTGGTGTGGCCATCTATGTCAAAGAGGGGGTAGAATCCACCAGAGTAGAGCTGGAGGGGGGCTGACTCCTCCATAGAATCACTGTGGGTTAGATTACCAGGCTCAAAGAGTGATGTAATAGTAGGGGCATGCTACCGTCCTCCAGATCAAAAACCTGAAGGGGATCTTGAAATGAGGAAGCAAATCAGGGAGGTGTCAACGAGAGACAGGGTTGTAGTCATGGGAGACTTCAATTACCCTCACATCGACTGGGTCAATTCATGCTCAGGTCATGAAAGAGAGACTGGATTTCTGGATATGTTAAATGAATGTGCCTTAGAGCAGCTTGTCAAGGAACCGACCAGAGGACAGGTGACTCTGGACTTGATATTGTGTGGCACTCAAGATCTGGTCAGGGAGGTAAATGTTACTGAACCATTGGGAACAGTGACCATGCTGCGATCTGTTTCGCCATGCATGTCGGAGGGAGAGTGCCGAGCAAATCTGACACGAAAACCCTTGACTTCTGAAGGGCAGACTTCCCCAAAATGAGGAGACTAGTTAAAGAAAAGCTGAAAGGGAAGGTAAAAAGAGTCCAATCGCTCCAGAGTGCATGGAGGCTGTTTAAAACAACAGTCATAGAGGCCCAGCGGGAGTGTATCCCACAAAGGAGGAAGGGCTCGACCAAGTCCAGGAGGGTGCCGGCATGGCTAACAAGCACAGTTAAGGAGGCTATAAAAGGCAAGGAAGCTTCCTTCCGTAAATGGAAGTCTTACCCTAATGAGGAAAATAAACAGGAGCACAAACTGTGGCAAAAGAAATGTAAAAAGATAATACGGGAGGCCAAGCAAGACTTTGAGGAACGTATGGCAGGCAACATAAAAGGGAATAATAAAAGCTTCTTCAAATATGTTAGAAGCAGGAAAGCTGCCAGAGAAACGGTTGGTCTGCTGGATGGTGAGGGAGAGAAAGGGGTGATAAAAGGGGACTTGGAGACTGCAGAGAAATTAAATGAGTTCTTTGCATCTGTCTTCACGGCAGAAGACCTCGGGCAAATACCGCTGCCGGAACGTTCTCCCCTGACTAAAGAATTAAGTCAAATAGAGGTTAAAAGAGAAGACGTCTCAGACTTAATTGACAAAATAAAGATCAATAAATCACCAGGCCCGGATGGCATCCACCCAAGAGTTCTGAAGGAACTCAAGAATGAAGTTGCTGACCTATTGACCAAAATATGCAACTTGTCCCTTAAAACAGCCACTGTGCCAGAGGATTGGAAGATAGCTAATGTCACGCCAATCTTTAAAAAAGGAAGGAGGGGGGACCTGGGAAACTACAGGCCGGTCAGCCTAACATCTGTTCCGGGGAAGATGGTGGAAAGTCTCATTAAGGATAAAATCTTAAAATACATAGAAGAACAAGCTCTGCTGAGGGAGAGTCAGCATGGCTTCTGCAAGGGGAAGTCTTGCCTCACAAACCTGTTAGAATTTTTTGAAAAGGTCAACAGGCATGTGGATGCGAGCGAACCCGTGGATATTATATATCTGGATTTTCAGAAGGTGTTTGACACGGTCCCTCATGAAAGGCTCCTGAGAAAACTCCACAGTCAGGGAATAAGAGGGCAGGTCCTCTTGTGGATTAGGAACTGGTTGAAGACCAGGAAACAGCGAGTGGGAGTCAATGGGCAATTTTCACAATGGCGAGAGGTGACCTGGAGTCGGGGATAGGCAGTGAGGTGGCCAAGTTTGCAGATGACACTAAACTTTTCCGGGTGGTGAAGACCAGCAGGGATTGTGAAGAGCTCCAGAAGGATCTCTCCAAACTGGGAGAATGGGCAGCAAAATGGCAGATGCGCTTCAATGTAAGTAAGTGCAAAGTGATGCACATTGGGGCAAGAAACCAAAAATTCACATATACGCTAATGGGTTCTGAGTTGTCTGTGACGGATCAAGAGAGAGATCTTGGGGTGCTGGTGGACATGTCAATGAAAGTGTCGACCCAATGTGCGGCGGCTGTGAAGAAGGCCAATTCCATGCTCGGGATCATTAAAAAAGGGATTGAGAATAAAACGGCCAATATCATTCTGCCTTTGTACAAATCGATGGTAAGGCCACATCTGGAGTATTGTGTCCAGTTCTGGTCACCACACCTCAAAAAGGATATAGTTGAATTGGAAAAGGTGCAGAAAAGAGCGACCAGAATGATTCATGGGCTGGAGCACCTCCCTTATGAGGAAAGGTTACAGCGTCTGGGGCTTTTCAGCCTAGAAAAAAGGTGCCTGAGGGGGGACATGATTGAGACGTATAAAATTATGCATGGGATGGAGAGAGTGGATAGAGGGAAATTCTTCTCCCTCTCGCACAACACCAGAACCAGTGGACATGCACTAAAATTGAGTGGAGGGAGAGTTAGAACAGACAAAAGAAAATATTTCTTTACCCAGCGTGTAATTCATCTGTGGAACTCCTTGCCACAGGATGTGATGATGGCACCTGGCCTAGATGCCTTTAAAAGGGGTTTGGACAGATTCATGGAGGAAAAGACCATCACAGGTTACAAGCCATAAGCAACCTCCTGGTTTTAGAAGTGGGTTTTCTCTGTGCCAGGTGCAAGGGAGTGTCAATGGGAAACAGGATTTATCTTGTTGTCTTGTGTGCTCCCTGAGGCATCTGGTGGGGCCACTGTGTGCTACAGGAAGCTGGACTAGATGGGCTTTTGGTCTGATCCAGCAGGGCTCTTCTTATGTTCTTATGTTAAGTCTCAAGTCAAGTCCCAAGTCTTTGCCCCAATTCCTGAGTCTTTGGTTGCGAGTGAGTCCCTATGTATTTAATGGAGAAAACAACCTGAATTAAATTTGACTTGTCGTAAAAGTCTCCAAGTCTCTAGTTGAGTCTTTTACAACCGATGAGTCAAGTCATTGATGCGACTTGAATTTGACTCAAGTCCAAGTTAATAGACTCAAGTCTACATCACTGCCAATTGTCCAGTGAGGAGAGTCTGCCACCACTGACAGCTGAAAGCCTATTGTCTTCTCCACTTTTGCTCCTGCCTTCCATTCTTCTAGAGACAGTGAAAGATTCACTTGCAAATAGAGTTGGCACTGGCGTCGCTGGAGGTGGGGCAGAAAGCTAAGTTCTGCAGCTTTCCACCCCACCGTTACTCTCCGGTACGAGGCGCCCGGCCCCCTCGTCATAGGAGCCCGTCAGCGGAGAGAAAGCAATGCGCAGGAGAGTCCCTGCGTATTGCTTTCTCTCCACTGACGGGCTCCTACGACGAGGAGGTGGGGCGAAAAGCTGCAGAACTTAGCTTTCCGCCCCACCTCCAGTGACGCCAGTGACAGTTGGGATAGGGAAGAAGTGATAAGTGCTTTCATTCCCTTCAGAAATATGATCCTTAGAAATAGGAAAAGACCACAGTCGCTGTTCAGTTGTTTCAGGATGAAACTTACCGGCTCCTTTATGATGTTACTTGCTTTTAAAGGGGCCCAGGACCCATCTTCAGAGGCTTCTCCACTCAGAGATGCTGGTAGGGATCTTTTCGAGCAATGATTTCAAATGGTTGATGACTTAAATTGCTACTCAAGGGCAGGCAGGTTGTTAAAAATGTTTGAGGGCTAGTAACTTTTGTGGGCTCATTTGCAATTCCTCTGCAGAATTTCAGATCTGAGGCTTGACAGGCACATAAAGAAACTGCAAATTTCAGCTCCAGCTGCATGCACAGCTTAAGTATTTCTGACTCGGCATTTTTACAGATGCAGAAGACGAAAGAGATTAAATTCCAGGAAAGGCGTCAAGAAATAAAAAGGCACAATGCAAGTATTTATTTGTGTGCAAAAGTGATGCAACTATTTGCATGAATAATATTTCCCAAAAGGATATGATGCACAAATGGTCTCTCCAAGCCTCATGCCATTGGCTAAATCATGCATCTGCTGCTTTGCAGCAATGTGCATTGTGCACTTCTATACGCCAGAAATTATATTCCTTGAGGTAGCTCAGTTGGTGATTGCTTTGATAATGTATTTTCCATCTTTCTCTTGCTTTTTTACATTCCAATATTTCCCCTTTCCCCATCACACTGCCGGAAAATGGGTAACGATAAGGAGCTACTAATAGTTGCATTCCTGACAGAAAAGGTGCCTTTCACTTTCATGTACTCATAAAGATTACTGAGTGTACCAGAAGAAGCTTTCTAGGATTTCCATAACTCGAGGGGTACAGTGGTTTATAAAGGTGCTTGTATATTTAAGTTGAATAAAGTCAAATGCTGAAGTAATTTCATTTCTATGCCTATAATGACTTTTGCAAAGATTTTGACAATGCTTGATGTGGTTGTAGTCTCCATCTAGATCTTGTGACTGGATATGTTTGAGTGAGGTGAGGGGTTGAATTTCCAAGCGGATTTCTGTGCTGAGAGGTAGGGGCAGGACAGGTGAAACCAAACTACAGTTCCTATGGGGGGAAGCTGGTGACGCACATGCATGTGGCACAATTGGAGTTCACACATCAACATTATGAAGCAGAAAGGAACATAGATATGCTTTTTCCAAACGCTTGCTGAGAAAGCTGATAAATAGCACTTCCGAACTGAGCCAAGAGGTGTTTGCTCCCACTAACTGCTCAAAGGCAGTTGTTTGTAACTCACAACCCTTATTGAGGTCAAACTAGATCTACATATGTGTAGTGATAATGTTCTCAAATGGGTATCAGTACCCTTAGGGAGAATATCATCCCATTTCAGAAACCATTTCTGCTACTGTGGCATGGTGACTACGCAGTTATGTTTTCCTTGCTTTTCTCTGTACCTCACTCTGGGTGCAGGAAGAGACTAAGGAACAGGGAAAAGAAGCCAAGCATAATTGGACCAATTCTCTGGTTGGTTACAGTTGTTTTGTGCTTGTGGTCTGGCAGGCCCAGCTCCGGTGTGAACTGGCTGACATTAAATATTTTGTCACAATTAATGGATTTTATGTATGACTGTACTCTGAGGCGTCGACAGAGCCTGGCGGGGGGGGCGGACTGCCAGGGCGTGACACGCGTGTGACGCGTGCAAAGGGGTGACGTCACCCGCGCGTCACTTCCGGAGTCCGGAAGCTCCGAGGCCAGGGAGCAAGCCTTGGAGCGTTCGACCCCGCCAGCACTCCAAGGCCTTCTGAAGGCCCGCTGGCTCAAAATGTAAAGTTTTACGTTTTCGCGAACGCGCATTGCTTTTCTGAGGGCAAATGGGCAGCCCTTTTCCCTCAGAAAAGCAATGCGCATGCGCGAAAAACGTAAAACTTTACGTTTTGAGCCAGCGGGCTTTGAGAAGGCCCTGGAGCGCCGGCGAAGCCAGTTCGGGGGGGGGTGTGACACCCTAGGGCGGGGGGGGGTGTCGCGCACCCCCCAGCCCTAAGGTGTCGCGCGTCCAGCGACGCTACTGACTGTACTACACTGAAGGCCAAATCCTATACTCACTGGCCGTCGTTGCAACTGGCCCTCTGCTGGGGCTGACTGCCATAAAGCAGTCAGTGCCAGTCTCAGAAGGTGCTCTGACAGCGCACCCCTTAGTGTGCTGCTGGGACTTGGGAGTGCTAGTCAAAAAGGCCTGCACCTTCTTCTCACCTGCTCCAGCAGATCCCCCAATGCTCGCTGGAGGAGGTAAGATGGCAGGGGAGGCGGGAGAGGGTGGAGGGAGGGAGGAACAGGATGGGGTGAAGACAGTGATGGGGGCAGGGGTTGAGTGGATCAGGTCTGGGAGGGGTGGGATTGGCGGCACTGGCGCGTGCCACATCTATCCCCCTTTCTGGTCCTGATTCCGTGGCCCAGGTCCACGCAGACCTGTGCCAGCTATTTAGTTAGCGCATGTCCAAATAGAACCTCCCATGTCATGGACACTTACCCCCGGTTAAGGGAATGATTGTTCCCTTACTCGGAGCTCTCCACAACTGCCCCCACCATAAGATGCTGCAGTCACCATTTTGACACCGCTGCATTGGCGGTGGGGGGAGGGGAGGATAGAATTGGGCTGTAAGACTTTTTTTTAATGCACACTACCCTTAATCTGGGATCAACACCTGCCTTACTTGTGGTAGTACAGCATGAACCCAGCCAAGCTAGCTATTGAGGACAGGGCTAATAGCAGTCATGGCTTCTGGCTCATTCACAGGGTGGATCCAGGTGTGCACAGAAAGTAAGTGAATTCAAACAGCTGGTATGTTAGGAGCATAACTTAGTCAGATCTTATAGATACCAGCCTTGCAAATTCCGCCACTCACTTTATTTGCTGTGGGTCCGATTCAGGACTCTGCTGTGGGTCCGATTCAGGACTCTCCAATGTAACACATGATTCCCCAAACCAGAAATAACGCGGCTAGTAAGAAAGGAGGAGCTGTTGCAAAAGACATTTGGCCCAATTCAGATTGACAAGTTTGGTGCATTTTGAACAGCTACCCCATCCATGAGGATACCATTTGTTGTTGTGCTCTCCCTTTGTTTTAGTTACAACAAAGGGTACGTGTGCAAAAAATGAACCACCTGATATTAAAAGGTCACAGATGTGATTTAAAATGTTTGTGAGCAGTGAGCAAAGTGATGAGGCAGGTGGCTGAGTGGAAGAAAGCTCCCTTCTCGCTGTACAAGGGTGGATTTTAATACTGTTTACAGATGCTGAGCAAGTGAGTGCTGTAGGTGTTACCAAAGGATAAACTAGCGAGACACTGATATGATGTGCACTGGCTCCTAATTGCGGCCACTCCACAGTCTGAGACTAATTATTCTTTTATAACCAAATAGTGGCAGGCAGGATTTAAAATGTAAATGTCAGTGGAGGTTGAAATCCTTGGTGCGCTACTCATGGTTACTGTCGCCAAGAGTAAAAATGCCTGGAAGCAAGTTTGACAGCTGGTCTAAAAAAAACAAAATAAAATAATGACGCAACGTAAGAACTGCATACCTGGCTCAAAACCTCATCCTCTGCCTCATACGGGATCTAGAAGGCTGCCAGGGTGTATTGCAGAGACCGTATCTGTCTGTGCATTGCTACATGCTAACACGTCCTTCTGAAAATAATAAAGCAAAAAATGAAAATGCCGTCCTCTGGGATAGTTTGATTTTGCTCTATTATTTCCAAGACACGTCGCTAGAGACAGGAGAAAATGTGCCCAATAAAATGATGATTTTTATCCACGCTTCAGGTTTCTCTCATTGCAGCAGAAGGAAATCTTCCGTCCTTTCAGATTAGATTGGCTAATGACCTGCGTGTTCTTTTTTGCATTGGCTTTCTCCACACTGTGTCGCATTGCCCATCCCTGGAGTCAACTGGGAGTATTTCCTGGGCACACAATGCTCCATTTTATTGCTCCTCTTCTCCCTCATATAGTGCAACTACATGGTCTATATTGTGGATTGTTATATTGAGGACAGGGCCTTTGTGTTTTTCTAATTGTATGAAGTCCAGTTAATGCAGGTAATGCATGAAGTCTAGGTAATGCATGAAAGAATAGTGATAACAACAATGATATACTGTTTGAGAAAAATACATTATATGATGTGGGCTGGCTCCTAATTGCCAACTACACACACACACACACACACACACACACACACACACTTGGAATATATATATATATATATATATATATATATATATATATATATATATATATATATATATATATATATATATATATATTCCAGCGCAAGGAAAATACTCAAAGTCCTTAGGCTGGTTTGGACGGTATCGCCAACCATTCCAACCTATCAGAAGTTAGGTACATGTATGATAGGTGTATGTGTACACATCTCTCTCCCTCTTCCCTCCACCCCTTGATTTAAACACTATATTGCAGTAGTATTGCTGAGTAATATTCATCCTTAATTATTAGTGCTTAGGGTGTTTTTTGTCACTTTTATCATGAGCCGCACTGGCAGCTCCCAATTGGGAGGGAAAGGTGGGCTATGAATATTTGAAACGAAACAAATAAATGTTAAATTGCATGTGATGGACAGGTTCTGATGAACTATTGTGAAGGAGAGCGGAATGTACACGCTGAGGGTGCTCATTGTGTGGTGGGTGAGGTCACACAGATATATCATCTGAACCAGTCCTTAGCTTTGTACATTTCACAAGAAGGTACAGAACCTAGAGTCTTGCCCCTGCTGCTGTGCTTTCAACAGCTATCAAGCACACAGAGGTTTAGCCAGTGGTGTAGTGGTAAATTCTGAAATGCTGGAGCTTGTCATGGCTCAAGACTATACAACAGGAAATCAACTTTAAATTTCTAAGTTAGAGGGTTCCCCCCACCACCACTAATATTTCCTTTGAAAGTTACTGTTCTTCATTTAAAGATGTAGCTTATTTCATGCTAAACCGTGGGAGTGCATTGCAGTAGTTTAATTCAAACAAATGTATAAACATTGAAAGGAAGGATAAAGGTAGTCCAAATAAAGAATAAAAGACTGCAATTCTATGCATTTATTTAGAAGTACATTCCACTTACCTCTACCATTTGTGCCTCCTGGGCCCCCTCATCCAGTGAGATTAAGCAAACAAGCCCAGACACCTCCCTATCATGAATCATTATTCATCCGCATCTAGTGACAGTGCAGACCAGCACTTACAACCATAGGCAACTTGATCAATTGTGTGCTGCTGATCCTGAAGCTTCTTCTCGCTCCGATCCTTTGAAAAAAGGTTTAGTGGTAGCACCTGAGGAGTTCTGCTGATAACATCACTGGTCCTACTGTAGGAGAACTCCCAGTGCTGCACCCTGCCCCTTCCTCTATGACACCCTGGATTTAACAGATTAGGTGTCCCCCACTTAATGATGGGGATACGTTCTGGAAAACCCATCATATAGTGAAACTGTCATTAAACAAGTCCTCAATGTAACACAGTGGAGTTATAATTGGGAATGAATGGCTAATGCAGTGTACATTATGAGTGTGACACAAAGCACAACAAGATTTCTACTTGTCAATGGAGGTAGAAACACACACAAACACAGAGAGTTAAAGACAAAAAAAAAATTGCATTCAAAATACAGTACTGTATCTTGAATTGTTACAGGAAGAAAGTTGTATGGGTAAATTAGCCATGTATTAGAAGTACAAAATACAGAGAACTCCAAAACCACGTAATTTTTTTTTTCAAAGAAGCCACTAGTAAAAGCAGGCAACGAAAAAATTAAAAATGAAAGTCCAGGAAGTCCGGTATTTATATACAGACCGACGTTTCAACCTCTAAGCCGAGGTCATTCTCAAGGTACAAAACAGCAGGGCTGCCAAGATGACACATCTTTTCATCTTTGAAGTATCTTTAATTCTTCGTTTACACTTTGGGAACCTCCATCATATATGCGGATCGTCATTAAGCGATCCGTCATTAAGGGGGGGACACACACCTGTACTTGATTCTTGCCTCAGATAAGTGTTGGAAGAAACTTCACCAGCGAAAGTTCTGTCTGTGTGTTTGCTCTTAAATGCACAGGATCAAGAACAAGATGGCAACTCTACAAATGTGGGAATAAGATGAATGGGTAAGTGTTCACTTCTTGTTTTTGTGCTTCTGTATAACGTCTGAAGGGAAGCTTCTGGCATTACACAGAGATGAGAAAACAGGAAGTAAAAAGCTCTATTGCATTTCCTGTTTCCTCCACTTGTTGAGCATCCAAAGTCAGTATAGGCATCATGCCATTGCGTTTTCCAAGATCATGAATCATTTGGCTTTGTGCATTCAGACTCAACAATTAAGTAAACTACACATAATGACATGTTTCCTAATTGTTAAATTCTGTTAACGGACACCAAAATTGTGGCAAAATGGCTGACGTGCATTTGTGAAATGCTGACATGCATTTGTGCTCTGTTGAACAACATTTGTTTTCCTAATTGCATAATAGTGTTATTTGCATAGCAAACATAGCATAGCAAACATAGCTCCAAGTGATGTCCTTTACAGTGTTGGATGGTACCAACTTGGTAACATCTTGCAATAAAAAAGGAATTAATGAACATACTTCTGCATACCTGGCATTCCCCCAAGTATGCAGAAACACAACTTTATTGGACTCCATGGGACTAAATTCAGAGCAGGGCTTTTCAACCTTTTGCTGTTGCTGTGTAATTACCATTCTTGTGAGTACTACTTCCATCAGAGATGGCTGCTGTGCACAGGTGCTGCTGTGTGGCTTGCCCCACAATTCTTGCTCCAGTTCTTTACTCTGTACCTTCCATCTCTCCTTACCTGCTCTGTGCCTCTTTTGAATGACCAGAACCCTACACAGCAACAACTTGCTGTCAATGCATCTAAGGCATCACAACAAGCATCATCTAACACAGTGGTTCCCAAACTGGAAGTCGTGATGCCCCAGCCAGGAACAATGGGTCGCTACTCCCATGATGATGGCAACGGCATTTCCAGGATTACGCTGCTGCTGGGGGGGAAAGGATTTTTTTAGTCCTACCTGGGGGTCTTGCCGGGCCTCCGGAGGGGGCGGAGAGCCTGCAAACCCCTCCGCAGGCCTCCTCACACCCCAAAACGGCTCCAGATTGTGAT
Source organism: Plestiodon gilberti rubricaudatus (assembly GCA_026170595.1). Classification (NCBI taxonomy): domain Eukaryota; kingdom Metazoa; phylum Chordata; class Lepidosauria; order Squamata; family Scincidae; genus Plestiodon; species Plestiodon gilberti. Next base: position 204,397,100 of record JANXHW010000001.1, read on the forward strand.
CGTGACCCACTTGGTTTTCGGACAAAAACCGGGAAATACAAAATGGTAAGTTCCAGCTAATCAGCACTGCAAGGAGTAGCGCATTCCATCTCCCATTATATGAATGGAAGTGGTGAAACTGAGGGGGCGTTTTGGACCAGCCGTATGTGCCTTCATATGTTCAAAAGTCTAATGCAATGACAGTGGCCTTAAAAAATGCATACATTTGAATGAAGTCATGGGAAAGAAGACAAAGCCTGTCCAAAGTCTGAAGCAGTACCTAGATTCTGCCATCCTCATCCCCCCCATCACCACTTCTTTCTTCCCTCCTCTGCCACTCAGCCTGTTTTGAAGATATGCCAGGCAGTAGATGAGATAAGAGGCCAGCGGGTGGCGCAGCGGGTTAAACCGCTGAACCATAAGCTGTCGATTGAAAGGTCGGCAGTTTGATTCCCGCGACGGGGTGAGCTCTAGTTGCTTGGCCAGTTCCTGCCAACCTAGCAGTTCCAAAGCATGTCAATGCGAGTAGATAAATAGGTACCGCTTGCGGGAAGGTAAACAGTGCTCCGTGTTCCAGCTGCATGCTACGAGCTGCGGCAAGGAGAGTCATGCCGGCCACATGACCACAGAGGCGTCTTCGGACTACGCTGGCTCTTCGGCTTTGAAATGGAGATGAGCACCACACCCTAGAGTCGGACACGACTGGACTTCATTGTCAGGGGATACCTTTACCTTTTTAGATGAGATAAGGTGGCAGAGATCTTCCCAGTGGTTCTCCTTCCAGAAGATCTATCAGGAATAGGATTGTGGTGACCCTTAACTCCTCCTCCTCCACTCCATTGCTGCAGTTTTGGCAGTGGCTCCTGTGGAGGTAAGTTGCTCATTTATCCTCTGGGTGGAGCAGCCAAGAAGGCAGGAGGCCAGGGAAGGTGTCAGAATCCCCACTGCCAGTTCACCCCCTTCCCCAACCCACTGATTGAAGCAGCTTTCTCACCCTGCCTGACAGGTAGGCTGGTCCTTAGTGACCCACCTATACAGAAACAGATAAAGAAACCAACAAATACATATGCACAACAAAGTTTCTGGAAACAGAAAGGAAAAAAAAGGAAGGGGAAAAAAAGACTAAGGGAACAACAAAAACAAGTGATGTGATCCCAGATAATGTATCGGCTGCTGGGTAACAGAAAGCTATTTTGAGTTCTGCGGAACCTCTGCAAAAAAAAAAAAGCAATAGCTTGGTTCTTCTGATTAAACTTTCCCAATATTTTCTTGAATTACATGTCAGCATGTAAATATTTATGCATTCATCTATCTTGTAACCTTCACTATTATTTTCAGACCAACATTCCCTTCTGAAAATGAAGGTGAACGTCACTGAGTTCCAACTGACTGATATGGTTCAGGTTAAAGTTGTAAGAACAGAAATAAAGGAGGATGGAAAGAAGGAAAAAGCAGAGAGAAGTGGGGACAGGAGAGCGGCTTGGTAGATGAAAACTTTTTTTTCTTCATATATGCAAAACTCCATGAAACATCAGTAGGGTGGCATCAGAGATTGTCTGGGTCAGGCATTGGCCAAGAGCCCTCGCCCATCTGACAGCCCACCTGATCAGACCAATTTCCGAAACCTCAGTACTGGTGGCAGTAGTGGCACTCAATACACCATCAGTAGGAGGGTGGGTACCATGGCGGGGGCTCTGTCCCAGGGTCTTCAGCAATCTGGTGCCATTATTGACCAATCAGGAGTGGCGTTGCACCATGGAAGGAGCACTCAATGTGGAGTATTTTCCCATATTCATTTCCCCATTCCACTGAACTGCTGGTTGGCCTGTGTTCCATCTTTCCATATCAGAAAGCTGGTCCAAAGCTTAGTTTGCAAATAATGCCATCATCTTTCTTAGATTTCTTCACTGATACATAGTTATTTTGAAGTCAGCAAGACATCTCCTAGCCAGGAGTTTAAATAATGTCTACTTTGTAAATATTGAGGACAATAGTTACGCTTTTATGGTCCAAACGCTTCGCTGCCGCATCATAAAGTCATATGTTGGTGGGTTTGAGGCAATGGTGACTTTGAATAATGACTCTGTGCCTTGCTTTTCTTTTAATTAGATTGGTTAAAATGTAACGAATCCCATTGTCAAGGCTTCTAACTGCCAGCGTCTTAATTAGCTACACATGCATTTTCTGCCTTGTAAGCTTCCTCATTAGTTGTTTCGGGATTGAAAATCTAACTAACCCAGTCTTCTATTCCCCATCTCCAAACAGAAATCCATTTATGCTGTTTCTCATCCCGACTGCATGCATTTTTCCAGTTCAGCTTTATACAGACTGACAGAATCCCCTTCGCAACAGTAGCATCAATACATAAAGAGTGTCATATGATTTAATGGAATCATATTCAATCTAAGCGGCTACTCATCATAACCAATTGTTCCTGTTTTTACTACAGCAATAGTAACAGAAATTTGTTTTTACAGGCAACCATTAGAGTCTGCCCACTTAGAGCTGAAAGAGGATCTACTCCCACTTGTGGAACTATCTTTTGCGAACAGATGTCATTAATGCCAAGGTAAATGGATATTTTTTCCTCCTTGCACATATTTATAGGTATACATTAGCTATGAATAAAATATAAAGCAAAACCCCAATAGCAAATGGCATAATTGCATCGTTTAGAATGTGGAATAAAGGGGACCGAGCGCTCGACTTGATAGGTAGCATCGGAATAATGAAAACAATTAAAAACCCAGTGAAATATTGACAGACTTTTACCAAATGGCAGAAGGAAAGAATCATTTATTCAGTTAAGCTGTCTCTTGTCCTGTGTTAGCATTTGCTGAGTCATCATGTAAGATGTCCTTTCCCATCTGCCATATATGTTTATAGCAGGCTGGTGTTTATACAACCTGGTAGACACTTTCCATTAAAGTGAACGACACATTTCCATAGCAGTGACACCAGTGACGACTCCCAAGCCTATGAACAGATCATAGAGACCATTGCCGTTCCCCTTCTTACTAGGCTATTGCAATACCTTCTTGTCTGTGCCAGAGAGAGATATGCTCATAGCAGGGCATTTGTGTGTTATGAAGAAGGTAGTGCTTCTGTACATGGAACATTTGCTCCTATATCAGCATTTGCACATGGGTTCAGTTTCAGCGGTAGTGTGTGGTTGGTTATAAGTTCTCCCTTCATGCCGATATATGGAGACCATGTGCCGGCATCAGGACAATATCAGCATAGTCAGCATTCTTCTCAAGTGTGCATTGCGAAGGTTCAAGTGCTTCACGTACATCGTTTTAGCAACACTCACAGCATGTGGGTAGCAATATTATCTTAATATCACAGATGGGGAACAGAGTGTAAGCCGCCTTGGGCATTTGCCTCGGCATAGGAAAAGGCGGGGTATAAATTTCTTAAATAAATAAATAAATAAATAAAAATAGTAGTCATCATATGCGTGGGCTGTTCCTACCTGTGTTCAATGAACATGTGTTGGGTAGGCAGTTTTCTGTAATGTGTCCTGCACACAGTTGCTTGCATCTCTGTAGTATTCATATGTGCAAATCTGCGCACATGCTAACCAACAGGCAAGAGGCAAAACCTGCTCTCCTGCTGCAGTTGTGTTTGAGCACATATGAAAGCGATTATAGTTGTTTGGTTTAAGGCAGCTACTGAGTTTATGGCAGCAGTAGTAAGATTGAGTTGGAGGCTTCCTGGTTCATAGCTTACAGCCCAATCCTATGCTATGATTACAGCAGTGGAAGTCTCCTTCCACTGCAATAAATGCAACAGTGCCACCACAATGGACGTGCTGCTGCCGGGCAATTTGGAACTGTTGACGGAACCGGTCAGCAGCTCTCTGTACCTGCTGTTGTGGAACCTGGTTCATGCCAACCCAGGTAAGTCAGTGGAGGGGGTGTGTCATGGGCAGAGGGGGTGGATTCAGGAGTGGATTCTGGAAGCAGCAACTTATGCTGGGATCTTATCCCTGATTTCCCACTCTGCCCCAACCCCTTTATCTCTTTGGACATACGTGGTAAGTACAAGGAGACCCATAGGCCACCAGAAAGCCTACCAAAGGGTACATTTTGACTCACCCCTCATTGGCCTTCAGGTTGCCCCTCCCACTATAGCATGCAGTGCATGCTTCGTCATCGTAGGTGCATGCTATAGCATGGTGGGTGACAGGAGTGGGCTCTTAGTCTCTTAGCCACTACCCACAGTGTAACAGTGGCATGTCATATGGCTTTTCAGTCTTCTTGCCCATTCTGCTTCTGCTACTTTTTTGAGTATGACTTTATACTGTTGTGCTTGATCCCAAGTCCATCTGTTTTCAGAGCAGCAACTCACAGGATTGAGTCCCATGAGGACTACTTGACTTGTAATAAGAGCAGGCCTGGTAGCGGGCTTTTGCGACGGACAGCGCAATCCAATATAAAGATCCATGGGTGGACCAAGGGTTGTCTGCTGGATCCTATCCCCATTCCGATCAGCCCGGAGGTCTGCAGTGCTTGCTTCAAATCTTACGTTCATCCCCTTCCCCCGGTGTAATGCTGGGAGGCCCCAATGGGCCTTCTCGGATTTCTCCAGTTCTCGAGCTGGCATAAGTCCAAGGAGGCCATGTAATTGCCGCTCCAGCCTGGGAATGGGACAGAGATGCGGCGGCCACCATCACTGCTGTCATTGCAGGGGGGGCAGAGCTCTAGGTTCTGCTGCGGCTCAGACCCTCCGTTACACCGGAGCACGAAGCGGCCCCACCCCCTTGCCTCGGAACCATTCAAGGCGGAGAAAGCACTGTAATGGAGGGTTGGAGCCGCGGCAGAACTTAGAGCTCTGCCCCCCTGCAGTGATGCCAGTGGCCACCATCCATGCCCCCTCCTGGGCCAGTACAGCCAACCATTGCCCTCCTTCGCCACCCGGCCCGCCCCTGCTCCCACCGGTGGGAGCCTTACCTTCCTCCAGAGGCGGCTGGGTCGATCTGGCACCGGAGTGAGGGCTACTTTCGACCCTTACTCGAAAGTAGTCACAAACTTACTTTACGGAACGTTTGCGACACTTTCAAATGGTGGAGCACACGCTCCGCCGTTTGAAAGTTACAGTGGATAGTGCTGTAAAACATGAAGCAAGCACTGAACTCCACAGTTGGCAACCTCTGTGCCACCTCTGAGACCTTCCAGCAATAACACTGATGCACAGCTGAATAAACAAGAGGAGGCTTAATAGGGCAGGGGAAAGAAAGAAACTTGCAGTCACGTACAGAAAGACACATTACTGAATTCAAAATAGAATAAGTCAAGGCTTGAGTCAAGGCTCAGCAGTAGGACTGCACAGGTTCAGCAGAATTTCTATCTTCTTATGTTCCAGGGTTTTGCCAGCACAGTACATTAGTGTGACAATCCCAGAGCACCCTTTTGGTTTCAATCTGTTACTGTTGGTTTTCCACTCCAGCAATCAGTCTCTGACACCCTGTTGGTCTCATAGACCTGCTCCCAGCTTGCCGAACATCCTCCCTCTCAGTCGCTGCCAGTATTTTTCTCCTTTTCCTAGCGTCTATCATCACAGCATTTTCTCTTGCTTCCTCACAATAAAACAGGCAACTCCAGGTCATGGTAAAGAAGCAGGGGCTGTTGGGAATCGTAGTTCTAGACACAGCAGTATCATTACAGGCTCATGAAGTTCGTTGAGTTACTTCAAGATGTAGAAGCTACCTACAGTGGGCAGGCACATAAGTTTTTAATATATTTTTGGGGTAATTTGCAGGGATGTGGATCAAGTCTCTGACTCCAAGTCTTGAGTCAAGTCCCAAGTCTCTGGGTCCAAGTCTCAAGTCAAGTCCCAGGTGTTTGCCTCCAAGTCCTGAGTCTTGGTTGCAAGTTGCGAGTCCCTATCTATTTAATGGAGAAAACGGGTTTGATTTGACTTGTCGTAAAAGGCTCCAAGTCTCGAGTCGAGTCTTTCGAGTCTTTTACAATCGCCGAGTCAAGTCATTGACGCGACTTAAGTCCAATTTGAGTCCGAGTCAATAGACTCAAGTCTACATCACTGGTAATTTGTGTCATGTGTTTCTTTCCACCAAGCCCTATGATCAATCTTCTAGGGGCTGAAAAGAAAGAGAGAAAAAATTGAGTCAGTCAGACTACCAGAGCGTCCTTGTTTGATTTCAAACTTTAGACAAGGATGAAAGGAGCAGATGTGGTCAAAAGAATCCCCAGACCTGCCTAAGCCTTTAATCATCAAAATATTCCCAGAGGTTTTTAAACTTGAGAGAGAGAGAGAGAGAGAGAGAGAGAGAGAGAGAGAGAGAGAGAGAGAGGGTGCGATTCTAAGAAAAATGTTCTCCAACAACTTGATGGACATCTCACAGAACTGGCTTGTCAGTAGATTTGTCTCTGGAAAAAACAGTGAGAAATATGCATAAGGTGTATTTTTCTTTAGCATGACTTATTATTACTGAAGCCTTTGTTCTTCTGCAAATTATCAGTGTTATGCTAATTGCTTCCAAGGTACATGTTGCACGCACGCCTTTCTCTTCTAAAGACTCAGAACCCTTTGGTATATCTTTCCTAAGTCTCAGAAAGAAATGATTTTCATGGAAGAATTGCTTCTAAATTGCCTATCCTAACATATTTCTTTATACGCTTTTTTATTATTTCAAAGGCTGTCATACCATCAGTTGCATTTCATTAGCAGGTTATCTTCAGATGCTTTTCAAATGGTAAATCCATAGCTTTTCTCTAAAAGCTTTTTTTTCACATTGCTCAGTTCAATTATTTCTTCCTTATACTGCAGGCAAGTCAAACTTTTCATTCAAAACGAATTTTTTTATGGCAGGGTCCTATTCCTCAATTCCCTTGATGGTATGCAAGTCCCACTAATTTTATTGTACATTAATCACAAGAATGTGGTTGGAACGATAGCAAAATGGTATTTTGACATGGAAGAGATTAATGTCATGCAGCCAAGTGACAATCACATTTCTTGTATTTATTTATGTCTCTGTCCAGAAGAAAATTAGATGTGAATCGAATTCATTACCTCCTCTCAGCACACACTGGAAATCTATGTTTTATGAAATTTTGATTTTGCATATGTAATGAGGGGTATTATATTTCCTTTCCTTGAATACTGACTTGGAAATTTTTTGTGTGTGATTTACAAAACTCAGCACTGACGACTTGTAGTCAGAAATATGGGGTTTGATATTTGGACAGTAATATTATTGCTATTCAACTCCAGAGACTTTGAGATGAAGTGATATATAGATCAGTTTCAATCTGGTTTGGCATCTGGGTATGGCATCAAAATGACAACGTTCACACGGCCTAAAGTATGATAAATGCTGGGAGAAACAATGGGGACATGCCAGCCTGTTAATTCTCCTGGACCTCTTTGTAACCTTTGACACCATTGACCATGTTGTACTTCTGCGGCTCTCTAAAACTACCATTCCAGTGGCAGTAGATGCTTTACCAAGTTGCAAAACGCCTTTCAAAAGTGTACAGAGTCACATAGTTCTGGGCCACTGCTGCAGATGGCAGGGAGGAAACTGCATGTGGTGGTGGTGAAAAGGATCCCCGCCAATTCAGGTAAGTCAGTGGGGTGGGCACAACTAGGTGGGGGTTGGGAGGAACAGGGTGGAATGGGGGAGGGCTGGGGGCATTCAGAGGTGGGAGGGGGTACCAGGCATGAGCAACTTGCACTGCATGCTATCCCCTCTGGAAGCAGCTTCCATGCCCCCTTTGCCTCCTTGGAATTGTGCCAGCAAAGAGCTGGCACAAGTCCGAGGAGACCCATTGGCAGTCGAGGGGCTTCCAGAGAGGTAAGGGAAATTATTTCCCCTTTCCCCTCCCAAGCATCCTGATTGTCTCCCCCCCACACACACCCCAGCATGCACCACACAGCCTGTTTTGGCATGGCTGCATGCTGTGGTGGGGAAAATCATAGGATTGGGCTGTGAGTGAAGTAAGAGGCTACCAATATGCTAAAGACACCCAACTCTACTTCTCCTTTTCATCAGAATCAAGTGAAGCTGTGATAGTGCTGAATTAATACCTAAAATCTGTAATGGAGTGGATTGGGGCCCAAAACCTGAAGCTCAATCCAGGCAAAAATATAGTACTGTTAGTAGGTAGTTGGATAATCAGATGACAGCAGTGGCCAGTTTTTGTTATTTTTGGAGGGGGGGCTTTTGCCTAACTTGGCTAGTGTGCTAACTGCAGCCTTACCTGAATTGTGCACACCTGACCACAGAGGTCCATGCATTTCAGACATCCTGACCGGGCTATTGCACTGTGCTGCACTGTGACTGCCCATGAAGACTGTATGGAAACTGCAATTATTGCAAAATGAAGTAGTTATGTGGTAATGGGGGGCTCCTATGTGTGGACTGTCTGAGGGCACAATTGAAGGTGTGGGTGATGCTGTTTGTGGCTTGGGGCCAAGATATTTATCACATATGAGACAAACCTCCCCCTGAGGTCACTAGCGTCACTGCAGGGGGGCGGAGCTCTAAGTTCTGCCAAGGCTCCGACCCTCCGTTACACTGGAGCACGAAGCGGCCCAACCCCTCGCCTTCGGAACCATTCAAGGCAGTGAAAGCAGCGCTTTCACCACCTTGAATGGTTCCAAAGGCAAGGGGGCGGGGCCGCTTCGTGCTCCAGTGTAACGGAGGGTCGGAGCCTCTGCAGAACTTAGAGCTCCACCCCCCTGCAGCGACGCCAGTGCCTGAGGTCATCTGCTGCCATTATTGGAAGCAAGTTTGGCAGCATCAAGGGGGAGGGCCTTCTTCATGGCAGTGCCACAACTCTGGAACGTCCTCCCAGTTTAAATAAGAATGGCCCGCTTCCTGCTATCCTTTCAACAGGGGCTGAAAACTGTTTCAGTTTGTCAAGCTTTCTCCCTTTAGTTGTGTTGAGGCCACAATTTGAATTAATTGAAATTTAATTTGTATTTGTATTTCATTGTGGTTTTTATTGCTATTTTTAATTGGATTTGTTTTATTGGATTTGATTGTGGTTTTTATTATTGTAAGCCACCCTAGGCATCTGATCTATAAGGCTCTCGTTGAGCCTCCAAAGAAGGAGGAAGGGGGAGGCAGCCAGACCATGAGGCCACCTCAAAACGAGAATGAGGCCTCCAAAGGAGAAGGGCAGCCGGATCGCAAGTACGCCACCACCAGCACCTCCTTGGGAGAGGAGAACCCAGAAGTGACATCATAACATCACCACCCCGGGAGCCACGGGTTCTAGCTATGCTGCTGCCTCACTTGACTTTATTGGACAGCTTTGCCCTGAGATGTGGAGTCATGCCTCATGGTCATCCAGTAAGAATGAACTGCTGAAATATTTGGCAAAACTGCCTTTATAATCCTTCTGGCTAGCGAGATGTCTTCCTAGTTGTGTAATTATGAGATGTAATGGTGCAGTGGGTTAAACCACTGAACCATGAGTTGTTGATTGAAAGGTCGGCAGTTCGAATCCGCGACAGGATGAGCTCTAGTTGCTTGGCCAGCTCCTGCCAACCTAGCAGTTCCAAAGCATGTTAATGTGAGTAGATAAATAGGTACCGCTTGTGGGAAGGTAAACAGCGCTCCGTGTTCCAGCCGCATGCTACGCGCTGCAGCAAGGAGAGTCATGCCGGCCACATGACTATGGAGGCGTCTTCGGACAACGCTGGCTCTTCGGCTTTGAAATGGGGATGAGCACCACACCCTAGAGTCGGACACGACTGGACTTAATTGTCAGGGGTCACCTTTACCTAATGGATTATGACCCTTGTGGAATTTTTTGAAACCATGAAACTCCGCAGAACTAACTAGACTTGTAAAACGAGAGTGATCACTTCTCCTCTGTTGTAGTGATTATCAGTAATGGTTTACCTTTTCCTCTCCTTTATCTTCCTCTCAGGAAACAATTTAAGCGTACAGTAACTTCCCTGTGGGTTTTAGAAACATAATGTGTCTCGAGTGTAAATGAAAGATGATTTTTGCTGAAATGAAAGGATCGCTGTATGTTTGCGGGGGTGGGGGGGTTGAACACGATCTTGTTCACACACACACACACACACACACACACTGTTTCTGTAGCCAATCTCTCTCAGCTATGTAGTAATTCCTCATTCAGGTCTGCAGCATCTTATAAAATGTACAACATTAGGTCTTGCACTGGAAGAGACATCTGAACCGTTTCTGAGAAAGCAGAGATGTCTTAGCAATACTCAGTGACTTTACAGCAATCTTACATTACTCTCTAATAAGTCATTTCTAGAAAGCCTGTAAGCTTGCTCTGTAACATTAAGGAATGTCCTTCTGCCCTTGAAGCTTCATTGCACCAGCACTGGCCTTGTTCAATGGATGAAGTCATCTAGTCCTTGTAGTATTGCTCTTTATTGTTGTCCTTGCTTTTTCCTGCTCACTCTGTTGTTCTGCTGGGATACAACTGACTTGCAAACGTGAACATCTAGCTGTGTCAGGTGTTTCTAGAACTTCCCACTGACCTTGGGCATATATTATTGCACTTTCCAGAAATACTGGATGGTATGCAATGAGATATAAGGCTATTCCCATAAGGGCACGATCCTATTTTCTATGGGCACTGGCCCTGTAGCCTCAGTGCCGCTGGCGCTGGGTGTTGCAAACATGCCTTAAGGCATGTTTGAACACCCAGAGAGGAGGCAGCACTGGCAGGAGGATTGTGCCGTTATGCCGGCGCTGTATCCAGGCCCTACATGTGCCAAAGCAGGTAAGGCCGCTCTGAGCAGCGCGGGAGCTGGGGGAGGGTGGGGAGGAGTGTAACTGGGCAGGGGAGGGTGGGGTGGACAATTCGGGCCTGGGAGAGGGTAGAGATCAGCATCCTTGTTGGATGGCGTATCCTATCCCCCCTCCCAGGCCCTTGCAGTTGACTCGGTGCTGCTTGATTCTCCACCAGCTGCAGAGCTGGCAGAGAACCAAGTAGCCCTATTATGGTGGCTGGAGATTTACCCGGGGTAAGCGGGCATTTGGGTGACCCCTTCCTCAGAGGTAACACCTTTCCCAGACAGGAATCAACATGGGCCGTGTGGACCACACTGAACAGCCTACGCCGGGGGGGCGGGTAGGATTGGGTTGTAAGACATCTAAGCATGTCCACATGAGCATTCAGGCTGTTAAAATGTTATCTCCCAACTTCAGGTGTTTGTGCTGCATCAAATCCCATTTTAGAGTGGTCCCCAACCTTCTGTTGTACTTTTGGGGGCCATTAGGGCTGGAGGATGAAAGAGGGGACACACAAACCCCAGAGCTCATAAGAACATAACAAGAGTCTAGTTGGATCAGGCCAAAGTCCCACCTACTCCAGCATCCTGTTTCCCACAGTGGCCCACCAGTTGCTTCTTGGTAGCCCACAAGCAGGGGATGATGTCATACCTCACCCATCATTGCTTCCCTGAAACTGGAATTCAGAGGTATGGTATCATCCCTTGCAGACCTCCCATGGAAGTACTGTCCATGGCTCTTAGAATCTGTCTAGTGTGTTTTAGGATTGGCCCACAATGTTATTTGCCCACTCAGACAGTTTTGGACTAGGGAGGGCCTGTACTAGAATGAATGTGTAAGGTTCAAACACTTCCATATCAGGACAAAATGATCTCCGATCAAAGGGCTGAGAAAGAACCTGGACAGCTGTTGCCAGTCAGAGTGGACAATATTGGGATAGCTGCACCAAAGGCCCAGACTCAGTATAAGGCAGCTTCCTATGGAGGTAGCTTCACATGTAGTGCCTGTCAAATAACAGGTACCTGTCAAATATACCTGTCAAATAACAGGTAGCATCATTCTGTTTCTTCTGCATTTGTGCAGAAATCTCCAGGTGAACAGTTGCTGATAACATATTCATACTTATATAAGCATCTGCACGCCAAAAAAGATCAACGTTTTCTTGAAGGAGAAAAAGAGATTAAAGGCAAAACACTTATTTTCTTATACCTGACAGGCTGTTGATTATCAGGTATGTGATTATGGCACATAATTATGTGATTATGGCTTAAGTATGGATCTATTTCTCACAATGCCTCTTGTGTTTATTGTTGTTAGGTTATTTTTAATTGTTATAGCATGTTGTTTGATGTTTTTAAGATGTAAGCTACGGGATGCTAACTGCTAGAGAAGTGGGACAAAGATGTGTTACTGTACAGTAAAGTAAATGAAATAAATATTGATCAAATAATGATTAGCCAGATCATAAGAATAACAGTTTGGTAGCTTTTTATCTTCTTGGTCTTGTTGAAAGGCTCCAACCACTGGAAATTATTGAAATGTTCACAAGATAAAATCTGCAGTTAAGGAGAAAGTCACAAAAAATGTAATGCATGAGAAATGCCCTAAACCAGATGTTCCCAACCTTTGTTGCCAGGTGTACCACCTGTCACAGTCAATTTTTCTGAAGTACCACCTGCATCAATAAATAAATAAATACATGTTACATGTATTTATAATATTTAATTTAATATGTGCACTAAATAGGTGATATTGTCAGCAAATGCTGCAATTAAGCTACTGTGATTTTTTTTTTTCAAACAGTAATATTCACAGATCTACTTCCTGCTTTGGAAGCTCATCCAAAAGAGCAGATACAGTATATAGGCTTCAGTTCTGGAGTAGAATATCAGTAGAATATAACTGGCATTCTCAGTTTTCCTATCTTTCCCCAGGAAAGTTATGTTTCATTGCTCCCCCCCCCCTTTCAGGCCTATTGATTTGAGCCTCTATAGATATGAGCAGCATGAGCAGCAGCTTGCTCAGATACAGCTTAAATACAGCAATTTGAGCAGCTTGCTCAAATACAGCAATAAAATAGAAATAAAAGAAAAGAAACAGGAAATAAAAGGCTTGCCTGCCTTGTTCTTGCCTGCGCCACCTAATGGTTCAATGTTGTATCTACAGGAAGCAATACGGAACAGTACAGATTGGAGATAAGGAGCAGGAGCAACTGAGAGAGACTGGAATGGTAGATAAGAGACCTCCTAGCAGAAGATAAGAGACCTCCTGATTACTGTTCCTAGCAGCTAATTTCCGCTGTCCCAGATAAAAGGCCTCAGGGGCAAAAAACACCCAACCACCCTTTTTGACCCATTTTTCACCCTGGGCCCAGGTTAAGGGGTTAGCCCCTTAACCCCCCTCTCAGAGGCCCTGCTCAGAGGATCAGGTTCCACAGGTAAGACTGCAACAACAATTAGCAACACTGAACTGCAAGACAGAGGGGAGATCGGAAACCCAAATATGAACCAGCATGCCTCGTACCACCGGCAGTTGCTCAAAGTACCACCGGTGGTATGTGTACCACAGGTTGGGAACCTCGGTCCTAAACCATGCAGGTTTACTCAGACATAAGTCCCTGTTCCTAAGAGAATGGTCACTGGGGATATCGTCAGGTAACACATGCTGCTATAATCAACACTGATTCAATTATGCTATCGTGCATATTCAGTGGATTTCAGGCAGCCCAATCCTAACTAAATCCCCGCATGGCGATGCAGCAGTGTAGGCACGGCTACTGCTGCATCCCACGGGGAATTTTTGGCTGTTGAAGGTCTCCTTGGGGTAAGTGGGCATTTGTCCCTTTGCCCTGGTATAAACCCCAGCAGCGGCTATGGGGCAACATGGACCTGTGCCAGCTCAAACGCTGGCGCAAGTCCGTGTTGGCCCAGGAAGGTGAATTTGGCCTTGGAAGGGGGTCGGGATTCGGTGTGTGCTGCTACCAATCCTGCCCCCCTCCTCGGCCTGATCCACCCTCCTCCTCATCTTCCTCCTAGTCACTGCCCCATTTCGCCCACCCACCCCCTACATAAGCTTACCTGCTCTGGCAAGTCTCTGTGGGTCTGCCGGCATGTGGGAGGCTGCTCCAGCTTCCCTGCCAGTGGGACCACTGCACGCATTGGCAGAGGCTGCTTTGTGACTGCTGCAAAGCAGCCTCTGCCGGTGCAAAGCTAGTTACACTGGCGGGGTAGGGGGTAGGATTGGGCTGTAAATTTGTAATAGTTCTTTGTTTTGCAAACACTGTACATTGAAGAAAAAGTTTAGTTATGTAATGGACTGCAATTCGACACAATACTTACTTGAACTGGCAAAAAGGATAACATCTTTGAGAAGTCAGCCTGAAGCATGGTTGCAGGTGCCTGCGAGAGGCTTGGAAAGTGCAAGAGCCGGCAGCCAGGATGATGACTGTACTGTGAAGGGAAACACCTGGAGAAATGGAGGTTCTATGAGATTGTCTCATGGAACAATACTTGTAAAATACCATTGAAAAATGGATTTATGTTCAGGCTGCCTATGTAAACCGCCTTGAGTCTACTAAGAAAGGTGGTATATAAATACTGCAACAAATGACGGACAGACAGACAGACAGACTCTCTCAGTGGCACTTAGTTCTAAGTAAATATGCATTAGGTTAATGCAGGGGTGGCCAACCTTTCAACGTGACTGCTCCTGTCCCTTTAATGGTTGCATAGGTGAGGGCATTTCAGCAGGTGCAGCTGCTTTAGTTGCACCATCAGCAATTGCAGCTGCCAAGATTCTGTCTTCTACACAACTCTTAAGAACAAAGAGGCCCTAATGGTGGAAGGTTGGCCACTCCTGGGTTAATGTATATAAACCAACTGGATAGCTAGATCTCTAGCTAGTGTATATATAACCCAGTTCACAGTGTGGTATGAAAAAAACACACCTTAAGACTGAAAATTATTCACTTCCCAGAACTGAAATGTGGCAGTGTCATCAACCAAGTGCTTAGAAAACCATTCTTTTGGGTGTAGATATATTAAAAGATACTTCTGGATAACATTTCACTGCATAATAAAGAACCTATATTGAACATATTGAATCTCTGTTCTGAATCTCTAATGGCAGAGAGCTGTTCCAGAAAAGCCACACAAGTATCCAGTTCCCACCTGTTCACTTACTTACGTCTGTAGCAGTTAAATATAGAACATAGATTTTAGTGAAACCTTTAATAGCCTCTTAGGTATAGAACATCTCCTATAATACATTAGTAACATGAATTGGTAATTATTACCAATAAATAGTAGTTGCTGTTAAATTCTAGCCTTTGGAAGCAAGCGGTCCCTGCCTCAATATCAAATCACAGATTACACCTGCAATTGCTGAGCTCGATATTGTTTTCACCCGGTTTATGTAGCGGCAGGGGCGGCCCATCCATCAGGCGAGGTGATGCACGTTGCAGCAGCAGCAGCAGCCTGTATGTGTGTTTGAGTATGTATGTGAAAGGGCAGTGGATGCGGGGTGCCATTCACCCTGAGTCTGCTGCTTCTATTGCCTCTCTTCAGCCTGCCATGATGCAAACTGCACTGGTCCACTTTCTGCCCACTAAAAGCAAGACATCCTTACTTTGCTCTTGGTGCAGTGTCTTCAAATGCACCAAGTGCAAGACTTTTGATTTGATTTACAGGGACCATGTGGATAAACGAATCAGAAATGTATTCAAACCAGAAGTTCTACACTTCCACAACTGAAGAAACCACGGGTGAGTGCGGTAAAGTTTACCGGGTAAACCGCTGCTTTTTCGGTAATCATGCAAAAGCGGCATCGGGCAGCATTTTGGGTTGCCCCACCGTTGTGTAGTGGGGAGTGCTTCTCCGGTGCTGCTAACTTGAGTACACACCTTTTACTTCCTTTCCTGTATCTCCAGGATACAAATGGTGCCACATTCAATATAACCCACATCACTTTTACTGCAGGTTCAACCTCACAGGGAATGGGCTTCCTCCCCACTAGCTGGGCTATGAGACTGCATCAAGCATACATTATTTTTCCTTCCCTCCCTATAAATCAGCCTCCCAAGATTAGTGAGAGTATCAACCACAAGTCTATCAAATCCACATTAGTTCCAATCACTGCTCAGCCACCATAGGTTCATTTACTCAAAGGTTCTCTGGAGGAATTCAAGGGGATTTTGTCTTGATCAAGAGCTTAAGAACTGGGGTACCCGAGGACCTTTTCTCATATGAACCAGCAAATCCCTTGAGGTCATCTGGGAGGGCCTCTGGTTGCTGTCTATGGCTGAGGATAGATTGGTGGTAACAAGGAGGGTGGTGCCTTCTCGGTGGTGGCACAGGAACCCCCTCTCAATTGAATTGAGAACTATCCCCTCCCTATTGTCCTTCTGGCAGGGATTAAACAATTTTTATTTAGCTAAGCCTCAATTTCTGTTGCTCTTCATGTTCTTCTGTTTGATGGATACTCTGCTCTTGGTTTCTTGTGGATCTGTTAATGCTTTATTTATTTTATTTTTAATGCAAATTTATTATAACGCATTTTTATGGTACATATTATAATTTATGATTGCAAGCTGCCCTAGGTACCCCATTTTTGGGGGGAGGGGTAAAATATATATAAATCTTCTAAATAAATCATATAAATTAATTCATAAAACTAGAAATCCCTTAACCCATTAAAGACTACTTGATTAAAGGCTACATTATAACCTTATGTCAGAGTAACATCTCAGCTGAAGTATTGTTGTTGTTGTTCAGTCATTAAGTCGTGTCCGACCCTTCTTATGAACCATATCCCGCCAGGCCTTCCTGTCCTCCACTATCTTCCTGAGTTCGCTCATTTTCATGTTCGTTGCATCGGTGATGCTGTCTAACCATCTCATCCTTTGCCTCCCCTTCTCCTTTTGCCTTCAATCTTTCCCAGCCTCAGAGTCTTCTCCAGAGACTCCTCTCTTCGCATTAGGTGGCCAAAATATTTGAGTTTCAGCCTCAGTACCTGTCCTTCCAGGGAACAGTCAGGGTTGATTTCATTTAGGATTGACTGATTTGATCTCCTAGCAGTCCAAGGGACTCTCAGGAGTCTTCTCCAGCACCACAGTTCGAAAGCATCTCTTTAGGCACGTCTATTCAGAGGTCTATTATAATAGGCATGTCTATTCAGAGGTCAGTTCCATTGAAATCAGTTGTCCTTACTTAACATAAACATAAGAACATAAGAAGAGCCCTGCTGGATCAGGCCAAAAGTCCATCTAGTCCAGCTTCCTGTATCACACAGTGGCCCCACCAGATGCCTCAGGGAGCACACAGCCAACAAGACAACCTGTTTCCTGCTGCCACTCCCCTGCACCTGGCACAGAGAAAACCTTCTAGGTGTGTATAGGATTGCAGCCTATGAGCAGGCTTACCAGATCGTCGCTGGGACGGGAGCGGTCTACCCTTAAGGGGGCGGGCGTGGGGGGGCCAGAACACGACACGTTCTGGCCCCCCCACGCCACGCCCCCTTAAGGGTAGACCGCTCCCGTCCTGGCGACGATCTGGTAAGCCTGCCTATGAGGATTAGAAACTGAAAATTCTTCCTACAAAAATCTTTTATTTTTGAAAGGAAAATGCTTTTTTTTTGTTTGCAATAGACAATTGGGTTTATATAAAATGACCACTTAATGTAAAGACTATCACATTTCTCTTTTACTTCTATTCTCGGACTTTTAAGGGGCTCTGCATCACGTGCTCTGAGCATGCTGGAGACAGAACAGGATAATTGCTACTTTCTAGTAATTAGAAAGGGCTGGCTTTTTTAATCAATGTAATCATAATGGTGACCCAGTGGTGTGTGTTTGTTTTTAATTGTTTTAATTACCTTGTTTTTAAAGTTTTTATTGCATTTGTATATTTTAATATGTTGTAAGCCACCTTGATTGCCCTGTCAGGAGAAAGGCGGTATACAAATTCTTTAGATAGATAGATAGATAGATAGATAGATAGATAGATAGATAGATAGATAGATAGATAGATAGATAGATAGATAGATAACTTTTAAAATGGGCAGTGAACAACCAACATTGTTACTTTGTTCTTGTAGTCCTATGTTATGTACATCCTGAAATCAGGCTTGGAAAGGCCTTGGCTATTCAGTATTCTCCTGTGGAACTCCTCTACGCTTCATCTTACAAACTATCAATTCTGAGGCTTCTTTGTCATCATGTCCCAGATACCCCTCCTGTTTTTTGAGTTGTGTGTGTTTGCTTAAACTCCAGCCTGATGAAGAATTCTGGAAAGCTTGCTTAAGATTTTGTACTTTTGTTGTTGTTGTTGGTCCTTATAAAGGTGGATTTTGGAATTTTTCTAAACAACCAAGATGGCTATAGGCTACCTATACGTTTGGATTGACTCCACCCACAATCACATGGGCTGAGGAAACGACTTACATAGAAGTTTGGCTCCGTCAGATGAGGTCACTTCTCTAAATATCTCCGTTTTAGGGTAGAACTCTTTCTCTCTTCCTTTTCTTCCTGATGCATTGAGAATGCAAGCACTCCAAATCATGGAGAAGAAACTTCTCTGTAGTCAGCAGCACTACCCTTTGCAGACAAATGCAGAACTTGGTGGAGAGGCATGGCCACATTGGCAGGGAGTATTCCTGGCAAACAGAAGGGGAAGAAATGGAAGCAGTAACAGATTTTACTTTTTTGGGTTCCAAGATCACTGCAGACGGAGACAGCAGCCATGAAATTAAAAGATGCTTACTCCTTGAAAGGAAAGCTATGGCAAATTTAGATAGCATAATAAAAAGCAGAGATATCACCATGCCAACAAAAGTTCGTATAGTCAGGGCGATGGTGTTCCCAGTAGCAATGTATGGTTGCGAGAGTTGGACCATAAGGAAGGCTGAGCGCCGAAGAATAGATGCTTTCAAACTGTGGTGCTGGAGAAGACTCCTGAGAGTCCCTTGGACTGCTAGGAGATCAAATCAGTCAATCCTAAATGAAATCAACCCTGACTGTTCCCTGGAAGGACAGGTACTGAGGCTGAAACTCAAATATTTTGGCCACCTAATGCGAAGAGAGGACTCTCTGGAGAAGACTCTGATGCTGGGAAAAATTGAAGGCAAAAGGAGAAGGGGAAGGCAAAGGATGAGATGGTTAGACAGCATCACCGATGCAACGAACATGAAAATGAGCGAACTCAGGAAGATAGTGGAGGACAGGAAGGCCTGGCGGGATGAGGTTCATGGGATCATGAAGGGTTGGACATGACTTAACGACTGAACAACAACAACAACATGTGGCTGTCTAGCATAGCCCCCCTTCCGTGCTTTCAGTGAGTGCAGCCTGGATGCGCTAATCTGTCAGCCTTTCTGAAAGAGGTTTGTCTCAGTTTTTTACAATGAATCGAAACACCTATGGGTTCTGTTGCCATAGCATTAGTAACAAAAAATCAGGAAATAAAATACGCACAATCACACTTTCAAATAAACATTGAATGAAGAAGAATACAGTATATAATAAATGCTGCAGACAGACAGGTACATGGAAGAATAAGGTGACCTTGGCTGAAGAAAATATACCTATGTGTGTTTGTACACTCACTCGCACTCGCACACGCAAACACACACACACACACACACACACACACACACACACACTGATGAGTAAGATACTGAAAGGCTATGTACTCACTGTATCGAGCAGTTGGAAAAAAGGAGAGCAAAGAGAACATGGAATTACGATTGCAGTCTACAGAGTGAGTTAATGCGAAAAGGGAGACTTCATGAGATATTTCCTGGCAGAATAACAAATGGGATTGACTGATTTATTTATTTAATAAGAAGATCCTTATGATTGTGCCTAAAAGGGGTTGTAGAATCAGGTGGCAGGTAATGCCTTATACTTTTGAGCCTCCTCCTGATTAGATTTGCGTGCTAGGAAGAAAGGAATGGCACATGTAGGAAATCTCTTCTGTGTTTCATCCTGTACGCTCTTTCCTCAGAGTGGCTGCTGGAGCTGATTGGCAGTCCCTGAGGATACGAGAGTTGAAAAGGTTAAAGCCAGGAAGGATTCTTCCTTCAAAAGAAGCCAGAAACAGTCAAGTGCTGCCCCTGGAACTTCTCATCACTTAAGGAAGTAGGACATATGTTTGTAAGAAGACAGTGCCTCTATGGTCACGATGATGTATGGAAAATTCAGAAAAATGGGGGAGTGGTATAGGAAGGCAAGGATGAAGGAGAGTCTAAATCGAAACATAGGTTAAAACAACTAAGAAGCAAACACTGTGGTTTCTGATATCCCATGCTGTCAGTAGCGTAGCCAGGCCAGGTGCTGTGCCCAGGGTCACAGTCATGGTCTCCTCATAAGGAGGAGCCCCCATGGCAGCTTTCTGCTCCCTGGCTGCTTTTTTGCAGCCACAGTGGCCGCGTCTGCAGCCACAGAGGGTCTTTGCGCTGTTTTCGATGCTTTTGATGCTCCCGCCCGCCCAGGTTCCTAGAAGGCTTCAAATGAAACCTTTTGGGAGTACAGGGGGCGAGGCATTGACATGAAACGTGTCATTGTCCCGCCCCCTGGGGTATGCTAGGGGTTCTTTAAATAACAATAATTAAATAATAATACCCCCCCCCCCCGCGTGCTGTTCTTATTCCCATACAGTGATTCAGTATCAGTGGCTACTAACACAGTCGGCTTTAGATTTTGCCTCTGACTTAGCTGAAGACTGAAAAACCTAGATTGTCCAAGTGAAATGCTGTACACTAAGGAGGATAAAATAAAACCAGAACAATGGCTGATTAGAAAACAACACATTGTAGCCAATGAGGAAGATATTGCATAAAAGCGGAGGGGGCAGGGGATGGCCAGATCAGGTCTGAGAAGGGGGTGGGTTGAGCGGCAGTAGTGGCCGCTGAATCTTCACCCCATTCATGGACCTGATATCGTGGTGTGGGTCCATGCAGATCTGCACCAGCTATTTAACTATAGCAGATCCGAGTAGACAACCCCCCCCCCCGCACTGCGGAGGCTTACCCTTGCGTAAGGGAATGATTGTTCCCTTAACCAGAGACCTCTGCAACTGTACCCCCTTCGGGATGCAGCGGTAGCCATTTTGGCACTGCTGCATCGGCGGGGAGTGGGGAATAGGATTGGGCTCTGTGTGTTAAAAGTCTCCTCTCTAAGGGTCGGAGCGATACAACTATGTGGAACAATCCAGATAATTGGCGGGTTACAGACATTTTTTTTTAAAGTACGGTATATATCTGACCCTGGTAGGCAGAAAGTAAAATAGACCTATGCATGCAACTGTATTCTCCAATGTGTAGGCCTGATTCATAAGGTATTGGGAGTTGAAGACGCTCAGCTCTTTGAGGGAATGGGATCTTAAAATTCATTAGCCGTTGAGGTCTCACTCAACAAGGGACGTGGAAGTGCCCTTTTCAAAGGAATGGCTGAACCCAGGAGAACCAAAGTCTGCAGGTTTGGTTTATTGCTTCTGACTACGCAGCTCAAGGGAGCCGTTTTAGCACCTCACATTTGGTAGTAATGGAAAATTCCTGGACGCTTAAGTCCTTCTGGAGCATTTCTTTTGTAAATGTGCCTTTTGATACCACTCCAGCTTCTTGCCTTCCTCCTCCTATGCCATTAGCTCTCCCAGTGGATGTGTTGTTTTTAAAATATATGTTTGTGCGTTAGGGCAATATTTGCATGCCATTGATTGGAGCCTGTATGCCACCAACCAGAGGCAGCCATGCCTGAAACCAACAGTGTTAAAACAAACAAATCATGAGCTAATGATTTTCCAATAACTCAGCTGCCCTCCTTATGTTTTTGAGATGCTATAATTTTTTTTCTTGGAGGAAGAAAATGATGTGGAGCTTTGAATTACAGCAGAAAAGGCTGATGTAAGGTGACTGCAAGAGGGTCGAGGGCTTTTATTTGCTGCTGCTCTCTGATTGATTAGTGTTTCAGCACTTTTTAATTTCATGTTCCGCTTCAGCATGGCCTCACCACAATTGCATAAGCTGCAGCCATAGATCAAAAGCTAGAGAAGAAAATGTAGCCTGAATCAAGGACAGCACACCTTGTTCCTTCAATTGTTAATATTTTTATCCCCTCAAAGGCATAGTTTAGACAGCAAAAGTGCATCCTACAGTTATTAGCCGATCCCTTTCCTACAATATTAGTCTGGTCGTGGCAATAGAATATTGAGAGCCACCATGTAGGGCAGCCCAATCATGGGCAGCTGATTGGTGGGGTGCCTCCACTACCCTTTGTCCCATTGCCTTCACTGCTCTCAGTGGCGAAACGCTGACCGTCCCCCATGTCGGAAGTGACATAACGGCTGCAGCCGTTAATGGACACTACCGAGGCGCAGGGTGGGCGGGAGGGCCAGACCCGTTGCCGCTGTTCCTCGTTCGCGCCAACAAATGGCGTGGGTCAACAAATGGCATGGGCGATGCCAACAAATGGCGTGGGCGATGCCACCGCCTTCCCCCCCCCGCCCGTATGCCGCTCGGGGGCCCACCACCCCATCGCCCCCCCTGTATGACGCCTCTGACTGCTCTTCCTCTTCTTCCTCCCAGTTCCTAGATTGAAAAAGGAAGAGTTGGATGGAGAGGAAGTGGAGAAGAGAAGAGAATGGTGAGCTAGAGCATCTCTTTCCTCCACACTTCCTCTTCTGCTCTGTGCCCATCTTCCTTTTCCAACTGAGGATGTGGGAGAAGAGGATGGTACATCAGAGGGTAAGTAAGCGAGGCAGCATTTGGCACACCACCTCAGGCACCAGGAGGGTGAAGAAGGATAATCAGCAAGTTGCCTTCAACTGGAGTCCTGGCTCAAGGCAAAAGTTCTTATCCCAACCACACATCAAAGGGCAATCGCTGGAAAAATAGGGAGAACACATAATTGAATGGGCTAGCATTGTTCCTAGACTGAAGGTTGCTTACAGCCCAATCCTATGCCCACCCACCAATGCAGTGGCGCCAAAATGGCTACCACTGCATCTTGTGGAGGGGGGCAGCTGTGGACGTCTCCTCTGGGTAAGCCTCCACAGCATGTGGGGGGGGGGGTCTACTTGGACCTGCACTAGTAAATTTACAAGCCTTTCAGCAGTGACACCTCAGCAGAAGATGTGCAGCTGAAAGAGTGGCCTGCATATTAATTGGGCTCTCCCAGCACCACCCTTTCAGCAGTTCCACTTCTGCAAATGCAGCACTTCGCAGCTCAGCAGTGATGCTGGGAGAGCCCAATTATTACGTGGGCCATATAAAGAACTTATGTGGGCCGTATGCGGCCTGCAGGCCTTCTGTTTGACAACACTGGTCTAAGACATACATGAGAAACACTGAGATCTCTGTTCAACAGAACACCACTAGTATGCTAAAATATGAGTTACTTGTCAGGAGCAATGAAGATCACTGCAGAAATGCTATAGGGCTAGGCTATTGCTAAAATGCATTGAGTAGGATGATCACAGTGGTAGAAGTATGCTCATGCAGCATTTTCTGAATCATCTTTCATAAGAAGTAAGGTCAGCTGGGGTCAATGGAGCTTAGTCCTGCAGTGTTTATAGGACTTTTGCAAAATTTTTATTTTGCTTTGTGAACTATTCTGTTGAACCATCATCATATCATATCATATCATATCATATCATATCATATCATATCATATTAGGTAGAATTGGTCTACCCACCATTAGATTATACTTATTTATTAGATGCCAATTTAAAAACTATTAACTTAGATTCTTTTTTCCCCTCCATACTTGTCTTCTGATTTTTGAACTTAGTTCATCAGCCGTGATAGATAATTCCTGTAAAACAAAAATAGAGGTGAAAAGCTGTAATGTTCAAGATTCTAACACCTACTTGCCTACTGCATATAAAAATAACTCAAGGGCACATTAGAGTCCATACATTGCCCACTCATGTTCTAGAAGCATTGTAAAATGGGCCTGCTTCTTAAATGTGTCTTTTTAGTGTTTAATTAAATCTACATGCCACAGCAGGGTATGCCACTGAAAAAAGATATATGAGGAACCCAGAATCAATTTACACCCATATGAGCAGGAGTCTGACCCGTCAACATAATTTGGTGGATACTAAGCCATAAACATAGTGAGGGCTGATTCAAACATTCCAATTGCAGAGACAAGATGATTCTCATAAGTGCTTTCCTTGCTGGATAAACATATGGGCAGCCCAGTCCTAACTAGGCTGCCCTTTAGGACAGCGGGACACAGTTCTCCTGTTATAATGGCCATATGACGATGCACTGTGTGTGCTGGTGGCAACCACTTTAGGTCCACCACTGAAAATGGCGGTGGTGCCAGAGTCCCACTGCCACTGCCAGCTGCATCCGGCAGCAAAAGTAAGCTGGCGGCAGGGTGGGAAGTGGCAGGGGCAGGGAGGGGGAGGAACAAGGGAATTTCTGGGCAGTGAGAGATAGAATGGGAGAGGGTGGATCTCAGGGGCACCAGCATGCACCAGATCCTAAACCCATTTCCTGTCCATTTCCTTTACTCTCCTTGGACTTTCACTAGCAAAATAGCTGGTGCAGATCTGAGTAGACTCATTGGGGCAGTAGAGGTTTGCCCCGGGGTAAGGGAACAAAAGATCCCTTATCTTGCAGAGTCCTCTGAATCTATGCATAATTTTCTCAGTTACTTTGCTATTATGTTTTCCACTACCTCTTTTCTCACAAATTAAACCTGGGAGTAGAGAAATCATTCTGTTTTTTCAGAAGGAAAACATCAGAGTTCCATCAACATTATTACATTTTGAGGAACGGGAGATATGTTAGTTTCTCAGGTTTTCATGGCCGGAAAATTCAGAAGTTCCAGAAGAATAAAAACTTTCGGGTATTGATATGTTGTCTATACAGTGGCGTAGGAATGCTGCGGTTCTGATGCCCCCCGGCGTAAGCCCCCCACGCCCCCCCGTGTGACATCACACGGCCTGCCAGAGTCCGAAATGGACACGCAGGGCGGGCCGAAAATGCTCCTCCTGCCCTCCAAAAGCCTTGGCTCGCCGCCACTGCCAAGGGCCATAAAAATGGCGAAAAGCGGCGCGCAAAGGAGCCGCCGCCACCGCCGCCGCAGTAGGGACCATGGGGTGAGTTTGCTGCCATTCCTCATGCCATTCCCATCCCTACGCCCCTGTGTCTATATACTTAACAATTATATATAAACCTAGTCCTGTCCAACAAATGCAACGTGCTTACATGCCCCTAAGTCCTCTCCAGCTTTTTCTCCTGTGGGCTTTCCCATGGTTGAAACATCTCAACTTTCCAGAGGACCTCATCTTCTTCAGAGTTTAAAAGGGGGGGGGAAGGAACTTTCTCCTTTTTATGTAACTATTCAGGGAAGTATTTTAGCAAGAATGCTTTCACCATATTTACAAGTCAATAGAGAGACCATTTCTCTCAGCTGTGGAGTGAATGTAGCAATATATACTGAATCTATGCTACAGGTTTCCCACCTCTCTGCACACAGCTGCTAAAAGTGTTACATTCTCTAACAACCTATCCCATTGCTGTCCCTAGACAGATAATGGAATCTACCAAAACTTCTACATTAGATATTATAGAATTGGATAACTGAGCCATTCTTATCGCAAGCACCTCTCTTGCCAGGAGAAAAAGAGATTTTACAAGCATTCTGGTATGCTCTTACTCGTTCTGGTTTAATTGACTTAATGCCATCCTTCTTACCTGAAACAAATCAAGGCTGAACTGCTCTGCTGGGCTATGTTCTTTATGTCTAAGGGTGCAGAGACAGCACAATTTGAGGTGGTGAGGGAGGAATAAAACGATTCCCAAGAAGATGGGGAACATGTTTGAGACTTATAATATTATGCATGGGATGGAGAGAGTGGAGAGAGGGAAATTCTTCTCCCTCTTGCACAACACCGGAACCAGGGGACATGCACTAAAATTGAGTGGGGGGAGAGTTAGAACGGACAAAAGAAAATATTTCTTTACCCAGCGTGTAATTCATCTGTGGAACTCCTTGCCACAGGATGTGGTGATGGCACCTGGCCTAGATGCCTTTAAAAGGGGTTTGGACAGATTCATGGAGGAAAAGACCATCACAGGTTACAAGCCATAAGCAACCTCCTGGTTTTAGAAGTGGGTTTTCTCTGTGCCAGGTGCAAGGGAGTGACAACGGGAAACAGGTTATCTTGTTGTCTTGTGCTCTCTGAGGCATCTGGTGGGGCCCCTGTGTGATACAGGAAGCTGGACTAGATGGGCTTTTGGCCTGATCCAGCAGGGCTCTTCTTATGTTCTTATGTTCTTATGACGTAAGTCTAGTTTAAGTGACCCAACACATACTGGATCCAAACAAGCCATGTACTCACACACTCCCCCCCTTTTTATCCTTGCAAACCTGGATGAATTCCAAGCTTCCTGCTCCATTAGACCACAATTTCCTGTGATGTCTAAACCAGGAAGCTATGGTTTAAGTGAAACCATATTTCAAAGTGTGGCTTGCCATTCCGGTTTGAAGGAATCGCTGAAACTAACCAGTTTAGAAACCACAGGAAACTGTGATTTAAGAAATTGGAAAGCTTTGAATTTAGTTGAGGACATAAGATGGAGGAGGAAAGGGGAGTGGGGACAGCTTGTTCGAGATCCAACAAACTATGGATGTTGAACCAGCACACAGTCTACTGACAACTGTAACACTTGTTTTCTTAGGCCCTATCAGGGGACTCTCTCCACTACTGAGGCAAAGGATTGAGGCACCAAGAGAGGATGCCATCACTACACCTCTGCCTCAATCCAAGAAGCTGCTTGCTTCTCTTCCTTTCTAACCAGATATCACTAACAGGACGTAGATTTGTCTCATAAGAGATGGATATAGGATGTGCAGATCAGAAGACATTGCAACTGCATCCTGCTCAATGCCTTGGGGCATTTAAAGGTATGACCAACTCAATCTCAGATGGGCACTTGGCATTTGTCCACGTACAGGAGGATGTGGGGATTAATCTCCAAGGCCCAGACCTAACTTCCATCCTCCTTGCCTATTCACTGAATACAATTCCTGCTAAACCACCAACATAATTCTCTCTCAATCTCCCATTCCATTTCCACCCTTCATTCTGATCAAGCCGATTAGCTTTACCACATTCCTCATCCAGGGTTGCCACTTTCTGACCTGGAGGAAGGTTCTTTATGTTTATAACACAGGCTCTGTGGTTGCTGCAGAGCAGCATAAGACATTTTGTCACTACCTGCCAGTGAATTTGAAGGTTGGGAGAAGAAGGTCACTGAGGAGAAAAGCCTGTCTCGATCAGTTCACAACAGCACAGAGACTTCAGTATCAGTGAGTGATGTTCATTGCTGCGCAAGCTTGCTAGAAGCTTATATGCACAAACAAGTACAGAAAAGGGATGACTTGGGCTGCTGTTTATTCTTGTTCTTCCTTCCCAGAATCTTCCCAACCCTGTGCAATTCTGCTTCCATACCTCATGCCCAAATGTATGGAAGTCTTTCTCTGGATGTGTGCAAACAGTAGTGTAGCTAGACTCGCGCCAGTGGGGAGGTGGGCAGGGCAACACATCATTTCCGCACTCACCCTGCCACCAGAATGGCCCTGATCTGGAGCCAAACACCGGAAACACCCACCATTGGAATGGCTCTGATCTCGCACCAGTGGCGGGGCAGGTGGGGTGATGACATGTTGTCCCTCCCCCCTAGCAAGAATCCAGCTATGCTGTGTGCTAAAGCCCTAGTTGGAAGATATTTCAGGAGCTGTGTGAAGTTCTGGTTTCAACAGGCATTTGATAACTTTGGGAACAGCTGTATGCCGGGCAAAATGGCACATGGGGAGGTGTCTTTTCCCTCATTCAGACAGAGTAAGTGCTGGGCTTTACCCCAGTGATTGTCTATCCATCAAGCTGTTAAAAACACAGAAATCCTACCAGAAGAAATGTGAAACTCTAAGTTGGGTGGAATGGCATCAACCTGTTCAGTAACCAAAACTTCTAATCTAAAAAACAAAACAAATCATATCCAATAAAAGAGCTACAGTGAGGCTATGGGATACATACCCAGAGAGAGAGAGAGAGAGAGAGAGAGAGAGAGAGAGAGAGAGAGAGAGAGAGAGAGAATACGTTTTGAAAACAAAAATATGTTTTAGTACGATCTTAGACTTCCATGGCCAGCGATTACGAACATTACGATTACGAATCTCGCACCTATTCAGTCTATGTTCGTAAAAAGATGTTTTGTTTCCATTTTAATACAAATAATTGACGTTGTTACTAAAACAATTAAGCAAGGAGAGTCAGTTGGTGGAGTTCTTATCACAGTTTATTTCAGAAATCCTGTCTCCTCTTTCTGACATAATAATGCAAAGACACAGAAGGAGCTTCTCCTTTAAAGTGTCAAGAATTGAGCTCCTTTTTGCACTGCAGGTGAGCCTCCTCCACTTGAAATCATTATCACACTGCAGAATCTTCCAAGCAATGGCAGCCCTTTCTGAAGGCAGGAATATGCATGAGATGTTTTCAGACCATCGAACCCAACTCTTTCAAAGCACTGGCATGGCCAGGGGCCTGGCCCAGCAGAGAGTTTTTAGATAAAGTGCAGATCTTTATGAGATGCACATGCCTTTCGGCAATTTGAATAAATTTCAGTGGATTCATCAAAAACCTGCTTTGCACTTCCTCGAATTCAAGAAATAGCCTCTCCTTTCTGTTCCCTCCCCTCTCTGTGTGGAGCCCAATGCTAAGAAATATGATTGAAGATTTGTCTGATATTTCATTGGGACCTTATTTCTAAGTAAATGTATTGAGTAGTGCGAGAGCCAAACTAGAAGTTATCAGATAAACATGGAGTTTGCTCAAGGTGCTGGGAGGCTTTTGCAGAAAGGCATCAGTGAATAGTGGGTGGAGTAGGTGGGGTGTAACTTTACCTTTTATCATCCCCTTAGGCAGGCTCTGAAACTGGACATGAACTCAATTGCAAGGGGGAGTGGATTCAAGGGGAGCGGATTTCAATTACATTTCTTTTTGCCAACACAGTTTCACTTATCAGTTAAACATGGTTGGGAATGTGGATAGAATGATATATAATTCCAGTAATATACTTGGAAGACGGTTAGCGTCTTTGCCCACGGATGCCATTGACATCCAGTCTCACACATCTGTAGGAAAGTGAGCAGCTGATGGCCAGAAATAGCTGATGGCTAGAATTTCAGCACATCAACATCTTCTTGAGGAACCAGCTGTCACTGGCTTTATTTATTTTATTTCTCAGGTTTTCATGGCCAGAAGATTCAGGAATTCCAGAGGAATAAAAACTTTTGGGTTCTGAAGCCATGTAGAAGTCTTTATTAGAACTAAAAAGGATCCAACGTTTTAACTGTCCTACTATCAGCCTTCGTCAGGGTTAGCCTAGAGTAGTAGGACAGTTGAAACGTTGGATCCTTTTTAGTTCTAATAAAGGCTTCTACATGGCTTCAGAACCCAAAAGTTTTTATTCCTCTAGAATTCCTGAATATTTTATTATGAGATTTTCCTCTCAAAAAGTAATATGCAATGGCATAACAATGTTACCTTTTCTGGAATGTTTCTCTTGCTAGGTTACTATGGGCAAACAAAACATTTGATTTTAGAGTAGACTGTGTTATGAGGAATCCTGTGTTTGATTAGATGGTGTATGTATTCCGCCATCTTTAAGCATTGTTACCTTTTGCCTAAGTCTCAGCATGTTTTAATGCTTCATTTTTCTCCAGTTCAAATGAAATACAATCTTCCTAATAAGAAAAGAATTACGGTGGAGTGCGTTCGCGCGCCGCCCGATTTGCCCCCTCCCCGGCATCTTGCGCGGGGCCGAGGGCTCCTCTCCTGGCGATTGGCCGGGTCGTCTGCCGAGGGCAGGCCTCGGCGTGCTAACGCGCATGCGCGAGACTCCTCCTTGGCAGTTGGGCTCACAACGTCGGCCCCCTCCCGCCCACCCTTGCATTCAGTTCGAGAGTAGCTGGCCGCCGGAAGGGGCCGGGTAGGAATTTTTGTCTGTCAGCCAGATTGGCACCAGGCTGGCAGGTTTTTCGCCTACCCCGAACTGTTGCGGGGTGTGGCTATAGTGCTAATATTGTCATGGGCCGTGGCAGGAAACCGTGTGGGGATGGGCAGGTAGGTCTAGTCCGGTGTCCATCCTGGGGCAGCAAAGCCACAGGAGAAGCCAGTACCGCTCAGACGGGTACCGCACCGGCTCGCCGAGGCTGGCTGGCTCCTCCTGAATGGCTGGACAAGTGTGGGGGCAACTGAACCAGTTCAACCCCGTCCAGCTGCCTCGGTCACCATTAGGGTGGGCCAGCAGTGATAGGCGCACAGGGGGGGAACCCCCCAGTGAGGCCTTGAGCCAGGTGGCACACCTGTCTTGGTCATCCAGACCACCTGGGAATCAGAACAGCAGAGGCTGGGGATTCCCGATTCAGTGCCCACACGGTCTGGGGGTGGTTAGGCCCCTGCTGCAGGTGTAATTTGTTGTGTTGGAATGTTTTAATAAAGCGACCCAATTAATCCCAGCCTGAGGTCTCGCGTATTTATTTGCCGGGTATGGGGGTAAATGTATTTATTATGAACAGATAACAAAGATTATAATAATAACAAGTTGTGTTGGTTATCGTTTAGATAATTGCTTGAAATAGATGCATATAAAAATAAAAAGCAACCCCATTACGAGTGCAAATAGGCAGATTTAATTGCAGCATTTATTTCTTTTGAGATCTGAATTAACACACTTACAAAATTCTGAATAATGTGGCAATCTGTCATGGCAACACTAAGGAAGACACTTTGCAGAATATAGGACACACAATCTACCTGTGAGGCTGACCCTTGGGCAGCAACCATGGAGGGTCAGAGGTGAGGGTCAGGAACAAGCCAGGAGTCAGGACAGAGAAACAAGTATGAAGTCAGGAGCAAGCCAAGAGTCCAATCATAAGCAAGGACAGAAGACCAAGCCAGTAGTCAGAGGAGGTAAACACCACAGGCAAGGAGATTTTATTGTGCAGGTAAGCATCCAGCTAAGACCAGCAGTCTCTTAATAATCTTTCCTTTCCACTCCAGAGAGACCCAATGGCCAGTCCGGGTGGGCAGGACCAGTCTGGAGTCTCAGAGTCTTTTACTCCAGCTACAGTTTCAGAAGCTAGCCACACAGGGCAGCTGCTAGCCTAGGCCAACTGTTCACAGGTTCATTTAGGAACCTTACCTGATGGTTCATTACCCTACTACTGTCCTTACTACACACTCCTTACTCCTCCTTACTAAACAGTTCCTTACACTACTGTCCACAGGTTCCTTCAGGGATCTATTTAGGATGTATAGTCTCTTTTACACTGTTAGGGCCCAATCCTATCCCCCCCCCCAATGCAGCCGCACCAAAAACAAATGTGCTGTATCCAGTTTGGGTGGGGGTGGATAAGGAGGCTTCAGAGGAGAAAGGGGAATTATTTCCTCTTACCCCTCTGTAAGCCTCCTGCTCCACAATAGGTCTCCTCATCAACTCTGTAGCTGGTGCAAGTCCAAAGAGAAGGGGCAGAGAGCCATGTGGAAAAGAGCAGAGGCGTCGCTCCGGTAGGGGCGGGGCTGTAAGTATCGCTGCGGTCATAGTCTCTTTACCGAGCGAGGAGGAGGCAGCCCCGCCCCCTCACTGTCCGAGCCAGTCCCCTACGGAGAAAGCAGCAGGCAGGGTCTCTTGCCTGCTGCTTTCTCCACAGGGGACTGGCTCCGACAGTGAGGGGGCGGGGCTGCCTCCTCCTCGCTCGGTAAAGAGACTATGATCGCAGCGATACTTACAGCCCCGCCCCTACCGGAGCGACGCCTCTGGAAAAGAGGGGACAGTATCCGGCATGTGCCATCATTTCCAGATTCACCCCCTCTGTGCGTTGTCTGTGGCCATTTTGCAACAGCAGAAGTGTGTTCCACTGTCACAACGCACTCTGGCTGGCAGCCCAATCCTGGATAGGATTGGTCTGTTACTCACTGTAAGGTCATAGCTGGTCAATGCATTGGCCAAGGCAGGTCTGGGTTAGCCAATAATATGGGAGCTTAGAAGAATGTTGATATTTGACCAGTTTGACTCATATTATTAATGCACAGGCCATTGACTATCTTAAATCAAAATACTGCACACTTTTATACTTTTGAACATCTACATGAAACTGTCAGGGGAGATCAGCCAGAGATCTGGAGTAGGGTGTCACCAATATGCTGATGACACCCAGCTCTATCTCTCCTTGCCATTTCATGCCAGGGAAGCTGTGGAGGTCGTAGAGTGCTGTCTGGAGGCAGTTGGGGTCTGGACGAGGGCCAATATATTGAGATTAAATCCAGAAAAGACAGAGGTCCTCTTGGTCAGGAAATCCTTGATGAGTCATGTGCCCACTATGAATGGGATTGCACTCCCCCTATAGGAATGGGTGCGCAGTTTGGGAGTGCTCATGCACTCACAGCTCTCCTGGAGAGCCAGGTGGCAGCTGTGGCTAGGGGTGCATTTGCCCGGCTTCACCTGGTGCACCAGCTGTGGCCGTACGTGAGTCGATCAAATCTGACCATGACGGTCCATGCCTTAGTGAATTCAAGAGTGGATTACTGTGACATGCTCTATGTGGGGCTGCCCTTGTAGACAGTTTAGAAGCTGCAATTAGTGCAGAATGCGACAGCCCAGGTGGTTACTGGAGCTAGGCAGTTTGATTCTGTTGGACCGCTGCTTCAGTGACTACACTGACTGCTCATTCATTTATGGGCCCAATTCAAGGTGCTGGTACTGACCTTTAAAGCCCTTCACGGTTTGGGACCAGGTTATCTGAGGGTCCACCTTCTCCCATACATTCCAGCCCACCCTCTTAGGTCATCTGAGGGGGCTCTCCTGCTAGTGCTGCCCCTGTCCCAAGTTAGAAGGATGGCGGTGTGAGGACAAACCTTTTTAGTAGTGGCACCACAATTATAGAATTCCCTACTGGGGGAATTAAGAACTACCCCCTCCCTCATGGCTTTTTGACAAGGACTTAAAACGCTTTTGTTTTGTCGGGCGTTTGGGTAAGGGGTTGGTGTCTGCCCTCTGTGTGGTGTTTCATTTTGCTGCCTTGCTCTGGTCTGGTTAGCTGACCCCCAATTGTTTTGAATTGCCTTTAATTTTTATTGATTATTTTGTTTATTGTTTTGTGTATTGTAAATGTGTTGTTTTTGTGGAGCTTTGTGAGCCACCTTGGGCATTTGCTTCAGCATGGGAAAGGCAGGATATATTTTTTTAAAAAAATACCCAACATTCCAGTTTAAATGTGCTTAAGCAACTAGATCAAAGTTAAAAAAAAATCACAGGCAAGATTATGCAAGAATACATAGAATCTTGATTACGAGGTCTCCTCATAGCCTGTTCACCATTTTGGCCATGGTCCTGTCAACTTGCTTGGTAATACTAGTACTCCTGCCAAGCTGTTGCAAAGTGCACCATTGAGGATGGGCCAAGGGCGATAGCCATTGCGTACTTGTACCCCATTGGTCAGCCTGACATCCAGCCTCTTTTTCATTGGTACACCTAGGTGGGGATGCAAGACCATCCTGCACTGTGTGTAGAGCCATGGGACAGGGAGTGAAAGGAGCACTATTACAGCTTACTAGCCCTGCCTGTATCTGCAGCATTATTCAAAGGTGCCAGTTTGCATGTGGTAGGAGAATGAGTAGCAGATGTTGCATCAGAGCTTTCAAGTCAGCAATCACCATTTATATTTTATCCTCATACAAGGAGGAAAAAATAGCTTGTGTGCAATCTTTCTGTATCATAGGCGGAGTACTTCTGTTCATAACGAACCTCATGCAATCTGCCCTCTTAAACCGTAGCGGACTACGGACAATGTATTCCAGGCTTGATTTAATTAAAAGTTTTGGAGCTGTCACATCTTAACACTTCATTCAAGGCCACAATGGGTTATTATTAAAGTGTTTATCATGAAGAATTAATTAAAAAGCTCTTTTCCAATTGCTCATGACAGCAAATACTTGGTACTCTGTTTGGTTCCATATGGGCACTCTCTACTCATTACATAAGAGCCACCATTCTGTTGGCTGTAAAATCAGGGGTGTCAAACTCATTTCATCCCGGGGGCCACATTGTATTCATGGTGCCTGTCGAGGACCAATATTGTACGTACGTGTGTGTGTGTGTGTGTGCGTGCGTGCACCTGCATGTGTGTGTGTGTGTGTGTGTGTGTGTGCGTGCGTGCGTGTGTGTGTGTGTGTGTGTGTGTGTGTGTGTGTGTGTGTGTACAGGTTCTTCTTGTGATTTTAATGTTGAAATATCAGTGTATTTTAATATTATATTTTATCATGTGAATGAATTGTTGCCTGTTCTTGATCTTTTAAACTTTTTGCACATGGCATTTTACCCGTGTAACTTAAGCTGTTCCAAGATTGTTGCTGGCTTGTAAACCTTAAATCATATTTTATAATTGTTTTGTTTTATTTTGCTGTTAACCTTGGGGCCAAAGTACAGATCTAAATGGACAAATAAATAGATACATACATACATAAATATATCAATAAAATCTGGATGCGTCCTCATATATATATTATGCAATAAACCTAGCCTGGTTCAGGAACAACCGGTTTTCAATAATCTGTAGAAATGTTGCACTTGCTGCAATGGAAACTAAGGTTTCTTTTTGGTCCTAAGCTTATCAGCTGACCTTACCACTAACAGTAAGGTAGTTCCAAAGACTGAAAGCTCACCTAGGAGCTGTCTATTCTCAATTCTAACACCCCTACTCCTATTAGCCATAGGATTAAGGTTGAGGATGAGACTGAGTCATAAATTGGGCAGGCATATAATCTACTTCACATAACTTGTATCTTTGTCCCTACAGTGGAGCAAAAAGGATTTCCAGGGAAGTTATCAAGGGACCCTTGAATGGATAATCTCACAAGTGGATCTATGAAATAGAATGTAAGACTCGAGCCACAACCTCGAAAAGTGCTATTCAACGACTGCTATGCATTTGGGATCATTGTCTCAAACAGGAGCAAAGTTGCAGTGCTTCTATTTACCCAGCCTGTCAGAGTTATCAATGGGAACATGCATATATATTAGCAGCCTCATTCCATTTCATGTGACACCTGCTGAAGAAGATAAGACAGGAGAACAATGGAAGCTCCTTCCTTTGCTACCCCAGGGTCAGATGCATTTCTTGCAGCTTGAATTATGCGGAAGGAAAAGAAAGGATGGTGTTTTGCATACCGAAAGCACCCTGTTGCTCACAGAGCAGAATGGCCTGTGTGACTGAGCTAGATAAACTGTGAGCAAACCCAGAACTCTCACTGGTTTTCCACTCCTTGTTAATGAAAAGTGCAAAGCAAAACAAAGATCCGCGGAGCCGTTCCAAGGAAATGAAACGGATTGTGCTCCTTTCTTCTCTTAGCGCCAAAAGACCTTAGAGTGCTGGCTCGTTTGTAGAACGTAAATAAAGACAAGTGAAAAGGAGTTGCTGTCTTGACCAATGCACCTGTGACTGAACCGTGGCTCTTACTGAGTTAAAACACTAACGCTTATATAACTCTAAAGTTATCACGTATTACTTTAGCACTGACATGCTGAACCAGCGATGTAGACTTGAATCTAATCATTCGGGCTCCAGTCAGACTCAAGTCGCGTCAATGACTTGACTCGGACTTGACTCAGCAATTGTAAAAGGCTCGAATTGAGAATTGGAGCCTTTTACAAGAAGTCCAGTTTTATTCAGGTTTAATCCTGTTTTCCCCATTAAATAGATAGGGACTCACAAACTCACAAACAAATACTTGCGACTTGGGGGCAAAGACTTGGACCCAGAGACTTGGAGTCAGAGAGTGGATTCACATCCTTGCGCTGAACTGACATACTTTGCTGCTCTCTCCCCCTCCCCCGCTCTAAGCACTAAGCCGCCTATATATAGTTCTTTGGTTTGAAACATACACACACACACACACAGCTCATAAGTGGGATTGTTGGTGTATTATGTTTTGTTTGCTATGCTCCTCTTTGTATCCTATTTTGTCCCTCATATCGCTATTGCTTTGCTTCTCATACCGCATTTATTTTGATTCCTCCTCGTATTACTCTAGAGTACAATCCCTAAATAAATGTTGTGATATGAATTGAGCCGTTTAGACTGTCTCTTTCTTTTCTCTTATAAATGCCAGTTCCCCTAAATGTGTCATGACCAATGGTCAAAGATCCATATATGTGTTTGTTTAGATACACACATTATAGGTCCATGTTCCAGAGGACGTAGTAATACCTGGCCTGGAGATAGCTTGATTCTTTGTGCTATACTCTGCTGTCCCCAATACCTACAGCTACAAGCCTAACGACCTATCTCATAAACCATGGGTCGGTTCTTATAACAAGTCATTTCAGGATAACTTCTCTAGTGTTCTTATAATATCACTTAGAGCGCAATCCTGGTCTATATTAGGGCAGCGGAACGAGTGTTCCGCCGCCTGGAGTAGTCGCAAACATGCCATAAAGCATGTTTCCGACTACTTTAAATCTGGGACTACTTTAAATCTTCCCAGCTCCGCCACCGGAGCCCTCGGCCCGCCGCCAGACCCAGGTACGTCTGGATACAGCGGGCGGGGGGTAGGTTCGGTGGATGGGGGGAGGGACGGCCGAGGCGGGGGAGGGACAGCGGAGCCAGGTGGGCGGCCATAGGCCCAGTCGCCCGGGGTGGGGGCATGGCATCCGCCATATCCCGGTCCCCGCCGGGTGGCTGGGCCGTTACACAGCTTCCTCCAACTTTCGCCAGCAAAATAGCTGGCGGAAATCCAAGGAGGCCTATTGACCCCAGCCACGGTTACACTCGGGGAAGGGGACAAGTGTCTTCCCCGAGTAGACTTTCTGCCGCGGGCGGCCTGCTGCAGGCTGCCCTTGGCAGAGATCAGGATCCAGCGGGCGGCCTTGGCCACTCAGCAGATCCTTACGCAGGATTGGGCTGTTAATATAGTAAGGTAAAGGTAAAGGTATCCCTTTACAATTAAGACGTTTCCATGGTCATGTGGCCAGCATGACTCAACACCGAGGCACATTGAACGCTGTTACCGTCCCGCTGACGCGGTACCTATTAATCTACTTGCAATTTCTTGCTTTCGAACTGCTAGGTTGGCAGGAGCCGTCGCACGGATTCGAACTGCCGACCTTTCAATCGACAGTGTATAAAAAATAAGGAAACCAATTGTTGTACAGACAGGAACTTCTAAACTTTGAAACTTTTTGGTTCCCCAAATAAAGATGCATGGTGTGTGTGTGTGTGTGTGTGTGTGTGTGTGTGTGTGTATGCGCGCGCATGCGTGCGTGCGTGTGAGCAAGTGGAAAAGTGTGTCAACAATTCTGATCCAATTCTCCATAAGACTGTGGTAGAGGCTGCATATTGTATAAATACATCACCAAACCTCATATAATAACCCAGAAAATGAAGTTCCATTTTGGAGAATGTAAAAGGGTTTCAGTGGGTGCAGT
This sequence comes from Plestiodon gilberti rubricaudatus, assembly GCA_026170595.1. Taxonomy (NCBI): domain Eukaryota; kingdom Metazoa; phylum Chordata; class Lepidosauria; order Squamata; family Scincidae; genus Plestiodon; species Plestiodon gilberti. Next base: position 204,434,329 of record JANXHW010000001.1, read on the forward strand.
TGACATGAGCCAACTTTTGATTGCCCCTTGGAGGCAGAAGAAGTACAATGTTAATAAAGTTATATAGATTCACACTTAGTACCTTCCCTCCAAGGATTTTAAAATGTTCTGCAAAAGCAGAATATTGTTGTCTGTATTTTACTTTTATTGAAGGGGTGGAGAAGTGTATATTACATGACAGCGGAATTGCTATGTTCTGGAGTCCAGGCATATGATAATTTGTATAACTGGGGGAGGGGGAGGGGAGACTGTATGACTCTCTGTGCAGTTTGGCAGAATGAATCAGAATCCATTACATATCGAGTTCCATTTTGCTGAATATAAGGTAAAGGTATCCTCTGACAATTAAGTCCAGTCTCCATTTCAAAGCCAAAGAGCCAGCATTGTCCGAAGACGCCTCTGTAGTCATGTGGCCGACATGACTCCCCTTGCCGCAGCACGTAGCATGCGGTTGGAACACGGAGCGCTGTTTACCTTCCCGCAAGCGGTACCTATTTATCTACTCGTATTAACATGCTTTGGAACTGCTAGGTTGGCAGGAGCTGGCCAAGCAACGAGCGCTCACCCCGTCGCGGGAATCGAACTGCCGACCTTTCGATCAACAGCTTATGGTTCAGCGGTTTAACCCGCTGTGCCACCCGCTGGCCTCTTTTGCTGAATATAGGGCCTTGCAAATGGTCATAGAAGGAGCTTGTTCAAACATCTAGCAAAAATGGATGTTACAGTCTCTGTAGAATTCCATAGATTCTCCTGTGACTCTTGACTCTCTTTAACTACTTCCCCACTGTGTTGTCTTTCCCACTGTCAAAATTTAGATGTTAAGCTCTCATGTATATTGATGGTGCTATACAAATACAATAATTTAATTGTATTAATCATAATAACTATCATTTCAGAGTGAATGCGGGGAGTATGTATACTTGAGAGTACCCCCAAATTAAAATCTGCACAAGAAACAATGGCAAGTGTCAAATGCCCTCGACGGGGAAATTTATAGAGGCACATCGAAACATGCTCTTGCTCAGGGTGTACAGACAACCCTATCAAGCCTGTATTGTACACCTTCGTTAAATGTTTAAATTCACTCTAGGGGCTTAACTACATGTTGCTGGATACACAGACCTGCCACCCAAAATGGCATCCTGATCCCTTGTAAAGTACTTATCCCTGACAGTGCCAGGCTGGGGGTTTTCTCATCCCTGCTCCATAAAATTGGTTGCTGATGGTGGGAGTGGGATTTTCCTTGAACTAATAGACCAATCCATTGTAGCATCTGCCACAGCACACAAAGTGCGCTGGATCCTGCGTGGGATCAGTGCCGCACTGAGGCATGCCCTGGCCGGGGCACACCTCGGAGGGAAGGGACAAATGTCCCTTTCGCCCAGTGTCAGCTCCAGCAGCCCCAATGGGCCTCCTCGGATGTGTGCTGGCAAAATGGCTGGCACAAATCTGGGAGACCATGTCAGGCTGCCCTGGCCCGAGAAGGGACTTTGGATATTAGCAGAGTGCACCACTGATATCCCCACCCCTTTCCTGGACCCGGTGGCCCAACCCCCTCCTCCCCCACCACCCTGGCCCACCCTCCCCACACCCTCCTGCCACCCAGCGCAGAACCTACCTGTGTCTGGCAGCAGATGGGTACACGTCCAGTGGTGGAATGAGTGGCGCCAGCCTGGCGCAGATGTAAGCCGGATTGCGCAGTAAAACACTTAAGAACAGAGATAGGGGTGCACAACTGACTGCTCCCCCCACATCAAAAGTTCTTTATCTAAGGAATGATGGCATGTTTTAGAGTGACCATAGTGTGCAAGGTTTTAGCTTAGCCTTCCCGGTCATACTAGCTTAACATTCTTGTGTTCCATGACTCAAAGGTGATATAAGAAGGTTCCCGTAGTTCTAAGATTTGGCCCTTCTTTAGTTCAGGCCCCAAAATAACATCAGGTGATTTTTTTTTCCACTTCACATAAGAGAAAAGGGTAAACCACAAAATAATCAGGCAGTGGAAAGACAGATCTTGAGGTGGACTGACCTTTCAGTGGGGAAAAATGTGATTTTGCTGCCAAATTGTGTGTGTCACATTGAGTCATGTGTGCAATTATCTGCAAGAATAGGATGCTGAGTGTTTTACATATATCTTCACAAGAATTACTCCAATTTATCATTTGGTATTTTAGACAAATGAATATTTAATAGGTGGGATTTATTAAAAATATATTTTTTCAATTATGTCAGGAAATTAATTTTATGGGAGTTTGCCATATCAGACTATCCTTCTCAATAAGCTTGTGACTTTGCTAACGCCTTGCATGCGTATTGCTTAAGTACCTTTGAATTTTGTCAATAAAAGATAAATTAGCCTCCATCCAACAAATTCTGTCTAAGTATTTGGATTAATCTTGTACTCCATTTTGTCTAAGATATGGATATAAATGTTCTGCAGTTGCACCGACTGGTCAGAGGAACTGGAATGAATATGAATACGACAATATTCTGCAAATAAGCAGAACATTAATCCAGGGAGTATTAATCAAGAAAAATAATATATACATGATCAGTTAAATTTTATTTTGAGTCTTAGTATTTACTAGCTGGCTTGAGAGGCTATTTAATGGAGGAAACCATGAGCAGAAAAAAAAGTCAAAACATTATAAAGCCAATATTGTGCAAAGTAAAGCTAATAAAAATAAGTAGAAGCCATGCAACACATTTTCCCCTCCCACAATTTTAGAAAACACAAATTCTCTGGGCACAGAGCATAGGTAGGAGAACCAAAGAACACTGACACAGTTCTGTGTTGGCATCAAAGATTCTGCTGCAGCTCCTGCTACTCTCTTTGTCATGAGGCTGCAGGTCAGGGTGACATAGATGGTATCCTACTTTTTGTCTTCACAACATTCCGGTGAGGTAGGTTAGACTGAGATTTAGAGACTAGGCCAAGTGGTTCCCAAAGTGGGAGGCGCAGCTCCCAGGGGAGCCACAGAAACCAATCAGGGGCAGGGGCATTGCTACACCTCCTGGGGGAGCATTGCTGTGACACCCCCTTGTGAATATCACAAGCCCTGCCTCTTTTTGGCGGCAATTCGGCAGCGCGGCAAAAATGCACCTCCGACGGTTTTTTGGCCACTCTTCAGCAAATCCTGTAGCTACAAACGGTGTAAAAGCAGTTTCGCCACGCCGTCGCCAAATTGCCGCTGAATCTGGTGGCAAAATGTACCCCCTGATGCGTGTCACCCCCACCCCGGGACCCCACCCCCCTAATGATGCCTGTGGTCAGGGGACCCATGGAGTGTCATGAAATCCTCTTGAAAAACAGTGCAATGCCAATTGGCAGGCATCAACATAATATAATGGGGAGCTGCGGCCAAGGGTCGCCAAGGGTCAAGGGAGCCGCAGGTCCAAAAAGTTTGGGAAAAACTAGTCAATGATTACTCAGCACATACTGTGGCTAAGTAAGACTTGAATATCGGTTTCAAGGCAATGTCCAACATTCTTGCCACTTCATCTCCCTGGTTCTCAGTGCATTGAATTTTTTTTTTTAACCCTGCTGAGTTGTAATATTTTTGAGGCGGCTGCTTTCCAACAATCAATTTCATACCTATCTGGACCAGTGGCATTGCCAGGGGCAGCGGCACCTGGGGCAGTGACGACACATGACGTCGTGTGACATCATGATGTTACTTTCAGGTTCTCCCAGAGGCAGAAGCGGCAGCTTCATAACCCAGCCGCCACCTCCCCCTTTCCTCTTCCTTGGAGGTTCAATAAGAGTCTCCAGGGAGGGGGAATGAGATGGGTAGCAGCTGAGTTGCAAGGCCGCCGAAACACAAAGAGGTGTGTTTCACACAGCTGGTGCTGCTGCTGCTTCTCTCACCGCCGCCATCTTGGCTGGGCCTCACTCGGCATCCCCTTCTGATGGATTTTAGACAGAAGCACCATTACAAGTTTAAGAAGGGAAAGAGATTTGGGGTGGGGAGGGATGTACAGCATCATTCAACAGTCTGCTCTTGGATTTATTCTAGATTACTAGAAAGTAATCATCAGTAAAAAAAAAGCCATGTCTTTTCAGATCATTCATGAATCATTGGGATTATTCCTCATGATAAACAGAAATAGAGGTTCTTCTTGTTTAATAATCACATATGGTTTGACATCTTATACAGTATAGGAGCTGTACCATAATGGCTCCCCTAATTATAAATACAGACCCACAGTGACAGCACCCTCAAAAACATTTTTTTGTTTTGGTCAAAAACAAATTATGGATTTGTTCCCTTCAGCTAGGCCTCATTTGTATATAGGAACTTGTAAATTGATGGTGTGTGCTTTCATTAGCTTCAGTGTTAGCTATGTTTCTAGTTGCCTGCTGTGTTGACTTGGCTAGTAGTAATTCAAATGCCTTGTGTAGGTAATATTTTCTTGTGAGGAAAGAAAGTCTAGCCGAGATGGGGGTAGTTAAGTATCATTTACATTCAAATCTCTGTCTAAAAATAGGTATAATACAATATATATCTGTGCTAATATATTTGCTGCACTAAGCTGACTATTTAGTTCTTCTCAAGCCTACTTTCTGCATGTACAAGGGGGTGTAGTTGAAGTTGAGGGAGAGTGCAGGAGAGTGGATTTCTGGGACTTCTCCAGCAGTGATGTTACCTGCAAGAGCACTCAGGTGAAACTTTTTTCAAAGGCTCTGAGCTGAAAAGAAGCAGGACATATGTCGGGGACATATGTTAAAAGGCGCACCTGTTAATATCTATTCTAGGCTATCAAGTTTCCCAAGATCTGCCTGAGAGACAGTAGGCAGCTCATGTTGTTACATTAGGGATACACTCCTGTGCACCCAGGCGTAAAACCTGTTGAACACAATGGGACTTCCTTCTGAGTAAACACGCATAGGCTAGCATTCTCACAGCCACTGGCGTCACTACAGGGGGGGCGGAGCTGTAAGTTCCTCCGTGATCGGAGCCTTCATTACACGGAAGAACGAAGCGCCCCACCCCCGCGCCTTCCGACCCATTCAAAGCGGTGAAAACAACGCTCAGGGAGTCTCCTGCGCGTTGTTTTCACTGCTTTGAATGGGTCGGAAGGTGCGGGGGCGGGGCACTTCGTTCTTCCATGTAACGGAGGCTCCGATCATGGAGGAACTTACAGCTCCGCCCCCCCCTGTAGTGACGCCAGTGCTTACAGCCCAATCCTATTCCTCTCCCTCACCCCACCCCGACCATGGAGCTGTGCCACCAAAGCGCACACTGCATCCTCTGGGGAGGGGGAGTCCTGGAGGTCTCCTCTGGATAAGGAAACATTTACTCATTTGTTCCCTTACCTGGGGGTAAGCCTCCAAGGCCTGGATGGATGTACACAGACTCGTGCCAGCAAAATCGCTGGCGCGAGTCTGGGTTGAGCCAGGTCGGGGGATTGAGTCTGGGAAGGGGGGGGTTGGATTTGGTGAATGCTGCTGCCACCAAACCTACCCCCTTTCTGCCCCCTTCTGTCCTCCTCCCCACCCCTGTTGCTGCCCCATTCTGCCTCCCCTGCTGGCGCTGCTTACCTGGCACTGGCGTCACTGCGCGTTGCTTTCACTTCCCTGAAAGGCTCCGAGGGAGAGGGGGCGGGGCCGCTTTGTTCGTCTGTGTAAAGGAGGCTCTGATTTCAGCAGCACTTAGAGCTCCGCCCCCCCCCCTGTAGTGATGCCAGTGTTACCTGGGTTGGCTGCATGCAGGGCCGCTCTGGCAGAGAGGCTTTTACGACTGCTGTAAGACAGTGTCTGCTGACAGAATGCTAGTGCTGCCAGCAGATTAGCCCAATAGGATTGGTCTGTCCATATACCTTTAATACAGTGGTATAATAGTAAATTTTGAAGTGCAGGAGCTTGTTATGACACTCCCCCCATAACCACAACCCTACAGTCCCATTTTCAGTAGGACTCACTCCCAGATAAATTTTCATCACATTATAACCTTAATGTCGTATGAGCTACCTACTGCCTTTCAAGCATTTGACCCTAGGCGAATTTCTCAGCTTCGGATGAAATAAGCTAGAGATCTTTTTAAAAAATCAAAATAAGTTTCAAAGTAGGAATAAGTGGCAGCTGAAGAAATCACTCAAAGACATTCCTTAGATAAAGAACTTTCTTTATCTATGTCTGTGGGGAATGATGGCATGTTTTAGAGGGACCATAGCGTGAAAGCTTAGCTTTTGTTGTGCATGTAGTGGGTTATGACTCTTACAGCCCAATCCTGTCTAGAAGGACGCGGTGGCGCAAATAAGGTGCCTGCCACATCTGTGCTGGTGGAGCTGGAGGCTTCCTCGAGGTAAAAGGACATTCATCCCTTTACCCCAAGTAGAGCCCCAGCCGCCCCAATGATGATGACCATCATCATCTGTATATGCTTATTATTGTATCAACAGTAAACTCAGGTGGTGCCTGATTGAGTGTCTATATCAGATTGGAAATAAAATAATAAGGGAGTGGTTTTGTATAATTGAGGGACTCTTTAGGTATGCAGAAGTACATACATTGTACATACATACACAGCGCAATCCTATCCAACTTACACCACCGGTGTAACCAGCAGGGGAGGGCAGGGTGGGAGGCTTTGGAGGCGAGGGGAGATTTAAATCCCCTTTGAATCCCTCTTTGGAGGGGATTTTAATCTCCTTTCTGTTCTGGGGCCTCCCGTTCTCTCTGCACTGCTGGTTGCACCGGTGGTGTAAGTTGGATAAGATTGCGCTGACAGTGTATATAGTCAGTCGCGCCACAAGGACGCGCGTCACCTTTAATGACGCGGCCCCGCCCCCGCGCGTGACGTCATGCGCAGAGCACACACACCCCGCGCCGTTTTCGGCTCATTTTGGAGCCAAACGGGCCCAGGGGAGGGAGGGCGGGCCGAAAGCAGATCGACAGAACGTGAGTTTCGGCCCTCCCCGCTCTCCCCAGAGGGACGCGCGTCACCCGTGCATACGCGCGTCACCCCTGGCGGCCCGCCCTCCCCATCGCAGGCCAGCGACGCGCCTGTATATAGTAAGTAAAAAATAAAAAAACTCTGCCTGATGGTGACTGTGTATGCTCAGTGGGCCTCATGAGCTGTGGAATGTTGAACATGTCAGCTGGGGAAAAAATAATGGCAAAACATTGGGGAAAGCGGGGAATTGGCCTGCTGAGCCTTTAATAGTGTATATGGCATCCTGGAGGTGAGTATGGGAGATGCACCATTTTGTTTTAGGTTCCACTTGTATATGCAAATAAATTTGTTGGGGTAGTGAAATGAGGCTTACCACAGTCAACACAGGAGTTGCTGCATGCTTGAGGGACTACGGAAAAGTCAGCTTGTATTTTAAAAGAAAAGAAAATCCCAGAACAGTCCAGCAAGAAATAGCATGCTTGTTGCTCCCAAGGAGCCCTAGACCAGTTGAGGGGGGGGGGAGAAAAGTGCGGGAGACAAGTTGGCCGGCTAGAGCTGCTTGCAGCTTAAAGTATCTTGGGAGGAGGAGGAGTGATATTAGGGATGCAGACTGTGAGATACATAACCCCCAAACCCTGTCCCTCCAGCAAAATGCCTCTCCCATGTCCTGCAGGAATGGTCAACTAAAAATATATCCCTCTACCCTGCATTGTACCGCTCATGTTCAGATACAGATACTGGACTGACACCGCTTACTACGCCACTTACCTGGAGTCCTGGACCTCAATCTCTGCAGCAAGCGCTCAGCAATCATGCTAGAGACAGGGGGTTCCCAATTGCTTATCTTCCTTCCCCCCCATGAGTCCTTATGGGCCGCCAACTTGTTTAAAAGCTTTTTTGAACATGTCTGACTTTACAGGATCCGTAGCCCAGAACAGATGTTGTCGATTGTTACTTAAACACCAGCCAATCTCACAGATCATGCTTCTACCTGTATAAGAAATGTTCATAGCCAGAAATGACACGAATGCTTTAGGGAATCCATAGATATTGGAAAAATATAACGGCATCCATTACCTGTGCTCTGCTTCAGACAAATGCAGGCTTAGCTATTACCACTTGTATGCCTTCAAGGACAATAGATGCCTACAATTTCATTCTATAGTACACCCAATTTGCTTTGTGCCTACTTGAGTCAGCTTGCAATATCCAATCCATCTTTTCCCGTGCCCTAACTTCACATCTTGTCCTGTGACCTTATCACTTTTCATCTTCTTCCAACATAAGCAAGTGCAATTCCAATATGTAGAATTGTATATTAGGTCCTTCTTAGGCAGTGGAAGTAAAAGCTTTAAAAATGGAGCACTGTGGCGAGAACAGAGCAGTCAAGCATTCATTTCCAGGGGGCTTCATCACATGCAGCATTTTCTCTACCCCCCAAAAAATAACAGTATGTGTTCATAGGTGAAGGTCACGAAGATTATATCTATATGGGACGGGGGTATGCCCAGCAAAGCAGGTTGTCAGAGGTATTCCTACAGTGGGGGCGGTACTGTAAGTTGCGCGCCGTTCTAGTCCCCGTTTACAAGCCGGCACGAGGCAGCCCCGCCCCCTTGCTGTCGGAGCTATTCTGTGCGGAGAAGGCAACGGGCAGGAGACTCCCTGCCCATTGCCTTCTCCGCACAGAGTGACTCTGACGGTGAGGAGGCGGGGCTGCCTCGTGCCGGCTTGTAAACGGGGACTAGGACATGGCACAACTTGCAGTACCACCCCCACCGTAGGAATGCCTCTGCAGGTTGTTGTCACAAGTGATGGTTTATGTCAAAAGCTGAAGTCAAGCTAGCCGAGTCTGCATCACACACATTCAAAAACACAAGGCAGGGATGGCTACCTGCCACCTTGCCTGAAAAGCAAAGTTGCTTGGATGGGTGACTGAGAGACAGAGAGAGACCGAGAGGCCACTGGTGTATTTCTGCGGAGGAGTGGAGTATGGAGGAGTCAGCTGGCAAAGAAACCCAGATAACTTTGAGAAACTGGTCTGAAGCTTGGTGCAGCTGCCTGCAATAGTTTAGAAAAGTGCAAGAAGTCGGCAGCCAGGATGACGACTGCACTATGAAGGGAAACTCCTGGAGAAATGGAGGCTCTATGAGATTTTCTCATGGAATAATACTTGTAAAAAACCCATTGGAAAATGGGGTTTATGTTCAGCCTACCTATGTAAACCACCTTGAGCCTATGAGAAAGATGGTATATAAATACCAAAATACATAAAAAAATAAATACATAAACCTCAGCAACTCCTTCCTGGGTCATAGCTACTTCTCCATTGCAAAGGGGTATACAGGTGGGCCCCCATATCCGCTGGGGATATGTTCCAGGCCCCTCCGTGGATACTTGAAACCGTGGATAAGAGCGAACACCCCCTCCATGGTTTCCTGAGGGCCCCCACCCTGCCTCCCCTGCAGGCAGGCATGCTTCCCCCCCCCCAGCTCTTATTTTTCTTTCAGCAAGCTTTGTTTCTTCCTTAAAACAAACAGAGAAGCAGCCTCCATTGGAGGGAAGTAGAACGAGACTAAGTCCTAAAGAGGCTCTGCAAGGTTTCTGCTAACCTTGCAGAGCCTCTCTAGTACTTAGTCTCATTCTACTTGCCTGTAATAAGGAAGAAATGAAGCTTACTGGGAAAAAAGTAAAAGCCTTGGTGGGGGGTCCCCACGATCCGTGGATAACTGAAACCGTGGATAGCGAATCAGTGGATATGGAGGCCCACCTATATACCCTTGGAAACACTTTTCCCGGTCGAGTACCACTTCCGCGCCACTCTCCTGCTCCGTACCACCGAAAGTGACTGGCAATTACATCATTGCCAGTTACTTCTGGGTTTTCAGGTTTTTCAAGGCCAGAAAATGCAGGTAGCAGGCTCTGGGTAGGTGGGAGAGCCCTTTTCAGTGTTCCCGAGAGGCTTGGTCAAAGGCAGGGGCCTCTCGGGAGCAAAAACGCGCCACCGAAAGTGCTGCATTGGAACAGGGTTCTAGTGGTCCGGCGGTCTAAGTACCACCAGCAGTTGTCCAAAGTACCACTGGTGGTACTAGTACCACTGGTTGAGAACCCCTGCTCTAAGCCATAGTCAGTCCTGCAGGAGTATGATAAACCCTGGTGCCTGAGCAGCTTGAAACACCCACGCCACAAGTTGGCCATCTGTACTTTAATGCCAGTTTTATTCAAACATATTGATTACAGTACTTCTAGGTTTTAAATGTTCTGTTTTAAATTCCTCACTAGAGTTTGCTCTGAAGATAAATAAATCAAAATAAAGGAAAACAAACCTCCCATACAATGAAAGATTTGTTTTCTTTTATTTTGATATAAAATATATATCTGTATATAAAACACAGGCCAATTTCCCTTAGAGAGTCACACCTCTTTTTTATAGAATAGAAAAGAGAGAGGCTGCTATCGCTGCTTTGGAATATATTTACAGTATGCATATTTCATATAGCCTGAAACCATTTATGGATTAAACTTCTCACTTTGTCTAGCTGTGCAGAAAATGCTGATAGGCATAGTGTGGTGTTAATTCTGAATATCATTTGCTCCGCTATCTGATGATCTGGACCCACCACTATGTATTTGGTTGAGCATTATCACAATATGGAACTATGTTATTCAACATGCTACAAATAATTGCAGAAACAACCCATGTTGCAATGCATATGTTCACATTTGTGCAACAAACTAGAAACAATATAAAGGGAGAGCGCACACCAGATAGGAGGCTCACCTGGATATGGGCATCATCTCCTGTACCAGTGGAGCAAATGAGGGCTTCAGAGGTCAGCAGAAGGGTTCTACCAGATGCATCTGAGGGGGTCAGATATGATGATCAATCAGAGGTTGACCAAGTGGAGCAAGGGACAAGGGCCGACACCCATCAGAAGGCTTGCCTGGCCAGGTTGACCCATGAACCATCAGCACCACTGTGGCAATGAAAGGTCACTGTATTTGCATTAGGCGTACCCTTTAGCATGGTAGTGTCTTTATCACTTCCCAAGTGTGATCCATTTAGATGCTACGGGTGAGATAGGCTTTAGACCAGGGTTTCTCAAAGTGTGGGTCATGGAGGCCACATGGGGTGGGTCGCGGGTTGGGCCCTCCACCCTCTCTTGCTCCAGTTTGGCTCCAAATCGGAACCATTCCGGAAGCTGAATGACTTACCGGGAGGGTGGGGAGGCCTCTTCTGGGTTGCGCCAGGCCAGCGACCCAATGCACAGGCCTCTGTGGGCCTCAGAATGGCCCGCAGAGGCCTGTGCAGTGGGTCTCCGGCCTGGCACAACCCAGAAGAGGCCTCCCCACCCTCCCGGTAAGTCATTCTGGTGTTGCAATTCACCATGGGGGACGAGGTGGGGCATGGCGCTGAAGAGTTTGAGAACCCCTGCTTTAGATCATTACACATTAAAAAGGTAAAGGTATCCCCTGACAATTAAGTCCAGTCGTGTACGACTCTAGTGTGTGGTGCTCATCTCCATTTCAAAGCCGAGGAGCCAGCGTTGTCCGAAGACGCCTCCATGGTCATGTGGCCGGCATGACTCTCCTTGCCGCAGCTGGAACATGGAGCACTGTTTACCTTCCCGCAAGCGGTACCTATTTATCTACTCGCATTGACATGCTTTGGAACTGCTAGGTTGGCAGGAGCTGGCCAAGCAACGAGCGCTCACCCCGTCGCAGAATCGAACTGCCGACCTTTCGATCGACAGCTTATGGTTCAGCGGTTTAACCCGCTGCGCCACCCGCTGGGTAGACATTAAAATCAGCAAGTTTGCCAAGTTTGCCAGATTAAATGGCAGAAATATGTAGGACCAAAAATATAATTTAATAAACACATATAACTGATAGGAACAGAGCAGAACAATTATCATAAATATGTAAAATTCAAAGTGATACAGGGTCCATCCCAGCTTTAATGAACAGGTGATCATGATTACAAATCTACACCAGTCACATAAACCAGCATCTCTGGTCATTTAAAGATCTATTTCATCCCTTTCAGTCCTGGAAACTACATATTTTGATGTCACTCCTGAAATATGGCTGTTTCTGCATCGTGCTTTCCTTTCCTTCAGCCCCAGCTTGTAAATTACCAGATTTTCATAAAATACCATCAAATAGTTCATTTCTCTTACTTAGGGGGGAAAAAAATCCGGAATGACCTCTCTAAACTTTTCACTTCTTGAGAAAAGAAAAACAAGTGTTAGATGTTCTTTGGCAAGTGACATTTGCCTACCAGGTGTTGGCAGATTTGATAGTGTCCTGTTGCTACATGTACAGCTGTGTCAAACAAAAAACAAACATGTAAGAGAACCTGAAGAACATCTAAGAACACCGAAATCAACAGCTCTTTGAGTTTTGCTTCCCTGCGTCTCATTGTAGCCCACATGTGGGACTGGTTTTCATTAAACCCCTCTGAAAATAGAAAACGCAATATGCATTTTCTGTGAAGATATGTTCTGTACAATTCTGGAAAGGATACTGATGGAAGCTTTCTTCTTGTTAAGCTTAGAGGAGGCAAACAAACATGAATCCACTGTACTTCTAAAGTCTTAACAAGTACAATATTCTTTTTTTCCCAGAACTAAAATAATCAAACAGAAAAAGCAGTTTAGTCTCCAGTTGCATTCAGAAAGTGATTAAAAGCTCAGAGGAATAGCATGGCTGATTGTTGTTGTTTTCTGGTTACTTGGGGAGGAGGAATTCATTTTTTTCCCTTTGCACTGTTTTCCTTCAGAAAATGGCCCCTCTGAAATTGTACTTTGCTCCAGAAGCAGTGAATTCCTCAAATCACCACTTCCAAATTGTTACTTCGGGGGGGGGGGGGTGATTTTTCTGAAGGAGAAATGGGTGTGTAGATAAATAATGGACCTCCCCTTCCCACATTGTTACCTATGATGACCTCATTCTCCAAAAAGTGCAAAGTTTCTCCTAACTCCATCTTGGTTCCTTAGCTGACATTCCTGAGAGTCCGACAGGACTTCTGGAAGGGATGAGGCAAAGATGCCTCTACTCAGGATCATGCTAATGAAGGGCCATTGTTGATCAGAACTGAAAGCTGTAGCACTGTGGGGCATCTGTGTGTCACCTTCTTCTAAGGTCTTGCAAATTCAGGCTCTCCTGCTTGGCATAATCTCGCCTTGCAAGCACACATCTTAGTAAGTTAAGCTTAACTGCCCAGTGGTCAGGCCACATGGGCATTCATGTCAGATTCCTTCACCAAGAAGCCTGTCCCACCAACAACCTAAGCATGGGCTCCACACATACCCTGCCACACTTTTTGTCCCTCAGGAACCTCTCCAATTATGGTGCAGTTAAGCCTTTCTTCCCTCCTGGAAGGACACACCTTAACTCAATTAGGCCCAGGAAACTCCTGGCTGCACACCCAGGACATGTTCCAGATACCATTATTCACTCAAGATGGAATGTCTTTTGTATTCTTTGTCCAAAGTCCTATTACTACCCCTGCTCAGGGAGCGGAATTTTGGTATTTTTTTATCCACTGAACACATCCACACTGTCTGTGTTGGTAGTCTCTTCCTCTACTCTGTCCATTTTTGGGTGAGGTTTTTTTTCCATTCAGGAAAGCCTCTTGTCTTGGTTGCCGCCCTCACCCCCAGAGGAGCTACTTTTTCTGCCCAATAAGGGCTACATTATCTCCCCCCCACACACACACACACACATACACCAACATCCTAAGCCATGCAGTCTGGACTCACTTCACAGAAAAGAAAGACTTTATACCCCAGTCTACCTGGCAGATTTAGGATAGGTAAGTTCCCTTCTTTCTTCTTATAACCCTTGTAACAAATCTTCATCCTTTCTGAAATTCTCCTTTTCCGGTGCCTATTTTAAAATTTCCCGCTAATCCTCTCCTTCTCTCCCTTTTGGCCGTCTCTGGTAGAGGAAAATTCAGCCCGACTCTCTCTCTCTCATCCAGTAACCTGTGCCTGTTCAAGCAGCGCTATATCCTTTCATCCCACAACCACTTAAATCTTTGTGCAATTGATCTTACAAATAAATATTGCCTTTCCTTTTTTTTCTATAAAAATCTATCTTCTTTTGGAAAACTATATCTTGTGGTTACTGTTAGCCTAATTAGATGCAATTTGACCCCCTTCCCCTCTTGTGGCTTCTTTAGAAAGAAAAGATCCCAAAATGCACCCACATTTGTGTGCTTGTCTACTTTGCCCCTTTGTGACAAAAGTATGGAAGGAGTGTTGAAGGATAGGCTTGCCATATTTTCCCAGTTTCCAACCGGGACACCTCCCCATCTTTAATTAATTAATTAACTAAACAAATAAATAAAGTTTTGTTTTGTGGGTGCGAAAAGATGATGGTGCCCAAATCTCGTGAGGGCACATGAGGCAGTACTGCCTCATGTGCCCTCACGAGATTTGGGCGCCGCCATCTTGGATCTCATGAGATTTCGCGAGATACAAGATGGCCAACAGGAAAAAGGTACACTTTTAAAATTCTTAAAAGTGGTGGCGGCGGCTCCAGGGGGCTTCCATATACCGGGATGGTTCCGGGTTTTCTGGGATAGATGGTAAGCCTATTGAAGGGGTATTTTGTAAAACCGTCTTCACGTGATGGAAGTTTCAGGGCTAACTGACACATTACAAAGTCACCTGGACTAGAAGGAATTCACCTGAAAGTTTTTAATGAACTTACAGCCCGGTCCAGCCCAAGGCAACTGCGGTACAATTCAGGCACAATTGCAACCCAAGTGCTTTAGGCCCGAGTTGTGCCTGAATTGTGCCTGAGTTGGGCTGCAATTGGGACTGAATTGGGTTCAGGCACAATTCAGGCACAACTGCACAATTCAGGCACAATTGCAGCCTAAAAGTGGGCGTGTCGGGGGCGTGTCGGGGGTGTGACGGGGGCGGTTACGAAATTTGGTCCGGTTCCAGACGCTGGAGAGCCCCTGACACGCCCCCTCGAGCCCAACTCAGGCCCAAAATTTGGGCCAGCAAAAAGGGTGGACCCAAATGTGAGGAGACCCATAGGAGCCATTTTACCTTACCCACACCAGCCCTCTCCTGAAAAGTTCTAACACCCTGGGCCCGAGTTGGGCCTGAGTTAGGACCGAACAGTTGTGGCCTAACTCTGGACACGGACCCAAATAGTTACCCTATCAGCACCCAGTCCCACCCAGCCTCTTTCCCACAAAAGCCCAGCCCCAGCCCTCCACTCACTCACTCTCTCTCTCTCTCTGAGCACGTGGCGTGGGGTTCTGTCCCCCAGCAGCCACAAAGTGGGACTTTGAAAACTTTTCTAACACCCCACTTCTCTCTTCTCTTCTCCTCTCTCCTCTCTGCCCCCCTCTACGGCAGAGAGGGCTGTTCTGCCTGTGGCCAAACTGTTTACTGCTGTGCCTGGGCAGCTGTCTCCATGCAAGTGTTTGCTAACCCATGTCTTTCTCCCAGCCCCTCTCTCCCCCCCCCACAGGCAACAACACCAGCGGTAAGTGCAGGTAAGAGCAGGGTTCATGCTGACATGTGGTCTGACATCTGCCTCTTTGCATAGAGAAATATAGGTAGGATACATGCCTCTATACCAATGTCTTGTCTCATCTGCCTGCAATGCCTGCCATGATATGCCTCTTTACCAATGTCTTGTCTCATAGCTGCCTGCAATGCCTGCCATGATATGCCTCTATACCAATGTCTTGTCTCATAGCTGCCTGCAATGCCTGCCATGATATGCCTCTATACCAATGTCTTGTCTCATAGCTGCCTGCAATGCCTGCCATGATATGCCTCTATACCAATGTCTTGTCTCATAGCTGCCTGCATAGCCTGCCATGATATGCCTCTATACCAATGTCTTGTCTCATAGCTGCCTGTATGAATGTGAGCACACAATGCCATGAGTGTGGAACTGTAACCCATATGTAGACACCAGCTGTTCCCCCCCCTCTTTTCTCCACAGGGTCTACTGACAGGTCAGTATTGCTAGGATTGCCATGGTTGTGACCCCCAAGTTGTGTTGTTGTCTCTCTCTTTGACCCCTTTCCCTTACAGGATCATGCTCACCTTACACCCAGGGAAGGAGCGCAGACCAGGCTATGTGTGTCACACCACTCAGCTGTGTTTGATTTCTCTCCCTGCAGGCCTTTGCAACCGGCACACTGGCATTTCTTCAATGGGGATTGCTACCACACAGCAGCTGCCATGGAACACCCCTGTGATTTATGTCTCCCCAGGAATGTCCACCACCACCTACCTTCTGGGGACCACCCCTGGGCCCGCAGTCTGGTTGCCCCATGGTTGTCTGCCTCGATGCTGCCAGAGGTCTGGGAGCCTGCCCTGCAACCCTCCTTAGCTGCTGCTGCTACATTCTGAGTGGCTGCTGTGCCTACCCCTGGCAGCCTCGCCTGGCCATCCCTGCCAATGTTCCAGAACAATAAAGATGCCCCTTGGGCAAAGGCCCCTTGAACACCATGACCCCAATGTTACACAAGCACTGCCCCACACACAGAGAGACAGCGCCCACCACACAAGGCCCTGCATGAATCCCAGCCAGGGCCTGCCACAGCCAGCCCAGGGAGAACACAGCAGGGGGGCTGCCAGACCCTCAGGGCTCAGAGGGGAGGGGGGAGTTGGGGGGCCTCTCAGGCAGACAAACAGTGACAGGTGACATGGCGCACATCCCCCACGTCCGTGAAGAGCCCTTTCAGCAACCGGGGCTCTCACCCACCCTCGGTCCGCCCGTCAACGGCGTCCGTGTCCGCCCGTCAATGGTGTCCGTTTCCGCCCTCAGTCCGCCCGTCAACGGCGTCCGTTTCCGTCCTCAGTCCGCCCGTCAACAGCGTCCGTTTCCGCCCTCGGTCCGTCTGCATGAGAAGCGCCCGTTCCTGCATTGCCTCCATCTGCGAAGTGACCCCTGTGTCCCTATTGGTCTCTGCAGACCCCTCTCCCTGTATTCCTCTCCCACCAGCCTTGTTGTCTGTCTGTTTCTGACCCACCCGTGTCCCTCCCCAGCACCCCCTGTCCGCCTGCCTGTATGCCTGCCTCCCCTCCCACTCCCTGATGATGGACGCTGGCACCCCCCACCCCGCCAGAGCGCCTGCCGCGAGGCGCCTACATTGCCCCATCTGGGGAGTGATGAGCTGCGTGAGCCCTTCCCGCTCACAGCAGACAAGCCCAAGGCATCTCTCGGTCTTGGCCGGGGCACGGAGCAGAAGGCATACCGGGATGCCTTCTTTGTGGGCATAGCCACGGCCCTGGTGGCCCAGGGCTTCAGGCAGCGCACGGGCATGTCATGGCGGAGGCGGTTCCAGACCTCATGAGACCCCCCTTGTGCGTGCCGTTCCCACCCCCTCCTTCCCTTCTCTCCCCCGCTCACCCCCCATGACTCCCATGTGCAGCCTCACCGTGGCTTGGGGGTGGCATCGCAGTCTGCAGGAGGGAGGGCAGTGGCACTCCCCCCTGCGGCAGGTGGCTAATGCCCAGGGTGCCCTGGGGCAGCTGGCACTGGCACAACCTCTGCCCTTCAGCTGACTGTCGCACGCCCAGTGCCTGCAGGCCCACCTGTGGCTGCCCATCTGCTGCGACCGCTGCAGCAGCTGTGGTAGGTGCACGCAGACGGGCTGAGGAGGGGGCTCTTCGCTTCCACAAGACTGACAGCTCCCCACAGGGGCCTGCCTGCCTCTGTGGTAAGTTTTGCCTCGATCCTGGCCCACTGCTCTTGCCTCCTGCCTAACTCAGGCACAGTTGCAGCCTAACTCGGTCCTATTTTGGGCCCCAATTGTGCCACAATTGGGCCTCAACTGTGCCTGAGTTGGGCTGGACTGAGGCCTTAGATTTCTTGGCCACAAAATGGCTGCTACCCTGAGAGGCTGTTAAAGCCACAAGAAGTATCTCCAGGTCAAAAGTTGGTAGTCCCCACTTAAAAATAAATGAATAAATAAAAGATCACCCTCCCACCCCAAATGCCTAGTTTTGAAAGAGTTGCGTCCAGTGGAAAGCATCCCTCTTGTGTACACGTTCGTGTGCCTGTCTAATTTGGCCCTCAAGTTCCTAGGAGCTCGCTGCCTGGGTTTCTTCTTCAGACTTAGTTAAAGAAACATTTGCTGGTTTTTATGTCTCTGTCAGCCTGCTCTTCAGGTCTGTATTTGCTTGCCTTATATCAACAACTTTTCGGTTTTTTCCTAAGAAAGTGCTTTTTTAATATTTCCACTTATGAAAAATTCCCCTTGTTAAAGTCTTGCATTTTGTAGCTTCCTTGACTCTGCTATGCTTAGTCTGAATACTAGTCATTTCTTTGTTTCAGTTGCTTGGTTTCTTAAAACATAGTTTCTTTGGTTATTTTATTTCATTTAACAGCTTTTTTTTTTTTTTGCATTTTGAATTTGAAAGCTCTGTCACTGTTAAATATTCGCAGTCTCAGTACAAGTGAAACACCATGTATTATTTTCATTAAGATCCATCAGGATGATCAATATTTTCTTCTTTCCTGGGTCATGAAAGAAAGAACCCTGGTTACCGTTGTATGCACAGACTAATTTGTTGGATCAATAATGACTATTTTCTGTTTTCAGTTTTTTGTCAATATGTTGCCTACAAGATTGAATTCAACATGACAGTAAATGAGCCTGTAAGTGAAAAGTCTGAGTTTAGAAATGTGTAACAAGATTTTGGTAAATAACTCTGCTCAGGCCATGAGCATTTGTATGCCAAGAGGTTTATCACAAAATGTGTGGTCATGTAGTTTGGACGTGGAGTGGAGAAAGAGTAGCTATCTTAAATTGTACGAACAATAACATTTAAAGGAAGGATTTTTCAAAAGTTTTGAGTAACTGGGGCCTTGAATTTTGATCTATAACAACTGAATGCTGAATGTTGAGTTGCCATTGAAGTTGAACTTAAGATTGTTTTACCTGCTGTCTCTTTTTTAAAATTTTCTTGTGTGATTGTGGGCCCAATCCTATCCAACTTTCCAGCACTGATGCATCTGTGCCAATGGGGTGTGCAGTGCACTGCATCCTGCAGTGGGGGGCAGTCATGGAGGCCTCCTCAAGGTAAGGGAACGTTTTTTCCCTTAACTCGGAGCTGTATTGCAGCTGCTTCGGTGCAGGAAAATTGAATAGGATCGGGCCCAGTATTGTGTTTTAATTTTGTATTTTAATAACCTTACGTGTTATTTTAATAATGGAATGTCAGAGTAAACATCAGAATAATAATACACATTTTTCACACACTAAGCATATAAAGCAGTTGTGGTACATGAGGTACATGGCACATGAGGTACATGGCACAAACATGAGGTACATGGCACAGTTACATTAGATTTGAGCTAAAGCCAAAAAATATGGGGCCAGTTCGTGCATGCACTAAAGGACGTGCATGCTCCCACTATGTGCCACGTCCCAGCTTGGCCCCTCCTTTCCAAGACAGTTTGGAACACTTTCCATGATTGCATAGAAATGTAGGGTATTTATCAGTATATGTAGAGGGCGGTTCTTCCAAATGCATCTCCCCCACAATGCGACTAAGGGGACTGGCTCAAATTTACCCCAGTGAGGGGCCAGGATATGCACACACCATTCGTGTGGTGTGCATGCCTTTTATCAATGTGGGTGAGAAAGCATCATCCAAACCAGCCCTTTCAGTAAGATCAGCACATATTCCAACAGACGAAATAAGTTGATTAGTTCTGTCTCTGCCTCCCTCAGGCCAGTTTCCAAATAAGAATAGTATTTTGCTCAGTGGTTCTCCCAGTAGCAGTCTCACTTTTCCTTGTGGACTTCAAAACTGAATGTGCACCGCACCATACATAAGAACACCTCTGTATGTGGTATGTGTTTGCTCTGACTTCCCTCATTAGTCTCCATGACATAGTATTGAGAGTATCACCAGAGCAGACAGACATGTTTAAACAAATGACTCATTGATTAGCATCCAAGAAGCCAGTAAGCAAGTTGTATTTCTCATAGCAGCTTGTTGTAACTTAATTATATAAACAGACAATTTTCCCCCCATATCTATTCACACTTTTTACCCAGAAATGGTGGTGTATACCAGCCAAAGAATATATAGATGAGAAGTTAGAACTACAGTGAATAATACTTTCTCCATTGAAATGAAATATTGTGCCCTAGTTGTCAGATCTCAACAGTAAAACGACAGTGGAACGACACTCAGTAAATTATGACTGAAATACTACTGTATTCTTGTTACTGAATTACTAGTTATTAGACACCTTTGAATTCACAGAGTAATTCCTCCCTAGCAACACTCACAGTGCAGTCCTATCTAGTCATGGACCAGCGGAATGATAGTTCTGCCCATTCTGGGTGTCGCAAACACACCGTAAGGCACATTTTCGACGCCCGGAGAGTGAGTGCTGCTGGCACTGAAGCCTGCACCTCTCGCTCTACCCTGGATGCAGGCCACTGCTGGATGCAGGTAAGGACTGTGCTGGGCAGTGGGGGGGGGCATGAGAAAGGTGGAATAGGAGGGAGGATTGGGTGGCCCGGCACGGGAAGGGATCTTTGGCGACATGATCCGCCGAATCCTATCCCACTTCCCAGGCCTGGCCAGTATTACACGGGCTTCCCGGATTTGTGCTGGCCATTTTGCCTGTGTACATCTGATGAGACCTATTGGGGCGGCTGGGTCATGACTTGGGGTAAAGGGATGAATGTCCCTTTACCCAGAGGAAACCTTCATCTATGGCGGCCTGAGCCTTGCCCAGGAGCACCTCGGGAGAAGGGGACGTTCATCCCCTTTCCCAGGTGTCGGCAAGCCTGTAGCCTACGGGCCTCCTCGGATGTATGCCAGGTTCAGACCTGGCGTAAAGTCGGGGAGGCCGTGTAAGGCCGACCTGGACTGGGAAGGGGCTTAGGATATCGGCGGAGTGTGCCGCCAATATCCCCACCTCCTCCCAGCCCGGGCCAGCCAATGGTTCCCCTCCCTCGCCAGTCCGGCCCGCCTGGCCCTGCCCCTGCACTGAGAGGCCTACGCCTTACCTGGGCTGTCGGCACAGGTCCAGGCCGCCGGAGGTGTGAGAGGCGCAGGCAGGCCACTTACACCCAAGTTGTCACAAATGTGCTTTATAGCATGTTTGTGATGCTTTAGAGCAGTGGAGTATGCGCACCGCTGCTCTAAAGTTAGGCAGGAACGGGATGTAGTTTTTGATGGAGATCCATCCCAGAGGCCTGTCTGGTAGAGAAAATGTATCTGTTCACTCCTCTCTTTGCTCGCACCTGCTGCCATCTGGGCAGTACAGGCATATTTTTTAGATTGGTTTGTATAAAGAGGATTTTGCCCATATATATGGCTTGGACCAGACAACTTCTGTACCTCTTCCAGTCCTAAATACCTTTCTTCAAAACAGAGAAACAGATTAACTCAGACCCTGCACCATTTGTAACTTACCAAGCTATGTAACCCACCAGCCAAGCCTGCCAGATACTTGACAGGTTGAGGCATGAAGACAAAATCGGATGTTGATAGAGCCCCTGGCACAGTAACGTATCTGGCTGTTGGTCTGGGTTTGATGCAGTGAGTCACACATTGTGTGAACATGGAAGAATGCTAACATGTCAATCTTATTCCTCGGAGCAGTGCACATGAATGTCTCTCATCATGCAGTCATGCAATAATGATGCTACTTTGGGCTGTTGGGCACTCTAATCTTATTCGTCAGTTCCTAACAGGTTTTTTTTCTCCCCTACACTATTTGTTGTTATGGCAAAAGGTCTTGAGGCCGAAAGGCTGTAGCTTCTATCAGCAGGTGGACAAGGAAATATTGCATTGGCAGCTCTGTCAAACACCGTTTTCAAAACCTTCCAAGACGCACAGGTGCTAATTATCCTTTACTTAATGCTCACAAAGGGGCCTAAAATGCCATTAATAGATGGAGGATTTCATTTTCAAATACAATCTTCTCTGAAAAGAAACTGTATGCAAAGAGGGATGTTAAAAGGTCCCCTGGGATCAAGGCTTTGCTGGTTTATTGATCTCATTTGATGCTTTTAGAGTCATTAATAGTCACCTTTCTTTTGTCATTCAGTCTAAGGGAGTAAGTGAACATTAAGGAATTGTAGGTCATTGAGCACTTTGTGGTAGTTTATTCAAGCAAACGAAACATGGTGCTCCTTCTAAACTGAGTGCCACTATTAAGAAGTTGGATAGGGAGGAAAGGCTTGCTAAAGGAAACAAAGCACCGTTTAACTCCATAACACTTTGCTCTTGATAAAAACCAGAATCAGGGCCCAATCCTATCCTATCCAACTTTCAGCGCTGGTGCAGCCGCAGAACAAACCTTCCCTTACATTGAGGAGGCCTCCATGACTGACCCCACCACCACAGGATGCAGTGCACATCCCACTGACACGGCTGGATCAGCACTGGAAAGATGGGTAGGATTGGGCCCTCAATCACTTTTAAAAAGTGACTCACATACAGGAAGGGTTGCCAGCCCTCTAGGATACACCTGGACTATTCAAGAACCAGCCTTGATCTCCAGATGACTACTGAAAGCAATCTTGAATATTTTTATAGAGTATACTTGATTTACAGTCTAATCCTACCCAACAGCCCAATCCCGTATAAAGATACGTGATCGGCCTAAAGGTCCGGTCGCTGTATCCTAACTTTGTGGGCTGTCCCTGCCCCCACCACTGACTTGCTGAGCCTGGCGGGGGTTGTAGGGATCGGTAGCAAAGCTGCAGTGCTACCGCCACTTGCAGCAGCGCTTGCAGAATGGCCACCGACAGAGTGCTGCGCTTGCCATTAGCAGCCATTTTATGACAGTGGAAGACACTTCTGCTCTCGTAAACCCCGACACCCCCAGAGGGGTCACTGGAGGAAGGGCGGTACTGTAAGGTCCACACCGTTCTAATACCTGTTTACTCACCAGTACGAGGTGGCCCCGCCAGTGGCGTTCTTAGGCGTTCCGGCGCCCGGGGGGGTGGGGGCTGGAGCGCCCCCGTCCCACCAGAGCCCGGCTGCCACCCCCCCCCGGAAGCGGCGCGTCACCGGCTTCCGGAGAGGCTTTGCTCCGAGGACGGGACAAGCCCTCCTCATTGCGACCGCCCAGTTCGGCGGTCGAGGGCTTTGTGAGAAGGCCGAACGCGTCACCGGCTTTTATTTGGGTTTTCTGCACATGCGCAGAACCTTTCTGAGGGCAAACGGGCAGCCCGTTTGGGCCACCTCATACCGAGGAGTAAACAGGGATTAGTACGGTGCGGAACGTACAGTACTGCCCCCCCTCCAGCGACCCCTCTGGTCATCCCATTCCGGGATAAGATTGGACTCTAAGGATAGTTACTGTAATTTCTCTACTTCTCTTGCCCTCTAACCATCAAAACAACTCATGCCTTCTGAAACCGTCCATTTGCCATTGCTTGTTTTAAACCTCCCATTAATCCTCTCCTGCACTCCTGTTGGGGGTCATCTCTGGTGGATGAAACTCAGCCCACCTGGCAGCCCAACTCTCCCTCTCTTTCCCTCCTTCACTTAACCCATGCCCGTCTACACAGAACTATTCACAAATATTCATTCATCCACAACCACTCAAACCTCTGTACAACTAGTCTTATATGCAAACTGGGTCTTTTTTTGGCTTTTCCTATATCTCTTAATAAAATGTATGTGGTTTTTTTTTTTTTTGAAAACTCTGTCTCATGGTTACTGTTAGCCTAATTAGAGGCACTTTGATATTGCTTGCTCCGCTATCCAGTCAACGGTCCCAAAGCAGCCATTTTGCACTGCATTTTGGCCTGTCTTGTTATAAATCCCCCAATCGAGTTCAGTTTTGGGCTATCCTGGGCTCGAGATTGTGTGTGCACACACATGTAGTGGTAGACATGTGTGCCATGTGTTTGAGAGCATTTGTTGGCAACAAACCATAGGCAGACTTATTGTCCATGTCTGAAACAAAATCCATTTTTAACTGTCGCTCTTGGTGTTGCCATTGCAAAACCGTCTGTATTTTCCACAGCTCTAATAGGGATAAACAATAGCTTCTATGTAGATAAAGTATTCATCGTGTTTTCTCTGCTCCTAGGTTATTTTTACTAGTCAATGACTCACATGAGAGTAAATTGGTACTCTGTATATATCTGTAGGGGGAAAGTGACCTGAGATTTTGGTTTAATGAGCAGTGGGATGTGGAGCAATGATCATAGCTCAGTGGTAATAGGGAGGATGCTTCTGAAACGCTTGTCATTACTTGTTCCTATTTTTGAACTGGAACTTGTTCATTAGGAATCCACCATTGTTAAGGTTTCTTTATTCCAATTCAGTGAAAACTGGGTACGTATAGTTTGCTGCAGCTTCCTGCTACTTTGGTTCATTTTTTTTCTTTTTCTCTCTCTTTTACATTACAGTAACAGTGCAATCCGGTCTACATTTAGACCGGTGGAGTGATTGCTCCGTTGGTCTAGGGTGTTGCACATATGCCATAAAGCATGTTTGCAGAACCTGACGAGTAAGCGGCGTCAGAGGAGAGGCTTGCGCCGCTCCTCTGGTGCCACAGAACAGTGGAGCGCCATGGCAGAGAGTAAGTCCCCACCGGGCAGCGGAGGGGCGTGGGGAGGGATCGGTGGAAATTTGGGGAGAGCAGAATGGGGCATTCCGGGTGGGTGGGTGGAATTGGTCAGCCAGGCCCGGGACGGGGAAGGGATCAGCGAAGGCGTGCTCCACCAAATCCTATCCCCCTTCCTGGGCCTGGTCGGCGTTACACGGTTGGCTCAAATGTGTGCCAGTAAAATAGCTGGCACACATTCGGGTAGACCCATTGGGGTGGTTGGGGCTCTACTTGAGAAAAGGGGACAAACATCCCTTTACCCCAAGGAGGTCTCTGGCTGCGCTTGTGCAGGTTCCATCCTTCACAGGATGCGGCGGGTGCCTTATTTGTACTGGTATATCAATATTCCTGTTGTGTGGTGCTTTAACAATACACAGGAGCTCATGTGCACATCCTTGAAATACCAATAATCTTGATATAATCATGGTACTACAATTGCAACAAGTTTCTCTTTTTTGTAAGGCTGAACCAGAACTTGTCATAACTACAGAATCATTGATGAGCTGCAAGGCAATACCCACTCTGTGTGTGTGTGTGTGGTGGCGGTGACCCCACAAAGGTGGGCAAAGTTCATTTCTTGAGTGGGGGGAGGGAGGGAGAGGGAGCAGAAGACATCTCTGACTTGCTGGATAAGATGGGGATGCTTCTCTCTCTTTCTTACTGTGGTGCAAGCTACTGTAGCATGGGAAGAGAGAGAAGGGTTACAGTGTTGTCTAGGCAGTTGGACAACTCCTGATCTCCCTCTGCTATACTACAGCAGCTTGCAGCTGAGAGCGAGAAACACTGGACCTCTCATAGGGAGTCAGCTCACATTCCCTATTCTCAGCAGCTCACAGTACATTATGGGAATTCTGAACTCCAAATTGACTCCCATGCCTAGCTGTAACCTGCCCTGCTAGAGAAAATGGTAGCCATGGTTTGTGCAGGAGTGTATGCTCCCATTTCTACGCGACTGGGTGGAGTCCAAGGAAAGGTAAAGAGTTTGCATACTGCCTCTCCCACTAAATGATAACTGGGACAGAAGTTGCTGCACTATGCAAAATAGACTTCACCTTTTCCTTGTCTAGTGCAGTTGCCTAAAAGTGAGATCTTGCACAAACTGTGAATCAATTGCGGGATAGAAAATCAGCCTTTTGCTAGCATGTCAGTTTGTACTTTTAATGCTCTCAAATTCTATGCGTAATCAAGTGCTCTGCTTGAATTCCACTGTGAATATAGTGGAAACAACATATTCTCTTCTCCAGCATCCAGATATTATATGTGAAGCTCTGGGATAAATTTGGCTAACATTTTACATGATTGTTCCATTGAAAACAATGAGTCTTGAGTTCATTGAGATGAACGTGTTTCATTGATTCTAATGGAACATAGACATTACTAACAACCCAACCTTGTGTAACTCTTGCACCGGTGTAACAGTAGATCCCTTGGTGTAAGTGCACTTATGCCAGTGGAACTTGCTGTAGCGCCGTGCAGGCGCAGTTTGGACACAGGAAAGACGCCTGCACAACTCCGCCTCTGCAGGGGGCATTCTGGGGGTGTCCAAATGCCCCCGGAATGCCCCCTACATTGGCAAAGTTGCAGCAGTATCCGTCCTGTGTCCAAACTGTGCATGCGCAGCATCCGAGGGGGGTTACACCGATGTCCGTCCTGCATCCATCAGTGTATGGCAAGTTACACTGGCATAAGTGCACTTACACCGTCACCGGGGGATCTACTGTTACACCGGTGCAAGAATTACACAGGATTGCATCCTTAGTTTAGCCAGGTTGAGGCCATTACCTTATTACAATAATGTTGAGTTTTGGTTCATTGAGGTTTTGCTCTACCTGATTGAAGTTTAACTTAACTATTCATTCTTGCTCCAGGAGGACTTTGTTGAATGCAGCATAAGACATCATCAGGAAACGTGACTGTTCTGAGATGAGAGCAAATCAGATCAGAACAATGTTTTCCTTGCAATACCCTTGCAATACAGGGAAGTAGTAAAAGACAACAGCGACCAAAAACAAAAATTAAGTGAATTGCTCACGACTCTGTTAAACATCAGATGATTATAGTTCTCTAGAAGTCAGGCTTTTTCCCCCAGGGTAATCATAGCAAATCTTCCTCTGCAGACTGTAAAAGCAAGGTTTAATACTCCATGCAAGAGGTAGTCAACTGGACATCATATGGGGGTCAGCATTAATAGAGACACATATGGCAAAGGAGGCAGCAGCGTCACTAGGGGGTGCGCCGCCCTAAAGTGAGGGCATGTGCGCCGCCCTAATGACCGCGCTGTCGCGACAGCCGGCCGGACAGGATGTCTCCAGAGCCGGCAGCAGCAGACCCTCCACTGATGCTGGCTCCGGAGACATCCTCTCCAGCCAGCTGTCCTGGGCCTTCTGACGAGGCCCAATGCGGCGATGTCATATTTATTAGGTTTTTTGCACATGCGCAGTATGTTTCTGAGGGCAAAGGGCTGCCCTTTTGCCCTGAAACATTCTGCGCAGGTGCGAAAAACCTAATAAATATGATATTAACACATTGGGCCTTGTCAGAAGGCCTCGGAGCTCCACCGAGGGCAGTCGTTACAAGGCCTTCTCCTGGAGCGGAGGGTGATGCACGCGGGACCGCGCGTCACCCTTTGCGCGCGTCACCCTCAGGGCGGTCCGCCCTCCCCGCCTCGCTCCAGTGACACCACTGAAGGGAGGGCAGAACAGGGAGGAGGTGGGGAATAGGTGGCTGGGCTCGAGAAGGGGGAGGGACCCTCGGCACTGTGCTCCGCCAAATCCTATCCCCCTTCCTGGGCCTCACCGGCATTACACGGGCCTCCGGATTTGTGCTGGCCATTTTGCCGGTGCACATCTGAGGAGACCCATTGGGGCAGCTGGGCAGTTAATCGGGATAAAGTGACAGATGTCCCTTTACTCAGAGGAGGACTCCGCCTGTGCCGGCGCTGTCCCGATCCTGGATAGGATCCAACGCAGTGTGCTTTTGCACGTTACGGTGGTCCTAGACAGAATTGGGTTGTTAATCAGTACAAACAGAACCAATAAAATATTTCTTATTTAGTGTATTTTTGTGGTTGTTTCTTCTTGCCCCATTTTTGTGAATATCTGAAAAACAGCCTAAAACGGCAAACTTTGCTTCCTCAAGAAACAATCAAAGGAAGTTATAGATAAGAGAACTATTGCCACAGCCAACACCAGGTGACATCATCATTGGCAGAGTGTTGGTTATTTCTGTACGTAGCTTGATGAGTGATTTGAAAGGGGAAATTAGCATTTTAGGTCCCCAACAACAACAACAAAACCTGTACAAGATTAGAAGCATCTTTGACAACTTTCTATGGTTTCAACATCTAGAGGGCTAGTAAATAATGGGATAAAGGTTTGTTCTCCAGGGGACAGTTCTATGAACCACAAACAAACTCTTTTTATATTGCCTGTTACAAATACCATCCCATTTTTATTGTTAAAGAGGTCACTAAGGACTCGAATGAACAAATGAAAGGGCCCTGATAGCAATATTTCACTCCTGTTTCATTGCTGGTTGATAGCAGAAAAAGGAATTAAGTATCTAAAATCTCTGCTACATGCATTTTATTTGTGGCTTAAGTCGTACTGTGTATGCAGTCCAACAGCTTGCAAGGTTCAAGTGATGAGTTGCCACAGGAAAGGAAAATTTCATTGCTGTTGAAAGTACTTTACTTTAGTCCTTCCAGAGATGCAGGTAAGTCTATATATACCAATAATATTCAACAATGGAAGCATTTGTCCCTAGGGTTCTGTAGGTTTGCAGCACTCAAAATGTTTCTTGACCTTCACCTATATATGGAAAGTAAGTTTGAAATCTGGGTTGGTTACCTGGTTTGCTAAAGGCCCTCTTACAGCCAGAGAGATTTTACTGGAAATCTCAGAAGCAGTGATAACAGGATCTGTTTTTAAAGAGCACACAAATGCACATTACAAGATGCTTGAACATCAAAGTTTAGAGCACTGTAATGCAAAGTAGATAGGAAGTCATATATAACAAAGAGATCAATGAAGGAGGAAAGCTACTGTAAAACACACAGCACAAAACTGAGGCTGCATTTGTTTTTCAACTCGGAAATAGTAGGAAGTGAAAGTGATGTTCCTAGCATGCTTGAATATTGCTGCTACCGGGGCTCCCAAAATGAACGGAAATGACCAAAAATCAGAATTGCTGCTGTTGCTCCTCGTCCCTCGCACTACATCTCCCAAGATCCTTTGCAGCCAAGCAGCCTTCCTATTGGTGCATGATGCTGCCATCTTTTCTAGCTTCGAGCTCGCAGTTGAAACTTCCAGCGTGGTGAGTGGGCTTGAAGGAGAAAAAAAAGGCTCTCAAGCACTCCTAGCGCTAGAACCTGAAAAGCAAACGCAGCCTGAGTTGATTGCACATGACACGTAGAAAGCAGCTAGTGCTATGAAGCCTGCCTGGACATGAGGGTTTTTTTTTTGGGGGGGGGGGTCTCAAAAACACTATTAAAAGTCCCAAATTCTTTTTCCGCTTGGATTAGAAATAATTCCTGGTTTATTCCTCTCCCTAACCCGCAGCCCTCCCCCCTCATTCCCTAACCCCCTCTCTTCCCTTACCTTTGACACTTACCTATTACAATATGGCAGTAAGCCTTGGGAAAACTACATTTCCCAAGGCCTTTCTTCCTGTCATGCTCTGCCGTGCACTGGAAAGGGGAGGGAAAGATTGGATCTCCCCTCCCACTCTTGCTGTAGCCTTCCCTAATAAGAGTTAAAGGAAAATGGAGGAGTTGGGGTTCAAAGTGACTGGGTAAGCGGAAGGATTCTTGTGTGTGTGTGTGTGTGTGTGTGTGTGTGTGTGTGTGTGTGTGTGTGTGTGTGTGTGTGTGTGTGTGTGTGTGTGTGTGTGTGAGAGAGAGAGAGAGAGAGAGAGAGAGAGAGAGAGAGAGAGAGAGAGAGAGGAAAATAAGCTGCCCAATTTCCAGGTGTTTTTCTTTTTAAAGAGCACAGCAGATTTCATAGCCAATCTGGGATATGGGGAGGTAGAACTCACCTATTTCTAAACATAAATTAGGAAAATTCATTTTCACAGATGTGTATTCTGCTGTCACTAACCCAAAAGGTACTTAAGAATAAAGGTCAGAACACTGATACTATCAACATAGTTTGCAAAGCCCTTTTAACCTTTAATGCCACAAACTCACTGGGCCCAGGATATGTAAAGGCATGCCTTCTCCCAAGTGTGCCTTCCACTCCCCCAAAAGGTTTTGAGATCATCAGAAAGTAAAACCCTAATACGCATGCTTGCACTGTTAGAAATATAGCAGGGGCTTATCTGTAGCAGGATCCTCCCTAACAAACTCCTTTCTAAATTAAGCTATTCAGCTTATTGCACATATCTCCAAAAAGGGAGTACGTAATTGTCATTTTCTTCATCACGACGTTTGAGGTCTAAATCAGGTACTCTTGTTTTAATGAGTTTACCTAGAATTGTTTACCTGTGTCTATTTTCGGGCATTTGATTGATTGTCATTAGTGTTATTTTAATGATATTTTTATTACAGTTTATTGTATTTTAATTGGATTATTTAGATAAGATGCTTTGGGAGCCTGCTGATTGAAACGTGAGATAGAAATAGAATAAAGAAATAAAAAAGCAAAAGGGAAATGGACTGCACCGAAGCAGAAGGAAAGTAAGAAATATTAAGCAACGTCTCGGCAACTATATCAATGTCTCTTTTCTAAACCGCATAAATAATAGATCCAGAGCTGACAGTAGCCCAAAGTAATGTGCCAATTGTGATTACATTAGATTGTTGGATGATTAAAATGACACCGTTCTTATGTCAGCTCCCTCCAAATATTTCCCTACTTTTTATGCAGACTATAAGACTCATCTGATCTCACTGAGCAAAGCAAATGCTCTAAGCAAGACCTGCAGTTCATATAACGTTCAAATAGATGAAGCACAACCCTGTACTTCAGGAAAGTGGGGTAAAGTTACATTACCCAACTTTCCTGAAGTATAGGAAATGTCACCATAGACCCTGGAAAACCGAACACTGGGCACCCTCATGGCACTCTCCACCCATGGTGCATTTGTACTGAGGGTTCAGAGGTCAGCCCAGCCAAGTGGGCCCCTTGACGGGTGTGGAACTTCAGCCAGGGCCAAACTTGGCCAATCTCTGACACCATCTCTGTAAAGTTAGCTGGTTCTGTCTTGATTGCCAAGCAGTTATGTCTCGTGCAATCTTTGCTCTGTCCTGATGGCTCCTCTCGGTTTAAAACCCCGCAGGATGCACCTAAGGCAAGACAGGACATTGCCCTTTCGGTACCTCAGCTTATCCCAGCAAAGTGACCTTTTAGTCCATAGCTGGACCACACAGGGTTTTGATAGTCAAATGGTATGCCAAGAGCTGAAGTTGATTTCTAGTGCTATCACCTGAAGCCTCAAGCACTGTTTTCTTCAGACATCTTGGAAAGGGAGGTGAAGCTATGGATCTCAGGATTAAACGAGAACATCAGACAGTCTCAGCTAGGATCCTTCTGCCTTATGGATGCATCTAGTACAGGTAGTTGTCTATCAGTGGCCTACTAGGGTCTTCTGTTTCTCCTATCATCCCAGGACTACAAAAATTGGGATAATTAGGCCATGGCAGAGACTCATTCATGGTCGCTGGGCTGTGTTTGGAGTGGTGGGTCCAGGGCCTATGAGAGGAATTTTATCAGGGGGTACAACGTTTCTTTTGGACCCCCTTCTCAAAGGGGGAGGGCAGCAACAGCCCAAAAAGTCTCCGGAGCCCAGGTCTACCAGGCTTCCTGCTGCAGTGCCCAGATCTACCTGCCTGGTAGACCTGCCCTCCCGTTTGGCCTGGCCTCCATCTTTCACTCTCCATGAGGTCAGCTGAGATCCCAGGAAATTTCTGGGGCCCCTCCTTTGACTCCTGGGTCTCCCTTTTGACCCTGGGCCCGGGTACAATTTACCCCCTTCTCATGGGCCCTGGGTGGGTCACATATTATGGAATGACTCAGATGATTGGGCCAATAGAAGCTCAGTCAAAAACATGCCTGCTTTTGACTACGCTCCACTCAGTCATGTATCATAGCCTTAGCATTTGCAGAGGCAAATATACTGGTAAGTGAAAGTGAGAAATTATCAGTGAAAGTGATAGTTCCTGTTTAATCTGGAACACTGCAATGATGGCAGCTTTTTACAAGTAGGAGATATGTGTCAGAGAGGATGTAAAATTTTTGTAGGAGTACAGTAGCGCGTGCCTTGCACTCTCTCTCACAATGTCATGTTCTACAACAGATTTTTACTCAAATATCTATCACAGTAAACCTTTATCAAAAAAGTAATTTGATTTTCCCCTGCTGCACTGATGAAACATTTGGTACCAGATGGCAATGAAGTGTACTGTATTTTCAAATTGCTGCAAACTAGTAAGCAATGCTATCAATAGGGTTTAACTTGTTTGTGAAAAATTTGCCATGCCAAATAAGCCCAGCATCAATATATATATATATTAATGCACTATCCTGGGGAAGAGGCCGGTGAGGGGTGGGAATGGGAAATACTTACTGGCGTGTCGGCCACCAAAGGGTCCCCACGGGACTCCACAAATCACGGGACTCCACATCTTAGGAGGATGCTCCTCCCTCAGTGCTGCCAGGGAACTGAAGAAGGAGCGTCCAAAATGCTCCAAGTGTGTTTGTGTGCGCGCGCATACAAGTATGCATAAACAATCACCATGAGGGAACCACCACCCCCCAACCCTGACACCAGCACTGTCTGATTATATTGAAATGACACTATATTATGGCTCTAAAGCAAATACAGCCAAATTTCTATCTGGCAACTTTCAGGAACAATGGCATAGAATGGGGCGGGTGGGGCAGTAGGCATCACTCACCCCCAGTCACGCCGGATTCGGTGTCGGCTCCGTTTGCGCCGCTTATCTTTTTTCGGGCTGTGGCGGCAGCGGCAAGCCTCGTAGCACGGCTGCCAAGACTCTACAAGGCCGGGGGAGGCATTTTTGGCCCTCCCGCTTGTTCCCTTGGGACTGTTTTCGGCCTCTAACAGGCCACGTGATGTCACCCCAGGGGTGTGGCTTCCAGGATACGTCACGCGGTGGGGGCCTGGCCCGGGGGGCATCATCTTGGCCCCCAGTGGGGGGGCGCCTTGCTATGTCCCTGTTCAGGAATCCTCCTTGTTTCATCTCGTGATGGAGGAGATGAATGGTGGAGAAAGGGATTGGCAGAGGAAAGAGATGTATCCTCTGCTGCTCAGAACTTTTAAAGTGACAGGCAGGAACTTTAGGTTGTGATCTGGGGTGACCTTAACCGTGTGGCATAGTTTAGAACCCGAGACGTTCAGTGAAGAAAATTGTTCTAAATGAATAACCTTTTAGCATCTATAAGGACGTGCTGCTGTGAGAGGCCATACTGTGTAATGGCCTCACAGTCAAAATTAAAACCATCAAATAAGCTGCCTGCTACAATAGTAGTTAATAATGAAGAAGTTTGGAGGGTAAAGGTCTGATAATTGGACAGCTCAAGGAGTATACCATTTATATAAAAGGCTAGAGTTGTTCAACAGGAAACAATAACAACATTTACCAGTTCATGCCAAGGTGAGAGATACCGCACCTACCCAAATGCCCTTGCCTGTGAAACTACTAAAGGGACATGAGCTTTGTCTTGTTTTTCATCTAGTTACTAGCTATTTGTTGTTGTTGTTCAGTCGTTAAGTCGTGTCCGACCCTTCGTGATCCCATTACTAGCTATTAGCTGCCTGCTTTAACCAAAAAAGGCAAAAACACACACACAAAAACAGGCAGACGAGGCATTCTAGGTCAATCTCTGTGATCCAGGAGGACCAGACATGGGGAATGTGAAAGCACTGTAGTGCTAAGCCTGAAAAGGCTGCCAAATACCTCCACCACACCTTCCCCAAGGAAAACAACCCTTTGACACAGAAGAAGCCAAGATATGGCTATTTCTTGGGGAAGGGGAGTTGCAGAGGTGGGGTAGGAGTCCCATTTCTAGTTTGGTCCTGTTCAACGGGGTTTGGGCCCAACTTGAAATGGGATGAGGGGAGAATGCATGTGTCGAGGGTCCCCCCCCCCTTTTAAAAAACACCTTCCATCTCTGCTAAAAGTGGATGGGCAGGTTCTAAGGCTGCAATCTTAAAACACAATTACTTACCCATGAACAGAGTAGAATTTATGGGTATACATGTTTGAGATTGCACTGCCAGCCTCTGGGAACTAGCAGAGAGCTTTGAGAACTGGAGACTCCCCAATTCACCTTTAGTCTTGCTAGGCAGCTCTGGGAAAATCTGTATATGCCAATATGTCTTGCAATAAGAATTGTTTCGACAATGTATGGAAAATGGTTTGTTTGAACACTTTAAAACATTAAAGAAATGCCAAATATTATTCTGTATAATTTACTAATGAAGACCGAAGAGCCAGGGATTAAACTACACTCGACTATTCAGTGATGTTGTACATGTTTCAGGAGAGAAATTCAGGTCCTACAAATGCAAATAGGATGGAACTGCAGGTGTAAATAAGTTCTGGGGTCAAACTACACATACATGCATAATGTGGGGATAGTGAAATGAGGTGGTACTGTAGTAGGGAGGCAGGGGGCTTTAGGACATTGCCCGTGCTGCACTTCCAAGCCCAATTGCACCCCCCCCCATGTTATTTTAATACTTTAATGACCTTTTTTGGTAATTAAAATTACCATATTTTTACATGTTATTTTAATTTTAATGATTTTTTTTGAATTTTTATGAATTTACCGTAAATTTACCATAAAATTACATGTTATTTTAATTTTAATGGGTTTTTTTTTTGGTTTTGGTAATTAAAATAGTAGATGGGATACAACTGGGCCTGCCAGACCACATTATTTACTTATTGAAAGCATGTCTACCTGCCTTCCCTATCTGAAAAGAAGCAACCACCCAAGGTGGTTTGTGATATATGAAAACAAATTAAAAATACAATAATCCATCATTTAAAACAAACAAAAATAATCAATTCAAGCAGCAAAACAAACCACAGCAGAAAGGGACCAGAAAGCATTAAACACAAGCATTACAGCACAGCAGAAATGGCAGATTTTTTTAAAGGGTCTTCAGTCCCCATTGGAATTCTGATAGAGTAGGGGAGACAGTCTCAACTTATGAGGGAGGGAGTTCCACAATTGTGGCACCACCATGGAAGAGGCCCTACCTCGAGTCACTACCGAACAAACTTCTGATAATGGCAGTACCTGAGGAAGGGCCCCTCCAGATTACCTCAAGGGTTGGGTCAGTTCATATGGAAGGAGACCCTGGCCCCAAGCCATGCAGAGCTTTAAAGGTTGACACCAAAACCGAAAATTGCACCTGGAAACAGACCAGCAATCGGTACAGCTGGAATAGCAATGGTTATAGCAATAGCCACAGTCGCAACATGTGCAGCTACATTTTGCACCAGTCAGTTTCAGGGTGGTCTTCAAGGACAATCCCACATAGAGCATGTTACGATAATCCCATTTTGATGTCCCCAATGCATGGACCACCATAGTCAAGTCTAACTTGTTCAAGAATGGTTGTGATTGATGAGGCAGCTAAAGCTTGGAAAGGTCCCCCTGGCAACTAACACTACCTGAGAATCCAGGAGGATTCCCAAACTTTGAGCAGGTTCCTTCAAGAGGAGTACAACCTCATCCAGAAGAGACCAACAAGCCAATATTCAATTCACAGGAACCTGACCAACAGCACCTCTTTTTTATCCGAATTTAATTTCAACTTGGCCCTCATTCAGTCCCTTACTGATATCAGGCACTGATTCAGAACTTCCACATCTGGAATAGAGAGGATGGAATAGAGAGCTTGTGGAATAGAGAGCTATAAAATACCACAGAGCAACCACAGTTCAGTATGCCCTACTATGGTCAACAGCCACAAACACAATTACAGCGCAATCTGACTTAACTTTTTTGCCGGTGTAACCATTGGCCCAGCGTGAACGGGAGGCTCCAGAACGGAAAAGGGATTCAAATTGACCTGGAGTTGGGGATAAGCAGCGAGGTGGCCAAGTTTGCCGATGATACTAAACTTTTCTGGGTGGTGAAGACCAGCAGGGATTGTGAAGAGCTCCAGAAGGATCTCTCCAAACTGGGAGAATGGGCAGCAAAATGGAAGATGAGCTTCAATGTAAGTAAGTGCAAAGTGATGCACATTGGGACAAGAAACCAAAATTTCACATATACGCTAATGGGTTCTGAGTTGTCTGTGACGGATCAAGAGAGAGATCTTTGGGTGCCAGTGGACAGGTCGATGAAAGTGTCAACCCAGTGTGCGGTGGCTGTGAAGAAGGCCAATTCCATGCCTAAATGCCTTTAAACGGGGTTTGGACAGATTCATGGAGGAAAAGACCATCACAGGCAGCGGCGTAACAGCCTCTTCTAGCACCTGGTTCAAGGGGTGGGGTGGGCGCCCCGGGCGCCCACCCCGCCCCTATAATTAAATAGCGCCCGCTCTGGAGGGCGGGGCGCCGCGCTCCGGAGGGGGCGACCTGGGTCGCCACTCCGGGTGCCCGACAGGCGCCCCCTCAATTGCCCCCTCAATTGGGATGCATGCTCAGACTGAGGGCAGCCCTTTTCCCTCAGTAACAGTCTGAGCATGCGCGAAAAGAACGGTGTAAATACCGTTCTCGCGCGGGCCTTCCTTAGAAGGCCCCGGGCAGCCGGCCGGGGAGGACGTCCCCAGCCGGCTCTCCCAATTGAGGGGGCCAGCCCAACTCGGAGACTCGAGTGTCCGAGTTGGGCATGGGTGCGCGGCGCTCCCGCAGGGTGGGCGCCTGGTCCTACGGAACCACGCGCTCCACCCCGCGCGCCGCCCCCGCAGGGTGGACGCCTGGTTCGACTGAACCACGCGCTCCACCCT
The DNA here is from genome assembly GCA_026170595.1 of Plestiodon gilberti rubricaudatus. Taxonomy (NCBI): domain Eukaryota; kingdom Metazoa; phylum Chordata; class Lepidosauria; order Squamata; family Scincidae; genus Plestiodon; species Plestiodon gilberti. The sequence continues at coordinate 204,470,736 of JANXHW010000001.1, forward strand.
AGTTACACTATTGATCACAGGTTACAAGCCATAAGCAACCTCCTGGTTTTAGAAGTAGGTTTTCTCTGTGTCAGGTGCAGGGGAGTGACAACGGGAAACAGGTTATCTTGTTGGCTGTGTGCTCCCTGAGGCATCTGGTGGGGCCACTGTGTAATACAGGAAGCTGGACTAGATGGGCCTTTGGCCTGATCCAGCAGGGCTCTTCTTATGTTCTTATGTTCTTAAATCCCATCCAAAAGAGGAATTCAAAGGGGATTTGAATCCCTTTTCCATTCTGGGGCCTCCTGTTCTCACTGGGCCAATGGTTACACTGGCAAAAAAGTTAAGTCGGATTGCGCTGTGAGAGATGTGTTTTGTTTTGTTTTGAACCCGAAGCACTGGTTATTGTGACATAGAATGTAGCTATTTCTGGTCTCCCTTCTTGAATCTCAGTCGATTTTATATTGGAAAAAATGAAAAAAATGTTTTGGGGCAAATCACCACAAGAGGTAGTGCATTGTAATAGATTAGCACAGTGTTTCGCAAACTGTGGGTCGGGACCCACTTGGTGGATCGCAACCTGATTTCTGGTGGGTCCCAGGTGATGGAAAGATCAGATAAGTAATGGCCAAAAGCCCTGGGGCTATTCAAAAATCAGATAGCTGCTAATTACCCTGCAATCAGCTGAGCTCCTGAAGTTTGCAAGCTTGTGTAAATATAGGGAGATAAATGTTTGAGTGTCTCATAAAGCTAGGTGGTTCCCGATAGAGTGTCATTTTATAAAGTGGGTCCCGGTGCTAAAATGTTTGGGAACCACTGGATGAGCATGTTGAAGTTGGTTTCAAATCTCCACTAAGTCATAAAAGTCACTGCTTGGCACTGGGTTACTGACATTCCCGCACAGAGTAGTTATAAGGGTGCAATAATCCACATATAAGCTGTGCTGAGCTCCTTGGAGGATGGCAGAATAGACGTGTGATAAACAGTTAACGAGCCAATCATGCCCTGGGCCAAAATACAGGATGCAGAGCCACCAGCTCAGCGTCCACTGCATCCAGTATGCCAATTGGTGACCAGGGAGGTACGAAATGGGGAGGGTAGGAAATGGGGGGAGGTAAGAAATGAAAAAATGGTCAGGAGAGGTAAGAAATGAAAAAAAAAAAACCTTTACTGACCTTCCTGGCCACTGCATGGTCCGATGAGACTGCACAGATCTATGTCTGCTCTTTTGCTGGCATAGCTCTGAGGACCCTGCTGAGGGTGTGTCCGGGCTGGGGACAAGGGTTCAGGGTACAGCAGATGCTGGTGCCACTGTGATTCGCCCCTGTTCCGCCCCCGTTCCAGACTGATCCTCACCCCTCCGCTGGAAGAGACTTGCTGGCAGCCAGTCCACACCATGCTGCTGGAGGTTCGTAGCTTTCTGTCTGCCATGCTGGCAGCAGCATTGCGCAGACTGGCAGAGATGCTGTTGCACCAGCAGACCTTGTGGTACAGCAGCAAACCTCGCAATATGCCACATACTGCAAGGATAGGATTGAGCCATTAGTGATGCTGCCACAATAATGAAGGATGCACAGTTGCCACATATGACAGCCTTGGGCCTTTGCTGAACCATAGAGTCAGTGTGGATCTCCCTAAAATGAAAACAACAGGAAGACATGGGTAGCTGAAGGGTACTCTTAAATCTACTGGAATGTCAGAACACTACAAAGGGACAACTTTGCCCATTTTTATCAGCCTGGGTTATCCCACTGCATGTGTTATGTTATGCCGGCAACAGTAAACTTGGAAACAAATAATTATAATTAAAGTAGAATCTGAGACACAGGCAGGCGGTATTGATCCTCCCCATTCATTTTCAGAGAAGCAGATTACAGATATCATGCACAGACAGGGCTTCGTGAGAGTTACAAATTAGTATCTGTGGCAAAACGAGAAGAAAAGACATTCTGGCATGAATATTACACTGAAAGGAAAAGAAAACACGTACTAGAGTACTGATTACTCTAAAAAATATATAGGAAAAAAATATAAGGGTGGAAAAAAATATAAGGGTGCCATGACCATCCCACAAATAGTATTGAAAATGATGGGAGTTGGATGGAAAATGGCTTGTACATATGGCTAGATATGTGCTCCTTTTTTTTAGTGATGGTTCCGAGTAAGCCCTTACAAGCTCATCATATTTACATTTCAATCCCTGCACTTTTTTTTCCTCCTTTCTTCTCCCCACCTTCAGAGAAAGACATTTACTTTATTTAAGTAAATTATAAATCCTTATAAATTATAGCTGCCTTGGTTGCCCCTGTGGGAGAAAGGCGGGGTATAAATTCTACAAATAAATAAATAAATATCCTGCCTTTCCCATGCCGAAGCATATGCCCAAGGCAGTTTACAAAGTTCCATAATAAATGTACAATGTACGTAAACAATGAGTAAAATTTTTAACAAACAATGAAACCATTGGGGGCAACTATCTGGTACAGAGAGAGGCAGCAGAACCAAAACACTATCACAGAGGCACAGATAACAACACTGACAAAGACACAATCACCCATCATTAAACGAATGCCAGATGAAACAGAAAACATTTTGAGACCACGGCAAAAAGTCATGGGGGGGGGCGTTCTTAATTCTCCTGGTAGGGAGTTCCATAATTGTGGCGCCACTACACAGAAGTGGCACTCTCATACTGCCATCCCTCTAACTTGCCGCCATCAACACGTATCAAGTTTGGCATCTTCTCAAAGTCACTAATATTCAGACAAAGGTGCTCAGCGTAAAATTATCGTCCATTAATATCACAGAGGTGAGATAGTTTAAGGGAGAAAACAGAATGGGTGTACGGACACATTAGATAGGAAATATTTCCTGAAATACAAAAGTCCATAGAAATACGCCCATAGAAATAGACTAGCAGAAGACTTTTTTCAAGCATTTTTTTAATGAAATAAAAAGAAAGATGGCTGCTAAAATATATGTCCATGAGGCCTCGTGAAAATATTAATAGGTCTGTCAATGGTTGCTTATTACAATAATAGTTTTTATAAAGGTTAGTCACACTCTTGTGAATTTGCAAGAGTGCATCTGTATTTACGTAGTAAGACTGGGAGTACAAATGATGAAGACAGAGCCTGAGAGAGAATAAATTAATAAAGCATAAAGCCCCAATCAGATCCCAAAGATGCTGTTAATAATTCAATCCAATACATTGAGATGCATTTTTAATAACAGCATTAGAAATTAAATTAGTTATTTAATTGCAATTTTCTATGCTCGTAATAACTCCATGGCACAGGGAGAGGGGATTACCCTCTGCTCATTGTACATTCATTCTTCATGAGCAATAAGTGTTTGGGAATTCCCAGGCTTAGCTTATTTATTCAATTCCAGAAACACCCATTCTCTTCATTAGTGGTAGGAACTTGTCCACCAAAGATTTATTTTCTGAAGCTCCTGAAAGAATGGCTGTGAAAATAATTTAATGATGGCCCAATTCCCCATCACTTGATTTGAAATTGGGCTCAGCTATTATTATTGTTATTATAATTATTATTACTATTAACAATATTATATACCGCTTTTCAACAAAAAGTTTACAAAGCAGTTTACAGACAAAACCAAATGATTAAATGGCTCCCTGTCCCAAATATGCGTACTTCCTCCAAAACATAGAAGTAAGTCTTTCTTTCTGAGCCCCATTTCAAAATTCAGAAACCCTGTGGTGGCACACCTCCTGATGAAATCATTGGAGTACAACAGGGCCTGGATGCATCACCTAATCTCTCTGTGAACCCTGCAAGCCCTCCCCCATTCAGCCTCTCTTGCCTATGACCAGTGGCGTAGGAATGGGGGGGGGGGCCTGCTGCTGCTGCATTTTCAGCTGTTTTGTGCGCTTTTTGCCCCCTCCGCTGCCTAATGGCCATTTTCCGGTGAAACAATGCCAGGAGGGGTGTATTTAAGCCAGAAAACTGCCTGGAGGAACAGGGCTTGTGACGCTCACGAGCAAAGGGATGGGGCTTGTGACATCACAGGTGTGTCAAGTGGTGCTGCCCCCAGCCCACGCGAGGCTAACTACGCCACTGCCTATGACCTCCTTCCTTTTGCCCAACATTTACCCAGATAGCAGCAAAAGCAACTGAAAGTCTTCTCTGTAAGGCTCCATCACACCTAGAATCCTGAAATGTCAGCACCCCAGGATCCAAGGTCTGTGAGACATTAAATTTTCCAGGATGACAAAGTAATCAGTTTGAACATCAGTGCTCTGTTAGCATGTCCCATTTTTAGGGTCCATAACTTGTCAGGGTCCAGAGAGGGGCCACCAGCTACCACACACTGATCTAGGGCTGTAGAGCCTAGTGCTTAGTGCTCACTCCTTTCCCGTTCCCCTCTCGTCCCATTGTTTGGACATACAGCTTACAGGGGGAAAGCCTTGGTACTTTGAATCCGCTGCCACCAGCCCAGGAGATCAAGCTAGCCAGAGCAGCTCCCTGGGCAGAATCCCTGTCCTAGAACAATACTGAACCTCAAGGGTCTCTATCAAAATCATTCTCACAGAAGTGTCAGCAAGGTAAAGAGATGTGACAATCCACTGAATTTCCCAGAGCAAGACAGACTCAGAATAATATATTTTTAATTAAAACGCCAATAAAAATAAAAAGGGAATAACCAAATGAAATGAGCAATAGAAATTTCATTTAAAAATTGACTTTAGTGAAAAGGGTTACTTTTAACCCTTTTCCTTTTAGGACAGGTGTATTAAAAGTAAAAGTTTTACTTTTAACATACATTTCCCAGGGTTTCTTATGCCAGAAATTCCAAGCTTCCATGCCAGGTCAGAATTCCAAGCACAAAAGCCCCAGGATGAATGGTTTCCAAAGTGCCTGATACGTACTGTACTCGGTTCTTAACCCATGGCTTGTTCCTGAACAGCATAGCTGGAGAATAACGTCTCAGAGAAATGGCTCAAAAGGTTTCCCTCTCCCTCCCTCTGAAGACAATTCACAAGTTATGCAATCTGTCTGATTGGCCCACACATGAGGTGGGATATCTGCTTCACGTTGCAGGCTGGGGGAGGCCGTGAACTGGTGGGGAGAGTCCTGTTCTCCGCCCCTGCTTGCCGTTGCCTGGCCAGCCACTCCTCCCAGCCAGCACCCCCATCCTCTTCTCACATGGATAGTGAGCAAATTACCTGGGGTGGTGGTGGGGGATTACCTCCTTCTCCAGTGCTGCTTCCAAAAATCATAGCAACAGAGCTGGAGAGGAGGTAGGGGCCACTGTGATCCTGTTCCAGTTGGCTTTTCTGGAATGAGAATGACCAGGAAGAGGATTGCCTCTTACCTCTTCCATCACCCCAGGTTGGCCAGAGGATCTTGGAAGCAAAAGAGGAACCTCTTCTACTCCAAGGAACTTCCCTGCCTGGCCAGTTTTGAATACATTCTGGGTGGTAGATGAGGTCGGGAGGTGGAGGCAGTGGCAACAGTGATGGAAGGAGGAGCACACACATACGTTTATGCCACATGTCATAAACAGGGGAGAACAATTTGCTGAGTGCTTCAGGCATCAGTATAGCTTTGACCAGGCCTGGCAATTTGCGGCATAATTCAGAGAGACTTACAGCACAATCCTATACAATTTACACTACCGGTGTAACCAGCGGTGCAGCGAGAACGGGAGGCCCCAGAACGGAAAGGGGATGCAAATGCCTTCCAAAGGGGGATTCAAAGGGGATTTGAATCCCCTTTCCGTTCTGGCGCCTCCCGATTCGGGCTCATCACCAGAAGGGGACGAATTTAACCCCACAGCACTGGAGTCCGGGTACTGACAATGATCCCATGGTTTTTTTTTTTGTGTGTGTGTGTGCGCGCCTTAACTAATGTTCATTATTCTCTCAAATGACAAAAACACATGAACCCTATTGAGAGAGGCACCTGCATTACACAAGAAAATTTTGAAAGTTGGGCATCTCAAGATTTTGGCTATTAAATGGAGCTTCTTGTTTCAGACTAAATGAGCCTTTATTCTTTTCATTAAAATTGCATCAACGTAGTGAATCATTTCTCTGCTCATTTCCACTGTCTCTGGATTCAGTTCCACTGAGGTCTTGGAAGTTCTTTGCTTTTGAGCTGCAGCTGGCATATTTTGTAAACTGACGCAAGATCAGGGTTTTATAGGCATTGATTTGGCCATGTAGTCTTCAATGACAGAAATTCTGTACTGCCTAGTTTTACACACACACACACACACACACACACACAAGACTGCAACTCACACACACACACACACACACACACACACACACACACACACACACACACACACACACACACACACACAAGACTGCAACTCTCAGTTTGATCAGAAGGGGGAACTCCAGAGAGGGCTAAGAGAGACTTCACCATTTTAATCTGCATTGCCACACACTGTGCAATTAACTAATTGAGTGTCTTCGATTTTGCATGGAGTTGGAGGAACGGCAGGGAGACCTGTGTGGTTGCCTTAATGAGGAGCAGTTAATCTTGCCTTTTAACTGAGTTTAATTTAGAGTATGAATGACGTGATTGAGGGGAGCAACAAATGTACTTGCTGACCATTCAGCTTGGCAGGTGTTCGAACTCTACAGAAAGATATTGATTAATTCTGAGCTGTTACATAAGACTCTACTGAGATAATAAGAAAAATTGTATTTTGCAGTATAAATTATTATAAGAATACTACTGGCTGTTCGTCAGGATCAGCCTTCATGGTCAGGGGCAGTGTACTTCTGAACATGAGTAGCTGAGGAGGGTAGTAGTGGGATAGGGCTGGTGCCTTCATGACCTGATTGTGGGCTTTCCATAAGCTGGATGGGAAACAGAACCTTGGATTGCACGGCCCTTTGGTTTGATCCAGAGGGCTGCATAAGAATCTTATATTCTTAGGTTCTTACTATGAGTTCTGACACAGGGCAAATAGTTCTAGCTGTATTCATTTTTAATTATCTGTTTAACCGGAGATTTTTACCCCACCGTTCTGCCCCCAAAGGGACCCTCAATTGGCTTATGAAATATTCAGAAAAAAATATAATAATCAATAATGAGAAAAAGAAACAAACAACACATTAATCAATAAATAGCATAATAAGAACAATCTAAGCAGTATTTGAAACCTAAACCCAAATGAGATTAAAAACCAGCTCAGAGTACAGAGAAGTTCAAACTGAACTGAACTGAAATGCCTGCCTAAACAAAAAAGGTTTTGGCTTGGTGCCGAAGGGTTAACAATGAGGGAGCAAGGTGGGCCTCAAGGGGGAGGGAGTTTAAGAACTTTGAAGGTCATACTCATAACCAACACATTTGTTATTATGGGCCTGGAAACACACTGGTAATCTGTAAATACAGTACAGATCAGTCCAGGCTAGTTTTGCACTGCAAGCAAATTGTATCACCTACCTCAGGGGTGGGGAACCTATTTGTGGTGGGGGGCCATTTTCCCATAGGGAAAATTTGCTGTGGGCCGGCCGTTAGGCTGCCCAAAAATCCCCCCCCCGCAAATTTGACCCCCCGCGGATCCGGCCCGCGGGCCGGTGGTTCCCCACGCCTGACCTACCTTTTTCCTGAAGCACTGAAGAATAAAGAATTTCATTTTTATGCATGTTGTTATGTTTGCTGATACACAGCCACATGAAGAAATGTGGATGTGAACTGAATAGTATACAGAACCAGTTAACAACATAATTCACAATAACAGAAATTGTTATCATTGTAGCTTTGTGTCACCTTGTCTACCACCCAGTCCATACAGTCTATAAATCTGCATACGTGATTTCATGGAGAAAGTAAATGATCTCCTCAAGAAATATATTCCATCATGATTGTGAGGGAATGACTCCTAAGGTTTGGCCAGCTTGACATTACTGGCTCCCATTTGAAATGAGCAAAATTACACGTGGGGAATCAACCAAGTTAGCTCACCTGACTTGTGATTGGAAGAAATGGTAAAATTCAAGGATAATAGTTCAAAATACAATCTCAGTATGGATATAGGAACTGGGTGCACATTTGAAACAACACGTGCTTGCCAATAATCACTTTTACATCAGATTTTGGATGTTAGCTGGAACTTAATTCTTGTCCATGGACTGTTCTCATATGAAAATGTCTCTGTGACAGTGGAAATGCCATGGACTGGTTGGCATAGGCATGCTCATCTTGAGATGACTGAAGCATTTGTGATGACTTGCATTTGCAAAGAGACTAATATCATAGATACCACTTCCATATTTCTTAAACATACGGCTTTTCAGCAGAGTCATTCTCACGTTGAGCTACTTGCCAAATGTACGGTAATCAAGTGTAGAGAGTTCAAGTGCGTCACATGTGTGAGTCAGGACCATGACTTGCTAGTTATTTGGAATCAGGATCAGTGCAACACTATGTCAAGGCTATAATGAGATAAAAGGAGAGATTTGCATAATGAGTCACAATAGGAGCACAATACCCTAATTAACCTTCTTGTGTCCTTTGAACATGTGGAAGGCAGTTGATGGGAACTTGCCAGCTAGCCTTGTCCAATCAGCCCACTAATCACCCCCTCCTCCTACATTCAGTCATGCATTCAGCAATAGCCTAGGGCAGTGCTGAATGCAGGGAGGGTTTCTCTCTGTGCTTTTGGCTGGTGGTGGTACCAAATCACCAAGCTGGACCCTCCCTGCATTCTGCACTGGCATGTGCAGGCAAAGCACTGCATGCCCAGGAGCCATGGCTGGCAGGTGTGTGAACTCTGGAGGCATAGCTAGCCAGCACAGTCCTGTTATCCTGTCCACCCATTCAGTAACTGAAGGAAGGGTAACATCTGCAGAGGGCATATGTGTCAGGCTCCAATCCTATAAACCAGGGGTGGCCAAACTTGCTTAACATAAGAGCCATATAGGATAAACTTCGGATGTTTGAGAGTCGCAATATTTAAGAAGCATTTAAATTCTTAAATATATTTACTCACCATGGACGTTAAACTTATTTTTAATCCAATGGACTCTCAGTTTATGGCTGGTAAATAATTATAAAACTTGAAAAAAAATCTTATTTACCCTTTATATTAATTGTGATGCAAAAAGGAGCTCAGTCAACATATTTTTAAGAGCCGCACTTTATAGGTCAATGAGCCGCATGTAAGGAGCCGCTCAGGAGCCGCAGCTTGGCCACCCCTGCTCTAAACACTTACCTGGGAGTAGGCACCACTGAATTCAGTGGGACTTACTTATGAGTAGACATGCATAGGATTGGACTGCAAGTGAAATACCTTCTCACACTTCCTTCAGGTGCTAATTGCTTGCAACAAAACAATTCAGTTTAACTGGTTGGGGATGGGTGGCTGTGTCCTTCTATTGCAAATCAAATCCTGTTTGTTTGTTTGTTTGCAAGCTGAAGTGGAATCCCAGTTTGTTCACTTCTATCTGTGGAAGAGTTCTGTTGAGGTCGAATGCACGCACATTTTCACCCATCGAGCATGATCTCCCTAATATACTTTGTCCCCCTCATGGATTGGGACGCAGCAACTCTCCAGATGACATGATTGAAAGTGACAGCAGTGCGGTGTTTTATTTGGGGACCAGTTTCTTTGCCTAAAGGCAGGTTCCCTGTCTTCGGTGTGCACTTCAGTGATACGTTTATGTTTGTTTCATGCTCAGTTGTTTACTGAATTTCCTCAAATTGGCCAAAATTGGTATTGAATTTGTGTGGTTAGATTAAATTAGGGATTTGGGAGATTGCATCTGGCATGTTTAATCAAGAATTGTTTAAGGACTGTGGATGCTGCCAGTTGGCTTGCTGATTGGTTTGTTGTGGTGGGATGCTGTTGATTGTAAAAGTGATACCTCCCTTTTTTTGCTGCTAGTATATTATGGAGAGATTTCACACAGAATTAACTTATCCTCAAATTAGTCATATGAGTGCATTAAATCAGAGCTGAATGTGTTAATGCATAAAAATAAGACTTTAGAAATATTTTAAAGCCACCTTAATATTTTTAGAGTGAATGTGAATAGGATTTGCCAGAAGGAGCAGGGGTCCGCTTCCTATATGCACTTTATACTTGGTTATCTTCTTGCATGATCAATGTTCAACCTGCATTGGCACCAGTAGTGTAGTGGTCAGTTTTGAAGTGCAGGAGCTCATCTAGAGTCAGGATGGTGTAATGGTTTGGGAGTCGGACTTAGACCTGGAAGATCCAGGTTCAAATCCCCGCTCAGCCATGAAACTTCCTGGGTGACCTTGGGCCAGTCACTATCTCTCAGCCCCACCTACCTCACAGGGTTGTTGTGAGGACAAAAGGAGGGGAGGAAATATGTACACCACTCTGAGTTCCTTGGAGGAAGGGCGGTATAAAAATGTGGAAAAATAAATAAATAAAAATAAAATCATGACACCACCACCCCCCGAACCATATGTTCAGTAGGACTTACTCCAAGGTAAATTTGCGTAGGATTCTCGCCTTACATTGCAACCCTGTCCACTGGTCTAGGGTTAGGGAGAGTAAGCAACCGGAGAGTAAGCACCTGGTTCGCGAAAACCGGAAGCACCCAAAAATCACCGTTTTTCGGCGATCCAAAGATCATGGAGGCCTGCAGAGGGTCGCGCAGGCTTCCCCGAAGCCCCCAACCCTGGTAAGTACAAAAACAGCTGTTTCGGAGGCAAACACTCAGAGTTCTCCCCGCCTCGCAGGGATAACTTTGAGAAACCTTGCTGTAGGAGAAGTCTTGGATCTCTACTGCCTCTCCAATCTTCCTTGACCGGCAATCATGGGATCCGCATAGGAAGTGCAGTCTGTACAAGTCAATGAAGAAGTGTACACAGAGTCTTCCATTCCACATCACACCAGTTTATGACATGGCACACAAAATCAAGAGATGAATCTGCGATAGCACACTCTGGCAAAACCACTTCACCACAGATGACAGACTTCACTCAAACAGAATACAAACTGGATAGCTCTAATAATTTATTACCAAATCGCATACCAGGTAATGGTATCACTTAGAATATCTGTCACATTCATAGTCTAATCTTCCTCCAAAGAGTCCAGGATGGAGTAGCAAAAATGTGGCAGACACTTTCAGAACCCCAGCAGCAATTTTTCCTGGTCCCCACCTGCCCCAGAATATCCAGCAGGAAACCGATGCTCTTTGTATCATTTTCACTTGAGAGAGGGCCCTCAGAAGCCCTTTTCATTATAGAAAGAGCATTTGTTACCCACCAGGAAATGCTGAACTGAGATGGCCAGCAAGGGCAGCTTCAGAGGTTAGTCAGGTCAGGCTGGCTGAGGGCCCACCCAGCTGCCCCCTTGTGGGTATGTCCAGGGCAGTGCTGAGATGTTCACCTTCACGAATCGGTACTTCTCCTGACTTTAGATCATGTCAACATGCATGCAGCAAGCTAGGTGAAAACATGCCACTGCCATACATGTGCTCGGTATTCTTTTCACTGCCAGCAGCTTGATGAGATGAGGCCACTAAGCAAGCTGTGGGTCTGTCTGTCCACCAACAGCCCACATGCTAAGTTCCCTGAGGAGGAGAAAGAGGAGGAGCATCCAAGTCTCAAGTCAAGTCACAGGTCTTTGCCTCCAAGTCCCGAGTCTTTGGTTGCGAGTTGCGAGTCCTTATCTATTTAATGGGGAAAACGGGTTTAAACCTGAATAAAATTCGACTTGCCGTAAAAGGTTCCAAGTATCGAGTCGAGTCTTTTACAATCACCGAGTCAAGTCCTAGTCAAGTCATTGACATGACTTGAGTCTGAGTTAATAGACTCAAGTCTACATCACTGCAACAAACTCAAGTGCTCCCTGGCTAGTGCTGTGGCTGAGTAAGACTGCAGAGATGGCAGACAGATTGCTCTTCAGGTTAAAGGACTAGGCAAGTATGTTTTAATTCAAACTCAGGAAAGTGTTTATTGTGAGTAAACAAGGATAAGAGATAAACAAACAGTCAAATTCTGTCCTTGAGATCAAGAGGTAAAGTTCAAAATAAGATAAAAATAGATTCTAGCTAAAACTGTCCTTGCCTCAAAGAAAACCGCTTACCTTCAGCATTCTCCTGGCACTGGAGTAAAATACCTTCTTGGGAATTAACCCGTGCTATATGGGCAGCATCACAACTTGACTGGCCTCTCCCAGCACACAATACAACACACACCTCTTTTATTTCATGGGGGGACTACCCCCCCATGATCTGGTATACTTGATCTGGTATATGTTAATTTGAAATTAACAGATGTTAAAATTTCCCACTCCCAAGTCAGTTGAGTAAACTGGACTAGGTGTGAGCTAAATCCAGCATTCAGGAAGGTTTCCGTCATGTCAATTGTTCTCTGGGAAAACCAGACGATCATGAAACTCCAATGTATATTTGGGAAGGCAACACTACATGTGATTAGTGACCCAGACCAGAGCTCTGGACAGAATGGAGAAAGCGGCAGGCTGATTTCTAGGTGAACCTCAGTGTCCACAGAGGACTTAAGCGAGAAGCCGGAGGTTTCTTTGGAAGAGGGGTGATTGCTCATCATGACACCCCTCATGGGCAGTAGTGGAGTGATGTGGTCAGCAGAGTTTTTAATTGGCTGGGGTTTGGCAGGAAGCAGAAACGGACGTACGCAACCTCTTCCTACTTCCCCCACTTCCCAGTCAATCAGATTGGACCTGCTGGATGCGGACAGTCTGAGAGGAACCAGTGCTTTGTTAACCTCTTTGTTAACCATAGCACTGCAGGGCACTCTCACACAAACTATCAACAAAGGAGTTGCCCACCCGCTGGACTCATATGAAGCTCACTGAGGCTTCTAAAAGACAGCAATGCCCTCAAAAACACCTTAATATTTCTAAGGATACAACCAGGGGATAAACCTGCAGTGAACCATCCTAAGGCTTCAAAAATAACAGAACAAAACCTGACTGGAAGCTGGGAGGCAGCTGCTTCTTTTGACTCTACAGGGCATTCAGGAGACTTTCTTCTTAAGAAAGATCCAAGAAAGATCCATGGGCTACTAAGGAAACAGCCTCTTCCTACCTTGACTTGAGAGAGAAGGTGAGTCCATTGTTCCTCTTCCGCTATATAAAGTGGCTCAGCAATGCAGCTATCGTTTTGTGGTCAATTGAGAGGTTGCTGTGTGAAGCAGGCATTGTCTTCATTCAACTGCAAACCTTAAAAACAAACAAAATACACACACCTGGAATAGTTTGAGGGGAAAAAAACTGCACAGGCTACATGGAGAGCCATGAAACATTAATGTAATGATGTGAGAAGGTGGACACACATGACAAGGAGCAACCAATCTTCATGTAGAAACTGTTTCATATGCAACCACTCTTCTTGAAGATACAGCAAAATCCTGTCTAGGATTCCAGTGTCGGAGCGAGTGCTCCAGCACTGGAAGCCATTGCAAACGTGCCATAAGGCACGTTTGTGCCAACTTGGGAGTAAGGGAGGCTGGCACATCCCTTACTTTGCCGCCGGAATGAGCCTGCAGCCACAGGAGGCAAGTAAGGCTCCTGCCAGCAGCCACATGGGCGATCCGGGTGGCAAGGGAGGGGGGCGATTGGGCAAGCCGGTCCGGGAGAGGGCGGGGATGGCGTCAGCCATATCCCCGTCCCTGCTGGGCTGGCTCAGCTGTTACATTCCTCCGCGGAAATCCAAGGAGGCCGATAGAGCCTGCCCCGGTTTACACTTGGGGAAGGGGACACACATCCCCTTCCCTAAGAAGACCTCTGGGCCACCACATGGCGGTCTGTGGTGAGAATGGAATCCGGGTGGTGGCCCTGGGCCACCAGCCGGATCCTTACACAGGATTTCGCTGTTAATCATCTAATGCAGTAAGACTTAAGAGTGAGGCTTAATCTAGAAGCCATTGAGATCCATTAATATGGTAACTTGGTTTTAAATCGTAAACAAGAATTATCGGCTGTGAATAAGATATGGACTCCTTCTTTAAGGAAAATCGCGGGGAGCGCTGCTCACTGCTGAATAGGTGATATGGATTACATGGCTGGAGTTGGGTTTTACCACTAGCAGGTAATATTGTGCCACTGATTTCCAAATTTCGTGTGATGTTTTGTCTGTACCTGTTGGGCATGCTTGTAAGGAGGAACATATGATTTACACTGGGGTAGAGAGATGATTTGGAAGAAAGGTTTATTTAAGAAAAAGTGTTGGTGGACCTTTAGTTATTGTCAGAAGGGATGCCTTTAATGATATGTCTTAAAGAATGGGACGGAGGCAGGTGATTAACAGTTATGTGCAGACAGCCGAGTCCTTGGGTCTGAGTTGATGATTTAATTGAAGACGTGATGTGAGATTGCTTTTCCTTTATAATGCTGGTTATAGCATGATCTGGTAACAACTTTCCAGCCAGTTAGGCCTGCATTTGACAATGTTCAGAGTGTATGAATGAAACATTATGCAGTTTTAGACCTTTGTTGTTTTGTTTGATTTTAACAAATATAAACAGAATTTTTTATGACCTTTTTTCCCCGTTTGAAGATTATTATTTTCTTGTAATATAGTTGCCAGTCATAAAGGATGCCACCACTTGTAAAGTACATGAGAGCTGTAGATTTAGTACACCAGTCTTCCATCACATGAATAAATGATGGTGTATTTACAGTTCAAGAAAGAGATCTAATATTCAATTCTTTGTCAAATTGTTCTGTTTCTCCTACCTATTTACCTTGGTAGAGTAGACATCTGGCCAAGAGAGATGTTACACCAGTATTTGGGAAGTCCCTCATGCTGTGCTATTGTGATATGATGCAGAAAGAAATCTGAGTTCATGTCCTCATGATCAGCACTTGGTCCATCGCCTCCAATTTAAAAACAAAAAATAAAAAGACCTCTCTTTTTTATTTATGGGGCAGTAAACTGGGGAAGATCTTTTAAAAATAAAATTTGTGATGGTGGCACTTAAGGAATTCAGAGTACCAACTAGATCAGTCATTCCCAACCTGTGGTATGCGTACCTCTTGGGGTACACGGACCAAGAGGCGGGGGTATGGGAGAGGCTGCCCCTTATCTTCCTTATCAGCTGAGTATTTTTAAATTCAAACTGCTCTGCAGTTTCACTATCATTTTCATTGGAAAAATGTCCCAGGTAGCTCCTCCTACCTGTTCTCCTGGGCGCAGCCATCTTGGATCTCACAAAATCTTGTGAGATTCAAGATGGCGGCACCCAATTCTTGTGAGAATTGAGTGCTGCCATCTTGGATCTCGTGAGATTTCATGAGATCCAAGATGGCGGCACCCAGGAGAACAGGTAGGAGGAGCTACCGGGGACACCTTGGGGACAGTTTTCCAGGTTGCAGCATGGGTGGGCGCCTGCCTGCGCTGCAGCTTGGAAAAAATCTCCTTTAGCAGGTGTCCCTTAGCTGCTGATCGTAGCAGCTGATAAGGGATGTGTCTCACGTACCTCCGGCCTGCGGTCCGCTTACCCCAAGGGGTACGTGTACCACAGGTTGGGAATGCCTGCTTTAGCTCATATATTGCTCACTCCAACTAAATTCATTTTTGCTGTTTCCACCATCTGAACTGTATCTGTATATCCTTTCTA
Source organism: Plestiodon gilberti rubricaudatus (assembly GCA_026170595.1). Lineage (NCBI taxonomy): Eukaryota > Metazoa > Chordata > Lepidosauria > Squamata > Scincidae > Plestiodon > Plestiodon gilberti. The sequence goes on from JANXHW010000001.1 coordinate 204,486,284, forward strand.
TATAGTGAGTTTGCACTCCTCTCATATCATACCTTCCCACTGGGTTTACCTGGTCAGATGGAACCTATCATCAGTTTCTTGTCTTCCTACTGCGAGATAATTGGAACGCAAGATTGTCAGTGGCTAGAACGTGTTGCAGCATTTCAACCCTTCAAAAGGGGGTTGTTATGCACATCGTGCTTCCCTCCTTGAGTTCTGAGGTGCGTTCAAGAGTGGCCCAAGCAAATCTGCCACCCCTGCTAGCTTGTAACACCTCTCCCCTTTAAATAAAACAACTTTGCACACTTTAACTTTGCACACATTAGCATGCGTGCCCTGCTGTTGCTGCTGCCTGCTCACATGCTCAGCTGCCTAAGAAAGCAGCTAGGTGCACAAGGTGAGTTGGAGCACAGCAATCCTGAGCCCCCCCCCCTTCAGTCTGTGTCGCCACTGCAGCATCCTCCTCCTTGCTCTGGGAGTATTTTCAGCATGCTGATCCTGTTTGTTTCAACAGGACCAGGCAGAATAAGGGGGAGAGGTGACGATGGACCGAATGCAAAGGGGGGCAAGGAGGACAAGAAGCTGGAGCTGCTGCTGCTTGTAGCGCTGGAGAAAGAGGTGGGCCTCCACTACCCCGATGCTCTTCCCAGGAGACAAGAGGATCAGAGGCTGACTGAAGTGGCTCACTGGATGGTGGGTTGGAGGGGGGGGGGCAGTGGGAAGATGCAGAGTGTGGGGCATCAGTTCACCCCTCCACCCAGCTCACCACTTGAAGTGTGCACTTCAATCAGCCTCTTGAGTTAGCGCATCTGAGTTAGCTCAATTGTTCGTATAAGCCACTCTTAAATGACTGCCAGAGGGAGAATGATCAAAGGGTAGAGTAAAACTTGTATTTGGTAAAGCTCCAAGAGGCTTCTTTCTGATTTGTATGTTTCAAACTTGCATGCAGCCATTAGCATACCACAGCAAAGTGCATCAGCAGCCTTTTCCAGCCCACTTCCTCACTCTCTTTTGCAGAACTCGAACAAGGAAAAGAAAGGCCCTCTTTTACACCTTTTGAAGATGGTCTCATAGTGGTTTATTTTAAGCTGTCTATTTTCATCATCTGAGAACAGAGGTCTAGTCTCAAGCAGGTGACCCAAACAATCTTTTTTCCTGTAGTTTAAAGAAAACTCTAATCTTTGATAAAATGTCTTAAAAAAGTGACGTATAAAAGTGTATAAAAGATAAAAGTGACGTATACTTCCATCTGAGCTTTTGTAAAGAACTTCTTACAGCTATCATTGCTTCAAATTCTTCGGATAAATCCCATAACTTAAAGAATAAAAGCCAAAAATAAAACATCTCTGCTCTGATCTTTAACTTTGTTTACAGGATTCAGATGTACCATACTCCTATTTTTCTCTTATCACGGGTATTCATATGGCATTATGAATATATTCAGTTAAAAAACCACACTTTTCATTTTAAGATCAGTTTTAAGAAGTTCCCAAACTTTTACTTGTTCCCCCCAAAGCACAGGACATTGGAAGTTAAAATGGCTGCCTTAATTTTCATGCCATGTAAGCAGTCAAGACTTTGTATAGTCTTAGATACTATGCTGGCTTTATAATTTAGGCTCCATGAACCCACACTTTGCCTTGGTCATTCAGCTTGACATTGGGCCAGGGAAGGATGTGTCCAGGTAGACAATCAACAGGTAACACTTTCCCAATCACTTGCTAGAAATACACCTGATGAATATCCGCCTGGTGCATCTCTACAAGGCACGGTGCTTCCCCGAAATGCCACCTACTATCATAGTAAATGTATGCTTTTCAATAAAAATGAATGAACAAAACTGATACATACCCTGTCTGTGTGGAGATTTAGGGGATTGGATCAATCACCATCTCCATCACCACTCCATACTGCTCTTCAGAGACATAATGTCCACAATCAGTACAACATTATTTGCAAGGAAGACAAACAGTTTTCTTTTTTATATACTATACATGTTAACTCAAAAAGTAAGTCCCACTGCATTTAATGGATGTTTGAATCTGGGTCAGTCACACCCAAGCTAAACTCTGTTGCCATTGTACCAAATTGACAGCCCAATCCTAAGTAGGTTCCCCCCCAACAATGCAGCTGTGCCAATGGAGCATGTTATGATCTAAACTTATGTAGTGTAGCTCCCTCAATTCTCAATGGATTTGCATGACATTTTGGTAGGATGCTGGAGGTTATTACCTAGTTCCTTTGGACCAAATCTGAAGAAGATTGAATGGAAGGTTTGGAGGGAACTCAGCTGAGGGAACTCGATATGTTTAGCTTGGAGAAGACAAGGTGCTCTTCAAATACCCGAAGGGCTGTCACATGCAAGTGGACAAGGATTTGTTCTCTGCTGCTCCAGAGAGTAGGACTAGATCTATGGGCCTTAAGATGTAGCAGGAGACAGCCGTATCACCCCAGGTGAGGGGTTGGCCGGCTCAGTGCATCACCCCCACCCCCCAGCTGCGTCAACCCACCACCACCACCCACTACCGTGTCACCCACCACCACTACTGTGTCACCCCCCTGGTACTCACCCCATCCCGGCGCATCACCCCTGGGAGCCGGCAGGCCAAGCTGCGTCTTCCTCGAATGTCCCCTTCCCCAAGTAGACCTCCGGCCCACCGCATGGTGGTCCGCTGCAAGCACGAGATCCGGCGGGCAGCCCTGGGCCACCCACGGGATCCTTACACAGGATTTGGCTGTCAAACTGAGGAGTAATCTACACATTAATATATAATGTGATACAGACTTCCTGGGACTATATCATTTCACTTGCGGGGAAGGAGCAGAAGTTTGAACGTTCCCTCACATCAAATTTTTTTTGCCAATGAAAACGATTGTTTCAGGGAGAATTCTTTCTTTGTCCTGATGTGCTAGTGTTCTGTGGTTTTGTATTTTTATAAAACATATGGGGGCGCTTAAATGTACAGCTCGCCACCTATAGTCTTAAATGTTATAGGCTTAAGAACTCAGAACCATGTGATTTCTTACTCCTTGAGTTGTTGAGATTGCATTGTCTAACATAGGAGTAATATAATCACTTACAGAGTTGATGTGAGGATAAGAGAAGGATTACAAAATACCTGGAAAGTGTTATGTAAATGATAAAGAAGAATAAAATTATGACATTTATGAAGTACAATTTTGTTGTTGATTTGCATTGTAACAATTGTTACTTGCAGCCCAAACTGTAGGGGAAATACACCAGCATGGGGCTGCAATGCTGTAACACTTACCTGGGAGGAAGTCCCATTGAAGTCAGTGGGTTTTACTTCTGAATAGACATCCCCAGAATTGTGCTGTAATTGAACTAACCCTGAGAATGCTTTCCACATTTCTTTGTACGACTGGATGAATCCTCCTTTTCCAAGTCTTGGCTATACCTTTCACAAGCCATGTCCTTCCCCTTCTTCATCCTCATCCGAGTCCACCTGCAAGCCATTGCTTATTTGCCTTCATTTCACATTGGTGCAATTAGGACTAAATCAGACCTGGTTCTTGTAAGTCTATGCATCCAATTGTTTTAGGTGGATTTGTCCATCATCAAACACTTATCCCTCTCTCAACTTCTGGCCCATGGAGAGAATTTTTGCGGTGAAGGAACCTGAGGGAACAGGGGATCACACTGCAAAACAGCCATAACAGAAATACACGTTGTCAGGAAACATTGGAAAGCCGAAGACTTAGGAAGGGCCTTGGCATCACCCTACCAGGCCTGCTGTTCTTCAGGGTGGGCACATCTGCAGCCAAGGTTTTAGTGAGCTGCTGTAATATATTCTTCCTGGGTGAGACAGGATTCACTGAAATATTGAAATACAAAATTATGAAGTACAAAGGCACAAAGTCATGAATAACCTCTTTGCAAACCTGATGTGCAGTGTTCTCAAATGTAATGAGAAATCACATTTGACTTTGCCCTGAGAGAATAAAAATGTACCCTGGGAGAATTCATTAAATTCAATAAATGTGATTGTTGCTTTGAATACCTGGTGTCAGTTCTACTCAGTTTGCAAATGAAAATCCAGCCTATCTTCACATTGCATATACATTCATATCTCCTCTCCATTAAAAACACACATTCACATTAAAAAAAATTCTTTGGGAGAGGTTTTCTACTTTCTCCAAGATGTCAAGATTTCATCCCCGAGTCTCGTATTTGGCATGGAAATAATCCCATGACACTTGTTTAAGAAGAAAAAAAAAACACCCTACAATAAATCTTGCTGGTACAGCTAGAGTTGCCACCTCTCCCTAAAGGAGAACATAATTTTGCATATTTTAAATGGTTTAAATCTAAGGTTACTAAATGATGAGTTAGACCTCCCTAAGGAATTACAGGAAAACAGTTGGCAGAGGAGGACAGATTGCTTCCTCATTCTCACGGCCCACACCAAGTAAATTTGTGGATGGGGTGAAGAGGTTAAATGATGTGCTGCCCTTCCTCCTTCTCCCAGTTGCCCCACAACTCCCAGGGAGTTTAACACAGACATTAAATTGATAAGACTCATTGAGAGAACAGTGGAATAACCAGCTTTTTGTTTTCAACTAGAGTAGCTTTTGTTATTATTTGCACTTGGATCTCTCACTAGAGAAAACGTAAAGGACATTATTATAGGTCCATACTGAGTTATCCCCTCTTCCATTCATCTACCTACTTAAATGCATACAAAACAAGCATGAGAGTTGATGACTTGTCTCAAGCTTGACTTTCCTTTTATTTTTTTGCTGTTCTACCTCAATTGCAAACCCATTCATCTTGATCTAGAACAGGTGATCTACATGCAAAACACAGCAATAAAGTGCTTTCCAGTTTGGGCACTGTATGCACCATGTCCTTTGTTGAATTGGGGCCACACAGTTATTCATTTGCTTATTACATTTTCCTCTCTTTACACAAAATGTGGAGCCCAAGTCACCGAAAACTCCCTGTGCAGCAATGCAGCGGCGCAAATGTGGTGTCTGCTGAATCCTGTGGGGGAGTTTTGGCCTCCAGAGCCCTCCTCGGGGTAAAGTAATATTTATAAGCTCCTGTGGCCCCGGTGGATCACACAGACCTGCTCCAGCGACATCACTGGCACAAGTTCGTGTTGACCCAGGAAGGAGGTTCAGGCAGAATAAGGGGTCAGGATTCAGTGGGCGCTACTGCTGCCTATCCCGCCCCCTTCCCGGGCCCATTGTGCCCTCCTCCCTGCCCTGTCACCACTCTGTTCTGCCCTCTCCTGCCTCCCTCCGACCCGGTACACAGCCTTACCTGGTGCAGCAGGTGTCCGCAGTCTGTTGCCACGTGGACCCGGCCGCGGTCTCCAGCAGAGTACTGTTTCCTACAGCCTAAAAGTGCACTATGCCAGCGGAACATACGTACCATTGTATCTTAAACATGGACTTTTAAAGTATTTTATTCACAACTGTGTTTTAATCTGACTTAAAAAGTCATTGTATGTATTTAACAATTTTTACATTTTATAAATCATTTTATAACCGGAATCCCGAAGATGCCTTGTTCTTTCTACATCGTAGCTAGTTATAACAGTCTCCGATCCTTTCAACATACGTACCCTTAGGATCAGGGCCTAAGACAATCCTATCCAACTTTGCAGTGCTGATACAGCCATGCTAACAGGGTATGTGCTACATCCCGTGGTGGGAGGGGGCAGTCATGGAGGCCTCCTCAAGTTAAGGGAACGTTTGTTCCCTTACCTCAGGGCTGCATTTCGGCTGGAAAGTTGGATAGGATTGGGCCTTTATCGTATCAAATTATGCATGTTGTAAAGAATAGAGAAAAAAATTATCCCTTTCTCACAACACTAGAAACATGGGTCAGCCAATGAAACTGATTGGTGGAAGATTTAGGACAGATAAAAAGGTGGTACTTTTTCTCACAGTGCATAATTAGTCTATGGAATTTGGTGCCACAAGATGTGGTGATAGCCACTAGCTTGGATGGCTTTAAAAGGAGACTGGACAAAGTTGTGAAAAACAGACCTATCAGCGGCGGTTGCTAGTCATGATGATGGCTAGGCACCTCCTCCAAGTTCAGCAACAGAATGCTTCTGAATACCTGTTGCAGGGGAAGAATGGCTGGAGGGAAGCATGTCTTCCTCCTCTGCTGAAGGGCTTCCCAGAGAGGCAGCTGGTGGGCCACTGTGAGGAACAGGATTAGATGGACTAGGTAGGCCTTTGGCCTTATCCAGCAGGGCTTTTCTTATTTTCTTATGTATTTATATGCTTTAACTTTCTCTGAATTGCCTCCATTGTTCTTTGGAATACATTCTATTTATTTCAATAGGACTTATTTGGAGTAATATACAAGGTGTTACTGGGGAGAAGTGCAGTTTCGTTTGGGAGTCCAGTGCAGGACCCTCGGGGGGCCCAGGAACCTGGCACTAGCATTGGTAATATGAGTACACTAGTGATGTTTGCGGAACCTCAGTGTGTTTTTTCTTGACTTGAGGCAACTTAGTAGGGCAAAGATTTTACAAACATTTACAGTACTTGCACTATTAGTTAGAATTATGCCTGAGGGAAAGAAACAAAAACAAAGAACAGCTCGGAGATGATCTTTTAAAACTGGCAGAGTAGAATCCTAGAGCAGACTTTACTGGCTTTGTATTATACGGAGGTGAATCAAACAACTTTCCCTCTTCTATCTTTTGCTTGCCTGATCAAGAGGATCACTATTTAATAGAAGTCTAGTTATTGAAACTAGTACTGTACTGTACTTAAGGCTCCAGGGTGGCGCAGTGGGTTAAACCACTGAACCATGAGCTGTCAATTGAAAGGTCAGCAGTTCAAATCCGTGCAACGGGGTGAGCTCTTGCCGCTCGGCCCAGCTCCTGCCAACCTAGCAGTTCGAAAGCGTGTTAATGCGTGTAGATAAATGTGAGTAGATAAATAGGTACCGCTTGTGGGAAGGTGACCTGTGTCCAGCCGCATGCTACACACTGTGGCAAGGAGAGTCATGCCGGCCACATGACCATGGAAGCGTCTTCCGGACAGCACTGGCTCTTCGGCTTCATAACGGATGAGCACCACACCCTAGAGTCAGACACGACTGGACTTAAATGTCAAGGGATACCTTTATCTTTACTGTACTTCTACTTTACCTTTATCTTTACTGTACTGTCTCCCTTGGCCTTATATGATTTAGATGAGGCTGCTGAAAACGTCTCACAGAAATGAGGCAAAACATGCCAGGCAATACAGTGGGCTGCATCGTACACCCCCAAAACTTGGTTCAGCCACAGGTCTGGATGGTGTTTTAAGAGGCAACTGGTGACCGGGAAGGTGCTGGCTTCTCCACATTTCTTGATCTGATCCCTGTCCAGGGAGTGCCATGCAGAGACTGAGCAGTGACAACAGGTAGTCATATTGATCTATATAACAGTAAGTATGGGTATCCTAGAAGGACAGTTGCCTGTCAGTTGCCTGTCTAGACCCTCCTCCATCTTTGCTTCTTCTGTCTCCTTACCCATTTTGCTCCCATGTATCTGACTGCATCATTCCCTGCTCCTCCAACTCCCATTCACAACTTGCGGTTCCTCCACCTACTGCTACATCAGGCTTAAACATTCCCTAGACGTGTAGTATGAACTTCCTTATGGTCCTATGTCTGATGTACTGAAAAAAGAAAACAACTCGAATGCTTCTGGGCCTACTTCTGTCTCTCCCCCCCCCCCCAACATTTCCAAAATATGCTTGAACTTTGCATTGTCCTTAAGTAAAACGATTCCAATCAGCAGGTGGTGGTGCTACTCCTGCCCATTTAATTCCAGTTCAAGTAATTTGTCACCAGGCTGAGGAAAATGTGTCAGCAAATGAATCGGTGCAACCAAAAAAAGCCCTGCAGATAATAAATTTCAGGAGTTTGATGTCAGTTAATTGCTGCTCATGCTGTTTGGCAATTTGAAGTGTTCTGGTCGTGACGCAAAGCTTTGGAATACCTTCAGGACCCACTGGAGAGTCACAGTACATGGTCCTGCCCTTGGACTTCTGAATCACTTTCTATATGTCATCCTAGTTCAACTATGCATGGAGTCCACAGTGAGAAACTTGTTATCTATTTTTATTTTTGTTTTAATGCACCTATATCCCACTTTCTCCTTCATGGATCATTGCCTTGTCGTGGCGAAGGGGCTTGCGTAACTCAATGAAGCCATGAGCTATGCCGTGCAGGGACACCCAAGACGGACAGGTCGTAGCAGAGAGTTCTGACTAAAAGTGATCCACTGGAGAAGGAAATGGCAACCCACTCCAGTAACCTTGCCAAGAAAATCCCATGAACAGTACCAAAAGGCTAAAAGATATGACGCCGGAAGAGGAGCCCCTCAGGTCGGAAGGTGTCCAGTATGCTACTGAGGAAGAGCGGAGGACTATTCCAAGTAGACCCAGAAAGAGTGAAGCGGCTGGGCCAAAGCCAATAGGACGTCCAGCTGTGGATGTGTCTGAGGTTGAAAGGAAAATCCAATGCTGCAAGGAGCAATACTGCTTAGGAACATGGAATGTGAGGTCTATGAATCAAGGGAAGCTGGATGTGGTCAAAAATGAGATGATAAGATTGAACATTGACATCTTGGGAATCAGCGAACTAAAATGGACGGGCATGGGTGAATTTAAGTCAGGTGACCATCATATCTACTACTGTGGGCATGAATCCCTTAGAAGAAATGGAGTAGCCCTCATAGTCAATAAAAGAGTGGGAAAGGCAGTACTGGGGTGCAACCTCAAAAACGACAGAATGATTTCAGTTCGAATCCAAGGCAAAGCATTCAACATTACAGTAATCCAAGTGTATGCCCCAACCACTGATGCCGAAGAAGATGAAGTTGACCGGTTCTATGAAGACCTACAACACCTTCTAGAACTAGCACCCAAAAAAGATGTCCTTTACATCATAGGAGACTGGAATGCTAAAGTAGGAAATCAAGAAATAAACGGAACAACAGGCAAGTTTGGCCTTGGAGCGCAAAATGAAGCAGGGCAAAGGCTAACCGAGTTCTGTCATGAGAACACACTGGTCATAGCAAACACTCTTTTCCAACAACACAAGAGGCGACTCTACACATGGACATCACCAGATGGTCAATACCGAAACCAGATAGATTATGTGCTTTGCAACCAAAGATGGAGAAGCTCTATACAGTCAGTAAAAACAAGACCTGGAGCTGACTGTGGCTCAGATCATGAGCTTCTTATTGCAAAATTCAGGCTTAAACTGAAGAATGTAGGGAACACCACTAGACCAGTCAGATATGACCTAAACCATATCCCTTATGAGTATACAGTGGAGGTGAAGAATAGATTTAGGGCATTAGACCTGGTAGACAGAGTGCCTGAAGAACTATGGACGGAAGTTCGTAACATTGTACAGGAGGCAGCAACTAAAACCATCCCAAAGAAAAAGAAATGCAAGAAAGCAAAGTGGCTGTCAGATGAGGATTTACAAATAGCTGTGGAAAGAAGGAATGCAAAAAGCAAGGGTGAAAGGGAAAGATATAAACAACTGAATGCAGAGTTCCAGAGAATAGCAAGGAGAGATAAGAAGGCCTTCTTAAATGAACAATGCAAGGAAATCGAGGAAAACAACAGAATGGGGAGGACTAGAGATCTCTTCAAGAAAATTGGAGATATCAAGGGAACGTTTTGTGCAAAGATGGGCATGATAAAGGACAAAAAAGGCAAGGACCTAACAGAAGCAGAAGAGATTAAGAAGAGATGGCAAGAATACACAGAAGAACTATACAAGAAAGATCTGAATGTTCCTGATGACCACGCTGGTGTGGTCACTGACCCAGAGCCGGACATCCTAGAGAGCGAAGTCAAGTGGGCCTTAGGTAGCATTACTAACAACAAAGCTAGTGGAGATGATAATATCCCAGCTGAGCTACTTAAAATCCTAAATGATGATGCTGTGAAAGTGCTGCACTCAATATGCCAACAAATTTGGAAAACTCAGCAGTGGCCAAAGGATTGGAAAAGGTCAGTTTACGTTCCAATTCCAAAGAAGGGCAGTGCCAAAGAGTGTTCAAACTACCGCACAATTGCACTCATTTCACATGCTAGCAAGGTTATGCTCAAAATCCTACAAGCTAGGCTTCAGCAGTACGTGGACCGAGAACTACCGGACGTACAAGCTGGGTTTCGAAGAGGCAGAGGAACTAGAGATCAAATTGCCAACATGCGGTGGATCATGGAGAAAGCACGAGAGTTCCAAAAAAACACCTACTTCTGCTTCATTGACTACACAAAAGCCTTTGATTGTGTGGATCACAACAAACTGTGGCAAATTCTTAAAGAGATGGGGGTACCAGACCACCTTACCTGTCTCCTGAGAAACCTGTATGCGGGTCAAGAAGCAACAGTTCAAACCGGCCATGGAACAACTGATTGGTTCAAAATTGGGAAGGGAGTACGGCAAGGCTGTATATTGTCACCCTGCTTATTTAACTTATATGCAGAGTACATTATGAGAAATGCAGGGCTGAATGAATCACAAGCCAGAATCAAGGTTGCCGGGAGAAATATCAACAACCTCAGATATGCAGACGATACCACCCTAATGGCAGAAAGTGAAGAAGAACTAAAGAGCCTCTTGATGAGGGTGAAAGAGGAGAGTGCAAAAGTTGGCTTGAAACTCAACATTAATAAAACTAAGATCATGGCATCGGGTCCCATCAATTCCTGGCAAATAGAAGGGGCAGAAATGGAAGCAGTAACAGATTTTACTTTTCTGGGTTCCAAGATCACTGCAGACGGAGACAGCAGCCATGAAATTAAAAGACGCTTACTCCTTGGAAGGAAAGCTATGGCAAACTTAGACAGCATAATAAAAAGCAGAGATATCACCATGCCAACAAAAGTTCGTATAGTCAGGGCGATGGTGTTCCCAGTAGCAATGTATGGTTGCGAGAGTTGGACCATAAGGAAGGAGCGCCGAAGAATAGATGCTTTTGAACTGTGGTGCTGGAGAAGTCTCCTGAGAGTCCCTTGGACTGCTAGGAGATCAAATCAGTCAATTCTAAATGAAATCAAGCCTGACTGTTCCCTGGAAGGACAGGTACTAAGGCTGAAACTCAAATATTTTGGCCACCTAATGCGAAGAGAGGACTCTCTGGAGAAGACTCTGATGTTGGGAAAGATTGAAGGCAAAAGGAGAAGGGGAAGGCCAAGGATGAGATGGTTAGACAGCATCACCGATGCAACAAACATGAAAATGAGCGAACTCAGGAAGATAGTGGAGGACAGGAAGGCCTGGCGGGATATGGTTCATGGGATCACGAAGGGTCGGACACGACTTAACGACTGAACAACAACAACATATCCCACTTTCCTCACCCACTCCTCCTCACCCAGAGAGAAGCCCAAGGTGGCATACAATATCAAAAATATAAAACCAATCCATAATGGTAAAGGCAAATTGCATCGACAAGGAACCAACTTAAAAAAAATAATACAGTAAGCACAAAAAGGTACAGAAAGGCCAGCAAAAATCTCCCACAAAAAGCCGAATGAAAGAACCACATTATTCCAGGATCCCAAAAGTAGTCCAACTTGGGAACCTCGAATGGACCTCAAATGGAAGAGAATTCCATATATATCAGTTTACCGGCTCAAGGATTCCTCACTAACAAGCACATCTACCCCATTTCTGTGAAAACAGTGGAACACAGGCTTGATCTGAACTGTTAACTGAAAAACATTAAGGGTTATACGACATCACATAAGAAGATAGTTCTTACCAGTTTGTGAATGAATGTCCTGCCTCGTCTTTTCATCAGAGCTCAATGTCAAGATAGTCTCCTCTTGCAACCCACACAATAGCAACCAAAATCAAAGTTTACATTTTACTGCCTATTTCAATACAGGAGAAAAAAAGGGGGGATCCATTAGCATTTAACAGGCTTTCATGTCTTGGAAATCTCTACATGCTACTTGTTCCCTAAGAATCATTATGTCGTTATGTACTATGTGCAGTTAACATCTGCTTCCTGGTGAGCACTCCTAGCATTAGACCACAGTATTAATTTAATTTCTGCTCTGGAAGAATTGCTAGTGGGGAAATGGACCCTCAGTGGGTGAGAGGGTTTAGCAGTGATCTGTAATTGAGAGAAAATGTAGCATGCCGCTTTAATGTTCTTTTTAAAACACACACGCACCTGAGGTTTAGCTAAATTCTGAATTTGGAAACTTATGTCCTGCATGCACAGACAGCTGCACCAAAAGGTATAACTCTGGTTACTAGTGTGATTACATTCCGGGAAGAAAAAATACCCTGGATGAGCAACATATAGCAACCACTTTTGATCTCTTGAGCTATTAAGAATCAGAAAGGTACATTCACAGCATGCATGTTTATGTGCACATTTTTGTCTTTTCTCCTTTGTGCTTGTAATGGCACATTTCTGATTGTGGTTGAACCAAATGTACTCACTGACTTTAGTATAGTTTAAGCAGATACTTAAAAAGAAAAGCTGCTTGTTATGTGGGAGATACAGGTTCCCTGATGTTCTTGTTTTTACTCTAAAAAGACTCAGGCATCCCAATCCTGCCTAACTTAACACCCAGTGCTGCAGCAGAACCGGTGCAACCAATGCTGCATCCCGTGCGGAAAGAGGCAGGCAGGCAGGTCACTTCTCATTCTCTTAACCTGGGAGTGGGTCTCACCCAGGTCATACCCTAGGAACAGCCACCTGAACGAGTCTCCTCGGATCTGCGCCTGCATTTTTGGTGGCGCAAATCCGAGAGCCCCGTGCTGTAGGTCAAACCGGCCAGGGACAGGGGGTAGGATTCAGCGTGCGTCACTGCCGCTGATCCTGCCTTGGTTTGGTCCACCCCCATTGCCACCCTCCCCCCACCCTGGAATGCCTCCGCACTGCTCAGCAATTTCCTGCCTTCAGCGCCAATCACGTGTGCAGGCCTCTACAACAGTTCTGGGCTTGCATAGCCGGCCCAGCGCTAGGGAGGATTGCACCCTAAATTTGTCATAGTAGTGGCACTGGAAGGTGTTTTTTTTTACCCATTTCCCCCTGCCATTTTCCTAATCAAAATGGCACCTCCAAAGCTGTTAGCGTCATGGTGTGGGGGAAATACAGGGACATATCTATCCTGTGGTGGGTCTGCTGCCTTCTTTGGCACAATGTACTTTTGAATGGCATACGTTTGCCTAATCCATGTTAGATTATTTTTTGTTCCTTCAGAATTCACTCATTGCTGGTAGTCATTCTTTTGACCCTGAATGGAAGCATGGCATCTTGGATTCTTTTCTGAGGGAGGACGACTAAGTATGTCAATGCAGACTCTCTTTGCCATATTATCTCATCTGAAAATAATTTGAGGTAGTTTCCCTTTATCTTCTGGATCCAGGCATTAATTTGGATTCCAGATGTGGTCCATAGCAGTAGCTCTCATGCCATCTGTGAGGGTCTGCTAGTCTCTATGGGTCTTAATATGGATCTATTTCACATCCAAATCCTAAGGGGATCTAATCCAGATCTAACCCTTGATGGTATGGAGTCCAATCTAACCTGGATCAAGTGGGTGATGAAGTGGAATGGAACATTCAAATATATTTCCAAATTCTTTATGCTCAGACTCGTGAAACAGCTTTACCAGCAACACTGAAAACCTCTGCTTCTGCATGAAGCCAACTGAAGCGGTCGCCTCAGGCTGCACATTGATGGGGGACCCCTGTCTCTGTCCACCTACTTGCCTCCATTGCTCCTCCTTGGGCTGGAAAAAGAAGAGGGGGATATAGAGGAAGAGGAAAAGTGGAAGGGGGGAGAGTACTGAGTTGGAACATTGGAGAATGGGAGGAGCAGAGGCTGGCACATCATTCGGTAAGGGGGGGGGAAGCATTTGGCATGCCGCCTCAGGTGTCAGGAGGACTTGGGCTGGCCCCGAGGTTTTGTGTATCTAAAATAACTTCAGTCAAACTCATCACTTAGGACTAGGTAGGTGGAATACAAGTAAAACAATCTAGAGAGATATACAAACAATTGCTTAAATTATTGCAAGATATACAAAAAGGTTAATATGGAAACATATTTTTAAAATGTGGAAGCAAAGCTTAGTAGAAACTCCCTTCTGTTTAGTCACAAAGTGTATCTTGGTGCTTCTTCTCTCCAAGACATTTGATCAGGGACATTCATTATTTCAACATCTGACAACATGAGGGCTGTGTAATTACCTCTCTGCCTTGTCCTTAGGTTTCCAGTGCCACTGGCAATAGAATTAAAACTGCACTATAAAATATGGAAGGACAGTCTGGATGCAGCAGAGTGACACATCCACTTCCACCCCTTCTTAATCACCTTGAAGGCAAACTCATTTTAATACAGGACTTCAGGTCTCAAGGAAATTTACCTTGCAATGGCTTAACTCCTTCTGTTTCAATAGGCTCGTTCCAATCTACTTTTTCCCCTTAGCAAGGACTATAAGCTCGATGACATACCAACTTGATTTTCTATATGGGCTGGTTTGGAAACACTTTTCTTTTCTGACCGGACTGATGCTATTATTTTATTTATTTTTCTTATGCTATTTATATACCGCCTTTCACAATAGACTCAAAGCCTCTGGCAAGCAGCTAACACCACATTTCAAACCGGTTTCTCAAAGATGTTATCCTTTTTTGCCAGCTGACTCTTCCACACAGAAGAAGACTCTTCCACACAGCAGTCTCCCATCTAGGCAGCCGATCCTGCTTAGGTTTTTCAGGCAAGGCGACAGCCCAGCCTCCAGACCACACCTCCTGCCCCTAATGAACATATGTGCTTTTTTTTTTTTTGACTGAATGGCAATACTAGCCTGGCCGAGAGGAGGCCCACAGTACCCTTTTCCTTAGACTGTATATACAGTAGTTGTAAGACATGGCATAGACTCCTCCCCCACCCCTTTGTATGCCTCACGCTGGCCAGCAAAACTATACTGTGCTTTCCCTTAACTGTGCTACACCACCCAGTTTTGGCCAAAGGAAGTTAACTTTCACAACCACTGTCCGATCCAAACAGTATGGAATAGGTGGGGGAGGGGGGAAGAAAGCTGGCCAAAGCCAATCAATTGGGAAGGTAGAAACCTGTTACTTGGCCCACAAGGCAACGGGGTAATCACATACTTTGCTCACAGGTGTGTGGTGGGTTGCTACGCTTGCCCTGAATGCCAAATTGCTACGCCAAATTGCCCCCTCAATTGAGAGTATTGGGGAAGGGCACCATTTTTCACCATAAAATATTCAATCTATGAAAGAGTAAGGTCCTGGAAGAAATGTATCCTGGAACGCAAGGTTCAACACAGAGTAGCCTAAAGCATTTTATAACAAAGGAAGAGCCAACAACATTGGGAGGTTGCCATAATTCTATCAACTGATCTTACAATTTGCCCCATGGTGACATTTTTCCTGTGTGCTTCTTTTCCATTTGCTGTACTAGCTCTCTCTAGAACTGTCCATACATTATATTTCCCAAGCCCTTTAGGTTCTGGTCATTTTCAGAATGATCCATAAGGCAATGTTATTCATCCTTGCAATCAGCACGGAGCTCCTAACTAGAATGTGGTGTGTGCTTTTTTCTTAACCAGAGTGGGGGGTTTCTTGAGCATCTTCGCTTTGAAACTGTTTCTGCCTTTATATGTCTTTGTTCCTATCCCAGCTGGAGGATTTATTGCAATCCCCTTTTGACAATTCTTAGGTAACCTCAAGGGTACAGGAAAAGGAAGAGTTGTACCCTAATGTCACTGGGAAACCATGAACCTCAATTTTTTCTCCCTACTCAGTTCTAGTTTTCTCTCTTTCTTCTCAGGTCAGGAGAACTGAACAGGTGAGGTCAGATGTGCTGTATGAATAATTGGAGTACAGACCTGTAGTCTTCCTTACCTTCCCCTTTGCCAAAGCAATATTACTGTTAGAACGAGAGGGATTTCAGAGACTGTCGTTGGGTCAGAGGTGTTTACTCAGACTTTCCCAGTTTTCTCTTTGTATCAACCTTCCTATTAAGAGAAGAAAATGAAACTTTGTTAAGGGTGAATCACCAAGAACTATCAGGCAATCAACTCTTGACCAAGAGAAAGGGAATGTTCCTTACCTTCCACTCTCCAAATTGGTCAGATTACTAGAGAGCAAAGTAGAGGATGTACAGGTGGGCCCCCATATCCACTGATTCGCTATCCACGGTTTCAGTTATCCACGGATCATGGGGACCCCCCCCCCAGGCTTTTACTTTTTTCCCAGTAAGCCTAGTTTCTTCCTTAAAGAAACAGGAGAAGCAGCCTCTGGCTGCTTATTACAGGCAAGTAGAACGAGACTAAGTACTAGAGAGGCTCTGCAAGGTTAACAGAAACCTTGCAGAGCCTCTCTAGGACTTAGTCTCGTTCTACTTGCCTGCAATTGAGGCTGCTTCTCTGTTTGTTTTAAGGAAGAAACAAATCTTGCTGAAAGAAAAATAAGAGCTGGGGGGGCAAGCATGTCTGCCTGCAGGGGAGGCAGGGTGGGGGGGCCCTCAGGAAACCATGGAGGGGGTGTTCGCTCTTATCCACGGTTTCAAGTATCCACGGAGGGGCCTGGAACATATCCCCAGCAGATATGGGGGCCCACCTGTAGTAGTATGTGATACATCTGGATTGCTTGATCTCACCGTTCCTCCAAGGAACTCAAGGTGGCATATCTGTTTCTCCTTTTCTTTACCCCCCCCCAAAAAAAAAAATCCTGTGAGGTTGTCTATAATGAAAGGCAGTGACTGACCCAAGATCACCCAGTAAGCTTTGTGGATCAGTAGGGATCTGAAGCCAGATCTCCCTACTCAGAAAGTCCAAGATTCCAACCACTACACTACACTGTCTCCTTGTGATGAAATCTAGGAAATGCAATCAAGTCTTGGAAACCAAACAAGGCTTTGAGTAGGGTTTCCAATGATCAAAGAACTGGCTTTCTGCCCTACATGAGGAACTGAGTTTGAAGGGGGTCTGAATTGCAGACTGGGGCTTCTGATCACATCATAGACATAGAGTTGATTGCCTTAGCATTGCTCTGAGGTTGTTATCACCAATTGTGAATTGTCACTGTGCTTATCTTGCATAATTTTAAGCTTGTTACAGATCAGCCTTGTTTAATTTCTTATTGCTAATTCACTTTGGTGTTTTCCTTTATTCTCCCTTCTATAGCCATGTAGATAAATACCTGTACCCGCCTGCGGAGAATTTCACTTCATGCTTCTAATGAAGGGGACTGTAGTCCATGAAAGCTTAAGCTGAAATAAATCTATCAACTTTATTGTTAAAAAAAAGATTTCAACAGGTCTTCTGGCCATGGTCCACTAAAAAATAAAATAAAAACAAATCTTACGTTTCACCCCAATCGCATAGGGCTTCCTCAGAGAAGCAGGATGCCCATGCTAGGGCTGGAGATGAAACAAGAAGCTCTGGAAAAAAGCTGGCAGAAAGCAAAGGAGTTTATAACTAGACAGGAACTACGACTGAGACCAGCTGCATGGCTCCATGATCAGGCATCTTTCAGTTTAAAGGGGCCATGTTATTATAAGAGGCTGTAGTGTCTTTCAAAGGAACCGTGGGACAGTATTTTAAGACTGGAATCCAAGCACCTGAGACACCCCTTATTTCTTCTTTTCTATTAAGATGTTGAGGGTGTTTAAAAATTTCCATAGCCTCCCTATGTAACCGTTGATGATACAGAAGGCACGTAGAAAGGGTCTGAGTGTTTTTAAAATCAATACAATGCCCAGTTCTTAGCATATATTCTGCCACCGCAGATTTGTCTGGTTGGTTTAGTCTGCAGTGACGTTCACCCAGTCTTGTGGCAATGCTCCTCATAGTGGTACCCACATAGACCCAGCCACAACTGCATGGGATTCTATATACTCCTGGTGTTGACAATGGGGGTCTCGGGTCTTTAGCTCTGTGAAGTAATTGACTAATTCTAATAGTAGGACGGAATACAGGTTTTATGTTACTATGTTGCTGTCTCACCTCTCAGTGCTGCCCCTAGCCCATATGTTGCCTTTGTGTGCATTAGAAAAAGGTACCTTTGTGCAAGTAGAAAAAGATTTATTTATTTTATTTATTTATTTATTTATAGAATTTGTACCCCGCCTTTCTCCCACAAGGGCAACCAAGGCGGCTGATGCCCCTTTCTCCCAGCTGGAAGTGACATTCTGCCGACATTCCTCCTCTTTCCTATGTGAATGGTGCACCCTTAGATGTGACACCCTTGTGCAGTGCACAACCTGCACAACCATAAGGGGTGGCCCTGTCCCCTCACATCTGGAAGCAACACTGCCTTCTCCACAGACACCATGCACAGCACCTTAGGGAAGAACAGAATTACTTGATTATTCTATATTTAATGAACAACAGCAGAAAGTGTGGTCTATTGAAAAGGATTGTATTAGAGGTATGAAAAATGTGTCATAGAGGTATAAAAGTTCAATCTGTGGTGTTAGATCTATGATGAGCCATCCACACACACATGCAATAATCATCACTTGTGTCCACTTCAGTAAAATCGAATGCATGGAGGAGGAGGACCTGGGTCATAGCCAATGCCCGCCTCACTTCCAACCTTGTTCTATTCGCACAGAGCATATATGTGTACACCTGAATATGCGTACATTCCTGTATGTATTATCTGGAACCTCCATTTTCCAAGATACTGGATTGCACATACAGAAGCCTATGTACAGTATATGTACACATAGGCTCCAAGCCTTGCACATGGAGGTCAGAGACAGGGAAGATTACATAAGCCATGATGGATCAGGCCAAAGGCCCATCTAATCCAACATCCTGTTAACTCCAGCAATCCACCACCAACTGCCTCTAGGAAGCCCACAAGCAAGAGAGAAAGACATAATTCTCTCCCACCATTGCTCCTCTGCAACTGGTATTCAGAGTCATACTGCTGCTGCTGAACCTGGAGGTAGTACATTGTCATAGTGACTAGTAGCAATAGATAGACCTATCCTCCATGAATTTGTCCAAGGCCAGGTAGAGTAGTAGGTGCAACCCAATTCATGCATTTATTCAATGCTGTAGTCATTGATGAACATATGTGCATGAAGCAGCCACAAGAGATCTGCTTACATGTGAGAACAAGTCCTTAAACCTACTACTTTTTAGTATTTATGTGTAAATGTGATGGGAGCTCTTATATTAAATAAATGGAAATGGTTATACAGGAAGCAAATAGAACAGCTGCATGTTTATTTATGGAAGTTTTTGCTCGCGTGTTGCTTTCAACTGTGCCTGTGATGCATCATAGCTAGATGATTATCTAATTCAGGAATACAGTAAATCATTATTATTTATATCACAGTCTTCCCAGAGAAGAAAATGTAGCAGGCTTTAATGCTTCAAGTTTCCTTTGAATGATTTGGTGAAGCTGCTTCATATTTTATTAAATGCCAGAAAAATGCTTCTGATAATCCAGCACTGAGGCCATGCATCTGAAATGTACCTTTAAAAAGGCAATATACAATGCAAGGCAACAATACAAGACAAAGCTTCTGAGAAACAGGGAATGAATTGCCTTTCTACTCTGTGCCTTTCTAGGGACCAAGAGGTGGATCTGGGCAAGGGGTGGGGTGGGTGCTGTTGGTCCCCGGGTGGCAGGCGGGTAGGGAGGGTGTCAAAGCGGGCGGCAGTGGGGCGATTAGGGCCGTTTTGGCAGTGTGAGTGGGCAGCAGCATGAGCGGGCATCCCCCTACGCCAGAGTTTCCCAAACTGGGACACTGTGACACCCCAGTCAGGAAGAATTGGTTGCTACCCACTTAAGGGGGGTGGCAACGTGCAGTGACGTGCGACAGCACTTCCAGGATCAGGCTGGAATCGGGGTAAAAGGTTTTTTTAAAACTCACCAGGGGTTGTGCCGGCCCTCTGGAGGGTGTGGGGGCCGCGGACCTCTCTGTGAGCCTCCCTGCACCCCAGGTTAGCTTCCAAAAGTTATTTAAAGCTACTTCGGGTTTTCACCAAAACCAGGAAGTGTACCGGAAGTAGCTTTAAATCGCCTTTGGAAGATAATCTGGAGTGCTGGGAGGCTCGCCGAGGTGTCCGCAACCCCCCCTCCCCCGCACGCTCCAGAGGACCGGCACAACCCTTCATGAGTCCCCAAAAACCTTTTTTTCCCAGTTCCAGCCCAATCCCAGGAGTGCTGTTGCTGCTGTCACACCCACCCACCTCTGCAATGACTTACAGCAGCCCAAACTCTACACAAGAGTTTGGGAACAGCTGCCCTATCCAGATCAATACCATTATCAAAGGAAAAAGTGTATTCTGAAAAGAAAAAGTACATTCTGAAAAGACATTCTGAAGCACTATGGGTAAGTCAAACCCACAAAACCATTGGTTCTCAAGGTGGTGAGTCGCAAACTACCATAGGAACCAAAAGCTGGAACCAAAAGCTGGTCTAAAGTTGGAGGAACCATAGGAACCAAAATCTGGTCTAAAGTTGCCATGGAATGATGATCTGAAGCTCGGGGGGGGGGCTGCTGAGGGTAACGCAGGCCTCCCCAAACCCTCCGGGGGGCTCCAGGACCCCCAATAAATCCGCAAATTGCACTAACCTTTTTTATTTTTAGGCAGTGATACTCAGGATCAAGCAAGCACTCAAAGTTCTCCCCGCCTCACGGGGAGAACTTTGAGAAACACTGCACTAAACTAATATAGGATTTAGTGCAAGTTGCAATATCTCTGTATTCTGGCCCAGTACATAGTACAATCTAATTTCAACTCTCTTCACTAAGTCATTTGCTTTCCCATTATTGTATTACTTACAGTAGATCTGTAACTTCATTCAGACTGAGGATGTGTGAGATTCCTAAATGACACTGTCACTGTTGCAGTTATTTTTACAATAATTTTAGAGATGTCAAGAAGCTGTCAACTCTTCTGTGGAATCAAACCATCCCAAATGAATAGCAAATGGAGACTGCTCATGAATGCTTAAATGGGGACAATTTCCAAAGAAAATACATGTCGCCGGGTCTTATTTTTGCTGCCTGCTTCAAAGGCTCACAACTTAGTAAAGTTCATCATGCACTAACCGCCACAATTCTGTCACAGGCAAATGAGGGCCATGGTACATGTTACATTAAACACATAGCTTGGCCTTACATATGTGCTCTTTTCTAACTTAAATAGCAGTCATGTGAGAGGAAACAATCCATGTCAGTTAGGCCTGTCCTGTAGCAAGAAGGAGGCTGGAGTCTCCAGTCTTCCTGTCAGAAGAAAAATCGGCCATGATGGCTCATCCAGTTTGACACCACAGTGGGGTGGGTGTGGGTTAAAGCCCTCAATTTGATTAACACAGTCCCTACATCAATTGACTTCTAGGGTGTGCTCGTCCCTAAATTTTTCTGTCCCCTTTCAGTGTAATCAGATGGCCCCTTATTTACATCTTCTGATCAACTCAAAGGAATGACGTGCTATTTCCCAGGGTAGGTTCAATGTTGTTCCATCTGAGGTAACTGCTGGGAGATATCAAGGGACTCCCTTCTCCCACCGCCTCTGTTGTTGTAGTCTCAAGTTGGTTGAGAGTGTGTCTCATATTCTTTTTTATTGTCCTTTTCAAACTGAAATGAGTAGCCTTTTTTAAGAACCTATTTAGTTAATAAGATAGGTCTTATGGACCAGAGTAAACTCATTATTTATTAGATGGTAGTCAATTGGAAGTGATGGCAGGAGTTGTCACCTTCCTTATGCTTGTTGAAGGGAAATATTTTTTGGGTCCCTTCAGGGAGAAAGGCAGGGTAAAAATATTGTAAATAAATAAACACAGTAGGTGTTTGTGATATGGTTGGGGGGCTTGGGGGTTCTCCTGGATGTGCAGCTCCTCCTGGATTCCCAGGTGGCGGCTGTGGCCAGGGGGGCTTTTGCCCAGCTTCGGCTGGTGCGCCAACTGCGTCCATACTTGGATCGTGCAGACCTGGTCACAGTGACCCATGCCCTAGTGCAGTGGTTCCCAAACTTTTCTGGCCCATGACTCCCTTGACACCTGTGGCTGTTGCCCACGCCTCCCCACTATATTACCCCACCTCAATTACCCCAATAATTGGGATGAAGGTATTGTAATTATAGAATGTAAGAAAATAAAAATATAACCGTTGTTTAACTGGTTAAGAAACTTGTTTTATTTACAAAAAAATGTTTCTGGGCAACCTTTTTTTAACACAGGTAAGATTATCACTCAAAAAGTTCTAGAGTGAGACGGATGCGCTTGTTTTTCCTTGCATAGCTCATCAAATCTTGGTGCAATTTTTGATATTGGACGAGATGGGATTTTTGGCCCAATACAGCAGGGCTCTTCTTTTTGACTCACCCTGGTGTACAGCATAACCACCAGAGGCAGACACTGAAATGCTCTGTTTGCATTTCTTATGAAAACATACTTAAAAGCATGCATTTGGGATGAGGCTTGGCAGGGGCTGTGCCAAGGCTCCCCCACACACATACACATTATTAACTCCTAACTGGGCAGAGAAGATGAAAAGAATCTTAATGATAACTGGAATTCCTCCTGAAATAACCTCTAGTTAAGTGTGTTGGTGACAGGTGGGTTGTTGGGGTGAGAATTCCCACATACCTCCCTTCCACCCCCAAAGACTCAGAAATAAAAGTGATTGACAGCCCAATCCTATGTATGTCTACTCAGAAGTAAGTATCATTATAGTTAATGGGGCTTACTCCTAGGTAAGTGTGGATAGGATTGCAGCCTTTATCCTCCTCTCTAGGAAGAGGGACCTAAAGCAGGAGAATGAACACCAACCCTGATGTACTTAATCTTCAGATCACTGAGGGGGTGCAGGCAAAGCCGGGAGAGTTGGAGTGAAGAACAGAGCAGCACTGCTTGCCCCATCTGCCCTCTGCCCACCGTGGGGATCACTGAGGGGCGCAGGAAAGCCGGGAGAGTTGGAGTGAAGAACAGAGCAGCGCTGCTTGCCCCATCTGCCCTCTGCCCACCGCGGGGATCACTGAGGGGCGCAAGAAAGCTGGGAGAGCTGGAGTGAAGCAGCTTTGACTGCCTGTGCTGCGCCCAATGCCGAAAACAAGGAGGAGGTGCACCAAACGGCAGATGGGGCAAGCAGGCTTCTTCTTATCAGCACAGGGGCCGAGCATTAACTCCAGCCGGGATGGGGGAAGGGAAGCGTTCACGGCTTGGCTTGCTGCTGCTTGGCTTTGGGACCTGGGGCTGTGAAGTGCCGGGCTGTGCTGGGAAGACGTGTTGTCCACCCGTGGGAGGCTGAAGCATTAAAGCTGCAGCGTTATATATCGATTGTGGCTGGGGGCTTCGGGCTTGGGCCGAGGCGAGGGAGTCGTCGCAGGGTCGGTGTGCTGCATATGAGTTCTGGGGATAGGCCTTCCCGCGCTTCTCCTCCGGCCTCCCCTCCTCCTCCCCGCCTTGCAAGCACGCTCAGCAGGAGGCCTCTCCAGAGAGGCCTCGTGCAGCTGGCGGTGAGTGTGCTTGCTTGCCAGACTTGCTCCCCACTGCAAAGCCTCCCCCTTTCGTGCAATATATTCCTCCCCCCCCATACCTTGTTTGTTAAGCTGCTGCTACGGAGTTGAGATGAGCTTGTTTTGCCTTGTTCGCCTCGAGCTGAGCTCCTTCGGGCTAGCAAGTTTCCCAACAGTCTCCCAACCCACGGCAGCTGCGTGCGACGCCCCTGGCTGTTCGTCATGACGCACCTAGGCATCGCGACGCACAGTTAGAGTACCACTGCCCTAGTGACATCTAGATTAGATTACTGCAATGTGCTCTACATGGGGCTGCCTTTGAAGACTGTTCGGAAACTGCAACTAGTGCAGAATGCGGCTGCCCGGGTGGTTGACGGGGCTGGCTGTTGCTTTGGCGGCTACAATGGCTGTAGGTTCATTTCCGGGCACAATTCAAAGTGCTAGTTTTGAATTTTAAAGCCCTTTATGGCTTAGGACCAGGGTATTTGAGGGACCACCTCCTTCCTTATAATCCGACCCGTACTCTGAGGTCATCGGGGGGGGGGAACCTGTTAACCGTGCCACCATTGACAGAGGTGAGGGGGACGGTGGCGAGGAATAGGGCCTTCTCGGCAGTGGTGCCCCAACTATGGAATTCCCTCCCCCTGGGATTAAGAACGGCTCCCTCCTTAGAGACCTTTCGGCAGGGCCTCAAGACTTTTTTATTCAGGTTGGCGTTCAATGGCTGACATCGTGGGCTGGCTTTTTAATAAATGCAATCATAAGGTGACCCACTGGGTTTGTTTGTTTTAATTGTTTTAAATACCTCTTTTAATTGTTTTTATTGTATTGTATTTTATTATGTATTTTAACATGTTTTAATTGTAAGCCGCCTTGATTGCCCTTATCGGGAGAAAGGCGGGGTAAAAATTCTTTAAATAAATAAATAAATAAATATGTCTAAGTTAGCTTTGTGATATGTTTTTAAGATGTGTGGTTCTTTGAGGTTGTTGGATCTTTGTATGCCAATAAAGGATTTCTGATTCTGATTAACACCTCCTTCTCCCATGACTGCTATTTAAGTCAGAAAAAGCAAGCATCTAAAACGGAGTAGAATCCCAGTGGGCACTGGCGTCACTACAGGGGGGGCGGAGCTGTAAGTTCTTCCATGATCGGAGCCTCCGTTACACGGAAGAACGAAGCACCCCGCCCCCGCGCCTTCCGACCCAGTCAAAGCGGTGAATGCGCATTGTTTTCACCGCTTTGACTGGGTCGGAAGGCGCGGGGGCGGGGCGCTTTGTTCTTCCGTGTAACGGAGGCTCCGATCACGGAAGAACTTACAGCTCCGCCCCCCCTGTAGTAACGCCAGTGCCGGTGGGAAACCTATGAAGGTCCCAAACCAAAAAGAGAAGTGGTGGTAGGACTCAATCCCAGTTGCTTTTATAGAATATGATGACTTGTGTTTCAATGGTAGTCCATCAATTGTTCATCCCCCTAACTAGAACAGCCTTGAACAAACATGTAGCTGCCCAGCTACTGTGATTTGCTTTGAATTGAATGGCATTCTTTCCTGCTCCTTTAAACATAAGATAGTTTATTTCTTCTATCAACAACATAAACATTTTTGCCAAATCCCACGCGGTTCAGTCCTTTTGTATCTTTTATCATGTCAGTCACTGTGCTATTTCCTCTGGGCTTCCTTTTCACTGTAGTCATGCATGGGGTCACAGAGGCTACAGTTCATCACTCGTGATATATTGGAGGAATCCATCATGAAGTGCATTCACGAAGTTAGACAGGAATCTGAAGCATCCAGAGGGTTCAAGGGAGACGTAGTTCTTGCTGTAATAACTTTTGTTCGCTTACAATATGAGATCCAAAGTTCAAAGACAATAGGAAGACAAAAGGAAACAGGCGGAACATCTCATAATAATCTCAAGAACTACCACTGTGAAGAAAAGGTTAATGTGGCACAATATGCTAAGCTGTTATTTATTTCACCTTTCACACAACATGCTATTCTATTCAACAACAGTCATAATACATATGAGCTCTTTATTAATGTACACGATATCCCCTTTATAAAAGATAGCTGGAAGAAACTTTCTCAGCTTTCCAATGACGTCTGGAGTGCTCACTTCTGGTGTCCCCCACTGAACGACGTCCCGCCTAGCGAACCCTTGGATATGGAGGTACCTAGGCAGGACGTTGTTGGTTCACTTCCAACATGAGGCCTTCCTTTCAACATGAGGCCTGTTTGGGGTCGCAGCAGGCCTCCTGTTCCTGGCCTCTACGGGCCTCAGAATGGCTCGCAGAGTCCTCTGTAAGACACTTCCGGTTTTTGGAAGCAAACTGAAAGTGCCTTACGGAGGCTTCTGTGGGCCATTCTGAGGCCCACAGAGGCCAGGAACAGGCCTCCTCAGAAGCCTGTACCACACAAATGCGGTTAATTATGACCCTCCCTTAATTATGACCCCCCCCTTAACAACTGGGTTTGGAGGACGCATCCCTGTCATTAACAGCGGGACACCTGTAATCAAATTTAGTTTTTCATCTTTTAAGAAGTTTGTTGAACTTTGATTAACTTAAAATAACTTGTTGAGAGTTTATTTTCCTGCTGATTCCAGTGCAGGTGAAGAATTGTGTTCATACTGTCTTCACCAGACAACAGATAATTCTTTGTCTCCACAAAGGGTAAAAACTACCAGGAAGTTATGCTGTATGTATAGAGCCTGTTGAAGAGCACAATAGGCCAGTGGATTTTTCCCAAAGACTGGTGAACATCTTACAAACTTAGGGTTAAATTCTATGGACATGCTATTTGTAATAAATTGCATGCCATTCACTGGCATCGCTGGAGGTGGGGCGGAAAGCTAAGTTCTGCAACTTTCCGCCCCACCATTACTCTGCCTCTTAGACTCAGAAGCGTCGCCTGATAGGGGGCGGGGGGCCCCAGGGCGTAGGGCGCTGAGGCTCTGGGGGGGGCGGGCCTCCTTAAATTTCGGTTTTGTTTCGGCTTTTTAAAACTTTTTTTAGTGTTTTTCGGGGGGGGTTAGTGGTATCGGGGCTTCTCCGCGTGTCTGCTTTTTCCCCACTTAGCTTGTGTATAGGAGCCTCCAGCGACGATCTCCAGCGACGACGATCTCTTCCTCTGCCTGCACCCGGGGGCGCTGATCGTTCCTCTGTCTGCCCGGGCACGAACTCTGTAAAGCGCCCAGCAGCGCTTTCCACAGTTCGCGCAGGCGCAGAACGATGATGTTTCCAATCAACGTTCTGCGCCTGCGTGAACTGTGGAAAGTGCTGCTGGGCGCTTTACAGAGTTCGCGCCCCCAGGCGCAGGCAGAGGAAGAGATCGTCATCGCTGGAGATCGTCGCTGGAGGCTCCTATACACAAGCTAAGTGGGGGAAAAGCAGACACATACACACAGATGCTCTGTTACCACTACAAAGCCCCGGAAAACAGTAAAAAAAACCACGAAAAAAGTGAAAACGAAACAGAAACCTAATTTATGCTAATTTATGGGGGCGTCGGGGGGGCCGCCCCTACCGTAGCTACGCCACTGCTTAGACTACCTTCCCATATTCCTAGCATATGATATTCATGTAACGCATGTGATCTTGTGAGAAGACCTCTGTCTTACTAGCTTTCCCTGGTGATCCTATTCTCTCTTGAGAAATCCACAGGATTAATAAGATGGCTAAAGATGACAAAGACCCTTGGTCAAATGAATAGTACTGCATTCTCTTGTGACTTGCCATAATTCACAATGTCTCCCAGTGAGTTCCTTAAATGGGAAAAGGAATACATGTGTTGTGGTGGCCAAATCAAAATATGCCTAACATATGCTAGAGAGCGAAGAACAGAACCTCCATCAGCTCCAGCCCTTTAGTGCATGTTCACTATATATTGTTTACTTGAACTGTTGGAAAGGTGGCATATTAATCTTTTTAAATAAATAAATGTTTTTGGACACAAGTCTAATATTCACTTTACGATCTTTACCTTTTGCCATGGCAAAGACTGGAGTACACACAGCAGACATGTTTGGCCACATAAAGATGGAATCTGCTCTTAGTTAACCTGTCACTAAAATACATGTTCAAGTAGCAGGATGTCTATTGCTATTAAAATACTATTAAATACATTCTAACCTTTTCTTTGACATTATTGAGATAGGCAAACTTTCAGATTCACATAATCAAGTCAGAAGCCCAGTTACACTTCAGTTCTTCAGGCTTAAGGATCTGCCCTACTATGTAGGTCAACCAGAAAGATGTATCTATTTTCTTCAAGGCAGAATGAAAACTCAAAAATGACATTATAATAACCATGGTATGGTGTGTGTGTGTGTGTGTGTGTGTGTGTGTGTGTGTGTGTGTGTGTGTGTGTGTGTGTGAGTGATGTTGTTATCCCATTCTTTTGTGTGAAAGAAGGCTCTCTGCTTTTCAACAGGGTAACATTCAGCAGCAAAGGTTCCCCATATTCAAGGAAAAAGAACCTGATCTATCTCGCCATAACCGAGCTGACTTCTTCTCTGCCTTTGAAATATGAAGCAGGAAACCTTACAGATTGCACCTCTCCTCCTCTACTTTATCTTTCCAAAGATGGAGCTGACTGTAGCGGCAGGAAGGATGATGACAAATGCATTCACCGAAGAGATGCTATTCCTCCTCTTTATGGAGAATGAATGACTTGAGGTGAAATTACAACTGCTGTTCAGTTACAATAGTAGATTGCTGAACAAGTTCAAGAATGACAGAAATGCCTATGAACAATAGGGCTCTTTCTAGCCTCAGCATTAGAAAGCAATCTATATTCTCTTAAATCATAGCATGTCAAGACTGAGCCCAGGTTATTCTAATTTAGGCCTAGAGGGTGTGTTCTTCAGCTCAGGGTCTTAAGAAGATCAGAGATTTAAGTTGAAACTAGTAGCAAGCAGATGGTAGGCTGTTGACAGAAAGCCAGGCTCCCAGTATTTATTCAGACCTAACCAATCCAATGGCTTCATGCTGCCAACCAATCGCAGGAGCTGATGTTATATACTCTTATTTCCTTTTGTGCCTGAAGACGGCTGAGTGTGAATAGTCCACTCAGCAGGCTAGATACCATCCTCAGACCATGATGTTCTATGTTCAAGGCCTAGATATAAACCCTTTTCTTTAGGAGAACCCAGGAGAAGTCCATGGGACTACTTTGAAGAATGCTGTTTGACAACTTCCCTCCTTAATACAGTATAGCCCAAGTCATTGAATATTTGCTGCAGGTAAGTATTCCTCATTTACAGCATTGGAACTCAGGGTCTTAAGATCAGAAATTTACAGTGCAATTCTGTGCAATGGTGCGCCAGGGGGCCTCCGATGATTGTCTCCTTCTCCCAACTTGTTCCCGGGCTGCCCTGGGGCAGCCTGGGAACTCGATAGGATTCTCAATAGGATATTCGATAGGATATTGCGCCCGGCCCTTTAGGCCGGGCGCCGTATCCTACAAAGGATTGGGCTGTTAAGTTGAAACCAGCCTTTACTGAGGACTGGCTTTTTTTCCCCTGGCCAACTGCCTTGCTATGTAATTTGGCCAATGATAGCGAACTCTAGTGGCCTCTCACTAACACTGGCAAATATTGTCAATTTATTGCCAGAGTATTGCCAGAAGATAGCTGGTGTCTTCAGCTGCCAGCCCCCACCTTTTCTGTTTCTCCTCTCCCACCAGGCTCTTGCCCTTCTGGATGCATCTCTGATTACATAGAGCCATCTTCCCTGAATTTGAAATTTTTCTTTCCCGGTCTGATTCCCATGGGCAATGCATTCAAACGTGCATGAAGTTGAGCATGATGCCTGAGCAGTGGCCTTTTAGGGCCAGACCATTTTTCTCTAAAACATGGCCAGACCATTGTTCCTTCTCTAAAAACAGTGGAAGTTGTAGAAGCTGGAGATGAACTATTGGGCTGTGGGTGGACTTCTGAAAGTGTGCTATGTTGGGCAGCTTTAGTCAATAGGTTTTACTTTCATACTAGTGGTTAGAGAAAGTGTTTGCCAAAAAAAAGTGCATCAAGCACTGAAAAAGGAAAAGAAAGCAAACTTCTTTTTTTTTTTTTGCAGTAAATGCTGTATAACAGGGTTCTCAACCAGTGGTACTAGTACCACCAGTGGTACTTTGGGCAACTGCTGGTGGTACTCGGACCACCGGATCACTGGAACCCCACTCCGATCCAGTGCTTTCAGTGGCGCTTTTGCTTCCAAGAGTCTCCTGCCTTTGGCTGAGCCTCTTGGGAACACTGAGAAGGGCTCTCCCACCCACCCAGAGCCTCCTACCTGCATTTTCTGGCCTTCGAAAACCTGAAAACCCAGAAGTAACTGGCAATGATGTCATCGCCAGTCACTTCCGGTGGTACGCAGCAGGAGAGTGGCACCGGACGTGGTACTTGGCCTGGAAAGGGTTGAGAATCCCTGCTAGATAACACCCATAGTCTAATAATTATGAGTATTCAGATATCCATATTGTGCAATGACTTTCCTATCTGCAACTCCTAACTTCAGCATAGCACTTCTACTTATCCAGTCTTCCCATTACTGGAACACTGGTTAGCCACCAAGCCACTTGATGAATGAGACTACATCCCCAAACATATAATTTACAAGTGTAAGAGACTAATCCTATCCCCCATCATCTTCCAGCATGCAACTACTGCCAACGGAGCATGTGCTGCATGCAATGATGTGGGGGTGTGTGTGATCAGACAGCCCGCGAGAGGCAAGTGAAAATATTTTAATGGCAACCGGAAGTGCACAACAGCAGCGAACTTTTTACAACATCTCTGCAGCTTTTATGACAGCAGATCACACGATACACTGTCATAAATGGCCCATAGGATTGGGCCACAAATCTTGGAAGTTGGGCTTGAAAGTTTTTGTCTGCTGAATTTATTCATACGCATGATTTAAATTGGGTGAAAATGTGAACAGTTCCTGCAGACTGAAGAGTTGTTGCTTTGCAGATTTGCATAGTGAATTACTAACATGGGAAGAAAGATAATAAGGAAAAAAAATCCCACAATGCTTGACAAATGAGCGGTGTCAGAATATCAGGGCTGATGCGCTATATAAAGCTGATGATTAACAGCAGGGTCCCAGGACATAATCTTTGTTCTGTTCTCTTTTGGCTTTACCCGTTGATTTATTGGTTAGCACCTCAGCATGTCCAGCACCTTTAGGTAAAATGGGAACATGCCAGCATGATCTGTGAAATATGTGTAATAAGCGTCATGTCATCCCCATAGCCCAGCAGGAATCAAATCAAATGGTGTTCATCTTTTCCGTCAGCTTTGTCTTTAAGAGGTTACTATTATTAGGAGTAGCGTTTTACTCTGTGTATGACTTATTATGCTTACAGCGCAATTCTGTCCAACTTACACCACCGGTGTAACCAGCAGGGGAGGCCCCAGAACGGAAAGGGGATTCAAATCCCCTTTGAATCCCCCTTTGGAGGCGATTTGAATCCCCTTTCCGTTCTGGGGCCTCCCGTTCTCGCTGCACCGCTGGTTACACCGTTGGTGTAAGTTGGATAGGATTGCGCTGTTATATGCCTTGAGTATGAGGAAGTGCTTCTTCATCTCTTAAAATGGGAGGTGCTGAAGCTCAAGCCTGTGGACTTACTTTCAAACCAACATGCATTAGGATCAGGCTGTTAGTCCTGTTACCTGATATGACAAAACAGAACAGAACATCAAGCGTGTTAATAATATCTATTTTATTGAACCAATTTTCTGGTGACATTGCAAAACAAAGAGTTATAGAAAAGTCAAGAATGTGTTTTTCCTCTCTTTAAAATACTCTTGTTTAGTAAAGCTTTCCTGCAAATGGCTGATAGGGGTGAATAGTCACAAAACAAGTGATAACTGGCAATAGCCTGGGACGACATGTTCATTTTGCCTCTCCACTCTGAAATCTCTTTGTCCCCACTATGTAAGCTTAGGCACTAGCCAGTTCTTGACCATGTGGTGGTGGCTTGTTTGTAGATGTTCATATAGCAGTTGTTGAAATAAAGGTTGAGAAAGGCATTTCATTTTGAGCAATGTTTGGCATAGGAAGAGGCCAGAGAAGATAAGGCATGAGTGCATCAAGAAATGTACACATCCTGAAGGCCTATGTATAAGATATACATGGGAAGCCTTGTGCTGAAGTGGAGCATATACGATCCTTCAATAAACACATTTCTTTGCGTGAAATAAGAAATAATTTCCCTCCTCATGATGTTGGCTGTGACCTTGGTTGAAAGGAAGGAATGGGTTTCCAAGTCCATACTGATCGGGCCCAGTATGCACTAGGGATGAAAAAAGCAATGAGTAGGGTTGAGTAGAAGATAGAGGATAAAAGGTTTAGTCCCAGGTATCTAGAGGTACAGCAGGGAAACCCCTGGAGGGCCACTGCCAGTCTGTGTTGACAATACTGACCCAAATGGTCAAATGGTCTGATTTCTTATAAGGCATCTTCTTATGAAGTTGGGCAGGGCGATAAAACAACAATGGCAACTTGATGAGTGAGGAAGAGCAGCTGTGTGGATTGATCTGACCTGGTGACAGACTATGTGCAAAGGACATAGTATGTTTAGATACAAGGAGCCATTTTAGAACATTTGAGAGACAGTTGGAGCCTTTAAAAAGCAAAGCACCCAGAGTATAAAACACATCAGCTGATTTTCGGTAGCAAGGATGTTCGAATGACTCCTGCTACCTTTGTTCTGTTACTTAGATTTGCCTTGGATTCTAATCATGAGAAAAGTGGACTATCAATCTTTCAGAGAAGAGTTTTACAATCTTTTTTGCCCCGTGACCCACTTTCAGTACGGAGCTTGGCAACCCCGAAGCTTTGGTGGTGATGTGATTATGTGATGATGTCTTCACACCATCACTAAAACTTCTGGGTTGCAGAGTTCTGGCATTTTTTTTAATGCAAACAGCCTGCCGCCCAACCCTCTGCTTGGCGGTCTTCAGCTACTCTGGGCTTTGTTGCGTCGTGTTCTCACTGACGAGTGATGAAAATACGCTCATCAGCGAAACACGAAATGACAAGGCACAGAATGGGCTGAAGACCACCAAGCAGAAGGGCTGTTCACGACCCACCCAAAATCTGGTCACGACCCAACAGTAGGTCGAACCCACAGTTTGGGAACTGCTGTTTTAGAGTAAATGATTAGAAAATAAATTCTTTTGTGTGGAACACCCCATCATTTTCAGGAACATGCCTCTCCATGCCAGAATCCTCACCATTTTTGCTGCCATGTTACAAGAAGAAATCAAAATAAACTCAAAACATGGTACAAATTTTCAGGCAGGTTCCCACATCTGCTTAGTGGTGTCTCTGTTGTTAACCCAGTCAGTCTTTCGTAAATGTGAAAAGTGTTTCAAATTCACAGAACTTCATAGCCACTTAATCTGGTAAAATGCAACATTCATGTGTGATAAGAAGAAAGGAGTGAGCGCTGTTCCAAGTTGGAAATGTTGTAACGCTTGACAGAATGCAAATTAAAGGCTATTTTAACTTCCCCAAGTTTCCCCTCGGGTATTTGCAAAGTAAATATTAACAAGTCGTTTAAATGAAGCAGATCATTATTCATTTCACCTATTCTGAAAAATTCCATTCCAATTAACACGAGGCCTGTTTCCCCCTGCTCTGATTCAGTTACTGTACACAGTAGTTTCAACAAACCATATAAAGATTTAATTTATGGTCTCTCCGTTTGGGATAAATTTAGCATCAATAAATTGGGTGTCAGTCTGATTTTCTGGCAAGCTTTATCCTTTATCTTAAATCTAAACATCTCATTACATTTTGAATTACCTGAAATCTAAATTAACCCCAGACATGCATTACTGTCTCTGGTTTATGTGTTCCAGGAGGAGGTTTGGTGCTTATATTCTGCATTTAAAAAAATCAGTATAATGTCTGTTCAGTCTTAACAATATAAAATGGGACCCAGTAACACTGGTTCATGTCAATTATTCCACTGGAGCTCCAGTCTGTCATTTCTAGTTGGTTCTCTCATTGGCACTGGGTACCATGATGCTAGTGCCTGCTCCAGATTTGGGGGGCTTTTGGACAAGATGTCCCCAGTGTGTATTCTCTCTTAGAGTTACTCCACCTCCTCTCACCCCTTCATCTGAGCTTAATGTGCACCGCCACCTAGTGGGAAAGGGTAAGGTGAGTAGAGGCTGCTGTCCCTTCTCCTCTCTTGCTGCTGACAGTGTGCTTGGAGAGGACAGGTTAAAAAAAACAGGTAGCAACAGCAAGGAAAAGAAGACGACTGTTGTCACTTTGAGGGTGGGCAGTGGGCCCACTGCTGGGGTGGGCCTCAACAGGTGACCTATGACACCAGCCCCAGATGCCAGCTCTAGACTCTTGCTGTGATGACTTTGGTTTCATTCTCATCTCTGTGGGCCAAGTCAATAACAGATATGGTGTTTCTAACAATAGTCGTATTTAGAGGATGAAAATTCTATGAAAAGAAACTGGGAAATTGAGTGTGGAGTATAAAAAAGGACAGGAGGGGAGGCATACTTAAAAAATATGTGTATGCCTATGTAAACATTCAGCTTTTTGGGAGCGCCTAATCACAAAAGCACACTAATGGCCCAATCCTATCTTCAGCCTGCCCATAGCATGCAACAGTGCCAGGATGGCGTCCACTGCATGCTATGGGCCAGCAGGAGACCATGCTATGGGAGAAAGGTAAGATTTTTTTTTTACTTACCTACTCTGCTCTGGCATGGTCTCCAATGGGTCTACTCAGATTCACTAGACTTACCATATTTCCCCGGTCTGAAACCGGGACACCCCCCCCCAATAATTAAATAATCAATCAATTAATTAAAATAGTTTTTTTCTTTTTGGGGACGTGAAGTGTCTCTTTGCCGAGCGTAAGCATGCCGGAATTTTATTTATTTATTTATTTATTGTTGTTGTTCAGTCATTAAGTCGTGTCCGACCCTTCGTGATCCCATGAACCATATCCCGCCAGGTCTTCCTATCCTCCACTATCTTCCTGAGTTCGCTCATTTTCATGTTTGTTGCATCAGTGATGCTGTCTAACCATCTCATCCTTTGCCTTCCCCTTCTCCTTTTGCCTTCAATTTTTCCCAGTATCAGAGTCTTCTCCAGAGAGTCCTCTCTTCGCATTAGGTGGCCAAAATATTTGAGTTTCAGCCTTAGTACCTGTCCTTCCAGGGAAGTCAGGGTTGATTTCATTTAGGATTGACTTGATCTCCTAGCAGTCCAAGGGACTCTCAGGAGTCTTCTCCAGCACCACAGTTCAAAAGCATCTATTCTTCGGCGCTCAGCCTTCCTTATGGTCCAACTCTCGCAACCATACATTGCTACTGGGAACACCATCGCCCTGACTATACGAACTTTTGTTGGCATGGTGATATCTCTGCTTTTTATTATGCTATCTAAATTTGCCATAGCTTTCCTTCCAAGGAGTAAGCGTCTTTTAATTTCATGGCTGCTGTCTCCGTCTGCAGTGATCTTGGAACCCCGAAAAGTAAAATCTGTTACTGCTTCCATTTCTGCCCCTTCTATTTGCCAGGAATTGATCAGACCAGATGCCATGATCATAGTTTTATGAATGTTGAGTTTCAAGCCAACTTTTGCACTCTCCTCTTTCACTCTCATCAAGAGGCTCTTTAGTTCTTCTTCACTTTCTGCCATTAGGGTGGTATCGTCTGCATATCTGAGGTTGTTGATGTTTCTCCCAGCAGTCTTGATTCCAGCTTGCGATTCATTCAGCCCTGCATTTCTCATAATGGACTCTGCATATAAGTTAAATAAGCAGGGTGACAATATACAGCCTTGCCGTACTCCCTTCCCAATTTTGAACCAATCAGTTGTTCCATGGCCGGTTCGAACTGTTGCTTCTTGACCCGCATACAGGTTTCTCAGGAGACAGGTAAGGTGGTCTGGTACCCCCATCTCTTTAAGAATTTGCCACAGTTTGTTGTGATCCACACAATCAAAGGCTTTTGCGTAGTCAGTGAAGCAGAAGTAGGTTTTTTTTGGAACTATCGTGCTTTCTCCATGATCCAGCGCATGTTGGCAATTTGATCTCTAGTTCCTCTGCCTCTTCGAAACCCAGCTTGTACGTCCGGTAGTTCTCGGTCCACGTACTGCTGAAGCCTAGCTTGTAGGATTTTGAGCATAACCTTGCTAGCATGTGAAATGAGTGCAATTGTGCGATAGTTTGAACACTCTTTGGCACTGCCCTTCTTTGGAATTGGAACGTAAACTGACCTTTTCCAATCCTTTGGCCACTGCTGAGTTTTCCAAATTTGTTGGCATATTGAGTGCAGCACTTTCACAGCATCATCATTTAGGATTTTAAGTAGCTCAGCTGGGATATTATCATCTCCACTAGCTTTGTTGTTAGTAATGCTACCTAA
Organism: Plestiodon gilberti rubricaudatus; assembly: GCA_026170595.1. Lineage (NCBI taxonomy): Eukaryota > Metazoa > Chordata > Lepidosauria > Squamata > Scincidae > Plestiodon > Plestiodon gilberti. The sequence continues at coordinate 204,522,154 of JANXHW010000001.1, forward strand.
GGCCCACTTGACTTCACTCTCTAGGATGTCCGGCTCTGGGTCAGTGACCACACCAGCGTGGTCATCAGGAACATTAAGATCTTTCTTGTATAGTTCTTCTGTGTATTCTTGCCATCTCTTCTTAATCTCTTCTGCTTCTGTTAGGTCTCTGCCTTGTTTGTCCTTTATCATGCTCATCTTTGCACAAAACGTTCCCTTGATATCTCCAATTTTCTTGAAGAGATCTCTAGTCCTCCCCATTCTGTTGTTTTCCTCGATTTCCTTGCATTGTTCATTTAAGAAGGCCTTCTTATCTCTCCTTGCTATTCTCTAGAAATCTGCATTCAGTTGCTTATATCTTTCCCTTTCACCCTTGCTTTTCGCATTCCTTCTTTCCACAGCTATTTGTAAATCCTCATCTGACAGCCACTTTGCTTTCTTGCATTTCTTTTTCTTTGGGATGGTTTTAGTTGCTGCCTCCTGTACAATGTTACGAACTTCTGTCCATAGTTCTTCAGGCACTCTGTCTACCAGGTCTAATGCCCTAAATCTATTCTCCACCTCCACTGTATACTTTGTATATATTTATTTTTGCAGTAAATTATTTAATTAAACTGACTTACCTTCTTGTCGCTGCCTGCGTTGCCCATCGCCGCCATGCTGCTGTTCCTCCGGCGCCTCCTTCGTCAAGGAGCCAGACAGCCACCCGGCCGGCCGGCTTGGAAGCCAGCCGCCCGCCCGGCTCGCGAACTCTGCTCCAAGCCAGCTCGCGAGTCAGCCACCTGGCTGGCATGCGAGCCAGCCACTCGGCCGACTCGTGAGCCAGTCGCTCTTGCCGCTCCGAGCCAGAGAGAGTGGCCGGGCCGGCGAGAGGCTTTCGTCGGCTCGGCTGCTCTCCCAAACTCAGCTTACCTGCTCGCCGCTGTCGTCGCCGTCACCATCTTGATTGATTGAAGAACTTACCCAGGTGCCAGCATCATCTTGTCTCACGAAATCCCTCACGAGATTTGGGCACTGACATCTTGGATCTCGCGAGATTTCGCCAGTCAAGATGCCAGCGCCCGGGTAAGTTCTTCAATTTTCAAAATGGAGGCGGTGGAGCTTATCAACCGGCCCAGAACCGTTCCGCGACGATTCCGGGAACGTAGAGCCGTTTTCGGGACCGTCCTGGAAATTCTGGGACGAATGGTAAGTGTAAGATTCACAAGCCCTTTGTCTGGTGCAAGTCCAAGTAGGCCTGAGGGGCGAGGCCAAAAGGGGGGCATAGGATATTGGTGGAGCTGCTGCCACCGATATCCGCCCCGTCCTCTCTGACATGTCCCCGACTGGCCCCAATCCTCATCCTGATCTTCCCCCTACCCGCCCTTGGCCCACCTCACCTCCAACCTATCAGCACCGGCATTGGCTGGGTGTTCCAGTTGCATGCATGCATGGTCGCCAGCTATTCATGCTGACAGCCCCATTCTGTGCATCTTTGCCACCCCAGCGGCCTGGTCCTTCCGTCAATGGAACATGAGTTCCAAGATCTGAAGGCTCATATAGCCAATATCTCCTGGCTTAGAAGTAGGTTTTCTCTGTATGCCAGGTACAAGGGAGTGACAGCAGGAAACAGGTATCTTGTTGTCTGTGTGCTCCCTGAGGCGTTTGGTGGGGGCACTGTGAGATACAGGAAGCTGGACTAGATGGGCCTTTTGGCCTGATCCAGCAGGGCTCTTCTTATGTTCTTATAGTATTGGACCATAAACTAACTAGAAAATCTAGAAAAGCTTGAAAATGTTCTGATAATTTCAGTTTTGTAAGGGTAGGAAGACGTTTCTGTCTATAGTTCCACATAGAACAGTTCTCAAGATTCCCTGGAGGAAAGAAGCTGACTCCTAAACAATTTTAAATCTGTATTGTAGGTATACCTAGTGTATGTCTAGTAAAAGCTCAGTTTAGAAACAAAACATAAAGAAGGGATTGGTGTGGATGTTAGTGATGCAATCCTCTATAGTCTTTGAACGGCAGAGTGACTGCTCCACTGATCCAGAGTGTCGCAAACATGCCGTAAGGCATGTTTGCATCACCTAAAGAGTAAGCACCTTGCGCCAGTGCCACAGAATGGTGAGTCCCTGCCAGTCAATGGAGGGGTGTGGGGGAGGATGGAACAGAGCATAATGAGGGGTGAGAATGGTCGGCCGGGGCCAGGAAGGGGGAGTGATCGGCGGCGGCCTTTTCTGCTGAACCCTATCCCCCTTCCCGAGTCTGGCCATCATTACACTGCCAGTTCGAATGTGCGCCAGCAAAATATCTGGCGCACTTTCAAGTAGGCCTGCTGGGACGGCTGGGGCTCTACTCAGGGTAAGGGGATGAACGTCTCCAGCCGCACCAGCACTGGGTCGTATCTGGATAGGATGCAGCGTAGGCTCTACGTCCACGCTGCAGCCTAGCTAGACACGATTGGGCTGTAAGTGTTGAAACTGACCGCATGCAATAGAACAGTGATGGCGAACCATTTGGGCTTGGTGTGTCAAAATTTTTGAAAATGCCTAACTTGACTCTGCTGGTGTGTTGCCCCCCCCCCCAAAAAAAAACTTTTAATAGTACTTTGACTATTGCTACTTTTAATAGTAATTTTGAACTGAACTGAACACAACTACAGAACACATTGCATTTTATTTAACATCAATTAGTGACTTTTTGGTTGCTGAGTTTTACTAGAGAATAATTTGAAAGAGGTCTGCCAAAATCCCTGCCCTAAATGTTTAAGACAAGCCTGTAACACTTTTGCGAAAATATAAGGTATTTCGGGGCCCTGGGGGAAACGCTGGCGTGTCGCCCAAAATGACCTCGCGTGTCACCTGTGACACGCGTGTCATAGGTTCGCCATCATGGCAATAGAAGATGCTCACATTCACAGAGCACACATGACCTGGCCTTCGCTACTGGGCCAATATTGTTAATTGTATGGGGCAGGCCGTTAATCTGAAGCATTAGCAGTGCATGAAGAGGGATGAGACAAATGCACCCCACTCCCCAGGAAGCAAGAAGTGTGGCTAGTACATGCATGCACCATGAGTGTGGCTAGTACATGCATGCACCATGAGTGTGCATGTCTTTTATTCTGTAGGGCCAGTTTGATACTTAAAGTATTGTCTGAATGAGGCAAAGAAGAGATCCATGGACAACGTGTTAGGTAACAGAGGACCTACACTGAAAAAAAGTAAAGATTCATCTAGAGGGCTCTTTTGGACAGAAATACGTAAACCCCTTCTTTTAGTTCCGTCAATGGACATTATTATTTTACTATTATTTCTTAAACAGTGTTTATTACTAAGCAGCAGCTAGTATACTTTATTAGGTTATTTAAATGGATTACACTGATGATGAGCATGAACAGGAATTTAAGACGGTAACCAGATTCCCAGAACAAAGCAATAAGGTGTATTTTGTTGATGTAGCCGTTTTCCACTGTGACACATTAGTAGCCTCATATTGTTTTCTTATTAGAATTTCAAGTAAAAGGCACATTATTCACGACGGCATGACTCTGTCTGTGACATAGTCATAAAGTATACAAATAAATATGCAACATTAAGTGTAGGTGACTGATCATATAAAGGACATATTTTGTTCCATAACAGGCCAGCACAAAGGTAGATAGACAGGAATAATGATTGGATCTGCTCTGTTTCCAAGCAATCCTCAAAGAAGCCCCAGTTTGAATATTTTTACGATTATTTAGGCCCAGAGCCTAAATGCTGGTTTGTAGTGGGACCTTCCTGTTACTACTGTTTTCATTTCCTATCCAGACTTACCTGGCAGTGGTGAGGACAGGGATGTCTCACAGCGGATCTTGCATTGGGCCTTAAGTGCTGCAGGAACAGCATGAAATGGACGCTACAAATGTAAGTCCCCTGTTTCCTGTCAGCCCTCGGGAATCAGAAACCAAAGGAACAACGTTTTCATCATTTTATGCACTAGACTAGACACTGTCAATGGCAGCACCAAGGACCGAATCAAAGTCCTGCTGCAGCCTTTGTCAGCACTGGCAGTGCTAGCTATGTTCTAGGCTCTGGAACATGGGGGAATCCATGAGTGATGGCAAGGGTCATGGGGGAGGGTTAAGGACCTCTCCCACCCACCTTTGCAGATGATTACACTTACATTAGCATTAAGAGGCGGAAAACAGAGGTGGGAGCCCCATGGTTCCCTTGTAATGCCTAGCATGTCTCTTGTGGCGCAATCCTGTATATCAAAGGAGTTGCAAAACGTGCCAGAATGTGCCGTTTGTGGCTCCTCGAGTGTAAGCAGCGCCGGCGCGGAAGCCAGCATCGCTCGCACCGCCAGTGTCCTGAACCCGCACCGGCTGCCGCCGCAGGTGAGTCCCGCAACGGTTGGCACAGGGCCGGGGGAGGGCGGGCAGGGGCGGCAAGGGAGGGGGCCATTGGCCGCCCCATGCTGGAAGGGGGCTGGGATATCGGCACTGGGTTGTGCCAATTTCCTATACCCTGTCGCAGCTCGGGCCAGCCTTACACGACCTTCCTGGTTGTGTGCCTGCTGAAGAGCTGGCGTGCGTCCGAGGAGGCCTATTGCTATTGCGGCTCTGATCGTTTACACCCGGTGAACATGGGCCGTGCCGGTGAATCCGGGCCATGCCAGTGCAGGCCGCAATGGGCTTAGGATCCAGCAGTCGGCCCTTTAGGCTGGCCGTGCATACTTGCGCAGGATTGGGCTGCCCAACTTTGTTGTAAGAAATCCAGGTTCAAATCCCACCTGGGTATGAATCTCACTGAGTGGCGCTGTGCAGGTCCCTCCCTCTCAGCTTCATAATACAACAAATTACCGTATTTCTTCCATTCTAAGGCGCCATCAATTCTAAGGCGCACCTTTAATTTTGCTACCACCAGCATGGGGGAAAAAATTCCCCAAGGATTTATATGCGAATTGTACCCCCAAAACACCACCTTCTTACTTATTACCGGGGCTTGTGGGGGCTTTGGAGAGGCCTGTGTGACCCTCTACAGGCCTCCCCGATCTTCAGTTCGGTGAAAAACAGCTGTTTTCGGCTATTTCCGGTTTTCACGAAAACCGGAAGTGCCCGAAAATAGCCGCGTTTTGCCGAACTGAAAATCGGGGAGGCCTGCAGAGGGTCGCGCAGGCCTCCCCGAAGCCCCCACCAGCCCCAGTAAGTAAGAAGGTGGCATTTTGGGGGTGCAATTTTAACATCATCGATTCTAAGACGCACCCCCTTTTTTGAATTGGTAAATTTGGAAAAAACGTGCGTCTTAGAATCGAAGAAATATGGTAGTAAAGATCAATGCATAAAGTTTAGTTCTGGTTAACTTTCAGAAGACCTCTAATCTTAGTGATTTTCACTTCATCTTCATCTTTTCTTCTCTACGTGTTATATAATATTATTGCCAATTGCTAACAAACCTTGACCTTTTCTTTTAAGCATGCTTAAGATCTTTATGGGCAGGTGAGGGGGGGGGGAAGCTGCTGGCTGATACCTTTGTGAAACTGTTTGTCCCCCATCAAGATCTTTGGGGTTGAAAAATGCAGCATTTATAGATTATGACCTGTAATTCTTTGCAGAATTGCATACCTGCTGCAAAAACATATAGATAGTGAAACAAATGCATCTCCGCTGAGTGTATCGATCCATTTCAATGCAATAATATCCCACTTTATTAAGTTATTATTACTCCCAAAAAGATCAATAAACTCAGGGAGATATTTTTATGCTGTTTTAAAATTTCTCAGAGATACAGGAAGCAAGATGAGAAATCGGCACCCACTGAATTGTACATGACTGTGATCTTGATTGCCGCTCACACTGATTTTTATTTATTTATTTGTGCATTTTATTTATTTATGTATTTTCAGGGTTGGAGGCGTGGGGGAGGGCTGGAACAGAGTTGATATTAGAGTAGAGAACAATTTCAGGTAGTCATATTAGTCCATTAGAAAAGAAAACATTCAGAAGTACCGTAACTAAAAGATACTGCCTAATGTGAACACTGTGATTCTGCTGGAAGTCCAGTGTTTGGTTTTCTAATATGCTAAAGTCGTGTTTCACAACATCTTCTCCTAGGAGCCCTAGGGCTTCCTAAGACCCCTTCAGGGGCTTCATGAGCACACCATAAGTGGTTGCCATCTGCTCGGCGCTGAGCCACTCTGCACATGCGCCAAGGCTCTGGGGCTCCCTGAGACGCCATACATGCATTGGCAGGGCTCCCTGAGACTCTACTTAGGAGTGCAAAAGTCTCTGGAGACCAAACAGTTGGAGAACCACTGTGCTAAAGGAACCATTGATGGGATGGATAGAGCAGTGGCAATCAATTACCGGTACCTTTTATGAGAATAAGAAAAATCACGAAAGAACGGCTGTTGGGAGGCGGATACTGTTTGCCTTATTATTGTTATTGTTGGTTGTTGTTGTTAACAGTATTTATATACCACTTTTCAACAAAAAGTTCACCAAGCGGTTTACAGGCAAAATCAAATGATTAAATGTCTCCCTGTCCCCAAAGGGCTCACAATCTAATGAACACTCTCATTTCCATCGGTGGTGGGTGGTAGTCCTTGACACATAGACTAGAGGGCTGGATTTGGACCTTGAGCTGCTGATTGCCCATTCCTGGCAAAGTTTCAGAAGTGAATGCATCACCCTAAGGATGTTCACAGACCAGCTACACTGATCAATCATATACATTTCAGTGAGCAGTTTATTACAGCACATGAAGGCTATCCACTTTGGATTCCTGACGACAGACATAGCGGCCACATTTAGGCTCAATTTAAAGAGTGTTTACCATATATCTCTTCCCTGAATGTGATACCTGATTGTATCTGCAAGGATACCAAAGTCAGTGTGCCCCTCCTGCTGTTTCAACTTTCAAACACTCATCCAACACTTTTAGGTTTAATGGTAACCCTCGTCATCGCCTCCTGCCCACCATGTATCCACATGTTCAGTACTTATGAACATGTTCAATGTTATGCCTGAACGTGCGCAAGGACAAATGTGGCTGCATAGGCTAGACATGCTCCCATGCTGATATGCTAGTTGGTCAGGTCATATGGTCCATATGGTCAGACAAGCACTGTACATGCAGGAGCTTTTGCCATGTGATTGAGAAGACCCCGGCTGGCTTCCTAGATAAGTACTGAATATGTAGAAACCCAAGAGTGTGGCTAGCCACTGCACACATCCCAGTTCCTCCCCTTTCAGAAAAGTTTGGGGAAGGACTGGGAAGGAGCGCACACATTCTTGATGTGGTAAAATGTGAAGAAAAAATAATCCAAGAGACAAACAACTGTGATCTTTTCTTTCTTTTTTCCCCAGACACATTTTTTTTTGAACTTTGAGGAAAAATTGAGTCATTTTTGCATATGTTTGTGAAATATTTCTCCAAAGTACCTGGTGGGCTTGAGGTGCCTTCTATTCATATAGTTTGTTGGGTTGCGTTTTGTTTTGCCACAAGATGAACTGGGATGTGGGTTAACAAAAGTGTTGCCTATTGAGATACTCTTGGAAATAATAAGCCAGAAATTGTATTTTCTCCTGTTAGATCCAGAGTCTTCAACTTTTGAAATGAATTTGGTAAGTCATACTTGTCTATTGCCGCACAATAGACTTTAGTGTGATTGATCTTGTTTGTCATTTGCAAAGAGGCTGGGTTTTTTTGTTCCCGAGCATGGAGAGGTGGGAAGGTGGGTGTTAACAGAGTTATCTTTGTGATTCAACTGAAAATCACATTTTTGCTTTTTATGAAGATCTGAAAAGTGTATACAGCCCAACCTGCAAAAAAATAAAATAAAAAAAAACCCGGATGTCACAATAATCAGCCATACATTTGGGTGAGCAGTTTTATTCATGCTCCACTAACCAAGAAACTGCTCTACATCGTAATTTTTCATCTCTTGTGCAAGAAATCCAGAAAAAAAGAACTGCTGTCAAAATCGAAACAAAGTCTCTGAGAAGACACAATGTTCTTTTACCTCTCCCCCCCCAAAAAAAAAATTTTTTTTGGACTAGGTCTACGTAATTTATTTTTTTGTCTTCTTCAGGAGCATGAAAAAAGAAGAAAAGCCAGAAATTTAGAATTCTTCTCTAACAATGGCAAAAAAGAAGAAGATGAAGCAAGATAAAATAAGCTCCACACGCTGCTGATAGGAATATTGCTATGCTGCAATAAGAAAAGATGCTATTAGTCTTATGAACACTGACGCTTGCATTTGTTAGCAGCCGACAACAGTAAGTCCTTCTGGAGGAAGTGCATAGAGAGACACCTTGACAACCATTTATCCACAACACATTCACCCTCTACTCAGTCTTTCTAATCAAAGTCTAGATTATGTCGTTCACTGGTCTGGGGTGCTATAAATTCTGGAGTGGATTATTTTGTTCATTGGACTGAAGTCACAAAAACCTCTAAAGTGGATTTTACAGCTCAGTGGACTGGAAGTGCAGCATTGCATTGCAGAATCCTATTATCCCATGAAGCTCCATGCAGGGCTCTGGAACCCAGCTTTTTGTGTGTGTATTCTGGGAGTTTCTGAACAAGCAAGACCGGTCTCTGTCTCTTCACAATGCTCTGTTGTGAAGCTTTCTTGACTTTTTAATGATATTAGGGAAGGCAAAGAGGCAAAACACTTGGAGGAAAGTTTTTCTCTCTGTGATTTCAGATGTAATTAGGAAAGATGTCTCCTATGCTTGTTGCCTTAAGAGTTGCGAAAACGTGCCTGCCTTTTCTGCTTTTATGCCTACTGTTTTTCCTTTTAATGCCTGCCTACTGTTTTTCTGTCACCTTTTAATGCTGCGCTCAGGGCTGTGTTATCCAAACTCCTAGAGTGATATCCTCATTCTGATAATTCAGTCTAACACTCAGAGTCCCTTTGTACATGAAGTTGTTTGCACAACAGAGTTTGTGGTTTTTGAGGGTAGCTTCCCCTCCCCCCCCGTTTTAATACTTGAACGTGATGACTTATTGCATGGTATTGGCACACTATAAGACAGGGAAATGCTGGTGCTGTGTTGTTCATAGGGGAGACACACAAGGCCCTTTGCAAATGATACAAAAGACACAAAGCAAAAATGAACTCCAGCATGTACAACTTACTGGTGCTTCTCATAGGCAGCTGCCTTAAACTGGCAGAGCAATCCTGCGTACGGATCTGCCGTGGGCAGGCTCCCACTCGGACGGAGGTCTACTCAGGGAAGGGGATGCTCGTCCCCTTCCCCGAGTGTAAATGGTGCTCAGGCCGAGCAGCCTCCTCAGATTTCAGCGAAATCACTGGTGGAAGTAAGAGGAGGCCATGTAAAGGCCCAGCCGGGCAGCGGGGGTCAGGATACGGCTGAGGTGTAATTTGCAATTTGTGTACTAGTAAATGTTAAGGAGTTGATATACTTGTCCAACAGCCCAATACTATGGTTTTCTCGGCAATAGCATGTAGCCGTGCCCAAATGGGCTGTGCATTTTGAACCATCACCAGTTGGCGACGGCTACCACGCGGGCAGAACGGCTACCTGTGCAGTAGCCGTCGCCTGCTGGGAATGGCTCCGACTGGCGAGGGGCGCTTTCATGCACGAAGCGGCATCCTGCTACACGTACGTTTCCACACCAGCCTTGGAACACCACTGTAAGAGAACCAGTTGTGACTCGGTTCTGGGTTATGAATCACCAGTTTCATTTCTTTCTGCCCTGCATTCTCAACCCCTGCAGGGTTCCTGAAGCACTAGAATTCAACACCAATGTCCTAAAAGTATGTTTTTCACTTGGATTGAACTTTATTTCCTTTGTTTCAGGTTCAAGCCAGCCCAGGACTGCAAATTCAGGCCTGTGAAGAGAGCTCTGGATTGAGATGTAAATCCTTTGTAATTAATAAGCATTGATATAATCCTTCTTGGGCCAATTTGTTGCCATGTCTGAGTTAATAAAGGATCTTGTGATACAGAAGAAAGAGCTATAAGAACTAGATTAAGCATCAGGGAGAATTTTCTGTTTGTAAATCAGGCAAAAGACTAATTACTTGGGAAGCTCTGAAACACCCAACACTGGATTTTTTTTTTTTTCCAATATGAGTCTGGTGAATATCTGAGGTTGGGTTTGGATTAATTAGACCTGTTTAAGCACACATGGATGAACTAGATGAGTTTGAAAATGCTTTCCTCGTGCTTCTAATCACATTACAATCTATCGGATTATTCGGATACATGTATATTTGAGTAATTTTAAATGAATGAATACCTATTATTGTTGTACGAGAAAATACTAAAGTAACGTGTTGCAGATTATTTCTTACTCCAAGTATGCAATATAAATCTCTCATTGTTAAATTTAGCAATGAGCATCAAAGACCAGAATATAAAAGGTCATGCAGTTGCATGAAAAATTATCTGCTTAATATGAAATCGTAGGTGGTTGTATAGATCCACTGAAAAATCCTCAGTCCAAAGAAGAATAATGTTTTTATTATTAATTAGAATCAATCAAAGGAACAAAGTGTCAAATGGTTTGTAACCCTGTCGGATTCTCCATCAGGCTGGATGGTAAGCAAAAGGGGAGGGGGAGATAGTGGGAACATATTGTGGGTTTCCCAATAATCTGCAGTTTGTAAAATTAAAGGATGAGGTTCTAGAGGCTCTGAGACAGGGCTGCTTAAACAAAGGCAGGAACAAAAGGGTGGACATCCCCCTCCCCTGTTTCCTGGAAATATCAAGACTGTAAGGTACCCCAGTCCAGTCTACAGCACTAAACTTGCAAGATCCTTACAAGGCAGAGATCACGAACAATAATGTCATGATTAATATTGTGAATGACCCACCCATAAGGGTTTGATGGAGAAATGAGAGCTGCAGAGTATGATCCAGTCAAAGTCTCCTTTATTTCAACTGGAAGGATTTAAGCATATGCTTGACATTCCTGTAGAACTCAATGGGACTTAACTTTGGCTGGATCACGTCCCATGAGATTGTTAAATATTTCTGCCCTTTCTATCTCTCTTTCCTCCAGTTCCTTCTCCCTTCCCTTTGCAGTCAGGTAAATACATATTCATAATAACACCAGCAGTAACAAAAATCCTGCTGAAAAGAAAGGTAAGTCATAATAATTCTCCTGTCTTCACTAGGTAATTCAGCCTGAAGAGCTGCAAAATGAAATGCAGAAGACATTTTGCATCTGTCTGGTGGTGCTTGTAACTCCACATCCATGGTGCTACGCTGAAAGTGACACCCAATAGTAACATTGTTTTTATTCGTCCATTAGTCCCAGTTGCCACCGTGCACAGGCCTTCAAGAAGGTGCATGTTCTTCAAATCTTCCAAAATGGATATGCAAACAGCTCAATCCTATCTCCCACTGGCCCAGAATGTGATGTGCCACTGACAGAGCGTGCACTGCATGCCATGAGCTATCCAGGGACCAGTCAGGAGAGGTAAGTAAAGACATTTTTACTTATCTCCCCTTAGGTCCTGGTCTCCAATGGGTCTCCTATGCCAACTCTTTTGCTGGGAGAAAGTCTGCACCAGGAACGGGAAGGGTAAGATGCAGCGGCTTGCCACCCCTCCCACTCCGGCCCAGCCCACTCTGATCCACCCCATCCCACCCCCAATTCATCCCTGCTGCTGACTTACCGGTGATGGCAGAGATTCTGTGGGCTGGTGTTACCCGTGTCTGGCTTCCTGGGCTTTGCGCTGGCAGCAGTGTCCTGCAGAACAGTGGAGCGGCTTACACCCTCCCATTACCTAACCTCTATATCCCCCATATCCCCCATTACAGATGGGTTTTGAGAAGGGATTGAATGGAAGTAACAGAGGTGACATCACACAAGTGTTTCTGATCGGAGCATAAGGGTCAGCACGGGAAAAGGATAGAGTAGCTTGAAGGAGCAGCGTGCTTTCGGATGGCTGAGGGTAGTGAAGCTAGGGGAGTGGAGATCAGGGGTTAGAATGCCGGGGGGTATGAGAATGGAGAGAAAAGCAAGGCCATTGCGGCATTTGATGATAAGAAAAAGAGAGTTTGTGCTGGATCCACAAATTGACAGGAAATTACTGTAGGGATTAAAGGAAGGGAGTGTCTAACTAGAATAATAGACACACAGTTTCCACATTTTAAAAAATGGGAAGAGAAGAGGATTTGGAATGCAATCTATATCTTACAATGCCACTTTGTCTCAGTTCACAACAGGAACCCCATTATAAATTATCCACTGGCGTTGACGGGGGGAAGCGGGGGGGGGCGGGCCGCCGGGGGGCGTCGCGCGTCTAGGGGTGACGTGCGATCACCCCCCACTTACAGTTACGAGCTGAAGGTGGGCCCGCCCGCCCTCCCCTGTGTCCGTTTGGCTCCAAAATGAGCCGAAAACAGAGCGGGGAGGGCGCTCTGCTCCTGCGCGTGACGTCACGCGCAGGAGCGGAGCCTCCCCCTTAAGGGCGATGCGCGCCCCCGCTCTGGGGTGACGCGCGTCGTCGCGACGCGACTGAAATTATCTAAAGCACATGACTTCCAATCAGCATAGCCTCTCCTAATGCAAAAGTTGTACATGTTAGGGAAACAGTTCCTCTAATTAAATCTAAGAACTCCACAGCTGCGAAACCATAAATTTTTATCTATACCAGCAGTAGCTGTAAAACTCATTCTAAATTAAAATATTAACTTTTGTTTTTATCCCCCTGCAAGGCAACTTATAAATGGTCTGAGCATCCTATTTATATACAAGCTGCTGTGTCTAAGAACCTAGAAAATCCTTTCCTATATATTTAGCTTTCACCATAGAGCCGTTTCTGCAGTTCTGATGGTGGGTGGGTGGGGAGGTTGTCCCACATGCAACACGCTCTATTTTTATTGCTGTTTTCTTCTGATGTGAAAGCAAACAGCAGCATCTGGTACGATGCTGTGCTGGTCGTCATATCTCTTGTTCTAGCACTAGAAGAAAGATGGCAAGGATAAAGTAGCTCTTATAGCAGCAGCAGCAGCAGCAAAAGGAACAATTGTCTCTTGAGTTTGGGATTTGCTACCTCAAATGTGACATAAATTTGGCTATGCAAGAATAGTCTGGACCATATTTTAAGTGTGACAAAATGTGACAGTGTTTGAAAATAGACTATTGATTTATTTAAAAAAAATTCTACCCTGCCTTTCCCTTTGCTGAAGCAAATGCCCAAGGTGGCGTTCAGAATCTCTATAAAAACAAACTTTAAAACACTTAAAACATACCATATCAAAGCAATCGGAGTCAGCAGGTTCAATTTAACAAGCAACTAGATGCAGAAAAGCGAAAAAAGAAAACAGCAAATAATGTACAATATAAAGATATACAGGAGGCCCTGGCCCTAAACCATCAATCAAATGCTAAAAAAAAATGTTTTTAGCCCTTGCCAAAAAGCTGCAAGGGAAGGGATAGTTCTTAAATTCCCTAGAAGGGAATTCCCTAGTGTTGATAAACAGGAAATAAATGATTCCACAGTTGCCTGGTTCATTGAACATGTAACGTTTGATGCTGACCATTTGTCGACATGAAGAATTCCCCAAGTTTCAGGAGTTCAGTTCAAAGTAGGTAAGAAGTCCTGGCTTGCTTGTCCCTTCTAACAACCAGTGAAAGTGGAAACGCAGCAGTATTGGCACTCCAGTGATGTCGCCAGTGATGGAAGAAGGTCTTTTCTTTTCCTTCACTGGCACATTGGATAGCCCCTGGTAGCCCTTGGGAAGTATAGCTTTTCAAGGGCTACTGTAAGTCAGCTGAGCTTGGGACCACCTTATTTATCAAGGACCATTGAAGACTATGCACTGTTTCAGCCAGAAAGTGCAAGGGGGAATAGAATTGCTGTCACTGCTACCCCAACCAGACAGTGCAGTTGAAGGAAAGGGAAAGAGCTTTGGACAATTCAATGTGGGCATAATAGAAGACAGTTGGATGGGACAGAGTGGGACTGAGGGTTTTCTGGCTTACTGGATGTAGCTAGGACAAATACAGAATAGCTCAGGAATGAGCTCTGCAATTTCCCAGCTGTTTCTAAGTCAAAGGAAACTTTACCTTTGTGGGCAAAGGGAAGCTTGCTCATCGCTGGCCCTGACTGAGATTATGAATGGATGGCCCACAAACGGATGGTAAAAGTCACGTATCCAAAGTCTTTGAATAGGAAAGAAACAGATTAGGCAGAAATCTGTGATTATGGTGAACAGAATATGGATTAGAAAAAAAATATTTTTTTGAAGAGGTGTAAGAAAATATTTGCTTCTTCAAGCATGCGCTTTGAAAAGGATTTTGTCATTTTCATTTTTTCCCAATGCCTTTGAGGACATCCCCAGTAGACAGGTGCTTAATTTAGCAGAGAGATGCTGTTTTAATCTACTTATTATAAGAATGACGGGAGTGCTATTTTGATAGAGTTACACTATCATGTGACTGTGGGGGAAGAAACAGTGAATTTAGAACCAAATGGAATACAGCAGAGTAAGGAAGAGGGTGGTTCTTGTGCTGTATTGAGTATCTGAACATCAAAAGCTCACTGCTTAATTTTTAGAAGATGATATTCTCGGGCTGAAGTCTATTTACAAATGTCACCATCTGATATAAAAGCATTCCCCTTAGGCCCTCATGTCATGTGGAAGACTCAATCTCAAGGATGTTAAACATAAGGCCCGCATGCTATATACGGCCTGTGGAAGCTCTTTATCCAGCCCAGGGATAATTTCCCAGCTCTGCCCATTCAGGAGCACCTCTTCTGCTGAGGTTGTGGGAGGGAGAGATGGAAGGAGGCCTCAGAAGACAAGGAATGTTATGGGCAGCAGACCAAGACCTCCTCTAGGCCCACCCCTTGCCTGTAGCCCTTGGCTTTGGCTACAGAAGACCACTTCCCTGCCATGGTTTTTCATTGTGGTTTGAACCGTAGGAATCCTCCTCCCTTCTTCTCCACTAATCTCCCTTTCCTTCCTGGCTCATTGCATCCTCCCTTGCTGTTGGCCTCTGAAGCATTAACCCGCTGGTGCTGCATCAAGTCACCCCCACTTCAGCTGCCCATATTGTGCCAATTGGCAGTCAGTTCCCTTCCAGCCATTCTCTTTCTCTCCCTGCATGCAACCAAAGCCGCTGAGCCATCCCTGCACCCCAAAACTTTAGTTTCCTTCCCCTGAGGTCCTCTGGGATACTCACCTAACCTTTCTAGGTCGCTTTGCCCCCTCCTTTGCCCTTTGCGCTCTTCTCTTTTCTCCTTCTAAGGGGTTCCTCTCTCCTCCCTCCATCTTATTTCTTCTCATTTCTTCTCCTTAACAGCCTTCCCATAGGGCTCCATAGTGAATGAATGAATGAATGGTAGGTAGTTTCTTTTTTTCTGTCTACCGAAGGCATGAGCAAGTGAGGGCCCAATCATGTAGAGGACCTATGGCAGCAGATCTCCCTCTTATGGTATTGTAAAAGTCGTGCCACCATTTTGTGAGTCAGAGTCACTGGTGCAAATGGCAGATGGCCCCAGCCTGCATTGGACCAGGCAAGGTGTTGGTGGGGGCGGGTCATGGGCAATTGGGGGGAGATTCGGGGCAGGGACCAGGGAGGATAGAGGGTCGGTTTGGGGATGGGATTTTGGTGGCAGCAGCACACATCAGGATCCTAGCCACATTTTCTGGGCTGACATGTCCACTGTCTCTCCTCAGATTTATGCGAGCAAAGTAGCATTGGTCCAAGGAGACCCATTGAGGGTCAGGCAGTCTATGGAGAGGTAAGTAAAACATATTTTTACCTACCTCTTCCAGGCTGTCTGGTCGCCCCGCACCACCATAGTTGTCAGCACAGTTGCATAGCATAAAATAGTAGTAGGGGATAGGATTGAGCTGTAAGTTTAGCTAGGCCCCAGGTAGGTTTTTTCTGTTTTGAATTTTTTGTTTTTAGCACTAGAGTAAAAACACTCATTTGTTGTATGCCTCATGAGTTCAATGGGGCTTACTCCTGGGAAAGTATGCATAGGAGTTCAGCCAAAAAATCAATAGCATTGAAATGGAACATGGAGGATGTTTAGAATCTGAATGGGTGGTTTGGGGGTAATAATTTTCTTTTTCATATAATTGCACACACATGCAAATTAAAATGCATGGTATTATGTGTTTTGTGCATATGCTACAACAATGACACTCATGTGCACAATAAAAGAACCCATTCATCACATATAGCTCAATTCAGTATTTGTTTGCAAAAAGTAGAAACAAAGCAAAACAAAAAAACTGAACTTTTTAGAACATCTCTTGCTAACATGAATAAATATGGGGGGAACATGCACCTTAAATATACAGGTGTCGCTGTGCCTATACAGTAACAGAACAGCTCATGGGACAACAGTGCATCAAACCACAGCAAACAAGTTCATCTTTTTCCATGTAACCAGGCATCCTTGAACCTTTTCCAGGCATATCTATTTGGTAATTTTCTCCAATTATGCAGTGAATGAGTGCATTAATGTGCCCAACCATTCTGTGTATGATGGAGGCGTGATGAGCAGATGACCCTAATCTCAATGTGTAATATAATAACAATGTGGTGTAAAGATGGATGCAAATGCTTTTGTGGGTGGTTTTGATTAACACAGTAGTCTATTTCAGGAGCTGAAATCCCTACTACGTTCGGTGGCAGCTGGTGAGGCAGTTTTCTCGTTGGTACCAGCCATTGCTGCAGGGCTATCAGTGGGGAAGGTGGGGGTGGAGGCAGAGGAGGCGATCCTCACTTAGCACCATGCGGTTGTAAATGCCCATTGATGTGTCCCCATTAGCGTTAGCAGGCCGCATATCCGGTCAGCAATTATGTGCTTCCTTGTCACGCCCACTGACACTTCTACACTCATAGGTAAGGGAGAGCTCTCTTACAGTGGTGGCTGGAATTTCCAGTTATTGAAGCACCTCACCAACCACTGCTGATTACCTTGTTTCACTAGCCCTGTTCAAACAGCATCTCCTCACCCTTCACGATTTTCCCTTCTCTAGTGAATATTTTAGGGTTGTTGTCATGGGGGCCAGCACATGGTCTATTGTTTAGGGATTAAACTCCATCCCAAAGGCACCAGGTTAACACACTCCTCCTACTGGAGTTGGTATCTCAGATTGCCCACCTGACCAGGGTTTGGTGTCAGGTAAGGGTACCCAGGTGACTTTGCCTTGACCAATGAAGTGAAGCAGTGATGCCATTCACCAAAGGACATGTAAGGTTCAACCAAAGGATGGATGCCCTTGCTTTTGACCCTGACTCTGACCGAATGAATGGTGCATTGTCAGGATCCAGCCCACCATGGTGGACGGGACCCATCATCTAAGTAAGAAACCCATCATCTAAGTAGTAAGAAAGATCAGGGACTAACAGCAGAATTATATTCTTCTCCCTACCCCACCCCACCAGTGCAATTGCCTTCTCACTTGCATATGTGCTGAATGCACTAGGGATGTCTGAACATGATTATTATTGATACACATTGTTGACTTCCAGTGAGTTAAAACTGGGCTCCTCCCAAATGCTAACACTGCAGGGCATTGTAGGGGGTTTGCAATTTTGAGTAAAGCATAGTTCATTCATGCAGTCAAAACAAAGACTCTTTGTTTACCATTGTTGCATGCTGAGATGCGAAGCCCATTGTAATTATCACCTTCTGTTTTATTTTCGCATCCATCAGTGGCAGTCCCCCTGAGCTATATCCTGTAGCTGGGAGATGTTGCTCTACTCTGCTACTAAGCATCCGAGCTGTTTGCGTACTAGAAGATCTGTGTCGTATTTCAAATGACACCCTAAATAAACGCAGAGAACAAAGTTTGTGGCAGACCTATGATATCTCATTAGAGGCAGGCAAACACATGTATCAGCGGAAGCAATTTAAAGTGTAGTGGCAAATTGAATCAGAAATACACACTTACCGAGAGAATTGTGTTTGATCTCCTTAACTATCATCTATGTTGAACTGCATCTAAAGCATCTATTTCCTCTGAATTATTTCTGCTTTTGTGCCATGGAACGGAAGACAAAAGGAAATAAACCTCAAACTGAAAAGAATACAAAACGTTTTAATGTGCCTCATTAATATTAGCTAGATTAGCCTGCCTTGTTAGAATTTTGGCAATCCAAAGGAGAACAATCTGTGCCCTTCTTTTGTTTTCATAAGGTGTGGCAGCAGGGTGTGGGCTGCACCAATGCTTAGCTCGTTGGTGGGAGAGACATCCTAGAGAAGGAGTCTGAACACTGGCGTCACTGCAGGGGGGGCGGAGCTCTAAGTTCTGCCGCGATCCGACCCTCCGTTACAAGGGTGAATGAAGCGGCCCCGCCCCCTCGCCTTTGGAGCCTTTCAGGGCAGCGAAAGCAACGCACAGGAGACTCCCTGCGTGTTTCTTTCGCTGCCCTGAAAACTCCGAAGGCGAGGGGGCAGGGCCGCTTCGTTCACCCGTGTAACGGAGGGTCAAATCGCGGTGGAACTTAGAGCTCCGCCCCCCCTGCAGTGATGCCACTGAGTCTGAACTGTCCAAATGGCTTGGCCACCAGGCAGTTAAGCTTAATTTATATTCAAGCAGATTTGAGCTTGCAAAACAGATTATGCCAAGGTGGGAAGACCAAATTTGCAAGACCTTAGTTGAAGGTGATACACAGATGCCCTGCAGTGCTACAGCTTTCCATTCCGATCAATAGCCCTTGATTAGCATGGTCTTGGTTAGAGGGAGCAGCCTTGCCTCACCCCCTACAGGGCTGACACTCAGGAATGTCAACTAACAGCCCAGTCCTCCGTAACTCCCCATGTGGTGATGCAGCTGCGCCAACAGGGCACACACTGTATTCTACAGGGGAGTTTCAGGCCCTGGAGGCCTCCTTGTGGTAAGGGAACATTTGTTCCCTTGCCCCGGGGTAAGCCCTTGCCAGCCCGTGGATCTACGCTGGGTCTACGTGTGCCAGCTATATCTCATATATAGCTATAGCTAAATAGCTACCTGCATCGTGACAGAGGAAGGAGGGGGGTGTACTGGCATGCGTGACCTGCAACAGTATGATATCTACTTTGGATAGCCCGGCAGGCCCCCTTTCTCTCCTTGGATTTGTGCCAGCTCAAGAACTGGCACAGGTCCGAGAGGATCCTTAGAGAGTGGGAGACTTAAGCGAAGGTAAGGGAAAATGTTTTCCCTTACCTCCCCCAATCCTCCCAATCTCCCGCACCCACCCCTATGCAGGATGCCGCACAAACAGCTGCATCAACGGGGGAAGGGGGAAAAGATAGGATTGGGCTGAAAGAAACTTAAATGTGGTTTCCCCAAATCACTCCAATGTGAACACTACTCATTGCTACGTCTCCCCATAGCTAAAGCATATTAAACCAACTGATGTCTTGTTTAGTAAGATACCTTGAGCAAAAGAAAAAAAAAGAAAAAAAGAAATGATGTCCAAAAGTAGTCGTTCTTGAGAGTGCTTCCAAGACATTTATGTTTGAACTAAAGCATGGAATGTGCAGAGCAGAAAAGGAGAGGATTCCCCTCATTATTTCTTGAAATCCTGTCCTTATGGTTAGCAGCTACTTGAGTCTAAATATTCTTTCTGTCTGTTGTCCAGAAAACCACAGCATTAGTAATTGGGAAACATAGGCCACAAAGCTGCTTAGTTTGCTAAAATTAGGACAGATTTTGTGTGTTCACTTCAAATTGATGTTTGATCTTGTGATTTTTTTTTCAAGTGTTGGAACTTGGTGTTTTATTGATCATACTGATCTGTGTACTTTATGATGACAGAGCCATCAATTTGTGATATAAATGTAATTTAAACAATAGTTGGGCAGCCCAATCCTGTCTAGCTAGGCTGCATTGCCTACTGCTCGAGGCAAGGGGACGTTTGTCCTTTTACCCTGAGTAGAGCCCCAGCCACCCCAATGGGTCTACTCAAATGGGCAATTTTGCCAGTGCACATTCAAGTGGGCTGTGTAATGGCCGTCAGGCCCAGGAAGGGAGATTTTGGCGGAGCCACTGCTGCCAATCCCTCCCCCCTCTCAGACGCGGCCAACCAATCCCTCCCTTCTGGAACTCCCCATTCCACCCTCCTCCCGCCCCTCCACCACTTGGCGGGGAACCTACCTTCCCCAGTGGGCACTCTGATGCATCTGCTGTGGGTAGAGTGGCGCCAGAGCCTCCTATTCACCAGGTGCCGCAATCATGCTTTGTGGCATGTTTACGACACTATAGACTGGTGGAGCAGTTCTCAGTCTACATTCTAGACAGGATTGCACAGTGAATTATATAGCCACAATGCAGGAAAAGAGATGACCTCACATGTTTTGCTCTAGTATTCCAGTTCAATAAAATTAAGGATAAGAAGATACATAATTTTTCCTTACTTACAGCCCGATCCTGTCTAAGATGCGGCGGCTGGCCGCTGCATCCTAGGCCAATTGCGGGCTGTGCCTCAGGGAAAGGGAAGCCTGAGAGGGGGCGGGGGAAGGGAAGGTGTAAGCCCTGGAGGCCCAGTGGGTCTCCTCGGATGCATGCCAGTTCTGCAGCTGGCGTACGTCCAGGGAAGCTATGTAAGGCCGGCCTAGCTTGGGAGGAGGTGTAGGATATCGGCACAAACCAGTGCCAATATCCCCGCCCCCTCTCAGGCTGGACCAGTCAATGGCCTCCTCCCTCACCACTCCTGCCCGCCCTCCCTCTGCCTCTGCGCTGACCGATGCGGGCCTTACCTGCGTCAGTCGGCGCAGGTTCAGGTAGGTGCCGGAGTGAGTGGCACTGGCCTCTATGCCAGCGCCGCTTACTCCAAAGGAGCCGCAAATGTGCCTTATGGCATGTTTGCAACTCCTTAGGCCGGCAGAGCGCTCACTTTGTCAGCCTATTTTTAAGCAGGATTGCACCGTTAGTTTCTTTTATGTAATAATTCTTTCAGCTCTCTGCTTTTTCATGTTGTTCTCATATATATAGATCTGCACGGCCTACCTTTTCAGTTAAAGACTAATTAGAAGATATTCCTTACAATGTAATTATTTTTGAAAAGCTCATAACTCTTTTGTACATCAAAAAAGCAGAGTGTCGTTTTATGTTTGTTCGTCTGTAAAGAATATTTTTCTCCCTACAGTACAATTCCTAAAACCTTTTGCCTACTAGAAAAAAAAAAGAATCCTAACAATAATGCAATGCCTTTTATTCACAGGAAAAAAAAGCACTGCCAGATGCACGTGCAACGTGCAGAATGAAAGTCAAGCTTGGATGTTGGAAAGGAAAAGTCATGCTTGATAGCAGGTCATGCCCCCCTTTCACCCCAGCACTGTGTCTTTTCTGGCGGCTGTTTGCTGGTGGAGTTCTGCATCTTTTTTCGATTGTGAGCCCTTTTGGGACAGGGAGCCATTTAATCATTTGATTTTGTCTGTAACCCGCTTTGTGAACTTTTTGTTGAAAAGCGGTATATAAATACTGTTAATAATAGTGTTTGCTCCATTCAGATGCCATGTTCTCCAGTTCTCCATACCATGGAATAAGCCCAGGGTGCACACAATCCCTCCTCCCATTCCCTTCTCCTTTCACACTTACTGCTTTGTCAAATCACGTCTGAAGTGTAATTTGAGTCATCCCTCCAAAGCAGAGCCTGACTGGCAACAGATTTGTTGGTGTCAGGTTGGGCGCTGGTTAAAGGCCTTTGCCCAACTGCCAGGGCTGACTCCTGAACGTTCAACACTGACTCCTGAACGTTCTGCATTTGGTGTTACCGCTGATGGTAGCGGTAACACCAAATACACCATTACGGGGTGAGTGGGGGCCACCATGGGGAGGCCTAGTGCAGGGCTTTGCAGCAGGGCCCTAAGCCACTATTCAGGCCAGCTGCTTGGTGGTGAGCAAGCCAAACTGTATGCTTTACACTGTGCACCAGTTACATTCATTTTCACTGGACCCCTCCCATGCACACAAGTCAACACAGAGGGAAGTCTTATGTGTTTCAAGGCAGGACCCACTAGTTTTGTCTCAGTGCTGTCTCCCTCAATCCCCTCCAAGCCACCTACTCTTCAGTTCCTCCGTAAAAACGATCTCCATGACGAACGGTAGTGATTCTCCACTCTCACGGCTGTGTGCAGTGCATTATAGCAATACAGCTATAGTTATGGTTGATGAAGCACCCCCATTACATTTCCCTGGTTTGAACTCTTTGTGAAATAATTACCCTCTGGACTGAAATTTCTCATGCTTGTTTTCAACCCCAGGGTGAGAAATTTTTTGGAAAGCGTCATAAAATCCCATTTGGGCATTTTATGAGAGAATGAAGGCCAAGAAATAAAAACAAGTGTTCTCTGCTGGTGAAGAAACATTTCACATGCTTTATTTGTGCTCAGGTAAGTCCAAAACGGTTTCCTTCTCCTTTTTTTAAAAGTCTAGCAATTATTCCTAACTGTGCCTTTGACACGGTGGAAGACATTTTATTTAGAAATAAAAAGGCTTTTCAAAATCGCTTAGACGGGGTGTAGAGGCTGCTATTTTCTCCTACTATTTAGTGACACACTTAAGAGCACAGTGCCCTGGGTGACATTCGTGCTGAGTCTGTATCTCATGTTTCCAAATGTCTTCTTAAAAATTTACTACAGCTACATAATGAAAGGCTGCGACTAAGTTTACACATGCATATTCATCACTTGATTTCTCTTCACTTGATGACTCACAGCTGAGTATGCAGAAACACATGGATGTTCAAGGTGATATGATGGGGCATGACAGTTCCTTGATGGATCCACTTGATGCTGCAATCATCAGGACATGTCTAAATGAACTAGTTTTTAAAAAACAGAGGGGAAATGGTCCTTTTCAAATCCTAAAACCAAATTCCAATGTTGGGTTTCCTTAAACACCTTGAACATCTTGAAATTCCAGATTTATGATGTATTGAATCTCCGGCACACATAGCTGGAAAGAATTTCCAAAGAGGCAGTCACATTTTTGCTGCAGCAAAAACAAAGCATCTTGTAGCAAATTAAAAATTAGCCAATTTGTTTTAGCATATAGCCCCATGAACTGCAGGCCACTTCATTATGTTACCTTTGGTGAACTGCATGACATGAAAAGCTAGTGCTGCACCAAATGGGATTTATTCTTTAAAGTGCTACACAACTCTTTATAACTGAAATTTCACTCAAATCACCAGGGCTTGGAAACAAAGAAACCTAATCCTATTGTCTCCCCCCTGCCAAAGTAACTGTGCTGAAATGGCTACTGCTGCATCTTGCACGGGGGGGGGGGGGGGAGTTGCGGAAGTCTCCTCTGGATAAGCAAACATCCCTTACCCAAGGGTAAGCCTCTGCAGAGTGGGGGGGGTGTCTACTCAGACCTGCGCTAGCTACAGAGGCAATGCAGAATGGGGTGCAGTGGGCCCCAAGGCGTAGGGCGCTGAGGCTGGGGTGGGTGGGGCATAGGCCTCCTTGTTTCATTTTAGTTTTTGGGTTTTTTCCTTTTTTTCTCCATTTTTAACTATTTCGCGTGCAGCTGCCCCCCCCCCCCGCTGCTTCCCAGGGCGGCAGCTGCGTCGTGTGCCCCCCCCCCCAGGGTGTGTGTGTGCTTCTGGGGTACTTAGCTTGTCTTGGCCGGGCAGCAGGCAGCATTTTCCCGGATCTGTGGCCTCCATCTTGAATGGGCGGGACTCTCTAGGAATCTCTCTCCATCTCGTTGGTCGGGCCTCCAGAGCCCTAGACAGGCCTGGAGAACCGACGGACCAGCGAGACGGAGAGAGATTCCAAGAGAGTCCCGCCCATTCAAGATGGATGCCGCCAATCTGGGAAAATGCTGCCTGCTGCCCGGCCGAGACAAGCTAAGTGCCCCAAAAGCACACACACACCCTGGGGGGGGGGGGGGGACATGATGCAGCTGCCACCTTGGGAAGCAGCGAAGGGGGCGGAAGCTGCACGCAAAAGTAAAAAAAAGAGAAAACCCCGGAAAAAAGCCAAAAAGTGACATAAAGGGGGGTGTCAGAAAGGGGGGGCGTAAGCAGGTGGAATCGTAAGGGGCCCGGACCGGGTACCAAATGGTCTGGCTCCCCCTCTGGCTAGCTAAATCACTGGCGCAAGTCCACATGGACCCGTGTCATGGGATCGGGTCTGGTAAGTGGGTTAAGATTTAGCGGCCACTGCTGCTGCTGAACCAGACCCCTTCGCACCCTGCCCAGTTCCACCCTTCCCACACTGGTGCGTCACCCCTGGAGCTGGCAGGCTGAGCCATGTCTTTCTCGGCAGCTTGGTCACTTCTGAATAGGCCGGGCAAGGCTTCGAGTGGCGCATGTGCACAACACCGCTCAAAGCCTTGCCCGATTGGGTCTTCATTCGGCCCTTCTGAGGGCAAAGCATCAAGCAGCATTGTGTGCATGCACTGCTCAAAGCCTTGCCCGACCTATTCAGAAGCGGTCGAGAAGACGCGGCTCGGCCTGCCAGCTCCGAGGGTGAGGCACCGGGATGGGGGGGGGGTAAGTGTACCGGGGGATGACGCGCCGGGACTCCTGGCATGTCACCCCCTGAAGTGTCACCCTCTCCAGGGCACCTCCAGCGCGTCACCCCATGCGCTCAGTTCCCCCCCCCGCCATGCTGCAGTGATGCAGTGCATGGATGACTGGCATCATCATGGGGGACACAGCTGCTGATGGTGTCCAAGAAATTCAAGGCTTGGGTTCACCAGGTTTCCAGAAGAAGAAGTGGAAGCAGTATAAAAGCCCTGTGGAGCCCAGCAAAACTGGTTTCATCCAGGAGGCTTTCTCCCATCTCCAACACAGAAATTGAGCACAACATCTAACACACATACAAACACATGCCTGTGCATGCAGACACACAGGCCGAAGAACAGAAACTACTTATTACGATTTTATTTATTTATACCCTGCTTTTTCCCTTGATTACTAGGATTATCAGGATGTGATTACGGTACTTGTTCCAGTGGCATACAAAATGTGGTAACAAATTTTACCACCCCTCAGTCTCTGTTGTTGCAGAAAAACAGAATTTCCAGCTACCGTGTGGGTACTGCTTAATATAAGAGCCTCATGAAAGCCTGGGTAAGATACTAATTGCAGTTCCCCACCTCCTTGGGCTCCTGAAAGAAACAAAGCAATGCAAGCAGCATGGCGCAGAGAAGATGCTGTATGCCACGCTTGATAGAAAGGAAGCATGAAGCCAAGAAGAAGCTTATCTATATATTTTCCCTGCCTGTTGAAACAGCTGGCAATTTCCAAGGTTTGCTTTATAAATGGAAAGAAATTGCATTTTCCCTTCAGTCTGGCTGAGCTAGTTTCCTTTGGGACTAAACTAATAACTTGCTAGACTACAGAAGAGTTAGCCCCCACATTCTTCTCATACAGAGTTTGAAATCTAATTGGACCTTCCAGAGTTGGCCTGTCAGTTGTTCTCATTTGCAGCCAATATTGATGTAGATAGAACTGCCTTCTGGGCAGCTTTAACCCAATTTGGCAAGTTTTTTTTTTCCCTGACACCTACAGTGCAATATTATGCATGTCTACTCGGAAGTAAACCCCAATGAGTTCAATGGGAGTCATTCCCAGGTATAGGAATGCAGTCCTGGCTGTTCTTTATTAAGTGCCATGCTTCAGTCAACTGGCAGGCATTATGCTTGCATTCAGGAAGTAAACTGGCATATGCAAAGGAACAATAATATTTTTGACCAGTGGAGATTGCGCCTTTGGGAGTAAATCCTCAGTTATGGCTTCACTCAACCTCAGTGTTGGCCCCTGATCCTGTAGTCAACCCAAAAAATCCTTCCCATGCAATCTAATATGTAGCCTACTTAAGCTCATTGTTTTGAATGAGTTGAATGCTGGACTGTGGCTCTTTTATTTAATGTCAGGTTAAGGATAACTGCTTGAGAAGAAAGTGGAAGCAGATCCCAGAAGCCCCAGCAGAATAATGCTGACAGACCAACAGTGGGAGGTGTGTGTGTGTGGGGGGTGGACCACTAGTGGCCAAAATTGTGAAAACTTTGTATTTATGAATAACAACTTACTATATATCATTCGATGTGTAATTCCACGTGGAATGCAATGAAACATACCGCTGTGCAATGTTTCTATTTTGTCAAAGGTTATGGCCACATAACCAGAAAAATAAAACACAACTGCCTTATGTAACAAAAAAGTGGATTTCCTTAACTCAAAAAAGACCAATGAGACTGATTGTTATGAGAGCCAAGTTGGTTACTGATTTGTTGGGTGACCTGTACTGTTATATATTAAAATAATGTTAATGGGGGTGACACCATGATTACAAAACCCGGGTGACACCAACCCTAGTGACACCACTGACCAGGAGTAATCTGTAGAAATCCATAGTCCTGCCTGATGGGCATCTTTTGTAGAACCCAGGTCAGCCCAACCTTGTTTCTCCCTATTCACCTCTGGGGTCCATCATGGGGGTGACGCTCTGAGGTCTCACACCTGGTGATGCAAACCCTAGTGACGCCTCTGCAGACCAAATAAGAATCCATTTCCCCCAAATGTCTTGTTTATTGACACAAACACCTCCTATTATCAGGCAAAGGACATTCAAAGGAGCTAACAGGTAGATTCAAAACAAACAAATTCATAAACAATATAATAGTTAAAAACAGAGCCCCCAGGCTTGGGGCCTGTATTCAGTGTGGCGGAACACAAGTTCTGCATGACTAGAGATTACAACCATCACCTCACCATGAGGCTAGAAGAATCATCCCAAGGTTAGTGGCAAAGAATATGTTTGTGTAACAAAAGCACAAAAGTGGTGATCACGCATCCATTACTATCAATGTAGTTAGAAATGCTGCCTCAGATTTTGAAAATGAGAGTGTCTTCATTGTGCAAAGTCCTCTATAATTTCAGAAGCCAGTGATAACCCATGAGAAGGGCTTACTGGTAACACAAAGTACCTCAACGGCCCAGTTTTTGAACTTGGTCCTCAAGGAGGCTTGCCTGGCACAGAGTCTGGTATCCTTCCAGGGCCAGGCAAAGTCCTTTCTCTTTGCCCAAACCTTTTAGATGCTGTGTTCGGAAGGGTTGTTTTAACCTGAATGATACGCCTGCTCTGTTTGTGTGCCATGCCTCTGTTGACATGCTAAGGGGAGTGTTTCATAAAGGGTTACTGATGATGATGAGGAGGAAATGCTTCTTGCCAAGAATCATGGCCCATTTGTTGCCAGTTGAATTGCAGCAAGTCAGGTGTTAACATGGTGCATTTCTGCTATTCAAAAAATGATCTGGTCAATTTACCTCACTGTTGTTCTTTGTCATCCAAATAGAAAATCATTCTGTTGGTGCTAAATGCAGTGGAAAAACAAGGAAGTACAAATTTTATCCAAGCCCTTGACCTGAAGGAGAGATGCTGAGTTGTGTATAGTAAGTAAAGTGAACTCTCTAATTTTGGAAGAAACTGCTCCTTCACTTGAATCTTCTGTCTTTCTCCACAATATATCAGAGATTGGAAAACACTAGCCATTGAGGCCATATAGAGTACGAAGAAGTTTAGCCCTTAAACCTGAGCCTAGTATGGCAGAAGATTCCAGCCAAGACTCATTAGAACATTTTGAAGAAACAACTATTTCCCAACATCACCCCTGTCTGTATAACAGGGTTGTGTCTCTGACTTTGGGTAAGATCCAAATTGCAATGAACTGAACCAAGTGAGATCTGGGCAGTGTCACTGCCAGGTTAATTTAGGCCCCGGAGCATAGCCCAGCCCTGGGCCACCCACTGGATACTGGGGCTTCAGGGATCTGCCAGGTGGGCCCCCAGTGGACATGTGTCCTTGGCCAGTGCCCCACCTGGCCAACCTCTCACACCACCCCTGGATCTGTGATATCTCTGAACCTCTTCATGAAACATTTTCTGAGTTTTAGAGACAACCTGTCCCTGGAGTTGCCTGTTCCTGTTGTACATACACTCAAAACACTGTCATGACTTCAAGTAGGGCATCGTTAATGGCAGACCTTTGTTTGAGATTCTCCAGTTAACAACGGGTGAATCAATATGCAGTTGGAACAAAGGGATCCTTGTAGGAAGAGAAACAGTTCGCTCAAATTAATTAGTCAGTGTCTTCTGGAATATACCTAGGTGTCTGTTAGGTTGTCAAATTAATAGGTGCCAGTTGTTCTCAGTAGACATTCCACATCCAAGACAAGCTGAGTTTGGAAATAACCCTTTAACTTGACTTGGTTGCGGCAGGACACTTTTTCATTTCAGATAGCTACAGACTTGTTGTACAGTACAGCAAGTCCTCACTTAAAAGTCGTTTTGTTTAAAGTCATTTTGTTTTAAAGTTGATGGGAAAATGCCATAGGAACGTTTATGTTTATCAATTAGCCTATGGCAAAAATTGGTTTCATTATAAGTAATTCACTTAAAGTTGCAGTTTCCAAGAAGAACCTATCGACAACTTAAGTGAGGACTTGCTGTATAGGGAAAAGCCCCAGACAGAGGCGTAACAAGGGTGGAGCGAAGGCAAGTAGTTCTGCAAGACTCCGTTACAATGGAGTCAGCGGCCCCTCCCCCTTGCTGTTGGAGCCATTCTGGCAGCAAAGGCAACACGCAGGATACTCCCCTGTTGCTGCTGGAATGGCTCCAACAGCAAGGGGGAGGGGCCGCTGACTCCAGTGTAACGGAGTCTTGCAGAACTACTTGCCTTCGCTCCACCCTTGTTTCGCCTTTGGCCCCCCCAAAAGTAACAGAACAACCTGGTGGCAACATTCCTGGAAATTCTCAAGAATCCTTGGAATCTGTAATCATATTCATATGTCATTTGGAAACTGCTGATGAACATATTGTTCGCTCACGTAATTAACCTGCTTGGGGTGAGAGGGTGGAAAAGTTTATACAGGGTCATCTTATAAATTAAACTTAATATACTTACTTCAAAAAATCTGCCTTTTAGGCGAAAAAAGAAACCTTCACAAAATGGTTAACAACACACTTGAAAACAACACACTTGAAAACACACCACAACAATCAATTTACAGTAATAACAATAGCAGCACAGCAATAAAAGAATCCAGAAGATAACAATAACAATTAAGTTCATTCTAGATAACATCAGTTCAACTATTTTACCTAAAATCTTTGCTGAAAGTTTTAACCACTTACCTAAAAACAGAGAAGGTAAGAATCTGGTAAACCTCCCCAGGGAGAGAATCCCAGAGTTGTGGTGTCAAAACAAATAACGTTCTGACTTAGTTATTCAGAAAAAAAAACACTGAGGTTTATGTTTAAGTGGTTTACCTTCACATTATGTTGTGAATCACTTTGAGCACAAGAAAAGAGGTATTTTTTTAATTTTTAAATAAATAATACATAATCCTAATGCAACAACCACTCATTCTTCCCAAATACTCATTCTGTTCAGACAAGCAGGAGAGGTACAACTCTCCCTGGATTGCACACGTTGGAGTGCAAAGTGGAAAATGGAATAACTGAATGCCTCCCCATGAAAATAATGCTGCACCACTTACAAGGTAATAGCATCATCGTCAATGGTGGGGGATAGGATCAGGCTATTAATCTCTCCAAAATGTTTTCCAAGTTAATGTTCACTTATTTTTTTGTAACTGACAATACTTCTCCAAAATTTAACTTGCGAAGAGTGCCTAAAGAGTCTGGCAGCGCAATTCTGCGCAAGGATCCGGCCGGTGGATCCTGTGCACCGGGTCCTGCTGCCGCCGGGTCGGAGGTCTACTTGGGGAAGGGGACGCTCGTCTCCTTCCCTGGGTGTAAATGCCAGCTGGGCCAACCGGCCTCCTTGGATTTCCACCAGCGAAATTGCTGGTGGAAGTCGAAGGAGGCCGTGTAATTGCCCAGCTGCCCGGCAGGGACCGGAATATGGCCGAGGCCATACTGCACCCCCTCCCGGGCCGGCTGGGCCAATGCCCCCCTCCCTGGCCTGGCGAACTGCCCCCCTGCCAGATCCTGGCTTACCTGGTCCGGCGGCCATAGGGGTACTCTGTCGACGGAGCAAGGGAGGCCGGCCTCTGCGCCAGCCTTCCCCTGCTTCAGAGTAGTCGCAAATGTGCTTTACAGCACGTTCGCAACTACTTCCGGTGACGGAACACTTGTTCCGTCGCCCCCGGAAACTACAGGATTGCACAGACAGTCAATGAGACCAGATCCTCTCAGTGGAGCTTAATTGAAACCATCAAAAACATTGGCTGACTGAATTCATGAACACCATCCTCTTTCACAGTATTTTCCTTAGCAGTGTTTTCCCCTAGGGACATACATATCTGAGAAGTCACTAGCCTGAAGGGATAGAAGAAACTATTTCAGGGATAGGGGGGAAATCCCAGGACTCTATTTTTATTTTCTCATTTTCCTCCTCCTCATGGATACCACATAGGTTAAAAGGATATAATCTAGAATGAGATGACAGCTGACAGCTTGTCACGGGTATCATCTTGCCACTCTCATTAGGAGAACAGGCTGCTGAGAACCAACAATGTGTAGTAAACTCAGGGCCGATCCTAGTCTTTTCTGTATTTCTACTTGTGCTCCAGCTATAGCCCCGCCCCATCGCTACTGGTATTTAGAGAAAGGAAGGAAGCCGTTTAGATTAAAGAGTAAAATAAAAATTTCCCAAATGATGAGTTTTGTCTACTCTAAGCTGACTGGCAGCCATGCCTCCATCAGACTCACCGAGGGCTTGTTCCGCTTCGAGTAATGAGCTGCAACCCTCAGGAAACCAGCAGCCACAGGACTGGCAGAGTGGCTGGGAGGCAGGCAGGATTCCTCTAGCAGCAGCTGATTTATGCTTCAGCAGGGAGAATTTATAACAGACAGTGGGTTATTTCTCTTCACAAAATATAAACTTTCCCTTTACTTTAACAAGGCCAGCAACTGTTGGGAAAAAATCAAGATGGGAGAACAAGCAGCTGGAAAAAAAAAATCTTGCAAAGCATAGACTTAAGAATGCAAACCTGAAATAGGGCAGTGGAATTGTTGGCCAGAAGATTCTGGGGATCCAAATCCAATTAGCTTTTTTTTTTTTCTTTTTTGCAAACAAACTCTATTGTGCCCTTGGAGTAGTGCTGACCTGGATAAAACATTTTTTTTTGTCTTGACTAATGCTGTTGGGCTCCTTCATGGATCATTGCCTTGTCGTGGCGAAGGGGCTTGCGTAACTCAATGAAGCCATGAGCTATGCCGTGCAGGGACACCCAAGACGGACAGGTCGTAGCAGAGAGTTCTGACTAAAAGTGATCCACTGGAGAAGGAAATGGCAACCCACTCCAGTAACCTTGCCAAGAAAATCCCATGAACAGTACCAAAAGGCTAAAAGATATGATGCCGGAAGATGAGACCCTCAGGTCAGAAGGTGTCCAATATGCTACTGAGAAAGAGCGGAGGACTATTCCAAGTAGACCCAGAAAGAGTGAAGCGGTTGGGCCAAAGCCAATAGGACGTCCAGCTGTGGATGTGTCTGAGGTTGAAAGGAAAATCCAATGCTGCAAGGAGCAATACTGCTTAGGAACATGGAATGTGAGGTCTATGAATCAAGGCAAGTTGGATGTGGTCAAAAATGAGATGATAAGATTGAACATTGACATCTTGGGAATCAGCGAACTAAAATGGACGGGCATGGGTGAATTTAAGTCAGGTGACCATCATATCTACTACTGTGGGCATGAATCCCTTAGAAGAAATGGAGTAGCCCTCATAGTCAATAAAAGAGTGGGAAAGGAAGTACTGGGGTGCAACCTCAAAAACGACAGAATGATTTCAGTTCGAATCCAAGGCAAACCATTCAACATTACAGTAATCCAAGTGTATGCCCCAACCACTGATGCCGAAGAAGATGAAGTTGACCGGTTCTATGAAGACCTACAACACCTTCTAGAACTAGCACCCAAAAAAGATGTCCTTTACATCATAGGAGACTGGAATGCTAAAGTAGGAAATCAAGAAATAAACGGAACAACAGGCAAGTTTGGCCTTGGAGCGCAAAATGAAGCAGGGCAAAGGCTAACCGAGTTCTGTCAAGAGAACACGCTGGTCATAGCAAACACTCTTTTCCAACAACACAAGAGGCGACTCTACACATGGACATCACCAGATGGTCAATACCGAAACCAGATAGATTATGTGCTTTGCAGCCAAGGATGGAGAAGCTCTATACAGTCAGTAAAAACAAGACCTGGAGCTGACTGTGGCTCAGATCATGAGCTTCTTATTGCAAAATTCAGGCTTAAATTGAAGAATGTAGGGAACACCACTAGACCAGTCAGATATGACCTAAACCATATCCCTTATGAGTATACAGTGAAGAATAGATTTAGGGCATTAGACCTGGTAGACAGAGTGCCTGAAGAACTATGGACGGAAGTTCGTAACATTGTACAGGAGGCAGCAACTAAAACCATCCCAAAGAAAAAGAAATGCAAGAAAGCAAAGTGGCTGTCAGATGAGGCTTTACAAATAGCTGTGGAAAGAAGGAATGCAAAAAGCAAGGGTGAAAGGGAAAGATATAAACAACTGAATGCAGATTTCCAGAGAATAGCAAGGAGAGACAAGAAGGCCTTCTTAAATGAACAATGCAAGGAAATCGAGGAAAACAACAGAATGGGGAGGACTAGAGAGTCACTGACCCAGAGCCAGACATCCTAGAGAGTGAAGTCAAGTAGGTAGCATTACTAACAACAAAGCTAGTGGAGATGATAATATCCCAGCTGAGTTACTTAAAATCCTAAATGATGATGCTGCGAAAGTGCTGCACTCAATATGCCAACAAATTTGGAAAACTCAGCAGTGGCCAAAGGATTGGAAAAGGTCAGTTTACGTTCCAATTCCAAAGAAGGGCAGTGCCAAAGAGTGTTCAAACTATCGCACAATTGCACTCATTTCACATGCTAGCAAGGTTATGCTCAAAATCCTACAAGCTAGGCTTCAGCAGTACGTGGACCGAGAACTACCGGACGTACAAGCTGGGTTTCGAAGAGGCAGAGGAACTAGAGATCAAATTGCCAACATGCGCTGGATCATGGAGAAAGCATGAGAGTTCCAAAAAAACATCTACTCCTGAGAAACCTGTATGCGGGTCAAGAAGCAACAGTTCGAACTGGCCATGGAACAACCGATTGGTTCAAAATTGGGAAGGGAGTACGGCAAGGCTGTATATTGTCACCCTGCTTATTTAACTTATATGCAGAGTACATTATGAGAAATGCAGGGCTGAATGAATCTCAAGCCGGAATCAAGATTCCCGGGAGAAACATCAACAACCTCAGATATGCAGACGATACCACCCTAATGGCAGAAAGTGAAGAAGAACTAAAGAGCCTCTTGATGAGAGTGAAAGAGGAGAGTGCAAAAGTTGGCTTGAAACTCAACATTTATAAAACTAAGATCATGGCATCTGGTCCGATCAATTCCTGGCAAATAGAAGGGGCAGAAATGGAAGCAGTAACAGATTTTACTTTTTTGGGTTCCAAGATCACTGCAGACAGAGACAGCAGCCATGAAATTAAAAGACGCTTACTCCTTGGAAGGAAAGCTATGGCAAATTTAGATAGCATAATAAAAAGCAGAGATATCACCATGCCAACAGAAGTTCGTATAGTCAGGGCGATGGTGTTCCCAGTAGCAATGTATGGTTGCGAGAGTTGGACCATAAGGAAGGCTGAGCGCCAAAGAATAGATGCTTTTGAACTGTGGTGCTGGAGAAGACTCCTGAGAGTCCCTTGGACTGCTAGGAGATCAAATCAGTCAATCCTAAATGAAATCAACCCTGACTGTTTCCTGGAAGGACAGGTACTAAGGCTGAAACTCAAATATTTTGGCCACCTAATGCGAAGAGAGGACTCTCTGGAGAAGACTCTGATGCTGGGAAAAATTGAAGGCAAAAGGAGAAGGTGAAGGCAAAGGATGAGATGGTTAGACAGCATCACCAGTGCAACGAACATGAAAATGAGCGAACTCAGGAAGATAGTGGAGTATAGGAAGGCCTGGCGGGATATGGTTCATGGGATCACGAAGGATTGGACACGACTTAACGACTGAACAACAACAAAATGCTGTTGGGAGTTTTCCTCCCCAATTTGATGTGGAGAGGGCTTTACAGGGGTGGGACAAAGAAGAAAAATGTGGTGTTACATTCAGAAGAATTTGGAGGTGAGGATGGCTTACTGCATCTTCGTTTTAGTAGCAGCAGTGGTGGGGCTCCTCCTTCCCTCCCATTTCCCCCCCCCCCATTCCTAGAATGCACATTTTAATGCAGAATCATTCCTGGCAGATTCAAGGAGGAAAAAAATGGTGGCCTCCTGTCCTCACAATGCAGTGTTGTTCCCCCCCCCCCCCAGACACTGTGCTGTCCTGTCAACACTACTAGGTCAGCAGAAGGTGGCGAATGAGGGGCGAATTTTTCTGAGCTCTTGGAGTTCAGAATTTCTGGACCACAAGAAGTTCACTTCTACCGGGGAAGGGGCCTTTCCAAGTTTCAAGATTTGTTTTCCATGCCCAAGCCTTGTTCCAACACACACACACACACACACACAAATCCTTGAGTCTTTGTGAGTGATAATGAGATTACCCATAAAGCATTTACGTACCATCTTCCAGTTTCTGGGGATCCTGGTACATAGGGAAGGGGAGGTGGCAGCAGCATTTCACTGCCTGCCTCCTCTCCTCCCCTTCCCCTGTCCCCAGAAGCGTAGTTAGCCTCTCTGTTGCCCCCCCCAGCGCAGAATGGCAGAAGCCCTGCCCCGCCGGTTGCATCACCGCCCCTGCCACATTGCGGCAAAAACGTCCCCGGTGTTTTTTCGCTGTTCTTGACAGCGTAGGAGGGACGGTGGGTGGGCGGGCCAATCCACCGCACAGTGTGGCTGTTTTTCGGCTGCCTCCATGGCGCAATTAATGCCCCTGCAGACTGCTTTGTTCCCCCCCCCATACTTGCTGCCTGGGGGCGGACCATCTCACCACCCCATCCCTTCCTATGGCACTGCCTGTCCCAAGAAATAGATAACAGTGGTGGTGGCAGCCCCTCCATGCCCTGATGCTGCAATTTTCAACCACTGTGCTGCGGCGCATTGGTGTGCCGTGAATGGTCCGCAGGTGTGCAGCGGGAGTTTGAGGGAGGGTCATTTATTAGGAGGGCTATTGGAGGGTATGAGCCCCCTCCTGGCAGCACGGTGTGCCGTGTCAATTGTCCAAAAACTGATGGTATGCCTTGACAAATTTTAGCACCTTGTCAGTGTGCTGTGAGATGAAAATGGTTGAAAATTGCTGTCCTGTTGGAACATCCTTTTTCCCAACTGGTGCTATGACTACAGCTCCCAGCAGCCCTGGTGGAGCAATGTTGGTCTGCACACTGTTTTCCACTAGGGAGAGGCCCCTGTTACTATTTCCTGACAAAGAGTGAAAAATCTTTGAACAATGGGCTATATGTGCACAGACACACGGTTACCCATACACACAGTCCCAATTACTCCAAATGCATTTGAACAATGCGCTATATGTGCACAGTCACACGGTTACCCATACACACAAGTCCCAATTACTCCAAATGCATTTGTCGAATCAAAGTATTATTAAATAATTGCTTTAAATAGCAACCGGCTTGCATTGTTCAAAGATCAGACAAGGCTTTGTGGTTTAGCAAAAGGTCTTAAAAACCTACAGATGAACAAAGCACTATCAAATAAAATTTATTCTGGAAAGTAATTCTTTGGCACATCAAAAGGAATTTCAATCTACTTAATTCCCTGACTTAAGATAAGGTCTATGTGTTACAAATATCACATGGAAGCTCCTTGAAATTACTTCCAC